>OX327009.1:21450137-23950137 GCA_946800695.1 Geum urbanum | reverse complement strand
GGCCCATTCTTCAGGCCCAATTCCTTCTCCCAACTAACATAGACAACGCGCGAGCCAAACAGACCGACTCGATCATCCACAGCCTTCTCCGAGCACTCTACTTTGATGGCGATGGCTCTCAATCTCCGGCAACGCCAAACAGGTAATTTCTCTCTCCTGCTCATTTCACTTGCTACATCTCTCCGTTAGCAGTACAATCAGTCGATCTCTACTAGTTTTTCATTCATACTAGGAGGATTGGATTGGATTGATTGTTGTTTGTGTGGAATTTGATCTGTAAAATTATTTGGATAACAGAATGTATTGCTCGTATGTTGAATCTGAATCAACCTGTTGATGCAACAACTGGAATGGCTAATGAGGATGTTTACAAGATGTTGATTTATGACAAGTATTGCCAGAACATTCTGTCGCCATTGATCCATGTCAAGGATCTTCGGAAGCACGGTGTCACGCTTTTCTTCCTCATCGACAAGGACCGCAAGCCCGTCCCGGATGTCCCTGCAGTCTACTTTGTCCAGCCCACACTTGCCAACATTCAGCGCATTGTTGCCGACACCTCCAGCCTGCTCTATGATAGCTTCCACCTGAATTTCTCGTCCCTGATTCCCCGTCCTCTTCTTGAGGAATTGGCATCTGGAGCTGTGAAATCGGATTCGATTCATCGGATTTCCAAGGTGCATGATCAGTACTTGGAGTTTGTCACTCTGGAGGATAATTTGTTCTCTTTGGCACACAAGTCTACTTATGTGCAGCTCAACGATCCTTCGGCAGGGGACCCTGACATTGAGGAGATTATCGACAAGATAGTGGGGGGTTTGTTCTGCGTTTTGGCCACACTTGCTGTTGTTCCCATTATAAGGTGTCCACGTGGCGGACCGGCTGAGATGGTGGCATCGGCGTTGGACCAGAGACTGCGGGACCACTTGTTGTCAAAGAACAATCTATTTACAGAAGGCGGCAATTTCGTGAGCTCTTTCCAGCGCCCTATTTTGTGTATATTTGACCGTAACTTCGAGTTGGCTGTGGGGATACAGCATGATTTTAGGTACCAACCGTTGGTGCATGATGTTCTGGGGATGAAGCTTAATAGGTTGAATGTGAAAGGTGAAAAGGGCGTGATGAAGTCATACGAGTTAGATAGCTCAGACCCGTTTTGGGCAGCAAATGGGTTGTTAGCATTTCCTGAAGTAGCAGGTGAGATCGAGAGCCAGTTGAGTAAGTATAAAAGGGATGTTGATGAGGTCAATAGAAGGACTGGAGGGACGGCTGGAGCTGAATTTGATGGGACAGATGTGGTTGGAAACACAAAACATTTGATGAGTGCAGTGAACTCTTTACCTGAGTTGACTGCAAGGAAGCAGGTGATTGATAAGCACACAAACATTGCAACTGTTCTATTGGGTGAGATCAAGGAGAGGTCCCTAGATGCTTTTTCCAACAAGGAATATGACATGATGGCTAGAGGAGGCATTGATCGAAACGAACTTATGAGTGCGCTCAAAGGGAAAGGGACTAAGATGGATAAGCTGCGATTTGCTATTATGTATCTCATTTCTGCTGAAACTATTAACCAGGCAGAAGTCGAATCCGTGGAAGCAGCCCTCAGGGAGTCTGAGGTTGACACCCGTGCATTCCAATATGTAAAGAAAATCAAGTCACTGAATGTGTCATTGGCATCAGCAAACTCTGCCAGCAGAAGTAACATTGTTGATTGGGCTGAAAAACTATATGGGCAGTCAATTAGTGCCGTGACAGCAGGTGTGAAAAATCTGTTATCAAGTGATAGGCAGCTGGCATTAACAAGGACAGTGGAAGTTTTGATGGAGGGGAAGCCAAATCCAGAAGTTGATTCTTACCTTGTGTTTGATCCTCGTGCTCCAAAGTCAGCCTCAGGAATGGGCAGCAATCAATTGAAAGGACCTTTCAAGGAGGCTATTGTTTTCATGGTTGGTGGTGGTAACTATGTAGAGTATGGGAGCTTGCAAGAGCTTGTACAGCGACAACAGCCTGTGAGACATGTTATATATGGAACAACAGAAATACTCACAGGAGAGGAGTTTGTGGAGCAGCTTGCTCTTTTGGGCCAGAAAATGGGATTGGGTGGTGCTCCTGTTGCACCTTCAACTCAGTGATAGAAGCACCGCAATATCGTAGCGTAAATGCTTGTGAAAGACAATGGTGTTGACATTGTAAGAAACTTGAGCATGAATATGCTCAGATTACTTCATGTGATGCAGGGACCCTATGATGCTTTATGGGTCCTTTTTTCAATTCTAAGGCTCCTGCACTATGGCTTCAGATGAGAATTTGATCTCGAGCTTCTCCCAGGTTACACGCACGAGGATACTAATCGAGTTCAAATTTTGTTATGGCACGCAGTTATTTGTCAATTAGATAACTTTTGTGAAGTGCAATTTTCTGTGGTTAGAAAGATTCACTATCCTTAATTACGTTCTGTTGATGTATCTGAAACCTGAATATTCAAGATCTCCAGTAATGATATAATATTCGAGTTTATGCTGATTTATATTGGATTTGATTGCAGAGTATTCCTTGCTTGTTTGTGTGGTTAACTCGGGGAAGCTTTCATCTGTGCTCCTTGATGACATTACAAGGATTATTTGTATTCATCCTGGTTTGGGGGCTGTGGGGATACTAGATTGGAGCTCACACTCATTTAGTTGCTGTTCTTTTTATTGTTATGTATATTTTTAATTTGCTTGTCGGAGGGTTTGTTGCCCAAATTAGAAGAGATTTCTGAGGTTGTAATTGGGAAATTTTATCCCCATAGGAACGGGACCCCTTCTACTGCAGCAGTTCACCGTTAAGCAGTCACACACACACACACAAAAAGAAGGATCGATTCGATAATCATCACCAATATAATAACCTAGCTCCCTAGCCGCCGCTAGGAGAGACGACAGATCTAGTTTTCTAGATCAACCAGCGTGGTTGCCACGACGACGTCCCTGTTTTCTCTCCCTTTCGTGCCTAAGTCGAGTCTTCTTCTTGTTCCTCCTTTCCTCTGTCTTCTTCACAAGCATGAACTTCACTTCATGTTTCAAGTTTGCTGGTTCACTGGTCTCTCGTCCTTCTGGCTGGGTCGCACTGGAGGAAGGAACGACGATCTAGGTGTGGCGGCGCATGTAGCGTTGCGGCCTCTCTGCCCAATCTGAGTGGGGTTTGCGTGCTGGGCCTCCACCTTCAACTTTGGGCCTGTTTGGATCTATGTTGCTGGTTGTGTTGGATTTATCACCTTTTGGTTAATTTTTTTTAATTATTTTCGGGTATTTATTTTATGTGTCAATGTGGACGAGATATGTTGTCATGAGAGACTACCCTTATTGTATGAGACTTTTAGCGCCTTGCAATGAGATTGTCACCGCTTTTGGATGCATGTGTATGGCGGGGGTCGAATGCTAGATTCACAAGCCCTATAAACATTAAGAGCAACCTTGGTCATTCCAAAAACTAACATACTACCAATGATCTAGTGACTATCCGCATATACGACTCCAGTGGTTATCGAGATCCAACCTTAAAAATTGGTGTCGTTTGTTTAGTCTTTATGCATTGTCCTTATTTCTTATTTGTTATAGTCTTAAATTTCGGTTGTACTCGATTCCCTATTAATGAAAATTTTGACTTCTCAAAAACAATCGCAAAAACATCTCATTAATGCAGCAACTACACATTTTTGAAATTTAAAATGGAACGATGTCTCCCAACTATCTTAGGAAAGAAATGTGCTAGTCACCCTTTACATTCTACAATATGGCAACGTGATCATGATCATAAACACTAGAGGATGTAGATAAATCACTCAATTCTCCACAACAAGTATAGTGTTCCGTTCACTTACAAATATTTAGCAAAAGAGAAAGACAAAACCGATGTTAACCACTCGAATAGGGCAATATTATTAGGTTAAAACTCAACACTAGAGCCTAAAGGTTAAAACTTAAGACATTTACCTATTAAAACTTTTTCTTTTGCGTGATTCTGCCAAAACCGGAGAGATTTTCATGACTGCACATTGTTCTAGACTGAAGATAATTTGAAATTCAAAAACACACCACTCAAAGCGGGAAATTCCTATTTAATTTCCTCATCTGTGTGTGTGTGTGTGTGTATATAGAGAGAGAGAGAGAGAGAGAGAGAGAGATAGTAGCTAGTGAAGTTTTGAGTTTTTGAGAAAAATGGCGGAGCGGAAAAGCAGCAAGAAGCCGCAGAGCCTCAACGACAGTCACTACCGCCTCCTCCAGGACATGGACATGACTTCCGATCCTCCAAACCCCTCCGGTACAATATAAAAACCCTAACACTTCCATTTCGCAATCCATTTGGTTTTTTTTTTTGGTTGTTCATAATTAGGGTTGTGTGATACTGTTTTGGTTGGATTTTGTGATTGAATCGAAGCACCAGCGAAACCGATTAAGGTGAGGATCGAAGGTAAGCGTCGTCTCTGCAAGATTCGAGCACCTCCGTCGGAGGAGGAGAATGATCGTAACGACGACAACGCGCCTAGTTTCGCCGGGGTTGTTGTTGATTTCGAGTCGCCGCCGCCGCCGCAGAGGAGTAATCGAGACGAAGACGGCGGCGGAAATGAAATCAGGGGGATTTTGGACGACTTGAGCTCCAAGCTTGGGTTATTGTCAATCGAGAGGCACGGTGGTAGTAGAAGACCTTACAATGTCGTCGAAAACTCTAAACTGGCGGCGGCGGTGCCTTCGTTTTCGATTGCTTCGGACCTGTCTGATTCCTCTGTGGAGACTAATAAGACTACTAGAAAGGGAATTGAGACTGTGGGTGATGACATCATCGATTGTGTGGTTTCGAGGGGCAAGAAGACGACGACGATGAGTAAAGAGTACTATGATTGCGATGATGATAGTGAGGTTGATAGTTATTCAAGGGTTGATTGTGTTGCCGAGGAGAATGATGGTTCTATAACAATGAGTGGTCTCACATCTACTTACAAGTTACAAGGGAAGATTGCGAAGATGCTGTTTCCGCATCAGCGCCAAGGCTTGAAGTGGCTATGGGCTCTGCATTGCCAGGGAAAAGGTGGAATCTTAGGAGATGACATGGGCTTAGGCAAAACAATGCAGGTAAAGATATTGAGGATGGTTTCTTGGTTGTTTTAATTTTTGAGATTTTTCTTGATAAATTTTGAACTGGTTTATATTCACATTGCAGATTTGTGGTTATTTAGCTGGATTGTTTCACTCGGGCTTGATTAAAAGAGCAATGGTCGTGGCTCCTAAAACCTTGCTTCCCCATTGGATAAAAGAATTAACTGTTGTGGGTCTTTCTGACAAGATACGAGAGTACGGTTGCTTTGGTGTTTTTCCTAGAATGTTGTAATGAATACTGTTCAGGTTAGCAAATAGTAATCATTTAATTGTTCTTTGATATAGATACTATGGGACCTGTCTGAAAGCTCGGAAGTATGAGCTTCAGTATGTACTTCAGGTAATTCTCAACCGTGGTGAGATTTTGGTTCATTCATCAATCTAGAATACATTAGTTCTATTTTATTCATATCACATGATAACTGTAATCTTATTTCAATCAAAGTTGTGGCATGAGTTTGACTGCAATTTTTTGTTCTAATTCCCACTACATTTCCGGGTGCAAACCACATGGAATAAGTGACCTTAGTTTGATAATGTAATAGAGTCTAACTTTACATCTTTCCTTATAGGACAAAGGCATTCTTCTGACGACTTATGATATTGTGCGAGTAAACTTTAAAGCTTTAAAAGAGGCCGACTATATTCTTGATGATGGAAGCGAGGATATGATATGGGATTACATGATACTTGATGAGGTAAGAAATTGTAGGATTTCAGTTTCAATAATAAGAAGTTAAAAGTTTATGTAGTGGGACAGTGTGTGTTTCCACTGTTTCGTCTAATGTGAACAAGTAAACTGAAGAAGCCTCAGGCTATCATCTCAAATTGTAGACTGTAAGGCCTTCTAATAACACAAAAACAGAATATTCTCACATGTTTCTGTGGTCATTTGTGCCTGTGAGCATCCTTACATTTTCACCACTGTGTTTTCATCCTTGGAAATGTTTCCAGTATCTAAACCAAGTAAACTTATATTATATAACAAATAAGCATCATGTTGAAATTTCACAACCTTGGATTATGAATAAATCAATTCTTATCTGTTTCAAACAAACACACACCCCTACTATGACACACATCCATGGACTATTTAGACTAAACTTTAACTTGGTTGCCTGTTTGAATAAACAACATTGCTTTCAGAAAAATGTGTCAAACATCTCATTGGATTGGTGTAAGAACATTAAAACCTACAGTACTAAAATCTGAGAACTTCATGCCTATGCCCTTTAAGCTGTTCCTCTTAGTTTGATGTACCTCATTACAATTCCAGGGTCATCTCATAAAGAATCCCAGTACACAGAGAGCCAAAAGTTTGCTCGAGATTCCTTGTTCACATCGCATTATTGTGAGTGGCACACCTTTGCAAAACAATCTGAAGGTAATGTCTGGTTTTCTTGAAGCTTCACATATTCCATCACTTTAGTTACACTCTAAACTGACTTTTAAACAAACCTTGCTTTTATTCAATACAGGAGTTGTGGGCTTTATTTAACTTCTGTTGCCCAGAGCTACTAGGTGACAAGAAATGGTGAGAATCTTTCATGCATTGGTTGTGTTAGTTAAGTTTTTTTTCTGTATGAAATTTTAGATGCTGTTCAGGTTTAAGGAAAAATTTGAGCATCGCATCTGTCGAGGAAATGAGAAAAATGCTTCAGATAGGGAAAAGCGTATTGGTTCAACGGTAGCCCAGGTACTCATATCCTTCATGTCTTATATGAGCTTTCTGATTTGATGTAGTTTCTTACTGGGAGTTGATGCTTAATATGTATGTATTTTGCCTGTTGGATGTACAGTTTATAAGCAGCATGACTGAAGTTTTAAGTTTTATTTTGTTAAAAGTTGGAATCAAAATAGTGTTCTTAGTCAAGCATAATGTCTCTCAGATCATGCCAAGTCTGTCTAGCCTGAAAAATATTGATGGTCTTTCAGTGAAATAAATGCATTTTAAAAATCAACCAGTTACTAGTTGCATTCTTGCAAGTTGCTTGAAATACAAAGCATAGTTTCTGTACCTATGTATATATATTGAACTGTTGGCTGTTCATATTTCTGTTTGCTATCATGGCTGCAACCTATGCTCTTTTTTCAGTGGCAACACTAGAGTAATTGGTACTCCTTGTAACAGGAGCTTCGAGATCGTATTCAACCATTCTTCCTCCGTCGCCTGAAGAATGAGGTTTTTAAGGAAGATAATGACCAAACAAATGCTACACTTTCTAAGAAGAATGAGATCATAGTTTGGCTAAGATTAACTAGCTGCCAGGTTGGCTTTTGATCACCCTGTATAAGTAATTACTTATATTATTACTATGTTTCTCAAGCGTACACTCTTATTTTATGTAGCGGAAAATTTATGAAGCATATTTGAAGAGTGAGCTGGTTCTTTCTGCTTTTGATGGGTCACCGTTGGCAGCTCTCACGGTACAGTTTGTTAGTTTGTTCTTTGCTCATTATACGTAAAAGTCTATTTTGGCCCATTTTATTTCCATGTTAAACATGTACATATCGGAATTTTTCCTGGTATTGGATTTTATTGGACAGGCAATTACACTTACTGGAAATATTATGATATTTGGCATGAGAATTCAAAATCTAAATATTAATTGCATTTTCTTCATTTATATATCAACGTGGATTATAATAATTGACTATTTAATGTGAGGCAGATTTTAAAGAAAATATGTGATCATCCACTTTTACTGACAAAGCGAGCAGCCGAAGATGTACTAGAAGAGTTAGATCCAATGCTTAAGCCAGATGATTCTTGTATGGCAGAAAAATTAGCAATGTACTTAGCAGATGTTGCTGATAAAGAGGAGTTTGATGAAAACCATGAAAATCTCTCTTGCAAAATATCTTTTATAATGTCATTACTGGTATGACTTCTGGCTCCGATAGAATTTAATGCATCTCATTGTTCGTAATCCTTGTCACTGTATTGAATTATGTTCTATGTTGTATTCAGGATAACTTAATTCCAAAGGGGCATAATGTTCTTATCTTTTCCCAAACTAGAAAGATGCTCAACCTTATTCAGGTCAGTCATTTGTACATGATTATAATAGCTTTTAAGCTCACCTGTGTTTGTGTCCAGTTGTTTCCGAAGCTGACAAAATTGAGCAATACATTTTTAAATAAGCTGGTTTGAAAATAAAGATATGCGGATATCTTTTCTTTACAGGAATCACTCATTTCCAGTGGTTATAAGTTCCAACGGATTGATGGTACCACTAAACCTTCTGAAAGAATCAGGATTGTTAATGTAAGTGGTCGAGCCAACAATGTCGGTATAATTTCTACTTAGAAAGCTATTTACGGTGTTGCTCATTTGTCTGTCTTCTTTTAGGATTTCCAAGAAGGTATAGGAGCTCCCATATTTCTCCTGACATCTCAAGTTGGTGGTTTGGGTCTTACACTTACGAGAGCAGATCGTGTCATAGTGGTTGATCCTGCTTGGAATCCAAGGTGATACATAAAGGCCTCTTAATCTCAAATTCATTTGGTTCCATTTGGTGTTTGAGGAAACTCACTGTTTCTATCTGATATTTTTGGGCTGTAGTAATGGCAATATTGTATGATATTTGTAATCCTGTACTGTGAATGAATAAGTAACTGAAACATACAGAAGGAGCCTATTTTGTTGAATTGAAGAACACACTATTAATCAATTGGTTCCTTTAAATACAAGTTGTTTTCCAGAAGAGTCTATGTCAGGTATGATAATTGAGGTTCTTTTTATTGTTGTAAAATATGATTTCTTAAAAACATGGGAGTGGACTTACAAGTTATTTTAACATAAAATTCTGTCTTAAGTTGAAGAACTGTAATTTTTTCGTAGTGTTGCATGATGACAATTGAGAAATGATTATTTTTTCATTGTATTTGGTGTTGATGTGTATCATTAAGCTGGTGCACATGTTTCAAGGGATTGAAAAGAATAATTTTCAAAGAAAATAATTTGATTACTTTCCAAATTGCCTTGCTGAATATTATTTTGGTCCATGTTCTCCGGTAGATTAAAAGTTTAATTTACTCGCAACAATGCCTGATTACTTTTTGTTTCTAGTTTGTGATTGTCCATTATGTCCATGTTTTATCCTTAAAGTTGCAATCTTCTGCATATATTTGGTTGTTACTTTTGAGTTTCCATTCTACTCTTTACTTGATTCCTTTTTCTAGCTTAATAATAATTTGATGATCTGATTTGTGATTACTTTGTGCTTCTTATAATTGCAGTACTGATAGCCAAAGTGTGGATCGCGCATATCGAATTGGGCAGAATAAAGATGTTCTTGTATATAGACTAATGACATGTGCCACTGTTGAAGAGAAGATATACCGAAAACAGGTTAATGATTGCTTTTGTCATGTATTTGGACTGGATTGTTTATAGTGGAATCTAGTTTTTAACATGCTAATCTAGCCCTTTTGCTTTACTGATGTATTGTATAATATGTGTGGTTCCATTCTTATTTACTGAAGATGATGTTCAGTGACATCAAATTAACTCATTTAAATGTATTGTTAGATTTACAAGGGGGGGTTGTTTAGAACTGCAACAGAGGAAAAAGAACAGATTCGGTACTTTAGTCAACAGGTAGCTTACAAAGTTGTCATTATCATACCAGTGAGATTATATCCCTACCATTGGACGAGGATCAGGTTGTTTAATGTATGATTTGACTTTTCAGGATCTTCGTGAGCTTTTCAGTCTTCCACAACAAGGTTTTGATGTTTCCCTTACTCAAAAGCAGCTAAATGAGGAGCACGAACAACAACACACAATGTATGGAGTCTACAGTTGCCACCCTATATTATGATCTTTAACTCGAACATATTTATGATAATTAGGCTCATATACCAATACCTGTTAACCTATTGTGCAATACCACTCTGGTTCTGTTAAAGTTTGGTGAAACTGTCTTTTAGACTATTGCGTTTGAGGGCATGATTATTCATATCACGGCTTAATATTTGAGATTATTTTTGCAGTCTGAACTTTCTTTTCCAATAATTTTGTGATTCTATTATTTACTGCAGGGAAGATTTTTTACGATCCCATATAGAATTCTTGGAAACTCAAGGGATAGCTGGAGTGAGTCATCATAGCTTACTGTTCTCCAAAACAGCGCCACCTCTACCCGATGTTGAACAGGAGGAAGTTGAAAGGTGAACAATATAAACTTGCTCTTATCCTATATTGTTCAAGATCATGGTCCTTTTTCTCCTCTGTAGAGTATTTGCATTATTATTGGCTATATGCCTCTTATCATCTTTTGTTGCTATACTTTATTTGTTTTTCCTTTCTTTACGTAAAATAACAAAGAAAATTATACATGTCCTGGACAGATCCTCTTTTCTCTATTATGTTAATAATGAACAGTTGTATGGTTTTTGTATTATACGGTTCTTAGCATTTCATTTATCGCCTGGAGTGCACATGAATTGGGCATTTATTTCAGATACTAATCTGACTTTAAATTTCTGGCCACAGGATTAGACAAACTTTACGTGTGGGCACCTCAATTTCAAGTTCCTCATTGGAAAATAATGTAAATGGGTAAGAGCGCTGTGAATTTAGGCATTTCCTCATACATGTCAGGAGCAGATAATGTAAATTGTTTTGCTTCACTGGCAGGGCCGAATATGCTTTCAAGCCTAAGGATATAATGTTGAACAAGAAGCTGCCTTCTTCACCAGCTGATGCTGGTAGATTGACAAAATCAGAGATCAAAGAGAACATCAATAGGCTGTCACGAACTCTAGCAAATAAGGTATTCACACACATCAACTCTTATTTTTATTTCATTTTCAAAAATGGTGCTCATACTTGCTAGCTCAATCATGTCCTTAGTTGATTACTTTATCCTGCATAATTAGCATGGGATACAAAGCTAGTAGAGTAAAATTTGCTGTAATGGTTAGGTTTAAGCAAGAATGGACGGCGCACTGATATTTATTTCCACTTTGTAGGCTTTAGTTTCAAAATTGCCTGATAAGGGAGCTAAAATAGAAAAGCAAATTTTGGAATTGAATGGGGAGCTTCGGAAACTTGAGAAGGATGTTATCGACTTGGATGAGGTAACAGATGAGCTTGAAGGGGTGGTGATTTAGGATGATGATAATTTCGCTGCACAAGGAAACAAGCATGGAAAGAAGAGGGCTCCTCTTATTATATTTTTGGTCTAAACCCTAAACCCTAGTCTCACACTACGGAGCGGTGAGCATTTTGTTCTCTGTCCATGTATGCTTGAATTGATTTGCAGTTTTGGTGATAAAATTACCATCTGGCAGTAAGAATGCACAACCAATCACAAAAAGGTTTGAAGTAGTAAATGAAGTGCCAAAACAGTTCAATTAAGATTAAAATCTTGAAATGACATTCATTTGAACTTGAGTGTGGGATAAAATATAATTCAATCATAAATTGACAGGAAGAAAGGCGGTTGGCGATTAGAAAAACGGATAATCAGAGATCCCACTTGCAATTAACTGTATTTACAATTTTCGTCAACTTTACCCCACATCTCTCCCTGTCTCATCATGTCACATGCATACAAGGAATGAAAAATCGGTATTTAAATTTTTTATTTTGTTGTCAAAGATATTTTTTAGGTGACGAAAATTAATTTTGTCATCTAAGTCATTTCTTAGACGATGACTTTTTGTTCTCTTAGGTGACGCTTTATCTTTTGTCGTGTAAGTATGCTTAGACGATGAAATTTTGTACCTAGGCGACGAACTATTATTTCGTCGTCTAAGTGCAACTTAGGCGACGAAATTTTAATTTCGTCGCCTAAGTTGCTTTTTCTCGTAGTGTTTGCTTCCCAAGTTTCTTTCAGAGTCGCATTGCATTCATTATTCACATTTGAAGTAGACCAAAAAACTCACATATAAAGTACCTCTTCAAATTCGACCAGATTCTGGGTGGGAATCAGTGAAACACCTTTGAAGATGGCGAGTTGAATACTGGGTGGACTTTTCTCTTATTGTAGTCTGGTTGCTAAGACACAAAGAACAAGCATCAAAAGTGAAGACGAGGTGACCTGCCTAACACACTCTGATGCTTAAGTAAGAACGTGTTTAAGGTAAAGGATGGAATATGAAACGGAGTGTATTTTTGACGTGAATGATTGCTTAACCTAATTCAATAATAAATGATTTTCCTTTATACTTACTCCGGGGAGCACTTTCAACTATTCATTCGCTGTGCGAATCGGTGCATTCAAGTTTTCCCTTACTCGCATGCTTTCTATTTTTGGTCAAGTGTGTATGAGGTGCTTAGCCCAAACACTTCTGCTAACAAGTCCCCCAAGTCCCTATGTCAAGATTATTCTTGATTGAGGAGTTGAAAAGATGGGCTCGCTTCGTAAACACTTGATGTAGCCTTTGTCAAGTAACGGAGTGCACCCCATAGTCTCCTTGAACTCCACAAGAAAGAATGATCCGCTTAAATTAGGGATAGAACATTGGTGGAGCGGTACACCTAGGTGTACTGTATCATGGGGGACGAGGTAATGTATATGCTTGGATTGATCATCCATACGGGAAATATCACCTGTGAGCGGAATAAAATATCCAAACAGTACGCTCATATGTACGTGTATTACTCAGGCCAAACATGGAGTATCACCTGTGGGCGATGTAGAATATCTGAGCAGTACTCTTGAATGTATGTGCTTGGACCAACCAAGCTAAACAGGGAGTGTCACTTGTGGTGATGTATGGTTACCAAGCTTACAAAGTTTATTTTATAAGGGACGCTACGCTCATGATGATCAGTCATGGGGGTCCTGTTAAAAAAGATGGTGATGTGGTAGCGCTCATAAAAAAAGAATGCGGAGTGGCTATTTTTTTATCATGGATGACCATGCTTTTAATATATGCATATGTATCCATCCAGATATAGCGTGCCGCCTAAGTAACTTAGGATGGGGACGCCTGAACTGCAAAACCATAAACTGGTGAGAAAATACTTGTGAAAATATGCCAAGTAAAGAAATGAGCGGGCATATAAATACAGAGCCCACTCAATGATGATGTCATATCAATACACAACGATGCATGTGTGACACGTGGGTGACACATGGTTTGTGAAGAAGGAAAAGGAAACGCCATGCTTGCTTGTCATAATTGCGTGAGTTATCATGACTTCTCGAAACAGTGCGAGTTATATCAATATTGAAATAGTGGGATGCGTAGTATGTGATCAATGGTTGTAATTATGCCCTGTGTACGGACCGGTTGGCTTCAAGGGTTTTTAGAGGAAGAGATGGAGAGATGGAGAGCTCGCCGTTTTTGCATTTCACATCTTTTTAAAAACTTTGAGAGAAAAGGCAGAGCAAAACCAGGGAAAAGAAGAAGAAAAAAAATTGTGGTTAAAGGATCAAAGAAAGAAGAAAGAGTCGTTTGTTGCAAGAACCCAGAAGCATCTACTGTTCATAAGGTAAATTCTTTTTTGTGTGTGCTATTTTGACTTTTAGATTTTGTGTGAAGTACATAGTTTGCTAGAAAATAGAGTGGGTAAGAAAAGGTAAAATGGGGTTCTGGGTTTTTGTATGAAAAACATAGTAGGTAAGATGAACTGGTGCTTGGTGTTGAGGAAGAGGAAGATGCATATGTTTGCTAAGTGTCGATTTAGGAGTGATTCTGGGTTAAAAGCATGTCTGTGTGGAAAAGGTGGGACTCTGGGTTTGTATAGAAGAACACCAACAACATATTAAGATCATAATGAAAGTGGGGGGTAGATCTGTGTGAAGGTAAAAATGTAGAATTTGAGTGGTTAGTAGAGGTGAGCGGGTGAGATGTTGGTTGGGCGGCTTGATGACTTGTGCTTTTCATGTCAAGCCTTGCAAATGACATCATGGACACACTTGAAGTTATTGAGATATCAAGTGAAGATTATAGAATAGTAGGCGGGAGAAAATTTTGTTTAAAAGAGAAAAAAGTATCGTTCAAAGAAATGGGCATAGGAGACTTGGGGATTAGGTCATATAGTGAGAGCGTAACAACTACATCGTCTGATTCAAAGCCCAACATTTGTAGTGCACTGCCGCTCAGGTGTTGAGATGATGTTGACGCATCTCTACTTTTGTTGCCAGCGTCGCCCACAATGGAGGATGTAGCCATCGATGCGTACTTGGCAGCCCAGCCTAGGCAGCCAACTTAACATAATAATAATACAGATGTGGGGACCTCGACGAGGGGACAAACGCCAAAACCTGTAAAGAGAAAGAATAGAAACGCGTGTGTTACACCCCGGCCTGTAGGGACGTTGACCCCTACTCTTCAATAGTTCCGGACGGGTGGACCCTGCTTTTCCCACCTAGAGGATGAGACTGCCGCCTAAGAGTCGATGAGCTCATTATCGGACAAATAAATCAAAGATTTAGGTGAGGATTTCCGTATTCCATCGAGCGTGATCTGGGGGCCCCTGAAAGAGGGAGAATCGGTGGTAAGACCCCCAGAGGGTTTCGCATGTATGTACACTTATCAATTTTGCCATGGGCTGGTATTGCCACTGCACTCCTACGTCTAATATATGCTGACGAGGCTAAACCTATCACCGGGGCAATGTAGAACGCTTATAATAAAAGTCATTCAAGCGTTGTATATATTGTTCAACCTTTCTGGTTTTGGTCATCCCACCACTGCGGAATTAATGTCGATATGTGAGCTTGGGTATTTCCCTAGTTACTGTGATTTTTCATATATGAGCTGTATATGATATAAACGTGAGAAATCATTTGTAAATGTTATGAAGTAGAAATTTCCACAAATAGTTTGAGATCTTAAGGGTCCACAGATATCTGTGTGTAACAACTCTAGTAACTCTTTTGATCTATATGCACCTTTTCTATTTTTATTAGTCATTTTTCCTTTACAACATTCCAAACATTCATTCATGTATGAAAAATCTAATTCTGGTAGCATTTTAGACTTAATCAATGATTTTAATCTTTCTTTTTATATGTGGCCTAATCTCCTATGCCAAAATTGTGTAGATTTTTCATTAAATAAAGGTCTCTAAACACCTACAGTGGTGTTTTCAATTGACACATTTGAATCATATGTTGAATTCTCAATATTATAAACAGAAGATTGAGAAGAAGATAGGCTAATCTGTAACTGTCAGTAACCATTCAAATGTATAGCATAACCAATATGCAATGAATTTCTAAAAAAAATTATTCCATTGATGTCATAAAGAAAACTGCAACCATTATGAATCATAAGATCCAAAGAAATCAAATTCCTCTTTATAGAGGGTACAAAATAAACACTATTCAGAAAAAGAAAATTCCCTAAACCTAAATCAAGACTAAGACTGCCTATGGCCTTGACAACAACTTTCATGCCATTGCCTACTCGAATGTGTGATTCTTCAGTTTTTGGTTTCCTCCTCTTTGTGAAGCCTTGTAAGGAGTTAACAATGTGCAAGGGAGAGCTTGAATTCAAGCCAAAAGTTGTCTGGCCCAACATTATAAAAATCAACTTCTAAAAGTAAAAGAGATGAAAAATAAACAGTTTTCGATAAGGATAAACACGTGCCCTTTTTAATCATCTAAGCCTTAAACCTTGGACAATCTTTCTTAATGTGTCCAGGTTTCTTGGAAAAATAGAACCTATACTTAAGGTTTGAAGTGCTTGAAGTGTTGGATGACTCTGCTGCTGTTCTAGGTGAATGAGGTTTTAAGTTAGTTTTCTTAGCACCTAGCTTATTTTTCCACTTATTCTTGCCTACCAGATTCACTGTTGCCTCAGAGGTTGAGGCCTTAACGACACCATAGTTTGGACCCTCCTTCTTAATTCTACTATTTTCCTCAATAGCTATGGAAATCAGCTTGTTGATTGTCCATTTTTCAGACTGAGTGTTATAACTAGTCTTCAGCTGGTTAAAACATGATGGAAGGGAGTGCAAAGTAGTGTGCACCACATATTTATCAGGGAGCCCTACATTCAGATTCTTAAGTTTAGCACACATGGTCTCCATCTTCATTATGTGATCTCTAACACCTCTAACTCCATTGTACTTAAGAGAATTGAGCTACACTGAAAGGTTAGATGCTTCTGCTTTGTCAGTCTTCCTAAATTTCTCATGAATTAGCTCAAGATAATCATAAGCATAATCCATTTCAGGTAAGGTTCCAACTATGGTATCATATATGGTGGCTTTAATGATATTTCTGCAGGTGGTGTTCCTATATATGCCAAAGAATATAGTAGTCATACTGAGCCCTGTAAAGATCCTTATCTTTTTCCTCTATCTGTTCTGGAACATGTCCTATGAGGAAATCATCTAATTTCTCATTGATTGAAAAATACATGTCAATTTGTCTCCTCCTGGTAGAATAATTGGACCCCGTTAAGAGTTCAATCCGGTTAAGAGTAAGAATTTGGACACCTAGAGAGCAACCAAAAGAGATTTTAAAATTAGTTCTTTTTTGTTAAGTTTGTGAGATTGTAAATAGTGATTTTGTGTTTTATGTAAGTACAAACTAAAGTAATAAAACCATAGAGAACAATCAATCAATCACACAAGATTAACACATATGCACACAATTCAGAACATATACATAAATCACAATATCCTAAAATGAAGTTCATTGTCCAACAACACGTATATAGCAGTAGATTGGTCAATACTGAATTTCTGAAATATAAACCATAGTAATTAATCTCATGATTTATAAGAGAAGTAGTCATCACCTAATGGCAGAAGAAAAACTTTTAAGATAACCAAATATGAGTTTAGAAACCATGTATGTAGCTGTTTTGATTCTAAAATTTCATATAAATACTTTTACGGAAGCCAAAAGGCACAAAATTTTAAAACCAATAACGCAAGTTTCAAGTCTTTTATACCTAATGATCTTTCTGAAAAGGTGAAAAGTTTTGCTATATGCAACATGCTCATCCAAATTTCCAAAACTCAAGACTAATTTCAAAAGGTTTGCGTAACATCTTGAAACCATATTCCTTTTCCTGTAAATTGCATTGTTATGATTTATAGGAGGCACAAAACAATCGTTCCAAGGTTCTTCATCAATTTACAGTTTGAATAGATAGCTAGATTATGCCTTTTCTCAATTTTATTCAATCGACATACTTTAACCTCTGCTCATAGCGCTACAATAGTTAGCCGAAGCAATCATAGATATGCAGCACATATTCAGATCAAGCAATACAATCAAAATACACATAGAAACGAATTTAAATTCCATCCGGCCTCATCTAACACACACCACACAATCCTATCCTATGTGCACGCTGGGATGTGCGATTAGAGTTTTTCTGTTGCATTCCTAAATATATATACCTGGTGAGCAAGCAATGATTAAATCCTCAAAACAGATTCATGAAATGAATATGTGCTTGTTCTTCCTCGAGCTCCAAAACCCAAAATCCCTAATCTCAATTTGTTATTCACAACGGTCGGTCAATTGACCGAGACCGAGGCTAGGGTATTTAGCTGAATGAGTTTTACTCGGACCACACAGCTCACATGCCCAGTTTGTTTTGTGAATGAGCCAAAAAGGTATGAATATGATCTTGGCCCCTTTTATGAAGTTCTTTTTTCTGTTGCTTGAGTCACATATAACCCTAGGTCATTCACGTTGATTTTTCTTAAGCGATTTACATGTGAGATTTTAAGCAAAGCTCTTATACAAATTGTAAACATAACACTGAAGATTAATCAAGTCATGTAAACACATCAACAATGTACTGAAGGGAACAAAAGCCTTACCAGCAGCATTCACTAAGATTGCCATTGTTCTTGAGTTTGGTCTTCTGTTCTCTTCTCCTTAAGCTCCTTGAATGTGATTAGGTGTTGTATGCTATGCGTAGAGAGAACAGGCACAAACCTTACATATATATAGAGATGCAACAAGAGCTTTGCCCATTGAAGAGGACTTGTTGCACTCAACCATATATTACATAAAAACGTGTGATCATATATGTACTATAGATGGATTCTTATTACAATGCAAATAGTATATGCTTATTCACATTGACACAAGAATTAGCTATCCAATCTGACTCATTACATAGTCATAAGTTTAATACAATGCCAACACTACATAATCATAACTATTGTATAAGTTCATTCTTTCAGTAATCTGGAACCAAAAAGTTTGTCGGAAACATTACTCTGACGATACATTATGGTGTAGTCGCTGTTCCAAGTTTGAGGTATGGGAAAGTCCTTAGCAAATTGTTTGTTTTTCTGTATATGTATTTGTTTTGGTTGCTGACGTATATGCACTAGGGGCGGATCTATGCACTGGCTCAAGAGGGATTAAGCCCTAGTGAGTTTTTGAATGTTATATAAGAATTATATGTAGTAGAGCTTTAGCAAATGATATCTATAGTTCAGTTGGCCAAGTTGTAACTTAACATCTAGCTTTTTAGCAATTACATTGAAAAAATTTCCCTTCAATCATACAAAGCTTAAAGATTTTTTTCATAACTCTGAAAAAAATCTCTCCAAACATAAATTTTTGTGTATATTGTGGAAGCATTATCAACCTTAAATGAAAGAAAAAAAGAAAGTAAAATTAGCCCCCTTGATTTTTTAATCTTGGATTTGCCCCTGATGTGTGCGTAGAAAGATGGAGAAACAACATCCAGGAATTATGAACCTTGGTGATGGCAGAAAACTTTGCTCAGGTTGCTCTTCTATAGCGGTCGGGTCGTCATGAATCGAAAGAATTGCGACGCCATTGTTTAAAGTGTGTTTGTATTTTATAGAAGTCTAAATCTCAAGGGGGACGAAAACATTCCTATTTAATTTGTTCGTCGACACAAATGAAATGCGCTGAATTCAATTTTCAGGTGTGTGTATATATATATATACAGTCCTTCTCAAATGTGGACGTCCGCACGGTGAACAGTACGTACGGATTTGGCTTTTCCGGCCACTTCCCGGCCGAATTTGGGTAAACTTCGTTCTAGACATATGTACATATACCTGTGTAGATCATTTGTCTAGAAGAAACTTTTGGCTAATTCGATCTCTAAGGCCCTCAAAATCGCGTTTCAAAAAAACTGGACATAAATTGGACCGGTTTATGTCCAGTTTTTTTGAAACGCGATTTTGAGGCCTTAGAGATCGAATTAGCCAAAAGTTTCTTCTAGACAAATGATCTACACAGGTGTATGTACATATGTCTAGAACGAAGTTTACCCAAATTCGGCCGGGAAGTGGCCGGAAAAGCCAAATCCGCACGGTAAACAGTACGTGCGGACGTCCGCATTTGAAAAGCCCGGTATATATATATATGTATGATAATAAATGAATTAATGCTACATGGTTTATGGAAACATGGTTTGCAGAGCCGACAGTTCAAGTTACACGTCTTTTCTTAACAATTAAACGCCTTGAACGGATTAAAGGTTATATTTTAACGGTACGTACGTAGTGTGTATAGTAGACATGCATGACAACTTTGTTGCTTCTATTGTAACAGATACTGATCTCAACTCTTGGTACAAAACCAAGGAGCAAGTTGAATACGCAAGAAAATTGAAAGAGTGGCCGGCACTAGAGATGGAAAGGAACACAGACAAAGTTTATGGCCAAGGATTCCTTGGCACTATAGAGGTTGTTAATAAGACAGGCCCTAAAATTACACTGAATCATTTCGTTAAAAAAGGAACACTCGACACTCGCTGCTCCTACATCTGGTTTCATGTGCTGGAGCCGGAAACTGACCCATGTACAATCAAAATGCTGTGGAAGATCACTGACATCCCAATAATCGATATATTCCGATGACTAGAATCTACAGAATTCCATTTGATGGAGGTTCCCTTCATGATAATCAAGAGACAAAAAGAAAGTAATGTGCTGTAAACTTGTTACAAACTGGGATCCGTTGGCTTTTGTTCTATATATTCAACATTATGTGTAAAGCTTGAGAATATTGTTCCTCAAGGAAGTAGCAACACATAAATTACAGTCATGGAGATGCTAAAAATAATAACACACAAGGCAAAGATTCCACTAAAGAGAACAACAGGAAAGAAAAGTCTAAACACAAAGAAAAGATGGAATCCGACCTTTACTCAAATCCAGTAAAGGTATCTAATGACTTTATGGGCAGAAATTTTAACCAAAAAAAAAGAGGATGACCCAAGGGGAATGTGAATCATCTAGTAATTAGTTCATTGAGATTTGTGTAAATCAAAACAAAGATTTGTCAAATGGACACTGGACAGTGTACTTCACTGAGACCATGCATTCTAGTAACTGTAACAACCGAGATACGATAGGGAACGGATGCAAAGTCTATAAAGCCATGCCAGCTCTTGATTTCAAATACTTCTTTATATACAGCATACAGAGAGCAATGATTAGTATTCTCAACAACAAGAGAACAGCAGTTCTCAGTGGCCATCCTACGTTTCTCTAACCTATTTGCCTCATTAAGAACAAAAGTCTAAACCTAAGGATTCAACGAAAACCAACCTCAGACATTTTCCAGCTTGCAATTCAACTCTACTAGTCAAGGAGGTGGTCACAGATCATGAAAAAAAAAACTCTCATCCAGGACCTGGTTCTAGAATGTTAAAAATCAACAAAAACAAAGCAATGTACAGAGGAACATTCTAGTAGAGTACAATGTGTACCAGCTTCAGGGTCCCATCATACCGAAAGTATCAGCTAGTCAAAGCTTGGAGACCGGCTGTATCTACCCTGCAAGTAATCTTCTACTGAGATGCTTTGTTCACCACTACTGGTAGAAGTGGAATCCTCTTCCGTGTCAAGCAATGCCAAGTTAAGATGGGATTTGATATTGGTAGGAACTGATTCTGCATCCAAAGTGTCAAGTTCATCTGCTGCACTGACTTGTTCCCGTGCCCACCTTGTAACTTCAGCATCACCTTGAAGAAGTTTCAAAACCTGTGACAAACAAGAATCTCCAAGTAAATAAATCTGGAACATATATATGAAAACAATTCACTGACCTTAGATCCAATGCAAAAAGTATACTTACAATGCTGATCTCAGGCCTAAGTTGAGGAGCATGTCTAATGCAAAGGTTAGCAGCCAAAACCATTCTCTCAATTTGGCCATGATCATAGTCACTACCCAGGGTTGGATCTAGCAGTTGAGCGACCTCCTCGCCTTTCAGTATTGGCTTTGCCTGGAACTCATCACAATGAAACAAAATTAATCAAATTTCAACATTCACAAAGTCACATAAACTGTATTTCATAGATATTGATTTGTTGGACCCTGAAAACAGAATAATTGCTTCTATATAAATTTGATCTTACGAATTTTGAAGACAAGAATATTTAGGTAGATCATGAACACAAATAGGACACGTATTTGTACACCGAGATGAGGTCTTACCCACATCACCAGACTTTCCTGTCCCTTCAAGTTTTTACTGTAAATTGGTTGTCTACCAGAAAGAAGCTCTAGGAGTACAACACCGAAGGCATAGACATCAATTTTATCACTCACTTTGCCATGCATGAAGTATTCTGGAGCCAGGTAACTGCCACAGAGAGTGTTTAGTGAACATCTAAAGTAAATACAACAGTAGAGAGCAAAGAAGACAATACACACCCAAATGTTCCTGCAACATCTGTGCAATTACTATGCGATGACGTTGATGCCCAATTTGCAAGTCCAAAATCCGAGAGCTGAAGACATACCAGTGTGATAAGCATAGACACTTCATAAATTAACCAGAAAAACTGAAGTTAGAGCACAGTACCTTTGGCTCAAAATCATCGGAAAGAAGGACGTTGGAAGACTTGACATCCCTATGGATCACAGGTTCTTCACAGCCATTGTGTAGATAGTCGAGTGCCTCTGCTACACCTAAGGCGACATTATATCTATCCTTCCAACTGAACGAACTCCC
The DNA here is from genome assembly GCA_946800695.1 of Geum urbanum. NCBI lineage: Eukaryota > Viridiplantae > Streptophyta > Magnoliopsida > Rosales > Rosaceae > Geum > Geum urbanum. The sequence goes on along the minus strand of OX327009.1, from coordinate 23,928,110 downwards.
ATCCTTTCTATGACCTATATATGAAATTAAGCTTTATGACTAAGGAAATCAAAATGGACAAGAAAAATCTATTTTCTTCAATTCAAAACAGATAAGTACATGTAAAGAGTTTTTACCATGAAGATTGTCTTCTAAGCTTCCTCTTGATATAAAATCATAGATCAAAACTAAATTATTGTCGAAACATAGTCCATACAAGGAGATTATGTTCTTGTGGTTTAAAGTTGTGATGATCTCAATTTCATGAACAAACTCTTTCAATATTTCAGCAGATGGCTTGAGGATTTTGACTGCCAACTCCTTCCCGTCCACAAGATGTCCTCTATATACATGACTACTACCACCTTTTCCAACCATGTTCTCTGAAATTGGGAACTAAACTTTGTTAGAACAATAGCCAAACAGTGTCAACTCAGAATCAGGATCAACAGTTTAAAGAGAGTAACGAACCAGGCAAGAAGTTTGACGTTGCCACCAAAAGTTCCTCATAGCTAAACAGTCTACAGCTCGATGAGTATTTCTTACATAAATCCACAAATTCTTCAGGAAGGCTCTCCATTCCATGGTTAGGGGTCAGAGGAGCAAATGATTCATTAGAGCCAATAGAAACACTTGGGTCACTTATTCCATCAGACATGGGAGAATCCGCATCCTGGCTAGAATTAACACTTTTCTGATCCGGATACACAACAGCTGAAGCATGGGAGCTCAATGGTTTTGATGCCCCTCCTAAAACAACTGATTTTCCATCAGATTTCTCCTTGTGTTGCTGTCTTCTCAAAAATGTCCAGCGAAGAATGGACCAGCCGGGTTTGAAGCAGTGAGGAGTTTGTGTCTTAATAGACTTGAGCCTTTGGAATGGTACCAAAGCCAATGAATTACTGTTATTGCCATCGCCAGGTAACTCCGCAGTCAATTGAGTCCCAGAATTATCCGATAAATCTGTATCCCGCTCACAACTCCCGCACTTCTGAATGCTTTTCTTCTCACATTCCTTTAATTTAACATCTTCCACTACCTCTACATTTTTAGGCAATGACTTGTGATTATCATCTGTTAAATGTCAAAGTAAACAAGCTAATTACTTATTTGCACCAATATAAAATGTACAAACACATCCACATGTCAACAACTCAACAGTAAACAAAATTAATGGAAGATGGTTACGAACAAGACCTTGTAAATGATACGCATTGCTCTCCGTATCTTCCCTCTTGAACACAACTTTGCCATTATCGACAGCGAAAACCGCACAACTTTTTGGGAGTTTCCAGGCACAGTACTTGGCCACCACAGCCGATGACCGAATCATACGGTGAGTTTTGGAAGTCCCAACAATTACAGCATCAGACTGAAACGCCTTTGCTTCTCTCACAAGAAATTTCCTAATCGAATCGCCTCTACACACCTTGAGCTTCAGATCAACCTGCCCACCACAAAACACTGAAAATGAAAAATTCACAATTCACAGAAAAACAACAATAGGTCCAATTCTTAAGTGACTGACCTGCTTCAAGCTACAGAAACCTTCATAAGCAGAGAGCACAGAATCGAATGTCTTCACCAACGAGAGAAAAGACGAAGTCTCCTCTACAAAACCCAGAACCCAAAAAAGCTCAAAACTTTGTGATATCCATGGAAGAATCAAAATTCACAAGGCAATGAAATTACCAGAAATGGAGTCTAGGACGTGAACGGCGATGACGTGGTCACCAGGCTGGGCAACTTTGACGAGGGCCCACGTCAGGAGCTCTTTGCTATGCGAGTCTAACTTCACACCCACAACCACCGTCTTGCTCCAGCCTTCTTCTTCGTCTGCACCTCCTCCGGTCATCGTCGACGATACGGCGCCGTTTCGTTTCTCTCTCTCACTTGGTCTCTGTGTGGGGAATAGAGAAAAAAAAGACGGTTACTTTAAGCAGAGAACAGAGAGAGAGAGAGAGAGAGAGAGAGAGAGAGAGAGAGCATATAAAGCTTGAGAGACGAGGATCGCGGAAAGGTGGTGAAAACCGTTTGTTTCTTTGGGCGGAGGATTTTATGCTTTTACTTCGACTTATTCTTTCCTTTGAGCTTCTGTTTTGGGGACAGTTAGGAATTGAGGATTCACTTTTTTTTTTTTTTTTGGGATTAAATTTATCGGTAGTGTTCAGGTTCTCGGTGTTATATAAAAAAAGATTTTAAATTTTAAAAATTATCATCAAGGTATCCAGACTCTTAAAAATTATTATCGAGATACTTGGAACGATTTTTTTGTTCATTCACCATCATTATTGCTGATGTGGCATTTTTTTGGGTAAATAATGAGTAATTTAGTCATTTAACATATGTTATAACTTCATGAATATTAACATGATACCCAAACTTTAATTACGATATCAATGTCATCCCCAAAAAATTTGGTGAAAAAAACTACGCCAGAGCACACCGTGAACCACCATCGGCGGCGGGACTAAGACAACGCTACCTCCATTTTCGGCATCCATAAACCTAACATTTCCAAATCAACCCAACAACAATTCTTTCTATAGCAACACTTGGGTTGGATCCGAGCCCTAGGTCTGATCCGCTGCGTCTTCTAGAAGATGCCTTTCTCCACTTCTCTCGCGATCCATGAACTCCGCTCCGGCTTTGAATTTGGGGTCCAAACGAGCCCAATCCGCAAATCGCCGAAGACCTGCCACCCCTCGAACTCTACCAGATCCCTGACTCTGCAATGCGAGTTCCAAACTCTCCGCCGCCACCTCGTCACTTCCACTTGAAGCTTGTCGGTTTCGTTTCAGGGTGAGGCATTCTCGCTTCCGGTTAGCAAGACTAAAGCGGTGGCGGTTACTAGAGCTCTGGTCATGAAGCCTACGCCGGAGCGGCAGAGGTCGACGCCAATTCGGAGATCAGGCGGAGAATTCCAGGCCGGTGAGGAGTCGACAGTCGAATTCGGGTTCGTGTCCCAACCAAATGATAATATTCGGTCGGGGAGGTTCAAATGGTGATGGCGGTGTGAACAGAGAGAGGGGAGTATTAAAAAAATGAAATTACAAAAAGAAAAAAAATAAGGGTATTAAGGTCTTTTTGTTTTTATTTTCAAAAAAAATATTTCATGTCATCAAATTTGACGGAGTATGAACGAAAAATCACGTTTCAAGTATCATATTGATACGTTTTAAAAGTTTGGGTACCTTTCTGATAGTTTTTAAAATTTATACAATTTTTTATATAGCACAAAGAGTCTGGATATTACAGATAAATTTAATTTTTTTTTATTCATATTCAAAGAGAACTCTAAATCTCAAATAATTTTCTTTCTAACAAAAAAAATCCAACAAACCGCAAACCCTCGCTTCAAAAAAAAACTTGTTTGGTTTCTTCTTTTTTGGGGACAGTTCCAGTTCACCCTAGACCCAATACACATACATCTCCCCCTCTCTACTGTGCAGAGCACGTGGTTCCCCTTTTTATGAACAAAATAGACTGGGTTCACCCTGAATCCAGTTTACCCAGCCATACCGCTTCTTTGGACATTAGAGATACTTTCCATGTGTCTACTAAATACATATCCACTTATTGCACTGTTATGATAAAACGGTTAGTTTTTGCAATGATTTGTGGTTGGGAAGTTTTTTCGGAAGGTTTGTGCTTGGGAAGTTAATGTGAATTGGAACAGACTATTGGTCAACATGAAACATCCAACTAGTACTCTCATGTGCGTAGCCATGTGCTAGATAGAGCCTATTGGTTGGTTGTATGTAACTTCAACATCGTAGATTAGGAGTAGATTATATACATATAAATATCAAATTTCCTAGTATTAAACTAGGCAAATAGCACACCCTATATGCATGTGCGTGCATAAAAAAAATAAAAATATGGATTTTGATTGGAAAACCTAAATGCAAATGCCTTATTGCAATTCTATTGGGATTGAACGTTCCGGTCAAAATTTTTATTGATAATAAAAAAATAATCCATAAGTTGAGAAACTAAACAAGTCCACCAAATTCATTTATCATTAGTCACACTATAAGAGCATACCCACCGGTACCGAACGGCGAGGACGTCCGGGGGGTGGCCCACCATTTCGGGGACGTCCGGCGATCGGCATGCGTGCAACAGGGAGAAGGAGCAGCGGCGACCCACCGTTGACCCACGGATCGTCCCGAGCGGCGTCCTCGGCCGAGCACGCGAAGCGGAACGTCCCGCTGGCGGGACCCACGCCACGTGGGTGACGTCAGCATGACTCAATTTTTTTTTTAGGGTAAAAAAAAAAGTAAAACAGTAAAAGTTAAAACTGTCAGCCAACCAGAAGCTGACACGTGTCATCTTCTGGGAGGCTGACAGACCAACGGATATGTTGATCTCAGCCATCCATTTCAAACGGATCTAAACTGATCCGACGGCCCAAATTCATATGCAACGGTCACTTCGGCCAGAAATCAATTAATTGCAAAAAAAACCCCAAAAAATTGCAAAAAAATCCCAAAAAATTGCAAATCACCCCCTATATTTTTTCTATAAATACTACCTTCATTTCATTCATTTTTTACATCAATTTGTGCACAACAAATTCACTCTCTCCCCCTCTCAATCTCTCCATCTATCCTCTAAATCCTTTGTTTATTTTTTGGGAAAACAATGTCAACAAATTGGCTTCTTTCGGAAGATGTGCAATTAAGCATATCTTATTGTCGTTTTAGTGTTGATTCGATTACCGGAAATCGTCAAAAGGTCGACAAATTATGGGAAAAGATTCATGGCGATTTCAAGGCGAATTGGGAGCTAGGTTATGGTGAATCAATGCCGGAAACTAGGACCCAAAATGCATTATCCTCTCGATTCGCAAAGTTGAAGGCGAATTTGAAACTTTGGGGTAGTGCTATTTCTTTCGCACGAAGAAATGCATCTTCCGGCTCCAACTTACACGATGAGGTATTGTTTTTTATCTCCATTTTTTTGCAAGTTATTTTTGAAAAAATATTTAATATAAGTTATGTCCATTTTATTTAATTTTCTTTATGGCATGTTCTTTAATTATTTAATTTTTTAGATGAGAAGTGCTCAATCATTTTATGTTGCCAAAAAGAAGAAAGAGTTTAAGGACTTTGCTTGTTGGGATGTGGTGAAGAATCATCCATACTTCATCCATGTCGAAGCTAGTACACCTCCACCTTACTTATCCTCTACTCCGCCTTACTCATCAACACATCCCGCAAGCTCAATGCCTCCCGCCGTCAACTTGGATGAGGATGATGCATTTCCCACACCAATGAGCAATCAAGCTCCCTCTTCTCCGGAGCGTCCTATGGGAGTGAAAGCGGCCAATGAAGGGAAAAAGAAAGGAAAAAAAGGCATGAATTCAACAAATGAAAGAGCCGAGGCTTTGAATAGGATTGCGACAAATCAAGAAGCTTATGGTCGCAATCAAAAAGATAATGATGCAATTGAGGTTTCCCTTCTTCGAGAGCAAATCGCGCTTCAAAAAAGAGATATCGATTTGAGAGCTTTGGCGGAAGAGACTCGGATCATGTCAATGGATACCGAGATTATGACTCCTAAATCCAAGAAGTATTTTACCAAGAGGAAAGCCGAAATCCTTTCTCAAATGGATGAGGTTGAAGATGAAGCAAGCGGAGAAGGCTATTCCAATTGTTATCGCCCCCTTTTTCCAAGCTCTTAAATTAAATTACCCACTTGTATTTTTTTCAAGTATTTTCCCTTCAAGCATTTAAATTATGTAGTTTCCCATTAAAATAAATAAAAATGCAATTTCTTTATTTCCATCAAGTTCCCACACATTACAAAAATTATTTAACACACATAATTCAAACACACAACAATGCAAACACACATAATAAAAATACAACAATTAAGACAACATTTTTATAGTTGTTCACCGGTCTCAAGAAACCAGTTGTGCTTAACTAAGTCTTTTTGAAGCTCTCCATGGATGTAAGCTGATTGGAGATCTACAATACGCTCATTAAACCGTTGTTCATTTCCATATCTTCCAACCGGCTCGAATGGAATACGGTTCCCCCCTTCATCCACTGGCCCATCATAAGCAATGAATGCGGTAGATGGGTTTTGGAGATCTTCTTCTTGGTTCTCCTCAAACTCATCCTCCACAAACTCGTCCTCAACGATCATGTTGTGCATTATGATGCAAGCCAACATGATGTCTTTTAACGTCGAAAGGCGGTGACACCGAGCTGCATGACGAATTATCCCCCAACGAGCTTGTAAGATGCCAAAGCACCTCTCCACATCCTTACGGTACGACTCTTGCTTTCTCGCAAAAAGCTTTTGTGGAAGCTCTTGAGGATTAGAAATTGTTTTGACAAACGAAGAGTATCTCGGATATATCCCGTCAGCAAGGTAATAGGTGTTACGGTATGTCATACCGTTCACTTTATAAGTCACAGATGGACTTCTTCCAGCAAGCACTGCATCGAATACATCTGATTGATACAACACGTTGATATCATTTTGAGCTCCTGGTACCCCGAAGAAACTATGCCAGATCCACGTGTCATATGAGGCCACTGCCTCTAAGATGATTGTTGGACCTTTCCTCCCTGAGTACGCCCCGGACCAAGCAGTTGGGCAGTTCTTCCACTCCCAATGCATGCAATCAATGCTGCCGATCATACCAGGAAATCCGCGTTGTTTAGCCCTTCTTAGAAGCCGAGTGATGTCTGTCTGATCTGGAGCACGGAGGTAACGAGTACCATAAAGCTCAACCACTTGGGTGCACCACTTCTTCATGCACTCCATAGTTGTTGAGTCCCCCATCCTTGTGATTTCGGCACACTGATCTGCAGCTGAGCCGTATGCCAACATCCGAAGAGCACCGGTCATCTTTTGTTGGGGAAGAAGTCCGACCATTCCAGTGGCGTCGGCTCTTTGATGCCAAAATGGGTCGTTGTTGCAGAGGTCCGTCATTAAACGGTTGAATATATGTCGGCTCATTCGGAACCGCTGACGAAAGTCGTAGTTGGTGAAGACCGAGCGTTCGATGAAGTAATCTTCCATAAGATTATGGCCCCTCTCATCCCTCAGCCTTGGTTGATTTGCACGACGGCGTGGTGCTGGATCATCATCGAATGCTGCATCAACCGCCACCGCGTCGATAACGAATTGATTGGCAATTTCAGCATTTTGTCGGCGTTGTTGTCGCCTCCTATTGAAAAAATTAGTGAAACCCATAGGATTCATCTTGAGGAAAGGGAAATGTGATGAAGTGTTTAGAGAGGATGATAAGAAATGTGAAGAAGTGTTGGTGTGAGTTCTTCCACTCCCATAGCTCATTCTTTTATAGTCATTTTGAAGAACCAGATTAGATTAGATAACGACACGTGTCGACCGTCGGTTGGTTGAAAATCTTACCGAATATCTTTCGCAATTATTTTGCCGACACCAACACGTACACAATACACGTGTCACATTCTCGTTGGACCGCAATCTTACAAGAAATATTACCATCCTATCTTCATCAATAATTTTGCCGACACTGACACGTGTCTCATTCTCGTTGGACCGCAATCTTACAGGAAATATTACCGTCTTATCTTAATCAATGATTTTGTCGACACTGACACGTATACATGACACGTGTCTCAAAATAACTTGTCGAAAATGTTATCATAAATCCGTAACCACTTATATGTTCTGGGATAACACGTGTCGGTTAGTTATTGGGTGAAAATAATATTCGATATTTAAAATTTCAAAATTTTAATTATTCGTGAATAGTAATAGGAAGTCCTCAAACAGGCACCGCTGCACGAAAAACTGTTTGAGGACTACCTATTCTGAGGAATTCCTCAAAATTCTGAGGAATTCCTCAAAATGGGGCTTCCTCACATCTTCCATGGGTGGGAATGCTCTAACGAACAAGACTATCTGCTACTATATTTCATTCACGATATATATGAGAAGCTCTAATATTCATCAAACTAATTATGTTATAATATTTTATTTTATTACTGTAAGACCAGCACCGAGCCTAGATTTTAGGCAATAGATAGACCCTGCCCAAACTAATGGGTACCCATTTTCAATCGTTAATTTCCACTGTTGGATTCTTCAATTGGCAAACCTTCGTTTAGATCGAGAAGGTGACAAAGGTTCACTAGAGAAGGTTGACGGCGGTGTTGGAAGAGATCTCTCCAAGTGGGTTATTACCAGACCCATACCTGAGGTGAGGCAGGGGAGGCCGCCGCCTTACGTACCAAATTGTTGGGGCTTAAAAAATAATTTATTTATAAAGTAAGGCGATGTCATTAAGAAAGTTCGTTGATTATGCAAAGTTGATTGATACTTTCACCTCCAAGACTACCAGATAAGTAATATTTAAATAACTTGTGATACTTTGAGAAAGCAATTTATGATCGAAGAGCATCTCCAACAACATCACTTAAAACATAACTATTTTGTTCAAAAATAGATTTCAAAGCGATTTTGACTAATCGAGTTTGATAATTTGCTCCAACAGTATTACATAAATTTTAGTTATATTTCAACGAATGCTTAATTTTGATTGGTCAACTTTTAATAAATCATTAAATATATGTAATTATTATTTACATATGCAACATAAAAGGAAACCATTGATGTCATTTATGCTTATTCTCATCACATATATTTTTACTTTTCGGTATAAGAATAGGAAATGAAAACATGAAATTTAAGGATTCCCTATTATGGGAAATGATATAAGGACTCTGCTAGAGCTAATATTTCATAAAAGTCTTTAAATAGTGAAACTTACATTTAAGAGATCTGCTGGAGTTGCTTTAAGATTTTTTTTTCTTTTTCTTTAGTATTGTTACAAACATCTTTTTTATTTTTATTTTGGATTTTGTTGGAATATTGTTGGTACTATTCAGTTTATGTCATTTTTGAACATCTTTAGAATTTTAAGTACCTAATTATTGATTTGTGTTTAGTTAATTTTTTGATTAACAAATTATTCTGGATATTATGTGAATAATGTCGAATATTCGTCGCCCCTTTTTTTTAATTTTTTTTTACCACCATGAGGGTACAATTTTTTTGTTCCTGTCTCAAATCCATAAATGTCAAGTCCAGGCCTGACTTTCCTCTAAATCCCTGACATATAATCGTTGTTCCGCCACTATATTCGACCATGCATATATATCATTCACAGACATGCATCCCAAACTAGTATGGATTTGTTAAATAAACTAGCTAGTGCCCTACTCCACATTTTTGTTTTTTGTTTTTTGTTTTTTGTTTTTGTTTATTTCAGGAATACAACAACATTAATATTACATTTTATTTTTTTATTTTTTTCATTTGATTCAAACTTTTCATTTTACTTTATTTTTTGAATAACTAGCAAAGTATGTTAGGCGATGAGCTCCACCGTTTTCTTCTCTATACACATGTCTCACACTCACCGACGTAAGAGATTGTAAGCAAGCATTACAATCATCTAACATACCACCGATCTCCCAATGATCTTCCCTTTGCCTAGACAAGGCAGACACCAGCAAATCACAGTCGCTCTCAAAGTCTACATTACTCTAGCCATGATAAATAGCAACGTAACAAGCAGGTTTGAGTGCTTCGACCTCCATATGAAAAGCAGACATTGCTCGAGGGAAAGGGGGTGCAAAAGCAGCTAAGCAATTACCCTATGCAGCTCGAGCTACAACACCTACTGCTCCAGCCCCGGTCTCTACACAAAAAGCCCCATCCATGTTTATTTTCAGAGGTCCACTAGGTGGGCACATCCAATGAGTGTTGACTCGCTTCTTCTTCCCACGAGGAGGTTGTACAGTCTTGTACTCATCAAGCCATTTTCGCGCCCACAGAATAATGTTACTAGGCAAAAAGGCACTCCCCTTCCAAATTACATTGTTTCGTTCATTCCATATGGCCTACAAAATCACAAAGAACCAATACACTTGCTCTTTGCTCAAACTATCAACCATGCTCCACATCCACGTGCAAGGAGTGCTAACATGAGCACTCCTTGCATGCATATTGTGTACTTGCATGGTATTGTAGCCCCAAAGCTCACATACAAACGTGCAATTAACAAACAAATGCATCTCATCCTCAAGACAATCTTGACCAAGGAGTAAAATATCTGGTATCGAGGATATATCGACAGTCCAAAATTTGGATATATCGACGGAAATATCGACGAAATATCGATCCACTGAAAATTCTGACGGAAATGACGGAAACTAATAAAAATATATGGAAATTTGTAATGAAACTTTTGGAGGTTGTTATATGATTAATTACCTACCTTATGTAAAAAGAAAATATTGATCAAACATCAAAACATATGAATTTGCTATATTACTATATGAATTAGTATGTGTTAAGTGCTGATAACTATTAAAATATAATTTAATAGTTCTATTTTTATTTTTTTGATGGCTAAACTTTAATGGGAGGCTAGACCATCACATTTTTGTACAATATGTTACACATCACACATTATAAAATCAAATATATAAATACTTCAAAACCACATAGAGGACCTATGAGGTTCAAAATTCACACTATTTTCCTCATCTCTCTGTGCAGAATCATGTGTGTATTGTGAAGAGTACTCATTAAATGATTGTTCTCCCATGTAATTCTGCATGTATTGACTTACATGCCAACCATATGGGTCAGGGGGCGGTCTTTGAAGATTTTGGAGCTCGTAGTATGAACCAGGCATTGCTCGACTTTCTTCATTGCTATCATCATTTGTGGCATTTGTTTGTGATTGTAACGATGAGTTATCACTTGTTGGAAGACCATAAGGCATGATATATGAAGGATAAGGCATTGCAAAATTTTGACAAGCTTTTAATTTTGTTAAATTAAAAAAGTTACTGAAAATTTCAAAAATTTCGGTAAATATCGGAAAATATCAGAAAATATCGGAAATATCGGGGATATATCGGAAATATAGGAAAGTTTTGGAAAATTTCGGATAATTTCAAGATATATTCACGGATTTTTCAGGTAAGTTCAAAAAACCGAAATATCGGCGAAATATCGCCGATAATATCGATTTTGCATTCCTTGATCTTGACAAAGAGGACAACATACCTCATAAAGCTCAACTTTTTTTCGAAGAGCCATTCTAGTTGGGATAATTCTCTTTACCAACCTCCAAATAAACATACGAACCTTTGGTGGGACTTGCGCATGCCATATTGTATTCTCGTATTGTCTTAGTCTCTCGTCGTGACTAGATGAAGAACCACCTTCACTTTGAGCCCAAAACTCTCGGGCAACATTATAGCAGCTTCTAATGCTAAAAACTCATTTAGCATCGAAATGCCACATCAACCCATCATTGGGCTCCCTCGAGCTAAGTAAAATTTTAAGAATTGTTTCCATCTTACATGAATTAAGTAGCTCCTCCAAAACATCTTCAATCCATTCAGGAGTGTCCGAGTTGATCAAGTCACACACCCTTCAATATTCTGGACCTTCCATGGCACCAGAGAAGGGTTTGAAGGAATACGGCATCGGCATCCATGAATCGTTTAAAAAAGAAATACGTTTTTCATTACCAATGCAATACCTAATACCATTTTTCAACAAAGTTTTTCTTGCAACTATGCTCCTCCATGTATAAGAATCACCACTCTTCCATGCATAAGTACTTTGCTTATAATAAATGAGCTAGGAAAGACTTGAGGTATTGTAACAAGCGTCATCCTTGTTTGGCAAGAAGGGACAGATTGAAGGTGTGCATATGACGGAATCCCAAGCCTCCCACACACTTAGGAACACATAACTTACTCCAAGCAATCCAGTGGATCTTTCTATCTTCTTCGTTTGATCCCCACCAATATTGGCCCATATCCTGCTCCATCTTCTCATACAAGTATTTTGGGAGCTCAAACATCTCATGATGTAGTTTGGGATCTCTTGCACCACTTCTTTTATGAGCACTTCTTTCCCAGCATTGCTTAGAAGTTTATCATGCCAGCCTCTGGTACGTTTACGAATCCTTTTAGAGAGAAAGTTAAAGGCCTTCGCCTTTGAATGACCAATTTTCATTGGCATACCCAGATATTTGTCGTGTTTCTCTATCCTCTCGACATTCAGCATCCAAGCAAGACAATCTTGTTTAAACCTAGGCACATTTTTGCTGAAGGACACCTTGCTTTTCTCAAAATTAATCTGTTGGCCAGATGCACGTTCATTAAGAGAAAGAATAGACTTTATCTCTACAACTTCATACACCTCTGCTTTGAAAAAAAGAAATAATCGTCAGCAAAAAAAAGGTGAGTAACACTAGGGCCCCCTCGACAAATAGATACCCCAAGAATGTTATGCCCCTCCTCTGCTGACAGAATGAGATGAGAGAGTGCCTCTCCACAAAGTAAGAAGAGATATGGGGAGATAGAGTCCCTTTGTCTCAGGCCTCTTGAGGGATTTAAGTGGCCACAAACTTCGCCATTTATCAAGAAATAATATGAGACTGTATGAACACAATCGAGAACCCACTTCCTCTATGGCACATAAAAGCCTATCTTTCGCATAACCATATCTAAGAACTCCCACTCGACCCGATCATAGGCTTTGCTCATATCAAGTTTAAGAGCCGCAAATCCCACCTCACATCTGCGTCTTTGTTTAAGAAATTGAGATACCTCATAAGCTATTAGTGCATTGTCTGATATCAGTCTTCCCGGGATAAACGCACTTTGGAACTGATAGATGATGTCGTTGAGCACTGGTTTGAGTCTATTAGCAAAGACTTTGGACCCAATCTTATAAAGAACGCTGCAGAGACTTATCGGCCTTAGATTATTAACATATTGCATAGTCTTCACTTTAGGAATAAGAGTCACATTAGTATGATTAATCTGGCTTAGCAAGGCCTCATTACCTATAAAGCTTTGCATAGCCTGTACCACATCCTTCCCTACTATATGCCAAAAGTGTTGATAAAAGCCAGGTGAGAAACTATCCGGTCCCGGAGCCTTGGATGGGTGCATTTGTTTAAGTGCTCTGTGAACCTCCTCCTCCAAAATATCCATTGTCAACAACCTATTAATCTCATTTGTTATTACCATAGGCAAAGCCCAGGTACAACTCTCCATCTTCGTAGGTAGGCTTGTGGTAAACAATTTCTCGTAATAGCCTAGAACAATCTCATCCTCTTACATACACCATCTTCCATCATCATTAAAAAGGCCTTTGATGTGATTCTTCCTTTTTCTATTAGATGCACTCTCATGAAGGAAATGTGTATTCTTGTCCCCCTCTGTAAGCCAGAAGACCTTTGCGCACTGCATCCAAAAGTCCAGTTCCCATTGCTTAAGTTCTAAAAGCTTGCTTTCTAACTCGGCTCTGTCCACGTTCACTAGTGCTGACCATGAAGTATCATAGAACTCCCCCAGCTACTTCTTTATCTCCTCAATATCCTTCCTCATCTTCCTAAATTTGACTTGGCTTTACTCCATCAAAGCCCTTCTTGTATATGATATTTTTGGCATACATTGTTAAAAGGGTCGACACTTTTCTCTACCTCCCAACTCTGCTCCACTACTTTAACACACTCTTCGTCCCGTACCCAAAGATCTTCAAACGGGAACCTCCTCCTCCTCCTCCTCCTCCTCCTCCTCCTCCTCCTCCTCATCATCATCATCATCATCATCATCATCATCATCATCATCATCATCATCATCATCATCATCATCATCTTCTTCTTCTTCTTCTTCTTCTTCTTCTTCTTCTTCTTCTTCTTCTTCTTCTTCTTCTTCTTCTTCTTCTTCTTCTTCTTCTTCTTCTTCTTCTTACTCTGAATCTCCATAAGGATATGAAGATGATCGCTTCTCTCTGGGCATATTTGCAAGGCCATAAAGTTTGGGAACAAACTTCTCCACGCTGAATTAGCTACAAAATGATCAAGTCTAACTTTTGTTAACTCCCCTCCTCCCATGCCACACCAAGTAAATTTTGAACCTGTGAAATTAAAGTTGTGGAGATAACAGTAGTCAAGAGCTTCACAGAAGGCTTCCATTTGAGCTTCACACCTCGGTGGGCCTCCTTCTTTCTCCCAGCTCCAGAGAATTTCATAAAAGTCACTGCCCACCAGCCACGGCAAGTCACAGTTTGAAGACAAAGTTTTGATAAGAATCCAAGTATTCCTTCTGACTGAAACTTTAGGTCTCCCGTAGACTCCTGTAAACCTCCACTTCTTGGTATTTAAAGTCTCCCCAACAATCATATCAATATAAAATTTAGAATAACTTCGTAAAGAAACATTAATGCTATCTTGCCATAAAATACAAATTCCACCAGATCTACTAAAACCACCTTTCTTCTTTTGTTTAAAAGTACAAGACACAGCAAAGCAATTTTGCCACCCCAACTTTCGTTTAATTACCTCTATCTCCTCTGAAGTACAACGAGTTTCACTAAGAAAAACAACATCGGGATTGGTTAGGGTTAATAACCTTCTGAGGCCATTCACTATCAAAGGGTTCCTGAGCCCTTGACAGTTCTAGAATAGGACATTCATTTCTCGTGATGGATTGAGACCAGACCCATCACGGAGGGATGTTCAGTATGCCCTAAACTATCCTCAACATCCAAACTACGTTCATTGCTTCATGCATGGCCTTCATCAGTAGAAATACTAGAAACTTCCAAAAAATTCTGTGAGAAGGGCCTCTTAGCTACCGAGAGCGGGTCGACCATAAAACCACTCACTAAACTCAAGCACGTGGATACACCACTCGACTCCACATCATCCAAAGAAATATTCAAATCTGGCACATTAATCTCCTCAAAACCCACCTCTTCATTAAGAATAAGAAGGCTAGTATCAGCCCCCGACGAAGATTCGTTATCAATCATCAAATTCAGAGGCATAATTTTACAATTAAAACCACCCAAAACTTTAGGCACCATAATCACCTTATCAAGATTATTCGTAATAATGGTCGATTGATTACTCTCCCCCATTACGCCGCTTGATTGATCAATCATTGCACCATCACCTCCGCCATTACGTAATGATTGCATGAAATCCAGAGTTACCATATTCTCCATGACCATTGGTGCATGGCCGTCTGAACTTTTGACATACATACGATGTCGCTTCACCGCAGTCCCAACCGCCACCTCCACCCCTGATCAATGTCCATCCCATCACAACCATTATCTTCTTCAAATTCTGCTCTCGATCGCGCGAAACCAGACATAAAAGGTTTTGGGGCCTTCATTGACCACTCGCTTCTACGGTTCTCAAACAATCACAGCCTTCTACCTCCGTTGTACTTCCCCTCCTCCTCCCGCCTCACTAGTTCCTGTTTTCGCAGCCACTCTTTCTTCTTCTCGGCATTAAGGAGAGCAGAGCAACAAGGTTTATCAATTACACTTTGCTTTCTCAACTCGCATGACTTCCCGGTATGGTCCAACAATCCACAGTAATAGCAGAAGTGCAGCAAGTGCTCGTATTCCAGGTCATAGATCTTTCCAACCTCCTTTGTCGCAGTTCGAAAAGAAACCCTCAGATTAAGCGGCTCATCTATCTTGACACTGACTCGCATCCGAAGAAACTTCCCAAGTAACTGAACACCCTGATGCTTCTTTGGCCGCACATATTGTCCAATAACTTTTCCGATGCATTCTGCAGTCCCCTCATCCATAAATTTTAGAGGCAATCCACGAAGTCTCACCCAAAAGAATTGATATTGAAGTGAGACCTGAATTGGATCCACCAGACCCATCCATCACTGCAATAGCAAACAAAGACCTCTCAAAAGACCATGGCGCACCACGTATCACCCGTTGCATGTCCGCCATATCGTGAAACGAACACAGCAAACTGTTGTTGCCCTGAATTGCAACTATAGTCAACTTGGTTCTATCTGATTGCTCTAATCTAAGGATCCATAGAGAACGAAGAGTTCTAATTAACACCTCCTGCTTGATCAAACGACGCGTAAGGAGTTCTCCAACAAAATAGAAGCGTGCATGTTTCTTCTCGACCACCTCCTGTGGCAAAACCACTTCCACCGGATCTTCCTCTTGAATGATCATTTGTCGAGTA
This sequence comes from Geum urbanum, assembly GCA_946800695.1. NCBI lineage: Eukaryota > Viridiplantae > Streptophyta > Magnoliopsida > Rosales > Rosaceae > Geum > Geum urbanum. The sequence continues at coordinate 23,912,065 of OX327009.1, read as the reverse complement.
AAGTTCGACATCACCGACTCTATCAACACGAACATATTTGTAAAGAATACCAACTTTTGTAAGCAAGATCCACACACCAAAACATAAGCTCACAGTCCCAAGTAAAGTAGAAGAAAACGTCACCCAGACACCACCGTCGGTTAAGATACACAACCTCTGACACCCTAAACTCTAGAGAGGAAGTCTAGAGAAAGGAACATGATGAGAAGACTTGTAAGTTTTGTGATTTCTTCATTTTACTTTGTTGCCAAGGACAGATGATAATCTTACTATTTTAATCGGCCTGTTACGTTGTATCCAAAACTGGTTTCTTGCACGACTCCATCCTACATATATATATTGTTTAATTAATAAGTTTTCAGTATAACCTTTTGACCTAATTAACAAAGTATTAAAGCAAGAACTAGTTGAACCTATGGCATGAAAGTCACGAATGGATCTTTGCCTCTTGAAATCTTGCATTCTTTTTTGAAGGGTCATTTTTATATTTAATTACACTCGGGGAAGGGCCAAGTTACCTTTTTTTTCTTCTAGTAGAGACACTACAGGTGTCGTCGTTAACGGGTTGGACCAAGGCTCTGTGGGCCGGTCTTGCGGACCGAATTGGGTCGAATTTTTATGAAAATTAAATAATTATGAGCCGGATTGGACCAAACTTTAAATACAATTATGAAGTCCAAACTCGGCCCATAGAATCAGGTCTTACGGATCGAGCCGAACCGAGTATCTCTATAATTTTTAAGTCGGGCCAGTCCTAATTGTTTATTTGCCTTACGCAACAAATATAGTCGGCTAGCACAGGTATAATGTATATAATGTGATAGCACCTAATGAGTCTCACACTATATGATCTGCAAAGTAGATAAATGCAATTAAACTCAAGTGGAGCCGTGGACGTCTACATTTTTTTGATAGAACAAAACAAATTGGATACACAAGTCATAATTGGATAACACACATGTTACAGTTGTAATGTTGTACACTTATACAACATCAAAATCCAAACGTCAGGCCTTAATTTACTAGATTTAACGTCGTTAAATTGTTTAAAGTCGAACAACAAGAAGTACATACCAATAGGGAACTTGATCAACTCCCACAGTACTCTTCCTTAGTAACATAATCAACCAAAATAGGAGCTTTTACACCATTCAGTTTGGTATAACTTCCAACTCACTTGCTGCATCCCTAGTGCATCCTTGCTCAGAGGTCAACTCACTCCTAGTGTTATAGCAGAAGCAAATAAATGTAAGAACAAACACAGATTTAACGTGGTTCACTAATGCGAGTTAGCTACGTCCACGGCAGAAGGAGAACATATTACTTTATCTTGGGGAACCAGATTACAAGTATATCACACTAGGTCAAGCCTAACCTAGGATTACAGAATACTTAATCTCTCTACCACACTAGATTAAGCCTAATCTACAGGATAGAACCAGATATCACACACCCCCTTATGACGTATACCCTTGTATATATATAGCCAACAGAGTCCTGGATACCAGAGGAATCCCAGACACACACGTCTGAGGAAACCTAAACCAGAATGATTAAGGAAACCTAATTCCTTAATGCCTGAGGAATCCTAGTCCTAACGAAATCTTGAGTAGAAGTCTTGCTCGCCAAGGACTTCTAACTCTCCTCGCCAAAGACTTCCTCGCCAGAGACTTTCGCCAAAGTCAACGCTCGCCAAAGTCAACGCTCGCCAAAGTCAACGCTCGCCAAAGACTCTCTCGCCAGAGACTCTTCCTTGCTCGCGTACCACACGTATGCCAACGTGCCACGCGTATGCCAACGCGCCTCGCGTACGCCGACGCGACTCAAGATTCAAGGCATAGACTAACAAATCTCCACCTTGACTTGAATTCTCTCCCAAGTAATCAGATGTACCCGAAGTACCAGACTTCTCCTCTGCCCCAAATGTCGTTCCTCCAAGAAACAAACCCAGACGTTGCCTTCTCCCAGAGAAGCAACCCAGGTGTTGCCCCCAACGGGCAACTAACAACTTTTGACATTCAGCAAGTCCAAGCAATGTTGGAACTTGCTATGCGAAACCGGCTTTGTGAACATGTCTGCTGGATTATCAGCAGTACCCACCTTGTTCACCCTGATCCGCTTCTCACTCCTTAGAAAATGATACCTGACATCGATGTGCTTAGTCCTCTCATGATGAACTTGATCCTTGGCCAAAAAGATTGCACTCAGACTATCGCAATACACTATAGCCTGATCTTGATGTAAACCCAAGTCACTAACCAGTCCTTTCAACCAGATTCCCTCCTTGGCTGCCTCTGTCAATGCCATGTACTCTGCTTCAGTTGTAGACAAAGTCACTAAATGCTGCAAAGTAGCTTTCCAACTAACAACAGACCCACCAAGAGTGAAAACATAACCAGTCATAGATCTTCTTGTGTCAACATCCCCAACATAATCTGAATCTGAGTAACCAGTTACTAAACACCCTGTATCACCTCCATAAATGAGACCAACGTCAGACGTACCTCTAAGGTAACGAAAGATCCTCTTCACAGCTTGCCAATGCTCCTTTCCAGGCTCACTCATAAACCTACTGACCACACTGACAGCATGTGCAAGATCCGGTCTAATGCAGACCATAGCATACATCAAGCTTCCTACTGCACTACCATAGGGAACTCGAGATATGTACTCCTTCTCCTGAGCTGATTTCGGTGCAAATGCAGTGGACAAATGAATGTTCGCTGCACTTGGAGTATCTAAGGATTTTGCTGTAGACATGCCAAACATTGACAATATCTTCTGAATATAATCCTTCTGTGATAAGAACAGCCTCTTCTGACTCTTATCCCTGTAGATCTCCATTCCTAGAATTTTCCTTGCTGCACCCAAATCATTCATCTCAAACTCAGCACTGAGAAGACCCTTCAACTTCTGAATCTCTGACTTGTCCTTTGCAGCTATCAACATATCGTCTACGTACAGGACCAGATAAATGAGAGACTCATTTGAAGACTTGTTGTAATAAACACAACAATCATACGGACTCCTGCTGTAGCCAATCTTCATCATATAGCTGTCAAACCTCTTGTACCACTGCCTCGATGACTGTTTTAGTCCATATAAAGATTTCTTCAACTTACAAACAAAATCTTCCTTTCCAGGAACTTGGAAACCCTCTGGCTGAGTCATGTATATCTCCTCCTCCAACTCTCCATGCAGAAAAGCTGTCTTCACATCTAGTTGCTCAAGTTCCAGGTCCTGATGTGCAACTAAGGCTAGTAGCACCCTGATAGATGTATGTCTAACCACAGGCGAGAAAATCTCATTGTAGTCCACACCTTCTTCCTGATGAAACCCTCTTGCAATTACCCGAGCTTTATACTTGATACCCTCAGCAGGCGACATCCCTTCTTTCTTCTTGAAAATCCATTTGCAAGTGATAACCTTTCTCTTCTGAGGTCGCTTGGCCAAATCCCAAGTCTGATTCTTGTGAAGTGATTCCATCTCGTCTCTCATTGCAGCAAGCCATTGGGCAGACTCAGTACATGTAACTGCTTCCTTGTAGGTGGATGGCTCGCGAGGATCCACCTCTTCAGCAACCTGAAGTGCATAAGCCACCATGTCCTCAAAACCATACCTTGTAGGCGGTTTCCCGAAGTTTGCTCTCCTAACCCGATTAAGAGACAAACCATGCTGGTTATCTACTAGTGGCTCTGATTCTGAATGTGAGTGTTGATCTCCATGCTGTGGTTCGCTCTCATCTTGCTGCTCCACCTGTTTCTCAACACTACCATTCTCTGATACAACAATGGACTTCACAGTAGGATTAAACATAGAATTTTCATCAAAGACTACGTTCCTACTGAGAATAACCCTCCTCTCAGATGGAGACCAGATCCTATATCCTTTAACTCCATCTCCATAGCCTAAAAATACCCCATTTCTAGCTCTTGGTTCAAGTTTACCCTCACTTACATGATAATAAACAGTGCAGCCAAAAACCCTCAGATTTGAGTAATCAGCAGGCTTTCCAGACCACATCTCAAGAGGTGTCTTGAGATGTATGCCAGTGTGAGGTCCACGATTTATCAGATAGCAAGCTGTACTCACAGCTTCTGCCCAGAACCTCTTCTCTAGTCCAGCATTAGAGAGCATGCACCTTGCCCTCTCCAGAAGTGTCTGATTCATTCGTTCTGCCACACCATTCTGCTGTGGTGTGTCCCTGACTGTATGATGCCTAGCAATCCCTACATTCCTGCAGAACTCATTAAAATCAGAACTGCAGAATTCCAGACCATTATCTGTTCTTAGCCTCTTGATGTTCTTCCCAGTTTGATTTTCATCTAACGCCTTACACTGCTTGAAGTTCTTAAAAGCGTCACTTTTATGCTTCATCATAATCACCCAAGTCATTCTTGAGAAATCATCAATCATCGACACAAAATATCTGTGACCTCCTAAAGACTCAATGCGAGACGGACCCCAACAGTTTGAATGGATGTAATCAAGTGTGCCTTTTGTCTTGTGAATTACTTTAGGAAACTTACTGCGATGTAATTTCCCGAACACACAATGCTCACAAAATCCAAGGTCCTTTACCTTGTGGCCACCAAGAAGATCTTCTTTAGCCAGAACTTGCATCCCTCGTTCACTCATATGACCGAGTCTCATGTGCCATAGCTTAGTCATATTCTCCTTGTGAACTTCTGACGATGCAACAGCAATAGAACCAGACAGCGTAGAACCTTGTAGAATATATATACAAAGTACCCCGCTTGACACCTTTCAGAACCACATCTGAACCCTTGTAGACACGCAAGATCCCGCCTTCTCCTTTGAAACTAAACCCCTTCTTGTCCAGATGACTCAGAGATATCAGATTTTTAGTCATGCGAGGAACATGCCTAACCTCGTTCAATGTACAAAATTTACCATCATGTGTCCGTAATTTAACTGAGCCCATTCCAACCACCTTGCAAGCAACATTGTTGGCCATTGTCACGTTGCCTCCATTTACCTGCTCGTAGGTTGCGAACCACTCCCTGCACGGACATATATGATAAGACGCCCCGGAATCTAGAACCCACACATCATTGCGATGTGTATGTTCATCAGCAACTAGAGCCGTATCCTCTTCTGAATTAGTGTCATCTTCTGCTACAGCAACGGTCCCTGATGGTTTCTCCTGCTGCTTCCACTTCGGACATTTCCTTCTCCAATGTCCCCTTTCTTTACAGTAGTTACAGATATCGTTGGATTTAGGACCCTTGAAACTTGGCTTCTTGAATTTCTTCTTATCCGATTTTCCTTGTCTTTTACCCCCACTGACTACTAACCCAGCAACCTGATTATCTGAACCTGTACCAGTTTCCTTATGGCGCAACTCTCTGGTATGAAGAGATGTTCTTACCTCCTCAAGAGTCACCGTATCCCTTCCAACAATAAAGGATTGCACAAAATTCTCATATGATAGCGGTAACGATACCAACAGAATTAGGGCAGCATCCTCATCCTCGATCTTAACATCGATATTATGCAATTCTAACAGAATTGTGTTCAGCTGATCCAAGTGATCTCTCAGTGGTGCACCCTCTTGCATACGCAGACCAAACAGACGTTGCTTCAGAAGCAACTTTTTGGTTAAAGACTTCGTCATGTATAGACTCTCAAGCTTCAACCACAAACCAGATGCAGATTCCTCTTCTGCAACCTCGGTGATGATATCATCTGCAAGACACAACATGATAGTCGAGTGTGCCTTCTCCTCCAGACTAGCCATCTCAGCGGACTCAGGACCCACTGCCTTCTTCATCAGCGGCGCCCACAACCCTTGTTGTTTTAACAAGGCACGCATCTTGATCTACCATAAACTGAAACTGTTCCTCCCCGTGAATTTGTCGATCTTCACATTCACCCCGGACATCCTGAGCCGATGCTCTGATACCAGTTTGTTATAGCGGAAGCAAATAAATGTAAGAATAAACACAGATTTAACGTGGTTCACTAACGCGAGTTAGCTACGTCCACGACAGAAGGAGAACAGATTACTTTATCTTGGAGAACCAAATTACTAGTATATCACACTAGGTTAAGCCTAACCTAGGATTACAGAATACTTAATCTCTCTACCACACTAGATTAAGCCTAATCTACAGGATAGAACCAGATATCACACACCCCCTTATGGCTTATACCCTTGTATATATATAGCCAACAGAGTCCTGAATACCAGAGGAATCCCAGACACACACGTCTGAGGAAACCTAAACCAGAATGATTAAGGAAACCCAATTCCTTAATGCCTGAGGAATCCTAGTCCTAACGAAATCCTGAGTAGAAGTCTTGCTCGCCAAGGACTTCTAACTCTCCTCGCCAGAGACTTTCGCCAAAGTCAACGCTCGCCAAAGACTCTCTCACCAGAGACTCTTCCTTGCTCGCGTACCACACGTATGTCAATGTGCCACGCGTATGCCAACGCGCCTCGCATACGCCGACGCGACTCAAGATTCAAGGCATAGACTAACACCTAGTGCCAGCAGATGAAGTAATCAACATATTCAACGTGAAACCAACAGACCCCAAGTCCATCACCCTATAGCCTCATTATAGCATATGCACCTATGTAACATTTTTATTGGCCTTGCACCTCTTATTTGAGGAGGTACAATCATTTTTCAGCTAATAGGGGGTGTGACACCTCTTTTTTGTGCAGCGGTTGAAAATAGCACGTCTATTATTATTTATCGATTTGATTTTTTTTTATAAATTTTTTTAATTCTTGGTAAGATAGTCAATCAATAACTAGACAACACGTGTTTGTTAGTTTCGTCGTTACGTGATTAGTTTTGATGATGAATTTGTCATAAATGCGAGTTTTTAAAATCAACTATTTTTTAGACACGGAGATAACTATACTTTCTACATAAAAAAAACGTGCCCTGGTGTCACCCACGTGCTTGGGATCTACCAGGAAGCACGCCCTCTCCAACGAGCAATTCTTGCTCGTGTTGTTGCTTGTCAGCTCGGTCAACGAGCGGTCACGCGCGCTCACCATCACCGTTGCACCTCCCATTACTGAGCTCGTGCTGTTTTCTAGCGGGGACCACACCTAGCACTTGCTATGTGGGCTACTATTTCAGATGCTTTTTGCATCACCCTGTTCCATTTCTCCTCAATCTATTATTAACCATTTGAGATGTAATACAAATAAGATGAATTAGTACACAGTTTGACAGTTAATACAACATTTGAGTTACATAGTTGAACCATTTCTCCTCAAAATAAGATGAACCATTTCTCCTCAAATTATAATCCATATATTAAATTTAAGAATTTAAAATACAAGATTGGTTTTCGGGGCGGGTGGGCTTCTTACGGGTTAGGCCGGGCTTGAGACACTAGGCCCAAGTTTGGCCCACGGCTCGCCGGGCCGGGTCTATTGTCGACTTTTTTGGGACCGGGACGGGCTTGGGCTTCTCGAGCCTCTGAGGCCCGCGGTCCAAATGATGAGGCTGACACTATCACTATTTTAAGGAAAAGAAAAGGACCAAATTACAAAGGAACAATATTTCCTTTGATAGCTTGAGGAGGTTCCTGAATCGCAGGTGTTTACAATTTAAAAAAAGAGTTGGTTTTTCCTAGCCGATGCGTGAAATATAAATTGGTCTCCCTAAAACATGACAATAAAAAATTTATTTAAAAATAAATAAAATAAATAACAATAATAGAAATCCGACAACTTTAACAAATCTGAAGTGTCAGTCATCACTCACCTAAGAAAATTTCTAACAACTCTTGTAAACTCATGAGAATTATTACTTTAGAGGAAAAACACAATTTTTTGGTTCCAACAACTCTAGTAAACCATCTTGTATCCTATAGAAAATAAATAAATAAATTATATAGGGAATCCTTATATATATAGAATTCTCAAAATTGTATATTCATCATAAAATCTTTAAAATTTATTGCTCGTCTACCATAGTTCACTCTCTCTCCTAAAAAAACAAGTTTTAACATAAAAATTTGAGTATAATATATAATATTTATATAGATTCATTAAATTATACAAGAAAATATTTAATTTTATATAATAGAATAGAAAACCGGTTAGAGTTAGCGCAATTTTATTTTATAAGTTTTATATTTTTATCTTATATAATAAAAAAAATTTTAAGAACATCTTGTGATGCTCTAACCGGAAAAGTGTTGTCCTCAGTCTCTCCGAACAGCGTACGCAGCATTCATGATTCATTTATTTCAAAACTTAAGAGGCAACCCCAAAACAGCCTCAGGCCACCGCCTCCACCAATCGGGGGAGACTTCACTTTCTCCACCACAACACAACCACCAGCATTATCACTTGGTTCCTTGCAGTCTTTCCAAGTTTTATTACAATAAATCTCCTTTTGTCTACACGGAGTACTTTTGCGTGTTTTGACTTTTAGGACTAGATAAATAAAATGATATTCATTTTTTCCAATCTACTGGAACAAAAAATGAATTCAAACGACTGTAAATTAGAAAGCTAACTTACAGTAGGTCGCCAAATCACTTCAAATTTCAAGATATAGGCTAAGACTCATAAGAGAACACTAGCAAGGAAACAACAATGTAATGAATGATAAATGACGAAATTGTAGGCAATTTTAAATAGTTGGAAAAATAGAAACAAGTGAAGGGGTGAGAAGAGGCAAGATGCATTTCTTTTGTAATAACTGGTCATAACTCATAACCATTGAGTTTGACTTCCCCTCGGGGGTGGCTGCTGTTGTCATTGGCTGCTCACTTGAAGAAGACATGTTACATTATAACGTGGGCAATGTGATGTTAACTACTGCCTAGACTACAAATTTATTGTCATTTGTCAAAACCAACAATGGAATCTAAAAGGCAGCCTCGACATCGGAAACAAAAAAGTCGACCACTGACAATATTCTCGATCCAGTCATGTACGTCTTCTTTTGGCTTCTCTGAACACAAATCCAAAGATATTGAAGATGTCAAAACCTAATCAAGACTTTTATTCACGGGTATGGCTGGGGTAAACCGGGATCCGCTTGATAAAAAAATAGGACTCACCTATTTTGTGAGTAAAACCCACCAGATTTAAGGTGCACTTGATTTATAGGAGAATCTCTCTTTAATTACTGTCATTCCAATATAAAAATGGTGAAATTCCAAATCATGCTAAATCTCGTCAAAATGAAAATTGGCCCAAAAAAATAAAATATATAGCCAAATGGATCGCCAATACGTGCAATGACCAGTAATATATAAGTTTCATGATATAATTAAATAGAAAAATTGTTCAGATGATCACTCAAATATGACAAATATCATTAATGTCACTCAATTTTAATATCGTTAATCACTTTAATCACTTCGTCTCTAACGAACGTTAAAAAATTAATCGTGTCATTAAAAACAGATTATATACCATATATGTGTTAATTTACGAGAATTTTTTGGAAAAATCCGAGGTACCAATTTCCTACTTGACTGAGTACTCTCTTTTCTTCTTCATAAAAGACCCAAATGCAAGTTTTATCAACCTAGATCTGGGATTTGATTGTTTTTTTTGACCAATTAAGTGATCAATAAAATGGGTAAGCATCTTATCCCAGTTTTTAGCAATAATATTTAACACATAACATAATTTCCGAAATCAAAACAGAGAAAAAGAAAATTGTTTTCACAGAATTTCCTAAAAAGCCCTTGTAAAATGACATGTGAATGTCACATGACTATTTTTTAACGACATTATCCAATTTTTAATGTCCTTTAGAGACGAAGTGATCAGGGGCAGATGCAGCCAAAAGACAGCATGGGCTGCAACTCACCCTATTTTTTTTTAGCTAACTAAAAAAAATAGTATAGAAAACTCTTGCATCTCACCTACCAGTGGTTCCCTCACAACTTCTCTCGTTGGAGACGCTGCCCAATCCCGATCAGCCCTCCTCTGCCTATTGCAAGTTCCTCTCTCTCTCTCTCTCTCTCTCTCTCTCTCTCTCTCTCTCTCTCTCTCTCTCTCTCTCTCTCTCTCTTCGTTGTTGTGCATGCCGCTGCTGTTCCATGGGGTTTGATCTTGCTTCTCTTATCACTTTTTTGGATAATTTCTTGTATAAACAATTGTTGAATGGCTTAATATCATATCTTATTTCTTATTTACTGCTTACTGTGAGTCTAAGTTTTATTTTCTTCATGTAGTACAAAAGATACTTAACTTAGTTACCTATTTATTGATGTAGCTTCTACTCATTTTGCAGAGAAATTTAATTTGATACTTATGTTTGGCCTATAACAATGGTGTGGAAACAAAAAATCTTTGAAGAGCAATTCTCTTGCTTCTCAAAGCTACCTTAACCTTTTTTTTTGCACTGTACGCACAATATATACAGCCCGCCCCGTTTCCAAATCCTGGATTTATCCCTGGGAGTGATCAAGTGATTAACGGTGTTGGTCTATAGTGAACGTAGTAATATTTTTCATACATAAGTGATCAAAATTTAGAACGTGTCATACTTGAATGATCATCCAAACAATTTTTCCTAATTAAAAAACACCGGAGAACTTGAACTTGAGCCTAAACCTAAACATCAACCTGAAGTACCTAACACTGTCTAACTGAAGATGTACTGCAAATTACATTATATTTGTATTATACGAAGGTTGCATCAGTTTCCACGGGATGGGCAAACATTTGCAAAGTGTGATGGATCTCCACAAGTATAACACCTTCTACCAGAACTGGGATCGCCTGTTGCTGACATGAAAGTCCCACCAGTAGTATGTGCTGCACCCCGGCCACCTCTACCACGGGCACCACCTCGATTGGTATCGCTGGCTCGCTGAAAACCTCTTCCTCCATTAGCATTGCCAGCCATTTCCTCCCATCTACGCACCAGCAAACAATTATTGCACTCTGTTAAAACTTACTTGTAAATTGAGCTACAGAACAGTTTTGACAACCATTTTGCAGTGCTGAATATAGACACGTAGTTCCAAAATACTTTTTCTATCACAATCAACATTTGTACGGTATAAGAAGAAAAGTTTATTTGAGCCGACACATTTACCATATATCTGTACGAATTTGTTTTCTAAGGTAATCTGCGATCCAATCGCAAGTCCTTTCCAGATTTTTTTTTTGAGTAAAAATTTAGTACCTTGAATCACATATGTCTGTTGCAGTTGCATTCAAATGAATATTTAAACTGTGGTATTATGTGATGCACTTACACAAAGAAGTTGCATTCCTGCGACGAACATGAGTAGAATTTTCTTCCTCTATTATGTGTGGTATTTGCAGTCCGTAAAGCACATGCTGCACCAAATTACTACATGAGACTGATATTTTCCCTGCTAAATAAAGAAATTAAAAAAGCAGAAATTAGTTGAAACTATGGAAGTGGAGATTCTTAAGAATGAGGGATGTAGAGTGCAAAGTGAGGATCAAATGAGAAACACAATCCGGTCGTTTAAAATGGAGTAATTTTGTCTTCAGTAAGGTATACTTTAAAGATAAGAAAAAGTAGCTCACAAAAGACTAAGGGGTATGTTTGTTACACCTTCTTGGACTCCTTAGATGAGAGATATATATTTCTTATATTAGGGTGTGTTAAACAAGGGAGTTTGAGCTCTTTGTATACTTGAACTCATTATATAAGAGATAATATATTTCTTATATTAAGAGGGGTGTGATATAAGGAGCAAGTTTTTGGGCTCCTTATATAAAAAAAATCAAAATTGTGTTTTAATCTCTTTATGGGCTTACATAAGCTCATTTAAAATAATCTCTTGCGACATCAAACATGATATTTGATTATTTTTTATAATATGCTAAGAATTCTAATATAAGTAGGTGTAACAAACATGCTCTTAAGGGCTTACATAAGCTCATTTAAAATCAAACATAAGATTAGACTATTTTTAAAATAAACTAAGAATCCTAATGTCTTATAATCTGTAACTTCAACATTAAGAGAATCGGCATTTTCCATAATAATTTTGCATTTCACATGATATGGTGATACAATGGGGTACGGGGATCAAGTCCCAGAAGGTGGTCCTTAAAAGAATTGCTATTATAGGATCCATATCTTGAACGTCATTCAACTTAGTTATGTCATACTAAAAAATAATTAAAAAGCGCCATACATTTCAAGCTGCTAATTAATAGCTCCTAAATATATCGTCCTTTTCTCTGAAACTTCAGAAACTATTGTTTTGGTTACATGTCCAGAAATGGTAATATAACACCATTTTAGGTACTCTTTACCTGCTCCTAGGCTGCAGCATTATAATTTGTATACCCAAAAACCAAGCAGTAGTTTTTCATGAGAAAAAAGAAGTTTATACATGAAAGTTGAGCTGTCATACCACTTTGTGCATTCACGGTTCGAGGCCTAACACTTCGAGGGCCTGCAGATTGGGAAGGGCAATTGCTTGAAGAATGCCCTGATTGGTGGCAGTAAATGCAAGCACCCTGCCTGGTATTACTTCGTTGCACACTGCTGGATGTTGTTGGTCCTCGCCCTCTCGCTGAACATATAAGGTCATTTTGAGAAAAGAAAAGGAGAAACAAATATGTGATTGTTTATATACAAACAATTACTCAAGAAATGCAAACCTGCTGATCGAGAACCTCTTCCACAGATTTCCATTAACTGCCTAAGAGTCTCATCACACCCACCAACGCAACCTGATAATTCGAATACAGAACAAATTTTTTTAATGAACATTAGGGAAAAGGTTAGGTATATATATAAGAAGCTAATCTATTATATAAATGAAAATAAGGGGCAATTCCCTTCTTTTTTTTTAACTAGAATTGAACTTACCCAAATGGTTGGAATTATTGTTTGGTGGTATTTGCAGCCGGCGAAATGTAAATTGAATCAAGTAAACAGGTCCTATGAAATCAAGATTACAAGGAAACATATGAGATTTTATACATGTGGAATCGAGCACAGTACTAGTGACACACTGGAGCAAATAATATGAGAATGTTGATATGAACTTGTCTCAGCTTATGCTCTAGATAAGGTAGATAGACATGCACCATTCGTACGAGAAGTGATAAGCAGAAACAGAGAAAAAACACTGTAAGAAAATTAACCACTCACATCTAAGTAGGAGAGTTAGTATTGGACAATTAAGTTCACCAAATAAGTTGACATACAGACACTAAATATTGATGTTTACGTAAATGAAAATATTTCAAGTAAGACAAGGTGTAAGAAGTTTTCATAACTAAAGCAAATCCCTTGTTCATAGATAAGTTGAAGTACAACACATTGAACATCCAACAGCTTGAAATAGATGAATTATATGTTCTTACACCTTCACATTTGATAGGTAAAGATATGCTTTTAATAGCATTGGGAATACATCTTCACATTTCATTTTTAAGGACATGTTTGTTTAAACCAATGGGAATGCACTTTCACATTTCATGGTTAAGGACATGTTTTTTATATCATCGACGTCAATACTCAGGAAACTTCAAAGCAAAGCAATACTAGAAAATCACCTGGATTGCATGTGTTACAAACATTAGTTGTTACAGTTGCTTCTGATACAGATGCAGGGAGCCAGATAGCATTCCTACACTAAAAAGGTGTAGCAAACAAGTGTTATAATTATCAAGACCAAAGGAATGCCATAAATATCTAGTCTAATACATTTTCAGACTTCCTAAATTCATAGAAACAAACAGTCAGTCTCGAATAAATGATATGCATTGCCAAATTAAGGTTATGTAGGATACTTCTTTTGAATAAACTACTTTAAAAGAGGAGGTCCTTGAAGAGGAAAGTAGATGCATTAAAAAAAAAATTAAAAAAACACCTAAGAAGAATCTCTGAAGTCGTATAAATACAACTACAACCAATTAAGTAAAGAGGAATATGTTTGAGGAAGCAAACTAATGAACTTAGACCAGAACAACAGCATAAAGCCCAGGATATTGCCAAAACATTAGTAGATGTGACATTTTTTTTTAATTTAGTAGTTTCCTTGAGTTGTGAACAGATTTAAAACAATACTAGTCCAATCATGCACAGTAGAAAAGAAATAAAAATAAAATAAATTAACCTAAAGAGGAAAATGATCAAACACAACAAAATATATGTATCAAAGTGAAAGAGACAAACCTGAGGATAACCCAAGCATCCCACCATAAATTTTCCATCCTGTATGGATAGCAAGTTCATTAGAGGAAAAAAAGAAATCATTGAAATTGGAAAAAAAAAAGGTTGTAGATTATAAATAAGCATAAAGTTACACCTTGGCATTTTCTAAGTCAATGTTTCTAAGCAGTGATTCATGATATAGGAAAAATGAAGGCAATTAAACAATACAAAAGAGGTGTGTTCATAGCAATTTAAAGTGCGCTGATAACTACCATGAAAAGTCAGATTCCAGAAAATCTACACAAAATGGCATATAGTGACATAATTGTCACAACATTTGTAGCAAAGAGCACAATCGAATCTGTCTGATTATGCTTCTGGCTTTACAACGATGAGGTGCTTTCATTCAATTAAATGGACAGTATTAGCGTCTAGAGGTCTTTCAACCATCACGGTTGCAGTTGAACTTAAGTAAGAACAGTCAGATTATTTTCCTATTTGGTTGATCATTGTATAGTTAATACTATATTCTACAGACAGAATAAAATACTTCAAGTTTTATCCCTCAAATATATTCTATGAAACCACCCCTGCTACTTTCGTTTTGGTTCTTAATGATGCAAAAAAATTATGAAAGACAAGAAACACTTTAGAATTATCGTATTACCTGGTTTTTCCTAAGCACCATATCCGCATCCTGGCAGAGTCCACATTTTTGGACGAACTCTCCAGACGCACCAGTTCTATTTGATCTATGGGAAAGGCAATAACACATTATCAGAGCAATATATTATATATCATCAAGTTACAGATGTAAAGTAAAATTACCTTTCAAAGAACACTCCCATGGCTTCAAGTAATTTTCCTTTGTTCAACTTAGCCTCCAAACATTTCCGGATCGAGTGTCTAATCCATCAATTAAACAAAATTTCAATTTTTGAATCCACCAACATCTGTATGAGATATAAAGGTGACATCTCGGCAGCACGAGATCAAACAATTGAATTGGTCAATATGAGTATAATTTCTTTTTAAGAGTAATATTTGAAACTCAAATGAGTTGGTTTTGGAAAAGCATAAAACAAATTCAGTAGCAGGAATGCTAGCTAAGTGTACTGTAGACAACCAGTTTATTTCAATCTAATCAATTCAGACAAAATAAAATGATATAGAGAGGTGTAGATTGACTTCAGGTCGCCTCTAAAGTACGGTAGTTGTGCCTGTATGTCAAAGTGCAATATGAAGAAGAAAAAATCAGCATATGAAGGCAAACTACAAGCTTACCTCAAGGAAGCAGGCTTTCATTTGTTGCAAGCACGTTTCCAAAACTTTAGCTTTGCTCTTATTACCTTCACTGACTGCTTTCATGTCACGCTCCATTACAGCTCTAAGGTAGGGTTTCCAGAGTTTATACCTGAGTCAGAAGTTCCTGTTATTAGTAAAGATTTAAGATCCCCTTAAACATTATGGACTCACTGCAGAGACAAGCATCAATGAACAAACATTGTACATTGTATGCCCACTGGAAAAAGGCAAAAAAGAAAAAGAAAAAAATGGTGCAGGATTGCATTGTATTTATAAGTCATTTGAGGAAGACTTTTTGAGATTTGGGGGGTGGTTGAGGGTTGGCACACTCTTGAAGTAGTTTCATACTCAAAAGAGGTGGAGGCCTAGTGACTCCTGAATCAAGAGTCAAGGTTGATGGGATAAACTGCAACATGAATTAATAATGTATATCATATTGCTCATTTACAATGCAGCCAACAACATAAGATATTGTTCTCAAATCCTTGAATCCTCTTGTTAGAGATATTCAAATCTCCTGCAATTAATGGTTGATTTTCCCTGATTCTTGCTGCTGTCACAATTCTTGTATATTTGACTTTGTGCAATTGTAATTATAGAATCAATAGGCTTAATTACCTTATGTAACAGTAGCTAAACTTTAGCTACAGCTATTGTATATATGGTGCCTTGTAATCTGTTTTCAATCAAGGAGAATCATATTCTACATGGTATCAGTGTCTTAGGTCTAGGATCTTGTGTCTTTTTCTCTCTGTTCTCATGTCTACCCCCTCTCAAAATCCCTCCCAATTTACTAAACTTACAGAGACTAATTACCTCACTTGGCTGCGACAACTGAAACCTTACCTTCGTGGAGCCAATCTCTGGGGCTATGTCAGTGGTGCCATTCCTGCTCCACCTCCTACCACCACAACCCCAGCTACTTCTGATCAACCGGCGCAAACCAGTCCCAATCCAGCGTTTGAAAAATGGGATATTATGGACCAATAAATCGTAAGTATTCTTAATACTTCACTAACTGAAAAAGTTGCGCAGCTTACAGTGGGATTTGACACCTCCAAAGAGATTTGGGATTGCCTCGAACGCCACTTTTCTCAACAATCTACTGCCAGTGCCTCCAGTCTCTTGTCCTAACTCCTTGAGATACAGAAAGGATCTCAATCTGTGGACGATTATCTTCGCCATGCCAAGTCTATTGCTGATTCCCTCGCCTCTATCAACAAACCAGTTCCTGATGATCTTCTAGTTCTTTCTACCCTTCGAGGACTCGGCCCTAATTATCTCATGCTTCGCACCGCTCTGACACAACACCCAACTCTTCCAGACTTCACGGAGCTTCGAGCCCGCATCCTCTCCTTCGAACAGTCACGCCCGGCCGAATCAGATCAGACCCAAACTCAGCCACTTCAGACTCAAACGGCCCTTTTTCACTCTGCATCCTCCTCCAATTCTGGTCGTCGGGACTCAAACAACTCCAATCGGCAGACCACCTCCAACAATAACAACAAGAACTGGAACAATGGTAGCCGACAGAATAATTCTGGTGGTTGACAGCGGCGGAATGGTAACCGTCAGAACTAGTCTGGTGCGCAACAGTCTTATGCGCACTTTCCTTATGCCAATCCTGGACATCCAATTTCGCCTTGGGTTTCTGCTCCACGCCCCAATTGGGCTCCTGGTGTCCTTGGCCCTTCTCCAGTTTGGTGTCCTAATTGCCACACTAATCAGCATGGACAAGCTCAGTGTCCACATCGCTTTAATGGCCCCAACAATGCCCCACCTTTCGCTGGCGTTCACTTTGCAGATCCCAATTGGTATCCCGACACCGGCGCCACACATCATATGACTTCTATGTCTCTCCCACACCCACAATCTTATGGCGGACCACCGAATGTGTATATGGGAAATGGGGACTCAACGCCTATTTCCCATACTGGTACTCTTCCTTTATCATTGGGCACTTCTCACTTCTCCTTAAATAATGTCTTTAGTATTCCTTCCATACGTAAAAATCTTCTTTTTGTGGCTCGATTTACTAAAGATAATCTTTTTTACTTCTTGTTTGCCCCTGATTATTATCAAATCCGTTGCTTACGTTCTGGTCAATTGTTGTTTCAGGGCCCATGTAGAGATGGTCTCTATCCTTTTCGCTTGTCTTCCAAGTCCATCGTCCCTCAAGCTCTGGTCTCCGTTCACTCCTCCCTTTGGCACAATCGTTTGGGTCATCCGTCCTCTTCTGTCTTACATCGTCTAGGGTCTACTCTTGGTTCCAAGCTTTCCCTTAACTCATTTTGTAATAATTGTGCACTTAGCAAGTCACACTGTCTTCCTTTTCCTACAAATCATGTTTCTGCTACTTCTTTATTTGAAATAATTCATAGTGATGTTTGGGTTTCACCAGTTCACTCAGTTACTCGATACAAATATTATGTTCTCTTCACAGATGAGTACTCTCGCTATACTTGGCTCTATCCTATGCGTCGGAAAAATGAGGTCTTGCAACATTTTCAAACACTTGTCGCTATGGTCCGCAACATATTTCATGGTTCTATTAAACACTTACAAAGTGACAATGGCACTGAATATGTCAATCACAAATTCTCAAGCTTCTGCAACTCTTTGGGCATTCAACAACGTAACGCTTTTCTTGTCCACACACCCCTGAACAAAATGGGATTGCTGAACGCAAGCATCGCCATATAGCCACAATGGCTCGTACTCTTCTAGTAACATCTGGTGTCCCACAAAAATATTGGCCTCATGTTGTTCTTACCTCCGTCTATCTCATAAATATTCTTCCTACTCCTACTCTCCAATGGGATACCCCCTATTCACGTCTCTATGGTCACTCTCCCTCCTACTCTTCTCTTCGTGTCTTTGGTTGCTCTTGTTACCCTCATCTTGGTCCTTACGTGTCAAATAAATTCTCTAGTCGTAGTCTTGAGTGTGTCTTTCTCGGTTATAGTCCACAACACAAAGGTTACAATTGTCTCAATCCAAACACTGGTCGGATCTATGTGTCGCGTCATGTTTTATTTAACGAAACTCACTTTCCCTTTAAGCACTTGCAGGTACCATCTGACTCCTCAAGCCCACTGGAATTTGTGTTACTTTCCCTTCCTCCGCAGGCCCAACTGCCGAGCCCACAGTCATTCCCATCTGACTCCACTTCTCTCACTCCTCCAGGCCCAATTCAGCCTAATTCCTCCACACCAAGCTCACCTACATCGCATGCGCCTCCTATTTCAGCGTATGTGGTTCCTTCATCGTCACCTACTCCAGCTCCGGCTCCGGTCATTCAATATCGCCGTCGCCCTCGGCCGCCTCCCTTGCCATCTGATGCCGCCCCATCGAATCCATCCCTAGATGTTGCTGTGTCTCAACCCGTCCTGGACTCTGCCGTCGCCCCCCTGCCTACTGCGACTTCTCAACCTCAAGACGTTGCGGCTCCTAGTTCCAGCTCCACTCATCCGATGGTCACTCGTAGTCGGGCTCGAGCTACTGCCTCCACCAGGTATCCCATACCTGAAGCTCTTCTCACAATAGTTGACTCTGTTACTCCCACTTGTTATTCCCAGGCATCTAAACATGAACCATGGCGCAAAGCAATGGCCGAAGAGATCAATGCCCTTCTCAAGAATGAAACATGGTCTCTGGTCCCTTCCCATCCTTCTCACAATCCAATCGGTTGCAAGTGAGTCTTTCGTATCAAGCATAAACCTGATGGTTCAATTGATCGATATAAGGCACGACTTGTAGCAAAAGGCTTCCATCAACAACAAGGTATTAATTATGCCGAAACCTTTAGCCCCGTTGTTAAACCTGCCACCATTCGCACTGTTTTGAGCTTAGCCGTGTCTCGTGGATGGTCTTTACGCCAATTGGATGTGAATAATGCATTTTTGCAAGGGTTTCTTCGTGAAGATGTTTACATGTGTCAGCCACCTGGTTTCGTTGATCCCTCTCGCCCGACATATGTGTGCAAGCTCCACAAGTCTCTATATGGCTTGAAGCAGGCTCCTCGTGCTTGGTTTCATCGCATGAGTACCTATCTCAAGACCATTGGATTCATGCACAGCTTGGCCGACTCCTCTTTATTCATCTATCGGCGTGGTTCGCACACTATATTTTTTCTCCTCTACGTCGACGATATTGTTGTCACAGGCAGCAGTGATCACTTGCTTCAAAGTTTCATTGATACTCTTGGGCGTGTCTTTGACTTGAAGGATTTAGGCCCTCTCCACTACTTCCTCGGCTTACAGGTCTCTCCTTCCTCTTATGGTCTTCATATTAATCAAATTAAATATGCTCATGATCTCTTGTTGAAGACTGATTTGCTGCATAGTAAGCCGGCAAGCACTCCCCTGTCTGCCAAAGCCAATCTTCATGCCACTGATGGTCCCTTGCTTGACCATCCCACTTCATTTCGTGAATTGATTGGAGCTTTGCAATACCTCACAATTACCCGTCCCGACTTTGTGTTTGCTGTCAACTCACTTTCACAATTCATGAGCCAACCGCGTACACTCCATCTGGTTGCAGCAAAGCGTCTCTTACGATATGTCAAAGGCACACTTGATTATGGTTTGTCCATTACACCCCAAAAGCAGCCTGTTTTTCTTTCAGCCTATTCTGATGCCGATTGGGCTGGCTGCCCTGACTCTAGGCGCTCCACCTCTGGTTATCTTATCTACCTTGGCTCTAATCTCATCTCGTGGTGTTCCAAGAAACAACCCACTGTTGCTAAATCCAGTGCTGAATCAGAATATCGCTCCCTTGCACATGCTAGTATCGAAACAACTTGGCTTGGTTACTTATTATATGAGCTTAGTGTTCATATCCAATTTCCAGTTCTATTATACTGTGATAATCTCAGTGCAACCTACATGGCGTCTAATCCAGTTTTTCATGCCCGAACAAAGCACATAGAGCTGGACTATCACTTTGTTCGTGAGAAGGTTGCATTAGGGAGCCATCGTGTGTGCTTCATCCCTTCCATAGATCAACCTGCTGATCTTCTAACCAAGCCTCTTCACAAGAATCGCCACCTTCTTCTTTCCAGCAAACTGGTTCGTGCAACACCATCCAGTTTGAAGGGGGGTGTTAGAGATATTCAAATCTCCTGCAATTAATGGTTGATTTTCCCTGATTCTTGCTGCTGTCACAATTCTTGTATATTTGACTTTGTGCAATTGTAATTATAGAATCAATAGGCTTAATTACCTTATGTAACAGTAGCTAAACTTTAGCTACAGCTATTGTATATATGGTGCCTTGTAATCTGTTTTCAATCAAGGAGAATCATATTCTACACCTCTGAATTTATGAGTGATTGAGACAGGGTGGCGCACTCTTGAAGAGAATAAAAGGCAATCAGGATTTATCACATTTAACATAATCTTTAAATAACATAGTAAGCTTCTAGTTCCATTTGATAACATATCTGATAGTTTAGACAACACAGGCTTATTGTTAGACCCAGCAATTTGGCCACACGATGACTCTTGAAAGCATTCTAGAGGCAATATAAGAATTTAAATTTCAAATGAGAAAAAAATTGAAGGCTTTCTGATAATAAAGTAAGAAACAAGTGAAGGCCTGTGAAAAGTGATGGAAATGATCAGATCTACATGAATGTGGGTTGCTACTGGTCTGTTATTTCGTAATGAAATTGGACTCTAACCCTGTGTTTTAATATAGATGCATAGCTTGGTTAGATGATCAATAGCAAACCTGTTGTCCAACAGCATATGTAGGTAGCAGCGAACCTCCCCATGATTCAAAGCGACACACATCTAAGTAATTTTTCTGTACAAGAAGGAGCAGTACCGCCAATTAGGTATGTAAAATTTTAAACACCAATTTGACTACATCTAAGAAAACAAAAACATCAAAGTCGAGCCAGTGGCATAAGAAATATATATATTACTTCTTAGCAATTTGATATCGCAAAAGTGGAATCTAAACACACACACACACTCACAGACAGAGAGAGAGAGAGAGAGAGAGAGAGAGAGAGAGAGAGAGAGAGAGAGAGTGCAATGGAAAACTCACCGCTAGTATCACTCTCCCAGATGCAGAGAACATTTCCCCAGCAATATCAATTTCAACCGTAGTTTCAGCCCCTATGGCTGGCTGTGAGACACATGCTAGGAAATGGCAAACAACGAGTTCATATAGCCGCTGAAAAAAAATGAAACCAGGTTCAAGAACAAAGAGAAAGAAAACGAGGTCTCAACTTAGATGAACCTACAACAAGAACATGCAATGACCACAATAACATTAATGACTGCTTAGAGTACTTGCATTGTGATCTTGACTCCATCCTGACTCTCCAGAAGAAAATTTGGTTGGGTGAATAGGTGGATGTGCCTTGTCATCATGTCCACCACTACTAGGGTTTCTCCAAAGCCCGGAAGCAGGGTCCAACAATCGTTGCGCATATGATCCCCATCCAGGATGCCCTTGTTCGTGTACAATGGCCTACATCAAATAAAAGCCTGCTCATTACTAACAAAGCTAACATTACCAAAAAAATACAAATATTAAATTAAAGAATATACTGCTATTACATAAAATAAGGCGATAAGACTAAAAATGAAGAGCAGAGATAGATTGACCCTATCCTTATCTGTGCCAAACAGAATGTATAAAAAGAAACTATGGAAGCTCTCAAAAGAAATTGGTTTCATGTTCACGAGTTAAAATGATATTTCCAGAACATTCATATTGCTGAACTCCCCATCCTCTCAGACTAAATTTTAACATCAGAGAGAGAAGCCTTATCATAAAAAGTCAACATAATTCGATAAAGTCAACTATAAAAAGTCTAAAAATTCTGATATATGGAATTAAATCCCTAACCCCTATCATCTGATACAAAAACAATGGTCCACATAAATGGTTATACTGCACAGTGCACACCAAAGACTCTTCATGTTGTGCCACAGATTAGCTCTATATGTGTTGTATACATGTAGTTTTCTTCGTGAATTTTGTTTGACTATATAGCCACTTTTACATGTTTCCAGTTGCTTCCTGTTAGAATAAACTCATTAATTTTGCCTAGTTCTTCTACGTCACCTAGATCAGAACCCTAAATTGTACACAATATAAATGCCCTAATTGAACTCACTGCATAGAAGAGGAAATACTAACATGCAAATCGGTCCCTGGCGAGAATCCATCGGTCTCTGTGCGAGGATAACTGATGAATCCAGATTGGTAAAGCTCTTCTGCCACCTACAATCAGATAAATTGAGAGCGTATGAATGGGAATATGATAGAAGGAGCTTAAATCCACTGAGAGATTCAAATTTTGGAGCTGTAGTTTATACTGTACAAGCAAAAAAATACCCAATTACTTTTTATCTTTTTACATTATCTTTTTCTCTAGAATAGACAAGGTAGACAAACAAGCGAAAACAATACAATCAGTACAAAGGGATATGACAGATTCAAAACATTTGCAGTTTTAGCCATGACTAGACAATCTCATCAACCTCACAAGACACAGCAAGTAGCTTCATTTGGCAATTAAGAGAACATATGAAACAAATTGGAAGGTAAAGCCTCAGAAAGCATAGAACTCCACTCTCCAAACCAATGCCTTATTAGATATATCATGGATCCAGGAGATTATAAATGTTAAGGCAGGGCTAAACATTCCAGTCACAGGGTATATACTCAAACAAATACTACCTTCATCGTATGTTCAAAACTCATTCGAAAATATCTCGAGGCACGCTTTTCAAGCTCAATGGTATTCAAAGGATATGGAGGATACTTCGGCTTCTGCTGCTGTCTAACATTTTTGACCTGTAGTAAAATGTCAAAGCCCAGACTCGCAGAGTGTAAGACGTAAAATAAAGTTATAAGAATAAACATAAATTCAAAACTCACACTTGCAGTTGGCTCCTCAACACACATCTCATAAATCATGACAGCAAAAGCATAGTCAAATAAATGGCCGCGCCTGCAAAATTTGGACTATTACTAATCTTTAAATGGTTTTTGAAGCTACAGAGAATAAAATGTTGATGGTAGCAACACCTTACATCCAACTGAATGTAGCAATGCCTTCATCTGATCTGTGTGAGCAGTTAATGGTCCAGAATTCTTCCGGCTCGTGTGACTGTATCTCCCAATAGCGTTCCACAAAAAAGCCAAGTGTAGGAGACTGTATTGAAAGGGAGGTGTGAGGCAAATCAAAATTGCACAGATTTGAAACAATGGTCTGAAACCTGGTAAATGATGCACCGATTCGTAGATCTATTTCCTGGCATAAACACATTGGGAGAATGATTTGAAGTTGACATAGAAGAACATGAATATACCAGGATGAAAGCAAAGTTTCTAAGAGACTGGCTAGCAGTGGTCCTCAACTTGGACATATATTTGGTTCCTAAAAGTAGCAAATTTTTAATTTAGCTTGCAAACTGACTGAAAATTGAATGTAATGGTACGAAAAGATTATGGTAAAGAAAAGGTACTAACTTGCCTAGCATCCACTGCATCAGCAAAGTATTTGTTTGCATTGTCAAGATTCTGCATCGCATGATGGATGTCTCTGAAACAGCAATGAAATAAATACCGCGGAAAATTAATACCAAGAGAATTGAAACAAGAAAAATAATAAAGGGCATAGAACCTGTCAATCAATGATGCTGAGAAACATCTATGACTTCAAATGCAATGTTCTCTCCTTCTCTATCACAATCGAGCCATAATACAAGCCACTGGCACGTCCTAGCTTCCTGCTCTTATGTCCTGTTGATATCCAGCTTCTCCTACAATGTTCAAAACCCAACAACAAGGTCAATTGGAGTCCAAGTAGCACACTCCACAACCTATCTAATAAACTCATACATGTGATCTTATCAGTACCACTAACTAGTTTTCCCAACCTTTCATGATTTTACCTCCTCCTATCATAAAATTGAAGCCCACCCAGGCACACATACACACATATACATATAGGGGGGAACACAATTTTCTATTTGTCATCTCTCTTTTTAATACATACATCTGTCGGAGTTGAAATTTAACAAATTTTCATCGATATACTCAATTTTTTTACTATGGTTTTTTTTCCAGTCTGAAAGTAACAAAATCATGAAAGTCTGAGCTCTAAAAATTATAAAAAAAAATAAAAAATTGAATCCCACAGATATCGGTTTTAGAATGGAACCTTTCCGAGTAATGTAGTAGTATCACTACACCAAAGTTAGTGGTGAAGTCATCTTTTTTTTGGGGGAAATGACAATGAATAGGAACTGGAACGTTAGATGTTACAACTATTAGGCAACAACGCCTAAAGTGCCAAAGGAACAACACCTAACCAAGAAAACGAAAAAAAAAAAACTAGAATTAGCAAGCAATACAAGATTAAAATGCACCACTTGAACAGTAATTGCATATGCAATTGTGCAGTGATTTTTATAGACAGCAGAAACTTTTTGTACTTCAGGCATAAAAGCATGAGCAGCTTCTCCGGTGTTAAAAGTTGGATGATCCCATATGGCTGACATGAAAACACCGGAGCAATCACTTGGAAACACCTCATTCTTCTTTAGCTTTCTTTTCCTCTTTTGGTGGAACTAGCAACCTAAATGTCCATACTGCAAGTAGAGTTGCCTCTATTGGGGCAAGCCAATACACCAGAATATGCTCCTTGGTTATATGATCTCCGCGAGCATAAGCCCATCCCATCACCTACATTCAAGTCACACAAGGGTTCAGTAAACTAATTCAATCAATATCTTTAAATCCAGGTGCTTACAGACAGGTACTTACAGCAGCTGGGTTCATGCAACCACCAGTCAGATCAGAGCCAAGTATATGCAGACCTAACTTAGAAACACTTGAGATCCAT
The DNA here is from genome assembly GCA_946800695.1 of Geum urbanum. Taxonomy (NCBI): domain Eukaryota; kingdom Viridiplantae; phylum Streptophyta; class Magnoliopsida; order Rosales; family Rosaceae; genus Geum; species Geum urbanum. The sequence continues at coordinate 23,886,769 of OX327009.1, read as the reverse complement.
GTCTTCATGAAAAAACTTCCGGGGATTTTACTGGAAAGACCAAGTGAGATTGTAACAATTGCAAATGTCAGCAGACCTTCTGTAAGAGCCCCTTGATGGATATCAACATTCAAACGTGGTCCGAGACCTATTCCAGGAAAGGTCTTCAGTATGAGCCTAACCCCAGCGATAGAGCCAATAACCTGGAGATCACAGAGACAGATATGACACAAACTCAGTGGTTGTCCTCGATAATATAAAACTAGCTAAATCGTTTTCAGTACCTCCCAACGCAAATGATACGTTAAATGAGTATCCATAGGTAACATGGAATATAGTCTAGCACTTTTATTAACACTCAAAGCTGACACCAAGAATAAAATATTCAGAACTTAGCATATAGTTATCACAGAACCAATCTGGTAGTTGAAAATCATCACACAGGTGTCTCCACAAGATAAAAGAGGCAGCAACTATACTTAGGCAGCCACTATAAGGTCTCTTTCACGAACCAATAACTGTCGACTAAGATTGAGAACTCAAAAGACCATAGGAACCGGCCACAAGAATCCTATGTAGAGTCATATCCTCCAAAGAATGATCCTCTGTTTTTTAAAAGATTGGATGATGACATCACTTACCCTCAGTTAGAAGTAATCAGGTGTTAGGAATCCATACCAAAAGAGAGGAATTTTTTGTTTCTGTCTCCACTGATGCTTAACAGTCACGATGCCACAAGAGCAGAAGCTATGTCTAACGAATCAGCAGTATCCTAACCCAAACCTGGCAGTGAATAGCACTGTAGTGGACGGGTCAGGTATAATGTCACCAAATCCTGAATCAGAGGGTGGTCACCTAAGAGGACGGTCAGGTGCATCACAACATACCCCTGCATGATGTTCTCGGAGCATGTTAAAAGAGGGGCCACCATATCTATCCAATGAAGTATCGTCATAGAAACTGTCAGCCTTCTGATGGCAGGTACAGCAGAGGTCTAGGACCAGGCCACCCAGGTGATGATGTAAGGCACTGTATAGAGAGCCACTAAGAGAATCAGGACAGTATCAGCTCCTACCATAGGGAGTTCGAAGTTGCATATTCCTGCTAACGCTCTAATACTGGTCGGTCACCTAGATGACTGGTCGGCTGCATGATGTCCTCGGCCTAGGTCATTCTAGACTCTAGAGGGGCCATTTCACTTGTATATCACTCACAGGACTGAGATAGTTGAGTCAAGAATTGCAGATGAACTCAAGAAAAATTGGAGGAGGGTTAATTGAAAGTCTACACATGACAGCATCCCAGCACGAAGAACACGATAAATCAAGCTATCAGTTAAGATGGTTATACTCGAGACAAAATACATAACAATTAACACCTAAAGCTAGCCTTCATTTGGGACAAATGTGTATTGTTCAACCAAGTAGACTACATGTGCACCGGGGAGGGACATGAACATGTGAAACACTAATGAGAAGCTACAAAGTAACACACTAAACTAGCTAGACGAAAGTTAAATTCTTCATAAAAGAGTATTCGACTCATGTAATTCCCTACATTCATTAGTCCAAGCTCAGGAGCTGGCTACACTATTCTTTAATTTTTCACCAAATTAGTCAATATGCATATATCCCAGAAAACATGATGAATTCAACAGCAAACAGTTAATAAAAAAAGTTGAAAGATCCAAACCAATATAAAAGCAAACTAACGAAAACCCAACAAAGAGAAAAGTTAAAAGGGTCGAGACCTGAGCAGGGATTCTGGCACCAACAGTGAAAAGAAACCGGCCAAAATTACCGGTGATTGCGTCGGACAAGACGGTGAGTGGATTGTACGCGCCGCCTTTGGTAATCTTACCCAAGAAAGCAAAGAAAAACATATTGATGATCGAAACAGCGGACTTGATGATCTCACCGCTGGGTTCATGAGCCAACCCAGCAACAACATTGTAGACCATCATCTTGGTCAAAACTCCTGACGAAACCCACATCAATGAGATGACGAAATCTGATACAAGCAACCCAATCTTCCCCATTCTGACGCTTTTCAATCTGGAGCTTTGGTCTTCTTTCAAGTTTGGTCTCTTTAGTATTATGGTATCTTAGTCGCACGACATATGTACACACGAAAACTAATTGCCGATGTCTCTGCTTTTTAAGGAATTATGGACAACTCAAACGAAGCTTCGCTCTATGGCTTTAATAATGTCTCTCCATGTTTGTTTTTCATTTTTCAATTGTTTCATTACTTAGAAAATTCACAACTGCCCCAAAGACTTTGGTAATTAGAAAATGCAAAAATTGACATTTGAGGGCACATACGAAGTGCTTCTTCAAAAACAACTTCGAAGTGCTTTAGGCCGCATTCGGTAAGGTTTTTAGAACGTGTTTTATGTATTTCAAATTCAAAAATAGGGCTAAAATTTCGTTTGGTGACACGGAAACTGATTTTGGAAAACAGAATCAAATTTGCTCTATCCTTTGCAAAACAGTTTAATTGCGTATCATGTGTTTTCAAAGAATAGAATCCCACATAAATACAAATACAATTCTTGTAATCAGGAGCGTTGGATTTTCTTTTCGCAAAAAAAAGAAGCGCCAAGTTAGAGCGCCATGATCATTCTCATCTTCTATATATTCTCTCCTTCATTCTGTATGACACTACAACAGATCTGGTTCATCATTTTTCTCAATCAAGGAGGGCTCTTCAAGTTTGAGCGACTGAACGACTAAGGTATAGGTCTTCTTCTCTTTCCAGATTATCTTATGCGTTCTCGTGATCTTGAGTTTTACAACAAACTTATGGAATGATTTTGTTCCTAACCCTCCAAATGTAGGGTAATATTTGATAGATCTTTTTATTGAATGTATTTCTTTAATTGCATAAAGTGCATTGATGAGATGATGAACATATTTAAGTTTATAATGATGAAAAAATCTACTATTTGATCAAAGTTTACGTTTATGTACTATAGGCTAGTATAAGAAACGTGGGGTTTGTATAATATAAAACTTGTTAATAAAATTTTCTATCAGACAAGTTTTGATTGTTTTTGTTTTTTGAAAATAATTTTAGAATTTAACTATCAAACATGTTTTCAAATCTAAAAAATACAAAATTTAATTTTGTGTTTTCATTTTACAAAACAGTTTTTCAAAAACTATTTTTTAAAACATTACCGAACAGGGCCTTAGAGTACGAAACATTTTGGAGTTTTGCCGAGAGTTTTTTTTTTTAAGTGAAATGATAAAATATATTGATAATCTCAAACATTACAATCAGCAAGCAACCTCTTCCGTAAGAATGGAGGTGCATAGACAAATGTCGTAGGGGCATTTGCGTGACGCAATATGTGACGACCCGAACCAGAAACAGATGTGTGTTTGGCACGATTCTCGAGATTTGGTTATAGTCGCAGTTTTACGACATTTTGTGGTTTGTCGATTCGATTCGCGACTATGTTTTCAGTCGAGAATTTGAGTTGGGTGTCTTCACGGAAATTGTAGAGTACGTGATTTCGAGCACGTGGGCGGTTCCGGAAGATTTTTCCGATAACCGAGGAATATTTTATGATTATTTGAAGTTTTGGGTTCCGACGAGTTTATCCGATTATTTCGAGCTTATCCGAATCACATCGTATATTCATTCCGGACCGTTGATCGACCCGAGGCTCGAGTATAAATATCGAAAAGTCGAAAGATAGTCGAGAATTAGTCGGAACTTCATTTTGGGCGTTGACCAAATTGGAATTTTGTTGACTTTCCATATTTGGAAAGTGAGCCATCGGACCGAAAGGGAAAGTTTCCCAAACGGGAAGTCACTTTCCGGCGACCAAATTCCGGCCACCAACGACTTCAACAAGGGTATGAATAGCTTCCTTAGGTGATTTCGAATTGTTTGATGTATGAATTGTTGGGTTTCGATCACGTTTTTGTTGGACCCGAAGTGGGTCGGTTTCGTGTTCGTCGCCGGGGTTGGTGGTGGTGGTTCCGGCGAGGTTTGGAGGTGGTGGTTGGGGGGGAAAGACTCCCCTTACTTCTCTGAATCTCATGATGTGTTTAATTTGATCTAAGGTGGTGTTTTTGGGGTGCTGCGTTTGGGACCCGATTGGGTTTTCCGGCAAGGAAATTGGCTCGGTTTTGCTTGATTTTGGAAGGGTTGTAGTTTGATTTGGCTTGAGTGGTAGAAGGGAGTTTGATTCGCCTTGAGGAGACCTTGGGAACTGGAGTTTTCCGCCGTGAAACTCCACCGTTGACGGCGCGCCGCCGCCGCCGCCGGTGGTCAACGGCGGGGAAAAAGTCAACTTTTCAGATTTCGATGTAATTAGTGTCATTTTTCTCGTAATCACGCCCTGGTTATCATACGGAGGTTTTCGGGTTGATTTGGTTAGCCGATTGTCAGTCGAGATTTCGAGTGGGGATTTCGGGATTTCCGTAATTCATTTTGTACTGCATTTCGAGTTTCCGGGAACGGTTGGTTTCCGTGCATCAGTACAGTGTTGTGGACTACAATTTTGATCAGTTATGTTTTATGAATATGTTCAGGAGATCGAGATCGAGATCTGGATCGTGATCGTGCTTCAGGCGAGGGATCTTCCGCCGGACCACGAGTGTAGCGCGTGTGCGCGTTTCGAGAGTCTGTGGGTGGACACTTTATTTTCACGGATTGATTGCGAGTCTTTATTTATGATTTATGAACTTGAGCATGCAGATTGATTATGATTTTACGAGCATGTGTTTTACGATTATGCTTATACGAATATACGTATACGAATATATACATATATGTACATATTACGTTTTAAGCTTGTGCATAGAAAATATTTATGATTTGGTTTACACAGAGTACAGTCTCAGTATATGTTGTTGTATCGATACACCTTGGCTTCTCGGCTGATCCCCGAGTACGCTCCGGGAAGGACAGATATCCTGACCCGAGGCCTTTCTGGCTAGGAATCACGTGTGGGTCTGGGATCCCGTGATTCAGACTGTGCTATCGCGTGGTAGTCCATGAGTGATTCCGTGATTTTACATTGCATGCTCTGTACGCGTGAGGAGTTGGAGTCTCCCTCGTGTACCCGGACGCGTGAGGAGTTGGAGTCTCCCTCGTGTACCATTGCTTTACTTATGCATTTGACTCGCATATGATTTTATACGTATATATTACTTGGTGAAAGACATTTATTTTCGTCCACTCACTCTAACGTGTTTATTGTCTTTCCCCTGGGCTTTTCGGTTTCCGTGCCCAGTTTGCAGTTCAGGTTTGGTGTTTCACGTCGCGGTTTGGAGGCTAGTGATCAGAGTCACCTGTGTTTTTCAGTAGGTTCCTGTTTCGCCTACTGATGTACATATTGTATATGTTTTACTTTAGAGGTCGCTCTGATACGTTCTGATACATGTTGTGCGGATTTTCACGGATATACATATATACATAGTACAGTTTATTTACTGTTGTTGATTATATTGATGTTGAGAAATCCGGATGGGATTGGTGCCCACGGTTTGCTTTTTGTGGCATAGGACGAAGTGTTAATTTCTGGGTGCAGGTTGTGGTAATTCAACGCTAGTAACGAAACTCTGCCCAAATTTCGAAAATTTTTTGTTGGTTTGTATTTTCGAAAGGGTTTAATTCCGGTTTAGGTAACTGAATCGGGATTGGGTCCTTTCAGCTTGGTATCAGAGCATTAGGTTGTCAGATTCTGTAGACTCTTGTAGTTGTGACGCTTAGGGTATTTGAGTTGGTACAGCATGACTGGAGTGATGACCCGACTGGCCAGCGGTACTCATCAATACTTCAGGTGTTGTATGTCCTCAAATATCTGCGGTTTCATGATTACGTTCTTTCTTCTTGTGCCTAATGCTTGTCTTGTATCAATAGGATGCTTCCTCGACGTGGTCCCCGTGTTGACCGGGATGACGATCCTGATGAGGATCGCCGAACGCGCGACTTGCTGATGCGAGTGCTGCGTTTGGAAGAGCGTTTTGACCCTGTGGTCAAGGCTCGCACTGCGGGTGCTACTGTGTTTTCGGGTTCAGTTGATCCAGAGATATGCGAGGCATGGTTGGTTCAGATTGAGCGTGTTTGTGAGCGTCTGCAGTTTACATCTGAGCAGATGACAGTAGCCGCAGTTGGTTTACTTGAGGGTGATGCATATTTTTGGTGGGTCAGCACTGACAGAGTTCCTGTGGATACTCCGTGGACATTGTTTCGTGATCTGTTTATGCGGAGGTATTTTAATCAGGCTACCCAGCAGCGCAAGTACGAGGAGTTTACGAACTTGAGGCAGGGCAGTTTGTCTGTACTTGAGTATCGGGATCGGTTTAACCGGTTGTCTCGTTTTGCGCGGGATATGGTGGCTACAGAGGAAGCCAAGTGTCGCAGGTTTGAGCTGGGATTGAATCTGAACATTAAGGCGACGTTGACTACGATTCCGAGGAACAACTTTGATGAGTTTGTTAGTGCAGCTCTCCGAGGCGAGGATATTGAGCAGGAGAGACAGCAGAGGTACCAGCCGAGATGATTTGAGGAAGGTGGACCGAGTCAGGGACATTCGAAGAGGCTGAGTTCTGATACTTCCGGTTCAGCTTCATCTTCAGGCGGTGGATCTTATCGATCACCAGCTAGTGTACACTACAAGAAAAATGCACTTAGACCACGGAACCTTAAAGGTTCCGTCGTCTAAGTAACACTTAGACCACGGAAACTTCTCCGCGGTCTAAGTGAACACTTAGACGACGGAGATGTCTTTTTCCGTCGTCTAAGTTAAACTTAGACCGCGGAGAAAATTTCCGCTGTCTAAGTGTAACTTAGACGACGGAAAAAGACTTCTCCGTCGTCTAAGTGAAATTTCAAAAATTTAAAAATTTCACTTAGACCGCGGAGAAAGTTTCCGCGGTCTAAGTTTTCACTTAGACGACGGAAATGTCTTTTTCCGTCGTCTAAGTGAATTTTTTTAAATTTTTAATTTTTTTTTAAATTTTTTAATTTTTAATTTTAAAAAAAAAATAAAAAAATTTAAAGATTCACTTAGACCACGGAGATGGTCATCTCCGTGGTCTAAGTGAATTTTTAAATTTTAAAAAAAAAATAAAAAAATTATTTTAATTAAAAAAATTATTTTAAAAAAAAATTTAAAAATTCACTTAGACGACGGAAATACTCATCTCCGTCGTCTAAGTACTGTAACCCTAAACCCTAAGGCCCTATCCCCTAAACCATGTTTTTACTTAGATGACGGAAATGTGCATTTCCGTCGTCCAAGTAAGAACTTAGACGACGGAAATGTGCATTTCCGACGTCTAAGTGAAAATTTCGTAATTTCACCTAAGACAACGACCATCTAGACCATGTCCCAATGCATATTCTTTTCGTCGAGACCATAGAGTAAACAATGCTTGGAGTGTGAGCGTCGACGGTTTTAAAATAGGACTTACGGATTTTCGTGTATTCAGGTTTCCGTTTTGTAAAAATTTTGGATTTGCGGTTAACTGTGCCGATGAAACCCTGAACGAACTCAGTATTTAGTGGAAATTATTCTACTTATATATGGTGCTATGGTGAGTATATCCAACGGTCGTTTTTTCCAAATTCAATTTCGTTAATATCAATGTGCAATGAGCCTATACGTACCGACACTTAAGTTATACATAGTAGTAGATACTTAACAAGTTTGAATACGTAAATTAATTCATCGTCTTAAATCCCACTTTTTATATATACGATTCTTTAATCGATATTTTACGACAATTCCATTCAAATTACAGGTCCAAAAATTCATTACAAATTATTTTTAAAAAATAATTTTACGGAATTTTCACTTAGACCACGGAGATGGTCATCTCCGTGGTCTAAGTGAATTTTTAAATTTTAAATTTTTTTAAAAAAAATAAAAAAAAATTTAAAAAATTTAAAAAAAACTTTAAAAATTCACTTAGACCACGGAGATGGTCATCTCCGTGGTCTAAGTGAATTTTTAAATTTTTATTTTTTTAAAAAAAAATAAAAAAATTATTTTAATTAAAAAAAATTCACTTAGACGACGGAAAAAGACATTTCCGTCGTCTAAGTGAAATTTTGAATTTTTAATTTCTGGCGGTGTTTTTCCCACTAAAAATTTGGCAAAAATTTAAATCCACTTAGACGACGGAAATTTGTCATCTCCGTCGTCTAAGTAAAAATAATTGGCGGTATTCTTTTCCCGCTAAAATTTTGGCAAAAATTTAAATCACTTGGACGACGGAAATACTGATTTTCCGTCGTCTAAGTGAAAAATTGGCGGTATTGTTTGAAAATTTAAAGCACTTAGACGACGGAAATACTGATTTTCCGTCGTCTAAGTGTTTTAAAACTCTATAAATTCATCATTTTCTCAATCTCTCTTCATTTCTTCCTCTCCCTCAATCCACTCTCCCTCTCCCTCTCTCCCTCTCCATCTCTCCCCTCCCCAATCAAACCACCCACCATATATCATCACCATCACCATCCACTATCATCATCACCACCACCACCGACATCACTACCGTTGCCGCCATCACCGGCATCACCACCGTCGCTGCCACCACCACACACCACCACCACCTACAATGTCGCCTCCACCACCACCACACACCACTAGCTACCGCCTACATTGTCACCTCCACCACCGGCCTCCACATTCCGGCCAACACCACCGGCGCTGCCACCACCACCGCCGCCTATAATTAGTTTAGTTTTAGCTTAATTTTGTTTATTTAGGCTAGATTAATTTACTTTATTATATTATGAATTTTGTATTCATTGTATTTAAATCCATAATAATTTAAATTATTTATTCATTATGAATTTTGTACGTATTATATATTATTAATAATTAATATTCAATAAATTTTGCAATATTATGAATATTGATATACAAAAAATTAAACAAAAAATTCATTAAATGCTAATTATTAAATTATTAATTAGCATTTCATGAATTTTTAATCTACATTTTTTTTTAAAAAAATAATTTTATTTTTTTAAAAAAAAATTAAAATTTAAAAATTCACTTGGACGACGGAGATGACAATCTCCGTCGTCTAAGTGAATTTTTACATTTTATTTTATTTTTTTAAAAATAAAATTATTTTTTTTGATAAAAAACGTAAAAATTCACTTAGACGACGGAGATGACAATCTCCGTCGTCTAAGTGGACACTTAGACCCCGGAGAATGTCCCTGGTCTAAGTCTCACTTAGACGACGGAATTCTCCATCTCCGTCGTCCAAGTGCTTGGACGACAGCACTTGGAGCACGGAGCTTGGACGACGGAAATTCCGTCGTCTAAGTACTTAGACGACGGAAAATTGCACCTAGACGACGGAAATCGTCCGTGGTCTAGGTGCATTTTTCTTGTAGTGGTACCTAGGTGGAGACAGAGAGGGAGGAGAGATCGACCGCAGCGACCACAGGCTAGTGGGGATTCCAGCGGTTCTAGTTATCCTCGACGACTTTTTCGCACACCTGCTACACCGAGGGAGTATCCGTTGTGCAACCTGTGCAATAGGTATCATGTTGGACCGTGTCAGCGGGGTGCCGTCACTTGTTACCGTTGTGGCCAGATAGGTCACTATTCGAGGGAGTGTCCTCAGTGGTTTGGTACTAATGATCAGGCGACCCAGAGTTCCGGAGCTGAGCGAGGTGCTACCACGGGAGCTCGACCAGCACAGTTTGCAGGTCAGGGCAGACAGCAGGGACAACCCCAGCGAGGACGACCAGCCGGACAGGCAAGAGTTCATGCTATGACTATGCGTGAGGGCAGAGCATCACCGGAGGTCGTTATCGGTACGTTACATGTTTTTGGTATTCCAGTAGTTGCATTGTTAGATCCAGGTGCCACACATTCATTCATATCATTTAGACTATCATCATTGGCTACGGTACCTTCATCTCCACTTCCGGGGTTGTGGAGAGTGTTGTATCCGTCAGGTGAGGTTGTGAGCATCGGTTGGGTTTACCGAGATTGTGAGGTGTTTATCGATGGCCATGGTTTAGCCGCTGATCTGTTACTGCTTGATATTGTGGATTTCGATTTGATATTGGGAATGGACTTTTTGGAGTCGCACTGGGCCATGTTTGATTGTCACAGGAAGGAGGTCGCGTTCCGACGACCAGGTTTGCCTGAGATACTGTTTCGTGGCGAGAAGAACACTTCCCTACCGTGTTTGATTTCCGCGATGAGGGCGGATCGGTTGATGAAGAAGGGTTGTGTTGCGTATTTAGCCCATGTTGTGGATACTACAGCTGCAGTGCCGGATCTTGGTAGTATTGAGGTGGTGTCTGAGTTTCCGGATGTGTTTCCAGCGGAGTTACCTGGTATACCCCCTGTACGGGAGATTGATTTTACCATTGAGTTATTGCCGGGTACTGAACCGATTTCCCAGACACCGTACCGGATGGCGCCTGCAGAGTTGAGGGAGTTGCAGATTCAGCTTCAGGAGTTTTTAGAGAAGGGATTCATTCGACCGAGTGTTTCTCCGTGGGGTGCTCCAGTGTTGTTCGTGCGAAAGAAGGACGGGTCCATGCGTTTGTGCATCGACTATCGGAAGCTGAATCAGATTACAGTGAGGAACAAGTATTCGTTGCCACTGATTGATGACTTGTTCGATCAGCTGAAGGGAGCAGCAGTCTTTTCGAAGATTGACCTTCGATCCGGATATCACCAGTTGAGGATCCGAGACTCCGATGTTGCCAGAACAGCATTCAGGACACGGTATGGGCACTATGAGTTTCTGGTTATGCCGTTTGGGTTGACCAACGCCCCCGCAGCTTTCATGGACTTGATGAATCGGGTGTTTAGACGGTTCCTGGACAAGTTCGTGATTGTATTCATTGATGATATTTTGATATATTCGAGGAGTGTGGGCCAGCACAAGAAGCACTTGCGAGCAGTGTTGCGGACTTTGCGGGACCATCAGCTGTTCGCGAAGTTTAGCAAGTGTGAGTTCTGGTTGGATAGTGTGAAGTTTCTGGGCCACGTGATTTCGGCCGAGGGAGTTAGTGTTGATCCTGACAAGATCGAGGCCGTGCTGAATTGGAGTAGACCCACTACTATACCGGAGATCCGGAGTTTCTTGGGGTTAGCAGGCTATTATTGACGGTTTGTACAGGATTTCTCCCGGATAGCTTCACCACTGACCAGATTGACGAAGAAGGACGTCAAGTTTGAGTGGTCTGATGCGTGCGAGGAGAGTTATTTGCTCCTGAAGGAGAGATTGACTACCGCACCGGTTCTGACATTGCCAAATGACAGTGGTGAGTTTGTTGTGTACAGCGATGCGTCGAAGTTGGGCCTTGGTTGCGTGTTGATGCAGCATGGTAGAGTCGTGGCATATGGTTCCAGACAGCTGAAACCGCACGAGGTCAACTATCCGACACATGATTTGGAGTTAGCCGCTATTGTGTTAGCGTTGAAGAGTTGGAGACATTATCTGTATGGTGCTCAGTGTAAGATTTTCACTGACCACAAGAGTCTCACTTACTTGCGGACGCAGCCGGATCTGAACATGAGGCAGCGCCGATGGATGGAGTTGATCAATGATTATGATTGCACGTTTGAGTACCATCCAGGGAAGGCCAACGTTGTAGCGGATGCACTTAGCCGGAAATCTGGAGCTTCGTTGTTTCACATGTGTGTGGCCAGAGTATCGATGTTAGCCGAGCTTCGAGCTACGGGTGCTGTGTTTGGGTATGATAATGATAGAGCTTTGTTGGCCAGTTTCCAGGTTCGACCGGTACTGGTTGATCAGGTACGGGAGGCATGGGATTCAGATCCTTACTTGCTGGGCAAGAAGACTATGATTCGGAATGGTGTGCCTACAGAGTTCCGATTGAGCGACGACGGTACGTTGTTATTCAGGGGCAGGTTATGTGTACCCAGGGACGAGGACTTGAAGAAGGAGATTCTGGACGAAGCCCACAGTTCAGCATATGCGATGCATCCCGGAGGTACGAAGATGTTTCGTACACTTCGAGCGTACTATTGGTGGCGCAACATGAAGCGGGAGATTGCCGCGTACGTGAGTCGGTGTTTGATTTGTCAGCAGGTGAAGGCGGAGAGGCAGAAACCTGCAGGGAAACTACAGCCACTTGAGATTCCATTTTGGAAGTGGGAGCATATCACGATGGATTTCGTCTATCAGTTGCCGCGTACTTCGGCGGGCAATACTGGCATTTGGGTTATTGTTGACCGATTGACGAAATCCGCACATTTTCTTGCACTTCCAGGGAAGATTTCAGTGGGCAAATTGGCCAAGTTGTACTTATCCGAGATTGTTCGCTTGCATGGTGTGCCTGTGTCGATTGTTTCTGACCGTGATAGTCAGTTCACCTCTGAGTTTTGGCAGGCTTTACAGCGAGCTTTGGGCACGAGGTTGCGGTTTAGTACAGCTTTTCATCCTCAGACTGATGGGCAGTCCAAGTGGACTATTCAGACACTTGAGGATATGTTGAGATCATGTGTGTTGCAGTTTCGCGGAAACTGGGATTAGCAGTTACACTTGATCGAGTTCGCCTACAACAACAGCTATCAGGCCAGTATTGAGATGGCACCGTACGAGGCTCTGTACGGGAAGCAGTGTCGCACTCCATTATGTTGGAGTGAGGTGGGCGAGCGTTGGCTCATTGGTCCTGATTTGGTGAAAACCACGATGGAAGACATACAGGTTATTCGGGATCGACTGAAGGTTGCCTAGGATCGGCAGAAGAGTTACGCAGATGTGAGGAGGAAGAGTTTAGAGTTCGAGGTTGGTAATTGGGTCTTCCTGAAACTATCTCCGTGGAGGGGAGTTGTGCGTTTCGGGAAGCGTGGCAAGCTTCGACCACGGTACATTGGTCCATATGAGATTACGGAGAGGGTTGGAGCTGTTGCTTACAGACTCGAGTTACCGGCAGAGATGGCTCGTGTTCATGATGTCTTCCATGTTTCGATGTTGCGGAAGTACATCTCAGATCCTTCACATGTGTTAGTCCCACAGCAGTTGCCGATCAGGGAGGACTTATCGTATGTTGAGGAGCAAGGGCAGATTCTCGATCGTCGTGAACAGGAGTTGAGGCACCGTGTAATTCCGCTGGTGAAGGTCTTGTGGCAGAACCATTCAGTTGAGGAGGCCACCTAGGAGACCGAGCAGCGTATGCGGGAGCAGTATCCTCATCTGTTCACATGACAGGTACGTAAATTTCGAGGTCGAAATTTCTTTAAGGGGGGTAGATTTGTGACGACCCGAACCAGAATCAGATGTGTGTTTGGCACGATTCTCGAGATTTGGTTATAGTCGCAGTTTTACGACATTGTGTGGTTTGTCGATTTGATTCGCGACTATGTTTTCAGTCGAGAATTTGAGTTGGGTGTCTTCATGGAAATTGTAGAGTACGTGATTTCGAGCTCGTGGGCGGTTCCGGAAGATTTTTCCGATAACCGAGGAATATTTTATGATTATTTGAAGTTTTGGGTTCCGACGAGTTTATCCGATTATTTCGAGCTTATCCGAATCACATCGTATATTCATTCCGGACCGTTGATCGACCCGAGGCTCGAGTATAAATATCGAAAAGTCGAAAGATAGTCGAGAATTAGTCGGAACTTCATTTTGGGCGTTGACCAAATTGGAATTTTGTTGACTTTCCATATTTGGAAAGTGAGCCATCGGACCGAAAGGGAAAGTTTCCCAAACGTGAAGTCACTTTCCGGCGACCAAATTCCGGCCACCAACGACTTCAACAAGGGTATGAATAGCTTCCTTAGGTGATTTCGAATTGTTTGATGTATGAATTGTTGGGTTTTGATCACGTTTTTGTTGGACCCGAAGTGGGTCGGTTTCGTGTTCGTCGCCGGGGTTGGTGGTGGTGGTTCCGGCGAGGTTTGGAGGTGGTGGTTGGGGGGGGGGGAAAGACTCCCCTTGCTTCTCTGAATCTCGTGATGTGTTTAATTTGATCTAAGGTGGTGTTTTTGGGGTGCTGCGTTTGGGACCCGATTGGGTTTTCCGGCAAGGAAATTGGCTCGGTTTTGCTTGATTTTGGAAGGGTTGTAGTTTGATTTGGCTTGAGTGGTAGAAGGGAGTTTGATTCGACTTGAGGAGACCTTGGGAACTGGAGTTTTCCGCCGTGAAACTCCACCGTTGACGGCGCGCCGGCGGCGGCGGCGACGGTCAACGGCGGGAAAAAAATCAACTTTTCAGATTTCGATGTAATTAGTGTCATTTTTCTCGTAATCACGCCCTGGTTATCGTACGGAGGTTTTTGGGTTGATTTGGTTAGCCGATTGTCAGTCGAGATTTCGAGTGGGGATTTCGGGATTTCCGTAATTCATTTGTACTGCATTTCGAGTTTCCGGGAACGGTTGGTTTCCGTGCATCAGTACAGTGTTGTGGACTACGATTTTGATCAGTTATGTTTTATGAATATGTTCAGGAGATCGAGATCGAGATCTGGATCGTGATCGTGCTTCAGGCGAGGGATCTTCCGCCGGACCACGAGTGTAGCGCGTGTGCGTGTTTCGAGAGTCTGTGAGTGGACACTTTATTTTCACGGATTGATTGCGAGTCTTTATTTATGATTTATGAACTTGAGCATGCATATTGATTATGATTTTACGAGCATGTGTTTTACGATTATGCTTATACGAATATACGTATACGAATATATACATATACGTACATATTACGTTTTAAGCTTGTGCATAGAAAATATTTATGATTTGGTTTACACAGAATACAGTCTCAGTATATGTTGTTGTATCGATACACCTTGGCTTCTCGGCTGATCCCCGAGTACGCTCCGGGAAGGACAGATAACCTGACCCGAGGCCTTTCTGGCTAGGAATCACGTGTGGGTCTGGGATCCCGTGATTCAGACTGTGCTATCGCGTGGTAGTCCATGAGTGATTCCGAGATTTTACATTGCATGCTCTGTACGCGTGAGGAGTTGGAGTCTCCCTCGTGTACCCGGACGCGTGAGGAGTTGGAGTCTCCCTCGTGTACCATTGCTTTACTTATGCATTTGACTCGCATATGATTTTATACGTATATATTACTTGGTGAAAGACATTTATTTTCGTCCACTCACTCTAACGTGTTTATTGTCTTTCCCCTGGGCTTTTCGGTTTCCGTGCCCAGTTTGCAGTTCAGGTTTGGTGTTTCACGTCGCAGTTTGGAGGCTAGTGATCAGAGTCACCTGTGTTTTCCATTAGGTTCTTGTTTCGCCTACTGATGTACATATTGTATATGTTTTACTTTAGAGGTCGCTCTGATACGTTCTGATACATGTTGTGCGGATTTTCACGGATATACATATATACATAGTACAGTTTATTTACTGTTGTTGATTATATTGATGTTGAGAAATCCGGATGGGATTGGTGCCCACGGTTTGCTTTTTGTGGCATAGGACGAAGTGTTAATTTCTGGGTGCAGGTTGTGGTAATTCAACGCTAGTAACGAAACTCTGCCCAAATTTCGAAATTTTTTTGTTGGTTCGTATTTTCGAAAGGGTTTAATTCCGGTTTAGGTAACTGAATCGGGATTGGGTCCTTTCACAAAACCCATTTAGCAAGCTTATGCGTCACTCCATTTGTCTTTCTCCCTAAGTGTACAAACTTAGAATTTGAAAACTGTCTAAGACTATTAGAAAGGTATTGATAAACGTCATAGAACATGATCTCCGAAGTACCAGGGTCAGCAATACCCTAATCTACATGTAATGAATCCAAACTAAATCGATCGGGTGGAAGCCCTGCTCCATAGCAATCCTCTATGTCTCGCCAGCTGCAGCGAACTCTACTATCATAGGGGAGAAGACACAATTAACCTGATTAGCTAACCCCAGTACAAACTGTCTAGTCCAATCTATGACAATAATACTAATCCCGCATTTATGTCTAATGCCATCAAATGCACCATCCATGTAAACACAGTACTGACCCAGTGGGGGTCTACTCCAAGTCTGTAATACCCTTGCTGGGAAGTCCGAAGTCTTGTTAAGAGTCACAAAAAGATCTTGCCAAACTCCTGCCATCACCCGTAGGGCATAACCATTAAAGATCTTCCTGTTCTAAAATACATCATTTCGGCCCTTCCATATAAACCAAATAAACACCATTAACTTGGCTAGTTCCTCCCCCAATATAGTCTAGGAACATATCTCTAGCCACTTCTGGCAAGTAATAGCCTGCAACCCAATACCATGCACAAACTGGACCGATAACTGGCTGAACCGCTAGTCAGTCTCGAAAAATGTGTAACTTCGTCTCAAGGCTCTGCTGGCACAATAAACAGGCTCTACCAACATTCACCCTCCAACTTATTAAACGAAGAGTTGTAAGAAGATATCTCTTGCATGCCCTCCATGAATACATTTTTGTTGTCGGTGCTTCCCTAAGTCCCCACAGTCGCCTCCAGCAATGTGTCTGATTATGGGGCCCCACCATTTGAGGAAGAACTAGCTCATCTCTTGACACTCTATAGGCACTACTAATAGTATAGTCACCTCTTCGGGTGTAATGCCACACTAACTGGTCAGGATGGGCCGAGCGGCTCAAAGGACTACTATGTACCAGCTCCAACTCATTTGGGCTCAAGAACTGTTATGGCCATTTCCAATCCCAAGTCCTCTCTAGTGTGTTGAAATCTGAGACCCACTAGAATGTAGTAAGGGTCATCAACTACTGCTGAGGCTGAAAATGTGTTTGATTAGGTAACCAGTTATCTTGTAAGAAATCAACTTGATCCCCTCTACCAATGCTCCACCGACTCCCATGCTCCAGTACAACCCGAGCCTCAAGCAAACTCCGCCACGTATAAGACAGCCTGGGACTCAACTGAGCCATCATAAAGGTACCCTGATCATAACATATAGCCCGGTACAACTGTCTCACAATAGACTCTGGCTGCTGTATCAATCTTCATGCTTATTTTGCTAATAGCGCAAGGTTAAAAACATAAAGATTGCGAAAACCTAACCCTCCCTCCTCTTTCGGCCAAGTCAGCTGATTCTATGTAGTCTAGTGTATCATCTTTTTATCTGTTCTATCTCCCTAGAAGAAGTTCACACACAATTGTTGGAGTTCTTCACAAAATTTCTTGGGCAATAAGAAAACATTTATAGCATAGGTATGCAAGGATTGAGAAACTACCTTCACCAGCAATTCTCTGCTTGCAACACTTATAAGAGAACATTTCCACCCTTTCAAGCTATCTCGCAGCTTGTCCTTTATGAAAGAAAAAGTAGCATTTTTCCTCCTACCAATCGAAGTTGGTAAACCCAGATACTGCTCATGATAAGGTATCAACTTCAACTGTAGCAATGATGCATACTCCCTATATTCCTCCTCCATAAGGTTCTGGCTAAAGCAAACACTACTTTTAGAGTAGTTGATGGACTTCCCAGAAGCCTCCTCATACGCTTATAGAACAACTTTTATATTGTAGCAAGCATGTACTGTAGCCTGAGAAAAAAGAAGACTATCATCTACAAACAAAATGTGAGATAAAACAGGGGCCTGTGGACAAATCTGTATGTCAGGTAAAGCCCCGGTTTCCTTGGAGTTCCTCAGTAAGGCCGAGAGGCCCTCTGTGTAGAATAGAAATAGATATGGGGAAAGAGGATCCCCTTCCCGAAGCCCACGTGTAGGTGTCACATAATCTCTAGGTAAGCGATTCACCAGAAAAGCATACCTAACCGAGGTCACACATGCCATCACATTATCTATCTAAGGACCAGGGAACCTCATCTTCACCATGACCGCCCTCAAATGGTCTTACTCAACCCAATCATATGCCTTGCTAACATTCAGTTTCAACGCCATAGCTCCCTCTGTGCCACTCCTTTTTGCCCATAAATAATGTGTCACCTCATTTGCCACCAACTTATTGTCTGTAATGAGACGGCCTGAAATGAAAGCATTATGGCAAAGATCAATAATTTGGCTCAGCATAGTTTTCAACCTATTGGCAACCACTAGCAGCAACCTTGTAAACCACATTACACAGCGCTATCAGCTTGTAATCTGTAACCCATTTTAGATTCTGGATTTTTGGTATCAACCACACATTTGTAAAATTAATTGCAAATAATACATGTCCACAGCTTAGCAAATCTACCACTGCAGCCACAACATCCACACCAATAATATCCCAATAATGATAGAAAAAATAACAAATGCATACCATCCGAACCTGGAGCCTTTGCAGGATGCATCTGGAACATAGTCACTCTCACTTCTTTAGTTGTTTAAGGTGCCAACAACATTTCTCCCATAGCTGGAGTTACAATCGGGTTAATCTCAGCCACCACCAATTGGATTTGATCTTTCGTTGTACCTGCCAAGCTAAACAGATCACTGTAATAATCAATAATCACAGATTTCATACCTCCTGGTGATTCTTGCCACACTCCCTGGCAATCGAACAGTCCGACAATAGTATTCTTCTGGCGTCTATTAGTGGACCTCTGATGATTATACTTCATGTTCCTATCATCAAACCTCATCTAGAGACCCTTAGATTGCTGGCTCCAATAAGTCGCTTCCTCTGAAAGAAGTTCTTGCAACCTTGTTGTCAACCGTTGCCTTTTTGGAACATTTGCCACATCAAAAGCTTGGCTCTGTTACTCTTCTCATTCTCCACCCACATAGCTTCAAACTTAAAGAAGTTCCGACAACCATGAAAAAGAGTCATCTGAGTCTCCCTCATGTTAATCAGTAGATGAATATGATCTGAACCACATGGAGGGAGATGCATTACCTCTGCTGACAAAAATCTCTGTCTCTAATCAGCTGTGGCTATTGCTTGATCAAGCCTACACTGGGTATGTGAGTTATGCCACGTAAAGGGAATCCTAATATAGCCAATTTCGACCAACTGACATTAATTCAAACATGTCGCCATATCATCCATCTGCCAATTTGCTCGATCATCGCCTCCGAATTTCTAAGTTATCCGAAGAATCTCATTAATATTACCGAAAACCACCCAAGCCGACGGTCCTAGTTAAGCAGCTAGGTATCAAAGTAGGTCTCAGGTACGCTTTCTATGTTGAGGTGCAGGTTCACCATAGAGTCCAGTAATTCGAAACCAATCTCCAGTCCTTGCCGAAACCCTAACTTTGGCATTAATGAAATTATTCTCCCAATTAGGGCTGTGATCCTAGAGGTGTAAGTTGATCTCCTTTGACCAAAACATCATCAAATCTCCTCTATCCCGCGCTGAACACGGTTGCATCACTCCCTCATCAAAACCTAGGCTTCATTTCCAACGATTAAACCTAGCCTCATCCATCACCTTCTCTCCATAAGAAAGACCATCGCTGGCTTCTTTGTGATAACCATGGAACACACAGCCGAAAGCTTTGCGATCTCTTTGGTTCCCCTAATATTCCACGATAATACCTCCACCATCAATCATACTCTCCTTACCTTCTTCCTACCTCTCCACTTGTCTCAATCCGGATCTTCTGAACACACCAGGCCGCTGCCGCCTTGAAATCTTTCCCTTAGGGCCGCTAGGGTTTCCTGGTCACTCCGAGAAACTTGGTGCTAGGTGATTTTTTCAGTGTATTCCTCCAGTTTTTCGAGGAGCTTTACTAAGATATAAACAACAACTGATAAAAAAGAACCTTCATACCTGCTAGTTTAAAGGAAGAACCAACCTCCTCTCATATGCAATAAGTTTTACCAGAACATTACAATGTTTTGAGCCAAAGAGGCCAATAAAAACTTAGCTAAGATTTAAGAAATGGCTCAGTCAGACGCCTGTATGCCAAATTCGATCTAGGCCTTACAATGTTTTACATATGTGCCACCCTGTTATCTAGATGTGTAGTAACAAGTAAAGCTAACCATTTGAGATAAAAACACAATTCAAAGATCTACATGAACCCCTCCCTTGTCAGAATCCGAGTTCCTGATTTTCAATTGCACAGGAATCACAGGTATGCTCCCAAAATATCTTGACAGGATCAGTCTTACTACATTCTCAGCAGCAACAGCACTCGTTTCCATTGTGCTTGCTGCATTCTCAAAAGCATTCACGTAATACAAATGCTGACCGTCCAAGATAAAGGGTGCAAATACTTCTGGAGCAGTGTAATGAGGGTAAGCACCCCAATTTATTCGAATCGTCTCCATCCTCACACTGAAGCCAGAAGCAATACAAGAAATTAGTATTTTTGTAAATGATCAAATGAAATATATATATATATGTATATATATATATATGGTCAATAGTCTATGAAACAGCTCGGCATACCCTACATACCCAAGCAAGACCCAGAACATGAAGGTTAATTATCAAGACTGAGTTGTGTCAAACAACTGAAATTGTCACAAACATAGATTATCTTTTCAAAACGTTTTTGAAAGTACTAATTAGCGACTTCACTGATAATAGTGGGACTTATGGACCATGTTAGCTTACTCGAGTCTCTCATTTCCTATCTGAGTAATCTCTAGCAAAAGTAGACTATGACAAGTGCCTAGTGCTCCATTAGTCAAACTTTAAAATAAACAGGACTGGGAGCATCCATCCTGCTTAACTTAAAGCATTCGAGTTTGCTAAGTAACTCTCTTATTTATAGTAAAAAGAAACCCTAGCTAATGTTTACAATTGTAAACCCTTACTCTTAATGTTGTTTACATAAAATATCAATAGATAAAAGTAAAACTTGACCTTTTACCTACAAAATGTCATTTGTTAAAGAAAACCAGTTTACATAAACTAACAATATCTTTTGAAGAACCAGAGGTCGATCCACAAGAACAGGTAGAAGACCGGAGAAAACTGAATCAGCAGGCCTTTATCTGTTGGTCAGCAAATGCCAGCAGAACAAATGAATGGAGGAGAAAGATGAATGATGGGTGGGTTTGCTCAGTTTCATCAGTGTATAAGATGAGGATGGTTTCATTCAAAAGTTAACAGAAGCTACAGTATAAACCCTAGGAGGCACCAGAGAATTGTTCTTGAAGAAGAAATCTAGTTTTGCATATTTGATTTTGTTAGTCTGTCAAGTTTAAGGTGATGTTGATAGGAAGACTTGATAAGAGAAATAAATATAGAAGAGTCAAAATATATGACATTGGAAAGTGAAGGTAAAATTAAGAAAAATGAGCAGAACTATGATGGCGAAATGTGTTCTTAAACAAGAAATCTTGTTTTGTATGTTGTTCAACTTTGTTGATCGATCAAGTTTATAGAGTGTGTTGAAAGAAAGACTTGAACTAAGACAATTAAATGTTACAAGGTTGACATTTATGACGTCGGACAGTGAGGGTACAGAACAACAATGGTATCAAGTGTTTGGTATTCTATCTGCTAGTTGATTGCAAAAGAGTGCTAGCTGGTTAGAACCGTAAAGTGTTACCTGAAGAGGCTATCCAGAAGTGTATCTGCCAATGGTTTACGAGAGAATATCTTGTAAGTTACTTCTCTCTTGCTATGTTGCTGGAGAATTGAGATGCAAGTGAAAGGAAGATCAGGATCCTCAATTGTCCCAACCAGGTCTGGGATTTCTGACACAGATTTCATGCCAAAATATACCTTTAAGAAAAAAAATATGGTTAGGATCCATACAAAGGTACCAAATGCAATTAATAAACATGTATACAAGGCAACATTATTTTTAAGAATGCTAAATACTTACAGGATTTAAGAGGCCCCTAACAAAAGTTGCATGTGTGTGTTGTAACTCCCTCTTAGGAATTGAAAGTGAAGGAGTAAACTGTATGCTCAACTCATCAAGAGGTGTGGCAACCACCGCAATGTCACATTTATAACTATTCCCCAGGCTGGAGTTAAGTTCATAGTAGTCTCCAATCGAAGAAATAGCTTCTATCTCTTCATGGAGATGCAATGCAACATCTGACCGATCAATCAGTCCAGCAGCCATCTGCCAGTTCCCTTCTTTGATTGACCACAATCCATCACCAGATCCTGCCAATGAAACTGCACCGCCAAGTCCACTCATACTGACACTTTGCCCATAATTGATTCTTGTGATGAACTGCAGAACAAGAATTTCAGTAGAGTACTAAGTTACTAACTTCTCATAAATTTTCAAGAATTTCAATAACTGCTATAGTGAACTTCAGAGTTCGGCATAGATAGTAAAACTGAAAAACTAACATTAGGAGAAAAACTAAGCTCAAATAAATGGAATAACAGTTGCAGGATCATGGAGACAAACAATATCATATTAAGAGCTCATAATGAGCAAAAGCTAGGACAAGTGGAAAATACAGTAGCTAGCAAGGGTCCCAATGCTCATTTTAATTAGATCACATACAAATTCTAATGTTCACATATTGTTCAAGTGGTACTTAAATTTGCCAGGAAGCAAATCAAATTCAAATGATTGATACAGCAATGCAGAAAGCATTTGGACATTTATGAAATAAACAAACAAGTCGACCCAAATACTTTCAAAAAATTCAGGTTTGAGTTAGAACATGTTACAGTAACAAGCTCTTGTATCAACAATGGAGACATGCCAGCATCAAGAAGCTCCACAGCCAAAGTTCTCGAGGTGAGGTTGTACAATCCTGACCACTTAAGCATCTCATCCACTGACTCAAAAACAGGTCTGGTCTCGAAGCTTTCGTAGTACTTGACAAAATTATCCACAGTAGTCTGCATTACAAAAACCAAATTCACTGTCAAAAAAAAAACAATTAAACCAAAAATCACACGAAACGGGGCATCACACATTCGAAACCTCAACGAATCTCTGCATTTTGAGCAGCGAGAAGCCGTATCTAGCGAACATCAGCAGCGAGTTGGCCATTGAGACGATCTTTTGAACAAAAGGAAGCTTCGATTTCACACTGAGTGTCTTGAACACAAACTTGTTCCCGTCCCAAATTCCGAAACCCTCGGAATCGGAGGGGGCGTTGACCGTGAGGTTGAGTAAGGCGGTGTAGTTGACGGCGTGGAAGTTCTTAGGGTGGAGGATGGAGGCGCCGGCTTCGAAAGTCTCGCCGGAGACGTTGACCATCGCCATGCGTCCGCCGACGACGCCGTTTCGCTCGAACATCCGGATCGTGAGGTTGTTGCTGTTGAGTGGAGTAGAGTACTGGCGGAGGAAGTGTGCCACCGTGGCGCCGCCGATGCCGGCGCCGACGATGCAGACTGTGTCGTGATCATCGGCGGCTTCGGCTTGGGAGAGCGATGATGACACGTGGAGGAGAAGAGAGATAAGTAGGCTGAGCCTGAGAGCGGGAATCGACGAAGAAAACGACATGTCGTTTCTGGAGAAATGGAAGTCTCGGTGAGTCGCAGACTCTCACAGCTGCTGCCTCCTTCTTGACTCATTTGAAAGATGGCGAAGACTTCAAGTCTTCAAGCTCTGGAATATTATTTGCGTATTAGTCCCTTTAGTTTACACATTACTTCAATATCACCCAAATGGAGATCCTTTTAGTTATTTCCCATAATGGAATGGTCCCTGTTTTTTGGGTCCGATCATAATGGTCCCTTTACATGTCACAGACTTCACAGGTCACACAATTCACATTTACATGGGGATAAGAGAGTTTGATCCATATCACGGACATCAAAATCAGATTGAAGTCTACATTATACTGCATCAAAATTCATGAGCTGCGCGGCGCGCCGGAGATACTATAAGAGCACCTGCAGCGCAGCGAGCTCGAGCAGCTGCTTTCAGGTGGTGGCCCGCCGAAAAACAGCACGAGCAGCAGCGTTGGAGCGTGCAGCGATGGGTGAGGTCGACGACGACCGCACGTTGACCGGCAGCTCGAGCAAAGCTTGCTCGTGTCAGAGGTCGAGCAGATGGCGGAGCCCAGTGCCACGTGGACCGGATTCTTTGCTCGAGCAGATGGCGGAGCCCGGTGCAGAAGCTCGTACGGCTTGCTCGAGCAACAAAATTGCTCCTTCTGTTGATATACCAGTGCACGAACTGTGGCTCTTGCTTCTTTTATTCCATAAACAGTGATGGGAGGAGCAAAATAGCAAGAGCAATTTGAACTGGGAGGAGCAAGCCCGGTGCGGGTGCTCTAAGTAGGAAACACCAGCCACAACATCATCAAAGATCAAAAATTTGTGGTATTAAATTTTTGAATTGTCTTCTTGAAATGTACATGTACAAACGATATACCAGGCAAAATTATATTAGATGGATCAGTCATCAGAACTCTTCTACGAGTCAAGTCTACGAGGGATATGCACTCATGAAATAGAGAGAAAATCCTATTTTGAGGAATTCCTTACTCATTTAAGGAATTCCTCTCCAATAGGAAGTCATATTCATATTTTGCGTGTAGCGGAGTCCAAAATAGTACTTCATATTACTATTCATTATTATTTAAAATAATTTTCTTTTAAATCCGAATAATACTTTCACCTAATAACTAGCCGACACGTGTCATTCCGGATCATATAATTGGTAGCGGATTTCCGATAAGATTTCCGACCAGTAATTTTGAGACATGTATCATGTCTACGTGTCGGTGTTGGCAAAATTATTGATTGAAGATATTCGGTAAGATTTCTGGTAAAATTACAAACCAATGAGAATGGGACACGTATACTGTCTGCGTGTCAATGTCAACAAAATTATTGATGAAGATATTCAGTAAGATTTTCGATAATATTTTCAACCAATCGACGGTCGACACATGTCGTTATCTAAAAAAATCTGGTAGTTCTAAATAGCTATAAAAGAAAGAGCTCTTATTACATGCAATTTAATAGGAGATGTCTTACTTTCCAAATTAATTATGAAAATCACTAACAAAATGACACTTCTCATAGAAAAATCAAGTAATTCATTATTAAATTACTCAAATTTATGACTTTGTTTGATTCATTTATGCAATTTTTGGATTATTGAATTCCAATATATAATTGTGTTATGTGACGACCCGGAACAGAATCAGTAGAGTAATCAGCTTAATTCACGAGTTAGTGCGAAATCACTGTTTTCCGATAATTGATTGATTTGCCGGTTTTAATCACGACTTAATTATTGGCCGAGAATTTGAGTTGAGTCTCTTCTCGAGAGTTGTTGTATGCATGATTTCGAGTTCGTGGGCGGTTCCGGATAATTATTTCGATGACCGAGGAATATAATATGAATATTTGAAGTTTCAGAATTTCGTCGAATTTATCTGTTCGTGTCGAGTTTATCCGAACCGTAATGGTTATCCGTTTTGGACCGTCGATCGTCTCGAGACGAGAGTATAAATATCGAAAATAGTCAAAAAATTGTCAAAAACACTGTTCGGGAAGTTTGACCTCCGTTGACCAACAGTTGACTTTTCTGTTGATCGGAGCTCCACCGCGGGTTGCAAGATGCCGCCGTCGGGTTTGGCGATTCCGGCCACCTCCGGCCTTGAAACCGGTATGGTTAGCTTCCTCTCTTCATTTGCAATGGATTGGAACTTGGATTTGTAGAAATTGATGTTGAATTGATGGAGAACAAACTTGAAGAAAATTGAGATTTTTGCCGGATTCGGGTTGGGTATTCCGGCGACGATTGAGGTCAGGTGTTTAGGGGGAAAGCTTCCCCTCAACCTCTAGTGGCTTTTGGGTGGAAGAAATTTCAGGTTGGACGCCGATTTGAAGCTTGCCGGAAAGTCACCGGAATCCATGGATTCCGTGACTTTCGAGGCAATTTCCGGCCACTGTGGTGGTTGGATGGTGGTGGTCCTTTGAGAGAAGTTGTTGGGCTTGAGGAGATGAGCATTTCTGGAAAGTTTGGTCGTGTTTGGACACCGTCGCCACCGCGCCGCCGCCGCTGGCGGTGCTCCGGCGAGGTCCGGATTTTGGAGATTTTTATGTGTTTCCGACTCGTTTTCACACTCCGAGCGTAGTCGTGAGATTTTCGGGATGATTTGGGTGCCGGATTTTTAGTCGAGGGTTTATGCAGAGAGTTTTGGAAATTTCGTCGATTATTTTGTACCGTGATATATGTTTCCGGGAACGGTTGGTTTTCGAGGTGTGGTTCAGTGTTGTGCGCTATGATTTTGATCAGTTATATTTTATGATTATTCAGGGGATCGAGATCGTGCTTCGGGCAAGGGATCTTCCGTCGGGCAACGTGATTAGCGCGAGTACGTATTTTGCTCACCTGTGAGTGGACAATTTCTTTTCACTGATTAGTCGCGAGTCTTTAATAAACGTTTTACGAGCATGAGCATGCATATGAGATTATGATTTATATGAGCATGTGTTATACAATTATGTATTACGTATATGCATTTACAATATGCTTTATACACTTGTATAGAACTATTTATGATTTGGTTTACACAGAGTACAGTCACAGTATATATTGTTGTATCGATACACTTACATCCCGGCTGATCCACGAGGATGTTTACCAGGGGAGGCTGTGACCCCTGACCCAAGGCCTTTTCCGGAGGGAGGGGGGCAGGGGCAGACCTCTGACCTGAGGCCTTTCTGGCTAGAATCACGTGTGGGTCTGAGATCCCGTGATTCCGACTATACTAGCGCGGATGTGTCCATGAGTGACCCCGCAGAGTTTTACGCTGCATACTTCGTATACTTGAGGAGTTAGATTTTTCCTCATGTACTACATTGTATTCATCCATTTAGACTCGCACATGTTTTTATGACATATATTATTCGGCGAAAGACATTTATTTTCGTCCACTCACTCTAACGGTTTTCATGTCTTTCCCCTAGGCTTTTCGGTTTTCGTGCCCAGTTTGCAGTTCAGATTCTGGTGTCTCACGTCGCGGTTGGAGGCTAGTTGTTCGAGCTACCTTTCTTTTCCAATAAGTTCTTGTTTTGCCTACTGCTGTATATTTTTGTATATATACACTAGAGGTCGCTCTAATACGATACTGATGCATGTTTTATGTGGTTTTTCCCAGATTTTCTATATTATACAGTTATGTTTACTGTTTATTGCTATTGTTATGATATTGAGAAATCCGGATGGGATTGGTCCCCACGGTTTGGCTTTTGTGGCATAGGATGAAGTGTTATTTTCCGGGTGCAGGTAAAGACAATTCCGCGTGTAGTAGTGTTACTCTGCCGAAATTTTAATGTTTTTGTTGGTTCGTGTTCTCAGAAGGGGTTTGATTCCGGTTTAGGAAACTAAATCGGGGTTGGGTCCTTTCCGTTATCAATTAATCCATAATTTATTCCTATATAGGTACTGATATCTATTTTTAAATAAAAAACTACTGATGGTACTAATATTAGTGTGATTAATGAGAAAAATGATTTTATGTATAATTTAATATTAAATTTTGACATGGCTAAGTTGAATTTCTGACTACACCACTGCCTACATCTTTATACTTTGTATGGAAGCATTTATCAGACACTTGAACAACATTGTCAACTTAGGTAAACATGATCTAGGACTTCTTTCTTCCCCTAATGGTGTAAAAATTACTTCTCTAATGTTTACAGATGATTGTTTAATTTTCAGTAAAGCAACAAATAAAATACTGCTTCTATAACTCTGCAAAATCTACTGATTGATTTTGCCAATGCTCCTGGCCAAAAAATTAATTTTCAGAAATTAATTTTCAGAAATTAATTATATACTTCTTTCATAATACCCTTAGTCAAGCCAGAATTTCTCTTTGATAGAATTAATATCGATCATAGTTTAACTATTGGTAGATGTCTTGGATTAAACAATATTATATTCTGGAAAGATCCCATAAATATTAAAGACATCATCCTTAAAGTTCAAAATAAATTAATTGGATGGAAAAGCTAAGTCCCTTTGCACGGGAGGCAAGCCAATCCTACTAAGCGTCTACCTTTCTAGAATGCCAAACCATGTCATGTCCTGTTTCAAATTTCCTAGGTATATAAGAAAGGATTAAAGTCACAACCAGGGTCTGAACTTTCACCAAGTCATCAATATTATGTCCAAATTTTAAAAACTATCAAAGCGGTGCCCAGAATTTCAAAACAACATTTTCGTAATGCCTCCGACCAATCTCTGTTATGGCTCGGTTAACTCTGATGACGTGTCATTTTTTGTAACAACATGAAATGATCGTAATACCCTTGTAATTTTCACTCTCTCTCTCTCTCTCGAGTTCGGCTAGAATTCACGCGGAATTCATTCACGCCCCTTCTCCAAAAAAAATTAACACGTGTCATCAGCCCATTGGTTAGTTTTACCCTACGTGGATGAGCTTACGATAAGCTCACGCACTAGATCTTCATCCTTGCTCTTCTTCAACAACCGCTTGTGATAGCGCTTCAGCATCGAAAAATCTCGCCGGAGAGATGCAACGCCCGAAAACTTCCCCATAAAACCATTGTCTCTCTCCTCTGGATCCTCATCCCTCTGGCCGCTGATTTCTCTCATTCTTGCCTCGGCCTCCCTGATCGGAGCTCTCTCCCCCTCCGACATTGGCATCCTCTGTTATGTCTCTCTATCATCGGAAACCATCCACCTCCTGTTCTCAGTCTCTCTCCGTCTCCGTCGGTGTCGCAATAGTGAGTTATAAACGAGTCGGTGCGCCAACGACCAAGGAAGGTAAAAAAAGTTTTCCCTCGCACGCAGATGGCACGCCGAATAAGTAATTTCATAATAGAAGCCTGATTTGAGGAGGCTCCTATTATGCCAAATCGCGATGCAGATCATAATAGATGTGTGTGTGGGGGGGGGGAGCCCAGAATCAGGGGAGGAGCTGGTGCTCTCCAAAGCTATCCGAGCAAGTCTACATGATCAAAACCCACACCCTCCTTTCCAAGACGGTTCAGGAGCTCATCGCTCGGTGGAGATCCGCTATCAATTCTTGGGTCCACCGCATCTTTCTCCTCGATTTGTGACATGGTATGTAATCTGGAGGAGCTCACAGTTTTTTCAAATTTGTATACATTACTCACTGTTTTCTGGTCTTATTTAATTTTATAAATTTATTTTAGCCAAATAAATGTTGGGCTGGAATTTGTTTGCTAGGAGTGAATTTTCAGGAATGCTGCTCTGATCACTTTGTGGCATCACCGATTCTGTTTGTTGTTGGGTTTGCACCCATGGCCGATTCAACTTTGCCTAAGTCACTCAACTCGCCTACTCTGTTTCTTCCAGTTTCTGATCAGAGTTTTCAACACTTTCGATGGTACATTACTCTTACGAGGTAGTACAATGTTATATATTTCAATACTCGCATTTCAATGATTTAGTTTTACAATTCCATGAGGTTGTGTCCATATTTATTTTGAGTATGAGTGTGACTGGCATTTTCTGATGTGATACTAATTGAGCTTATCAAATTGATGGTTGCGTTGTCAGTGAGGCTGTTTTTGTTTACAGAGGAGTAGCTAGAGATTGGGTTTTTGCCAAATAATTGTACAGTTTCGGTAGTTTTGAAGAGCTGTGTTAAATTTAGGGGAAATGAGAGGGCATGCAGATTCATGGTGTGGTTGCATGCGAAGATTTATTTTCAGTGGGATGTATATGCTCAGAACTCGCTCGTGCATTTCTGTAGTGTTTGTGGTGACCGTGATTCTTCTCAGAAGGTGTTTGCCAATATTCTTGAGAGATGGTGTCTTAGACTGATTTGATATCAAGTCATGTGAAGGCAGGGTTGTTTGGTGAGGCTGCATCAGATTCATTCTTATGACTAAGAAGTACGTAAGAATTTAACTTGGCTTTGATTATAGTTATTGACTATTGTTTTTATATACATATCTTGGCCATGTATATGAAAACAATGATCATATGAAAATCTTCAAAGAATATGATTTAGATTTCGCTCATTGGTAGTTGTAGGGTATTCGTATGATGAAATTAACTTTGCTTGTAGAATTCATGTAGCTCGATGAGTGTGCTATAATCCTGGACGGTATAATATCCATATATATCAATTGTGATCAAGCACCACATTTTGGCATTAGCATCTCATTCACATAGCTCCAACTACCACCACCACCACCACTACTCTCTATTTCTCTTCTTTTTCTCCTTTTGGGAGTGCACTGAGGTAATAACTTAATTCTTTCATATCTGGGCACTTGAAACCTGGTACCTTTTGATTGTTTAAAGAACTTGATCATGATTTTATGACATGGGTTTCATTCATTTATCTGAAATATGTTGTGGATCGATTCAATTAGTTTTGACTATTATGTTGTTGCAATGGGTTAAAGGTTCATGGTTTATTTCTGGGTACTTGAAATCTTGTATCTTCATCAGTTCGGTGGCCTCAATGACAATAATGCTGGCATCCAGTTTTAATGGTGTTTTTTTTATCCCTTCCCGATTAGTATTGAAACAAATTATTCGATTTAGATAAACATGTTTAGATGACATGACTCTATAAAGAAAGCATATTATACACGTATACCTAATACATGATTAAAAAATGAGCATGATTGATGAGTGGAAACAAAGTCTATTTATAACTTCTTATGAATAGTAAGCATATCTCTTTTGCGAGACATTAGAAGACTGAAGCTGAAAAGTTTCCTGGTGATCGAGTAGTTAGCGAAACAAGCTCTTGGAAATCCATATTGGGTTATAAAGGTCATTGAGTATGAGTACAAGGAGCAGGGCTTGAGGAACAAGAGCTATTTGTTGCTGCAATCAAATCCAAATCTCATCTACAATGGCAAGCCTGTCTGCTCTTGTGTACATTGACGAGGTTTGGAATGGCAAGGCTCCTTTGTTGCCATTGTGCATGATATATTGGAATCTATTATTATAATCTCAATAGTGTCGATGTCAATGTAGCCATGAAGACCAGTACTTGGCCTTCAACTCCTCACCGGTCGTTTCCATTAGGTTTTTCTCTCTCTCTTTTTCCTTACTTCCTCGCGACTTGAAATTGGAAGTTAAAAAATTAAATTGGCGTGTGATTTTCTGATTTTGGTGAAGGTTGTGCAAGGGATAATTAGTGAGCTTGAATCGCAAGGGGATCTTCCGGAGCAATTCGAGGGCTTCATCACTAGCTACGTGTTATGGACCGAAGTTAAGATCATTGATACTATTCCTTTGACTATTTCTATGCTCGATTTTTGGCTTTTCGAGTTGAATAGAGAGCTTGATTAGTTTAATAGGAGTTATGATATCTACACATAAAAAGTTGTTTTCGTTTAATTTAGAAATGAGTGGCAACTAATGCATGACAAATGTAGTTTCATAAGAGAACAAAATTTTTTTGTGAATCTGGGCCAGTCTGTTTCAGCATTTCAAGCTTGCCCGAGAAATTCATTGCCTCCATCTTTTTCGAGAGGCTTCCGGTTGTTGTTCTCATAATTGACCATGTCGTCTATGAGATAGAAATCTGTTGCTCCAGCAGAATAATGGAGAGGACCAAGTTTTGCAGTGGTTTCAAGCACTTGATATGCAGGTTATGGGGACATGTCGCTCAGATGAGAAGTTGAAGCCTTTGTTCAAGCTCAATGCCTTAGACGACGTCACAGAAGGTCTATTGCGAGCTCAAATTGCACAGGTGTTGTATCCATCAGATTCAAATTTATATAAATCACTATGTATTATATGAGGCTAGAAATGATATATGCATGCTTGGTGAGGACTCTAATTTTGGAGTCTATGCATATTGTATTTGATATTTGTATATGTAAGCTGATCGTCTTGTAATTTCTCTTTAGTGATAGCATTGTGAGCCGGCAAAAGTTGAAATGCTGGAAAGGTGCTTTTGCATTTCCGCTTGTTTCTGTTCATTTTGGAAAGATCAACAAGCAAGGGATTCACTTGTGTCCTACGATTCAAAGTAAGAATCTCGACTATTTATTGCCCTTTGTTCTCCTATTTGGTATATTTGTATGTTTAAGGTGCAATCAGTAATGCTAGTTTACTGAATTTACTTAATAAATGAATTTGCCCAGTATTAGTTACAGAGTTTTGTTTGGTTTACATTTACTAGTAATGAGTTAGCTTCTTTGTCTTTGACATGAATCATTTCGTTGCTGCTAATTTCCTATAAAGTATATGTATACACCATGTACATATCTTTAGGTTCCCAAGAAATGTTATAATCTATTTTGTACTGCTATGTGATTGAAATGAAATTTTGCTACAATTATGATTGTAGTCATACTTCTGACATTCCATGCAGGCAGTTGGTTTAAAAATATAATTATGATGTGTCCTGGTTAATCAAACATGTTAAAATGTACATGTAAGTTTAGATTTATACCATTGAATTCATGGTCTTTTTTGTTTAGTCATATTAGTTGTATCACTTGTATGAGAGGGTATTTTTTTATTTGATTTGATCTATTCGGTATTATTTAGGACACGGATGTATATTCGTGTTGATTAAAGAGTAGCAATTTCGGAATGCTTAGTTTCTGATTGTGAATGCTAGTGCAGTAACTGGTCAACATATGAATGATTCTGTTTTGTAGTAATCTGTAGTTTGTTTTGAAAAGTTATGTATTTTGCTCTCACTTTGCACTTCATGGTAGTTTTTGCAATTGGACATGGAAAGACATTTTGGAGGTTAGTTCAAGGATGTATTTATCAT
This sequence comes from Geum urbanum, assembly GCA_946800695.1. Taxonomy (NCBI): domain Eukaryota; kingdom Viridiplantae; phylum Streptophyta; class Magnoliopsida; order Rosales; family Rosaceae; genus Geum; species Geum urbanum. The sequence goes on along the minus strand of OX327009.1, from coordinate 23,854,332 downwards.
ATTAGCTATGGGAAGGGACATATAGGATTTGTTATTGTGTTTCTTAAAGGGCTCTGCTATCTTCATCTGGTTCTCTTTAACTCATCATCATTTCATTAATGATTCAGCCATCATGTTTTTCATATGTTTGTAAGTCTTGTAATCATAGTTTGAAATTCATTTTTTGATTTCTAGGATTATGATTTGTTCTGCAAAATTTGATTTCATCTGATTTTGGAGAATTGAAATGAAAAGGAAAGATGAGATTTTTATTAGTTTTTATAGTAAAGGAGTGTAAGAGTTAGCTTATTTGAGCTTAGCTAAGCTCGAATTTGGATTTTGGATTCATGTTGTGTGAGGAGTGTGGACTTCTGTTTAGTGTAGCTAATGGTGTTTTGTGTTTTTTTTCTTTTTTTGGGACTGTAGGTTTTGGTGGTGACAACAATATCGACGTAGATATCTAAATGATATGTTAGATAATAGAGTTTAATTCCATATGAGGTTTGTGTTGATGGTTGATTAGCATGGCTTATTTTAATTCTATTTATTCTTTCAAAAAGATTGTGGCTCTTTCATTTGCTCTAAAAGATGAATTATGTATATGGTTGCTTTTCTTCTTACAGAATGTGAAGCAGAACAATCAATTTTTTATATGGTTGCTTTTCTTCTTCATTTTCCAAATGTGCTCAGTAGAAAAAAGTTTGTGTCATCCAGCAACATTTTATTTTGGGTGTTATTCTACACTTTGGTTGGTAGACCTTCATTCTTCCCCATTTTTCAGCTGTGTTGCAGATGGCCAATCTTTCTTTAGTGAAGACTGAAGAGGGAAGACAAAACAATCCATACATTATCATTCATTTGTAATATACATGTTTACTGAATATGCAATGTAATACTTCCCCCTCTATTCTTGATTGATTTCGGTCTTTGTGTTTGACCGAATATATGCTAATGGTTATATTCCAATACAAGGTTGCCTTTTATTGGGCCAGGTACTGTTCCTATGCATTTGCTTCATGCATATATATGACCAAAAGTGTGGTCTAACCCAATCATAACTAGGTTGGTTAGGTACGGTTATGTTGGTGATATTTGAAGTTGGATTGATATGTTAACGATGCCACCCTTATTTCTAGCCCATTTATAACATAAACTCATCCTCTATGTAACAAATGCTTAATAATAATCACCAATATAAGAAAGTTGACATATGTAAATCCAAAACAACTCTACCTAAAAGGCAAACACCAACATGTAAACTAGGATAATGTCCACCTCAATTAAATCAAAAGCAACTCTGCTGAGTCGTAATTGGATCCGACACCCAAGCTGGCTAAGGCATTATTGTCACCATTATCATAAGGAGGTTCCATAACATATGGCCCAGGATTCGGCTCCGGTATCTCATTCAAAAACAACTTTTTCACCAATTAGTCTCCTGTCACGCACCATTGGGAGTATTAATTTCCCTAAGTTTTATCACGCCTAGAACTTTAGAAAAAAGTGCCACGTGTCTAAATTTTATGGGTTAATCACTATAACAATGACTAAGCTTACAATAAGCTCAGCTTATGAAATTTTTGCCTTCTCTCTTCCTCTTCCCGGTGCCCACCGTCACACTCGGCTCTGCTCTAGGCACCTAGAGCTCGATCGGCCACCAATTTCTCTCCTTCTTCCAACAAGTAGACTCGAAGCTAGAAGAGGAAGGATTTGGCGATCTTCCCCATAAACCTGAGAGCTTTGTTGTTGGTCTTGAAGGACTAAACATCGGTGATGGCGACAACGAGAGGAGGAGGAGAATGAAGGTGGCGGTGAAAAGTGGTTGAAGTCGGTCGATGGTGGAGGACGTCGGACAACGAGAACGATGCGAACGTCAGACGGCGAGGACGCCGGACTTCGAACGACGTCGTTTTGTGAGGATGAAATCCACGGCCCCAGAAAATTCGTGAGAAAAAAAAATATTAGACGGCTCAGATGCACCCAAATTTAATTTTCTTAGTACCATTTTTTTAATTCCAATATTTTTGGAAAATAAAACAAATTAGTTATAATTTCAAAAAATTTAACGAAAAATTTCACAGAACCATTTTGACATCTATATTATTCAACAACAAATTCATTGCCCGATTATCATCGATTGATTAAAATAAGATATAATTGTTTCAAAAATGTACTAATAGTTTAAAATTGAAAATCAGAAAAAACGAACCATACGATTAGACCTATCGACTATTTCGAACTGCCCAAAAAAATTTGAACCAATTCGGTGACCATTTTGACCTCAATCGACATACTCGAGTGAAATTTTTTAATGAAATTGTTGATTTTATACATTCAGAATTAAAAATAAATACATGGGTGATCAAAAAAGATATTTAAAAATATGCACGGTCATCTTATGGGGCTTATATTCACTAAAAATATTTTATATTAGCAAAATCGCTAATTCGTGTCGACGAAATGAACAAACCAGCGATATGCCTACTAGTGTTGTATAAGTTAGTGAATGCTTTTAACTAATAAGCTCCTTTGAAATTAAAAAATTTAGAAGCAAATGGAATATTAAAATAGGAACCGTAGGATGGGAATATACAACTATTTTATACGTAGTGTAAAATTGAGCCGGTTTGGTCATCGTTTGGACAGTTAACCTCGATGGTCATTTATACCCCGATTTTCATTATATAGAAGTCTCAAAGAGAAACGCTATCACACATCCATTTATGAAAGTGAAATGTGATACCTGCACATAGAGGCGCCCATTACGATGTCATGGATGCAAGGAGAGCCAAAATTGAATCGTTGAAGTCTCCGATAAGACAAAATTAGGAAAAATTAAAAATAGGGGCATACACGACCGTCACGTTTGACTCAACCGATGGAGACTAAAAATAATACATTTTAATAAACCGACCATATGATGTCATCGTTAAACAATTTGAAAAATATGGATAAATTTTAGCAAGTTTCGTCATGATTTCTGTCTCGATCAATTAGGTCAAACGCGACGGTCGTTTATGCCCCTATTTTTTTATTTTCTCTAACTTTGTCTTATCGGTGACCTTGGCAATTCAATTTTGACTCTCCTCACATCCATGACATCGTGATTGGTTTCTCTATGCACAAGTATCACATTTCACTTTCACAAATGGATGTGTGATAGTGTTTCCCTTTGAGAATCCTATATAATGAAAATATGGGCATAAAGGACTATCGGGGTTGACTGACTGGATCGAGGTCCAAACGATGACCAAACCGGCTCAAAAATTTACACTATGTATAAAATAATTGTATGTTCCCTTCCTATGGTTACTATTTTAATATTCCATTTCTTTCTAAAAATTTTACTTTCAAAGGAGCTTATTAGTTAAAAGCATTCACTAAGTTATACAACACTTGTAGGCATATCGTCGTTTTGTTCATTCCGTCGACACAAATATGTAAATTTCCTAATGTAAGATATTTTTAGTGAATATAGGAGCCATAAGATAACCATGCATATTTTTAAATATTTTTTTCGATCACCCAACTATTTATTTTTTGTTGGAACGAAATTATTGATTCGATACACTCAAAAATAAGAATAAATTGCTCGATCATCTTAAAAATTATTTTAAAATATGCACGGTCATCTTATGACGTCTATATTCACTAAAAATAACCTTTATTAGCAAAATCGCTAATTCGTGTTGACCGAATGAACAAACCGGCTCTATGCCTACTAGTGTTGTATAACTTAGTGAATGTTTTTAACTAATAAGCTCATTTGAAAGTAAAAAATTTAGAAGAAAATGGAATATTAAAATAGGAACCGTAGGATGGGAACATATAACTATTTTATACGTAGTGTAAAAATTTGAGCCGGTTTGGTCAACAATCGGACAGTCAACCCCGACGGTCGTTTATGCCCTGATTTTCATTATATTGGAGTCTCAAAGAGAAACGCTATCACACACCCATTTATGAAAGCTAAATGTGATACCTGTGCACAAAGAAACTAATCACGATGCCGTGGATGTGAGGAGAGTCAAAATTGAATTGGTGAAGTTGCTGATAAGACAAAATTTGCGAAAATAAAAAATAGGGGCATAAACGACCATCGCGCTTTTTCTTAGGGGTCGAGATTGAAATAATGATGAAACCTGCTAAAATTTTAACCACATCTTTTCAATTGTTCAATGATCGCATCGTACGGTCAATTTATTTAAATATATTATTTTGACCTCGATCCAAGAGGTCAACCTAGACGGTAATTTATTCTAATGTTTTCATTACCATTGAGTCACAAGGAAAAACGTTATCGAACCATCATTTGGGTATATAGATACTTATTCAAACATATAGAGGTACTTAGTGGTCATGGTCGCAGAGATATCTAAAATTGATTAGTCGAAACGCCTAATAAGACAACTCGTCAAAAATAAATAATAGGGGTGTGAACGATGTTGAAGTTGACCGTGTGGATCAAACTCAAAAATAATATATTTTAATAAACCGACCATACGATGCGATCGTTGAACTATTTAAAAAATGTTATTACAATTTTAGCAGGTTTACTCTTGATTTCGGTCTCGATCTATTGAGTCCAACACGACGGTCGTTTATGCCCCTATTTTTTATTTTCGCTAATTTTGTCTTATCAGTGACTTCAACAATTCAATTTTGGCTCTCCTGGCATCCACGACGTGGTAATAGATGTCTCTGTGCACAAGTATCACATTTCCCATTGTTCAATGCATGTTTGATAATGTTTCCCTTTAAGACTCTTATATAACGAAAATAGAGGCATACATGACTCTTATTGGAAGCTCAAAATAAAACTCATTCATGGTCTAAAACATGACACGTGTCTCCCTTTAATGTGAGAAATTAGGGATAAATGTTTTGTTAATTTGGGCCCGGGCCTGAGGTAATGGGCTCGTGAAATATAAAACAATGGCCATGTAAATAATGATGCATTTGGATCCGAAAACCCGTAATCGGGATTTATAAAAAATTATAAAAAGTCGTATGAAACAACCGAAAACAGGCCATTGCTCAATTATAGTAAAACAAAAATCTAATAGACTATCTTTTATTCAAACCAGTCATGTATCTACCTCCAACTCTATCCGTCTAAGTTCGCCTCCATTCAGAAACCAAGGCTCAGATCGAACGTTATGTGGGTCAGATTTTAAGAACTTCCTCACAGCCAGATTATTGATCTGTGATTTGTCTACCCTTTTTGTAAGAAGTCCATTACCAACTTAATTAGCAACCAAATTATTGCTTCCTGTAAGAAGTCTATTGCCTGGGTTTGTCCTATTTGTCCTAACGTGGCTCGGCCCCTGCACGCAGTAAACTATTGAAAATTAGACTAACAAAGGCAAAGCAACTATCTCTTCTCAGATCCTTGATCCAAATTTTCTCCCTCTGCTCCAAATTGTCTGGGCTATCATCTTCCTGAAATGCGAACAACATCCTTTTGATGATTTTTTACCCAGTGAGATGAACTAAGTATGTGAATCCACGTCGAACTTTCAATCAGATCTGGTTGCCTGACCATCTTTGATAGCGCATGTAGCCGACTCGTTAAGCTCAACAGTAAGCTCGTTCTGCAAATTATGCGTTTTGTATATCGATTTGGATTTTAATTACTTAAACAACTAGTGTTGCTTCTTTAATTGAAACGATTGTGGTAATTTTATGAATTTTGGGACTTTGTGTATGTGTGGTTATGGATTTCATTTAGCTCTTAGATTGTGATAGGTTTTATCTGTTGGCAGTGGATATGCATCTTACATAGGTGTTTAGTATGTCAGTGTAATCCTACATGCATGATTACTCTATGTGTTATCTCAATATATAGTTTGTTCGGTTATGCCATATACTTTATTGTTATCCCATCCAGTTTATTTGGTTGTTCCATCTTGCTCACACTTGTTCAGGTCTATGCATAAATCTAATCAATCTGTTCACAGGGTGTGAAGTTGATAAAGTAAATCGGTGCTGCAACTTATATCAGTTGTAATAGTGAGGCAATCACTTTATCATCACTCAAGGTTCATCATCCTCACAAAGGATCCTTTCTCATGCATTCATTATCTTTGCTTGATAGGTTTGGTTTGTTTGAATAACATGAAGAACATGAACATGGAAATATACTTGATTCAAATATTTTACATTTCTGTTATACATGATTTTGGCCTAAATGGGCGATGGCCACATAAACATTACAAATTGAATTATCACACCCCCGATTGGTTGCCTAATCTTCAAGACTTGCTCTTACATAGCTCAAAGACTTGTTTTTGTTGTACTTTGTATTGCTTCTATACTCAAAGAATGGTAGGTTTTATATGTTTTTCATGGGTTAATTGGAAATGTATTTGACGTTCTTCATTATTGGGATGCAGATGAACATGTATATAGGATCAAGAGAAGACAATCGGCCAGACATGGTGGGAGTGCCATTGAGAGAATACAATCCACATCTATGTAACCGTCCTGTATGCATGCAAAATGGCATGGGGGAAAACTCACGAATGGGGAAGATTAAGAAATGCTTACTTAATTTGTGCGACTCCTGATGAACCGATACATATTAAACTGGCATATGTTTGTATATATATTGTTTATGGACATGCAAAATTAGCTTTTCATTTTCCAACAGGTTTGCCCCGGTACAATTGTTCTTGACTATTTCAAACCATGCAATGAAAATGTATATGCGAACGTTGAATACAGTATGTTTGAGCTCGACGAACATCACAACCAAGTTGGAATTGTAAGTTGTATGTTAGCAATTGCCATGTAGTTTATTTGTTACTTTGTTATGTTTGAAATCTGTTTAGTCTTATAATCAACCATCATTCCACTCTACAAGAGGTGCAGTGCTTCGGCGTTAGAACAAAAACTTGGTTTCAAATCCCAAGACTAGGACCTTATTGCAATATTTTCCACTCAAGAATGAAATCTTTCTTCTCCCAAATAAACACCGAAGGTTATGGTAGACCTTATTGGTTCTGCGGTGGACAAGAGGTTGTTCTACGATCTATTTTTGCAATTTGTAGTATACCATAGGTTTCATTAAGTATGAGGTTTTATTTGATGTTGTTGATTTGATATAATCAGGGAAATCAGAGAAAGCAACACGGAGGAGGCTTTATGTGGGCGAATGACTGTCCCGTTCAACTGTAGTACTACTGGACGACATGAAAACAGAAAATGATGTGAACACATCAATTCAAACGAATCCATCTTATGATTGCATGGATCTCTCGAATTATCACTCATCTCCTTATTTAGATTGTTGTCGCAGTGACTATGGTTCTTGGTAGATAGTCGCATCTATTTGAAAAATGGTTAAGTTTATAATGTAATTTCATTAACTCCTATATAATTGTAGCATAATAACTATCTTGCCTTGGATGCATTGTGATGGGCTTTTCATGGCTTCAACCGGTTATCCTACTTGATCTTCTAACAAAATATCAGTATAATTATTGATGAGCCACTCATACATTTAGTATGGAACAAAACGTCGAATGTTCCTGGCCCATACAGCTAAAATAAGAGGCCTACATGTATTTTTGGAGTTGTGTAACTAACCATTGTCTCTAAGGAACCAAGTACAATCACTCAAAATACAATAAACATTCCATCCAGAATCATAAACACTAATTCATCGACTATAGAATACCCACATCCTTGGCCCTCGAGGGATTGGCCACACACGTTGCTGCTGTTCTTACGCCCACAAACAATAAAATAACATTAGCCACAATAATTTAGTTTGAAATCATCCATTATGCCTTGGCCTAATTGGTGTAGATCTGAATACTGATATTTCACTAGGTGGAAATTTCTTAGTCGGACGTCATCCTACTTGATGCTCTAAAACAGCCTGCCATAATGAAACATGTACTTCATTCCTTGGGTGCATGTGTAGTTCTAGTGCAATACAGACACACTAATCATTAGAATTATACTTCATAAGTCAAAATAAAGTGGTATCATTAATAACATAGATAAAGTTAATTTATGAAGAAAAAAAATGTAACAGATTAACTAACCTCATCGTACCAATTATCTTTGTAATAATGAATGTTCCGTATAATAAATATACCAGAGTCGTGGTTGTTGAAATTGGTTGGACTTCCCACTAGGTATGAAATTGTATACCATAACAACTTAGACGACAATATGGTGGACTTAATAATCTCGCTCCCCAAAGCAACCTTAATCAAGCCCATCTGTAAGGTGTGTTGAATTAGTTAAATCGTGTATTTATATGTATAATAGTAACCCTTAATATGATACAAAAAAAATTAGATATTACAAATACTAACACATACCACTTCAATGGCGTTTTGTTTCCTGCGTTCATCAGTGGAAGGGTCCGGACAACTGTCCCATATCTCACATGAGTCAACCACCATGTTAACCACCACCAAATACCAGTGATTAAACATTACATCATGCACAGGAATAAAAATCTTGCATGTTGTAAATGAAGAGGGTAAGTTTGCAAATATCCTTTGAACGTTCACTAAGTTTGTGAAGAGGGTAACTAACCCTTCCACACAAGCTCCTCCACTAATTTCCTTTGAACGTTCCTGATACAATATACACTATTAGTTGCAATTCATTTACTACATTTTATACGTGCTACACTTAAACATGAACTTAAAGAAAATATGGTGGGTAGAAACTAGTACTGGGAATCAATGTCTGTATAGTATAGGCCGCTTAAGTTGATTAACTGCATGGCATCAACACAAACAATTAGTCTTGCATTTCGTGTAAGAATAGCGAATAAAATGAAATTCTACAAATGGCCATTTAGTAGTGTATTCAACAAACCTCAGCTGAGATGAATTTATTTGGTGTGAGACATGTCAATTCCCCTTTCATTAACCTGAAATTGTGGATTCTTGCTACTTCCACACTAGTCGTTAGAAGCAAGTCCACTGTAAGAACCAATAAAAATTATAACAGTGTATATTAAATTACATACTTACACATTAGATAGCGAATAAATAATTTTAACCAACGTACCAAAAAAGACTTTCGTCTGATATATCATCATGGGAGAATAGGTATTCCAGAAAAAGAGACTTTTCGTCATCAAACAAATCCACCGATGAAAATTTCCCAAAATTCAACATCTGGCTTTGTGGAGCTGCGCTTGCAACCATACTAATTTATATGACTGCTCCCCCTTTACTGGCCGCATTTTGGACTTAGACATCTTAGTTTTTGGTTACCACTACTCGTCTAATAATTCACGATAGGTCAAATAATTTTTTTGTAATGCAGAGTAGGTACTAACCCTATCGTGATCCCCATGCAAAGATTCTAGCCGTGTTAATAGATTATCAAGGCCATCAACTAAAATACCCATGTTTGCATATGGTGCAGCCGAAGGAGATACATGATTCGACTCTAACTCTGGCTGCAACAACAAAGCAACTCTCTTCACAACACCTGAAACCAAAATATTCATTCCTTCGTTATAAAAATTCATAGAAAGTATTACAAGACTATCTATTGCAATTCGGAGATCTTCCACACGACGGCCCATTGTGGTCATATTTTTTGGAATTTTTTAAGTACAACTTTGATACATTACAAATCACCCTTCACCTATTTCAAATCATCACCCGGGTGCATTTTTGAACTAGTACTAGAATCACGCACTCGAGAATATGGATTGGCAGAATCGTGTATCTTCCTAAATGGAATATTTTTTGCATAAAATCCACTGTGTTCCTCAATCTTCCTAAATACGCGGTAATTATCTTCGCGTCGTCAACATGTTTTTGATGTTGGACTACTACTAACAACGCCGGCTGTAGTTACCAGAATATCCAAGTAGAATATCTGCAAAAATAGCAAACACCCTCCAACATGACTACAAGCACTATTCTGATAATCTGAAATCCCTTTCAGAAGAGTCTCATATGTGAATGTTGCTCAGTCTTTATTACTAATTACCCTGCCATCACGAACTAAAAATAAAAATTTAGGATCCACATAATCCGCTGTAGTTGGAGCAATCAAAGTAGCCAGCGCATATAGACAGAAGCATTTCTTGAACATATCCTCTGAAGTTGACTCCTCCAACAAGGTGTTCATTAGAAATTGTACGCTTATTGCAGAGTCTTTTGCAGACATGAGCCTTTTCATTTCTAAAATATCAGAGTCATACAAGTTCCCTTTGAATGAGACGACGTCTCTATAATTATTGAAACCCAATACATGGCTTACATCTTTGGAGGTAACGATGAGCTTCTTTCCGTGAAAATGAATTTTTCTAGTCTTTACATTGAATATGTCCAAAATCATCTGGCATAACTACATATTTAGCTCCATGTATTTGAATTTTCTTATGGGTCCAAAACCCATCTCCTCAATCAGAAGTAGTTTGTCTTCCCTGAGTTGGCCTATAAGCATGTTGAACCCTCTCGCATCACATTATGTTGTTAAATGGTGAAACAAATAACCACCGCGCTTCCCGTTAAGTGCCTCCTCTACCTTGTTGCCTTCATCTATGCATTGTGACCCAATTTGATCTTTTTAAATGTTAAATATTACTGATTCATTCATGACCAACAATAAAACAAACAAGTATGATGTAACCACCAACCTTGAAAAAAAATGTTTCTCTGAACACGAGCTCCTACTACTCTTTGATTGGGTTGGATTGATGTCCATATTATATACCTTTAGCTGCATCGCCAAAACAACAGGTTTTTGATTAATATGATTAATTTTAACTACAAATTATGTAAATCATACAACACAGTTGATTTTTATCATTGAATACAATGCTGATTCCGAGGAATTCATTTAGATGGTGAAGTTATTCATTTAGGAGATTGCATTAGCCAACTGGTCTTTCTTAATCGTGCTCACACTTTCTGTGACGACCCGAACCAGAATCAGTAGAGTAATCAGCGTAATCCACGAATTTGTGTGTAATCGCGGTTTATCGTTTATTGTGTGATTTGCCGGTTTAGCTCGCGACTTAATTATCGGCCAAGAATTTGAGTTGAGTCTCTTCTCGAGAGTTGTAGTGCACGTGATTTCAAACTCGTGGGCGGTTCCGGATGATTTTTCTGATAACCGAGGAATATAATATGATTATTTAAAGTTTCGGTTTAACGACGAGTTTATCCGTTCGTATCGTATTTATCCGAATCGTAATGGTTATCCGTTTTGGACCGTCAATCGTCCCGTGGCGCGAGTATAAATATCGAAAATTGTCGAAAAATTGTCGAAAACACTGTTTGGGAAGTTTGACCATCGTTGACCAGAAGTTGACCGTTGACTTTCGTTGACCGGAGGAGAGAAAACGGACCGTTTGGCTTCCGTCGCCGGACCGGCTGATTCCGGCCATTTCAGGCCATGAACCTTGAAGGTAAAATGTTCTCCTCGTGATTCTAAACAGTTTAGAACTTGGAATTGCTTGATTTGGTTGAGATTTGAGGGAGATATTTGGATTTGAAAATTTGGAAATTTTAGCCGGAATCGGCCTCGACGGAGGGAGGTGCTCACGTGACTTTCTGGGGTGGATCCTTGGTGGGTTTTGTTGGGTTTTGCATAGTGATCATTTCCCCTTTGGTTTGGAGGGACGAGGTGGCGCGACGGCGCCGAAATCGGCTCGGGAAGTTTTCCGGCCGGTTTGAACCACCGTGACTTTCGAGTTGATTTCCGGCCACAGTGGTGGTTAGATGGTGGTGGTCCCTTCATTAAAGTTGCTCGTCTTGTTGAGCAGATCATTGTGGCAGCTTGGTCGCCGGGAAAACTCTCCGGTTGACGGCGCGCCGCCGACGGCGGTGGCAGTCAACGTCGGAGCTCTGGCGACCCGTTGACTTTTTGGATTTCGATGTTTTTAATGTCGTTTTTCTTGTAATCGCGCCCCGATCATGGCCTTGAGGTTTTCGAGTTGATTTGGGTATCGAATTTTCAGTCGAGGGTTTTGAGTGGAGATTTCGGGAATTTCGTCGATTATTTTGTACAGTATTATATGTTTCCGGGAACGGTTGGTTTTCGTGGTGAAGTACAGTGTTGTGAGCTATGATTTTGATCAAATATATTTTATGACTATTCAGGGGATCGAAATCGTGCTTTGGGCGAGGGATCTTCCGCCGGGCCACGAGATTAGCGCGAGTGCGCATTTTGCTCACCTGTGAGTGGACAACTTCTTTTCACTGTTAATCGTGAGTCAATACATACGTTTTACGAGCATGAGCATGCATACGAGATTATGATTTATATGAGCATGTGTAATATGATTATGCCTATACCAGTATATATTACGTATATGCATTTATATATTGTTTTATGCATTTGCATCGAACTATTTATGATTTGGTTTATACAGAGTACAGTCTCAGTATATGTTGTTGTATCGATACACTTGCATCTCGGCTGATCCCCGATGGATGCCTACCAGGAAGGGCAGTACCCCGACCTGACCGGCAAGGGGCAGTACCCCGGAACCGAGGCCTTTCTGGCTAGAAACACGTGTGGGTCTGGGATCCCGTGATTCAGACTGTACTAGCACGGATGTGTCCATGAGCGACCCCATGGGATTTTCCATGCATGCTCAGTGCATCGGAGGGATTTGAGTTCACCTCGTGTACTATATTATGATTATTCATTTTGACTCGCATATATTTTTATAACATATATTATTCGGCAAAAGACATTTATTCTCATCCACTCACTCTAACGGTTTTCATGTCTTTCCCCTAGGCTTTTCGGTTTTTGTGCCCAGTTTGCAGTTCGGGTTCTGGTGTTTCACATCGTGGTTGGAGGCTAGTTGTTCGAGCTACCTGTGTTTTCCAGTAGGTTTCTTGTTTCGCCTACTGTTGTATACTTTGTATATATTTACACTAGAGGTCGCTCTGATACATTCTGATACATGTTTTATACGTTTTTTTCCCCGGTATACTATATATTACAGTATGTTTACTGTTTATTGATATTGTTATGATATTGAGAAATCCGGATGGGATTGGTGCCCACGGTTTGGCTTTTGTGGCATAGGATGAAGTGTTGTTTTCCGGGTGTAGGTAATGGCAATTCCACGCTAGTAGCGTTACTCTGCCGAAATTTTAATGGTTTTTGTTGGTTCACGTTTTCAGAAGGGGTTTGATTCCGGTTTAGGAAGCTAAATCGGGGTTGGGTCCTTTCACTTTCATAGCTATCTTAATCCATCAATTACAAGACAATCTGGGCACCAATTTCGTGGCAACCATGGAATCGATATTGCTAGTCTAAGCATCCCAATTTTTAATCCTACAAAATCTTTTTCGTGTCAAACATAGCTACTCAATTCATATCAGCCACAAAAGGGGTCCTCAACGACTCAATCTATAAAATTTGATAACTAACCATGGAAACACACTTAATATTGATGCTATAATCATATTGTGTGCCTTTATCGATCGCAATCCATGAACAACACACTGCTCCAATGGATCGAGCTTACTGCAAATATTGGACCAAGCTTACTGCAAATAATGGATATGCCTTTTTTAGGGTTTCAAATCGATTTTGTTTTGCAGATAACTCGGCATGCCTAACGAGTACGAGGTGAATTTTTTTCGGTCCACGACAATTTTTTTTCAACTTCTTTTGTCAACAGCGCGCCGACTCGTTCTCGGCTCATTTTGACTCACAACTCGTTCGTAACTCACCCTCACCAACTCACTTTTCAAATGTTGATGGAGAGAGACAGAGCCAAGAATTTGATGTCGACAGCGACGTTCGGTGAGTTGTCCGATGACCAAATGTAAAGATAATCGATGAGGTCACTGCCAGACGGGAGAATTCCTTGATAGCAGAGCGTCGGGAGGCTGACGCAGAGAGAGAAACTGACACTGTAAGGATGACGATACAGAGGAAAAACACAATCACGTCGAGGGATTCTCTGTAAGTTTTTCGGCATCACAGATCTCCGGCGAACTTTACAGACGACGAGGAAAGATCGGCGGTAACTGATGATGAAGGCCAGGGACGAGATATTTTGCATCATCTTATTGTAAGCTATGATTAAGCTTAGATCAGAAATCAAATGAACGGCTTTGATTCCCCAGAGAAGGGGCGTGAATAAATTCTGCGTGAATTCTAGCGGAACTCCTCTCTCTCTGTCTCTCAAACTCTCTCTCTCTCTCTCTCTCTCTCTCTCTCTCTCTCTCTCTCTCTCTCTCTCTCTCTCTCTCTCTCTCAAACTCTGAGTTCTCACCCTCCCTCCGCCTCCCTAACCTTGACAACCTCATCCTCTTCGACCCCTCCGACCTCAACCTCTCCTCCTTCCCCTCTCCCGTACTGCCAAGTGGCACCAGCACTTCCACCAATTTTGTTGTCATCCCCATGTCGATCGACTTCTGATCCTCAAGTTCCACCAAGTTTGCCTTCCTCCTCTCCCTCTTCTTCATCCTCAACTCATTGATCTCCTACTTTGACGCTCTTAACCATGTCAGCTGGGTCGGGTCGGCCCAACATCTCCAAGTCATATCCATCTCTGCTCTTTTCCTCCTTTACTCCCTCACCGGTGCCATCCTCACCCTTACAGACTTTACTCTCCGTCACTGGTATCAATTGTGTTGGAATTTTGAAACCCTAGGTCAATTTTTCCTAAATTGAACCGACTGTCTTCGACTGTTGCACAAGGGAAATAAGGGACCTCTTCATGAATTAGGTTTGGAGTGTTATCACCATTAACTTGAGGCGATAACAAGGAAATCAAACTTAGAAGAAGTTGGTAGAGAGAGACCTGAGATTCGTGGTCACCATGTTTTTTTAATAGTCTATAAGATCTTCTTGCGGTGATTCTTGAGTCTCTGAGTTGAGAAACTGTTCCTGGTTTTAGGTACATGTGAAACCCTTCATGTGATCTCTTCAATGGTGATGAGGATGTAGAGTCTTCATCACCATTTTTGAGACTTTGCTTTATGTTGAGAGAGAGAGAGAGAGAGAGATTTGAAAGAAAGTAGAATTTGAATATTGCAAGGGTATCAAAGTTATTTCACGTTGTTATCAAACAAAAAAAAAGGCATGTCATCGGAATTAACTGAGCCGTGACGAAGATCAGCTTGAGGCATCACAAAAATGTTGTTTTGAAAGTCTGGGCATCACTTTAATAGTTTTTAAAGTTTGGGCATCATATTGACGACTTAATGAAAGTTTTGATCCTGGTGGCGACTTTAATCCTATAAAAAACCAATTAGATCAGAACTTCATATGTTTCTTCTAGGAAAATTCTTCTGGCCCTCCTCTAATTGCTTAGGAAAATATTTGTACTCCAACTAATAAAGAAGACCTAAGTATTAGACCTCCTTTTGTCATAAATGTTGTTGACTTAGCTAAACTAGGCTGAAAATTTTTAACTGAAGAGAATAATCTCTGTGTTAAGATAGTAAAATCCAAATATTTAACCAAACATAACTTCTTAGAGGCAAAAAAAAACTCTATCATTCCTTAGCTTGGAAAGGAATTTTAGAAAATAGAAGTATTCTTTTAGATGGTATCCAATGAATTGTAGGTCTGATCTACGCATTTTATGCTTGATTCTTAACGTCTTTCTCTTTACATTTAGCTTTGTTTATAACTTAGTATCTTTGTATCTTAATTACTTTATGATTTATAGGAAAAAATAAGGAGGAATCCATAAAGGAGGCAGAAATGAGCTCAAAACCTATTAAGGAGGAAATTCCTAAAATGAAGAGGAAAGATGAAGAAGAATGTGCCACGATTTATAAAGAATGGATCAAAGATCACTAAGATGGGTCAAAACCATGCTCATGTGTCCAAGAAGGTCCAAGATCATGTCAAGATTCGGCCACAAAGAAGCCCAAAAGAAGAAGATGGATCAAAAGCTAGAAATCAAGAAATCTGCCTGTGCAGATCAGCCCACTTCAACGGGCCACCAAACACAGATCAGAAGGAATTATGGTACAAATAATATGTCCCTGGAAAGCTCTGGAAGTTAAATTTTTGGTGCAAAAAGAATCATTCAATTCGGACATATAAATCTCCAGTAATCACTGATTTAATGAAGAAAGATCAACTTACCCGGGTGGAGTTAATTCATTCCTAATTGGGGATGGACTAGGGTTTTTCATATCCTATATAAAGGGGAGCTCGACCAGAAGCAAGGCATCACACAATATAGAAGCCAAACCTCTGCCTTAAACACCTTTCCTCTCATACTTAGCAAATTCCTCCTCCAAGGCCGAGCATCCATCTTCTCCACGGATCAAGTGTAATCGGCGCTCTTCGTCTTGCATTTGAGAATCACCATTTGGCGTTTGCAGTGCTCTTCATGGAACAAAAAGTGTAACCATGAGCTTCTCTACTTCATCTCTTCCTTGTAATAGATTTTGTTTAAGTATGATTGTGATAAAGTTTGACAAAAGGTTTTATGTTTCAGATTTACTTTAGTATCTTCCATGTGTTCTTAGTTTTTAACTTTTAATTCGTATGCATGCTTATGTGCTTAAAGCTTCTTAATATGCTAGGTGATACGCTCTTCGTTCATCTCTTGCATGTTTTGTATGATCTTTAGATGATTAAGTTGTTGCGCTCTTCATTTACAATTTAAAAGCATGTCTATGTATTTTAGGTTGAACATTAAGAATTTCGTTGACACTAAATAAATATGAGCATGAATTGGATAGGTGGATATCGATCACTTGTAAGTATATTAGTTAGTGTTTTATTTTCGGTCTAGCAAGCATGTTTAGGGTTCTTTGTTCTTGTTTGTTTTCTACTTGTCTATGAGTGAAGCATGATAGAATCTAGGATTTCTTAATATGTTTGCTTACCAATTTCTGTTCTTTATATTTCATAGATTAATAACCAAACTTTCAAACCCCCCATACCTTTTAAATTTATGTTTACAAACATTGTCATGCAGTAGTACCCTCAATCCCCGGTTAAGAACGATCCCTACTTATCAATACTACATCTACAAAGAAGGGTTTTAAATTGCATACGTGTGAACTATGTGTTGAGTGTCTACTTTGTGTTAATATTTGATGCATGTTTTACATGTTTTACACAGCCAAGATATCAAATTTTGGTCATTTAACTAGATTTTCCTTTTCCCCTTCATAAAGTTGTCAATAATCCCAATAATACTATTGCAGATGAAAAAGTTTTTGATCATCTTTTAAATGGTAACTGGAACAAGACTAAACTGAACAATGTGCTTCATAATAACATTGTGTCTAAATTTTTGCTTATCCTATCCCTTGTTTCCCCAAGAAGGTTGAATTTGTTTTGGGTTCTTCACCTTCACGTAAGTTCTCAATTAAGTCAGCTTCTGATCTTTGTCAAATAAATAAATAAATAAAGTTGCTCATTCTCGCTCTGATATTCTTTCCAAACTTGGGAAAGTCAAAATCTCTATGAAAGTAAGAATTTTGCCTGGAAATTGATCAGAGAACGTCTTAAGACAAGAGACCATATTTATTCGAATACAAACCAAAATTGTGCCTTCTGCAAAATGTTGACATTGAAACTATAGATCATCATCATCTATTTATGAAATGTACTATGACCTCCAATATTTGGTCTATTCTGAAAATCAACCATATAGACTATACTTCGGTAGTTAGGTAGTTAGAGGACATTACAAAAAAGAAGGTAGATTACATTTCCTTTGAAACTGTACTCTGTGTCTGTCATACTCTCTGGTGTGCTAGAAATCTTTTTATTTTTCAAAATAAAACTAGAACACCACAATAGATCTTTATAGCTGTTGCCACTTCAAAAAAGAACTTCTCATAAGAAATTGGTATTGGTCAAACAAAGAATCAAACAAACAATGCAATATAATTGAAAGGACCCAACCCCGATTTAGTTTCCTAAACCGGAATTAAACCCCTTATGAAAACACGAAATTTCAAAAACCATAGAAATTTCGGTAGAGTTTCACTATATCGAGGAATTACCATTAACCTGCACCCGATAACACACTTCATCCT
This sequence comes from Geum urbanum, assembly GCA_946800695.1. NCBI lineage: Eukaryota > Viridiplantae > Streptophyta > Magnoliopsida > Rosales > Rosaceae > Geum > Geum urbanum. Next base: position 23,836,369 of record OX327009.1, on the reverse strand, counting down.
ATGCCACAAAAGCCAAACCGTGGGCACCAATCTCATCCGGATTTCTCAAAAACATATCATAATGTAAAGCAATAAGCAAAACTGTAATTTTACAGAAATCTGGGGAAAATCGTACGAAAATATAAACATCAGAGTATTCAGAGCGACATCTACTATATATATACATAAATACACAGCAGTAGGATAAACAAGAAACCTACTGAGAAAGAAAAGTAGCTCGAATACTAAGCCTCCAACTGCGACGTGCTACACCAGAATCCGAACTGCAAACTGGGCACGGAAATCGAAAGGCCCAGGAGAAAGGCAAATAAAATGTGACGACCCGAAACAGAATCAGCAGTTAAGTCGCATAGTCGTAGAGTTACGACAGTGTTGAAACCGCCAGCTTTCTTAACGACTAAATTATTGGCCAAGAATTGGAGCTGGGTCTCTTCTCGAGAGTCGTTCTATGTGTGATTACCAGTTCGTGGGAGGTTCCGGATCATTATTTGGACGACCGAGGAATTATTTATGAATATTTGAAATTTCGACGGAAACGGATTTAAATGGCAGGTTTGTTCGCGACTAAATTACCGGACGAGAATTTGGTTTCAGCTTCTTCACGGAAGTTGTTTAGAATTTAATTTCGATCTCGTGGGAACTTCCGGAGCATTTTTCTGAGTTACGAAGATTTAGTTGTGATTATTTCCGTTTGTGGATTGTTTAGTCGAATTAAATGTGTGTTTGGTAGAACAGTTGACTTTTTATCCGTTTGGCCGATGTGTTTGACTTCGGGTGATTATTAAAGAACATGTCGAGATAAGTTTGTGGCCGCGAGAATTATCGGGATCGGAATCACGACGAGAAAGTTACGTGGGTTTGATGTTCGTCGAAATGGATAAATATGGGAGTTTCCGTTTTGGGTAAGTATAAAATGAAGTATAAATATTGAAGTTGCCTAAAAGGGAAAGTCAAAGTTGTGAGTTAATGAGTTGACCGGTCAAACATGGAGGAGGAGAGAGTGTTCGACGGAGCCACGGGCTCGCCGGCGGTGGTGCTCCGTTCGGCCACCATGGACCACGGCGTTGGTCCCAATCAAAGCATCTTGGCTTGCTTGACTCATCTCCGACCTCCCTCCTCGGCGTGGCTCGCCGGAGGGGAAGAAAAATTTCGGCCGAAATGGAGGCTTTTCGGGTTTAATGGTGAATCCCGATTTTGGCCGAGTTGAACTCAATCATGGACTGGGTTTTGTAGCTCTCCTCTCAAGGATTCTAACCATGTAAGTATGAAGCTTTAATTCGATTTGTGGAAGGAGAATTTTGGATTTGAAATTTGTGTACCAATTCGGTTTTGCTTGAAATTGACATGGTTAGAGTGAGAATTGGCCTTCGGTGCAGTTATGGAAGTTGCTCAGTGCATGATTTTGAGTGGAATAGGTGCATTTCCGCCGTGAAATTCTTCGGTCGGCGGCAGCGCCGCCGTGGGCGGCGGTCAACGGTCAAAGTTTGACGTTTTTGGACTTTCGACAAGTTACATGTCATTTGACTCGAAATCGCGCCCGAATCGTAGTGGGGAGGTTCATTTTTCGAGTTGAGCGTCCGAACGTAAAGCGAGGTATTGATGTGTTATATATGGATTTTCGACGATTTGTCGTGATTGGATTACGTGTTTCCGAGAACGGTGGTTTCTCGTGATTTGTTTTGAAATGTCGAGTTATGATTATGAGATATGGATTTTGTGAATATTCAGGGGTTCGTGATCGTTCTTTTGGCGAGGGACTTTCCGCCGGATCACGAGTTAACGCGATACGCGTTACGCCAGTCTGTGAGTGGACAATTTATTTTCACGGATTGATTACGAGTCTTTATATACGTTTTACGAGCTTGAGCATGCAGCATGATTATGGTTTTACGAGCATGAGATTTCATACGAGATTATGTTTATTATGAGTATGTGTTTTACGATTATACGGATATATTTATACGGATATACGTATACGAATATGCATACACTTATATGTTGTTTCATGCATTTGCATCAAACTGTTTATGATTTGGTTTTCACAGAGTACAGTCTCTGTTACGTTGTTGTATCGATACACCTTGCCTCGTCGGCTGATCCCCGACGGAGGGCCGCCTGGAGGGGCGTTTCCCCAACCAGACCGGTGAGGGGCAGTACCCCGGAACCGAGGCCATTTCTAGCTTAGAATCACGTGGTAGTCAGGGACTCTGTGGTTCAGACTGTACTAGCACGGAGGAGTCCATGAGTGACCCCGTGGGATTTTTACTTGCATGCTCAGTACACTGGAGGAGAATGAGTTTTACCTCGTGTACTATGTTGTTTTTTTTATTTACCTGGACTCGCATATGTTTTTATAGCATATATATTAACTGGTGAAAGACATTTATTTTCGTCCACTCACTCTAACAGTTTTCATGTCTTTCTCCTGGGCTTTTCGATTTCCGTGCCCAGTTTGCAGTTCAGGCTCTGGTGTCGCACGTCGTGGTCGGAGGCATAGTGTTCGAGCTACTTTGTTTCATCCAGTAGGGTTATTGTTCTACCTACTGTGGTATGCGTATACGATTATGTATTAGAAGTCGCTCTGAGCTTCCTATTGTATATGTATACGATTTTACTCCGGATTTTCAGTAAAGTGCATATATATTTACTACTTTACTTTACTGTTGATATATTGAGAAATCCAGATGGGATTGGTGCCCACGGTTTGCTTTTTGTGGCATAGGATGAAGTGTATTTTCCGCGTGCAGGTAATGGTAATTCCACACTAGTAACGAAACTCTGCCCAAATTTCGAAAAGTTTTTGTTGGTTCGTGTTTTCGAAGGGGTTTGATCCCAATTTAGGAAGCTAAATCGGGGTTGGGTCCTTTCATAAAATCGTTAGAGTGAGTACACGAAAATAAACATATGCCTTTCACCATTTACATAACATAAAAATAATGCGAGTCCTTAAAATAAATGGAGGTGTCGGGCGAATCTCTCAAGCCCGAAGGTGATAGACTAGGTGAATCTCTCAAGCCTAGTGGGCACATCAGGCGAATCTCTCAAGCCTGGAACTGGACTACCGGTGATCAGCCGAGTAGTCAATGCATCGATGCTAAGTAAATGCCATCACCAATAAAACATAAAACAATACCTCCAAAACAATAAATAATCTCAATACTGTATTGGAAATAAATACTGAAACCAAGAACTCGCTACGACAGTGTAAATAAATGTCCACTCACAGATAAGCACAGCGCGCAAACGCGCTAATCCCGAGATCCGGCGGAAGATCCCTCACCAAGCGTACGATCTCGATCTCCTGAATAATCATAAATACCACTGTTCAAAATCATAACTCAAAACCCTGAACCACATCTTGAAAACCAACCATTCCCGAAAATATATAACTCAATATCGACGAAACAATTTCCGATACTCAATAAAACCTCACTACAATTTCCGATGCTCAATTCAAAATATAACCTCACCACTGCGAACAGTGCGAGATTCCGAGCAAAACGACATAAAACTTGTCGAAAATCACCTCGGTCGGAAAACTGCCGCTGGAAAATTCTATCGGCCCAGAAAATTTCAACCTACACATGGGTTTGAAGATCTCGACATTTCCAACAACTTTCTAGTTCAAAATTAAGCCCAATTTTGACCGGAAAAGGTCCAAATCTCACCTTGAAGTCGAAAATCCTCGCCGGAATTCATTAACTCCGATCGGCCTCCTCCGGCCACGGCAAGGTGCAAGACCACTTCTAAAAGCTTTCTCTCCCCAAGGGCTACAAAACCCCTAACAAGATGACCCCCAACTCGGCCGCCTCCGTCGCCACCGTCGTCAGCGATTTCGCCGGAAAACCCACCGAAATTCTCGAACTTTGATAAGCCATAACTTCTTCATCCAGCAACCAAATTGAGTGAATGACCTATAAAAAGAAAGAGAAACTCAAGCCCAACAACTTTCATGAAGGAACCATGGCCAAAAGATGCCGGAATAAGGCACATAGAAGGCAAACAAAGCTCGGCCTAAAATGGTGAACAAGGGTGAGTCAATTCACCCGAGTTGACTCGGTCAACTCCTCAAAGTCCAAGTCTAACTTACCCAAAAAGGAAACCCACTATTTATACTTTCCATTTTTTGTAACTTCCGTATTTATTTTACGAAAATTTTTGATCGAACGTAACTTTTGCATCGTAACTTCGTTTTCAACGATTCTCGTGTCTACGAACTTATCTCGACAAATTCTTCGATTTCCACCTGAAGTCAACCAACTTCGACAAATCCGATAAAAAGTCAACGGCTCAATTCAATATAAGCTTATCTGATAAAAAACATCAACGGTCGAAAACGGATCGAAACTAATCGAATAAACACGACTAAATCCAACGGCTGAAAATATTCAAAACTTATTACATGTAACTCGAAATAATCCTCCGTAAATTCTCACGAGCTCGAAATTAAATTCTCTACAACTTCCATGAAGGAACTCAAATCAAATTCTTGCCTAATAATTTAGTCCTTAACAAGGCCGCCATATCGACCAATTACGACAAAACAGCGACTAATCGCGAAACTCGCAAATCAAGCCAATAAACATACCATTTTCGATTCGGGTTGTCACAATAATTATGTGGATTCCCCCAGATGATCCCTTTAAAAAAGGTGAATTTTGATGGTTCAGTGATCAATACTAACAATTGTGCCGCAGGGTTTATCCTAAGAGACAGAGATGGAACCCCAATTATAGCCTAAGAGATTATCAAACTCTAATGTCCTTCAAACAAAAGCGTTGGCCTTAAGAGCAGGTATCTAAGTAGAGCCTATTTCCATGCATGATTACAAGAATGTTCACTTTGAAGGAAACACAAAGATTCTAATCTCAAGTATTTTGAATCCACAAACTACTCCCTGGATAATCAAACATGTTAAGAAAGAGGAATTTTGCAACCCATGTTTGATATTCTTGAATATGCAAAGAATTTTGACCAGATCACGTACCTTCAAACATGTTAAGACAGAAATGAATTTTGCAGCAAATGCAATTCCAAAATTGGCAACAATCATGATGTCATACCTGGACTTCGAGATTTCCTTGTAATGTTTTTAGAGCTATCCAGTTTAATATTTTTGGTATGGTTTAATTGTCAATTTGTTACTCTAGGAATCACCTCAATTTTAATTTACTACCCTAGGAATTTTTCTTGCCAATTTGCTACCCTAGGATTTATAAATTTGCCAAGTTGCTACGTTGTTGTCTAATTACTAGAATTTCGTTAATTAATTCATCGAATTATAAACATTTGAAAGTATTTTGGTACTCTAAATTCTCTATTATATTGATTTGAACGAAAAAAAATGAAAAACTATAAAGAAAATTTAAACCTAGGGTAGCAAATTGGCTAAATATTTTGCTTAATTTGATATAGAGGTAGCAAATTGACTAGTTTTCAAAACCTAAGGTAGCAATTTGGCAAGAAATTTTTTTAGAGTAACAAATAGGCACAATGGTTATTTCTAGAATAACAAATTGACAATTATGCGATTTGACATTGTAAGTTATTTTCCTTATCGAAAAAAACACAAATCTTCCCCATGAATTATGGAATGCACGTGTACTAGATAAAAGAAAGAAAGAAAATAATGAAGAACTGTAAAACCTGTCTACTTTGACTCCACTCTGTTTTATATTACTGTATTATGTATTTGGCAAAATTCATCAAATGGTCACTTATGTTTGCTCAAAACAACAGTTTAGTAACTATTGAATGAAATCTATCAAAATGGTCACTCTACTTTGCTCAAAGTATATCAAAATGGTCACTCTGTTAACTGGGACATTAAAATATTATCAGGGGTAAATTTATCTTTCTATTTGTCAATTTCTTTTATTTACAAATAATGTTATTATTATATTCTCTCTCTCTCTCTCTCTCTCTCTCTCTCTCTCTCTCTCTCTTCATGTAAATTATGTCGTACATTTCTCTTTGCCAACTGCTAGCACTATCTTCTTCACAATTGCGAAAATGACATCACCACTAAGACTAAGACCAACAACAACCTCATTCCTCTCTTGACCCTATGAAAAATGTCCTCAATGAGCTTCGATAGCGACATGCCATTCTCATCCATCAAACCCATAACCGTCACCACCGAATTTGATTTTGATTTCTCATCATCCCCGAATTTGATCTTTTAGCTTATCATCTCCAAACTCGAATTCGATTTCAATTTTTCCTAAGCCTTTTGAGACCTTGCATGCCCTCTTCCACTTCTTTGTCATTGTCTTCTACCACGGCCATCTTAGCTACCGATTACCATCGCTTTCACTTCACACGCCATTTGCTAAACCCCAGAGGTGATTAGATGGGATTGAAAGCCAAAACTACTAGAGGATTTGACAAACAAGCATAGAAAACATTGGGTCACATCGAAACTGGAGAGAGAGAGAGAGAGAGAGAGAGAGAGAGAGAGAAAGGGTTCGTAGATCCATTTTTTGTGGTGCCCATATAAATTGGGGGTGTCCAGTTAAAACATTGGGAAAATTGCTTGAATGATCACTCATGCATGACACGTTCTAAACTTTGCTCACTCATGTATGAAAAATATCATTAAGGTCATTATTGAATTACACGGTTAATCACTTTGATCACTTCGTCTCTAACGGTCGTTAAAAACCGAATAACATCATTAAAAATAGTCATGTGTCATTCACGTGTTATTTTATAATGACTTTTTTAAAACTTACAGTTCATGTGACTTCATCCCCGTCCTCTCCACAACACCTCATCCTTATGGACACTGGAACCAACATCACCCAATTCATAATCTCCGATCTAACCACAGTTGCTCTCATCCTGGCAGCAATCACTGCCTCGATTAATTTCCAGTAATCAGGTTACAAACATTTCCTCAAAGATCTAGGAAACACTCACAGTAATGTGAATTTGTCATCAAATTCATGGCATTAAACAAAGTCAAGAATTCTGGGACAAATCATAGTAGCTCATGTCAGTAAATTTAGTACAGGAATTGAGAGAGACCACTACCACAATAAACACTATAACCGACGAGATCTGTAAAACTATAACCGACGAGATAAAAATCTCGTCGGTTATAGTGGAAAAAATATTTTTTTAAAATATTTTTTTTAAAAAAAATAAAAAATCTCGTCGGTTATAGTACTATAACCGACGATAATGGCTAAAAATCTCGTCGGTTATAGTATTACCGACCCCCTTTAACCAACGGACTATATCCGACAACCCTTAAACATCGTCGGTTATAGTCCGTTGGTTAAAGGGGATCGGTAATAGTATAACCGACGAGATTTTTAGTCATTATCGTCGGTTATAGTACTATAACCGACGATATTTTTTATTTTTTTAAAAAAAAAAATTAAAAAAAAAATATTTTTTCCACTATATCCGACGAGATTTTTATCTCGTCGGTTATAGTTTTACAGATCTCGTCGGTTATAGTGTTTATTGTGGTAGTGGACCTCTGATTATGTACATCCATTATATTAAGAGACTCTCAATTTGCCTGAGTGCTCTAAAGACTTCCATAGTGATTCAAGATGCAACGGATGCAATACTTATGTCTCTTCTTCTGGAGCATAAGCCATGCATATGCTCAGCCTCAACAAAAAAAGTTCTAAACTCATCTCTAGGTCCCCAATTTTGAATTCGTCAAATTTCGCATCTTTCGATTATGAGTTTTGTTAAATTGGAAAGTTTTTTTCTATCGACTTTAATTGCTCAGATTATTAAACTTCTTTGTGGTTGCTGAACATGAGTCTTTTGTTTGATGCGATTATGAGCTCAGGGACTAGTTTCGAAGGCCAAGCTTTTGTATGCATGGTTAGGTTTAGGGACATCATCTTAATGGCGGTAGCGTTCAGTGATTTTCCGACGATGAAGTTTCTAGGTTCCCATAGTAACCTCTGGGTGTCAATAACTCAGGAAGAGGTAGGAAAGGGAGAAGGAGATCTAAGGGAGAGAAAGAGATAGTGACATCGGAGGAAAAGGTTTTCAAATTTTCGGCGACAGAACGCGGTTTTCGGCGTTACAGTGGCTGAGATTCTGGGTGAAGATGAGGATGTGGTGTCCTGAGCTTATTGTAAGCTCGTTGATTGTTTAATTTTTTAGCCAAACAAATAATTAAGAGAGAGAGAGAGAGAGAGAGAGAGAGAGAGAGGAAAAATATGAAAAATAATAATAATTTATTTTTCATGAAATTTTCTAAAAAGTCCTTGTAAAATAACATGTGAATGATACATGACTAATTTTTAACGACGTTATCCGATTTGTAACATCTGTTAAAAACGGAGTGATCAAAGTGACTAATGGTGTAATTCAATAATGGCCTTAGTGATATTTGTCATACATGAACAAATAAAGTTTAGAACATGTCATACATGAGTAATCATCCAAACAATTTTTCCTAAAATTTTTAAGTGTGAGAGATAAATTATTAGAAAATTGAAAATATGAGAAAGAAGTAAAATTAACATAGCATTTAGTTTTTAAAGTCTGCTTGAGAAGTAGTGACCAAATTAATATATGAATGTAAATGTGAGTGGCTATTTTGACATATTTCATTTGATAGTGTTATCAAACTGTTGTTTTGGGTCAACATAAGTCACCATTTGACTTATTTTGCCCAGATATTTAGATCAGGAAAAAAATCACCTGAGGTACTTGAATTCTCGGATGCATATAAGTTTAGTACTCGAACAATCAAAACTATCAACATGGTACTTGAACTTTGAAAACACGATGAATATGATCCTTCCGTCTAGTTTTTCGTTAATGAGCTGTCTTCGTAATGACGTGGAATAACCATTGCGGGGTTTTGAGGGGTAATTTGGTCATTTCCCACTCGGTGATCACAATTACCTTTTGATGGCCATGTAATACCTAAGCATAATTCCCAAATCTTTTTTAGAAGAGAAAAATTGTGATTTGTTAAAAGAAAGAGTTCTAGGGTTAGTGTGCTTACTGTTCCATTCAAGAGTTCTAGGTTTTGGATTCTACACCATGTGGAGATGGCGGAGTATTGGAGGATCTTTAGACTTGGTGAACCAAAACCACCAAACTGTAAGTTTCTGAAGCACATGTCTTTTGTTGTTGTCTATTTTGACTGTTGTGTTTATGATGGTGGTTGTTATTACTTTAATGCTAGTGTTAGTTTTTGTGCCCTGTGTGAGGCTGTAACCAACTACATTATAAGTTGTATGGATCTGAAGCTTTTGTTAATGAATGTATTAATGCCGTAGTTTAGTGTATGAATGTGTTGATGTATATATTTTCAAGTCACTTACATTCAGTTCACTTACATTGATGTGTAGTTTTTCTTGCCATAGTTTGTCACAGATTGTTCATTGAATGTGAGAATTTAAAGTCACTTACATTCAACTCTATATTCACATCTAGAGGGATACATTTCAGCTTACACATTACACATACATACGAGAGCAACACTTCATTCATTCAAAAGATCACAAGTTCACACACTGTTTTTTTTTCTTCTGAAATTCAGCTTACAAATACATATGGTTGCACAACTAGGAAAGAATTATCTCAGCCACAACCAGAAAAAATACAAATACACATCTTTCTCTACTCTTCATCAACTTTAGCTCATTTTCCTTCTTCTTAAGCAGATTGTACATAATCTGCAAATGAACTTCTGCACTCACCAAACTAAAGTCATCAAATTCAGCTTCCACTTTCCTTAAATGCATCCACATAACCACAACAATTGCCCAAATGAGCATCTCTCTCTTCTTCATTTGCTTCATTTGTTCCTCTTTCCAGTAATTTGTCATAGGGAGGTGTGCAATCACATACTAAGATTTCTCATAGTGAGGATGATCTATCAAAAACGTGGTTCGGTACCTTCTTTGTAATATCAAACCAAATTAACACCAAAAAATCATACTAATGTTCTGAATCCATCAAAAAATCATACCAATGCTCATACTTGGTTTTGATTTTCACATGCCAAATACCTCCTTCCATATTCTTGGCATTCCTCAATCACCATGAACATTTTGGTCCTCTTTCCACACCCACTTCTATAATCTGGGTCCATTTCTCCCAAAGTGTGAACTAATGAACTCAATCTTCTCTTTTCTGTTTCTCTCTTCTGGATCCCTAAATCCCTAATTTCTGACCTTATAATGAACAAATTTGGGCGCCAAAGTTGCTACAGTGAATAGTATGTTTTGGCGGGAATGACTAAAGTTAATCACTACCCATTGCTCAATCTTTGGGTAACTTATCAATATGATACCCCAACTCTCATAACTTATCAATATAATACACCAACTATAACAACTATATCAATATGGTACTCAGTTTTAATCTAAAGCACATGTAAATGGCCAACAATATATAACATACTTCATTAACTACAAATCTGGGTACAAAAGTTTTGGTAGGAGACTCCAAACCAGAACATCATTACAGAAGTCTAAAAGAAGGAAAACATCATAGTACAACTAATGGGCGATAATCCTAAAAATATAAAACATAAAACCATAATTAAACCAACAGTTGCACCACATCAATCCTTGTTCAACACAATTTCGGTCAATCCTTCCACCTTCTCTTCCATTTCCCTCATCTTCACCATCATAGCATCAATCTTCTTCAAGACAGCTTCCATGTTCCACATCAATTGATGGATTCCAATGTGCCATGTCTCGAAATTTCCCTTAATCATCAACCTAAGCTCTTTGAACTCACTGGTCATTAGATTATGAGGAGGTGGTTGTGGCAGCGGTAATGCCAGAGGCGATTCAGATTCAGGCTTTTGAGTAGAGCTTGAGGCACTTGCACTCTGGTTGCGCTTCGCTGATTTGCAAGGTGGGGAAGTAGGAACCATGGTTTTTTCTGAGAGAGATGAAATGAGATGAGATGAGAGAAGAACTTAGGCTTTTATAGAGAATGAATTAGAGCTGAGAAGACGCAAATGGGGAGACGCACCTCTTTCATCGAGAGAGAATTTGAAACGAAGAAACACCATGCATGTGAAGCGTGCGGTTTTAAAATCAATGGGCGGCAAAACGCTACTCGTGCGACGTGTGCGGTGTTTTAAGTTTGGGCAGGAAATTAAGCAGGCGGGAATTAAGGATTAGTATGATAGCAAAGGTAATTAGGTCATTTCTCAGTTTTTTTGTCACAAAAAAATTCACGTCATCACTGAAACGGCTCGTTAACAAAAAATTGGACGGAACGATAATGTTCATCATATTTTCAAAGTATTATATTGATAATTTTGAGAGTTGGAATACTAATCTTATATACTCTCGCGAGAGTTCAAGTAACTCCGTTGAATTTTTTCCTTTAGATTACTCTAAGCTCTCAGTTCAATGTTGGTTGGCCGAGAAGACACAGTGACAGTAAGAGATACGACAACGACCATAAAGTCCAATTTCATGGTTCGTCAACCCATTTCTCCAAAACCCCTCAATCATTTCACATTTTCATTGATGCGAGGAGAAAGTAGTCAACTTTGATCAATTTTGGGAGGTCTGGAAAAGACCCAGTTGGTGTTTTGGCCCTTTGAGCAATACCCAATTCAGTTCCAGGTCTGATCTGTCAACCTTGCATCTTTCTGATTCATAAGGAAAGGAATTTTAGGAGTTCTATTCTTATTTATTTGCTTGCTCTTTTTGCTTCAAAAATTCAGAATTGTGCATATGTATAAGCATAGATTTGTAGTAGCAGTGTATGGAGTTTCTTGATTATTAGTTGAAATGTCATCTGAGTCGTGTGGCTCGAGTTTGCTTCTGGGTCTGTCAGATGATGTGTTTTCCAGTATTACATGTTCACTCTCACCCAAGGACATATGTAATCTGGGGCTATGCTGCCGGAGTTTATATGCACTTGTGGACTGTGAGAAGGTGTGGCTTACTCAGTGTGAACTGGTTGAGGTTGTCCCTCTACAAGACCTCATTGAGTGGCGAAAGGCCGTCTCGTCTTACAAAGCGCTGTGCAGGTTTCTCTTCAGTGTGCAACCACTCATGGGAATATGGGTTCACCAGAATCCCGAGCTCGGGAATCTAGTCTATGTCATGCCAGGTTTTGTTTCGGTTGTTGGGTGCCGAATCATACCCCAAGAGGTTGGCCCTTTAGGGATCAAAGATGGCCCTATTCTATGGGCTCCTGTGTTTGAAGTTATGGGTGATTTTGACGGATCCACGGCTTTTTTTCTGCATGGAAGGGAGAAGGGATGTAAGTCATGTAACTATGTGTATCCGGGATTAGTGAAATCAGTTGGCAAGTCTTGTAATGTGCTGTTTCTTGAGATTGAGCTTAGACAACATGAAGGTGGAGGCAAATCATTATTGCATAGCAAAAGTTTGGTTCACTATCCGGAGAAGGAGCTGTCTAAGAGTAATTATAGGTCAAATAGTGGATTCTCAAGATCACAGAGGGTTTTCGGTAGAGGTGAAACACTGATACCCTTCAGTCGGTTAGGTTTCAGCGACAGAAGAAAATTACTGGAGGTTGTTACGAGTGAAATTCGTCTAAAGATTCCTGATGTGGCAATTGGACCACTCTTTCCTCGGTTGAGGGATGATGTGGAGAATTTTGAGAAGGATTTAGTGCTCTTATTTGAGCGGAGATCCATGCTTATTCATATGCACGAGCTTGGTGGAGGTCACATGGATTCCACTGCAAGTAGTCAGCTGACATGTGATCGTCAGCTACAATTGTGTGAGATCAGGAAGAGTCTTGATCGGGGTAATGCGATTCATAATACTATAAGTGAAGGCGAGAATCACAGACAAAGTTCCAGGAGAAAATCTCTTGGCAGGTACTTTAAGGATAGTCTCAATCAAATCCTGGGAAAGTCAAACTCATTTAGTGGCAACTCAAAGAGTGGCTCTTCAAGCAGTGAGAATAAATATGCATCCATGCATGAGTTTTTGAGATCAGGTGATTCAATAGGACTGACCTTACGTGCTTCCATGGTAAAGTTGTCTTCTTATCGAGCATGGCCAAACATGCATGACAATCGATTTGCCATTTACAAATTGCCCTTGTGGATTGCAACTGCTGACCATGAGTATGCTGGTTTATGGGGAGGAACTTTTGATTGGCCTCCTGGGAAACCCACCAAAGATAAGCCTGGGAAGGCTCTCTTCTTTCTTTTACTTTCATACGAGGAGTGTCAAGGGCAACAACTTCTGATTGCAACCAAAATTTTAGAGGGTACCCACTACGTTCTGCATCCTAATGGATCAGCAATGTTTATTGTGAATATCAATGAACCTTCAATGGATCCATTCCCTTGGAATACTGAAGCAGATTCCCAGATTGTGAACATTAAGCATGTTTTGAAGGGAGAGGGTATAGCAAATGGTTATGGTTTTAGATACCCAGGCTCGAAACCAGGTTCCCTCTTTGTGTTTCAAGATGGTCATCTTGCCTTCATTTGGAAGGAGTCTAGGGCTGTCTTGACTTTGCAGAGGCTTAACTTGCAAGAACTTCTAAGAAAAGGTGAAAGAGTTCCTGCGCTACCTCCAATTGCCAACTTTTCTTATTTGACTAAATCTTACTCAAATGTATTCGCCGAGTTCCCCAACACCTCAACTTCTTGGGCATCAGCAAGGTATACCTTTACTACCCCGGAATGAGTTTGACTAAATCTTGCCTTTATTGTCTTGCACACCTATGTGAATAATTAATGATCATTTTCCTTGCTTATATTGTTTTCTGCTATGTGCATGGGAGAAGCAATCTGATGCTCTAGGTGAACACTATAGATGAGCCCTTGCTCGTAGGCAGGAATTGCAAGTACCTATAAACAAAAAGTTAATGATGCTAAGAATCTAGAAAACATAACAGTTCTTAATTATGTCAGGACCATTAGTCTTCGTCATGAACTCAAGAAAATATAAAAAGAAATTTAACTTCAGTTTTTACTTTACTTTTAGAGAATATTACTGGCAAGTGGTAAGCTTGAGATTTGTTGCTTGATTATGAATGGTAAATTCAGAGGTGAGAGTGGGAGTGGGATCATAAGAGAAAAGTGACACAGATATATGGATGTCCAAAATAGGCTTCTAATGATACTTCTGTTCGATTGATTTGTGATTGAGAATGAAAGAGGTCTTGGTCGCTAAAGATTTTTCATTTATTTTGTAATGGCTCTATAATTTGAGATTATGCAATCATGCTGGTACTTTCCATCTTTATCTCTGATGTAAATGAATGAATGTATGCTCTTTTCAGGTGAGGGACGTATACATCCTTTACACAGGCAACAAGAAAATAAATGGTACTGTACATTTGGAACATATAGAAAGCAATAGATAGCACACCTATATTTATTGAAGCACAAGGCTACCATGTAACGCTGAGCTAATGGTCTTGTGAGTGATTGATATGCTTAATTTGTGCGATGACTACATATCCTTGGATGACATCGAACTGATCTTTACTTTCTATTTGTAAGCTATATGCAATTTTCTTAGCATTTTTGGATAATGAGTGTGGCCGTGCAAGGACTTCTGCCTGATAGTGCCAAAAAAAAACACACATAGGGTATGCTTGATACAAATTTCATTATATTTGAATGAAAGAATCATTTTACTATTGTTCTACATGATATACAAATCCAAGGTAAACTCTTTTTTGGTAGCTTGGAAGAGATGAAGCACTTGATAGCTAGTTAATGACCTGGCCCTTTGGGGCTAGGTCCTGAAGCCAGTCGTTGAAGCCAACATTCCATGGTGTACTTAGCTTTCTCATAGACCAAAGACGATGGAGAGGAGTATGTCTCCAAATGGTTAGCACCGGCGAAGTCCTCCCCTAGCAGTCTGGTCGCTCCAACCTGAGTACCATGACTCATGATGGCCACTACTGTTATGACCAAGATAATGAACAAGAAGCTGCTCATCTTGTGGAAGTTCATCCTAATATCAATGCTCTATGTGCTTAGTTCTCTTCAGAAAAGGAAGAAGTAGGGAGTTGATCGAGTCGGAGAAGTTATTGTGTTAATGGCCAGTGCAGATAGTAGTGCTTTTATAGTAGAGTTGTGTGAAGCAGCAGTTGTTTGTTGATCAGGCTGCTCTGGGGCTTTGCATGCGTGTTGACCAAGGAAGGAGCTATGAAATAGTCATCCCAAGACCAGGAAAACAAATATGTTTAGTTTTGGGACATTTGAAGTTGTCAAGCTGGGTGAGGGCATTTACTTATATGGCCTCAATTTGCGTTCTCACATTCAAGAGCAAAGCCTTGGTTTTGGTCATTGTTTGGAATCAGAAAAAAAAACTGATATTGAAGATCAGTTCCGTCCGAAGTTTGGAATATTTGACTTGACTAACTATCCTAGTGACCTTGTGGATCTTCTGCTTGTTGTTTTTGAATGGACCAAGCAAGAATGCCCCAACCTGTTTGAAAGAAGCCACCAGGACTGGATGTCCAGATGAAATCTGATTATTTTTTTTTTTTGGGTTTGTTACAAAAATTAAAATGGGGTGAAAAAAAAGAATAACAGGCCAAGAAACAACTTACATAGCTCTAGTAACCATATCAAGATCATCAAGCAGCAAACTCCTATCATGATCAGGCTGGAATATATGATACCTGAAATATTGTCAACACAACATCCTGTATTTGTTGATTAACGTTAAAGGATAGTTTAGTTTTGCTTGCAGCACCAATAGGCTCCAGTTATCCTCTTACAGAATTCTGTAAAATAACAGGTTGGCTGAATTTTGCAACTGATTGAGCCAATTGGTGATCATACATGAAGTAGTCTGAAAATGAAGTAGTAAAAATGAAGAACTTTAGAACCAATAATTTACATCTTGGATGATCATAACCCTTAGCTTCACCAATTTCCTAGTAGGCTAGTCACTAGTCAGCCCTCCTTATGGATTGCAGCAGAATTATGTTTATCTGTTTAATAACAAATACCAACCTTTTTTTGAAGTAAAAAGTAGCATCCAAATGCTAACTAACTATGAAACAAAAATATTGGTTGAAGCATGTTAAAGCTTTTTAGGGTGAAGCACCTTAAAATGAGATATCAAATTTATGCTTACAAATGCCCTCATGTTTAGGGCGAAATCTCTTTTAAATTGTCAATCTGTTCTTTTTAATTGCCAGATTTAAAATGAATACTTAAGTTTAAAAAATTTGGTTGATGCACTCATTACGTACTCCTCACTACTCTTGCAACTTGGATTGTGTGTCCTACACTACCCAATACCCAATACACTACCCAATACCCGATGAGTGAAATATTGGATATTGAGAAAATATCAATGTCATGAAATATTGAGAAAATATCGATACATGACAAAAAATGAAAAAAATGACAGAAATTTAGATAAAAATATGAAAATTTTTATTGAAACTTTATATGTTACTTATATGACCAATTATCTATATTATTTGAAAAGATGATGTTAAGTAAACATTAGTAAATGTTAACTTGTGACAATATAAGATGAATCACAATATACTGAGTGGTGACAGTTCTAGAGAATTAACTTAAACTCAATCTTATATTGAAAATGAAAAACATAAATATTTCTTTTAGTGAAGAACGAAGTTGTGATCGATGAGTGAAAAGATAAATTAATAAAAATGTACATGTACATGTTTTTAAGATAAATTGTTGAACCAGCTAATTAAGTTTTAATTTACTTGTAAATTTAAGCTAATTACAAAAGTTTACCAAATTCTTGAGTTGGACATTATAAATAAACTTGTTTTTCATTTATTCAAGAAGGTCTAGATTTACCTAACTTTAAATTTATAAATTGTTAGTAGGTAATATTTATCCAAAATAATAATATTCAGCAGTACTAGTACCAACTATGATAGAAATACTAAGCTAGTCAAGGTAATCTACAAATGGTATGCAGCACGTTGGTTAGGAAGTTGATGATTATTGTGGGTGTGTTGGGTTGGACTCCCAATGTTTTTGACTTAATTTCTTTGAATTGGGCTTTGGGGTTTTGGGCTCCGTAGTCAATTGTTAGACAAATTATTATTCATTTAAGATCTTCTCATCTCCAATTATCAAGATTTTATACCTCAAAATAAGATGTACTTTTTTCATCGCTAACCATAACATACCTCATACCTTAAAACTCATTATACCATTAAGTTGAATCTTATACCTTATATTGAGTCTCATTTTGAGATCTATTTTAAGGTATAGACTCTTCTATATAAGTTATGAAATCTCCATTTTGTACCATTGGAGATGAAATTTTTCATCAAAACTCATTTTAAGGTATAGAATATTCAATGATTGGAGATGGTCTAAATTAGTCACGTTTTGGAATGTGCCAAACTCCTCGTTCCTGACCAGAGACCGGTTGGTATCTGTAGGTAAGCAGCTCTTCCACAAGCAGGGATGGGATACCAGAAAAGATACTAGATAATTCCAAGCAGATCTCAAGCTAATAAGGACCAAAGGAGATTGATTCATGGATCAGAGATCCATTCGGAAACCATGAGAAACGAAGAAGAGTCGCTCACCATGATGATTGATTTTGCTTCCGGCGGCGTTAGTAGAGTTTGGAGGTGCAAGCTTAATTAATTGGTCCATATACAGTAGAACTTCAATAATTTAATACTCGATTAATTAATAGCCTCGCAAAAATAATATTTTTTGTCGGTCCTGACTTGGGTACAACGTAGTAAATTAATAGTTCGCTAAATTTATAAGATAATATAAATTCAAAAATTCATATAGACCCCAAGAAATATATACATTAATAATGTCTTAATATATATAATTAATTATAAATTTATGATGACTTCATGAAAAGTGACTCAATTACGACTAGTTGCGTTTTGAAATTGATATGATCTTGAATCTCATCTTAGACTTTTCTTAACATGGTAAGAATTTCTAGTGTTGTCTTCTCATAACACATTTAATAATGTATACACAATATACTGAAAAATGATGTATATTGATCAACGTATAACAATAATAATTTTATAAATTAATAAGTTATTAATTAATGAATAAATTATTAATTTATCGATTATTTAATATCTCGCCAAATTAATAAATTTTGTCAATCCAAAAACTATAAATTTATAGAGGTTTAACTATATGTGGTTAAGCCCCATTAAGTTGGGCCATAGCCCCAGTGAGTTTCCGGTTGAATTATGTAAATAGCCCGATTAGATTAATTTTGTTATATTTTCTAATTTTATATCATATTATTTAATTAATTTATCCAGTAAGAGATAATTATATGTACACTAATAATGAAAATTAATGAAATTATGTATTCTGATCCATCAATCCGACATGCAAATATATACGCATATAGTTTATATAATTTAATGAATCTTTTCTTCAATTTCTTCGATTTTTTTTGTCAATCGAAAGCATACACATTATGTTATATGTTATGGCTATGCATAATTTATTTATTTTTTTCAAAAAATTTATGCGTTTTGCGTCGAGACTATTACGTATATGATATTTATGTTTTAAAACATTTTTTCTTTATACAAACTCACCCCTAAGGTTAGTTGGTTATTTAATTACTTGAAAGTGGCAAATTGAAGGTAGATATTTATTGACATATCTCTTACTTAATAAAACATGGATTAGAAGACTCTTTCAAGAGAAGATTGAAGATAAAAAGACCATCAACCTCGTATCATGAAAACCTCATGGTCTCAAAGGTAAAAAGCATGCATATGCATTTCACTGTTTTTACTGAGGATGACAAATGTGTTTTTCATCCCTGAAGCCCCTGGAACGTTTTGTTCCATTCTGAAAAATATCTTTCGACTTCAAACTGGTTATAAAACACTTTTAATATACTTCTTTGGTCAAGTAACTTAGTTAGAAAGACAAGTTTTTGTTTCTTACAAACTTAATCTTTAATCTTCATCCTTATCTCTTATAAAGTGAAGATATTTTCTGAAAAGAAGTACATACACCATTTATGTGGCTGTCAAGTTTTGGTTACTTGGCTGGGATTAAAACCCTGTTTTTTATACTCTTTCTCATCCACTTGGCTGGTAAGAGCTGGCTTCTTTCTAAGGCCATTGCATGTGGCCTATATAAGGCACAAGCACCTCTTGTCTTCCTTGGTGGTTTTAACTTGATATTTTGCTTAGTAGGAAAAATTGCCATTGCTCATTTTCTCTCTAAAACTGAGTCTGTTTATACAGCCTCTTTTGTGTTGATCTTTTTGTATTAAAGTCTTCACAAAACACCATTTATACTCATACATACATCTTGCATACCATGAGGTTGGATTGGTAGGTGCAAGCTTCTCAAGTGTTCATAGTGAGTTAATTGCGCGATAACTAGATTCATGTCTGAAACTTGTATATCTTTCTATGGTAAATCTCTATAAAACAAGATGGAGTATCGCTCTTAGATCTAGCGCGCGAGTCTAGTGAAAGGATAGCACCGATACTTTGCTATTATCAGTACTATAGTTTTGTAAA
The DNA here is from genome assembly GCA_946800695.1 of Geum urbanum. NCBI lineage: Eukaryota > Viridiplantae > Streptophyta > Magnoliopsida > Rosales > Rosaceae > Geum > Geum urbanum. The sequence continues at coordinate 23,816,917 of OX327009.1, read as the reverse complement.
AAGAGTTGTTACATAGTGAAAATATTTTGCAGTTTTCATCCCTGAATTCAGGGGTTTCTGCCATAGAGAAAAACATAATTGTGTTATTAGTTTCATCTACAAATAACACGATTTGTTTGCTTTGATAAACTGTTATCCGGATAGAACAACACCTTGTTATCCTTGACAACAGTCTTATATTACTTTTGGTTAAAAGTAGTTAAGGGCCTAATCACTCCTCCACAAGGACCTTCACAAATATATATGTTTTATGGACCTTCTCTAACGCCCTTTCATTATTGTGTTGTTCAATTGAAATTTCAGTGAACCAAGGTATAGCTACCCTAGCATTCTTCGGAGTTGGGGTGAATCAGCTGGTCCTTTTCCTAACTAGGGTGTTGCACTTGCAGCAGAACAATGCTACGGCTGGCTGCCAACAGTGTGAGCAAATGGACTGGAACTGTGTACGTCTTCTCTCTCTCTAGTTGGTGTTTTTCTCAGTGATTCCTTCCTATTTGGGACGCTATAAAACGTGTGCCATCTTGCAAATAATCTTCTTTTTTCGTCGTAAGTACAATGAGCTAAACACTTTATTCAATTTGCTTATCTAGTGCGTCGTACAGAATACAGAATACAGAATACAGAATACAGAGAGAGAGAGAGAGATGATCCCGGCCAATTTCCTCAACTCCTCTTCAAGCTGCCTCCCTCTTTATTTTCAACTCATGCTACTACACAGAAAGCCGGTTCATCTAGCTTTTGCCCAAAACCCAAAATTGGGCCATTGAAGCAGAAGCCCAACCCAAAACCCCCAATATGTATTATATTGAATGAATTAAATCAATTAATCACCAACCAAAGTCATCAACAATTTCCTTCCTCTCATCCACGCACAGAGGCAGCGATGGCTTTGCAAATTGGCTCTGCAAACTCAAAGTCGAGTCCTTTCAGACAAACCCACATTTCACTACTCAAAGCTTCTTGTCTCCCTCAAAAATGCAGCACCACAGTATGGACATCATCCCCTTGTTTGACCAATAGAAGAAGACGTCTCATCAACCTCTCACTCTCACTTTTCGCAGCAGCAGAATTGTTCTTCTCCAATCCAATCTCCGCTGCTGAAGAATCGGAGCTCGAGAGATACACGGATTCCAAGGAGGGTTTCACTCTCCTACGTCCCTCCTCTTGGATAAAGACATGTACGTCAGTCAGTCACTCTTCATTGCACTCTCAGTCTGAATATATTGTTATGTTGTGAAATGTGAGTATGAATATGATCGAGTACGTAGTTGTGATGGATTTGGTTTGCTAGGTTGATAAAGCGGGGGCCACTGCTCTGTTTGAAGATGCAAGTAATGGCAGCAACAATGCCGGTGTTGTGGTGAACCCGGTTAAGCTTACGAGGCTGGGAGACTTCGGCACTCCTCAGTTTGTAGCTGATAAGCTTATACAAACCGAAAAACGCAAGGTATTTCTTTTTGGGCAGTCCTAGATATCTTGTTTTACCTATAAACTTTGTGCTGATGGGTTTCAGATAAGAAACTTATAAATGGGCTGTTGTTAGTGGTATGTAATACAGCAACTACTTTCCGTGATAGAAGTGGAAGGATTTCGTAGGAAAGTGCTACATTTTAGCTCTAGGATTGTCTCTGCATTAGAATTTGGATTTGATGAAACTGCTATTAACTTAAATGGAGTATTGTCATTACCAGGAATGAGTATATATGTGAGTGTATGTTTGATGGAAGGATAGAGTTTAGTGTGTCCCTATTCCGACCATTTTCAATTTTGCTTTGCTTTGCTTCTTTTAGAGCTTAGCTTCCCTTTTAATTTTTATTAGTGAATAGCCATAGGATTGTGATTCGTTTGACTATATGGAGGACACTCTTCAGTAAGCTCTATTTGGTAGTCATTATTGCGTCTAAGATTTTTTTAAAAAAAATTATGAGAATTGTTTTCTCATACTCAATCTTTGTTCATACAGGAAAGTACAAAAGATGCTGAATTTATTAACGTTGCACAGCGATCAGGACAAGGTGGCCTACAAGTATATGAATTTGAGTATAAGGTTGACAGCACTAGGGGAGGCTTCAAAAGAATCTTCTCAGCCGCATTTGTGGCCTCGAAGAAGCTCTACGTCCTAAATATTACTCACTCGGACAAACCAGAAAGTGCTTTAGACTCCCATACAAGAGCTATAATGGAACAAGCTCTTCATTCCTCTGATGCAACAACTTAATGTATGTAACATCACGTTCTTCAATCTAGGGGTCGGCAAAACGTCCGGCCCGGCCCATGTATAGCCGGCACGAGCCGGGCTGGGCTGGGCCTCAACAACATTTTAATATTTGCGGGCCGGGCCGGACCGGGGTTTATCTTTTATATAAGGATCCGGGCCAGGCCCATTCAAGCGGATTTTGCGTGCTTTTGCGGGCTTTTACGGGCCGGGCCTATCGGGCTTTAATTATTAAAAAATTAAGACATTTCAAAATAAACGTAACCTTCATCCATGCACTGGGGTTTAAACGTACTCCGACGAGTCTAAATTTTACGTACGGTGTTTATCACTATAAGATGTACCTTTCTACATGTCCTCGTTTATCATTAAAACATATTTAATTCTCATATTGCTTGAATTATCCATATGTATATTAATGTTCTTACATTTAATCCTTTATTATATGGAATGAAATACTTTTGTGAAACTTAATCGGACATGTTTAATTATTTTATAAATTGACCGTTAGATTGATTGGTTAGAATATTATAACCATGCCTTTAAAATTTTATAAATTTTGGACTTGATTTAGACATCGATCCATGTATTTCGCCAAATATGACCGTAGTACTCTTACAACTAAAACAGAAATTACCCCTCCCGAAAATAATTTTTTAACATCAAATTTTGGACATATATTCTTATGGAATACATATCTATCTCATAGTGTCAAAAAAATTGACATAAAAAAATTAATTTATCTACTCCCCCCTTAGGAAAATAAGGAAAATAAGATGAGTGTGTTTTAGTGTTTTCACAAATTTTGTTTAACTGTATTGACTGGGATCCAAACGTACTTCGATTAGGCTAATTTTTACGTACAGTGTCTTTTATTACAAGGTGAACTATTATATATGACTTTCTTTATTGTTAAAACATTTTTAATTCTTATATTGCTTGAATTCTCTACATGCACACTAATGTTCTTACCTTTATTCCTTGGTTATATGGGTTGAAAGACCTTTGTGAAACGTAATCGATCATGTATCATCATTTTACAAAACTGACTGTCAGATTGGTTATTCATAATATTCTAAGCATGCCGTTAAAAATTTATAAATTTTGGACTTGATTTAGACCTACATCTATGGGTTTCGCTAAATGTGACTGTAGTACCCTTACAACTAAAACGTAAATTACCCATCCCTAAAGGAATTTTTTAAGATCAAAATTTTAACACACATTCTTGTAAATTACATATCTATCTCATAGTGTAAAAAAAATTGACATAAAAATTTGATTTATCTAGTTTCTCCATGGAAAAATAAGCAATATATAAGAGAAGGGTATTGATGTCATTTCACACACTCTCAATTAAACTCTCACCATTGAAAAATTACAAGATGTAATCTGAACCATCTATTATATTTACTGTTTTACTATGTAAGGTAAATCGATAAAAAAAATTACAATGAAACCCTAAACCCTAACTTACTCTAAACCTCAAAATTCCTAAAACCTAAAATCTAACTTACTCTAAACCTCAAAAATCCTAAACCTTAACTTACCCTAAATCTCAATCCCCTAAACCCTAACTTACCTTAAACCTAAACTTTAACTTATCCTAAACTTTAAACAATGATTTAATAGTAAAATAGATACACAAATATAACTATATATGGAATTCCAATATTTGATCAATATATGTATATGTAATATATATAGACATACACAAATATAAAATATATATATATAGTACTAGTCACTATATTATATATAAGTGTAGGTATAATGATATATGCACTATTATCTTATATATATAAAAAAAAATTACGGGCTTTGACGGGCCGGGCCTAACGGGCCTTGACGGGTTTTTGGCGGGCCGGGCCGGGCTTTAGATCTCTAAACCAAGTTCGGCCCACCAACCACCTTGGCGGGCTTTTGCGGACTTTTTTTCGGGCCGGGCCGGGCTTTTAGCCCACGGGCTTGCGGGCCTCCACCGGCCCACGAGGCCCACGGGCCAAATGATGACCCCTACTTCCATCAATACAAATTTGCTCTCTGATATCAGTGTGTCAAACCAAATTGATGGTAATGCAGTGACTTTGATATTCCCCATGAGGTGGAAAATACCAAATGTGTTATACATAATGCGGCTACTAACTCATTGTTCAATGGCTTATGGCTGCTGACAATTGTTCAATGGTTGCTGACAATTGTTATCATTAACGTCACCTACTGTTTCATAACTGATGGGTTCGTAAGACTCTTGCAAAGAAGTCGAGCCTACAAAATTCTTCAGTATAGTATAACTTCAGTAATGTTCAAAATCTTATTAATGTAAGAAAACATTTAAAAATAAAGTTATGTCCTTCTACTGAAATTTATGCGAAAAACAATATGTGAGTTGTGACGACCCAGAACAGAATCAGCAGTGTAATCAGTTTAATCTACGAGCTCGCGTGTTGTCGCAGAGTTTCGGCAGTATTTGAATCGCCGGATTTGTTAACGACTTAATCATTGACCGAGAATTGGAGCTGGGTCTCTTCTTGAGAGTCGTTGTACATGTGATTTCGAGTTCGTAGGCGGTTCCGGATCGTTATTTGGACGACCGAGGAATTTATTATGAATATTTGAAGTTTCGACGGAATCGGGTTATAATAGTGATGTTCTTAGCGACTAAATTACTGGACGAGAATTTGGTTTCGGCTTTTGCACGGAAGTTGTTCAGAATTTAATTTCGAATTTGTGGGAATTTCCGGAGCATTATTCTGAGTTACGAAGATTAAGTTGTGATTATTTCCGATTGTTGATTATTTAGTCGATTTAAATGAGTTGGTTTGAACAGTTGACTTTTTATCCAATTGGTCGATGTGTTTGACTTCGGGTGATAATTGAAGAGCATGTCGAGTCGAGTTTGTGGCCGCGAGAATTATCGGAATCGGAATTACGACGAGTAAGTTTTGGATATTCGAAGTTGTCGCAATTAATTGGGGAATTTTCCTTATTTGGCAAGTATATAAATAGAAGGTTTCCAAAACAGGCAAGTCAACATTGGGCCATAAATTCTTTGACCCGGTCAACTCGGTTTGACCGAGCTGTGGAGATGGTGGTGCGACACCGTATGGCTCGCCGACGGCAAGGGACGTTCCGACCACCCCCCGGCGTGGGGGTGGTCTTGTTCTCTTTGTCTCGAGGTCCCGAACTCATCTCCGGCCTCTTTTTCCGGCATGGTCCACGGTGGAGAGAGAATTATCCGGCCAAAAATGGAGGAAAACTTGGTGATTCGGGTTCAATGATTTAGACCGATTCGAGCTACAATTTGTAGTGGGCTTTGAAGCTCTCCTCACATACAAGCTACCATGTAAGTTTGGTGATCTAGTTTTGCTTGAGCTTGGAGAATTTTGGATTGGAAAATTTGGTACCAATTCGGTTTATCATGAAATTGGACTAGTTAGATATTGAATTGGCCTTTGTTGCAGTTATGAAAGTTGCTCAGTGGGTGATTTTGCATGGAATGGTGGTTGCCCCGCCGGAAAATTTTCTGTTTGACGGCGGCGCCACCGTTGACGGCGGTCAACGCGGCGGTCAACGGTCAAAGTTTTACTTTTTGGAGTTTTCGACAAGTTGCATGTCATTTCACTCGAAATCGCGCCCCGATCGCAGTGGGGAGGTTCGTTTTTCGAGTTGAGCGTCCGAAAGTATAGTGAGGTATTGAGATGTTCATATCGAATTTTCGAAGATTCGTCGTATTCGAATTATGTGTTTCCGAGAACGGTGGTTTCTCGAGATTTGTAATGTATTGTCGAGTTATGATTTTGAGAAATGGTTATTGTGATTATTCAGGGGTTCGTGATCGTTCTTTTGGTGAGGGACTTTCCGCCGGATCACGGGTTAACGCGAACTGCGTTACGCTAGTCTATGAGTGGATATTTCTTTTCACGGATTGATTGCGAGTCTTTCATATATGATTTACGAACTTGAGCATGCAGATTGATTATGATTTTATGAGCATGTGTTTTACGATTATGCACATACGAATATACGTATACGATTATACATACATATATATCATGTTTTATTGCATGTGCATGAAAAGGATTTATGATTTGATTTACACAGAGTACAGTCTTGGTTACGTAGTTGTATCGATACATATTGGCTTCTCGGCTGATCCCCGAGTACGCTCCGGGGGGGGGGGGGGGTGGACAGATATCCTGACCCGAGGCCTTTCTGGCTAGGAATCACGTGTGGGTCTGGGATCCCGTGATTCAGACTGTGCTATCGCGTGGTAGTCCATGAGTGATTCCGCGATTTTTATGTTGCATGCTTCGTATGCGTGAGGAGTTAGAGTCTCCCTCGTGTACTCGGACGCGTGAGGAGTTAGAGTCTCCCTCGTGTACCATTTGATTATTTATACTTTCGACTCGCATACGTTTTTATAATATATATTACTTGGTGAAAGAAATTTATTTTCGTCCACTCACTCTAACGATTTTCATGTCTTTCCCCTGGGCTTTTCGGTTTCCGTGCCAAGTTTGCAGTTCGGACTCTGGTGTCGCTCGTCATGGTCGGAGGCATAGTGCTCGAGCTCCCTTATTTCTTCCAGTAGGTTTATTGTTCTACCTACTGTGGTATACTTATATGTTTATGCATTAGAGGTTGCTCTGAGTAATCTGTTGTTTACGTTGTACGATTTTACTTCGAATTTCAGTAAAGTACTATTATATTTATTGTTTTACTTTACTGTTGATATATTGAGAAATCCGGATGGGATTGGTGCCCACGGTTTGCTTTTTGTGGCATAGAATGAAGTGTATTTTCCGCGTGCAGGTAATGGTAATTCTACGTTAGTAGCGAAACTCTGCCGAAATTTTGAAAAAATTTTGTTGGTTCGTGTTTTCGAGGGGGTTCGATTCCGGTTTAGGCAACTAAATCGGGGTTGGGTCCTTTCATGAGTGATGTAAAATCCCATGTTGTACTTTACACGTAAATAAAACTCACGACAAAATTGACGCAAAAATTGAAATCCAACTGAAGAGTACTAAATCTAAAAACTAAAGATTTGAAACTGAAATAAATTAAATAAGGTAAGGATCTAAGGACCTAACATCCCGGGTCGTCTAACGCCGGTTAGGAGCCTAGCATCCATGATGACATGTGACTAACGTGACTCACTAAAACATCTAAAATAATTGTGTGATCAAGCTAGCACTCTAGGATCTGATAGCTCAAACATAATGAGTGTACTAAGGGAGGTGGTGATCAAACGGTCTAGCTAGCGCCTGTCACCTAATGTCGTCTAGGGTCTAGTTAGCCTAGACGACATAAGTCACTTGATGATCAATCGAGTGACTCGTATGCGCATACGTAAACTGATTGGACTGAGCCTCCAGGGTATCGGTTATAAGAGCCATAAACTGAAATACTGTAAATTAAAATCCATCTGAACTGGACGCTTAATTGAGCGTCATACACTGAGACACATCTGAACTGAACGATAATCTGACGGTGTCAACTACTTGAATAAACTAGATTAAGACATTTTATTGGCTAACTGAAATCATAAACATAAAAACTAAATAGATTTAAGATTTCTAGCTAAGATGAACTAAAAACATAAACGTTAATAATCAGAAATGCAAATTGAAACGTAAATCATAACCAACAACCATACCCAAAAATATAAAAGCTTTGAAGCTTGGGAAGTCGAGCTCCAAACTAGGTCAACCGGAAATCTAAAACATAAAGTAACACTATAAAGGTTTAGCATAACGAGAATCATAAGGCATAACCAGTTGAAAAATTATCCTAGATAACTATAAATAATAAATAAAACTCGAATACGTGTTCGGTACAAAGAGAGGAGTCAACTCACCACTTACGACTAGGTTAACCCCTCGGCTACATTCCTTGCCCGAAACCGCACTCATCATTCTCCTTGCATCCCAAAACCACATTTGCAGTGGTTCGAATCAACTAGGCGATGCTCGATTAATTTTATTCCGATTTCCTATTCGAATGCCGGATCTTAATTTATGAGTGTAATGTGAGAAAAGGTACCAAAAATGGACTAAATTGGATTCTTGAATCTCACCCGTCGAAGGAGGAATTTTGTCTAAATGTGGATCTTACACGCCATTATAAACGGCGCCGCATGGAACCCACGCGCCACCACTATCGGCCGCTTATGAAACCTGCAATCCATATACCACATAGGGGTGAGATCCGGGGGGTTTGATTCGATTTTTGATAGAAATCGTAACCAAACTGAACAATTTTTTTCGATTCTGTTCGGTTCAGTTTTAAAATATTCAACAACAAAAATCGAGTCATTCGGTTCGGTTTGGATTGGTTTAAAATTTCAGTTTTTTCGGGGTTTTTTTATTATAAAATAAGTAGAACAGACTTACCCAAAAAAATTACTTGATAAATAGAAGAAATAATGTAATACTCCATCAGTTATGCTTAATTCAACAAATTGTAATATAGGGTCAGTCTAGTTGTTCTCCACTTCCCTTGTTACAAATTGTACACTTGATAAACCTGAAATGCTGATAAAGTACCAGTACCTTTAAAACTAATACTAGAAATAGCATAGCAATTCCAAACATCCAATTTCAAATTTTCAAGTTACGACATCAATTCAAAGTCTCTTAATAGCAAAGAAAACATTCCACAAATAACATGTGGATCAGTTTCAACAATCCACAAAGCAAATAATCCAAAAGTTAAGAAAATAGCAAAACAACAAACTAATGTAAACATTTCAGCAAAGCTCTAGCAGCTTGCTTCAGTCTGCACAGAAAGTGACAAAGTCCAATCCCAATCACAATCACAATCTAGAATAAACTCAATCACAATCACAATCACAGTCACAGTCTCTTCAACAATAAATGAAACTAAATCAATTGAATCCAAACCTTTAGAACTTGATCCTGCTGTAAAAGAGAGGCTACTGAAATTAACTTCAGAACAACTTGAGCTTGCTGTCAAATCATGGAAATTCGACTAATCAACCGACTATAATCACGAAATCAACTACCCAAATCAATCAGTCAATCACCCAATCATGAAAAGAGAGAGCTTACCAAAGAACTTGAGAAGTCGCGCAGTCGGGCGACTCGGGCCACTGCACGACGAGAGTAGGGCGAGGCAGCAAATCAAGATTTTGAGAGAGAGAGAGAGGTAGCGCGAGTTTGCAAAGGAGGTCGTGAGCTTACCGAGGTGACCGAGCTATTATGTGAGACTGAGAGAGAACGACGACTCGTGGTGGCGAGGTAGGTCACGAGCTCACCTAGGTGACCGAGTTATTCAGTGAGATTGAGAGAGAAAGGCGACTTGTGGTCGCGATGTAGGTCGTGATCTCACTGAGTGAGATTGAGGGAGAAAGGGTGCGCTACTCGATTGCTCCCAAATTCCCAATATAGAACCCTTAAGTTTTTCTTTATCTCATCCTTATATAGTTCAACTAAGTGAACTAACAATAACCTTGTATCTGACCACCAAAACGTGGTCATTTTGGATATGCTCGATTTTTTCGGTTTTTCTGTTTGGTTCGGGTTTTTTTAAATCCAAAATCGAAATTGAACAGAATTTTTTCGGTTTTTCGGTATTTCAGTTCAAATTTTTTGGGCTACGATTACAATTCGGCTAAATTTTTTCCGGTTTTTGGTTCGGAAGTCCCATCCCTAATACCACATGGAAGATCGTGTCAAGCTCAACAACTTCATTGAAGCAACCTATATAAAAAACCTGGCCAGAACTTGTCCGAAACTACCTCAAAAACTCAGAAAAACTCACCAGAATTTGGCTTCTTGAGCAACGGTCTTCAAAATCCCCAAGGCGTTGCTGCCCAACTCTGGTCGGAATACCGTTTTCGATGACGGAGCTGAACCGTGAAACCCAAGAAGTTATCTCGGCTTCGAGTTGCCTTCGATTGGTGATGCATGGTTGAAATAAAGGTTTGGAGAGGTCGTGGAGAAGACGGCCGTCAGTTTTTGACCAGAAAAACTCGACGCGGTGGCCTGATGGCAAAAATCCAATCGGGTTGGATCCGGTCGTCAGGTCACTATCCGGGTCGCGCGAGATGAGTTTCTACCTAGGGTTGAAATTTTTGATTAGGTCTAAATGAATCAACGGTCTAGATCAATCCTTTGATAGATCTGACGGTCCTACTAATTTGACCAACGGTAGATTTAATAATTAAATTTTTTCTATCACGAATTTCGAAAATTCATATGAATTAGCTAGGACCTCCGAAAAATCTAATAAAAATATGCACAAGTTTGTAATAATTCCCTTTACAACTTTCATGAAGGAAGTTAATCAAAAACACATCTTCTAAAAATGTTGATTATTATATTACAACTAAAATATTATTCTCTATAGATGCACAAAAGTTGGATTGACTCGTGAATATGCTCGAGCTACACTAGGATTTTTATATTGCAACAATCAGAGTTACACTAGGATTCGCAATTAATCAATCAGTACTAATTTTTCTCATGTTTAAGGAAATTATATTCTTGATCTCCCGTTGTGAGTATTGTCTTAATTGGATTAGAAGTAGAGATTCTATCAATCCCTAATTTATAGGGATACTTAATAATTGATTGTAATGCCTATATTTAAGGTCATCTATCAATGAATAAAGATATAAATTCAGTCTACAGTTATTGTGTTTACGTTTATCCTTCAACACGTACGTTATCAGCACCTCTTGAGTTGATAGTCATCACCACAAAAAGAAAAACCCTAACCCTACAAACACAATACCTTCACTATTAACATCATCACTGTCGGCCACTACCGTCAGCTACCACAACCGAATTCTCACTGTCGTTAACCCTTTTCACTTCACCGAAAAAAAGAAGCAGAAGCAAATTCGTCAAGATTGGTCACCTTTCTGCATCTTGTTTTTGATGAGCTCTTCCTCCTAGTACTAAATCTTTATTCATGTCGAGCACTAACAAGGCAAATTTTTTAACCTTCTTGAATTTAAAAATTAGGTTGCAAAACTTAATTACCGCAACACCATAGATATAGGACTAGACTTATGTTGATTGTTGTTGTGATATATTTTCATATTATATGTCTAGTAGGAGGATTTCATCACCTCTTTTCTAAAAAAAGTTTGATTAGTGACGGTTATGAGGGAGTCACTGTATAAAGAAAAACGAAAGAAAAATCGATATTTGTGACTGATTTTGATTGTCACGGTTTCTGGGTGTGGTATGAAGCCACCATTTATCGAGCATCGATTTTGTGACCATATATCTTGGTTCTTATTCCCTAAACATGATATTAGTGATCGTGGTTTTCAATCGATACTAATTTTCTCATTTGTCTCTTTTGTAGATGATTTCAACTAAGCGAGCAAGGCATGACTTTGACATTCTTGATGCCAATGGAACAGTACCATCGCTGGGTTTCCAATGTAGAGTATACTTTAATCAGAAAAAAAACTCACTAACACTATCCACCCACCAACCGGTGTGAATGCACTCCAACCTAGTCCAGCTTGTAAAGCTCAAGCCCTCATATTTTTGAGGCATCATATCCATCCAGTTCATAAGAAGCAGTACTTAAAAAAGAATGATCCCAAGAATTTATGAGATGCTTTAAAGCAACGCTTCAACAATGTGCATGACGCATAGCTTCCAAAATTGTCCGAGAGACGGGATCAAATATGTCTATTGCATTATCTGAAGATTGATTTCTTCAATCAAGCTATGTTAGAGGTACAATCGGAACTGAGCTTTTGTAGAGTTGAAAAGACATATCAGGCTATGATCGAGAAGACTTTGAACACCTTCCATTCTTCCATGAGTCTTCTCGCTCACCAATATAGGATTGAGTTCGAGCAAGGAAGAATCACCACTTTTAGTGATCTCATAAATATCGTTGCTAAAAAGGAGAGACATCATGAGATAATTCTCAATAATATTGCAAGGCCCACTGGACCAAGAAAAACACCTGAGAATTATAACACTAATAAGAATGCACATAAGGAAAAGAAGAACAATCATTCTAAGCCTTCTAACAACCATGGTGGGAGAGGAGGATGTGACAGAGGTCGTCTTAGAGGTCGTAGTCAAAATTTGACTTGGAATCGCAAAGACACAAGGTCCAATAACTCCAACAAGAATCAGTCTGGTTCCGTTTCAAGGAATAATGACAATTCTTCCAACTCTTCTCCATCTGGCAAATATCCCTGGTTCAAGTTTGGCTCTCCTAAACATATGCACAAGTAATGTCGTGCAAGCAAGGACATCCAAAATATCTACAAGAGACACAAACAATATTTGGCATAAGAGGCTAACTCTGCTAGAAGGGATCATAAGATGGAAGAAGACTATGATGTCACTCTCATAGTAGCAGATGACAAGAAGGAGAGCCTTGAGACTCCAAATTTTTATTAGTTTATGTATTAGGTTGTTATTTATGCTATGTAATCAAGTTTAGTTTTATTTTTGGCTTGTTTTGGTCATATTTTGAGACTTTATTTTTAGTCGATTTTTGGAATAAGAATCTTTGACGTAATTTATGTTGGCAAAGTAATGGAATTTCTCTATTTTCAATATATGAAAGTATTAAGAATGTTATTTTACTTCATAATGCATGAATAGTTTGACATATACAATATTTCATGGTACTAGGATACCCAAAAACCAGCAAAAACGAGGATGTTATGATCTTAGGCATTTCGACCCGTCGAGATGACAACCCTGGATCACTTTTGACATGTTTCGACCTATCGAAATTTTGTCATATTTGTTCTTTGACCCTTCGAGAAGATTGTCCTCCGTCCAATTTTTGGAATATTTCAACTCATCGAATGGTAGGTCTCAACACATCAAGACTGTTACCCTGGATCATTATTCACACATTCTTCGACCCTTCGAAGCTAGGATCATGACCTCGACCTCGCTCTCTCTCGACCCATCGAGAGAATGCCTCGACCTGTCAAACAGGGTACCCTGGATCTGATTCTGAACTGTTTTTTACCCGTCGAAGATTCCTTCGATCCGTCGAGGTTCGTGACCAAAATTGGTGTTGTTTTGATGTTGTTTGTACATTTGTTTTTTCATGCCATGTCAAGACTCTATAAGGGTCACAACCCTTTGAAATTATTTAAGTATTCACTTAAAGTATTCACCATGTCTTGAGTTCAAAGACTAGTTGATTTACATTCTTTTGTAGATGTTTGAAGGCGAGACTGAGTGTTCAGCAGATAGTGGTATTACCCATACTATTATGCAGAATAGGCAATTATTTAGACTTCTTATGTCATATAGTTTCTCAGTGACAACTGTGATTGGTTAAGCGTCGATTATATAAGAGTGTGGTCCAGCATAATTTTTGCTACATGCGGACTTGAATTTATGTCACTGATGCCTTATACACACAAAAGGCTAATCAAACTTTGAATCTTGCTGAGTTTTAAGGACATTAGAGCCAAAAGTTTACACTTGGAAACATATTGTGAGAATGACAAAGAGTTCTTGTATGTTACCTCCATAGAATGTGGTAGAAAGAGCATTCTAGAGAAGTTTATTAGCACTCGTAGAGGTACATATCTTACTACAATTCGGATCATTGAATCCAATGTAGTCATTTACACTATTATGTGTGACTCTGACACATATAAGCTTTGGTATTATTGTCTGGGTCATCTAAGTCGAGATATGATGATCAAGATATTGAAAAAATATCATGATCAAGATATTGTGTTACATGCAGCTATGTTTATTCGTTTCAGACCCGTAGCATACCAACCATTCAGTGCATACTAGCTAGTAACTGGGTATAAGTCCGACATTTCACATCTACACATATTTGATTGTGTTGTTTATGTACTTATTACGCCTCCACTGCATACAAAAATGGGTCCTCAACGATGATTAGGCATTTATGTTAATTAAGAATCTCCAATGATTATTCGTTATCTATAACCTTTGAAAACATATATCTTTACTTCTAGATTTGTAGATTGTCACTTTGATGAGACGTACTTTCCGCCATTATGGGGAGATATGACTGGCGTCAAGAATTGACGTGGTCAAACCTCACTATTTCTCATCATAATCCCTGGACATCTCAGAGTGAGATAGAAGTGTGACATATTCTCGATCTTTAGAAAGTAGTATATTTGATGCCTAACTCCTTTATTGATATCGTGAAAGTGACGAGATCAGATATACCTATTGTAAACATTCTTGTAAGGTTAGAAGTCCATAGTAATGGGCGAGTAAATGCCACACCAAGTCGAGGAGATGATCCATTAGCCCAGGGTAGAGGTGTGACGTTGGCCTCGGCTCCCACTAGGAAGAGGAGGAGACTAAGAAAATCCACAGATAAGCCTCTAGTTAAAAGGTAGGCTATCAAGGCACAAAATGATCATTTCATCATCAACGCAATGAATCCTTCACATGAGATTGTTCTTGACTACAGTTATGTCCTAGAATCATAATTGACATCTCTAGGAGACGCCTTAGAGCCATATGTGATGTCTAAGAACAAGGAAATCTCACTAAGTAACAATGATGCTTGCGTTATTATGAAAAGATATTTCATGTTAGTTGATGATACATTTGCTTATTCCGTCGCTCAAAAGATTATTGGCGACGATGAAGTGGAACCTTGCTCTGGCCAAAATGGAAAGATGTCAGACACATACCGGAAGATCAAGAATATACTTTCCTTAAACACCTCCCTTGTGTTGAGTTCCTAATGTATGATGCATAATTTGTTGCCTCACTAAAAACCTTGCCAAGTAAAAAAAAACCTAATGGGCAAAACAAAGACTTGATCGAAGGAAAAAAGGGTAAAACTCATCAACTACGAATGATACTACATGTGATGTAGACTCTCTCCAGTGTCTACCAAAATGTGACTCCCCCTTATTGGTAACTCAATCTAGGAGTTCAAATAATCTTTGTATGCCAATGCGCTTCACATGTTTTAGAAATGTTGATTTTGGAAGTGAATTGGAGAACAAGTCTGCAACATTATTTGCTCACATAAATATTCAATAATTGTTATTGTTGCTGATTGAATAAGAACTTTGGCAAAATGTGTTTAATATTGTCACCCTTAATGTATCCTAACTTTAAATGCTCAATGCAAGCCGCATTATCCTCAAATATGCAAGTTGTGTTGTCATAGTAGATGGTAATCTACTATACCCTCGAATATGGTATATAACTGACCTAAGCCATACACACTTTTTAATTGCTTCATGCAATGCTCTGATCTCATAATGATTCGAGGAAGTAGCAACAAGGGTTTCGTTTATAGATTTCTAAGAAATCGTCGTATTCCCAATGGTGAAAAATAACCAATTTTAAATGTCCTATATATGGATCAAATAGATACCTAGCATAAACAAATCCAACGTCAGCTTGATTGGTCAAAGGTGTCTCTCGACCCATTCGGTCAATCCAAGGACATGCATTCGATGAGTCAAGAAAAGCTCTCAACGGGTCGAAAATTCCAGAATAAGAATGCTGCGTTTCTACCATTCCATTTACTAAAATTTCAAGTTTCTCTCTTGCTTCTTTGTAGGGAAAGAGTAAGCCCAAGTCAATGGATCTTTTCAAGTACTTGAAGATTTTTTTCACTCCAACTCAATGGCGTTGCATATGTGCAAAGCTAAATCTAGTTACTATGTTCACAGAGAAGGCAATGTCTAGACATGTGTACTGAGCTAATGATAAGACCTACCCCAAATTACAGTAGTAATCCAGGGTAAGTCTTGTGGGACTCGTATTAGAGTATCTAGTACTTGGCTAATCGGTACCAGGTACTCTAGCACGAGTTACCTAGAACTTCAACTGAAAACCTACATTGAGAAGACATAAGTTTTGGACTATCATGCCTCGTACTCTGGACGGTCACGACTTTAGCTGGCAAACCTGAAAACTAGGCAATTTAAAACAAAGGGCTCAGGGAAAAGCATAAAACATAAAATAGAGTGAGTAGACAAAAATCATAAACTATGTAAATTAGTAAAATTATAACTATATGTCTTTCCGCTAATTTCTGTGAAATAATCCGAGTTCAAATATCATAACTGAATTGCAAATGTAGGTGGTCGCTCAAGAGTTTTTCCCTAACCTAAGCATAATGAGCTAGACGAGGTATCTTGACCTTCTCTGAAGGGCCAGATGAGACAACCTGACCTCCTCTGACTAGTCTATCTGGTGATCAACCAAACAGTCAGTGCATTGATGCAACTAACTAAAGCCATCACAAAGAAAAAACCTCCAATTTTAAACTGTTCTAAAAATATACCGTAAATTAAATTGAAATACTGAAATACTAAAAATTGAACTCGCTATGACTGTGAAAATAAAAAGGGGTCCACTCATAGTACTGTGTCGTGATTTCCACCAAGCCAAAATCTGTCTATTGGCGTTTTAAATATCTGACAGTGGCTGCTAATACGTCATCCTGAAACAATGATTATTATTTAATAACTAATCGTCAAAAATCATAATGAATAGCTAAGCTCGTATAGCAACAAGCATTCTTAATCTGTAACAAATTCAAATTCTTGAATCCTTTTATAGTTGCAACATATTCCTTAAACGTTATGCGACTCGAAGTCAAATCGACTATTGACTCAACCGTTCGATATAATTGTAAAATCATTTAAATAATATCTGATTAACCACATGTCTTAATCAATAATGTCCAAATTAATTCAATAACCTCTTCATTACAATCGGTACGAAATTACGAGCAAAATGACATAAAACTTACATAAAAATACCCTTTGCCGGAGCGCCGCCGTGGACCACCGCCGGCGGCGGTGGCGCCTATGATTTTTTCCGGTGACCCGAACTTAAAAAACATCCAAAATCTTGCAAACAACAATTTTCTCAACTACACCAAATTCTAATTCAACCTTTAAGTAGTCCAATTTACCTTAAAACCAAAATTCACCAAAAACTTCAATCCTTCAATTCTCCTTGCTTCGGTCGAATTAGAACGTGTTCTTGGTGTCCTTAACTTCATGGTGAGGAGAGCTTCAAAGCTCAATAGGTTTCGTTGGTCGATTTGGCCGAAAAAATATCTACCCGAAACCCATCAATTCTCAGTTTTTCTCCTTGAAATTCCATCTAATTCCGGTTGATTTGGTGGTAGAGACCATAGGGAAAAGGAATAGGAGAGTGAGATGCTTCTTTTAACACCTTGGTCGATGGTTTTGGTGGCCGGCCGAGGAACGTTGCTAGCAAGCCACGGTGAGGAGAGAGAACCGCGTGGGAGAGAGAGAGAGGGAGAGAGGAGAGAGAAAAAGCCTAGACCCAAAAAAGAAAGTTTTGACTTTTCATTTTTGGAAAATCCTATTTATATGTGCGAATTGCGACTAATCAATTGTAAAACTGTACAAAACTTTCATTGACCGTAATTTCTTCGTCATAACTCCGATTTAAAAACTTGACGTGGCTATGAACCCGTCTCGATAAACTCTACAACTTTCCTCAATATAATTTTCCAAAATAGAAAATTCATTTTTGTTTTTCTATTTATGACTATTACATTTTTGATAAACTTCTGTTGATCATAACTTTCTTGTTGTAACTCCATTTTAAGCATTCATCGCGTCTACGGACTTGTCAACAATTTTTACGACTTCCACCCAAAGTCAACCAACTTCAACAATATGATAAAAAATCAACTAAAAAGCTCTCAATATTTATCGATGGTGACAAAACTAACTACCTTTCTTGATTAACCTTAAATAAATCATAAAAAAAAAATCTCGGGACAAGATGTCACAATCTACCTCCCTTAAGAGAATTTTGTCCTCAAAATTTACACACATACTAGTAAAACACCAACGGGTACTACTCCTGCATGGGTTCTTTCGGCCTGCAAGTAACATCCACAACTAAGAGTGGTTATATGTAACACCATCACAATGAATCTCTTTATTACAAAGTCGTGTTCTCCTAATCGAGAGTCTCAAACAACCACTCATTATTAGCCTAGTACATAAAAGGGTCAGGATGCGACCTCTGTAATATAAATAACTAAAACATCTTATATCCATGTCTCTCAAATAGAAATTGCTAATAATGATGTCGGCATGCCCGGTCAGTCCAGCCTTCAGTTGTAGTTTTGATATGTCAGCTGCCTAGATGATGGTATAGCTCTGCCTCTTGAAGTGTCTCCTTATCACCACTTGAACCCTGAACCATAAGCCTACCAGAGGTGTTCCTCAACAAACATTCCCACATAAAAGTGACCCTCGTGGCAACAAAGGTAACAACTTGAAGACTCAAACTGTCAATTCTAAAGCCGTAACATAAGTGGTCATTTGATTGATCTCAGAGAACATTCTAACCTTACTCAATTCCCTTATTTTTGAAAATTCTACTGAAAATTTGGCATAGTTTCCTCTCAAAATCAAGGAACCCAAAAACCTGCATAAGGAGAATACTTTGAGTAATCAAATCCCAAAAATAAACCATGAGCACCGAACCCCATCCGGATTTCTCATAATCAAACTCAATAACACTATGAACATAAGTCACTAATACTCATTTGAATTTATAAATCACAATGATTGCAATACTAAATATCTCCACAGTTTAATCTATAAGGACTAACTCAAATATCAATAATTAATAACTATAATGTAGCGAGGCTCATACGAAATCACTGAGATTTGTCTTAAATATGCCCAAAACTAAGGGCGGACTCCAAAGAGTCAAACTGCCATCTCAATTCACTGTCTATTTTTTGAGATATGAACTCATCTTCCCATTTAAGGTCGGAGCAATCCTGATAGGCTATGCATTTGTCTGCGATAAATGAGTAATAATTATATGCAAATTGAGTCCCAAAACCCAATGTACTATTCTCGTGACTCAAAGACAACAATCTGAATATCCCTAACTCACATACAGGTCTCAAATATAAACATATCCACTATTATTCAACGCCAAAAATTTGTTGGTAATAGACATAGACCTCTGTTTATAAATAAACATATGCCTACAAAATCTGTCAACTCGAGGAGGTAAAACACCGAGGCCCTAATCAACATATCTAGTTCCAATCTCGAATTGAATAATTGAATTTCTGCCATCTCCCTCTCTGTACAGCTATAAACACTTGTGATCCCCCTTGACACTGGATACTTAACCAATGTAAATTAACCAAAAGATCAGAATGCTTTGAAGTCCAAGGAACGAGACAACTCTCCTGTAGTAATCAATTATAAGACTATGTATCCCATATGACTAATAAACTACATTTTCATCGAAGACAATCAAAACTTTCTGGAAGTTTGCATTCTTGTACATGATTCTCAAATATACCCATACGGATGATGATCGCCGGGTCATCTACATGATACTCCTCTAACTAGTCCGTGAGAATCTAGAGGATGTGCAACATATTAAACTCAAATTATACTCATTTACCTTCTCGTGAACTCCCATATTCATAACTGAAAAATTCACATTCTCGAGCTAACTGCTCATTTCAAGTACTCAAATTAATATCGTACTAGATTCGAGCACCTCATAGTGCACAATAGTTGATTCTGCTACTATTCAACACCTAAAGGTTCATTGGGACTTATACAGGGAATCTATTTCACTTACGGAGATTAAATCATGACTCAAAAAACTCCACAGAAAACATAAAAACAATGAACTTGAGCAATAGGTCTTAAACCCAAAAGAAGCTATCTCCCTTAACAAAGGGAAACCCAGTAATTTCTCAAAAAAGCTAGCATGATTCTCCGTGAACCATAATTCACATACACTGTAGTGAAGAATAGTAAAGCGCCTTTCACATTCTCTCTACGTTTTTGCTATGATACCTTGACAAACAATCCTCTAAGCAAAGATTGCTTGCATTGTCTAAATGATACGCATTCATCTATTCTAAAAGGAATCTTGCAATCATGCATTACCTATTGGATCAAGTGACACATTCCCATTACTCTCAAGCGTACTCATAAAAAATCCTTGCATTTTTAAAAGTTCTCTTAAAGGAATGTAGTATGCACAGCTAAGGCCCGCACATAAATGCATTATCTCCAGGGAGTTCTTATGATTCCTAACTGAACTAAAGAAATTATAATTTTTAACCTAGTTGTTCCACGCTTGTGACCTCCTGCAAGTGAGGAGAATGTTAGCGGTATACGACAATCGATGACTAACTCCTGTGACGAATGGAAGTTGGTGTCAAATCTAAGAGTCATTTTCTTGGAAAACAAAACTGAACAAGTTAAATCACACGTGGTTGGATGAAATTAAATCGCCGACAATAGATTGAAATTTACTAAAAATTGAAATACTAAAATACTAAAAATTGAACTCGCTACGACTGTGAAAATAAAAAAAGGTCCACTCACAATACTGTACTGTGATTTCCACCAAGACAAAGCCTGTCTGTTGGTGTTTCTAAATATCTGCCACTGACTGCTAATACGTCGTCCTGAAACAACGAATATATTTAATTGCTAATCATCAAAAATTATAATGAATAGCTAAGCTCGTATACCAACGAGCATTCTTAATCTCATTCCAAATTAAAATTCATGAATCCTTGTTATAGTTGTAAGATATTCCTCAAACGTTACACGACTCGAAGTCGAATCGACTATCAACTCAACCGTTTAGTATAATCATAAAATCGTTTAATTACTATTCGATTAACCACACGTCTTAATCAATAATGTCTAAATCAATTCAATAACCTTTCCATTACAATCGGAACAAAATTACGAGCAAAACAACATCAAAATTACATCAAAATACCCTTCATCGGAGCACCATCGTGGACTACCGCCGGTGACTTTTTTCGGCGACCCAAACCTAAAAACATCCTAAATCTTGCAAACAACAATTTTTTTTAACTACACCAAAGTTCAATTCATCCTCTAACTAGTCTATTTTACCTTGAAACTAAAATCTTCCCAAAAATTCAATCCTACAATTCTCCTTACTTCGTTCGAATTAGAATGTGTTCTTAGCTTCATGGTGAGGGGAGCTTCAAAGTCCAATAGATTTTTCTGGTCAATTTGGCATGAAAAACATTGACCCAAAACTCATAAATTCTCGTTTTTTCTTCTTGAAATTCTGGCCAATTCCGGTTGATTTGGCGGTGGAAACCATAGAGGAAAGGAAGAGTGATACGCTTCTTTTGACACCTTGGTCGACAGTTTTAGAGGCCGGCTGATGGATGTCGCCAACGAGCCTCGGTGAGGAGAGGGAACTGTGTGGGAGAGAGAGGGAGAGAGGAGAGAGAAAAAGTCTGACCTAAAAAAGAAAGTTTTGACTTTCCATTTTCGGAAAGTCCTATTATATGTGCGAATTGCGACTTATCAATTCCGTAAAACCATACAAAACTTTTGCTGATTGTAATGTCTTCGTCGTAACTCCGATTTAAACATTTGACGTGGCTACAAACTCTTCTCGATAAACTCTATGACTTTCCTTAATATAATTTTCCTCAATAGAAAGTTCATTTATACTTGTCTATTTACGACTATTACATTTCCGATAAACTTTCGATGATCATAACTTTCTTATTGTAACTCTGTTTTCAGCATTCATCGTGTCTACGGACTTATCTGAACAATTTCTACGACTTCCACCCGAAGTCAACCAATTTCGACAATCTGATAAAAAGTCAACTACAAAGCTCTCAATATTTAGTGACGATGACAAAACTAACTACCTTTCTTGATTAACCTTAAATAAATCATAAAAAAGAAAATTCTTGGGATGGGATGTCACAGCTAAATATAACAGAGCTCCAATAACACTGAGATATGGAACCTTAGCTCCCAAAAGTTCGTCATTTTTGTCATCTTTCAGACGAAACAGATCTCTTTGGGTTCTATACTACGAACAAACATTGGTGTGCTAAGACAGTGTGCTTTGCCCATGTTAAATCACCTGAGCATCTTTTATACATAAGCAGACTGTTGTATGAGAATTTCACCAACTCGATGTTTCAACTCTAAATCCAGACAAAATCGAGTCCTACCAATGTCTTTCATCTCAAACTCGGATTTCAAGTAGCCAACTGGCTCAATCAATAATCTCATCAAGAAATCCAATGATGTTCATGTCATCAACATAGACTGCTACAATGACAAATCTTGAACTTGTGAGTTCAATGAACACGTGTTAGAGAAATTCTTCCCATAACCTTTTGTATTATGGATTAGTCCTAATATAAGTTAAACTTTCTAAAACCGCAAGTGCACGATGTCAAGTTTTAGTATAGATAAAGGAAGTCAGATGTCGACCCCACGAGGATTGACTATCTTAATTCCATAACTTTTACGATTAAGTCCTCAGATTACGTTTTAGGCAAATAAGTAACGCAACACAAAGCAAACACAAAGTGAGAATGCAAATCTTACAACGCTAAACCTTTTGGAGTTTACCTTTGCAAGTGATGATTAAACTACGGTAAGTTATTAACGGTTGATTGATTGATTGGTGACACTAGTGAAAAGATAAAAAATTATTATGATTCTAATTTAAAGTAAAGGAATGGTTAGCTAGAGATCGATGTCCCCACTAACCACTAGATACACAAACAATGTCTCGATTTACAATTGTGTGTTGTTTTAGTCCGTTTCACACAACAATGTCAAAATCATGACCTTGTGAGTCACGTTTGGTTTTGAACCAAAGATCTTAAGCCATTTAGGACTCTAGAATACTTCCGGCCTAACCTGTAAGCATATGGTCAACCGAGATTAATTTGTAAGTCATTTCGGACTCACTCCCTAACCGTATGTCACGTAGAATGAGTTTGAAAAGAAAATAATGTGATAGATGTGTATGACTTCCCTTCCTAAATCCTATTGGAGAATTTAGGAGTAGATTTTAAGGAATTCACCCAACTCACACCATTTAGGGTACGAATTGAAAGAAGCAAACACTAGCTACAAAGCCTCTCAGATCAATGCAAGCTTGACCAAAGCTCATTGAGTTGTTTGGAGCTCAAGTCCTTTCTTGTGCATAAGGAAACCAAATCTCAAGGCTTAACCCTCATCTTTACCTAAGTGAATGGCTAGTTTATCCAAGTGTCATTTTTAGTTCCTTTAGACAAATCCTAACTTAGCCAAAGTCAAGACATGCATAAGTGAAACTATTCATTAAGCACAAACACATAAACATGCATGTCTGAAGGTCCCAGGGGGGTGAATGGGCCTTTTATAAAAAAATTCGTTGTAAAGTTAATTCGAGGATAGCAGAGAGTGTTTCTATCCTCCAATTACCAGTAACGAACTTAATAAAATGCAATGAAAAGAGAAGTGATGGACAACACCTCGATATTTTTGATAACGCAGAAAACCCTACAACAGGGAAAAAACTGCGTGTCCCTAACTGAGGGACAAACCTTCCACTATGTAAAAACACTTTTCTTTACAAGACAGCATCTTCATAGGATACAAATACGCTCTCCTATCCTTGCTAGTATTCACGCAACTAGACTAAGACCTATCTATCTCCTCGCCAGAACAAGTGCTTACAATCCCTATGTAATACACTGTTCTTTACAAGACAGTAGCCCTCAGGATACAAAGACACCTATCTATCCTTACTGGTATTCACGCAACCAGATTGAAAATCCAACTATCTTCTCGCCAGACAAAGTGATTACAATTACAGTGGCTATGAAGCTTCTCTCAGAACTTAGTACACACCGACTAATTCTCTCTAGAAGGCTTCCAACAAAATTGCACCATCATCTCACCTATGATATGCAATATGACAATATGCAAGATAGAAAGATGGTTTGATAAACTTTCCTATGAAGACATAAAATGCCAGGAAAGAAAAATCTTGTTTTATAAACTTCCTAACACATGTAGGAACAAAAGAGAGTTTTTAGACAAGTTTAGATAAACTGAAAAACCTCTTTGGAAAACAAGACTACTCTTGCACATACAAGAGATTTAAAAACTGACTTGAAAGAAGAGACAAACACCCTAACTCTTCCTAAATTTTCAAGTACCGAATGGCTTCACACATTGTGGTATTTATAGCCAATCGGTTATGCAAGCTGAGCTTCAAGAAGTGATCTCAGCCCTTCATCAAGAAATGAATCAAAGGTTTTCCTTAAATTGGGGGGGGATGCCATGCTGAAACCAACTACTGAAACAGCAAATAGCATGCTGAGCCATACCAACCGGTAAGGCAAGGAGAATGAAAAAGCTGAGAAACTGACTCCATTTTATCAATGTGAGAGACCTGCCCTAAAGTGGGAAGGTGAAGCTTTTTACTCTGGTTTTGTCCAACCGGGACATGCAAGTGAGCTAGGGGTGTTTGCTTCCATGCAAAAGGAGAGATACCTACTCCTTTACCAACCGGTAAGATGAGAGAAAGAGTTTGTGAAAAAGTAAAGCTTGAGTCAAAGTCTTTACCAACTCCCATCAGAAAAGTTTTTGGGATGAAAAACAAGCAATGTGTAAATGCTAATGATGCATGATTTACCTTTCACAATGGTTAATTAGATCAAGTCCATTGCATTAGCTTGTTAATGTTGCTTTGTACAAATCATCCATGTTTTTGAGAGATTGCCAATTATCTTATGCCAATAATCTCCCCCTTTGGCATTCTCTACCAAAAACATATCTTCTCATCATCAAGGCATCATAACCTGCAATAATAAACTTTTTCCAACAAGGAAAATGATGACAAGATATTGTAGGTTTTATCATAAGAAGAACCCATATATAAGCAAGCATTAATTGTTCACACTACAACAAGCTTGAGTTTTTATAAAACATGGGAAAATATAATACAACCATGATGTTGAACAAACATAATACAAAGCATTAATTGTTCATGCCAAAAGCAACAACCTACACATGGTTCAACAAAACCTACACTTGGTTCTCCCCCTTTGTGGTAGAGTGTGACAAAGGGTACAAAAGAGATGCAATTTCTAGATACTTGGTTCTCCCCCTCAAAAAAAGCATCGTTTTAGAACCAACGAGGTAATAAACACACATCCTAGAATGGATAAGTAGTATATAAACATACATAAAGTAGAAGAAACATACTCATCATCGGACTCATCGTCCCCATTCTTGGAATAATCCTCATCATCATCATTGAGGTGGTCAAGGCGCTCATTATCGGCATCATCATCTGCGGACTCATTGTTGACATAACCAGAGTCATCGGCCCTTGACGAACTACCCGAAACAGCCATATTTGGCTCCCCCTAAGAACCAGCAGCGTCAGCAGAAGGATAGGAAGGATCAGAGCTATCCTCTGAAGAGACCAGTTGTGACGACCCGAACCAGAATCAGATGTGTGTTTGGCACGATTCTCGAGATTTGGTTATAGTCGCAGTTTTACGATATTGTGTGGTTTGCCGATTCGATTCGTGACTTTGTTTTCGGTCGAGAATTTGAGTTGCGTCTCTTCACGGAAAATGTAGAGTACATGATTTCGAGCTCGAGGGCGGTTCCGGAAGATTTTTCCGATAATCGAGGAATATTTTATGATTATTTGAAGCTTCGGGTTCCGACGAGTTTATCCGATTATTTCGAGCTTATCCGAATCACATCGTATATTCATTCCGGACCGTTGATCGACCCGAGGGACGAGTATAAATATCGAAAAGTCGAAAAATAGTCGAGAAATAGTCATAAAAACACGAATTTGCATTGACTATCGTTGACTTTCTATTTTGGGAAAGTGGGCTTGTTGACCGATAAGGAAAGTTTCCATTTTGGGTCTTCACCGTCCGGCGACCGGATTCCGGCCACCATCCGCCAGGGGACAGGTATAGTTCGATGCCTTTTGTGATTTCGAGTCTGTATGGCTTTGGTTTGATTGGAATTGGTGAGGTTTTTGTGGAACCCGATTCGGGTTGGTTCGCCGGAAATCGTCCTTAACGGGGGAAGGTTTTCCGGTGAGTGTTGGAGGCCGAGGGGTGAGGGCTTTGACTCGCCTTGCCCCAAGGAAGCTTCCTATGTGATTTGTTTGATGGTTGGTGGAGTTTTCCGGTGAACCCGAATGGGTTGCCGGAGTTGGAAGTTTTGATCGGATTCTTGATGGTTGAGGTGGTTCCGGGCTGTTTTAGCCTATGTGTTAGAAGGGAAAGAGGTTCGCAAGGTTGAGATGGTCTGATCTGGAGAGTTTCGCCACGTGATTCCACCGTTGACGGCGCGCCGCCGCCGCCGGCGGCGGTCAACGACGGTCAACAGTGGGGGAAAAAGTCAACTTTTCAGATTTCGACGATTTTAATGTCATTTTTCTCGTAATCGCGCCCTGGTTATCATACAGAGGTTTTCGGGTTGATTTGGTTAGCCGATTGTCAGTCGAGATTTCGAGTGGGGATTTCGGGATTTCCGTAATTCATTTTGTACTGCATTTCGTATTTCCGGGAACGGTTGGTTTCCGTGCATCAGTACAGTGTTGTGGACTATGATTTTGATCAGTTATGTTTTTATGAATATTCAGGAGATCGAGATCGAGATCTGGATCGTGATCGTGCTTCTGGGGAGGGATCTTCCGCCGGTCCATGAGTGTAGCGCGTGTGCGCGTTTCGAGAGTCTGTGAGTGGACAATTTCTTTTCACGGAAATCTTGCGAGTCTTTTATGTGATTTATGAACTTGAGAATGCAGCATGATTATGGTTTTACGAGCATGAGATTTCATACGAGATTATGATTATATACGCATGTGTTTACGATTATACGGATATACGTATACGAATATGCATACACTTTTATATTGTTTCATGCATTTGCACCGAATTGTTTGTGATTTGGTTTTCACAGAGTACAGTCTTGGTTACGTTGTTGTATCGATACACATTGCCTCTCGGCTGATCCCTGATGGTAGGCCATCCAGGAGGGACGTCGTCATCCCGACTTGACCGGTGATGGGCGTTTCCCCGGAACCGAGGCCATTTCTGGCTTAGAATCACGGGGACCAAGGACCTCGTGATTCGGACTGTACTAGCACGGTGTGTGTCCATGAGTGACCCCGTGGGATTTATACTTGCATGCTCAGTACACTGGAGGAGTATGAGTTTTACCTCGTGTACTATGTTATGTTTTTATTTACCTGGACTTGCATATGTTTTTATAACATATATATCAACTGGTGAAAGACATTTATTTTCGTCCACTCACTCTAACGTGTTTATTGTCTTTCCCCTGGGCTTTTCGGTTTCCGTGCCCAGTTTGCAGTTCAGGTTTGGTGTTTCACGTCGCGGTTTGGAGGCTAGTGATCAGAGTCACCTATATTTTCCAGTAGGTTCTTGTTTCACCTACTGATGTACATATTGTATATGGTTTACTCTAGAGGTCGCTCTGATACATTCTGATACATGTTTGTGCGGATTTTCACGGATATACATATATACATAGTACAGTTTGTTACTGTTGTTGATTATATTGATGTTGAGAAATCCGGATGGGATTGGTGCCCACAGTTTGCTTTTTGTGGCATAGGACGAAGTGTTAATTTCCGCGTGCAGGTTATGGTAATTCCACGCTAGTAACGAAACTCTGCCGAAATTTTGAAATTTTTTTGTTGGTTTGTATTTTCGAAAGGGTTTGATTCCGGTTTAGGAAACTGAATCGGGATAGGATCCTTTCAGCTTGGTATCAGAGCATTAGGTTGTCAGATTCTGTAGACTCTTGTAGTTGTGACGCTTAGGGTATTTGAGTTGATACATCGACTCAAATACTTCGGGTGACCCGACTGGCCAGCGGTACTCATCAATACTTTGGGTGTTGTATGTCCTCAAATATCTGCGGTTTCATGATTACGTTCTTTCTGCTTGTGCGTAATGCTTGTCTTGTATCAGTAGGATGCCTCCTCGACGTGGTCCCCGTGTTGATCGGGATGATGATCCTGATGAGGATCGCCGAACGCGCGACTTGCTGATGCGAGTGCTACGTTTGGAAGAGCGTTTTGACCCCGTGGTCAAGGCTCGTACAGCTGGTGCTACTGTATTTTCGGGTTCAGTTGATCCAGAGATATGCGAGGCATGGTTGGTTCAGATTGAGCGTGTTTGTGAGCGTCTGCAGTTTACTCCTGAGCAGATGTCAGTAGCAGTAGTTGGTTTACTTGAGGGTGATGCATACTTCTGGTGGGTTAGCACCGACAGAGTTCCTGTGGATACTCCGTGGACATTGTTTCGTGATCTGTTTATGCGGAGGTATTTTAATCAGGCTACCCAGCAGCGCAAGTACGAGGAGTTCACTAACTTGAGGCAGGGCAGTTTGTCTTTACTTGAGTATCGGGATCGGTTTACCCGTTTGTCTCGTTTTGCGCGGGATATGGTGGCTACAGAGGAAGCCAAGTGTCGTAGATTTGAGCTGGGATTAAATCTGAACATCAAGGCGACACTGACTACGATACCTCGGAACAACTTTGATGAGTTTGTTAGTGCTGCACTCCGAGGCGAGGATATTGAGCAGGAGAGACAGCGGCAGAGGTACCAGCCGAGACAGTTGGAGGAAGGTGGACCGAGTCAGGGGCCTTTAAAGAGGCTGAGTTCTGATACTTCCGGTTCAGCTTCATCCTCAGGCGGTGGATCATATCGGCCACCAGCTAGTGTACCAAGGCGGAGATCGTTATGGAGGAGAGATCGTCCACAGCGACCACAGGCTGGTGGGAATTCCAGCGGTTCTAGTTATCCCCGGCGTACCGGTGGTACATTTTCTGTACCGAGAGACTATCCATTGTGTAGCTTCTACAACAAATATCACCCGAGGACGAGGACTTGAAGAAGGAGATTCTGGATGAGGCTCACAGTTCAGCGTATGCGATGCATCCCGGAGGTACGAAGATGTTTCGTACACTTCGAGCGTACTATTGGTGGCGCAACATGAAGCGGGAGATTGCCGCGTACGTGAGTCGATGTTTGATTTGTCAGCAGGTGAAGGCGGAGAGGCAGAAACCTGTAGGGAAACTACAGCCATTTGAGATTCCAGTTTGGAAGTGGGAGCATATCACGATGGATTTTGTCTATCAGTTGATGCGTACTTCGGCGGGCAACACTGGCATTTGGGTTATCGTTGATCGATTGACGAAATCCACACATTTTCTTGCACTTCCAGGGAAGATTTCAGTGGGCAGATTGGCCAAGTTGTACTTATCCGAGATTGTTCGCTTGCATGGTGTGCCTGTGTCGATTGTTTCTGACCGAGATAGTCAGTTCACTTCTGAGTTTTGGCAGGCTTTACAGCGAGCGTTGGGCACGAGGTTGCGGTTTAGTACAACTTTTCATCCTCAGACTGACGGGCAGTCCGAGCGGACCATTCAGACTTTTGAGGATATGCTGAGATCGTGTGTGTTGCAGTTTCGTGGAAACTGGGATCTGCAGTTGCACTTGGTTGAGTTCGCCTACAACAACAGCTATTAGGCCAGTATTGAGATGGCACCGTACGAAGCTCTGTACGGGAAGCAGTGTCGCACTCCATTGTGTTGGAGTGAGGTGGGCGAGCGTTGGCTCATTGGTCCTGATTTGGTGAAAACCACGATGGAGGACATTCAGGTTATTCGGGATCGACTGAAGATTGCCCAGGATCGGCAGAAGAGTTACGCGGATGTGAGGAGGAAGAGCTTAGAGTTCGAGGTTGGTGATTGGGTCTTCCTGAAACTGTCTCCGTGGAGGGGAGTAGTGTGTTTCGGGAAGCGTGGCAAGCTTCGACCGCGGTACATTGGTCCGTATGAGATTACGGAGAGGGTTGGAGCTGTTGCTTACAGACTTGAGTTACCGACAGAGATAGCTCGTGTACATGATGTCTTCCATGTTTCGATGTTGCGGAAGTACATCTCAGACCCTTCACATGTGATAGCCCCACAGCGGTCGCCGATCAGAGAGGATTTATCGTATGTTGAGGAGCCAGTGCAGATTCTCGATCGACGTGAGCAGGAGTTGAGACACCGTGTGATACCGCTGGTGAAGGTCTTGTGGCAGAACCATTCAGTTGAGGAGGCCACCTGGGAGACCGAACAGTGTATGCGGGAGCAGTATCCTCATCTGTTCACATGACAGGTACGTAAATTTCGAGGTCGAAATTTTTTTAAGGGGGGTAGATTTGTGACGACCCGAACCAGAATCAGATGTGTGTTTTGCACGATTCTCGAGATTTGGTTATAGTTGCAGTTTTACGATATTGTGTGGTTTGCCGATTCGATTCGTGACTTTGTTTTCGGTCAAGAATTTGAGTTGGGTGTCTTCACGGAAACTGTAGAGTACGTGATTTCGAGCTCGAGGGCGGTTCTGGAAGTTTTTTCCGATAACCGAGGAATATTTTATGATTATTTGAAGCTTCGGGTTCCGACGAGTTTATCCGATTGTTTCGATCTTATCCGAATCACATCGTATATTCATTCCGGACCGTTGATCGACCCGAGGGACGAGTATAAATATCGAAAAGTCGAAAAATAGTCGAGAAATAGTCGTAAAAACACGAATTTGCATTGACTATCGTTGACTTTCTATTTTGGGAAAGTGGGCTTGTTGACCGATAAGGAAAGTTTCCATTTTGGGTCTTCACCGTCCGGCGACCGGATTCCGGCCACCATCCGCCACGGGACAGGTATAGTTCGATGCCTTTTGTGATTTCGAGTCTGTATGGCTTTGGTTTGATTGGAATTGGTGAGGTTTTTGTGGAACCCGATTCGGGTTGGTTCGCCGGAAATCGTCCTTAACGGGGGAAGGTTTTCCGGTGAGTGTTGGAGGCCGAGGGGTGAGGGCTTTGACTCGCCTTGCCCCAAGGAAGCTTCCTATGTGATTTGTTTGATGGTTGGTGGAGTTTTCCGGTGAACCCGAATGGGTTGCCGGAGTTGGAAATTTTGATCGGAATCTTGATGGTTGAGGTGGTTCCGGGCTGTTTTAGCCTATGTGTTAGAAGGGAAAGAGGTTCGCAAGGTTGAGATGGTCTAATCTAGAGAGTTTCGCCGCATGATTCCATCGTTGACGGCACGCCGCCGGCGGCGGCGGCGGTCAACGGTGGGGGAAAAAGTCAACTTTCCAGATTTCGACGATTTTAATGTCATTTTTCTCGTAATCGCGCGCTGGTTATCGTACAGAGGTTTTCGGGTTGATTTGGTTAGCCGATTGTCAGTCGAGATTTTGAGTGGGGATTTCAGGATTTCCGTAATTCATTTTGTACTACATTTCGTATTTCCGGGAACGGTTGGTTTCCGTGCATCAGTACAGTGTTGTGGACTATGATTTTGATCAGTTATATTTTTATGAATATTCAGGAGATCGAGATCGAGATCTGGATCGTGATCATGCTTCTGGCGAGGGATCTTCCGCCGGTCCACGAGTGTAGCGCGTGTGCGCGTTTCGAGAGTCTGTGAGTGGACAATTTCTTTTCACGGAAATCTTGCGAGTCTTTTATGTGATTTATGAACTTGAGCATGCAGCATGATTATGGTTTTACGAGCATGAGATTTCATACGAGATTATGATTATATACTCATGTGTTTACGATTATACGAATATGTTTATACGGATATACGTATACGAATATGCATACACTTTTATATTGTTTCATGCATTTGCACCGAATTGTTTGTGATTTGGTTTTCACAGAGTACAGTCTTGGTTACGTTGTTGTATCGATACACATTGCCTCTCGGCTGATCCCCGATGGTAGGCCATCCAGGAGGGACGTCGTCATCCCGACCTGACCGGTGATGGGCGTTTCCCCGGAACCGAGGCCATTTCTGGCTTAGAATCACGGGGACCAATGACCTCGTGATTCGGACTGTACTAGCACGGTGTGTGTCCATGAGTGACCCCGTGGGATTTATACTTGCATGCTCAGTACACTGGAGGAGTATGAGTTTTACCTCGTGTACTATGTTATGTTTTTATTTACCTGGACTCACATATGTTTTTATAACATATATATCAACCGGTGAAAGACATTTATTTTTGTCCACTCACTCTAACGTGTTTATTGTCTTTCCCCTGGGCTTTTCGGTTTCCGTGCCCAGTTTGCAGTTCAGGTTTGGTGCTTCACGTCGCGGTTTGGAGGCTAGTGATCAGAGTCACCTATATTTTCCAGTAGGTTCTTGTTTCACTTACTGATGTACATATTGTATATGTTTTACTCTAGAGGTCACTCTGATACATTCTGATACATGTTTGTGCGGATTTTCACGGATATACATATATACATAGTACAGTTTGTTACTGTTGTTGATTATATTGATGTTGAGAAATCCGGATGGGATTGGTGCCCACGGTTTGCTTTTTGTGGCATAGGACGAAGTGTTAATTTCCGCGTGCAGGTTATGGTAATTCCACGCTAGTAACGAAACTCTGCCGAAATTTTGAAAATTTTTTGTTGGTTTGTATTTTCGAAAGGGTTTGATTCCGGTTTAGGAAACTGAATCGGGATTGGGTCCTTTCACCAGTCCTTTCCTAGTTTTCAGAAGTTCTTCCATCCTTTTGAAGGACGCTTGCATCTCATTCCTCATGATGCAAAAAGCCTCTTTCATCTCATTTTGACCACGCTTAAGAAAGGTGATCTCAAGAGGCTCCACATAGACCGTGGATTGGCCAACTGATTTGGAGATAGTTATCTTATCTACCGGGGCTGGAGAGTCAACCATAATATCAGTTGAAAGAGAGTGTACATGAGAGTTTAGGCAGAGGAGGGTAATCACAGCTGGAAAGACCAATGAGGTGCCTAGCTTAGTTTGGTTGTCTATGGAAGAATTCCTAATGGAATGATAGATATAGAACTCAGCAGGAAGTGTAGGATTCCCAGAAACCAAATAAGCAATGAGGCCAGCTTGCCTAAAAGTAATTTTGGAGGATTGTGTGTTAGGGGCAATCAATGTGCGCACCAAAAATTCCATAAGCTTATAGAATTCAGTCATGAATTGTCTTTGAAAATAGGATTCACAGAACACGGTGTTTGGGGGAGTAGAGTAAAACTGCCTAGCTAGGGAGTGAGTGCTAAGATTGACAATGAACTTCCTAACATGTTTCAGGATTTTTCTTTCGATGTTAGGAAGAGCTAGCGCATTCTTGATGGCCCTAGGAGACACATCTACAGGTTTCCCTCGCACATTTACATAAAAGGATGCATGTGATTGCAAATCTACTTTATCCGGAAGGCTGTTCGGATAGTTGGCATAGAATTCCCTAACCTGAGACAGATTAACCCGAGGGAAGGATTTCAGGGCATCTACCCATCCTAGCTTTTCTATCATGTCATGGAAATCACTAGGTAGTCCATCAAAATTGAAAGGCTTTTCTAGGATAACTGGCCTAGATATGGTCACAGCAATATAGAGGTTTCTAGCATCAATGCTCTCGAAATAATGATCCGGAGGGATAGGCAAATTCGATACCTCCATAGTGACTTTGTGAGTTCGAGGAGCATGGCTCGTAGAGGCATTCTAGGTATCTGGAGCTTGCTGTGCTTGAGCGGCAGCGGAGGTGGAGGCTTGTGTTTTACCCTTCTTTGACGGAGGATTTCCCTTGCTTGCTGGAGCCTTCTTGTTCTTGCTTGCCGGAGCCTTCTTCTTGCTTGCCGGAGCTTTTCCTTTCCTCTTGGGAGGACTTCGTCTCACTTGTTGGGCTTCCTCATGGTCTGAGTTAGGATTTAAATGAGGCATTGGTGCCACAGACTTCCTTGCTCCCCTTTTGAACTGTGGAGCTTGATTTGAGGGCCCGGAATTGATTGGAGAGTGAGACGGAGAAGAAGGCTGAAAGTACTCCTTCTCGTAAGGATTACGAGGTTCCTTCCTCGAAGAGACCTTTGAGAGCTTCCTAACCTTTGCCGGAGCTTCCTTGAGCAGCCTCTTCCTTTTCTTCAAAGGAATGTTATCGGAGTCAGAGATCGATTTCTCCGGAATGGGGTCCGAGGGCTCAAGCTCGGTGGAAGCAATGAATGCAGTGGTAGGCATTTCTGGAGGGGCTGTGAGATTGAGGTCCGGAACCACCACTTGTGGCTGAGCAACCGGAGGTAATTTCACCGGAGAGTCTCGACTACGTAAATGCATGGAGCATTGAGGTGACTGCTTCGAGGCTTCTAACCGTTTGGAGGGGTTTTTACTTCTCATTTTAGAAACAATTTGGTGATGGTAAGAAGTGAATTCGAAATTGAAGAGATGAAATGGAGAAGATGAATAAGTGATGGAGAGAGAGTGTCCAACGGGTAGAAAAAGGCAAGCTGAGGAGTAGTTGGTCTTGGTTACCGGGAAGGCCAGTAGAGGAAGCTAAGTAACTAGCTTGGTTCAAAGCTAATGGGCTTGAGTCATGGATCCATTTAAGG
Organism: Geum urbanum; assembly: GCA_946800695.1. NCBI lineage: Eukaryota > Viridiplantae > Streptophyta > Magnoliopsida > Rosales > Rosaceae > Geum > Geum urbanum. The sequence goes on along the minus strand of OX327009.1, from coordinate 23,782,439 downwards.
GAAAAACAGAGTTGGTTTAAAACCAAAAGACCCCAAGTAATGAACATAAGTTCATAAGGAAAGCCCTAAAGGAAACAGACCAGATTTGGTAGAAAAAGCTACCAACTTCTCTGCTGTTTTCAGTCCTCCATAACGTCACTGTTATGGAGAGGTAAACCAAGGATTTGGTTAACACACCATGTTGACTCATGATGGACATTCCTAAACAGAAAAGAAAGATTTTCTTTTCATAACAAGTACATATGTGCTTGGTTCAATCTTAACCAAACAAGGTGGTCAAGTTTCAATCTCCCTCCCTTTTTCTGAAATATGCAAGGCATGGTATTTAATACCAAAGTGTTGGGTTGAATATTCCCATGATTACCTTGAAATACAAGTTAGGCTTGTAACTTGATTTTTCTTAACAAACATAATAGACCACTTGATAATTATTGTACGAAATCAAGGTGATGATAAGCAAAGTGATGATCTCTTCAAAAGGAAACAAGTACAAAAGTACATAAAATAAGTTCCTTTTTTTTTGAGATGTTTTGAGTGAAAAATATAACAAGCCTATATTTGGTAAAATCGGAGAATAGAACCACTTACATAGGTATTCATAGGCATACTTTTCATCACATTATGAATGTATCACATGTACGTGGTCCATAAAAAGTAATAGAGGATGAATGCATGTGGCATAGTAAAGGGAAAATCATTTTTCCATGGGGTAGCAAGATTGTTCCTTGATGAGATATATTATCTCCCCCTTTTTATATTAAATTTAGCCACAAAGGATTTTTCTCCTTTTTCACATTTTTGCATAACATTTGTTTGCTCATCTGAAAAATCGTCCTCTTAGATCCATGTAGCAAGAGGGTAATCATTGACTCCAAGATCAAATGACCTCAGGCAATATGTGTAACAAGGACACTCAAAGGATTACCATCTCGGATCCATCGAAGGATAGAATAAATTTCAAGGATCGTTGCTTGAGAATATGTAGCGAAGAACTTATCAGTAGCTCCCAAATCAGATGATTTTAGGGTACTAAGCATAACAAGGATGCTCCAAAGGACAAGGGACTCCAGACTCAAGCAAAGACTAGCAAAAATAATCAATAATAATTTTCTAATTTTTTTTTTGGCATAAAGAGAAACTGAATTGGGCTAACTCAAGTTTTTGCTTAAAGAGGAACTCAAGCGTAAACCGTGCCACAAATAAAATAAGTTTCACTTAACCATACCACATATTGATGTATGCATGAAAAATTGGATGTTGGGACCATTTGTGATACACAAATAATATAATGCATAATTATGCATTTATGAGTACAAAGGTAAGCATATCCATAACCACTCGGTTTTACCTTGTACAGGCCAAAACATATAATAATTTTTGTGGGTTTTTTTTTTAACAAAAAAAAAAACTTTACAAACAGAAAATATAAAATTTTCTTTTGAAGAGATGATCAAGATGCAGAACACACACCGATTGATTGCCTTAAGCTTTCAAAGCGATGATTATCAAGTGGTTTGGTAAAAATGTCTGCCAATTGTTTATCAGTGGGAATAAACACCAGTTCAAGCAAATTTTCTTCGACCAGGCTTCTAATGAAGTGACAATGAATTTCTATGTGCTTGGTGCGAGAGTGTAAAACTGGATTTTTGGAGATGTTTATAGCACTAGTGTTATCACAAAATAGGGAGAGCTTACCTTGTGGGAAACCGTAGTCGTGAAGCATGTGCTTCATCCATAGCATTTGTGTATAGCAACTTCCTGCTGCAATGTACTCAGCTTGAGCCGTGGAAAGGGATACACAATTTTGTTTTTTGTTGTGCCATGAAACAAGATTATTTCCCACGAAAAAGTTTCCTCCTGAAGTGCTTTTCTATCGGTAGCATCTCCTGCCCAATCGGAATCAGAATATCCTGCAATTTCAATGCCAGAATCAAAGGAATAATAAATGCCAAAATTTGTTGTCACAGAGATGTATCGCAAGATGCGTTTGACAGCTTTGACATGAGATTCCTTTGGATTGGCTTGATATCGGGCACACACTCCTACACTGTAAGAAATGTCAGGCCTGCTAGCAGTTAAATAAAGGAGACTTCCAATCATACTTCTGTAATAAGTAGGATCAGTACTGACACCAGTCAGATCAGCATTAATTTTGCATGAAGTTCCCATAGGATTCCGAACAGAAGAAGAGGATTCCATTCCAAATTTTTTAATTAAGTCCAATGCATATTTAGTTTGTGAAATGAAAAGTCCATCTTTTCTTTGTTGGACTTGCAACCCAAGAAAATAGTTTAATTTTCCACATTGGCTCATTTGGAACACTTTTGTCATCATTGTGGTGAATTCTTTCACCAGTTCATCTGAAGTAGATCCAAAAACAATGTCGTCTTCATAAACCTGTACGAGAATGACATGTTTAGCAGAACTCTTGACAAACAGTGTCAGGTCAATGGAACCTCTGATATAGCCATTTTTAATCAAGTAGGAAGATAGTTTGTCATACCATGCCCGAGGAGATTGTTTAAGTCCATACACGGCCTTTTTCAGGCGGTATACATATTCAGGGTGTGTAAGACTTGGAAAACCAGGGGTTTGTTCCAGATACACTTCTTCGTTGATGTCACCATATAGGAAAGCACTTTTGACATCCATTTGATAAAGTGTAAATTTTAGATGACAAGAAATAGCTAACAATAGCCTTACTGATTCTAACCTAGCGACTGGCGCAAAGGTTTCATCAAAATCTATACCCTCAATTTGATTGTAACCTTGAGCTACTAATCTAGCTTTGTTTCGGGTAATAGTTCCTGATTCATCAGTTTTGTTTTTGAAAACCCATTTGGTTCTAATTACATTCTTATCATTTGGTCTAGGGGTTAATTCCCATACCTCATTTCTTTCAAATTGATTTAATTCTTCCTGCATTGCAATAATCCAGTCAACATCACCTAAGGCTTCTTTAATATTTTTTGGTTCAACAGATGATAGCAAACCAAAAGTGGTAATGGTATTTATGTTCTTTTCAGACACAGCCAAAAAATATTTAAGAATAGAAAGATTACATACTAATCTGTGTACCTTACTTCTGGTTCTCATAGGTTCATGTACTGTTCCTATGACATCTGAAGGGGAATGATCTTTCTTAACCTGCCTCTTTCCCAATCTGTGTGGAGGCTGTTGAACTAATGTTTCATCCACCAGATTTCCTTCCGTGTCAGGTTCAGATTCGTGATTAGACAATTCCGTGTCGGAATCTGGATTTTGTTCATCAATTGAAGTTTCTACATCAGATGGAGGGAGTTTCTCCGCATCAACCTGTTCATTAAGAATATGAGGAGTTATATGATGACAAATAAGAGCATCGTCAATTGCAACATTTACAGTTTCCATGATTTTGTAGGTTCTCTTATTGTACACCCGATGAGCTCGACTGTTTGAGGCATATCCAAGAAAGCATCCACGATCGCATTTTGCTTCAAATTTTGTTAGATATTGACGATCTTTGTAGATGAAACATATGCTTCCGAATGCCTTGAGATGTGAAATATTTGGCCTTCTTCCTTTCCAGAGTTCATAGGGAGTTTTGTTTGTCCCTGGTCTGAGAATGACTCTGTTCAAAGTATAGCAAGCATTTGCTATAGCTTCTTCCCAGAAGGTATGAGGAAGATTAGTAGAATTGAGCATGACTCTTCCCATTTCAACAAGAACCCGATTTTTTCTTTCAACGATTCCATTTTGTTGAGGAGTAATGGGAGCAGAAAATTCATGAAACACACCAAACTTATCACAATAGTCAGCAAAAGATGAATTTTCAAATTCAGTTCCATGATCAGATCTGATTCTTATAATGACTTTATTTTCAGAAAGTTTTTCATTAGTAATTCTTTTAGCCAGATTAAGAAATTCCTCAAACGTTTCTGATTTATTAGTCAGGAACTTTACCCATGTAAAACGTGAAAGATCATCTACGACTACAAGTGCATAGTTTTTCCCAGTCAAGCTTTCAGTTTCTACAGGACCAATTAAATCAAGATGCAGTAATTCCAGACATTGAGATGTTGGTTTCGCACTAAGAGAAGAATGTGAAGTACGGGTGAGCTTACCAATCTTGCAATCACCGCACATGCCTTCAGACTTACCTGTGAGTTTAGGAAGTCCTCTCACACAATCCTTGGAGGATAATTTGACTATGTCTTGATGATTGAGGTGACACATTCTTCTAAGGTATTGATAGAAACTTGTGATCTGAAACAAATCTCATAAGGGAATTTCTGGTTAGCAGAAACACAATAGCAATGATTTTTAGTTCTTTCTCCCTTCATGAGACATTTACCTTTTCCGTCCAGAACCATGCATTTCGCATGATCAAAAATAACAGATTCATGTTTGTCAACAATTTGACTAACACTTAACAAGTTTACCTTTAGCCCTTTTACCAACAAAACATTTTTAAGATTAGGGAGTCCTAGAGTACTTACAGTTCCACTCCCAATTATGTCAGCTTGAGCACCATCACCAAACACAACCTTACCTGATGGGTGTGTATCATTCATGGAAGAGAACCAATCATTGTTCCCAGTCATGTGTTTTGAGCAACCATTGTCCATGTACCAGGAATCTGAATCTCTAGGAGCAAGAGCAGTCAAAGCGACATTGCAAATGGCAACTATGTTGCTTTTCACTTTAGATGTATTGTCAATGCAAGAAAAATTTCCTACGAAGTTTTCATCATCAGAACTATTTCCACATAAATCCCAAGGCTTTTGTTGGATGGGGTTCAAGTTTGCCTGACCTTTGAATCTGTTTTTGTTGTTCCTAAAGGATCTCCTTTTATGGGGTGTAGAAGATTTGGAAGAAAGACTCTTGGCTATTTTGGAAAGATAATCAAGGGTTTTCTCAAGAGATGATTGAAAAGAGGAGAGTCTGTTCATGTGACTTGTATTCATTCTTCCCAGTTTTCTACAATTAGGTCGTATGTGACCAATGATACCACAATGGTGACAAGTTGGAACAAAAGGTTTTTTAGGTTTGAAAGAGGATACAAAGTTTTCCTTTTGACTTTTTACAAACCTAGTAGGTTTCTTGGAGCTTTCTCCAGCTTTATATCCTAACCCTGTTCTGTCTTTGTCAATCTTGCCTATGCCACACATTTTGGTTAATTTTTCTGACCCGAGAGAAAACTGATTAAAGAGAGATTTTGATGTTTCCAAGGCAAGTTCAAGTTCAGATTTTTCTTTTGATAAAGAAGAAACAAGATAATTTTGACAATCTAATTTTTCTTGAAGCAACTTGACATGTTCTTCTAGACAGGATTTTTCTTGCTTCCATTTCTTCTTTATAAGAAAGAATCTTTCTTCTAGACTGTCATTATCTTCATCACCCTTATAAGACTTATCAAGGTCGATTGAAGCAATGAAAGCAATTGTGTCATCTTCTTTATCGGAAGCATCTTCAGACTCGCTATCACTCCATGAGGCTTTTAAGACCCTATGTGATTTAGACTTTCTATTTGCACAATCTGCAGTCCTATGTCCAAAACCAGAACACTCAAAACACTTTAGTTTATCATCAGGCTTTTGAGAGGAATTTGGTCTGAAATTTCTGTTATTTGAGCTCTCATCCCTTCTAAGGTTCTTTGAGTTTGGAATTCGGTTGCTAGACCCTTTAGAAAAATTCCTAGAAAGAACTTTCCTGTTTTTGAGAAATTTTCCAAATTGTTTTGTTAGAAAAGCAGATTCTTCGGAAGTGATCTCAGAAGGTTCATCATCTTGTTCTTCCTTATTTATTGAGCTAAACGCAATTGACTTCTCTTTCTTCCGACTTAGTTTTCTAGCCTCAAAGGTCTTGAGATTACCAACTAATTCGTCAAGTGAATATGTAGACATGTCATGTGACTCTTCTATTGCAATTTGTTTAGGCTCAAAATAGGAAGTGACTGATCTAAGCATTTTTTGAACAATGACTTTCGGCACAATAGGATGACCTAGACCTTGACATTGATTAGTAATGTTAAGAAGACGGCTATGAAAATCATCAATGGTCTCATCTTCACTCATTTTAATTTGTTCAAATTCAGAAGTTAAACTTTGAAGTTTTTGATCTCTTACCCTGAGATTACCTTCATGAGTAGTGGAGAGTGAGTCACATGCTGCTTTTGCTGTTGGACAGTGAAGAATTCTTCTTCGTTCCTTTTCTGAAAGAGCATAATATAAGCTGTTTAAAGCTTTTGTATTCATTCTGGAGTTTGCTTTTTCGGCATCAGTCCAGGTGCTTCTTTCCTTCGGGATGCGCACTTTATCATCTTCTGGAGATGGGATAGTGGGAGGGTTGTATCCGTCCTCGACCATAGTCCATTGTCTTCCATCGTCTTGAGAGATGAGAAATGCCGACATCATAATCTTCCATTGGAAGTAATTGTTTCCTTCAAAAAACGGAGGAACGTTAATAGAAGTGGCCATATCACGATCCATTCTAGGATACAGAGGATCTCACTAACAAAAGTTAGTGGCCGCTCTGATACCACTTGAAGGTCCCAGAGGGGGGGTGAATGGGCCTTTTATAAAAAATTTCGTTGTAAAGTTAATTCAAGGATAGCAGGGAGTGTTTCTATCCTCCAATTACCAGTAACGAACTTAATAAAATGCAATGAAAAGAGAAGTGATGGACAACACCTCGATATTTTTGATAACGCAGAAAACCCTACAACAAGGAAAAAACTGCGTGTCCCTAACTGAGGGACAAACCTTCCACTATGTAAAAACACTTTTCTTTACAAGACAGCATCTTCACAGGATACAAATACGCTCTCCTATCCTTGCTAGTATTCACGCAACTAGACTAAGACCTATCTATCTCCTCGCCAGAACAAGTGCTTACAATCCCTATGTAATACACTGTTCTTTACAAGACAGTAGCCCTCAGGATACAAAGACACCTATCTATCCTTACTGGTATTCACGCAACCAGATTGAAAATCCAACTATCTTCTCGCCAAACAAAGTGATTACAATTACAGTGGCTATGAAGCTTCTCTCAGAACTTAGTACGCACCGACTAATTCTCTCTAGAAGGCTTCCAACGAAATTGCACCATCATCTCACCTATGATATGCAATATGACAATATGCAAGATAGAAAAATGGTTTGATAAACTTTCCTATGAATACATAAAATGCCAGGAAAGAAAAATCTTGTTTTATAAACTTCCTAACACATGTAGGAACAAAAGAGAGTTTTTAGACAAGTTTAGATAAACTGAAAAACCTCTTTGGAAAACAAGACTACTCTTGCACATACAAGAGATTTAAAAACTGACTTGAAAGAAGAGACAAACACCCTAACTCTTCCTAAATTTTCAAGTATCGAATGGCTTCACACATTATGGTATTTATAGCCAATCGGTTATGCAAGCTGAGCTTCAAGAAGTGATCTCAGCCCTTCATCAAGAAATGAATCAAAGGTTTTCCTTAAATTGGGGGGGATGCCATGCTGAAACCAACTACTGAAACAGCAAATAGCATGCTGAGCCATACCAACCGGTAAGGCAAGGAGAATGAAAAAGCTGAGAAACTGACTCCATTTTATCAATGTGAGAGACTTGCCCTAAAGTGGGAAGGTGAAGCTTTTTACTCTGGCTTTGTCCAACCGGGACATGCAAGTAAGCTAGGGGTGTTTGCTTCCATGCAAAAGGAGAGATACCTACTCCTTTACCAACCGGTAAGATGAGAGAAAGAGTTTGTGAAAAAGTAAAGCTTGAGTCAAAGTCTTTACCAACTCCCATCAGAAAAAGTTTTTGGGATGAAAAACAAGCAATGTGTAAATGCTAATGATGCATGATTTACCTTTCACAATGGTTAATTAGATCAAATCCATTGCATTAGCTTGTTAATGTTGCTTTGTGCAAATCATCCATGTTTTTGAGAGATTGCCAATTATCTTATGCCAATAATGTCACAATCACATAACACACACATCAAACTCTTCAAAGCACAACATACACAAAAACATAACTTATATCATAAATTAAGCATCATTTGTTCACATCAAGTGGCTAGGGTTTAACCTCTAGTCTCCTATAATGCAACTACTCTCTAAACATAACTAAAAGAGAATTTAAATACATTTAGACCCTGTAGATCTGAAATAGGCTCATCCTCAAAATGGGTTCTCTTTCACTGCAAAAGGCTCGAATCTTCTCTTCTGCCACTCCCCTTAGGGATAGCGGAGAAGACAAAAGTCTCCGATGTCGCCACCAGGCTGGTAATAGTCACCAGAGATCAGAGATCCATACACAAATGGCCCAATAAGAAGCAAAGTTCACCACCGGAAAAGATTCAAAAAAAATCGCATGCGTGAAGGCGCGTTATTTGATCTTGACATAGTTGAGTGATCATTTTGATTAATTTTGTCATTTAATTATATATTTGAATTAGCAAGCTACGTAATGTATTGTATTAGGGATGTTCTAGAAAACTAACGTACGTGGTTTTCAGAAAACGAGTTGTGTTGTTGTGTTGTCTTTATCCTCTCTCCCGAAAGAAACTCTCCTCTTCAAACCCTAGCACCGCCGCCACCGTCACCGCCAATTTTCCCCGATCTCCATTTCTTTCTAATTACCCTTTGTATACCACCACGGCCTTAGCTCCTTTAGTTTTTCCCGTCCCTAAAATACAAACTTCTTCTTCTTTTGAAACGTCGTTGATGGCAAACAACCCAGAAGAGGTTGTGGCTCAGTTCACGGCGGCAATGGTGTTGTCCGATGATGACGAAGATGATCTGGAGGTCATCGATCTAGCCCCCCTGGCCGAGGAGGAGGATGGTGAAGTGGGTGCGGTTGCACCTCGTTTGGGGTCGCTCGATTGTTCGGGCTAGTGGCTTTGCCAGAGGTTCGATCCCAGAAGTTTAAAGCAGTCATGGTGCAGCTGTGGCACAGCCCTCTTGGACCCGAAAAAGTGGTGATCCTCCGCCATGATGAGGTTCAATTTTTTTGCAGGTTTGAAGACCTGGTCGCTCTTTGACATGCCGCCCAGGGTCCTTGGTTTTTCAAGGATTACATGGTAGTGGTGGAAGAGTTTGATGGGTTCTCCGATCCCTCGTTTTACCCAACAGTGGTAACCCAAACGTGAGTGGTGGCACGCGGCGTCCCAAAGACAACATTTACCAGTGAGTGGGTGGTGTAGGTCGGCAATTGCGTGGGAAGCTTTATTAAGCACAGTCGGGCTTTGCTTCTCAATGGAATCATGAAGGTCAAGGTTCGGCTGGATTTCCGTCATGGTGGTAGTCAAGCGAAAGATCCGGTTCACCACAAGGTGCGCATTGATAATTGCCTTTGAATACCTTAAGGTAAAATAAAAGGGTTCTGCCTCTTTGTGGCCTGATTATGCATGTTAAAACAGAATGCGTGGCATATATTGTGAGCCTGAGAGGAGCGGTGGGTTGAGTGGGCGACGACAAAATCCACAACCCCACCTCCGGGATTTGAAAATAGGTCGGCCTTCACCTATGCGGAACAACCACCACCGACAACGCCTGTGTATGCGGGGCAACCTCCAATGGTGGCACAGGTACCGAGGCCTTCAGTGGGCAAACCTCTACAGACCGTGGTCATGCATGCCGAACACGTGGAGGTCATGCAGGAGGTTCGGGTGGACGGTTTGTGACATTTATCCTACATGTCGGGGAACCCTCTTTTTTAGGGGGACCCGCTCACCTTATGTGTTTTTTTTCGCAGGTTCTAGTTTCAATTGGTATTCCCCAATCATGCCTACTTGGGGCATACCCTATGGCCCACAAGGGAGTAGAGAAAGCTTCGAAGGGACAAGTACTTATGTCAGACCCGAGATGCGCAAGGCTAAAGCGACGTTGCAAACAGTTGGATCATCTTCGTGGGCGGCGCCCCCAGTGCATGCATTCGGTGCTTTTTCACTGGCTGAAGGTAGCGGACATCGCACAAATGGGGCATCCTTGTTGATGCCCAGGGATTCCAGTTGAACTCTCAATTCGGTTGGGCTGAAAGAAGAGAGGGACGCGGGAGGAGACTCCACCACCGATTATGGGCAGTAGTAGGACATCGAGTAACCGTGTGTCTAAGGTGTCCATGTACGAATCCCCGCAGAAGAAGATGACACTTCATCCAGCCACTAAGAAGACAGTTGAAGAGCAACCCACGTTGCTATAGTTTGGGGTGCATAACTAGATAGGACGTGAGACCCCAGATTTTTTTAGTCATTTATCTACGTCTAGTCCGTCTAGTTATATGTTGATAGGTCTGTACTGAACATGTAATAGTCTATATTACTTTAAGGAAGAGAGTTCTTTCTATCGTGCCGATAATTTGGTATTCTCCTTGTAATCTTGCAGCCCAATCAAATCTATCGTTCAAGCGGGTTTGTTGATGAAAATTGAGGCGGTTACTGTTTTACCCGATGTGAAAAGGGACGCGCATATAAATCCAGACTCTCTGTTTGACTCTTCGTCTGAGTTGAGAGTTGAGAGAAACGTAGAGCAGAGAGAAGCGCCGAGATATTCAAACTCACTCACTCCAGCCAGCGAAGAAGAAGAAAATGTCGTCTTGGAGAGGAAAGCGAAAAGACGACGAGGAACACCACGCGTCCGACGGCGGCGACTGTGAGGGCCACGCGCCTCCAAAGAAGGCCGCGAAAAGAGACTCCTCCGCTGCTGACGACTCATCGTCCGATGACATCGTTGTCTGCGAGGTCGGTCACCCTTATCTCTATCTCTCTCCATCATTCTTCTGGGTATTCTAGTGAAATGTGTGAATTCTAGGGTTTTGTGCGATAAATTGCAGATATCGAAGAACCGGAGAGTAACAGTGAGGAATTGGAACGGCAAGGTCATTGTCGACATTCGCGAGTACTATGTCAAGGACGGAAAGCAAATGCCTGGAAAGAAAGGTCACCTCCTCATTTCTTCTTTATCTTGGTCTTCTTCTTCATTTTTATGCTTTCATAGATTTTTAGGGTTTACCTACTTATGGAATTTGAAAATGTCTGGGTCTATATTTAGGTAAGTTTTCGGGTGTAAAGTAACTCATAATACTGTAATTGGTATCCCGAAATAACAGCTGATTGCCAAGCACGAGCTTGAATTGAAAGATTGCACATTTGTGTATGCGTGTTCTTTTCAACCAATACTTGAAGAAACACATACAAAATGGCCGATGTCATTTCATTCTATTAGAGCCCTACACCACAGTATGTAATTAGTGAGGACTCAGCTGCTAGGCTAGAGCACTTTCGAAGAAAAAGAAAGTAGAAGTTTCATGGGTTTATTTTATTCTAAACTGAAAATCTTGTTCTTTGGTTCGTTATATATCTGTTAGATCAACGGTACTTGTTCCTGTTCCTAATTTTTATTTCCCTATTTCTTTTCAAGACTGAAAGATCTTTTCTCCATCTTTTCAGTCACTTGGGTTGTATAAGACTATTGCAAAGGCACTTTCTAGGAGATCGATGTTGTGTGTGTTTGGGTGAAATGATTGCTGGTTAACATAGAGCTCTTAAGGATTACCAGTTCTGGATTTTGCCTTGGTAATAGATTATTTCACACCTAATAGTAGCTTAGTGGACATTAATATCCAGGTCATTTGGTTTTGACTTGAGAAAGGTAAGTAATAAGTTCTTAGGCCATCTCCAGTCTCGAGGGGCTAAAAATAGCCCCTATGCCAAAATTTAGTGAGAAGTAAAAGTTAGGGGTGTGAGTTGCCCCCCTTTTCCCACAATTCTCAATCACTACTTTTGCGATATATAACCAGATGCTACTCTGAACGTAGCAGTTAGCCTCTTCCACTCTACCCAGGGGTTAGTTAAATTAGCCTCTCCAAAGACAGACTTTGAGGTGTATTGATGCAAGACTGGATTCTTAGGATTTGTTGATGTATCCATGGCGAAACCATCATAGAAAACAGGATCTTGGCAGACTTAACCTCAGAAGAAAATGATAAGACTGCTATAAAAGTGATGTGCCTCAGATTGTGCCTTTGCCCTGAGATGTACTTCATGGATATCTAAATTGCTGAAAGCATCTCAGTTTATATTTATTTTGACTAGCCCTGAAATTCTGAAAGAATGAGAAGGAAAGCCAGGTAGCTGAGGATGAAAGAGTGCCCTCAAAGTATCATTAATTTTAAACATTAGTACTCCCCTACTCTCCTGGTCAGCTCAGGCCCAGACCCAGAACTGCAGAGAGTAGCTCTATTGGTCCATCCTAACAGCCCAAGAAAGTTCACCAGCGCCAAGTGGCAACCCATCAGCTTTAGGTTGTTTTGATTCTCGAATTTTCATGTGATAAATAATTACCTTACTTTAGAAGCTAGTGATTTATTGCTCTCTTCTTATTGCCCGTTTTCCTGGGAACTGCATGTATAACTGTCTATCAAATGCTATGGGTTTATACTGCTTGAATGTAGATTATTAGTTTAATAGTTTCTTCCAGTATGCATATATTTTGTAAAATATCTGCTGTGTATTTGTTGTAATCATATCATTTGGTTGGAAGAGTGTCGCTGACACAGTTTCCCTTGTTTTCAGGAATCTCACTACCGATGGATCAGGTATGTATCTTGATGTACCTGCATTGCAATACCTGTTTGATGACTTACTTATCTATCATTTTTCTTTGTGCAGTGGACTGTTCTTCGGAGTCATATTGAGGAGATTGACAAGGTTGTTAATGAGACTGCTTAGAAATCTTAATTGTAATCTTAGTAGGATGGTAGGTTTGCTCTAAGCAAGGTAGTTTTGCTCAGGTTGTCAAATCATTAAACATGTTTAACTCTGTATCTACCTAGAATTGTGAACTGTAGTGAGGTTAGTGGCACCATGCTCGGAAATTTGAACCTCTTATTGTCTGTATGCAAGTACGTGATCTACTATCTAAAGTATTAGGTTGCCTTTGTCAGAGGTTATGTTATCTAAAATATTAAGTTACCTCTGCTCAGAACTATCCAAAGTGCAGCAGGGCAGGAGTATCTCGGTTCTTTATTGTTCATATGTTCACAGGGGATAACAGGGAGTCATTTTGAGTTAATTTGTATCAGTTTTCCTTTCAAAACCATAAATGTCTTTTGAGCAGGGATGACATTCCCACAGTGCTTATTCAGTGTTCAGAATCCATTGATCGAGCATTTGTTGTGTTTATTCTGCTGGACTGTTGACTTTGTCTCACTCTATTATACCTGGTCCTTATGTTGTGTGATGGATATGTGGTCCTTGGGGCTGTCCTTATGTACAAGACGTGCTGGAATTCGTTTAGCTAGGAAAATGTTGAGGTCTCGGTATGAACATGAGGTACTGCTGCTGTCCTTTGTTTCACTTTTTGTTATGGGGGATATGGAGAAGTTTTGAAGGAACGACGAACTCTCTTTAAGTGCAATATCAAGAGCCTCCAAGCCCTTTACTGATGCCAGTTGGGATCCTCATTGCAATTCAGTAGGGACTGGGGTGGTAATTAGAGATGAGTGGTGTTGTGTTAGATGGAGCATCTATCATATCTGCTTGTGTTTCGACATTGGTTAGAAAGGAGTGGAGATAACTTCTGATCTTAAAGCACCAAGGTCATTTTTGAATCTGATTCCAGAGAACTCATTGGCATTTCAGAATGATCGTAAAGCTAGTGCGTGGAGGAAGTGCACTGAGATAGATAGCTGTGTGGGTGTGGGTTGCCAGAGAATCACACTGCGCTTGGATGGAGTCGCCCCCTTGGTTCTTGTTCGTGGTTTTTGTTTTTCAGATTAATTTCTTATTGGGTTCGGCTCTGTCCTTTTGACTAAAATTACTAGAGCTGGTTAGCTGGGTAACTGTGTTCTTCGATCAGATGCTTTCAATAATTGTAATGCTTGCTTTAATGGGGCATGTTATGGCCTTTCCTAATGGAGTAGAACAAAAAATAAATAAAAGCTCCAATTTTTTCCCAGCTCTTTCTGGGTTGCATTTGACAACTATATTATCTATACAAGATTACAAGTAGCACAAGGACACACTCAAAATTGGGCCATTGTATATATAAATGCTCTTCTATGTTACCATTTACATTTTCAGGCTAGCGGCCAAGTGTACTTGCTGTTATATGAGTTCGTGTCATTTAGGGACCCGACCATCCGAAGTACTCATCCCCATCGAGTCACAATTCACAACTCTATTGACGACTGTGAGAAAACAAGAAGAACAAGGCATTCGAAGAAGTGGCTCTTCCTCTCTTTGGCTAAGGTACTACTCTAGTTTTACTAGACTCACTGGGTCTACTGATGTAACGGACAGAATCTAAGTATGCAGTATCTTTTTGAATGTGCCGGAAGTGGAAGTGTGGAACTTCTCCATAAAATTCCAAATAAGATAGATATTGTAAACTACTACTACTCATCTGATTACAATCTTCCATGCATACATGGCAAAAGTATCTGGGATTGATTCTTGGTTGAACATGTCTACTTGTTTCAGCAGAACTGTTTTCATTTTTCCTTATATAATAATAGTCGAAGATGAAGGAAAATGTCGAGCATTTGAAAGTAGGCTTGGATATTAGTTAAGATATATATAGTCAAAGTAATTCTGAAATTGAGTAACGGCCATCGTCAGTATTACGACTGTTACAGGCTACAATATAAGCCAAAAGGTGAAAACTAGTAGAAAGAAATGATCAGACTTGTTCCATTGTTTGACAGAACCACAGGGAAATGGTCCAAAAGGATAAGTAGAGTGGGAATACAGATCCGTAATTCAAAGGCTGATGAAAGAAAGAGAGCTTGAATTGGGGTTAAAAATCTACAAGTTTGTATGAGAATATAAAAATATTAGTGGTTGTTGTCTTTGTACACTTTGACTTGGAGTTATTTATGAATGAATCAAACATGGCAACTGTCTGAGTTTTACGTGCAGCATAACCTCAACTCTTGGAAACATTTAAACAAAGGACTATCCAATACATAGAATGCCTGTGTTTTTTGCTTTACTCTCTGCGTGTGTGTAAGTTGGTCCTTAATACAGAGGAAGAACAGAAGTAACACAGTTGCATATAAAGCTTCTACTTTTATCTTCAGCCAAACCTTCAGCAGAAGTAACTTTTGTTTAATTCAATGGTAGACAACCAAGTAGATGCATCCCATGACCAACCGATGGATTCAGGGGAGAAGCGACTTAATGAGCTTGGTTACAAGCAAGAACTCAGAAGAGAGATGGTAAGTGGCTCATACATAATTCAATTTCTTATACAGTTTTATAACACTTTTACAGTAGTACAGCACCACCTTTTGCTTCCCTCTAAGAGATTGATGTGATTTTTGTGATTGCTAGTGGCTTGCAATTAATTGTTTTGATGCTTAATTTGTTTCAGACTTTGTTTAAAACTCTTGCAATATCATTCTCAACGATGACACTTTTCACCGGAATCACTCCTTTGTATGGCTCGAGTCTTGCATATGCAGGTCCTGCAAGCCTTGTGTGGGGTTGGGTGGTGGTATCATTTTTCACTTGGTTTGTAGGACTTGCCATGGCAGAGATCTGCTCTTCATTCCCGGTTAGGCGCACTCTTCACTTCTTTCATGTTTATATTTCAATATTTTGTTGGTTGCTTACCTTGTTTTTGCTCTTGCTACCTTAATTGGAGTTCTCTTTCATCTAATTTTTGTTGTTAAAGTTCTAACAATTGCTGATCTTGTCACCTAATAAGTAAATACTCCCAAATGACTAATCAGCATAATGAAGCCAGAAACATGGTTATTATCTGGTTTAAAGAAGGATGATACCTCAACTTTACCTACTCTTCAACAATTTTCTTTTACTGTGGCATGTAAATTGTCTCTTCCTATCTGAATCTTCACTTGCATGTTGAAACATATTGGAGATGCTTTTCTTCACTGAAACCTCCTTTAATATTTGCCAAACAGACTACAGGTTCTCTTTACTTCTGGGCTGCTCATTTAGCAGGTCCAAAATGGGGTCCATTTGCATCATGGTGTTGTGCTTGGCTTGAGACTATAGGGCTCATTGCTGGCATAGGTACTCAGGTATGAATTTGTTTAGTGTGTATTTGGTTTCAATTTACTTTGTTTGAGCTAAACTCTTGTTACCTGATTTTGAAGGCATATGCAGGATCCCAAACACTTCAAAGTATTATTTTATTATGCACTGGGACAAATAAAGGTGGAGGATATCTTGCACCAAAGTGGTTATTTTTATGCATGTACATCGGCCTCACTCTTATATGGGCATTTCTCAACACATTTGCCTTGGAAGTAATTGCTTTTATTGACATTATATCGATATGGTGGCAGGTAAAATCACATTTAGGTTCTTGCGTCTTCTTCTTCATCCAGTATGTTTTTGTGGAAAAGTAATCTGTAGGGTCATAACTCATAAGTGACTACTACACTACTGTGATTTATGCAAATCTGGTTTTGAACTTTTGGTATTGCTAACTTCACCCTTACATTTAAGCTTTTATGAACGGTTATTTAAACCCCCTCTAGGCACAGAAACTTAAAACAATCAAGGAGCGTGGTTTAACAACATTCATGCTATTTTATGCTGGGAAGAAAGTTGTTCTCATATAACTTACAGTAAGGATGTGCATGTAAAACAGTTTAGAAAAAAGAGACATGACTAACTTCCATCTTTTTTGTTGTTGGAAAAGGCCAAGTTCCATTTTTTGAAAGCGTGTATTTTTTTTTTCGTTCCATTATTCAGAGCCAAATGCAGTCTTACCATATCATGATTCAAACCAGAAGACAAAACAATAGGGAAACTGGAAATTTGGAAGTGGACTGTAGTACTGTTTGATGTGAATTATGGGTTATGAAGTTGCTATATTGTTTTTTCAGGTTGTTGGAGGGACAATTATTGTTATAATGCTTCCCCTTGTAGCACTGACTACACAATCAGTATCATATGTGTTCACGAATTTTGAAGTTGCCCCTGAACAAACGGGAATATCAAGCAAACCTTATGCAGTGATCCTCTCATTTCTCGTGAGTCAGTATTCGTTGTATGGATATGATGCTGCAGCACATTTAACCGAAGAAACCAGAGGAGCAGACAAGAATGGTCCTATTGCTATTTTAACAAGTATAGGTATCATTTCAGTGTTTGGATGGGCATACATCTTGGCCCTCACTTTCAGCATTCAGGTATGCCAAACTAGAACGATTGATATAAGTACATTAGATGTCAAACAAAACTTGAAATATGTAATGAGTGCCATAACAGTGCTCCGTTTGGTAACTAATTAAGAAAGCATCTACTTTGAGAAATAAATGCTGTGATGAGTTCCTGTATGATTGTGTATGAAAACATTTTTGCCTACTTTATCACTTTTCTTTCCAAATTTTTCTTATTTTTTTTTCTATCAGGACTTTAGCTACCTCTATGATGTTACCAATGAGACGGCGGGAACATTTGTGCCAGCTCAGATACTGTATGATGCATTTTACGGGAGATATCATAGTTCCACTGGAGCAATCATATTACTCTTCATCATTTGGGGTTCATTCTTTTTTGGTGGACTATCAATTACCACTAGTGCTGCCAGAGTTGTAAGCTAGAGTGTTTTAGTTACAGTTATTAGCTATTATAACTCTGATTTTTGTGTGCAAGCCACTAATTCCTGAATCATACATGCATTTCCAGTTTTGACACCAAGATTAGTCATAAACTAGCTTCGTTTTAGGTGAATACATGTACTTAACCTTTGTTATAAACTGGCATTGATCTACTCTGGCATTTTGCAGGTGTATGCTTTATCAAGAGACCAAGGAATTCCATTCTCGAATATATGGAAAAAAGTGCACCCAAAACACAAAGTTCCCTCCAACGCCGTATGGCTATGTGCAGCCATCTGCATTCTCCTTGGACTTCCAATCTTGAAAGTCAATGTAGTCTTCACTGCCATAACTTCAATCTGTACAATAGGATGGGTGGGAGGTTATGCAGTTCCTATATTTGCAAGAATGGTAATGGCCGAGAAGAACTTCAATGCCGGGCCATTTTATCTGGGAAAACTGAGTAGACCAGTGTGCTTGGTTGCCTTCATTTGGATTTGTTATACTTGTTCTGTCTTCCTCCTCCCAACTTTCTACCCAATTACCTGGAATACGTTCAATTATGCACCCGTCGCTTTAAGTGTGGGTTTAGGCCTGATACTGCTTTGGTGGGTGTTGGATGCAAGGAAATGGTTCAAAGGACCTGTTAGAAACATTGAAATTGATCATAGTGTAAAGGTTTAAAGTTTAAACCACAAGTACTCATATCAAATGTCCTTCCTGCCAATCTCTCTTCTAAGTTTTAAGTCTAGCTAGCTGCTGTTAGAAACATTGAAAGCATGTCCTTAACAATGAATATGAAGATGCATTCCCAATGCTTTTAGAAACATGTCCTTAAATATGAAATGTGAAGATGTATTCCCAATGCCAGCAGTATAAACATGTCTTTAAAGATTAAATGTAAAGATGTTCAAACGTGGGTAACATTTTTTATGTTCAAACGTGAGGCAACATTTTATTAATGCAGTATACAATGATACACGGTAAACACACATAGAGTACGAGAGAAAAGACTACTGCTGAACTAACTTAGAGAAAATCCTTATACTAGTTCACGGGTAAACCAAAGTAATGCTCGCCTAAACTTACTTCAAGACACGCAAATCAGAAAGGGCAAGATCCCCCATTTGAAATTGCTCAAAAGAAAAAATCCTCCCGATCCCGTATCATGATCCAAAATACTAAAATCCTAGCCCAAGGAGCCCAAAAGCCAGGCCTAATTGATCAAACCCTAAAGGGGAGCTCATGACCCACTCCCCTCCTCACGCATGGCACCACCGCCACTAACCAAGTAAAACGGCGATCTCTATGGACGGCTGAACTCCCCACCACAACATCTACTGGCCGAGTCCTAGCAGAGAGCACAGGATCTGTTGCCACCGCCACCACGACGTCGTTGACCTCCAATGAAATCCGGCTCACCAACCAACTGTATCGTACTGGGATTCACTCGCCATCACATTCAGTCGAGCCATGTGGGCTATCGGATCCCAATGTCGCGTCCCGGAAACCTGTGTCACAAGCGTTTCGACATCCACCAGTCGCCTTCAAAGGGCACCTGACGCCAGCCACCAACAGTTGAACTCCTTTAGTCTCGCACGCGTTGACTGAAGAACGCCAATATAGTCTCCATCACGCTACCGACACAACCCCCAGGAGCCATTGCAAAGGTGAGGTTGCTTCGCTCAGTCGCGATCTGCAAAGCCCAGTTGAATCAAGGGCGAGTGCTTCTGTACCGAGGGAAATAACCTCCAATTGATAGGTTCGACGGAGGTCAAAGGAGGCTACTGTCAAAACCCTAGCAGAGAGTTCTCTGGCTCTTGCTCGCATGGTTTAATGAAGATGCATTTTAGTTAACTATTACTCTTTAAATACTAGTAAACTTTAGTTTACAAGTAATTTCCCTTTTACATAAAGCCAAAACTTAGGCGAATTATCTGCCCCAATACACACTATTGTGATAGGCAAAATAAGTCCTCGACTAGATATACCAAAACAAACTAAAAGTAAACAACTCTACAAATCTTTTAATTTTTTTTACCCTATCCAGGAAAAGGAAACCTAGCAACTGAAACGTAACCTAGCATCGAGTTTCTCAGAGGATCCAGGAAACCCTAACGATGTTAGGGGAAGATTTTGAAGCGGCGCCGCTACTTCTTGGTGTTGAGATGGTTCGGGTAGGGAAGGATCACAGTGTCGAGAGGAAACGGTAAGGAACTAAGCAACTATGGAGGTGCTTTCGTGGAACATACGAGGTACAAAGGAGATTGCAAAGTTGTCCGCTGTGAGGTTGATGGTTATCACCAAAAAGTCATTGATTGTGTTTCTGATGGAGACGAAGACGGCGGATGAAGCATAACTTGATCGATGGAGGAGGAGTTTAGGGTTTGATGAAGGTGTGATGCGCCCTTGTTCATCTAGAGGTAGAGGGGGTTTGATGATGTTCTGGTCAAAGGATATTGACCTTCATCTCCATGATCATAGTCCCAATTGGGGAAATAACTTTATTGATGTTTTGGCGGGGCAAAAGATTGGTTCTGGATCACTTGTTTGTATGGAGAACTGGTACCTCAACATAGGAAGCAGACATGGGATTTGCTTCGGTATTTGGCTGCTCAGGCAAGACCATCGGCTTGGATAGTGTTCAGGGATCTCAATGAAATTCTCCCATCGGTGGGGATGACCAAAAAAAATTGGCAGATGGATGACGTGGCGGCATATTTAAACCAATGTCATCTGATTGACATTGGGATACTAGGATTCCCTTTACATGGCATAACTCACATACCCAGTATAGGCTTGACTGAGCGGTGGCTACTGCTGAATGGAAACAGAGGTTTTTGGCAACAAAAGTAGTGCATCTCCCTCTATGTGGTTCAGACCACATTCCATTGTTGATCATCATGAGGGAGACTCGGATGACTCACTTTCCTAGTCGATTTGGCTTACATGATTGGGCAAAGGTGGAGTATGGGAGTAGGAAAGCCAAAATGGTTGAAGTCCAACAATGGTTAGAGGACTACCAGAGCCGAACTTTTGATGTAGCAGATGTTTCAGAATGGCAGAGGCTGACAACAAGGTTGCAGGAGTTTCTTACAGAGGAAACGACATACTGGAGCCAGATATCCAAAATCTTATGGATGAGGTTTGGTGATAGGAACACAAAGTATAATCATAAGAGGGCCACTAATAGACGCCGAAAAAATAAAATTGTTGGGTTGTTTGATTACCAGTGAGTGTAGCAGGAATCCCCAGGAGGTATAGAATCTGTAATTATTGATTATTATCATGATCTCTTCACATTGGAAGGTACGTCAAATGATCAAATTCAGTCAGTGATGGCTAAAATTAAGCCGATTGTGACTCCGGCTATGAGAGAGCTATTAGTAGCGTCTTATGAAGCTGAGAAGGTGAGAATGGTTATGTTTTATATACATCCCATGAAGGCCCCGAGTCCTGACGATATGCCTCCCTTATTTTTTCAGCGTTATTGGGATATTGTTGGTATGAATGTTGTGACTGCAGTGGTAGATTTACTGACTTCTGGACATGTATTATCAGCGGTTAATTTTACAAATGTGAGGTTGATACCAAAAATCCAAAATCCGGAGAGGGTTACGGATTACATGTCGATTGCATTATGTAATGTGGTATACAGTGTTACTACTAAGGTGGTTGCAAAAAGGTTAAAGTCTATGCTGAGTCAGATTCTTGATCCTTGTCAAAGTGCTTTCATACCTGGCTGACTCATTATGGATAACGAATTAGTGGCAAATAAGGTGGCACATTACTTGTGGATAAAGTGAAGTGGCACAGAGGGAGATATGGCTCTAAAACTGGATGTCAGTAAGGCATATGATCGGGTGGAGTAAGACTATTTAAGGGCAATTATGGTGAAGATGGGATTCCCTGGGCCTTAGATAGATAATGTGATGGCATGTGTGACCTCAGTCCAATATGCATTCCTGGTAAATGGCTCTCTTAGAGGTTATGTGACACCTACTCGTGGGCTTCAGTAGGGCAATCATCTCTCCCTATATCTATTCTTGTTCTGCATAGAGGGCCTTTTGGCCTTATTAAGGAGCTCTAAAGAATTTGGGGCTCTACCTAGCATCCAAATTTGTCCACAGGTTCCTATTTTATCTCACATTTTGTTTGCAGATGATAGTCTTCTTTTTTTTCTTAGGCTACAGTACAGGCTTGCTACAATATCAAGGCAGTTCTGTAGACATGTGAGGAGGCTTTGGGGCAGTCAATTAATTATGCTAAGAGTAGTATATGTTTCAAGCAGAATCTGGTGGATGAGGAACAGGGAGAGTATGCTTCTTTGTTGCAGTTGAAGCGGGTACCTTATCATGAGCAGTATCTCGGGTTGCCAACTTGGATTGGGAAGATGAAGAAGGTTGCTTTTGATTTCATATAAGACAAGTTGTGGGATATACTAAAGGGGTAAAAAGGCTTTCTTCAGAGTGCTGCTGGAAGAGAATTGTTGGTACAGGTAGTAGCCTAATCTCTGCCTTATTATGTTATAAATGTCTTCTTGTTGCCAAAAGCTTTTTGTGAAGAGCTTTAGCAGTTGTGTGTGAATTTCTTCTAGAGAGATATAATAGACAACAGGAAGATACACTAGACTACCTGGAATCAGCCGACTCGACCTAAAGAGGAGGGAGGGTTGGGGCTTCATAATCTTTTTATACTTTTAACCTTACCTTATTGGCAAAACAATCATGGAGGTTGATTCAGTAGCCAGGGTCTATTGTAAGTTAACTATACTGGGCTAGATACTATGATCAAGATACCTTTATGGAGGCTCAGTTGGGTCTCAGACCGTCCTATATGTGGTGGAGTTTGATTAAGGCTCAGACTTTTTTGGAGCATGGGAGTGTTGGCATTTTGTTATAGGGGATCATGTTGACTTTTTGCATGAAAATTGGTTACCTAGTCCAGCAAAGCCTTAGCAGTAGATGATGACACTTACTACATTTTGGTGGGTTTCTGACTTTATCACCCCAGAGCGGACATGAAATTGGCAGAGATTACAGCAGTTCATGAGTCCAGAGGAGTTAGAGTTGGTACACAGTATCCCCTTGAGCCGTATTGCCCATCCTGACATAGTAGTGTGTCATTTTACACGGAGAGGTGAATATACTGTTAGTAGTGCTTATAAAGTGACATGAGATGTGTTGGTTCTTCCTCAGATGGCATGCCAGCACAATCTGACGCGTTTGTGAAGGTGGTTATAGGGACTCAAGGCTACACCAACGGCCAAGATGTGTGCATGGAAGGCTTGTAAAAGGATATCTCCCTACAGGACTTCACTTATAGAGTCGGAGGGTGAATGTTGGTAGTACTTGCGTATTGTGCCAACAGAGCCCAGAGATGGAGGTGCATCTTTTTCGAGACTGTCTACGGGAACAACCAATTATCCGTTCAATTGCACAAGGTATTAGGATGCAGGCTGATACATGTCAGGAGTGGTAAGAGATCTATTCCCAGACTATTTCGGTTGAGGACATGGCCAGGTTAGTGGTTTTTATTTGGTTTATATGGAAGGGACGAAATGATGTCTTATGGAACAGCAAGAGTTTTGATAGTTATGCTCTGCTGGTGATGGCATAGGCTTGGCTATATTACTTTGTGACTCTTAAAAAGACTCTAGACCACCTAGCCAGGGTGATATAGACTTGGAGTAAGCCCTCACTAGGTCAATACTGTGTTTGTATGAATGGTGCTTATGATGGTACTAGACATGGATGAGTGATTGGTTTTGTTGTCAAAAATTAGACTAGACAATTTGTATTGGGATTAGCCAATCGCGTGGATGGGGTTTTCTCCCCTATGACAGTGGAGTTGGCTACAACTGAAGAGGCACTAAGGATTTCTATGGAGCGGGGCTTCCACCCGGTCCAGTTTAGTTCGGACTCATTGTAGGTAGTCCAGGGTATAGCTAACCCCGCTACCTCGGAGACCATGTTCCATGACATTTGTCAGGACCTTTCTGATAATCTTAGATAGTTTTCAAATCGTAAATTTGTACACTTAGGGAGAGAGGAAAATGAGGTGGCGCATAAGCTTGCTATATGGAATTTGCGTCATGCCAGTGTCCCTACAACATTTGCCTCCGCACCTCCATTCCTACAGGAGAGGTTCTTGTTTATTGTACTATTTGAGATTATCAATATATTCTATCGTTTCGCTTCAACAAAAAAACAAACAAAAAACAACTCTACACAATCTAAGTTAGAATGACGAGAATTGACTGAGGCACAAGACCTCGATACTGTTGATATGGCCTAGAAGAATAAAAACCCTAATAGACATAGATGCTAACTAGAAATGACATAGGGCCTAAAGCAATCTGAAAAGAAATAAAAGCCCAAGAATAATGGCAACCTAAAGGTGACCCAAACAAGATCCTCCAGCAATAAAACTAGTACCACGGCCGCACCCAATCACCAACAACAATCCTCCGCTGAAACTGCCCACCATATTCCTCGTACCGCACTGCTATTAACAAAACAACCAGATCCTCCACCATAAATGCCTCCTGTCTGGCAATGTCGCCACGCCGATGCTCAAGAAAACATTCACCATTGAAAGACCGCACTCCTCAATCTGGAAAATGACTAGCCCAAAATGACCCCAAACTGAAGTCAAAATTGACCACCATCTACCGAACGTTGCATGCCACTAAAGTACATAACGCAACCGACAGTGAAAGCAAGGTCGAGAGACTCAGCCATGTCAGGCCACACCAGACAAGATGAGATCGCAATATATGAGCCGATGTTGCACCTAAGGTTTTCCAAGAGAGAAAAAATGGTTTGCTAAAATACAAGATAATATTGTTTTAATATTTGAAAATTTATTCATAGTGATCAAAAAGTTCTTTGTTTCTACCAAATTTCGCTTGTGTTCTTCGATGGAAACGGGGGATATTGTAAGCGGGATCACTCCTGGAGATAGGAGTCGGGATCTTTCGCTGATCCGCTTGCTACATAAAAAGCAAACAGTGTTAAAGGGAAGACAAGGTTGGCCTTCCTTCAACAGTCTGATGCCTAAGTTAGAGATCGAAATGGGATGAATGAAGATATGAAAGGGATGAATAGAGGTTTAGAGGAATATAAGTGTGTACCTTTAGCTTGTCATGAATAGTTTCTTAAATAGTTAGTTAAATGTAACTCTTTCCTCTTTGTATTGATGTGGGATTAAATGCACTACTGGTTTTAGGAAGTTTTTCCAAAAAAAGAAGGATGAAAGAATGGTAAATATTGACTGCCTGGTTGTTCCGGTGTGTGTGGAGCGTGTTTGTGCATCTTATAGAATATTCCTTTGTTGCTTTCCGGATTCCTTCTCGTTTATCTTGAGTTTTGGGCGCTAAGTGTGCATAAATGAGGGTTTAAGCATCGGTGTACTAATAAGTCCCCCTCTGAAGGAGATCGATCTTGATTGGGGAGCTGAACAATGAACCCATATTTGTACACTTAGCGTAGCTTGGTTCTGGAAAAAAAAAATAACCAAGTGTGCCGTCAAATAGGTTCCTCTTCCCTTCATCACCTATATTTTTTGGGAGTTGAACATCTTCTTCCGCGTCAATAGGGCATCTCAACACTTTTGGTGGTTTTTTCTAGCGTCATAGATGATGGAAACAACAAACACTAGGCGGTGGAACGACTTCATTTTGTGAAGAATGCGGTGAATCTCAAAGATTTGAGGAACAACTGCAGATATATGGTATATGAAGAAATAGATCTTCATCCGAAATCAAGACTATAAGAAAGATCTTTTGTTTCAATGTGGTAGAGGAAAGGAAAAAGATCTTGACTTAGGGTCCTTTGGTTTATGTTGAAATCGAATCTTGTGTTCAACGAGTATGACGGTGTAGGCATTGTCTGCTCATCCTATTGTTGGTGGAGATGTTGAGTCTTTCGTTGTGTTTGAAAACCCCAAAAGTTATGTATACCGCGACCACCTCAGGCGATATAATCCAATTGGACGAGTCGGGTATCCGAAGTGGGAAGCAAATCTACACTCGGCTATGGCATGACATAACGAAACCTTTGAATAAGGAAGTTTATCCACCTAAGGTTTTTGAAATCGATTGAGTTGTTACCTCCATCAAGTTTCGCTACTATCGAGTGCTCGAGTATTGCAAGACTTGTGCCTATTTGAGCATGAAGTGTGTGTTAGTCCGTTGTTATATATGTCGTCGTTGGAAGAGATGATGGTGACCTTACGAATCCCAAACCTAAAAGCAAAGAAATCGATTGAGTTGTTACCTCCATCAAGTTTCGCTACTATCGAGTGCTCGAGTATTGCAAGACTTGTGCCTATTTGAGCATGAAGTGTGTGTTAGTCCGTTGTTATATATGTCGTCGTTGGAAGAGATGATGGTGACCTTACGAATCCCAAACCTAAAAGCAAACAGGTTGCGAGAGTGGTGGTTGCACAATCTGCAAAGAAGCTCAGGCTTTCAGGTCAAATTGAGATTCCTAGTTTCATTGGAAAACCTACAGTGCTTGCGGGACAAACCGGGCTAGGTGAGCTAGCTAATTAGCTCGAGGCCTTTTCCATGTCCTAGGCCAAGATGCCTACTCTGAGTGTCCGCTTTTTTGAGACCTCTTAATAATGTGGGGGCTAAGCAGAAATTTATGGACGTGTTGTCAAGATCTGATTCTTCAGTCCAGATTTCTTCTTCAATCTCTAGCGTCATTTAAGTGACGAGTATAGGATTATTAGGGTTTTGCCCTTGAAGCGGAAGTGTTGTTATCGTATAGGTTCTAAGATCGAGCCAGCTTGCCTGTGAGAATGGATTAGAGGTGGTTGTTGTAAGAAATAATAGTAATATTGAAAAAAATTATGAAAAATATTAATTATTTAATTAGTAAATATAAACAAATAATTAAAGAACAAATTATGGAAATTGGAGATGTACTAAGTTGAGTCACGTATATCACGCATTCTCCTTAAGAACTTTCATGTTGTTCGCAAGCTCGTATTTTGTTGTTCTCTCAGGATAAAACAACTTATGACTTTTGTACCGGAACATAGTACAAAAGATAAGAAGATAAGATTGCTTATTTTTTGATGGGATGTAGAATGAGGAGGAGAAGATTGCTTATACATGTAGGGCGATGATGAAGAAGTGCCTAGCACCTAAAAGTGTAAGCGAGGGAACCTATGCGAATATCTAAGGTGGATTTTTTTTAATTATTTCTTTTTAATTATTTGTACACTACATAAGCCGCAGATTAACTTATCTTTGACAGTTTCGAGACTCAGATCCTCTCTAACCAAAAATACTTAATATTTTCCTAACCCTTCAACCCAACCGATAGATTCAATTGTGTGGTAAATTGATTTTTGGCTCTTCTAGCAACCAGCACTGGATATTTCTCTTTGGTATCTTCTTCTCGTTCTTTCCTGGGATCTTGTCATCCCTTTGAACCAATCGAACATCACAACACATTTGTTCAATTGTGTGGTCCACTTACTTAACATTTGAGACAAACTGGGAACTACATCAAAGTTCGTAGTACATACAAATTCTTCGAGACTTCTGTATCAGTTTTGTGATCATTCGGTCGTGGTGATCCATAGGCTCGATGGATCACCAAATCCAAATTGTTGCATTGCACTTCCTTAACCCAAATTTATACATGCAACTTCCTAAAATCATTTTTATTTTATTTTTTATGTTTTGATCATCCCAGGTCCAAACCCATATTCATGTATAATTATACGAACATGATGAAATTAAAGAACCCATTTCTCTTTGATCTCTAATTTGGACAATTATCTAAATTACAATGATAGTTGTGATCTTGTTTTAATTTTTCGGCAACGTAGAGGGAGGGAGGGAGGGAGGGAGGGAGGGAGGGAGAGGAGTTAGTTTCAACTTTCAAATACTTCCTCTCTCTACACCCTTTATTTTTTTTAAATCTCAGCCGTAGATCTTAAAATATCAATTGAGCGCACCAAATCACCTTGCCCAGATCCCTCCGACACCAGAGATTACGTCCGTCGCCGGAAAATTTCATCGTAACTTTCTCTCTCACTCTCTCTCTCTCTATCTCTCCCCTATCTCTCTCCTTTCGGACCGGAAAACTTGATTGGGACTAGACGCTTCTGAAATGGAAGTAACTGATCCACCTCTTAAAGTAAGAGCTTTTAGTCTTCTTCTGATGGCGGTGATCCCATAGACCCTGGTGTAAGACGGGTACTAGACTCAGTGGTGCCTTGACGCCGACTTAGTGCACGAAGATACTTTTTTGCATAAGCAGTGATCGAGCCCGCAATGATCTCTTGTTTGATGCCACGTGATTCCATTACTAAAACCAATCTCTGATAAAGAGGCAAGCTCAAGGTTGACGCATCCTCATACCACCAATCTGAACATGATTTTTTGGGCCTAGCTCCTGTACTTATCCCATTCTACAGAACACTTCCACCACGACTCTGCATGGGGCCTCCATGCTCCTTAACAGGCCACCCAAACAGATTAGGGTCTAGTGGTTCAAAAGATGTTGCAGGGTCTAGTAACCGTTGGAGGATAATTCGGTGGTCCGCCCTTATTGTAAGCTTGTTAACTTTTTAACTTTATTAATTAATCAGGCTGTTGACACATGTCAATTAACAACGGTTTAAACATACGGTTGAGGTTTTATTTTGAAATACAAGTGAATGGTAAAATTTAAACAAAATCTTCAAGCTTACAAAGAATACAAATATTTCATTAAAATAAATTTAAATTTTATGAAGTTTTTTTTACATTCAAACATCAACTCATTTATTGATGAGCAAATAAAACATCATTACATTTCACCCACGTGGAAATAACAAAAGAAACATTACCTATGTCTAAGCACCTTTTTTCCCTTCATTAAGTACATCCATACCCTAGCAACATTCCCATGAAAACAAACATAAAACACGCAGGACCTAGATAGGACAAAGCGATGATGAATCAATCCTCAATGACTGGCTCTGAAACAGGATCCTCCATAACAATTATCAAATTAACTGAAACAGACACGTACATCTGACCTAGTCTCTCCTGACTCCATAATAGGCACCTCCCATGTCTCCATCTCTACTTCACATGTCAACGACACTCCCTCACTTCTTGATAATCTCATTATCATTAGGAATCTCGAACGTTGATTCCTTCTTAGCCCATGCCCCAAACACAAACTAACCCAAGAAAAGCCTCTTAGGATCAAGAATCAACTACGACCCTTGGCGGCAGCCCAAATCTGATGGCGTAGCAGCCACACTCTTCGCTAGTTCCAACCTTGTCGTCGTCTCTGCTTCCTCCTTGAAAATCACATTGCCTTAACCCGTCCCGGGAACCGAACAATGTTCGCTGGCAAGAAGCCGACCACTGTAAACAGAAGAGAAGTCACCACTGGCTTTATTGACTCCATGGTTCTTGCCCACTTGCGGAAAGATTGCTAACCATTTATGAGACCCTAAATCTGCGCCAAGGTAGCTGCCACACCTCGATTAGAACCGCTTTCCTTCTCCACGAGATGTCCTACCAAATAGTGGTAATTCACGGCT
This sequence comes from Geum urbanum, assembly GCA_946800695.1. Classification (NCBI taxonomy): domain Eukaryota; kingdom Viridiplantae; phylum Streptophyta; class Magnoliopsida; order Rosales; family Rosaceae; genus Geum; species Geum urbanum. The sequence continues at coordinate 23,753,327 of OX327009.1, read as the reverse complement.
ACCACCACTGCTGTTCTGATCCTGTTCCCAATTCCACAAGATTCTCCGTCATAGCTAAGGCCGTCACAAACGATTGCCCAATACTTGGATTACTGATAGTTTATATAGAAAATTGATACCAAACGACATGGCACTATCCACATCATCATTTCCATACTAACTATTATCTTATTTATCTACACGGATTTTTTAATAATTTCATTGGTTAAATAAAAAAAGATTTATGCTTCTCTTCATTTTGTTGGCGTGATTCCCTTCGGTCAAGGAAATCCGTTCCAGTTATGGTATTGGGTCTCAGGTATACAAAACCCATTTTGTTCATAAGCTCGAGGAGTAAACGCGATCAAGGATCCATGAGATGCTACAACACATCTTCTCACTTCTGACCAAAACTCATATCCTCGATCAAATCATGGTTTCTACCTCCATGCTCCTTGATCAAATCAACTACCGTGTGTTTAGATGAAAAAATTTTAATTCTTATAAGAATTGATAAATTGCAAAAATTAGAATTCCAGTATTTTAAATTACATCATTCGTGAATTCTTGAGTTTGGATTTCTTCATTAACAAATTTAATAAATACAAGAATTACAAATTTTTAAGATTGATATGAGCAAATTGTAAAATGACAGCTCTTTTTGAGGGAATTGGAAATAGAAATTTAAGTGTTCAATTCCCCTAATCTTTAAGAATTGTTAAATTATTAAAGAAGTTATCCAAACACAAAAAATTAAGTGATAGAATTCTAAATTCTTAGAATTTAATATATTACTCTCATTTTACCTCTATCTAAACGGAACAGGCCGCTAAAGAAAATGAGATAGAGTTTCAATTGATGTCTAGGTTTCGATTGAGTGTTGGGATCTATGGGTTTCCATTTATTTCTTGGTTTCGATGTACTATTTCTAGTTTTTGTATATTTCTGGGTTTCCATCAATTCATCAATTCATGGTTTCGATGTACTAAAAATACTCTATCTGATTAATTGATGCTATTGATAATATAGAGGACTAGGACGATGAATCGATGAATTCGCAGATAGGCTATGATATGATATAAAAGAAATTAAAAATAATAGAAAAGAAAAAAACTGTGCATCAAATAAATTAATGATATGGCATATGCCATGTCATTTGGTATTGATTTTTTGTATAACTTATTTGTATTTGTATGGTAGTACTACTCATTTTAATTTGTACTAATGTGTACATTCTATTATATATATTTTTATTTAATTAAGTTAGAAAAGACTTTGACAGTTATCCTACGACAAACATTTATAATACTTACATTTGTCCTCCCTTTTACATAAACCCATTAAGCACAAAATTAAATGAACAAAGGATAAAAATGGAAGAAAAAAATCTCTCAAACACCTGATAATCCAGTTGAAGCTTATCACGTCGTCATACAAAAAAAACACTGCTTTACAGTTTCATTCTCTCACCAACTCAACTTCTGTCTGCCTGCACAACTGTTCTCTTCTTATTTTCTCAGAACTTTGGAAAATGAAATTTTAGTGGAAGGAGGCACTGCACGAAGGTAATTCAATTTTTGTTGTATAGTGAAGTGGCTAAGCATGGTACTTGAGTCCCTATTTAGTTTTTTTTAATCACCTGATTCACCTCCTATAGCAAGTATTTTGACCTTTCCAAACTGATCGATTCGAGTTTAAAACCACGAAAACTCATTGATCTCTTTAAGATTTTGCAAGATTGAATATTTTCTTTGATTAACATATTAGATCAAGATGGTAACGTTCTATTATCTGCATCCTGCATCTACAATTATCATTATGTATTTTTCTTTCATTCTTCTCGACTAATTCTTCTTGACTAATACGGTGAACACTATATTATTACCATCGATGGCGAGAATTCGGAGAAGAAGTGTACCATTTGCATTGGTGCAGGTCTGCTCCATGTCCTTTGAAAGTTACCCTCAATTTCCATGAAAATTTTGCACACATATCGCGTGTGTGTCGGTTTCTAGTGCAGTAATTAAATTATATAAATATGAGAAAAAAAATGTAAAATTTTTGTTGAAATTTTATTTCTCTTAATATTTATTTGATATTAATTTTTATCAAAATATTCATATTTTAAATTATCGATATATCCTTAAAATTTAATATTTTGACAACGGTGCTAATTTTCATATAAAATTTTGCACTTTGTCCTGTCCGATCCTTGGCTACTTAAAAATGAGAATCCATTGATGATCCCACTTAACAATGTTAGATATATTTTCAAAATTACGAAGAAGTCATGAGGGGAAGAGATTGGTTTGACCAAGCAATATGATTGTTGGTATAAAAACGTGTCCTCTTGCTTGTCTCATAGTCACGTACGTATGAGATTCATCCCTTGTCAAAAGGGTCTGATTCAAATGTAAAAGGCATATCTATGCACTACTTTAAAACAATAAAACAATCTTCTCGCTAATTATTTTATTGAGTTCTTTTAGTTGCTTTTATAAAATTTAGAAATTATTATTCCGTAATCTTAAGATAATTGTAATCTTAAGGTTTTTTAAAAATTTTTGATCGAGTGTTAAGTTAATCTTTATTAGTACAAACTGAAAAGAAACATTAATAAGTTGTTAGATTTTATTGTATCCTAAAGGCTTATTTATAATTATTTTTCGTTGCACACTAAGTAGTGAGCCGAGACAAATAAAGTCTAAAAAAAACGTAAACTATTACGTGTTTTTAAAGTATTTTTCTTTCTCTTTTCATATTCTGACGCAGCGGAATGTATAGGTTATCAAGCGATTAACCTAGAAAGAACCAAGATAAACTGGAATCCACTAGAGTTTGAGAAAAGTTCTCGTTTTTGATTAATAATATGAAAGATGCGTCTAGCAGCCACAAAAGGCGCTTAAATACTGAAACAAAACCCTAGGGCGATAACAAGCGGGCCCACGTGCGAAATAAAAATAAATCCAAAAATAAATAAAATCCTAAAAAGGCCCAAAAACACAAAAACACGTTTTTCGAGGCCTAAACGGCCTCAGATCGAAAAACGGAGCATAGTCCCCATCCAGCTATGCTCCATGGGGACCCACTTTATTTCGTCGTTCCCTTTTCGGAAAGGTATTATGCGCCCAAATCGGACACTGTTTGCCAGACCTGCAGTTTACCGGTTTTACCTTTCCGACGAGCAAGCTCTTCTTCAATCTTCCACGCCATCTGTTCTACATCAGTCTCCTCTTCTTGAGAAGAACTCGACCCCGAGTTCCTGACGCAGCGGAATGTATAGGTTATCAAGCGATTAACCTAGAAAGAACAAAGATAAACTGGAATCCACCAGAGTTTGAGAAAAGTTCTCGTTTTTGATTAATAATATGAAAGATGCGTCTAGCAGCCACAAAAAGGAGCTTAAATACTGAAACAAAACCCTAGGGCGATAACAAGCGGGCCCACGGGCGAAATAAAAATAAATCCAAAAATAAATAAAATCCTAAAAAGGCCCAAAAACACAAAAACACGTTTTTCAAGGCCTAAACGGCCTCAGATCGAAAAACGGAGCATAGTCCCCATCCAGCTATGCTATATGGGGACCCACTTTATTTCGTCGTTCCCTTTTCGGAAAGGTATTATGCGCCCAAATCGGACACCGTTTGCCAGACCTACAGTTTACCGGTTTTACCTTTCCGACGAGCAAGCTCTTCTTCAATCTTCCACGACATCTGTTCTACATCAGTCTCCTCTTCTTGAGAAGAACTCGACCCCGAGTTCCTGACGCAGCGGAATGTATAGGTTATCAAGCGATTAACCTAGAAAGAACAAAGATAAACTGGAATCCACCAGAGTTTGAGAAAAGTTCTCGTTTTTGATTAATAATATGAAAGATGCGTCTAGCAGCCACAAAAAGGCGCTTAAATACTGAAACAAAACCCTAGGGCGATAACAAGCGGGCCCACGGGCGAAATATAAATAAATCCAAAAATAAATAAAATCCTAAAAAGGCCCAAAAACACAAAAACACGTTTTTCGAGGCCTAAACGGCCTCAGATCGAAAAACGGAGCATAGTCCCCATCCAGCTATGCTCCATGGGGACCCACTTTATTTCGTCGTTCCCTTTTCGGAAAGATATTATGCGCCCAAATCGGACACCGTTTGCCAGATCTGCAGTTTACCGGTTTTACCTTTCCGACGAGCAAGCTCTTCTTCAATCTTCCACGCCATCTGTTCTACATCAGTCTCCTCTTCTTGAGAAGAACTCGACCCCGAGTTCCTGACGCAGCGGAATATATAGGTTATCAAACGATTAACCTAGAAAGAACCAAGATAAACTGGAATCCACCAGAGTTTGAGAAAAGTTCTCGTTTTTGATTAATAATATGAAAGATGCGTCTAGCAGCCACAAATAGGCGCTTAAATACTGAAACAAAACTCTAGGGCGATAACAAGCGGGCCCACGGGCGAAATATAAATAAATCCAAAAATAAATAAAATCCTAAAAAGGCCCAAAAACACAAAAATACGTTTTTTGAGGCCTAAACGGCCTCAGATCGAAAAACGGAGCATAGTTCCCATCTAGCTATGCTCCATGGGGACCCACTTTATTTCGTCTTTCCCTTTCCGGAAAGGTATTATGCGCCCAAATCGGACACCGTTTGCCAGACCTGCAGTTTACCGGTTTTACCTTTCCGACGAGCAAGCTCTTCTTCAATCTTCCACGCCATCTGTTCTACATCATATTCACAAATACAAAATTTCCGACAAACAAATTTGCATACCTAAAATTCCACTCCCCCAACCAATCAAGTCTATTTCAAAGTTTTCAACCCTAAAGAGTACGTCAAGACTCAATCAAGAGTCCATTTCAAACACGCGTATTCCCATTCAAACTCTCATCTCTTCCCTTCTCTTCTCTTCTTTTCTATAGAGTAAATTAAGACCACGTACATTGTATTCTCTTCACTCCACTCTTCACCGAATTAAACAAAGGAGAGGAAGAAGAAGAAGAACTTCCAAGTTCAAACTCTCTGGTCGACCATATGGAGATGGCCGAAGCTTCATCGTAAGTACACTCATCTCTAGCTTTGACTACTCAATTGGGTACGTACTTAAATAACAAACTAATTATGGGTGGTGCAGGTTCGAGAGTAGTGAGCTGGTGGGGAGTTTGTTGGCGTCAACGCCTTTGCTAAGCGAGTCATGGAGGCTCTGCAGTGCCGCCACCATCACCACTCCGTGCGGTTTCGTATCGGAGAGAATCGGAGATGTCGGATACTTTGCCTTCTCGGGTTGCTGTATCCAAATGATGACGACTCAGAAGGAATACGAATACTACTCCACTTGCAGAAACTTGGTGCCCTTGGACAACGGCGACGGGCTCTTCTCGGCGCTGACGAAAAGAGATAATAGGAACGTAATTGGGAACGACCAAGATGATGAGGAGGACGTGGTGATGGTTCATGCGGGGCTTCTCAATCTCTTCTCGTCTCTCCGTAGCTCTAAGCCTTTCCAAGACCAGGTCACAACCTTTTACTTTTTAATTTCACTTAAAATCCTTTTTTTCCTCATAAAATATTTGAAAAAGAAATTTATGTCGACCATGATTTATACTAATGATTATTGAATTAAGTTGGCGGCCGGCCATCAATCAATATGATAATATTTGTGTACATGTCTGGCCATCATCCATCTAGTCGTGAATGGACCCATTGAATTGATAAGATTCCAGAAACTACAAAATCCAGTAACATGTTATTTACTAGACTTCATAAGCTTTGATAATTAAAACCTTGGAAGATCTAACAGTCTAACCAACTGTAACAAATATGCATGTGAAACCATATCATTGGCAGTAATTAAGTTTAGGCTAACACGTTGGTAACAGAATTGGTGCCCTATACTATATAGGTGGCTTAAGCTTCACGAATTCAGACTATATAAGTTTTATAATTTCCAAAAAAAGCGTAAGATCGAAAAGTCTACGTTAACAAACTCGACAATATATAACTAAATCATTATACCTGAACATTGAATACAACTTGTCAATTCTTTATTTTATAAAGCAAGATTAACGGTCTAAGGTCACCATCAATCCCTAGTACTATACCAGAAAGCTAAAGAATTATGTCATGAATTACGTTACTTAAGGCCAGTAATATATCATACATTCTTTTCCTGGAGAGACGTATTGTTGAGTCTTTGACTTGACTGGAGTCCACTTGGCCGATAATCGCTTTCCCACACCATCACCAACCAAGAACAAATTGGAGATTGCTTTCCCACTGCCCATATCTTTCAGACTTTCACTAGTAATCTAAACTCAACACAGTAACATTGCATATATAGCCATATAATAGCTAGGGAAAGATCAAGTATGTGTTAAATACTAACAGTTGTGAAGTATGTTATTCAATTAGCTCGTGATGTAAATGAACAATAACTATGGAACGAGGCAATTTACAGAAAAGTTTCTCATAATAGACATGGGATACCTGCAATCATAATTTCCAGTCTAGTACAGTGTAATTATTGCTGAAAGTTGCCTTCAACATGTATTGAAAATATGGTGGAGGCTGGTGCAGATGTGGGCTTTGATAAACGAAAGCAAGTCCATTGTGATCACAGGCCATTCTATCGGAGGAACAACTGCCTCACTCTGTGCTCTTTGGCTTCTTTGTTACCTGCAATCCATTTCTTCCACCCTTTCGGTGCTGTGCCTTACCTTTGGCTCCCCATTACTTGGGAACGAATCACTTTCTAGAGCAATTCTGAGGGAAAGATGGGGTGGCAATTTTTGTCATGTGGTATCCAAGTATGACATCATGCCAAGACTTCTTTATGCTCCTCTAGAGTCGTGCACTAGCCAACTGCATTTCGTGCTTCAGTATTGGTACATGTCTATGCTGACTACTTCGCCAAGCAACTTTGGAGGGTTTCCGGTACTTCAGCTTGACGAGGAGGAGAAAGCTGAACTCTTCAGGTTCATATCACACTACAATTTGCAAGTGTCTTCAATAGCAGAAGAAAAAGCAAGAGAAAAGAAAGCAAATAATCTTTATTGGCCATTTGGGAACTACCTGTTTTGCTCACAAGAGGGAGTTGTTTGTGTGGAGAACGCAGCGTCTGTAATAAAGATGATGCACTTAATGTTCAAGGCTGGAAATCCCAGTTGCTGCATCGATGACCATCTAAAATATGGAGACTATGTCCAGAAAATTTCTTCGCAGTTCCTGAATAAGAGAAGTTCCCCACAAGAGGAAGAGTTTCCTGAGTCAAGCTACGAAGCAGGAGTTGCTCTAGCATTGCAGTCATCAGGACTAAGTAGCCAGGTATACATCTAGCTCAATTCCTGATCACATACTACTCCTCAATTTAAATGCATTTTTTTCTGAGTGAATTGACATTAATGTTGATGAATGTCTTCCAGGAATCGGTTGCTAGAGTGGCAGCTGAAGATTGCCTAAAGATGGCTAAGGGAATGGGGCGTACACGTACACCGAGCCGGAATATGGCAAACCTAGCTATCAGTCTATCTCAGGTTACACCATACAGAGCTCAACTCGAGTGGTACAAAGCATCCTGTGATAAGTCTCATGAGCAACTGAGTTACTACGACGACTTCAAGCAAAGGGGATCATCCAAAAGGGACCAGAAAGTCAACATGAACCGGATTTTGCTTGCTAGATTTTGGGATGGTGTCCTCGGCATGCTGGAGAACAATGAGCTGCCTCATGACTTTCAAAGGCAAGGAAAATGGGTGAATGCTTCCCACTTTTACAAACTACTGGTAGAGCCACTTGACATTGCTGAGTACTACCGAACTAGTATGCACCGTGTCAAGGGCCATTACTTGAAGCATGGGAGAGAGAGGAGGTTTGAGGTATTCGACAGGTGGTGGAGACAGAGAGAGGTTACCGAGGATGAAAATGCCAGCACAAGAAGCAAATTTGCGAGTTTGACTCAGGATTCGTGCTTCTGGGCTAAACTGGAGGAAGCTAGAGAGTGGTTGGCTAATGTTAGAAGTGAGAGTGATGTAACCAAGCTGCCTCTGCTATGGGGAAACATACACAACTTTGAAAGGTATGCAAATACCTTGGTAGACCGCAAAGAGGTGTCAGCAGACGTTCTTGCAAAGCATTCGAGCTACACTTTATGGGTGGAAGAACTGAGAGAACTAAAATCTCAGATGCAGCAAATACATCTGCCTCAATTCCCAAGGTTTAGAGATGGGGAATTATTTCCATAGATACGTTTAGTGAGGTAGTTTAATAGTTCATATCTTCAAAGCTAGGCTATGAAGTGCATGTGTTCAAAGACTACTCTAGAACTATCTAGTTGATGTTGTCATTATGAAAGGATCCAACCCCAAATTTCAGGTTTAATAAATTGAAGTCAGGCCCTAAACACACTAAATAAAGAGAAATTCTACACAAATTTTGACATGACCTTCTCCAAGTATAAAACCAAAAGAATTAAACCTATGAGCAATCAAGTCCCAAATACTCTCAACAAATCCAAATTTCACAAAGATGTACTACAAGCATAATATTCCGAATGTCTGACAGTGATAGCCAGGTCAAAAATCTAAAATAGAAATGAAACATGACTGGTTAACATTATCCCTTAACAAGTACGACACTACAACTGGTAAATCAGAGTGATTCTAACTAATACATTTTATTCTGCACTAGTAATAAGCTGAGACGCTGACTCTAAGACTCCTCCGACACCCACGCTTGTGATCAGGAGCTAAACTGCAGATTGGGCATTTGAAAAGTAATCAGAGTGAGTGGACAAAAGTAATCAGTTATAAAATTAAACGAGCAATGCTTTCCCCAAAGAACAAAAAACATTGATGCGAGACCAAACTATAAATTGAGAAGCTAAACTAATGTTGAGCCCTAAAAGTGGAGGCGGTGATTAGACGGTCTAGCTAGCGACTAATCACCTGTTGTCTAGGGTCTAGCTAGTCTAGACGACGTAAGCAGTCAGGTGACTAGTATGCGCATACCTAAACTGAACTGAAGAGCACCTCTTAAGGTATAAGCTGCAATAACTGGAAATCAATACACATTTTACCAAGTATGATGCAAGCTGAGCATGAAGACATAAACTGATTATAAAACAAAACTGAAAACAGGACTTGCATCACAATCAGTGACAGCGAAAATAAAACGTCCACTCACGAATTTTTACTATTCGCGGGGTCCAGTTGAATTACCCTCATCTGAATCGTCTAACCTTTTCCCTGTTCAAGTGTAAATCATTCAGAACTAAGTAATTTATTTATATGTACAAAATTGATTTGCAATCTAAGCCCAAAACCCCGAACGGAATGAAAACAACTCTCTGACTGCTAAAACATCACCGTGAGCAGCGGCGCATGGGGCCCACACGCCATGCCGTCGGCCATCACCAATGGCCGCGATCTGTACCTTGTTCCCTTCCTCTCACTCCCCTCTACCTTTTATCTTCCTGCACCACTGTCGGATTCGGCGTGTATCGACCCTAGTATCCACAAATAGTGGTTCGGCCAACAATACTTGCTGACCACTATTCCCGACATATCCAGCACCACCGAGCCTCACCGGAGCTCGAGACAGGCCTGGAAAAATTCCAGAGAGAGAGAGAGAGAGAGCGCATCAAAACCCCTCTCACTTTGCCGCAAAAAATGACCCACGGCCACTACAGAGAAGAACCGAGAATAGAGATATCAATTCGCATCAACTCTCCAAGTACCTACATGCACCAAATTTCCCATGGAAATGAAAGAGGAGAGAAAGAGGTGTCGAACCTCATCAAAATAGTGGCCGGAGGTGGCCGACCGACGATTTTCTCTGCGGGTTAGGATTTCGGGTCGGGTCGTGGGCGGCGCTGATCGGGTAAAGTTGTAGGGTTTCACCTGGGGTGGAAACTCAACCTTATATACCCCAACTTACATTAAATGCAACGACCACGAATTCATCTTTTGAAGATCTAACGGTCCAGAGAAACTGACCATTGGTACATTATTGTTTCATTTTCTTTTACTGTAAACTTTAAAAATACCTAATAATTAGCTCGGGTCACTGTAAAATTCACCAAAAATTTCATAACCCTCAAAATAAAGTTCTCTACGATTTTTGTGAAGAAACTCAAATCAAAATACTAACCCAAAAATTGTTACCTTATCACTTACACCCATGATAAACCTCCGATAATACAACTTAATTAGAAATTTATAAGTAATACGAGTTGAAATGTTACATCATGGCTTCAACCATTTCTAATCATCTTCTAGTTATATACAATAATACAACCCTCTTCAACAAACCTATATGGCTATCTCCTGATCAGGACCATACCAAACAACAATAAGCATAATCTATAGTACATGTTTAAGGTGATTTATTCTCCGTAACTTTTGGTATGTGTCTTGTCCTTGTCAGATCCGATTTGGTCTCGATAGAGATAGAGATGATCCTTGTTTTATAGGGACAATGATTGCAACAGATTGTATCAGCCTATATATAAGGCATTCTATCAATGAAAGAGTTACAGTTTCCAGTCTATCAAATATTCCTCTACAACACGTTATCAGGCACACTCTGAGTTAATAGCCAGCTATCACCATAGAGAAAGAAAAAAACCGTAACCCTAAATCTCTCTACCGTTGGCAGCTCTTCTTCACCACCGATCTCAATAGTTCTTCTCCTCTTCATTCTTCTGGCGATTCCCCCTGTGAAGCATACGCTCCAAAAATTCTCTTAATTCAACAAGATTGCTCGACTTCCAAAAAACTGTTTCAGATGAGCTCCTCCTCAACGTCCTTTAACTTTTGTACCGAGCATAACACCAGTCGAGTTAAATTTTCTAAACCGTCAATCTTTAGATCTAGGAATAAAACTTACTTCCTGCAAAATCCTAGATCTTAGGATTGTGCTATTATGATTTGTGATTATTGCATATCTATACCCTAGTTCCTATGGACCTGTATCCATAAAGTATAAGGGACGGTCTTGGGGGAGTCACGGTTTAGAAAAGAACAGAAACAAAGAGAAATCGATGTTATGTGATAGTTAATCACGGCTTCTGGGTGTGATTTTTGAGCCACAGTTTATTGATGATCGATTTTGTGACCATATATTATGGATCATGTTCTTATTCATTAAACCTTGATGTTAGTGATAGTGATTTTTTTTATCGATATTAATTAAATCTCTTTGTATTTTATAGATAAGTTTGAATGAGTCGGTCATGCCAGAATTTGATATCCTTGATCTTCAGGGAAAGGAATATCATCGTTGGGTCTCCGATGTGGTTAATACATTTATCGAAAAGAGACTTAACAGTATCATTTAACCAGTTGGGCCAAACATTATTCAAATATCAAAGGAATCAAAAGCTCAAACCATTATATTTTTGAGGTGTGATATTCATCCAACACTCAAAAAGTAGTATTTAAAGAAAACTTATTCTCTAGACTTGTGGGATGCTTTGAAGCAACGCTTCAATAATGTGCATGATACGCAACATCCTGAGTTGAATGCAAGATGAGAAGTCCTTAGGCTTCTAGATTTTCCAAAGATCCAAGATTACAATCAAGCGATATTGGATTTGCAGTTTGAGTTGAGCTTTTATGGGGTGAAAAAGTCCGAGAACGACATGATTGAAAAGTCGTTGAATACCTTCCCAACATCCATGAGCATTCTCGCTCATCAGTACCGGCTCGAGTACGAACATGGGAGGATTCTTACATTCAGTGATTTCATCAATAGTCTATCTAAAAAGAAAAGGCATCATGAGATCATCCTCAATAATAACTCAAGATCGGTTGGTACCAAAAAGCCTGAGAGTTATCAAACTGGAGGGAAGACCCGTAAGCAGGGGCTAATCCAGGAATGAAAGTCAAGTAGGACTTGAATTTTTCGTAAAGTTTTCGAGGACATAGATTGTAAGAAATTTTTTAAGTTAGGAAGATAGAGTTCAAATAGATATCTATAGTAAATTAGAGAACAAAAATTGAGAAAATGTATAAGAAATATGTGATTTGAATGAATCTCTATATATAACACAAATGACTAATGTAACTCAAATTCATAATTCAATAAACAGTAGATTATAAATATATTAAAATAGTTCTAGTTTTTACCTCAATATACAGTTTCCACTAAAAAAACTATATTATACATAGATTTGTAACTTCATAATTTTATGAATGAAGAAGAAAATTAAAAATGTAAGGCTAATTTATGCGATAGATCAACTAAAGACCTAAAGTTGGTTATAAAACAACATGTACATTAATTTTAAATATTGGAAGGAAAACTTATGCTCTAATTTATTTGTACACAAAGAAACTTTCAATGTCTTAATTCAATTTTCCATTTTTCTTATATATATATATATATATATATATATATATAGCCATGTATGTATTTTTTTTTTCCAAAATTTTGGGTGAAACTTGAGTCCCACACTAGCATAGTGTGATTCCGCCCCTGCCCGTAAGGACAAAAAGACCAACCTGAAATTCTACACAAGATGTAGTTTTACATCGGTTTGAATAGCCTATGTAAAAAGGCAGTTATCTCTATCATGTATTCAAGTTTTTGGTTTGTTTTTGAATTATTTTTCAGTCATCTTTTAGATTTTTGTCTTGTTTTTTGGATAAAGAACATCTATGGTATCACTTTTTAGTTGGCAAGTAATAGAATTTTCTCTATTTTTCGGTATATGGAAGTGTTGTCTTCGAATGGTTGCAAGATGTTCACTACAATTATTGGGAAAAAATATATAATCAGAGCATAAACAATTAGAGATTAACTAATATAAGGTTTTAAAATCGACATACGTACTTAAGATATGGTGTGACAGCTTCTATATGGAACAAAATCCAACGATGTATCTGACTACGAGTAACTTCACTCACAATAATATCCTTCCCTCCCTCGTCATCTGAATTACTTCTCATCAACGTTATGCTCCACTTGCTTTCCACATCATTAAGGTACTGAGTACAGAAATTCAGACACTGCTCCGATCCATCAAATATTCTTTAGCCATTGAAATTTCAGGATAAGTTTTATTCCGCGCATATTCCTTCAAAGTTCCCAAATACCTTTCAATTGGGAACATCCATCGAAACACCACAGATCCACCAATTTTGCTTCATCTGCCAAATTAACAATCAAATGCTCCATTATATCAAAGAAAGATGGCAGAAATATCTTCTCCATTTCACACAGTGTCACCACAATGCCGTCATGGGAATTTTCCAAATCTTGCAGAGTGTTACTCTTACAACACAATTTCTTAAAAAATCTATACAAGACAATCAACACTTGAACAACATGGTTGGGTAGAGAATTTCTTACACCTAAAGGAATCAGTTGCTGTAACAAAAGTTGATTCTCATGGCTCAGTTCTAAGGCTACGATCTTGCATACTCACCCTTTGAGAAATATTAGAAGCACTTCCATCCGGCATACTAATATCACTCCACACACTAAGACACAATTCCTTGTCTTCATTGCTCATCACAAATTCAGCAGGAGGAGCATCTTCCTTTCCTGATTCTATCTCCTTCAGCCACATATGCGGTCTTTTTTCCATCTCTTTCAGGTCATGTCGAGAACTGAAGTTGTCCTTATTTTTTTTTAGAATCTTCTAGTATTGCCCAAAGCACATTGTCACAAACATTCTTCTGCACATGCATCACATTAAGGTTGTGTCATATCATGTTGAAGTTCTAATAAGGCAGCTCAAAATGTATGATTTTCTTCTTCCAATTATGATTCTTCACATGTTTTTTATCACGTTTTTTTGCTTGCTCTTATTTTTCCTGTGAAAATCCTCCATTTTGTATTCTGTGAGAATGCCACAAGCTTACATTTGCACGAGATAGTAAACTCTAGATATCGTTGGAGGCATTGTTCGATAGTCTGAATCTCCATCAAATGATTTCTCATCTTCTCGATACTCATGGTCTTCTGGCAGCCACCGAGATGACCCCCACATGAGTGTTTTCTTCCATATAATAATAACCAATAAGAATCTATTTCAGAATTGCAACATGGACATGCATATTTCCCTTTGGTACTCCACCCGACAAGTTTTCATAGGCTGAAAAATCATTAATTGTCCATAATATGGCTGCACGTAGCTGAAACATTTCTTTTTTATATGCATCATAGGTTAGTACACCCTATATCCATACCTCATTTAGTTCTTCAACAATTAGCTCCATATAAACATCAATCTTATCTCCAGGTGCTTTAGAGCCATCTATTAAGCATGCCATAAAAATGAAAGGCTGCTTCATCAACATCATCGGTGGTAAGTTCAAAGGTATTAGTATAATGGGTCAACAACTATGCTTTATATCACGCGACCTATGTGGGTTGAATCCATCTGTTGCTAACCCAAGTCTGAGATTGCGTATGCCTTCACCAAAAGTTGGGTGTCCTGTGTCAAAACCCTTATGTGCAAGAGAATCGACAGGATGTCTAAATACACTATCATCAGTGCATTCCTCCCCGTGCCATTTCATGAGTTTTTCTGTTTTTGAACACATGTATAGCCTCTATAGAATCTATTTTATAGAAAAATATCGAACTTTTTTTGCAGCTTTCTTTTTCAAAGGGCCAGCATCATTACCCCGATTTCTCCTAGTTTCCTTGTATCTACACTCCTTGCATATTAAGCAGTTATCGAGCTTAACATGCTCATTTCTAAATAACAACAACTATTTGGACATGCATCCATGGTAGTCTTAGTAACCCCTAGATCTTCTGTTAACTTTTGGGCTTCATAATATGAACTAGGGAGGTTAGTATCTTCTGGCATATCTTTTTTCAGTATATCCAAGATGGTTTGAAATGATTTTTCAGACCAGCCATGGAGCACCTTAGCTTGCAACCATTTAACAGTAAATAAGAAGGCAGTGAAGCCTTTCTTACAACCTAGATACAAGGAGAGATTCACACGCTCCATCAATTTTATAAATTTTTTAGTAGGTTCATCTGCCCTTATCCATGGTTCATCTAAGGTTTCACTATCATTCTCATCTAATGGTCTCACATATGGAATTCCTAATTCATCTTGAATAAGACCAAACATATCATTCTCCATTACAGAATCTGAACCAACTCTATTTTCAACACCCAATGGATTATCACCAAGTCTAGACTGACCATGCTTCTCTCATACTTTATACTTTCTTAAAAATCTATTATCACGCAGATGTCAAAACATTTCTTTTCGAACCAACAAAACACAATTAGCACATTTTCTACACGGACAATACACCTTTGTCAACTCATCCTTATCGGTGAATGCAAGGGCCAAAAAAGCATCTATGCCATCAAGATATGGTTTAGACCACCTATTTGGTAAATCAATCCATGATTTATCCATGTTCTTCCCTTAAGAAAGATCAAACAAACTATTACAATACTATCACGAACATATGTATATTCTATATAGTGACTACAGTAGTTAACGTATCATATATACTGATATATATATATACACACACACACACATCAAACACTATTTTAGTTTATTCATTCAACTCAAAAAGTCTATTGCTCATATACTGTCAAAACTTTATAAATTTTAGCTCAATATCAAACATCAAGTACTCATATGTATTGAAACAATTCACAGACAACAATTAATAGATTACATAAACTAAGACACAAAAATTTTCAGAAGATAGAAAAGTTTTCAGAAACATAAACTTACCAATATAAAGTTCCAAAACTTCCACAAATCTGCAGTATAGTTATTTTCCTATCCTCGATTGATTTCAGAAGACTATCTACAATCATGTACAAAAATAAGAATTAAATTACATTAATAAACAAAGTACAAAATTGACGAGTCTGCAAGGTTGACATGTACCTTAGATTAGTATATTGTCATACTTCTTTCTATTGCTTCTAAGTATTCATACCTAGGATTCTCAGCTCAAACTAAAACATAATGTCATCAAAGTAATACAAGAGAACAATGGTTATAGTGCTAAATTATGTGGACCAAAATCAATCAATGGCTAAATCACATATGTCATCATATCTAAAGCACGCAAGCAATACCAGTTGTGGGATTTCATATCACAAATTCTATATATATACATCACCATTGAAAAATCCAGTCTATAAATAGGTCTCCACCAATTTCGAAAACAAAACGAGCTGTAATGCTTAGTTTGGCAACAAGAATTAGATTAACTTATTTTCAAGTAGTTAATTCTAAGTAGAACTAGAACACTTAAACCGTGTTTGTTTAACTATTTGAGATTTCGTGGAAAAAAAATACAAACTCAGGCCCTTAATGGTTGAAAAAACTACTCGTATAGACAGCTTGAAGATTTAATGGGCACTTAGACAGATATCCAGACAAAAATCTAAACAAATATTCAAACTTAGAAAATTATTCTGACAGCATTTGTAATGATTCACACAGACATGTATTTTCAATCGATAGGGTTGTTGCAGGTTCTCCTGTTGTGACATCTTAAGCATTCTGTCGGTATTGTTTATTTTTCGGCATTCATCTTCATTTTCTTTTTCTTTGGTTTGCCCGGTTGTTTCTTTGTTAATGGAGGTCTGACGTTTGGTCCATTTTGTGACATGTCCTGAAGTAATTTCTCAATGTTTGGAACTGGATTGAGTTGAAGGAGTAGGCTTGCCTGTAAAATGGAACTTTGTACAAGTTGTCCACGTAATCGTAAGGATTATGTCCTTTCTCTTGAATGACAACAAGTGCATGTGAGCACGGAAACCAAAGTAATTGCCACTGACCACATGAGCAGGTCCATGTCTCCATGTTGACTGCACTGCTGTATGTGTAAGTTTGAACTTCATAAACAAAAATACTGGAGTGCATCACTCTCTACTGCCTTCCTTTTTTAAGTGTTTCATTGAGTTTTCCTTCCATTCTCGATCCCATTATAATGTGTCATTGTTCCGATTATTCTCTTTTGCTTGCAATCATTTCTATCACATTTCTCCTGTGAGAGTAGTAACAGAAAATAAGAAAAGAAGGAATTAAACAGTGCATTGTCCTAGAAATAACAGAATGAATCAGGTTGTAAATGGCTGTAATGTAACCAAAAGACAGATACCTAGACATCTACTCAGTCAGAAACTCAGACAGATACTCATGATATTTTTCAAAAAAAGTGCAAACAATTTACAGATATCAAGGAAATAATATAATGAATCAGGTTGTAATGGATGACCTGATTTCATCGGCAAGGTAGAAAACAGGCAGTGCATGGAGATGTACTATCCAGCTGTTGAAGCACTCTGAGATGTTGTTTGTCATTTCGCCATGCCTATCTCTTCCAAAGAATGCAGCACACAATTTTTCTTTTGGGAGATCCTTGAAGAATTCTGTTATCTCCGCATATCCGCCTTCTAGCTTAAGCTGATTAAAATAGAACTCATATTGTCTTTTGCTTCTAGCATATGCATATTACATGAAGAGTTCAGAAATTCTATCCTTGGAGTGTCCTCTATAGTTGTCTTTGAGGTTAGCAATCAAGTGCCAAAAACAGTAGTCATGCTCATCATTGGGGAATACCTCTGGAAGAGAACTCATAATTCCATTATGAAGATCGGAGATGAATGTTATTTTTCTCCGAGTATTAGTTTCCTGGTTTATGTTGTGTCTATCTGTCTCATCTCTTAGGTTCATCAAGAACCACCTCCAGTTCCTATCATTTTCGGCATCGACTATTGCAAATCCAATTGGATAGAATCCTGACATGAATCGAAAAGAAACAAAAAGGTAAGGTTCCTGGCTAGTTGAGAGTAAGTACTGAAATAGAGTTTATGAAAGGAATAACAGATACCCAAACTGATAATCAGTCAGGTACCCAAGAGGTCCAAACATCTTTGATTTGTCTACATTACCTTGATCTCCATCTTTTGAAGAGGTCCCTATGATCTGTCATTTGTATTTTTTCTTGAGGAAACTTACATCAACGAAAATCATGAGTCTGCAATATTGGAATCCTTACATGTAGGCACCGAATGACACAAAAAGGCGGTGAAACCTTTGTGTTTCCGGATCAATCTACAACAACTCTGGAGCCAAGATTTGTCTTCATAAATTCGTCTCGGAACCAAAGAAGGTTTGTGTATGATTCTGCTTCATTTCCATGAAGTGAGTTCATTGCCAAGTCCTTGCCATACCACACCATCTTGTAAGGGACTTTCAGGCCAAAACTCCTTCTGATTTCTGTTTGTAAGGCCTTGGCTCCCTTATTGGGATCAGTGCGCAATTTGTCCTTAACGATTGAGCTGAGTATTGAATAAATGATAAGTTTCAAGTATAGAAAACAATATCTTTAGACAGATTTTTTTTGGAGAAGTAGCGAGTGATGTTAGAAAAAGATATCATACCTGACAATAGAAGACCTCATCATCTCACTGGTTTGTTTCCAGACATTTTCTTTGCATGTATGATTATTATTGATTTCAATCATGTAAAATGATCCATTCGCATGGAATAGTCTTGCCTTCACAAACCAGTTGCATTTATCGCACCCTTTGTATATACAATGTACATTTACGCGTGTGGGCTCATTTTTCTCATATGTGAACTTGAATCCACTTTCAATTGAGTACTTTCTGAGTTTCAGCCTGAACTCAGTGTGACGACCCGGAACAAAATCAACAGTGAAATCAGTTTAGTTTATGAGGTTATCGCGTAATCGCTGATTACCGACAGTTGTTTGAATCACCGAACTTGATCACGACGAAATTATTGGCCGAGAATTACAGCTGAGTCTCTTCTCGAGAGTCGTTGTACGTGTGATTTCGAGTTCGTGGGCGGTTCCGGATCATTATTTGGACGGCTGAGGAATAAGTTATGAATATTTGAAGTTTCGGCATAATCAGATTTAAATGGTGGTGCTCTTAACGACTAAATTATCGGACGAGAACTTGGTTTCGGTTTCTTTATGGAAGATGTTGAGAATTTAATTTCGAGCTCGTGGGAACTTCTGGAGCATTATTCTGAGTTACGAAGATTTAGTTGTGAATATTTCCGATTGTTGATTATTTAATCGGATAAGCTTGTGTTTGGGTTGAACAGTTGACTTTTTATCGGGTTTGTCGATGTGTTTGACCTCGGGTGATAATTGAAGAATATGTTGAGTCGAGTTTGTTGCCGCGAGAATTATTGGAATCGGAATTACGACGAGAAAGTTACGGATATTCGAAGTTTACCGAAAAAAGTGTTTGAAAGTTTCCAAAAATGGAAGGCCAATAAATAGAAGGTTGCTATTTCGGGAAAGTCAACATTTGGCTTTTATGTTGTTGACCGAGTTGACTGAGTCAACTCGGTGGAGGAGAGATGGCGACGGGGAGCCACGGCCTCGCCGGCGGCGAGCTCCGTTCAGCCACCCCACGGCCTAGGATATGACCCGTTCGACTCGCCTAGTTCCCCTCATGTTGGTTCCGGCCTCCCTTCACGGCCAAGCTCACGGAGGAGGAGGAATTTTCCGGCAAGAAAATGAAGAAATTTTGGTGAATTCGGGTTCCACGTTTCTGGCCTATTCGAGCTAAACCAAGGACTGGGTTTTGTAGCCCTCATCACCATGAAGCTACCATGTAAGTTTGGTGTTCCAATTCATCTTGTACATGGAGAATTTTGGAATTGAAATTTGTGTGAACATTCAGTTTTTCATGAAATTGACATGGTTAGAGTGAGAATTGGCCTTCGATGCAGTTGTGAAAGTTGCTCAGTGGGTGATTTTGCATGGAATAGAGGTTGCTCCGCCGAGAAATTTTCAGATTGGGTGGCGCCGCCACCGCCGCCGGCGGTCAACTTTGACTTTTTGGGGTTTTCGATAAATTGCATGTCATTTCACTCGAAATCGAGCCCCGATCGCAGTGGGGAGGTTCGTTTCTCGATTTGAGTGTCCGAAATTATAGCGAGGTATTGAGGTGTGAATATCGGATTTTCGACAATTCGTCGTATTCGGATTATGTGTTTCCGAGAACGGTGGTTTCTCGTGATTTGATTTGAATTGTCGAGTTATGACTTTGAGAAATGAACTTTGTGAATATTCAGGGGTTCGTGATCGTTTGTTTGGCGAGGGACTTTCCGTCGGATCACGGGTTAACGCGAACTGCGTTACGCTAGTCTGTGAGTAGACAATTTCTTTTCACGGATTGATTGTGAGTCTTTTATATACGTTTTACGAACTTGAGCATGCAGTATGATCATGGTTTTACGAGCATGAGATTTCATACGAGATTATGTTTATTATGAGCATGTGTTATACGATTATGCTTATACCAGTACATATATTACGTACATACACTTATATATTGTTTCATGCATTTGCATCAAACTATTTATGATTTGATTTACACAGAGTACAGTCTCAGTTACGTTGTTGTATCGATACACTTGCCTCTCGGCTGATCCCCGATGGTAGGCCTACCAGGAGGGGCAGTACCCCGACCTGACCGGCGAGGGGCAGTACCCCGGAACCAAGGTCTTTCTGGCTAAGAATCACGTGGAAGTCTGGGACTCCGTGATTCTGACTGTACTAGCACGGATGTGTCTACGAGTGACCCCGTGAGATTTTATGCATGCTCCGTACGTGTGAGGAGTTAGAGTCTCCCTCGTGTACCATTTGATTTTTATACATTCGACTCGCATATATTTTTATAACATATATATTATTTGGTGAAAGACATTTATTTTCGTCCACTCACTCTAACAGTTTTCATGTTTTTCCCCTGAACTTTTCGATTTCCGTTCCCAGTTTGCAGTTCGGACTCTGGTGTCGCACGTCGTGGTCGGAGGCATAGTGCTCGAGCTACCTTGTTTCTTCCAGTAGGTTAATTGTTCTACCTACTGTAGTATACTTATATGATTATACATTACAGGTCGCTCTAAGTATTCTGATGTATATGTTTATACGATTTTACTCCGGATTTCAGTAAAGCACAGATATATTTATTATTTTACTTTACTGTTGATATATTGAGAAATCCGGATGGGATTGGTGCCCACGGTTTGATTTTTGTGGCATAGGATGAAGTGTATTTTCCGCGTGCAGGTAATGGTAATTCTACGTTAGTAGCGAAACTCTGCCAAAATTTCTACGGTTTTTGATGGTTCGTATTTTCGAAAGGGTTTGATTCCGGTTTAGGGAGCTAAATCGGGGTTGGGTCCTTTCAGATTGGTATCAGAGCATTAGGTTATAGGTTCTGTAGACTTCTGTAGTCGTGTTTACTAAGGATATTTGAGAATGTACAGCATGTCTGGAATGGTGACCCGACCGGCCGGCGGATACTCATCAATACTCCGGGTGTTGTATACTTTCAAATATTTGAAGTTCCATGATTACGTTCCACTTGTTGTGAACGATGTTTTATTCATTAGGATGCCTCCTTGACGTGCTTTCCATGTCAGTATGGTTGTGGATCCTATTGAGCATCAATCGACGCGTGATTTCCCAGAGAATTGTGGGTTTGGATGAGTATTCTGAATTCAAAGAATTGTGTGGCACGGTTTGCCTGGTTGTGTGTGCATGAGCGTCTACATATTGCCTTAGAGCTGAGAATTGTGGTAATTGGTGTCTTGCCTGAATCAGATTGTTGTATTTGGTGGGCTGATATTGTGTGAGTTCATGTTGTGACTTCATGGCCTACATTCAGGGTGTTGTTTATACGGTAAAGGTTTTATCAGGCTACCCAACATTCGAATGAGGAGTGTTTACCCACCTGAGGCAGAGATGCATTGTCCACATGTTTGTCTCTGTTTGCATGAGTTATGTGGCTTCAGAGGGAGCTATGCACGAGGTTCGAGATGAGTTTGAACCTGAGCATCAGAGAGAGTCTGATTGTTATGCCTCGAGATAGCCGTGAGAAGCTTGGTGTGCTGCACTCAGTGGCGAGGCTATTGAGAAGGAAAGGTGTATGTGGTTTCCGATGTGATGGTTTGGGGAAAGTGGACTTAGTTGAGATTTTGATGAGGTTGAGTTCCGACACTTCGGGATAAGTGACTTCATCAGGCTATAGCCTTTTTGATTATGTTGAGGGTCATCAGATCAAGCTGAGGATTCGTTTGGTGATGGTGGAGACCACAGAGTAGCGGACTTGCTCCTGTGATATGAGTTTGGGCGATCGTTGGTGATCCTATCACGCAGCAGGTGTTGCGGTGACTTGTGTTCGAGGAGTACTTTCAGTTGCTGTTTCGGTGGCCAGGAGGGTCATGTTACGAGGGAGCGCCCTCAGCCAGCTGTGTTTGCGGTTCGACAGCTCAGAGTTCAGGAGGAGGTCATGATGCTATTCCTGAAGTTTGACCAATGTACCCTTTTGATGAGTTAATCAGCAATGTCGCTATTGATGTGGGCGGCTAGTTGAGCATGTTGGAGTTCGTGCCATGACCTTGTTTGAGGACAGACTTTTCTCCGAGGTTACTGTTGTTTGATATCCATGGCTATTGTACCTGCATTTCCACTTCCGAGGTTTTGGAGAGTGTTGTATCCATCCGGAGGTTATGAGATCCTTGTTGGAGGTTATGTGTTAGCCGCGGATCTGTTATAGCTGGACATCATGGTTTTGATGTGACTATGAGTGTGGACTTTTTTGCGACACATTTTGGCTGTGTTCGAGTACCTCGAGAAGGTGGTTGTGTTTCGACGACCAGACTTTCCCCGAGATACTGTTTCGTGGTGATGGTCGAGCGGATGATGAAAAGAGTTGTGTTGTTGCTTAGCTCATGTTGTTGATACTATGGTTGCTGTACCGACATTGGTGACATTGAGGTGGTTCCCGAGCTTCCAGGTGTGTTCCGGAGGAGTTACCAGGTGTTCCTCTAGTTCGGAAGACCGACTATACCATTGAGCTTGTACCGGGCGCTGGACTCATTTTACCGACGTCTTGTCGTTCGGAGCCAGCGGAGCTGATGGAGCTACAGTTTCGACTCCAGGAGTTACTAGAGGAGGTTTCAGAAGATTTCATGTAATCCTGCGTATTTGTGTGGTGTGCTCTTGCATTGTTTGTACGGATGTTGGATGGTTCGACAAGGTGGTGCATTGACTACCGAAGCCTGATTTACTTCAGGAGTGTGAGTATCCTCCGCTTCGGATTGACGATTGGTTTGATCAGCTTGTGAGAGCTTCAGTCTTTTCGAAGATTGATTTCGGGTCCGAATACCATCAGTTGAGGTTTGATGAGTCAGATGTGGTTTGGACAGCTTTCGGATCTCGGTGCGGGCATCATGAGTTCTTGGTCACACTGTTTAGTTGACCGATACCCCGCAGCTTTTATGGACTTGATGGACCATGTGTTCAGACGATTCTGGACGAGTTGCGGTCATGTTCGTCGGCAACGTCCTGATGTACTCCACGAGTGTGGGCCAGCACCTGAAGCAATTGTGAGCAGTTTTGCGCACTTCGCAAGATGATCAGCTATTTGCGAAGTTCAACCAGTGTGAGTTTTGGTTAGTTGCGTGAAGATTTTGGGCCACGCGATGTTAGCCGAAGGAGTCAGTGTGGATTCCGATCAGTTAGAAGCCGTGTTGATTTGGGGATTGCCCTACCATTGTACCAGAGATCGGGAGTCTCTTGGGTTTAGCAGGCTACTATCGGTGTATTGTGCAGGATTTTCCCGGATTTCCACTTCACTTTCCAGATTGACGAAGAAGGCGTCAAGTTCGAGTGGTTTGATGCACGCAAGGAGAGTTACTTACTCCTGCAGGATGGTTGACCGTTGCTTCATTTTGACCTTACCTGATGATCGTGGTGAGTTCGTGGCTTACGGTGATGCATTGAGGTTTGGATTTGATTGTGCTTTGATGCTGTATAGCAGAGCGGTGGCTCATGGTTTCAGGCAGTGGAAACTTTATGAGGCTACGTATCCTGTGTATGATTTGGGTATAGTTGTCCTTATGTTAACATCGAAGAGTTCGAGACATTACAGCTACGGCGTGCAGCGCAGTGTAGGACGTACACTGATCACTTGAATTTCATCCACTTGCATCTTCGGCCAGATTTGGGCTTGAGGCAGTGTAGATGGATGGGGTCAACTAACGACTATGGCTGCACCTTTGAGTTTGTTCGGGAAAGGCTAGAGATTGTACTTTGACCATCCGTCTGGGATGTTGTTGCTGATGCATTCAGTTGAAAGTCAGGAACTTCAGTATTTCATGTGTGTGTGGCTCGAGTTTCCGTGTTAGCCAAGTTGCGAACTACGGGAGCTGAGTTCGAGTGTGATGATGATGAAGCTCATTGTTTTACGTGTGTTATGCACTAGTGGTGCGAAGATGTGTCAGATACTTCGATTTTACTACTCGTGACACAACCTGTAGAAGAACGTAGCAGCTTGTGTGTACAGATACCACATTTGTCGACTGGCGATGGCTAGGAGGCGGAGACTTGCCAGAGAGTTACAGCCATTTGAGATTTCCGATTAGAAGTTGGAGTTTGTCGCTGTGGTTTTGTGTGTGTTTGTGCGCACTTTGATTTGTGATACCAGTTGTCAGGCCATTGTGGACCATTTGATGAACTTAGTTCTTTTCCTTGTACTTTCGGAAAAGATTTCAGTGGCAGGATGGTATAGCTGTGTTTGATGGTGATTGTCCATCTACGTGGTATACCTGTGTCCCAGTTGCTGGTTGAGGTAATCAGCTACGACTGTGTGTTGGCAAGCTTTGTAGCGAGCATTGGGAACTAGATTACAAGTTAGTACCGGTTCTTATCCTCAGATTGGTGGGCGATCTTTGAGGACTATTCAGACCTTGGAGGGCATATTGTGGACCTTGGTATTGCAGTTCCGGGGGATTTGGGACCAGCAGTTTCAATTGTTCGAGATTGCATGCAGTACCGGTTTGTTGACCACTATGATTTTGATGTTACTTGATGTCGTTTTGAGGAACGATGTTGTACTCCATTGTGCTGGAGCAGGTTTGGTTTGAGTTGACATTTGATTCGGATTTTGTGTGATGTGTTACCACAGACTTTTGATTTAGCGGAAACAGGTTGATAATTGCTTGAGTTCGATGTTTGAGCTATGTTGATGTAAGCAGGTTGAGTTGTGATTTTCCATGTTGTTTTGATCCGTATGTGGTCATAGGCGAGTTTGTGTTGTGCCGTATAGTTCGGCGTCGCCTATATCGTTGGCTTTTGTATGTTGTGTTCCGTGTGGTGGAACTATGTTTCAGGTTTGTTACGTGTTGTGTACCCTATCTGTTCCTTGTGCAGGAATACTTGGCTATTATGTGGAGCCAGTTCAGATTCGAGATTTGTGGGTACAGGGATTTCAGCACGGAGATATCTCCTATTGTGGAGTCTGTTATCAGAGTTGTTTAGTTGACGTTGTCACTGGAGAGTTGAGCAGTATGCAGAGGCAGTGCTCCTACTTTTAGTCGGCAGACTCAGAAATTTCGAGGTCAAATTTTTTTTAAGGGGGGTGGATTTGTGACGACCCGGAATAGAATCAGCAGTGAAATCATTTTAGTTCAAGAGGTTATCGCGTAATCGCTGATTACCGACAGTTGTTTGAATCACCGGACTTGATCACGACGAAATTATTGGCCGAGAATTGGAGCTGAGTCTCTTCTCGAGAGTCGTTTTACGTGTGATTTCGAGTTCGTGGGCGGTTCCGGATCATTATTTGGACGACCGAGGAATAAGTTATGAATATTTGAAGTTTCGACATAATCGGATTTAAATGGTGGTGCTCTTAACGAATAAATTATCGAACGAGAATTTGGTTTCGGTTTCTTCACGGAAGATGTTGAGAATTTAATTTCGAGCTCGTGGGAACTTCCGGAGTATTATTCCGAGTTACGAAGATTTAGTTGTGAATATTTCCGATTGTTGATTATTTAATCTGATAAGCTTGTGTTTGGGTTGAACAGTTGACTTTTTATCGGGTTTGTTGATATGTTTGACTTCGGGTGATAGTTGAAGAATATGTTGATTCGAGTTTGTTGCCGCGAGAATTATTGGAATCGGAATTACGACGAGAAAGTTACGGATATTCGAAGTTTACCGAAAAGAGTGTTTGAAAGTTTCCAAAAATGGAAGGCCTATAAATAGAAGGTTGCTATTTCGGGCAAGTCAACATTTGGCATTTATGTTGTTGACCGAGTTGACTGAGTCAACTCGGTGGAGGAGAGATGGCGACGGGGAGCCACGGCCTCGCCGGCGGCAAGCTCCGTTCGGCCACCCCACGGCCTAGGATATGACCCGTTCGACTCGCCTAGTTCCCCTCATGTTGGTTCCGGCCTCCCTTCGCGGCCAAGCTCAAGGAGGAGGAGGAATTTTCCGGCAAGAAAATGAAGAAATTTTGGTGAATTCGGGTTCCACGTTTCCGGCCGATTCGAGCTAAACCAAGGACTGGGTTTTGTAGCCCTCATCACCATGAAGCTACCATGTAAGTTTGGTGTTCCAATTCATATTGTACATGGAGAATTTTGGAATTGAAATTTGTGTGAACATTCGGTTTTTCATGAAATTGACATGGTCAGAGTGAGAATTGGCCTTCGATGCAGTTGTGAAAGTTGCTCAGTGGGTGATTTTGCATGGAATAGAGGTTGCTCCGCCGAGAAATTTTCAGATTGGGTGGCGCCGCCGCCGCCGGCGGCGGTCAACGGTGGTCAACTTTGACTTTTTGGGGTTTTCGACAAATTGCATGTCACTTCACTCGAAATCGCGCCCCGATCGCAGTGGGGAGGTTCGTTTCTCGATTTGAGTGTCCGAAATTATAGCGAGGTATTGAGGTGTGAATATCGGATTTTCGACAATTCGTCGTATTCGGATTATGTGTTTCCGAGAACGGTGGTTTCTCGTGATTTGATTTGAATTGTCGAGTTATGACTTTGAGAAATGAACTTTGTGAATATTCAGGGGTTCGTGATCGTTTGTTTGGCGAGGGACTTTCCGCCGGATCACGGGTTAACGCGAACTGCGTTACGCTAGTCTGTGAGTGGACAATTTCTTTTCACGGATTGATTGCGAGTCTTTTATATACGTTTTACGAACTTGAGCATGCAGTATGATCATGGTTTTACGAGCATGAGATTTCATACAAGATTATGTTTATTATGAGCATGTGTTATACGATTATGCTTATACCAGTACATATATTATGTACATACACTTATATATTGTTTCATGCATTTGCATCAAACTATTTATGATTTGATTTAAACAGAGTACAGTCTCAGTTACGTTGTTGTATCGATACACTTGCCTCTCGGCTGATCCCCGATGGTAGGCCTACCAGGAGGGGCAGTACCCCGACCTGACCGGCGATGGGCAGTACCCAGGAACCGAGGCCTTTCTGGCTAAGAATCACGTGGAAGTCTGGGACTTCGTGATTCTGACTGTACTAGCACGGATGTGTCTACGAGTGACCCCGTGAGATTTTATGCATGCTCCGTACGCGTGAGGAGTTAGAGTCTCCCTCGTGTACCATTTGATTTTTATACATTCGACTCGCATATATTTTTATAACATATATATTATTTGGTGAAAGACATTTATTTTCGTCCACTCACTCTAACAGTTTTCATGTCTTTCCCCTGAGCTTTTCGATTTCCGTGCCCAGTTTGCAGTTCGGACTCTGGTGTCGCACGTCGTGGTCGGAGGCATAGTGCTCGAGCTACCTTGTTTCTTCCAGTAGGTTAATTGTTCTACCTACTGTAGTATACTTATATGATTATACATTAGAGGTCGCTCTGAGTATTCTGATGTATATGTTTATACGATTTTACTCCGGATTTCAGTAAAGCACAGATTTATTTATTATTTTACTTTACTGTTGATATATTGAGAAATCCGGATGGGATTGGTGCCCACGGTTTGATTTTTGTGGCATAGGATGAAGTGTATTTTCCGCGTGCAGGTAATGGTAATTCTACGTTAGTAGCGAAACTCTGCCAAAATTTCTACGGTTTTTGTTGATTTGTATTTTCGAAAGGGTTTGATTCCGGTTTAGGGAGCTAAATCGGGGTTGGGTCCTTTCACTCAGTCACCCCGCTTAAGAATTTTTGCCACTTTTCTTATATAAGTTTAGCCCATGGTTTTGTCAAGTAATCCTTTATCTCCTCTTCTCGAAAGCATCCAAAACCGACGTCTACAACATTACTTATTTCCATGCAACCATCCATCTGCACATCCTGGCCTGAGTTTTCATTATGATTGCTACAGACCGCTGATTGCTTTGAACTGATATTTATTGTTTGCTCGAAAGAGGTAACGTATACATGTTTTAGCTTGACATAATATTGTAGCAGATACTCAAACAAGTACTCAAAATGAGTTTTCAAAGTTCTACCTCATTCAAGTCAGTGATTCTAATCTTAATATATTTTGAAATGAGTCTTTGGATAGAAAGCATCATCAAAAACACGTCACGATCAGTTTTCAGGAAAATGTGTTCATCCTCTAGTGGGATACAATATTTGTACGTCATGATTGAGTTGTTAAGTGATTTGAATCGTTGACGGACTATATCCACAATATCAGCAAATGTGAAATCATCACTCAAAATATCCATCACACTTTCTTGACCATGAATATATTTCAATATGATTGGAGAAGGTGTTGTTGCCATTGAACATACCTACAGAAGAGTTGCAGAAATGCATGTAAATGCTTTGGTTAACTGATAGTAAGGTCTTATACTTTTAACAGAATAAATTGAGTTACAGATACTCAGACAGATACATTGACAGATAGATTAACAGATACTCAGATAGTTATGTTGATAGATACTCAGATAGATACTCTAAAATATACTGAAACACATTTTTAGAACCAAAATCGTATCCAAACCTAATTAAGTAGATTTCGATATCACAATTCATATAGTTTGAGGAGCAAAGTAATCAATATTATCATGAAATCGATTAATACAACTACGAACGGAAATAGATTCATGCAACAACAATTTAAATCGTCTATCATATAGAAAAAAAGAGTGAAAATTAGATATACAACATAATTGAACATATGAATTCATCAATTTTTGTACAGAGATGACGAGAGATAGCAAATCAGTGAGATAAATAGACAGAGATTTGAAACTTACAACGCTTAAAATTTCGTACGACGTCGAGGTCGAACAGAGTTTTTGTTGCGGCAATTTTTGAATCACGATAGCGATCACAAAGAGAGAGAGAGAGATTAGAGAGAGATTTACTTTCCTGGAAAAAATGGAGGGAAGAGAGAGCTGCTTCGCAGATATCTCTTATAGATAGTTAGAATTCAAATTAGGAAATAATGGCAAAATCGTCAGAAAAAAATGGGTTTTATAACTTATTAGACCTTTTTTAGAGAAAATTATGTCAGCTGAGTTTTTTTGAAAAAAAAAAATGTGTCATAAGTTGGACATTTTTTATCTTGATGTCATAAGTTTGGTTTTTTTTTGAAAAATTTATCTCTTTTTAGACTTTTAAATAATTCCTTTTTCTTTTTTCTTTTTGAGGTGTTAAGCTTTTGTCACCACGTTTATAATTTAGATGTTTTGATATATATATATATATATATATATATATGTGGAGCATGCTTGGGTACACCAAACCAATTTATTCACAAAATTTTAGAAGTAACGTGGCAAGCTCTGATTGGATAAGAGAGAATATATTAGGAATATACCAAAAACGGACGGAAACAGAAAAGGTATCCATAAAAACTGGAGTAATTATTTTTACTGGTTAAAACATTAAACTATGCAGTAACAAAATCTATTTACCAAATATTTTTATAGTGTTTTGCAATGTAAATTTTGTTATTACTGATTTTGCACCGTAAATATATACATTTTTACAATGATAATTTCTCACCGTAAATAGTTTTTACACTGTAAACTTGGTTTTTAAACCGGTTTGAACTGACTTCATCATCATTTTCTTCTCCGACGAACAAAAGTTGTGCTCCTCTCGCTCTCGTCTCTCTCTCCCATCATGTTTTCTTGTCTCTCTTCTATCAAATAGAAAAACCTGATTTGCTATGCAAATTGGGTGGTGGAGAGATCATGAATCGACAACATACCCGCAATCAGGAAGTGGTCGAGTATGAATTACTTTGCACCTGGCGAACAAACGACTGGGTTGAGGAAATTAATGGGCGCTGTGGCTTCTCGCTTTGAATTATTTCAATTTGTTTCTCCCAATTGGTTCATCTTTGCAGGTTGTTCTCAAATGATCTCACTTGAATTGAATTCATATGGGTTCTTATGTAATCCCGATGGCGGGTTTTAGTTTAGTCTGTGTTGAATGTTGATGCAGATCTGTATCTATAGACTAATTTGATGGCCATAATTCCATATTTCCATAGTCAGCAATACCATTTCTGCCATTCCTGTTTCGATCACAAGGTGATGTTTTGACTAGAAATGTAGGGATTGACTTGGGTTTGTGGATCAGTCTAGGCTACCTTCTTGAGGCACTTGGTCCGCTCACATCTGATTTCGTCCTGCCTTGTTTTTGTTTTGGACACTCAACAAGTGCAGCTATTATCCTTAATATATAAATTATAGTTGATGTATCAGTGCAATCTTTACACTTCTCCAAAAATGATTTAGGCAATGCTTCACCCAAAAACGCAGGCTTGCATAGACAATGTGTAGTTGTTGATATATTGTTGTTGATATGAATAATTGTTAATTTTTCAGGTGTGTAGCTATTTGCGTTAACTGAGGATAGCTTTGTGGGTAGCTATTTGGTTAACTATCGTTCATTGTGGTGGCTATATGGGTTGACTGTGGGTAGCTGTTTGGTATAATTATGAACTATCAGTGACTTGTCTTGCTTCTAATTGATTCGGTTGCATCCAAGTGTGTATTACTAAAATCAGCAAGGATAGTGCATGCTCTTGACCATATCATACTATGTGTTGCAATATAATTCCTTGGTCAGAAATAGAAGCTAGGACTGTTGCTTAGCCTTTCGTTTGCATGAATATGCTGCTTTCCATTTCCTTAGAAGGGTGTTTTTGTTGTAATGCAAATGCTATTGCTTTGAATTCTTATAAACATCATAGTGCAGAGACTATAGTTGATATTTTTATCATCTTTTAAGTTTCTGGAGTTGATAAATTGTATTGGAAATGCTCTTTTGAAACTAATCGATTGATCCCTGCAAATTTGGTGTCTCTATGAAAGCTAGATATTCTTAATGTGTCTCTGATTTTAGGGGGTTGTAATGGAGATGAATTGGTGTTTATGAAATTTGTACGGAGTCTCTGAAGAGGAACTAATGGAAGCTTAACATTGCCAATACCAACTGTAATTCTCCTCCTACCAAGGAATTTATGTTTGACCTTAATGATCACTTGGTCCCGGATTCTTTTGCAACACGTGAATCTATATGTTTATAAAGGAATCTTGATGATGTGGTATGATGATGTTACTCTCGATGTCTGCATTTTATCTGTGCTCTCACAGTCCCAATGTAAGCCTTCTCACACTTCTAGCTTGTATTTCCATCTGAAGATAGATTTATTTAATATTGCAATATGTTAGTTATATGGCTATATGCTTACAACAAGTCTTCACTTCTTGTTCTCTTTCCACCCCAAAAAGTGGTGTATATATCTATATCATTTCATTCCTTTGGCATCGTCTCTTAGGTTATGACGATATGTTATATGACATATGAGAAGTAGTTGTGTTAAAAGAAAAAACTAAACGTTTCTTAGAGGTGTCCGACAAAATGTTGTTGCTATTAACATTTCATTTCCAATCTTCCAAGATCATACATAATCTCCATAGAATTTATTAATAGATATCAATTATACTTCATTTTACTTGATATAATGTTAAAAAGATGCAACTTCTTCTGTTACCAAGTGAAAATTTTATAAATTTGATTGCATATGTTTTACTAGCATTTTGAACTACCAAATATGCTCAACCTGGAAATTCCTACAGTCTCATTAGTTTAATCGTTTTGCAAGGCTAGAATTCCGAAGTTGGTTTACAGATGACTACTCCATGATTTTAATCAAAAAACAAGTGACATACATTCACTTCCATAATTTCTAAGAACACATATATTCACTAAGTTGGCTTTCACATCATTGTTTTGAGCATGCAAGATAATCACATCACATGTTTCCGTGGTCTGATGCAGAGTACATGCAAGCGCTGATGGCCAGAAATACATAAGTTTGTGTCTCTCTGCATCATCTCAGTGGTGGTCAAGTCACTCAAATGCGCACCAACTTGTAGGATCATTGAAACTGCCAGTAAGATGCGCGTATTTGATAATTTTTTCTGGTTCAGATGTCGAAAAGCAGATTTTGTTCGATGGTCTTAGAAGTTGTGAGAATGTTAGCTCATTGGGTGCTTATCATGTCATTCTTCTCCTCTGACTCACATTTTGCATGTATCTAATTATCTTTGATTTACAGTATCTTGACTTTGTACAAGGACAAATAAGTCTCGTCTATGATGGTGTGGAAAGATTTGGACCCTCCACATTTTGCTTTATCAGTCTGGTATTGGTTGTTGAAATGTCAATGAGATGTTCAATTTCATCGGACAAGGACCATTAATTTCTCGATTAATTCTTCTAAATGTGTGTTTTTGCCCATTGCAAAAGAGATTGATAGAGATGAAGAGTGAGACGGATAAAGAACGCGAGTGATCACTCTGGTATGCAAAATTGTTAGCCATAGTTGGTTCCTGATCACTCGAGTTCAAGGCATAAACGAAATGGTATTTAATATGTGATACTGCAAGTTCATGATCACACTAATATGCTATCTCTCTCTAATATGAAAGTTCATGATCACGCTAATATCCAATATCCCTCTCTTATGCAGCGTTATTCCAAATTAGTGTGTCGACACCTACGAATTTCACAGTTGGACTCAGTCTCAGACTTTCAGTGATTTCTCCATCCATGTGAACAACTCCGTCGTCATCTTCCACTGATTTCTATCACCTCAAAACTCCAAAAACAGCAGAAACAAATTATAACCTCACCGATATTCGTGAACTAGAGATCTCATTTAACGACTAAACAATGAACCTGCTAAACAAGGACTAACTCCATAATCAGAAACCTCGAAACTCCAAAAACAACAGCCACAGATTAACACTTACTGTGTATTCGGTAGTGATGAATAGATGGTTAAACAATGGGAGCTGTAGAGTGACCCTAGCAACCAAACGTCTGATTCTTCCCAATCCTTACACTAACTAAATCTCAGATGTACAACAAGTCAACAACCAAAGTTACAGTAAGAGAAGCACGGGATTAGATTCCAACAGTTGAATCCGATATTGATTTTGCTTGCTCGATAACGCCCATAACACACAAAGATATACATGAGTAGGAGACTCGGCTAGACTGGCCAAGGCACTGATTTCGATTTCGTTTCCGCGGAAGACCTGCGAATGTCATTGAACTTGTCATCATCGGATGAGGGGCCTAGTCAAGCGCACTAGTTCTATTATCGACATCGTGGAGGACTCTAAAGGACTAAAAGAAGAGATCGTCTTCGGCTTCGTGGAGGGCGTTCTCTTCCACTCTTTCATCTTGTTGCGCAAGAATTTGGGGGTTGAACAATATTGGGTATGAGGTTTGGGGTTTAGGGAATAGGGTATAGGGCTAGGTTTTAGGGTTTAGGGTTTAGGGTTTAGGTCACTGTAAAAATTGTTTAGGGTTTAGGTCGCAGTAAGATTTTTGTACTGTGTATGTCATTTTTCAAACTAAATTACCAAAATAGTCTCATGAATGTCTCAATCAAACACCAAATTGAGTAGGGCATTTTCGTAATCACATCCGAAATTACCAAAATGACGACCTCTATACATGTATAGATTAATTCAATCGTTGTATCTAACAGTCAAAATTGTTAAATAGTTATACACTATCAATTTAGTTCCTCAAATGCTTATATTCTTATGTAATCAATAAACATAGTCCACTACAGTAGCAGACATATGATGAACTATGTAATACATGAAATGAAAAATCATCTAATGCATACATAAACTATATTCCCAATAGTCTATCATGAATCATATCCCCAACAACCTATCGTAAAACCCCTAAACCCTAAACCACGAGTCCAAAACCCTCAATTTTCCGTAAATGCCCCTAGAAGTGATGTGCACTGTATACATGTAAGAGGGATATTATTGTAAAAGCAGTGGGAGGGAGTGTACAATCATTCATTTTGATTGACTCTGAGTATGTGACGGATTGTGTTCCCTAGTATACTTTGACAATAATAGTCCGCATAAACAACACACTAATATATGAATAGCAGGGGTATTGCGGTAATTTGAGGGTTTAGGGCTTATAGTTTAGGGTTTTACAATAGGTTGTTGGGGATATGGTTTATGATAAGTTATTGGGAGTAGAGTTTTATGAATGCACTAAATGATTTTCGATTTCATGTATTACACAAGTTCACCATATGCCTACTAGTGTAGTATACTATGTTTATGGATTATATAGGAATAGAACCCTTTGCGGAACTAAATCGGTAATGTATAATCATTTAGTAATTTTGACTGTTAGATACGACGATTGGATTAATCTATACATGTTGTATTTTAGTTGAATTTTTTTTACTTGAATTCGACATCGATCCATGATTTATATCGAAAATACCCTTTTAAATAGTAAGTAGTTATGTAGTTCATGTATAGAAGTCGTTTTGATAATTTCATAAGTGATTACGAAAATACCATACTCAATGGTGTCAGATTTGGAGATTCATGGGGCTATTTTGATAATTTTGCATGAGAAATTACAGACACTTAAACCCTAAACCCTATATCGTCTTCGTTTCCAGAATTGGGGAATGATCTCGCTTCACTCAAACCCCCATCCCGTACTAGATGGAGAACATACGAACTTGCCTCAATTCATCCATTAGTTAATGTAGAATATTAACTGTCAAGGGGTCTAATCATGACCAAAACACAGTGCATTAGTTAAACTTAGTTAGCCCATTCACTTGGTTACAAAACTTGATCCTCTTTTATTAACTGTGAAGAAACTGAAAATGCATCTATTTGGAAATTGTTCACCAAGGAGAGCAACTGCAAAATCAGAGCAAGCAGTAAACCACTAGTTAGCTGCAATTTTAGGTCGAATCAATATTACACACAATGGTTGGAACGAGAGAAACTTACTCCAAGGAGGAAGGCAATGGTATCATCAAACTGTCTCTCAATACGTTCAACTTCCATTTCACATTTGGCCTTGATTGCAGAAACAGCTCCCCCACTGAGTGTAGCTCACGCCATGCATTGTGATACATCTGCTTACCAAGAACTAGTTAACGATCTAATACCTCATGATCTTGTTAGAAGCGAACACACACCAACACATTGCACATAATGGAAAGGTTGCAGAATGCATGTTTAAGGAGAAAGCAAAAGAACAGGAAAAAAACAAGACTTACTCTGTCCATCAAATACTGATGAAAGGTATCAACAAAATGGAGAAGTTTCTGCTCCACTAACCAACAACGTTTGTAGTTGTTTGCAGCATTGCCTCGACCCTGATGAGAAAACAATGAACATTAAAGTTGCCAAGACAATATTGGCCTTCAAATCACACGTGTCTTATGGTTCAGGAAGAACAAAACTACATTGCACTTGTATGCTAGAAAAAGCTAACCTTCTGCATCCATCTTCGAGCTTTGTCCAATAAAATTTTTGCTCGCTTGACCTTAAGCAAGAAACCCATGACCTGCAGCAAATCAAACCCATGACTTTAGAAGAACAGCTCTAGTGGTCAGGGCAGTACCCAGTTGGTAACCACACTATCTTCTAATGACAATATTCCCATTACAAATCAAACTACCAATGTTCTAGGAATGAGAGAGGGATACAAAAGTTAGATGATTAGAGTAAACCATGATATGAACTTACTTGGTTATATTTCTTGATAGCTTCTGCATTTGCAATAAGTTCAAGTGGCAAAGAGACCTGACAATTATAACATACAAGCATTTATAGTGGTTGCAACATGATATACGATGAAAAGATTGATATGACCACCAGGAGTCTACCTTGTAGGTAAACTGTAGTAGATCAAGTCCATTCATCCCAAAGGTGTGTGCACGACATTTGCAAAGAGTTGAGAGAAGGGAAGCCATACTAGGCTACTCACTGCCATTCAAATCTTTATTTTTAATGAGGGATACAACCAATGAAATCCAGAACAATTAGTAGCACTCCATCAGCAGAATTTCTGATAGATTCCTGCAATGAATATGAACATAGAACACTACGTTATATGAAGGAAGCAAAGGCAGGTTGGCCACCTTTAGCACAATCTACGAAAGGGATTTTACTGAAGCAAATTGGATGTTTCAATTCCACAACCTTTTCAGCTGGAAAGTAACCATACCTGCAATATGGTGTTCAACTCGAAATCATCGTCCCATGTTTCTCCATTATTCAGTTTATTGGAAATTACGGTCAAGAAGTGCTATAGTAGATCACCTAAAGATAGCAAGGACAAGCAAAGATGTCAACTTTCCTGATAAGCGTGTTGATAGACCAGGATAATACAGAGCCAATATATAAGATGATACCTGACCCTAACAAGTAAATGACACGCAACACTGCCAGTTCATCCATCAACTTCCAATCATTCATCAATTTTGACAATATATGCCTGCCAATACAATCCACCTACAATACAAGATATTTTCATGTGAGGTAAAACCCTCTTTCTTAAGCAAGTGTATCAAGTTTCAAAACACTGATATGAACAAGTTAGCATATCTCCTCTATATTCTTCTATATTTTCTTTCATGTGAGGTAATTTTCTGTGTCTATCAAAGCTTTAATAAACTAATATGGACAGGTTCACATATTTTCTCTATACTATCTATATCTTCTTTCATTTGAGGTCCAATCCTCTCTTTACTTACACATGTATGCTAGGCACATACAATGAAACCTGATTGCTGAGCTCTATTGTATCTATCACCTGGACATTAACATAATAGTAGAAAAAAAAAGTATCCACCAAATCTGGATATTCAACAACATTATAATTTATTAGACACCACACATACAATATAGCTTGTGACAGCTTCTAAATAAAAACTTAGAAAGATATATAAACAAATGTGATGATGGGAATTACTTTTGAAGTATGAAGAAAGAAAGATGAAACAACACAATAATGAGATATAGGATATGATGACTTAAGGCACTAAGAACAACGAGTCTACCTGTCAAACTTGTATCCATGCAAAAGAGACTCGGCAAGGATAGTCTTGGTGGAAGTAGCCAGACAACCAAATAGGGCAGCACAAAATCCAAACATATTAAAATCAAGTTCTGTGACAGAAGTGAGCAGAATTCCTCTAACAATGGGTATCAAGGAACACCAAATTCGCCAATCAAAGCTCTTTCTCCAGACGAGCCACTGCAAGAAAACCCTTCAAATCCTTTGATCAGTTAAAGCTACATCACAAGTGAAGGATGTTGATAGATAACATTAATATTTTCTAGATCTAACCTGTGGTTGCAGGAGTGAATGACTTTATTGTCTGCATAAATGACACTGGAATGTAACGTAAGCTCACGTTCCCCAACACTATGTTGATGCAAAACACGAATGACATAGGAAATATCCTTCTCTAACGATCTTCAGGCTCAACTGCTATTAGTGGTTTAAGCTTCAAAATCTTGATTACTGTTATGCTCCAAATTGCCGAGCATATGAAATGTACACATGATACCGTCAAGGAAAACTTGAAATCCAGTTTCTGTCAATAAAAAAAAAACTTCAGAATAAGGAACACGCAACTCCATGGAGTAAACTTACATGACTTGATAAAAAAATAACTCTCAACAAGCAATATGGTGAGGCCTCTGATGCATAAACTTATCATGAACACTATAACCTTCAATCGATTGTAACCCAAATTAATAAAATAGCGTGATCTCGAAGAGATCATCAGTGGGTCACCTTTCAAGTTTCATTCATCTCTCCTAATCTCCAGAAAATCAAACAAAAACTATGCGCAGAATATCACTTGCTACAAAACCAAAAGCACCATTAGCAAGCAACCAGACACCATCATCTTAGTGTGCACACCGTTACCGAAATTCAACCAACTACAGACCTCTCACAATTGTGCAACTATGCATTTTGATTCATATCGACCCAATTTTCTTACACAAGTATACAATTCCGTAATCTAAACGACTTTACAAAACTAAGGCAGCAAAACAGGAAAATAAACAAAATCAGAACATGTAAAAAGCGGAAATTGAGCTCTTAGAAACATGTGATTATAGAGCAAAATAAAGATGGATATACCTGAAAGATCCACTTGTTCATAACAACGACGGTGACATTGAATCCCCACCCATTGAAGAACAGTGAGCAGAGATCTAATGACGCTCCACTGACACAACCGACTCTCCTCCGTCGAGACCCAGATCACTTTCACTGTTAGAGACCCAGATCAACACCCGCCAAAAACCCAATTCCCAAAACCCGATTTACTTTTCAAACAGAGATTTTGCTAACATATTCAGGCCTGTTGCAGCCATAATCTTAGTTTTCAAATCCTCCGAATCAGTGAGTGTTCGCGCGTCTCTGCTTTATCTCTCTCAATAGACGAGGGAAATGTTTGAGGGAGTCCGATATCGTGGCTGGGTGAAAATTTTTAGGGTTTTGATTTACCCAAACTATCGTTGTTCAATCTACTTGGAATGAATTTAAAAGGAGTTTTCACTTATCCAAACTATTGTTTTAATCTATCCAAGATGAATTCAAACGGGGTAATTAGTCTTGTGCATGGTTCCACCCCCTTAACGGTCAACTAATGATCATGACATGGACAAATGGCTTGGTGTACGCAAGTAGATCCCTGTATATAACACACACACACCCTATATATATGTATAGGTAATGACAATGGTGTTTTGGTAATTTAATTTAAGTAAATAAGAAACCGGGTTAGCGGGTCAAGTTTTGGGAGATCCGACGGCTACTGTCAGCCGAACACTGGCATTTTCTTCTTCGAGATTCGGTTCCTCGTGGCGGCGGTGACTCTGGCATTTAATACACACACCAGTGTTCAAATCAAAACAGAACACTGGCATTTTCTTCTTCTTCTTCTTCTTCGCCTCGGCTGTTTTCGAATTTGCAGACACCGAAGCTGAGAGTCACCGCCGCCACGAGGAACCGAATCTCGACGAGGAATTCAAAAATGGCTCCTCCAATCCTATCCCTGGCTCTTCCGTCGGAGACCGGTCGAGTTCTCAGTATTCAATCGCACACTGTTCAGGTACGACGACGACCGCACCTCAGTAAATAGTTAATAGTAAATACTACTAGAACAATCGCAAAAGCTTATTTACCTTGAGATTTCGGATGATTTAGCACTTCATGAGTTTTGTTTGTGGTCAATTTGTTTTGCTTCTAATGATTACTTGGAATCTGCTTTAGTATTATGAATGAATGAACGCATGAAATTGACGGTGTTGAAGTAAATGATTTTTTTTGTCTTACCCGAACTGGACTAGCTGTAATTTATGAAATATGTATTTGACAGTATGTGTGTCTGTACGTTTTGGCGTTTTAACCAAACTGCCATTGTTCATTTCTTACACTTTGGTTAGGGATATGTTGGGAATAAATCAGCTGTGTTTCCTCTGCAATTACTAGGCTATGATGTGGATCCCATTAATTCCGTTCAGTTCTCAAACCACACAGGCAAGCTGCTTGTCTACTTCTTTTCAATAGTTCAACTTTGATGACTGAAGTAGAATCGAGCACGGATGATGATAAGACGGACTTTATAATGTTTGTAGGATACCCAACATTTAAGGGTCAGGTTTTGAATGGACAACAGCTATGGGAGTTGATACAAGGCCTTGAGTCGAATGATTTAATGTACTACACTCATTTATTAACAGGTATGTACTCTCTCCTTTACCACATGTTGAATATCTGGCCTTCATTTCCGTTCAAGTATGTCATAGCAATACTGAATGATTTCTTTTGTAAGGGAAAGTAGCCAAAAGATAAAATGATTTAGCTGAAATTTCAGGAGTGGAGAATTTTTTTATACATGTTAGCATTTCTAGGTGTGTATGCATAATGACTTAACAAGTTGGCGTGTAACATGCCTATTAAAATATATACTGCAATATTCTCTGGAGTTTAAAATAAGATTTTTAAGTACTATTACATACCATGTTGACCTGTTCTACTGTAACCAGAGATATCAACCGTCCTCATTCATTTTATATTGTCCGTTGCGCTAGAAAAACTTCATGTGTAGTGAACTTGGTTTAACATCCTCTGGGTCTATTTTTTTCTCAAGAAATACACTGAATTTTCATCTCAAGTTCGCATCAAACAAACAAAACAGTTTAAAAGTTCTAAGTAATCCCTCTTATGAAGTGCTTATGGCATCACCTGACCTCTGAGTTGAGTTACTTGAGTGTGGAAAGAGGTTAATTTAGCCAAAGTGTGAAAAACAGAAAGTAAATTATCAACATGTAGCTTAAGAAGCCCATGATTGTGGGAGTAAGAATCACTTGCTACAGTAAGCTTATTTGCGTTTGAAATTTTATGTGGCTTTGATCTCCGTCATATCTCTTGCAGGTTACATTGGTTCAGTTTCTTTTCTGAACACTGTATTGGAAGTTGTCAATAAACTGCGTTCTATAAACCCTAAACTTAGATATGGTGAGTGGATCGTCGAGCATGATCTTGAACATGTTTACTTCTCCTCTCTACATCCATGGAATTTTTATGTGTGATGTTAATAGTGTATTTGGAAATGATACTCCAGGCTAACCTAGGAATTGTCTTGCATTCTGATTTTTCAAAACTTTAGTTTTGGTTTACTATATATATATATATATATATATGAATTATTACCTGTTGTGTTTGATTGTAGTTGTTAATTGTTATTTGATGCTAGAACACAAGATATCTGGTCGGATAAAATATTTCAATTTAAACAATTCTAAGGATGGTTAGAATCCAGGATTGGTAGTACTTAGTTTTGGTGAATAGGGACACCACCTTTTAAATGTTAATCACATCTACATATATAAACTTTGAGATCTTAAAGGTTGTATTTTTTTTTCCAAGTATTTGCCTTTAAATTATTAGGAACTATCATGTATGAGGATAGAGAGGGAGGGAATAAGCACTTTTGGATATTGATTCGGCATCAATGTTTTTTTTATCTTGTTCTTGAACCCACCTGTAATAGACCCATCATCCATAACGGTTTGAATCTGCTGATTCATGGTTTCCATGACACCATGGAGTGTGATTATTTGTTTTCATTAGAAAAGAATAAAATAATGTCTATTTATCTTTAGTCTAATAGATTTTCCTTGCTCAGTCTGTGATCCAGTGATGGGTGATGAAGGAAAACTCTATGTTCCTCCAGAGTTAATATCTGTATACCGTGAGAAGGTAAACAATATAGCTTATTTGTGGCCTATGTGTATAGGACATCAAGCTATTGTAACTGCAGGGTTAATTATGATTTTAATTTTCCGCATACCAATTTTTGATAACCAAGGTCTCTTCAAAACATTCTGCAACTGTAATTTTGTTTGTTGGGTCTGTTGTTTAAGTTTCTTTCCTAAGTAGTATGTTCTCATCATGTAGTTATTTCTCGATACAAAAAACATTCCTTGATGAACATTGATATGTAAGCATGACAACAAAACTGGTTGAATAACAGTTTCTCGTACTGCAATTTATATAAGGTTGTTCCTGTGGCTTCAATGTTGACTCCCAACCAGTTTGAAGCAGAATTGTTGACCGACTCAAGGTAGTTATTAATCTCTCCTTTTATCATGGTACAGGGAGCACTTCTACGTGTATTTAAACATCACCTTATGTGTCCTGCTGTTATAGTTGCTAGTATGAGTGGATGTAAAAATGGTTTGGTTTAGATTAGAAGGATATCTTGCTATAGAGAAGGATGCTACTCTTTGCTTTCTACTTTTAGTTATAACCAAAATATGAAACGTTAGGTCTGTAAATGATAGGTAATTTTATTCTCTATTACAGGATACAGTCTGAAAGAGATGGTCGTGAT
Organism: Geum urbanum; assembly: GCA_946800695.1. Lineage (NCBI taxonomy): Eukaryota > Viridiplantae > Streptophyta > Magnoliopsida > Rosales > Rosaceae > Geum > Geum urbanum. Next base: position 23,711,316 of record OX327009.1, on the reverse strand, counting down.
GCTTGTAACATTCTTCATGCTGCTGGACCATCAATGGTACTATTATTTATTTACTTTATATTCTAATGGACATGTGCTGAACTGCTCTGACCTCATATATATTCATCACTATATAGTCTAGTCTGAATCATATAATATTCACTTTTTATTTTTACTACTATTGCAATTAATGAAGATAGCGGTTGGAGGAAAGAGAACTTTTTTTTTTCAGAAAAAAGTTCATCCAAAAGTACACTACTAGGTTGTACATTTGAAGCTTCCATCTGCCTTGTTTTTCAATGTGACATATATATCTCACACTGTCTATATGTCTCCCTCCCTCTACAACTACAACTTAATTTCATGAAATAACGTGCAACTCTGATATACTGCAGGTTGTGATAACAAGCATAAATATAGATGGTAATCTTCTTCTAATTGGTAGTCATCAGAAGGAACAAGTGAGTTCTCCTTGGGTGCTTAAATCATGCTCATTCTTAACTGATCAAATATGATAACTCTGAACTTCCTTTGAATGTGGTGACTTAAGTATGTTGTTGTAGTGCCGATGAATTGTGATTCTACCTTGAAGTAATATGGGAGGTTCAGTGTCTTATGTTAACCACCAAAAGTTTCTAAGTGTAGAATATTGGACCTGAAAGGACCAACACTAGTTTAGCTAGTAAACTAGATAGTTTAACTAGTAAACTAGAATTAAATCCTAACAATTAATTAAACTCTGAGAAATTCTACGAAAATTTTGACATAATTTCCTTTGAAAACTGAACAACCCAAAAATCTGCAAGAAGAAAACACTTCTAAACCAAATTCCCACAAACAAACTGTGGACCACCGATTGTCCATCCGGATTTCTCAATAAATAACATAAACAAGAACTAGAAATTTAACTCAGGAATTTAAACACGTATTTACAACATGCTGGTTTTGAATACAAAGAAATCAAACTCGACTACTATTCGAGAAACAAGAAATAACATAATACAACTGAAATTCAGAGCGACTTCTATGAACATAGAATACATATAAATAGATCTGACAGTAGATTGGAACCTACTGAATGAGTAGCTGACAGGTGGACTCAAAGTCTTTAACGACACCACGTGAATTCAGGATTTAAACTGCAGCCTGGGCGACGGAAACCGAAATTACGTAAATTACGTTAGAGTGTGTGGATAAAAATAACGTAAATTACGTAAAACGATAAATCTGTAATAAGATGTTTTTCCGCTAATTTCTATAAAATAAAGCGAGTTTAAATATAATAAACTGAAATAAAATATAGAAGTGGGCACTCATGGTGTTTATCCTAACCCGAAGCGTCTCCAAGACTATAAATAAAAAGGTGATCGAATCGTCTAGGGGGTTTGTCCTATCTCGAGATAATCTGGGTTGGCAGAGCGTTTGTCCTAACCCAGTCTGACCCGATTAGTCAAAGCATCGATGCTGAAAATAAAACCATCACAAACATACCTCAAAATTCGACTGTAATAAAATACAAGAGATTGTAAATCTATGTAAATATGAACTCGCAGTAACTGTGGAAATAAATAAATGTCCACTCACAAGTCTGCGACTACTGTTGGGGTCTAGTAGAATTTTCTTCGCTATTAGGGTCACGATCACGATGTCCTGAAACGTTGCCGGAGATGGCCGGAATCGTCGGGTTGACAGGAAAACCCAAAACGGGTTGGCGGGGTTTGAAACTGGGTCGGTGGGTTTTTCTATATTTTTACCGTAAATATCGTATTTATACCCCAATTGTTCATTAGATCAAACGGCTCAAATTCAATCCGATCAAGATCCAACGGCTCAGATCAAACCGACATAAAAAAATAAAAACATTTTAATATTTCTTCCTACCGACTTCCGATAATCATTAAAAATAGGTCGCTTATCCGAAAAATTTCTACGAACTCGAAATTAAATAATCTACAACTTTCGTGAAGAAGGTGAATTCAAAATCTCGCCCGGTGAAAAAGTCGTTAATAATCTCGATAACGCGACTAATCTGTGATAAGGCGTAATATAACTCGATAAGCGCGTAATTTTATTTCGGGTCGTAACAATCTAGCCCCCTTATAAAAAATTTGTCCTCAAAATTTACGTGCCTCTTAGAAAAGATGAAGGTACTGCTCCCTCATATGCTGCTTTGATTCCCAGGTGGCTTCTTCCACTGCATGATTCCTCCATAACACTTTCACTAAAGGAATGGTCTTATTTCGGAGAACTTGCTCCTTACGGTCAATAATCTCCATTGGTTCCTTAATATAAACCAAGTCCTCACGTAACGGAGTCTGCTGAGGCACAATAACATGAGAAAGGTCGGAGATGCATTTCTGCAATGACACATGAAATACGTCATGAACACGTGCTAGTTCTGATGGTAACTCCAAAGGATAAGCAACATCACCGACAAGTTCAATAATTTCATATGGTCCTATGTATCGTGGTTGGAACTTGCCACGCCTCCCAAATCGCATAACACCCTTCCATGGTGATAATTTCAAAAATACTCGGTCATCAACCTCAAATTCTAATTTCTTTTTTTTAACGTCTACATAACTCTTTTGTCGATATTGGGCAACCTTTAATCTGTCTCAAATGATCTACACATTCTCTGTTGTTTCTTGCACAATATCTGGACCAATAAGGTTTCTCTCTCCTATCTCACTCGAATATAGTGGGGTCCTGCACTGTTTCCCGTATAAGGCTTCATATGCTGACATTCCAATGTTGGAGTGGAAATTGTTATTATAAGCAAATTTCATCAAATGCAGGTATTTATTCCATTTTCTCGGAAATTGCAATACGCAAGATCTTAGCATGTCCTCCAGTGTCTGAATGGTTTTCTTGGACTGGTCATCTGTTTATGGGTGAAAAGCTGTACTGAATCGTAATTTGGTTTTCATATCTTCCTGTAAATCTCTCCAAAACGGTGAAGTGAAACAGGCACACCATATAGCTTCACAATCTTCTACATATACAATTGAGCTAGTTTGCTCACAGAAATTTTCTCTGAAACCAGAATAAAATGTGCAAATTTCATGAAACAATCTACAACTACCCAAATACCTGAATGACCCTTGGATGTACGAGATAGCTTGTAGACAAAATTCATAGTAACATGTTCCCATTTCCAAACCAGAATCTTGAGACGTTGCATCAAGCCTGAAAGTTTCTGCCGCTCCGCCTTTACTTGTTGATAAATGGAACACTGACTCACATATGTCGCTATTTCCCTCTGCATATTAGGCCAACAATAATACTCCTTAAGAATTCAATACATTTTCGTACTATCAGGATGCATTGCATAAGTTGAACAATGAGCTCAATCAAGTATTTCTCGTTTCAACCCTTCATTATTCGGAACACAAAGTCTACCTTTGATCACCAGTAAGTCATCTCTCCGCAATGTTAAGTCTGGTTGTCCACCGCTACGTACTGCTTCATTTAATTTCAGCAATAAGACATTAGAATCTTGTAAGTCACGAACTCTGTCAACAAGAACAGGTCGAACCTAGAAGTTGCCAAGTAAAACTCCCGGTTCATCATCATTTGTGTACAGGAATACACCAGTGGCTCACAACTCAGAAATTAGTGGCATCCGAGTCATTTGTATATGCGACAGAGCAACTCCCGATTTCTGACTAAGAGCATCAGGTACCACGTTTGCCTTTTTAGGATGGTACTCAAAAGTGTACTCATAATCATTCAATAGTTCAATCCACCTCTTTTGCCTCAAATTCAGTTCTGGTTGTGTAAAGAAATACGTAAAACTTTTAGTCGGTAAAAGTCCGACACCTGGCACCATATAAGTACTGTCTCCAGACTTTCAACGCGAAAATAATCACTGTTAACTCCAAGTCATGAGTGGGATAATTCACTTTATGTAGCTTTAATTGTCAGGAACCATAAGCAACAACTTTACCTTGCTGCATCAACACACATCTCAAACCTAACCTGGATGCATCACTGAAAACTATAATCTCTCTACTATCATCTGGTAAAGTCAACACTGGAGCACAAGTTACCCTAGTCTTTAAGTCTGAAAACTTTTCTCACAAGCCTCTGACCAGTCAAATTTGATTCTTACCTTGTAAGTCGGGTAAGAGGTGCAGCAGTACATGAAAAATCTTGCACAAACCGACGATAGTATCCGGCTAAACCCAAAAAACTCCTGATATTGGCTATACTGGTATGTCTGCTCCAATTCAATATTGCCTCTACCTTGTCAGGGTCAACACTAACTCCATTTGTTGAAATCACATGGCCAAGAAATTTTATTCGATCCAACCAAAATTCACATTTATTAAACTTGACATACAAATGAGATTCTCTCAAGGCCCTTAAAATAATATGCAAATGTCTCGCATATTGCCTCTCGTCTGTAGAGAGAATCAGGATATCGTCAATAAATACAATGACGAATTCATCGAGATATGCCCGAGATACTTGATTCATCAAATCCATAAAGGCAGTAGGTGTATTCGTCAGACCGAACGGCATAACCAGAAACTCATAATACCCATAACGAGATCTAAACGCGGTTTTAGAGACATCTGACTCTAATCCGCAACTGATGATATCCCGATCGCAAATCGATCTTAAAGAATACCGTAGCTCCATTAAGTTGATCAAACAAATCATCAATCTGTGGCAATGGATACTTGTTCTTCACTATAACTTGGTTCAACTTCCGATAATCGATGCATAACCTCATAGATCTATCATTTTTTTTCACAAAAAAAACTAGAGCTCCATACGGTGATATGCTAAGACGGATGAAACCCTCATCAATTAGGTTCTGAAGCTGAACTTGCAATTCTCTCAACGCAGCTGGAGCCATTTTATATGGAGCTTGAGCTATGGGGCCTGTACTGAGAAGTAGCTCGATCGTGAATTCTATTTCCCTGACTGGAGGAAGACCTGGTAATTCCTCAGGAAAAACATTAGGATATTTCCTAACCACCTTAATCTGCTCGAGGTTAGGGGTGGAAATACTGGTATTCACCACATGTGCCAGATATGCAGTGCACATTTTTCACAACAGCCTTCATATCAGAAGCAAGGCACGATGAAATTTTTTTTTTCCCTGCGAAAAAAAATCTCAGGGAACCCCAGACTTCTAAATACTACCTCTTTTCGATGACAATCAACCAAAACTAGATGGTTGCTCAGAAAATTCATGCCCATACTTAAATCAAGATCTGCGATGTCATGAGGTAACAGATCGGCGCACAATCTAAAACTTCTAACCATCACGCTACAGTTTTGATACATTACTCCAACTAAAATCACCTCGCCAGAGGGACAAGTCACTCACCACATTAACGATAAGTGGCAAGTACGTTAATTATTGATGTTAATCTCACGGAGATAAATGAATGTGTCGCCCCTGATCTATTAAAGTAAAAACAACATAACCAAAAACATGTAAGGTACCAATAATCATCTCTGGAGATGCTCTGCACCGAACTACCACTATAAATCTGCACCGGAAATCCACTTGAGGTGTCTCTCTATGGATACTCCTTCGCAAGGTGACCCGTCTGGTCAAAACGATAACAAGTTGAAGACCTTTGCCTATGTGATCGACTCTGCCTCCATCTAGGAAAACATCTAGGACGACGTGCACTAGAAGTTTGAGATCCCTCACCAAAAGATGATGTGGAACCAGATGCGCTGCAACCTCCCTTTTTTTAAAGACCCTGGCTGGGCCCACCTTCTCCGAATCGTCGAGTCTAGCTCTGCTCCGATTGAAGCTTATCTTCACATCTCACAGCAGCATTGACAAACTCGTCAAAATCAGTGTGTGGTACACCTGAGATGAACGAGGTAATCTCATGTCGTAAACCTTGCTCCAACCTCCAACACTTTTCCTTCACTAACCTGACAGAATTTGGTGCAAATCGGGATAAACGGGTGAAACAATCTCGATACTCCATCACAGACAAGTCTCCTTGTCGAAGATTCATAAACTTCTCATATTTCCTCTGCTCAGTTGCTTCACTGAAAAAGCGACTCATGAACAACTCCCTGAACTCTGCCCACGGGGTGGTTGTTTCATTTTTCTTGGTGCTCTCTCACCAACGGTAAGCATGGTACTGCAATAGACTCACAGCTATCGATGTTCTCTGCTCTGAAGTCAACTGAGGACGCAAGCAGTCGCATACTCGACCAATCTCTATAAACCAGTTCTTATAAGTCTCAGGGTCATGAGATCTTGCAAAGGGAATTGCTCCTACTAATTTAGCTTTTGTGACTAAATCATCATGACCCTCACATGGCATTGGCATCATGCGTGTAATTAATTCACGCATCTGCTGTGCCAAAGATTGTGTTTCATCTTGTTGAGCTGGTTGTCGAGGCATAATGACCCATGAGTCCACAAAAGATATTTAGCTCACTCTAAGAGACCAAGAAAAATGGCTCAACTAAGAGAACTCTAGACAGTTAAAAATGTACGTATAACACTTGGAGCTAATGGGGATCCGTTGGCCGGTCGGACCATCCTCCCGGGAGTGTTGTACACTATCAAATGTTTGTACTGACATGACCAAGAGTCTACAGAATCTGTAACTTAATGCTCTGATACCAAGCTGAAAGGATCAAACCCTAGTTTTGCTAGTAAACTAAATACTTTAACTAGTAAACTAGAATTAAATCCTAATGATTAATTAAACTCTGAGAAATTCTACGAAAATTTTGATATAATTCCCTTTGAAAACTGAACAACTCAAAAACCTGCAAGAAGAAAACACTTCTAAACGAAGTTTTCACAAACAGACCGGGGACCACCGATTGTCCATCCAGATTTCTCAATAAATAACATAAACAAGAACCAAAAATTTAACTCAGGAATTTAAACACGTATTTACAACATGCTGGTTCTGAATATAAAGAAATCAAACTTGATTACTATTTGAGAAACTGGAAATAATATAATACAACTGAAATTCAGAGCGACTTCTATGAACATAAAATACATATAAATAGATCTGACAGTAGACTAGAACCTACTGAATGAGTATTTGACAAGTGTACTCAAAGCCTTTGACGACACCACGCGAATTCAGGATTTAAATTGCAGCTTGGGCGACAGAAATCGAGAAGTAGGGAAACATTTAAAATATAAAACGTTAGAATGAGTGGATAAAAATAACATAAATTACGTAAAACGATAAATTTATTTTGCGCTAATTTTTGTAAAATAAAGCAAGTTCAAATATAATAAACTGAAACAAAATATGGAGGTGGGCGCTCAGGGTGTTTGTCCTAACCCGGAGAGTCTTCAAGACTGTAAATAAAAAGGTGATGAGATCGTCTAGGGGGTTTGTCCTATCTCGAAACAATCTCAGTCAGCAGGGCGTTTTTCCTAACCCGGTCTGACCCGACTAGTCAGTGATCTGCCGACTAGTTAAAGTATCGATGCTAAAATAAAACTATCACAAACATACCTCCAAACTCGGCTGTAATAAAATACAAGAGTCTGTAAATCTGTGTAAATATGAACTCACAGCAACTTTGAAAATAAATAAACGTCTACTTACAAGTCTGCGACTACTGCTGGGGTTCAGTGGAATTTCCTTCGTTGCTAGAGTCGCGATCACGATGTCCTGAAACGTTGTCGGAGATGGCCGGAATCGTTGGGTTGACCGGAAAACCAAAAACAGGTCGGCGGTGTTTGAAACAGAGTCGGTAGGTTTTTCTATATTTTCTCTGTAAATATCGTATTTATACCCCAATTGTTCATTAGATCAAACGGCCCAAATTCAATCTAATCAAGATCCAACGGCTCAAATCAAACTAACATAAAAAAATCAAAACATTTTAATAATTTCTCCTACTAACTTCCGATAATCATTAAAAATAGCTCGCTTATCCTAAAAATTTTCCGAAAATTCCTACGAACTCGAAATTAAATAATCTACAACTTTCGTGAAGAAAATCAAATCAAAATCTCGCCCAGTGAAAAAGTCGTTAATAACTTCGATAACGCGACTAATCCGCGATAAGGCGTAATATAACTCGATAAGCGTGTAATTTCATTTCGGATCGTAACAATTGGACGGATTGTTCTACACCAAAATACATTTAAATGTACAATTTTAGGTGTTTCTTTTCCCACTAGATTATTTTACTATACTTTTTTGCGTACCTTTTTTGTTGAGAAATAAAGAAGACTTCATAAAGCGAAATAGTGGGTGTATAATTAAATCACAAGACAAAAGGAATAGAGAAAACAATGCTAGAATCCAAAGCAAGTAGCCTCACTTCAAAACAGCTAAAAGAATAACAATTCCATTATAATAGAAGAGAAGGGATTACTCGCATAAATTGATATTTTGTACTCTTAATAAAATAAGTCATAAGTTTTGTTTGTTATCTCCCATATGGAAAATGTTTGTTATCTTACTACGTATGATATAATCTTTGTTTCAAATGATTTTGCCACACTCTTAATCAAATAAGTAACATCTTTCGTCATTGCAATGGCAACTTTATGTTTATGTTCTTATGCCTACATTTAGGGGAAGGCGTCTTTTGTTTTAATTTTTGTATTATGCGTTATTTCCTACCAAATTTACTAACCAATGATGTGATAGGGTATGCCTCCAGAGCAATTCAAGATTGTGATTCCTAGAATTCCTGCGTATTTCACGGTATGAATTTCTATAGGTTTAAAGTAGAAGCTTTACCTGATCGAAATGGACATAAAAGACTTGGATAGATTATTCTCTACAGTAGTTTTGTATTAAATGATTTTTTGTTTTGAGAACATATACTAAGCTTATGTTTTATTCTTTTTAATCAGTTATCTGCAATATCATATATACTGTATTAAAAGACCTACACTGTTCTCACTGTTTCTTTTATCTATGACGTATATTACACCAACACTGTTTGATTTAATCTTTGTGCATTGGGTGACATTCCTTTTTCATGATTTAGTAAACCGTAATTTATTTGTGTTCAGCACCATTCTGGTTCTTCTCCATATTATGGCTACAAATCAGTTATGCTGTGTGAATTACCGTATTTTATTTATGTTTGCTTTTTTACTCATGATTTCTTGATCTTCACTTCATGACAATTAGAGGTAGAGGAACAATTAGACTGTTTGTGGTCGAAATTAATACTTTCTGTACTGAACATATGTGTCTTTACAGTCAATTACTTCATAAGATTATGTAGATTGATAGATATTTGCATGCACTTGTAGGGAACAGGAGATCTTACAACTGCGCTTCTACTTGGTTGGAGCAATGTAACCTCTCTAAACTTTAGTTTGGCTGTGCTTCAATTCCTGATCACTTCTTTCCAAAACTTTTATTCCTATCATTAATTGGTCTCTTTGCTGCCCAGAAATATCCTAACAATCTAGACAAGGCAGCCGAGCTTGCAGTATCGACATTGCAGGTATTCCCTCTTCTCTGCTTACTTTCTCCGGTTTAAATAGGTGTTTTTATGTTCTTGTCGTTTAGTAGATGATGTGAAGTACGCACTATTTTGAATTAAACTGTTTCACTATTTGAGGGTCAATAAACTATTAAATAAAGCATACAAAACAATTCTCAAGTTGGCAAAGATGGTTTATGCAATGTCTTTCTTATATCTTGAGAGAGGTAGAACTGCCTGGGCACATTTATCACATATAGATATGATTACCATGTTTTGTTCAGAACCTAGTGGTTTTCCTGAAGTTTGAATTGGACATCTAACAAGAAGTTGGTCTGCTGAGCTTTGCTCTTTTAGCCTTTATTCTTGTCCACCTCATCTTAGGCTGTTCCCTTCTGGCTTAAGCAATAACTTAAAAAAAAAATTATGAAATTGTGTTAGTGTAGACTTCCTTATATCTTTTAAATAATATCGTTGGTTTTGTGAAAACTTGTGTTATGATAACGTAGTTGAGCTTATTAACTTATTTGTATGATACAAATTTTTTATCTTTTGATTTCATCATGAGGGACTGAAAGAAAATAACTAACGGATAATACTTGGGTCCAAACTATGTTTGGACACCATTGTTCAAACAATTTCTATTTATACAACTTTTGGTTTGTTATATTTTAATGACACCACGTAGCATATAATTTACTTCGTAAGGATCACGTGTGCAAAATTTTGAATAAATTGGAGATTGTTTGCTTATTAAATTTTGTAAAACAAATAGACGGTTGTAAATATAATGTTAAAATTCACAATAACCGTCTATTTATTTAATAAAATTAGATACCCAAACGATTTTCATTTTAATTCATTTTTTGGTGAGTTGAACTCCAACTCATGTTCTTTAAGATAGATGGTCTCAATTATCAAATACCAAACTGAAAATTGTCTGAATGAAATTTATTTAGACGATGGTGTCCAAACATTGTTTGGTCCCAAATTATTTCCATAACTATATTAGTGTTCATTGTAGTCATGAAAATCTTAATGTACTACCCTGTTTGGTCGACCTGAAGGCAAGAAAAATGCCACTTCCGTGTCCAGTTTTGCAATACAAGGTTGTATTTAATGCCTATTTTGTATTAAACACGTGCAGGCCCTTCTGCAGAGGACGGTATTAGATTACAAAAGTGCTGGCCACGATCCCCAATCAACTAGTTTAGAGATTCGATTAATCCAAAGCCAAGATGACATTCGTCAACCTCAAATTAAGTTCAGAGCTGAAAGATATGACTAATATATAGAAGGGAGTTTAAGATAATACGTGAAGCTGGAAGTGGCAAGTAATGTTGATGACGTTGGATAATGTCAAACACTTGTATAAGCTTATGTAGGGAGATTTAATTTCCTCAGTGTTACAGATAAAAAAACTTCAAAGGATTTAGGAACTTAATTGAGGGAAACTACATCAAAGTGTTTATTATTAAGGTTTGTGGACTGTCTTGTTACTGTTCATGGATTCTTGTTACTCGAGAGATATTTTTCAAGAGAAATTTGTCATCATACGAATTTGTTTAGCTGTTATAGTTGGCATCGTTCATGTGTATTCGTGATCTATAGGTACTTCCTCCAATTTTTTGTTTAAAGAAATTTACATTTCCAAATGACACTTCCATGGAAAAGGTTTGGCACTGCATCAACTTGTCATTAATTTTTTTGTGGAGCACGTATTTTAAGGACATCTTCAACACAGTAGTTAGAAATTAATTTTTTTTAAAATTTTTAGCAAAAAATTAATGCTAATAGAGTACTTATAGCTAAAGTCAAATATAATTTTTAGCTAAATCTCTAGTTATATTTATGTAACATTTCGACCCAAAATTTATCTTGTTATTTTGATTAAACATTAATTGTTGATGGTAGTCAATTTTTACCGTCAGTAACTATCCCTGGCATTTCAACGAAAATTTAATGATCAAGTTTTTCGAGGTATTTCTTTGAGAAAAGTCATAGAGTTTATCGAGACGAGTTCGTTGTTAAGTCAAGTGTTAAAATCGGAGTTACAATGAAGAAGTTATGGTCAAAGAAAGTTTTTAACGATTTACAGAGTTCGTTAGTCGCGAATATAAATACGACTTTCCCAAAATGGAAAGTCAGACTTTCCATTTCAGGCCATTGACCCGTTGACTTGGGTCTCCGACGTGCTCTCCGGTGGTCTGAGGCCGTTTGGCCACCTTAAGCTACGATTCTGGCCACAAAAGCTTCGTCTCATCATCCTCAACCTCGAGATGGCTTCATTCTCGACGATGGAGAGCCGAGGCGAGAGAGTCGAAGGAGAGAAGTCTCGGGTTTCAAAGGTATTCGGTCACCGTCTCCAACGACATCTCCGGCCACATTTCAGGAATGAATGAATTCGTCTAGATTTGTAGATTGTGTTTGTGTGTAAAATTTGATGCATGCAGGTCTGTTTAGTGGAGATCGAGGGATCTCCGACGTGACCGACTCGGGTCGCCGCCGTAATTGGCGGTTGAAGTCGTTTCTGGCCATGAGGTGTTAGGGCTTTGGTCCTTCTCCTCTTCATGAGTCAAACGTGACCCGCCGCGTTGCCAACGGTGGCTCAACGGTGCAGCTAGGTTGTCGAAGGGTTTTCTGGCCATGAATCTTTCGAGCCGGTTTTCGACCGAATGAGTCATGACCGTAGTTGAATAGATTGTTGGGCTTGTTGAGAGGAAGAGTTTGGTGTTAGGGTCGCCAGAAAAAGTCACCGACGCCGCTGGTGATTAACAGCGGCGCTCTGACGAAGATGAATTTTGACAAAAGTTTTATACTGTTTTGCTCGTAATTACGTACCAAATGTAACGAATAAGTAGTTGAATTAAATTAGACATTGTAAGTTAAGACGTGTGGATAATCATACATCAATTAATGGATTTAAACGATTTTATGATATTATTAAACTATTGAATCGATTATCGATTCAACTTCGAGTCGTGTAAGATTTGAAGAATATGTTGCAACTTTAAAAATGATTCAATAATTTGAATTTAAAATTTGATTAGCTAGTCATTAGTTCTAGAAGTACGTTGTTCGAGAATGTGAGGTTCTCGACGATAATGCTCGTTGGTATACGAGCTTAGCTATTCATTATGATTTTCGATGATTAGTTATTAAATAATAATCAATATTTCAGGATGGCGAGTTAGCGAGCTGTGACAGATGAATAGTTGTGCCGACAAACATGCTTTAGATTTATGGATATCACGACATAGTACTGTGAGTGGACCCTTTTATTCTCACAGTTGATAGCGAGTTCATTTTTTTCCAGCATTTCAGTATTACAGTATATTTTATGGTATGTTTCAGAGTATTTTAATTTGAAGGTTTTTCTTTGTGGTGACATTAGTTAGTTGCATTGATGCACTGACTGTTGTTTGATTGATCACCGGATAGTCCAGTCAGGGGAGGTCAGGGTGCCTCGTCTGGCCCATCAGGAGGGGTCAGGATACCTCGTCTGCCCCATCACCTATCATTTTTTACAGTTAGTCGACTCCGGTTAGGGAAAACTCTTGAGCGACCACCTTCATTTGTAGTCCAGTTTTGATATTTGAACTCGCATTATTTCATAGAAATTAGCGGAAAAGCATACAGTTATAGTTTAACAAATTTATACAGTTTATGGTTTTTATCCACTCACTCTAATGTTTTATGTTTTTATGCCTTTCTCTGGGCCCTTTGTTTCAAATTGCCCAGTTTTCAGGTTTGCCAGTTGAAGTCGTGACCGTCCAGAGTACGAGGCATGACAGTCCATAGCTTCTATTTTCTCAGTAGGTTCTCAGTTGAAGTTCAGGGTTTCTCATGCCAGGGTAGTTGGTACAGAATAAGTGGCACTAGATATTTTAATACGGGTCCTGCAAGACTTAACCCAGATTACTACGGTAATCTGGGATGGGTCTTGTCAATTTATTTATTGAGGAGAGAGAAAACTAAACATTAGCTGAAAACATAACGGATGTGAACAGAAGAAGATTTTTTTTTTCTCGGAAAGAAGAATAAAATACAAACTATAACCACGAGGGCAACCTATGTTTCTAGTATCAAACTGGGTTGCTTGAAACGCGTTGAAGGGAAGACCATGAACCCAAAACTCTACTTTGTATGTCCAAATTTTGCAATAGCAGCTGCTACGAAATTAGCTTCTTGCCGCATGTGCTTGAAAGTGATCTTCATACAAGAGGCAGCAAGGTGTGTAATATCATGAATAATCATCTTGATCCTTCACACTATCAATCAAGGCCTTAGAATCAACTTCTACTTGAATATTTTTGTAACCATGTAAAACCATAGCTTGTAGGCCAGCTCTCAGTGCCAAAGCCTCTGAGTGAATGACATCTGAGTTCAGGAGTTTCTTTGTCGAAGCCACAATTAGGGCACCATAGAAATCCTTAATGACAAATCCACCTGCACCCTGATTTCATGCTAACACTGACCCCATCAAAGTTTAGTTTGACTGAGTTAGAATCTAGGTGAATCCATCTAATAAGCTAGGGTTCATTCTTTTTTATAATAGCTTGAGAATTTGCTAAATTAAAATCTCTCTTCGATCTTGTTTGTTAGTAATCCATGTGCTAACCCCAAAAAGCATACCTCACTTAGCACCCAAAATATAAAAAAAAAACAAAAAATAGCTATACAAAGGAACAACCCGGGGGCACGCTGGTAAAACTACATGCGTATGTGCGCTGCACGCGCCTAACCACACGGGGCGTTACGTGCGTTATTTTACCCACATACAGGATAAAACTGCCAAAAGTCAGGAATGCCCCTCCTTTACATAAAAGAAGAATGCTTGAATCAGTCTCATATCAAGGACCATAAGGTATTATCAACTTCAACTACCCATAATAGGAAGGTATTTACTCCAAGACAAAGGTATCTTATCTCTAAACCCCTGTTCACTTACGCTTTCTGTCATCGCAAGTACTGACTTAAGCATCGAAGCATTGAAGGTGGGCCAACCCCGTCTCAACTTCCTGACACTTATTATTCGTTTGGCAGATTAGCAAGCTCTCGAGGATTACCACTTGAGCGCTAAGGAGCGATCCACCCCTAATATCTATTGCCCTTCTGCCTAAAGTCCGCTCCGGATTTTGGTAGAAACTATTGGCGCCATCTTGTGGTCTCTTTTTCCCCACCCACCAAAAAGTCTTTCCATTACTTGATTCTCAGCCTTATCTCACCTCTTTCTCATCGTCATGTTGTTCACTAAGCATAGCAATTTCATCACGCCCGCAAGGGACCGCTTCTACACGGTCGACATGCTGCTTACGCCTATCACTCTGTCCATGGATGTCAGCGCCACAGACAGAGCAACATCCAGCACCCCCAGCGATGACCACGCCCATCTGGTGTGGGAGATTGACGAGCTTTGAGCGGAACGGGACACTACCCTCCGTAACAACGAGCTCTTACATGAGGCACTCGCCAACCTCTAGGCCCAGCAGCTGAAGTTAGGTTGGCGGGAGGAGCAGCACAACAAGATCCACATGAACGCCCAGCCCAACCACCCTCTCATGCCAGGGGACCTGCCTCATTTGGAGCAACTACAGCCAACCCCTGATGCTACCGCCTAGATCTTGGCTCGCTTAGTTGACTTAGAAGCAGAGCTCAGACAAACCTATCATCCCAATCCTCATGTCATTTACACACCACGTACTACCCAGTTCTCTGTAATTATCACAAACGTTGGATGTGACCAAAATGCAAATATTTGGAAAGATAAGCGTTAATTTGAGCGTGGTGACCCGAGTATCCATGTGGACAGATTCCTTTCTTCCACAGCCGGCCATAGGCATAAGGATGCCACATTATGCTATTTGTTCCTCGAAACTCTGAAAGGTGTAGCGCTCAACTAGTTCTTCGAGCTTAAGCCAGGTTCTATCTCCTCTTTCTCCGAATTCTCGGACACCTTCCTCGAGCATTATTAGCTGCAGAGACGCCACAACATAGCAAAATTTGTCTTCTCCATCCACGAAGGTGGATCTGAGCCACTCTCTTCTTACATCAACTGTTTCAGGTTCGCCGCTAAGCTTTGTTGGAATCTGGACAAGCAGACGATGCTGAACGCTCTTATTAAGGGGTTGCAACCTTCACTCTTCAAGGAAAAAAATAATTAGGCATGACTATCTAACCTATAAGGAAGTCTTGGATATGATGGTTGAAAATGTAGAGGTCCATACCAGAGTTTGAGGGCACAAGGCATGACACTCGCCGAGACGTGATCTCCACCTCCGCCCCTCTGCCATGCTTTGCCAGCACGCCCTAGTCATCGCGGAAAACGCCATCGGTCCCGCACGCCCGAGCGGTGACACAACCCAGAGCAACGGGGAACCCCAGAGTGTTGCAGGTCCTCAATATAGAACCCACCAAGGCACCAACGACCGCCAAGTGTTATTCACCTGACAGAGCTGTGTACACCGTCACGAATGCTACTTATATAGAGATATTTGCTAACAACAAACACTTGATTCCCCAACCTAAGCCTAAGACGAGGGAAGGCCCCGCATAAGAATACTGGCAGTTGGTACAGGTACCATAAGTCAGAAACCCATAATGTTATCCTTGGCGGGCAGTCCATCAAGAAGTTGAAGGTCATCATTGCAAGTCATATATTATACCTTCAGTTCCTCACTGACTTTGGAATAGGATCCGTACGTGGTTATGATTTTGTGGAACATTCCATTAACCCTAGAACGGGACCGGTAGCGCGGCAAGAATTTTTTAAGATAGCCAACGATATTGTCAGAGCGACACCATGAAAGGACCCAACCCCGATTTAGTTTCCTAAACCGGAATCAAACCCCTTCTGAAAACACGAACCAACAAAAACCATTAAAATTTCGGCTGAGTAACGCTACTAACGTGGAATTGCCTTTACCTGCACCCAGAAAATACACTTCATCCTATGCCACAAAAGCCAAACCGTGGGCACCAATCCCATCTGGATTTGTCAATATCATATCAATAGTAATAAATAGTAAACATAACTGTAATATATAGTAAATCTGGGAAAATCCGTATAAAACATGTATCAGAACGTATCAGAGCGACCTCTAGTGTATATATATATATATATAATATACAACAGTAGGCGAAACAAGGAACCTACTGGAAAACACAGGTAGCTCGAACAACTAGCATCCGACCGCGACGAGAGACACCAGAATCTGAACTGCAAACTGGGCACGGAAACCGAAAAGCCCAGGGGAAAGGCAATAAAACGTTAGAGTGAGTGGACGAAAATAAACATATGCCTTTCACCAATTTCATATACATAATCAATGTAAAACAATGCGAGTTCGAAAAGTATATATGGAGGTGCCAGGCGAATCTCTCAAGCCCGACGGTCAGGCGAATCGCTCAAGCCCGACGGTGACAGGCCAGGGGAATCTCTCAACCCCGGCGGCATACAGGGGAATCTCTCAACCCTGCGTAGAGGAATCTCTCAACTCTAGTCTAGAGGAATCTCTTAACTCTGGCGGACTACCGGTGATCAGCCGAGTAGCCGAAGCATCGATGCAGTAATGCCATCACCATAAAATATAAAATAATACCTCTGAAAATAATAAATAACTCAACCTCGTATAAAGTAAATACGGAAAATCACAAAAAATCACGAACTCGCAACGACTATGAAAATATAAAAGTCCACTCACATATGAGCAGAGCGCGCACTCGCGCTAATCACGTGGTCCGGCGGAAGATCCCTTGCCCGAAGCACGATCTCGATCCCCTGAATAATCATAAAATATATCTGATTAAAATCACAATTCACAACAATGTACCACACCGCGGAAACCAACCGTTCCCGGAAACATATAATACTATGCAAAATAATCGACGAATTTCCCGAAATCTCCACTCAAAACCCTCGACTGAAAATCTGATACCCAAATCAACTCGAAAACCTCAAGGCGACGATTGGGGCGCGAATACAAGAAAAACGACATTAAAATCATCAAATTCCAAAAAGTCAACGGGTCGCCGGAGCTCCGGCGTTGATCGTCGCCGCCGCCGCCGACGCGCTGTCAACCTGAGAGTTTTCCCGGTGACCGAGCTACCAAACTGTTCTCCTCCTCAATCTGAGCATCTTTTCCAAAGGGATCACCACCATCCAACCACCACCATGGCCGGAAATCAGCTCGAAAGTTCAAAATCTCAAACCGGCCAGAAAACTTCCCGGACCGATTCCGGCGCCGTCGCGCCACCTCGTCCCTCCAAACCAAAGGAGAAATGATCACCATCCAAAACCCAACAAAACCCACCAAAGGTCCACCCCGGAAAGTCACCGGAGTGCCGCCACCAAACAAGGCCGTGACCGGCCGGAAAACCACAAATTCCATCTCTTCCGTTCTCCCTCAAATCAACCTCAAATTCCAAAATTCCAAGTTCTAAACAGTAGGAAATCAAACAAGGATTCAAAATATACCAATCACAAGGCCAGAGGTGGCCGGAAAATGAAGGTCGCCGGCGACTCAAACGGTGGCCGGTTTTCTCCCTTCGGTCAACGTGGGTCAACGCCTCTTCCTTGGTCAAATGACGGTCAAACTTCCCAAATAGTGATTTTCGACAATTTTCGACTATTTCCCATATTTATACTCGCGCCTCGGGACGATCAACGGTCCAAAACGGATAACCATTACGATTCGGATAAACTCGACACGAACGGATAAATTCGTCGATATTCCGAAACTTCAAATATTCATATTATATTCCTCGGTCATCGGAAAAATCATCCGGAACCGCCCACGAACTCGAAATCACGTGAACTACAACTCTTGAGAAGAGACTCAACTCAAATTCTCGGCCGATAATTAAGTCGCAAACAAAACCGGCAAACCACACAATTATCGATAAACCGCGATTACATGATAACTCGAGAATTACGCTGTTTACTCTACTGATTCTGGTTCGGGTCGGTACAAATCTACCCTCCTTAAAAAAAATTTGACCTCGAAATTTACGTACCTGTCAAGTGAAGAGATGAGGATACTGCTCCCGCATACGCTACTCAGTCTCCCAGGTGGCCTCCTCAACCGAGTGATTCTGCCACAAGACCTTCACCAGCGGTATAACATGGTGCCTCAACTCCTGCTCACGACGATCAAGAATTTGTACCGGCTCCTCCATGTACGTCAAATCCTCTCGGATCGGTAACTGCTGTGGGGCTAACACATGCGAAGGATCTGAGATGTACTTCCGCAACATCGAAACGTGGAAAACATCATGAACACGAGCCATCTCAGCTGGCAACTCAAGCCTGTAAGCAACAGTTCCAACCATCTCGGTGATCTCATACGGACCAATGTATTGTGGTCGAAGCTTGCCACGCTTCCCGAAACGCACAACACCCCTCCACGGAGATAGTTTCAGGAAGACCCAATCGCCCACATCAAACTCGAGACTCTTCCTCCTCACGTCTGCATAACTCTTCTGGCGATCCTGGGCAATCTTCAATCTGTCCCGGATAATCTGGACGTCCTCCATAGTGCTCTTCACCAGATCAGGGCCAATAAGTCATCGCTCGCCCACCTCACTCCAACACAACGGAGTGCGGTACTGCCTCCCGTACAGGGCCTCGTACGGTGCCATCTCGATACTGGCTAGATAGCTATTGTTGTAGGCAAACTCTATCAAATGCAGTTGCTGGTCCCAATTTCCTCGAAACTGCAAAACACAAGACCGCAACATATCCTCAAGAGTCTGTATAGTCCGCTCAGACTGCCTGTCAGTCTAAGGATGAAAGGCTGTACTGAAACGTAACCTCGTGCCCATGGCTCGCTGCAATGCCTGCCAGAACTCAGAAGTAAACTAACTATCTCGGTCAGAAACAATAGACACAGGTACACCGTGCAGTCGAACAATCTCCGATAAATACAACTTGGCCAATCTGCCCACTGATATCTTCCCCGGAAGTGCGAGAAAATGAGCGAATTTCGTCGGTCGATCCATGATAACCCAAATACCAGTGTTGCCAGCCGAAGTACGCGGCAACTGATAAACGAAATCCATGATAATGTGCTCCCACTTCCAAACCGGAATTTCCAGTGGCTGTAACTTCCCTGCAGGTTTCTGCCTCTCCGCTTTAACCTGCTGACAGATCAAACATCGGCTCACGTATGCGGCAATCTGCCGCTTCATGTTGCGCCACCAGTAATACGCTCGAAGTGTACGAAACATTTTCGTACCTCTGGGATGCATCGCATATGCCGAACAATGGGCCTCATCCAGAATCTCCTTCTTCAGACTCTCGTCTCGGGGTACGCACAACCTGCCTCTGAACAGCAACGTACCGTCGTTACTCAACCGAAACTTTGTAGGCATACCATTCCGTATCATGGTCTTCTTGCCTAACAGGTAGGAATCTGAATCCTGAGCCTCCCGAACCTGATCAACCAATACGGGTCGTACCTGGAAACTGGACAACAAAGCTCTATCGTCACCCCACTCGAACTCGGCACCCATAGCCCGAAGCTCGGCTAACATAGACACTCTAGCCACACACACATAGAACAACGAAGCTCCGGATTTCCGACTGAGTGCATCGGCGACAACATTGGCCTTCCCTGGATGGTACTCGAAAGTGCAATCATAGTCGTTGATCAACTCCATCCACCGGCATTGCCTCATGTTCAAATCTGGCTGCGTCTGCAATTAGGTGAGACTCTTGTGGTCAGTGTAGATCTTACACTGGGCTCCGTACAAGTAATGTCTCTAACTCTTCAATGTTAACACAATAGCGGCCAACTCCAAATCATGGGTCGGATAGTTGACTTCGTGTGGTTTCAACTGCCTGGAACCGTAGGCTACAACTCTGCCATGCTGCATCAGCACATAACCTAGTCCCATCTTCGATGCATCACTATAAACCACGAACTCACCGCTGTCGTCTGGTAATGTCAAAACCGGTGTAGTAGTTAACTTTTCCTTCAGGAGTAAGTAAATCTCCTCACATGCATCTGACCACTCAAACTTGACGCCCTTCTTCGTCAGTATGGTTAGTAGAGTAGCAATCCGAGAAAAATCCTGTACAAATCGCCAATAGTAGCCTGCCAAACCCAAGAAACTCCGAATCTTCGGTACAGTGGTAGGTCTACTCCAATTCAGCACGGTCTCGATCTTGTCAGGATCAACACTGATTCCCTCAGCCGATATCACGTGGCCCAGAAACTTCACACTTGCTGAACTTCGCAAACAACTGATGGTCCCGCA
The DNA here is from genome assembly GCA_946800695.1 of Geum urbanum. Lineage (NCBI taxonomy): Eukaryota > Viridiplantae > Streptophyta > Magnoliopsida > Rosales > Rosaceae > Geum > Geum urbanum. The sequence goes on along the minus strand of OX327009.1, from coordinate 23,690,658 downwards.
AAGTCCGCAACACCGCTCGCAAATGCTTTTTATGCTGGCCCACACTCCTGGAATAGATCAAAATATCATCGATCAATGCAATCACGAACTTGTCCAGAAACCGTCTGAACACCCGGTTCATCAAGTCCATAAAAGCTGCGGGGGCGTTGGCCAACCCAAACGGCATAACCAAAAACTCATAGTGCCTATACCGCAATCTGAAAGCTGTCATGGCCACATCAGAGTCTCAGATCCTCAACTGGTGATATCCGGATCGAAAAGACTGAAGCTCCCTTGAACTGATCGAACAAATCATCAATCCGCGGCAATGGATACTTGTTCTTCACTGTAACCTAATTCAGCTTCCGGTAGTCGACGCACAACCGCATAGACCCATCATTCTTCCGTACAAACAAAATCGGGGCACCCCATGGCGAAACACTGGGTCGAATAAAACCATTCTCCAGCAACTCCTGGAGCTGAACCTGTAACTCTTTCAACTCCGCTAGTGCCATACGATACGGTGCCTGAAAAATGGGTCCTGTACTCGGTAACAGCTCAATAGTGAAGTCAATCTCCCGAACAGGAGGTATACCTGGTAACTCCTCTGGAAACACATCCGAAAACTCAGAAACAACCTCAATACCGCCAAGGTCCAGTACATCTGCCGTAGTGTCTACCACATGAGCTAAATAAGCAACACAGCCCTTCTTCATCATCTGATCCGCCCTCATCGCGGAAATCAAACATGGTAATGAAGTGTTCTTCTCGCCGTGAAACAATATCTCGGGAAAGCCTGGTCGTCGAAACGCAACCTCCTTCTTGTGACAGTCAAACATGGCCTAATGCATCTCCAAGAAGTCCATACCCAAGATCAAATAAAAATCGACGATATCAAGCAACAATAAATCTGTGGCTAAGCCATAACCTCCAATAAAAATCTCACAATCTCTGTATACCCAGCCAATACTCACAATCTCACCGGACGGATACAACACTCTCCACAACCCCGGAAGTGGAGACGCAGGTATCGTAGCTAAAGATGATAGTCTATACGACATAAATGAATGTGTGGCACCTGGATCTAACAATGTAAGTACTAGAATACCAAAGATATACAACGTACCGATAACGACCTCTGGTGAAGCTCTGCCCTCTCGCAAAGTCATGGCATGAACCCTTGCCTGCTCGGTTGGTCGTCCACAATGAGGCTGTCCTTGCTGTCCGCCCTGGCCCTCATACTGTATTGGTCAAGCCCCCGAAGTGGCACCTCGCTCTCCTCCGGAACTCTGGGCCGCCTGTCCACCAGCACCATCAAGCTGGAAACACTCCCTCGCATAGTAACCCACCTGGCCACAGCGAAAACAAGTAACAGGGCCTCGTTGACACGGACCAACATGATGTCTGCTGCAGAGAGTACATAACGGGTACTCCCTCGGTACGGAAAAAGAGCCACCGGTACACCGAGGATAACTGGAACTGCTAGAACCCCCACTAGACTGTGGTCGCTGCAGTCGATCTCTCCTCCATCTTTGCCTCTGTCTCGGTGCACCAACTGGTGGTCGATATGGTCCACTGCCCGAGGATGAAGCCGAACCGGAAGTATCAGAACTCTGCCTCTTGGAAGGCCCCTGACTCGGTCCACCCTCCTCAAACCGTCTAGGCTGGTACCTCATCTGCCTTTCCTTCTCGATATCCTCACCTCCGAGTGCTGCACTGACAAACTCATCGAAGTTGTTCCGAGGCATCGTAGTCAGAGTCCCCTTGATGTTCAAGTTCAAACCCAGCTTAAACCTGCGGCACTTGGCTTCCTCAGTAGCCACCATGTCACGCGCAAAACGAGATAAGCGGGTAAACCTGTCTCGATACTCAAGCACAGACAAACTGCCCTGTCTCAAGTTTGTGAACTCCTCATACTTCCGCTGCTGGGTAGCCTGGTTGAAGTATCTCCGCATAAACAAATCTCGAAATAAAGTCCAAGGAGTATCAACTGGAACTCTATCGGTGCTAACCCACCAGAAGTATGCATCTGACTCAAGTAATCCGACTGCTGCCACCGTCATCTGCTCAGGGGTAAAATGCAGACGCTCACATACACGTTCAACCTGAACCAACCATGCCTCACACATCTCTAGATCAGCTGAACTCGAAAAGACAGTAGCACCAGCAATACGAGCTTTGACCACAGGGTCAAAACGCTCCTCTAAATGCAACACTCGCATCAGCAAGTCGTGCGTCTGGCGATCCATATCAGGATCCGCTTCCCGATCAACACGGGGACCACGTCGAGGAGGCATCCTACTGATACAAGACAAGCGTTAGGTACAAGCAGAAGGAACATAATCATGAGACCTCGGATATTTGAGAACACACAACACCCGATGTATTGATGAGTACCGCTGGCCAGTCGGGTCATCACTCCAGTTATGCTGTACAAACTCAAATACCCTAAGTGTCACAACTACAAGAGTCTACAAAACCTGACAACCTAATGCTCTGATACCAAGCTAAAAGGACCCAACCCCGATTTAGTTTCCTAAACCGGAATCAAACCCCTTCTAAAAACACGAACCAACAAAAACCATTAAAATTTCGGCAGAGTAACGCTACTAACGTGGAATTGCCTTTACACGCTACCCCTGAATAATCATAAAATATATCTGATCAAAATCACAATTCACAACACTGTACCACACCGCGGAAACCAACCGTTCCCGGAAACATATAATACTGTGCAAAATAATCGATGAATTTCCCGAAATCTCCACTCAAAACCCTCAACTGAAAATCTGATACCCAAATCAACTTGAAAACCTCAAGGCGACGATCGGGGCGTGAATACGAGAAAAACGACATTAAAATCATCAAATTCCAAAAAGTCAACGGGTCGCCGGAGCTCCGGCGTTGACCGCCAGCGGCGCGCCGTCAACCGGAGAGTTTTCCCGGCGACCGAGCTACCAAATTGTTCTCCTCCTCAAGCCGAGCATCTTTTCCAAAGGGATCACCACCATCCAACCACCACCGCGGCCGTAAATCAGCTCGAAAGTTAAAAATCTCAAACCGGCCGAAAAACTTCCCGGATCGATTCTGGTGCCGTCGCGCCACCTCGTCCCTCCAAACCAAAGGGGAAATGATCACCATCCAAAACCCAACAAAACCCACCAAAGGTCCACCCCGGAAAGTCACCGGAGCGCCGCCACCAAACAAGGCCGTGACCGGCCGGAAAACCACAAATTCCATCTCCTCCGTTCTCCCTCAAATCAACCTCAAATTCCAAAATTCCAAGTTCTAAACAGTAGGAAATCAAACAAGGATTCGAAATATACCAATCATAAGGCCAGAGGTGGCCGGAAAATGAAGGTCGCTGGCGAGTCAAATGGTGGCCGGTTTTCTCCCTTCAGTCAACGCGGGTCAACGCCTCTTCCTTGGTCAAACGACGGTCAAACTTCCCGAATAGTAATTTTCGACAATTTTTGACTATTTCCGATATTTATACTCGCGCCTCGGGACGATCAACTGTCCAAAACAGATAACCATTACGATTCGGATAAACTCGACACGAACGGATAAACTCGTCGATATTCTGAAACTTCAAATATTCATATTATATTCCTCGGTCATCGGAAAAATCATCCGGAACCGCCCACGAACTCGAAATCACGTGAACTACAACTCTCGAGAAGAGACTCAACTCAAATTTTTGGTCGATAATTAAGTCGCAAACAAAACCGGCATACCACACAATTATCGATAAACCGCGATTACGTGATAACTCGAGAATTACGCTGTTTACTCTACTGATTCTAGTTCGGGTCGTCACACACCACTCAATGATCCCAGGGATAACATCAACGCTCTCCGCCCAGCAGGTACTGGGGACTCCCTCGTGATGTTCGTGTTGGACCCCGCTCATCCTGACCATAGGGTAAAGATAGGCGCTCAGCTGGACCCCACGATCGAAGAATAACTAGTCCAGCTTCTCAGGGAATACCAGAACTTCTTTTCTTGGTCCTATGCGGACGTGCCAGGTATTTCCATTAAATTGGTATCACATCAGTTAAGTATTGCTCCTAATACCAGGTCAATCAAGCAAAAGAGACGTGCATACGATACCGATGGTACGCAACTATGCACGCTGAGGTTGACCGTCTACTAATGATCGGCTTCATACAACCCGTTCATTACCCTAAGTGGATCTTGAATGCAGTCATGGTCAAGAAGAGTAATGGGAGTTGGAGAATGTGCGTTGACTTCATCAAACTCAACAAAGCATGCCCAAAAGACAGCTTCCCGCTCCCTTATATCGACCAACTAGTGTACGCCATAGCTAGCCATGAATTACTCTCAACGTTGGATGCCTACTGAGGATATAATCAGATTCTCATGCACCTGGACGACCAAGAAGCCACCACCTTCACAATGGACAAGAGCCTTTATTGCTACAAGGTAATGTCATTCGGTCTCAAGAACGTTGGATCCACATAACAACGCTTTATGACCTACAAATTCATAGATATAAATGGTACAATCGTGGAGGTCTACATATATGACATACTAGTCAAAACAACAATCGCCCAGGGTCACACCACTAACCTCCTTATCGTCTTCCAAATTCTAATGGAGCATGGCATGGCTTTTGATTAAACCCCACCAAGTGCACATTCGGCGTCACAACCACTACATTTTTGGGTTACATTGTTAGCCAGCGTGGCATTGAAGCAAATCCAGAGAAAATTAAAGTCATCATGGACATGAAGGCACCCACATCAAAGAAAGAGCTACAAAGCCTGACAGGTAAGCTTGCTACTCTACACAGATTTATTTCACGATTCTCAAATAAATGTGAGCCTTTCTTCAAGGTGTTTCGTCTTACCAACAAGCACTCTGTCAACTGGACGCCTGCTTATGAAGACGTTTTTCAATAGATCAAGCTCTACCTTGCTTCCATCATATCTCTATCCATATCTGTAAAAGGGGAAATGTTATACCTATACTTAGCTATCTTGCTCACAACTGTCAGCTCCGTCCTGGTACGGCATGACACTGATAATGAGCTTCCTGTCTTTTTTACGAGGAAGGATTTACTGGAGCAGAAAAATGGTATCCTACGTTTGACAAGTGGGCACTCGCCCTAGTCCCCACCACTCGGTGACTCTGTCCTTCCTTTCAAGCACACAGGATCCAGGTCTTAACCAACCTCCCGTTGCGACAAGTACTCAAATCCCCTGAACACAGTGGACGCCTCAGCAAGTGGGCAATTGAACTCAGTGAGTTCGATATCGAGTAAAAACTCCGAACGGCCATCAAGCCATAGGCAGTGGCAGACTTCATCGCTGAGTATATGGAAGTAGACATAACATTCGTCTACCAAGTACCAGTATAACCTGCAACTAAGAAACCACGATCAAACTAGAATCTGTACTTGGATGGGTCTACTAATCAGACGGCGAGCAGCGCAAGAATCATCTTGACAGGACCAGGCGGCGTTCACGTAGAGTACGCCCTCAAATTTAACTTCAAAGTTTCAAATAACGAGGCGGAATACGAAGTGCTCATTGCAGCTCTACAACTAGCATGACTATCAGACGCCTCTGACATTAACATCTACAGTGATTCTCAACTCGTGATCAATCGAGTGACTGGGGACTTTGAAGCCAAAGGGGGATCCATTGCTGCTTACTTGACCCTTGCCAAACACTACCTCTCCAAGTTCAAGTTCTTCAATATCACCCAAGTGCCTCGCGCAATTTCCTTTCTGACCACTACCCCAACACCTCACTCCCCATTCTAAACGAAGGTGGAAGTCCTCGATAAACTGAGTATCCACATGAGCTTCTCATAAATCCTCCCAATAACGCCCATGGAACCAGGCTAGATGGACTCCATATACGCCTACAAGACCTCAGGCACCTTACCCACTGATAAAGCAGAGGCCAAAACGATTGTAGCTAGGGCTACCAACTTCAGCATTTGAGGTGACCATGTATACAAGCAAGAACACACATGTACAAACCTTAAGTGCCCCACAACTCAAGCAAGGAGTTCTCTTTTAAAGGAGATCCACAGTGGAGAATGTAGTCACCATACATGCGCTCACTCTATCGCACATAAGGCATTGTATTATGGATTATGGTTGTCGTCCATCCACGCAGATGCAGTTGAACTCACAAGCACTTGCAAAGCTTTTCAGTTCCATGCACACAAGGTTCATTCTCCTGCTATCCCACTCTCCATCTTCCTATCACAAATATTGTTCGCCCAGTGAATTGCCAAAGGTAAAAGGGTAGTTTCGATATGTGATAGTCATCATTGACTACCATAAAAAAATCATTGAGGCCAAGTCGCTCGTGAAAATCACAATAGAACAAGTCACCAAGTTCTTGTGGCAAATGCTCTTTTACCGATATGGCACCTCAATCAACATCATCACAGACAATAGCACCCAGTTCAACAACCCTAAGTTCATACAATTTTGCAAACGGTGGGGAACGAACATCCTTTTCTCCTCTCTCTCTCTCTCTCTCTCTCTCTCTCTCTCTCTCTCTCTCTCTCTCTCTCTCTCTCTCTCTCTCACCCACAGAGCAATGGGCAGGTCGAAGCAGCCAACAAGATTATCAAGGACGGTCTTAAGAGATAGCTCCAAGCCATGAAGAGAGACAGTCCCAACTATGGACACTAGCCAGAATTCATCCCAGACATTCTCTGGTCCATTCTCACAACGACCACGTCTACAACCGGCAAGACGCCTTACGCCCTCACATTTGGCACTGAGGTGCTACTCCCTCTGGAACTGACCCACTAGAGTTCTAGGGTTGAAGAGTTTGATGCTGCCATAAACGGTGAAGGACTACGTCTGGACAATGACCTTCTGGAAGAAAAATACAATGTTGCTCACTACCATAATGCAGTTAACAAAAATTGCATTACCTATCTATACAACCACCAGAAGGTCATTGTCTATACGTAGTCCTTTACTGTTTATGGCAGGATCAAACGCTTCAACCCTAAAACTCTGGTGGGTCAGTTCCAGAGGGAGTAGCACCTCAGTGCCAAATGTGAGGGCGTAGGGCATCTTGCCGGTTGTAGACATGGTCGTTGTGAGAATGGACCAGAGAATGTCTGGGATGAATTCTGGCTAGTGTCCGTAGTTGGGACTGCCTGTCTTCATGGCTTTGAGTTATCTCTTGAGACCGTCCTTGATAATCTTGTTGGTCGCTTCGACCTGCCCATTGCTCTGTGGGAGAGAGAGAGAGAGAGAGAGAGAGAGAGAGAGAGAGAGAGAGAGAGAGAGAGAGAGAGAGAGAGAGAGAGAGAGAGGAGAAAATGATGTTCGTTCTCCACCGCATTACTCACATAATTGTAGACTCCATCTTCCACACATCATAACAAGTGGATTTAAAAGATTGACTTGGTTAGAGTACCTGCTAGTAAAGTAACCACCATGCAGAAACAGATTGCGATGCGCATTTTATTAAATACAAAAAAATAGCAAAAGCTAGATTAACAATATACTCAGAGATTTTCAATTACAAAACACAAATCAAGCGATTAGCTGTTCAGCAGACTCATACCTAATAGGAAGCTGATGAGCCTCATTCCCAAATATTTTAAGGAACATTTTTAAAACATAGGAAAGTACTTTATAAAATAAAAAGAAAATTTAGGTTCAAAGTCAATCATATGCAAATTTCATGGGACGTACACAACTAGAATAAGTCAATCAGACAACACAGCGCAGACGACATATAAGGTTTTATATGTCATAAGGTTTTTCAAGACGACATTAACTTTTTTATGCCGTTGCTTGGTTTTTTATCCTACACTGAATTTCGTTTTATTTCATGAAAAATATAGACGACATATATTATGTCGTTTGCCTCAAACATATTTTAGCTGATTTTTAATTAAAATAGAGACAACATAATAATATATGTCGTGTGAAAGTTACATGATTTTATTAGATTTGAGACGACATAAATAATATCGTTGTATTTTAACAAATTATTGTTGACCAAAATATATAGAGTCAACTACCTCAACTTCACTATAAATAATATCGTTGTATTTTAACAAAACATTTTTTGCATGGTCTGCAACAAAAACTTCATCCTTGTCCCTCATGATAGCTTCAAGCCCTACTTGACTTGTGACCCACTTCTATGCTCCATCAACATTAATGTTGACTAGTGGAGGAACAAGAGGAGTCCAATGAGACATGGTAGTTCTATTAGCCCTTTCATTCAAGAATGCACTCTGTAGCTAGCGCAAAGTCAGCCACTATCTTCTAGGCCCTGATTAGCACTTGTTATGGGTTCAAATTTTCATATTTCCCAAAGAGTGCACAAAACAGTAGCAATTACCTCATTATCAGGAGAGTTGTCTGGAATCGATTTGACAAGGTAAATCAGCCAACAATCCAAAGCGGTGATGACCCTTTTATCCATTCTAAGGCCCAACTCTCCTCCAAACCAAGCTCGTCCGGTACAGTTGTACGAGAGAAGGCAATGCTCAACAAATTCCTCCTCTTCCCCACAAATGGGACACATATGCAAAACATTAACTCCTTTTCCTGAGATTCAACATGCAAGGAACAATCTTATGTATTGCACTCCAAACAAAATGCTTAACTTTGGGAATAATCTTGGCATTCGAGACCAAATTCCACACTTTGTGGTCAATGTTGTGGGATCTTGAAGCTATTGTCCGGATAAAAGCTGGCCTGAAGTCAAACTTGTATCCAGACTTGACCGTAAAGTTACCATTCTTTTCAAGAGATCAAATGGAGTGATTTGGAAGGGTTATACTCACAATTTTAAGTCTCTGAATAGCTCTTGTTTTTTCATCAGGAATGAAACCTTCAATATGTTATGCTTTCCAAGAGTGAAGATCTGATCGGTTCTAGAGATGATAGACACTGATTAGTTTAGCTGTAAAGCATGATTTATTCAATGAAAGAGCATGGCCTTATAAAGAGCCATTACAAACAGAAAAAAGAAGAAAACAAGGAGCCATGATTCACAATGACTATATCAAGGCTACTTCTAAGGAGGAACAAATCAACAACTAAGCTACTCCCTAGAGACTAGGGCTTATTGTAACAGTAAACATAACAAACACTGAAAAGGATAAGACTAACTGACTTGGTACACAAGTCATTCCAACAAACCCTCCCTTAAACTGAGCTGTGTTAGAAACACTCAATTTACTGCTTCAATGCTGCACACACCAAGCTCATCTCTTAACTTCAAGAATGCTTCTAGCTTTAAAGGTTTAGTCAGTGGTATCAGAGCTGATGTAGGACATCGATTGAGCACATGAGTGGCCCAACCAGCTGCTTCAGGCCAGAACTCTTTAGGCACATCTCTGGTTGCAAGCATACACCTTACCATGTTCATAAGAGTTCGATTTCGTCTCTCTGCAACTCCATTTTGTTGTGGGGAATAGGCTGCGGTGAGTTGACGACTGATCCCATTTGAACTACAATAACTGGTGAATTCAGATGAAGTGAACTCTCCACCTCTGTCAATACGCAGACAACTAACACATCTTCCTGTCTCCTTCTCTACTAAGAGTTTGAATCTTTTAAACACATCTAGTGCTTCTGACTTAGCATGTAAGAAGTAAATCCACATTTTCCTACTGTAATCATCAATAAAAGTAATGAGATACCTCTTGTGAGAGAAAGATTCAGGCGTTATTGGTCCACATATGTCTGAATGAACCAACTGTAGAGGTCTGCTTGCTCTCCATGCGCTCTTCTTCGGAAAAGGATCACGGTGCTGCTTCCCTACTACACACTCACTGCATACTTTCGGACCATTCTTTAGAATAGGTAAACCCTTCACCATCTTCCTATAAGCCAAAGTCCGTAGTCCCTTCATGTTGAGATGACCAAACCTTTGATGCCATAGGTTTGTAGTGTCATCAGTGCTTGCTTGATAACACCTTGCTCCTGAGGCATTAGTGGGACAGGAGGCCAAGAGAACAAACATACGATTTGCAGACATCACACTTTGCATAATTAAACCTTTCTCATCATGATAAATTCGACAACAGCCATGTTGAAGCAAGATAGCTAATTTTCTTTCCTGAAGTTGTCCTAGGCTGATTAAGTTGTTTTTGAGCTCAGGGATGTAGAATACCTCAGTGATGACCATGAGCCACTACCACATTTGTCATCATTACCGGCGAGATTACCAAAGACAAGGCCGGCGACCGGAAAAGTCGCCGGCGATTTTCCGGCGAGAATTTCGCCGGCAATGTTTGGCTTGACATTGCCGGCGACGGTTGGAGTCGCCGGTAATGTTTTGAAACATTACCGGCGATTTTCCGGCGTAAAGTCGCCGGTAATGTCTCCATTTCCGGCAATTTAATGAATCGCTGGCAATGCCTCTTATATTAGATGCAGATCGCAGGAGCTCATTCATTTTGATCGGAAAAAATTCAGTGAAATCGAAAGAAGGAAAACACTCTGAAATCGATCGTTCGGTATTGTCAAAATTAAGGCGCGCGTCGAAAACTCGATCACTCGGGAAGCTATATATATATAGGTACGTATATATACGTATATGTGTATGTATATATATATGTGTGTGTTGATCAAATCCGAAAGGTGAGATATGAAATGTTGTTGATGTCACCGAAACGAGAAAACTACTTGTAGTTAATTTTATCTTGTGTCTGAATCAACGACTGGTATTATCGTAGTGCTATCGGAGTCAGGCTTAAGAGAGCCTCCTACCTAGTCAAATACATTTTGAACTGAAAGAAGAAGAATACCATCATCGAGTACTGAATCGAATTCAGAGATTAGATCGATATATATATATATATATATGCATGCATGTGTTGATTTAATTAGAGTTGAATTGAGATATCGCGTCGATTATTAGTACGTAGTGAATGTGTGTATATATAATACGTAAAATTGTTAGAATTTTCAGGATGGACAAGAGTTGGATGAGCCTCGAAAGATGGGATGTCAGATATCACCAGGGAATTAGGAGTTTTGTGAATTTTGTGAAGGCTAATTGTGGAGACACTACACTTCATTATTGCCCGTGTAAAGAATGTAAGTGTTTCAGCGATCGATTTCGTTTTCCCATTGATAAAGTCCAGAAGCACCTGAGTAAATATGGGTTTTGGGATAAGTACACTTGTTGGATTTATCACGGTGAAACATCGTTAGCGGGCCCGCATGATCATGGACAATTTGGTGAGAGGGCCAGTCCACGCTATGATCATGGAGATTTTGCTGAGAGGGGCAGTTCATCCTATGATCCAACATCGATGTTAATCAATGATATGTTTCCTCATGAGAGCGGTGTATTTGCTGATGAAGCACCAAATGTCCCTCCCGTCGTTGAGGGTTTCCCCCATATTGAGCCAGTCGAGCCATTACCTGGAGCTCATGTCAACACAAGCGGTATGGACAAGTACAACAACCTGATTGCATTGCAACAGACTCCGTTGTACGACGGTTGTAGTAAGACTGTTCTTGAAAGTGTGATGGGAGTGATGCAGCTCAAAATGGGGAACCAAATGTCTGTCAAAGCTGTTGATTCTTGGTTGAAGTGGACTGCTTCGCTACTGCCACCTGGTCATCGTCTTCCTACCACTCATCATAAGGTGCGACATATCCTGAAAGATCTTGGGCTTTCCTACACCAAAATCCATGCATGCAAATATGATTGTATTCTCTTCTGGGGAAAAGATCTCGAAGACCTTGAAGCCTGCCCGGTATGTTTTACGGAAAGGTATAAGTTGACTCCTACAGGCAACAAGAAAGCTGTGAAGATACTTCGATATTTCCCGCTTATTGATAGGCTGGAGCGGTTGTTCATGTGTGCTTTCACGGCCGAAGCAAGGAGATGGTGGGCTGAGAGGAATTTGCCTGACGATGACACCCTTATACACCCTTCCGACGGAGAGGCTTGGAAGCACATGGTCAGGGAGTTTGATCATTTTGCAGCAGAGGTCCGAAATGTTTGGCTAGGGCTCTCATCTGACGGATTCAACCATTTTGGCAACATGAGTCTTCAATACAGTATATGGCCAGTTATTTTGGTACCGTACAACCTTCCACCATGGATGTGCATGAAGAAGGAATACAATATGCTCACTCTGTTAATTCCGGGCCCGGGTTATCCAGGAAAGTGTCTCGATGTGTATTTGAGGCCTTTGATTGAGGAGCTTAAGTACCTGAGTGAGTGTGGCCACCCCACTTACGATAGGTTCAAAAATGAGATGTTCCAGATGCATGCCATGCTTGTTGGCACCATCAGTGATTTTCCTGCCCGCGGTATGTTGTCGGGCAACGTTACCAGGGGTTACAGGGCTTGTTCAGAGTGCATGACGGTTGATTGTTGCAGTCCTCATTGTAGTAAAATTGTTCAGATGCGTCACCGTTGTTGGCTTCCATATGATCACCCATTTAGGCAGGATCCAGACGCGTTTGATGGGACTGTGGAAACAGGTGTGGCACCTAGGCGATGGACAGGGGAAGAAATTTTGGAAGTGTTGAATGAATATGATTTTGGCCAGCTGAGCAATCATCCTGACATAGTGGCGTCAATTCCAGATAAGCCCGAAAGGTATAAGTTTTGGACACACAAGAGCATATTCTGGGAACTCCCCTACTAGCCCAGGTTGCCTATCAGACACTACCTAGATGTCATGCACATAGAGAAGAATGTGTGTGAAAGTGTGGTGGGCACAGTTCTTAACTTGGAGGGGGAAACAAAAGACATCCTTAAGGCACGTATTGATCTGAAAGCTATGGGACTGCAGAAACATTTGTGGTTAAGAGATGGTAAGAGAAAAATGCCGCAAGCTCCTTACACCGTCAAGCCGAAGCATAAGCATGAAATTTTTCGGTGGCTGAGTAATGTCAGGTCTATATTCTTATATATGACTATGCAGTACGGAAATTGGTTTGCCTTAAATTTTTACTGGATTATGGTGATATGCGAGAAATATAATTGTTGCCTATGGCTATATATATATATATATATATATGCAGGTATCCTTATGGCTATGCAGGAAATATAAGCAGGTGTGTTAACTTCCGGGACAATAAGATGTACGGATTAAAGAGTCATGACTGCCATGTACTGCTTCAACGGCTTTTCCCTATTTTCATTTGAGGGTACCTGCCCAAAGAGGTGGTGGAGCCGTTGGTGGCCTTGTCAAGATTCTTTCAGAAGTTATGCACCAGGGAAGTTAAGAAATCAGATCTCAGGGAGATGCAAGATGACATCATTTTTATCATGTGCAAGCTTGAGAGGATATTTCCGCCAAATTTTTTCGACATCATGCCTCACCTAATGATCCATCTTCCCGAACAATTGTTGTTTACCGGTCCCGTACACTACACTTGGATGTATCCTATGGAAAGGTACATTTGGTTTGCCTATGTTTTTATATGTAAAGTCTTATTTTTACCTTAGTTAACATGCACTTGTTAACTTGTAGACAATTGGGAGCCTACAAGGACTATGTGAAGAATAAATATGCACCTGAAGGGTGTATCGCTGAAGCATATGTTGCGCACGAGTGTGTAACGTACACCAAAGTGTATTTGGGAGCGCTTGAGGACCCCCAACAACAGATGCCGATAGATGAACCTCAGTTCAACCCATGTAGCAAATGATGGTTGCCCAGAGTGGTCAAACGAATTGAGGGTCCTGGCGATGAAACTGATAGCTTCAAAAGTTTACTCGATGTGTCAGGTCAATGGCGTTAAATTTATATGTGAAAATCGAGACGACCGACTAAAAACACAGAATTGTGGGGTGATGGTCCATGGTGGGCAGGATGGCGTTGACTATTATGATGTCCTTCATTCAGTAGTTGAACTAATTTATGGGAACCGCATGAAAGTGCACTTGTTCAAGTGTAGATGGTTTGATACTAGCCCGGAGAACACAAGGACCGATCAGTACGGAACATTTTCGATGAATACTGCTACTACCTGGTATGAAGATGACCCTTTCGTTCTTGCCTCATCAGTAAAACAAGTGTTTTACCTGGACAATCTTCTTAACAAAGTCCCGTGGAAGGTGGTTAACCATGTTGCTCATAGAAACATATACAGTGCTGCAACACTTGGTGATACCGCAGATGATGAGGAAGTTACTGCATACCAAGAGCCGAACGCTTTTGACATTCCGGAATCATCTACGATTCGCCTTAATAATGTGAGATCTGGGAGTGTGGTTCGAATTACTGGAGCAGAACTTCTCGATGTTAATCCATATGAAGTTGACGCTGATTCAGATGACGAGGAGAGGCACATATTGCCAGAGGTTACCTATGAAACCGAGTCAGACTCAAGTGATGATGATGATTACGATTATCATCCTTAGTACGTTAATGATGTAGTCGGAAATTGTTGTCGGAAATCGTAGATGGAAATTGATAATGGAAATTGTAGTCGGAAAATGTAGTCGGAAATAGTAGACGGAAATTGTAGTCGGAAATCGTAGACGGAAATTGATAATGGAAGTTGTAGTCGGAAAATGTAGTCGGAAATCGTAGACGGAAATTGTAGTTGGAAAATGTAGATGGAAATCGTAGACGGAAATTGTAGTCGAAAATTGTTGTCGGATATTCATCGGGAAATGTCAACATTACCAACGAGTTATAAGCAACTCGTTGGTAATGACATTACCAACGAGTTAACTCGTCGTTGGTAATGTCATTACCAACGAGTTGCTTATAACTCGTTGGTAATGTCATTACCAACGAGTTGAAGTCGTTGGTAATGTCATTACCAACGAGTTATAAGCAACTCGCCGGCAATGTTGTCTGGATAGGAACTGTCCAGCTCGAGCCCGAGTTTCATTTCTCCTTATCCTCTCCTCCTCCGATCCTCTCCTCCTCTCCACCTCCCAACTCGGTCCGGCGAAAAAACTAGCTCACCTCCTCCTCATCTCCCTCTCCTCCTCCTTATCCTCTACTCCTCCTCTCCTCCTCTCCACCGATTCTCATCTCCTCTCCTCCTCCCCTCCTCCCCTCCTCTCCTCCCCTCACCTCTGTCGCCGGCAAAGCAGAACGGACTCCACCATGGCAGGTCCGATCCTCTCTCTCTCTCTCTCTCTCTCTCTCTCTCTCTCTCTCTCTCTCTCTCTCTCTCTCTCTCTCTCTCTCTCTCTCAATTTTTAATTATTTTTGTGTATGTGTATGTGTATGTGTATGTGTATGTGTATGTGTATGTGTATGTGTATGTGTAAATTAATTAGGGTGCTAAGTTGGAAATTAGGGTGATAAGTTGTAAATTTATATGCAATGTATATATATGTGATGTATATATATATAGGTATGTGAAAATTAAGTGATGTATATATATGTGAAAATTATGTATATATGTGGTTTGGATGAATATGTGATGTATATATATGTGAAAATTAAACCTAATTAAGATGCATGATGTATATATATGTGTGAAAAAATGTGGAAAATTAATTAGGGTGTGTGATTTGGATGAATATGTGAAAATTAAATTTAATTAAGATGCATGATGTGTATATATATATATATACATCGAAAATGTATATATGTTAATTTAGGTGATATAGTTGTTAATTAATCGTATAAATTAAGGTGGAAATCGGGATCGGAACGGTTTAGAACCAGAACGGTTTTAAACCGGAACCTTTGGAACCGGAAACCTTTGGAACCGGAACTGTTTGTAACCGGAACCGTTTGAAACCAAACGGTTCCAGTTCCAAACGGTTCCAGGTTCAAACCGTTTCGGTTCCGATTTGTTATAGAACCGAAACGGTTTGGAACCGGAACCGTTTGGAACCGAAATGGTTTGGAACCGGAACTGTTTGTAATTGGAACCGTTTGTAACATAACGGTTCCAGTTCCAAACGGTTCCAGGTTCAAACGGTTCCGGTTCCAAACCGTTCCGGTTCCGATTTGTTATAGAACCGAATCCTTATGACTATTACGGTGTCTAGGAGGTTTTGCGGCAAATTGGCTTCGGAGAGGTTCCCGAAATAGTGGAGGGAGCAGTAGTCAAGCTTCCTCCTCACCCGCAGTTAGCAACACGCCCAGTGGGCCAATGATGAGTGCTCACACGAGAGCCTTGCTAGAGGCGCGAGCTGAGGAGGAAGCTGCACGATCAAGAGCCGTGCAACCGGAAGTCGAGCATCGAGCCTCAGTCAGCAGACGCTCAGTCAACAGACGTCCCCCCGTCGGTGTACCCTCAGACGAGCGACAGTCAACGGGGGCATCAGAAACTCCCTCAATCTGAATGCCCCATATTCGCCCGGTGCCTACTCCCGTTTCACAGGAATCATCTGAGGCACATGGTGGTGCTGGCGCCTCATCGTCCAGGCCTCGTCTATCTCCGCCGTCTGGTCTCTTCCTACCCGACGAGATTCCTGTGATCCCTGAATTCGATGATAGGGGGATGCCTGTTTATGTTGAAGGACGGCCGGAGTTCCTGAGCGTGGAGGAAGCGTACAACTTCATCCCGTTCGACCCCGTGTATCTTTGGAGTGTGAGGTGCACCAACCAACAAACGGACGATGCAGGTAAATTTTATTTAACATCAGATTGATGACTTAATTATTACTTAAGATTTATGATAGGTTCAATTAATGATATCAATTTGTTGACATTGTATTATTAGGCAATTTCGTTAATGGGACTGCAAAACGGAAAGGGGCTAGAGGCACCTGCACCGGGAAGAGACTTGAGCAGGCCACCGGGGGAAGGAAAACGCCCATAAGGGCCAATGAGGATGGCGAGGTGATCGAGGCATTCGACACCACGCGCAAATATGTCAGCATGGCCGGTGCGATCGTGCGGGACAAGGTCCCAATGCTTTGGCCAGATTGGGAATATGTGCCTATCTACGTGAAGATGCAAGTGCATAATGCACTGAGTGTGAGTTAAATCGTATTTTCATTACGTAAATTTTACATTTATTAATTAAGTTCGAATAAATATATAATTTTACCTTTTATATATTCATATTGCAGGTGTGGTTTGACGTGGATGAAGTTCTTATTCACACGTGGGTAGAGCGTCAACTACATATGAGGTGATGTGCTTCGACTTATTTGAATATATATCGAGTTAGATTTTTGTTTATCAAGTGTTTTAATATCTCTAACTTTTTTTCCTCGTTTTAATATAGGTATAAAGAGTGGAAGAACGAGCTTTCTTCCCATTACACTGTATACAAGGAGCTAGGCCGAGGTTCTACCCCTAGCGAATTCCGGTTTAAGGAGTACGAGTGGCTGTGGCTGATAGCCCACTTCGAGCACCCCAAAGCGAAGGTATGCATCCTGAATATATCTTACAAGCCTAATGTATCGTATCAGATTGAAATAGTTAGTTACAAATTTTTTTTCATATGTTTATCAAACAAGGCGATTTCGAAGACGAACCGGGCGAATAGATTGAAAAACACCAGGGCCCATCATGCAGGTTCACTCAACTACATGGGTTGGTCGACTAAGGCGCAGCAACAACAAGATGTGAACCCGTTGGTGTATATTCATTAGAAGTTCTATCCGCAGTGCCCTGAAGAAGTGGTAAGTCTTTCGCCTCTCCATGTGTTAATAAAACTATTTTTCGATATTAATAGATTTTGTTAGCTAATATGTTATTCATTTTCGCTTTTCAATTAGGCGAGAGTGGAGGACGCGACCGCAGAAGTGACCATGAGTATAGCTCGGTCTAACCATCCTGACTGCTCCGAGGAAGAAGTCACCCAGTATGCCTCTCAGATCGATCCGCTTGATCGCCCGATAGCGGCTCAGATCATGGCAAAAGCGTGCGGGACTGGAAAGAATACCTACTACTGTAGGGGAATGGGCTCGGCGGGCGAAGGAGTATTGAAAAACACTTCAGAATACTCTACCGGGTCAAGAAGTTCAACTTCTAGTCGTAACGTCGTAGCGGAGCTTCAGAGGACGCGGAGGGAGTTGGAGGACCAAAAGAGGCAAGCAGCCGAGCAGCAGGCAATCAGAGATGCCGAGTACCAAAACTTGGTCCGGCAGCAGGCAATCAGAGATGTCGAGTACCAAAACCTGGTCCAGAGTCAGGCACAGATGTTCACATGGATGCGGACGATGTACGAGGCTCAGACTACCGGACAACCGTTAGCCACACCTCCACCACCACCACCACCGCACCAGTTCCCTGTGTTCCCTAGTTATCCACCACCACCACCGCACCAGTCAACGCCAGAGCAAGACCAGGGTAGCCACCGGAATTCAAATGAGTACATGGATTACTTCGACCCTGACCTGCAAGTTCCTCGACCCCTCGACCCTGACGTGTAGTTGTAGTTAATTTTCGTATCGTTGTTGCTATTTGTACTGTACGTTGGACATTTATGTGTACTGTTGAACTTGTATGATTGTACGGTTTATGTTTTTCAATGCAGGTTCTGGAATTGGGCCTAATCTAGAACCGTGTTTTTTTTCCAAAATTTTTCCAAGCATTGCCGGCGACATGGACCTAAGTCACCGGCAATGTCTTCAAATTCCGGCCACGGTGGCGCTGACATTGCCGGCGACTTCCGTCGCCGGTAATGTCCTAAACATCACCGGCGACTTGAGTCGCCGGTAATGTCTTGACATTGCCGGCGACTCAAGTCGCCGGTGATGTTTAGGACATTACCGACGACGGCGTTTCCCGTCGCCGGCAATGCTATCTCCGGCGGGAAATTTCCGGCGACAAGTCATCGGTAATGTCAATTCCGGCGAAAAAAAAAACAAGTTAAGTCGCCGGCAATGTCTCTTATTGTGGTAGTGAGCTTTCCTTCCACTTTTAGTCTGATGTTCCCTTTTCCCATAACAGTTAGGTTCGAGTTGTTCCCCAGTTTCACACTCTGTCTGAAGGATTGGTCAAGCTCAGTGAACCATCTTTTGTCTCCGCTCATATGATTACTACACCCAGAGTCCAGAAACCACACCTCCTCTCTTGCAGCTCCTTCCATCTCCACGTAAGACATGAGCAGCATTTCTTCTCCTTCATCTAGTTCTGTATGTTCAGCATAGTGAGCAAAGCTGGGACATTCCCACTAGAAGTGACCTAGCTTGTGACATCGATAGCACTCGACTACAGCTTTGTTGAATGCCCTTCCTCTACCTCTTCCTCTGCCTCTGTATCCTCCATTGTATCCACTGCGTCCCCTTCTTCTTCCACCAGGTTTTTCTTCTTCTCTCATGTCATGTTCATTTGTGACTTTCAAAGCTTGTTCTTCCACATCGTTTCGTTTGAGCTTTTGTTCATGGACTAACAACGAGCTCTGCAACTCATCCACAGACATGTTATTAATGTCTTTGGATTCTTCAATGGAGCACACAATGTAGTTGTATTTGTCTGAGAGTGTGCAAAGAATCTTTTCCACAATTTTTGCATCATTCATGTCTTCTCCTGCTCTTCTCATGTCATTTGCAACCATCATAACCCTGGAGAAATAATCATTGACACACTCACCAGATTTCATCTCCAGAATCTCAAACTCTCTTCTCAGCCTCTGGAGTTGAGCTCGTTGAACCCTTATGTTGCCTTGATACTTCTGCTTCATCGAATCCCACAGAGCTTTGGAGGTTGATTTCTGTGTGATTGTCTTGAGAATGTTCTTGTCAATCGACTGGAACAAGTAATTCTTTGCTCGTAGGTCTTTCAGCTTCTGTTCCTCTGAGGCTCTGCGCTGTGCTGCAGAGAGTGCTTCCAGGTTCTCAGGTTCTTCGTATCCATCCTCTACCAGGCTCCAATATTCTTTGGACCGCAACAAGTTTTCCATGAGCATTGACCAATGATCATAATCCCCATCAAATTTGGGAATGCTCAGGAAATTGTTTCCATCTGCCATCTCACCACACTCGTGTTTCCTCTCCCTAAGTGTTTCACTCGAACTCACTATCTCGCCTTCTTTCTCTATCTGTATCTCTTCAAATCAGGCCCTGGATGAGGGCTCTGATACCACTGATCGGTTCTAGAGATGATAGACACTTATTAGTTTAGCTGTAAAGCTTGATTTATTCAACGAAAGAGCCTGGCCTTATAAAGAGCCATTGCAAACAGAAGAAAGAAGAAAACAAGGAGCCATGATTCACAACGACTATATCAAGGCTACTTCTAAGGAGGAACAAATCAACAACTAAGCTACTCCCTAGAGACTAGGGCTTATTGTAACAGAAAACATAACAAACACTAAAAAGGATAAGACTAACTGACTTGGTACACAAGTCATTCCAACAAGATCTTCATCAATAATTTCTTTGACCAGGAGAGGGGTGAACCTATTTGAGGTAGTGATGAGATGAACTTTGTCATGTAAAGGAGTCATCGGTCTTTCCATACATCCACAGTCTCACCATTGTTGATCTGCCATCTGAGAACTTGTTCAATCATGTTTCCACCAGATAAGATATTATTTATTCCAATCCCAAGAAACCCGGGAACCATCAGAAGCAAGCACAAAGAAGGTGAACGGGAAGTATGAAGCCTTAATAACCTTGACCCATAAGGCATTAGAGTTCTTGATTATCCTCCAGCATTGCTTGGCTAGAAGGACAGAGTTAAAACTCACCAAGTCCCTGAACCCCAAACCACCATCATTTTTTCTTTTACAGAGTTAGACCGAGCCATCCAGTAGATTTTATCCCTTCCATCTTTATGCATTACATAGCGGTTTTTCCATCGTAAAACATGACATAGGGTAGGCAAAAATGAATGTAGCAACTACTTTGATAAGCACCTCTTTCCCAGCTTGGGAGAGGTATTTAGCAGTCCAACCATCCAGTTAGGCTCTAACTTTGTCTCTTACATAACTCAGCGCATCTCGTTTAGATCTTCCCCAATGGGTGGGTGGGAAGACATAAGTGTGGGGGGTATCCAAATGAGAAATATCCACTTGCCTCAGAATCAACTCTGAGGTATTAGGAGAGAAAATGAGGGAGGATTTGTCTGCATTTATCTCTTGCCTTGAAGTTGTGCAATAGTCCCCCAGAATCTTCTTTAAAACCAGACAATTCTCAACATAAGCTCTAAGGAAGAAAATTGAGTCGTCTGAAAAAAATGTGGGAGAAACCTGGACATCCATTACTCAACTTTATACCCAGCAACTTCTTGTCATCAATAGCCTTTCAGAATGTTTTTTGAGAGGATCTCACTCACTAGAAGGAATAAGTAAGATATCGACAAGGGGTCTCCTTGTCGAAGGCCCCTGCTAGGAGTCAAAAGAGAACCTAAACTGTCATTGATTTTGATAGAGAAGGAAATGGAGGAAACACATTCCATTACTACTTTTATCCAATCCTTATGAAAACCCATCTTCTCCAAGACAGCCCTCAAAAAATCTCACTCAACCCTATTATAGGCTTTGCTCATGTCCATCTCAAGTAGTGAAATGCTTCATGAGCCAAGAAGATGCTATCCTGGATCTGTTGGCCCGGTATAAAGGCATTGTGTTGCTCAGATATTGACTTTGGCAGCATCGGCTTCAACCTATTTGCAATGATCTTAGATAGAATCTTGTAAGCATTATTGCATAAAGTAATCGGGCGAGACTGAGTAACCCTTTACAGATTAATAATCTTTGGGATAAGAGCATTTTGAGTGTTATTAATCAAGGCCAAGGAATGACAAAACTCTCTGGAAGAATTTTGCAGCATCCAGAATAGTTCCCGAAAGGATATCTCAATGCACATCATAAGAGGGCCTAGAAACCCATTTGTCCATGAGGCTTTCCAAGATGACAGAGCGACTATTTTGATATGCATAGACCAAATTTGAGTGACAATTTTGATATATGCCAAACGATAGTTACTAAAGTGTCTATCTTGACATAGTTGGGTGATAATTTGGGCAATTTTTCCTATATATATAACAATTTGAAAGAATAGTAGTTAGAAATCATAGCTTATTTATTCCAATATAATTACAGGCTATTCATCCAAAGCCTTTCTATCTTGTAAACAACTATAAGCTATTTAGCCACTCATAGTAGTAGACATACTTACTTGAAATAGAGAAGTTGAACAATTTATTTTGATTCTATTTCTCGACTCACAAGCTTGACTCACAGGCTTTTCTACTCCCAAGATAGATCTCTTATATTGTGATTTTCGATGCCTAAAAATAAGACTTGATCAAGGCTCCTTATATAAGGAGCAGAACTCAAACTAAATAAAATATACATGATCAATAGTAAAAAGCAGCTCCACTAAAACTGGTGACCTCATGCGGATAATGTAACAACTCTTCTGTTGTCTTGTTTCAAAAAGCATATTCCTTATCGATAAGAAATGTTCCATTCTTCAGAAAAAGACGATATAAAATCTGATTTCTTTATATTTCATAGTAAATTTTTAAATTTTCTCCGAGATAAGGCTCTTCAAATTCAAGCCCTATTCTTGTTATACATTTTCTTCCACGTCGGTATCTTCATATATCTTGTAGTGCTTGTCATTCTCGATCTTTTCGAGCCACTAGGCACATGCAAGGGTGGAATCAATATTTTTTCTTTTGAGATAAACAAACAAGTCACTACTAACAACTTATGGTTGGTCATAAGCGGTGACAATTATCTTCTCATAACGATTTCTTTTGATTTTTTTTTATTATTCTCTTGATGTATCCCAATGTCATGTTTTTCATCCATGGAATACTAGAATTTGGAGTTCTATTGTATTCATTATAGGCTGGTTCTAGATACTGGCCTTGGATGATTCTGACATAGCGGTACAGAAAAATGTATTTAGTCGCTCCATTACTTTTCTGCACCTATTCTGGAGGTGTAGATCTAAACTTAAGTCTAAGAATGCAGTTTAAGAATGCAGTTGCTCTTCCTCACATTCTTAACTATATTGCAAATGATAGAAGACAATCCCATGAGATCAACATTAGTCTGTGTCCATAGATTATGAACAAAATCATTATCAACCAACCACAATTTATGCTCTTGAGGATGTTCACTTTGAACATTTACAACGTATCTTACTGGAAATGATCTTGGAATAGTGAAAAGTGTGTCAAGGAGAACCATCTTGGTTGAGTGTCTTCCAATGATATTGTGAAATGTGAACCACTCTGGCTCTTTTAGTAACTGAATCGATATATTTTTTTTTCACTTTTAAGAATTCTTATGTACTACACCAGTGGTTCATTAACAAAACTTTGTTATTTTCCTCTTTCGTTCAATTATTCAGCTAAATCATTCATGGCCTCTACCATAAGCCTTTGTCTTGTTCCTGGGAGGCAAACATTAAATTGTTTAGCAAAATATTTTGATGAAAAGTTAGACATAAGTCGGTTTGAAAGACTGGTTCATAGAAGATGTTCAGTTGATATTTGAAGATGTTTAAGGACCCTGTATGAAAAATTCTGTTTTTTTTTTTGCAATACAGCAGCTAATTTGGATTGCTCCAATGTGCATAAATTTATAGTTTCGTTTTCTGGCCTTACTGACTTCTTCATGTGTTACCAAAATGCATTTTTTTTTCTCCTGTTGTTGCTGAAGTGGTGAATTCAAGGATTATGAACTTATAGCTATCTAATATGTCAAAATTTTTCCTTTTATAAAACTGATTGAATTCAAATTTTGAAATTCAAAATTTTGAACATTTTCTTCAATTTTGTTGAATTCGAATTTTTTAGAATTGAGCAGTTGTACTGCTTTTCTTTGCAAAGATACTCAACATATTTATGTTACGAATATCTTCAGTTTTAGATTCTTGAAATCTGATATTAGACAGATTTGTAGGATCCAAAAGAAACGGTTTTGATAAAGGGTTCCCTCTTAGAACTTCAAATGATTTAAAGTCATCAGTTTTTCTTATGGCTATTCGAGGTGGATCATCTCTTGATTTCTTATATTCTCGGGCTATCCTTTAAACATAGTCAATAATCTTCATTTGTTGAAGATTTAGTTGTTAATAGTTCTCTTTTATTTTTCGTGTGATTTTGGATATAATCCATTTTAATTTCTAATTTATTCAATTAGTTACTTATCACTGAAAGTATCTCTAGATACTCTCTGTATCTAGAAATTTTTGATAGAGATTCTTGATGCCTCACATCAGCCAACTTTAATAGAGAATCTAGTTTCTCTATTATTTTCTCAGAAGTTGTTTCCATCTTTGGAAATTTCTTGAGTTATACCACTACAAGAAAAATTCACCTAGACCACGGACCATTTCCATCGTCTAGGTGCAGTTTTCCGTCGTCTAAGTACTTAGACGACGGAAGCTCCGTCGTCCAAGCTCCGTGCTCCAAGTGTTGTCGTCCAAGCACTTGGACGACGGAGATGGAGAATTCCGTCGTCTAAGTGATACTTAGACCGCGGAGAATGTCTGCGGTCTAAGTGCTCTCTTGGACCGCGCAAAATTTTCCGCGGTCTAAGTTTGCACTTAGACGACGAAAATCGTCCATCTCTGTCGTCTAAGTGGTGATTTTGTAAAAAAAATTAAATGAAAAATTCATGAAATGCTAATAATTAGCATTTAATGAATTTTTTATTTAATTTTTTGTATATCAATATTCATAATATTGCAAAATTTATTGAATATTAATTATTAATAATATATAATACGTACAAAATTCATAATGAATAAATAATTTAAATTATTATGGATTTAAATACAATGAATTAATACAAAATTCATAATATAATATATAAAATAAATTAATCTAGCATAAATAAACTAAATTAACCTAAAACTAAACTAATTATAGGCGGTGGTGGTGGTGGCGGCGCCGGTGGTGTTGGCCGGAATGTGGAGGCCGGTGGTGGAGGCGACAATGTAGGCAGTAGCTAGTGGTGTGTGGTGGTGGTGGAGGCAACGTTGTAGGTGGTGGTGGTGTGTGGTGGTGGCAGCGACGGTGGTGATGGCGGCGACGGTGGTGATGTCGGTGGTGGCGGCGACGGTGGTGGTGGTGATGATGATGGTGGATGGTGATGGTGATGATATATGGTGGGTGGTTTGATTGGGGGGGGAGATGGAGATGGAGAGGGAGAGGGAGGGGAAAAAATGAAGAGAGATTGAGAAAATGATGAATTTAAAGAGTTTTAAAGCACTTAGACGACGGAAATACTGAATTTCCGTCGTCTAAGTGCTTTAAATTTTCAAATAATACCGCCAATTTTTCACTTAAACGACGGAAAATCAGTATTTCCGTCATCAAAGTGATTTAAATTTTTGAAAAAATTTTTAGCGGGAAAAGAATACCACCAATTATTTTCACTTAGACGACGGAGATGACAATTTTCCGTCGTCTAAATGGATTTAAAATTTTACCAAACTTTTAGTGGGAAAAACACCGCCAGAAATTAAAAATTTAAAAATTCACTTAAACGACGGAAATACTCATCTCCGTTGTCTAAGTGAATTTTTAAAATTTTTTATTTAAAAAATAATTTTTTTAATTTTTTAATTTTTAAAAATAATTTTTTTAAAAAAAAAAAAAAAAAATTTAAAAATTTAAAAATTCACTTAGACGACGGAAATACTCATCTCCGTCGTCTAAGTGAATTTTTTTTAAAAAAAATAAAAAAATAATTTTACGGAATTTTCACCTAGACCTTGGAGATGACAATCTTCGTCGTCCATGTGAACACCTGGACAACGGAGATGGTCATCTCTGTCGTCTAGGTGAAAATTTCGTAAAATTATTTTCTAAAAATAATTTGTAATGAATTTTTGGACCTATAAATTGAATGGAATTGTCGTAAAATATCGATTAAAGAATCGTATATATAAAAAGTGGGATTTAAGACGATGAATTAATTTACGTATTCAAACTTGTTGAGTATTTACTAATATGTATAACTTAAGTGTCGGTACGTATAGACTCATTGCACATCGATATTAACGAAATTGAATTTGGTAAAAACGACCGTTGGATATACTCACCATAACACCATATATAAGTAGAATAATTTCCACTAAATACTGAGTTCGTTCAGGGTTTCATCGGCACAGTTAACCGCAAATCCAAAATTTTTACAAACCGGAAACCTGAATACACGAAAATCCGTAAGTCCTATTTTAAAACCGTCGACGCTCACACTCCAAGTATTGTTTACTCTATGGTCTCGACGAAAAGAATATGCATTGGGACATGGTCTAGATGGTCGTTGTCTTAGGTGAAATTACGAAATTTTCACTTAGACGACGGAAATGCACATTTCCGTCGTCTAAGTGAAAACATGGTTTAGGGGATAGGGCCTTAGGGTTTAGGGTTAAAGTACTTAGACGACGGAGATGTCTTTTTCCGTCGTCTAAGTGTCACCCACACCGCGAGACCCTAAACCCTAAACCCAAATTAATTGGGCGCCGGTTCTAAAAATTCAAAATTTTCACTTAGACGACGGAGATGTCTTTTTCCGTCGTCTAAGTGAAAACTTAGACCGCGGAAACTTTCTCCACGGTCTAAGTGAAATTTTTAAATTTTTGAAATTTCACTTAGACGACGGAGATGTTTTTTTCCGTCGTCTAAGTGACACTTAGACCGTGGAAATTTTCTCCGCGGTCTAAGTTTCACTTAGACGACGGAAAAAGATATCTCCGTCGTCTAAGTGTTCACTTAGACCGCGGAGAAGTTTCCGCGGTCTAAGTGTTACTTAAAGGTTCCGTCGTCTAAGTGCATTTTTCTTGCAGTGTAGTCAGCTATGATACTAGTAAACTCTGCGAATCTAACAAAAAAGCTCAAATAGACAGTTTATGTAAACAAAGTTCAGCTTTAGCTTTATCTCGTAAACAAGCAGCTATAAGAGATTGTTGTTTAGCAATCTCAATATCAATCTTTGCTTGGTCTTGAGGACGTGCTAATCTTTTTAGTCTCTCTAGAAGTTTAATTTTTTGTTTAATTTGTGTTGATAGTGAAGTCTTGTTTCCACTTAAATTTTTTACTTAACTCTTGAGAAGCTGGAAAGTGAAAAATTTTGATAGTAAGAAATAACTATTTGTCTTCGAGTAGTGAGGATAAATTTTTAGCTGCAAGTGTTAGAATAAACCAATTCTGATCCCACTACGCTTTAAAAATACATGATAATATGTAAACATACTAAAAAAAATTGATATTCTGACAATTTTATCCTTCCAAGGTACTATTTCAAGCCACATTGCATACAGGAACTGTCTAAGTAGTTTTAAAAGACCAGGTACCAAAAAGTGCATTTGGTGATAGTTTGGGTACCATTAGAGGATTTTCCCCAAATTAAATTACGGGTGTATTAATAATTTGATTTGTATCTGGTAATTAAGGATGTGTGAAACTATGAATACAATCTCCCAAAGTATATATGTTCATTTGTGTATTATTTAAACATCAGAACTTCCACTTTTTGTGACTTATATATTCAACCGACAATATGTTACACTTGTAGTGGCGGAGCCAGGATCAAAATGTTACCTGGGCTAATTATAACTCGGCACTATACTGTGCAACACATTTATTTATTTATTAGGTTTTTGTTACTTCACCACGATTATTTAATTTTAACATATATAGTAAACCGAGGAAAAAAATATAATCCTACAAACCATAACTTACCAAAGTTTAAAGTTTTAAACTTGAAAGAGTTAGATGGAGCAGAGAAAACACCAAAAACAAGATGAAAATCAAAATCAAAAATAGATGTTATAGCCAAATATTGAATCATTGAGACTATGAAAAGTTTATGCTATCTTATTGAGGAAGAGAAAATATGCGATGACTTTGGGAGGACAGTGTCACAAAAACGACTGCGTGAATGGATGAAAGGGAAACAAAATTAATACGTTAAAGTAATTTTTTTTAAGTTGAAGTAAGGAATTTTTTTTTTAACTTCACAAAACTTTCCCGGGCTTAAGCTCAGGTAGGCCTGGGGCTGGCTCCGCCAGTGTACACTTGTCCTTTCGACATACTATATGTTACACTTGTTTCTTCAACAGAATATGTGTCAATAGTCACACCTTTTCAATAACATGTCACGTCACACTAACCAAACTGATTACGTGTCATTTGTTTAATTCGACCGCCTGTGCAATTGATGTGTTTTAGACTTTCATTTCATCATCTATAAATAGTGAACAACCGACACACACTAATTTTTTTTTCTGGGTCGGAGAGTGAGACTAAAACAATTGTAATCTCTATAAATATTTGTATTGTTCATAAACAATTTCAGTGAAATTAGTAAAGAACTGAAATTTTTACAGAAAAATGTGTGAAGTCTTAAGCGTGGAGAAGATTGCACCTTGAAAGACATTGAATAGGGAGAAGAAGCGTACAAACTTTGTACCACAATGAATGTCGTTGTTTCTCCATTATTTTCACTTAATTGGGCAAATTTCTCACCAGACCACAGACCAAATTCATCACTGCGTTTTGTACAATTTCTTATATATATAACAACCATGGAATATTGTTCATTGTTACTATTTAAAGGGGGCAAAATAGTCTTTTCAGGTATAATTCTACCCACTTCTCTCC
Organism: Geum urbanum; assembly: GCA_946800695.1. Classification (NCBI taxonomy): domain Eukaryota; kingdom Viridiplantae; phylum Streptophyta; class Magnoliopsida; order Rosales; family Rosaceae; genus Geum; species Geum urbanum. The sequence goes on along the minus strand of OX327009.1, from coordinate 23,662,227 downwards.
ACTTCTCTCTCTCTCTCTCTCTCTCTCTCTCTCATTTGCGTCTGTTTGGTTTTGTTTTCTTCTGCACGATCAATTCAATATTAGCTTGGAGTCTCGAAGTCTCGATCATCTCCTTTCCTTTAGTTGGAATGTCCTGGACATCCGATTTGAGGATCCAAATTGTTGTTGCTGGTGCAGTTATGTAATATTTGGATTTTATGGTTTTGTTTTGTTGGCTTTTGTGTCGATCGATTTGGTTTTACTCATGGAAAAATGATAGACATACCATTAGAGAAGGAAACATGCTTATAAACCAACATGGATTGAACAACAGTTTTCCTTACCTCTATCTAATTTATTTATAGTAGTATTTAACTTGGGGGATCGCACATTTGCTGGAGTTCTTTGCTTCCTTTTTATTTATATCTACTTGTTAATCCCTTTTAGCTTATTCTACCAAACATTATAATGTGCTGCTAATGGACTGATTGATTGGATGTATGCATATGTCTCGAGCAATGATTTTTTTTGATTGATGCATTCACCATTGCCACAGACAATTCAGATATGGCATCCATCCTTATCCTCATTGAATGTGTTTTAATTGGTCTAATCACTACAGTTAGCCATACTGTAACTTTACAGTGCGAATCATCTCACAGAGAGGTAAAGTTCTTACAATAGTAGAGTTCTTTCATCTTTGATTTTACAATCTTGCCGGCCAATTTTGTGGTTGTATTTTTCGATTTTATTTTGTTCGATTGATTGATTGGATGTCGTTCTATTTGATTGTTCATTGCTTTTCTCAGTTGGCTTGGAAGCAAATTGAGAAAGGGCACAACACAATTTTTATAATGGTTTTTATATCACTATTGCTCGATTAGCATATTACGGTTTTTATAATGGTTTTTATTTTGTTTTAGCATAAATTGATCTTTGCTTTGGTTTCAGGTTGGGGAAAGTAGTATTGCATTTTTATCTTGATGTTGTTTTTTGGAGGATTTAAAATAAAATAAAATTGAATGAATGAATCTGTTATGTGTTTTATTGACTATAAAGAGAATAGTAAGTTAAAATCTATGTCTTGGGCTGAACTTTGGTTTATGATGGTTTTGAATTTGGGGTCTATTTCCAGGTCAATTGGTAAAGGGCATTGTTTAGGTCTATTGCAGATTTTTAACAGTGTGTTTGATATTGGTTTTTCTTAGGTCTGTCGTGGATTGTGTTGGGAGGTCACGATACTTTGTATCATTGCATGACTGTATCTGATCGTCTATTACGCCTTTAATCTCGATCCGTCGGCTTCAAAATCTAGGCGACTTCATCTTTATGGGTTTTGTTGTTTGTTATTTATTATGGATTAAGATGTGGTGAATAGTTTTGAATAGCCATATGTATGGTTGTCAGTGATAATTTATGTTGTTTCAATTCTGTATTGCAGGATTTTCTTAGTGTTAATTTCGTAGTTCTCAATTTCTTTCAATTTTGGCTGGGTTCCATTTGATTGCCGGTATATCTGTTGTCTTCATCTGACCTATAATATGGTATAACCATATCTTTGCTTGCATATATGCCTTTGTGATATGTGTTTGTTTGATCTGATTCATGATTTCTATCTGCAACAAGTAGTAAACATAATACTTTAGGAGAATGGCATAGATCAGGTTATCAATGGTATGCAATTGGATCTGACTGTATTGTTGATCTGACTGCAGGACTTGATTCTTCTGTTTTTCGAATTGTGATTGCTATCACTTTGATGAGAGAGTTATGTATGCATTAGCCTGTTGAGGACTTCTGATTCCATAGAAATTTTTGAGATTTCGAGGGTTGGGATTGCCAAAATTCCTGTAGGGTCAGAAGTGCCCATCGGACATTGTGTATTCCACTCTTCCTGAGTGTGTCATTTTTTTGTTTGGTTATGTGATCGAATTGTTGGATGTTGTTATTGAGTCTGATTTCATGCTATGGGTTATATATTAGTTTTTATATGCATGCATGCTAACAGTAATAAATCAAGGAGATGCTACTGGAAGTTCTTTTGTTCCACTTTTATGCTCCTTTTTTAATGATTTTTTTATTGTTATGATTTAAATGGGATTAGACTCTTGCATCACTATCTTAGGTCCACCAGCTTTTCAATCGAGATATAAAGTGCTGCTAGCTCTGTGCTTTTCCATGTTTGGGTTTTGTTGTTTTCAATATTAGGTAAGCTATTATTCTTAGAAAGGTCTCCTTTGGACAACTTTGTTGTTGGATTTGTTTTATTTGGGTTTGGTTCATTATGTTTGGATGTATTTTTGCTTAATTTGTTTCTATTTGTTGGTTTCAGGATAAGTGGTTAATGTTCAGGGTTGATTCGATCACATCTTGCATTCTCGGTTTCTTCTTGACTTTTGATCTACATGTTTTGCATATACCAATATTTATCACTTGTTTGAACTAGCTAATAAGGTGAACACTGCAACCCAAAGTTGTAAGTTCAGATCATTTTTGAGTGACTGTGCAGAGAATGTTGGGTTAAATCTCATTTATTGAGTTATTTGACAATGTATCCTCCTCTAAAAGTATAAGCATGTTTTTTTGGAGAGTAGTATAATGGATTGCATTGTTTTATATTTCTGTTAATTACAGGTTGACTTCGTCTTCAAGGAGCTGTGGAGTTGGCACATTGGGTGAGTCATGTCTAGGGTATACTGTAGAATGTTGTTATTCTGTGAATGCATCGTGCTTTTTTTTAGTAGGTTATTTTGGTTTTGATTGGAGATTTGACATACTGTGGAAAGAATTGTTTGGTTTTTTCTTTGCTTCCTCTGTTGGTGGAGGCAATTTGGTCTTGAGTAGGAGTGAAGACACACCACAAATTGAAAGTAGTAGAGGTATAGGTAGATATGTGCATCAATAATTATGTGTTTGCTGATGGTTCTTGAAATTATGAAGTATGACCTGATAATTGCATCATTTTCTTAATGAAGCTTCTCTTGATGATGGGCTCCTTACGTCCTCAGTCATCTTAATGAAATTTCAAAGGCAAAAGTAATCAAGGTTTGTGCTTTTAAATTTGTTTTGCGACACTCTGATTGTATACCATTTTTTCGTTGAATTTGAATTTGTTAGTTGATGAATTTTAGGTTCATATCTGATCAGGAGCATCTAGAACTCCCAATTGTTGCCCCTCTCTGATATCATGCTCATTCTCATTCTATGTGTAAGAGTTTTGTACTAGACTAGCAAATGAATTATGGATCTCAATGTTCTTCGATATGTTGGTCAGTGTGTTTTGTTTGATTTACATCTTCTAACTCAAAGTTTTTGTTATTTCATGTGTTCATTTCTGAAAATTAGATTGCTGGAGTTACTACCCGAGTGAAATGACATCTGTTATGAAGAAAAAATCAATATTTTTCAATATCTTTTGAGCTGCGAATCTAGTAATGACAGTAGAAGAAGGGAGAATAATTTGGATACACTTAAACCTGCAGTGATTAAATATAGACATAGATATATTTTATGTATAGTTGGCCATCAATTTTAATAGGCATCTTCAATTTATACATTTATACTAAGATGATTTCAATTATTGCATGATATAATTTCAATTACATTTTAACTTGCTTGCATGTAATTCAAAACTTCTAGCTTCTATCGTTTGTCATTTTCATATATAAAATTATTTTATTTGTGTTATATTACTATAATATCTAATTTCTATTTTGAAACATTTTTTCCTAGAAGTTTGTGGCGGCACTTACAAAATTCTATTACCTAATGTAGATTTCAATTCGCACCTCAGACTAGGACAAAGCTTGTTGTCTGTTTACTACGTTGAAAGTGTTATCAACGAGTCCGGTGAAGCTGCTCTCGCACATGGGCTGTCACTGTCCACTGTAAATACCACACCCATAAAGACCCACTCATGTCCTTTCCTCACTTCTTGACTCTCTCTCTCTCTCTCCTTCTTCGTCGTCGTCTCTGTAAAAAGAAAAGAAGCAGAAGCATTTAGAAGCTTGTGAATATCCCCAATACCCTGCCGGTCCCTCTCTCATTTCTGACATCAAAGTTTCGGTCTTTTTCTTTTGAGATTTTCAGTAACCCCCCATTATTCGTTGCACACTTCTTTCAACAACAACAATGGCGGAAGAACAAGTCACTGTTGCTACTGCTGCTGCTCCAGTTCGCCGCATTCTTCTCATCTCCGCCGGTGCAAGTCACTCTGTGGCTCTTCTCTGTAAGCTTTCTCCTTTTCTCTCTCCATTTTCATCTTCTATTTGGTACTACTAGTACCATTAATCGATAGTATTATGGAGTTTTGTCAGTGTTGAATGTTTGATCTGCTATTTGGTTACTGGGATTTTGATGTAGCTAAGAACATATGATCAGAATTTTGATGATTTCGATGACTGGTGCTCAGAATCTTTGATGGCGATTTTTGAAGATAAAAATATAATTAATTATTAATATATATATATACACACACACATGTGTGCATTGTAATAATATAAGATTTTTTCATGGGGATGCTTATAAGAAATTGTTTGTAATGTACAGCTGGTAATGTTGTGTGCTCGTGGGGAAGAGGAGAGGATGGACAGTTAGGCCATGCTGATGCTGAAGACCGGATTTCACCTACGCATTTGAGCGCATTGGATGGCCACGAGATAGTATCTGTTACTTGTGGAGCTGATCATACCACTGCTTACTCTGACTCACGTTCGGAAGTGTATAGTTGGGGATGGTGAGTTCTTTCAATTCTGATTGTTTTGATTATGAATAATTTCTACTATATTTGTTTATGTTTTGTCTTACAGGAAAACTGGGTGAAATAAGATATATTGAGGTTAACATGATTATTGCCTTTTCAATTTCAATTAGTGCATTTTCTAGGCACCAGTATTCACATTTCCATTTCAGTTTTCTATTACAGTGTATAATTTGTTTTAATTATTAATTAATGTTTATGCAACTTGTTTTTGAGTTTTGAGGTCCGAAGAGACATGTTAGTGTTAGATATTTTTGTAGACGCTTTAATTTGATGTAGTTGGTATAAGAGCATCATACTGGTGATTAAATTACAATTGCCCGGTTCTATTGTTGCTTTCTCATAGCTTCATAAGCATGTGTTACTACATTTTCAGGGGTGACTTTGGGAGGTTAGGTCATGGTAATTCTAGCGACTTGTTTACACCTCAGCCAATAAAGGCATTACAGGGTCTGCGGATAAGGCAAATTGCTTGTGGAGACAGCCATTGTTTAGCCGTTACAATGGAAGGTCAGGTACAAAGGTTAGTTGTCTATCCTAAAGTCCCTCCTTGATTCTTCTTTCTATTTGGTCTTCTTGAACAGCAACTTGACTCTACATTATAGCTGAATTAATGACTCAACTCTAAAGTGGTTTCCCGGAAATTCAGTATTAGGGCAACTTCTTGTTGTCCCGGTTTACCTTCTCCTTTCATCAATTTTGAGTCTGAGAAAAATCATCCAATAGTAGACCAGGGAGCACTTAGTATTTCATCTTGAACTTCTAATTTCTGACTGCTATGCTCAGTTGGCCAACTACTATTCCATTGCTAAGTGCAGTACATTTTTCATTAGGCACTTATATTAAGTTCTTATCTAGGTACCTTAATTTTTCAAAAGTACATGATATAGGGAAGTGGGCCATGGGTAATTGTTTTCGCTATCTCAAATGTTTTTCCTAAATGCTTCATAACTTCGTCTCCAGGCCACATAGGCGCTAGACCAATAAAAATTGTTTTCGCTATCTCAAATGAAATTCATTAGTGCTTTGAAATGATCTGCCACCTTGAAATAGTGAATCACAGACATCTTGGGTTAGGGAGAGTCTTATTGAGATGATGATTTAGAAAACAGAGATGTATGATTATAAAATTGATGACCTCCCAAACCATCCACCTACCTGACGATTTATAGAACCTTGTTTTTCTTTAGGATACATATATTGAATGGCAATACATATATTTGTTCTGATGGGTTATGATAGTGCTGAATTCTCATGTTCTGATGTATTAAGTTGAAAGTCATGGCATGTTTCTTACTAATGAACTTCTGTATCTTTTTGTGCAAAATCCTCTGAAGTTGGGGGCGGAATCAAAATGGTCAACTTGGTCTTGGTACCATAGAAGATTCTCTAGTGCCACAGAAGATTCAAGCATTTCAGGTAGTGCAGGTTAAGTTGGCATTTATGACATTACTTGGATCAGTTATATGAGACCCACTGTAGATTTATAGTTCAGAGCTTGACTTCTTCAGTCTACTACTGTAGTTAAGGGTTATGCATGTCATCACTATGTTTGCTTTTCTTTTTTCCTATGGATAGTGTGTGTCTTGGAGAGTGGGGGTCGGGTGGGGGCTTGGTTGCAGGTACACTGCGACATATTTAAGGTCATGGAACCAACTAAAAAAAAAGAAGGTAGAAACTGGGTAGTTCTTGCCATTCATCTTCAGTGACTGGAAGCTGTGACAAATAACAACTTTTAAGTTCCGAAAATAAAAACCAAAATACACCAAGAACTATACTACTGTTCTAATGTTTTAATATACTTCATGTTTTGAAAGTGTCTTATTTGATCTTGGTGCAGGGAGAAACTATCAAAATGGTTGCTGCTGGAGCTGAACATACAGCAGCAGTTACAGAAAATGGGACACTCTACGGATGGGGATGGGGCCGCTATGGAAATTTGGGGTTAGGTGATAGAAACGATCGGTTGGTTCCAGAGAAGGTTTCCCTTGATAATGTATGTCCCCGGATCTGATACTATTCACTGCATTCTATTTGAAGTAAATATATAAGTTGTTAAAATTTCTGTATGATGGAAACTTTTTTGTGTTTACACTAATGGTTAAAACAAGAATTCACCCAAGCTATTAATTTATATATTTCTATATTTTATTAATATAAACCTTGAAAAAATGTAGAACGAAAAAATGGTTATGGTTGCATGTGGGTGGCGGCACACAATATCAGTTTCCTCGTCGGGCCAACTGTACACGTATGGGTGGAGCAAATATGGTCAACTTGGACATGGTGATTTTGAGGATCACCTTGTGCCTCACAAATTAGAAGAGTTGAGTGACAAGTTTATCTCGGAGGTAATCTCTTTGCTCTTATGCTGAGATGTGTTGTTTTTCATTATCTGCTTAAGTTTCTTATTCCTTTGATACTAGCTTCAAGTCACTAGCATTTTCTTCTTTAATTTTTCTTCTTCAGAAATTTCTTATGAAAATCCATTATCCATCAGTTGTTTACCGTGATAGAAAAACTCTTATCCACTTGGGATTTATGATCTGGTGTCTACATTTCTGATTATTTGTGATATATCACCTGCTGGTGATGTGTAGTCTTTATTTATTTGGTTTTTATTTTTATCTGTAGGATGTGACTATATGTGAGGGTTATATTAAATTAAAGAGAATTCACTATAAAAGCTGGAAAAGCCATAGTACTATGGTTTAAAAAATGTTGCACTATGTTAATCAACAATCACATTTGTGGTGCAGAGCTTATTTCAAGTTCTTATTTAGACTTTGTTATCAATCAACCAAATTTGATTTGGGCTAAATGATTGAAAGTTGTGCAGGATATTGCTTTCTGCTAATGCATTCTAAATTATCTTCATTATTCTAGCCTCACTAGACAAAGGTAATTATTTAGAGGTGACATGATACTGTAGAATAGAAAACATTTCCATTAGATAAATCCAATTATCATGATGAGGGTTGCAACACAGAGAAACTCTTTGGTTGCCTGCTGGTTCAGCCTGATAGGAAGATGAGTAATCACAATTTGGATCACAATTGAGATGAAAACCAGAGTTGGTATATGCATCAAGAAGTAAGGGGACCAAACTGCCATCTCGAACATTATTGACCTTCTGCAAATATCATTACGAAGGCATTTCTAATGTGGAATAGTGGTATTATAAGCACAAAGATTTCAGTTGTGCTATTCATCATCTTATTAATCCCGTTTACATTTTTATGTTCCATTTTCCGACTTAACAGTTCTAAATGAAATAGTGGAGGGGGATAGGTGTTGGTAACAGAAATAAATCACCATTGTCCCATTAATAGAGAAATCAAGTCCTAGGATGCTTGAGACCTCACCGCTGCTCAACACTGCATCTTTAACTCTGAGAATGATTAAACCTACCATAGTATCTTATTCATTAGCTACCCATCGATCATTCTACTCGTTACCTAAAGAAAACACCAAGCCAAATGCAGTACTTGCGTGTGTGTATGGATCATGTAGTCAACAATGTCTGTGTTTCATATGTTCAATTAAATATAGAGATATTTTCTAAAGTGAATTGATTATTGATAGATTTGAGTCACATAAGGTGATCTAATTGCTGTTATAATCATTTTTCAATTTTTCTTTATCATGTTAAAACTTCCATGGCTTCAATCTTATCAGGTTGCAGGTGGTTGGAGACATACTATGGCACTAACATCTGATGGAAAGCTTTATGGCTGGGGATGGAATAAGGTTGTTTTTTTCTTCCCTTATTGCCGCCTAAAAAAAGAAAGTAGTTTCTGTTTTTGGATTATGATTATTTTGTTGGATGAACATGGGCCATGCAATGTGTCATTGATGGATGAAAAGTACCTCATTATTTTCTGTTGCAAAACATAAGGTCATGCAACACAGTAGAAATCGTTTTGTTTACCTTCCTCTTTCTTCCTTCTTTTGCGTTGGTCGATAACTACCTTATCACCTTTTATGCTTCTACTTTCATTATTGTTTTTGATGAGATTAGAAACTTTGTTTCCTCAATTTTTTTATGGTTGATTATGTTATCTTTCCTATTTTTTGAACAGTTTGGACAGGTTGGAGTCGGTGACAGTGCGGATCACCCTTCTCCTGTGCAAGTTAAATTTCCTCATGATCAGGCACAGTCCTAGAACTGTATCTCCCCACTATTGGTTAAGATAGATCATGATATTGATATTTAGTTCATTAAAGAACTTTTTTTACTAAATATATTTTATGGCATTTGAGAGTACCTTTTTGTCTGCTAATGATAAGCACCTTGCACTTGACAGAAAGTAGTTCAAATATCTTGCGGATGGAGGCACACACTTGCTGTTACTGAAAGGCAAAATGTATTTTCATGGGGGAGAGGTACAAATGGACAGCTTGGACATGGAGAATCTGTTGACCGGTAATTTACATCTCTAAGTGTTTCCTGTGGCATGTATGCATATGTTGTAATCAAAAATCCTAATAGCATAATGCTTTGTTTTTTTTTTATTAAAAAGTTATCGCAACAATGTCACTCTACTCTTTTCCTTTGGTACATGGTTTTATAAAACACGTGTAGAAGTTTTTACTACAGAAAAGAAGACCAATAATCTTGCCATGATGTAAGACATTTTAAAGTTCTTACTACAGGAAAGATTGATCACCAACCTTGCCTGGATAAACGGTCATCTTCTTTGAGTGAGAAACAAAAGTACAGCTTGTGTATATATCCATGAATTCAGTATCTGTGATTCTATAATTCTCAACCAAGTACGGTTTAACAGTTGTGGTTGAATTTATTCCTGCAAGTTAGCATATAGGTGAATTGATGTTAAACACACACACACACACACACACACACACACACACACACACACACACCAGTAAGGTTCTGCTAAGGACTTCCGCATTTATTGAAAAATGTGGATTTCCTTGATTTGACTCACTTTTAGGTCATATAATCACATCTCCACCATTCAGTTTCTAGATACTAGTGTATAGATTACTTCTGCAAAATTTCATCCAATTTGATGATCATTTGAGCTTCCAAAATCGTGATTTGCTGCATATAAACATTAACGGTTCCGGTTGGACAGATTACAGTCCGTTCATTGGTTTGATCCAGTTCGGTACTTTAAACATCATTAAAAATTGGATGAAATTTTGCATAAGTAATCTATAAACTAGTATCTAAAAACCGAATGGTGGAGATGTAATTATGTTTCCAAAAAGTGAGCCAAATCAAGGAAAAATCAGGAAATTCGCATTTTTCAATAAATGTGGAGGTCCTTGGCAGAACCTTACTGAATATATATAGAAAGCGTATTCCATTTGAGGGAAAATTAGCTTGTCTGCCAGTTTGCTATAGGCTGGTGATTGAGTAAAAGGTGGTTGTTTCCAGCACGGCTTACATTGTTTTATTTACGCTACCATTTCCAGATTGCAACCACATCGATTTATATACTTCTCTTTCCTGAATTTTTTAACTAATGATACATTTGCAACTGAAGGAATGTTCCAAAGCTTATAGAGTCATTGAGTGTTGACGGAGGTAGTGGGCAGCAGATAGAGTCTTCAAAAGTTGATCCATCATCAGGTTTTGATTCCTGTCATTACTTCTGTTCTATTCATTATGTTATTTATTATTTTATAGTGACTCCACTTTGTTGGATCTTTCTGTTTTTTCCTGTTGCCCTTGAACAGGGAAAACTTGGGTTTCACCATCAGAGAGATATGCGATTGTTCCTGATGAAACTGTAAGTTTGTGTCCCATAATCTCATAATTTAAGTGCTCAAGGCATACACATTTCCTGGATATGAGCATTCACATTTTTTTTCTTAATATTGTTGAATTGGAAAATGTCCATTTGAATATTGTTTTCCAACTGCATGTACAAGCAGTGCTTGCCTGTTTTTTGTTTTCCTATACATGTTTCTGGGTGGTATGGACTCTAGTAACTGTTTAAAAGGTTGGGTAGGCGTAGACGGGGCAATTGACTCGTTTGGTTCTTCAGGTTCGAGGGCAAACATCTGTTTCAGTCAAGGGGAATGGAAATGATGCAAGTGTTCCCGAGACGGATGTGAAACGCATACGGATTTGAATATATGGTGGAGTGTACTTGAGCCTGTGCGAGTCGGATGTTGTAGTAACAAGGATGATCTCACAAATGTCCTTGTCTCCCATGAATGTAAATTAATTCCACTTGAAACACATGGCATGTTAGTTGGTCGCTTGGTCCTTGTATGGATGTACTAAACACCACACTCTTGTTGGTTAAAGAGTTTTCGTTCTACTGCATGCGTCCTACAGCGGTATTGTTAGTTGTTTTTTCTTTCAAATCATCTCTAGTTATGATGCTTAGAGTTGAGCAACCGGTGTCTGGAGGTGAGGTGGCTCAATGCAAGTATTCGTTCACTTGTGGATTTTTCCACCCATATTTTATTTTGACGCAAGGAAAGAATTTCATTCATCAGATGTAATTTACATCATAAGCTAGTGCATTCCGAACAAACTCGGGAGCTGAACCCACCCGACAGTGGTTTTGATTGTCTAGAACTCCTTGTTGCGCAAAGAGATGCGCTACTCTATTACTTTCTCGAGCTTGGAATTCCAATTTGATCCAGGGAGAATTATGGAGCAAGAGCTTAATACTAGCTATGATGTTATACCACTGACCTCTATTTTCAGTAGGTTCCAGCATTTGTTGCACAGCGACCTTGCAATCGGAAACGACTCTGATTGGTATCCGGGGTAATGTGTTAGCTAGCTCGATTCCCTTGTGAATACCAAGAAGTTTTCCTTGTTCAGCTGAGGCAAGTTCCTGAACGTGATTACTGTAGCTCGAAAGAAAAGACCCAAGTGATCTCGAACAACACCTCCCAGGCCACCATCACCTTCTGCCTGTATAAAAGCAGCGTCAACATTGATCAGCAAAGTTCCCATAGTCGGCGCTGCCTAATGAGCTCTTGCAGTCCTTAACTTGCTCGGTTTCTGTCTCTCCATAGCCTCCCTATATTGAGAGTAGTGACATCATCTTCATCTTGATATGAACAGCCTCCAAACCCTTTTGACTCCAAAGATGTTCATTACGGTTCCTCCAAATGGCCCAAAACATCACAAGTAGCTGAGCAAAGATCTCCTTATTTAAGCTTTGAGAATGTTCGAGAAGCCATTCCTTGAAGTTGAAGGAAGGACCAACTCTCACTTGAAGCCGAAATAGATCCTCTTCCAATAACTTTTGCGATGTCGGACATTAACAAAAAAGGTGACCAATGGTTTCGACCTGATGACCACATAACACACAAGACACATCTCCATTAGCATATTGCCACCTTACCTGGAATGTTTGCCTTCCATAGTGCTCTCCATAACGGTGTAAACACTTCACCATTTGAAGAAGAAGCATTCTGCTCCCCTAAGATGTAATCACGAGCCACCCTATATGCACTTCTCACTGTGTAGAAACCCTTCTTCTCAAGTTTCCAACTCAACACATCTTTATCAACCCTGAGATTAAGAGGGATTTTTAGAATATTTCGAACAAAGTTTTCCGGAAAGGTCACACGCAACAAATATCTATTCCAGCATTTCGTGCCCTGATCAATGAGTTGCGCCACCATTTTTTGGGAATCATCCTGAATTTCGGGTAGAGAGAAGAAAGGATGGTTTGGTATCCAGTTGTCCGTCCTTGTGTCGATATCTTCCCCATTTCCTACCCTCCACAGGGCTCCTGCTTGGAGGATAGGCCGACTTTCCAATATACTACGCCAAGAGTAAGACGGCGAGGTGCCCAACTCCAAATTCCAAAAATTCCGATCAGGATAATACAAAGCCTTGTAGATCTTTGCTAACAAGCTCTCAGGATAGTTTAGAAGTCTCCACCCTTGTTTGCCTAACATGGCCAGGTTGTGTGCGTACAGGTTTTTGACGCCCATACCCCCTAAAAACTTCGACGTGCACATTCTATCCCAGGATCTTCAGTGTATCTTCTTTTTTTCCTCTGTATCACCCCAGAAAAAGTCAGAACATAATTGTTGTAAGCCTTCACACATACCTTTGGGTAGTAGGTACCAGTTCATCACATACTGAGGCATCGCTTGGGCCACGGCCTTAATCAGAACTTCTTTTCCGGCCGCACTCAGATGGTTTGCCTTCCAGCTAATTAATTTCTTTGTCAACCTCTCCTTTAAGAAAGCAAACAGCTCTATCTTCGATCTTCCTATATGGATAGGCATCCCAAGATACTCCTCGATGCTTGATACGAGTTTAACTCCCAACCTTGCTACTAGTTCTTAGCGGTAGCCACATTCTTGCTGAAAGTTACACAACTCTTCTGTAGGTTGATTTTTTGTCCACTCGCTAATTCATAAGTATGTAAAATCGCTCGAAGTTGATCACATTCCTCCATATTTTCCTTACCAAACAAGAAGCTATCGTCCGCAAAGAATAAGTGATGTACAACTGGAGCATTTGGGTTCATCTGTAATCCACCGATTCTACCACTAGCCATTGCCTCGCAAATCATCTTTGATAATCCTTCTGCACATAATAAAAAAAGATAAGGTGATAGTGTATCGCTCTGTCGTATTCCTCGTGATGATGTTATATATTCAGTGGGCACTCCATTGACTAATACCGAATATCTCACAGATGAAAGATAACTCATGATCATATCAATCCACCTTTTACCAAAACCAAGCTGCCCCATTATTGCATCCAGAAATTTTCATTCAAGACGATCATAAGCCTTACTTATGTCAAGTTCTAGGGCAAAATAACCTTCCTCCTTACTGGTTAGATGGTCCATAAAGTGAGTGACTTCCGCTGCCACCAGGGTGTTATCAGAAATCATTCGACCAGGAACAAAAGCACTTTGCAGCGGAGAGATTACTTTGGCATAATGAGCTTCAATCTGTTTGCTAGCACCTTGGAGCAGATCTTATAAATAACATTACACAACACTATAGGTCGAAATAAGCTCGGATTTTTTGCTTCAGGAAGAGGTGTGTAAAATTCGAAGCTTGGTGAAGTTCACCTGTCATCAGGAATGTCTTCACCGCCTTGCAAACATCCTTTCCTACGATATTCCAGTATTTTTGACATGCCATCCGGTCCTGGGAACTTTGAGGGCTTCATCTGGAAAAGAGCCTCCCTGATCTCTCCATCTGTAAACTCCTGTAGTAGGTTCACATTCATCTCATCTGTAATGCTAGTCGGCACAGAGTGTAAGATGGCCTCCAAGGCCTCATGGTCGATTCCCTCAGATGTGAACCCTTTTTGATAGAAGTCATACATAATTTGCTGTATAATAATTGGGTGAGTTTGATACTGTCCATTCCCATCTTCTAGGCCAATTATGCTATTCTGAATTCTTCTATTGGACGCCTTCCAGTGGAAATAAGGAGTATTTCCATCCCCTTCCTTCAACCATTGCACTCCCGATCTTTGTTTCCAATACAACTCTTGTCTTGCTAACAAGGTTTGAAGCTTTGAGTGGAGTTCTTTTTGTACTTCATGCTGTGATTCATGGTATGATAAAGACATTATAAAGTTCAATTGATCCTGGATCATCTCAATTTCCTTCTTAGTTTGTAAGAAAACTCTTTCATGCCATTCTAACAAAACCTTCCCAGTATGTCTGATCTTTTCGCAAACATTCTTTATGGGAGCTTCTCTCTGCACTTGTGCCCATCCCTGTTGGATTACATTGCCACACATGTCATGAGTAGTCCACGTCTCCTCAAAACGAAATTGTTTCTTCGGCCTTGTTTGAATTATGTTCACCGAATTCCCCACTACAAGAATAGGGCTATGATCAGAATTGCTAGGATGCAACGTGAAAACCTTTGCAAAGGGGAAAATCTCACGCCATGAAGCCGAACATAAACCGCGATCTAAGCGCTCCTTTGGGAACTTGTTGGACCACGTAAATCTGCTACCCACATATCCCATGTCTTTTACATGACAGTTCACCGTGGCCTTCCGAAAATCCTTCATTGCCGATAAGGTTCGTTGTTTCCCTCCTGACTTATCTGCCCTAGTAAGCACCTCATTGAAATCTCCCACAAAAATGTTTGGCCAATCGTTCCTTCTGCCCAGTTGACGCATTAAGTTCCACGTCTTTGCCCTATCTTCTTGTTTTGCCCAGCCATACAGGCCTATGATCTCACCCTCGATATGATGTTCAGAGTGTGAGACATACCGAAACCCTAGACCCTCCTTCCAGAAAGCTACTAATCCTCTACAAGCCTCCGACCTATGAACCTGAAACACATCGTCAAAACCCAATATTCGTCTAAGAGGATCCAGGGAAACCTCCTTGCTAGCTAGGGTTTCCGAGAGGAAAACCACATCTGGATGCTTCTGCCTCACTAAGGTAGCTAATTGTCACGCCCCGTCAACATTCCAAGGATTGCCTTGAGCATTCACGAGGGAAGCATGGCTCAAGGATAAGATTGGAGCACCCTAAAAACATCCGAGGGCAGCTAGAGGCACCCAGAGGGGGCTGCCAGAGACATACGGGGGCTGCCCGAAGTAGCCAGGGGGCTGTCCAAAGCACCCGGAAGCAGCCGGGTGCCAGCCAGGGGGCTGCCCGGCGCAACAGGAGGCAGCCGGGTGCCACCCGGGTGGCTGCCAGAAGCACCCGGGGGCTTCCAGAAGCACCCGAGGGGGCTGCCAGAAGCACCCGGGAAGGCCTGGGAGGTTCCGGAAAGGTCCGGAACAGCGGGGTCAGTTCCGGAGGGGTCCGGAATGGTATAGAGGCACCCGGAACACTACGGAAGGTGCCGGAAGGCCGTGGAAGGCCTTAGAAGGTTACGGAAGGTCGCGGAAGTCTCCGGAAGACTTGGAAGCATCAAGAGAGGTCTTGAACTCTCTAGAACCTTAGAGAGGCTCATGGGTCAAGGTCACTCCGGAGATCTCTAGAAGCGTCAAGGGACATCTTGGAGTTGTCTAGATAGCTATAGGTCTAGAACTCCCTATACTTGTATATGTGCTAGATTAGTCTACACTACACCAAAACTGTCGATAGACAACACCATTACAACAACAGATGAGTTATTATCTGTTGTGTGAATAGGAAATCGAGAAAAATTTGATAAAGACAACATATAGCTCTGCCTACTGCTGTCTAAAGACCTATGCAACTTCATAATTTTGATATCGAAAATAGCTCCACCTGGGGACATTATACAACAACAGAAATTATTTTTTTCTGTTGTTTATATTTTGATATTTTTGCTTCAAACAACAGTAAAATATGACTGTTGTGTGATAAAATTGTCTAATAATAATCACACAACAGATTTCCATGTAATGTTGTGTGATAAATTGTTTACAAATTTGTTCATAATAGTAAAACAACATATTTTTAGATGTCTGTTGTGTGTTGACTGATTTTATATTAGGGTTTGACACTTGAAAAAATATTTGAGTTTTCCCCCCAATGTTGGCATGAATCACACAACAGAAAGGATGGTATCTGTTGTTAGTCAGTTAGTAATGATATTGGCAGGAAACTTTCCTTTTCTCCCTCCAACAAGTGAGGTTAGTAGCGGGAAGTTTTATGTCATTCCCTCCAAAATGAAGTGAGCTAGGTTTGTGGATTATGAAGGAAAAAAAAATTGACTTTGCAAAGAAAAAAGAATTGACTGAAAAAAGTGGCTCTTCTGACCCATATACGTACCATTCTCAACCCAAAAACAACATAAGTGTAAAAAAGTAACCCAAAACAGCTACCTAGCCCAAACTAAGTGTATCGAGCTCTCTCTCATGAACCCTAGCCTGCTCCCAATTTCATATCGAAATCGAAATCGAAATCGAAATCAACCCCCAATCGAATCGAAAGCAACCAACCCCAACTCACCGAAATAGCTATCTTCCCAAATTCAAAATCATCCCCAATCGAAATCAAGAGAGGGACTCTATACAGAAGACAATATCGATGCTCCTCTTCGCAACAATCGAAATCTGAAGAGGTAGTTCTTGAAATCGAGAAGTTAGGTTATCTTGTTCTATTTTAGGTCTGGGTTATTTGAATTGTCTACTCGATTTAGGTAAGCTGAACTGATTGATCGATTTTGGTTTGTACAACAACTGAAGATGCCCTACAACTGAAGAGGCCCAAAGGTAGTAATGTAGTAAGCTTTTGGCCACTCTTTGTTATATACAGCTCTCTGCCTTTGCAACCCCTCTTTTGCTGTCTTCATCTAGTACTTTTGGTTTTTGGAAAAACCTGATTTTACTTTTGTTTATGTGTTAAAAGTTCATTGAAGCCAAAAGAGAAGAATTTAAGTAGGATGCTAGCTTCTTGCTTTGTTAATTTTACTTTTTTGTTACTCTTCCACTGATTTTAGTTTTGTTTATGTGTTAAAAGTTCATTGAAGCCAAAAGAGAAGAATTTAAGTAGGATGCTAGCTTCTTGCTTTGTTAATTTTACTTGTCTGTTTCTCTTCCACTGATTTTACTTTTGTTTATGTATTAAAAGTTCATTGAAGCCAAAAGAGAAGCATTTAAGTAGGATGCTAGCTTCTTGCTTTGTTAATTTTACTTGTTTGATACTCTTCCACTGAGTCATGTCCTTTTGGTACTCTTCCCCAAATGAAAATGAGATGTGAACTGCTTTTTCAGTGACTGGGCTAGTAGTATTTAGATGGATCAGCTAATATTTTTAACAGATGCTATGAGTTGGTTGCATTGTCCAAATCTCACTAAATTCTTAACTAATGAAAAAAGGTTAATATAGGTTTGTTTATTGATGATTATTAGTTGTTGGTAGAGAAGCTTGGAGCATACGGTGGAGCATACGTTGGAGGATACGTTGGAGCATACGCTGGAGCTTACGTTGGAGTACTAGGTATGAAGTTGTTTTCTGTTATGAATTGGATTTGTTTGTTAATATGGTATAATTAGGGTATGGAGTTGTTTTATGCTGAATTTGAAATGGATGCGTGAATTGTCTGTGTCATTGTTTAATTAAGTTTTGATGCCTATGTGAGTATGTTTGCATAATTTTAAATTACTCATGTGTGTCGAAGCATACGCTGGAGCTTACGTTGGAGTACTAGGTATGAAGTTCTTTTCTGTTATGAATGGGATGTGTGTGTTAATATGATATAAGTAGGGTGCTGATAGGATTTTCAGTGGGATGTTTTGATAATTCTGCTGATGAATGGGATGTGTGGTTCATTCTGTTATGTTGTGTTCTGTTATGATAGTGTTAGGTAATATGTTTAAATGGATGTTGTTAGGTTTTCTGGTATGTCTTGAAATTGGAATGGACGCGAGCATGTTTGATTAAGTGATGAAATGTCTGTTAGATTAGTTGATTAACTTTTGAAATTTCTGTGAGCATGTTTGCCTAAGTTTAAAATTGTCTGTGAGTAGGAGCATTAAAATGTGTATGTAGTTATAAGAATTTGCACCTTACATACTGCAACTGATATGCACCTTACATACTGCTTTTGAGTAGGAGCATTAAAAGTATCAGCAACTGATATGCACCTTACATACTGCTTTTGATTTAGATCGACTTAACTGCTCCAAAGGAATATCAACTGGCCAAAGATTGTGTGGACAACATTGTGGCAGTTGGACACGTTATTGACACCGGGGTTGAGTCCAGCACTGCAATGATCCATGGTATTCCACTTAGAGAGGCCAATGTACGTGTTGCGGTGATCCGGGCAGTTGTTAGTGAAGCTTTGCTGCCAATTCCTATCAAAGATGAAATAATGACAGTGTCTGATGTGATTGGTACCTGTGTTGCTTGGCCTAAAGAGCTGGTCATAAGCGAAGAAATGTCACAGAAGGTATGTATACAATCTGGACTTGATTTGCTCATATATATATATATACACACCACATAGAAATCTCTAAATGTTATGTATTTTTATAAAAAATATCTATGCAGCCTAAGCAAACAAATAAGAGAGACTTCTCAGAGAGACTTGGGAAGGGGAAGAATGCTACTTGTATGGAGGTGATGCCTAAAAATCTGCCACTCCCACTTCAAACTTTGTGCAACTATGCCAACTCTGACATGAAGGATGGAGTAATGATTCATACGAGATTGGGCCCAGAGGTTTTTGGCAAGACCAGATTTTGTGCAATTGGAATTGAGGATATATATCAAATGGCTAATATGGAGGACATCTCAAACAATTCCATTGCCATGTATATGAGGTATTCATCTAAACGCGCCACATTAATTAACCTAAATAAGCTGTTTGATTACTTCAAATGTATGTGATGGTGGGAATCTGTTTTTGTAGCTATCTTCATGCACAAGTTGAGAAATCCGAGACACGGGGCAAGTTTGTCTTTGTTAATCCAATTGGAACTCCTAAAGATCTGAAATTGAAGCGGGAAACTGAAACTGAACGCACTCGCACATTGTCCACCCGGTTACTGCAAGGCCAGCCTGGACAAGTATTTCTTGTACCATATAACTCAGGGTATATATAGTTTGTTAATTTAACTAAGGGAAGATATATGGTGTTTATGCCTACTGTTGGTTTCTGTTAAGCATTTTAATTGTTGTTTATGTGTCACATAGGGATCATTGGGAGTTGTCGGTTATTATGTTGGATGAGGGAATCGTGTACCACCTAGATCCATCGAGGAGGCATTTACCTGTTGGTGAATGGCGAACAATTGTTGACAAGTACGTATTTTTTTCCTTTCGGAAGTTGTTCACATGCATTGTCTATAAAAATAATATTACTGTACCCTGAATCCTCTCTTGTTTCTGACATGTGAAGTGCAATCGTAATTTACAATGCGAATGTGAAGAACAAAAGCAGGAAATCGATTACATGGAAGCCTTTATCGGTATTCTGTTTGATTCTTTCCTTTAAACTCTATGTGCCATGTATTGTATCTTGGGTTTTCTATATGTGTACTTAATCTTTTGAATTGTATTCAGGGAATTCCGCCACAACAGGGTAGAGGCTGTGGACTTTGGGTAATGCTGTACATGAATGACATAGTGAATGACAAGAATTTGGGATTTGCAACCAAGGTAAGATTAGCAGCTAAACTTTGATTGATGTCATGCTATGATTTGTAGTGTAAGTTGTGTTATGCATTATGAAGGGAACTGTGATCTTTAATATATAGAACTGAGCTGGTCATGTGAATCTGTTTCTCAACTGTGAAATGTGTTGGCATGAGAGTATACGATAGACTAGCTGTAGACTAGCATTATTCTGGTCCTAATTTTGTTATCAAGCTATGCTACGTGTATGGTTACGATTAGGTAGTCATGATCCAATGAATGGTTACGATATGTTGTCAGCTGATGTGTTTAACTCTATATATAGAGCTGTACCTTTTATATCAGATATATGGAAAAAGTGAGATAGATTTGTGAAATTGAGATATATTAGATTGGGCATTGAAGGTGAAATTGAGATTTTGCAGGTGAAAACTATGAAATAAAGTAAGGGATGGGTGAGAACTGAGTTCTGCTGTCTAGTTGCTTGATCGAGTCTCAATATTTCATTGATTTTTCATTTTTGCCTTTGTTTGGTGAATTTGGTCATCTGGGCTTGCTTCTTAATGTTTAGGATGGTAGCTTCATCTATTGTTGTTTTTTAATTTTCTGGGTTCTAACTCATTGATCAAGCTCTCTGTTGGAAGAGTGGAGAAGTCTTGATTTGTATATATCACTTACAGCTATGACCTTAATTTGTATATATCACTTACACTTGTTGAGTTACTGTTGGGTAATTGTTTGTATCTACACTTGTGTTTCCAGTGGGAGGTGAGAAAGGGCAGAAAACAGCAAGTGTACACAGCAACTGAAATTGATGCTGTCCGGAATGAATGGGCAAATTATGTCAGCAGCATTCAGTTTGTAAAGTAGTTGGCGCGCCCCTATCGAATTAGGTGGTAATACTAAGATCATGCACCTCTTTTTTGAACAATTATGCTTGATCTATAAGTTTGTGTAGCGCGCATTTTGCTTTTGTAGATCATGTGAATGTGTATGTAGAGCACTAACTCGCACACTTCACTATGAAGCTAGCTAGCTGTATATGTATGTTGCTAGTGCAATGCAGGTGATCATGTACTGTTGCAGCTGTACATTTTGGCACCAACAGTGATCATGTACTGTTGGTGCTAGATAACTATTGCATGTATATATGTTTATTTTGGAACAAATGCTCATGCACATTAGGAATGACCTGAATTTCTAGTCTATTGTTGTTCCAATTTTCAGACAACAAAATGTTCACAAAAACAGCAGTTCAACCATCTCTCTCACAACAGAAATTTCACATTTTCTGTAGTTTCAACAACTTTACAACAACAGAAATTCCACATTTTCTGTTGTTTCAACAACTTTACAACAACAGAAATTCCACATTTTCTGTAGTTTCAATAACATTACAACAACAGAAATTACATATTTTCTGTTGTTTCAATACCTTTACAACAACAGAAATTCCACATTTTCTGTTGTTTAAATAGCTTTCCAACAACAGACAATATAAATAACTGTTGTTGCAATACATATCCAACTTCAGAAAATAAAATGAATATGCTAGTTGAAGATAACTACAACAACAGTATTTAAAATATATGTTGTTATTCATGTTGCTCATTGATCAACTCTAACTTCAGACATTATAAATATCTGTTGTTGGAATAGACTTGAACCAACATATATGGCCCAAAAATGCTTAATTTTTTGGCTACTGACAGACAACAGACATTATAATTCGACGTTGTTGCAACTAGCTTCTAACAACAGAAAAAATCTGTTGTGTGAGGAGGTATCCAACGGCAACTCAATAGACAACAGAAATTTACATGTTAGACAACAGAACTGTTCTGTTGTCTATCGACCCTTTTGGTGTAGTGCTAGAAACACATAGGCTTGGAGGTGGAGACTATAAATAGGGAACCTCCCCTCCCATTTGAGGTAGATTGGAGATTAGAAAGATTAGAGATAAGAAGAGTTGGAACTCTAGGAGCTATCAAACTCTTGTAAAGCTTTCTTTAGCAATACAAGTTCTTCTTTCAAAGCTCTTCTCCCTTCGATCTTTCGGTTGTTCTAGCCAAGCGTTGGCGATAGTTAGGCTGACTTAGCATAAAGGGAGTGCTAAGGCCGCACGAGTGCTAGCAGAGAAATAAGCTCGTGACATAATGCTCCTTGTGTATCATCATTCACAATAC
The DNA here is from genome assembly GCA_946800695.1 of Geum urbanum. NCBI lineage: Eukaryota > Viridiplantae > Streptophyta > Magnoliopsida > Rosales > Rosaceae > Geum > Geum urbanum. Next base: position 23,640,301 of record OX327009.1, on the reverse strand, counting down.
CCCTACAGTTCCAAGCTAGCAAGGATCGATACTTGTCGCATGTTTGCCCGCCACTGCTCCGATAAGAAGATCGATCAGTCAGACTCGTCCCGACTTTCCGTTGCTGGGTCGCAGCCTAATCAAAACAGAAGAAAGACATAACAACTGGTCTCTAGACATAGAAAACTCTTACTTGACAGTTATCAAAGTCCTGGATTTTTCCACCCATTGGAACAACGGCAAGGCAAAAAATGATTCTTGTTTCGGTATTGACGTACATCATAAAATGTATTAGTTCTTTTCCATACAAGAAACAAAGTACAACGAACTAATACGAATTAAAACACCAAGTGCTGTGTTGGCTGTGAGTTATGTGCTTCATGGTAGTGATTCAAGAGTTTTGGAGCTTAAGATATCTGTATTATTTGTCGGAGTAGCACGTAACGTATTTAACCAATTAATAAAAGGGCAAATTATTTAAAAACCTAAATTTATTTTTTCTTTCTTAAAAAATTCAAAAACTTTTCAATTTTTTTATTTTAAAAAAAAACCTATTCTAATATCTTATCGTCCTAAATAACTAACTAAAATTTTTATCATATTTACGCCAAATATCACTGAAATTTTCAGACACCTACAACTTTGATTCCGAATCAGTTACATTTTCATTTCACACGTCTCTCTCTCTCTCTCTCTCTCTCTCTCCATCTGTTTGAAATCGCCACACCGCCGCCTTGGCCTCACCGCCATTGCCGTCGCATCTTCTCCTTCGCCGGCGCAGCTCGCCACTCGGAGACGATGACGAAGTTGGATTATGTGGTTGGCGACGATGACGTCACCTCACAGCTCGGAGAATCCCACCGCCTATCCCCGTCGTCTTTTGCTTTGACCTCAACGACGACTACGGCCACCTCCTCCCCTCAAATCCTTGTCTCGGATCTAGATCATCGGCTTTTTGGCGTCACATTGATCAATAGCATTGGGGAGATTCATCCTAAAGAATTGAAGGTGAGTTGTGGTTGTTATGTACTAGACTACTAGATAGGTTGAGTTGTTTCAAATTGTTAGATTATGACTTACGAGTAGTGATTAATAACAAGCATGAGTAATTGAAATATAGAAGCTTGATTTGAAATTTGAATCGATTGTGGAATTTTTTGTTGTGTGTAGGGATATTCCGGAAGTTATTGTCAAAGATGTGGAGATTGCTGTGGCGGCGACTCGGCAAGCCATAACCAGGAACAAGGGACAGGATTGTGCATCGGCACCGGGGAGCTATTCAGGGTTTCTCTGATGAGTCGTTGTGAATGTTTCGTTTGATGATGAGGCAAGGTGAATGTGTATGCTTTTCGCTTGGATTCTCAGTGTTTGGTAGTCTTATTAATTAGTGTGCTTTTTGTTTGATATTTGATTTTGAAATGTTTTACCTTAGGCCTGATTCCTGATTGCTTCACCTTTGGGAATGTTTTACGAGTCTTGGCTGGAGGCGATGATCTGATAAAAGTGAGTCAAATACCTGGATTGATCATGCATCTGGGTTTTGGATCACACAAAAGTTTATGTGGATCACTAATTATGAGAGGGTGACTATGTTCAGCAATTACAACATCTTGCCTCGAGCTGAGCATTTCTCTTGCTTAGTAGATCTATATGAACGTGCAGGTTTGCTAGAAAATGCTTATAAGTTGATACGGGAGATGAATTTTAAGCCTGATGCCTCACATTGGGGAGCCATTCTTGGGGCATGTAGAACCTATGATAATAGATTACTCGGTGAACAGGCAGCTATGCATCTTGTTGATATTAATCCAGATAATTCAGTTAGCTATGTTGTTCTTGGAGGCATCTATGCTGCAGCTGGTGCATGGGAAAAAGCTTTGGAAACACGAGATTCGGTAGAGATGAGAAGTTTGCGAAAAGAACCAGCATACAGCCTTTTACAGTCAACAACAAATAAGTTGTTGTTGCAGCCAACTTGAGACAGTATACTAGCTTAAGCTGTTGTTCATCAGCAGAGAACAACAAAGAATCAATTGTCAAGCTAATTGTGAGGATCTTTTGTTCAAGCTCCAGGACTTTTTTTTTATCAGTTATAGTATTGGAATAGCACTGTTCTCCAATGAAGTGGGCCTGTTTCACACATTGCATATGAGGATTCAGGTACTGTTTCCTTCCTCCAAAATGTGCATTTTTCATATTTGTCAGGGATGTATTTTACGCTACATCTTTCAGATGTCCCTTTGTTTGGAAATTCTTGGCAGGCGTTGACGATGAGGTATGAGGATTAAGTTTGAAGTTAAAACTACCGAACAGTGAAATCAAGCTATGTTTTGGAATAATGTCTTCCGCAAATTTGTTTTGGAAGAAGCAAGAGATTATGCTGTAATATGAATGTGATCTAAAGTTATATACCCTCCAGGTACACATTCTCATCCTCTTTGGCTTCTATCATGTGCTTATGTAGTGTTTGAACTAACAGGAGTTCATTATAGAACTGATGAACTTACAAAGTAAGATCTCATCTCACAGGCAAACAGTTACATGAATACGAGTTAAGTTTGCGATAGTAAGAGCATTTCAACCGCTAGAAGAGTGTCTGAGAATATCAGCCGGTTTCTCAAGAAACTAGTACGTACATATAATGGAAATGCCATATTGGTGTTGACAAACTCCACCAGATGATGAACTGATCTAGTTTGCATTTACTAAATGGTCCGATCAGAGATATACATGTACATTTTATTCTCTACTTGATCAAAAAACCCTCGGTTCTTTTCCATTGTGAATTACTGCATCTGATTGATTGTAACAGCAGAGAAAATACCCAATATTTGTATGTGCTACTCTACTTCAAATACTTTTCAAACAGCTATAAGCATTTCACATGTCGTTTTACAATTGTTCGTCTACTTGATTTTGGTGGGAATGCAGTAGAACAAAAGCATTTCAATGCCATACTTATCAATGAATTTGAATGGCAAATATTTACACATCAAGGAATTCTCACCTTGAAGCACAAGGAACTCTCGTAGTTACCCGCAGTAAACTCACATAGACCCACAGTTAACTCACATCATAGTTAACTCACAACAACTACCTACCTTACAGCTAATTCAACAACTAGCCTAAAACTAAATCTTAATATTGAACCTACAGTGAACCAACAATTTATGCTCAAGTCACATGACAACCGATTACAATTACCTATATTGAACTCTCACAGCTACTTACATTGAACTCTCACAGCTACCCACAGCTACTGATGATATATTCAACGGCTATCTACAATTAGTCGAACTCTCGAAAGTACCCACAATGAACTCACTGTAAATCCTTGCATCCTAATACTCTTATTTAGTTCTTGGAGAGTTGACTGTTGGGGTAATCACAGCAAACTACAGCTAAGATTGTAGCTAACCATAGCTAACTTTGACAGTTAAGTACAATTAATCCATTCTCAGAATTACGTACAGTGAATTAACAGCTAATTCACAGTGAACTACAGTTAACCCATAGTGAAATACAGGTAACTCACAGTGAACTACATATAACCCATAACTATCTATCTCCAGCTACCCATAATTAACTCACATAATAGCTAACCCAACAGTGAACTCCCACAGCTACTCACACCTATCCACAATCACATTGACTCTTCCGCTATTTGATTAATGACTATTGTTGCAAGTTGAGAGCTAATTCATAGTAAACTCTTAAACCTATGCACAATGAACTACAGTTAACTCACAATAAACTTTCAGTTACCTACAGTGAACCATAGTTAACTCACATTGAACTCTCAATTACCCATAGTTAACCCACAATTACCTACAATTAACTCACAGCACAACAAACCTCACAGGTATTCATAGTGAACTCTCACAGCTACTTATACTGAACTCTCAGAACTACGCATAATGAACTATAGTTAACCCACAGTGAACTATAGTTAACACATTTTCATAATTACGCATAGTGAACTACAGCTAACCCCCAGTGAACTACAGTTAATCCACAGTGATCTACAACTAACCCATAGCTATCTACCTCCAGCTACCCACAATTAACTCACGGTTAACCCAACAGTGAACTCCCACAACTATCCACACCTACCCACATTGACTCTTCAACTATTTGATTATTGACTATTGTTGCAAGTTCAGAGTCAATTCATGATAAACTCTTAAACCTATGCACAATGAACCACAATTAACTCACAATGAAATCTCAGTTACCTACAGTGAACCATAATTAACTCACATTGTACTCACAGTGAACTCTCACAGCTACCAACAGTGAACTACAGTTAACTCACATTGAACTCTCAACTACTCACAGTGAACCATAGTTAACTCACAGTGAGTCCCACAATTAACTCATAGCGTAAGTAACTGTCACCTATAACTATCCATAGTGAATTCTCACAGCTACCTACAGCTAACTCACAGTGAACGCTCACAGCTACCCAAAGTGAATTACAATTAACTCACAATGAACTCTCAACTAGGGCTGTTAATCCTGAACCGAAAACCGAAGAAAAAAAAACCGAGCAAAAATCGAACCGTACCCGAAAAAATCGAAACCGAACAAAAACCAAACCAAAAAATTTGGTTCGGTTTTGGTTTTCGATTCCAAAAAAACCGAACCTAATCCTTTGAACCGAAATGAATAAAACGACGTCGTTTTACAAGTGTCAATCAAGCTTGATGTTGTTGGGTATGTTGTTGACTATCTCTCTTTGTCCCATATGAAAGTAGTATTTGGTATGTGTCATAGTTTGACACTTAACAATGATTATTGGGATTCTTGTAGGTTTAAGAAAATGAATGCTAAGTTGCCAAAGGAAAATCCCCTGGCTTAGAAAGTGAGAATGGTGGACAAGTTGAGTATAGTTTGAGAATGGACTGTATACTGTTTTAAACTTGGACTGTGGAATATGGACTTTGGTTTATGTTTATTGATGTTTGAAACTATGAATTTGTGATGTAAACTTTCGGTAAGCATTTGCTATGGTTTGAAACTTTGAATGTGTGATTTGTGACTAATTATATTTGTTGTAATTTGATTCAATTTGACATAAACTTTTGGTACAAAGTTATTAAAAAAAGTAGTTAATAAAGATCTGCTTCAAATTTTCAACACTAATAGAAAGAAACAGTATTTTTTTTAGAAAGAAAGAAATGTTTTAAAAAAAACCGAAAAAACCGAACCGAACTATTTCTAATCGGTTTTTAAAAAAATCAAGATAACCGAATCGAACCGAACCGATTAAAAAATACGATTCGGTTTTCGATTCGGCCTAATAACCGAACCGTTTGAACCAATTAACAGCCATACTTTCAACTACCCACAATGAACTATAGTTAACTCACAGTGAGTCCGACAATTGACTCACAGTCACCAATAGCTACCCACAGTGAACTCTCACAACTAATGATAGTTAACCCAAATAATTATCCATAATGACCAATAACTACCACATATCACTAACACATATACTCACCGACAATTACTGACAGTAAACTCATACGACTACCTTTAACTAATTCATACAGCTATCGACAACTAACTACAACTACCCACAGTTACCCATAGTTAATAACAACTAATTGACAGCTAACTCAAGTAGCTACCCACAATTACCAACATTTACATATAATTACCTACATTTAACTTACCCAACTACCCAGAATCAATTCACAGCTATAGACAGTTACCTATAGCTACCCATAACAAGCTCTCGCATCTAACGACAATTAACTCACGTCAACACAGTTATCTACGAGTATACACAGTTAACTCACAAAGCTATATGCAGTTAACAACAATCAACTCAAAATGACTCACACTTATTTCATATGGTCACCAACACATATAAATACATGCACACAAAAAACCATATATCTGCTTTCATTAACACAAGTGTTCCTTGAATGTTGAAAATGTACAAATGCTGATTCAATTCCAATCCTAATCCCAAGTTCCAGTACAGTTACAATAGCAATCAAATTCAATCAAATCTTCTATATATCCAAGTCAAGCTAATTCAATTCCAATCCTATTCTTAGTCCACACCCAAATTAATAACAAATGTGGACACAACACAAATTAAGTCACATCACTGCTACCCTGAGTGAACTCACATGTACCCACAATTACCACGATTACCTACAGCTATTCACAATTAATTTTCAGCTACCTACAATTATTTTAATGCGACAAACATCTAACAACAATTACCTACAATTATCCACAAGGAAACTCACATCACATCTAACCCACAACTACTCAGTTACCTATGGCTACCACAATTAAGTCTCACAGCTACCCACAGTTAAGTTTCACTGAACCACAATTACTTCGTCTAGTCACCAACACACAGATACGCATATACACACACAAAAACAATATATCCGATGACACTGGCACAAGTGTTCCTTGAATATGGGAAATCATTTTTATTGATACAAATGACGATTCAATTCTAATCATGATCACAACATCTAGTACAGTACCAGTAGCAGTCAAATTCATTCAAAACTTTCACATATCCACGCCAAGCCAATTCAATTCCAATCCTAATCTTAGTCAACACTCAAGAAATAAAATAGTAAGATATCAAATTGTGTATGTGCCTTGCCTACCATCCTGAGTAGCTTTTGCATTAGCCATAAGCCATCATCCTGAAAATAAAACATAGTTACATTCAATCCCTAATTAAAGATAGTAACAAAACATATAATGAATTGATGATTAACCTATTCAATCCATAATAAAAACTTATTCGCTCGGTTACAGCTTCCATTTAACAGCTAAATAATATTGTCTACACAATAAGATAGAAGTACTTCCAACTCTCCAACAATCAGATAAATACAGCTTAAAATTGATACATTAGAGCTCTTATATATATTTCCACAACAATAAGTTTAAATTATGCCTAAACATAAATACCTGGTCCAGTTAATATGACACGGTATTCTTCACATGCTTTACGCACCCAACCACTGGCTTCACTTGGTCGTGGGCATTCAAATCTAGGTTCACCTTGTAGATACTACAGGTATGGTAGTGGTGGTTCTTCTTTTCCGACTAAAACAAAACTTGCACTTCGTTAAGGGAGTTACCACCGACATGGCAAAGAAAGTAACCAATATATGTTGTCTACCAAGTGTTCGATGCAGAAATATCTCCCGGGAGAAATCCTTCCCGCGAAGCAGTCTCTTTTATCTCGGATGTCTTAACCGCGTGTGCCGGTCTATCCTGCTTGTGCTTCGTGTGCTGGCGTGCCACCGTTCTTCAACGGAATATGGACTGATTGCAGCCGCCTGACTTCTTAAGTAAGCGATTAGAACAGGGAGAGCACCAACCCTGCTCGAATAGGTCCTTTTCGCCTAGAAACCTAGGACTTTGATATGTGTATCTCTTTGCCAAATCTCGAAATCGATACTCCCACGTCCTCTCTCGTGTAAAGCAGAGCAATCTCTTGACGAAGTGTGGAGAACACTAGCTTCCTTTGAGTATTCAAGCTCTCAACATACAAGTGAGCCGCTCTTCCACTTTCCGGTTGCAATTGCTTCCTTGGAGTCGTAAATACCTTCACTCTATAGGTGAACAGCACTCAGACCTTCTGGTTGCAAGACAGATAGAAATCTCGAGGACGAGATAACCGTCTAGGTTTGTTTGCGTATAGCAAGGTTGTTTGATTGATTGTCGGGGGGGGGGGGGCTCTTCATAAGATCCTTGCCTTCCTTATATACTCGCTTACTAATCAGTCATTGATTCTATTTCTAACTTCTTTGCTCTTGTAATCTTGTCTGAATATCATACCAGCATACGTGTTATACCACTCATAAGTATTCTACTTCCACCATAACTCTTCATAGAGTCCTACTATGATCAACTAGTTATGATAGAAAACTGAGCCGCGTGAAACCAGCTCGATAAGACACAGTTCTAATAGAACTCCAAGTCTTCTTCCTAGCGAAGCTCGCTAGACACTTTATAACTCAATTCCCTCGATAGGAATTAATAACACAATGGGCCACTTGCTAGACCTCGGCCATCCAGGCCCAACATAAATATTTTATTTAGGCCCAAACATTGCCCCTCAGGTCTGGAACTTGGAAGCTTTCCGAACAAGCGAAAAGACTTGAATTCACCTTGAACGACGTGCTTATTGACTTTGAAACGCTATACCATCATTCGAACGCCACATTTACCCATCTCTTCGAAAAAGTATGACGCTCGACTGACCCTTCTACAAAACACCCATCCAAATTCACAAATTTCATCTTTCAACGAAACCCTTTCACCTGCACAGAACCTGTAACTTTCTAACTTTCTCAGTCAAAAAGCTTCACCCTTTCTTTCTCACCGCCGTCAAAACTTAACTCACAAAAATGCCTCCTCGTAAAGACACTTTCAGCCCTTACGATGCTTCTGACGTCCAAAGATTTTCCGAACAGCTCAAAGCAGTCGCTACATGACACAGCCCCGACACCGTTTGCAAACTCAAAGTAGACCCTATTAAGAACACAGGATTGCTTGGTCCATTTTTGAATACTTCATTCCACCCAGAGCTTTTCACCCAACTCCACAGACCTATCTGCAACTCTTCCCTCATATTCCGGGAAGAACCCAAAGCAGATTGTTCAAAGGATTGGACGCAGAAAGACACCCTCTGTCTTATCGGGAAATGGCCACATTCAACCCCAGACGACCTCGCTTGGTACCAGCACCGTCGTGGGCAAGACAAAGATCGCTGGGAGGTAACTGGAATCTCTCAATTTATAGACTTATGCTTTTCCCTCCCAGCTGGGGGTAACAAAGCTCCTTTTGCTTCGACCATGTGTTTCTGGGATTGCTCGGTGAATTGTTTCCGACTCCCTTGCGGTGATATGAGCATTACCATGCTTGACCTTTACACTATCTTCGGAATTCCCGCCTCTGGAGATACTTGGACTTCCCAAACCCAAGTCTTGACTGTTGATCATCGATGTATACTTCCATGGTCTTACCAATAAGATCATGAAAGATCAAGTTCATGGCTCGTTGGTAGGTTGCCCCTGCATTCTTAAGTCCGAATGGCATATCCATGTACTCAAAAACGCCGGCAAAGCCTGGGCATCGAAACGCTGTCTTATGTCTATCATCTTCAACCACTGGGATTTGATGATATCCAGCAGTGCCATCCATGAAGGTTAACATTTCATGGCGGGCAACTGAGTCAACCAACAAATCAGCTACTGGCATAGGATAGGCGTCTTTAGGGGTTGCATTGTTCAAGTCCCTGTAGTCGACGCAGACTCGCAACTTCCCGTTCTTTTTCTTGACTGGAACTATATTAGACAGCCACTCATTATATTTGGCTACTCGTATAATCCCTGCCTTGAGCATTTTCTCAACCTCTTCATTGACTAAAATTGCTGTCTCTGTGTTCATGCGACGCATCTCTTGTTTTACAGGCTTCTTTCCTTCGATGATAGGTAAGTTATGACAAACCAAATCTGGTGAGAGACCAGGCATGTCATCATATTTTTCTGCAAAACAATCGGAGCATTCTTTTAGCAATTCGATCAACTTGAGCCTCTCTTCAGGCTCCAAGAAAGTACTAATAGCCACAGATATTGGCTCTTCCTTTGTCCCAATCTGAATGTGTTCGATGGGATCCTTGACTTTAGGAGGTATATCATCTAAAGCTGCTGGAGCTAATTGAATCTCGTCCTCCTCCTCGAAGTCTTGCAAAACGTCTTCATCCACGTATTCCAATGCTGCCACCATTGGAACCTTCTCAAAGGCTTGGCTTTCTAACAAAAAGTTGTGAAAGCGTTCATGGTGGAACCTTCTCAAAGGCTTGGCTTTCTAACAAAAAGTTGTGAAAGCGTTCAATTAACGAAAGACAAGCCTCGGTCTCTATTTCTGATAGAGACCCATTCATGGAGAACGTCTGGATGGTAGCTCAATGGTGTAGGGTCTTTTGCTATCCTGATTTGCTTGGATAATCCCCCACTGAGCCAGTTCAGAGGCCGTAACACCGACTGGGCGGCCTTTACTGTCGACGCCACATACCTCCAGTGGCCTAAGGTCACTGTGGTAATATCTGGCTTCTAGTGCATTATCAGACACGGAGTATGGACGAGGGTCAACATTGACAAGCTCTGCTTCGCCTGTCTCCATGTTCCATAGCAGCATCTGCTGATGAAGTGAAGAAGGTACACAATAGCTTCGATGTATCCAGTCGCGCCCCAGGATTGCACTATATGGAGATGTACATTCCACCACAAAGAATGTATAAGTGCCTGAGGCTAGCCCAATGTGTACCTGTAGAAAAAAAATTCCCAAAGTCTTGGTTATGCTACCCTGAAAGTTTTTGACACTAAGCGAGGTCTCTTGGATAGCTGACTTGGGAACACCTATTAGGGCCAATGCCTTAAAGGTGATGATATTCACTGCTGCCCCTGAGTCCATTAAAAGTTTATTTAGTTGCACTCCTTGGACTTGTCCTGTGACATATAATGGCCGCATGTGCATGGCCATGTCCATGGTGGGCTTAGAGAACATCATTTGCCCTGTTGTGACTGATGACTCCAGTTCTGGTGTGTCAACCGGTGTTGGATTATCTGGTAGTTCTGGTTCTTCTTCCGGTAACACCACGCTATTGATGTTCTTGGATTCACCTTTTGGTGCTGGTGAGGATAAAGCATATTTGGAGGATAGAACATACACCATATTAACGGCTGCAGTGTTCTCCTCGATGCATTCTTGTGTCTCTTCATCCTCATCCTCGCCGTAGTCTACCAACTCTTCATCGTCCTTGTAACTATCTCCTTCGGCCGACAACTTCAAGGTGAGCAACTTGCTGTATTAAATCCCCAGGAGTAGGATCGATAGTTGTCGGTGGTGGTGGTGGAGTTTTTTCCTTGGGAACGGGAACTAATTTCTGGGCCTTCGCTTGTTCTTCCACAACAAGAGGCCTTGGTTTCCATTGCAAGACTGGTGGCTTGCTTGGAGTACTCTGTTTCTGTATATCCACTGTTCCCTTGGGAGGTGTCTTCAACCCTACTGGTTTCATCGTGTCTTCGCCAAAAATAAGGCGTCTCCTTACTGGTTGTCTTTCTATGACTACACGATGAACCTCTTGAGGAGGTTCGGGTTCTTTACCTTTACTTCCAAGTGCTGGGTTTCTCTCGAAAACCCCTGGTCTTTGGGCTCGTATCTTTGGTTCATGAGATTTCTTCCCAAAGACCACCAATGGGTTTGCTGCAAGGGTGTTTAGTCTTTTTTGCAGCACTGCTGGAGGAAACTCCAGGTCTTCTTCTTTGACAAGGCCGGCCTCATAAGCATCCAATGCTCTCTTGGCCCTGCCAAAACGTCGTTGTAGGTTTCTCCTCTTGCTTGGAGTTACCTCGACGGTCTTTCCTTTCTCCCTTATGTACCACACATCCTCCTTTGTAATATTTCTCGATGCTGGGGGAACATATGGCTTGGCGAGCATATCTACACCTTTAGACTCAGGTGTTTTAGCCACACTGTTTTGGTTTGTTGCTCGCGGTCGCTTGGGAGCCGGAGTGTCCCTTTGGTTTGCTTGTGGGTACTGCTGATCTTTGTTCGAGAATAACTCCGGAAAGGAATTGGCTGCCTGAGCCAGTTCCTCAAAGGAGATCTTCAGCCCACTCCTTAATTTACAGTGTGCACAAAGGGCCACTGGCGACTCTGCTTTGGGGTCCACCTTCTCTTTCCCCTTGTTCTTCGGTGTATGGGGTGGATTCTCGCTAGCAGTTGGTTGGTTGTTGGACTGTTTCCTCTTATTGGATTTGTCATGTGTTACGTCTACCATTCCAACCATCGCGTGCATGGGGGTCGTTAAGTTAAGCGAGGGGTTTTGTTCTATTGCTATTATTCCCTCGTCGATCAACTGCTGAATCTCATACATCAAGTCTCGACATGCAGCCGTAGTATGACTTCCTCATTTGTGGTGATACTGACAATAAGGCAAACCCCTAACATCATCAGGATGCGGGTCTGGTGATCCCCAATTGTCAGGTATCACTGCTATCCCTTCTAGGCATAGCTTCTCAAATATCTCCTCTCGCCAGGATGCGTCATATGTTATGCGAGCTCGCTTTGGTCGGGCAAACGCTATGTTTCGCCTGGACCTTCGCTTGGATTTCTTCTTCGCCTGGGTCGGTCTATTTATCAAACAAGACTTTGAAGAAACGCCATTGGTGAGAGGATCTATAACTGGAGGAGATGGTGTCCTGTGATGATAGTCTGGGTGATAATCCATCTCTCCTTCACCATTGATTATAATCACCTGCCAATTGATTAAACCCTGAATCTTATCTTTCAAGGTTGAACACATTGTTGTTTGATGGCCAAAGTGATTGTGGAACCTGCAAAAGTGTTGGGCTGGCTCCTCGTACCGAAGGTGTCTTAACTCAAAGACTGGGTAGAAGAAAATCAGCCCCAAGTCCCTTAACCTATCCAAGTATTCTTCTGTCTTGTCTAACCTGAATGAATAGGTTAAGTAGGCTGGATGATTCCAAGCCTCATTACCTTCAAGGATTCTATTAGGTGATGGCCAACTCACGTCGACCATGCTCACCTGTGGAGCCGGGAACGGCTCAGAATCCACTAATGCCGCGGTTTTGGATGAACCTTCTAGCTCCAGTTTTCCCTCATTGATCCACTTCTGGATCTGGTCCTTCAGCTTGATGCAGTCCTTGGTAAGATGGTTCCATGCTCCATGGAACTTACAGTATTTTTTACCCTTCAACTGCTCGGCTGTGGGGAGCGGTCCAAAGTCTGCTTTGACAACACGCAGACCGTATAGTTCGTCAAGTATCTCATGAGCCATATTGGCATCATAAGTATATTTTTCGAACTCTGGCTTAGTGAAAGCCACCGTCGAGAGTTTGATGGGACCTCTATTCTTCTGAAGCTTCCGGGGTTTTAACACCTTATTTGCTGTCAAATCAACAGCTCCTACCCAATCGTCATCAGAATCAGACTCCTGGTCGTCCATCTGTTCAACATAAGCCACTGTTTTTGGCTTCAACCTATCGTAGGTCTTATTATTATACGTCCCTTTGGACGAATTTCTCCTGTTATCTCTCTCTTGCATATTGTTATAAGCTTTAGTTACTGCCGTGATGAGCTCGTTTAGAGAGAAATATTTGCTATTTAAGAATAACTGGTGGTAGGTATCTTCCAGCCCATTCTTGGCCATCTCGACCACCTCTTCTTTGCTTAGAGGGGTCTTACATAGATTGTACTCCGAACGGAAACGATGTAAGAAAGTGACTGGACTCTCGGTCAATGATTGGCTAAGAGAAGCCAACTTTCCTACGGTAGTCTCTGGTCGTGCCGTTCCAAAGTGGTCTATGAACAAGGCCTCCATATCCTTCCACTCATTGATCGAACCATTCTCGATCCTAGTATACCACACGAGGGCTGATCCTGATAGTGATGATCCGAAGACCCTCAACTTGAGTCCCTCATCTTCGGCAAATTGGCCTAACTGCAACGTGAAATAGGCCAAATGTGTTGCCGCGTTTGTATCATCATCACCTGAGAATGTCTGGAAGGTTTGGTGTTTGTAAAACTTTGGCTAATGCCACTCGTTAGGGTCATCTTTGCTTGGAGGAAACGGTGTCTCATAAGCTTCATGCATTTTGGAAAATTTTATGTTACAATCATCCAAAAGCTTATTTATACGCTCCTCCCAAGCGAGAGGGAAAACCTCTGCTTGCCTGGTCTTCCTAGCCAAATCCGATACGGTTTTGGTTAGAGAACTCAGCTCCCTGTCTACTCTTTGGTTGATAGCCGCCGCGTACCGGCGGTATTCCCCCAATCCTTTCTCTAGTAGGCTATGGACATCAGCCCGTAGTTTGTCTTGACCCTCTGCCAAACTAGTTACCTAGGCACTTAAGGCTTCTCTATCTTCTTGTTCTTGATTCAGATCGCCCTGTATAGACCGGATGCTACTCGCTATCTCCTTTATGGAGCTAGCCTGAGCAGCGAGATGATCTGCCTGTTGCCCGAGTCTGTCCTCGAATAATCGAGAAGGACTAGTCTGGTGGTTATCTCGCTTGGCCGCATAAGCCAAGTATTGTTCGTACGTTAGTGCAGCTATTTCCACTTCGCTTAAAGGTTCGAACTCTATAATATTAAAGTCGTTAGCGAAGATAACTTCAACCGCTCGATCACCCAATGAACGACACTGACTAGAAGTGTGTTCGCGGTATCCCGGTTGTGGATGTTTACGACACTGAGGATAAACCCTTCGATAAGGATCTCCAATTGTCGTATCTTGTCTAGAGACACGCGAACTTGGAAAATATTATTATATGGTCCCACTGGGCGTGCCAAAATGTTCGATGCAGAAATATCTCCCGGGAGAAATCCTTCCCGCGAAGCAGTCTCTTTTATCTCGGATGTCTTAACCGCGTGTGCCGGTCTATCCTGCTTGTGCTTCGTATGCTGGCGTGCCACCGTTCTTCAACGGAATATGGACTGATTGCAGCCGCCTGACTTCTTAAGTAAGCGATTAGAACAGGGAGAGCACCAACCCTGCTCGAATAGGTCCTTTTCGCCTAGAAACCTAGGACTTTGATATGTGTATCTCTTTGCCAAATCTCGAAATCGATACTCCCACGTCCTCTCTCGTGTAGAGCAGAGCAATCTCTTGACAAAGTGTGGAGAACACTAGCTTCCTTTGAGTATTCAAGCTCTCAACATACAAGTGAGCCGCTCTTCCACTTTCCGGTTGCAATTGCTTCCTTGGAGTCGTAAATACCTTCACTCTATAGGTGAACAGCACTCAGACCTTCTGGTTGCAAGACAGATAGAAATCTCGAGGACGAGATAACCGTCTAGGTTTGTTTGCGTATAGCAAGGTTGTTTGATTGATTGTCGGGGGGGGGGGGGGGGGGGGGGGGGGGGGGGGGGGGGGGCTCTTCATAAGATCCTTGCCTTCCTTATATACTCGCTTACTAATCAGTCATTGATTCTATTTCTAACTTCTTTGCTCTTGTAATCTTGTCTGAATATCATACCAGCATACGTGTTATACCACTCATAGGTATTCTACTTCCACCATAACTCTTCATAGAGTCCTACTATGATCAACTAGTTATGATAGAAAACTGAGCCGCGTGAAACCAGCTCGATAAGACACAGTTCTAATAGAACTCTAAGTCTTCTTCCTAGCGAAGCTCGCTAGACACTTTATAACTCAATTCCCTCGATAGGAATTAATAACACAATGGGCCGCTTGCTAGATCTCGGCCATCCAGGCCCAACATAAATATTTTATTTAGGCCCAAACACCAAGGATATATATAAGCAAGCTGTTAAAAAGAAAATACAGGAACATATTTTTCTTGCTTTTATCCTACTTCCTCATTAATACATAAAGAACGCATAAGGATAGCAATTAGGCCATTACACACTACAGGTACCAAGTATATACTAATGTGTCTTCCACAGTTAAATTAACCTTCACTGTACATAGATTTATGACTTCTGGGTCTTCTAAAGATTGATGCATACCTGTCCATTATGAATGAGTGAAACCAGTATATATTTTTTGTATGCTTCAATGGCTATTGCACTAATAACGGACATTGGAGCTGTAACAACCTGAAAAATATGATGTAGGACTAGAACCCACAGATATAGTAGGTAACTTGGTCGCTTGAGGAACTTAGCTAAATAGAGATGACGTACATTGTGTAAAAGCTCCAAAGCTTTCCTCTAACGCTTTTGTCCAATACGTATCATCCCTCTGCCATGTCACAAATGAAATATTTCAGCAAATTTCCTTAAAAAGATCAAAGCTAAAGAAATTACACATTGAACAATGAACAAGCAATCTATGGCACATCGCATTATTGTAAGGGAGTTGCTCAGATGAATTAGCATGCTGCCATAGCATAAATAAGAAATGACAGACTGAGCAAGGAGAATTCAAGAAGCAAAAGCCCACATACAAATAATTCCAATCAACTAGACATTATCCTAATAATGAGCTGATAGCTAAAATTATGTCAAACTCACCCGTAATAGCAATAGAGAGAAAGATCTTTTGGCTGATCAACCTAAAAAAATGTCTTCATCTAAGATGGAGAAGCCAGATTTATAGCATTTGGACAACAAACAAAGAACAAGAAACTCAGGATGCAAGGGGGTCAAATGTTCTGAGGAGCCCTGAATCTTCTGAATTGCTGACAACATTGGTGCCACTACTCTCAATGGGGCATCAAGCTGCATAATATGATCTTTGAACCGCTTGCAAACATTGATGAACATCTGAGGCGCCAACTGAACTTGCTCCTTATCACACACAGTGATAAATCTGGCAGCGATCAAGACCACCGCACCAGCTTGCTCCTTTGAAATCGCAGCAGCTGTGCATGCCTCTCTGTCACAATGTACACACAGAAACACACCTTTTAAGTAAATCCAACCAAATTTCCAACACCAGTAACTAGATACTATAAACATCCTCGACCACCGATAATCCAAACACAATAACAGCATTCTCACTACACATAATCACACAATTCTGGTAAACAAGAGCCAAATCATATTCCTCGTTTCATTTATTCAAATTCTACCAGCTCATAACCTTATAAAAAATCAGCTTACTTAAAACACAATCTGTAACCGAAACACATTGCTCACATAGCCATCAGACTAAACCCTAAGCACATCAAACACGCACACAAAATCAAAACCGTAGAGATACCAAAGACTCACAGTATGTATAGGTATCCGAGCGAGTGTACGGTTGGTCGAGCTGGTCCAAAATCGGAGACTAATCAAATTAATCATGTTTGTACCAACCGAATTCTAACAAAGAAGATTGAAGAATCCAAATCGATGGATGCTATATAGATCTAAGCTTCTCCTGGACAGAATCATTTTGTTGAACTTGATTCCATTTACCGTCATGAATGATTTGATTGAGTAGTGTCACAGGTCGATCAATACATAATTTCCACAAGAGGCCAAAATTAAAAACGAAGTCGTACGTGGTCTGTGTATCTCATCCTTTCCACCAATACCTCCATCAAGACTTACGTTGGTGTCACTACTGGTGTCTCTCAAGTCTCAACGATAATTTTTTTGTTTTTGTTCAATTAATCTATGAAGAAAATTGTTATCTGGGTATTTCACATTCATTCTGTTCATGAGCTAATGATGAATTTCGGATCGAATTCATTCCGGGTATTTTTTTTAGTTGTTCTTTCTTTCGTATTTTCTCACAATATTTCTGAGCAATTGCATATAAGATATATAGATTGATCGATGCATATAGATCGATGCAGCAGTCGCTGCCGAGAGGGATAGAGAGGCCGAGAGGTTCCGCAAAAGAAGAATAACTGGGTATAGAGTAGAAATTAAAGGGTAAAAGAGAAAAGTGGCAAAAAAGTATTTAGGGGTGTGTATCTAGAGAAGAGGAATGTGTCAATAATTAGAATTGGTTTTAGATTTTGGATTATATTAGAAAAAGGTGTGTTGATCTTGGCTCTTTGGGACATTGTCATACTTTGCTGCAGTTTGAAGAAGCTCATGTTAAACATATTTTCAGGGAGTGTAACAATGGTGACAGCTAATTCTGTTTGATCGTCCTCTTACTCATGCTATGGAGAACTACATTGATGATTGTGCTGGTTTGACCAGAACAAGAAGAGTTGTTTGTGATGAGGAGTTTGTAGCGTAGACTCTTGTTTTTCTTTGTCTATGCCTGTTTTTGGCCACCTTTACACCCAAAAAAGGTGTGTTGATTCGCACATCTACAATCACTCTCTACACCTCCTTCAATAAATTTGTACAGTATACAACCAATTTTATCCTCAACTTTTTTCTATCTATATCTCACCCCTCTCTCTCTCTCTCTCTCTCTCTCTCTCTCTCTCTCTCTCTCTCTCTCTCTCTCTCAATATCAAGAGATCGAGGCCGGGTATAAAAACGCTTGAAAGATACTTGGTGTTGTAGACTGATCAATACAGAGTTACATGACAAATGATAAGATGGGGTTGCTGATGAATAGATAACACACAGAATCAAACAAAAATTACAATATTTGTTGGGCAATTTGATCATGGGTGATCGCTGTCTCGGTCTTGATCATCTACATACTTCAACAACGCACATTTGAGCTTCTGATCTCGAGGAAGAATATGATTGAACTAATTGTGAACTCGGATGACTTTATAATTAAATATGTGTTTTACCTTTCAAACAACATATTTGATCAAATTACTTGCTGGCCGGAGATCACATATGGGTAGCAATGAACGCTACTACTGAGATCTTCATTGATGTTTGATTTTTTTCTTCAGTTAGGGACATTTTAGGATTATAAAAGTTTCAAAAAAGTAAGGAGGTCTAAAAATTAATTTTAGAGGTATGAATAAACACACCTATTAGAAAAAAAGGTCATAAGTATTGATTTTAGATTTTGGGTTCTATTAGAAAAAAAGATCATAAGAGCAACTCTAACAACGTAACTTAATTTTTTTTTTCATTTTGTTCAAAAATATAGCCGAAACCTATTTTACCTATGTACTTTCAAAAATTTACTCAAACAATGTTACATATAATTTAGTTATATTTAAATGTATGATTGATTTTGATTGGTTGATGGAAAATAGATAAATAATTTACTTAGCTATTAATTAGTTTTGCAACCTATAACGAAATGATTTAATGATGATTATGACTTTATATTACCTATAATTCATATTTTCGATATAAGAATATAGGATGAAAACGTAAAATATAAGAATTTCTTAGTATAACTAATGAGATAAGGGATATGCTTGAATTGATTTTAAAGAAAAAACCTCATATTTCTACTAAAAATGAATTATAGGCCTTTGCTGGAGTTGCTCTAAATGCTGGATTTTTTTAGAGAATAGAAAACTTATTGAATATTTTTGGAAGGAGACCCCTTAAAATAATTTTTTTTCATTAACCCTTAATAAAATTAGTTTGACCAAAAAGAGGAACCAGAGGGAGACCTGAAGTGGTTCGGGTAGTTCGAGTCATATGGCAAAGTATGAAGAGGTGATCCAAACTTTTATAGCATGTCCACAAAGTGCACAAGTAAAGGAAACATTAGGGCGCATAAAAGTGCTCAAGCGATCTCTAGTCTTAAGACACTGGCAAATTAATAAACCAACTAAATATCTTAATCTTGTAAAGAAGCATAAGCATGAGCAGCAATGTCACTAATCTGAATATCAGAAGTTGATTTAATGGAAAATAATGGACCCCATGCCACATAAATTGATCAAAAGTAGGGAAAATAGGAAGTGGTATAGCTTCGATAATTTGAAGAGTGTCATGATCCAGAAAGTTTTAAATTAGATCAAGAGAAGATTTTAAATGTTCTGGGACCAAATTAATTAAAGGGTATGGAAAAACTCAATTGTAAAGCCATATGTTTATTTGAGAACCTTTACCAACAGACCAACGTAGACATTGATGTAAAATATTTCTTGCATCTAAAATGACTTTTCAAACACTTGAATTGAATGACTTGCCATTTTTGTAATATTGAAAAATGAATTTTTTTGTAGATATTTTTTAGAGACAATTTTAATCCACTAATTGTTCGGTTCCACAAGGATTTTCCAGCCTAATTTTATAAGAGCGGCTTAGTTGAACCTAATAGTAGGCCAAATACCCAACCCACTTTTTTCTTTAGGTAAGCAAACTTGCTTCCAATCAATAGTTGGGCTTTTACTGGCCCAGAAGAATGTTCGACATACAGTATCTAAACGTTTAGTAATCTTAGGACACTTAAAGCAAGAAATGACATGATTAGGCATGCCAAAATGTTTGATTTTAAAAGAGTTAATTTCCCGGCTCTAGAAAGAGTATTAGTCTTTCACCCGGAGAACTTCTTTTGTATTTTATGATTAATTCAACACTCCATCTTAGTATCGTATCACGTGTCCGATATTTGGGGACACTTGTGGACGTCGTGTGCAAAGTGTCACGTGGTAAGTTCCAAATAATTTTTGTTTGGATACTTGAAGACACTTCTTAGATAGTCGGAGACACTTCTTCGATACTTTTGGACACTTTAACACATTAAATAATATATATATATATTTGGTATGAGCTAGTCTTATCTCTCCTATAGTAAAGCCAAACCCTTTGTGTCATCGAATTCAGTAAATTATAAAGTTCTCCAAATTTTGCCCACAAAGAATGAAAAAAATCATTTCAGAGGAAAAAAAAGGACATTTATCAAAATTTCTCGTGAAAATCCGAACTTAAATTTTCGGGTACGAGTTCGGTCGGACAGGATTGTTTCGAGTTCGGTTCGGGTATAACAACCCGACCCGACCGGCCGTCTTCTCTGAACTCTTGAAGAACATCAGGCTTTTCTGGGTTGTTTTACTTCTATCCATTAATTCTCGGTTTGGCCACAAGCTCCGTAAGTCTCACTCTCTCGCTGGGCTCCTCCATTTTTGCTTCTACTAATTCGTATGCAAATCAATAATCCATGCATGTTGAGCTCAAGTCTGTTAAGTTTAGATTTTTAGTGATATATTTCTAAATTGATTCCTTTGGATACATTAATTGTTCATCACGATCTTGACAGTTACTTTGAATTGAATTCCTTGTTCTCTGCAAATGAGTCTAGTAGTGCATACATGAGAGGTCTTGCTGTGATTAAATTTGGTCGCCTTGTTTGGAATTTAGCTTTACGAAAACTGATGTACTGCTCTAATAGCAAAATTTGTATTCTGTAACTACAATAGACTCAATGCATAGCATAGGTCCATAGTTCCCCACTACATTTGTTGGGTGTGCAGCTTATAGTCCTAGATTTATTTCTGGTGTGCTTCGATAGATCTTGAATAACTGCGATGTTGCCTTGACAACATTCTACCTTATTTGTGTAAGAGCTTAGAGAAGAGAACTTCTTACCAGTCTTTCAATCAAAATTCCGGATTATTGTCAATGTTATTTTGACTAGAGCTAGAAAGATGACAGTGGGTGTAGAACAAAATAAGACTAGAAACTGCTGCTTTTCAACATAGAAATATACAAGTGAACTTGTAATACTTACATGCCTGTGAAACCGAAACTCAAAAGCCAACTAACATTCTTTCTTCCATAGTTCTTTCAACCCTGCACTTAATTAGACTACTTTAAAGGTTCTTCTGTTTTTGTCTATCAGCGCCGGATTTTAAGCCAAAAACTAGAATGTTCTATGTTGAAGCATTTCTCATATTGATGTTCAAGAAGACCTCGATTTCATCGATCAGACATTCATGAAAGGACTTGTGAGAATAAGCACCAGATGCATCCTGTTTCCATTTACTTGTGTCCATTGTCAAACTTTCCGAAATTCCTCTTTCCAACGACACCGACATTTCTGATTCTTTTCTTCACATTGCTCAATTGCAGTTTTTTTTCCTTTTCCTTATATAAGCACATTTTTTCATATTTGCATTCGGTAGAAAGAGGTCATCTGGGATTAACAATTATTTAAACCTTATTAAAGATATTGTTACCCAATAGAAGGCTCAATAGGAAGGAAATAACAAATTTAAATCTCTATTGATTGCTTATTTCTGTCATCTACTTGGATTATCTTATTAGACTTAGTACACCATTATGTAAACTATTAAGAAGTATAACTGTCTTTGTTTTGAACATATGAGCATAGCTTTAATTTGCAGTTTACACATGTAATTTATGTAAGCAAAACTTTACTGTGTTCTCCAATAACTTTATCAATAAGTACACAACATGGTAATCCTCTTTTGCATTTGGCCTTTCTTTCTCAGCTAAATCCCATCAAGCCCACCCCCAGCCAACACCACCATCTTGTTGTTGCGCCAGTATAGGATTTGTTCCTCTGTTTGCCAAAATATACCCGTTTTAATATTTAAATACCTACAACTCACTCTCTGTACACTTTCAGCAGAGTACAATAAAGGCTGTTGTGGAAGTCTGGAGATGCAAAATAAAGCAGTTCATCTCAGTTCTATGGTTGTTATTACTGTACTGATTTTCGTTGTCATGAATCTCTTGTGATAGTATGGTTTTCTTTTATTGAAAAAAAAAAATACAATCTGGGTTTCTTTCTTCTTTCAGAGAGATGCTATGCTTGATCTCTTAAGTCTTTGAAATTCAGTATCTGTGTATTTTGGGTTCATTGTTCGA
Organism: Geum urbanum; assembly: GCA_946800695.1. Lineage (NCBI taxonomy): Eukaryota > Viridiplantae > Streptophyta > Magnoliopsida > Rosales > Rosaceae > Geum > Geum urbanum. Next base: position 23,618,119 of record OX327009.1, on the reverse strand, counting down.
CTGCTTTAACGTCTTTTATGATTTTGTTTTCTTTCAAAGATTTTTGACAATGCATGAGTCTCCTGAGAGTCGTGAGAGTAAATTGGAGTGGAATCTAGCTTTGTTTTGTTCAATGAAGTATTTCTATTCAACAAAGCAAGGAACTCATAGCTTGAAATAAAAGTGCAGACCACCTGTTTGATAGGATTCAAAAACAAAACAAAAAAATGTAGTGATAACTCCAATGCAGAGCGTTTCAAATTGTATTAGATACTGTTCATGAAAGATAGAGTAATTCGTCCACGATATTATGTCATTTTTTTTGTAACATGTATTTGTGAAATCACAGATTGTTTGGAGATGAAGAAAGGATTGCACCCTCAGATGCAATGGGTATCCTATGTGACACAGAGTGGGAGATTAATGCATGTGATGATGACCAAGATACACCATGTTGGTAAGGTCTACCACTTGAAGGCGAAGCGGCAAATGGCTGAAAACCTTGGGCAGGTTGCCAAATTCAGGCAACGTTATGAGAAGACAGCCACTACTCAGAAAGAGGAACCTTGATTGGCACTTTGCTATGGAATCTGATTCTGGAAAATTATTGTTTCACAGCTGTTTGTTTTGTTTAACTTTGACGAAGGTTCCAATTTGATCACCTTTTTTTTTCTTTTCGTGTTTCCAAGTAAAATCAGGAGTTTGTTCTTGGTGCAAATGTTTGGTACGTTTCTATTTCTACCTTGATGGCAACTAGAACCAGAAAGAGGTCAGTGGGCTTTAGGTTGTTTTCAAGTGTTTAGCTCATTCTGATTCAACGGTGTGGCTCCATGATGATAATGATGTGGTTGAGGGCATGGTGTTGTTTTAAGACAAAATCCGCATAAATATATGGCACTGGCAACAACGGAGATTGAAGCTGTTTGAGGGCAATCCCACAAAGCAGATACTTGCTCACACTCCGGGGACCATGTTAGTTGATCCTGCCCAAGCAGTGCAGAAAGGAAGCCTCACACTTTGTGGGTTGTATTTGCCGAACTTCATGAAAAGCCGCATACAGTAGATCTTGTCAATGCAATAGTGAACTTTTTTTATTTTTATGATTTGGATCAATCAGTGTAGTGTACGATAGGATTAGAATACGTGACATCATTGATCACAATAAACAACTCACGAGATGCACTAGTGATTTTTCTCAGAAGCCTCGCAGATGAAGTAGTATAGATCGGTTATTAGGAATGCAGAGTTCTCCAGTGTATTTCAAGTAGCTCTCCCATTTCTAGAAACGGTTTTCATTGCTGAATGTTACAAACACATAGAAAAAAAATCATTAATACAATTTTCTATTCAACAAACAAAAAAAAGACTTATGTTGATGTCGTTTTTAGGCGCGGTATAAAAGCCTGGATCTTAACGAAGAAGGAAAGTAACAAAGTGAAGCAGAACTGAAGGAAGGGTAACAAGAAAACAAAGCTACTTCAACTCTGGGTCTGCTGGTCTCTTTGCCTAAACCTCTTCGTTAAGTTCAAATTTACCTAATATCTTTTTGGGTTTTTGTTTCTGATGAAACTAATTGAGTTACATAGCGATGAAAAATTGACCCTGTTGACGATTTTTGCAGTGTTATATATTGCTCATTTGGGTATTTGTTCTCGCTCAGAATTTCCGCAAAGGAGGTCAGGATTCTCTCTTCGAGATTTTTTTTGTTTTGTTGGTGTGTTCAATATGAAATGTCTTGCTGTGATGGATATTCGGGTTTAATGTGATCTACAAAGCTACTTCGGCTTCAGCTTTAATCTAATGTTGCATTGTTTCACAAGTAAAAGTTTTGATTGTTAATCTGTATACATTACCTGTTGGGAAGGTATAGGGTTTCATTTGCTTATGGTATTTGAAGTTGATCGGTATAGAATAAATGTATTGATTCTTTCAGAAGATCTTGACTTCTTTATGTAGGAACTAGGATATTGCTGTACCAGTCTTTAAATCTAATTCGGGTTTATTAACTACAGCTAGAAATATGTCTTACAAGATGCTACAAAGTTTTTTAGGTTCGAGAGTAATGTGTTCTTAAGAAAGTGTTGAATAGACTGCCTCTTGATTTCTTTCTCTCCCTTTTTAGTAACATATGGACTTTGTATCTGCAGAAATGGTAGCAGTAGAAATATTACAAAATTGTTTCAGGAACTCAAACAAAATAAAAAGACTGAAAGAATATTAAGAACCATATCCTGCTGTTAGTTTCTAGTCTGGCATAATACCAGAGAACCTGTAGTATTCACATGCCCCCCAAAACCAAAACTCAAAGGCCAACCAGAACTTACTCTCTTCCGGCATTGTTATATCACTGCACTTGAATTGAATTCAAAGAACTTTCTATTTCTTTCCATCCACACCACCGAGTTTTAAAATGGTGCACCAGTGTGGAGCAACTGCAGTTTACCCGCCTATGGCCACGGACAGCCTAAAAGCATAAGGCATCTTCAATATTCTCTTCCATTCTTGTCTTCTCGAGCTTGCCAAACTGACATTCAAACAACACCTGCATGTATGATGCATTTCCTGGCTGATCATCGTTACATTTAAACCATAGTTCCTGAACTCACGCGCTTGGAATGACTAGACATTCTGATTTGGAGTCCTGTTAATCCGGATAGTATTGGAAAGTCTTGATCCAAATGTTGGTTCTCTCATTATCCTTAGGCCTGGCTTGGTTCGGGTTTGTGTATAAAATAATAGGACCCGAACTCGAATCCGAATTGTACAACACGGGTTAGGGTTGAGTAATTTTTAAGCAAACTCGAACTCAAAGTACATAGTTTATAATGCATACTACATAATCCCACCATACTAGATCGGTAAATCCATTAGATCTTTATAACCTATTACAACACTTCAAGTGCGCACAATATAAAAATAAGACTTAGAGAATATTAGTAGCCACAAAATACTCAAATTTAAAATGGAGAACCTCAATTAGCAATTTAATGACAATCAAGTCAGTATACAATTAAGTCTATTAAAATTAGGGTTGCATTATATAAGTGGTCGAAGTAATTCTCCCCAAATTGATAAAAATAGAGACTTACTTATTTTGATGGCTAACATCCTACCATACAACCCCGACTGTGCTGCCCACTCCTCCAATTAGCCACTGCAGAAGTTATCCATACCAAAATGAAAATTAGTTTTTTCTTTTCTTTTTCTTTTCCGTACCTGATAGCAATCACAGCTCAAAAACCATGAAATTTATGTTAATCATTCCTTACAATCAAGGTTGAACTAGAAGCTTTTTATGTTTCACATGATGGTGAGCTTGTTTTGGGTTTCTCTGTTTTCCAGATAATTATGTGAGGTGTGCAAACATAAACAAATTCTGTGTCAATGTTGTATATCCTTAGATGGGCATATATTGGGTTTGCTTCTGATACACTGCTCTCTGAGTGACATTGTAGAGAGACATATTTGGGCTTTGGGCTTCTATCCGTCCATGTAACCCAAAGAAAAAGAAGGGTTTCATTTTCTTTCTTATGTATTTAGCTACACAACTATCCACATACTGTGTTCTTGTAGCGATCTAGTAACTTTAATCACGATTTGGAATGATAGTAAAAATCAGTCACCTTTTTCTATTCAGTTTGATGAAGAACATGAGAGGGGTTTTATGGTTTAGGTTTTATTTAGGAAAAAATTCACCCGTGGTACCCATACTCTTTCTGCTATACCTAAAAGGGTCTCAAACTTTAAAAATTATCAGCAAAGTACCCAAACTTTTAAAAGCTATTATTGAGATACCTGTGTCAATTTTCCGTCCATTCACCGTCACTATTGTTGACGTGACAATTTTGTTTTGGGTAAATAAGTAGTATTTTAGTCAATTAACATATGTTATAACTTAATGAATATCAAAATAATACACAAACTTTAGTTATGATATCAATGTCATGCCCAAAATTTCTGGTGAAAAAACCTCCGCCAGAGCACACCGTGAACCATCACCAGGGGCGGGGCTAAGGCAACGCTACCCTCATTTTAGGGAGTCCATAAACCTAACATTTCCAAATTAACCCAAGAATAATTCTTTCTATAGCAACAACATCCATTCGGTACACAATTACGTGCAAAACAACATAAAACTTTTGCCAAAAATATTCTGCCAGAATCACCGCCGCCGGTGGCTCTGTGGCAGCGGCATCACTAATTTTGGTGAACCGAACCTGTATAGACTTGAAATCAACCCAATAAGAACTTTCTCTTCTATAACAAAGTCTAAATCAGCCTCTAAGTAGTCGAATTTACCTTGAATCGAAATCTCCAATAAACTTCAATCTTTCGGTTCTCCTTCCTCGAAAAGAATTGGAGCAAGTTCTTAGTGTGATTAGCTTCTTGGTGATGAGGGTTTCAAGGCTCAGTGGTTGACATGGCTTGATTTGACCCAGAAATGCTCGTCCCTAGAAAACTAGGGCTTTGTGAAATCCGGTGATTTCTCTACGTCGCCACGGTTTCTCCAGCAAACCATATAGATTGAGATTAAGGGCAAAAGGAAGAGGGGGTTGAGATGCTTCTTTGATTCATGAGTCAACTGTTTTGAGGGCCGGCTGGTGACGGAGCTTTGAGGCCACGGGAGAGAGATGTGAGAGAGGAGAGAGAACCGTGTGGGAGAAGAGAAAAGGAAGTCTGGCCAAATATGAAAAAGGGGCATTAATGTCTTGTTTTTTTAATTGCCACATCAGCAAATTGAACGGAACTTGACAGAGCAGACGGAAAATTGTTCCAGGTCTCAATAATAGTTTTTTAGAGTTTGGGTACCTTGCAGATAGTTTTTAAAGTTTGGGACCCTTTTAGGTGTATCAGAAAGTACCATAGGTGAATTTTTTTCCTTTTATTTATATATAAATCTCTCATAATTATGTGGTGTCAATAGTTATTGAGACCTAAGTCTTGATCCAGCCCACTTGCCCGGTTCTTTCATACTCGCATTTTTCTCCCATTGCTACCTGTAACCCTTTGATTGATGCAGGACTGTGACTCACTGCCTCTTCTCGGTGGAATGGCGAATCAGCAAGTGCAATCTCTACGGCCTTGGTTTCTTGATGCAGTGCCAGTCGTTGTGGTTCTCCTAATAGCCGCTCATGTCCTTGCTTTGGTATGCTGATATTTTTTACATCCTTTTTGTTTATTCCTTTAGATTCTATATCTGATTTTTTATTCTCCTTTTGCATTATGATAGATCTATTGGATATACAGATTAGCTACTGAGAAAGATAAAAATCCCCCGAGGAGAAAAGCACACTAAGGAACAGGTTGGTTTGTCACAAAAGGAAAAAAAAACTATTTGTTGATGTTATGTGGGAAGAATGTGAACGAAGTTCGACTAAGAGCTAGTGGTTGTAATTTAGTGCAGTTGCATTACTGGTTGTATTTTCTGCTTGGGTTATGTTATTAGAGCTGTATGGTTGATACTGAAGACAATTAAGGTAGCTATTAATTAGTAAACAAATACACTTCCTAATCACAAATCATGTTTCTTCTGTTCTAGTTGGTTTGCTTTGGGTTTGTTCCGGGGTGCTTTGGTTGTGTCCTCACCCTTTGTATGTCCAGTTCATTTTCAATAAATTCTGACTAGGGACGTTGAGTTAGCCCCTGGTCTGCATTAAAAAAAAATTCTTCTGTTCTGTTCTAAATCTACTTTTACAGTCAATTTTTTTTACTGTACTATGGAACTAATACTTGTAAAACTGTTGCCTTCTGTCTGTAGATATCCAATTTGATTCTTAATCTGTGCAAATATACATTCAATATTTGCATACGCATCTATGATTCTCAAATAACATAAGCAGCGGTAGTTTCTATAATTCACATCCGAGATCCATCTTAATAGGCTGCTGGCCATTTTCAACACAATGCATCCTATGCTTCTAAAAATGCACCTACATCAATACCATCTTTTGCACTCACACACTCGTGTATATATAGTAGAATTGTAGTAGAAGCTTACACATTATTATCATTAGATCTTGTTGATGAGTTGCTTTACTGTCAGTATGAACTGAACTATGTCTATATGACTATATGCCTGTCCGGAAACGTAACGATGTAGCTAGGAACAAAACGAAATGAAGGGAGACGTACCACAGTGATACATTTGTCTTTCAAAGAACATGAACACCAAAATGTTGGTGTGAACTCCATGAAGTGAAGAATGTGTGCTCTCTAGGATTTCAATTCTGATATGAACTGTTGGTGATTACGCAACCAAATGACTCGAAATTTGTACTATTGATAACCGCCAACTCAAAGATTAAGTTGCATTTGTACAAAATTTCGAATTCAATACGACTGCATGACACTTGTTGAGTTTCTCATACAATTACCACTCCATTCATGCCTTAGTCTTAAAGCAATAGCTTCGATAGTGACTCCATTTGATAAGAATTAGGAAAGAAAGACGAAATTCCTTTCAAAATTTTGAAAAATATTTTGATTTTGGAATATGTACTCAACTCCATTTGCTTCTCTAATCAGTTTTATGATCACTGGGGGAAAGTTAAAACAAAATATAACAAAAATTGTTCGAAATTAAATAACTTTTTTTTATCTCATTCAATCAATCAGTAATAATTAATGAGCAATTACATAAGCCGGTGTTAGAAGGTGGTGCTCCGTGGGAAGTATGTGATGGTGTATTTGCTGCAATAATTGGGAAGACTGTTGGTTAACCCATACTGGCAACTTTAAGACAGAAGTTCTGTTGAGGTATCCTACAACTACTTACTCTAGTATCACGACTTTTTCATATAATCGACAATATTTATGAATACTTTTGATATTGATTTGGGTGCGGTGATTGATTTTATCGTCAGTAAGTATTGATCAGTCTCTGGTTATTTATTTAAACGGGTTAATTATGTCGATTGACTTCGGATGGAAGACGTAGTATTTTTCGAGACGCCTTTGTAGACGCACAAAATGTCAAAAACGAAGTTATGATAAAGAAGTTATGATTAATGGATATTTTGATTTACGTTGTTATAAATTTTACATATCTGTATATGGACTTTCCTGTTTAGGAAAGTATGTTTTGGGTTTGATCTAGGTCAACTCTCTCTCCCAATGAGATATATAGATAGATAGATATATATATATAGAGAGAGAGAGAGAGAGGAGTTGTTGTGGTTGTCAGCTGGCAGTGCGAAGCCGCAAAGCCAACTCTGGCAGTGAAATCGGTCGAGTTTGATTGGCTTTGTCATTCTAGTCACCGTTGTCGCCGTTAGCTTCGACCACCTTCAACCGATTTCGAGGTATGAACTGAGAGCCATTGAGTTCCTATACCTATTTGTATATGAGTACATGTGCATGCAGGTAGTTTGGTTCTGATCGACCCATAGTGGTCGGCGTTGCAGTAGTGGTTGTTGACATTTCTAGACGACGAGGATAAAGGGATCTGGTCCCTCTCCCCATTTAGATTTGGTTGAGACTAAGCTTGAGGATTTTTGTAGCATGGTGGCGACGCCGATTTGATTTTTCGGCCAAATTGGGCCAGTTTGGCTTTTCGGCCGATTCTGGCTATCTCGGTTGGAATTTAGGCATCAGTGTGTAGTTAGGTAGTGGGTCGGGCTCGTTGAGAACTTTCGATTAATGAGTTAATCGCCACCATCAACAATGTTCACCGACAAAGGCGCATGAACTACACGTGTCGTCGCCTGTGGCCGCCCGTCTGCTGGGAAATATTTTCGAAATCATGCCGAGTTATATGCCATTAGGTTCGTGTCGGCGATATGAACGTTGTTGTGAGGTTTATTTGACGTTTAGGCTTCATCAACCCAGTGGATAGACGGTGATGATGCATGTGGCCACCAATGGCAGTGCGGTCGACAGAGAAATTATGTGTGTTCTATAACGTTACAACTGCTTCATTGTAATGAGATTGTCAGATAGGTTCTTCGACTAGATTAGTCAAATTTGATATCAGATCGAGTACTTCCTCTATTACATGATTATTTATTGATTTTACAAAATTCAAATAGAGTCGGGTTTTCACATATATTTTGTCTCCTTGTTTATTTCTCCTCATTGTTCTTGAAATGTTAGATTACTTGAGAAGTATTTCTCCTGTTGTTATGGACATATCTTGTGCCATACAATTGATCCTAGGACTCTGGGACATGACTGCCCAATTTGGTTAGTAGTGCCTATGTGCTTGCCAAAGGTATTATTACATTACCTACCTCAAATTTTTGGAAGACCTATATGGGCTCCAAGTGGCACATGTTGCCATGATGTGTGTATGTGTGTTAAAAACTTATTAGGATTATCTATCCACTTGTATGCAATTTTGATTTATGATGATTGAGGTACGAGTTTAGTGCATTATGTGTGAGTAGGTTATAGAGACTGACTTACATTTATTCTGTGATTGTCCTTCCATACATCTGATCATTAGATCGATTACTTTGGGTTTTGGTATTATGGCTACAGACTTCCAGTACGTCAAGCTTGTTCCCTTGCCTTGTTCATTGACCAATTTGCACGTCTAGTTGTGTTGACTTTCTTTGGAAAGGCCAGAATGATATATTGTGGAATCAGGTGGAGTTTGTTGGCAACTCTGTGAGGATATCGGGCATGAACATTATGTTTTGGTGAAGCCAGCTCCTGCCCAACCAACTCGACAACCTCAAAGTTAGGCTTGTCCGCCAATTGGTAGTTAGTCTAATTATGGTATCTATATGGATGAACCTTTTTACGATAATTAGGCAAAAAAGGTGTAGGTGTGGTGGTGTATGACTGGTTTGGACGCTTTGTCATGACATATGCTTGTCGAGCATAGGGGCAGTTTTCTCATTTTTCAATAGAGGTTGGTGTTTGGTATGAGGCATTTTCGCTTGACTTTGGACTACGTTTTTAGTCTTATTCGCTTTAGATCTTACGTAGAATGCATGATCTTGATACGGTTTCAGCTGACTTCAGAGAATCTTGTGGGGATGTCCAGATGTTGTTTCATCAACTTCCCAATTTTACTTTTATGGATCTTCAAAGGGAGGGTAATTGTATCATTCCGCTCATATTATGGTCAAATAGGCCTTATATAATTTTATTAGCCATGCTGATTTCTATTTTGTATCCTCTTGCTATATATATATTGTCGAAAGGATATGCATTTCATAAAAGAAGAGGTAACCCCAAGGAACAATACAACAAAGGGCTAAAAAAAATTACCAACTTACCAAGTAAGACAGATGTCGTAGCATAAGATCGTCCAAAACAAGAGGAAGCTCAAGATACATAACCAAAAAACTAGAGAAAAGAAAACTAAAATGGGCACTAAGAACTTATCAATGTGAACAAGGGAGACCATCATTCACAAGCACATCAATCAATGAGGTTGGAGGTTTAGTGACCCAAACGTCAGTACACAACCTCGAAAGGGCAAGCTTAGCGGTAACATCGGCTACTCGGTTCTCTATTCTATAAATTCATTCCATCGACTTGAACTTAAGAAAATATTTAAGTCAATGAAACTCATGCAAATAAGAGAAAGTTTTTCAATTTGTATCATTAACACACCTTCTTGTATCTTCGACCAGCTCCTTCGAGTCACACTCTACCATTATGGTACTTTGAAGGCCTAGGTTTTCCACAAGTAACATCCCGAGAACAAGAGCAGCAGCCTCCACTTCAATTGGAGAGTCCGCCTTTACGAGTGAAGCAGATGTAGCAATAAAACCATTCCACCATGATGGTTCCTGATTATAGTTCCCCCCAGTTCTAGTGTCTTTTGCCCACGCCCCACCCAAATTAAGTTATGGCAACCAAAGTGTGAATGTGACTAAGTAGCAGATGCATTACCATTGACCAAACTTGGAGCCAAACTCCCAGCTAATGAAGATCTCACCTCCATAAACTCAAAATGCAGACGAATGGCAGCTAGCTACAATTACCTCAGTACGGTTTAGAGGTTTCAACTGATAAATTGCAACACGTACACCTTGCTTTCTTGATGTTCCACAACATACAAAAAATTAAGGGGAGTGATTCTCACTCTCCTTTTCTCTCTCATGTTTATTCATACACTCTCATTTTCTATCTTCTTTTTATTATATATATATTTTTGCTTACCAAACTATCCTCAACCTTTCTCTTATCAACTTCCCTTATTAAAGGTTATTTTGGTAAATAGAAAGAAAGAATTGAATAAATGAAATAATAAAATGAAGAGGAGAGAGAAAAGGGGAGTGTAGGAATAAGGAAGAGAGAAAAAATGGGAGTGTGGGAATCACTTCTCAAAGTCAATGGGAGAAAGTCTTGACTTGAGACATATGCTAGGAAGCTCTGTATAACCTTAGACAACCAAGAATCAAGAGTTGAAACCTGTTGCTTATAGACTTTGAGACCCAAAACACTTCCAAGTCGAATACAATCAGTCCACAGGAACATGCAAGACTAGGTAATGTTCAGTATACTCTCCCATTGATTCCCACAGTGGGCGCAAAGGGCTTGTAACAATTTTCTATGGAAAATATTGGCCAAAGTAGGCACAAAATTGGAGAATTGGAGATTTCTTTCCATAATAAAAAAATACTTGATCTTTGGTAATGTCTCGGAGGACCACACCAACTGCCATAATGAGGCATCAACAAAATAGGACGAAGAAGAGGCAAAGAGGTTAGGAGGATTACGATGGATAGTATGATAGCTAGACTTTGTTCCAGATCTTTGTTCCCACCCTGAGTCGAGTGATCAACTTGGCTTTATCTCTTAGAATAAACTGGACAATATGCTTAATATTCTAGAAATTAGATTTAGAAGCAATAACTAATACCAGCAACCAAAAGAGGAGTAAATCTATTTTGAGAGGGAAGAGGAAGTAAACGCCCATTAGACGATCCATGAACCTATCTATCTTTCCAGAAATCAACTTTCCTGTCATTATTCACTAGCCATCTAGAATTGAGCTTAATGGTAATCCTTCATGCTAAGGCTACTCCAAGCCCACGAGGCACTACATCCCTTTTTGGTCACAAAGAAATCACCGTGGTTAAAATACTTGTCTTTCAAAAGTCAAACGCCCATAGAGTTAGAATTTTTCAGTCCTTCATCATTGCTTTGCAAGTAAGGCGAAATTGAAACTCTCATGGTCTCGGAAGCCAAAACCACCATCTTTCTTGCCTTTACAAAACTTCTTTCAGGACTACCAATGCAACTTGTTCTTTCCCTCGATCTTCCCCCACCAAAATGAAGCGGTATTGGCATTAATTGCAGAGCATAAAGTCTTCGGCATCTTGAAACAAGCCAATACCTGCCCTGAGAAAGAAATTCATATTGCCACCCCACAATTTTCCCTTTTACTTTATCTTTAATATAAGTTAATGCCTAAATTTTGGATTTACCCTAAATTGAGGAGAGATTGAGATACTTTCCAGGAGTAGTAAAAGCAACAATTTCAAAGATAGAAGTGACGTCATCTTGAATAGAGAGAGGAGTGTTGGATGTGAAAAACAAAGAGGATATACCCATATTCACCACCTGACCTTGAAATAGCCTATTTGTTTTGCAGCCCTCAAGATCTCATCCGCTAAAAATGGGGTTGTTAGTAAATGGTTTTGTTGAGCCGAGATTATACTCTCAATTTCAATCCAGGTAGTATCCAAATTTCTCGGAACACTAGTAGAAAATGAGGAAGAGAAGAACTTCTCAAACTCTCCTCTAATGGCATTCTCCTCTGTAATCACATGATCATCTCCTAGATCTAACTTTAACACACAATTCTGTAGACGTCTACAAATGGTGGAGAGGTGAAAACAATCTGTGTTGCGATCACCGACATTTAACCAATTCAAGTGAGAACGTTGCTTCTAATAACAATTTTCCACCTCCTAGAGTCGACCATTCTCAAATTCTAACCCCCTCTATCTTAAGCGATCAAGAACAAGAGCTGGTTAAAGAGAGACAAGGTCACCGAGCAACACATTAGTCATCTTTTTTCTGTTTGGGTTCTTCATACTCCAAGTAGATAAAGCTCTATGGCAAGAGCTTAGGCTCTTTGACCAATTCCTTTATGGATTAACAGAACAGCTAACATTTCATGTGTTTGCAAAAATGTTCTCACATTATGGTCCATAAGCCAAGCCACTTTGAACTTAAACTACCTAAAGGGCTTTTCAACCACAGTACTTAGAAGAATGAACAACTAAGGAAAAGTGGTCTGAACCAATACAAGAATCATGTTCCACAACAACACTTGGCCACGCCTTTGGCCAAAAGGAATTTATAACCGCCTGATCAAGCCTCTCCCTAATCAATCATTTCCATCTCGTCTATTTTCCCAAGTAAATTGTTGTCCACAAAAGCCAATATCAACCGGTCCGTTTAAATTCATAAAGCTTTGCATGAAGCGAGGGTGATTCCAGCGAAAAGAAACACTACAAATTTCTCCGAATGAGATAGAATTTAGTTAAAATCCTCTAAAGAAATCAAAGGGAATCCTATCATTTTTCAGAAAATTAGAGGTTAATTCCCCAAACTCCACCTTGTCACATTGGTAAGAGGGCCCATAATACCAAGTTGCTTTGAAAGTAATCCCATTCGAAACCTGAGTAATGATTATATCGGTGCTTATTTTGTTGAATAATCTGAACATTCACTTCATGTTTCCACCATAATGCCAGACTTCCAGTATCATTCACAAGTTCCACTAAAGTAAATATATGAAATCCTTAGTTGTTTCCTAATCTTTGAAATATAAAAATCCACATTCTTTGTTTTAGATAAGAAACGATCAGAAGGACAAAATTTGCGGGTGATATCACTTAGCTTACAAACTGTCAAGAGACGTCTTAAACCTTGACAATTCTAAGCGATTAGGGGAATCGTAGCTGGCTAGTAGCTGCATTAGGTCAACCACCACATCTCTAGAGTGGGGAATGCTCCTCCAAATGATTAGACACAATCCCATTGCTAACAACATAGTCTGAATGAAGCTCAATAATGCTCAATATCTTGGAGTGCTTCATAGAATCGCATTCGAGATGAAGATTCACACTAGGCGCCTCAGACTTAGAAGATTCTTTGTGCTTATAGACTACTCAAAAAGTTCTCCCAGCCTTCCTTTTTGAGGCATCACGACCTTGATTTTTCCAACCAACAAATCCAAGACTCTGTCCACCTTGTCACAATCAACAATCGCCCCACTTGCCATACCCAATGCCAAGGAGTCAACCACCATCTGATTTCTAGAACCTAGATGTCGCCTATTGGGATCCACAGCCGGAGAAGGGAATGACGACTAAGTATTAGAGATCTTCTTGTGAGATTTATTGTAAATTCGCAAACGTCGGCCCTGACAACCCACTAATGGAATAGTAGTGCTAACCTCTTGTTCATCATGAACACGTCTTGGAGCACCACCGAGAAAGGCACTCGAGTTGCCGCTAGTAACCGCCACCCTTTGGACACAAAGTGGAAGAGCTCCAACCCAGCCCGGAAGCTAGACATTTACTACAAGAGAGTTTGAACACCATGTTGTATCACTCGAGTTGCCGCTAGTAACCGCCACCCTTTGGACACAAAGTGGAAGAGCTCCAACCCAGCCCGGAAGCTAGACATTTACTACAAGAGGGTTTGAACACCATGTTGTATCACTAAAGTGATATTTTCTCATCGCATTTGATCATTATACAGTAATAATGATAAATTATCGTTAAAAGAACAAATTTATATACATTTTTATACTATATAGTGCAACATTTTATCACAACAGTTTTACCGGACGGTGAAAACTGGAGATGATTAGTCCCCAAAATAGACACCAGAAAATTTCTGTTTCAATGTTTAAAAATTGAAAAGAAGAAATTAGGAAAAACAAAGAAAATTTCTGCCAAGCTAGAAGAAATCATCAAAAAGAAAATGAAATAAAGAAGAGAAAGATTCAAAACTCAAAAAACAAGAGAAGAGGAGAAGGTCGTCATACACAGATTATCTTTCTCTCTCAGAGCCCAATCACCTTCTTCGTCTTCTTCGTCTTCTTCGTCTTCGCCATGATCACTTTCCATTACAGCTTTTAATCTATATATTTACACATCTGCCCCTCCCCCCTTCAGATCCAGGAGAACAAGACCAATTCCGATTTCGAGCCATGAGCGACTTCTCGGGTCTCTTGAGCTCCGATTACGGCTTCAAGCCCTCCGGCAAATCGGCCCCAATGTCCAATTCTTCTTCTTCTTCTTCTTCAAAGAACCCGACTTTCGATCTCGGATCTACTACTACTACTGCTCGCTCCACAACCTCCAATTCCTTCAACGATCGCGACTCGATCTTCGGGGCTCCGAAACCCCATGACTTCGAGAACATCTTCGGCGGCTCGGCCCGATTCTCCTCCACCAAGTCATCCGCCGACGCTGAGCCTTTCGACTTGGATTCCATGTACGGCGATTCCGGCTCGAAAGGGACGACGACGCCGGATTCGGGACCGGTTTTCGACAAGCCGGTTTACGACGACGACATTTTCGACGGCGTCGCCGGGCTCAAGAGCTCAACTGCCAACGACATTTTCTCCGCCGTGTCGTCGCCGCCTTCGCGGACGAGTAATAGCGGATTTGACGACCTTCTCGGCGGGTTTGGAAAGGCTGAGCCGCCGTTGAGGCCGCCCCAGTGGTCGTCGAAAAGCTCAAAAGGGGTGCCGGGCTTTGATGACTTGTTACCTGGGTTTGGAGGTAGTAGTAGTCCTCAAACTGAGAGGTATGCTGCCTTTTTGTTCTGTTATACTTTTGTTGGATTCACTGTCAGCTTTGAATTTCGACCAATTCTAGCCAAAAAAGTTTGATAATTTGAGTGGTATTGCTAGTTTAGTGTTTACTTTGGTAGGAAACTTTTTTGAGCAATGTTTGTTACTCGAATTGGATCACTTGCGTAATTTGTGTTTTACCAGTACTCATTTTCAAGTTATATTGAGGCCTAGGTGTGGGAATGTTGTTGCACTTTATATTTATATTGTGTTAAATTGGCATTTACGGCATGTGGTAATCTGTTGTGTTTAAAATTGTTTGATGTATTCTAAGATTTTAGGTTTTGATTCAGTAATGTAGTGTTGATAATAATCTACACTGTGGGTAGAATAAAAATAAAGGCGCACAAACAATACGTGGAAATTTGTAATTCAGTAGATGAACATGTCAAACTTTGTTGCTGTCTCTCTATTTCAAGATATCCTGACTATTCAGAGTCGAATTGGTTCTTTGAAGGAAAACTGATTTGCTAGAATCTCTATACTCGTGTCCGATAAGGAGAAGGCTGAACATAGCTAGTAGAATTAATGATCCCTGTCTCTATGGTATAAGTATATTAGCTAGTGGAAGAATGTTGAGATGCAAAGAGATGGTAAATATGATCTGACATACTTTCAGTTAGGCAAAAAGAATAAAGACAACTTGTCACCTCGAGCTATTAGCAAATTCCTCCACACCACCCTAATATTTCCAACAATACATTTCATAGAACCAAACCCCCTTTCTTCCCAACAAGATCGTTGCATCTCACAATAAGGGCATCACATGCAGCTGGATTTCCCCAGCTCATTCGGGCTGCCGTAATGATCTGCTTCACAAGTGTAGTGTAATTGAAGAATAGCAGCAGATGATTCGAACTTTCCGCAGTGGACACAATATGGCCATCAGTCGGATGTTATGCTCCATTTTTTTGTTTCTAGCTTCAGGAGAATGTTATGCACTTATTTTGGGAGGTAGGAGTGGGCTGGAACTCCATCAGAGAAGACTCAGAGGAGTGACTTGTCAAGAGAAAATCCTATGGCTTTTGGCACAAGGAAAAAAAAAACCAGAATCTTTCGGGCTTGTGGGTGCTAGCTGTAGTTTGGGGGGTGAATTATATATTATTTGAAACCTATGGTGGGAGCGAATCAACTTTCAGTCATCCTTATGGGCCTATATAGAAGAGGCTGTTTTATATCATATTAAGTGCATGGAATTTGATCATGTTGGACTTCCAGTGTTTATATATATTGTTAAGTTTCTTTTAGTCTTATATAGTAAACTCTGTAGCTTATTTTAGTATGACGATATGTTATACATCTATTTATATTTATCATATTTGTTTTTTTATCAGGCCAAAATCAGAATCCAATTGGCCCCCAGAAACAAGTACCAATGCGACTAAATCTACTTCCAAGGGGATCGAAGATCGCTTTGGAGTGACAGAGCAGTATAATGACCCCTTGGAGGAAATGAGTAAACTTTCTAATTCTGGAAGCTTGAAGGCTGATAATTCGTCTGTTGATAATGGGCGAGCATTTGATGATTTGGATCCTTTTGATGGCCTCGGGAAGTCAGTCCCAGCATTTTCATCTGGGAGGAGTTACAGGGGAAAGGACAGTGGTAATTTAAGGGCAGATACAAGCACAAATAATGGTAGAGGTTTAACTAGTAAAGAATCGACTGAGAAGTCATCTGTGAGGAGTCCTGATAACCATCAGTCTCAGAAGAAGGTTCCTGTTAGTAATCCCTGGGATTCTCATCAGACCTTGTTTGACATGCCTTCAGTTTCAACAGATTCTTACAAATCTTCTGGTCAAGCTGTATCTCCACCTTCTTATGTACACGTCAAGGATGCAAATGTACAGCCGGATAGGTCTCCCATATCTGAAGGAAACTTAGATTCATCTGATAATGATATATGGCTTACAGTATCAGAGATCCCTCTAATGACTCAGCCTACTAGTGCTCCGCCACCTTCAAGACCACCACCTCCAAGACCAGTGCAGGTTTCAAAGCCAAGAATGGGCTCTCCTCCCACGAATTCAAGAAAGAAGGCAAGTGAATCCTCTACTCAGTTCGTTCCGGCTCCAAAATCAGCCACTGCTGCAGCTAGGGGATCTGGTGTTTCTTCAGTTGACGAACATGAGGATTTTGCCATGGGAAAGAGCCAAAGAAACTTTGATGAGCACGCAAATGGTCATTCAGGTGAAGATTTGGAGATGAATTCAGTTGCTGATGCCATGAAGGAGGCGATGGATAGAGCTGAGGCTAAATTCAGGCAGGCAAAAGAGAGAGGAAGTACCAAGTCTACGAGGAGTAAAGAAGCACAGGAGAAGGAAAAAGAACGGCTGCACAGGGAGAATGAAGAAGAAGATATGGAACAGAGGAGACAGGAGAAAGAAAGGGAAGCTGAGAGGGTGTGGGAAGAAAAAGAAAGAGAGCAAAGGAAACTTGAGAAGGAAAGGGAGAGATCCAGGGAAAGGGATATGGCCAGACAAGCTGTGGAAAGGGCTACTAGGGAAGCACGTGAAAGAGCGGCAGCTGAAGCTCAGTTAAAGGCCGAAAGGGCTAAAGCTGAGAGAGCTGCTGTTGACAGGGCAAATGCTGAAGCTAGACAACGTGCTGAAAAGGCTGCAGTTCAGAGAGTTCAAAATGAAGCTCGGGAAAGGGCTGCAGCAGAAGCAAAGGAAAGAGCAGAAAGGGCTGCCGCAGAAGCCAGAGAAAGAGCAAATGCAGAAGCTAAGGAAAGGGAAGCTGCAGCACGTACAAGATTGGAGCGTGCTGCAGTAGAGAGGGCGGCTGCTGAGGCCCGTGAAAGGGCGGCTGCTGCTGCAAGGGCAAACCAGCAAAGGAATGAAACTGATCTTGATGACTTTTTCAGTGCGGGTCGAGCTAGTAGTGCACCGCGACCCAGGGCTAATACATCGGTGAGGACAAGGTTGCAAATTATATTTAGCTGGCATTAATTTTTTTTAGATTTTAACCAGCTGGATGTATATTTCAGGATCCTTTCGGTGCTCCTTTTCAGAACAGACAAGAGCCTGAAGCGCCAAAGACATCAAGGACAACTTCCTCGAACATAAAAAAAGTGTCTTCGACCACAAATATTGCTGATGATCTTGCATTCATTTTTTCAGGTAGTTTGGTACTATATATATTATGGAATTCTGTAACTTAATTGTAGATATTCTTGCCTTCCAATTATTTTGCGTATTCTGAGCTTTTGTCATAATTTTGGCAAATAGCTGCTCCATCATCTGATCAGTTCCAAGAAGTTGAAGGAGAAACTGACGAAAGGCGAAGAGCCAGGCTTGAACGACATCAAAGGACCAAGGAGCGTACGGTATGTATCTCTTTCTATATGCCTTCTTCATCTTTGTTCCTTTTATGAAATTAGAAAAGAGTACATTCCATTCAGTCTGGACAGGTTCATGCAGCTCATCATCTGTATCACATTTTACACTCTGATATGGTTTCTGAGAAGTTGAGATTGCCATCTCTGTTTTTCAGGAGAAAGCACTCGCTGAAAAGAACGAGCGAGACCTTCAAGTCCAAAGAGACCAAGCTGAAAGAGATGTAAGTAACTCTTGTTTGCCATGAGTTATTTATTTATTTACTTATTTGTGTCTATATAATGCACATTCATGATTGGAACAGTCCGGATCTGATGGTCAATTAATTCTTGCTCACATGTGCTCAGTTGCCATTAGTTTCAAATTCAAGGGTAGAGAACAATGGGGCAGTATGATTGAGTTTATCTACTATAGTATTGTCCACTTGTGAATTAGAATCTACAGGCAGTTGACACGAAATCTATTTGTCAAAATGGAACCCTGCCATTGGTGTAACTATATATCTCTAGAAGCTATTATCATACTACTACATTGCACAGATTTTCATATTGTTTAAAGTTAGATTCTTAAGTGGTGAAATGGTGGGTGTTCCGAATTTTTGTTTCTGGATGCGGAAAGCATAGGAATATAACCTGTCACTTTTTTGTGAAGTAAATCTTTCATTTATTTTTAAACCACTTGAAATAATTTCCCGTGTGCAGAATAATCCATTTTTGGCTTTGAGTATTCATGTGATGGCTTAGGTGTTTATTTCTATGAGACTTATTCATCGTTTGCTGCTTTTTGTGACTATTAGTTTATTATGTATATCCCTCCTTCTCTCTTCCAGGTTGATATTAGGTTCTGTATTGCTGTATGTAAGGTGAGGGCAAGTATGTTGCTATTGAGTACATGCTTATTCTCCGAGGCTTTAAAGTTTCAGAACTATAAAGTTTGGATAATGTTTGGATTGTCCTCATAAGAAGTTTCCAAATACATTGTTCTCTTTAGTACTGGATTTAACAGGTTGTGTGAGAGTGAGTTATAGTGCTGAATTTGTGACTGGTAATGGAAAATCAATTTTTGTTTGAGAGCAGTAATGATATTGGCTTACTTTTTTGTCTTTGATTTTGTTCGTATGTATTTGTCTATTTTTATTTTCATTTATTCCGTTTTAACTGCTGACCTATACTGACGCGCAGATGAAAATATTGAGAAATCAATCACTAATTGTCTTTTACATTTCTTCAGAGAATTTCTCAAACACTAGATGGTGAGATTAAGCGTTGGGCTGCAGGAAAAGAGGGAAATTTACGTGCTCTTCTGTCAACCTTGCAATATGTACGTCTCATGTTTTGATCAGCTTTTCCTTTTTATTTGAGTTTAATGTATGTGTGAGCCTTAATAATAGATGGGTCTGGTGCTGTGAGGTCTTATCTCTTTCTTCATCTTTTCACGGTGCAAAATCTCTGGGGCTGGAGCAATTAAAGCAACTATTACCTGTTTGATCTCCTCTCTTCCTTTTGTAAGAAAATGGACATTCTCTTTCTTTTTGTTCGGACAGCCACATCCCTCGATGGTTTTACAATATGGTGTTGGGTTTTTTGCATATGGGTGTTTGACGGGTCATGATCGAGTTGGCAGTTACATGTGACAGTCGTTAGTTAAGTTGTTTTGTTTTTTAAACTGGTACTTTTAGTACCACGTGGATGAATAGGTGAATTACTTATGTTCTTTGTAAGTGTGCTCATAATATTTAGCTGTAGTAGTTATACTGAACAGTGAATGGTAGAATTTAGTAGTTGTTGAATTATCATCAGGTACTCTGGCCTCAATGTGGTTGGCAGCCGGTATCCTTGACTGATATGATTAATGCTGCCCAAGTTAAGAAAGTATATAGGAAGGCAACATTGTGTATTCATCCCGATAAGGTACAACAGAAGGGTGCCAATCTTCAACAGAAGTATGTAGCGGAGAAGGTGTTCGATCTACTTAAGGTATAAAATACACACTACATATCAAGAGAGGAGGGAATCTTGTCCATGACACTGGATGATTTTGTCCCTGTATTTAAAAAAATTATAAGAAAAAGTTATTCATTGTGAGGAAGAAAAGTCATTTCCTATAAATGTACAATGAGAAAAAGAAATAGATGAAGAGTAACTTCAACAAAAAACATACCGTACTTGACTGTTTTAGTCATTTCATAATCGTACCCAGTGATTTTGTAAAACTGCTTTTCATCAAGTCTGTGTTTTCAGCTACTTCTGATGCTGTTTTACAGCTAGAATGACCAGTAATACTCAACAATCTGTTTCATCTTTAGAAATTTGCGCTAACTGAGTCTTATGACATCCTAATAGGAAGCATGGAACAAGTTCAATTCAGAGGAGCTTTTTTGAATTCTACATTGATTCTTCCAATTTGAGGTACTCCCTTTGGCAATCATTTCATTTGTCACAAGGAAAGAAGAAATTCTACATGCTTTCGGGAAGTACTCTTTATCGGCGTCTGTGATGGTGGAATTTTGGTTTATTTACTGGGGCATATGGAGAGAGGATTCCATTTGCCACTTCAAGATGCCTGGATGGTATTCACTTATATATCCTTCTTTCTTCCCCATGCTGTTTCTATTTTTCTCTCTTGTAATTGTTTGTGAAGCGGATTAAATCCAGGGTTTATAGGAATTCTGCAAGATGTCTTCTGAAGGATAGAAAAAAGCTGGTTGATGGAGCATACCATATCTATGGTATTACAATCAACTTTTGTTCAGTGATTCACCCAGTTAATAGAGCCGGGCAGATTTTGCCCCTGATTTTGATATTTGTTTGTGAAAAAATAGTAAATTCTGTTGAATATGTATACTTTTGTTTGTATTGATGTTAAACATAAATATATCAGCGTATGATTGAGCTCAGAAGTTGACGTGTAATCTGCGTTCTTTCTTACTCCTTCAAGTCTTGTATCATTTCTGGCCCTATATGTCATTTTTGTTCCTATTTCTATTAACTACTCATCATTACTCATGAGGGGAGCAAATGAGAGTAATCAACCTACACTGGTGTCAGCCTAGTACAGTAGTACTCATTCTTCAAGGTGCTGGCTCTGGAGGAGATGTGCCAGAGTATTCCAATCTGGCTAAAAATGTAGCCATCTCATCTAATCTTTTTCCCTGAGTAGTAGCCATATTATCAAATCTCTGGAACATGGTATCTCGAATTAGAACCAGTTGCTCAAGAAGCATGTCTTGACCCTGATGAGGCTGCACAGCTGTCTGCACATGATCAATGGAGTTGGGTGAGAAGGAGCCTCGCATCAGTCACACCACCTCTTCCATGGTCGACAAATTGTTGAGAATTTATGCTACTCTTGTTCAAGTTCAACTGCGAGTCGGTTTCAGAGCTCTCGGCATTGAGAACCAGGGCGTCCTGAGTAGAGTTTAAGATGATGAAATGGTCATACCAAGAGATGTTTATGCAATAATATATATATATACACACACACACACACACTAGTAAAGCAGCCCGCCGCCGTTGCTGCGGGTTCGAGAGAGTTCGAGAGAGAGGCAGTGTAATAAATGTTAAAGACTTCAGCGTGAAACTTCATCATCAGAAGGGTGATCCTCGACATACTTTGCTACGCATGCAGTGTGCAGCTGCATTACAATGATGAAGCTCACCGTGCGGAAAACTTACCGCTTCATATTCTGAAGCGTCCCATACAATAATATCGATTACTTCTCTCCACCGAGTATATCCCGCGATTTAATTGTAGCCATTGATGCAATCATGCTCTCTCTACAGTATTCATAGCAGATTATTTCTCAAACTCGCCTGTGGTAACTAAGCCGACGAATTGGCGATGTGACCGGAAATTTCTGGTTCGTCGACTGTGGAGTTGTCGATCAACACCACCAGGTGAAGCAACAGATTTGTCCATACCATCGGTGGAGTTTGTTGGTCCAGACGGAAACGGAAGTTCGATCGAGGCTCCAAAGCATTGAATTGGGTTGAAAGTGAAAGTTGCCAAATAGTTGAGAGTAGAGGTCATCATTTGGCCCGTGGGCCTCGTGGGCCGGTGGAGGCCCGCAAGCCCGTGGGCTAAAAGCCCGGCCCGGCCCGCAAAAAAGCCCGCAAAAGCCCTCCAAGGTGGTTGGTAGGCCGACCATGGTTTAGAGATCTAAAGCCCGGCCCGGCCCGCCAAAAGCCCGGCAATGCCCGTTAAGCTCGGCCCGTCAAAACCCGTTAGGCCCGGCCCGTCAAAACCCGTTAGGCCCGGCCCGTCAAAGCCCGCACACATATTGACATATATCATTAAATCATTTAATGAATTTTAATCATTATACAATTTATACCTAGTTAAAGTTTACCTACACACATTGACATATATATATATATATGATATAGTGACTAGTAGTCTAATAGACTAATACTATATAGATATATATTTTATATTTGTGTATATATATTAATATATTACATATACATGTATAGATTGAATATTCGAATTCCATATATAATTAAATTTGTGTATCTATTTTACTATTAAGTCATTATTTAAAGTTTAGCATAAGTTAGGGTTTAGGTTTAGGGTAAATTAGGGTTTAGGAGATTAAGATTTATGGTAAGTTAAGGTTTAGGAATTTGAGGTTTAGGGTAAGTTAGGGTTTCGGTTCTAGGATTTTATTGTAATTTTTTTAGGGTTTAGGGTTTAGGTTTTAGGTCCAAAATTTATAAAAATTAGGGACGGCCTACTTAGAATATTATGAACAACCAATCCGACAGTCAATTTTTTATATATATAAGATAGTAGCACATATATCATTATACCTACACTTATATATATAATATAGTGACTAGTACTATATATATATTTTTTTTATATTTGTGTATGTCTATATTAATATATTACATATACATATATTGATCAAATATTGGAATTCCATATATAGTTATATTTGTGTATCTATTTTACTATTAAATCATTGTTTAGAGTTTAGGATAAGTTAGGGTTTAGGTTTAAGGTAAGTTAGGGTTTAGGGATTGAGATTTAGGGTAAGTTAAGGTTTAGGAATTTTGAGGTTTAGAGTAAGTTAGATTTTAGGTTTTAGGAATTTTGAGGTTTAGAGTAAGTTAGGGTTTAGGGGTTAGGGTTTACGGTTTAGGGTTTCATTGTAATTTTTTTTATCGATTTACACAGTAAAATAGTAAATATAATAGATGGTTCAGATTAGATCTTGTAATTTTTCAATGGTGAGAGTTTAATTGAGAGTGTGTGAAATGACATCAATACCCTTCTCTTATATATTGCTTATTTTTCCATGGAGAAACTAGATAAATTAGAATTTTATGTCAATTTTTTTGACACTATGAGATAGATATGTAATTTACAAGAATGTGTGTTAAAATTTTGATCTTAAAAAATTTCTTTAAGGATGGGTAATTTACGTTTTAGTTGTAAGGGTACTACGGTCACATTTAGCGAAATTCATAGATGTAGGTCTAAATCAAGTCCAAAATTTATAAATTTTTAACGGCATGCTTAGAATATTATGAACAACCAATCTGACAGTCAGTTTTGTAAAATGATGATACATGATCGATTACGTTTCACAAAGGTCTTTCAACCCATATAACCAAGGAATAAAGGTAAGAACATTAGTGTGCATGTAGAGAATTCAAGCAATATAAGAATTAAAAATGTTTTAACAATAAAGAAGGCCATATATAATAGTTCACCTTGTAATAAAAGACACCGTACGTAAAAATTAGCCTAATCGAAGTACGTTTGGATCCCAGTCAATACAATTAAACAAAATTTGTGAAAACACTAAAATACACTCATCTTATTTTCCTTATTTTCCTATGAGGGGAGTAGATAAATCAATTTTTTATGTCAATTTTTTTGACACTATGAGATAGATATGTATTTCATAAGAATATGTGTCCAAAATTTTATGTTAAAAAATTATTTTCGGGAGGGGTAATTTCCGTTTTAGTTGTAAGAGTACTATGGTCACATTTGGCGAAATACATAGATCGATGTCTAAATCAAGTCCAAAATTTATAAAATTTTAAAGGCATGGTTATAATATTCTAACCAATCAATCTAACGGTCAATTTTATAAAATAATTAAACATGTCTGATTAAGTTTCACAAAAGTATTTCATTCCATATAACAAACGAACAAACGTAAGAACATTAATATACATATGGAGAATTCAAGCAATATAAGAATTAAATATGTTTTAATAATAAACGAGGACATGTAGAAAACTCCATCTTATAGTGATAAACATCGTACGTAAAATTTAGACTCGTCGGAGTACGTTTAAACCCCGGTGCATGGATGAAGGTTACGTTTATTTTAAAATGTCTTAATTTTTTAATAATTAAAACCCGATAGGCCTGACCCGTAAAAGCCCGCTTGAATGGGCCGGGCCCGGATCCTTATATAAAAGATAAATCCCAGCCCGGCCCGGCCCGCAAATATTAGAATGTTGTTGAGGCCCGGCCCGTGCCGGCTATACATGGGCCGGGCCGGGCTTTTTGCCGACCCCCAGTTGAGAGAGAGAGAGAGAGAGAGAGAGAGAGAGAGAGAGAGAGAGAGAGAGAGAGAGAGAGAGAGAGAGAGAGAGAGAGAGAGAGAGAGAGAGAGAGAGAGAGGGAGGGCCGGTGGGTGTGGCTTGCGGGCTGTGATTTGCAGCAACAATGAAGATGATGATGGTGCCCATAGTAACTGAGGGTGGGTTAGTTGAGATTGGGTTCTAATTTTCAATTGGGCTGAACTCATTTCATTTTGTTTAGGGCCTATGATTTGGCAGCCCATTGTTACTTATTACAAAATAAAAATTAATAAAAGTATTTGATTATTTGTTGAATAAATGTGACCAATTTACATATTAAATTAATGCATATTATACATATATTCTATATTTATCTTAATATTTGAGCTAATTTTGTCACCATTTGAATCTCGGTTGATATTTTTATCGTAATTGTAAATAATTATTTATGTTGTAAATAATAACAAAAAATATACCTAGTGTCCAAAAAATTATAGAAAAAAAAATACTATATGAATTCTCACAATGCGCAAATTAACTTTAGCTTCATTGTCAATATGGGGTTTATTACATCACCCTTGAATGAATGAATTTGATGGTTAATCACGATGAACAGGAGTTGATTGAGTCGATCGGTTTTTTTTCTTTCACAAAACACATTTAATTATGCATAAGATATATCTACAAAGTCGAATCGGTCATTTAAGTTTTTTGAATAGTTGGATTCCAATAATATTAACCATGTGTCTACTAGAGTTGTTTAACTTATTTAAGGTTGTTGAAGAAATATGAACTTTTAGATGTGAAATCCTAAAATAAAATAAAGTAAAATAAACCAATCATAGGATGCACATATAAAACTATTTTACACATGGTGTACAAAATTTAGCCGATTTCGACACTTACTCGACCTCGATCTACGTGGTCAACCTCGACGGTTGTTTATGCCCATATTTTCATTTAATACGAGTCACAAAGAAGAATATTGTCGTTGCATCATTTTTAAAATGAAATTTTCATACGGCCATATAGTGGTAGTCCCTCGGATGCCATAGATGATAGGAGACAAAAAATTAATCTGTAAAAAGAGTTAATATGACAAAATTAGAAACATTAGAAAATATGGGCATAAATGACTGTCAGGGTTGACTATAAGAATCAAGCTCGAAACTATGATGAAGCTAGTTCAAACTTTTGCCACATTTAAATTATAGTTATTAGTAGGAATCCTACAATCGGTTATTTCAAATTCATTTTCTTCGATACATTATCTATGTAGTCAACTCGGATATCGTTTATTACATATTTTTATCTTCTACGAGTCAATAAGAAAAAAACATCACCGTGTCATTTCGCTAGTAAATTTTTCATACGAAAAGGTACATTGTATAATGTTGTGTACGCAAGGTGAACTATAATCAAAGAGTCCAAGAATCCGTTAAGGCAAATCTATTGCTTATCAAAAATAGGGTAATAACAAATATTGAGAGTGTACTGCTTGAATAGAGTATTGAAGAAAAATAAATATAATGAATAGACCTTAGGATACAATCATTGGACCATTATATATATAGTAAAAATGTCAATCGGTTATAACTCCTACTATCATTTGACCTGTGTTATTTGTTTTCGTTAAAAAATTTTTATAAGCTATTTCGACATTTAAATTTTCAGTCTCCTTGCATTAACAACATCTTACGGGATATCTTTATATGTCTTGGTGAAAATTTACTTCCTCAAATTCTGAAAAGGTTGTCACAATAACTTTTTCTTTTATGACTCCTAAAAAACATCTATTCTTATCTTCGTATTCCCCTCCCCAAATATAATAATGTTTCTCATTATCAATAGTTTCCCGCACAGAGGAAGATAAATCACTAGTTTTGGGACAGAAATTGATAGCCATGCGAATGGCCCAAGCATCGGCAAAAAACTTGTCATTACATGCAACATCACCAATACTTCTTAAAACCCAACCCATGTGTGCTAAGTTAGAATCAGGATTCCACACACTAGCGCAGTTACATCGAGTTTCACCCAACCTTGCTCAGGAAATTTCCATCCCCGATATCAGTACAAGCTAGCACTTGATCATTCAGTGTTGGCTTATTGATAACATGTTCCTTGATTGTAAAATCGGTATCTCTGATTACTAACAACCAAGATAATCTGGAATATTTTGTACAAGACCTACTATGATGAATCAGATGAAACATGAATTTTTGAACTTCATCGCCTATGTTTTTGGGCGAAACAGAATGGAAGACCTCTTTCAACATACTACAATGAACTTGTAGGATCGCTGGATGAGATGGATCAACGCCTGCAACACTATCATGAAATTGTTGATAGCGTTGCGCATGAATCTTCAATGAACTTGTCGGATGGCTGGATGAGAAACAAAATGCATGTTTCTCTGGATGTTTCTTTCTGTGAATCTGAATCTTATTACTTAGGGGGAGTTTCAGAGTCTTCCCTTCAGGGGAAGAGAAATGTATGTAAAGGAAATCATCTGAATTTGGAGAAATTTGAAGAATTGGAGAGCTTGGAAATGAGAGTTGAAGCTAGAAATCGGGAAGAAAATAATACAGAAAACATATTCGACCCATAGAGATCTTCTCTCGACCCGTCGAACAGTGAACCCGGAATGAGACATGAGGCATCCATCAACCCGTCGAGAGCTACCCTCGACCCATCGAGAAACAGACCTGAACCGAGACAGATTGATGCAATTGACCCATCGAGACCTCTTCTTGACCCGTAAAAAAATGGATCCGTATCAAGATAGATTGATGAGATCGACCAGTCAAGAAACTCCCTCGACCTATCGAGTACTAAAGCTGAAGCGTCATCAACTGAAGTTCAACCTTCTTCTTCTTCTTCTTCTTCTTCTTCTGATAAAGCAATATCTCATGAAGTTCCCTTTTCTACTCCAATGACTGAAGTGTCTGTCCAGAATGTCTTACCTGAAGTACGTACTGATAACCTTGAATAAGGTAATATAGAAGTTAGTGTGCCTAGGAGATCTCAATGGGAAACAAAAGGGGTTCCAAAGAAACAATATGAGCCTAGCATATAAGCTAAAGCCAAATATCATGTAGCTAGCTCTGTGTCCCATCATAGGTTGTCAGGATCACATGTACTTGTTGTTAATCAATTATCTATAGTATCTATTATCAGTAATGTGTAGGAAGCCTTAGTGGATTCCAATTGGAAGCAAGTTATGAATGAAGAATTGGAGGCTCTACAAAGGAATAGAACGTGGGAGACTGTTCCAATACCATCTGGGAAGAAGACTGTTGGATGTAGATGAGTATTCACAGTGAATCTGAAAGCAGATGGGAACATTAATCAATATAAAGTTTGTCTAGTTGCTAAAGGTTACACTCAACGATATGGAATGGACTATCATGAGACATATGCCCCAGTAGAAAAGATATGTACTGTATGCATTCTCATTTCTATAACAACTCGATATAATTAACCACTGCAACAATTTGATGTGAAGAATGCTTTCTTGAATGGAGATTTGGAAGAAGTATATATGGACATCCCTTCGGATGTCAAGTAGGCCATGTGATGTTGAAAATGTTTGTCGATTGAAGAAATCTTTGTATTTTGAAAGAATCTCCAAGAGCTTGGTTTGGGAGGTTCTTTAGAGCTTTGAAGAAGTTTGGATATCGGCAGAGTAACTTTGATCATACATTGTTCATTAAAAGCAAGGATGGTAAGATTACTGCTCTGATTATATATGTGGATGATATGGTTGTTACAGGTGATGGTCCGGTTGAAATGAAAAATTTGAAGAAGCGTTTATCCCAAAAGTTTGAGATGAAGGACTTGGGTCCGTTGAAATATTTCTTAGGGGTTGAAGTTGCAAGATCCAAGTTGGGAACCACCTTGTCACAACGAAAGTATGTGCTTGATCTTCTTGGTGAAATAGGGATGCTGGATTGTAAACCTACTAATACTCCTATTGAGATGAATCACAAGTTAGAATTATATCCTAGCAAGATTCCAACAAACAAGGGCAGGTAGGTATCAGAGGTTAGTAGGAAAATTAATCTATTTGTCACATACTAGTCCTGATATTACATATATTTTGAGTGTTGTCAGTCAGTTCATGCATGATCCCAGTAAAGAGCATATGAGTGCTGTGATACGCATTCTCAGGTATTTGAAGTCTGCACCTGGTAAAGGCTTACTATTTTTGAAGAATGATGAGTTTGGAGTTACAGGATATACTAACGCAGATTGGACAAGAGATAAGACTAACATGACATCTACTTCTGGATACGTACTTTACATTTATTAGTGGAAGTTTAGTAATTTGGCGTGGTAAGAAATAAAATGTGATTGTCTTCTCTAGTGCTGAAGTTGAATACCGTGGAATGACAAATGCAGTGTGTGAACTATTATGGATCATGAATGTATTAAAGAAGCTAGGCTTCAAGCTTCATAAAGCCATGGATTTGTACTGTGACAATACAGTTGCAGTTCAGATTGCTCATAATCCTGTACAACATGATATGACCAAGCATATGGAGGTTGATCTACATTTTATCAGGGATAATCTTGATAAGAAAGTTTTACAGTTTTCCTTTGTAGCTTTTGAAGAACGACTTGCGGATGTCCTCATTAAAAGATTGTCACATCAAGTATTTGCAGGTTGAATTGATAAGTTGGACATGATTGACATCTATGCACTAATTTGAGGAGGAGTGTTGGAGTATTCCTATAATTAGAACTAACTATTGTAGATATATTTTTCTTTTAGAAAACTACTTCTAAGACTATATTAACCCCAAATTTGAGTTGAATGAAATCATTGACCAAATACTTTTTTACTAAAGAAGCTGATAAGAAAAGTCAACCTTCTGCATTGCCTCGTAGTTCTATTGAACTATAGTTGCCTTCTCTTCTTTTTCTTTGAAATTGGCGCATAACGTTTCCTTCTCCTCGTGATGTTGTTCTTTCTTCTTTGAATCTTGAATCACTTTTCTCAACTCCTTTTTTGTTTTCTGGCCAGTCTCAATCTGGACTTTGTGGGGGTTAATTTCAGTGTTCTTTTGATCAATATCCTGGCAATTGATTGCGATGAATTAGGATAAACACTCCACAGCTAGGATGGTCTACGAGGTAGATACTTACAGACTTAATCTTATCCACCTTTCACTTCTGTACTTTCAATCTTTCACCACCAGCGTTTTCTATGTTATGTTGAAGCTCCAGGGCCTAAAACAAGAGAAAGCAGTAATAGTTAAGCACGCGAAAGAAATCAAACAATTGCGTTATATTGTATTCTAGTTCCAGACTCATAGAATTATATCACCATGTAGAATTAGTTTTACAGGTGACATTATATGGTTATTTTTGTTACTCAACATGATAAGGCCGCTACTTGCAAGGACAAGATTTGATAAATGAGTTCCTCACCTTTTCCTTATGCTGCTTAGATCCTTGAGTGAGTTCATCGATTTTATTTCCTTCAGCAGATATGATACTAAAAAGTTTTCTTAGCTGATGAAGCCCATCCTTCTTCGGCTGTGATGCAGCCGCCAAGGAACCAATTTGCTTTACTATGTTGCGAACTCAATTGTCAATCTGTCAAACAAAAGTTTGTATTAATATAGCTTCTCAAGTATACACAAGGTTTGACAATCCACATTAAGAACTACCACTTTCTGGCTTTTAGCTAATTCCAAGTTTCCAACTCCCGGTGTGCAATTTGTTGAAAATAATATTCTTATTATAATTAGAATTAATTTTTGTAGATATGATACAATTGTGTAAATATTTTTCTATTAGGATATCATTTTTAAAGCTCTATTTAACTTCAAAATCGGGATGAATGAAATCATGGAATTCTCTCTAAAATACTTTTCAACTTAGTATCAGAGCGAGTGCCTCTCCAATCGCGTCCCGAACTTGATGAGCTCGAATTGAAATCTGGGCCAGATTGAAATTGGTTCCAGCTGAATGAATGAATTGGGTCTTCGAAAAGATGTGTTGGCTCGTGAATGTACTTCCACGAGCTAACCTAGAGTTAAGTTGCACGTGCGGGGCGTGTTGAATTAGAGATCCCACATCGAAATAGGGCAAGATGAAATACTTAAATTAATGTGGACTATTCCTAATTGTACTGAGACCTTTTGTTGGGACAATATCGATATAATGATAGGCTCTACGTGCCACGCTTGTCATTATTCAACTTGAAACCCTGATTGAATTGAAATCCTGAATTATCACCCCCAAATTTTTTCTTCCACTACACCTGAAATCTCAAACCTTGAAACCCCTGAAATTGAACTTGAATCCTTGAATTTGAAAATCCATAACACTGAAGTATACTCTTGAAATCCTGAATCTTGAAATTCTTACTAGAAACATAAAGGTGTCGCCTGGATAATCAATTGCCTCTGCTAATATAGTTGAATCAGGTATGAGGAGCATCATCTTTCTCTGCATTATCTGCGAATACTACTTGGATCATTGATACTGGTGCAACTGATCATATGACGAATACCCCCAGTTTGGTACAAACCATTAATCCACCCCCTCAAAATGTTGTGCCTACTACTGATGGCTCTCCATCTCCTATTCTTGGCGAAGGTTCTATCAAGATATCTGAAAATCTGTCAATTGATTCTATTCTTGTTGTTCCCTCTCTTACCTATAATCTTATATTTGTTAGTCAGATAACTGCGGCGCTTGCATGTTTTGTCACTTTCTATCCAAACTATTGTATCTTTCAGAACATTGTGACTAGAAAAATTCTGGGTTATGGCTTTCGAAAGGGGAATTATATTATCTTGATTTGATAAGTAGTGGAGCACAACAATTAGAATCATCTAGACATGTGAATAATACCACCAGTTTGGATAAAGCTAAATTAAAGAAGATGTGTGGTTATGGCACCGTCATCTTGGTCACTTGAATTTTTATTATCTGCAGAAGCTTCAACCTCAACTATTTTCTCGTGTGAATGCTTCAGAATTTCAGTGTGATACACATGAACTTACCAAGAGCCAATGTATTACTTATTCACCAAATTTGAATAAATGTTCAATTCCTTTTATGAAGATACACTCTGATGTTTGGGGTTCTGCACAAGTCTCTACACGTTATGGTTATCGTTATTTTATGACTTTCATTGATGAATGTACTAGGATGACTTGGATTTTCTTGATGAAGTGTAAGAATGAAGTGTATTCCAGATTTTCTGAATTTCATAAGATGGTGACAACTCAGTATCAACAGTAAATCCAGGTACTTCAATTCGACAATGGTGGCAAATATGTGAATGGTGAGATGTCTGCATTCTTGAGCTTTCATGGAATCTGACACCAAACTTCAATTGCGTATACTCCTCAACAAAATGGATTAGCTGAAAGGAAGAATAGACAATTAATGGAAGTCGTTCGGGCCTTTCTCTTTGGTATGAATGTGAATCAAAACTTGTGGGGAGAAGCTGTTCATTCTGCTGCATACTTGATCAATCACACTCCTTCTCGTGTGATTGAGTTTCAAAATCCTTATCAGAAGTTGCATCAGTTGTTGAATGTGCCATCTTCGCCAAATCTGGAGCCAAGAGTTTTTGAGTGTATTGTGTATGTTCACATCAACAAAAAATTGAGAGATAATCTTGATCCATGTGCTGTGAAGTGTGTCTTTGTTAGATATGTTGAGTTCCAAAAAGGCTACCATCATTATGATCCAGTTTTGAATAAAATGCATATTTCTTTGGATGTTTCTTTCTGTGAATCTGAACCTTATTACTCAGGGGGAGTGTCAGAGTCTTCCCTTCAGAGAGACCTTCTCGACCCGTCAAGATCTACACCCGGAGCGAACCTGAAAGACACCTTCGACCCATTGAACAACATCCTCGACCCATTGAAGAATGGAACCAAAATTGGACATAATGTGTCCTATACGCGACCCGTCGAATACAGAAGCTGAAGCGTCATCAACGGAAGTTCAACCTTCTTATGAAGCAATATCTTGTGAAGATGTCCCTTCTACTCCATTAACCAAAGAACCTTCCCCGAATGTCTCACCTGAGGTACGTATTGATATCATTGAATCGGGTGGTATAGAGGTTAATGTACCTAGGAGATCTCAACGGGAAACAAAAGGGATTCCAAAGAAACAGTATAAACCCACCATAGAAGTCAAAGCCAAATATCTTATTGGTAGCTTTGTGTCCCACTATAGGTTGTCTAGATCACATGCCCTTGCTGTTAATCAATTATCTATAGTATCTATTTCCAGTACTGTACAGGATGCCTTGGAGAATCCAAAATGGAAACATGTTATGAACGAAGAACTGGAGGCTTTGCAAAAGAATGGAACATGAGAGACTATTCTTGTAGCACCTGGAAAGAAAGCTGTTGGATGTAAATAGGTGTTTATAGTAAAGTTGAAGGCAGATGGGAGTATCGATAGATATAAAGCTCATTTGGTTGCTAAAGGTTGTACTCAAATGATATAGAGTCGACTATCAGAAGACATTTTCCCCCGTAGTAAAGATCAGTACTGTACGCATTCTCATTGCCTTAGCAGCTTGACATGATTGGCCATTGCAACAATTTGATGTGAAAAATACTTTCTTGAATGAAGATTTGGAAGAAGAAATGTACATGGACATCCCTCTAGGTGTCAACTGTAGGTCGAGTGATGTTGGAAATGTTTGTAGACTGAAAAAGTCTTTGTATAGTTTGAAGCAATCTCCAAGAGCTTGGTTTGGGAGGTTCTCTAAAGCTATGAAAAAGTTTGGATATCGGCAGAGCAACTCTGATCATACCTTGTTCATCAAGCGCAAGGATGGTAAGATTACTGCTTTGATTGTGTATGTGGATGATATAGTTGTCACTGGTGATGATCCAGTTGAGATGGAAGATTTGAAGAAGTGTTTGTCCCAAGAGTTTGAGATGAAGGACTTCGGTCCATTGAAGTATTTTGTGCACTCATATATTTTTAGTTTAGATTAAGAAGTCGATTTTCTAAATGTAATACACATATATATATGGGTAAGGCTACCCATGTACTATATATAGACACACACATCCAATTGCATGCAAACTTCTCAAGTTCAATATATGCTTCCTGCCTTCCTCCAAGTATTTCTAGAACCTGATGACCTCTTATTATTTTTGACAAAAAATACTGTTGACGAATTATCACAGTAGACCTTCATTAGTCTCAATGGATTCTAATAATCTTAATCTGAAAATAATGTTTCTTACCCATAATGCTTAGCATCAAATATAGTTACGTATTTAGTTTAAAATGTTGAGGTTGTTGATACGATTTGCTTTGAAGTCTTCCGTGAAATTATTATTTAAAAAGTAAACTCAGAACTAATCAGTGGAGAGGTGCAAATATTAAATTTAAAGGTATAAATAGAGTCACTCTTCGAAAAATAGAGTGTGAATAGAAGAAAAAAATGAGCAGTTTATGAGGCCTCAACCAAGAAGGAGAAGCCTGATGATCCTCATGACGGGTTAAATGCATTTCATTAACCGGACGAGATGAGCTAAGCATTATTCAACTGTCAACTGAACACCTAGAAAGAAAAATTTGCATTGGCGCTCAGCTAGACCTCGAACTCGCTGGGCAGTTAATCCAGATCTTGAAAGACAGGCATGAAGTGTTCGCATGGTCTTACGCGGAAATGCACGACATCTCAATAGACCTTATGTCACACTAGTTAGGCATCACACTGGGAGTAAAGCCTATAGCAAAAGAGAAGAGCCTATGACCAAGAGTGCTACACTGCTATGCATGCCGACTCCAGAAAATTAAATTCATTCGCAACGTTGACTATCTGAAATGGATCTCCAATGGAGTTATGGTAAAAAAGAGTAACGAAACATGGAGAATGTGTGTTGACTACAACAACCTGAATAAGACCTGCCCTAAGGACATCTTACCACTGCTAAGAATCGATCAGTTGGTTGACGCAACGGCAGGACATGAGTTACTGTGTGATCTACGCATTTAATGCTTGATTGCTAACATATTTCTCTTTAAATTTAGCTTTGTTTTGACCTTAATATTATATATTCTTACTTACTTTATTATTTTTAGGTTTCGAATAAAGGAGGTGGAAATGAGTTCAAAATGCATTAAGGAGGAAGTTTTTAATTTCGGAGAAGAAATGGTCCAAGAAACGGTCTTTGAAAAGTTACTAAAAATGGTGCACAAAAAGGTTTCCCAAATGGTTCGAGAATTAGAAACCAAAATGAAAAATGAAAATGATGTCAAATGGTGCAAATGAAAAATGAAGACATTCTCCTGCCCGGGAAAAAACAAAATGGTGGCGGATCAAGCATGTGAAGATAGTGATAATGCTAAAACTAAGCTAATACCTAATTTAACACATTCAAATTAAAACCCTATAGATGTAGTATTTTGAGCAAGTAGGGATTGCTCTAATTGGGGATTGAACGATGCATGCAATAATTGTAAATAAAGGGGGGGTCTAAAAGTTGATTTTAATTATCCTAATTTACTACCTAAAAATATCACAAATATAGCATAAAATTCTAGCTAGAACCCTAACATGCATTGACTCATAGACAAGCAAACACATAAAACCCTAACCACATTTTAGACAAAAATAATGTCCTAACTAGTTATCTACAAGTGATCAATTTATCCTACACACCTTGAAATTACACATATAATCTCATTCAATTACCTACAAAATCTACAAGTTTTAATTCCGGATTACATGTCATGACTTTGAATTAATGCACAACTAAGCGTCTAAACACCATAATCTCGACTTCATTGATTCAAGGTAAAAAGTGATTGACTAAGCATTTTATCTTAAGACCTAAACCAAAGTATTAAGTACAACACACAACATGTAATCAAGACTCAAAACTCATAAACACATGGAAGATAAATTGAACTCAAAAATAGTATAAAACCAAAATGAATATGTATTCTTCACAAACAAAGTAAAACAAATACAAGGAGAACTACGGAGTAAAGGTTCCATGTTTATACTTTTTGATTCACGGTAAGTCCTACAAAATCTCGAGTGGATGTAGCCTTAGGTGGAAGCTATAGACATTCCAAAGGGACTAAACATATATACAAGGAATGGATGGAAGTTTTGAGAGGTGGTGGTGGCGTAATTCGGCCTAGCACTTGGAGAGCCTTGTGGTGGACAGTTTGTGAATATATTGGCAGCAAGAGAGCTCAGAATAGGTGATGATCCTCATTAGAGTCGAGCCTCTTGCTTATATAGGTATTAAAAAGTAGTTTTCCTCACAAAAATAGGTTTCCCTACTCCATTCAGGTAGATCTGTTAGATTAAAAAGAATCGTACTTTTCTGAAGTTGTAGACCTCCAAAAATTATAACTTTTGGCTCGTTGGAAAGAAGGCTCGAAGACATTTCCAACTAGATATTGATCGCCATCTAACTCTTTTTAAGTTGTTCCTAGTCATCCGTCATCCGTTGAAATTAGATGTTCTGCGCAGACAAATCATTCTTTCCTTATTTTGATAGATTTCCTTCTCTTTTCCAACTTGGGAATCCTATTCTTGCCAAATCTTGTTCTCCACGAATTTTATCTATCTTAGACTTAATCTTGGGTCTTTTAAATGGTATTTTAATTAGTTTGGCCCTTCTTGCATTTGTTCTTCTTCCAAAGGATCTTCCGAAAGCTTCTTTCTCCTAGTCAACCTAGGAAGCATATTCCTAAGACTTCCTTTTCTTCTCTATTTCTTCTTGAATCTTCCTTTAGCCAAATGGTTCTCCATCTTCTTTTCCATTCTTCACGTGATTTGCATACTTGTTAGCTCCTTTACTCTATCTCTTTTAGTCAACACTTGAAAATAACAAAATAAGTAAAAACTAATAATACTAAGTAAATAACATAGTCAAACTCTAGAGAATAACACATTGATTAAAACGCCTAAATTGAGTAGATCAGATAGGCTGAATTATATGTATCAAAAATATCCAAAACATGCCTGATATGAAGAACGAATATGTTTCAATAAAAAGGCAAGATCGGCCAAGATATTTCTTGGAGAGCCAAAAGAACAAAATCAAGAAGGTGA
This sequence comes from Geum urbanum, assembly GCA_946800695.1. Lineage (NCBI taxonomy): Eukaryota > Viridiplantae > Streptophyta > Magnoliopsida > Rosales > Rosaceae > Geum > Geum urbanum. The sequence goes on along the minus strand of OX327009.1, from coordinate 23,581,401 downwards.
AGATCTCCATGTTCTCTATAAGCTCGATTTTCAACCACATGCTCAAACAATCCAAAAGCACAAGCATTTCAAATCAATATTACTTTTATTCGGGTTGTAACGGAGCTTTAAGGAAGGGGTTTAATAAAAGAAGGGTATATGAATTCAAGAAACAAGCAACCTAGCAAGCAATTCACATGTCAAAGTTTCTTACTAAACATTTAGGTGCCATTAACTTCCTTTTTTACACAAAACTACTTCCCAAAACTCTTAATCTTTATGTACAACTCATACTCTTTTTGTGAATTTCTTTTTTTATTTCTATTTTCTTTTTTTCTTTTCTTTTCTTTGATACTATTTTCTCATTTTTTTTTCTTTTAATTTTTTTTCTTTTTGTACAAAAACACAACACAAATGGACATCACAACGACCTCCTCCACCTCACAATTAAGCTTTTGCTAAACTTCACAATAGGTACAAACTCTAAGCACATCCTAATAGACTTCATTATCGTTTGCTCGATTGCCTAGTTAAGGTAGGATTTATTCATCATAGGGTAGCCTCGAAATGAAAGGCTAAATAATATAAGGCTCAAATTGGCTCATTAAAAGATATATTCATTATAGGGTTTAAAAGTAATTTGGCCATGGTGGTAATCCTAATGCCTCTATCATTTTCGAAAATAACTCATGATTTGGAAAATGTTTTGCATGGTTTAAAACAAGTTCTATATTACACTATCATTGATCGACGTCACACATGAAGGAATAGGTGCATAATGTAGTTATGTATACACAATAAGGCTCAAACATCTCACATGGGCATGGATAACTTCGAAAATATATCAATCCTTCTTTTTCTCATGTGAACACATTTTGAATGATATATGCACTTTTCAAACCAATTAAACATGCATTGTTTTCTCTTTTTAAACATGCTCAAAATTATGCAATCTACTAGCCATTAGTTTAATTTCATCATTGGGAGTGATTATTGGAACACAAACACACCAAAATATGCATATTTTTGTATTACATTTTCTCAAAATTTTCAAATTTTTATGGATTTTTCGGATCAGGAGTGATAATGACTTGGCCGCCTACCTCACACTTTAGAACCAAATTGTCCTCAATTTGCATAAAGCCACATACATAACAAAAGTGTAGGCAAGATAGAAAGGCATCATCATTTCACAAATTTATTCGCCTAACACATGTTCTTCTAGGCATAGTGATGAACATGCATTCACACTTAAAGAGTCATATAGTCTCTAAGAAATAATGAAGCTACTAGAGTTCTATCAACCACAATTGGGGCATGCATACTAATCACATTTCAAAGGAAAACCACATTGTAATCTAGCATGTAACGCGAGGGGACCTCACACTTAGAACTTGAACACCCTAGCATGGAATGATTAGAAACCTATAGAGGCATTTAGTCCATAGTAATAAGTATCATAACATGTATCACACAAACATTCCCCCATTCTAACACGACTTAAATATAAACTAATCATCATTTCTAATAATGTCCATACAAAGCAAGGAAATAAAGAGAGTAGGGATAAAGAGGGTGCAAACGTTTTGAAGACCGATTCCTAGGTCCAAATGTAGGAACATGTAAACCCACGAAGGCCAAGTTAGGCCTCGCCATCAAAGGTTGCATAAGTAAAATAAGAACCGGAAAACGACGCACTTGCATTGAAATTGATAGCATCTAAAAGATCGAAGGAGTCTATGGTCAAGGCCATGGCATTCGGACTCTGAAAAAGGCTTGAAAAGTGTGCATCAAGAATGGCTCTCGATGGGTCGAAGGAAACCCTTCGATCCATCGAGGTAGAGCCCCTGGATCCAACTGGCCGATCTTGTTTGATGGATCAAGGGGAACCCTTTGATCCATCGAGGAAAGCACCCTGCTTCAATATGGCACAAAGCTTCGATGGGTCGAGGAAATCCTTCGATCCATCGAGGAAAGTATCATAATGGCTCCTATGAAGTTAAGCAAAAGCATGCCACCATCCATTCAAGTTCATGCCACCCCATACTCCAAAAATGTACCTTCACACACACATAAGCCACACAACACAAGCTAAACTCACAAAAAGATGATGAGATGCACATCTAATTACTCAACAAATCATCATCTAATCACATACATGCACTCAAATTATGCATCCCTCCGAACAAAACACAAACTAAACCAGGTACCAATTTGACATCAATCACAAAGAGTTAACGATGTTCAAAGGGTACTAAATAACAATAAGTCCTACAAGGTTATGAAATAAAAGGGGTTAGAAATTAAAAACACATCAAACAAATAAGGAATGCTAAGTCTTCACTCCATCATCTCATCATCATTTTCACCACCATGCCCTTGAGGTGCCGATCCGGATGTGCCTTCCCCACGGTAATGCATCACCAAGCTCGAGACCCGGTGGCTAAGATCACCAATCATGTTCATCATAGCGGCTTGGTTTTCGAAGACTTGACCAAATTGACGGTCGAAGTAAGCCATATCTGGTACTTGCATAAATTTTGGTTCTTGCTTTGCCTCCGGTACGGCTTCCTCCGTCGGCTCTTACGTTTGGGCTTGGGATTTTTCCTTGTTCTTCTTACTTTGAGTTAAGCTCTTGACCACAATCTCATCACAGAGCTCTTCTTTGAGGTCATGGAGTTCATGGGGAATTTCCTTGAATCCTTGGTCGATGCATTACCTCGTGACTATACAAGGCAACACAAATGCCCCGTCTCTCCATCCGCACTCCGAATCATAGCATTGTAAAGGAGCTTTCCATACTCCACTTGGCATCCCCCGTTTATGAGCATGTACAATATTTTGTACCCATTAATATGAATCTCGAAGGTGTGAGCCTCAGGGGAGACATTATGCTTGACAAAAAGCCATAGCACCTTATGAAAGTTGTCGAGGTCGATGGTTTGGAAGCACCCATTCATCCTTTGAGGGACCACATTATTCCCACAAGCCGCATCCTTAAATTCTGCCCAAGTGACTGCATCATAACGCTCTCGGAAAGCTTGCCTTGCATTCTATGAGATGTGAGGAAAATTGAAGAAGTCCTCAAGGGTGCATGGTGATATTGTAATCATCTTTCCGCCAAATGTGAACATGCGGCCGACTCCTGACTTGTGGACTTTAGCAACCTTGAGTTCTGCATAGAAATCAAGGACCAATGGCTCATGATAACCTAGAAAGTTGTGTGTGAGATCCATAACCTTGTGATCTGATCTTGTAAGAGGTCTATCACGACAACGAGCACGGGGTGGCTAGCAGTGGTGCATATATTCTGCTCGAGGTGAATGACACATGCTTCCTTGACGGTGGGCCATTTGGCGAGGCCGGTCTTTGGGCCCGTCTTCTTGTGAACGATATCTTTAGTGTTGAAAAAGGTATGTGCCCTCTTATAAACTGGTTCTTCCTCCGATTCAGATTCAATTGGTGCCTTTGCTCTTTTCTTGCCGACAGTCCGCTTGATAGGCATGGTGATGATGGAGAAGATGATGATGGATGGTGAGATAAAGGTACCTAGAACACAATTATATAAACTAACAAATTAGCATGCATATTACACATACACATTAGCAAGAATAACTCTCAACCTGAGCTAATCCCAAATTTCAAATTCTAGAGTTCATGCATAACTCAATGTGGCTAATTTCAACAATTTCAAGAATATTGATGCTTAAATCACATTACCAATACATCTAAACCAAGAAATATAGCAACAACTCATCACAAATATCACAAAATCACACCTTAATAACATCAAAATTTCAAATTTGGGTTCCTAGGGTTTAAGCATCATACCTCTTGAAGAAAGCCCCAAAACACTTCAATCTCCACACAAAAAACTCCAAATGCAAGAAGAAGCAAGAAATTCACACTCTTGGGAAGATTTTTGAAAAAATTAGAGTGATTTGGTGTGTCAGGAGTGTTTAGAGTGAGAGATTTAGAGAGAGAGAGATGGAGAGAAATTGTGAGAAGAAGAAGAATGAGTCTAAGGGAAGAAGAGAAGAGGAGAGAAGATAGGTTTCATTAAAAGTCAATCGTTGGTCAAACTTGGCCCAGGTGTCTTTCGATGGGTTGAAGGATTAGCCTTCGATCCATCGAAGCTGTGTTTCTATTCGTTACTTGATGCACATTTTTGATGTGTCGAAAGTTTACACTTTGATCCATTGAGGCAATCACCCTAATCCTCTTTTATGCAGCATTTCGATGGATCGAATAAAGTGAACTATCACACTTCGATCCATCGAAGAAAGAACCCTGATTTGAAAATAAAACTAACACCAATGCATAAACAAAGCTCAAACAACATAACCTTCTCCTACCACAAACTTCATAAGCACAAAGCTAACAATTTAACACACAAATGCATACACAAGCAACAAAATTCACAATAAGGTAAGAGATTAAGAATGCTCCCTCTTGAAGATCGAAAATGTTGCATCCTAAGTCACCAACAATCACCAACATATAAGACCAAGATTAGTCTTGCTTTCCATGCTTGGTATCCATGAGTTTCTTCAATTTGGCTTCATCTGGGTCACATGATCAAAACCGCTACCTCACACTTTACTTCAATGACTCTCCCAATGGTCTCCAGCTATCACGGGTTGTAGTTTATGGACGTAAACATGGTCCATCCATGGAAAAGAAGGTCACGCCATCATGGTTGGTGCTTAGAATGATAGACCCTCCCATTACACTTTCTCGTTGCCTCCTTCAAGGCCTCCACTTGCTCTCCATGAAGCTCAAAAGAGTTATCAGTCTTCAAGTTCCTCAAATGCATTACTCCCTTAAGGAAAATTTCAAGTGGTTTGTAGCATGCTTCGTTTGAGGGATTAGAGTTCGTCAAGGTGACTTTGCCTCCAATGACTAGCTTTCCTTTCCCGCTCTTGTCCGATTTCACCCTCTTCTTAGCACCATCCTTGACCTTATTCGGTGTTGTCACCTCTTCTACACTCAGCTCATTGGCTTTTGGCTCCGTATAGCCCACATCTTCATCATTTCCGGCTTTCTCGCTCACAACCTTAATGCTCATGGCTTGTAAGGAAGGGATCTTGTGAAAGGACCCAACCCCGATTTAGTAATCAAACCCCTTCTGAAAACACGAACTTTCAAAAACCATAGAAATTTCGACAGAGTTTCACTATATCGCGGGATTACCATTAACCTGCACCCGAAAACACACTTCATCCTATGCCACAAAAGCCAAACCGTGGGCACCAATCCCATCCGGATTTCTCAAAATCATAATATAATATAAAGTAAGAAGCAAAAACTGTAACTTTACAGAAATCTGGGAAAATCATATGAAAATATAAACATCAGAGTATTCAGAGCGATCTCTATTATATACTAGGTGGACGCCCGCCCCGTTGGGGCGGTGTTACCACACTACTGTTTCGGTGAGTAATAGTACATTAATATAGAGAATATATGAGATAAAAGAAGGCATGAGAGATCTATGCATATATATAAAGTAATATTTTGTTTATAATACGAATGCAAGGGATCGAAACTGCATTGAAGAGATATGCCGAGGAGTGGTTTTGTACAAATGAGAATTTCAAAGAAAACAAAATTATTGATTTAAACAAAGTAATGTAAAATTGAAGTTTTTTTACAGAGTAATGTATTAAAGCAATAATATAAAGAAAAATTAAATACAGTTAAAGTGACACCCGTTGAAAATTTTAGAAGCATCCAAGTCTGACCGTACATCTCAAAGATGGGGTTGGCAAGTTTGATCTCCTTGAACGCTGTGTTTCCTCTCCATTTTCGACGTCATCGGAGAAGAAAATGCTTGATGTTGGCAGCGATGAGAGTGAGGGAAAGTCTCTGTCTGAGTTTGCAATGAGAGTTGGTACGGGTAAGAGAGAGAGAGAGAGAGAGAGAGAGAGAGAGAGAGAGAGAGAGAGAGAGAGAGAGAGAGAGAGAGAGAGAGAGAGAAACGTGAGAGTACTGATTATACTGTTTAGTGAAAGTTGGAACTTACCTTGTGATTGATGATTTACAGGGAAGGATAAGAACCACTAAAAGAGTGGTTGATGTGCCCACAAAATGGTCAGCCACGATGTCATCAACATGTTCCAAATAGTTCAATCACAAAAGTCAACCTCCGATATTTTGTAAGTTTTGTGGCATCAAAATCAAATTATTTAACAAAAAATTGTGAAAGTATGTATTCATAGCGAAATTGTGAATCACATAATTTTCTAGCAATCAATTTATACAAAATGTGAATATATGTATACATAGCCGAAATTGATTCCGAAAAAATCTAGGTGAGTATAATGAAAATGTATATGTAATGTATCAAAAATTTACAATTATATATTTTGCAACACATCTTTATAAACAATATTTTTCGTACAATTATTAGGGATTTCGTCATCATTATTTATAAAAATTTTAAGCCCTTTCTTTGACGTAACTCTAGACAGTGCTACATATAATTGTCCATGAGTAAAAACTGGTTCAGACAAATATATTCCTACTTGGCTCAATGACTGGCCTTGACTCTTATTTATTGTCATTGCATAACATGGTCTGACAGGAAATTGACGTCTTTTAAACGTAAACGGCCATTTAGTTTCCGTTGCATATAATATTATTCTAGGAATATAAACTTTTTCTCCCATGTTATTTCCCGTAAGTATTTTTGCCTCAATTAGTCTTTCAAACAATTTTGTCACAATCAACCTCGTACCATTACACAAACCACGCATCTGATCTAAATTTCTTAACAACATAATAGGCATGCCAACTTTCAGAATAAGTTCATGCGTAGGCAATCCGCTAAATTCAAGCTTATTCAAAAATTCCATGGGATATAAAATATTGATATTATCGCTATTACCTGAATTGTATGAAATTGAATCCGAACTAAAATATGTTTTATTATCACCGGGTAATAATTTAACTGCATAATTATTTATTTCATATACAATTACATTTTTTGGAGTCACTATAGCACGTTCTCTTAAATAATTTGTATCACTATATTTGGTTAAAAAATTGGGATAGGTTGCTCGAAAAATTGATTCTATAGGATGAATAGTAGGATCAGTAAGTAATTCTTCTGGTATATCAATCCAGCTTACATCGGGATCACCTGTAGAAAATTTTGATTCTAATTGACCCTCTCCTATTTGTAGTATCCATTCAGCAAAATCTTTAATTTCATTTTTTTCTACACTGCTTAAACCAACTGTTGACAATCTCATATTTTCAGTTAGATGAAAGACCGTAATGGTAGGCCACAAATATGAATTATTAAATGATGCCTGAATGACTTGTTCTTTGCTACCACCTTGTATGACTGGCAACGTCTGTCTAAAATCTCCACCGAATAGAATAGTTTTTCCTCCAAATGGTTCTTCTTTTTTTGACAAAATATCCCGCAATGTTCTATCTACTGATTCAATACACCATTTATTGCACATAGGAGCTTCATCCCAAACAATTAATTCAGCCTTTTCAATTAAATTAGAAAGATTGGTTTGTTTATTTATATTACAATTTGAATCTTTATCTATAATTGGTTTTATTTTGAAACGTGAATGAGCTGTTCTGCCTATCGGAAGTAATAATGAAGCAATGCCTGATGAAGCAACCGCTAAAACAATTTTGCCTTTAGATCTTAATCTAAAAATGATAGTATTCCATAAAAAAGTTTTTCCTGTGCCTCCGCTACCATAAACAAAGAATGATCTTGGGTTCTTTTGTTCGACGGCTTTGATCACCTCATTGTATATCATTTTTTGACTACTATTTAGTTTAGTAATTAAGTCAGAATGTTTTTGTTTTAGCACTTCACAATCAAAATCTAGTTCTTCTCTAATGAGCCTATTATCAAGTTGATGTATATGTTGTGTCTTTGGCATTGGTAATTGATGATCTTTTAAAGTACTCGACGACATGTTAAACAATTTTTCAAGTTCACATAAAACAGCATTCTTTAATTCATCATTAGGTATGGTAAGATTTGGCATATTAAAATTTAATTTAATTTTGTGTACTATATCATCAGACATGCTAATCCAATATGTATCAAGTAAAGCTCGAGGATCTGAGACATTACAAAATAAAATAATCGTAACGAATAAATAACGAATTTGAGAAGAAGTTGCAGTAAAAGTAGATTCCAACAGTGCTTCTGTCCATTCTTTATCATCACCTAGCAATCCTAAGGCTCGACATGCTTCTTGATACGTAGAGTATATTACATCATTCACTGTTTTTATTGAATCAAAATTGGTACATCCTTTTTGAATATTTAAAAGTATTCTAAGATAATACAATTCACCTGCAATTGGTGGCACATGAGCTATTCTACCAAGTATGCGATATTGTTTCCTTGGGGTCCATAATTTCTTATTATCATTCCAAACAAATTTAGTAGGAAATTGAGTATATGTTAATTTCTTTGCCTTCTTATAAGTCTTGTTTGCTTGAAACCAAGCAGTTAGCATAGTAGTTTCTATATTCGGATCATTTAACACATTTTCAAGAGAATTAGTTTGATGAAAACAAATAGTTTGTTCTTTGGGCAAATGAATTTTTAAATATTGAACTGCAAGAAATCTAGAATGAATGGAAAATTCAAATAAACGCCATACAGACTCATGAGGAGTTAAATATCGACAATTGAGATAATTTTGGATCTCATCATTTATATTGTCACGAACTAACACGCGGGCTCTATCAGGTCCTTTATTTATATACTTGAATAGATATTTAATTAACATAGATTGAGAACACGATTCAACATTTATATGAGCATTATATCTCATCAACAAATTAGCATTGTAAGGAACAACATAATTATTACCAACATGAACTCCTTTTTTAACTACAAAACGTGATTCATCATCGCGACGTCTATACTCGGGAGCCTTAATTGCTTGAAAATTCGTGTTTGTAATAAATGGTTTTGGAAAATGTTTTGTACATTGTTTGTCTCGCATACATGGAGAATTCGAATTAAGTTGACCGCAAGGACCATGAATCATGAATTGACTAACTATTTCAAATAACTGTGGGTTAACATTTTTATCGGATAATTCTGCTGATATTATGGAATCTATATCATTTGCTGTATAACATTTGTATTTATGTTTAAGCCAAAATAATATATGAGCATGAGGCAACCCTCGCTTTTGGAATTCAATTGTACACACGTGAGCATCAACTTCTCCAAAAGGTTTTCCTGTTTTAATATAAGTAATCATATCATCCACTTTTATTTTAAAAATTCGACAAACAATATCAGGACGATCTTCTGGTTTGTATCCTGATTTTTTTTCAAAATATCTCAAAATTTCTAGCCATTTCACATTGCACGTGAAAGTAATGAACAAATCAGGATTACCGTATTCTCTACAAATTGCCATTGCATCTTGATAATTATTTATCATATCTCTTGGACTGCCCGTGTGAGAACCAGGAAGAAAAACTCTTTTTCCAATATCTGAGCCTTGGACAATTCCACTCGAAACAAATGTTGATATATTATTCCATGTTTCACATCTCAGTTCTGGTTGATGATTCCTTATATATTCTAATCGATTTTCTTCGACCGTTGCATATGTATCGACTAAATACTGTTGAAATAATCTTCCACCTTTCAACAAAGTACTCGATTGATTTTCTCTATCATGAATTTGGTAACATACAAATTTGTTCATTGTCAATTTTCTATCTTTATTGTCACTTTTTGCCGCAATTTTTTTTAATTTCATATTTATTTTAAATCCATCTTCTCCATATGGAAAAAGAAGCGGATATTGTAATGACATCAATTTTGGATGAATTTTAGATATTCGTTTCAACAGTCCATCGTTTGATCGAATAATTATGTCTCTATTGGAATCAAATTCTCCTATATCACCCACAATCAATCCACCAATTTCAGAAGCAGAAGGTAATTCATATTGCTTGCTATCAATTTTTTCTCGATCAAGTATAGTGAAATCAAAATTGGGCAACAAATGATTCTCAAAATCATCTCTGATAGATCGATATATTTTGGTTAATTCATTACACTCATCCAACAATTCTACTAATCCTTTAACAATATTAACATCAATATTGTTGTTTGCGTTATTTGGATCAATAGTAGTTATACGATTTGAAATTTCATTCTGAGTGTCATACACATATAGTTGAGCATATTTAGGACTTTCTCCTTCAGATGGTAAAACTGAACCCATTAAATGATGCACTTGTCCACAAATTTTAAATACATAAGGTGCTGTTCCATTATTTATGTGATATTCAATTTTAGCCCCCATAGAAGTAAAAGCAAACATGGAATTATAAACTCTAATATTTTCACGAAATAACACACTTTTTCGACCATTAATTGGATTTAACAGTTCATCAAGAAAAGCTGGAGTTGGACATGATATCGGAAGTTGGACTTGTCCTTTTTCACAACAATGAGTGTAAATCAATCGGTTATTTTTTTTCCTTTTTAATGCTTCATCTAACCAAAAGAGGGCAGCACAATGTTCACATGTATAAACATCATCACCGGAGTCATTATAATCCACAATGACTCCTGCGATCACATCATAAAAATATAAATTAGATAAATAATGATTGATAATAAAGTTTTATTAATTGATAATTAATTTTGAAGTTTGTCCTCACCTGGATAGGTTGATTGAGTTCGTTGATACGATGCCTGCCCATAAATTGTTCGATCAAGACCTGTCATTGATACATAAGCATAATTATTAGATTGTTCAAGAAAACTATAGCATATAAAAGACACTATATACATACACTACCTTAAATAACTTTATTAACAGAATGAAGAAAAAATAAGACATAGTTATCCTAATATACAGCCATTTTCTTTGTACAAATTTTATTATTATTTCTCACCAAATAAACCCCTATGAATTATTTAAATTCGAAGTGTCACATCCAAATGATATTCGAGGATTCCAAGCACTAAAAATGCCAAACTGAACAACAAACAATCATGAAGATTACACATTTACATCGTCCAAAACTAAATTAAGATTTAAAGATAGTAACATCTATAAACCCAATGATCTAAAAACTAAATTTTAACTTCTACAATAGAAAAACCAAATAGATGACCCACTATTATCATACAGTAAATGAAACACTGCATTTTGGCCTAGGAAAACAGAAAACGAAGGAACGTTGGCATGCATCTCTGAACTGTTATACAGATATTCATCAAATTTTCACTGAACTGTTATTTAAGCTATACTCAATATGTGTTATATGTGCTCTAATATAGATAACAAAAATTAAACTATTTTGCTAACACCAACCAGTAACACTCAAATAATTATGTGCTAAAATACCTGATAGAACTCTATGAACATCTTCATTATCGCTATCCTCCTGTGTTTCATCATCACTACTATCGTTGGCATGCATCTCTGAGTCAAGAGATGGTAGAGACTGATGAGACGTACCAACAGATAAACATGTTCTCTTAGAAGAAGATTCCGCTTGATCTGACATCATTCCTTTGCCATGCTTCATCTTGCACATCATATCTGAAAAACCAATTTGAATTCCATCTAACAATCCAAAGATAAAAAAAATTGAAACAAATAATTTAGGCAATATTATAGTACCTGCAATAGTCTGATGAAGATCAGCATCATCACCATGTCTATTCATTGTTTTTCCTACAAAAGATTCATGACGAAAAAATTCAAATAAATATCATGCTTTTCTAAAAGAAAAGAAAGCAACAAACATTAAAGCAAGCAGAATCACACCATATTCTGGAATCACATCATATATATGAAAATAGCCTGTCTAATGAAACTATAAAAAACAGTAGAAAAAATAGCTTTATTGATAGATGAGAAATTAAACAGTAACATACCAATTATAAACCTATGATTAGTTAAATATATATAGATATACCAAAGCTATAAAACTAATCAAACTAATAGAAAATAACATCAGCAATCACAAACGTAGCTATGATCAAACACAACACACAAACACACCAAAATAGAAACCAGAACCTCCATACAACTCCTGCCTCACTCATACAGCTAATAACCATACACACACATAAATTAGCCTAACCAAGCACAAAATGGAATCATGCACAAAATCACAATGCCGAAATGACGTTAACAGAAAAAAATAATGGCCAGACAAACATCGACAAAACTGTAGACCAAATAACTTTATTAACACATGAATAATTAAACAGTAAAATACCAATTATAAAGCTATGATTATTTAGATAAGTATACGTATATATACCGAAGCTATGGAATTAAGAATCAAACTGATACAAATTAACATCAGTAGTCACAACCGGAAAGTTATGATCAAACACACCACAACAGAAATCAAAACGTCTATACAACTTCAGACTCATTCATTCAACTAATATCCACACACACACATATAAATTAGTTTGACCACTTACAAAATTAAATTATGCACAAAATCACAATACCGAAACCACGTTAACATAAAAAAAATAATGGCGAGACAAACATTGGCAGACCATCCTTGGAGAATAGTGACCAGACAATAGTTGCTAGAAGAAAATATCTAAGGGTGACCATCCCAGAGACTCACAGCCAGGTAAAGCACATCACCTATTTTCCCTTATATATTCTGGTTAGACCACTCATAAAAATTCATAGGCCAAAAAAACTCCATTATTCTGGTATACATCATCTGAGCTGGGTATTGAGCCCATGTAGTGGACTTACATAATGGCTTTATCTAGCTAATAAAGGCTATATTGATACTAAGCACCACACTGAATTGTATAATAGATGTTACATATAATTGCAAATGACCAAAAAGAAAAATCAAACTGGTAAGGACATAAACACAATCATAAAGATAGAGATCAGATTCACCATCATCCTTGTCGGTGTTTCCATGGGAAGCAGATTGATTATGGCAAAAAAATAAATTCACCGAAATAATAAGTGAATATACTAAGATTAATTTAAGACCAGGGGGTGGGCATGATTTAAGATCAAAGGTATGATCTAAGATCATAGGCAACATGCACCTTAATTTTAATAGTAAGTCGTAAACATGTTAGCTTCTCACCTTCTCTAATTGAGCCGAGTCTCAATTCTTTTTTGCAGAGCAATCATAAAAATAAAATACAAAAGAATTAACAACTAACTCAAAAAGAAAAATCTACAAAATCCCCCTAACCCAGGAAAATAAATTTGGCAAATCATTATAAATCTGGGATTGAGTGGTCTATCTTTTTTATCAGACACTATGTGCATACAGTACCTGAGATTATTTCATCAACAACTTCATAGTTGACACTGTTCAGATTTCTCGCCACATCATTGAAATGCATTGTTGTGTTATCACATGGCAAGCTTTTTCCGGATTCAAAAAAATGATTTCTCTTGGACATACGTAGGCCATTGATGGTACTTTCTGTTTCACACTCCAATGGCACTCTAAATCCTGTCCATTTCATAACATTGTTAGAATCATTTCTTACAATTGTACTAAATGAATAACATACAAAAAATAATAATTCAAGCAACAAAAATGAACTATTATTTGCAACACAATGGAAGTTATCCTGACACTATAATAAAATTGTATTTTCTTTACATATATAAAAGGAAAACAATCATAAACGAATATTGATGAGACCGTATTAATAGTATAGCACAAATTCTCTCACGAATCATAACTAAATGAAACTAACCAGGAAGAACCATTTCAATCCAGGAATGCAAATCATTTGGACAACACCACCAAACAAATTAGATTTCTTCTCCATCACATCATGCTAACCAATATAATTCATTTCAATTCATAAATTAACACCGACCGAGAAACAAAACAAAAAAAAACTAATTGATTTTATCTCAACAACAAAACAATTTAAAGTTAGATTGATATATACATTAAGCATAAACTAATAACCTGAGTCATTCTCCTCCATTGATCTGGGATACTCTACAGATAATGAATCCGCATCTTCATCAACACACTGAAATATCCTTTTTCGCACCATACCTAATACAGAAATCAAACAACTAATGAAGTCAGGTATAATTAAATGAAAATAATAGCCCATCAATATACCAGTCTATAGGATTCAATGAAACAAAGTGGATTCAATTAACTATTTCCATCAAAAAATACTTTGCGGAGGAATCAGAAACAATAAAACATTTTACAGCAGGATTCTTAGTATTCTGATATGGCTCTCAGAAGGGAATCAGCAAGAATAAACCAAACAACCCAACAACATATGCCCGAATCCTATGTCATTTGAATCAGGATCGCCTCTTCCTGTTTCATAGGGTGAAAATATCTTGTTTAATTCTTCACTCTCCCAACCCCAACAAAGCTATTTTATGATTGAAAAAAACTAAGCACCAACAACCCAATGATACGCCACCAATTCCTCTCTTATTCAATACCCAGATCCCCTTCTCTTCTTTACAACAAAGTTTGAATCTCCATCAGAATCTCCAAGTTTTAAAAAATGATTCACCTACGCGGCATCGTTAATCTGATTTTACATTCTTCTAGCCTTCTTCCACTGAATTTATACGTAGTACCGAACATAAATATGAAATTCTAGAAACCACTCAAAGAATTTCAACTTATCAAAACTACACAAAATTGATCAAAACTACACCAAGAATCAAAAGAAATCCTGAGAATGACTATACATTACAAATGTAGTTTTAACAAACTGTTTCTTTATAGGCCAAACCAAATGTCTATGTTCATCATAACTACAAATGTCTTTGTTCTCTCTCTCTCTCAACATTTTTCTTTACAGGTTCATATAGCAATTCATACCCAATATTTTATTTATTGGGTACTGGTATAAACCTTATGTTATATAGGTAATGTTTTGTCCCTTTGTTATTGGATTTTACCTAGATAACCCGAACAATTCACAACTCGATCATGATCTATTTCACATCCCAAAACTAATCCCTTTGTTATTAGTACCAAAAGCTCTACTTATATTCTTAGTACGCCCTTTATCAGAACCATTGGTACCCAATTTTTAAAGCAAAGCACATGTTGATCTCTGGCATTATTCAACAACCAGTTTCTCAAATCCAAATAATACAATCATAAACTAAAAATTCCAAGAACTATAGTCATTACATCAGGAAAAATCAACATATAGATATAAACTATGAACTCAATCAGGTCATACCTTGAAAAACAACTGCTAACACTCACTGATGTTATTAGGATAATAGAAAGGTAGAAACACTCTATATACCCAACTTCCTGAAAACAAAAAAAAAATACAATACAAATAATTAGCAATACATACCAAGTAAAAACTTGCTATAAATATTTAAATAAATGGCTTATCACTCTATGATAATTTACAAATGAACACACAAATGTAGCAATATAAGAAATGCACTAAGCAATTAGCTTGAATTAAAACTCTTCTGCATCTAAAGATTATTGTTTGTCGGCTAAATTTACAGCAACACAAAAAGTAACAGTCAGTTATTGAAATAAGAATAAAAACAAATCATAAGCTAATAAATCATAAAATAAACTCAAAGCATGCAAATATAGATTAGCTTATTACTAATTAGAAACTAAAATCTAAAAACTATGGATATTAATATATGTGGTATTAGCTTTCAAGACTTGCCATACCAAGTTGACTACAAAGAATCAACTTTGGCAGCATTTTTTAGAATACCTAATACTAAAATAATATCAATCCCCATATATCACGTGCCACACCGTTATTTTTTGGCTATGCCTAAGTCAGCGAAATCAGAAATCTCATAACCTTGGACACATTTATAATCAGGCTATCAAACCCCAACACTTTATAGCAAAAAAGCAAGCCAATTCAAATCTAGCCAAAAGCTATAATTCAAATCACAGTAATCCCATAACATGCCTTAGATAGAGGGAGAAAAGATAATCAAAATATAAGAACCAAACATGGCAAAAAAAAAAAAACCAATCTCAGCACAAATAGACCATATCATGGTTTAACCAAGTAATCAAACTACACCTTCTCAGATACGTTTTCTTAATTGTGAAAAATGAACTTTGATATTGCTTGACCAAATTCCTTCTTCAATAGAACCTGCCAAAAAAACTATGAAGGACATTATAAGCATGAAGAATAATCTAAAAAATTCTACCACGTAATAGAAATTCTAGAAATAAATCCTCTACAATAAATACAATAATATTAAATATATCAATAAGAGTTTATATAAATTAGAATTTAGTTGTGCAATACCTATTGATATCCTCTTCTATAATTTGCTTAATCCAACATATTAATCCAACATATAGATATAACCCACACATTCTACACATCAGTTGAGCAATACAATAAAAAAATATGATTATAGAGAATTAATAGTGGCTTATATGATTATATACCACCCACGTGGCAGAAGGTATGTATGTATGCTCCTAAGTTTGAGTTCAGTCCCTTTGGGTTTCTAGATTGAAGATTTATATTATGTCATGTACACCAATAGAGGTGCAGGACCGTTAATTGCGAACATACTTTCAAAGTTCAATTTTTTGTAATTTATGCATGAACAAATATGACAAAAGGCATCAAAGTGAGTCCATTTATTTGTTTTTGGATTTTTCCATTGGAAAAGGAAAAAGAGATGAAGGTGTGTGCAGACTAACCTTTCTTCCTCTGTAGGCGTTTCTTGATTTCTTGTGAACAGGCCTCACAATGCATGTGAACCTTGAGCACCACAGTGATGACCTGAGGAGGCTGCGATACCAAGAATCAAAAAATTAAGACCAAGAAAATTAGAAAAGATTTCAAATTGGTAAATGAAAAAAACAGAGATTGGTGACCACCGTAATCCTTAAGCAATCACAAACAACAATAGACAATTTTAGAATAAACACATAGTGTAATCATAAACACATTAGAAAACAGCATATGACAAAGAATGAGCACAAAGTACAATGCAAAAACTTGCTCAGATATCATATTAATGTATAGCAGGGTTACTAACTTACTGGTAAAAGACTTGGTAAAATTAAATGAATCAAATTGAACACCAGATCTCATCGTATTTGGGATTAGCAAACGCAAATTTAGATGAATCACGCTTAAAGCAATCACCTTTAACCAAAAGCATCGAACTTTATCACTCAAAGTCTCAACCAGACTCATTGGAATATGAAATTCCGCATATGATCACAAACCCATTAAACACATCGATCGATTTCTCCTCAATCACATATACACATTGAAAACTACAATGATCCTAAAACCCCAAATGCATAGAGTACAAACATCTTGAATTGAAATGGTACTGAATATGAGAGAACAGAAAGTGCAGTCCCTTTTGTAAACATCACAGGAGAATGAAGTGTATCAAAAATTGATGTTCTTAGAAGTTTAAGAGAAGAAAAAAAAGATACTCACTTGTTTGAAAAACTTTGAACTTTGCACTCGCAAGCTTCAGAGTTCTGATGTAAGGTAGAAGAGGAGGCTGTTGAAACGGTTATAAGAATGGGTATCCAATTTAAGCTGGTATTGGGCTTCTCTTATATCTCAATGGGCTACTTTGTAGTTGTTGTTTAATAGGTTTCTCTTCCGGCTTCTTTTCTTCCTCGGTCGGCGGTTTTGGGATTGGAGACAGTAGCTCAACTTGTCTGTGACCCTTCACAATCAAAATTTCAATACCCACAATCAAAATCCCTCTTAGGATCAGAAATCCATATGAATCTAAGACAAAAGAATTAAACACCGAACAAAACCCAAATCCAATCAAAAACCCAAGCATACAACAGCATCAAACCAATACCTACGTATCAAAGAAGCTTTGATCGATCGAGCTGTAGGCCGAGAACCAAGGACCAAGAGGCGAGGACCAAGAGGCGAGGATCAGGCGAGATTAGGCTTTAATCGAGGGGAGATCCGAGAAAGGTGGTTTTGGAGTGCAAGTCTAGGTCTGGGTAGGAGAGAAAAGGAAAGAGAGACGGGCTGGAAAGAGAGACGGGCTGATAAGCTATTCCGCACGCATCGCACACTTGCCAACATGAACAGGGCTATGAATAGTAAGACTCACGATTGTTATATAGGTAATATACATAAATACATAGCAGTAGGCTAAACAAAAAAACCTACTGAGAAAGAAAAGTAGCTCAAATACTAAGCCTTCGACTGCGACGTGCGACACTAGAATCCAAACTGCAAACTGGGCACGGAAATCAAATATCTCAGGGGAAAGGCAAATAAAATCGTTAGAATGAGTGGACGAAAATAAACATATGCCTTTCACCATTTACATAACATAAAAATAATGCGAGTTCTTAAAATAAATGGAGGTGTCGGGCGAATCTCTCAAGCCAGACAGTGATAGACTAGGCGAATCTCTCAAGCCTAGTGGGCACATCAAGCGAATCTCTCAAGCCTGGAACTGGACTACCGGTGATCAGCCGGGTAGTCAATGCATCGATGCTAAGTAAATGCCATCACCAATAAAACATAAAACAATACCTCCAAAATAATAAATAATCTCAATTCTGTACTGGAAATAAATACAAAAACCAAGAACTCGCTACGACAATGTAAATAAATGTCCACTCACAGATAAGCACAGCACGCAAACGCGCTAATCCTGAGATCTGGCGGAAGATCCCTCGCCAAGCATACGATCTCGATCCCCTGAATAATCACAAATACCACTGTTCAAAATCATATTTCAAAATCCTGAACCACATCTCGAGAACCAACCAATACCACTGTTCAAAATCATATTTCAAAATCCTGAACCACATCTCGAGAACCAACCATTCCCGGAAACATATAACTCGATATCGATGAAATTGTCGAAAATCTAATAAACACACTATAAAAACTCACCACAAATTCCGATGCTCAATTGAAAATATAAACCTCACCATTGCGATCAGTGCGCGATTCCGAGCAAAACAACATAAAACTTGTCGAAAAACACCTTGGCCGGAAAACCGCCGCGTACGGCGGCGCGCTGGGCCGCCATCGTCGGAAAATGTCATCGGCCTAGAAAATTTCAACCTACACATGAATTTGAAGATCTCGACATTTCCAACATCTTTATAGTTCAATGCTAAGCCCAATTTTGACCGAAATAGGTCAAAATCTCACCTTGAAGTCGAAAACCCTCGCCGGAATTCTCCACCTCCGATCTCCTCCGTCCGGCCATGGCAAGGTGCAAGACCACTTCTAAAAGCTTCCTCTCCTCAAGGGAAACAAAACCCCTAACAAGTAGACCTCCATCTCGGCCTCCATCGTCGCCGGTAATTTCATCGGAAAACCCACCGAAATTCCTGAACTTTGACAAGCTATAACTTCTTCATCCGGCAACCAAATTGAGTGAATGACCTATCAAATCGAAGAGGAGAACAAGCCCAACATGTTTCATGAAGACATCACAGCCAACCGTGGCCGGAATAAGGCACCACGAAGGCCACAAGATCACGGCCTGAAATGGTGAACATGGGTTAGTCAACTCACCCGAGTTGACTCGGTCAACTTCCCAAAGTTGAAGTCTGACTTACCCAAAAAGGAAACCCACTATTTATACTTTCCATTTTTGGTAACTTCCGTATTTATTTTGCGACAAATTTTGATCGAACGTAACTTTTACATCATAACTCCGTTTTCAACGATTCTCGTGTCTACGAACTTATCTCGACAAATTCTTCAATTTCCACCTGAAGTCAACCAACTTCGATAAATCCGATAAAAAGTCAACAGCTCAATTCGAGACAAGCTTATTTGATAAATACGATCAACGGTCGACAACGGATCAAAACCAATCGGATAAACACAACTAAATCCAACAGCCAAAAATATTCATAACTTATTACACGTAACTCGAAATAATCCTTCGGAAATTCCCACGAGCTCAAAATTAAATTCTCTACAACTTTTGTGAAGGATCTCAAATCAAATTCTTGCCCGATAATTTAGTCGTTAACACACCCACCATATCGATCAATTACGACAAAATCGCGACTATTCACGAAACTCGCAAATCAAGTCGATTAACTACCATTTCTGGCTCGGGTTGTCATATCTTGACCGACTTGTCAAATATCTTGAATGTCCTTGTCTTCTCAAACATGGTCATGGTGAGTTCTCCGGCTTTAATATCAATCTTGGTACCCTCTGCGGCCCTAAAAGCTCTTCCGAAGTTTAAGGGGAGATCATCATACCCTCTCGGTTCCTCCATGTCAAGAATCACAAAGTCAGCCGACACTATGAGATCTTCGATCATGACTAGTATATCTTCAACTATACCCCTTGGATGAACAATGCTCTGATTTGCTAGTTGCAACGACATGCTCACCGGCTTCAACTTTCCCAAACCAATGGACTTGTATACAAAATATGACATCAAGTTAATGGAAGCTCCAAGGTCCATCAAGGCTTTCTGAAAGTACGTTGTTCCTATGGTGCACAGCACGATGAAACTCCTCGGATCTGGTAGCTTCTTGGGAACTTTTGTTTGTATGATAGTCGAGACCATGGTGTTGAGCTTCACATTTTCCATTCTCTCTTCCCCTTGTAGCTTATTCTTCAACCGACGGGTGGTGCAAAGGTCTTTAAAAAACTTGGAATACATCCGGATAGTTTGGATGGCGTCAAGAAGGGGTATATTAATCTCAACCTTCTTGAAGACATCCAAACACTCCTTGGTCTTTCTATCCAAGCTAGCTTGAGCCCTTTCTTTGTTCCTTACTTGGGGGAAGGGTAGGTACACTTCGTCATCACCTAGAGTCTCCTCGGGATGCCCTCTAGAAGTCTCCTGCTTCTTTCCTTCGATGGGTCAAAAGGTTTTCTCGATCCATTGAAAATTTCCTGCATTTGAACCAGGGAGCTGGCTTCGATGGGTCTAAGGGTTTTCTCGACCCATCGAAGGAACAAAGGTACTGCCTCCATTCTTCTTCAAACATGCCGCAGAAAGCTCTCCATTGACATCTCTACCTTCTTGACCCTTTTCGGCATTCCCACTGCGACTTGTACGTACCCATCTTAGTGCCTGTTCTTTCATCCACAAACTCGTTTTCTATGTCATCCGGCTTATTATCTTCATATGGTATCAAAACGGCATCCTCTTTGAACTTCACTACCTTGTCTCTACTCGAAGTACCTTTCTCCATCTGGAGCTGTGACCTTGACACCAATGGGGTGTCTAAGTCGTCATCATCATCACTTTCCACGATTAGAGCATCCTCATAGTTTTTGAATCCCCTTTCGGATCTCAACACCGCATTGACCACGTCGACTTGGTGCTTGGGCTTCTTCTCGGTTGTAGAGGGAAACCCATGGACTTTTCTATTCCCTTCAGTGGTGATTGCTTTTGCCAATTGACTAACTTGAGTCTCCAACTTATGGATGGCACTTTGACTCTCATTGTGGAGGGCTTGATTCTCATTCTTCATATTCATGAAAATGTCAAGATACATCTTCTTATCCTCCTCTTAATTCTTGACAAGCTTGGCAAGCAACTCGTCAGTGTTGGACTTAGGGTGCCTCCAATTGTGGTGGAGAAATTGGCGCTTGTAGCAAAGGTTGTTTTTGACTTTGTGGAACAAATGGCACTCGTAGTGGGTAAGGGTTACCTCCTAAGACGTTAGCAAAACCCCCACTAGTTTCTGGTGCGAATCTTGGAGCTCCTTGATAAATAGAGACTCATTTGCTTCCATTTCCCGAAGCACCAAAATTACCTTGATTTCCACCTTGATTAATGTATTCTCCACTCGATCGTTGGAAACCTCCTTGAAAACCACTATTCGGCCTTGGCGACCCTCCTTGATTACCTTGGTTTCCTTCCGCTTGACCACCCTAAGAGAAATTATGGTGGTTCCTCCAACCCGGATTGTAAGAGTTAGAGAATGGATCATTCTTTTGTTGGTCATAAAAGACTCCTTTGCACTGTTCAATAATTTTCGGATAATCCTCTTAATGAAAAACTCAAAGTCTCATGCATTGTGTTTTCGCATATCAAACAAGTGATTAGCCCTACACAAATTTTTGACACTTGGTGGGCTTGGCCTCCACTTCTACTTTGCTTCATTAAGAGCTCGAACTTCTTATTCATTGATTCCTCAAGTCGCTTAATAACATCTTCTTGTTGATGGGATCCTTTAACTTTATAGATACCACCCCTATTGGATTGGGTGGCCTCCCTCATTGAAACCGCTGACTTTCTTACATTAGGCTTTAAGTCCCACAAAGCCAATATCTCCGTGAACTTCTCAAGCAAGATATGGGCTTCTTTCACGGTCTTGTCCATGAAATCTCCATAACATGCATTGTCGACCTTTCGCCATGTCTCTGTACTTATTTCTTGGTAGAAAAGGGAAATAAACATATCTTAGGATTGCCCATAGTTCAGACAACCAAGCTCTAAGTCCTTGAATCATTCCCATGCCTTGCAAAATAGCTCATCATTTTCTTCTCGAAAGGTCATCAAGCTTATTCTTCTCTCATTAATTTTGCTCGAAGGAAAGTATTTAGTGATGAATTTCCTTTGGAGGCCCTCCCATAAGTTGATAGAGTTAAGAGGGAGCTTGTTGAGCCAATCTTTTGCCTTGTCCCGTAAGCTTGATGGAAAGACCTTCAACCTCTCTAGTCCAGGGTCCATATTTCGGATGTTTCATCGGGCACACGCCTCCTCGAACTCTAATAAGTGAAAGTAAGGGTCTGAATTGGCGTGGCCAAGGAACAACGAAAGAGTTTGCAAAAAACTCGGCTTGATCTCAAAAGACTCACCCACGAATGGTTGTAGCACGATGCACCCTGTGTGAGCTGCCAAAGAGGGAAGAACACACACTCCCTCAATGGTCTCCCTTCATAGCTTTCGTCCTCCGCCATAGCAATTTTCTCTACGGAAGGTTCAACTTGTTCGAATGGAAGATCTTTAAGTGGTGGATCTTCTTCTTCCTCAAGTTAAGGATCAACTTGAATTATAAACACCCGAGGTGCGCAACCCAAATTCTCGCGTTGTGCTTGTATGACAAGATCAAACAAATTCTGAAGTTCTTCTTGGTTATTCACTTTCAACACCTGTACACCACTCTCTTCTTCACTACTAGTGCTTGACCTTTCTCTTAACGGAGCCACGATGTCAAACCCTAAATTGGTCTTCCACAAAATGGATGATGAACTAGAAGATGGTGTGTGTAGACGTGGATGATGAAAGAGCATAAACTTGAAAATAACACTAAGCAACCACTTGATATTGCCTCTAAACTCTTTAAGTACTCAAAGTCTTGAGGGCCTTCCATGATGCTTCTTTAACACCCCCCCCCCCCTCAAGGAAACATCAATGAACACTCTAAGAGTTCGAATGGGATTCTGGTATGTGGCACACTGGCATTCAATGTGCTATAGACACCAAGGTGAACCGAGGTAAAGGCGTGTGTGATCCAATATACCAGAATCTCCAAATAAAGTCCTAAGAATCTAGGGTGTAGCAGAAATTAAGGTTGCTAAATCCAGACACACTAACTATTATGCGTAAAAGTAAGATACTAATTAGATATGCTCCAAAAGGACATAGATAATCAAGGAAAAAAGATTAGAGAATAAGTGAAACAACCTCAATTACATCCTAGTACCGATGAGTCGAAGGTATACCTTCGATGGATCGAAGCAACACCCCTGGATGGTTATAGCAAATACCCTTCGATGGATCGAGAAAATCTTTCAATGGATCAAAGGAGGCACCCTAGTATGTCTCGCAAACAGATTCGATGGGTCGAAGTGTACCCTTCGATGGATCGAAAATTGTCTTGCAACAAAGATTAGAGCACAAATCCTAAAACAATTTCACCTCAACACACCTACCAAAGTATCATATGGAACAAAGACAATCAAAACAAAGTACTGAGTGATAAATTGAAGAAAATTAAAAGCTAAGAAACACACATCAAGCCAAAATGTCAGGATAATCTACAATCAATGGCTAACCAGAGCCAAGGAATTAAGATCAACTTAATCCCCAGCAATGGCCAAAAACTTGTTCGAAGAAAAATAGACCCTTACACTTATGAATTAAGAACTAACTTATAAATGTAAAGTATTTCCCCACCCGCAAGTATACATGGGAAGTTATAGTATTTATAGGAAGTTGAGTGTCAAACCCACGAGGATTAGCCACTATAACTCCCTAGCTCGAATGATTAGCACTTACACTACGAACACAACTAAACACTAACTTGACACTAAATGAAAAGTAAAATGCGGATGTTTGTATCTCACCTTACCAAGTCCTTTGGAGACTTAGCATTGTGAGGGGTGATTGAATTACGATAAGTGGTTATAAGAGTTTGATTGGTTGGTTGATTACACTACAATGCGCAAACGAAAATAGCAAACAAATTCAATATAAGGAAAGATGGTCGACTAAGGAAATCCTCACTACCATATGATGCATCAAACATTGTCTCGGTTTATGTAATAGTCATTACAACAAAAAATACAATTTGCAACGGCAGTTTGCCGTCGCAAAAAAGAAAAATGCCGTAGCAAATACTCTATTGCGACGGCAAAACGAGTATTTGCGACGGTAACATTTCCGTTGCAATAGGTGGCGACGCAATTGCTAATAACGACGGTTTTTCATCGTCGTCTGAACCTATTGCGACGGTAAACTGTTGCCGTTGCAAATATATTTATTTTACGACGATAAAAATACCGTCGCAAAATTCATTAACCGTAGTGCTATTTTTTGTATTTGCAACGGTAATTTACCGTCGCAAACCTACTGTTGCAACGACATTGTTGCCGTCGTAAATACATGTTCCCGTGACAAAAAAAAACTCCATTTCTTGCGACGACAACTTGATCATCACAAAGAAATGGAGCCAAATAATCATTAAATCAAATCTGCAAATACTTTAACAGAAGAGATTATTCAAAGATTAATTGTGTTTCATACATGCATGTAACAACATGTTCATACAAGCTATTCAAATAAAAGAATCTCTCCTTTTTTCTGCTTGTTCATACATGTAACAACATTCAACAACTGAAAATTCTGTAAATGTAACTGGAAGAAAAATTCATAATGAATAAAGATCTGGTGGGTAATTCACCAATACAATTCTTTCAAGGAATCAACAATCTCTAGAAGCAACTATTCTGAGTTTCCAAACACTGGGGTTCACTTCGAATGCATGTTGCGTTCATAAACTATTTTAATCATATCCATCCAATAGTTGGAACTAGGGTCCAGTAGCACAGATGGTCCATTCCATCCAATACTTGGTACCAAACAGTATAGATGGTCCATTCCATCAAATAAGAACCCAATAGTTGGATCACTTGGGTCCTACAAAGTAAATCAAAATAAATGAGGTTAAGTACCTTATTTACAGTTGGAACTAGGAAAACTGACTATGACATATCGAAGAAAATACATGACGCATCAAATAATTAAATTATTTTTATCAAACACTAGAATGTATCTTCTGGTGGAAATATAATCATGCAGTCAGTGACAAAATGAATGATAAAGAAACCTAATCGAAAAATCTTCAAAACAACTAATTGGCTGGAGAGTGACAAATAACTTATGCAGAAAGTCAACAAACTATGCAGCAACAATGATGTACCTGTATGTTTAGAGCCAGCAAAGTATGCTGATTAGTGAAAAAGAGTACCATTCTTATGATCTCTTACTTCAGTAATATCATCTTCTCTTGATGGATAGCATCATATGATTGTAGTGCTTGATCATGCACTTCACTGAGAGCACATATCATGCAGGACAGTTTAAGTACACAAATAAAGTCAACAGCTTAACACAATTCTTGGAATGACAGATTCATATGGAGATCAAGTTGATAAAAACTGAGAGCACATATCATGGCAAGCATTGTGAGCCCAATCAACCCATAAATCATAATTGTTATACTAACTGGACCTCTCTGACGTTGGTAATAAAAGCGAGCTTACCAAGTTGGTTCTTCTGCCATAGTTTAGCCTAGCCGTTTCAAGGAACTTTTTAAGAATGTTTCAGTATCTATACTCTGTCTGTATTATTTTCCAATTGTCTGCTATAAAAGTTTCATTTGCTATCTGAACAAAAAGAAGAAAGATAGACACAAGGTCTGTTTCCACTAAAAAGATATTCAACAGAAACTTACATTAGAAAGACGGAAGGGGCAGAACTTGCGTTTTCCCCTTCTTCCATACTTGAGCAAGTGTGCTCCTTTCTTTAAAGCAATAACAGCCTGTTCAAAATATCAACCAAGAGTCCAACTTGAGAGAATTTTCAGCCCATTTCTTGGAAAGATAATCATCGAGTAAAGATTTTAAAATGCATTATCTCGTCATATTAACAATGTGAATAGAATTTCTAGATTGTACAGTGGAAATGCATCAAAATACGTATAACCAGTCATTTAAAATGTGATATGTTAGTAAGACCCCCTCAACCATTTTACACTGGATTTCAACTTTTCACTATTTTAATGAATCCAGAATTGAGTAGCTTAACAAGATATCATGTGATCTATACTATCACAGATTAGGTGTATTATGTTTTCCCAATGGAGAATCACATTGCATTACAAGGTTCTGAATACAGTATATCTAATTGGATTAGAGCCAAACATATCAGCAATGAATAGGGATGCAGAAACATTATACAATAGTTCTAGACAATCTTATCGAACTAACCCCCAATTATTACCATCTATCTTCCTTTTTTGCATAACCCATACCAAATTGTTGCGTAGAGTACCAGCATACATGTAATCAGTGGAAACGCTCAGCCTGTCCATCATTGTTAACTAAGTATCTGCAACCTGATCACTGGCTTACTTACAGAGTGAAGTCCCTATTTCCTAAACATAGAGCAACCAATGTTCAGCTAATCCTACAACCAATTCGTTGAGACTATCCGATCTAATCAAAGTTACAAATATATCTTGTAATACATGAAAGTCCTAGCAATCAATACACTCTGAGCAGCATATCAAACTAAAACCAACAGAAATCAGTGATGATAGTAGAAATCAAAATCGAATACCTGCTCGATGTCTCTTTCAACCGAGCCAGTCTTGCTGATATCAAAAGTCATCCTATTGGTCCACGATATTTCTCCTTCTCCACACAAAACCCTAACTCGCGTCAATTCTCACAACCAAACACTGCGTCCTCCACTCTCCTATTCTCAACTCAGTCTCTGAGTCCAAACACTGATCTGCTACAAAATTTAGAGAAGAAAGACATACCCAGTCCCAACTTGAGTTAGTTCTTGAATTAAATTGGAAACAGTAGAGCGAACGTGGCTGGGCTAGGGGCTTTCGGCGAGAGAGAACGCGGCGACGGTGTGGAATAGTAGAGTGATGAAGCGGGGACGGTGAGGAGCAGAAGAACAACAGCGCAACGTGCCCGGAGAGAACATTTCTGATTTTATTGAAGAAGAAGAGAAGAGAGGGAAATTTTTTGTTTAGTTTCTAGCGAGAGAGAGGCGCGGCTGGGCTTGGGTGACCGGCGAGAGAGAAGCGGGTTAGGTTTCCAGCGAGAGAGGTGTGGGTTAGGTTGAGAGAGAGAGAGAGAGAGAGAGGAATGAAAAGGAGCCACATGAAATGAGCTTGGGTGACCAGCGAGAGATAGGCATGCCCATTTTTTTTTTTGAAGATTTTCTTTTAACTATTCTTTTAGGGTTTAGGGTTAGAGATTTAGGGTTTAGATTTAGGTCTTTGATTCAGGGTTTAGAAATTTTAATTTTTTACACGGAAAGATAGATGTGAATCTCATGAGAATATGTGTGAGGTACATGATCTCAAATTATTTTTTATGAAGCGTCAAATTAAGTTTTTCTTAAGAACAATATAGTCACGTACCGTAAGACACACGGATCAGGTCAAATTCAAATCGGAAAGTTCAATTTTTTTCATGGCATGCTTAAATTAGTCCGATAGTCTCATCCAATGGTCACATTTTCAAAATGATTACTTTTTAGTGATTTAGTTTCATAAAAGTTTGGTTTTCATATAACCAACAAACATTTTTAAGTAACATTAGCAATTATATATATATATATATTAAAGACATATGAGAAACCGAAATGGTCTAATGAGAAATGTGTCCATACATATGCGTCAACCTCGTAATAACATAGAGTTTTTAAAAAATTTACCCTCGTCGAAGTTTGTTTAGAGATCGGTCAATGAGGTCATATCTTACCAAAAGACTAAAATACCTATTTTCAAGGATTTTTCTCATTCACCTATGGGAGGAGTACCTAAATTGATTTTTTGGAGTGATTTTTTTCACATAATAAGATAGATATTAGCTTCACGATAATGCATATGCGGAAATAGGTCTCAAATAATTTTTTTACATAGTGCCAAATCGAGTTTTAGTCTAAAACATCTTAGGAACACAACGATTTAATGCATGGATCGACGTCAAATTCAAGTAAAAAAATTATAATTTTTTAATACCATACTTAGAGTATCCTAATCATCCCATCCAACGGTCATTTTTGCGTAAAAAATTATTTGTCGGCAAAACTAATTTTGCGACGGCATTTCTTTTCCGTCGCAATTGATGAAACCTTTTGCGACGGCGTAAAAGTGTCGTCCCCCGCAATTGGTGAAACCTTTTGCGACGGTGAAAATTGCCGTCGCAATTGATGAATCATTTTGCGACGGCATCGGTTTGCCGTCGCAAAAGGTCTACCCATTCGCCACGGTAAGTTTGTCGTCGCAATTGGTAGGTATTTGCGACGGCATTCATTGCCGTCGCAAAAAAGCGTAGCAAATTGAATTTTTTGTTGTAGTGAGTTTAAAGTCCATTCACACAAGTTAATGTCCAAATCATGACCTTTTGGGCCACATTTGGTTTTGAACCCAAGTTCCTAGGTCATTTCGAACTCTAGATGACTTAAGCCCAACATTGAAGTATTTAGTGAGCCGAAACTAAGACCCCAAGCCATTTTAGGCTTACATCTCGATCATATATCATGTTGTGAAGTCAACAAGCATATAGTGTGATATATGTGGAAGGTTTCCCTTCTCGAATATCTATTGGAGAATCCGAGAGAAAGTCTAGGTGAATCCCCTAACTCGCACCTAGTGAGTTACGGGTCGAGAGATTCTACAATTTGACAAAATAACCTTTTAGGTTTAATGTGTTCTTGACTAGAGCTCCACAAGTCTATTGAGAGTCAAGGAGCTTTAGTCCATACTAGGTGCTAAGGGAACCAAGTCTCAAGGTAAACCTCTTAGAACATACCATAATCATGTTTACATGCTCATCTAGCCTTAAGTGTGTAACTAATTCAATTAAGGTTCATTTTTATTCTCTTTACACATACATTAACTTAGCTAGGTCTACACATACATAAGTGAAACTAGACATGAAGCTCAAGCACAATATACATCCACAGTCACACAATTTCTCATTCACAACACACAATCACACAACATAAACTAAAACCATAAAGTATACATAATCCAAGACATCATTTGTTCATCTCTAACCCTAGCCTCTCAAATAGGACTACACATAACTCATAATTAAATACAAGAATTGATACATGCTCAAAATAAGAATATAGTAGAAATAACCAAAGGTTCCTTAGCCAAAGCTCCACCAAGTGACTCCAAGCCTTCTAACTACACTTCTTCTCTTCAACAAGCACCAAGTCTTCTAGAGGAGGTAAGGTAAACCCTTAGGATTCCAAGGAGAAAGGAGAAGAGGGATTACTTCCTACTCCTTTAAACTCTAAATTTTTAGCCAAACCCTAGGAGGTGAGGATGAGAGGAGGAATACACAAACTAAGCCAAAGTGGTGGAGATGTGGTGGAGAGGTTAGGCTCTACCCAAGAGAGGGAATATCTAGGTCTCTAGTAGTGGTGGTTATAGAGATATTTTGGCCTAGAAATGGAGGAGGAGTTGTAGAGAGAGTGCTAGAGGGTTGGTATATGGATAAAGGGTCTGTAGAGAGAGTGAAACTATGGAAAAATATGAAAATAAGGTGAGTTGTGTGTGAGGGAGAGGAGGAGCTCGAATTTGAGCTGATTAGGAAGGCTAATTTGCACCATTAGATGATAGGAAATGGTGAGATGGAAGATCTAAAGGTTAGCTTTGAATTATGGAGACCATGATCTAGTTATTTAGGTTTTGTAAGGCTAAAGTCCTAAATAAGTGACATCATGTGGTCCTCTTTCTCTCCAAATTAGACTGGTAATCAAAAATGGGTTGATTAGGCCTCCATTGGGCTGGACTCCATGTGATTTGGCCAATAATGGTGGTCTGGCCGGCCATGGTGAATTCCGGCGACTTCTGAGCAACTTCTGGTGAGGCTATTTTGTCATTTTCCCAAAGTTTCTCCAAATTCTATCCTAACCTCGAAAATGTATACGTCTTCTCCAATAAATGTCTAATTCTTCATCTTTAAAACATTTTCGAGCCAACTCCACATTTCCTAGCAAAACAAGAAAATGTATTAAAAACAATGCTTTATTCCAAGAAGGCAAGCATTAAGCATAAAGTTAGACACATAATTAGAACGTAATTATGGACCTAAAAATTGTGCATGAGGAAATGTAAAATTAGTATTAACCGAACTTGAAGGGATAAGGTTCTTACCTTTGATTGATATAGATGGCGTAGGTGATTGTGCCTTAGTGCCATGTGGCGCCACTTTCTTCTTGTCGGCCTCAAGAGTGGCCATATCTTCTTCTAAGTCTTCTTCCTCCATCAAAATTTTATGAGGAGGTGCTTTGCTTGTCTTTGGTATTGGACCTTCTAGTACCCTTTTCACTCCTTATAGTGATAGTATTAACACCTCTTGGATTTGAAAGTGTTTGAGGAAGGAGCTGCCCAATCTCTCTAATTTAGCCCATGAAATCAACGATTTGGCCCATTGGCCCATTCAGCTATGAGCATCCAATGTCTCCTTCATTTTGGTTTGACCATCCAAAACAACTTGTGTTGAGGCAAACAATTGGGCTAACATCTAGTCATAGTCAGGATTTGTAAATTGTTCGACCGAGGGAGCTTGTTGCATACGTTGCATGGGAGCTTGAGGCATTGGCGGCCGAGCTTGAAATAAAGCATGTTGGTAGCTTTGTTGAGGTGTTATAGGGTTCAAACATCCCTCATTGCTACACCATTTGAAACCTAGATGATCACGGTTGCCAAAATTGTTGTTGTAATTGTTGCAACGTTGACCTCCTTAATATCCCCCAATGGTGTTTACTTGTTCCACTTCCCCATTTGGCTCCACCAAAGTAGGGCATTGACCATTGTGGTGCCCTTACATATGACACACTCCACAAATGGGTCATTGAGCTGCCTTGGCTCTCTTTGTCTCGAGTTCAAGCACTTGTTCTAGCATGGAAGCTAGCTTGCCATATTTCTCATCCAAAACTTGCTTGGAACTCACTTCATTCACAAATTTACATGGAGCCATCCCATATTGAGCATCATTGTTTGCTCGGTTATTTAAAAGTGTACAAGCTTCTGTTTCATCTAAATCTATGAATGCTCTACTTGACGTGACATCAAGAAGCTCTCTATCAATTGGTTTGAGACCATCATTGAAGTAGTTCATGAGGTTGGTCTCTAAGAATCCATGGGAAGGGCAGGTCATAAAACCTTAAAACGATCATAGTATTACCCAAAGGACTCATCTGGTGCTTGTGCTATTCATGTAATCTTCTTCCACAAAACAGTGGTGTTTTAGGCCGGAAAGTACGTAGCCAAGAAAAGGCCCACGAGTTGCTTCCATGTAGTGAAGTGATTCGGCGAAAGTTCTAGCAGCCAAGTTTGAGCTATGTCCATCAAAGTAAAGGGAAACGCCTTGAGCTCAAAGAGTTCTTGATCTTCTTCTGAGGGCTTCATACTCATGCATATAAACTAAAATTGCTTGAGATGCATGTTTGGATCTTCATTGGACTGCCCATGGAAGATGGACAAACGGTGGAGAAAACTACTCTTCAACTCAATGTCTTTCTTGTCAGCTTGTTGTTCTAAAAATACAATGCATGATGGACCAATACTTCATTCAGTTGAGCAAGTGCGTTGGCGATGTTATGACCCGAAACAAAATTATGCGCATATCGAGTTACATTAAGCTTTATAACGGATTAGTCATGTTACTGAGGCTGTTAATGACTTTTTCATTGGGTGAGAATTTGATTTGACTTTCTTCTTTGTAGAGTATTTAATTTTGAGCTCATAGGAATTTTTGGGAAATTTTTCGGATAAACGAGCTATTTCTTATGTTTATCGGAAGTCCGCGTGAGATTTTATTTAAAAGGACATTATTTATAGTCGGTGAAATCTCGACTGTTTGATCACGATAATATTGATTTTGGGCCGTTGGTATTTCGAGGAGCTTGGGGTATAAATAGGTTTTATTTTTGAAAAAAAATCAGAAAATCGAAAGAAAAAAAAACATAAATTCAGCACGAGCTCGATCCGTTTCTCTCCCCTGCAACCCGACCCGTATCACCGATTCCAGCCACCTCTGGCAACGGAAAAGGTAAGGGAATGAATCCCTAAGATTCCTTGATTGATTGGTGTGGTTATTTTGTGGAATTTTGCAGGTTTTGGGCTAACCCAATCCGGGTTTACACCGTTGGATCGTCGCCATCGGTGGCGGTGCTCTGACGTGTGTTTAGGGTCGAGGGTGGGGGGCTTTCGAAGATCTCCCCCTCTTGAGTCTAACTAGGTTGGTCACGAAGTTCGATGAAGCTCCTCGGCGAAGCTTCGACGCCATGACAATTTCTAGCCAATTTCGGGTCGTGGCTATTTAAGCCGATTCTGGCTACGTGAAGGTAAGTTGAGGCGCATAAAGTTAGGGGATAGGTTGGGCTTGAGGAGAGGAGCATTTGAGGGGTCAATCTCCGTTGTTGGTGGTGATTGCCGAAAAATGGAATTTTGGCCTGTCTAATTTCGGCCAAACGCCACCGAATTGGACCTCGGTCCAATTATGAAAGTGGAAGAGTTTGTTGTGAGCTTTCCAACGAGGCGTCAACTTTCCCCATTGGAGCACTTTCGCCGGTAGCATGTGTAACCCACGCACTGCCACCCACGGCAGTGCTCCGGCGAGACAGTTTTTAGAAATCATCGACGACACTTCCGGGGTTGTTTTTACGGCCGATTTCCATGGTTGTGCTCTTTGAATGGAGGCAATGAAATTCATCTTACTTAGACGACGAATGTTACACATTTCATCTTCTAAGTGTTTAGGGTCAGAGTTTAGAGGTTAGGGGTTAGTGTTAAAGTATGGACTTAGACGATGAATTTGTAATTAACCATTTCGTCGTCTAAGTACGATTACTACGGCGACAAAAATTTTCGTCGATTTAAGTTTCACTTAGATGACAAATTAGGGATTTCATCATCTAAGTGTTTCTTAGACGACAAATTTTCTCTCTTAGATGACGCTTTTCTTTCTGTTACTTAGGCGACGAATTTTCTTTCTGTTAGACGACGGTTTATAATTCGTCGTCTAAGTACACTTGGACGACGAAGTTTATGTCTTTGGCTACGAAATCATATTTCGTCGCCTAGTGAGATTTTTTGATAGTGTTACTAGATTAAACTGGTCCAATGACATCAAGATTCCAAACCTGATGATGGGGATGGTACAAAGATGCAACCTTGAAAAGAGCTTGAGGAAGATGCCGCAATAGAGAATGTGAATGTTGCAGCAAGTTTGGTAACCATATATCCTTCCAAAGATCAATGTTAGAAACATCGTCAATTTTTATTAAAATGCCTTGGCGAACTTGATCACAAATCGATAACAAACTAGTACAAAACCACGAAGGATTACTGCCACGAGGAGCATCCCAAAAGGAACTTTGAGGGAAGTACTGAATTTTGATTAGGCATGCCCAAAAAGCTTCTATCTTTTGAATGAGGCTCCACACTTGTTTAGCTAGGAGGGCTGAGTTAAAAGATTCCAAATCACGAAACTCTAGACCTCCAGTATTTTTTGAAGCACAAAGACTCTTCCATGATTTCCCACGGATTGAAGCATTATTAGAGGTCCATCAAAAATTACATGGACTCGTTGAGTTTAGTTTTCTACATAACCCTTTTGGATACCGAAAATATTGCATGGAATATGCTGCGACCGCAAACGCCACAAACTTAATCAAAATTTCCTCACCAGCTGGAGAAAGAAGTTGTTGTTTCCAACCTTTAAGCTTTTGAGTCACATTTTCATGAATAAATTCGAGAGTAGCCGTTTTAGAACGACCCCAAAACAGATGGGTTCCTTTCATACCCAAAATAAAAGCTAAGAGGGCCAGAACCTCCGGAGCAATACATAGAGAGAAAGTGATAAGATATTTATCTTTGTTAATCAATTGTCCTCAGGCTGCACAATAATGGCATAGCACATCTGAAAGAACTTCACAATTATCTATAAATTCTCTCACAACAAGCAAGGTTTATATGGTCTTGTCCGTTGTTTACGAGTAAAATGGGGAGTTGTTTATTAAAAAAAATGGAGTTGGCTGCCACTTATATAAGTGAATCTATGGAAGTCATCATTGACTAATTTTTAACACAGTTTTTTTTTCTAGCTTAGCTTGACGCAATGCATGCGCTTATATTTTTTCTTTACGAGAAAATATATTAAGTGTATATATTATAATTGGTCAAATACAACGAAAAATATCTAGAATAACCTTCTTCAAAGAAGAGACAAATTTAAACTAGGATCGTTAAAACTCAAAATGTACAATTCTTTAACTATCTTAGTATCATCTCTACTGAGCTGCGTTAGGTAGCCGGCCCACCTTCCACTACCAGAGACAGTTACTGGGAAAACACATCCTCTCCTTGAGCACTCACCAAGTGTGTCGCTTCATAGCGGTGCACCGCTGCCTATAAATTCAGCTTAGAAGAAGATGACCCTACCCCTCCCTGCTAACTCCAGAAGCATGTTCCTAATTATCCCGTACCTTTAAATCCTGGTGGTGCTCTATGGACAACTCACCCAGGACTCGAATCCCAACGCGGACCTGAAATCGCCATCAAAGAAGAGCCAACCATGTTACTAGGGGCTGATCCAGCCTCTCCAACCTGGGACTCAAGTCCTACCCAAAATTTTGGGGAAGAAAAAAAAGACTAGGTATACTTGAGGGAGAAAAAGATTGGGGCAAACGAATTTGATATAACTATAGCCCAAGAATTTTTTCTTCTTCATGTTCAATAAAGATACAACTGATTTGATTCTAAATAAATTGATTTCTAACTGCTGCACTTTTTCTTGATAATGGTTGATTAGCAATATCAATATCTTCTCTCTTTTTTTAACATGTAGCAATATTGATATCTGGTAGTTGGTTAGAAAGAGTACGTACAACAAAATTCTATCCTTAATGAACATAAAACTAGAGGACTGATAGAGGGTGGAAATTCTAAATAACAAATCAATCTTAAGAAAACACAATCTTCATATAAGATCGAAGAATCCATGCCTAGAAAGAAGCAATGAAACTAGAATATAAAGCAAAAATGCAGCATACCTCATCAACTCTAATCTCAGAAATGACTTAATTTAGGAACCATATAACTGTGGATGGCTAATAAAATGCATAATCAGATTTTAATGACAAGATTTATTCCAACTTTAGGACATTTGAATCCATGATCGACAAAATATGACCGACTTGATTACTCCACGACCACGTAAAGTATAGTAATTGTGACTTGTGAGTATTGTATTAAATTTTGGTAGCCAAAAAAAACATAAAATGGCTTGTTCACTAGCCTTTTAGTGTGCACATGTCGTTTGTCACATGTGTGACGTGCTTTGACGCTAGCACACAAAAATTTATCTACCTCATAAGATTATATTTAGTTAATTTCACTTCGTTTTACATATCTTATATTTAAAATTCTACTCGTTGTTTCTTTATGATATAAATGCAGTGAAGGAGTAAGGTTCACTGCATCCC
The DNA here is from genome assembly GCA_946800695.1 of Geum urbanum. Taxonomy (NCBI): domain Eukaryota; kingdom Viridiplantae; phylum Streptophyta; class Magnoliopsida; order Rosales; family Rosaceae; genus Geum; species Geum urbanum. The sequence goes on along the minus strand of OX327009.1, from coordinate 23,545,441 downwards.
TTCCTGATATTATTTGTTTTCAAATATAAATCGCTCTTGCACTGTCAATGTTTTGTTTTTCTATCCTGATAAATTCAAGTCTCACCCATTATAAATTTTTACATCCGCCCCTGCATGTTACCTGTCCCACTCACAACCAAGGCCGAGGTCCTCTCCACAACCCCCTCACTTGGCTGCCTCTCCTCATCCGTACCCAGACAACCTTCAACCCCATGCTCAAAGGCTGCACAGTCCGATTTAAGCCTGCTCCTAATTATCCCGTATCCATAAAGATACAAACAAAACTGAGAATGCAACAACACAATTCAGATTGATTCAGTAGCTTAGGAAAAAAAATTCCTCCAATTTGAGATGCACATCTTCTTCTCTCACCCTTTGAAGTAATGATTTCCTCACCAATGCTTGAACTTTTAATTTTGACCCATGAATACAAATCGTCCTGCCCAAGCCAATGAAACTATATTATTGACTTATTGTGGCAGCACAAATGGCCTTACTCCAAAGGACACATATGGACGATTCTGCTCATATTAAAGCTTTTCCTCACTAATTTTGATTAGCAACTGCAACGTAGGTGAACTCCATCAGATTGGAAAATGATTATATACTAATCGACTAATAAAGAATCCAATTCCTGACTAGAAGCAAGCAATTCCAGCACACTGCATATCTCTTTACCTTGTGGATGAGACCTATCTCCAGCAACAAATGTAGAAATCCCATCTTTGACGTCTATCCCAGACCATCCGGGTTCTTTAACTACACCCTTTGATCTCATCATCTTCCTGACCTCTGCTGCTTCTCTCCACATTCCTTCGGCAAAATATATACTAGCTAGTGTTATGTGAGTCACTGCACATTTTGGATTTTGTTTGAGAATCTCCTCTGCAGCGCGTCTTCCACATTCAACATCACCAAGAAGTCTACATGCTGTAAGCAAAGTAGACCAAACAACATCATCCTGCTTGATTGGCATACTTCTGATCATGTGCTCTGCCTCACTCAATCGTCCAGCTCGACAAAGGAGATCTATCATGCAGCCATAATGTTCTTTTGAAGGACTGATATTATAAGTGCTCAACGAGTTGAAGTAGTAGAAACCAAGATCAACCAATCCAGCACGGCTACATGCAGAAAGAACACCAATAAAGGTCACCGAGTCCGGCTTCAGACCTACCCTAGGAATCATCTCAAACAAATCAATCGCTTCTTGGTAGTACCCATGTTGTGCATATCCGTTGATCATGGATGTCCAGGAAATAACATCATCATCTTTAGCCACATCAATATTCTTGCAGCCTCTCGTATGCTTCCACATTTAGAGTACAGATTGACCAAGGCACTTTCTACCTTAGCTATATAATCCAAACCAAGAGTGACGGCATGAGCATGCAATTGCTTCCCTTGCTCAAGCATTGCTGTGCTTCCACAAACACTCAACACACTAGCAAGAGCGCACTCATCTAGTTTTAGTTCGTCCCTTCTCATCCACGCCAAGTACTCAAAATCATCTATCCCATAACCTGCTTGTGAGTAACCAGCAATTATAGTAGTCCATGAAACAATATCTTTTCTGCGCATCTCATGAAACACCGCAGAAGCTGAAGCCAAACGTCCACATTTGGAATACACGGCTATAATGGAATTTCCCACTGACAAAGTATCAGTAAGACCCAAGCATAAAACATTGGTATGCAAATATTCGCCCCATTCAACTCTGAAGGTAGATTGTTATTGACATATCTCTTACTCAACAAAATATGGTGTAGAAGACTCTTTCAAGAGAAGATTGAAGATAAAGAGACCATCAACCTTGTATCATGACAACCTCATGGCCTCAAAGGTAAAAAGCATGCATATGCATTTCATTGTTGTTCGCTAAGGATGACAAAGGTGTTTTCCATCTCTGAAGCCCCTGGAACGTTCTGTTCCTTTCTGAAAAATATCTTTCAGCTTTCATTGTTTTTCGCTAAGGATGACAAACGTGTTTTCCATTCCTGAAGCCCCTGGAACGTTTTTGTTCCTTTCTGAAAAATATCTTTCAGCTTCAAAATGATTATAAATCACTTTTAAAACACTTCTCTGGTCAAGTGATTTTGTTAGAAAGATAAGTTTTTGTTTCTTACAAACTTAATCTTTTAATCTTCATCTTTATCCCTTTAAGTGAAGATATTTTCTGGAGAGAAGTATAACACACCATTTATGTGGCTGTCAAGTTTTGATCACTTGGCTGGGATTAAAACCTGTTTATTACTCCTTTTCATTCACTTGGCTGGCAGCAGCTGGCTTCCTTCATAGGTCATTGAACTTGGCCTATATAAGGCACAAGCTCCCCATGTCTTCCTTGGTGGTTTTTAGCTTGTTAGTTTGCTTAGTAGGAAAAATTGTAATTGTTCATTTTCTCTCTAAAAACTAAGTCTGTTTTATACAGCTCTTTTATGTTGATCTTTTTGTGTTAAAGACTTCATAAGACACCATTTTATGCTCATGCATACATCTTGCATACCATGAGGTTGGATTGGTAGGTGCAAGCTTCTCAAGTGGTCATAGTGAGTTAGTTGCACGATAACTAGATTCATGTATGAAACTTGTATATCTTTCTATTGTAAATCTCTGTAAAACAAGATGGAGTATAGCTCTTAGATCTAGCGCGCGAGTCTAGTGAAAGGATAGCACCGATATTTGCTATTATCAAAACTATAGTCTTGTAATACGAGTTGTTACATAGTGAAAGAATAAGGCAGTTTTCATCCCTGTGAGAAATGGGTTTCTGCCATTTTTAGAAACATAATTGTGTTATTAGTTTCATCTACATATTGCACAATTTGTTTCCTTTGTTAAACTGTTATCAGGATAAAACAACACTTTGCTATCCCTGACATCAGTCTTATATTACTTTTCGATCAAAAGTAATTAAGGGCCTAATCACCCCTCCACAAGGACCTTCAAGTGGTATCAGAGCGGCCACTAAATTAATTAGTGAGATCCTCTGAGAGCCGAGAATGATTTGAGGCTCTACTTCCATCAATGTTCCACCATTCTTTGATGGAAGTGATTATTTTCAATGGAAAATCATGATGTCTTCCTTTCTAATGTCGCAAGATGATGGAAAGCAATGGGATGCTATTGATGATGGATACTCTCCACCAATGACTCCATCTCTGGACAAACCAGAATTACTTGAGATAAAATCCAAAACCCTTTGGACCGAGGCTGAAAAAATTGCAGCAAGAATGAATATTAAGGCTCTTAATAGCTTATTTTCAGCCTTATCAGAAAGAGAAAGAAGAAGAATCTTTCATTGTCAAACGGCTAAAGATGCATGGGATTCTTTGAAGACTACTCATGAAGGAAACTCTAAGGTAAGAGCTCAAAAACTCCAAAGCTTGACTCTTGATTTTGAACAAATAATTATGCTAGAAGAAGAATCTATTGATGACTATCATAGTCGATTACTTAGCATAACCAACCAATGTCAAGGCTTAGGAAGTCCTCTTGAACCAGAAGTTATTGTTTCTAAATTTTTAAGATCTGTAAGCTCTTATTTTGCTCCTAAACAACTCACCATTGAAGAATTTCATGATATGAAGACTTACTCTCTTGATGAGCTTGTTGGAAATTTAAAAACTTATGAAGCTAAGAGAACTAAACCAGGAAGAAACAATGTCATTGCTCTTAGTTCTTTTAAGAAAGAATCTAATGTTGATCAAAACATTTCATACTCTATTGAAAAATGTGCATACATGACAAAACAGTTTGAAAAGTTCCTAAAAAATAGGAAACATTCTTATTCATCCAAAAACTCTTCAAAAAGTTTTAAAACAAGTTCTAGCTCTAGAAATCCTAGAAGCAATGATGACTCAAATGATATATCCCTCAAACCAAAATCTACACAAAAATGGGATGATCAAATAAGATGTTTTGAATGTACTGGTGTGGGGCATAAAGCCGCTAACTGTGCAAACAGAAAAGGCAAAACCCATAAAAGTTTTAAAGCTACATGGAGCGATAGTGAATCAGAATCTACTTCAGAACATGATGAAGAAAAAATTGCTTTCATACCTTCTTTTATTTTGGATGACTCCCAAGAGGATAGTGAATCCGAAAATATTTTGGATAGCACGTATACAGAAATGTGTGCTGCATCTACGTCTATGATCACTAAAATTGAAACTCTTCAAAATGAGCTATCAATAAGTGTGAAGACAAAAATTGATATTCAAGAAAAATTTGTTTCTCTAGAAGCCAAATGGAAGATTGAAAAAACCTGTCTTGAGAATAATATCATGTATCTTCAAGAGAGCTTAGACACTCAATTTGGACTTGTGTCCACCTTGTTGGAAGAGAAATTTGATCTAAAAAATTCTCTAGATGAATCTCAACAACTGTTTCAAAAGTTTAATATAGGTTCAGAAAAATTGACCAAAATATGTGGTCTTGGCAAACCTGATAAGAATAAATTTGGTATAGGTTATGAGAAAAGTGAAAACTCACGACCCACAAGACCTACTGTTTTTGTCAAAAGCCAAAATTTGGAATCTGAAAAACCTTGTAAACGTTTTGTTCCAACTTGTCATCATTGTGGAGTTATTGGTCACATTAGACCTTTGTGTAGAAAGTTGAAAAGGAGACAGACAAAGATTTTTCATCAAGACTTGGTAAGAGGTTTGCCAAAACTTGCTGGCAAACCACAAGGTATGTGTGATGATTATAAAATTGGTAAGTTTACCCGTACTCACACATCTTCCTCATTTGATCAGGCTGTCACTACCTCATCTCCTTCAGCTGAAAAAGATGTTCCCACTGATGATCAAAATCTCATATCTAATGATGATGGAAATGAACATGAAACTGATATTGTCAACTCAGGGATAGATACCACCCTTACTATCCAGTCTCTCCACAGATCAGAAACTCAACAAGTAAGGAATATCATATCACATTTTGGTTTTGTACCTAGTATTGAAAATTTCAAAGAAGCCTTTTGTGATGATAAGTGGTTCTCAGCTATGCACGAGAAACAATTAGTATTTGCTCCTCCTTAGTTTAAAGTTGTGTTTATATTTTTTTTTAAAAAAAATTAAATAAAACAAAAAAAAAATTTGTTTTATTTACTATATATTGAAGTTTGATTGTATTCATAAACTTATATATACACAATAGTGGGAGATATTTCTTTATGCAAAAGATCAAAGAACAAAATCATAAAATGAGTTGATTAATCTGTTCAAAAATTAAATGTCAGTCTCTCTATGATTTGAGTGGTATGCAAATGCATATACATATAAGCCCCGACAAAAATCTATAAATGGGTGCCAATCATTTGAGGATCCCTGAAATTCATTCTATCCTCCTCTGGATTTGAAGTTGTTATCCTTCGAGTATCTTTGTTATACATATTGCCCTTTTGAGCAATGCGCTCAGGGAGTCAATGATAACTTCTTTGTTACATAAATCTAAGAGGACGATTTTTCAGATGGACATAAGGACAAAATTCATCAATTGAAACATGTGCAAATGAAAGCATCAAATGTTTGAGTTACCCCAAATGCAAATGAAAGCAAAAAAAAAAGGGGGTCTCTCAAAACAACAAAAGTTTCTTGAACTCTTTTGAGAAAATTTATTAAAATCATAAACTCATGCTCCGGAAAAAGGATACGGTTATATCTCCCAAGATATGTGTTATATGTACCTTTATGCTTACATGTTTGATTAAGTACTCTTTTATTTTTATATATTTTTATATATGTGTGTATTTTCGTAGGAGACTTTAACCTAGGGGGAGTACTTACTTTGTTTTGCATTTCAAGAAGGAACTTGCCATGAGCTGTAAAATGTCCTTTAACTTGTTAAAATTAACAAAATGAGGAGTGTCAAATCCTTTGAATATAAAGCAAACACCCCTTGATTTCGGGTTCTGTAGCTAAACTTGTCTTGATATTATCATGTTTGACTTTGCAAAAAGGCAAACTCTCCAAGTTTCTCCTAGTTACACCCATAAAGCCTAAATGAGTTCTATTTGAACTATGGTTCCAAACAAAGTTACAAGTTAATCTTTGGGTTGGACACTTGTTTCAAACCCATCATATCCTATGGGCTATTATTTAATATGTGGAGTGTACTTCTTAGCTTGGGCTAAGATAAAAGCTGTTTTTATGGGGTATGGCCCATTGTACTTGACAAGATAACTTGTGTAAGTAAAACCCTTGTTTTTACCACCGGTCATCTCATCGCCGTTCCCAATCCCATCTCCGCTGCCATAGCCGTACCTATCTCAGCCTCCACCTCACTCTGATACCTCTCTCGTGCTTAATATTCACTCCCAAAACAAAGGTTTTGTTGATCACTCTCATCTTCGGTTGCATCCACACACAAAAAATGGCCAGAACCAAAAGACCCAATATTCCTCTCTCCTCTGGACCAAGGCAATCTGCTCGTCTCAATCCTTCATCCTCGTCCATTAATCCTTCTTCGAGCGTTCAAGAGACCTCTGGAGCTGATCCCTCTCACTCCCCCGTTAGATCTCCACCAATAGATACTCTCACTCCTCCAAGTCTCTCTGTTGAGACAGAACAAGGTGATGATCGTTGGGAAATCCCCAATCCGGCTACTGCCACTACTCCGGTCACTGTTGAGCCCCCAGTTGACCCTCAAAAGTGTAAAGCTTCGGATGTTCTTGATGAATCCGTGGCGGAAAAAGTTTCAAAAAATGTCGCCTCTTTTGATGAGTCACCCATGGTCAATGCCACTCCAGGATCACAAGCTGCTCCTCCATCCCCATTCTGTCCTCCTGGTTCCCGTTGTGTCAAGCAAACGGCTCGTAAGAAGACTGAGTTCAAGAAAGGCAAGACTTATGTCTTTGCTCCTCGTCCAAATCGGATGAATGTCAATGAAGCTACACCTCGACGATCTCCACGATCTGTCAATACCATTCCACCTCCTTCCAAAGACAAAGGCAAGGCACATATGGATTCTTCTCCACCAAAGCAGAAAGCAGCTTCCTCAAAACCCTCTTCATCAAAGAAACCCACTGCTTCAAAGAAACCTTCTGTTCCTTCTGCTACCAAGTATGATCTGCCTCCTAAGAAAAGGTCTCCTCAGGTATCCAATGTCCCTATTCCTCCCTTGAGTAGGTTTGTGTCTACCAATGCAAGAAGTCTCTATATGTCAGTCACTGTGGCTAGGCCTCTTGTGTTTGAAAGAACATTCAAATTTGATGACTTGCCTCCTGAGTGTTTTGATCTCATTGAGAAATTTGGTTGGATTAAAGCTTTAGCCTCTGTGTCTAGAGTGAATCTGTCAATGGTTAGGGAATTCTATGCCAATTTTTCTATCAAAATATCCAACAAAGTCAAAACTCTCACCCATGATCCTATATTTGTTAGAGTTCGAAACTATGATGTTGATATTTCTCCTGCCAAGATTAGGGAAGTAATGTCTTTACCCCTTCCAGAGAAGAATGTTATGAAGAAAATCAAAGCTTTCAAATCCTCTGTCACTCTTGAGTCATTGGCCAAAGAATTCTATTCTTCTCCTACACTGTCTCCACTTGGGAAATACCTTAGCAGCCAATACATGTCTGAATATTACAAGTTTCTTGGCTTCTTTGTTAGGTCACTCATTGTGCCTACTACTCAGTCCTCTAAGGTGTATTTCAAGCAAGCTTTTCTCATGTCCTATATCAATTCATCTCATCATATCCCTCCCATTGAATTCTATATGTTTCAATCTATTTGGGAGGCAGCAGTCAAGTTTCAATCCCCAACTGGCAGATCCTTGGTTTTTCCTGCTGTTATCACCTTGCTTTGTAATACTGCTCAGGTAGAGGTTTTTGATGATGATATCTATGCCAAAGACCAACTCCCTGTGACCAAGGCCACTCTAAACAGATCCTCCTGTCACTCTTCAGTTTATGTAGAACCCATTGAATATGCTTTTTTCAAGAGAGACGTGAAAAATCTTTTAGCTCAAGGCCTTAGTGAGATTAAGGAAGCTGTTTTAGGTGAGCTTGCAAAACATTTGGGCACTGCTGGCTCCTCTCCTGATAATGGATCAGGGACTTCGAAGGCAGCCCCTGTAGATGATGACTCTGAGGAAGCAATGGATGATGTCTCTGAAGACAAGGCTGCTCCAAAGACCAAGAAAGTGGTTGATGAAGAATTTGAGTCAGGAGAGTCTGATGACACAGCTGATGATGATGGCCAAGACACTTCTGATGATGATGAAGAAGATGATCCTGAGGAGGATTAGGCTTGATGTTGCATATCTGTAGTTTATATGCACTTTGTTTCTTGTTTATTCTGTTATGGTAGTTATGTGCTCTTCACTGGTTTTTGCAAGATGACTTTTTGGACTATATGCATCTGTGGAACCCCTTTGCCATTATGTAACAAACAGGGGGAGAGAAAACCAGTAGTGATTATCAAGAGCTTTTGTTTGATTATATCAAAAACTATTTTATGTCCTCTTTATCAAATCTCTACTGCTTGTATTTTTCACTTGCGTCTTGGTTAAGAGTCTACATGCAGGTACTCTTCAAAGATATGAAATGAAAAATATATGTTTTGTGTAAGAACGACAAAGGGGGAGAATGAAGGTAGATTGTTATTGACATATCTCTTACTCAACAAAACATGGTGTAGAAGACTCTTTCAAGAGAAGATTGAAGATAAAGAGACCATCAACCTTGTATCATGACAACCTCATGGCCTCAAAGGTAAAAAGCATGCATATGCATTTCATTGTTGTTCGCTGAGGATGACAAAGGTGTTTTCCATCCCTGAAGCCCCTGGAACGTTCTGTTCCTTTCTGAAAAATATCTTTCAGCTTTCATTGTTTTTCGCTAAGGATGACAAAGGTGTTTTCCATCCCTGAAGCCCCTTGAACGTTTTTGTTCCTTTCTGAAAAATATCTTTCAGCTTCAAAATGATTATAAATCACTTTTAAAACACTTCTCTGGTCAAGTGACTTTGTTAGAAAGATAAGTTTTTGTTTCTTACAAACTTAATCTTTAAATCTTCATCTTTGCCCCTTTAAGTGAAGATATTTTCTGGAGAGAAGTATAACACACCCTTTATGTGGCTGTCAAGTTTTGATCACTTAGCTGGGATTAAAACCTGTTTATTACTCCTTTTCATTCACTTGGCTGGCAGCAGCTGGCTTCCTTCATAGGTCATTGCACTTGGCCTATATAAGGCACAAGCTCCCCATGTCTTCCTTGGTGGTTTTTAGCTTGTTAGTTTGCTTAGTAGGAAAAATTGTAATTGTTCATTTTCTCTCTAAAAATTGAGTCTGTTTTATACAGCTCTTTTATGTTGATCTTTTTGTGTTAAAGACTTCATAAGACACCCTTTTATGCTCATGCATACATCTTGCATACCATGAGGTTGGATTGGTAGGTGCAAGCTTCTCAAGTGGTCATAGTGAGTTAGTTGCGCGATAACTAGATTCATGTATGAAACTTGTATATCTTTCTATTGTAAATCTCTGTAAAACAAGATGAAGTATAGCTCTTAGATCTAGCGCGCGAGTCTAGTGAAAAGATAGCACCGATATTTGCTATTATCAGAACTATAGTCTTGTAATACGAGTTGTTACATAGTGAAAGAATAAGGCAGTTTTCATCCCTGTGAGAAATGAGTTTCTGCCATTTTTAGAAACATAATTGTGTTATTAGTTTCATCTACATATTGCACAATTTGTTTCCTTTGTTAAACTGTTATCAGGATAGAACAACACATTGCTATCCCTGACAACAGTCTTATATTACTTTTCGATCAAAAGTAATTAAGGGCCTAATCACCCCTCCACAAGGACCTTCAAACTCTATCGAGATGAGCACACCCGTAGAAGACTGCTGCAAATGTGTATTTGTTAGGCTTCACACCAGGTTCCTGCATTTGTATAAAAGCTTTGATTCCAAGGTCCTTTTGACCCAACCAGAAATACGATGTAGTGATTGACGTCCATGAAACAACATCCTGCATCCTCATGTTCGAAAACAACTGCTCCCCGTACTCCAATTTCCCACATTTGTTATACATGGTAGTAAGAGAGTTGGCCACAAAAGAGCTGTCATTAAACTCTTCTTCATTGTCTGTGTGTGAATTTCTTTCCCATACTTCAAAGCACCCAAATCAGCACACGCCTTCAAAGCAATGGTAAATGCGTGTGAATCACATTGCACCCTGCATCTCGACATTTCAGCAAAATATTCCAATCCCTCCACATTGAAACCACCACGAACTAGACCAGTTATAAGTGTAGTCCAAGACACCACATTCTTCAGAGGCATTTGGTCAAAGGCCCTACAACCTTGCTCAACATTACCCATCTTCATATACATGTCAACAAGAGCACTGCCCACAAAGACTGAATTCACAAAACTAGACTTTACCGAGTATCCATGTACAACTTGTCCATAAGACAAGTTCATACCAAGTCCACAAGCCTTGAGTGTAATGCTGAGAAGAAAAGGGTCCATACAGAAGCGTCCTAGCTGCACCCACAAGTCGGAGAACAAAGCCAATGCTTGGGAGGATTCAGAGGCACCAACATAGCCTGAGATCATATTGGTCCACGAAACCTCATCTGTATTGGGCATTTCATCAAACATCTTCCGTGCATCTCTAATATTACCAACTTTTACGAGCTGTTTGAGTTGCGAATTCAGTTTAAGCATGTCTACTTGATTATTGTCCAGATGGGTTTTTTTCTCTATCGAAGCCAAAAGAGTTGCGCATCGTGTGGAAAATAGTCTTCGACTATGATGATGCCTAGATGTTACAGCCATGCTCTTTTGTGAAGAATGTAGCAAACTTTTCATTGTGTCTACTGTTGTTCCCGGCAACTTTTTTGAGAGCTTCTTGTATGTATATTATTAATAATATGTTCCATATTCATCTCCCAGAAAAGAACAGAACAGAACAGAACTGAAAACATGGAAGAGTACTAGAGAAGCAGTAATGTAATGTAAATTAACATCTCTTTTCTTTCAATGTTACTAATCTTTCCTTTCGATCCTTGACCAAAACAGTCCTGAGATTACTTCTATCAGCTTAGTGCGTGCGAAATGTTTGACAACTCTTCAGTTTCTAATATATCTTTATCACCCAATCTTCCACTATCCGGACATTAGGCTTTCGAATAGTTAGCACAGTCGGTCCTTGTCTTGAATGAACAAGAAGCGGGCCTCGCTCGATTTCTGCCTTTTGATTTCCTGGTTCAATTAGAGCACTCTTCTGCCCAGTAGACAGTCCTTGCAGAATAATCCTCTCAATAACACAATTTGAAGAATATTTGGTTTGTCCTGGTGCCAGATTAAGAGATGTAAGCTTTCCTTCTGCAAATACAAAGTGACGATGGATATATGACCCTTGCTCATAATCAAAGCTTTTTCCATCATCCACATAGAGTTCACCCTCAGCTGCTTGTGAACTATTTAGTGCTATCACCTACAACAGGTCAAAAGAGAATTGATGTCACATATCCAATCCGACATGATCTTCTAACAACAAGATCAACAACAGTGATGTGATAAACTGCACAGTTATGGGAAGAATAATCTAAACTGCAAAAATATAACTCTTGCACTCATGCAACAAGCAGAAAATGGCCCGAGCGTATGAGAACAAAAACTATTTGAGAATCTGGTACCTCCTATTGTGCATCCTAACAATTCTTACACAATACAGGTCTGAGAAAACGATTAGCAAGATACCGTTCTACTTTACATGAAATGGATTAACAAAAACATTTCAACGTAGAAAGGCATTCTTCAAGTAAGTTTGATAGTCTAAAGATATTATCCTAGGTAACAAAGTCAGCATTCCAATAACACCATATGCCTTAAAAATTGTGATTACTAGAATCTACCCCAGAAGTATTATGCCCTCGACATTTCTTCCAAAATTGGTATACTTGTAGTGCAAGACATTGATTATTAGGTAATTTAGAACTGAAAAAAGACCTTTAATAATGCCATCTTCAAGGCCTAAATATGCATTGAACCTATGTGGTTTTTTCAGTATTAACACTTATGAGAAAACACTCCAGTTTATTAGGATTTACAAGAGCATAAAAGCTGCGCCATCTACAGATTCTCTATATTAGTGCACTCAGACAAACAACAGCACAGTTACTTGGCTTCTAATTCTCTTCCTTATATAATGTATATAAGATTATCCATGATTACGAAAGCTTGCCCACACATGTACACCATGAAATTCAGTTCAGTAGACAGCCTTTAGTATTAAACATGCGCCCAAAACTATTATGAGAATTTCTATGCTGTTACCCAAGAGATCAACATATATTCAGGCAGGTTTCCTCTGAGTTTTCACTAAGTTACGCTGTATAAACAAAAAACCTAGAAACAATTTGCAGTAAACACTTGGAACTATTATATTGGAATTTCCCGAACTTTATAGTCAAATGCATACCAGAGTGTATGGATCGTTCACCATCTGTGTGGAACTCCGACGAAATCTGTCTTTCCTTGGAATGATAGTCCCAGCCCTCTGGAAGGCAGGAACACCATCTTCATTAATATCCACCTTATGGGTCTTACCTCCCTTGTATCCAGTTCCAGTTTTTATATCATACCATGATTCTTTCCCAGGCAAATAAACAAAAGCATGTTTTGCATTCTGGCAGGAAGAAGAAAACTAACAGTATTAGAATTTAGAAGTAAATAGCAGCAGAACAAAGAAAAGGAAACAAAACTTATAAGGAGGGGACAGACTAACAGAAAGTAAAGTAATACCTCCGTATAAATTCCTTGCACCAAAAGACTGTTTCCAATCATAAAAGCCTCGTCATTTGTGAAAGTAGCATCCTCAGAAGGAAACTCCATCCACAATGGACGAGCAACTGGAACACCACTGGTGTTAGCCTCTCTAAATAAAGTGTAGAAATACGGAAGCAACATGTAACGGGTGTGTATGGCCTCCCTCATACGTTCAGTATTTTTATCTCTGTAATCAAGGTAAAGAATGACGATAGAAGTAATGGTAAACTCAAACTGTAATAATAGTGTATGCATCAGATAATCCCAAATTTAGTCAAGTTTTACTCTATAAAGAGAAACAGGTTTTTTTTAGTACTAATGTTTCAAACATCACATAATGTTACACATAAAGGTGGCAATAATATGGTCATGCAGTTTTGGATAGGCCGTGATGAAAACCATTTGTACTCCAACAAGCAGGTTATTCATCAGAAAGCATCAATGTCAGTATGTACACTCAATTTAAACTTGTTTGTCCTTCACAGAATTTCAGAACTCTTGCCTACCAAAAATGCCGGACAAATTTTGTTTGATTTAGGAAAAAGTTACAATACCAAGTGAAATATACCTAATGTCTAAATGAGACACGCTCACCAAAGACGCACCAGAGTTTGTATATGTATAAAGCTGGGAGGAAAAAAAGTTAAATAATAGTGGATTCAGTATTGTATCCTAAATTTCCATACGTGGCAAAACTACCTATTATGAAAGATATATGACGCAAATCAAATACGCGAAACAAAGCTAACACGTATACAGAGAATGTCTATTCAAACTTATGTCCAATCTTTCATCCTGTGAAAACTATCAGTTTTAATAAAAGCTGTATGATGCAAACCAAACACGCACAAATGAAGCTACATAGTATACTTTCTGAATGATAACGAGCATCTATGTAATCAATATAAGTTCAAATCATAAGAAATTACAAAACTGCATATGTATTGCATGCTGAACTAGAGAGAAACATACTCAAACAGTAGAGGAAATCCTACCCAAATAACCATGGTTCTCGTCTTTTGGTGTCATGATGAGCATGACCTCTGAAGAAAGGATAGTAGGCTCCTAACTGATACCAGCGAACTAACAACTCAGGTTCCGGGTTGCCAAAAAACCCACCCACATCAGCACCTGCAGAAACATTAAAACATGAGTACGTGTTGACTAGAAACTTTGCATCATTACAAGAAATTTGCTGTTTTCTTACCGGAGAATGAAATTCCAGTAAGACCAAGAGTCAAGATCATTGGAACTGAAACCCTAAGGTGATCCCATTCAGCTGTATTATCTCCCGTCCATACTGCTCCATACCTTTGACTTCCAGCAAATACTGCTCTAGATAAAACAAAAGGCCTATCCTTTCCATCACCTCGCTTGAAAAGCCCATCTGCTGTAGCCATGTGAAAGTAGTATCCATAGGCGTTGTGTAACTCCCGGTGTTCTGCATCTCCTCGATGTACAGCATCTCTAGGCATAGTAACCTAGTTGAGGTGAATTTTATGAGAAGAGATGGGATGCGAGAACAAGAAAAATCATAAGAAACAAAATGAGGCACACACTCAGCTATCATAAACTTTTCAATGACAATTACCATCAGAATACTGCGGCATGAGGCAGCAACAATATTTTTTTTTCTCTAAAGGTTGCTTATTAGGTTGCAGAACAGTTTCACAAAAATTAAGATTGAGCAGAACTAAGTTTCAACAACACAATTTAAGCCAGCCAAACATGCAGTTTAGTATATTAAGATAGGACTGCCTTTCACAAACTGGCCTAAGTTGATAGAAGGTTACTTGTTCAGAAAAATACTGATCAATTTGTTACCACTTAAAGCAATCACTACATTGCACATTAGACCATGATTAAATAGGAATGAATGGCTAGTGTTCACTATTTCAGCCAATTTGAGTACATACTTAGCTTGCAGACATAAGTACTAATCACATAATTCTGTTGCAAGTCATGGGGCAAGAATTTTATGTAGCTAATACAGATTAAAGCCAGACAGTGGGAAAAGATAGTATAGTCTATGGGATCATTGCATTGGCTCAACTACATAATCATACCCAAGTCCGTTGTTATTTTATTGTGAATCCAGGGTTTGTTGTATGTCTAGCGAAGTAGAACCATCTTTCCTGGCCATCCAGCTGCACCACAAAACCAACTTTACGAATCCTAAGCACGTGTGTTTTATCCATATTTCCCTGTAATGACTGAAAACTGTAAAGTAGGTGTGGGCACGAATCCCGCAAATCTCAAACCTGACTCGATCCCGTTCGGGACAGGACGAAAACAAATAAAAAATTTCACTATTTCGTTCTATCCCGACCCGTCTCCTTTTTTAGGGACGGGATCGGGTCTTGATTTTGAAATCCCTATAGATCCGTCCCGTCCTACATAACATATTTTTTTCTATTTTATCATTTGTTTAATTAAGAGTTGACATATTAAATTATCAAACAATTAATAATATTCAACAAAAAATTAAATTATCCTATAACGATCAAAGTATTACACTATTTTGTAATATGAACTAAATGTATCAATTAAACATGAAATAAAATTGCTTGTAGTTTTACTATTTTTAATTAATAATTAAGTAAAATGGTAATACTTTGTGTATTTATAGACTTCTAAGTCTTATCAAACTATGTTTACCTTACATTGAGCCCGAAATTTGATTCGTCTTGTCTCATTCAAATTTTTGTTGTAAAATACTCTCAAATGTTCATTTTAAATTGGACCCAAAATTGGACCCGCCCCGTCCCATCCCGTTCTGGTTTCGGGACGATCGAGATAGACTTTTAAAATGTCCAATCCCGTCATGTTCGGAATAGGAATAGAGACGGCCAAAAATTAACCCGACCCATCCCGTGCCCTCCCCTACCGTAAATAGTGATTTTACTGCTAATATGTCCATAACCATATTCCTAGAGTTCTCCATAGCTTTTAACAAGCTTCTCGTATCCCTAGTGCCAGAACAACATTTTCCGGCACTTGCAACACTACTTATCGATAAAAACTTAGGCAGTAATTCATTTTCCTCCACATTTCACCCCACAGACAAAACAAACATTCTCATTAACCTCTCTATCGCCCATGTTCCTAGAGTTCTCCATATTGTTTAACAAGCTTTCTATATCCCTAGTGCCTAAACAACCATTTCCCTGCGCTTGCGACACCACTTACTGATATAAATTTAGGCAGTGTACCCAATTACCTCCATATTCCCCACCCCACAGCCCTTAATATTCATATTTAATTAACACTCAAAAATGTTATTTCCGTAAGTTCCTGTACGAAGAACTGGTTTTATTGAGTCCTTCTAGCATACTAATGTAGAGATCTGTAAATCAGGCAACAATCCCCTATCTTCAACAAGAATAACTGAAATCTTACTTTTAAAGATTTCATGACATAACTGAGCTTAAATTATGTCTTTACATATAAATGGCTAGATGAGTCTCATTTTGAAATTTCACAAAATCAATTAAAAGTTATGACGTCCATTGAAATGTTCATTTAAAAGCTTTGACCTCATTGTGATGGTCCATACTAGAGACCCTCCTATTAGCTTATATTAAAGTAAAACGATCAATTCTTGTACTCAAGTTTTTTCTTCTTGCATAACATTGATGAGTATGTAAAAGCAAAACAGGATATTGTATGAACAAAAGAATGAAAAAAAAAAGTGATTAACTTACCTCTGGACCATTGAAGACAGAGGGCTCATTCATGTCATTCCAGATGTACAATGAAGGAGTTGAACCAACATAATTTTCAGTAGTGAACTTTGTTGCCCACCAGGACCTAACCTCTGGCCTCAACATATCCAAATAGGATGAAGAACCAGGCCAGCACCACCCATCATAGTCATTACCATCGGCATCCTTAACATAGTACCCTTTTTCTGTGGCTTCCTTGTGCACAAAGTAAGAGCCATCTCGTTTAATATGAGGGTCCACAATAGTAACCATGTGTCTACCCTTAGCAGCCAACTTCTTCTGCATCTCCTCCGGGTGGGGGAAAAGCATCCTATCCCATGTCAAATACCGCTTCCCATCTGTGTGCTCAATATCAAGCCACAAAACATCATACGGAATATCATGCTCGTCAAACTTGGCATCAACTTGCTCCACATCCTCCTCATCCCTATAGTTCCACCTACATTGGTGATATGCCACCGCAAACATCTGCGGCATAGCGGGCGTGCCAGTGACACTCGTATACTGCCTCACCACATCCTTCGGCCCCGGCCCCACAAAAAAGAAAGCATCCACAATCCCGGCCTCGCTCATCCAAAACGTGTCGATGCTTCCCTGCTGCGAAGAAGGCATTGCAATAATGCCAACGTCGTCGGCATTGTCCCATCCCGGAGCGAGCACATCAATCTGCATTTCGGCAGCATTCAGCCAGAAGAACCCAGAAGTCCCTCGCGCCTTGCCGTGTGCAACCATGAAGGGTATGGAACCGTATAGCCCGAACGGGGAGTCATGTATGTACTCGAAAACATCCAAATTGAACAGCCTATAGGGTTCAGATCCTTCCTCCACCCCAGGGCCTCTTGTAGGCTTCAGAGCAAAGCTCGTAGCTCTCTCAGGGATCCCGTAAACATGATCAGCATCATAAAACGACACGTCGAAACTGATCGACTGTGGACCGTAGGGTCTCTTATCCGTGTGACTTCTAAACCTCTCTTCCCAATCCTCACCTTCACTCTTCTCTCTATGCTGCTCAAAATCAAACAACCCATTCGAATTCACAGAGATCACGCGATTCTTACCTCGCTTTTCGCGGACGTAAACCTCGAACGGATCGTGACTCACCACCGCTTCGTAGCCGTCGGATAAGAACACCGCCGAGGCCTGGCCGCCGTTGATCGTCTCCACCCTCTGTAGCCAGAGCCTCTTGTCGTTGTCGAATTCGGGTAAGACGACATCGGGGACTTCGAAGCGCTTCCGGGTCGGGTCGGGCTCGTCGATCCTGAGGCGTAAGATCCCGTCTAGGTAGGCAGAGAGAGTGAGAGAGAGGCGCTTGGTTGGGTGATCGGGAGACTTGGAGACGAGGTCAGCGGTGAGGTGGCCATCGGAGGAGATGGTGACGTGGTGGACGACGAGGGAGCACGAGTTGGGTTTGCGGGCTCGGGCTCGTTTACAGAATGGGGTTTGGTTGCAGTTGCGGAACTCGTCTTTTTTCCATGAGAGGACTAGGGAGAGATGACAAGTAAGGAGGAAGAAGAAGAGGAGAGTGAGATTCTTCATCTGCTGGGTCTTTATGGATTAGATGAGGTCATACATACTATACTGTACTGTAGTAATAGGAAATGAGGGAAGAAGAAGATGAAAGACCTTGAACACAGACGAAGACAGTGGCTAGTTCTAGTGTTGAGTACTTATGAGATCAGACATTAAAACTCAAAACTGAAAAAAAATCGAGCCGAAAAAAATAAAATATTTGATCCAGTTTTAGTTTTTGATTTATTAAAATCAAACCGAAAAAATCGAAATATGTAAAAGAACGACATTATTTTGTGTATTTTGTATTATGTTATATAAATATATGCAAACTAAAAACTTTAAACTCTTAAAATTTTAATTTATTTATGCACAATCTTTATAAATGTTTAGCAATACAATATACGGTATTTTAGAGACAATTGTATAGTTATTTTTTTTTTTAAAAAAAAATTGTTTTTATACATCATGTAAAAAATCGAAATAATCCAAAAAAAATCTGAACCGAATAGTCGCAATTTTTCTGGTTAAAAATAAAAAATCGAACCGAACCGAACCGAGAAAAATATTACGGAATAACAGAGAGCGTTAATTCGAGGATAGCAGAGAGTGTTTCTATCCTGAATTATTAGTAACGTTAACGAAGTTGGTCAAAATGCAATAAGTAGGAAAACGATAAATAACACATGGATGTTTTTCTTTAACGCAAAAACCCTGTACCAGGAAAGAAAACTGTGTGCCCATAACTCTTGAGGGACAAACTTTTCCACTATGTAAACCACCTTTCTTTACAAGACAGTAGTTCTCAGGATACAAAGACGCTTTTCTATCCTAGCTAGTATTCGTACAACTAGACTAAAATCTATCTATCTTCTCGCCAGAACAAGTGTTAACAATCCCTATGTAAAATACATTTCTTTACAAGACAGTAGCTCTCAAGATACAAAGACATTTTTCTATCCTTACTAGTATTTGCACAATTAGTCTAAGATTTATCTCTCTTCTCGCCAGAACAAGTGTTTACAATATCAGTGGATATGAAGCTTCTCTTAAAACTTAGTACTCGAACGACTAATTCTCTCAAGAACGCTTCCGATAAGATTGCACCATCATTTCAACCCATAGTATACAATATGAAAGTATGCAAGTTGAAAATGATTTTTGTGAGCTTTCCTATGGAGATATAAAATCTCAAGAAGGAAAATCTTATTTTTACAAAGCTTCCTAGCAAATGTAGGAGCAAAAAGAGTTTTTATCCTAGTTTTGGAAAATCGAAAAACTCTTTGAAAAACAAGATAACTCTTAGCAAATGCAAGAGTATAAAAAAGGTTTTTATAAGCTTGTCTAGGGATATAAATCTCTAGAAAGAAAAACCTTGATAAAAGCCTCTTAGATAGTGTAGGAGCATAGAATAGTTTTTTATGCTTGCATGAAGAAATGGAAAACTCTTTGAAAACCAAGATAAACTTTTAACTCATGCAAGAGTATAAGAGGACTTGAAAGGAAGTGACCAATACTCTAACTCTTCCTAAATTTTCAAGTACCGATATGGCTTCTTTGAGGTGGTATTTATAGCCACCAAAAGTTTGCAAGTGGAGAACAAAATTCAATCTTGGTCATTCACAATAAAGGTGAATCAAATGGTTCTCCACAAAATAAGGAAAAGCTTTTCTCTCTACTTGGTTTTGTCCAACCGAGACAACAAGAGAGAAGAGAGGTTTTGGAGAAAATATTGCTCCATGAAACAAATGGGAGACAGCCTACTTCTTTCACCTTTTGAAAACCTACCGAAAAGTAGAGAGGGAAAAGCTTTGAAGAAAAAAACTTGTAAGTTAAGAGTTCAACAACTCACTTTATAAAAAGTTTTGGATAAAGGAACAAGCAAGGCTTTTTTTTTTTTTAATATGTCCAACTGGGACAGCAAGGGGAAGAAACAAAGAGAAGACAACCTACTTCTCCCATTTGTATAAACCTACCAAAAAGTTTTGGATATATGCACAAGAAAAGCTTGATTGATGAAATGACATGATATGTAGGTGCATGCCATTTACCTTTATCGGCAACTTGTCTTGAATATAATCTTGACAAAAGTCCTGTGATCTTAATCAATTTACTTGATAATCCATTGCTTAATTATTGACTTGGTTAATGATAACCCTTGCATATATAACTTAATTGATCCATGTTTTTGATTAATTAGAGACATGCCAATATTAACATGCCAATAATCTCCCCTTTTGGCATTCTCTACCAAAAACATATCTTCTCATCATCAAGGCTTCATGACCTGCAATAATAAGCTTTTTCCAACAAGGAATGCATCACAAGATATAGTAGGTTTTATCATAAGAAAATATCATAAACAAACATAATTGTTCATACTCCAAAGAGCATAAATATTTTACACCAAAATATGAACAATACCAAAACCTACTAGGTTCTCCCCCTTTGTGGTAGAGTATGCCAAAAGGTACAAAAAAAAATGCATTTCGTAATGTGAAAGCAAAGAGGCATCATTTTAGAACCATAGAGGTATAAAAACATATCCTAAAATGGGTAGATAATAACTAAACATACATAGAGTAGTGCGAAACTAAGACGACTCATCGTCGGTCTCATCCACGGCTTCGGAAGAATCTGCATCC
The DNA here is from genome assembly GCA_946800695.1 of Geum urbanum. NCBI lineage: Eukaryota > Viridiplantae > Streptophyta > Magnoliopsida > Rosales > Rosaceae > Geum > Geum urbanum. The sequence continues at coordinate 23,524,775 of OX327009.1, read as the reverse complement.
TCATCATCATGGTGGTCATGACGCTCGTCATTGGCATCATCATCATCAGACTCATTGTTAACATAACCAGAGTCATTGGCCATTGATGACCCACCCAAACCTGCCACATTTGGCTCCCCCTCAGAACGAGCAGCAATATCAGAGTTAGCATGAGGATAGAAAGAGTCAGAGCTATCCTCTAAAGAGACATGTCCATGCCTAGTTTGCAGAATTTGGTGAGTCTTCTTGAAAAATGCTTGCATCTCATTCCTCAAGATACAAACAGTCTCTTTTATCTCATTTAGACCACGCTTGAGAAATGTGGTCTCTAGAGGCTCCACATACATCGAGGATTTCCCAACCGATTTAGAGATGGTGACCTTGTCAACCAACATGTCTGTGGGGAGAGATGGTACATGTGAGTTCAAGCAAAGTAGGGTTATCACAGCCGGCAAAACCAAAGATGTGCCTAGCTTGGTTTGGTTATCTAAAGTCGAACACCTAATCAAATGATATATATAAAACTCAGCGGGAAGGATAGGGTTTCCTGAAACCAAATAAGCTATAAGTCCGGCTTTCCTAGAGGTTATTTTGGAGGAGAGAGTGTTGGGGGCAAGCATGGTACGCACCTAAAATCTCATAATCTTGTAAAATTCCGTCATAAATTGACTTTGGAAGTGTGATTTACTAAACATGGTAACCGGAGGAGTAGAATAAAATTGACGAGCTAGGGTGTGAATGTTTAGGTTAACAATAAACTTCCTAAAATTGAGAATTTTCCTCTCGGTAGTGTGAAGAGCTTGTGACGACCCGGACCAGAATCACCAGTATGATCAGCTATATACGTGAGTTACTGCGTAGTCGCAGAGTTCCGACAGTATTTGAATCGCCGAACTTGTTAACGAATTAATTATTGGCCGAGAATTGGAGCTGGGTCTCTTCTCGAGAGTCGTTCTACGTGTGATTTCGAGTTCGTGGGCGGTTCCGGATTGTTATTTGGACGACCGAGGAATTAATTATGAATATTTGAAGTTTCAACGGAAACGGATTTAAATGGCAGGTTTGTTAGCGATTAAATTACCGGACGAGAATTTGGTTTTGGTTTCTTCACGGAAGTTGTTCAGAATTTAATTTTGAGCTGGTGGGAACTTCCGGAGCATGATTTTGAGTTATAGAGATTAAGTTGTGAATATTTCCGATTGTTGATTATTTAGTCGATTTAAATAGGTGTTGGTTTGAACAGTTGACTTTTTATCTGATTAGTCGATGTGTTTGACTTCGGGTGATAATTAAAGAGTATGTTGAGTCGAGTTTGTGGCCGCGAGAATTATCGGAATCGGAGTTACGACGCGAGAGTTATGGATATTCGAAGTTTGTCGTAATTAATTGGGAAAGTTTCCATATTTGGCATGTATATAAATAGAAGGTTACCATAAGGGGAAAGTCAACTATTCATTAAAGCCTTGACCAGTCAAACGGGGAGAGAGAGAGGAGGTGCGACGGTGGTGCTCGGCCACGGCGGTGACTCGCCGTCCGGCCGCCTTTGAGCTTGGTCCTGCTTCCTTCCAGCTCGCCTCAGCCTTCCGGTCTCATTCCCGACCACCGTCGACGGTGTGGGACGTCGGAGGGATGTAATTTTTCGGTTAAAAGTTTAGGAATTTTGCATGTTTTGGTTGAATCGATTTCGGGCGATTGGGCTTTGAAGCTCTCCTCTCCACGAATCTAACCATGTAGGTTTTGAGTTTCAATTCGATTTGTGTATGGAGAATTCTTGATTTGAAAATTGTGTGGACTTTCGGTTTTTCGTGAAATTGGACAGGTTAGAGTGAGAATTGGCCTTCGATGCAGTTGACAAAGTTGCTCAGTGGATGATTTTGAGTGGAATAGAGGTTGCTCCGTCGTGGAATTTTCCGGTCAGGTGGTGGCGCCGCCGTGGGCGGTGGTCAACGGCGGTCAACAGTTTGACTTTTTAGATTTTCGACAAGTTGCATGTCATTTTACTCGAAATCGCGCTCCGATCGCAGTGGGGAGGTTCGTTTCTTGATTTGAGCATCCGAAAGTATAGCGAGGTATTGAGGTGTACATATCGGATTTTCGACGATTCGTCGACATTGAATTACGTATTTCCGAGAACGGTGGTTTCTCGTGATTTATCTTGTATTGTCGAGTTATGATTTTGAGAGATGGATTTTGTGAATATTCAGGTGTTCGTGATTGTTCGTTTGGCGAGGGACTTTCCGCCGGATCACGGGTTAACGCGAACTGCGTTACGCAAGCGTGTGAGTGGACAAGTTTCTATTTTCACTGTTGATTTGCGAGTTCGTGGATTTTATGATTTTCCGTATTTAAATTATATGATGATTGAGATATATGTTATTTTCGGAGGTGTTGTTATGTGTTTATGGGTGATGGCATTTATAGCATCGATGCTACCAGAGTTGAGAGATTCCTCTGGCCCAGAGTTGAGAGATTCCTCTGAAGCAGGGTTGAGAGATTCCCCTGAGTGCCGCCGGGGTTGAGAGATTCCCCTGGCCTTTCACCGTCAGGTTTGAGCGATTCACCTGACGTCGGGCTTGAGAGATTCGCCCGACAACCTCCATATATATATATGTGTGTTGTTGTGTTTTCCGAACTCGCACTATTTTACATTGAGTATGTATATAAACTGGTGAAAGGCATATATTCATTTTCGTCCACTCACTCTAACGTTTTTATTTGCCTTTCCCCTGGGCTTTTCGGTTTCCGTGCCCAGTTTGCAGTTCGGACTCTGGAGTCGCGCGTCGTGGTCGGAGGCATAGTTCTCGAGCTTCATTGTTTCTTCCAGTAGGTTTATTGTTCTACCTACTGTGGTATACGTATATGTTATACATTAGAGGTCGCTCTGAGTTTCCTATTGTATATATTATACGATTTTACTCCGGATTTCAGTAAAGTACAGTTATATTTATTGTTTTACTTTACTGTTGATATATTGAGAAATCCGGATGAGATTGGTGCCCACGGTTTGATTTTTGTGGCATATGATGAAGTGTATTTTCCGCGTGCAGGTAATGGTAATTCAACGTTAGTAACGAAACTCTGCCAAAATTTCTACGGTTTTTGTTGGTTCGTGTTTCCGAAGGGCTTTGATTCCGGTTTAGGCAACTAAACCGGGGTTGGGTCCTTTCAGAGCTAAAGAATTCTTGATAGCCCTAGGGGATACATCAACCGGTTTCCCTCTAACAGTCACAAAGAAAGATGCATGTGATTGCAAATCAACCTTATCTGGCATGCTACTTGGATAGTTGGCATAAAACTCCCTAACTTGAGATAAATTTACTCTAGGGAAGGATTTCAAAGCATCTACCCATCCTAGTTTTTCAATCATATCATGAAAATCACTAGGGAGACTATCAAAGTTAAATGGCTTCTCAAGAATCATCGGCCTAGCTATGGTTACACCAACATATAAATCTTTGGCATTGGTAGTGACAAAGTGGTGATCCAGAGGAATGGGTAAATTGGATACCTCAATAGAAAATTTGTGGGCTCGAGGGGTTTTGGAGGTGCTAGCCGAGGTAGTCACAGTCTCCGGTGCAATTTGTGCTCGAGTAGTTATGGCAGCGGAGGTGGAGGCCGGAGTTTTGCCTTTGTTCACTTGAGCATTGCCTTTCTTTACCAGAGCTTTTCCCCTCATCAGAGGAACTTCCTCTTCATGATCCGAATTCGGATTTAAATGTGGCATCACAGGAGCTACTGTCTTCCTTGGTCCTCTTAGAGTGTACTTCCTTGTAACTTGATTGGAGGGACCCGACCCAGTTGGAGAGTGAGCACGAGGTGATGGCTCAATATACTCCATGAAGACCAAGGTGAGAAGTCCATGTAACTAGCTGGGTTCATAATCAACAGGTTAAAGCTAGAAATTGGTCCAAAGCCAAGTGGACTTTTGTAATGGACATAAGTCCATAAAGAAGAGGTCCTAATTTGAACTAAAGAAAGAGACTAGATTTGGTAGAGAGATGATGAAGTCTACCAACTCTTTCAGAAATTAGAACCCAAAACGTGACATGTATGGAGGGAAGAACCAAAAATTTGGTTTAACACACATGTAGGTATTCATGCCTACCAATTCAAGTCTATAACTGAACCAAACCCAAAATACTCTAAGATGGGCTTAAGTCCAAGTATGAAGAGAAGATCTCTTTCATATTAACAAGAAACGGTGGTCATGGAGTGGATGACTTCCAAGACACTTTTTGAATGATTGTACAAAGCATGGTGTACAAAATCGAAATTTTGGTTGATTGAAAAAGCAATGATGACCTTTTAAGCAAGTTTTGCCAATAACTTGGTTTAGCAAAAATGACAGGCCACTTGATAATTATAGCTTGGTATAATGATACACAAGGTGATGATCTCCTCAAAAAGAAATATGTACATAAGTAAAAATAAAACCCCCATCTTTTTTTAGATATTTCGAATGAGAATAAAACAAGCCTATATTTGATAAAATCGGAAAATAGACCCACTTATAAAGGTATTCATAAGCATATTTCTCATTATATTACAAGTGTATCACATGTGGTCCATAAAAAGTAATGGAGAATGAATGCATGTGGCATAGTAAAGAGAAATTCATTTGTTCATGGGGTAGCTTTATTTGTTCCCCAATGAGATATATTATCTCCCCCTTTTTGTGTAAGAGTCAGCCACAAATTATTTTTTTTGTTTTTTAATTATTTTGTGCAATATTTGTTTGCTCATCTGAAAAATCGTCCTCTTAGATTCATGTAGCAAGAGGGTAATCATTGACTCCTAGATCAAATGAAATTGGGCAATATGTAACAAGGACACTCAAAGGATTACCATCTCGAATCCATCGAAGGTTAGAATAAATTTCAGGGATCGTTGCTTGAGAATATGTAGCCAAGAACTTATCAGTAACTCCCAAATCTGATGATTTTAGGGTATTAAGCATAACGAGGATGCTCCAAAGGATAATGTATTTCAAATTCAAGCAAAGACTAGCAAAAATAATTAATAATAATTTTCCATTTTTTTGATATAAAGAGAAACTGAATTGGGCTAACCTCAAGTTTTTGCTTAAAGAGGAACTCAAGCTTAAACCAGGCCACAAACAAATAAGTTTCACTTAACCATACCGCATATTGATGTATGCATGAAAATTGGATGTTGGGACCATTTGTGATAAACAAATAATATAATGCATAATCATGCATTTATGAATACAAATGTAAGCGTATCGATAACCACTCGGTTTTACCTCGTACAGGCCAAAATATATATAAATTTTTTGTTTAAAAAAAATAATTTACAAACATAAAATAGAAATTTTCTTTTAAAGAGATGATCAAGTTGCAGAATATACACTGATAGATTGCCTTAAGCTTTCAAAGCGATGATTATCAAGTGGTTTGGTAAAAATGTCTGCTAACTGTTTTTCAGTGGGAATAAACACTAGTTCAAGAAAATTTTCTTCGACCGGGCTTTTAATGAAATGATAATGAATTTCTATGTGCTTGGTGCAAGAGTGTAAAACTGGATTTTTGGAGATGTTTATCGCACTAGTGTTATCACAAAATAGAGAGAGCTTACCTTGTGGGAAACCATAGTCATGAAGCATGTGCTTTATCCATAGCATTTGCATACAGTAACTTCCTGCTGCAATATACTCAGCTTGAGCAGTGGAAAGGGATACACAATTTTATTTTTTGCTGTCCATGAAACAAGATTATTTCCCACGAAAAAGCTTCATCTGGAGTTGCTTTTTCTATCGGTAGCATCTCCTACCTAATCGGAATCAGAATATCCTGCAATTTTAATGCCAGAATTAAAAGAATAAGGGATGCCAAAATTGGTTGTCCTAGAGATGTATCGCAGAATGCGTTGACAGCTTTGACATGAGATTCATTTGGATTGGCTTGATATCGAGCACACACTCCTACACTGTAAGAGATGTCAAGCCTGCTAGCAGTAAGATATAGGAGATTTCCAATCATACTTCTATAATAAGTAGGATCAATACTGATACCAGTCAAATCAGCATTAATTTTGCATGAAGTTCCCATAGGATTCCGAACAGAAGAAGAGGATTCCATTCCAAATTTTTTAATTAAATCCAATGCATATTTAGTTTGGAAATTGAAAAGTCCATCTTTTCTTTGTTGCACTTGCAACCCAAGAAAATATTTCAATTTTTCATATTGGCTCATTTGGAACACTTTTGTCATCATTGTGGTGAACTCTTTCACTAGTTCATCTGAGGTAGATCCAAAAACAATATCATCTACATAAACCTGTACAAGAATGACATGTTTAGTAGTGCTCTTGACAAAAAGTGTCTGGTCAATGGAACCTCTGATGTATGACATGTTTGTCATACCATGCCCGAGGGGATTGTTTAAGTCCATAAACAGCCTATTTCAGGTAGTATACATGTTCTGGATGTGTAAGACTCTTTGATGTCACCATAAAGGAAAGCACTTTTGACATCCATTTAATAAAATGTAAATTTTAGATGACAAAAAATGGCTAATAATAGCCTTACTGATTCTAACCTAGCAACCGGCGCAAAGGTTTCATCAAAATCTATACCCTTAATTTGATTGTAACCTTGAGCTACTAATCTGGCTTTATTTGGGTAATAGTTCCTGATTCATTAATTTTGTTTTTGAAAACCCATTTGGTTCCAATTAAATTCTTATAATTTGGTCTAGGGGTTAATTTCCATACCTCATTTCTTTCAAATTGATTTAATTCTTCCTGCATTGCAATAATCCAGTCAACATCACCCAAGACTTCTTTGACATTTTTTGGTTCAACAGATGATACCAAACCAAAGGCGGTAATGGTATTTATGTTCTTATCAGAAATAGCCAAAAAGGATTTAAGAATCGAAAAATCACTTACTAATCCGTGTACCTTGCGTCTGGTTCTCTTAGGTTCGTGAACCGTTCCTATGATATCTGAAGGGGAATGATCTTTCTTAACCTACCTATTTCCTAGTCTGTGAGGAGGCTATCGAACTAAAGTCTCATCAATCATATTTGCTTCAGTGTCAGGTTCGGATTCGTGATTAGACAACTCCGTGTCGAAATCTGGATTTTGTTCATCTATTGGAGTTTCCACTCCAAATGGTGTGAGTCTCTCAGCATCAACCTGTTCATTAAGAATATGAGGAGTTATATGATATCAAATAGGAGCATCATTAATTGCAACATTTATAGTTTCCATAATTCTGCAAGTTCTCTTGTTGTACACACGATAAGCCCGACTATTTGTGGCATATTCAAGAAAACATCTTCGATCGCATTTGGCTTCAAATTTGGTTAGATATTAGCGATCTTTGTAGATGAAACATATTCTTACGAAAGCCTTGAGATGTGAAATGTTTGGCTTCCTTCCTCTCCAGAATTCATTGGGAGTTTTGTTTATCCTGGGTCTGAGAATGACTCTGTTCAGAGCATAGCAGACATTAGCCACCACTTCTTCCCAGAAGAAGTGAGAAAGATTAGCAGAGTTGAGCATGACTCTTCCCATTTCAACAAGAACCCAATTTTTCCTCTTAATGATTCCATTTTCTTGAAGAGTAATGGGAGCAGAAAATTCATGAAACACACTAAACTTATCACAGTAGTCAACAAAAGATGAATTTTCAAATTCAGTTCCATGATTGGATCTAATTCTTATAATGGCTTTATTTTCATAAAGTTTTTCATTTATAATCCTTTTGGCCAGACTAAAAAATTCATCAAACATTTCTGATTTGTTTCCCAAGAATTTTACCCATGTAAAACGCAAAAAATCATCAACGACCATAAGTGCATAAATTTTTCCAGTTATGCTTTCAGTTTCTACTGGACCAACTAAATCAAGATGAAGTGATTCTAGACACTGAGATGTTGGTTTAGCACTAAATGAGGAATATGAAGTGCGGGTGAGCTTACCAATCTTGCAATCACCACACATACCTTCTGACTTACCTGTGAGTTTAGGAAGTCCTCTTACACAATCATTGGAGGATAACTTGACTATGTCTTGATGATTGAGGTGACACATTCTTCTATGCCATAATTCTAGGGTATTAATGGAAACTTGTGACCTGAAACAAATCTCAAAAGAAATTTTTTGGTCAGCAGGAACACAATAGCAATGAGTTTTAGTTCTTTCTCCTTTCATGAGACTTTTACCGTTTCCGTCCAGAACCAGGCATTTCGCATGGTCGAAAATAACATATTCATGTTCGTCAACAATTTGACTAACACTAAGCAAGTTTACTTTTAGTCCTTTAACCAACAAGACATCTTTGAGATTAGGAAGACCTAGTGTATTCACAGTTCCACATCCAATTATGTTGGCTTGAGCACCATCACCAAATACAACCTTACCTGATGGGTGTGTATCATTCATGAACAAAAAACAGTCTTTGTTCCCAGTCATGTGTTTTAAACAACCACTGTCCATGTACCAAGAATCAAAATCTCTTGGAGCAAGAGCAGTAAAAGCGACATTGCAAAAGGCCACTATGTCATTTTTCCCTTTTGATACACTGTCAATGCAAGAAAAATTGCCTACAAAATTTTCATCATCAGAATTATTGCCACAAAGATCCCAAGGTTTTTGTTGGATAGGATTCAAGTTTGCCTGACCTTTGGATTTCAAGACCTTATGTGATCTAGACTTTCTATTTGTACAATCTGCAGCTTTGTGTCCAAAACCAGAACACTCAAAACACTTTAGTTTATCATCAGACTTTAGAGAGGATTTTGGTTTGAAATTTTGACATTTGAACTCTCCTTATTTCTAAAATTCTTTGAGTTTAGATTTTGGCTGCCAGACCCCTTAGAAAAATTCTTACAAAAAATTCAAATTTGTTCAAATTTTGACATTTGAACTCTCCTCATTTTAATTTGTTCAAATTTAGAGGTTAAACTTTGAAGTTTTTGATCTCTTACCTTGATATTACCTTCATGAGTAGTGGTGAGAGAGTCCCATGCTGCTTTTATCGTTGGACAATGAAGAATTCTTATTCGTTCCCTTTCTGAGAGGGCAGAAAACAAGTTGTTTAGAGCTTTTGTGTTCATCCTTGAGTTTGCTTTTCCGTCATCAGTCCATGTGCTTCTTTCCTTGGGAATGTGCACTTTATCATCTTCAGGAGATGGGATTATGGGAGGACTGTATCCATCCTTGACCATAGCCCATTGTTTTCCATCGTCTTGAGAGATGAGAAATGTCGTCACCATGATTTTCCATTAGAAGTAGTTGTTACCTTCAAAAAAAGGAGGAATGTTAATAGAAGTAGCTCTATTACAATCCATTCTAGGATACAGAGGATCTCACTAACAAAAGTTAGTGCTCGCTCTGATACCAATTGAAGGTCCTAGAGGGGGGGGGGGGTGAATAGGCCCTTTTATTAAAAAAATTCGTTGAAGTGTTAATTCGAGGATAGCCAAGGTATGTAAAATCGATATTATCGCCGAAATTTCGCCGATATTTCGATTTTTTGAAGTTACCTGAAAAATCCTCAAATATATCCCTAAATTTTCCGAAATTTTCCGATTTTTATCGATATTTCCGATATATCCCTGATATTTCCGATATTTCCCGAAATTTTCGAAATTTCCGTAAACTTTTCACATTTAACATTTAGTTTGGTAAATGTCCAATCTTCACATGCTCAATGTCCAATCCACTATTCACGTGACATGTCCAATACATGCAGAATTACATGGGAGAACAATCATTTAATGATTATTCTTCACAATACACACATGATTATGCACATGGAGATGGAGAAAAAATAGTGTGAATTTCGAACCTCATAGGTCCCCTACGTGGTTTTGAAGTATTTATATATTTGATTTTGTGATGTATGATGTGTAACATATTGTACAAAAGGCGTGATGGCCTAGCCTCCTATAAGTTTTAGCCATAAAAAAAAATAGAACTAATAAATTATATTTTAATAATTATCAGCACTTAACACATACTAATTCATATAGTAATTTAGCAAATTCATATGTCCTGATGTCAGATCAATATTTTATTTTCACATCAGGTAGATAATTGATCATGTTACAACCTCCAAAAGTTTCATTACAAATTTCCATGTAATTTTATTAGTTTCCATCATTTCCGTCAGAATTTTCACTGGATCGATATTTCCGTCGAAGTTGGGAACAATTCTCGGTATTAAGTTCAAGACTAAAGATACTCCCAAAGCGCGCAAAGATTTGGAATCAATGAATCTATGTCGTCCCTTGTGGTTGAGGAGGGATAGGAAAAGAGTGTACAACAAGATGCCAGATGCACCTTACACAGTGAAGCCGACGCTTAGACGTTCTGTATTTCACTGGTTTAAGGGCGTTCGTTATCCGGCTACGTATGCAGCTACCATAACTGGAGCAGTGGACGAGGTGCAACACAAGTTTGTTGGTCTAAAGACACATGACTATCACGTTATGCTGCAACGTCTGATTCCAGTGGTAATTCGACCATACTTGCCTCGGGACGTCGTAGAACCAATAGTAGCATTGTGCAGGTGGTGGCAGAGGTTATGCGCCAGAGAATTAAAGAAGTCAAATGTGGTGGAATTGCAACAACAAATTGTGCACATCATTTGCAAACTAGAGAGGATTTTCCCCCCTGCTTTCTTTGACATCATGATTCACCTAATGATCCACCTGCCCGAGCAGGTGCTCATTTCTGGTCCGGTCCAGTACACTTGGATGTATCCTCAAGAAAGGTACGTACAACTAATTAATTAATTTGTTCCACTGGAGATTATATATATACTAGCTAGCTATATGTACTTATGTAATGTGTACGTTTGATTTTGTAGACAGCTTGGACAGTATAAGTCATTCGTCAAAAACAGGTCGGCCCCGGATGGCTCCATAGCAGAGACATACGTAATGCATGAGTGTGTTACTTACTGCAACAGGTACCTCAAAGATCCACCCCCTCCCACTGCCTCCGATCGCAGTGCCCGCATCAATCTTTCTGTCGTGAGAAATGTCGTCCGACCGTTTAGAGGAGTATTAAAGGAATCGTTAACACGGGAAGAACTTATTGAGGCACATTGGGTAGTGTTGCGAGACTGTGACGAAGTTGAGCCGTACATGTTGTCATACATGGAGAGGCTTCAGGCGTTAAATCAAAACAAGAGTTCGGCGTGGATTGAGAAAATGGTTAAGAAGAAGTTTCCCGATTATTTCTTCCAATGGGTACGTACGTACGTCTCGGTATTAATTATTTAAATACATATCGCTCATGTTTGTAGAAAGTAAACCCTTATATTAATTTTGCCCTTTTTCGCAAATGATTGATCTGCAAAAATCTGATAACCACGGAGGGTGGTGGTCATGGCCAAAGCACTTGCTAGCAGGGAAGCCGGTTAAACACTATATTTATCCCGGATGTTTTGTGAACGGTGTAAATTTCCATTCATTGGCCCGAGACGAAGGATGAAGAACACAAAACAGTGGGGTAGCGGTTGGGAAAGACAATGATCTATATTACGGGGCTATTGTATATGTGGTTCAGCTATGTTACGGGAATGATGTCAACGTTTTCCTATTCAAGTGCAGATGGTTCAAGCGTACAAAGGAAGACCTGAGACTATTATCAGTCGATACAAACTCGCACTGGTATGAGGATGAGCCTTTCGCTCTCGCCACCTTAGTTCGGCAGGTGTTCTATCTCGACGATCTGAAAGCCGGTGAAGGGTGGAAAATAGTGAACCATATCTCTCACCGAGGAATATGGAATACAGAGACAATTGAAGGGACACCGGCGACGACTGAAGATGTTGCTGAACCAGAAAGAGACATTCTTGCCTATCAAGAGCCTAATATTTCTATGGTCCGCTCCGATATAATGGACCTGGTTCAAGATGGTGAACGTTTACCCATGCCTGATGGTTCTACAGATCTAACTGAAGATGAGATTATCGATGAGGTAGATGAAGAAGACGAGCAGGAAGAGGACGCGGACGAGGACTCAGGTTATTCGTCGGACGATGTTGAGTACGATGACGAGGATGAGCCGTCGTCTAACGGGGATGAGGACGATGATGATTATGACGAAGAGTACGGTCATACGACGAGGGAGATTAATTGGTAATTAATTACTGTAATTATTGTAATATATATATGATCGATGCCGGTTTACGGTAAAAAATTAATCCGAATTATATATCCTGGACAACAGAGAAATTAATTGTAGGTTGTCGCCAAATCTCAATCTCATATAAAACCCTAGCTAAATCCTGGACCCTAAATCTAGCAGTTCGGATCGATCGATCAATTTTGTAATTATATTTTTGAATCTGAATAATTGAACGGACACACAAATGACCGGGGTCGACCTAAACCGTAAACCCTAAGGCCCTAACCCTTGAAATCGGGGTTTAGAACTTGGACGACGGAGAATGGTCATTATCCGTCGTCCAGGTACATACTAGGACGACGGATATGGTCATTATCCGTCGTCCAAGTTCACAAACCCTAAACCCTAAACAGTAAGGCCCTAACCCCTGAATTCAGGGTCTATACACCTGGACGACGGAGAACGTCATTCTCCGTCGTCCAGGTTAGAACCTGGACGACGGATAACTTCATATCTGTCGTCCAGGTGATTACCTGAACGACGGAAACGCTCATTTCCGTCGTCCAGGTGCAGATATCGTAATTTTTTCTAAGACAACGACCATCTAGACCTTCTTCCAATGCAAAGTCTTTTCATCAAGACTTTAGAGTAAACAATTCTTGGTGTGTGAGCTTCGACGGTTCGAAAATCGGAGTTGCGAAATGCCTTGTATCCACGTTTCCGGTTTGTGAAATTATCGGTTTTGCGGTTGACTGTGTCAATCAAACCCTTCCCGAACTTATTATTTTATGGTCCTTTGAAGACAATTATATATTATGTTACGACGAACATATCCAATGGTTGTTTTGTCCAAATTCAATTTCGTTAATACTCTGCTGCAAATGAGCGTCTACTCATGAACACTTAAGTCGTGAAGATTAGTCGATACTTAACATGTTTCAATACGTAAAATTAATCGTCGGTTCAAATTTAACTGTTCATATATATGATGCGTTCATCGATATTGTACGACTATTTCACTCGAATGACAGATCGCTAAATTCCTAGCGAATTATTTTTTTAATTTTTTTTTACGTAATTTGAACCTGGACGACGAAGATGGTCATTTTCCGTCGTTCAGGTCGTCCAGGTGTTAACCTGAACGACGGAGAATGACCATCTCCGTCGTCCAGGTTCAAAAACCATGGCGGTTCAAATTTATTTTTGTTTATTTTTTTCATGTAATTTTCACTTCGACGACGGAGACTGACCATCTCCGTCGTCCAAGTTCAATTTTTATGGTGGTTCAATTTACCGCTTCCGTTTTTGGGACCGCTTGAATTTTCACTTAGACGACGGAGAATTCATTCTCCGTCGTCTAAGTCCAAAATAATGGCGGTTCAGAGCGTCCCACCGATTAATTGTCGCCGCTTGAATTTTTTTGAAACCACCACCTAGACGACGGAAAACACTGTTTCCGTCGTCCAAGTGGACTTAGACGACGGAGAATAGTTCTCCGTCATCTAGGTGAAACTCTATAAATAGAGTTGCACCCCCCCTCATTTTGTCATCATTCCATCTCCTCCTCTCCTCTCCTCTCCTCTCCTCTCCTCCAGCGATCCTCCTCCGGCGACACTCCGACAACATTTTTTCCGGCGTGGTTCCTCCTCTCCGACGACTCAACTCCGGCGATATTCCCGAAAACTCCGATTCGGTAAATTTCTATTTTTCCCTTATTAAAATAATTTTCATTTAATTAATTAATTAAATTCTAAATATAATTTAGAAGTAGAATTTAATTGATTAATTAGTTTAAATATTTAATAAATGATTAATTATTGTTATTAATTTATTAAATCATAATTATTGTAATTATTGTAATTATTTATTATTAGTTGCATGATTAAATGAATTTATTATTAAATTTATTAAATGAATAAATTATTATTCATAATTTATTAAATGAATCAATTTTTTATTAAATGCATGATAAATAAATATAAATTATTGCATCTAATTAAAAATCATTAATTAATATTTACGTTTATTTTCTAGTAAATTAATTAGTAGTACGTGTTCAATTTAAATTTAGTACGTACATAGGCTTGGTTTATTAAGTCGCACTCTTTGGAATAGATGGCGCCTCTTTTCCTTGCTTATCTCCTTAACCCCTCGTGATGTGTGGATTTCATCACCGCACACCATAACCTAAGTGAAGTTATGGACACGAGGTTGAGGGCGGAGTTTGCAAAGGACTCGAGGGAGTGTAAATTTTCGAAAAATTGGCCGAATGTCGGACATGGTGTCTAGAAACGGGTTATGACTGGTGACAGGATTTGGACTAAGAAAGACTTTTGTCGAAATTAGTCATGCCTCTCGCGTTATCTCTATCCCTAACTGGCCATGTTTTTCGATTTAACCAAGGCTGATTAATTAAAAATTTACACTTTATCGCGCGGGTCGCACGTCCATTGAACGACCGAAAATGCCAAGCTAGTGTACTCTATTTAAATCTTAAACGTACTTAATTAATTAGCGTAAATTTTTAAGTTGTAATTATTATGGTAAGTAGGTATTTTAACACCGTACTCTTAGGTTTAAATGGCTCCGCCAAAGACGACATCCGTCAAGAAGAAATCCCAACAGGAGGCAGAAGATGCCATGCTCCGAATGTTGGTGGCCCAAGTCGGTTGGGTTCAACAGGAGGGCAACGACGCTCTCAATCCGGACGGATCATCTGGTCCGTCCGTAGCGCCCTGTGGGGAAATTCCCGCTCCCCTATTCATCTCGAGCGGTGATGACGTCGACCCCTTCCAATCTCCGACGCCCGGTACCGGTTCAACGGGAAGTACTCAGGCGTCCTCGACCGCCGAATCAATCATGTACAGCGCCCGTCGTAGACAAAGGAGGGCCCCAACTGACCCGGAACCGAAAATGACTCGGGGTCTCGTTAAAGGGGGCAAAGCGGAGCGTATTTGCAAGGCGACCGGTAAAAAGATCGACTTGCTGTACGACGAATTCACCGGTGGCCCTCCCACAGCTCAGCTAGCAAGTCTCTCGGCGCATGGGATATGGTCAATCATCCGTAACCGGGTTCGTATCACTGCCCCTACTTGGAAGGAGGCGCCGGATCATGAGAAGGCGAAAGTCTTCAAAGATCTTTCGGTACGTAATACGTCCAATTTAGTTATTATATAATATTGTTAATATTAGTTAAAATTTCATAATATATACGATTATAATTTTCTATTTATTTTTGATAGGAACAATTTGACGTGGATCCGACACCGGCTATGTTGAGGCATATCAACCAAACCGCCAACTCCATCTACAAAGATTGGAAGTACAAGCTCCATAAGTACTTCCAAGATGTCGGTCCCGTGCCTCCCCCGGTAGAGCTGCAAGGGGAGAGAGAAGATGAGTGGGAGTGGTTGTGTAACCACTTTGCCGATGAACAATTTAAGGTATTAATTTAATTTTTTAATTTCAATTAAGATAATTGAATTATTTAAATTGTAGTTATTCATTTTTTAATGATTTAATTATGTTGTGTAACAGAAATTCTCCGGTGTGAACAAAGATAACCGGGGGAAGAAGGAGAAACACCATACTACCGGTGCCAAGCAGTTCATTCAAATAGCCAAGGAGCACAAGGATAAGGGCTCCAAACACCCTTATCTTGATGCAAGCGTAAGCGCGTACGTGACGCCAGGGCTCGATAATGAAGCGAGTCAATGCGGCGTAAGTGATATATTAATTATGTGCTTTTAATTATAGTAATTATTATTTAAATATGATTTCATTATAATAAATTAATTATTCTTTTGTAGGCAAGGGTGATAGAGCGTGCGCATGAAGAGTTGGCTAACACTCAGCTTGCGTTCCCAGATGTGCCGCCGGAAGACCTGCCTCCTCTATCCTTAGAGAGCCAAATTGCAATTGCGGATAAGGTCTACGGTCGTAGAGCTGGCAAGGAGGTTAGGCACTTTGGGCCTAGGGTGGTACGAGATTTGTCGACGACCTCCGGCTCATCATCTACGGGAGGTTCGGGGTAGCGGAGAAGGAGTCAGGCAGCGGCCGTCGAAGCAGCCATTCAAGAGGCTCGACTGGCACGAGAGGAGAATGAGTCAATGCGGCAAAGACTTGACGAACAACAAGCACAAATAGCCCAACTCATCGCGCTCATGAACCAAAATCGAGAAGTATGTCAACCTCCTCCGAACCCATACCCCGACGACAACGACCCGGCTGGAGGCGGAGGACTCGGCGGCGCATCTGCTCCTCCAGTGTATTAGCTAGCTAGTTAATTATCGCGTTTCTTTATTTCCGAGTTCCGAACAATATTTTATAATTTTTGTGGGTTTTTAATTTGGATGTGTATGTACAAATTAATTAATTATTTAATTAATACATTAATTAATATTAAAAATTTAGTTTAATTAATTATTTTCGACTATTTTTCATTATTTAAATTAAATTAATAATATTTAATTTCAATTTATTTTAATAAAAAAAAATTAAATAGTCACTTGGACGACGGAGATTATGTTCTCCGTCGTCTAGGTGCAAAACCCTAAACCTAACCTTAAACCCCTAACCCCTAACCCCTAACCCCTAAACCCTAAACCCTAAACTCTAAACCCTAAACCCTGCCATTCTCCGTGGCCCACGTGTTCACCTGGACGACGGAGAATCAGTTCTCCGTCGTCCAGGTGAACACCTGGGCCATGGAGAAGCTAGCATTATCCGTGGCCCATGTATGAACCTGGACGACGGAAACGCTAATTCTCCGTCGTCCAGGTGAACACGTGGGCCACGGAGAAACGAGCAATGTCCGTGGCCCATGTAGTCACCTAGACGACGGAGAATTAGCGTTTCCGTCGTCCAGGTGCATACATGGGCCACGGAGAATGTCCGCGGTCCAAGTTAACTTGGACGACGGAAAGGCTAATTCTCCGTTGTCCAGGTGCTTGGACGACAACACTTGGAGCACGGACCTTGGACGACGGAGATTCCGTCGTCCAAGTACTTAGACGACGGAAAACGTCACCTAGACGACGGAAATGGTCCGTGGTCTAGGTGCAGTTTTCTTGTAGTGTACAATATGAAAGTATGCAAGTTGAAAATAATTTTGTGAGCTTTCCCATGGAGATATAAAATTTCAAGAAGGAAAATCTTGTTTTTACAAAGTTTCCTAGCAAATATAGGAGCAAAGAAGAGTTTTTATCCTAGTTTTGGAAAATCGAAAAACTCTTTCAAAAACAAGATGACTCTTAGCAAATGCAAGAGTATAAAAAATGTTTTTATGAGCTTGCCTAGGGATATAAATCTCTAGAAAGAAAAACCTTGATAAAAGCCTCCTAGATAATGTAAGAGCATAAATGAGTTTTTATGCTTGCATGAAGAAATGGAAAACTCTTTGAAAATCAAGATAAACTCTTAACTCATGCAAGAGTATAAGAGGACTTGAAAGGAAGTGACCAACACTCTAACTCTTCCTAAATTTTCAAGTACTGAAATGGCTTCTTTGAGGTGGTATTTATAGCCACCAAAAGTTTGCAAGTGGAGAACAAAAATCAATCTTGGCCATTCACAATAATGGTCAATCAAATGGTTCTCCACAAAATAAGGAAAAGCTTTTCTCTTTACTTGGTTTTGTCCAACCGGGACAACAAGGGAGAAGAGAGGTTTTGGAGAAACCATGAAACAAAGAGGGAGGGGGGGGGGGGGGACAACCTACTTCTTTCACTTTTTAAAAACCTACCAAAAAGTAGAGAGGGAAAAACTTTGAAGGACCAAAACTTGTAAGTTAAGAGTTCAACAACTCACGTTATAAAAAGTTTTAGATATAAGAACAAGCAAGGTTTTTTTATTTTTTATTATTTCCAACCGGGACAGGAAGGGGAAGAAACAAAGAGGAGACAACCTACTTCTCCCATTTGTATAAACCTACCAAAAAGTTTTGGATATATGCATAAGAAAAGCTTGATTGATGAAATGACATGATATGTAGGTGCATGTCATTTACCTTTATCAACGACTTGTCTTGAATATAATCTTGACAAAAGTCTTGTGATCTTGATCAATTTACTTGATAATCCATTGCTTGATTATTGACTTTGATGATGATAACCCTTGAGTAGCATAATTAATCCATGTTTTTGATTAATTAGAGACATGCCAATATACTAACTTTAGTACTTGTCAGCCACTAACATCGTTTACCTATTGTGAGATGTTTTGAGGCCAAGTCTAATGAATATGTCAAATGAAATCAAGACAGCAAAACAATATTAACATTTGCCCATTTGGAAACCGATGGCATGTCATATTTGACACATTGAACTATAATGTCAAGTCTTCATCTCTCTCTTTGATTTCTTCTCTCTACCCAAAATTAATTTGATATATCTATTAAAATTAAATTTGATCAAAATAACAAATTACCAAGTTTACTTCAAATTTTAATTTGTGGTTTAACCCCAACAAGTCAAAAGTCAAAAGTCAAAATTGTTTAATTTTTTATTTTTTTTATTTTATTGTTCCACTTTTTTTTTGTCTTGGTCCCCTTGCAACGAAGCTCGATCTCTGCCATTGTCTACCCCTACTCATACCTCCTGAAGATACATAGAGACCAAAGTCGATTGAAACTCCACTCATCGTCTGCTTAATTATATATTGAGAAAATTATTTAAATAATCACTCATCTTTGCCATAATCGATACTTTAATCACTCTACTTTTGAAAATATCACTTTGGTCACTCAACTTTATTCCTATATATCAATTTGGTCACTTTGTCTATTTTATACGTTAAATATTTGACATGTAGAGGGTAAACATATATTTCTATCTAATTTTTTTTTAATATTTACAATAATACCATTACTCTTTCTCTCTCTCTATCCCTCCATCTCTCTCTCACGTGGACTTTACCCGGTCAAAATCCAATTGAAATCCAAAACAATGGCGGTTTTCAATTCTTGGTTAAATCTAATGCTTTGAGAGAGATGGGCATAGCTGACCTCAAGCATCTTTGTCTTCTTTGTGGTGGGACAGAAAAGTCTTGGCCAATCACCAATACCATTACCAATACGATGTCGTCTTCTTCTTTAGCAGTGTCCCACGATTATGGCCAGCTATGTCAAGGGCTGGAAGGTGGGACGGATCGAATCCTCCTCAAGCCGCCTCGAGTTCGGTGTCGTCCGAGCACAGCTCTCTACCATGTGAATGACGAAGAGAAATTTGGGTGCCCAAATGAATTTCTTGGGTGCCCAGTACAATTTTTCAAAAATAGAGAAAAAACTAAATTCAATAACCAAAAGATGTGAATACCATTCTAAATTAACGGAAAAGAAAAAAGTTAATGTCTATTTTATACATAATGACTAAACTGAAATGTTGTCAATTAGTTAAGTGACCAAAATGATGTTTACAAAACTATAGTGACTAAAGTGTCGAACTTGGCAAAGATGAGTGATCATTTCAATAATTCTCCCTTATATATTTATAAATACATTGTCAACTTTGTTTTTTTCCACAATTCTAGGGGGTGTACAAAGAAAACAAATAAGACAAGGAAACTCGAGCATCATTGCTAAATCTGTTCTGTCCTTAACTCACTTAAACAAATTCCCCAAATTATTTGTTGTTCTTGACTTCATTTCCCAATTTATTTTGACAAAGCAAAACTGGAAGCATAATGCATCAACTTAATCGAAAAGAGGGTAATCAAAGAGTTTAATCAACCAAACTTCAAATACATCTTAAACTCCAAATGAAAGGACCCAACTCCGATTTAGTTTCCTAAACCAGAATCAAACCCCTTCTGAAAATACGAACCAACAAAAACCATTAAAATTTCGGCAGAGTAACGCTACTAACGCGGAATTGCCTTTACCTGCACCTGAAAAATAACACTTCAACCTATGCCACAAAAGCCAAACAGTGGGCACCAATCCCATCCGGATTTTTCAATATCATATCAATGGCAATAAACAATAAACATAACTGTATAATATAGAAAATCCAGGTAAAACCACGTAAACATGTATCAGTATCGCATCAGAGCGACCTCTAGTGTATATAGACAAAATATACAACAGTAGGCGAAACAAGGAACCTACTAGAAAAGACAGGTAGCTTGAACAACTAGCCTCCGACCGCGACGTGAGACACCAGAATCCGAACTGCAAACTGGGCACGAAAACCGAAAAGCCCAGGGGAAAGGCAATAAAACGTTAGAGTGAGTGGACAAAATAAACATATGCCTTTCACCAATTTCATATACATAATCAATGTAAAACAATGCGTGTTCGAAAAATATATATGGAGGTGCCAGGCGAATCTCTCAAGCCCGACGGTCAGGCGAATCGCTCAAGCCCGACGGTGATAGGCCAGGGGAATCTCTCAACCCCGGCGGCATAACAGGGGAATCTCTCAACCTTGCCCAGAGGAATCTCTCAACTCTGGTCCAGAGGAATCTCTCAACTCTGGTCCAGAGGAATCTCTCAACTCTGGTCAGACTACCGGTGATCAGCTGAGTGGCCGAAGCATCGATGCAGTAATGCTATCACCATAAAATATAAAATAATACCTCCGAAAATAATAAATAAACTCAACATCGTATATAAACAAATACGGAAAATCACGAACTCGCAACGACTGTGAAAATATAAAAGTGTCCACTCACAGGTGAGCAAAGCGCGCACTCGAGCTAATCACGTGGTCCGGCGGAAGATCCCTCGCCCGAAGCACGATCTCGATCCCCTGAATAATCACAAAATATATCTGATCAAAATCACAATTCACAACACTATACCACACATCGGAAACCAACCGTTCACGGAAATATATAATGCAGTGCAAAATAATCAATGAAATTCCCGAAATCTCCACTCAAAACCCTCGACTGAAAATCCGATACCCAAATCAACTCGAAAACCTCAAGGCGACGATCGGGGCGCGAATACGAGCGAAACGACATATAACTCGACACATTTCCAAAAAAGTCAACGGTCGCCGAAGCTCCGCCGTGGACCGTCGCCGGCGGCGGCTGCGCGCCGTCAAGCGAAGAGTTTTTCCGGTGGCCAAGCTCACCGAAGCTTCATCTCGACGAGTACAACACATCTCTCAACTGTGATGAGGATCAATTCCGGCGGGATTGGCCGGAAATCAGCTCGAAACCCACGGGTTTCCTCCACCACCGGCGATCTCCGATCTCCTCCGTTCACCGTCCACGGCGCACGACGGCCTTCGAGACCACTCCCAAAAGAACCGTCGTGGCCCCACGAGTAGAAACCCCCAACTCTCCGGCCACCACCGTGGCCAGAGCACCTCCGTCCACAAAACCCAATACCGGCCGGAATTCCACCGTTTTCAAATCAACATTTCTCCCTCAATTCTCAACTAAATCAAGAAATTCCAAGTTCTAAACAGCCTAGAATCACGAGGAGAACATTTTACCTTCCAAAGTCGTGGCCTGAAACGGCCGGAATCGACAGGTCCGCCGGAGAATCCAAACGGTCCAAAAATTCCTCCACGGTCAACGGTCAACGCCGGTCAAACTTCCCGAACAGTGTTTTCGACAATTTTTTTTGACTATTTCCGATATTTATAGTCGCGTCTCGGGACAATCGACTGTCCAAAATGGATAACCATAACGATTTGGATAAACTCGATACGAACGGATAAACTCGACGAAATTCTGAAACTTCAAATATTCATATTATATTCCTCGGTCGTCGAAATAATCATCCGGAACCGCCCACGAGCTCGAAATCATGTGCACAACAACTCTCGAGAAGAGACTCAACTCAAATTCTCTGCCGATAATTAAGTCGTAATCAAAACCAGCAAACCACACAATTATCAAAAAACTGCGATTACGCGCTAACTCGTGAATTAAGCTGATTACTCTACTGATTTTGGTTCGGGTCGTCACAAATCTACCCCCCTTAAAAAAATTTCGACCTCAAAATTTACGTACATATCAGGTGAACAGATGAGGATACTGCTCCCGCATACGCTGCTCAGTCTCCCAGGTGGCCTCCTCAACCGAGTGATTCTACCACAAGACCTTCACCAGCGGTATAACACGGTGCCTCAACTCCTGCTCACGCCGATCGAGAATTTGTACCGGCTCCATCACATACATCAAATCCTCTCGGATCGGTAGCTGCTGTGGCACTAACACATGCGATGGATCTGGAATATACTTCCGCAACATCGAAACGTGGAAAACATCATGAACACGAGCCATCTTCGCTGGCAACTCAAGTCTGTAAGCCACGGCACCAATCCTCTCGGTGATCTCGTATGGACCAATGTACCGTGGTCGAAGCTTGCCATGCTTCCCGAAACGCACAACTCCCATCCACGGAGATAGTTTCAGGAAGACCCAATCGCCCACATCAAACTCGAGGCTCTTTCTCCTCACGTCCGCATAACTCTTCTGGCGATCCTGGGCAATCTTCAATCTGTCCCGGATAATCTGGACGTCCTCCATGGTGCTCTTCACGATATCAGGGCCAATAAGCCATCACTCGCCCACCTCACTCCAACACAACGGAGTGTGGCACTGCCTCCCGTACAGGGCCTCGTACTGTGCCATCTCGATACTGGCCTGATAGCTGTTGTTGTAGGCGAACTCAATCAAATGTAGTTGCTGATCCCAATTTTCTTGAAACTGCAACACACAAGACCGTAACATATCCTCAAGAGTCTGTATAGTCCGCTCAGACTGCCCGTCAGTCTGAGGATGAAAAGCTGTACTGAAACGCAATCTCGTGCCCATGGCTCGCTGCAATACCTGCCAGAACTCGGAAGTAAACTAACTGTCTCGGTCAGAAACAGTAGATACAGGCACCCCATGCAGGCGAACAATCTCCGACAATTACAGCTTGGCCAATTTGCCCACTAAAATTTTCCCCGGAAGTGCGAGAAAATGAGCGGATTTCATCAGTCGATCCAGAATAACCCAAATACCAGTGTTGCCAGCCGAAGTACGCGGCAACTGATAAACAAAATCCATGGTAATGTGCTCCCACTTCCAAACCGGAATCTCCAGTGGCTGTAATTTTCCCGCTGGCTTCTGCCTCTCCGCTTTAACCTGCTGACAGATCAAACATCGGCTCACATATGCGGCAATCTCCCGCTTCATGTTGCGCTACAAGTAATACGCTCGAAGTGTACGAAATATCTTGTTACCTCCGGGATGCATCATACGCCGAACAATGAGCCTCATCCAGAATCTCCTTCTTCAGACTCTCGTCTCTGGGCACGCACAACCTGCCTCTGAACAACAACGTACCGTTGTCACTCAACCGAAACTCTGTTGGCACACCATCCCGTATCATGGTTTTCTTGCCCAACAGGTAGGAATCTGAATCCTGAGCTTCCCAAACCTGATCAACCAACACTGGTCGAACCTGGAAACTAGCTAACAAGGCTCCCTCGTCATCCCACTCGAACTTGGCACCCGTAGCCCGAAGTTCGGCTAACATAGATACTCTAGCCACACACACATGGAACAACGAAGCTCCGAATTTCCGACCGAGTGCATCGGCAACAACATTGGCCTTCCCTGGATGGTACTCGAAAGTGCAATCGTAGTCGTTGATCAACTCTATCCACCTGCGCTGCCTCATGTTCAAGTCTGGCTGCGTCCGCAAGTAAGTGAGACTCTTGTGATCAGTGTAGATCTTACACTGGGCTCCGTACAAGTAATGTCTCCAACTCTTCAACGCTAGCACAATAGCGGCCAATTCTAAATCATGGGTTGGATAGTTGACTTCGTGTGGTTTCAGCTGCCTAGAACCGTAGGCTACAACTCTGCGATGCTGCATCAACACGCAACCAAGTCCCAACTTCAACGCATCGCTATAAACTACAAACTCACCGCTGTCGTCTGGTAATGTCAGAACCGGTGCAGTAGTCAACTTTTCTTTCAGGAGTAAGTAACTCTCTTCACATGCATCAGACCACTCAAACTTAACGCCTTTCTTCGTAACCCTGGTCAGTGGAGTAGCAATCCGAGAAAAATCCTGCATAAATCGCCGATAGTAGCCTGCCAAACCTAAGAAACTCCGAATCTCTGGTACGGTGGTAGGTCTACTC
This sequence comes from Geum urbanum, assembly GCA_946800695.1. NCBI lineage: Eukaryota > Viridiplantae > Streptophyta > Magnoliopsida > Rosales > Rosaceae > Geum > Geum urbanum. The sequence goes on along the minus strand of OX327009.1, from coordinate 23,500,593 downwards.
CAATTCAGTACGGCCTTGATCTTGTCAGGATCAACGCTGACTCCCTCAGCTGATATCACGTGGCCCAGAAACTTCGCACTGTCCAACCAAAATTTGCACTTGCTGAACTTCGCAAACAACTGATTGTCCCGCAAAGTCCGTAATACCGCTCGCAAATGCTTCTTATATTGGCCTACACTCCTGGAATAGATCAAAATGTCATCGATGAACATAATCACGAACTTGTCCAGAAATCGTCTAAACACCCGGTTCATCAAGTCCATAAAGGCTGCGGGGGCATTGGTCAACCCAAACGGCATAACTAAAAACTCGTAGTGCCCATACCGCGATCTGAAAGCTGTCTTGGCCACATCTAACTCTCGGATCCTTAACTGATGATATCTAGACTTGAGATCAATCTTCGAAAAGACTGAAGCTCCCTTGAGCTGATCAAACAAATCGTCAATCCGCGGCAACGGATACTTGTTCTTTATAGTGACCTGATTCAGCTTCCGGTAATCGATGCACAACCGCATGGATCCATCCTTCTTTCGCACAAACACTGGGTCGAATGAAACCCTTCTCCAGCAACTCCTGAAGTTGAACCTGTAACTCTGAAAGGACCCAACCCCGATTTAGCTCCCTAAATCAGAATCAAACCCTTTCGAAAAATCGAACCAACAAAAACTTTTCTAAATTTGGGCAGAGTTTCGTTACTAGCGTGGAATTACCTTAACCTGCACGCTGAAAATACACTTCATCCTATGCCACAAAAAGCAAACCGTGGGCACCAAATCCCATCTGGATTTCTCAATATCTCAACAGTAAAGTAAACAATACAAAATATAGTACTTTACTGAAATCCGGGTTTAAAATCGTATAACATATACAACAGGAAACTCAGAGCGACTTCTAATACATAACCATATATGTATACCACAGTAGGTAGAACAATAAACCTACTGGAAGAAACAAAGTAGCTCGAGCACTATGCCTCCGACCACGACGTGTGACATCAGAGTCCGAACTGCAAACTGGGCACGGAAACCGAAAAGCCCAGGGGAAAGGCAAATAAAAACGATAAACGTTAGAGTGAGTAGACGAAAATAACATATGCCTTTCACCAATTTATAAACATACTCAATACAATTCAGTGCGAGTTCGGAAAACACAACACATATATATATATGGAGGTTGTCGGGCGAATCTCTCAAGCCCGACGTCAGGTGAATCGCTCAAACCTGACGGTGAAAGGCCAGGGGAATCTCTCAACCCCGGCGGCACTCAGGGGAATCTCTCAACCCTGCTTCAGAGGAATCTCTCAACTCTGGGCCAGAGGAATCTCTCAACTCTGGTAGCATTGATGCAATAAATGTCAATCACCAATAACACATAATAACATACCTCCGAAAATAACATATATCACAATCATCGTATAATTAAATACGGAAATCAATAAATCCACGAACTCGCAAAATCAACAGTAAAAATAGAAACTTGTCCACTCACAGTCTGGCGTAACGCGATTCGCGTTAACCCGTGATCCGGCGGAAAATCCCTCGCGAAACGAACGATCACGAACACCTGAATAATCACAATGTCCAATTCTCACAAACATAATTCGACAATTCAAAACAAATTACGAGAAACCACCATTCTCGGAAACACGTAATCCGATCACGACAAATTGTCGGAAATCCGGAAATCATACCACAATACCTCGCTGTAATTTCGGACGCTCAACTCGAAAAACAAACCTCCCCACTGCGATCGGGGCGCGATTTCGAGTCAAATGACATGCGACTTGTCGAAAGTCAAAAAGTCAACTCTGACCGTTGACCGCCGTCCACGGCGGCGCCACTGTTGACCGGAGAGTTTCACGGCGGGACAACCTCTATTCCACTCAAAATCTTGCACTGAGCAACTTCCATAACTGCACCGAAGTCCAATTCAAACTCTAACTAGGTCAATTTCATGTAAAACCGAATTGGTTCATAAATTTCAATCCCAAAATTCTCAATCCACAAATCGAATTAGAACACCATGTTTATATGGTTAGAATCACAATGAAGAGGGCTACAAAACCCAATACCTCTTGAAGTTCAATTCGGCCGAAATCTCCAAACCCGAATCAACCCAAAATTCTCCAATTTCTCGCCGGAATTTCTCCCTCCTCCGTGAGCCACGCCGTGCGTGGTGGCCGGGGGTAGGCTCGGGAGGCCAAGGCGCACCGACCGCCACCTCCCCCGTGGCCGGAGATGGCAGATCGGCAACGCACCGTCGCCACCGTACACCACCGTCGCGAGTCCCTTCCAAGACCGAGTTGACTCGGTCAACTCACCAGTCAAAGAAATAAATAGTAAGGTTGACTTCCCCTTAATAGCAGGTTGCTATTTATAGCCTTTCCCGATTAGGAAACTTGTAATTATCCGTTTAAACGAACTTCAAACGCGCGTAACTTTCTCGTCGTAATTCCGATTCCGATAATTCTCGCGGTCACAAACTCGTCTCAACATAATCTTCAATAATCACCCAAAGTCAAACACATCGGCCAAACGGATAAAAAGTCAACCCTTTGAACCAACACACAATTAAATCAACCAAACAATCAACAATCGGCAAAATTCGCAACTAATTCCTTGTAACTCCAAATCATGCTCCGGAAGTTCCCACAAACTCGAAATTAAATTCTGAACAACTTCCGTGAAGAAGCCGAAACCAAATTCTCGTCCGGTAATTTAGTCGCGAGCAAACCTGCCAGTTAAATCCGTTTCCGTCGAAACTTCAAATATTCATAACTAATTTCTCGGTCGTCCAAATAACGATCCGGAACCGCCCACGAACTCGTAATCACACGTACAACGACTCTCGAGAAGAGACCCAGCTCCAATTCTCGGCCAATAATTTAGTCGTTAACGAGCCTGGCGATTCAATAACTGTCGAACAATTCTGTGACTACACACAAACTCATCAATCAAGCTGATCATACTGCTGATTCTGGTTCGGGTCGTCACAAATCCACCCCCCTTAGAAAAATTTCGACCTCGAAATTTCCAAGTCTGCTGGCTAAAAGTAGGAGCACTGCCTCTGCATACAGCTCAACTTCCCAACGGCAACCTCAACTGATCAACTCTGACCACAAACTCCACAATAGGAGATAATTCCGTGCTGGAATCTCTGTACCCTCAAATCACAAATCTGAACTGGCTCACACAATCGCCAAGTGTTCCTACATAAGGAACAGACAGGGTACACAATGCGAAACCAACCTGAAACACAGTTCCGCCACACGGAACACAACTCGCACAAAAACCAATGCTCTAGGCGATGCCGACCATACGGCATAACACAAACTCGCCTATGACCACACACAAATCAAAATAGCGTGACAATTCACAACTCAGTTACACACATCAACATAACTCACACACTCACATCAATATAGCTCAAACATCGGACTCGGGCAATTATCAACCCACTTCCGCTAATCAGACAATCTGTGGTAGCACATTCCACAAAATCTGAGTCAATTGTCAACTCAAACTCAAACCAAACTCGCTCCAACACAATGGAGTACAACAACGTCCTCAAAACGACATCAAGCAACGTCAATACCATAGTGGTCCACAAACTGGTACTGCATGCAATCTCAAACAAATGAAACTGTTGGTCCCAAATCCTCCGGAACTGCAATACCGAAGTCCACAAGATGTCCTCCAAGGTCTGAATAGTCCTCAAAGATCGCTCACCAATCTGAGGATAAGAACTGGTACCAACTCGTGATCTGGTCTCCAATGCTCGCTGCAAAGCTCGCCAACACATAGTCGTAGCTGATCACTTCGATCAGCGAACAGGGACACAGGTACACCACGTAGATGGCCAATCTCCGTCAAACATAGCTATACCAGCCTAACACTGAAATCATCTCCGAAGTACAAGGAAACGTACTAAATTCGTCAAATGATCCACACTGGTCCAACAACTGGTATCACAAATCAAAGTGCATACAAACACACACAATCACAGCAGTAACCGTTACGTCCAACCGAAAATCTCGAATGGCTAACACATCTCGGCAAGTCTCTGCCTCCTAGCCATCGCCAGTCGACGAATGTGGCATCATCACACACAAGCTGCGCTCGCACAAGCTGCTATATCGTTCTTCATGTTGCGTCACGAGTAGTAACTCGAAATATCAGACACATCTCCGTATGACTAGCACCAACCGCGCGCAAAACAATGAGCTTCAACATCATCACACTCGAACTCAGCTCTCGTAGCCCATACTCGGCTAACACGGAAACTCAAGCCACACATACACACATGTAATACTGAAGCTCCCAACTCTCGACTGAATGCATCAAAAACAACATCCCAAACGGATGGTCAGAATGCAGCCACTAGCCTTTCTCGAACAAGCCCAAAGGTGCAGCCATTGTTGTGAGTCGACCCCAACCATCTACACTGCCTCAAGCCCAAATCTGGCCGAAAATGCAAGTGGATAAAACTCAGTGGTCAGTGTACATCCTACACCACTCTGCACACCATAACAATAGTATCTCCAACTCTCTGGTGCTAACACAAGGAAAGCTACACCCAAATCATACATAGGATACGTAGCTACACAAAGTTCTACTGCCTGGAATCATGAGCCACCGCTCTGCTACTCAGCATCAAAGCACAACCAAATCCAAACCTCAATGCATCGCCAAAACCCACGAACTCGTCGTAGTCGTCAGGTAAGGTCAAAACCGAAGCAACGGTCAACCATCCTGCAGGAGTAAGTACTCTCCTCGCGTGCATCGAACCACAATTCGGAAAATGAAGTGGCAATCCGGGAAAATCCTGTACAAGCCGTCAGTAATAGCCTGCCCAACCCAAAAGACTCCCGATCTCTGGTAAAATAGTAGGGCAAACTCCAAATCACACGGCTTCTAACTGGTCAGGACCCACGCCAACTCCCTCGGCTAGCATCACACAACCCAAAATATTTACGCTAATCGGCCAAAACTCACACTAGCTGAACCTCGCACACACCTGGTCGTCTCGCAAAGTCCGCGAAACCGCTCGTATTTGCTTCAGGTACTGGCCCACACTCCTGGAGTACATCAGGATGTTGCCAACGAACATGACCGTAACTCGTCCAGAATCGTCTGAACACCTGGTCCATCACGTCCACATGATCTACGGGGCATTGGTCAACCACACAGCGTGACCAAAAACTCATGATGCCCGCACCGAGATCCGAAAGCTGTCCAAACCACACCTGACACACCGATCCTCAACTGACAATATCCAGTCCCGAAATCAATCCACGAAAAGACTGAATCTCTCGCGAGTAGATCCAACCAATCGTCAATCCGAAGCGGAGGATACTCATTCTCCTCTGAAGCGAATCAGGCTTCGGTAGTCAATGCACCACCTCGTCAAACCAACCAACATCCGTACACACAATACAAAAAAACACACCACGCACATACGCGGAGTCGCATGAAATCTCCTGAAACCTTCTCCAGCAACTCCTGGAGTCGAATCTGTAGCTCCATCAGCTCCGCTGGCTCCGAACGACAAGATGCCAGTATAATGAGTCCAGCGCCTGGTACAAGCTCAACGGTGTAGTCAGTCTCCCGAACTGGAGAAACACCTGGTAACTCCTCCGGAATACTCCTGGTAACTCGGGAACCACCTCAATGTCACCAATGTCGGACACAGCAACCAAAGTATCCACAACATATGCTAAGCAAACAACACAACTCGTCTCCATCATCCGCTCGACCATCACCGCGAAACAGCATCTCGGGGATACCTGGTCGTTAAAACACAACCTCCTCCTCGAGGCACTCGAACACAACCAAATGCGTCGTCAGTAAGTCCATACCCACAAACACACCAAAACCACGATGTCCAGCTATAACAGATCCGCGGCTAAACCATAACCGCCAATAAGGATCTCGCAACCTCCGGATGGATGCAATACTCTCCAAAACCTCGGAAGTGGAGATGCAAGTACAATAGCCATGGATATCAAACAACAGTAACCTCGGAGAAAAGTCTGTCCTCAAACAAGGTCCTGGCACGAACCCCAACATGCCCAACTAGTCGCCCACGTCACATGCGACTTGCTGAATAACTCGTCAAAAGAGTACATTGGCCAGACTACAGGAACAACATGAGGGTCTCCTCGTAACTCTGATCTGTCGAACCGATACAACAGCTCGCTGAGGCCCTCCCTCGCAACGTGACCCTCCTGGCCACCGAAACAACAACTAAAAGTGCTCCTCGAACACAAATCACTGCAACACCTGCTGCGTGAAAGGATCACCAATGATCGCCCAAACTCATGCTACAGGAGCAAGTCCGCTACTCTGTGATCTCCGCCATCGCCAAATGGATCAGCAGAGGATCCTCAACATAATCGAAAAGACCACAGCCTGATGAAGTCACTGATCCCGAAGTGTCGGAACTCAACCTCATCAAAATCTCGACTAAGTCCACTTTCCTCAAATCATCAAATCGAAAACCGCGTACACCTTTCCTTCTCGATAGCCTCGCCACTGAGTGCAACACACTAAGCTCCTCACGGATGTCTCGAGGCATATCAATCAGAATTTCTCTGATGCTCAGGTTCAAACTCATCTCGAACCTCGTGCACTGCTTCCTCTGAAGCCACATAACACGTGCAAACAGGAACAAACATATGAACAATGCATCTCTGCCTCAGGAGGGTAAACACTCCACATTCGAATGTTAGGTAGCCTGATTAAACCATTACCGTATACACAACACTCTGAATGTAGGCCGTGGAGTCGCAACCGGAACTCACACAATATCAGCCCACCAAACACAACAATCTGACTCAGGCAAACGTCACTGCCATAAATCTCAGCTCTGAGGCAACATGTAGGCTCTCACACACACAACCAGGCAACCCGTGCCACATAGTTCACTGAACTCTGAATACCCATCCAAATCCACAATTCACTGGCAAATCATGCGTCGATTGATCCTCAACAGGATCCACAACCGTACCGACACGGAAAGCACGTCAGGAGGCATCCTAATGAATAAAACATCGTTCACAACAAGTGGAACGTAATCATGAAACCGCAGATATTTGAGGACACACAACACCCGAAGTATTGATGAGTACCGCTGGCCAGTCGGTTCATCACTCCAGTCATGCTGTATCAACTCAAATACCCTAAGTAAACACGACTACAGAAGTCTACAGAACCTATAACCTAACGCTCTGATACCAAGCTGAAAGGACCCAACCCCGATTTAGCTCCCTAAATCGGAATCAAACCCTTTCGAAAACACGAACCAACAAAAACTTTTCTAAATTTGGGCAGAGTTTCGTTACTAGCGTGGAATTACCTTAACCTGCACGCTGAAAATACACTTCATCCTATGCCACAAAAAGCAAACCGTGGGCACCAAATCCCATCCGGATTTCTCAATATCTCAACAGTAAAGTAAACAATACAAAATATAGTACTTTACTGAAATCCGGGTTTAAAATCGTATAACATATACAACAGGAAACTCAGAGCGACTTCTAATACATAACCATATATGTATACCACAGTAGGTAGAACAATAAACCTACTGGAAGAAACAAAGTAGCTCGAGCACTATGCCTCCGACCACGACGTGTGACATCAGAGTCCGAATTGCAAACTGGGCACGGAAACTGAAAAGCCCAGGGGAAAGGCAAATAAAAACGATAAACGTTAGAGTGAGTGGACGAAAATAACATATGCCTTTCACCAATTTATAAACATACTCAATACAATTCAGTGCGAGTTCGGAAAACACAACACATATATATATATGGAGGTTGTCGGGCGAATCTCTCAAGCCCGACGTCAGGTGAATCGCTCAAACCTGACGGTGAAAGGCCAGGGGAATCTCTCAACCCCGGCGGCACTCAGGGGAATCTCTCAACCCTGCTTCAGAGGAATCTCTCAACTCTGGGCCAGAGGAATCTCTCAACTCTGGTAGCATCGATGCAATAAATGCCAATCACCAATAACACATAATAACATACCTCCGAAAATAACATATATCACAATCATCGTATAATTAAATACGGAAATTAATAAATCCACGAACTCGCAAAATCAACAGTAAAAATAGAAACTTGTCCACTCACAGTCTGGCGTAACGCGATTCGCGTTAACCCGTGATCCGGCGGAAAATCCCTCGCGAAACGAACGATCACGAACACCTGAATAATCACAATGTCCAATTCTCACAAACATAATTTGACAATTCAAAACAAATTACGAGAAACCACCGTTCTCGGAAACACGTAATCTGATCACGACAAATTGTCGGAAATCCGGAAATCATACCACAATACCTCGCTGTAATTTCGGACGCTCAACTCGAAAAACAAACCTCCCCACTGCGATCGGGGCGCGATTTCGAGTCAAATGACATGCGACTTGTCGAAAGTCAAAAAGTCAACTCTGACCGTTGACCGCCGTCCACGGCGGCGCCACTGTTGACCGGAGAGTTTCACGGCGGGACAACCTCTATTCCACTCAAAATCTTGCACTGAGCAACTTCCATAACTGCACCGAAGTCCAATTCAAACTCTAACTAGGTCAATTTCATGTAAAACCGAATTGGTTCATAAATTTCAATCCCAAAATTCTCAATCCACAAATCGAATTAGAACACCATGTTTATATGGTTAGAATCACAATGAAGAGGGCTACAAAACCCAATACCTCTTGAAGTTCAATTCGGCCGAAATCTCCAAACCCGAATCAACCCAAAATTCTCCAATTTCTCGCCGGAATTTCTCCCTCCTCCGTGAGCCACGCCGTGCGTGGTGGCCGGGGGTAGGCTCGGGAGGCCAAGGCGCACCGACCGCCACCTCCCCCGTGGCCGGAGATGGCAGATCGGCAACGCACCGTCGCCACCGTACACCACCGTCGCGAGTCCCTTCCAAGACCGAGTTGACTCGGTCAACTCACCAGTCAAAGAAATAAATAGTAAGGTTGACTTCCCCTTAATAGCAGGTTGCTATTTATAGCCTTTCCCGATTAGGAAACTTGTAATTATCCGTTTAAACGAACTTCAAACGCGCGTAACTTTCTCGTCGTAATTCCGATTCCGATAATTCTCGCGGTCACAAACTCGTCTCAACATAATCTTCAATAATCACCCAAAGTCAAACACATCGGCCAAACGGATAAAAAGTCAACCCTTTGAACCAACACACAATTAAATCAACCAAACAATCAACAATCGGCAAAATTCGCAACTAATTCCTTGTAACTCCAAATCATGCTCCGGAAGTTCCCACAAACTCGAAATTAAATTCTGAACAACTTCCGTGAAGAAGCCGAAACCAAATTCTCGTCCGGTAATTTAGTCGCGAGCAAACCTGCCAGTTAAATCCGTTTCCGTCGAAACTTCAAATATTCATAACTAATTCCTCGGTCGTCCAAATAACGATCCGAAACCGCCCACAAACTCGTAATCACACGTACAACGACTCTCGAGAAGAGACCCAGCTCCAATTCTCGGCCAATAATTTAGTCGTTAACGAGCCTGGCGATTCAATAACTGTCGAACAATTCTGTGACTACACACAAACTCATCAATCAAGCTGATCATACTGCTGATTCTGGTTCGGGTCGTCACAAACTCCTTCAACTCCGCTGGCGCCATACGATACAGTGCCTGAGAAATGGGTCCAGTGCCCGGCAATAGCTCAATAGTGAAATCAATCTCCCGAACTGGAGGTATACCTGGTAACTCCTCCGGAAACACATCCAGAAACAAAGAAACGACCTCGATATCACCAATGTCCGGCACAGCCGCTGTAGTGTCCACCATATGAGCTAAATAAGCAACACAACATTTCTTCATCATCTGATCTGCCTTCATCGCGGAAATCACACATGGCAATGAAGTGTTCTTCTCACCGCGAAACAATATCTCGGGAAAGCCTGGTCGTCGAAACACAACTTCCTTCTTGTGACAGTCAAACATGGCCCAATGTGTCTCCAAGAAGTCCATACCCAAGATCAGATCAAAGTCGACGATATCAAGCAACAACAAATCCGTGGCCAAGCCATAGCCCCCAATAAAAATCTCACAATCTCTGTATACCCAGCCAATACTTAAAGGACCCAACCCCGGTTTAGCTGCCTAAACCGGAATCAAACCCCTTCGAAAACACGAACCAACAAAAACCGTAGAAATTTTGGCAGAGTTTCGTTACTAACGTGGAATTACCATTACCTGCACGCGGAAAATACACTTCATTTTATGCCACAAAAAGCAAACTGTGGGCACCAATCCCATCCGGATTTCTCAATATATCAACAGTAAAGTAAAACAATGAATATATCTATACTTTACTGAAATCCGGTGTAAAATCGTATAACATAAACAACAGATTTCTCAGAGCGACCTCTAATGTATAAACATATAAGTATACCACAGTAGGTAGAACAATAATAATACTGGAAGAAACAAGGTAGCTCGAGCACTATGCCTCCGACCACGACGTGCGACACCAGAGCCTGAACTGCAAACTGGGCACGAAAACCGAAAAGCCCAGGGGAAAGACATGAAAAACGTTAGAGTGAGTGGACGAAAATAAATGTCTTTCACCAAGTAATATATGTTATAAAAACATATGCGAGTCGAAGGAATAAATATAATAAAATACGCGAGGTAAACTCATACTCCTCCAGCGTACAGAGCATGCAAGTAAAAATTCCACGGGGCCACTCATGGACACGTCCGTGCTAGTACAGTCCGAATCACGGGATCCCAGACCCACACGTGATTCGAGCCAGAAAGGCCTCAGGTCAAGGTATCTGTTTCCACCCGGAACTGCGGCGGCATAAGAAACAGACATCTGTAACTTCCCGGAAATACATTGGGACAAGATACAGAAACCAGTACCCACCCGGAACTACATCGGCATAAGGTACGGTACCCCCCTGGTAGGCACCCTCGGGGATCAGCCGGGATGCATGTGTATCGATACAACAACATAAACTACAATTGTACTCTGTGAAAACCAAATCATAAACAGTACGATGCAAAAGCATGAAACAACATATAAGTGTATGTACACTCGAATACGTATATTCATATAGGTATAACCGTATAATCGTAAAACACATGCTCATAATAAACATAATCTCATATGAAATCTCACGCTCGTAAAACCATAGTCATGTTGCATGCTCAAGTTCGTAAAACATATATATACGACTCGCAATCAATCCGTGAAAATAAATTGTCCACTCACAGACTAGCGTAACGCGATACGCGTTAACCCGTGATCCGGCGGAAAGTCCCTCGCCAAACGAACGATCACGAACCCCTGAATAATCACAATAGCCATTTCTCAAAATCATAATTCAACAATTCAAATTAAATCACGAGAAACCACCGTTCTCGGAAACACATAATCTGAATACGACGAACTGTCGGAAATCCGGAAATCACACCTCAATACCTCGCTATACTTTCGGATGCTCAAATCGAGAAACGAACCTCCCCATTGCGATCGGGGCGCGATTTCGAGTCAAATGACATGCAACTTGTCGAAAATCCCAAAAAGTCAACATTGACCGCCGTTGACCGCCGCGTTGACCACCGTCCACGGCGGTGCCGCTGCCAAAATGAAAATCTTCCGGCGGAGCAACCCCTATTCCACTCAAAACCATGCACTGAGCAACTTTCATAACTGCAACAAAGGCCAATTCTCACTCTAACTAGGTCAATTTCGTGATAAACCGTATTGGTACCAAATTTTCCAATCCAAAATTCTCCATGTACACATCGAATTGAAACACCAAACTTACATGATAGCTTGTATGTGAGGAGAGCTTCAAAGCCCACTAAAAATTTCAGCTCGAATCGGTCTAAAACATGGAACCCGAATTCACAATTTTTCCTCCATTTTCTCGCCGGAAATTCTTCCTCCTCCGTGAGCCACGCCGGAAAATGAGGCTGGGGATAGCTTCGGGACATCCAGACGAAGAGAACGCAACAAGAACTAAGCCGTGAGGTGGCCGGATTAGGCTCGCCGCCGGCGAAGCCGTGGAGGACACCGCCACCGTCGCACCTCCATGGTCAAACTGGGTTGACCCAGTCAACTCAGTAAATGCCATATGTTGACTTTCCTGATTAGGCAACCTACTATTTATAGCTCTTCCCAAAAAAGAAACTTCCAAAATTAGATTTACGACAAACTTTGAATAACCATAACTCCCTCGTCGTAACTCCGATTCCGATAATTCTCGCGGCCCAAACTCGTCTTGACATATTCTTCAATAATCACCCAAAGTCAAACACATCAACCAAATGGATAAAAAACTCAACCATTCGAACCAACACACATTTAAATCGACTAAATAATCGACAATCGGAAATAATCACAACTTAATCTTCGTAACTCAGAATAATGCTTCGAAAGTTCCCACGAGCTCGAAATTTAATTTTGAATAACTTCCGTGAAGAAACTGAAACCAAATTCTCGACTGGTAATTTAGTCGTTAAGTAGCCCACCATTTAAATCCGAACTTCAAATATTCATAATTAATTCCTCGGTCGTCCAAATAACGATCCGGAACTGCCCACAAACTCGAAATGACACATACAACGACTCTCGAGAAGAGACCCAGCTCCAATTCTCGGCCAATAATTAAGTCGTTAACAAATCCGGCGATTCAAATACTGCCGAAACTCTGCAACTACACAGTAACTCATGTATATAGCTGATCATACTGCTGATTCTGGTCCGGGTCATCACAAATACTCACAATATCTCCGGACGGATACAACACTCTCCACAACCCCGGAAGTGGAGATGCAGGTACAGTAGCTAAACATGATACTCTATACGACATGAATGAATGCGTTGCACCTGGATCTAACAATGTAAGTACTGGATAACCGAAAACATGCAACGTACCGATAACGACCTCCGGTGAAGCTCTGCCCTCACGCAAAGTCATGACATGAACCCTGGCTTGCCCGGCTGGTCGTCCACGCTGAGGCTGTCCCTGCTGTCCGCCCTGGCCCGCAAACTGTACTGGTCGAGCTCTCGAAGTGGCACCTCGCTCTCCTCCGGTACTCTGGGCTGCCTGTCCACCAGCACCATCAAGCTGGAAACACTCTCTTGCATAGTGACCCACCTGGCCACAGCGAAAACAAGTAACAGGGCCTCGCTGGCATGAACCAATATGATGCCTGCTGTAGAGACTATACAACGGATACTCCCTCGGTACGGCAAAAGAGCCACCGGTACGCCGAGAATAACTGAAACCGCTAGAACCCCCACTAAACTGTGGTCGCTGCGGTTGATCTCTCCTCCATCTCTGCCTCTACCTCGGTGCACTAGCTGGTGGTCGATATGGTCCACTGCCCGAGGATGAAGTCGAACCGGAAGTATCAGAACTTTGCCTCTTAGGAGGTCCCTGACTTGGTCCACCCTCCTCAAACCGTCTAGGCTAGTATCTCATCTGCCTCTCCTTCTCGATATCCTCACCTCAGAGTACTGCACTGACAAACTCATCGAAGTTGTTCCGAGGCATCGTAGTCAGAGTCCCCTTGATGTTCAAGTTCAAACCCAGCTCAAATCTGCGGCACTTGGCTTCCTCTGTAGCCACCATGTCACGCGCAAAACGAGATAAGCGGGTAAACCTGTCCCGGTACTCAAGCACAAACAAACTGCCCTGCCTCAAGTTCGTGAACTCCTCATACTTTCGCTGCTGGGTAGCTTGGTTAAAGTATCTCCACATAAACAAATCTCGGAATAAAGTCCACGGAGTATCAATTGGTACCCGATCGGTGCTAACCCACCAGAAGTATGCATCTGACTCAAGTAGTCCAACTGCTGCCACTGTCGTCTACGCAGGGGTAAAACGCAGACGCTTACAAACTCGTTCAACCTGAACCAACCATGCCTCACACATCTCTGGATCAGCTGAACCCGAAAAGACAGTCGCACCAACAGTATGAGCTTTGACCACAGGGTCAAAACGCTCCTCCAAACGCAACACTCGCATCAGCAAGTCGTGCGTCTGGTGATCCTCATTAGGATCCACTTCCCGATCAACATGGGGACCACGTCGAGGAGGCATCCTACTGATACAAGACAAGCATTAGGTACAAGTAGAAAGAACATAATCATGAGACCTTAGATATTTGAGAACACACAACACCCGAAGCATTGATGAGTACCGCTGGTCAGTCGGGTCATCACTCCAGACATGCTGTACAACCTCAAATACCCTAAGCATCACAAATATAAGAGTCTACAGAATCTGACAACCTAATGCTCTGATACCAAGCTGAAAGAACCCAACCCCGATTTAGTTTCTTAAACCGGAATCAAACCCCTTCTGAAAACACGAACTAACCAAAACCATTAAAATTTCGGCAGAGTAACGCTACTAATGCGGAATTGCCTTTACCTGCACCCAGAAAATAACACTTCAACCTATGCCACAAAAGTCAAACCGTAGGCACCAATCCCATCCGAGTTTCTCAATATCATATCAATGGAAATATACAGTAAACATAACTGTATAATATAGAAAATCCGGGTAAAACCACGTAAACATGTATCAGTATCATATCAGAGCAACATCTAGTGTATATATACAAAATATACAACAGTAGGTAAAACAAGGAACCTACTGGAAAAGACAGGTAGCTCGAACAACTAGCCTCCGACCGCGACGTGAGACACCAGAATCCGAACTGAAAATTGGGTACGGAAACCGAAAAACCCAAGGGAAAGGCGATAAAACGTTAGAGTGAGTGGACAAAAATAAACATATTCCTTTCACCAATTTCATATACATAATCAATGTAAAACAATGCGAGTTCGGAAAATATATATGGAGGTGCCAAGCGAATCTCTCAAGCCCGACGGTCAAGCGCATCGCTCAAGCCCGACGGTGATAGGCCAGGGGAATCTCTCAACCCCGGCGGCATAACAGGGGAATCTCTCAACCCTGCCCAGAGGAATCTCTCAACTCTGGTCAGACTACCGGTGATCAGCCGAATAGCCGAAGCATCGATGCAGTAATGCCATCACCATAAAATATAAAATAATACCTACGAAAATAATAAATAAACTCAACATCGTATATAAACAAATACGGAAAATCACGAACTCGCAACGAGTGTGAAAATATAAAAGTGTCCACTCACAGGTGAGCAAAGCGCGCACTCGCGCTAATCACGTGGTCCGGCGGAAGATCCCTCGCCCGAAGCACGATCTCGATCCCCTGAATAATCACAAAATATATCTGATCAAAATCACAATTCACAACACTGTACCACAACTTGGAAACCAACCGTTCCCGGAAATATATAATGCAGTGCAAAATAATCGATGGAATTCCCGAAATCTCCACTCAAAACCCTCGACTGAAAATCCGATACCCAAATCAACTCGAAAACCTCAAGGCGAAGATCGGGGCGCGAACACGAGCGAAACGACATATAACTCGACACATTTCCAAAAAAGTCAACGGTCGCCAGAGCTCTGCCGTTGACCGTCGCCGCTGGCGGCGACGCGCCATCAACCGAAGAGTTTTTCTGGCGGCCAAGCTCACTGAAGCTTCATCTCGACGAGTACAACACATCTCTCAACTGTGACAAGGATCAATTCCGGCAGGATTGGCCGGAAATCAGCTCGAAACCCCACGGGTTTCCTCCACCGCAGGCGATCTCCGATCTCCTCCGTTCTCCGTCCACGGCGCACGGCGGCCTTTGAGACCACTCCCAAAAGAACCACCGTGGCCCCATGATTAGAAACCCCTAACTCTCCGGCCACCACCATGGCCGGAGCACCTCCGTCCACAAAACCCAAAACCAGCCGAAATTCCACCGTTTTCAAATCAACATTTCTCCCTCAATTCTTAACTAAATCAAGAAATTCCAAGTTCTAAACAGCTCAGAATCACGAGGAGAACATTTTACCTTCCAAAGTCGTGGCCTGAAAAGGCTGGAATCGGCAGGTCCGCCGGAGAATCCAAACGGTCCAAAAATTCCTTCACGGTCAAAGGTCAACAGCTCGGTCAACGCCGGTCAAACTTCCCGAACAGTGTTTTCGACAATTTTTCAACAATTTCTGATATTTATACTCGCTTCTCGGGATGATCGACTGTCCAAAACGGATAACCATAACGATTCGGATAAACTCGATACGAACAGATAAACTCGACGAAATTCTGAAACTTTAAATATTCATATTATATTCCTCGGTCGTCGAAATAATCATCCGGAACCGCCCACGAACTTGAAATCACGTGTACAATAACTCTCGAGAAGAGACTCAACTCAAATTCTCGGCTGATAATTAAGTCGTAATCAAAAACGGCAAACCACACAATTATCGAAAAACTGCGATCACGCGCTAACTCGTGAATTAAGCTGATTACTCTACTGATTCTGGTTCGAGTCGTCACACCAAAGAAAAAGGGAGGCAGAAAAAGGCAAAGAAAAAGAAAATTAATTAGGAAAGTCTATTAATAACTTTTCTCGCTGTAGATTCTGGAACAAGATCGAGGTCATCTAGAAACAAAAACACTATATACACAAGCGGCTGCACAAACGTGACCAATCCAAGGGTAGCTGATGGTCATAATCAATGCTCTTCTTTGCAAGACAATCGACTAACATGGCTGATCTTCACATCCATTAGGGACTCCATAACAATTTTGCATCCATGGATCATCTAACCAAGAGGATGCAGCTGGCTTGAGACTCCATTAACAATATCAAAAAGAATTGCAGAGTCGGATTCTACTTCCACATACTTAGCTCCAAGTTGAAGGAAATAAAACAACTCCCACGCCTTAGCATCAATATTAGCTCCAATTCCTAAATTCACTTGAAATCCAACCAGCCACATACCAAATAACAACACCAACACCATTCTTTACAGTTCCATCCCTCATTGAGCCATCCACATTTAACATCCACCAATTAGTAGTAGGCATAGACCATTTCAACATAATTGACTAATAATCAACACAAATACTCCCCTTAATCTTAGCAAGCTTCCATTCAATAGCAGTGTCAGAGATGATCTTCTCAGGCATCACGCGAAAAACAAAGCTAGCATCAAACATGTTTATTCCTCCATTTTCCAAATAAACCAGCAAGCAAAGGAGAAAATAACAGATCATTTCACACCATTGTTACATAGGGTATTGCAATGAAGGTGAGCAAGTGACATATTTGAAACATAAGCCTCGAATAATAAATAGCAGTTTAACAATTCTGAGAAATAAAACAAAATTTAATTCTTGTAAAACTAATGAGCAATACACAAAATTTGTTTACCTTATCAGGTACAGGGGATGTACCTAACATAATTCATCAGCGAAAGCCCAACAAGGACAACTCATAGAGTCTAGAGGTGTTAAATAAACTTAAGAACTTGCATTCAGACAACATTTAATCAGCATACATGGATAATACTATAGAATTAGTGATCATTAATAATCTCGAATCTCAACATAAGTCATAAGGTTTCAGACACAGCACATTCACATATTACATTAGACTAGAGGAAGGTAAACATAAATTAAACAAACATAATGCTTAACATAGATGTTTCTCTTGCTCATCAGCAAGGTTCTTAGTTCTGAAATAAACCAAAAACAAAGTCAAGGGATGCACTAAGTATGTTTCAAATAATAAGATAAAAAAAAAAATGGTATAACTATCGATCTTAGTTTTGTGGAGGAAGTAATGGCATGTAGAAGCAAATCTTACCGACAGATCTTCATTTGCGTTTTGAATAGGTCATCGAACCTCGTTGTGAACTCCATGGCAGAGGGTCGTCCTTGGATCGTTCTCAATTTGGCTCACCTTAAGCACTACACCCTCAATTCGTATTTTTTGCCTCACTCCTTGATGCATCACAAGCTTTACATGAAATCTCGGCTCTCTCTCTCTCTCTCTCTCTCTCTCTCTCTCTCTCTCTCTCTCTCTCTCTCTCTCTCTCTCTCTTACTTGATTTGATTTGATTTGATTTGCTAGCCAAGAAACCCAAGGAGTCGATGAAATCTTGGGCTAGTAGAATCTTGGGTTAATAGATCCTCCAAGATCCTCGTCTTCCAATCATGTTTTAATTGCGAAGATTTTGTCAAGGTAGTTCTTCAGCGGTTGAATTATTTTTCTTTTTTTTGTTGTTTGGATTTGTTTATTTGATCTGTTGATTCGTTTGCTCCCTGCTCATTTGGTGGTGTTATTTTTTTGCAGCAACTCATCGAGAAAATGGTTTTCTTTGAGAAGAACGATCGGAAAAGTAAGTTGGACGAGTATTCAATACTAATCTTTGTTTTGGTTTCCAAGTGAGGACCGGGACACAATAGATTCCACTTTGAAACTTTGGTATATTATTAAATATACTTTTATGAGGTTTATTGTCTCTCTAAATCAAGGAGTAAAATATCGGATATCGAGGATATATCGACGTTCCAAAATTTGGATATTTCGGCGGAAATATCGATGAAATATCGATCCAGTGAAAATTCTGACAGAAATGATGGAAACTAATAAAATTACATAGAAATTTGTAATGAAACTTTTGGAGGTTGTAACATGATCAATTATCTACCTTATGTGAAAAGAAAATATTGATCTGAAATCAAGACATATGAATTTGCTAAATTACTATATGAATTAATATGTGTTAAGTGCTGATAATTATTAAAATATAATTTATTTGTTCTATTTTTATTTTTTGATGGCTAAAACTTATAGGAGGCTAGACCATCACGCCTTTTGTACAATATGTTACACATCACACATCACAAAATCAAATATATAAATACTTCAAAACCACGTAGGGGACCTATGAGGTTTGAAATTCACACTATTTTTTCTCCATCTCCATGTGCATAATCATGTGTGTATTGTGAAGAATAATCATTAAATGATTGTTCTCCCATATAATTCTGCATGTATTGGACATGTCACGTGAATGGTGGATTGGACATTGAGCATGCGAATATTGGACATTTACCAAACTAAATGTTAAATGTGAAAAGTTTACGAAAATTTCGAAAATTTCGGAAAATATCGGAAAATATTGGAAAATATTGGAAATATCAGGGATATATCGGAAATATCGATAAAAATCGGAAAATTTCGGAAAATTTAGGGATATATTTGAGGATTTTTCAGGTAACTTCAAAAAATCGAAATATCGGCGAAATATCACCGATAATATCGATTTTACATACCTTGCTCTAAATTCAACTTGGTATTGTAGGATTAATTGTACGTAATTCCATTAATTTGGATTCACTGTTTACCTACCTACATGAGAGTGAGCCTCTACATCCGGGGGGGCGGGAGGACTGTTTTTATTAAGCTTCTAAATTTAAAATTTAAGTTTAAGATTTGGTTTAATTTGATATGTGGCGGACAGTAGTGACTTAGGGTTATGTTCCATAAATTTGAGTTTTGGTCTGTGAAAGGACTCAACCCAGATTTAATTTCCTAAACCGAAATTTAACCCCTTCTGAAAACACGAACTTACAAAAACCATAGAAATTTCGGCAGAGTTTCACTATAACGCATATTTGTCATTAACCTGCACCCGAAAACACACTTCATTTTATGCCACAAAAGCCAAACCGTGGGCACCAATCCCATCCGGATTTCTCAATATCATATCATAATGTAAAATAATAAACAAAAGCTGTAACTATACAGAAATCCGGGGAAAATCATATGAAAATATAACATCAGAGTATTCAGAGCGACCTCTAGTATATATATACATAAATACACAACAATAGGCTAAACAAGAACCCAACTGGAAAAGAAAGGTAGCTCGAATACTAAGCCTCCGACTGCGACGTGCGACACCAGAATCCGAACTGCAAACTGGGCACGAAAACCGAAAAGCCCAGGGGAAAGGCAAATAAAATCGTTAGAGTGAGTGGACGAAAATAATCATATGCCTTTCACCATTTATATAACATAAAAACAATGTGAGTTCTTAAAATAAATGGAGGTGTCAGGCGAATCTCTCAAGTCCGACGGTCAGGCGAATCTCTCAACCCCGACGGTGATAGACTAGGCGAATCTCTCAAGCCTACTGGGCACATCAGGGGAATCTCTCAACCCTGGAACTGGACTACCGGTGATCAGCCGAGTAGCCAATGCATCGATGCTAAGTAAATGTCATCACCATAAAACATGAAACAATACCTCTAAAACAATAAATAATCTCAATACTGTACTGGAAATAAATACTGAAATCAAGAACTCGCTACGACAGTGTAACTAAAAGTCCACTCACAGATAAGCACAGCGTGCAAACGTGATAATCCTGAGATCCGGCGGAAGATCCCTTGCCCAATGTACGATCTCGATCCCCTGAATAATCACAAAATATAACTGATCAAAATCACAATTCATTACTCTGTACCACACCTCGGAAACCAACCATTTTCGGAAACATATAAGTCAGATACAAAATAATCGTCGAAAACCCCCAAATACTCCACAAAAACCCTCGACTTAAAATCCGCTACTCAAATCAAGTCGAAAACCTCAAGGCTACGATCGAGACGTGATTACGAGCAAAACGATATAAAACTTGACAAAAATCTAAAAAGTCAACGCCTCGCCGGAGCTTCGCTGTTGACCGCCGCCGAAGGCGACGGCGCGCCGTCACCGGAGAGATTTTCCGGTGAGGAAAGTTCAGAATTCCTCTCCTCCTCGAGCCCACCACATCTCTCCACTACCACAACCTCTAATTCCATCTCAATTCACTTATGATAAAATTACTTGTTTGACGATGTAAATCACCATCAATCATTATTTCGAAGTACGAAGTAGTATTTTATGTGCTAATTTTGTCAAGTACAAGTTTTATAGCTTACACTAAAATGACATGTATGTAATTAAAGTGATAAAAAAACTTTATTATATAACATTAAAATAACTGACACAATATAATCCTCTAAGTTGTTTTTCTTGTAGTAAGGCTTGTGGCTACCCTTAAACCTTGATTAATGAAATAGTAGAATACAAGGGGAGGACATAAAGCCTATACCCCATAGGAAGAGAAACACCCGAAATACTATCAGGCGACTCGACTAATATCATGTATCCTAAACTACACCATTTAGCAAAGTGTGCATCATTGGCTACTCAAATCGCTTTATATTTGAGGCAACACAATAATGGAAAAGTAATGCGATACTGACGATGCATGAATTCATTTTGAACAACTTTCCAACTATTGTGCTAACTAAAACTTTCATCGGCACTACATCTCATCTTTTCACTAGGAGGGTGTGCCCACTCGACGAATCAAGACCTACATAGGGCAGACTAGGCACCAAAGGTGCACAGCCCGGGATAAATCTCACTTCTACCTACCTCATGCGGTGGCGAACAAGTTCTGTTTTCGTCTGCTTGTAGTGGGGGTAATTCGGAGAAACGGTGGAAGGTTTTAGGTGAGTGGAGGGGGATGGATCCAATGTCATTGTCTCGGATCTTCCTCGATCTAGCATCGCGGACGGGAGGCAAGTCACTGACAAATTCTGGGGTTTATCGAACTACAGGTTCGATGTCTCGAGTTTTAGTGGGCGCTGGTTTACAGGGAGTGGACGATAGGGGTTGCGTAATGGAGAGTCGATGTGTGGGGCTCTATTCTAAGGTGGGAGTTGGTGGCCTGACGAGGGAGGAGGGTAGCACAAGTGGTGGTATGTGGGAAAGAGGATGGGCCAAAGCTGCATATTGGGCTCCAAAGTTTGGCCTAGGCTTCAACCCTAGGTATTTTTTTGTTCTAATTAATAATTTTAATTTTAGTTATGTTTATTTTATGGTTTTATTTGTTTTCTCAATAATAATCCTCTAAGGGTTAAAAATGACATTATCTATCTTTTTGAAATATGCAAAATATTTTGTGGTGTGATAATCCTTCCTTAGGTAGATTTAGATGTAGAATATATTATGTAATCATAAATTCTATTACTTGGTGATCAACTAAATAAGATCTCCATATCTTGTACTAGAAATTAGTCCCTATATATAAACCATGTATTCTACACATCTATAACAATAATCTCAATAGAGTTCCTCTAAATTCCATCTTTTTCCAACATGTTTTCATGCACGAGCTCTAACCTAAAAAGCCTCACATTCTTTTCCCCTCTTCTCTTTCCATCACAGACAACCACTGTGACTGCCGGCGATCACCACCGTCCATGCTCAGGCTCTGACACCGACTAGAAGATCAACAAGTAAGTCTCCTAAACAGAAAAAAGTTCGCTCTTCTCTCTCCTCGCGACTTCATGATTTTTTGGGGGGCTTACAACACCCTTATTCTACTTTGTCTTTCTGACTTCTCTCAAAGACATTCTTATTCCAACGTGTTTTCACGCACGAGTTCTAACCCAAAAAGCCTCACCTTTTTTTTCCCTCTTCTCTTTCTGTCGCCGACCACCACTGTGACCGCCACCGATCGCCATCGTCCATGCTTAGCCTCCAACACCTACTAGAAGATCAACAAGTAAGTCTCCTAAACAGAAAAAAGTTCTCTCTTCTCCCTCCTCGCGACTTCGCGATTATTTTTTCTTCGGGGCTTACAACAACCTTCTTCTACTCTGTCTTATTGACTTCTCTCGGAGACATTAAAGACAGTCTTCTAGATTTATTTGATCAAGAGACGTAAAATAAGAGAAATTCTGCAGTGGGGAATCGATCATTTATTGACCTACACAGAGTTTTGGTTTAATTCGAACATAAAACTAAACGTTCCCTTTTCCTACTTACCTATGCAGATGGAAAACTTTTGACTTGAGTCCGTACCTCACCTTCTCAACATAAAAGGAGACTCCTTCTAGCTATGGAAATGAGCCATGATTGAAGCACTCACGAAGACAGACCTCATCGAACACATAATTCCAATAAATGAATATTTATTCGAGCTCAATCCCAACATCTGCAAGAGACACGATGCAATGATTCTGGGATAACTGCTCCGTTCGCTAGACGCAACCCTCTGGGAAGACTTCTCTAACGTATGGATGCTCAAGAACGTTAACGCTCAAGGACCCTCTGGGCACTAATGAACGAACATTATGACGAACATCCTATGTCTCTACTAATGGATGCTCAAGAACGTTGGCGCGCATTGCATTTCAAGAACTTCAAACACATCTGCATTTTTAGTCAGGCTCTTAACGCCATTGCCCACGAACTCACTGCATTAGACGCATCGATCTCGCCAAGAGATATGATTGAGAAAACACTTTCAACCTTCTTGACACACTTGTATAGACTCCACTCGCATCTTAGGGCATGTGTCGACCATGGTACCATCACCAAGCAAAGTGTGCTCATCTCCAGGATGACCAAGGACGAGATTGAGAGAGACGAGTGAGAAAAGATGGACTACATAATCAAGAATTCTGCAGTAGCCACACATGAGATACATCAGGCTCCAATTCTATGTGAACAACCCAACATCGCAAGACATGTGAGACATGAAGCTTTCATTTAAAAGTTTCCATCATACGTCCTCAACCATCTTCAATTAAAGATAGCAATGTTTTCACATTGAATATCTTCTCCGATGATTGAGAACATATTCACTACATTCTGATTGATGTAGGAACTCACACTTCATGATCTCTTATGATAGTTAGTAGTACTTCCAAGGAACTGGTGTAGCAGAAAATACCTAGATCCCTTCCTCCATAGTGTGACAATTATTCCATGGATCTGAATACGTTGTCATTGAGATTTGGAGAAGACATAATCTCAAGTGGACTCGTTTCTGAGTATGAAGTCATTGCGGATGACATCATTCAACTAGCTTAAAGTCAAAGCGTGGTATACTCCGTCTATAGGTGACCATTTGAGGAGCATGTGTGACGACCCGAACCAGAATCTGTTGCGTATTCGGCACGATTCTCGAGATTTGGTCATAGTCGCAGTTTTACGATATTGTGTGGTTCGTCGACTTTATTCGCGATTATGTTTTTGGTCGAGAATTTGAGTTGAGTGTCTTCACGGAAATTGTAGAGTACGTGATTTGGAGCTCGAGGGCGATTCTGGAAGATTTTTCCGATAACCGAGGAATATTTTATGATTATTCGAAGTTTCGGTTTCCGACGAGTTTATCCAATTATTTCGTGTTTATCCGAATCATTTCGTATATTTGTTTTGGACCGTCGGTCGACCCGAGGCGCGAGTATAAATATCGGAATAGTCGAGAATAGTCGTAAAATCACTGTTTGAGGGTTAACCACCGTTGACTTACTATTTTTGGAAAGTTGACCAGTTGACCGAAGAGGAAAGTTTCCTCTTTGAGCTTTGCCGTCCGACGACCTACTTTCCGGCCACCTCCGGCCACGTGACAGGTATAGCTAGTTTCCTCTTGTAATTTCGAGTTGATTGGTGTATAGATTTATGGAAATTGGTGAGGATTTCGTGGAACCTGAATTGGGTCCGATTCGAAGAAGTCGCCGGTGTTGGTGACGGTGGTTCCGGCGAGCCACGGTGGTGGTGGTTAGGGGGGTTTGCTTCCCCTTGGCCTAGGGGTTCTATTGGTACAGTTTAATTGAGGTTTGGTGAAGGTTTTGTGGCAACCCGAATAGGTCACCGGAGGGGTAATTTTCCGATCGGGTTTTGAAGAATTGAGGTGGTTCCGTTGTGATTTGGCCTTCGGGGTAGAAGAGAAAGTGGCTCAAAATGATGTGACCTTGAAATCTGGAAATTTTCACCGTGAGATTTCACCGTTGACGGCGCGGCGGCGGTCAACTGCGGAGCTCCGGCCAAAAGTTGACTTTTCTGATTTCGACGTTTTTAATGTCATTTTTCTCGAAATCAAGCCCTGATTATCGTCCAGAGGTTTTCGGGTTGATTTGGTTAGCCGATTTTCAGTCGAGGTTTCGAGTGGGAATTTCGGGAATTCCGTTTATCGTTTTGCATTGCATTGCATATTTCCGGGAACGGTTGGTTTCCGCGATTCAGTGCAGAGTTGTGGATTATGATATTGATCAGTTATGTTTATGTATATTCAGGAGATCGAGATCGAGATCGAGATTGTGATCGTGCTTCAGGCGAGGGAGCTTCCGCCGGACCACGAGTTTAGCGCGAGTTCGTGCTAGCTGATCTGTGAGTGGACAAGTTTATATTTTCACAGTTGATTTGCGAGTTCGTAGATTTTATGATTTTCCGTATTTAAATTATACGATGTTGAGATATATGTTATTTTGGAAGTATTGTTATACGTTTATGGGTGATGGCATTTATTACATCGATGTACCAGAGTTGAGAGATTCCTCTGGACAAGAGTTGAGAGATTCCTCTGGGCGGGGTTGAGTGGTCCCCTGGCTTATCACTGTCAGGTTTGAGCGATTCACCTGACGTCGGGTTTGAGAGGTCGCCCGACAACCTCCGTATATGTATATGTGTGTTGTTTTCCGAACTCGCACTGTTTTATATTGAATATGTATATAAACTGGTGAAAGGCATATATTTATTTTCGTCCACTCACTCTAACGTTTTTATTTGCCTTTCCTCTGGGCTTTTCGATTTCCGTGCCCAGTTTGCAGTTCGGATTCTGCTGTTTCACGTCGCTGTTGGAGGCTAGTGATCTGAGCTACCTGTATTTTCCAGTAGGTTCTTGTTTCGCCTACTGATGTGTATATTGTATATATTTTACGCTAGAGGTCGCTCTGATACATTCTGATACATGTTTATACGGATTTTCTCGGATATATATACATAGTACAGTACGTTTACTATTATTGCTTATATTATGTTGTTGAGAAATCCAGATGGGATTGGTGCCCACGGTTTGGCTTTTGTGGCATAGGACGAAGTGTTGTTTTCAGGGTGCAGGTTATGCAATTCTACGTTAGTAACGAAACTCTGCCGAAATTTCGAAATTTTTTTGTTGGTTCGTATTTTCAGAAGGGGTTCGATTCCAATTTAGGTAACTGAATCGGGGTTGGGTCCTTTCAGCTTGGTATCAGAGCATTAGGTTGTCAGATTCTGTAGACTCTTGTAGTTGTGACGCTTAGGGTATTTGAGTTGATACAGCATGACTGGATTGATGACCCGACTGGCCAGCGGTACTCATCAATACTTCGGGTGTTGTGTGTCCTCAAATATCTGCGGTTTCATGATTACGTTCTTTCTGCTTGTACCTAATGCTTGTCTTATATCAGTAGGATGCCTCCTCGACGTGGTCCCCGTGTTGATCGAGATGAGGATCCTGATGAGGATCGCCGAACGCGCGACTTGCTGATGCGAGTGCTGCGTTTGGAAGAGCGTTTTGACCCTGTGGTCAAGGCTCGCACAGCTGGTGCTACTGTGTTTTCGGGTTCAGTTGATCCAGAGATATGCGAGGCATGGTTGGTTCAGATTGAACGTGTCGGTGAGCGTCTGCAGTTTACTCCTGAGCAGATGTCAGTAGCCGCAGTTGGTTTACCTGAGGGTGATGCATACTTTTGGTGGGTTAGCACCGACAGAGTTCTAGCTGACACTCCGTGGACATTGTTCCGTGATCTGTTTATGCGGAGGTACTTTAATCAGGCTACCCAGCAGCGTAAGTACGAGGAGTTTACGAACTTGAGGCAGGGCAGTTTGTCTGTACTTGAGTATCGGGATCAGTTTACCCGTTTGTCTCGTTTTGCGCGGGATATGGTGGCTAAAGAGGAAGCCAAGTGTCGTAGGTTTGAGCTGGGATTGAATTTGAACATCAAGGCGACACTGACTACGATGCCTCGGAACAACTTTGATGAGTTTGTTAGTGCTGCACTCCGAGGCGAGGATATTGAGCAGGAGAGACAGCAGAGGTACCAGCCGAGGCGATTTGAGGAAGGTGGACCGAGTCAGGGGCCTTCAAAGAGGCTGAGTTTTGATACATCCGGTTCAGCTTCATCCTCAGGTGGTGGATCTTATCGCCCACCAGTTGGTGTACCGAGGCAGAGATCGAGATGGAGGAGAGATCGACCGCAGCGACCACAGGCTAGTGGGAGTTCTAGCGGTTCTAGTTTTCCTTGGCGTAGTGGTGGCACTTTTGCTGTACCGAGGGAGTACCTATTATGTAGTCTCTGCGGCCGACATCATATGGGTCCATGTCGGCGAGGTCCTGTTACTTGTTATCATTGCGGCCAGGTGGGTCACTACTTAAGGGAGTGTCCTCAGTTGTTTGATACTGGTGGTCAGGCAGCTCAGAGTTCCGGAGGAGAGCGAGGTGCCACTTCGGGAGCGCGACCAGTACATTTTGCAGACCAGGGCAAGCAGCAGGGACAACCCCAGCGAGGACGACCAGCCGGACATGCGAGGGTTCATGCTATGACTCTACGTGAGGGCAGAGCATCACTGGAGGTTGTTATTTGTACGTTACATGTTTTTGGTATTCCTGTACTTGCATTGTTAGATCCGGGTGCCACACATTCATTTATATCATTTAGACTGTCATCATTGGCTACGGTACCTGCATCTCCACTTCCGGGGTTGTGGAGAGTGTTGTATCCGTTAGGTGAGGTTGTGAGCATCGGTTGGGTTTACAGAGATTGTGAGGTGTTTATTGATGGCCATGGATTTGCCGCAGATCTGTTATTGCTTGATATTATGGATTTTGATTTGATTTTGGGTATGGACTTTTTGGAGTCGCACTGGGCCATGTTTGACTGCCATGGGAAGGAGGTCGCGTTTCGACGATTAGGGTTACCTGAGATACTGTTTCGTGGCGAGAAGAACACTTCACTACAGTGCTTGATTTCCGCGATGAGGGCAGATCGGTTGATGAAGAAGGGTTGTGTTGCTTACTTAGCCCATGTTGTGGATACTACAGCTGCAGTGCCAGACCTTGGTAGCATTGAGGTTGTGTCTGAGTTTCCGGATGTATTTCCAGCAGAGTTACCTGGTATACCCCCTGTGCCGGAGATTGACTTTACTATTGAGTTGTTGCCGGGTACAGGACCGATTTCCCAGACACCGTATCGTATGGCGCCTGCGGAGTTGAGAGAGTTACAGATTCAGCTCCAGGAGTTGTTAGAGAAGGGATTCATTCGACCAAGTGTTTCTCCGTGGGGTACTCCGGTGTTGTTTGTGCGGAAGAAGGATGGGTCCATGCGTTTGTGCATCGACTATCGGAATCTGAATCAGGTTACAGTGAGGAACAAGTATCCGTTGCCGCGGATTGATGACTTGTTCGATCAACTGAAAGGAGCAACAGTTTTTTCAAAGATTGACCTTCGATCCGGATATCACCAGTTGAGGATCCGTGACTCTGACGTAGCCAGGACAGCATTCAGGACGCGGTATGGGCACTATGAGTTTTTGGTTATGCCATTTGGGTTGACCAACGCCCCCGCAGCTTTCATGGACTTGATGAATCGGGTGTTTCGACGATTCCTGGACAAGTTCGTGATTGTATTCATTGACGATATCCTGATCTATTCCAGGAGTGTGGGCCAACACAAGAAGCATCTGCGTGTAGTATTGCGGACTTTGCGGGACCATCAGTTGTTCGCGAAGTTTAGCAAGTGTGAGTTCTGGTTGGATAGTGTGAAGTTTCTGGGCCACGTGATTTCGGCCGAGGGAGTCAGTGTTGATCCTGACAAGATCAAAGCCGTGCTGAACTGGAGTAGACCCACTACTGTGCCAGAGATTCGGAGTTTCTTGGGTTTAGCAGGCTATTATCGACGGTTTGTACAGGATTTCTCCCGGATTGCTACACCACTGACCAGATTGACGAAGAAGGGCGTCAAGTTTGAGTGGTCTGATGCGTGCGAGGAGAGTTATTTGCTCCTGAAGGAGAGATTGACTACCGCACCGGTTCTGACATTGCCAGACGATAGTGGTGAGTTTGTTGTGTACAGCGATGCGTCGAAGTCGGGGCTTGGCTGTGTGTTGATGCATTATGGTAGAGTTGTAGCCTATGGTTCCAGACAGCTGAAACCACATGAGGTCAACTATCCGACGCATGATTTAGAGTTAGCCGCTATCGTGTTAGCGTTGAAGAGTGGGAGACATTATTTGTATGGTGCTTAGTGTAAGATTTACACTGATCACAAGAGTCTCACCTACTTGCGGACGCAGCCGGATCTGATTATGAGGCAGCGCCGATGGATGGAGTTGATCAACGATTACGACTGCACGTTTGAGTACCATCCGGGGAAGGCCAATGTTGTAGCTGATGTACTTAGCCGGAAATCTGGAGCCTCGTTGTTTCACATGTGTGTGGCCAGAGTATCGATGTTAGCCGAGCTTCGGGCTACATGTGTTGTGTTTGGGTATGATGATGATGGAGCTTTGTTGGCCAGTTTTCAGGTTCGACCCGTACTGGTTGATCAGGTACGAGAGGCTCAGGATTCGGATTCTTACTTGTTGGGCAAGAAGACCATGATACGGAATGGTGTGCCTACAGAGTTCCGATTGAGCGACGACGGTACGTTGTTGTTCAGAGGCAGGTTATGTGTACCCAGAGACGAGGACTTGAAGAAGGAGATTCTAGATGAGGCCCACAGTTTAGCGTATGCGATGCATCCCGGAGGTACGAAGATGTTTCGTACACTTCGAGCGTACTATTGGTGGCGCAACATGAAGCGGGAGATTGCCGTGTACGTGAGTCGATGTTTGATTTGTCAGTAGGTGAAAGCGGAGAGGCAGAAACCTGCAGGGAAACTACAGCCACTTGAGACTCCAGTTTGGAAGTGGGAGCACATTACAATGGATTTCGTCTATCAGTTGCCGCGTACTTCGGCGGGCAACACTGGCATTTGGGTTATTGTTGACCAATTGACGAAATCCGCACACTTTCTTGCACTTCCGGGGAAGATTTCAGTGGGCAGACTGGCCAAGTTGTACTTATCCGAGATTGTTCGCTTGCATGGTGTGCCTGTGTCGATTGTTTCTGACCGAGATAGTCAGTTTACTTCTGAGTTTTGGCAGGCGTTGCAGTGAGCTTTGGGCACGAGGTTGCGATTTAGTATAGCTTTTCATCCTCAGACTGACGGACAGTCCATGCGGACCATTCAGACTCTTGAGGATATGTTGAGATCATGTGTGTTGCAGTTTCGCGGAAACTGGGATCAGCAGTTACATTTGATCGAGTTCGCCTACAACAATAGTTATAAGGCCAGTATTGAGATGGCACCGTACGAGGCCCTGTACGGGAAGTAGTGTCGCACTCCATTGTGTTGGAGTGAGGTGGGCGAGCATTGGCTTATTGGTCCAGATTTGGTGAAAACCACGATGGAGGACATACAGGTTATCCGGGATCGATTGAAGATCGCCCAGGATTGGCAAAAGAGTTACGCAGATGTGAGGAGGAAGAGTTTAGAGTTTGAGGTTGGTGATTGGATCTTCCTGAAACTATCTCCGTGGAGGGGAGTTGTGCGTTTCGGGAAGTGTGGCAAGCTTCGACCGCTGTACATTGGTCCGTATGAGATTACAGAGAGGGTTGGAGCTGTTGCATACAGACTTGAGTTACCAGCTGAGATGGCACGTATGCATGATGTCTTCCATGTTTCGATGTTGCGGAAGTACATCTCAGATCCTTCACATGTGTTAGCCCCACAGCAGTTGCCGATCAGAGAGGATTTGACGTATGTAGAGGAGCCAGTGCAGATTCTCGATCGTCGTGGTAGGAGTTGAGGCACCGTGTGATTCCGCTAGTGAAGGTCTTGTGGCAGAACCATTCAGTGGAGGAGGCCACCTGGGAAACCGAGCAGCGTATGCGGGAGCAGTATCCTCATCTGTTCACTTGACAGGTACATAAATTTCGAGGTCGAAATTTCTTTAAGGGGGGTAGATTTGTGACGACCCAAAACAGAATCTGTTGCGTATTCGGCACGATTCTCGAGATTTGGTCATAGTCGCAGTTTTACGATATTGTGTGGTTCGTCGACTTTATTCGCGACTATGTTTTTGGTCGAGAATTTGAGTTGAGTGTCTTCACGGAAATTGTAGAGTACGTGATTTCGAGCTCGAGGGCGGTTCCGGAAGATTTTTCCGATAACCGAGGAATATTTTATGATTATTCGAAGTTTCGGTTTCCGACGAGTTTATCCGATTGTTTCGTGTTTATCCGAATCATTTCGTATATTCGTTTTGGACCGTCGGTCGACCCGAGGCGCGAGTATAAATATCGGAATAGTCGAGAATAGTCGTAAAATCACTGTTTGAGGGTTGACCACCGTTGACTTACTATTTTTGGAAAGTTGACCAGTTGACCGAAAAGGAAAGTTTCCTCTTTGAGCTTTGCCGTCCGACGACCTACTTTCCGGCCACCTCCGGCCACGTGACAGGTATAGCTAGTTTCCTCTTGTAATTTCGAGTTGATTGGTGTATAGATTTATGGAAATTGGTGAGGATTTCGTGGAACCTGAATTGGGTACGATTCGAAGAAGTCGCCGGTGTTGGTGACGGTGGTTCCGGCGAGCCACGGTGGTGGTGGTTAGGGGGGTTTGCTTCCCCTTGGCCTAGGGATTCTATTGGTACGGTTTAATTGAGGTTTGGTGAAGGTTTTGTGGCAACCCGAATAGGTCACCGGAGGGGTAATTTTTCGATCGGGTTTTGAAGAATTGAGGTGGTTCCGTTGTGATTTGGCCTTCGGGGTAGAAGAAAAAGTGGCTCGAAATGATGTGACCTTGAAATATGGAAATTTTCACCGTGAGATTTCACGGTTGACAGCGCGCCGGCGGTCAACGGCGGAGCTCCGGCCAAAAGTTGACTTTTCAGATTTCGACGTTTTTAATATCATTTTTCTCGAAATCACGCCCTGATTATCGTCCAGAGGTTTTCGGGTTGATTTGGTTAGCCAATTTTCAGTCGAGGTTTCGAGTGGGAATTTCGGGAATTCCGTTTATCGTTTTGCATTGCATTGCATATTTCCGGGAACGGTTGGTTTCCGTGATTCAGTGCAGGGTTGTGGATTATGATTTTGATCAGTTATGTTTATGTATATTTAGGAGATCGAGATCGAGATTGTGATCGTGCTTGAGGCGAGGGAGCTTCCGCCGGACCACGAGTTTAGCGCGAGTTCACGCTAGCTGATCTGTGAGTGGACAAGTTTATGTTTTCACAGTTGATTTGCGAGTTCGTAGATTTTATGATTTTCCGTATTTAAATTATACGATGTTGAGATATATGTTATTTTCGGAGGTATTGTTATATGTTTATGGGTGATGGCATTTATTACATCGATGTACCAGAGTTGAGAGATTCCTCTGGACCAGAGTTGAGAGATTCCTCTGGGCGGGGTTGAGTGGTCCCCTGGCTTATCACTGTCAGGTTTGAGCGATTCACCTGACGTCGGGTTTGAGAGGTCGCCCGACAACCTCCGTATATGTATATGTGTGTTGTTTTCCGAACTCGCACTGTTTTATATTGAATATGTATATAAACTGGTGAAAGGCATATATTTATTTTCGTCCACTCACTCTAACGTTTTTATTTGCCTTTCCTCTGGGCTTTTCGGTTTCCGTGCCCAATTTGCAGTTCGGATTCTGCTGTTTCACGTCACGGTTGGAGGCTAGTGATCTGAGCTACCTGTGTTTTCCAGTAGGTTCTTGTTTCGCCTACTGATGTGTATATTGTATATATTTTACACTAGAGGTCGCTCTGATACATTCTGATACATGTTTATACGGATTTTCTCGGATATATATATATACATAGTACAGTACGTTTACTGTTATTGCTTATATTATGTTGTTGAGAAATCCGGATGGGATTGGTGCCCACGGTTTGGCTTTTGTGGCATAGGACGAAGTGTTGTTTTCAGGGTGCAGGTTATGCAATTCTACGTTAGTAACGAAACTCTGCCGAAATTTCGAAAATTTTTTGTTGGTTCGTATTTTCAGAAGGGGTTCGATTCCGATTTAGGTAACTGAATCGAGGTTTGGTCCTTTCAGCATGTAGGATCATGTGTATGTCGATATGATTTATCGAGTAACATATTGTGTTCTCATACATGACGAGTTTCCAAATTTGGATGAGTGCTCTGGTAAAAAATTCATAAATCTTGATCGGAAAGGTCTTCTTAGTTCTCATGGTCTTAACTAAGAGAAGTCCTTGACTTTGGTACTAGAGAAGTCCTTTCTTATCCTATTGTCAAGATACTTGGATTACACCTTATCATCCGTGAAACTTGTGAGCTTGATGGTCATCCATGTTCCACGAAGTGGGTTTTCATGCCGGAGATCCAAGGCCCTTGAATTTTTGAAAACACAGTTGATCCTAAAGAGAACCAAATATGAGTTCGGACCTTGTATTCAAAGTAATGTTGCTTTAACCAAACAATCAACAAAAGACCTCAAGTGAAACCAGAAATCATTGTTGTGGTCTTGTCTCGACCATGTATCACAACAACAACACCAACAACCACCCTTCACGGGCACTGCCAGAAACCAGCAGCCTCAGGCCTTCGTACGCACCACCACGCGATGCCAAGTGATCCGCGCGTATACCTCATGTGCAGACATGTTTTTGTGTTTCATCATTTCATTTGTTTGATACTTCAAAACTCCTCTCATCTGAGGTTAGATAAACGTTTACTGATTTAAGGAGGGTCTGTTCTCTTGTCATCTCAATGATATCCCGAATTAGTTGGTTTAAGTTTAGAAATCCTAAACTAACCTTTACACTTAATGTATCAAGTTCAGTTGTGTAGTCTCTTCTCATGTAAATATGAAAATGCATTATGTATACGTGTATTATAGACTTGTATTTAAAGTCCACCTCCATCTGATATTACTCCTATGGACGATGTAACATCCCTTGTAGGGTTACTTCTTTGGAATGCCTGAAGTGGAGACTTTAAATCCAGGGGAGTTGAAGTTAGACGCGACGTATCATATAAAAACTGTGAAGGATTTTTTTGTACTCATTTTCATGCCAAGCTTGTTTTTTCCACAGGGTTTGGTTACGTGGAAAAGGTTTTAATGAGGCGACAATTAAGTCAAGACAAGATGAGATTGCTCTCAGTTTTTACTTCGCTTGAGAATGTTTTTCCTGCAAGAATTTTTGTTACTCAACAATATTTTTGATGGGAAGTAGTTGCTGAAGCCTACCACCGTAGATGAAGTCTACCGAAGGACGCCTACGCTTTCGTCAGAACATCACAAAGGGGAATGCTGAAATATGCAAGATATTTTGTGGTGTGATCATCCTTCCTTAGGTAGATTTAGATGTAGAATTTATTGTGTAATTAGAAATCCTATTACTTGGTGATCAAGCAAGTAAGATCTCCATATCTTGTACTAGGAATTAGTCCCTATATATAGACTATGTATTCTACACATCAATGACAATAATCTCAATAGAGTTCCTCTAAATTCTCATCTTATTCCAACATATCTCACTTTTGTTAATGTTGAAATAATTACTTGTCTGATGATGCTTTTTACAACAAATAACAACAAATTAGGATTAAAATAGTAATACGTATAGTTATGATTGACTTTACAAGTTGGACAATAAGTATAACATTATCGTAGTAAAATGTCAATCTATATAATAACTAGGATGAAGGTCCTTAAATGTGTAGAAAAAATTCTTAAGGCATAATTGATACCTTTTTTTATGTAAAACTCATCATTAATGAGATAATAGAAAAAGACATAAAAAGACAGGCTAAGTATCACAAATACAAATAACCTAATCACAACATTATTTAGACAACCAAGGACTGGAGCAGGCTTCTTTTTTTCATTCATTCACTCACTCACTCACTCACTCTCTCTCTCTCTCTCTCACACACACACACACACACACACACACATACACACACACACACACACACACACACACACACACACACACACACACACACACACACACACACACACACACACACACACACACACACACACACACACACACACACACACACACACATTATAGTAGCAATCGACAGAAGCTGTTCGGCCTTCACCGTCGCCCTCGCCCAGTGCCCAGCCTCCGCTGCATTGTGCTGTATTGCTCCTCCACCTTGCAATGTCGTCCAACCTATTCTCATCAGCCTCATAGCCTCTTTTGCCTCATGTAATAGCAATGTAACAGAGATTGACCGATCACCTGTCGCCACCTTCGACTCGTTGTCGGTGTAGCTCACCGCTGTCACCTTGATGCCTAACCTCATGGAGGCACCTCATTAGCCTAGCGGGATCATGGCGGCTACACTCTATAGCTTTAGACACTAGAATTCTGCCTCCCCTTGGCCTCGTTATCCCCGGCGCTCGTCGCCTCAAAACCTCGCAAGCCTTGAACTCGTCGTTCCACACATTCGATTCCCTCATGTTTTCCAGCCAATCATGCTTGCCGAGACATACCTCGGTCGAACCTTGAGATCTTGCCACACCGATCTCTTTCTTCAAGTTTTAGATCTACCACTCTAGCTCTTATAGGCGGGATGTGGTTGCCACCGTGACTCTCCCTCCTCCTCGCCATGACGCGAGCCTCCCAATCACTCTGCAAAGCGAGGGAGCCACTACCCTTGCCTCCATATATGTAGAAAAAACACAAAGCAGAAAGAAAAGGAAGGTTTAGATGGACCAACTTACTGGAAATGAAATTCTAGGAAATTGATTGATTGCTACTATTTGTATTAATTTGTTTCTATATAAATTACTTAAGTGCCACCATGTCTGTTGATTTGTTGTGCAAATCGATTTACTTTTAGAAGTGCTTTTGTGGTGTAAATGTATTTTTAGAAAGTTGTGATGGTTGTTGTTGCTACTGTATTTTTCTTTTTAAACCGCAACTATATATTACTGTTACTGTTACTATAATTTAAAAATTGTTACTCTTTTTTGAGAGATTTATTGAGCTTTGTATGAAATCTCTAGTTTTTTTTTTGTTTCATATAGCTTTCGTGATTTTGAATCAACATTGGTTTTATAAAAGCTTAGATTTGGAAGTTTTGATTTCAATTTGTGCTAAGTTTTCCATATCAACACCACTAGGAAGCTTTTATTGAGCTTTTCACCATGTGAAGCCTTGTTCTTAAGACATGTATAATTTGGTGTTGTATCAATTTCTAACTTATATAGTTTAGCTTGTGTGATTTAGTTTGGTTATGTTTGCAGTGTTAGAACATATATGTGATTTACAGTAGCAGTTAATATTTGTACCTTGTTTTAGCAGAGCATGTGTAATTGATTTTTCTTTCTAAAATTTCTGTAATTTGGTTTAGTTTCATAGTTTGTGTGGTTTGGATTTTGGTTTAGTTTGATGATCATTAGGGAGCTAGGGACACTACTGTCGGCATAGTGCTGCTAATTTAACTTATTTAGGTCAAAAATTTAATGCTACTGTATTTTTGCTCATTGCTAATGTATTTTTAGTTTAATGATTGCTACTGCATTTTTTGGTTCAAGAACTGCTACTTTATTGCTACTGCATTTTTGGGAAGGGCTAGTGCATTTCAGTTTGGGGATTGCTACTGTATTTTTGGTTCGAGGACTGCTACTGCATTTTTGGGGACTATTATTGCATTCTTGGTTCGAGGATTGGACTACTATTGCATTTTTGGGAAGAGTTAGTGCATTCCAGTTTGGAAATTGTTGCTGCATTATCGTTCGAGGGTTACTACTACTTTTTTGGGACTGCTATTACATTTGCGATTCGAGGACTGCTACTATGTTATCGGGGCTGCTACTATTATTTTAGGCATTGAGTTGTATTGGAAAATATTATGAATGTGCACAAAATTGTTACTGAGTTTGTATCGAAATTGTTACTCAATTTGTATCAGAACGTTTAGTAAATTTATAAATACTATTAAATTTGTGTTTAAATTGGTATTGAATCTTTATTGATAGTGTTATTTAATGAGAATATTCAATTCAGGTTGAAAAAAATTGAATACAAAAAAAATTAAATGAACAAAGTAATCTAACTAAAAAAATGTTGAAAACTAAAAAAATACAATAAATATATTCAGATAAATAAAACATTAAATACAAAAAAAAACAAAGTAGGGTATAAAAATAAATTTATACCTTCCACATGACAACTTACAAACAACTTGTCCTTATTTGTAAGATTTTGTCTTTTACTGTATACAATAAAATACTTGTCCTTAAGTGTATTTGACTTCTCCAAAATGTCATTTGTAATTACTGTAGTTTCCTAATGAGATAATTACTAGTCTTAGGATACACTTACAACAAGTATTAACAATTGGTCTAAAAAATAATAAATTTGATATCATATATGAAAATTACACTTGACATGATTTGGTTTATTAATATATATATATGATTTTATAAATGTGATAATAAATATGTCGTTAAACATGTAATTAGACAAAAAAAAAAGACTCACGTCAATGTTGTAAATTAAGTAATTTTTAGTAAATTTCATCATCGGTGACATAATTACTCATTAGATGTACATTTTGCAAAAATTACATTGTATCAAATATGTGATAATGTTTGTCACATTTTTCGTAATTATCATGTTTACTACATATGTAATGGTAAATATGTCATTAATCAAGCAATTTAAAAAAAAAATCAACAATGTAATTTTGATTGATGAAATCACATGATATTTACTACATTTGTAATGATAAATATGTCTTTTAGACCAATTCGACAATCATGTGTACAAAAAATCTTTACTATTAGAAATCATTTAGCCATTTGTACACCACATTAATTTTAATATAGAAATAATTTAGTTTGAGGATAAAATAATTAATTTTATGAAGTAATTAATTTTGTTGATTTTAAGTCACTTGCACGTAGTTCAAAATTAACCTTCCCCATGTGATTGTGATTTTGGAAGAGCGTCGCCGGCGACTTCCCTTGCTTTTCACGGGCTCCGCCTCTTAAAGACTAGAGATTTGTTTCTGACGTCATCAATGGTAGGGCTTTGTGTGTATAGTTCACGATGATTGTTCTGGTTTCTCTTTCCCTCCGGCCACCTCTTCTATGATCGACAACCTCTATATTCTACTTTATTTCAACCTAGCTAGGGTTACTGCTAGTCCATCTCCAGCCATATGCGACATCAACATCCTTGCGTGGAACATGCGAGGATCTAGATCGGATACTAAGATTGATGCTCTTAAAACCTTGGTATTTAACAGAAATTCGGGGCTTGTATTCCTCTAAGAGACTAAGTGTCGTAGTCAATTAAGATTTGATTACATCAAATCTCAATCAGGGTGTCGGCAAGGCTTAATGAGTGAATGCTCTAGCACTCATGCTGGTGGTTTGATGCTACTATGGGTGGATGATATTGACCTTCACTATATGGATCATTCACCTTAGTTTATTGATGTAGATATTCGAGTTCCGGCATCAGTGGGTCAACCATGGAGGTTGACTGGACTTTATGGTGATCCGTTCACACAATTGCGGCAGTGGACTTTGACATTACTGAGGGATCTAGCGCAGTGGCCGGGACCATCTAGGTGGTGTGTAATGAGAGATATCAATGAGATAATGAGGTCTACAGAGAAATATGGAGGACCAATGCGACCAGATTGGTAGATGACGGAAATGATTTGGTACATGACCAATTGTGCATTGGTGGATTTGGGGTATACTGAAGGCTACTTTACTTGGCATGATTCATCAACTCAAGAGTGGCTGGATCGCGCCTTGGCTACTCTATATTGGAAACCACAATTCTCGGTAACTCAGGTAATCAATCTACCATCTCTTTATTCTGATCATGTATATATCCTTCTGATCCCACGACAGGAGACGAAAATAAGGTTTCCAGGCAGACAAAATTTCTTTCATTTTGAAGCTATGTGGGCAGATGAGGACAGTTATGTAGAGATAATTAGAGAGGCATGGATTAGTTCGGGCCATGGATACTTGCAAAGCCATCTGGTTATGAAAAATGCTAACACTAGGATGCATCTAAAGGGATGGTCCAATGAGGTGTTTGGTAGTCAGAAGCAGGAATTAGCTGATATACAAACAGAGCTGGCAGCCTTCCTTAATAAATCCTTCCATACGGCTGATAATCCGTGACGTAAAGAGTTGTATGCCAGTCAAAATATTCTCCTACATCAAGAAGCAACTTGCTGGAAGCAAAGATCAAACACTAAGTGGTTCCGAAAAAGGGTACAAGAACACTACCTATCTTCACCATCGTGCGTCTAACTATAAATAGAAGAAGAGGATCAAAGGTCTATATGATGATGATGGGGTGTGGCAAGATATGCCTGCAGGGTTAGATGCAGTGGTATTGGGATTTTATAGCGATTTGTTTAAAGCAGGGGAGATCACTCTAGCACAAATAGAGCCGGTTCTATCTTCTTTATCCCCAATAATTATTGCATAAATGGCTGAGACTATTGCAGTCGAATAGTAAGATGAGGAGATCAGGGTGGCGCAATTTCAGATGGGACCTAATAAGGCTCCAGGTTCGGATGGTATGCCTTATCTTTTCTATCAGAAGTACTAGGATATTGTGGGGCTAGATGTCATAGCTACTATCAAAGAATTTCTAGTGTCCGGTTGATTGCTAAGTAAATTGAACCACACACATATTTGTCTACTACCGAAAGTCCCTCAGCTTACAAAAATTAAAGACTACATGCCCATAGCTCTATGTAATGTCATTCTTAAGGTATGCACGAAGGTGTTGGCGAATCATCTCAAACCTCGGCCAAATCATATTATAGATCCTTGTCAATGTGCTTTCATTCCATGTCGTCTAATAACGAATAACAAATTGGTAGCTAATGAGTTAGCTAGTTATCTCTAGACGAAGAAGGAAGGGAACTCAAAGTAGATGATGCTCAAGCTTGATGTGAGAAAATCCTATGATAGATTAGAGTGAAACTTCCTTAAAGCGGTTCTGGATCGATTAGGTTTCCCAGCCTAGTGGTCCTCTTTGGTGATGACATGTGTTACCATTGTACAGTACTCATGAATGGTGATTGGGTTCCCTAAAGACAATTTAAAGAAGACTAGGGGACTCAATTTCTTCGTATCTATTCCTTTTATATACATCAGGACTGTCTGCCTTTATTAAAAGAGCTCATCAGGCAAAGGAATAGAATCAAGGTATGTATGACAGCACCGAAACTGCATCACCTTCTCTTTGCGGATGACAGCCTCCTCTTTGCTCAAGCTACCGACAAAGAATGTGATGCGATAAAGAAATTGTTACATACCTATAAAGTAGCTTCAGGTTAGTCGATTAATTACAGTAAAAGCAATGTTTGTATTAGTCAGAACTTGGATGGGGGCAGTCAAGAGGAACTAGCCCGCTGGCTTGGTATGGAATTAGTTCCCTACCATGATAAGTTCTTGGGCATCCCGACACAATATGGGGCGGAGCAAGAAAGCCACTTTTTCTTACATTAAAGACAAAGTCCATGATAGGCTTGCAGGCTGGAAAGGGTCACTCCTGAGCGCAGCAGGGAAATAAGTTTTGATTAAGGCGGTGACACATGCTCTTCTTAACTATGTGATGAATTGTTATCTATTACCCAAGACGTTTTGTGAGGAGTTGCAGCAGTTATGTGCGGATTTCTATTGGGGTGACACTAAGGACAAGAAGAAGATTTACTAGTGCACATGGGATCACATGTGTCAGCCGAAGGACTAGGGAGGCCTGAGTTTCAGGAATCTATATGCTTTCAACTTAGCAAAGAAGTTATGGTGGGTGCTCAAAAACCCAGATTCTTTGGTCAGTAAGATATATCGAGCCAGATATTTTCATTCTTGTTCTTTATGGGAAGCTACTACGAGTGGTTCTTCTTCCTTTTCATGGCGTAGCCTTTTAGTTGCTAGGCCGGTACTGGACGGTGGGGCTCGTTGGCTGGTGGGTGATGATACTTCTATTATAGTTTGGGAAGACAAGTGGTTATCCTGTCCTAGTTAATTTAAACCAGAAACATCGTTGAGGTACCCTGTGCCTATTCGCTTTTCTTCCCAATTCATCATTCCTCTCTACCAGTGGAATGTTCCCCTTCTGGAAAGGTATTTCATCCTGGCATATGTTAAGGCAATCCAGTCACTTCCCTTGAGCCGTCGTTTAGTTCTAGATCGTCTTATCTAGCACTATACCGGAAAATGAGAGTATAAGGTGAGCTCAGGATATAATGTTGCTAGGGAC
Source organism: Geum urbanum (assembly GCA_946800695.1). Classification (NCBI taxonomy): domain Eukaryota; kingdom Viridiplantae; phylum Streptophyta; class Magnoliopsida; order Rosales; family Rosaceae; genus Geum; species Geum urbanum. The sequence continues at coordinate 23,459,514 of OX327009.1, read as the reverse complement.
TTACACTACTCCAACAGAACACCCCAGTACCTCAAGCTCAAGTAGACTTTTACATGAGGTTTTGGTCGGCTACCATTGCTCCAGTGGCTAAAGTTTGTGCATGGAAAATTAGAAAGGTTTTCTCCCCGTTTGCACACGTTTATGATCTCGTATGGTAGATGTGAGTTCAGAATGTTCCCTATGTGGTACAACGGCAGAAACAAAACTCCATCTTTTCCGGGACTGCAGTTGCATTAGTCCCTTAACTCAGTAAATTACTTATGGGATGGGGAACACTACCAACTTCTTTCCGGACTGGTTCTTAGTTTGCCAGATGAGCCTCACATTGGCTCAATTTTCCAGGCTGATAGCGATGATGTGGTTTCTATGAAAGGCTCGAAATGATAAAGTCTGAAATCAGGTTGAATTCATTGGTGACATGGCAGGTATCCAAACTTTAGCTTGGCAAGAAGACTACCTCTTTGTGAACCAGAAATCACCTAAGTCACTACATCAACCCCAAAGATGGAAGACACCACCAACAGGCTACTACTGTATCAGTATGGAATGAGCTTTTGATCGAGCTTCACCTAGAGGAGGGATTGGTATAATTATCCGGGTTTGGTTCAGCCAGTTTATCATGGCTTTGGCCAACGTATGCAAGGGAAATTTTCTCCATTGTCGGTGGAAGTTGAGGCAGCATATGAAGCTTGTCACTTCAACATGCAGCTTAATTTCCGTCCAATCTGATTTAGCTCGGGTTCACTTATAGTTGTGAAAGCAATCCAGGATGTTACTTCTATTGGTGGAGTTCCAAGATTCAATGGAGGATGTCCAGGATCTTCTTCCACAAAATCCGAAATCAGTCTTTGTACACCATCTACGTGTGACGACCCGAACTAGAATTGGTATAGTCATCGGCTTAATCTGCGAGTTTCATGAGTAATTGAGGTTTATCGTAATTAATCGGATATGTAACTTCATTCACGACATAATATTCGGATACGAATTTGATTTGGGTTTGTTCGTGGGAAATGTAGAGAATCCGATTTAAAGTCCGTAGGAGTTTTCCGAGGATTTTTCGGATAATCGAGGAATATAAAATGAATATTTGAAATTATCGCCGAGTTAGTCGTGTTTATCCGTTTAAGTTTGAGTTATCCGAATTGTGGATAGAGTTGATTCGCGACGTATAAATAGCCGAATAGTCGTAAAGTTATCGAAAAGTTTGAAAATGGACTGTTTTGACCGAGTTGACCAGAGTTGGGCCGAGTTGACCGAGTCAGCCATGTTGACTCAGTGAGTCACGAACTCGCCATCATGGTGGCTGCCAGAAAATGGCACGGTTGCCGGAAATAAAGGTAAGGTTTTAAAGCTTAGGACTTGGGCTTTCGATTGATATATGTATGGTGAGTTTTGGTTATGGTTTGGTTAGAGATTTTTGAACGTGAAGTTTGCCGGAATCGGGTTTAACGGTGGGTGGTGCTCCGACGCATTTTCGGTGGGTTCTTGGGTTGGAATGAGTTGGCTCGAGCCAAGGGGAAAACCCCCTTGGTTTGAAGCATTTTGGTGGTGAGACGGTGCCGGAATCGGCCGGGAAAGTTTTCCAGCGATTCTTGGCCGTGGACTTTTCGGCGCAGTTTTGAAGGTGTTGCTGGCCGATTTGGGACTAGGTGTAGAAGAGTTTTAGGCTTGTATTGAAGAGAAGAAGCTGTGGTGGTCTTGGTCGCCGAAAAATCTCTCCGGTGACGACGCGGCGGCAGCGGCGGTCAACGGCAGAGCTCCGACGACACGTCGATTTTTTGGATTTTGTCAAGTTTTATGCCATTTTGCTCGTAATCGCGCCCCAATCGTTCCCTTGAGGTTTTCAAGTTGATTTGAGTGGTGAATTTTAAGTCAAGGGTTTATGTGGAGTATTTTGAGATTTTCGGCGATTCTTTTGTTATCCGAGTTATATATTTCCGGTAATGGTTGGTTTCCGAGGTGTGGTTCAGAGTATTGAATTTTGATTTTGATCAGTGATATTTTTTGATTATTCAGGAGATCGAGATAGTACACTTGGCGAGGGATCTACTGCCGGATCTCGGGATTAGCGCGTTTGAGCGCTGTGCTTGTCTGTGAGTGGACACCTTTCTTTTCACTGATTGGTTGCGAGTCTTTATTATACGTTTTACGAGCATGAGCATGAGCATGCGTATGTGATTATGATTTATACGAGCATGTGCTTTACGATTATGCATTTGCTTTACGATTATGCATTTACATTATACTTTATACATTTGCATGAAACTATTTATGATTTGGTTTACACAGAGTACAGTCTTAGTATATGTGGTTGTATCAATACACTTGCATCCCGGCTGATCCCCGAGGATGTTTACCAGGGGGGACTGTTACCTTGTGCCGATGTATTTCCGGGTGGGAATAGATACCCTGACCTGAGGCCTTTCTGGGTAGAATCATATGTGGGTCTGGGATCCCGTGATTCGGACTGTACTAGCACGGATGTGTCCATGAGTGACCCCGTGGGGTTTTTGATGCATGCTCTGTACACGTGAGGAGTTAGAGTCTCCCTCGTGTACCTTATTATTTTCATGCATTTAGACTCGCATATGTTTTTATAACATATATTATTTGACGAAAGACATTTATTTTCGTCCACTCACTCTAATGGTTTATATGTCTTTCCCTGGGCTCTTTGTTTTCAATGCCCAGTTTGCAGTTCAGATTCTGGTGTCGCACGTCGCAGTTGGAGGCTTAGTGTTCGAGCTACTTTTCTTTCTCAGTAGGTTTCTTGTTTAGCCTACTGCTGTATATTTATGTGTATATATATACTAGAGGTCGCTCTGAATACTCTGATGTTTATATTTTCATATGATTTTCCCGGATTTCAATAAAGTTACAGTTTTGCTTATTATTTTATATTATGCTATGATTTTGAGAAATCCGGATGGGATTGGTGCCCACGGTTTGGCTTTTGTGGCATAGGATGAATTGTGTTTCCGGGTGTAGGTTAATGGTAACTTCACGATATAGTGAAATTCTGCCGAAATTTCTATGGTTTTTGGAAGTTCGTGTTTTCGGAAGGGGTTCAATTCTGGTTTAGGAAACTAAATCGGGGTTGGGTCCGTTTAGCTTGGTATGAGAACATTAGGTTTTAGGTTATGTAGACATCTGTAGTTGTGATACTAAGGGTATTTGAGAATGTACAGCATGTTTGGAGCGATGACCCGACTGGCCAGCGGTTACTCATCAATGCTTTGGGTGTTGTATGTTTTCAAATGTCTGAAGTTTCATGATTACGTTCCTTGTGCTTTGTGACTAATGCTTTTCTCTTATAATTAGGATGCCTCCTAGATGTGGTTCCCGTGTCAATAGGGATGTGGATCCTGATGAGGATCGTCAGATGCATGACTTGCTTATGCGAGTACTGCGTTTGGAGAAGTGTTTTGACCCTGTGGTCAAAGCTCGAACTGCTGGAGCGACTGTTTTCTCAGGTTCAGCTGATCCAGAGATATGTGAGGCATGGTTGGTTCAAGTTCAACGAGTTTGTGAGCGTCTGCGTTTCACTCCTGAGCAGATGACAGTGGCAGGGGTTGGTTTACTTGAGTATGATGCTTAATTCTTATGGGTTAGCACCGATAGAGTTCCGGTTGATACTCCATGGACATTGTTCAGAGATTTGTTTATGCGGAGGTATTTCAACCAGGTTACACAGCAGTGGAAGTATGAGGAGTTCACCAACTTGAGACAGGGTAGCATGTTAGTACTTGAGTACGGGGACAGATTTACTCGCTTATCTCGGTTTGCTTGTGACATGGTAGCCACAGAGGAAGCCAAGTATCGGAGATTTGAGTTGGGTTTGAACCTGAACATCAAGGGAACATTGACTACGGTGCCTTGGAACAACTTTGATGAGTTTGTGAGTGCTGCACTTCGAGGTGAGGATATCGAGAAGGAAAGGCAAATGAGATTCCAGTCTCGACAATTTGAGGAGGATGGATCGAGTCAGGGACCTTCCAAGAGGCTGAGTTCAGGCACTTCCAGATAAGCATCATCATCTGGCAGTGGACCATTTAGACCATCAGCTAGTACGGCTAGACAGAGACAAAGATGAAGGAGGGATCGGCCACAGAGACGACAATCCAATGGGATTTCTAGCGGATCCAGCTATCCTCGACGTACCGGTGGCACTTTTGCTATACCGAGGGAGTATCCATTGTGCAATCTCTGCAATAGGCACCTCTTTGGTCTTTGTCAGCGAGGCCCTACCATTTGTTATCGTTTTGGCCAGGAGGGTCACTATGCGAGGGGTGCTCCTGTAATTTTTGTGCGGAAGAAGGATGGTTTTATGCGGTTGTGTATTGATTACCGGAAGCTGAATCAATTCACCGTGAAGAACAAGTATCCGTTGCCGCAGATTGATGATTTGTTTGATCAGCTCAAGGGAGCTTCAGTCTTTTTGAAGATTGATCTCAGGTCTGGATATCATCAGTTGAGGATCAGAGAGTCAGATGTGCACATGACAGCTTTCAGATCACGGTACGGGCATTATGAGTTCTTGGTTATGCCGTTTGGATTGACCAATGCCCCTGCAGCTTTTATGGATTTGATGAATCGGTGTTCAGGCGGTTTCTGGACAAGATTGTGATTGTGTTCATCGACGACATTCTACTTTACTCCAGGAGTGTGGGTCAACACAAGAAACATTTGCGAGTTGTTTTGCGGACTTTGTGAGATAATCGGTTGTTTGTGAAGTTCAGCAAGTGTGAGTTTTGGTTGAATAACGTGAAGTTTTTGGGTCACGTGATATCTACCGAGGGAGTCAATATGGATCCTGACAAGATTAAAGCCGTGTAGAATTGGAGTAGACCTACCACCGTACCAGAGATCAGGAGTTTCTAGGGTTTGGCAGGTTGTTATCGACGTTTTGTGCAGGATTTTTCACTGATTGCTGCTCCACTTACCAGATTGACGAAGAAAGGCGTCAAGTTCGAGTGGTCCGATACATGTGAGGAGAGTTACTTGCTCTTGAAGGAGAAGTTGACTACTGCACCGATTCTGAGCCTACCTGATGATAGTGGAGAGTTTGTGGTTTACAGCGACGCATCGAAATTGGGTCTTGGTTGTGTTTTGATGCAGCATGGCAGAGTGGTGGCCTACGGTTCCAGGCAATTGAAACCACATGAAGTCAACTATCCTACACATGATTTGGAGTTAGCTGCTATTGTTTTAGCTTTAAAGAGTTGGAGACACTACTTGTATGGAGCTCAGTGCAAGATATACATAGATCACAAGAGTCTCACTTATTTGCGTACACAGCTAGATTTGAATATGAGACAGCGCAGATGGATAGAGTTGATCAATGACTATGATTGCACCTTTGAGTATCATCCAGGGAAGGCTAATATCGTTGCTGATGCACTCAGTCGGAAATCTGAAGCCTCATTGTTTCATGTGTGTGTGGCCAGAGTTTCCATGTTAGTAGAGTTACGAGCTACGGGAGCTGAGTTAGAGTGGGATGATGATGGAGCCTTGTTGGCTAGCTTCCAGGTTCGACCAGTATTAGTTGATCAGGTCCGTAAAGCTCAGGATGCGGATTCCTATCTGTTGGACAAGAAGACCATGATTCGGAATGGTGTGCCAACAGAGTTTCAGTTGAGTAATGATGGTACATTGCTGTTTAGAGGCAGAGTTTGTGTACCCAGAGACGAGGGTTTAAAGAAGGAGATCTTAGATTCTTACACGATGCATCTAGGCGGTACAAAGATGTTTTGTACACTTCGAGCCTATTATTGGTGGCGAAATATGAAGAGGGAAATCGCAGCATATGTGAGCAGATGCCTCATTTGTCAGCAAGTGAAGGCAGAGAGATAGAAACCTGCAGGAAAGATACAACCTTTGGAGATTCCAGTTTGGAAGTGGGAGCATATTACTATGGATTTTGTGTATCAGTTACCGCATACTTCTGCGGGTAACACTGGTATTTGGGTTATTGTAGACCGTTTAACGAAATCAGCTCATTTTCTTGCACTTCCAGGGAAGATTTCAGTTGGCAGGTTAGCAAAGCTGTATTTGGCGGAGATCGTTCGTTTGCATGGTGTGCTTGTGTCTATTGTTTCTGACCAAGATAGTCAGTTTACCTCAGAGTTTTGGCAGGCATTGCAGCAAGCTTTGGGTACCAGATTGCATTTTAGTACAGTTTTCCATCCTCAGACTGATGGGTAGTCTGAGAGGACTATTCAGACCCTCGAGGATATGTTGCGGTCATGTGTATTGCAGTTTAGAGGAAGTTGTGACCAGCAACTACATTTGATTGAGTTTGCTTACAACAACAGTTATCAGGCCAGTATCGATATGGCACTGTATGAGGCTTTATACTTGAATCAATACCTTACTCCATTATGTTGGAGTGAAGTGGGTGAGCGATGGCTTATTGGTCCTAATCTGGTGAAGAGCACCACAGAGGATATTCAGATTATTAGAGACTGATTGAAGATTGCCCAAGACCGACAAAAGAGTTATGCAGATGTGAAAAGAAAAAGTCTTAAGTTCGAGGTGGGCGATTGGGTCTTCCTGAAATTGTCTCCTTGGCGAGGAGTAGTCCGTTTCGGGAAGCGTGGCAAGCTCTGGCCACGGTATATCGGTTCTTGTGAGATTACATAGAGAGTTGGTGCTGTGGCTTACAGGTTGGAGTTGCCTTCAGAGATGGCTCGAGTACACGATGTTTTCCATGTCTTGATGTTACAGAAATACATTCCAGATCCATCACATGTGTTAGCACCATATCAGCTTCCTATCCAGAAAGATTTGACTTATGTTGAGGAGCCAGTACAGATTCTCGATCGACGTGAACAAGAGTTGAGGGCACAGAGTCATTCCGCTTGTGAAGGTCTTATGGCAGAATCATTCTGTAGAGGAAGCCACTTGGGAGACCGAGCAGCATATGGGGGAGCAGTATCCTCATCAATTCACTTAGCAGGTATGTAAATTTTGAGGTCGAAATTTTTATAAGGGGGGTAGATTTGTGACGGCCCGAACCTGAATTGGTATAGTGATTGGCTTAATCTGCGAGTTTCACGAGTAATTGAGGTTTATCGTAATTAATCGGATATGTAACTTCGTTCACGACTTAATTTTCGGACACGAATTTGATTTGGGTTTGTTCGTGGGAAATGTAGAGCATCTGATTTCGAGTCCGTAGGAGCTTTTCGAGGATTTTTTGGATAATCGAGGAATATAAAATAAATATTTGAATTTATCGCCGAGTTAGTCGTGTTTATCCGTTTGAGTTTGAGTTATCCGAATTGTGGATAGAGTTGATTCGCGACGTATAAATAGCCGAATAGTCGTAAAGTTATCGAAAAGTTCGAAAATTGGTTGTTTTGACCGAGTTGACCAGAGTTGGGCCGAGTTGACCGAGTTAGCCGTGTTGACTCAGTGAGTCATGAACTCGCCGTCGTGGTGGCTGCAGGAAAACAGCACGGTTGCCGAAAATAAAGGTAAGGTTTTGAAGCTTAGGACTTGGGCTTTCGATTAATATATGTATGGTGAGTTTTGGTTATGGTTTGGTTGGAGATTTTTGAACGTGAAGTTTGCCGGAATCGGTTTTAACGGTGGGTGGTGCTTCGGAGAATTTTCAGTGGGTTCTTGGGTTGGAATGAGTTGGGCTCGAGCCAAGGGTGAAAACCCCTTTTGTTTGAAGCATTTTGGTGGTGGGACGGTGCCAGAATCGGTCGGGAAAGTTTTCCGGTGATTCTTGGCCGTGGACTTTTCGGGGCAGTTTTAGAGGTGTTGCCGGCCGATTTGGGACTAGGTGTAGAATAGTTTTAGGCTTGTATTGAAGAGAAGAAGTTGTGGTGGTCTTGGTCGCCGGAAAATCTCTCCGGTGACGGCGCGCTGCCGCTGGCGGCGGCGGTCAACGGCAGATCTCCGGTGACGCGTTGACTTTTTGGATTTCGTCTAGTTTTATGTCGTTTTGCTCATAATTGCGCCCCGATCGTCGCCTTGAGGTTTTCGAGTTGATTTAAGTGGTGGATTTTAAGTCGAGGGTTTATGTGGAGTATTTTGGGATTTTCGGCGATTCTTTTGTTGAGGTGTGGTTCAGAGTATTGAATTGTGATTTTGATCAGTGATATTTTGGGATTATTCAGGAGATCAAGTTCGTACGCTTGGTGAGGGATCTTCCGCCGGATCTCGGGATTAGCGCGTATGGGCGTTGTGCTTGTCTGTGAGTGGTCACCTTTCTTTTCACTGATTGATTGCGAGTCTTTATTATACGTTTTACGAGCATGAGCATGCATATGTGATTATGATTTATACGAGCATGTGTTTTACGATTATGCATTTACATTATACTTTATACATTTGCATGAAACTATTTATGATTTGGTTTACACAGAGTACAGTCTTAGTATATGTGGTTGTATCAATACACTTGCATCCCGGCTGATCCCCGAGGATGTTTACCAGGGGGGACTGTTACCTTGTGCCGATGTATTTCCGGGTGGGAACAGATTTCTGTTCCTTGTGCTGATGTATTTTCGGGTGGGAACAGATACCCTGACCTGAGGCCTTTCTGGGTAGAATCACATGTGGGTCTGGGATCCCGTGATTCAGACTGTACTAGCACGGATGTGTCCATGAGTGACCCCGTGGGATTTTTGATGCATGCTCTGTACACGTGAGGAGTTAGAGTCTCCCTCGTGTACCTTATTATTTTCATGCATTTAGACTCGCATATGTTTTTATAACATATATTATTCAGCAAAAGACATTTATTTTCGTTCACTCACTCTAACGGTTTATATGTCTTTCCCTGGGCTCTTTGTTTTCAATGCGCAGTTTGCAGTTCGGATTCTGGTGTCGCACGTCGCTGTTGGAGGCTTAGTGTTCGAGCTACTTTTCTTTCTCAGTAGGTTTCTTGTTTAGCCTACTGCTGTATATTTATATATATATATATATATACACTAGAGGTCGCTCTGAATACTCTGATGTTTATATTTTCATATGATTTTCCCGGATTTCTATAAAGTTACAGTTTTGCTTATTATTTTATATTATGATATGATTTTGAGAAATCCGGATGAGATTGGTGCCCACGGTTTGGCTTTTGTGGCATAGGATGAAGTGTGTTTTCGGGTGCAGGTTAATGGTAACTTCGCGATATAGTGAAACTCTGCCGAAATTTCTATGGTTTTTGGAAATTTGTGTTTTCGGAAAGGGTTCAATTCCGGTTTAGAAAACTAAATCGGGGTTGGGTCATTTCACTACGTGAATCTAATATGGTAGCACATGTCCTAGCTAGGTGGGCACTATTGAATGTGATAAACCCTACAGTTTTGTTTGATGCACCGACCTTCCTTGAATGAGTGCTACTAGATGATGTAACTTAGTTCTATTCAATAATATTTGCGTTTTCCTAAAAAAAAATCACTTGCACATTTTGAATCCTAAAATAGGTGGATGCTCTTATGCATATTCTCAGCTAGTAGCTAATAAACAGTAACATACTAAAGTCACAAAATACTTGCTAGTCGATATTCACTATAGTCCTGAAGGATAGATCTAGAACAAATTGATTCATTTGTATTTAGCTAGGATGAAGTCCTTAACAAACATTTAGACAACAGCAGTCATTTTCTTAGTGAACTGCAGAATTCATTCGTTGTCTTTGCCGCCATGGAAGATGTACTTCTCCTCTTTGATCTATCATGATAATTATTGAAGATGTAAAATATTCACTAATTAAGGGGAAAACAAAATTTAAAAAAGGCATGAATGTACTCGTATAAGTATGCATACACCCCAATTAGGTTTAATTTTGTAAAATAATTAGGTTATCCACCCATTCAACTAGTATGTAAAAAGAAATTGATACATGTGAGTTCAGTTGATACTCACCCAAGTAGAAACAGAGGGGTGAATTTCATGAACGACGGGGACCGTCCATTTCACATCATGAGAATGTGACAGTTCTTCTTCTATTGTCATAGTGAAAGGGAAGGCCTTGACTCCCCATACCCGGATCATGTGCAGTGTGTTAGTGTGTTCGACCTTTACTTGTGGGTTCATCACCTCCATTGTAAGCTTACTCTTGACGTTCCACTTCTCCTTGATGCCTACCATAGATCCTGAGTACTGGATCATTAACCAGGGCATCTTGTTCTTCAAGATATCATACTTCTTTCTCAGGTCATCAGTCCACTGCTCGAAAATTGGAATCCAGATAACCTTGTACTGATTCTCTTTCTTTTTGAACTCATAAATTGGTTTGAGAGTCAAAATGTCATCATCGAAGATGTCTAAGCTGTAAATAAACAGTAGCACATTCTTCTTCCTCAGGATATCGATATCCACCTGTTTAACCAATTATGGTTTAGGTACACTAGCTAATATAGTATGGAAGTAATGTCACTACACTACCAAAAAATGTATTTAGTGGACGAAATCATTAAGGTTTTCTCGCCTAAATATGACTTAGACAGCAAAACCATATATACGTACTTCGTCGTCTAAAACAATAAATTGTCGCATAAATGAATTTTATTTTAAAAAAATATCGCCAAAATTTAAAATAGATGACGAAATTTCTTTTTTCGCCAAAATTTTGGGAAAAATTTAAAAATAGACGACGAAATCTATATAGTTTCGTTGCCTAACTAAATATTTTTAATAAATATCTGAAAATTTACTTTTACTGCCAAAATTTTGTTAAAAATTTAAAACACTTAAACGACGAATCTATTATGTTTTGTCATCTAAGTTAAAAAAAATGGCATTTTTTTCCAAAAAAAAATTCAAATTACTTAGGTGACGAAACTATTATGTTTCGTCGTCTAAGTCAAAAAGTTGACGGTTTTTTTTTTAAATTTAAAACACTTAGACGACGAAAGCTAATAGATTAGCTTTAGTCGTCTATGTGCAAAAAGTTGGGGGATTTTTTTTTCGAATTCACCATAATTTTTGCCAAAAATTGAAATCACTTGGGTTGTGTTTGGGTTTGGAAAAAAAAATCAGAATTTGAAAAATTCTATGAACAAAATTCTGTGTTGGCCAAACAATAACTAAGAAATTAAAAAAATTCTATGGAAAAAGAAAAAGGAATTTGAAGAAAATAAATTTTGGCTTTAAATTCCACCCACTACAAGAAAAACGGACTTAAGTGACGTTTTCCGTCGTCCAAGGTCCGTGCTCCAAGTGCTGTCGTCCAAGCACTTAGACGACGGAGAATAAGTTCTCCGTCGTCCAAGTTCACTTGGACCGCGGACGATCTCCGAGGCCCAGGTAAACACCTGGACGACGGAGAACTACATCTCCGTCGTCCAAGTGACTACCTGGGCCACGGAGACTGATACGTTCTCCGAGGCCCAGGTAGTCACTTGGACGACGGAGAACTAACTATCCGTCATCCAGGTGACTACCGGGGCCTCGGAGAACGTATCAGTCTCCGTGGCCCATGTAGTCACTTGGACGACGGAGATGTAGTTCTCCGTCGTCAAGGTGTTTCATGGGCCACGGAGACTGATACGTTCTCCGTGGCCCAGGTAGTCACTTGGACGACGGAGATGTAGTTCTCCGTCGTCCAAGTGAATTTTTAATTTTTTAAAAAAAATAAATTGTAATTAAATATTATTAATTTAATTAATTATTAATTGAATTTAAATAATGAAAAATGCTAAAATTAATTAAATAAACTAAATTTTGAATATTACTTAATTATTAAATAATTAAAATTAATTTGTACATACATGAATAATCGAAAAAACCCATAAATTAAAAATTAAAATATTGTTCGGAATGCGGAAAGAAACGAGATAATAAACTACTAGCTAGCTAATACACTGGAGGAGCAGATGCGCCGCCGAGTCATCCGCCTCCAGTCGGGTCGTTGTCGTCGGGGTGTGGGTTCGGAGGAGGTTGACAAGCTTCTCGATTTTGTTGCATGAGGGCGATGAGTTGGGTTATTTGTGCTTGTTGTTCGTCAAGTCTTTGCCGCATGGATTGATTCTCCTCTCGTGCCAATCGAGCCTCTTGAATGGCTGCTTCGACGGCCGCAGCCTGAGTCCTTCTCCGCTGGCCCGAACCTCCCGTAGATGATGAGTCGGAGGTCGTCGACAAATCTCGTACCACCCTAGGCCCGAAGTGCCTAACCTCCTTGCCAGCTCTACGACCATAGACCTCATCCGCGATTGCAATTTGGCTATCTAAGGATAGAGGAGGCAGGTCTTGCGGCGGTACATCTGGGAACGCAAGCTGAGTGTTAGCCAACTCTTCATGCGCACGCTCTATCACCATTGCCTACAAAAGAATAATTAATTTATTATAATGAAAAAATATTTAAATAATAATTACTATAATTAAAAGCACATATATATATAATACTTACGCCGCATTGACTCGCTTCATTATCGAGCCCAGGCGTCACGTACGCGCTTATGCTTGCATCAAGATAAGGGTGTTTGGAGCCCTTATCCTTGTGCTCCTTGGCTATTTGAATGAACTGCTTGGCGCCGGTAGTATGGTGTTTGTCCTTCTTCCCCCGGTTGGCTTTGTTGACACTGGAGAATTTCTGTTACAGAACATAATTAAATCATTAAAAAATTAATAACTAGAATTTAAATAATTCTATTATCTTAATTGAATTATAAAAGAAGTAAATTAACACCTCAAAGGACTCTTCGGCAAAGTGGTTACACAACCACTCCCACTCATCTTCTCTATCCCCACGCAGCTCTACGGGGGGAGGCGAGGGACCGTAAGTTTGGAAGTACTGATGGAGCATGTACTTCCAATCTTTGTAGATGGAGTTGGCGGTTTGGTTGATATGCCTCAACATGGCCGGTGTCGGATCCACCACAAATTGTTCCTATCAAAAATAAATAGAAAATTATAATCGTATATATTATGAAATTATAACTAATATTAACAATATTATATAATGACTAAAATTGGACGTATTACGTACCGAAAGATCTTTGAAGACTTTCGCCTTCTCATGATCCGGCACCTCCTTCCAAGTAGGGGCAGTGATTCGAATTCGGCTACGGACGATTGACCCGATGCTATGCGCCGAGAGACTTGCTAGCTGAGCTGTGGGAGGGCCACCGGTGAATTCGTTGTAGGGCAAGTCGATCTTTTTCCCGGTCGCCTTGCAAATTTTCTCCGCTTTGCCCCCTTTAACGAGACCCCGAGTCCTTTTCGGTTCCGGGTTAGTGGGGGCCCTTCTTTGCTTACGGCGGGTGCTGTACATGATTGATTCAGCGGTCGAAGACGCCTGAGTACTTCCCGTTGAACCGGTACCGGGCGTCGGAGTTGAAAAAGGGTCGACGTCATCACCGCCGGAGATAAATGGGGCAGACGGAATATCCCCAAGAGGCGCCGCCTCCGAAGCAGATGAAGGGTCCGGATTGAGGGCGTCGTTGCCCTCCGGTAATTCCCAACCGACTTGGTCCGCCAAGCGGCGGAGCATGGCATCTTCTGCCTCTTGTTGGGCTTTCTTCTTGCCGGATGGAGCCATTTATAACCTTATAATGAGAACGTTGTTAAAATACGTACTTACCATAATAATTACAACTAAAAAATTTACGCTAATTAAGTACGGTTAAGATTTAAATAGAGTACACTAGCTTGGCATTTTCGGTCGTTCAATGGACGTGCGACCCGCGCGGTAAAGTGTAAATTTTCAATTAATCAGCCTTGGTTAAATAGAAAAACATGGCCAGTTAGGGATAGAGATAACGCGAGAGGCAGGACTAATTTCGAAAAAAGTCTTTCTTAATCCAAATCCTGTCACAAGTCATAACCCGTTTCTAGACACCATGTCCGACATTCGGCCAATTTTTTGAAAATTTACACTCCCTCAAGTCCTTTGCAAACTCCGCCCTCAACCTCGTGTCCATAACTTCACTTAGGTTATGGTGTGCGGTGATGAAATCCACACATCACGAGGGGTTAAGGAGATAAGCTAGGAAAAGAGGCGCCATCTATTTCAAAGAGTGCGACTTAATAAACCAAGCATATGTATTAAATTTAAATCGAACATGTACTACCATGCAATTTACTTGAAAATACACGTACTTAATTATCAATTAATTAAAACAATAAATAATTACAATAATGAATTATTATTTATCATGCATATAATAATAATTATTCATTTACCAATATAATTAATTATTATTAACAATAATAATTATTGCTATTATTTAATTTTAACTAATAATTATTTATTACCAAATAATTAACAACTAATAATGATTATCCCAATATTAATAATAACAACTCATTAATGATTATAATTATAACTATTAATTATTTTAAACTAATTAATAAATTAAAACTATTTATTAATTAAATAATTAATTAAATAACAAAAATGTAGAAGAGGTAAAAAATAGAATTATTACCTCGTCGGAATGTCGCCGGAATATCGGAAGAGTAGAGTCGTCGGAGAGGGGGAACCACGCCGGAAATTGAGTCGTCGGAGCGTCGCCGGAGGCCGGAGAGGAGAGTGAGAGAGAGAGAGAGAGAGAGGAGAGGAATGTATGGGATGAGGAAAAGAAGATGGCGCCACAGCCTATTTATAGACTTTCACTTAGACGACGGAGCACTATTCTCCGTCGTCCAAGTGAACTTAGACGACGGAAACAGTGTTTTCCGTCGTCTAAGTGGCGGTTTAAAAATATTTCAAGCGGCGCCAATTAATCGGCGGGACGTTTTGAACCGCCATGATTTTGGACTTAGACGACGGAGAATTAATTCTCCGTCGTCTAAGTGAAAATTCAAGCGTTCCCAAAAACGGAAGCGGTAAATTGAACCGCCATAAAAATTGGACTTGGACGACGGAGAATGGAAATCTTCGTTGTCCAAGTGAAAATTACACGGAAAAAATAAAAAAAAATAAATTCGAACCGCCATGATAATTTGAACCTAGACGACGGAGATGGCCATTCTCCGTCGTCCAGGTTCAAATTACGTAAAAAAAAAATTTTAAAAATAATTCGCTAGGAATTTAGCGATCTTTCATTCGAGTGAAATAGTCGTACAATATCGATGAACGCATCGTATATATGAACAGTTAAATTTGAACCGACGATAAATTTTACGTCTTGAAACATGTTAAGTATCGACTAATCTTTACGACTTAAGTGTTCATGAGTAGAGGCTCATTTGCAGCAGAGTATTAACGAAATTGAATTTGGACAAAACAACCGTTGGATATGTTCGTCGTAACATAATATATAATTGTCTTCAAAGGACCATAAAATAATAAGTTCGGGAAGGGTTTCATCGGCACTGCTGTGTGCAAAACCGATAATTTCACAAACCGGAAACATGGATACAAGGCATTTCGCAACACTCCGATTTTCGAACTGTCGAAGCTCACACACCAAGAATTGTTTACTCTAAAGTCTTGACCAAAAGAATATGCATTGGAAGAAGGTCTAGATGGTCGTTGTCATATAAAAAATTAAGATATCTGCACCTGGACGACGGATACCATCTTATTCGTCGTCCAGGTACTAACCTGAACGACGGAGAATCTTATCTCCGTTGTCCAGATGTATAGACCCTGAATTCAGGGATTAGGGACTTACTGTTTAGGGTTTAGGGTTTGTTAACTTGGACGACGGAGAATGAGAATCTCCGTCGTCCTAGTGTGTACCTGGACGACGGAGAATGACCATCTCCGTCGTCCAGGTGTAAAAACTTGGAATTCAGGGGCCTTAGGGTTTAGGGGTTAGGTCGTCCAGGGTCATTTGTGTGTCCGTTCAATTATTTTGAAAAAAATTAAAAATTAAAAAAATGATCGATCGATCCGATTTGCTAGATTTAGGGTCGAGGATTTAGGGAGATAGCCAAAACATCCAAAGGCGACAACCTGCAATTAATTTCTTCGTTGTCCACGATATATAATTTGGATTAATGAATTAATTTAATTTAGTTTACGTACGTTGGTCGATCCGATATATCTGATCGAGCATGGACGCGTGTAATTAATTAATTAAGTAAAAAAAGTCGAAGATATACGTACGTACATATATACATTCTCCTCCTTATAATATTTATATTAATTATTGATCGATGATGCATCGATCATATATTACAATAATTACATAAATTAATTACCAATTAATTTTTCTCGTCTTAGTTAAGTAGTCATCATCATAATCCTCATCATCCTCGTCCCCGGTATCCGATTGCTCATCCTCCTCATCATACTCAACATCGTCTGACGAATAACCTGAGTCCTCGTCCGCGTCCTCTTCCTGCTCGTCTTCTTCATCTACCTCCTCGATAATCTCATCTTCAGTTAGATCTGTACAACCATCAGGCATGGGTAACCGTTCATCATCTTGAACCAGGTCCATTATATCGGAGCGGATGACAGAAATATTAGGCTCTTGATAGGCAGGAATGTCTCTTTCTGGTTTAGCAGCATCTTCAGTCGTCGCTGGTGTCCCTTCAATTTTCTCTGTATTCCATATTCCTCGATGAGAGATATGGTTCACTATTTTCCACCCTTCACCGGCTTTCGGATCGTCGAGATAGAACACCTGCCGAACTAAGGTGGCGAGAGCGAAAGGCTCATCCTCATACCAGCTTGAGTTTGTATCGACTAATAATAGTCCCAGGTCTTCCTTTGTACGCTTGAACCATCTGCACTTGAATAGGAAAACGTTGACATCATTCCTGTAACATAGCTGAACCACATACACAATAGCCCCGTAATATAGATCATTGTCTTTCCCAACCGCTACCCCACTGTTTTGTGTTCTTTTTCCTTCGTCTCGGGCCAATGAATGGAACTTTACACCGTTCACAAAACATCCGGGATAAATATAGTGTTTAATCGGATTCCCTGCTAGCACGTGCTTTGGCCATGACCACCACCCCCCGTGGTTTTCAGATTTTTGCAGATCAATCATCTGCAAAAAAAAGGCAAATTAATATAAGGGTTTACTTTCTACAAACATGATCGATATGTATATAAATTACTAATTAAATACCGAGACGTACGTACGTACCCATTGGAAGAAATAATCGGGAAACTTCTTCTTAATTAACCATTTTCTCAATCCACGCCGAACTCTTGTTTTGATTTAACGTCTGAAGCCTCTCCCTGTATGACATCATGTACGGCTCAACTTCGTCACAGTCTCGTAACACTACCCAATGTGCCTCAATAAGTTCTTCCCGTGTTACCGATTCCTTTAATACTCCTCTAAACGGTCGGACGACATTGGTGACGACAGAAAGATTGATGCGGGCACTGCGATCAGAGGCAGTGGGAGGTGGTGGATCTTTGAGGTACCTGTTGCAGTAAGTAACACACTCATGCATTAGGTATGTCTCTGCTATGGAGCCATCCGGGTCCGACCTGTTTTTGACGAATGACTTATACTGTCCAAGCTGTCTACAAAATAAAACGTACAATAAGAATAAGTACATATAGCTAGCTAGTATATAATCTCCAGTGGAACAAATTAATTAGTTGTACGTACCTTTCTTGAGGATACATCCAAGTGTACTGGACCGGACCAGAAATGAGCACCTGCTCGGGCAGGTGGATCATTAGGTGAATCATGATGTCAAAGAAAGCAGGGGGAGAAATCCTCTCTAGTTCGCAAATGATGTGCACAATTTGTTGTCGCAATTCCACCACATCTGACTTCTTTAATTCTCTGGCGCATAACCTCTGTCACCACCTGCACAATGCCACTATTGGTTCTACGATGTCCCGAGGCAAGTATGGTCGAATTACCACTGGAATCAGACGTTACAGCATAACGTGATAGTCATGTGTCTTTAGACCAACTAACTTGTGTTGCACCTCGTCCACTGCTCCTGTTATAGTAGCTGCATACGTAGCCGGATAACGAACGCCCTTAAACCAGTGAAATACAGAACGTCTAAGCGTCGGCTTCACTGTGTAAGGTGCAGCTGGCATCTTGTTGTACACTCCTTTCCTATCCCTCCTCAACCACAATGGACGACGTAGATTCATTGATTCCAAATCTTTGCGCGCTTTGGGAGTATCTTTAGTCTTGAACTTAATACCGAGAATTGTTCCCACCACGCTGTCGCACACATTCCTTTCTATGTGCATCGCGTCCAAGTTGTTCCTCAGCTTCAACTTCGACCAGTAAGGGAGTTCAAATAATATACTCTTGTGATCCCAATAGCTCAGATCATGTGGAGGAATTGGATTGCATTTCTTTACATCCGCGTCATTGCTCAACACACCAAAGTCAAAATAGCTCAACCTCTCTAAAATCTCTTCGCCCGACCAACTACGGGGTTTAGGATTGTTCTCTACCATCCTGTCGAAATGAGCTTCATCCTGTCGCCACGGGTGGTCCTGAGGAAGCCATCTACGGTGACCCAAGTAACACATATTCCCCGCGTGCCAACTAGAGTTCACGTCGTCCAAACATATATGACATCCATTATATCCTTTTGTCCTGCAGGCTGTCAACATCTCATAAGCTGGAAAATCGCTTATCGTCCACATTACTGCAGCCCTCATCGTGAACATCGTGTCAGTGAATTTGTCATAAGTTGGGACTCCATTTTCCCACAACAGTTTCAGCTCGTCGATCAAAGGTCTGAGGTAGACATCTAAGTACTTCCCTGGAGATTTAGGACCTGGAATTAGTACGGTAAGGAAATTAAATTCCTTGTTCATGCACATCCACGGAGGGAAGTTGTACGGCATCAGAATAACTGGCCAAGTGCTGACGGCGGAGCTATTACTTCCCCAAGGATTGAATCCGTCTGTAGATAGGCCGAGTCTAACATTTCTAACCTCTGAAGCAAAGTCTCCAAATTCTCTGTCGAAATGTTTGAAACACTCCCCATCCGCGGCGTGTCGCAGGACATCGTCATCTATTCGCTTTTCTGCGTACCATCGCATCGCCTCTGCTGTGTGTAGAGACATGTACAGGCGCTGCAATCTGGGAATCAAGGGAAAATATCGAACAACTTTCACAGGGATTCTCTTTTTCGAACTCTTCCTATTCAGCTGGAATCTGCACTGGCCACATACGGGACAATAGTCCAAATCTTTATACTCTTTGTAAAATAGCACACAATCATTCGGACATGCGTCAATTATCCTGTACTTTAGGCCGAGGCTGCTCAAGATATTTCTAACCTTATAATGAGATTTAGGAAGATTGTGATCATCAGGAAGCAACTTACATATTTGCTCCTGAATTTCGTCAAAAGCACTCACTGACATTATGTGCTTCACTTTTATCTTCATTTGCTCCATCACATATTGCAACACATTCTCTCGACATCCAGGGAACACCGGGGTCTGCGCTTCATGTAACATCTGGTTGTACTTATCCATCTCACTGGTGTCAGTGGCCAAGCTAGCTGCGGGGAATGTGTCATCATGCTCATTAGTGGTACTGTAACCTCCGTCTTGGTGTTAGTGTCCACCATGACTACATCCCGGAAACGCATCATGGACCAAATCTGCAGTTGGGTTGCAAGCTGGGGGTCCGGCACCACTGCCACTGGATGAGGCACCATGGTAACTGTACCCTGAGCTGAAGTCTGCTGCGCTGAACTCTACTGCTTCACCATGCTCGCTCCATGTAGTGTAACTCCACATCATACCATTTTTGTACAGGTGTTGCACCATAACATTAACCTCCGCATACTGACAATTAAGACATTTCTGGCACGGACACCTGAAACGTTTCTTTCCCTGACCATGTTCTATGGCAAAATTCACAAATTCGCTAATTTCATCCATATACCGGACATCACATCTATTCTTCAACTTCATCCAACTCTTGTCCATACTGCTACAAAATTTTTTAATTAATTAATTATTACATATATATATATATATATTAGTCCATTAATTTACGCTTAATTATACGTACTCGATCTACATCGATCCATCAATTACGTACGTACGTAATTTAATCTGTATATATAGCTAACATCCATGCATGTATGTACGTACGTTTTCACTAAATATATATTAAGAAAATTTTAACTGCATACGTACCTGCTGGCCTTCTCGATATTAGTACAGCTAGCTAGTCAGCGGAGATCCCTGATCCTGATCCTTCATTAATTCTCGGCCTTCTCCCTTCTCATGCATTCTCCTTCTCCTTCAATTCTTCTTCGAATGGAATGAATTAATTGATCGAGGATCAGATGGAATGATAGAGAGAGTTTGGCATCGGGCTTATATAATGCTTCACTTAGACGACGGAGGTGTCGGTACGTCGTCTAAGTGGAAGTTACTAGCTCGGACCACGGTGTGTCGGTCCGTTGTTCAGGTGATCACATGGACGACGGAGAAGACTCCGAGGTCCAAGTTATAACCTGGACGACGGAGAATATCTTCTCCGTCCTCCAGGTGATCACCTGGACGACGGAGACGGTATTCTCCGTCGTCCAGGTGGTACTTGGACGACGGAGACTTCTCCGTCGTCCATGTGTCACTTGGACCACGGAACAATTACGTTTCTGTGGTCTAAGTGCTGTTTTCTTGTAGTGTCCCATATATTCCCCTCCCTTAGTTGACCTTAAGGTCTTAATGGATCTAGAAAAGTGATTCTTAACAAAGGAAAAATGGGCCATAAAGCAACTTAATACTTCTGATTTCAATTTCAGTGGAAAAATCCAACAGTACCTAGTCTAGTAATCAATGAAGAGGACAAAATACCTAAAATCATCCATGGATAAATGAGAAGCTGGACCCCAAACAATACTATGCATAACCTTAAAAGTATAAGTGGTTATAGACTGAAACTGTCCAAATGGAAGCTTATGAAATTTAACAAGTAAACAAGGTTCACAATGCAATGTTGGATATCATCAATGAAATTTACTAAGTAAATAAGGCTCACAGCTCTAATGCTACACCTACTGGCCTCAGTCTCTAAGACAAATGGCTTTAAGAAATCAGGTAAGGCTAAGACCAGGGTCGTTGTGATTGTTGTCTTTAATGCTATGAATGCTTCATTGACCTCCTCTCCCCACTGAAAGTTGTTGGCCTTGAGCAACTCTGTAAGTGGTTTTTCCATAGTACCAAAATGACGGAAAAAATGCCAATAATACCTGAAAAGATCTAGTAAGCCCCATAGAGCTTCAACTATGGTTGGAGTTGGCCACTAAATAAGACACTTCATTTTGTCTGGATCCATTTGTACCCCTTGTGCTGAGATGACATGTCCCAAGTAGTGGACCTAAGGTTGAGCAAAAGTGCATTTCTCTAATTTTAATCGTATCTCATCAACTGTCGACACCTCAAAAACTTGTTGCAAGTGAGTCAAATGTGAATGTAATGAATCACTATAAACCAAAATGTCATAAAAAAAAATACTAAAACAAATTTATGCTAATAAGGGTAAAAAATATTGTTCATTAGTGCTTGAAAAGTATGGGGAGCGATTGACAAACCAAAATGCATGACTAAAAACTCATAGTGCCCCTCATGAGTTTTAAATTCCATTTTGGGTATATCGTCCTCATGCATCCTTATTTGATGATAGACGAAACATGAATCAAGGTTGGTGAAGAACCTTACATTGTATAACTCATCAAAGAGCTCGTTTACATTGAGAATGGGAAAACGGTCCTTGATCGTGATGGTGTTAAGATTCCTGTAATCAACGCAAAAATGCCATGTCCCTTTTTTCTTGCGTACCAAAAAAATTGGAGAAGAATATGCACTTTGACTATCACAGATTACACCATGACTCTTCATATGAACATGGCATGCATTTGGTTGGAGGAGGATTTTATTGTTTGTCACTACCAGAAGAATTACTATACCCGACGATGAGGTGTCGTCGGACTGTTCCTCTTTATCGTCGGGTATAGCCTATACCCGACGACTCATCGTCGGTTATAGCCTCGTCGGTAATGCACAGTCGGTGATACTATAACCGACGATGAATTAGGGTTATCGTTGGAAAAAAGGGAGACTAAAGGCAACGATGGTTTATCGTCGGGCATAGTTTCAAACTATAACCGACGATGTGGACACATATCGTCGGTTATAGTTAAAAATAATTAAATTTTTTTTCAGGTTTTGGGTTTTATCCCAAAACCTGCATTCCCAAAAAATCACCAATATATATTGTTCAAATTGAAAATTAACAACCATTGAAACTATAGTACGTAGCAAATAAATAAATAAAAAACCGAAATCGTTCAAATCTGTATACATATGCGTAGTAAATAATTAAAATAAAAATTAAACCGACAATTGTTCAAATCTAGGGGGGTCCTGGTCCTAAGCCTATATGGTCAAACGGATAGTCATAAGTTGGTTGGTCCTGGTCTGGCTGAGGCTGCGGCTGAGGCTGAGGCTGAGGCTGTGGCTGTGGCTGTGGCGCACCGAAAATGGGCAGGGGAGCTATCTGGATTCCAGATGCTTGCAACTGTGCATAACAGTGCTGCATCCATGTCCCCATCTGCTGCTGCTGTTCGGCCAACCGATTCTGCTCTGCGGCTCGCGCATGCTCCATCTCCTCCATCCGACGCCGTTGAGTTTCCATCTCAATTGCTTGCCTATGAAGCTGGTCCTGTAGCTCATTAGTCCTCGAAGATGATGATGATCCCGATCCGCGAGAGAATTCAGGGGTTTGCTTCAGCAGCCCTTGACCCCACTTTCCGGAACCCCTGCAGTAGAATGTGTTCTTCCCTGGAGGGATCGCAGTTGACATAATTATGGCCCTGACGATCGGATCAGATCGATCAATCTGATCAATCAGGAGTTCCGCATCGGGGGTGTTGGGATAGAGCTCTCTCGCCACTTGAGTCAACACCTCCGGAATCGCCTCCTGAATTCTCGCCTAATTTACAAAGAACAATATAATATGAATTAAAAAAATTATATCTAAATAAATAAGAAATAAGTTTATTTTGTTATAAGGACACTTACAGCATATTCGGGGGATTGCGGATACGCGTGCTGTATCGTATAGACAAGGGGATCCTCTTCTGGGTGGTTGGCCGCCTCTTCGATCCAACCCGAGTATGATCTGGAACCGGCATGATGATTTTTGGTGTTTTTGGCCCGGTTCCTTGTGTTGACTTCAGAAAGAGCCTGCTCGATTAATCGAACATCAAAAAAACATTCATTAGCCAAATAATTTGAGGGAAGTACGATAAAACAAAAATTTAATCGATGGAAGGTTGCGTACCTTCAATTTCGGGTTGTTGAAGTGAACCACAAGCCATCGCCACTCGTACTCCCTATAACGAAACTCGCTAGGGGTACCCGAACGATCGTCGCCGTACTTTTTCCAATGCTTCTTCAGCTCGCCCTTCCACTCCTTATACCTATATATACCCATAAAATCAAGCGTTAGTAACTTACAACATTGTATGAACATAATCAAAAGAAACGAAAAAATTGAAACAAATGCCGGTCTGCAAACCTGCTCCCATGCACTTCATCCGCCCACGTGGGTCTAATGTCTGCATCCACACGAAACCACCTATGCAATGCATATATATATATATATCAATAATATTAAAAATTTATTTAGAAAATTTACATAATGAATATACAATTCAACTCACCGACAACTCATTATTCAGCTGATATTTGACGGATTGCGGCACTAAATTCCAATCTGGCCACAACATTGGGACTCTATCCTTTATGAGGCTGCCCGCCATCCCCGCGTACTTTCAAGTGACCTTTCCCTCGATCACCTGCCCTCTATCCCCTGTCGGAATCATAACTTGGCCACCACCGCTAGCCTGAATGGCGTCGTCCAGTAACTTGCCGACGACGGGGCCTCTAGTTCTCTTTTGTTTGTCACCGGGCACGATCTCGCCTATCACATATATATGTAGAAGATTTTTTAAACGTCAACACCTAATTGAATTTAAATATTACTAAGTAAAAAGATATCACTAATTAATATTTACCTGATTCGTCGGTGCGTTGTCCCGGAATCCTCACACTCCAGAGAGGTTCCGGGAAGAGTACATACGCATATGCCTGGTCTGGGGTAATGAACCCTAGCTGTCCCGGAACAGGCATCCCGTCTGAATCGACGTGAGGTATCGTCGAAATTTCCAACGGTAAGAATAAGGTAGACGGCGGGCATAGTCGCATCCTCGCCGAGGACTGAGTGGATCCACCAGCCTCCTCGGAAGACTGAGGAGCTGTCTGGTGGATGACGGGGGAAGGGTCTTCGCGATGAATGTCCGGCATTCGGACCGAGGATTGAGTCGCACTATCCGTTTCCGGCGTGCGACTAACCTCATGAACCCTCCTCGCGCCTGAGGATCGAGGAGGCTCGAACTGCTGCTGCTGAGGTTGTCCCTCGCCCATCAGTCTACGGTGTCGAGAGGTCTGCGGAAGACTGTAAGTGTTGCCGATGCTGGTGGATCCTGATGCGGACCGACTTCCAGTGCCCTCATCCCCACGTCCCGATCTCCCTCTCCCTCTCGACCTCCCCCTCGAGCTCGACCGCCCTCGGGAAGCACCGCAATTTAACCAATTCATCGTTGCTATAAAATTATAAAAATTCAAAATAATTCCTAATTCATCCAAAAATTCGAATACATATTCCAATATATATCAATAATCCAATACATAAATATTCCAATATATATATATCCAAAAATTCCAATAATTCCATAAAATCCAATATATATAATTCCAATAATCCAAGATATAAATATTCCACAAAAATTCCAATAATCCAATATAGAAATCCAATATATATTCCAATATATAAATATTCCACAAAAATCAACAATAATTCCATAAAATCCACAATAATTACAATATATATATAATCCAATATAATTCATCCAATACATATATAATCCAATAATTTAACTATATATATATTTCAATATATATATATATCAATAATCCAATATATATATATATCCAAAAATTCCAAAAATTCCATAAAATCAATATATAATTCCAATAATTCCAATATATAAATATTCCACAAAAATCAAGATAATCCAATATATAAATCCCCAATAATCCACAAAAATTCTAATATATAAATTAATATTCCACAAAAATCAACAATAATTCCATAAAATTCAACAATATCCAATATATAATCACAATGTTCATGCATGCATCCACATTATCGATCAACAAACGAAACAACTTCAAATCTAACCTAAATAAAAAAAATTCGAAATTAGGGATTTCAAACCTGAAATGGAGAAAATCGACGAGGGCTTTGGCTTGAGGATCGATGGGCTTTGGCTTGATCTTCGATTGCTTGCTCCCAACACACCGGAAATGGAGAAAATCGCAGAGGAGAGGAGTTCTTCGTTTTGGGCAGTTTCGTTTCTGCCCAAAACATACCCAGTTCCAGATATAAACCAGAACTATAGCCGACGATATAAGTGATATCGTCGGCCATAGTTGAACCGAAACTATATCCGACGAGATTTCATATGAATGTCGTCAGATATAGTTTATTTATTTATTTTTCATATATATATATATGCCGGTTATATATATGTAGTGTATTAATATATATTTATTAATATTTAATACGAAATTATTAGAAAAAAAAACCGAAATAATTTGAAAGCCTAATTAAATTAAAATGCATGGCATTTAATTTTTTTGGCTATATTTAATAATATATATTTATTAATATTTAATAATACGATATTATTTCGAATATCATCGATCGGTTATATTTTTTTTCCGATCTCTCGATCTCTCTCTCTTATGATCGCTATTTAGCAATTTAATCGATGGACACAATTTAAAGTCGATAATCTGAATATAATTCATTTTACATTGCACGTTCAAACTCAAAAGAACATACGTACATACACTAATTAAGGCGCATAGTCAGAATCATCGCTTGAGTCTGACTCTGTTTCCGAGTTAATTTCAGGTAAGATGTGAATGTCCTCGTCACTTGAGTCTTCATTGTCTTCATTTTGATTAACATCAATAAGATTCAGTTGAGGAATTCGTACCACACTGCCCTGTCTCACATTATTAAGGCGAATTGTTGAGGTTTCAGGAATACCAGTTGCGTTCGGCTCTTGGTATGCATTGACTTCTTCATTATCCGAGGTCACACCAAGGGTTGAGGCACTGTATATGTTTCGTGGAAGAACATGGTTAACCACTTTCCACGCGCCTTTATGCACAAGATCATCAAGATAGAACAATTGTTTCACCATCGTGGCCAACACAAACGGATCATCTTCATACCAGCTTGTAGCAGTATTCACCGAAAAAATGTCGTATTGATCGGTCCTTGTGTTCTAAGGGTCAGTATCAAACCATTTACACTTAAACAAGTGCACGGTCATGCCTTCCCCATATATTAATTCGACAACTGAATGGAGAACACCGTAATAGTCAACTCCATTCTGCCCACCATGCACCATTACCCCAGAATTCTGTGTTTTTCGTCTGACATCTCTATCTTCACAAATAAATAGCACGCCATTTACCTTACACATAGGATAAACTCTGGAAGTTACCGATTTCTGCGCCAAGAGCCTCAATTCGTGTGACCACTGAGGGATACCATCATCTTGTACATGGTTCATCTAAAAATAATCAGTTATTAACTTAACTATAAATAGGATGCGAGACATGCACTTAACATCATATACAGGTCAATTTATCTATAAACGTACCCATTTGCCAAAATAGTTTGCGAACGTCTTGTTGTGGTACTCAACATCATCGGAAATAGCAGGGCAGTAAAGGTGCAAATTTTTCCAATATTGAACTTCTGGACAGTTAATCAATACCGACCAATGGGCAATGACTAGCTCATAAGGTTCCAACTTGTACGAGTTGGGCAACTTTCCAGAAACTTCAACATCATAGGAGATGATCGAAAGGTTGAACCGCCCTCCATCTACTGGCATATGTTGTGGAGGGTCCTCCAACGCTCCCAAATACAACTTGGTGTACGTTACGCACTCATGCGCAATATATGCTTCAGCAATACACCTTTCGGGTACAGATTTGTTCATCACATAGTCTTTGTAGTCCCCTAATTGTCTGTAAATTGGTAATTACAGATCGAGCATGTTATGCTTATTGCAACAATAAGTGAATAAATAATATTAAAGATCGACATATATATAGCCAGATTCAGAGATGCATTACGTACCTTTCCATAAGATACATCCATGTGTAGTATACTGGACCAGTAAGCAACAATTGTTCCGGAAGATGGAGCATCAGGTGAGGTATGATGTCGAAAAAGTTTGGAGGAAATATCCTTTCGAATTTGCACATGATAAAAATGATGTCCTGTTGCATTTCCAACAAGTCCGATTTCTTCACTTCTCTCGTGCATAACTTCTGAAAGAATCTTGACAAAGCCACTAACGGCTCCACCACCTCTTTGGGCAGGTACCCTCGAATGAAAACAGGGAAGAGGCGTTGAAGCAGTATATGACAGTCATGACTCTTTAGTCCGTACATCTTATTGTCTTTTAAGTTAACACATCGACTTATATTTCCAGCATAGCCTGAAGGATACCTGACATTACCCATCCAGCCAAAAATTTCATTCTTCTGGGCAGGCTTCACGGTATAAGGAGCTTGTGGCATTTTTTTCTTCCCATCTCTCAACCACAAATGTTTTCGCAGTCCTATCCTTTTAAGATCAATGCGTGCCTTCGGGCCATCTTTAGTTTTTCCCTCCCAATTCAACACTGTGTCGACCACACTCTCGCACACATTTTTCTCTATGTGCATGGCATCTAAGTAGTGTCTGATCAGCAACTTGGACCAATAAGGAAGTTCCCAAAAAATACTTTTGTGTGTCCAGAATTTATACCTATCAGGTTTGTCAGGTATTGACGCCACTATCTCAGGATGATTGCTTAGCTGCCCAAAATCGTATTCATTTAGCACTTCTAATATTTCATCCCCCGTCCATCTCCTCGGCTGCTCACCTGTTTCCACTGTCCCATCAAATGCCTCCATATCCTCCCGAAATGGGTGATCATATGGAAGCCAACAACGATGACGCATCTGCACAATCTTCCTGCAATGAGGTCTGCAACACTCAACCGTCATGCACTCTGGACAAGCCCTGTATTCCCTGGTAACGTTGCCCGACAACATCCCGCGTGCAGGAAAATCGCTAATGGTGCCAACAAGCATGGCATGCATCTGGAACATCTCATTTTTGAACTTGTCATAAGTGGGATGACCATGCTCACTCAAGTACTTAAGCTCCTCAATCAAGGGTCTCAAATACACATCGAGACACTTTCCTGGATAACCCGGCCCTGGAATTATCATAGTGAGCATATTGTATTCTTTCTTCATGCACATCCATGGAGGAAGGTTGTACGGTACCAAAATAACTGGCCATATACTGTATTGAAGACTCATGTTGCCAAAAGGGTTGAATCCGTCAGATAAAAGCCCCAGCCAAACATTTCGAACCTCTGATGCAAAATAAGAAAACTCCTTCACCATGTGCTTCCAAGCCTCTCCGTCAGCAGGGTGTATAAGCGTATCACCGTCGGGCAAATTCCTCTCGGCCCACCATCTCATAGCTTCAGCCGTGTGTGCACACATGAACAACCGTTCTATCCTATCTATCAGGGGAAAATACTAAAGTATCTTCACAGCTTTCTTGTTTCCAGCAGGAGTCAACTTATACCTATCTGTACCACATACCGGACATTCATCAAGGGATTCAAGATCATTCCCATAAGCATCTTCACCCTAGAAGAGAACACAATCATATCTACAAACATGGATTTTGATGTAGGAAAGTGATACGTGCAAA
Organism: Geum urbanum; assembly: GCA_946800695.1. Taxonomy (NCBI): domain Eukaryota; kingdom Viridiplantae; phylum Streptophyta; class Magnoliopsida; order Rosales; family Rosaceae; genus Geum; species Geum urbanum. The sequence continues at coordinate 23,430,763 of OX327009.1, read as the reverse complement.
ACATGCATTTAACGTTAACACAAAGTAGACCCTAAAAACACAGTTCACACGTAAAGCAATTTAAAACCCTTATTTTGTCATTATAATGTTGGCGAGTAGGGATCGTTCTATCCGGGGAATTAAAGGGCGCATGCATGGTTTCGTTAAAGCAGAAATCTAAAGGTTTGGGGGGGATTGGAAATTGGTTAATTAATCTACGAAATTAAAGTACAAAAACATGCAAACACAACAAGAACTCCTAGACTTCTAACATGTTTTACTCATAGACAAGTTTAACAATCAAGAACCCTTAAAGTCTAATTATGCTTACTAAAAATAAGAAGTTACACTACTAATTACAAGTGATCATCTCATCTTATCAACCTTACTCTTTTTCATGCCTAAATACTCTAAGTAAGCTGCGAAATTTATAACTTCCAACTAAATATACATGCTTGATATTTGAGTAGGAATGCAACTTAGCGTCTAAACATCCTAAACAAAGTACGATCATCGAAACATGCGAAAGAGAGGGACTTAGCGTATTATCTAACACATGCTTTCGAAGCTTTAAGATTGTATCAAACATGCATAAAAGGCTTGAAATTATAAACACATGCAATTTACGAAAAGACTTAAGAACATATAACTCAAATCCAAACTTGTTCTTCATTAAATACATCAAAGTGATCCAATACAAAGCAAAAGACAAGAGATTGAAGATCATGGTTACACTTTTTGTCTTGAATTCTTGATGACTTCTTGAAGGTGGTTCTCATTCACAAGGGACTTAGCGTATTGTGAATGATCCGATGGCTTCGGAGGCTGGAATGCTTCGGCTTGGAGAGGATCCTTGAAGTGTTTATGGAGGAGAGGTATTTGTGTAGAGCTTTGGCTTGTAAAATGGGAGATGATCTGTTTTATGGATGGCCTCCCTCTTATATATAGGCAAAGGAATTGCTCACTCTCTCTTCCACCTTGCCTCTTTCATTAAATGCTAGTAATAATCACCAAGGCAGGTCACTCCCTTAGTCATCACTTGTGATCATCACAAACAAGAGTCATCAAGCCTTGTCACACCTTTAGTCACCATTGTGATGATCAAAAGCAAGAGTCACCAAGCCTTGTCACCCTTTGTGATGATCACAAAGCAAGAGTCACCAAGCCTAGTCACAAAGCTTGACAACTTTGACTTTTCCTCTTCCCCAAGTTGCTTCCATGCCAAAATTAATGGGCTTGGGCTGGTTTTTGGGCCGAAACAAACTTTGAGAAATGGGCCCAAAAAATGCTTTTTGGGCCGGACCATTCCCAGTGGTCCAAAATCGCAAAAATCGCAAAATCGCCGAAATTCCTCCGAATTGCGCCGTTATTCATCTCCACCGTAAATAACCTCAAAATAACAAACTAAATAAGAAAAACATAAAAACTAAGATTATAACATAGCTAAACGTAAAGGGAAATGCGTTAAGAATCGAGCATAAAATGCGTATATCAAATTCCCCCACACTTAGACTTTGCTAGTCCCTTAGCAAACACTAAGTTAAACTAAGACTCTCTACGAATTTAAAACAAAAGAAAGAACACAACTAAGCCCTTAGCTAAAATTTGTCTCAGAATTTTAAGTGTATGGCGATGACTCACATGATTTTCAACTTTGTATGCTTAACGAATTCAAGAGATAATTGCGATATAATTATGTAATGAACAAGTAAGACATAGAGAAAACAATGGTTATGTTATAGCTGTGCATGCTTTGAATAAAGGTTTAATCAGCTCACAAGGATGCACTCAACATATTTTTCACTCATGAAAAGGGTTCACTTAAAGTGTATATGAATTTAAACAAAAAACGTCATAAATGGAGTTAATTACTTGCACAAATGAACCAAAACCATAAGCTTACTCATGCAACTTACTCTACTAATTGAAAGCTACTCATTTTAAGGATCATAAAGGACTTTTAGTGAGGTTGTAATGGGGTTAAGGCTAAGGCATTGGAAATTTAGATATGTGGTGATAAAAACGTTCCAACGACTTAGTCTAGCACCAAATTCGTCCTCCATCTCCACTCGAATGTTACCATGTATACTTCAATCTAAACTACCCTTTTGAGCTTTTCGGACAGGACAAAGGCCATATTTGTTCTATTTTTGGGCCTTCAATTTGTCGTAATCTCCAAATCCGCAAATAAGGGGGACATTAATCCAAAGGGTTTATATTTAGAACACAACACATTGCCATGAGAGATATATAATTTTTTTCTTTTCATTCTCTCAAATATATATATATTTTTTTTCTTTTCTTTTTGGCAATCTAATACTTTTTTAGTTATTTGGACAAGTCTTTCCCCTTACTCACATTAACTCTTTCAATCTTTCTTACCAAACCATCATATTATGTGCTAGTTTCGAAAAATTCTCACCAAGTTTCCGGAACAAAGGTAAGGATATTCTGAAAGGACCCAACCCCGATTTAGCTTCCTAAATCGGAATCAAACCCCTTCGAAAACACGAACCAACAAAAACTTTTCGAAATTTGGGCAGAGTTTCGCTACTAACGTAGAATTGCCATTACCTGCACGCGGAAAATACACTCCATCCTATGCCACAAAAAGCAAACCGTGGGCACCAATCCCATCCGGATTTCTCAATATATCAACAGTAAAGTAAATCAATAAATATATTATATACTTTACTGAAATCCGGGTAAAATCGAATAACATATTCAATAGGAAACTCAGAGCGACTTCTAATACATAATCATATACGCATACCACAGTAGGTAGAACAATAAACCTACTGGATGAAACAAAGTAGCTCGAGTACTATGCCTCCGACCATGACGTGCGACACCAGAGCCTGAACTGCAAACTGGGCACGGAAACCGAAAAACCCAGGGGAAAGACAATAAACACGTTAGAGTGAGTGGACGAAAATAAATGTCTTTCACCAGTTAATATATATGTTATAAAAACATATGCGAGTCCAGGTAAATAAAACAACATATGTACACGAGGTAAAACTCATACTCCTCCAGTGTACTGAGCATGCAAGTATAAATCCCACGGGGTCACTCATGGACACACACCGTGCTAGTACAGTCCGAATCACGAGGTCCTTAGTCCCCATGATTCTAAGCCGGAAATGGCCTCGGTTCCGGGGAAACGCCCCTCACCGGTCAGGTAGGGATAACGACGCCCCTCCTGGATGGCCTATCATCGGGGATCAACCGAGAGGCAAGTGTATCGATACAACAACGTAACCAAGACTGTACTCTGTGAAAACCAAATCATAAAAGTTCGATACAAATGCATGAAACAATATAAAAGTGTACGCATAATCGTATACGTATATCCGTATAGGTATAATCGTATAATTGTAAACACATGCTCATATAATCATAATCTCGTATGAAATCTCATGCTCGTAAAACCATAATCATGCTGCATGCTCAAGTTCATAAAACATATATAAAAGACTCGCAATCATTCCGTGAAAATAAAATGTCCACTCACAGACTGGCGTAACGCGTATCGCGTTAACCCGTGATCCGGCGGAAAGTCCATCGCCAAACAAACGATCACGAACCCCTGAATAATCACAACGTCCAATATTCAAAGTCATAATCCGACAATACAAATCAAACCACGAGAAACCACCGTTCTCGGAAACAAGAAATCCAAAGTCGACGAATCGTCGAAAATCCGTATATGTATACCACAATACCTCGCTTTACGTTCGGACGCTCAACTCGAAAAACGAACCTCCCCACCGCGATCGGGGCGCGATTTCGAGTCAAACGACATGCAACTTGCCGAAAGTCCAAAAAGTCAACTCTGACCGTTGACCGCCGTCCACGGCGGCGCCACTGTTGACCGGAAAATTTCACGGCGGAGCAACCCTTGTTCCACTCAAAATCACCCACTGAGCAACTTTGTCAACTGCACCAAAGTCCAATTCTCACTCCAACATGGTCAATTTCATGAAAAACCGAATGAACATACAAATTTCAAATCCAAAATTCTCCTTCCACACACAAAATTAGGATCCCATACTTACATGGTAGCTTGTAGGTGAGGAGAGCTTCAAAGCCCACTAAAAATTGCAGCTCAATTCGGTCCAAATCCAAGAACCCGAAATACAAAGTTTTCCCTCCATTTTGGCCGGATTTCTCTTCCAATTCCGGCGAGCCTTGCCGTGAAAGGAGGCCGGAAACACACTCAAGGGACCAAGGCGCGTCTAAAGGGACCAACCCCGTCCCACGGGGTGGCCGGAATCGATCGCCACCGCTAGCCACCGTGGGTACCGACGTGAAACCTCCTCCACCGAGTTGACTCGGTCAACTCGGTCAAACCCCAAAATAGAAAGTCATCCCCTTGCCCAGAATAGCAGGTTACTATATATAGCCTTTCCCAAAACGGAAACTTCATGTTTATCCATTTCGACGAACTTCAAACCCACGTAACTTTCTCGTCGAATATCCGATTCCGATAATTCTCGCGGCCACAAACTCGTCTCGACACATTCTTCCAATATTACCCGAAGTCAAACATATCGGCCAACCGAATAAAAAGTCAACCCTTCAAAGCAACACACATTAAATCGACTAAATAATCAACAAACGGCAAAATTCGCAACTAATTCCTCGTAACTCCAAATCATGCTCCGGAAATTCTCACGAACTCGAAATTAAATTATGAACAACTTCCGTGAAGAAGCCGAAACCAAATTCTCGTCCGGTAATTTAGTCGTTAAGTAGCCCACCATTTAAATCTGAACTTCAAATATTCATAACTAATTCCTCGGTCGTCCAAATAACGATCCGGAACCGCCCACGAACTCGAAATCACACGTAAAACGACTCTCGAGAAGAGACCCAGCTCCAATTCTCGGCCAATAATTAAGTCGTTAATAAGCTCGGCGATTCCAATAACCGTCGGACAACTGCGACTATGCAGTAACTCATCGATCAAGCTGAACATACTGCTGAATCTGGTCTGGGTCGTCACATATTCTATACTAGGGTAAGTGTTTAGGTAAATATGGTGATGAAAGAAAAGCTTAACGTGGGCTCAATTGGTTTATCTAGGGGTGTCGCAACTTATGCGTACAAATGGGATACATGGATATTTGGCGACGTGGTGGAAAATCCTAAATGCCTTTAATCATTTCCAAAATCAAAGTATGTATCAACTTAAAAGCTTTGCAAATTGACATGAGTAAGTTCTAGCATTCTCTAGTTCATTAAAATCTATGGCAAGCAAGCAAATGAGGCATATATAAGCTAGTAGCTACGAAATGGATGTATATTCAATCAAATAAAGAACAGATAGCTCAAAAGCTCACATAGGGTTCATATGATTAAAAACTTATTCAAGCATGCGATTTCTGTACCATGTTTTGCAATTCATATCTACTACATGTTAAAAACGTATAGAATATCTCAATTAGCACAAGAATTTGATGCATGTGATTCATACGCCATATGTGTTCGTATTGGTCCAATTTCATCATTGACTAGTTAAGGGCATCCTAAAGACTCTGAAAAACACTAATTTAGACATAATTAAATTGTAAACCCTTCCCCCACACTTAAACTCTACATTGCCCTCAATGTACTAAAGTAAAAGTATAGAATTAAACATGGAGTATAGGATCTACGAAAATTCTAATTTAAAATGCAAAAGCCATTAAATTAATTAAAAGGAGGAGAAGAAAAAAAATATGTTGCCGTCTTCTCCATTGGGTTGCCTCCCAATGAGCGCTCATTTTACGTCTATAGCTTAGACGTGATGCATCATTTTGCTTTCGAGATGGCCGGTTCTTGGAGTTGCATCTCCACCACGTTATGCTCCGCAAATGCCTCAAAATAGGGCTTCAAGCGATGGCCATTTACTTTGAACTCACTGCCCTTGTCAATTGATCGAATGAGAACTGCTCCATGAGGCAAAATTTGAGCAACTATGAATGGCCCCATCCATCGAGAGCGAAGCTTTCCCGGAAAGAGCTTAAGTCTTGAATTGAAAAGCAATACTTTCTGCCCAACTTCAAAACTCTTCCCGCGAATCATCTTATCATGGATATTTTTCGTCTTCTCTTTGTAAATCCACGCATTGTCGAAAGCATCATTTCTGATCTCTTCAAGTTCACAAAGTTGTAGCTTTCGATGCAAACCTGCTGCATCTCGATCGATGTTGAATTTCTTCACGGCCCACCATGCCTTGTGCTCCAATTCAACCGGAAGATGGCACGATTTCCCATAAATTAATCGGAAAGGTGACATACCAATGGGGGTCTTGTAGGCAGTCCTGTAAGCCCACAATGCATCATCTAAGCACTGACTCCAATCTTTCCGGTTTGGGCGGACGGTTCGTTCCAAAATCTTCTTTATCTCACGGTTGGAAACTTCAGCCATTCCATTTGTTTGAGGGTGGTATGGTGTGGAAACCTTGTGTTTTACGCCATACTTCCTCATCAATGCTTCCACCGTGCGGTTTCAAAAATGACTTCCTCCATCGCTAATTAGAACTCGTGGCATTCCAAATCTACTAAAAATGTTAGTTCGTAGGAAATCTGCAACAACTCGCGAATCATTAGTACGGGTGGCATTTGCCTCCACCCATTTTGAAACATAATCTACTGCGAGTAAAATATACGTATAACCATTGGAGGGAGGAAATGGTCCCATAAAATCAATACCCCACACATCAAAAATCTCGACATTAAATATGTAGTGTTGTGGCATCTGATCTCTAGGTCCTAAATTACCGAATCTCTGGCACTTATCACATGTAGCACAAAATGCATGAGCATCGCGAAATAAACTAGGCCAAAAGAAACCGCAATCTAAAATCTTAAGGGCAGTCCTCCTCGAACCAAAATGTCCCCCACATGCTTCATTGTGACAAAAGTCTAGAATAGGCTTAAATTCACTATCTGGGATACATCTCCTAATCACTAAATCGGAGCATTGTTTCCATAAATAAGGCTCATCCCAGATAAAAGTTCTAGCATTATGTTTAAGTTTGTCACGCTGAAATTTATGCATGGTAGATGGAAACTCACCGGTAACTAAGTAATTAACGATATCTGCATACCATGGAGTTTGCGAAACAGTTACCTCAATTCCGAAGAGCTTTTCATCCGGAAAAGTTTCCTCAATTTCAACAGTCTCATTCTCACCTATCAAGCGTGATAGGTGGTCAGCGACAACATTTTCTACTCCCTTCTTATCCTTGATTTCGATGTTGAATTCTTGGAGTAGAAGTATCCATCTAATAAGCCTTGGTTTTGCGTCCTTTTTTAGCATTAGGTACTTCAAAGCTGCATGATCAGTATACACAGTTACTTTAGTTTGAAGTAAATAAGACCGAAATTTATCTAAAGCAAAAACCACTGCAAGAAACTCCTTCTCGGTGGTGGTATAATTTCTTTGAGCTTCATCAAGCGTCCGAGAGGCGTAATAAATTACAAAAGGCTTCTTGTCCTTCTGCTGACCCAAAACAGCTCCTACGGCATAATCCGAGGCGTCACACATGAGTTCAAATGGTAGAGACCAATCAGGGCTGCTCAAAACAGGAGCGCTCATGAGAAGTTCCTTCAACTTGTTGAAGGCAGCGTTGCATTCCTCGTCAAATATGAACGGAGTCTCCTTTTGCAGCAATTTACACAATGGGCGAGAGATGTGGGAAAAATCTTTGATAAACCTTCGATAAAATCCTGCGTGTCCAAGAAAAGAACGTATCTCTCTAACCGAAGTTGGAGAGGGTAAGTGACGCACAAGATCTACTTTGGATTTATCAACTTCTAATCCTTTTTCAGAAATAATATGACCTAACACGATCCCTTGTGTAACCATGAAATGGCACTTCTCCCAATTAAGCACCAAGTTGGTTTCAACGCATCTTTGTAAAATAGTTTCTAAATTGTTTAAACATGCATCGAAATCATTCCCAAATACACTAAAATCGTCCATGAATACTTCAATAATTTTTTCAATGTAATCTGAAAAAATTGAGAGCATGCAGCGTTGAAATGTACCTGGTGCATTACATAATCCAAATGGCATTCGGCGGTATGCAAACGTTCTGAAAGGGCATGTGAACGTTGTCTTTTCTTGATCTTCCTCCGCAATGCTAATTTGGTTGTAGCCGGAGTATCCGTCGAGAAAACAGTAGAATGCATGGCCGGCTAACCTTTCCAGCATTTGATCAATGAACGGTAATGGAAAATGATCCTTGCGAGTTGCGGCGTTGAGCCTCCTGTAATCAATGCACACACGGTGTCCAGTGATTGTCCTTTGTGGCACGAGTTCATTCTCCATATTTTCGACGACGGTGATTCCAGATTTCTTAGGTACAACCTGCACAGGGGAAACCCAACGGCTATCAGAAATAGGGTAAATAACTCCACAGTCCATGAGTTTAATTACCTCCTTTTTTACCACCTCCATCATGGGAGGGTGGAGCCGACGTTGTGCTTCCCTTGTAGGCTTGGTGCCTTCTTCTAGGAAAATCCGATACACATATGTTGCTGGATTAATTCTCTTTATATCCGCAAGCGTCCAACCTATTGCGGTTTTGTACCTCTTAAGTACACTCACGAGTTTCTTTTCCTGCTCCTCCTCTAACGCAGACGAAATAATTACCGGCAAGGTTTCATGCTCGCCCAAGTACGCATACTTTAGATGATCCGGTAATAGCTTGAGTTCTAAAACTGGAGCTTCTACGATGGAGGGAACAATTTTGTTAATACCAAAAGTAATTGGTAAAGGGGGAGAAAAACTTACTTTTCGTGGTGCGTTAGTTAGAACCATGGCCATTTCTTGAATTTGAGGCGTAAGCTCTATTAAGGCCTCGAAAAGGGCGTCATCCCCGAGTTGGATGGCCATGTCGAGTTCATCATCATTGATGGTGTCAAGGTGGCCTTGTGCTAAGGTATCTACGAGATCATATGTTGAGACGGAAGCCACACTTGACATCGGAAATTTCATCCCGTCTAATATGTTGAACTCGATTCTTTCTCCATCAATCTCCATGGAGAAAGTTCCCTGATAAACATCTACCTTCGTTCTTCAAGTCCGCATAAAGGGTCGTCCAAGAAGCAATGGCGTGGTGTTCAAAGGACTCTCCTCCATGTCAACGATATAAAAATCCGCTGGAAAAATCAGGTTGTTGACTTGTACAAGAACGTCTTCTACGTATCCCCTTGGATACTTGTGTGTACGATCGGCTAGTTGGATGACAACACCGTCTTGCTTGAGATCCCCAAGCTCCATTGACTTGTAGAGGTAGTAAGGCATGACGTTGATGGAGGCTCCAAGATCAAGCATTACGTCTTCGAAGTGTTTGTCACAAATTACGCAGGGAACTGCAAAACTCCCTGGATCCTTCAGTTTTGGGGGTAGCCGTTGTTGCAAAACCGCCGAAACGGTTGCATTCACCTTCACAACCTCCTTCTCTCGTGTTTGCCTCCTCTGTGTGCATAATTCTTTTAGAAACTTCGCGTATATTGGCACTTGTTTTATGCACTCGATCAAGGGCAAATTCACTTGCACCTTTCGAAAGATGTCCAAGATATCTTCATATTGATCATATTTCTTCTTTGATTTTAATAATCTGCTAGGGAAAGGTGCAACAGCAAACGGAGAATTAGTAATAACCGTATTTGAAGGAATAGGGCTTTTACCTTTGATTGGGGTGGGTTGTGGAGAAGATTGTGCCTTGGTGACAATAGGTGTCACCTTCTTCTTTTCGGCTCCTTGAGCTGCCGAATCGATCTCATCTTCCTCCTCTTGAGTGATGTCTTTGATAGTTACGTTATCGAGATGAGATCTCTTGGTCTTTGGTTCTTCTAGTATCTTCCCACTCCTTGTGACAATGGCATTCACATTTCGTTGATTAGGAGTGGTTTGAGGTGGAAGCCGACCGGTTTCTTTGATTTGTCCCATGAAATCAACAAGTTGGCCAAGTTGCTTCTTCACTTCGGTGATGTCTCAACCATGAGAATCCAATGTCTCCTTGGTCTTCGATTGTCCATCAAGGAGAACTTGTGTGGAGGCTGAAAGTTGTGACAACATCTTGTCATAATCCGGATTTGTGAAGGGTTGAGATGAAGAACCATGCTGCATCGGTGGCCTAGGCTGAAATGGAGGGCGTTGGTAGCTTTGTTGAGGTATCGGAGGATTCAAAGTTCCCTCATTGCTGCTCCATCGAAAGCCTGGATGATCTCGGTTGCCGAAATTGTTGTAGTTGTTGTATCGTTGGCCTCCTTGATATCCACCGATGGCGTTAGCGTGCTCCATTTCGCTAGCTTGCTCTGGCGCTTGAGGGCATTGGTCATTATGGTGACCTTGTACTTGACATATGCCACAAACAGGTTCATGAGTTGCTTTGGCTCTTGTCGTTTCGAGCTCTAAAACCTTCTCTAGCATATGAGCTAGTTTGTCGTATTTTTCATCCGCGTCGGTTTTAGAACTAACTTCGCCGACTGCTCTTCTGTTGGACATTCCATACTGTGCATCGTTGTTCGCCCGATTCTCTAGAAGAGTTCTAGCTTCGGTTTCGTTTAAGTCCATGAATGCACCGGTAGCTGCTGCATCGAGCAATTCCCTATCGATCGCCTTGAGACCATCATAAAAGTAATTCATGAGATTGGTCTCAGAAAATCCATGAGATGGGCAGGTGGCACACAAAACTTTGAATCGGTCATAATATTGGCCGAAAGTCTCGTCCGATTTCTGTGTAATGCCAGTGATTTGCTTCCTTAAGACGGTGATCTTTGAGGCCGGGAAGTACTTCGCCAGGAACATGTCCGCAAGTTGCTTCCATGTGGTAATATGGTTCGGCGGTAGTTCCATGAGCCAAGACTCGGCCCTGTCGGTTAGGGTGAATGGGAATGCTTTAAGCTTGAAGAGCTCCGTATCAGCATCGGCTGGCTTCATGCTGTTACAAACAAATTGGAATTGTTTGAGGTGCTTATTCGGATCTTCATTTGAAAGTCCGTGAAAAATGGGCAGTCGGTGGAGGAAACCACTCTTCAGCTCGATGTCCTTCACGTTTTCCCCCGGTGGTGGAAAAGCAATGCTTGAAGGCCCGCTGCTCCATTCGGTTGAGCAGGTGCGCTGACGAAGGGATTGTCCTGCATTGGCCATATTGACTTCTTGTGCTTCCGGCTCTGAATTATGATCAGTTGATGAATGTGAAGAATCGGAACCTTCCTCAATAATGGGTTAATCCAGCGGTTCTGATTGAGCTCTAAGTCTAGCTATCCTCTCTGCGATTTCCTCAAACTTTGTTTTAGATGGTCCAGGATTCTGATCGGACATTCATTAGCCTGAGCATCCACCAAAGACCAAGTGTTAGTATCAAAAAAGAATATGTAATGAATATAGAGATACTAACCAAAAAACGTAAAACATATAAAGAAAACAAAGCGAAACAAATAACAAATAAAATAGTAAAACTACCAAAACAACTATAAAAACTCACAAATACTTAAAAACTATTAAAACATACAAAATGTATGAAGTTTAAGACACTAAATGTAATTTACTAAGTATTGCAAATGATCTAATCAATTTAAGGGCTATGCAAATGAATGTAATGAACTAAGACACACGTTTTCTGCAAATTAACACTATATAATGTAAAAGCTTTGAATTTAGTTAGAACATATATAAACATGGTTCAAATGAAAGCAAACAATAATTCACATTGAATTTATGCACAACACATTCTCATTAAATAAAATGCATCAAACAACAATCCTATGTGAAAAATGGAGTGAATGCATAAGAGAAATTGTTAGAACCTGCAGAAAACACACGAGTTACGTGCTTAAAATATGAATGCAAAGAATGACCTCTTCTTCGGTCTTATGTCCCGAACTTCACTTAGGTTAGGGTACTCGGTAGTGAAATCCAAGCATCATAAAGCTTTAGAGAGGTTATGCAAGCTAAATGTAACGTTTTGTTAGTCCTTTACAGATTTTAATGCAAAAAGAAAAACACACAAATTTGAGATTTTAATGCAAAAAGAAAAACACACAAATTTGACTAAGTATTATTTATTTTCCTTTGGCCCCGATGGTACGTGGTGCAGAGGCTCTCCACTGTGCAATGGGTCTCGTTCATCAAAAGATGAAGTCTGATTCCAAGAGGTATAAGCATGCATAATCCTATATACCATCCTTTAAAGGATTATGTCGTATTTATTAAGTTCATGTATTGTCCGTATTTATATGCACTTATGATTTACAGAGAGTACTCAAAATGATCATTCGGTAAATTTCTTGGACGTGCGGCCCGCGCGAAAATGTATACTGACTCTCGCTAATTCAGCTTAGTTACGTTTAGAAATGGCAAGTAGGGATAGAGATAACGCGAGAGGTAAGGACTAATATTTAGAACAACCTGAGGCTAACTCGTAAGAGTATATACTCCATTGTTGTTCTTAGAGACACCCCGAGGCTAACCAGTTATGGTATATACTCCAATGGTGTTCTATTGCTTAGATCCGAAACCCGGCAGCAATCATAAACCCACTCACCATATCCAACAATCAGCCAAATTTTTGAGATAGTATATAATCTCAAGTCCTTAGTAAACTCCGCCCACAACCTCATGCCCATAACTTCACTTAGGTTATGGCGTGTGGTGATGAAATCCACACTTCATGAGGGGTTAAGGAGATAAACCAGAAAAAGAGGCACCTCCCTATTCCAAAGAACGAAACTTAATAACCAATACTCGTACTCAATGTAAATCAATTTAAGTGCGTCTACGAATTGAGTGCGCCTAAGATTTAAAAGGAATACACGATTTAGTTATTGAGTAAATCTCTTGTCCGTGCGGCCCACGCGAAAATGTATACTAACTATCGTTAATTCTCGTAATTGTTGGAAATGACCAGTTGGGATAGATGTAACGCAAGAGGTGAGAACTAATTTCTGGGAACAACCTGAGGCTAACTCGTAAGAGTATATACTCCATTGTTGTTCTTAGAAACACTCCGAGGCTTACTCGTAAGAGTATGTACTCCAATGGTGTTCTGTTTTCTTAGTTCAAAACCAGTCACCATTCATAACCCTTCTAGACATCATGACCAATTATTACTCGAAATCACAAGATAGTATACAATCTCAAATGTTTGTAAACTCCGCCCACAACCTCATGCCCATAACTTCACTTAGGTTATGGCGTGTGGTGATGAAATCCACACTTCATGAAGGGTTAAGGAGATAGACAAACAAAAGAGGCACCTCCCTATTCCATAGAGATTTATTTAATAACTAAGTGCGAGTACTCAAATTAAATCAAAGACTATCCTTTAACATGAAAATAAATTATGCAAGTGTAAATACGAAGTGTAATTAAATTCATATAAGTAATAAGTAAGAATTGTAAACATGTATGTAAATTTCTACAAGTGTAAACAAGTATGTATTTCGAAAATTATAGACATGCTTTTAATTACATATGTACAACGAAATCATACAAAAACTTTATAATTCCCTGACAACGGCGCCAAAAATTGATACGCGCAAAACATGCATTTAACGTTAACACAAAGTAGACCCTAAAAACACAGTTCACACGTAAAGCAATTTAAAACCCTTATTTTGTCATTATAATATTGGCGAGTAGGGATCGTTCTATCCGGGGAATTAAAGGGCGCATGCATGGTTTCGTTAAAGCAGAAATCTAAAGGTTTGGGGGGGATTGGAAATTGGTTAATTAATCTACGAAATTAAAGTACAAAAACATGCAAACACAACAAGAACTCCTAGACTTCTAACATGTTTTACTCATAGACAAGTTTAACAATCAAGAACCCTTAAAGTCTAATTATGCTTACTAAAAATAAGAAGTTACACTACTAATTACAAGTGATCATCTCATCTTATCAACCTTACTCTTTTTCATGCCTAAATACTCTAAGTAAGCTGCGAAATTTATAACTTCCAACTAAATATACATGCTTGATATTTGAGTAGGAATGCAACTTAGCGTCTAAACACCCTACACAAAGTACGATCATCGAAACATGCGAAAGAGAGGGACTTAGCGTATTATCTAACACATGCTTTCGAAGCTTTAAGATTGTATCAAACATGCATAAAAGGCTTGAAATTATAAACACATGCAATTTACGAAAAGACTTAAGAACATATAACTCAAATCCAAACTTGTTCTTCATTAAATACATCAAAGTGATCCAATACAAAGCAAAAGACAAGAGATTGAAGATCATGGTTACACTTTTTGTCTTGAATTCTTGATGACTTCTTGAAGGTGGTTCTCATTCACAAGGGACTTAGCGTATTGTGAATGATCCGATGGCTTCGGAGGCTGGAATGCTTCGGCTTGGAGATGATCCTTGAAGTGTTTATGGAGGAGAGGTATTTGTGTAGAGCTTTGGCTTGTAAAATGGGAGATGATCTGTTTTATGGCTGGCCTCCCTCTTATATATAGGCAAAGGAATTGCTCACTCTCTCTTCCACCTTGCCTCTTTCATTAAATGCTAGTAATAATCACCAAGGCAGGTCACTCCCTTAGTCATCACTTGTGATCATCACAAACAAGAGTCATTAAGCCTTGTCACACCTTTAGTCACCATTGTGATGATCAAAAGCAAGAGTCACCAAGTCTTGTCACCCTTTGTGATGATCACAAAGCAAGAGTCACCAAGCCTAGTCACAAAGCTTGACAACTTTGACTTTTCCTCTTCCCCAAGTTGCTTCCATGCCAAAATTAATGGGCTTGGGCTGGTTTTTGGGCCGAAACAAACTTTGAGAAATGGGCCCAAAAAATGCTTTTTGGGCCGGACCATTCCCAGTGGTCCAAAATCGCAAAATCGCCGAAATTCCTCCGAATTGCGCCGTTATTCATCTCCACCGTAAATAACCTCAAAATAACAAACTAAATAAGAAAAACATAAAAACTAAGATTATAACATAGCTAAACGTAAAGGGAAATGCGTTAAGAATCGAGCATAAAATGCGTATATCAGAAAGGCCAAGATGTTTTAGGATCTGTCGCACCTTACGATGAGTGGTAGGAAGACGATGACCGGGGGGCAACAACGAACCAGACCACTTCAGCCAATCATCAACAGCCTTCACACTCATTTTGTTCTCCACTTTGAGCTTCATTACTCCCATAACACTTTCGAGAACAGTCTTATTACACCCGTTGTACAACAGGGTCTGTTGGAAGGCAATGAGATTGTTGTACTTGTCCATACCAGCAGTGTTGACAGCTGTAGGTAATTGCTGGACTGGCTCAATATGAGGGAAGTCTCTAATGGCGGGAGGGATATCCGGTGCTTGAGCAAATATACCGCTCTCATGAGGAAACATATCGTTGATCAACTTTGTTGTTGGATCATTGGATGTACTGCCACTCTCAAAAAATTGTCCGTGATCATGTTGACCAACTGATGAGCTCTCACCGTGATAAATCCAACATGTGTACTTATCCCCAAACCCGTTTTTCTTCAAGTGCTCCAATACTTTATCAATGTGAAAACGATATCGCTCGCTGCGACACTGACATTTCGTACACGGACAATAATGAATTGTCATCCCTCCACAATTAACCTTCACATATTCCACAAAACTTCTAATTCCATGGTGATATCTTACATCCCATCTTGGAAGACACATCCAACTCTTGTCCATCCTGAAAATTATAACTCCATGTATATATACGTACCCATGATCTTATTAATTAAAATTTCATAGCTAGATATAAATATTTATTATTATAATTCTCATAATTTTAATATATATATACACACACGTACACCCTAACTATATATATATATATATATATACGATCACAAAAATCTAAATATATATATAACCATGCACGTACGTACACTAGCTAGCTAGCTATAATTAATCCTATATATAATAATCACAATATATATATATATAATGTAATATATTAATTAAATAAATTAATCACCCTAGCTAGCTAGCTATATATATTCACAATAATCAAAATTAACAACAATTAATATATATTTACGATCAATCACGTACTCAAAATCAACCATCGATCAATTACTCAAACTCAAGAATCAATTAATTAATTAACTCGATCGATCGATCGATCAATATATATATATATATATATATATTCAAAATCAATATCGATCAATTCAACAAATTAAAGCAATTAATACATGCATGCACAACACATATATATATTAAGCACACGTACCTATATATATAATGCATGCATGAATCATCACGAACTCATTCTCGACATCACCTAAAGATCGATTTCAGAGCATTTTCAGAAAAAAGGGAAATTTTTTTGAATGACAGATCGAGCTGCTGCCCAGATCTGAAATAAGAAACTATAGCCGACGATAGAAAAAATCGTTGCTAATAGTCAAAAAAATCGTCTATAACCGACGACAAGAAAATCTCGACGGTCAAAAAACTATAACTGACGAGATAATCCTGTCGTCGGTTATAGTTTACTATAACCGACGAGAACCCTTCTCGTCGGTCTTTTTTTGAGGAATTCGTCGGGTATACTACTTCTGCTGGTAGTGTGTGGTTCGAATGGGAGGGAAGGAAGTTGGTGGTTGAAACAGGTGGTGGAATAGGGCTAGGAGGGTTTGGATAGGGGTATGTGGGATAGATGGTTGGGGAACAAAGAGGTTATGGGTGAGCTGATTCAGGTGTTTCTCTCGAATAATGGATAAAGTGGATTTGGAGTATGGAATGGGTCTTCTGCTATTAATACCATATAGGACATGAAATTGGTTTCCACTTTGGAATGACATGACCTTATCTAGAAAATATCATGCAATGAGGCCTAATGTATCCAACCATTAGGCTCCAAGTAAAAAACTCACAGTCCACCACTTCCATAAGCAAGAAGGAACTGGTGAACTTATAAATTTGGATCTGCACTTCCACTGGATCGAACATGCCCATTAGTAAGAGATTCTTCCATCCGTAGCATTAAATTTCAAGTGGCTGGGCCGAGATGCCCTAATACTCAATCGGGCCGTTACTGTTGGGCTTAGGAAATTAGTGGCAACTCCACAATCCATAAAAATATTGACCTTTGACCCTAATATCTGACCCTCGAAAAGCATCATCTCACTTAAGTAGATGACCATCAGTGTCAGACGGCGATGCTTTAGACTCCTCTTTGTCGATCTCTTCCTCTAGTCCTAGGCACTACCAAGACATGCTTCTTGCATTTATGAGTGGGTGAACATTATTCATCACAGTGCCAACACTCATTCTTATTGGGTTTTGCACGTTGTTCATCCA
The DNA here is from genome assembly GCA_946800695.1 of Geum urbanum. NCBI lineage: Eukaryota > Viridiplantae > Streptophyta > Magnoliopsida > Rosales > Rosaceae > Geum > Geum urbanum. The sequence goes on along the minus strand of OX327009.1, from coordinate 23,413,484 downwards.
CTATAAAAAAATGGTGGAGACCGCCAAATTTGGGTTGGGATGTGTAACAGGTAGGGTATTAGTGGTAGTGACTATGGTGGAGGTTTGGGTAGGGTTTGATTTGACTATTTAGAATCATGAGGAAGAATGGGTTGGTCGGTTTGCCCTGAGCTCCACTAATTTGGCTTTATGTCGTCGTGCTAATTTTTGATTGGCCTCCAATGTGTGGGGTTTTAGGACTTGGACATCATGGCAAATCTACGGCTCAAGTCCTTCGGCAAAAATGGGAAGTAAATCGGTGTCGCTCCAATCGACAACTCGACAAAAAATTTTGGTGAAGGTGGTGATATAGGAACCCGATTGTTGGAGATGAGACATGGTAGCTTTCATTTCTGACTACTATTCCTGCCAAAGTGTTCGAGAAAATGGACAACGAAATGCTCATAAGTTAGATATGAGTTTCGTTGTTCCAGAGAGTTCATCTAAATGCTAGCATCTGGACCAAAGTGAGAGGCCACGGTGATGACCTTTTCAAGTGCTGGGATACGCTAAACTCTCAAATATCTTTCTGCCATGGCTAGCCATCTTACAGCATCTTCACCGTTGAAGTGGGAAGCTTAGATTTCAAAAGTTTAAAGGCACTTATATCTAGGTATAAGGAAGTAGTAGGTAGGGATGTGAAAGGGCAAGTGAAGCTAAGGAGGAAGGTAAGAAAAATTGGTAGTGGTGGTCATGGGCAAAGCACTTGCTAGCAGGGAAGCCGGTTAAACACTATATTTATCCCGGATGTTTTGTGAACGGTGTAAAGTTCCATTCATTGGCCCGAGACGAAGGAAGAAGAACACAAAACAGTGGGGTAGCCGTTGGGAAAGACAATGATCTATATTACGGGGCTATTGTATACGTGGTTCAGCTATGTTACGGGAATGATGTCAACGTTTTCCTATTCAAGTGCAGATGGTTCAAGCGTACAAAGGAAGACCTGGGACTATTATCAGTCGATACAAACTCGCACTGGTATGAGGATGAGCCTTTCGCTCTGGCCACCTTAGTTCGGCAGGTGTTCTATCTCGACGATCCGAAAGCCGGTGAAGGGTGGAAAATAGTGAACCATATCTCTCACCGAGGAATATGGAATACAGAGACAATTGAAGGGACACCGGCGACGACTGAAGATGCTGCTGAACCAGAAAGAGACATTCCTGCCTATCAAGAGCCTAATATTTCTATGGTCCACTCCGATATAATGGACCTGGTTCAAGATGGTGAACGATTACCCATGCCTGATGGTTGTACAGATCTAACTGAAGATGAGATTATCGATGAGGTAGATGAAGAAGACGAGCAGGAAGAGGACGCGGACGAGGACTCAGGTTATTCGTCGGACGATGTTGAGTACGATGACGAGGATGAGCCGTCTACTAACGGGGATGAGGACGATGATGATTATGACGAAGAGTACGGTCATACGATGAGGGAGATTAATTGGTAATTAATTACTGTAATTATTGTAATATATATATATGATCGATGCCGGTTTACGGTAAGAAATTAATCTGAATTATATATCCTGGCCAACGGAGAAATTAATAAATATTGGCGCCAAATCTCAATCTCATATAAAACGTACCCTAGCTAAATCCTTGACCCTAGCCGGCCTAAATCTAGCAGTTTGATCGGATCGATTGATAATTGAACGGACACGTACACAAATGACCGGGGACGACCTAAACCGTAATCCCTAAGGCCCTAACCCCTGAAATCGGGGTCTATGCACCTGGACGACGGATAATGGTCATTATCCGTCGTCCAGGTGCACACTAGGACGACGGAGAATGGTCATTCTCCGTCGTCCAAGTTCACAAACCCTAAACCCTAAACAGTAAGGCCCTAACCCTTGAATTCCGGGTCTATACACCTGGACGACGGAGAACGTCATTCTCCGTCGTCCAGGTTCTAACCTGGACGACGGGTAACTTCATATCCGTCGTCCAGGTATAAACCTGGACGACAGAAACGCTCAAATCCGTTGTCCAGGTGCAGATATCGTAATTTTTTCTAAGACAACGACCATCTAGACCTTCTTCCAATGCATTTTCTTTTCATCAAGACTTTAGAGTAAACAATTCTTGGTGTGTGAGCTTCGACGGTTCGAAAATCGGAGTTGCGAAATGCCTTGTATCCACGTTTCCGGTTTGTGAAATTATCGGTTTTGCGGTTGACTGTGCCGATCAAACCCTTCCCGAACTTATTATTTTATGGTCCTTTGAAGACAATTATATATGATGTTACGACGAACATATCCAACGGTTGTTTTGTCCAAATTCAATTTCGTTAATACTCTGCTACAAATGAGCGTCTACTCATGAACACTGAAGTCGTAAAGATTAGTCGATACTTAACATGTTTCAATACGTAAAATTAATCGGCGGTTCAAATTTGACTGTTCATATATACGATGCGTTCATCGATATTGTACGACTATTTCACTCGAATGACAAATCGCTAAATTCCTAGCGAATTTTTTTTTTAATTTTTTTTTACGTAATATGAACGTTCACCTGGACGACGGAAAATGACCATCTCCGTCGTCCAGGTTCAAAAATCATGGCGGTTCAAATTTTTTTTTGTTTAATTTTTTCATGTAATTTTCACTTGGACGACGGAAACTTACCATCTCCGTCGTCCAAGTCCAAAATTATGGCGGTTCAATTTACCGCTTCCGTTTTCGGCACCACTTGAATTTTCACTTAGACGACGGAGAATTCATTCTCCGTCGTCTAAGTCCAATTCCATGGCGGTTCAAAATGTCCTGCCCCTTAATTACGCGCCGTTTCAAAATTTTGAAACCGCCACCTGGACGACGGAGAACACTGTTTCCGTCGTCCAAGTGCACTTAGACGACGGAGAATAGTGCTCCGTCGTCTAAGTGAAACTCTATAAATAGAGTACGGCTCATCTTCTTTTCCTCATCCCTTACAATTCTCTCCATCTCTCCTCTCCTCTCTCTCTCAATCTCATTCCGGCAATATTCTCCTCCGACGACGACGCTCCGACGATACAACTCCGGCGTGGTTCGATTCCTCCTCTCCGACGACACAACTCCGGCGAAATTCCCGAAAACTCCGATTCGGTAAATTTCTATTTTTCCCTTATTTAAATAATTTTCATTTTATTAATTAATTAAATTCTAAATATAATTAATTAGTAGAAATTAATTTAGTAATTAGTTTTAAATATTTAATAAATGATTAATTGTTGTTATTAATTAATTAAATCATAATTATTGTTATTTAATACTAATTAAATGAATAATTGTAAATTTGTTGTTATTAATTAAATAAATAAATAATTATTGTTATTAATTAATTAAATAAATAATTATTGTTATTAATTAATTAAATAAATAATTATTGTTATTAATTAATTAAATGGTTAATTATTGCATGCTAAATGGAAAATAAATTATTCCATGTAATTACGTGTATTTTTTAGTAAATTAATTAGTAGTACGTGTTCGATTTAAATTTAGTACATAGGCTTGGTGTAATTAAGTCGCACTCTTTGGAATAGATGGCGCCTCTTTTCCTTGCTTATCTCCTTAACCCCTCGTGATGTGTGGATTTCATCACCGCACACCATAACCTAAGTGAAGTTATGGACACGAGGTTGATGGCGGAGTTTGCAAAGGACTTGAGGGAGTGTAAATTTTCGAAAAATTGGCCGAATGTCGGACATGGTGTCTAGAAACGGGTTATGACTGGTGACAGGATTTGGACTAAGAAAGACTTTTGTCGAAATTAGTCCTGCCTCTCGCGTTATCTCTATCCCTAACTGGCCATGTTTTTCGATTTAACCAAGGCTGATTAATTGAAAATTTACACTTTATCGCGCGGGTCGCACGTCCATTGAACGACCGAAAATGCCAAGGTAGTGTACTCTATTTAAATCTTAAACGTACTTAATTAATTACCTAATGTAAATTTTTAAGTTGTAATTATTATGGTAAGTAGGTATTTTAACCCCGTACTCTTAGGTTTAAATGGCTCCGCCAAAGACGACATCCGGCAAGAAGAAAGCCCAACAAGAGGCAGAAGATGCCATGCTCCGCCGCTTGGCGGACCAAGTCGGTTGGGAATTACCACCGGAGGGCAACGACGCTCTCAATCTGGACGGATCATCTAGTCCATCCGTAGCGCCCTCTGGGGAAATTCCCGCTCCCCCATTCATCTCGAGCGGTGATGACGTCGACCCCTTCCAATCTCCGACGCCCGGTACCCATTCAACGGGAAGTACTCAGGCGTCCTCGACCGCCGAATCAATCATGTACAGCGCCCGCCGTAGGCAAATGAGGGCCCCCACTGACCCGGAACCGAAAAGGACTCGGGGTCTCGGTAAAGGGGGCAAAGCGGAGCGTATTTGCAAGGCGACCGGTAAAAAGATCGACTTGCCGTACGACGAATTCACCGGTGGCCCTCCCACAGCTCAGCTAGCAAGTCTCTCGGCGCATGGGATATGGTCAATCATCCGTAACCGGGTTCGTATCACTGCCCCTACTTGGAAGGAGGCGCCGGATCATGAGAAGGCGAAAGTCTTCAAAGATCTTTCGGTACGTAATACGTTCAATTTAGTTATTATATAATATTGTTAATCTCGGCCTAAAATTTCATAATATATACGATTATAATTTTCTATTTATTTTTGATAGGAACAATTTGACGTGGATCCGACACCGGCTATGTTGAGGCATATCAATCAAACCGCCAACTCCATCTACAAAGATTGGAAGTACAGGCTCCATAAGTACTTCAAAGATGTCGGTCCCGTGCCTCCCCCGGTAGAGCTCCAAGGGGAGAGAGAAGATGAGTGGGAGTGGTTGTGTAACCACTTTGCCGATGAACAATTTAAGGTATTAATTTATTTTTTTTATTTCAATTAAGATAATTGAATTATTTAAATTGTAGTTATTCATTTTTTAATGATTTAATTATGTTGTGTAACAGAAATTCTCCAGTGTCAACAAAGCCAACCGGGGGAAGAAGGAGAAACACCATACTACCGGGGCCAAGAAGTTCATTCAAATTGCCAAGGAGCACAAGGATAAGGGTTCCAAACACCCTTATCTTGATGCAAGCGTAAGCGCGTACGTGACGCCAGGGCTCGATAATGAAGCGAGTCAATGCGGCGTAAGTGATATATATATATATATATATGTGCTTTTAATTATAGTAATTATTATTTAAATATGATTTCATTATAATAAATTAATTATTCTTTTGTAGGCAAGGGCGATAGAGCGTGCGCATGAAGAGTTGGCCAACACTCAGCTTGCGTTCCCAGATGTGCCGCCGGAAGACCTGCCTCCTCTATCCTTAGAGAGCCAAATTGCAATCGCGGATGAGGTCTACGGTCGTAGAGCTGGCAAGGAGGTTAGGCACTTTGGGCCTAGGGTGGTACGAGATTTGTCGACGACCTCCGGCTCATCATCTACGGGAGGTTCGAGGCAGCGGAGAAGGAGTCAGGCTGCGGCCGTCGAAGCAGCCATTCAAGAGGCTCGACTGGCACGAGAGGAGAATGAGTCAATGCGGCAAAGACTTGACGAACAACAAGCACAAATAGCCCAACTCATCGCCCTCATGGAACAAAATCGAGAAGTATGTCAACCTCCTCCGAACCCACACCCCGACGACAACGACCCGGCTGGAGGCGGAGGACTCGACGGCGCATCTGCTCCTCCAGTGTATTAGCTAGCTAGTAGTATATTATCTCGTTTCTTTCCGCATTCCGAACAATATTTTAATTTTTAATTTATGGGTTTTTTCGTATGTACAAATTAATTTACTTTGATTATTTAATAATTAAGTTATTAATTAATATTCAAAATTTAGTTTATTTATTTAATTTTAGCATTTTTCATTATTTAAATTAAAATAATAATAAATTAAATTAATAATATTTAATTTCAATTTATTTTTTTAAAAAAATTAAATATTCACTTGGACGACGGAGATTATGTTCTCCGTCGTCCAGGTGCAGAACCCTAAACCTAACCCTAAACCCCTAAACCCCTAACCCCTAACCCCTAAACCCTAAACCCTGTCGTTCTCCGTCGTCCAGGTGTTCACCTGGACGACGGAGACTTAGTTATCCGTCGTCCAGGTGGACACCTGAACGACGGAGATTGTTAGCTTCTCCGTGGCCCATGTATGCACCTGGACGACGGATTACTATTTATCCGTCGTCCAGGTGGCTACCTGGGCCACGGACAAACGAACAATGTCCGTGGCCCAGGTGTTCACCTGGACGACGGAGACTTAGAGTTTCCGTCGTCCAGGTGGCTACCTGGGCCACGGATAATGTCCGAGGTCTAAGTTCACTTGGACGACGGATCACTAAATCTTCGTCGTCCAGGTGCTTGGACGACAGCACTTGGATCACGGACCTTGGACGACGGAGTTTCCGTCGTCTAAGTACTTAGACGACGGAAAACTGCACCTAGACGACGGAAATGGTCCGTGGTCTAGGTGCAATTTTCTTGTAGTGGCAGATCTACTGATGAAGGGGTGGTTGGTTGAATGCTAGGAGATGGTGAGGAAGAAGAAGGTGTAAAGGGTGGTGATGGAGGTGGTGGTGGGATATTGGACATTGGGAGGGATGAGATATGGGTTTGGGGGAAGTGCATGCATGAACAACTATCTTTGCTCTGAATACGAATGCGAAAATGATAGAGAAAAACAACTAGAGAAAGATAAAGGCAGAGAAAGAAAGTAAAATAAGAGAGGAAAGGAAATGAATTTTCATATATTTGATCGATGCCAATAACTTCTTAGTTCTCAACTATACATATAGTAGCTACATATAATGACAAAATACAACTTGGGCCATTCATATGGGTTAAACATTATTTGGGCCTATCACAATCTTGAATTGGTTGCTAATTCCAGATCTGGGCGATTGTGTTACCGACAAGTCGTACATGGGGTAGAAGCTGGCTCAGCCCCTACTCTCTCTCTCTCTCTCTCTCTCTCTCTCTCTCTCTCTCTCTCTCTCTCTCTCTCTCTCTCTCTCTCTCTCTCTCTCTCTCTCTCTCTCTCTCTCTCTCTCATCATCTTTCCATGATTTCCATCCATTCTAGGATTACAGAAGCACATAGTGCGACAATTTATTATAACACAATAGAAAGAAGCATCATCATATCATAATCTTAGAACTTTAGCTGAGATGGAGTAGAAATAGATATATACGCATACAATTGATACAACTAATACCTTAAGCTTTAAAATAATACTTGATTCTCATCCATAAGAAATCTGATTTTCCTTACAACAGATGATAAAATTGAGTGTCGACTTATAAAGTTGGATTAATTACATAGAGCCCCCAAACTATATGGTCACTCTCATTTTCATAACCAAGTATGAAATTTTTGCATTTTCGTACCCCACGTTATATTCCCCGTTTGCAATCTCATACCTTTATGTCTGATGGTGTTAAACGTCACACTTAATTGCTGATGTGGCACCTCATTGGGTCACTTCCTGAGGACATTTGTGTCAACAAATTAATCCTTGGTGTTAAATATCACAGTTAATTGCTGATATGGCACCACATGTGGTCACTTCCTGAGGGCATTTATGTCAACAAATTAATCCCTATTATGCACGGGGGTATAAAATGTTGAGTGAGTTGATGGGGTCGAACCAGCGACTTGATTTGATCCAACAAAATTAGTAACCACTGCACCACATTTCCAAATTCTATCATCGCCTATCTTTATTTGGTTTTACCCTATATACCTTTTTTTTTATGTCTCACAAATTACAAAGTAAGATAATTTATAAAATCAAATATAATTGTAATAATTTTCGACCAAAAAAGAAAAATAAATTTGTATTTTAACTTCTAGTTGTTTATTCTATTATTAATTTCAGCTTTATGCTTTAATTATTTACTAAAAATCTGTTGTATATTTTTGGTGACCATACTATCATTAAATGGTACTAGTTGTGTGAAACTGTGAAAAAAATCTATTTTTAAAGTTTTTCTTATTATTGTATAGGTTATACTATTTGTTCTTGAATTTTTTTTTTACAAAATATATAATATAATGATTAAGATCTTACAAATTTTGATAATTGGTTAGTTATATTACTTACACTAATATACACGGGTGAAAAAGGGTTACGCTCGATCAGCTCGAGCGTGTGAACTTCATAAGATAATATTAGAATAAATGTTAGACAGATACTAAATTAAATTTTTGTTTTCAAATTCATTGAATTAAATATTTGATCAAACTAGAAGACTCTTTTTAACTTATTTTATAAATTTTATTTTTTTATTGAATTATATTCTTCTCTTTTCGAAATTAAACTCTTTGAAAGATAATTTGTGTATTAAATGTCTGCTGAGACAAACTATTGTATAGAAAAATGAAAGACGACCAAATTAAATGTTGCTTAAGAGAATATAGCTCAACAGAACTCTCTTTATTTGGGGCATATGAAATTATAAAGTCTGTTGTTCGAGCCTCATCGGCTAACTCCTTATTGTATTTATTTTCCATCTCATGATTAATTTGTAATGTCCTCAGTAGGGGATCCTCATGTGGTGCCACATCAACAATTAACGTATACATTTAACACCGTCACACATGGAGGTATGAGAATACTAATAGAGCTATAACGTGGGGTATGCAAATGCAAAAATTTCATACTTGGGTACGAAAATGAAAGTGACCATCACTACTGAAGGAGGAAATCGGGGCGACGTAGAAAGGTGGTCGCCTCAATTGAATTTTACGTCGCCTCGAATTCTTGTGACCAAAACTACGTCGCTTCGTCTTGTCGCTTCAGACTGATCACGCCACCATTGGACGCGACGTAAATAATGTTACGTCGCTTCAATTGAAGCGACGTAGATTGATCACATCGCTTCAACTGAGGCGACGTAGATTGATCAATCTACGTCGCGTCATTTTATTTATTTTTCTTTTTTTAATAAATTGAGGCGACGTAGATTGATCAATATACGTCGCCTCAATTTATTTAATATTTATTTTATTTTATTTTTGAATACATTGAGGCGACGTATATTGATAAATATACGTCGCTTAAATTTAACTAAAATTTGTTTAATTTTTATTTTTTTTATTTTTTAATAAATGAGGCGACGTACATTGATCAATTTACGTCGCCTCATTTATTTAATATTAATTTTTTTTTATTTAGAAATAAATGAGGCGACGTACATTGATCAATCTACGTCGCCTCATTTATTTCTAAATAAAAAAAAATTAATATTAAATAAATGAGGCGACGTAGATTGATCAATGTACGTCGCCTAAATGTATTTAACATTTATTTTTTTTATTTAGAAATAAATGAGGCGACGTAGATTGATAAATGTACGTCGCCTCAATGTATTTAATATTTACTTATTATTTATTTAGAAATAAATGAGGCGACGTAGATTGTTCTACGTCGCCTCATTTATTAAAAAATAAAAAAAATAAAAATTAAATATTATTGTACCAAGCCACGACCTATCGCTGTTACAAACACAAAAACGCATTCAAATTGCAGATACGCATTCAACCACAAAAACGCATTCAATCACAAATCAAAACGTTAAAAGTTTATACAAATCAAGTTTACACAAATCAAGTTTATACAAATCCTATATACAGTTTACGAGGCGGGAGGTGGTGGAGGAGCTTGAGGTTGTTAACTCGCAGCCTGGAATGATCTCATCATGGCCTCCATTTCTTGCATCCTTTGGGCGAGCGCACTCGCTTCCGCTATGGCCTTCTGCGCCACCTCGCTCGATCTGCACGCCGCCTCTTTGGCTTCATCGATCTCCTTTTGCATTTGAATTTGGGTTTCCTGTACCCGGGCCCCTCCTCTCGGTTTGGGGTCGCGTGTGAGAGCGCGCCCCACCCCTGTAACGTCGAACAAGAACAAATATTAGTAAACTATATCGTAAACCAAAATAAAGCAAAACGTAAATCGAGATATGCATCGACGGAATCGTTTTGGAGATTTATTACCTCTTATAGAGGTCCCGTGCCTTGAACCCACCTCTTCCTCTATGATATTTATTTGTGTATCAAGAGGAAGAGGCTGGGGTTGGGAAACCTCTTCGCCGTCAACTGGGCCCGCAGCACTATCTTGTTGCGACAAGACTTCATCGAGTCGACGCTTCACTGCCGCCTGCTCAATTAAAATAGATAAAATAAATAATATTACAATTTAGTAAACAAAAATAATTGAAATAACGTAACGTGAACCTATTTGAGCTTACCACTTTCTCAGCCGCATTCCTCTCCGGCTGGTATACGTTAATCCACGTCTGGACGGCGGGCGCTCTATGACCCTCCTTCTCCAACACCTCGCTTCGGTACGAGAGGGCGAGGGATCCCGAATGGTGGTTGAGCTGCAGCTCCTTGTTCTTGTTTCGGTTTCCTCGGTTCCGTTCGCACAATCGCTGCCACACACACACAAAAATCATTTTAAAATAAGAACAGATAAACATGCATATTGTTCGAATGTTGGCTACCAAAACTGTAGGTTCGTTTATGAAACTCACCAAGTAAGCAGGGTCTTCGAAGTGGGCTTTTAACCACGCCCATTGGTCTTCCCTCCCGAGAAACTCGGCCGGAGTCTCCTGGCTGACGTGGAGATAATGTTGATGGCAATCGTACTTCCAATCCTTATAGATTGTTTGCGCCGTCCTATCAATGAAGTTCCACATCTCCACATCAGTCGCCGGGATGTCGTAGTTCGTCTAGCACAACACATTTAAATTCCGTTATGTAAAAGTTATATTTACAATTACTACAAGTATGTAAGTAAGCTCGGAGTCCAGCAAGTATACCTCAAGACTGTTACTGACGATATCGCGATGCAAATCGCTAAGTCCCAAGAAGCTAGATGCAAGCATTGGAACTTTTCCGCGGATGATGCTACCGATGTCTCGGCACATCAGACTCCTCATTTCCCTCGTCGCAGGCCCCGCATGCCTCGTAGAGTAAGCGACTTGTAGTCGCCTATTGTTGTTCATCCGGACGAGGTACTTCGTCTTCGTCCCGACAACGACTCCGCGCTGTTCCGTCGTCGGGTCTCCGGTTGCCATGTCGACCATGTCGGGGAGTTTGGTCTTCTTGCACCGGATGCTGAGGGCGGAAGGGTGCTGTGACGCTGTAGTGGCGTCGCTGCTGTCATCCTCTCCTTGCGGAATCGCATCCTCAAGTGGAGGGGCGGGCGTTAACTGCGGAGCTTTTGAAATCTACGGGGTCGCCGATTGTCCCGTGGGGCAACCAGACCCGGAAGCCCCATCTCGGCTGAATGCTCGCCACCCCGCCTCCGCCGCCTCCGCAGCTGCCGCCGCGGCCGCCGCTTCCTCTTCACGACGCTGGATCAACGCTTTCCTCCTCTTGTATGCAGTATCTCCGGGAGCCATTCTATTAAAACTAAACTGTTATGTATTAATTAGATGATTTACTCATTTGTACTTCTATAATGCTATAGTTATCATCACAAAACACATATAGCTTATCGCATTCGCAGAGGAAGAATCACATTCATATGTTTTCATTTAACCAAACCCTTAATCCTTAATCCCGAGAATACTACAATCATTACGCATATGTTTTCATTTAACCAAACCCTTAATCATTACGCATATGTTTTGATTTAACCAAACCCTTAATCCTTAATCCCGAGAGTACTACATATTCAGTGAACCAAACTCAATTTTCAATATATCCTTATCATAACAAAACACAATACACATTCGGAATCATCATCATCATTTTCAATCACATTCGGAATCATCATTATCACAAAAGTAGTTCGGAATCATTATCGATGATAACACACAAACGCATAACACCGTTCAACCTTACTACACACAAACGCATAACACCGTTCAACCTTACGACACACAAACGCATAATACGATACCGAAAACTACGAATACGAGCTAATATACACAGCTAGATACAAAACCTTAACTATACAGATTAAAAAGCAACTAGATATGAACATTCAGCAACTAAACAATCAAAATGATAGATGGACAGCAACTTCTACACATGGACAGTAACTACACATTGATAGATTACACAGAATGGCGCACCATACCTTCTCGAGTTGGGGAACTTCGTTTGATGGTTGTACACGGACCCGGAATGCTTCTTCTTTCTGAAATCACAAGTATTGATAGATTAGTAATGAACCTGAATTGAAGTTCCATCCACATTTGTAAAGGGATGGATTATTATTCTGCAACCTAAACATGTTGAACAGAATATCCGCACACCAAGATCAATCAATAATCCAATCTTTCAATAAACCCACAAAACAATAAACCGTCGAAATCCACAAAATTCATCAAGTCCTAAATGCACTGGCAATCCACAAAATTCATCAAGTCCTAAATGCACTATACTTTAACAACATCCAGCACAATTTCAACAGAACCATCTCCAATAAGTGCAGAGTTGGTTTTACATGAACAATACACTGAAAATATCACTGCAAGGACTTTTACAGAATCACAATAGGTATGACACTGGAATCCTCCATAAACATTACGGGCATTGCAATCATATTCGGATGATGGGTGCAAGACTATATATTGCAATCATAAACTGCTGCGAAACTGGAAACTAGTCATTAGTGCAAGAATTGAAAACGAGAATTATGGGGTTGCAGACGATACCTTGGGGAAGTAGTAGTTGCTCTGTATATGAGAATTGCAGGGTTTGGACGACGGTGGGTTTTGGGTTTCGGGATTCGGTGGAGGAAGACGACGGTGGGTTTTGGGAGGGGGAGGAAGAAGTTGGTTTCGGGTTTGGTGGAGGAAGACGACGGTGGGTTTTGGGTTTCGGGATTCGATTTGGTCTCAATCGATTTGGGATTAGGGTTTGGGGCGAGGTCGAACAGAGGCTTCGTTTGTGAGAGATAAGTGAAATGAGAAGAAGAAGAAAGCCACTGTGTTCCTGGAATTATAAACGCAACGAGGCGACGTAGATTGCTTTCTACGTCGCTTCAATATGTTTGAATAACTGAAGCGACGTAGATTGATCAATCTACGTCGCTTCACTATTTAATTTATACTTAAAATAACATAAAAAATAAATATGTTAAGGCGACGTAGATTTATCAATCTACGTCGCTTCCTTCTATTTAATTGTTTTTTTTGTTTTTTTTTGGAATAAATGAGGCGACGTAGATTGATTAATCTACGTCGCTTGGATTTAATTTTTAATTTTGTTTTTTTGAATAAATGAGGCGACGTAGATTGATCAATCTACGTTGCTTCCTTGTATTTAATTTTTTATTTTGTTGTTTTTATGAATAAATGAGGCGACGTAGATTGATTAATCTACGTCGCTTCCTTCTATTTAATTTTTGATTTTGTTTTTTTTTTAATAAATGAAGTTTAGAATTATAAAGTTAGTAATATTTTCTCGTATACATAAATTATGCTTTAAAGAAAATACGAATTTAGGTTTCAAATAGATAATAATATTAGTTTAGTCCTCGTCTTCGTCCTCCTCCTCCTCCTCGTCCTCGTCCTCGTCCTCGTCCTCCTCCTCTTCGTCCTCGTCCTCGTCCTCGTCCTCGTCCTCGTCCTCGTCCTCGTCTCCTTCTTCGTCCAAAAGTAGTTGAAAATCTGGGTAAAATTGTATCACCGTGGGAGTGTCCTCTTGGTAAGGCTCGAAGATATAATCTCCTGTACGCGATATGTTTTCATCTATGGCCAGAACTTCGGCGCTGTAGACATTGCGGTGCGACATTTCTTGTACTACCTTCCAAGTACCACCAGCCTTTGGATCGTCTATGTAGAATACCTGTTTTGCTTTGGTTGCAATTATGAAGGGTGAATCCTCATAGTAACTGTTGTTTGTATTCACTGATATCAGTCCATGATCTTTTATAAGGGTGTCAAGATCTTCAGGGTCCTCGGAGTTGTGCCATGTGCACTTAAACAACACCACTGGCATACGGCCTGCATATAATACTTCGACCACATAGTTAACATGGCCGTAGAACTTGGATGAACCCATGTCTATCATGACATCGCTGTTTTGAGTCACGGTTCTTTGATCTCTATCAAACGATGTGAACTTGACACCGTTCACATAACACGACTTATAAACCCGACATTGCTGAGGTCCTTGAGCTAATGACTTTATTCCTGCAACCAAGCTTGGGTCCGAGTTTTTTTCTTTAAGGGACACCTGAGAGATAAGTGTTAAGAGGAGTTAAAGATAAGTGTTATAAACCCTCAAAGAACCTTACAAGAATTAATAGGCATATGTACCCATGTTAAGAACCATCGAGGAAAACTCCTCCTCCGCTGCCGCTCGTCGAAATCTTCACCATTTTTAGCCTCGAACCTTCTGAGATGTTCTTCTAGGTAAGGTTTGACTTCGTCTGTTTCCACCAAGACTTGCCAGTGAGCCTCAGCAGTCTCTGACTCAGTCAACCTGAACTGGCGACGAGTCTCGATAATATCTGGTCTTACTAAGAGTGAAACACAGCTGACATTCCACCCAGATATGGAAGTGTCGATATCTTCGTTGTCCATCCGTCTGAGATAAGCCTTACAATACGTCACCGACTCATGTACGAGGTACTGTTCAGCAATACTACCTTCCGGGTAACGTGTATTCCTCATTGACTTTTTATATTTTCCTAATTGCCTGCAAAAACACCACTCAAGATTAGTACAATATTTTCCTAATTGCCGACATATTACACAAGATTAGTACAATAATATTAGTACAAACATATTTTCCTAATATTAGCAATAACAAAAAATTTTGCCTTTCAATTGGATACATCCATATATAGTGTACTGGACCTGTAAGGAATACTTGTTCGGGCAGATGAACCATGAGATGAACCATAGATGTAAAAAAATGTGGAGGAAATATGAGCTCCAAATTGCAGAGAATCATCACTATCTCAGTTTCCATGTCACGCACAACCTCCTTCTTAAGCTCCCTACTGCATAGTTGACGAAACCAATTTGACAGTGCTATCAATGGCTTGACAACGT
Organism: Geum urbanum; assembly: GCA_946800695.1. Lineage (NCBI taxonomy): Eukaryota > Viridiplantae > Streptophyta > Magnoliopsida > Rosales > Rosaceae > Geum > Geum urbanum. The sequence continues at coordinate 23,398,433 of OX327009.1, read as the reverse complement.
TTTCTGGCAGGAACCCTCTTATAACCACAGGAAGAAGACGTTGAAGCAAGACATGGCAATCATGCGTCTTCAATCCATAAAACTGTGACTGGGAACTTATTTTCACCTTACTTCTCAAACTACCTGCATAACCAAGAGGATACTTAACATCCCTGAACCACTGGAACACATCTTCTAGATCATCCGTTTTAACTAAAAAAGGTGCATGAGGAACTTTCCCCGTAGCCAAGTCACCCGCTCTTTGCCACTGGTTTTTTCGCACATTCCTCTTCTTCAAAGCAGCGCGAGCTTTTGGACCATCCTTAGACTTCGATTCAATCGAAAAAATGGTTCCAAGGATGTTGTCACACACATTTTTTTCAATGTGCATGACATCTAGGCAATGTCTGATCTTCAATGATGACCAATACGGCAGCTTCCAAAATATGCTTTCGTGAGTCCAACACTGTCTGTTATTCGGATTGTACGGCACCTTCAAGTCTTCATGTTGGCTAAGAATAGGGTAAACGTTTGACCTAACGTCCTCCAAAATTTCATCTCCACTCTTACGATAGGGTCTTCCACCAAACTCCTCCTTCCCGTTAAATGCCTTGCTCAATCTCCAAGGGTGATCCTGGTGGAGCCATTTTCGATGACCTTCATAAACTATCCTCCCACATATATGCTCTGAAGTTAGCTCATCTAGACAGATTGGACATGCCTTGTACCCTTTCACAGTTGATCCCGCAAGCATCCCTAAACCTGGAAAGTCGCTAATAGTCCACATTACCGCTGCCTTCATCAAGAATACCTCATTGTCTACTCGATCAAAAGTATGGACTCCAACGACCCATAAATGTATTAGCTCCTCGATCATCGGCTCAATGAGTACACTAAGGCACTTTCCGGGAGATTTAGGGCCTGGAATCAACACTGATAACATGTTATATTCCTTCTTCATGCACATTGATGGTGGTAGATTGTACGGCATCACAACAACGGGCCATGTACTATGCAAAGTTCCCATTGTTCCGAATGGATTGAAACCGTCTGTTGCTACTCCAAGGCGCACATTCCTGCAGTCCCGTGCAAAACCTGGAAAAGTTCTGTCAAAATGTTGAAACGCTTCTCCGTCAGCTGGGTGGCTGAGGCTACCAGCCACGCATATCCGCTCCCCCAGCCATCGCATATGCTTGGCAGTGTGTGGGGACATAAACAAGCGCCAAGCATATCATTCGTATTTGGCTTATATCTTTTTGGGAAGTTACGAATTATTTTTTTGGGAATATCATTCGTATTTGGCTTATATCTTTCAGAATAACACACTGGACAAATCCTCTCGTTTACAAGCGCCCCCCTGAACAACACACAGTTAAACTCACACGCATCAATTCTTTCGTAACCCAGTGAAAGATCACTCAAGATTTTTTTTATTCTCGAGTATGAACAGGGGAATGTGTGCCCTTTAGGAAGAAGTTTATTAATGTAAATACATAAAGAGTCAACACTTGTGTCCGACCATCCATTTTCATTTTTCATTACCATTGCATCTAATATGGCACTCAAAACAGTTTCCTCACTGCCTTCATATAATGGGGTCTGTGACTCCTTCAATAATCTATCGTACTTTTCATAATCATCGTCTACCATGTCATTGAAGTTCATGCCCGAATTATCTTCCACAAATTGTTGGGGTGCATCTGCATGGTATCCAGGATAATAGGGATATGCATCATGTAGAATCTCCAACTGCGGGTTCACTGAAGAACCGGCACCACTAGAGGGACCGACTCTGTCTTGAAGCCACTGTCTTCGTTGACTGAGCATTGCCGGTTCACCAGAAACTTCCCCGTGAAGGTGCCAGACTGTATAAGTAGGACTCATACCACTGTGTGATAAGTGATGATACATGACATCCATAGTAACCTTGAACGGACCGTTCTTACAACGTTTGCACTGGCAGAAGTAATAATCGGCTCCGTTACTATGTAGCCGGGCAAAATTCATGAACTGGAATATGCCGTTGATGTACCTTGGATCAGCACGATGATATGTCATCCAATTTTTGTCTGGGAGTCCGTCCATGTTTCCTGTCAACATAAACAATCAATATGAACAAAGTTACCACGCCACAGTTGCGATTCAACCAAAACCCCACACTTCTTCGCCTTATGCCTCCGGGTTGGGTCCTATCCCCTTCAGGGGAACACGACATTTGTCAACGCTTTTGCACCCATGCGTTTCAGCTCCAGTTTAGGGAAATTCGGCAGCATCTCCCTACAGTTCCCCGAGTGCACACATATCTAAACAACCTAATTTGCACTCGGGGAACATTTAAAGGAGACACTGTGGAAACCATATCCCAAAACTGAAACTGAAATCACACGAATAGCAAAAGGATCAACAAAGTCATGTTCACCTAAAGTGTCCAAAAATGGGACAATTCGAGAATCAACAACTCAACTCGATCAACTAGATGAGTTGTTGATTCTCAAACGGGAGTTCTAAGTTGATAAACACCACAATTATATATAGCCATAATACTAATAACACTACTAATTAAGGCTCGAATACACATAATCTACACTAATCATCAATTAATTTCACTAAATTTAACCAAATTTCAAACATTAATCATGAACCCATAACATGATTTATCACAATTCAATGCTTAACACACTAAAACTACAACATAACACCAAATTCAATTCAACTTCAAACATTTCACCAAAACTTCAATTTCACTTCTAATCATCAATAAATTTCACTAAACTTAACCAAATTTCAAACATTATTCATGAACCCATAACACAATTCAATGATTCAAACACTAAAACTACAACATAACACCAAATTCAATTCAACTTCAAACATTTCACCAAAACTTCAATTTCACTTCTAATTTAACATATTATGGTCATAAAGAGGGTTAAAGAGATACAAATCAAACTAACCTTACTCAAGAATCAAATCAATGGCAAGAACAACCTTCTTTCTCAATTTCCTCTAATTTCTCCCCAAAATCGCCCAAAACAGCTGCAGAACGAAATGAAACTGTTTTTCTAAACTTCTCACTTTATGAACGGGTTGACTTTAAGAAGAAGAGTAGATCCAGATTTAAAAAAAACGAGGCGACGTAGATTGATCAATCTACGTCGCCTCGTTTTCATTCGAAGCGACCAAACTAATCTACGTCGCTTCGATTCAAAACGAGGCGACGTAGATTGCTCAATCTACGTCGCCTCGTTTTAATTCGAAGCGACGTAGATTAGTTTGGTCACTTCGAAAGAAAAACTAGTCGCCTCAGTTTTTTGAAGCGACGTACTTCAATCTACGTCGCCTCAATTTTTTGAAGCGACGTACTTTTTATCAAAGGCATTTTACGTCGCCTCGTTGAAAATCGGAGCGACGTAGAAATGTAACTACGTCGCCCCGATTCCTTCCTCCAGTAGTGCATATAGTTTTGGGGGTGGGGGTGGTCCATGTAATTTATCCTTTCTATTTTCAATTGCCATTTTGAAAGCATAGTAAATAAGATGAAAGCAGTTAGTTCAATGCGGTTTGCTAAGTAATTACTTCCATTCAAGCTGCTCATTCTTCTATCTTCATATGTTCTTGCAGGCTACTCTTGAGAAAGAGAAAACCATAGAAGAAGTCAAAATAGGGGATACCAAGGAAGAAAATAAACATGCTCAAAATGTAGGTCATGCGTCAGAATCTGTTAAGTCATTAACGTCTCAGATGAATGAGCTAGATGTTTCTTCAAAATCAACTTAAGTTACCCCTTCCTCTGATTCAACAGAGGATTCAAATCCAGGAGGCTCAGTTCAAGATATTGATGAGAAAATTCGAGCTCTTAAGAAGAAGGTATGATTTATTATCTAGTTAGCCTTGCCTTGAGACGAGTGTTAACTTTATGTTTCTCACATATCTGGCTACGAAGTCGATGTGGCTGGTGAATAAAATATGTGGCCATTTCGTTTTGGATGGCTTTATTTTGCCAAAATATGTTTCCTGGTCTTTATATCACATTTTAAGATACCACTCGAACTTCAAATCTTGATTGAGAATCTTTGAGGTGCTTATTATTCTATGAGGATTTGGTCCAAACATGCAGCAGTAACTAGTAAGAACTTAGGTTTCAAAGGTTTTTTATATGCAGTAGTTTGAATGACGAAAACTTGATTGCACATTTCTAACTGTTGAGCATAATTTGAAGCGACTATGTTGGGCTAAAAGTGATTGCATTTTTCTAACATAGTCAGTTTTGATGCATTTGTTATACGTGTTGAGACATCAAACATCACTATTTCTTAACATTAGCTTGGAAGCTATGGTAATTTTTTTTGAAAGTCACTGTTTCTCAACATAATTTTGGAAGTGTTGGGACTTCGTATAACTTGCAAATTGGTTCTTTACAAATTCGACTTGCAGAAGCTCAACAACAGAAAACTCATCGGCAAGATAGTAAGCCAGAGCAGTTGGACAAGTTGACGAAACTGGAAGGTTGGCGTAAGGAGCTAAAGCTTTGGAGGATAAAAAGAAAGAACGCCGAATCATAAAATTAGGGTTTGTGGTAGTATTAAGAAACCATGTTTCCATTTATGTTTTCTGAGGAAGACATGAATGCCAAATTGTGGAAAGAGGTCCATCTATTTATAACTTGTTCTGATAATGTGTTTCATATGATCTGATCCACCACTTACTTGTGTTGTACCGTGTTATCCCATTGCATTTGCCCCTCTTTGTTGCCTTCATTTCTTTATTCTTTTTTATCTATTCTTTTGACATTCCATGTAAGATGATGTTGATAATTTGTGTATGGACTCGTCGTCATTGGAAGGTCTTTCTGTAGGTCTTTGTTATTTTTTTTTTAATTATCAAAAAATAGGTTTCTTTGTTAGGTCACAACTTAGAATCGTATGTATTGATTCTGCTTTCACTCAGTAGATCAGAATGTGAATATTGTACTATTGGTAGTGCTGTCTCTAGAATACTAGTGTTATCCAATATTGTTTCCTTTAGAATGTGTTGGTGCATGTGTCATAGGGTTTCCTTGTCTCAATCTCGTACCTCTCAAATATACACCTTTTAAACTATGTAATCTGGTTGTTCGAAACCAAACCTATGAGAAATCTCCAGATTACACAGTTATGCAGGCCTTTCAGGCCTAGTATGTTGGTTAAAGGAGACATAGACAGTAGCAAATTTTTAACTTCTTGCAAGTCAGAAACTGCATAAAACTGGTTTTTCTCATAGCTAGCAACTAAAGAGTTTACAAAATCCAAATAATACAATAGGGGCCAAAACATATGGACCAGGATGTCAAGTGCAATAGGTTATAGATGTCGACCAGAAACCAAAAGGACAAACCCAAGTCAAAATTGGCCAAAGCTCCATTACATATATAACATAGTAGTGCAAATACACAATTCTCCAGAGCCACTCCTGGATGTCTTGCACTGTGTAAATGTTGAGCACCTATGAGGAATTCTACACCCGAATCACCCGGTCTAGGAACATACAATTCAAAATCACCAGGGCTCTATCTAAAAATTAAGTGAAGTCGAAAGGTAGCCATCTTAGATCCCAACAGATGTTGTATACAAATTACAGTAATCCAGATTAGGTTTTTCTGACCTCAAATCTCAATATTAAAACTAGTGAACATCATGGCAATAGTAGAGAAAAAAAATGATACTATTATGTCGAAAACCTACAAATATTGGATGGCGTTAGCCATAATTAGAAAGTAAAAACTAAAAGGAGAAGTTGGATGTAGTCGAAGTAGTTCATATAAAGGTATCAGCAGGATCAGGCAATAGTTAACATTTTCAGAAACGACTGATCAATCAGAGCAAGTCACAGTCAACGGATCAGCCATCAAAAGAAATAAAATGTATGCGGTGTGCAACAAAGCATTTTGGTCCAATCCATAATGGGTCTGGTTATAGGTAACACAGAAGATGCATAAACATGTCAAAGGTTTGCAATAAACTAACTACAAAAAGTGAGAGGTTGTTAGTGTTACTTGGCAGTGGGATTGGGTTTTGGTGAAAGGAATAGAGCGAGGATTTTGAGAGTCGGTGAAGAAGAAGAAGAAGAAGAAGAAGAAGAAGAAGAAGAAGTCAAAATATAAGCATCTAGACCTCAATAAGTCAAAATGTAAGCATCTAGACCCCAATATTGATTTCAATTTCAAAAAGTCTTTGTATAGACCCTAAACCCTAAAAACCAAATTACAGATGATCGAGAAAGATGGAGGGGACCTTGTTTAGGGCAAATTGAACAAAAAGTGAAGTGACCTCGCTCGATCGGCTTGATGTTAGGTGTTGGGTACAAGCAGTTTACTTTGAAAAAGTTAGACATATTTGGCAAAGCCCATGAGGGAATAACCTCTGGGTCAGCCCAGTTCTTTTCAATGTTAAGCCCACTAAAAGCTCTCAATATGCTCCCGTTACGAAACATGGCCCTATTGCAAGCTGGATCCCAATCACAGAAATAGGTAGGCCTTTCAACAATAAAACCTCTCCTTGGTACTGATGCCAGCATAGGGTTAGTAGCAATGTTTCTAATCAATGGAGCTTTCACACTATCCTCCTGCCAACAATAGATGTCACGTCACCCCTAGTAACACACAGTTCAACGTTTGTTTCAAATTTTCCTCCCCTTGAGTTTTCCCGCCTGGGTTCCTTAAACCTAGTAGCAGTGACGTGAGGAAACTCAACTGGTATATATGGCTGGGTGTAGGCCGCCTTACGTGGTTGCTCCACCATAAACTAAAGATCATATTTCACCCCCAGTCGGACCAATATTGGATTGACTATGTAGTTGTAGTCCGCCGACATATGCCCCAATCTCCTACAAGAAAAGCAAAAGCGCTTGAGCCCCTCATACTTAAGTGTGACCTTCGAAATCTACCCATTCTCGCAAAGCTTCCCGACAACCAACCTAAGCAACTCTTTATCCCTCACTACTGGAGGAGAGTTTTGGGGCGACGTAGTTATGTTTCTTCGTCGCCCCAATTTTAATGAGGCGACGAAGAATGGAATGGTTGCCTCAGATATTAATTACGTCACTTCAACTAATTGAGGCGACGAAGATTGATCTTGGTCGCTTCAATTAGATGAGACGACCACTTTTTACATTCGAAGCGACGAAGATTTTTTGGTCGCCTCGAAGAAAATCGAAGCGACGAAGATTGATCAGTCTTCGTCGCCTCGTTTTTTTTAAATCTGGATCTGCTCTTCTTCTTAAAGTCAAACCGTTCATAAAGTTAAAATTTTAGAAAAACAGTTCATTCGCGTTCTGGAGCTGTTCTTGTGCGATTTTGGGAGAAATTTTAGGAAATTGAGAAAGAAGGTTGTTCTTGCCATTCATTTGATTCTTGAGTAAGGTTAGTTTGATTTGTATCTCTTTAACCCTCTTTATGACCATAATATGTTAATTTAGAAGTTAAATTGAATTTTATGTGAAATTTTTGAAGTTGAATTGAATTTGGTGTTATGTTGTAGTTTTAGTGTTTGAATCATTGAATTGTGAAAAATCATGTTATGGGTTCATGAATAATGTTTGAAATTTAGTTAAATTTAGTGAAATTTATTGATGATTAGAAGTGAAAATGAAGTTTATGTGAAATTTTTGAAGTTGAATTGAATTTGGTCTTATGTTGTAGTTTTAGTGTTTGAATCATTGAATTGTGATAAATCATGTTATGGGTTCATGAATAATGTTTGAAATTTGGTTAAATTTAGTGAAATTTATTGATGATTAGTGTAGATTAGGTGTATTCGAGCCTTAATTAGTAGTGTTAATCATGAAATCGAGCATATGGTTATATATAATTGTGGTGTTTATCAACTTAGAACTCCCGTTTGAGAATCAACAACTCATCTAGTTGATCGAGTTGAGTTGTTGATTCTCGAATTGTCCCATTTTTTGACACTTTAGGTGAACATGACTTTGTTGATCCTTTTGCTATTCATGTGATTTCAGTTTCAGTTTTGGGATATTGTTTCGACAGTGTCTCCTTTCAATGTTTCCCGAGTGCAAATTAGGTTGTTTAGATATGTGTGCACTCGGGGAACTGTAGGGAGATGCTGCTGAAATTTCCCTAAACTGGAGCTGAAACGCATGGGTGCAAGAGCTTTGACAAATGTCGTGTTCCCCTGAAGGGGATAGGACCCAACCCGGAGGCATAAGCCGAAGAAGTGTGGTGTTTTGGTTGAATCGCAACTGTGGAGTGGTAACTTTGTTCATATTGATTGTTTATGTTGACAGGAAACATGGACGGACACCCAGACAAAACTTGGATGACATATCATCATGCTGATCCAAGGTACATCACAAGCATATTCAAGTTTATGAATTTTGCCCGGCGACATAGTAACGGAGCCGATTATCACTACTGCCCGTGCAAACGTTGTAAGAACGGTCCGTTCAAGGTTACTATGGATGTCATGTATCATCACTTATCACACAGTGGTTTGAGTCCGGATTATACAGTCTGGCACCTTCACGGGGAAGTTTCTGGTGAACCGGCAATGCTCAGTCAACGAAGACAGTGGCTTCAAGACAGAGTCTGTCCTTCTAGTGGTGCCGGTCCTTCAGTGAACCCGCAGTTGGAGATTCTACATGATGCATATCCCTATTATCCTATATACCATGCAGATGCACCCCAACAATTAGTGGAAGATAATTCTTGCATGAACTTCAATGACATGGTAGACGATGATTATGAAAAGTACGATAGATTATTGAAGGAGTCACAGACCCCATTATATGAAGGCAGTGAGGAAACTGTTTTGAGTGCCATATTGTATGCAATGGAAATGAAAAATGAAAATGGATGGTCGGACACAAGTGTTGACTCTTTATGTATTTACATTAATAAACTTCTTCCTAAAGGGCACACATTCCCTTGTTCATACTCGAGAATTAAAAAAATCTTGAGTGATCTTTCACTCGGTTACGAAAGAATTGATGCGTGTGAGTTTAACTGTGTGTTGTTCAGGGGGGCGCTTGTAAACGAGAGGATTTGTCTAGTGTGTTATTCTGAAAGATATAAGCCACATACGAATGATATTCCCAAAAAAATGATTCGTAACTTCCCTCTAACACCAAGGTTGAAGCGTTTGTTTATGTCCCCACACACTGCCAAGCATATGCGATGGCTGGGGGAGCAAATATGCGTGGCTGGTAGCCTCAGCCACCCAGCTGATGGAGAAGCGTTTCAAAATTTTGACAGAACTTTTCCAGGTTTCGCACGGGACTGCAAGAATGTGCGCCTTGGAGTTGCAACAGACGGTTTCAATCCATTCGGAACAATGGGAACTTTGCATAGTACATGGCCCGTTGTTGTGATGCCGTACAATTTACCACCGTCAATGTGCATGAAGAAGGAATATAACATGTTATCAGTGTTGATTCCAAGCCCTAAATCTCCCGGAAAGTGCCTTAGTGTACTCATTGAGTCGATGATCGAGGAGCTAATACATTTATGGGTCGTTGGAGTCCATACTTTTGATCGAGTAGACAATGAGGTATTCTTGATGAAGGCAGCGGTAATGTGGACTATTAGCGACTTTCCAGGTTTAGGGATGCTTACGGGGTCAACTGTGAAATTGTACAAGGCATGTCCAATTTGTCTAGATGAGCTAACTTCAGAGCAAATATGTAGGAGGATAGTTTATGAAGGTCATCGAAAATGGCTCCACCAAGATCACCCTTGGCGATTGAGCAAGGCATTTAACGGGAAGGTGGAGTTTGGAGGAAGACCCTATCAGAAGAGTGGAGATGAAATTTTGGAGGACGTTAGGTCACACGTTTACCCTATTCTTAGCCAATATGACGACTTGAAGGTGCCGTACAATCCGAATAACAGACAGTGTTGGACTCACGAAAGCATATTTTGGAAGCTGCCTTATTGGTCATCATTGAAGATCAAACATTGCTTAGATGTCATGCACATTGAAAAAAATGTGTGTGACAACATCCTTGAAACCATTTTTGCGATTGATAAGATGTCTAAGGATGGTCCAAAAGCTCGCGCTGCTTTGAAGAAGAGGAATGTGCGAAAAAAACCAGTGGCAAAGAGCGGGTGACGAGGGGAGGGCGAAAGTTCCTCATGCACCCTTTTTAGTTAAAAATGATGATCTAGAAGATGTGTTCCAGTGGTTCAGGGATGTTAAGTATCCTCTTGGTTATGCAGGTAGTTTGAGAAGTAAGGTGAAAGTAAGTTCCCCGTCACAGTTTTATGGATTGAAGACGCATGATTGCCATGTATTGCTTCAACGTCTTCTTCCAGTGGTTATCAGAGGGTTCCTGCTAGAAAAAGTTGTGAAGCCATTGATAGCACTGTCAAATTGGTTTCGTCAACTATGCAGTAGGGAGCTTAAGAAGGAGGTTGTGCGTGACATGGAAACTGAGATAGTGATGATTCTCTGCAATTTGGAGCTCATTTTTCCTCCACATTTTTTTACATCTATGGTTCATCTCATGGTTCATCTGCCCGAACAAGTATTCCTTACAGGTCCAGTACACTATACATGGATGTATCCAATTGAAAGGTAAAATGTTTTTCATTGCTAATATTATGTTCGTTATGTAATATGTCGGCAATTAGGAAAATATTGTACTAACCCTCTATGTGTTTTTGCAGGCAATTAGGAAAATATAAAAAGTCAATGAGGAATACACGTTACCCGGAAGGTAGTATTGCTGAACAGTACATCGTACATGAGTCGGTGACGTATTGTAAGTCTTATCTCAGATGGATGGACCACGAAGATATCGACACTTCCCCAGAGTGGAATATCAGCTGTGTTTCGCTCTTAGTAAGACCAGATATTATCGAGACTCGTTGCCAATTCAGGTTGACTGAGGCAGAGACTGCTGAGGCTCACTGGCAAGTGTTGGTGGAAACAGACGAAGTCAAACCTTACCTAGAAGAACATCTCAGAAGGTTCAAGGCTAAAAATGGTGAAGATTTCGACGATCTTCGTCGGAGGAGGAGTTTTCTTCGATGGTTCTTAACATGGGTACATCCAACTATTAATTGTTGTAAGGTTCTTTGAGGGTTTATAACCCTTATCTTAACACTTATCTCTCAGGTGTCCCTTAAGGAAAAAAACTCGGACCCGAGCTTGGTTGCAGGAATAAAGTCATTAGCTTAAGGACCTCAGCAATTCTGGGTTTATAAGTCGTGTTATGTGAACGGTGTCAAGTTTACCTCGTTTGATAGAGATCAAAAAACCGTGACTCAAAACAGCGGTGTCATGATAGACATGGGTTCATCCAAGTTCTACGGCCATGTTAACTACGTGGTTGAAGTATTATATGCAGGCCGTATGCCAGTGATGTTGTTTAAGTGCACATGGAACAACTCCGACGACGAGGAAGATCTTGACACCGTTATAACAGATCATGGACTGATATCAGTGAATACAAACAACAGTTACTATGAGGATTCACCCTTCATAATTGCAACCAAAGCAAAACAAGTATTCTACATAGATGATCCAAAGGCTGGTGGTACTTGGAAGGTAGTACAAGAAATGTTGCACCGCAATGTCTACAGCGCTGACGTACTTGCCATAGATGAAAACATATCGCGTACAGGAGATCATATATTCGAGCCTTACCAAGAGGACACTCCTACGGTGATACAATTTTACCAAGATTTTCAACTACTTTTGGATGAAGAAGGAGAAGAGGACGAGGATGAGGACGAGGACGAGGACGAGGACGAGGACGAGGACGAGGACGAGGACGAGGACGAGGACGAGGACGAAGACGAGGACGAGGACGAGGACGAGGAAGAGGACGAGGACGAGGACGAAGACGAGGACGAGGACGAGGACGAGGACGAGGACGAGGACGAGGACGAGGACGAGGACGAGGACGAGGACGAGGACGAGGACGAGGACGAGGACGAGGACGAGGACGAGGACGAGGACGAGGACGAGGACGAGGACGAGGACGAGGACGAGGACTAAACTAATATTATTATGAATTTGAAAACTAAACATTGTATTTTCATTAAATCATACATTATGTATTTGAAAATTTTCAAATTTGTGAATTTGTAAAAAAACACAAAATGAGGCGACCAAGATGTCAAAGTTCGTCGCCTCGGTTAGGGTTAATAGACAATGAGGCGACGAAGAATGTAATCTTGGTCGCTTCAATGTGTTGAAGCGACGAAGATTCAATCTTGGTCGCTTAAACACATTGAAGCGACGAAGAATGCAATTTTGGTCGCTTCAACACATCGAAGCGACGAAGAATGCAATCTTGGTCTCTTCAACACATCGAAGCGACGAAGAATGCAATCTTGGTCGCTTCAATGTGTTTAAGCGACCAAGATTGAATCTTCGTCGCTTCAACACATTGAAGCGACCAAGATTGCATTCTTCGTCGCTTCAATGTGTTGAAGCGACCAAGATTGAATCCTCGTCGCCTCAAAACAAGTATAATTGCTGATCACAGTCTCGTTCTTCTTCATTCTGGTTCGATCACTTTCTTCCTGTTCAACCCGCAGCCATTCTCAACGACCCCAAAACCCTAAAACCCCAAAACACAAAATCTCTTCCACCTCAACCTTAATCCCCCTCCCTCCCCTCCACCTCTACCCTAAACCCCCTCCCTCCCCTCCATCAAAACCCTAAATTCCCAAATCATTTCGCATCCCGAATCTGTAAATCTCAAGGTATGCCTCTCTCTCTCTCTCTCTCTCTCTCTCTCTCTCTCTCTCTCTCTCTCTCTCTCTCTCTCTCTCTCTCTCTCTCTCTCTCTCTCTCTCTCTCTCTCTCTCTCTCTCTCTCTCTCTCTCTCTCTCTCTCTCTCTCTCTCGGAATCTTAAGGTATTCCTACATATTTTGACGATTGTTTTTTTATGGAGTGTGGATCCAAGCATTGTGGTTTAGTTGATCTGTCTAATATTTGTCACAATTTTAAGGCAAAAGCTAGAATATTTCTACAACTATTCGAAGTGGGTACGATTCTTTCTCTTGGTAATTGGAACTGTGCTTCGGTATTTTGATTAAGGAAAGTAAAATTTTAACCGTTCTTGTAGATTAAGGCCATACATATGAAAGATTGCTGAATCATTAACGTCAACCACGCCATAACACTTTTAACCGTTCTAATTTAGTTAATACTTTTGTGAAATATTGCTGTGAATGGTTGGTAATTTATGTCGTCTAGACCTTGTTCTTGTAGTGAAGGATATATATAACAAATTTAACTTGTATACATGTGTATTTGTGTATATTGATGAATGGGGCTCTTCGGTATTTGCATAGCTCATAAGTTTTGTATAGAAAATTTTCTTCATTGCAAAGAAAAACAGAATGTGAAACCAAGTGTGCATGTTTGACCTAGTTACCATAATTTTAGGGATTCAGTTTACAACTTAGCAGGTTAGCTATAGGCTGTAAAATTTTGAACTTTCATTCCTCTTTTGGAACTTGAAGATGCGTTTAGTATTCATATTCTTGGCCAAATGAAGTGAATGATTTTAATTGGAAATCTATTTCTCTTTTTGCTTCGAATTTCTTATCTTGGGACATGGATGAATCACTAATTTTGATACACAGGTGGTGAATGCCAAAAACACACCAGGTTTGGTAACAATACAGATTGGTAACAATGGTAACAAACTTGGCTTAACAAAAAGTTGGTGTAGAATTAGGTATTTCATGTAGGTGTAAGAACTAAGTTAACTACTACTCTACTAGAACAAACATTTGTTACTACCCTTGTCTTCATTTTGAGACGAGTGGTCTAAAAGGTAATGTAGATGCAGTAGACCTAACTCATTAGGATAGTTACTGATGTCCTCCGGCTGTTTTCTTCCTCATTTGATGTAGATGTAGTTTTGTTACAAGCACTGATATTTTCTTAATGTTTTTACAGAATGGCTCCCGGAACTACAAGTCACCAAAAGAGGAAAGCGGTGCTCCAGCGTCATTAAGCTGTGGTGGCGGCGGCTGCGGAGGCGGCGGCGTGGCAACCATTCAGCAGAGAGGGGCCTTCCTGGTCGGGCTGCCCCACGGGACAATCCGGGACCCCGACGATACATCATTCAGAGGGTTTAGGGGGTTCAACGCCCGCCCCATACCTTGAGGACGCGATTCCACCAGTGGATGACAGCGACGCCACTACGGCCTCACATCGCCCTCTCGCCCTCAGCATCCGGTGCAAGAAGACCAAACTCCCCGATATGGTGGACATGGCAACCGGAAATCCGACGACGATACAACGCGGGGTCATTTTCGGGACGAAGACTGAGTACCTCGCCCGGATGAACAACAATAAGCGACTACAAGTGGCTTACTCTACAAAGCATCGGGGCCCTGCGACGAGGGAGTTTAAAAGTCTGATGTCCAGAGACATTGGTAGCATCATACGCGGAAAAGTTCCAATGCTTGCACCTAACTTTATGGGACTTAGCGATTTGCACCACGATATCGTCAATACAAGTATTGAGGTATACTTACTGCGCTTAGCTTACTTTGTTACTTTACGGTTTATGTAAATATAACTTTTACATAACGGATTTTAAATGTTTTGTGCTAGACGAACTATGACATCCCGGCGACCGATGTGGAGATGTGGAACTTTATTGATGCGACGGCGCAAACAATCTACAAGGATTGGAAGCATGATTGCCATCAGCATTATCTCCACGTCAGCCAGGAGACTCCGGCCGAGTTCCTGGGGAGGGAAGACCAATGGGCGTGGTTAAAAGCCCACTTCGAAGACCCTGCTTACTTGGTGAGCTTCATAAACTATCCGCACAGTTTTGGTAGCCAACGATTTAAAAATATACATGTTTATCTATTCTTATTTTAAAATGATTATTTTGTGTGGCAGAAATTGTGCGAACGGAATCGAGGAAACTGAAACAAGAACAAGGAGCAGCAGCTCAACCACCATTCGGGATCCCTCGCCCTCTCATACCGAAGCAAGGTGTTGGAGAAGGAGGGTCATAGAGTGCCGGCCGTCCAGACTTGGATTAACGTATACCAGCCAGACAAGAATGCGGCTGAGAAAGTGGTAAGCGAAAATATGTTACGTTACGTTATTAAAATTATTTTTGTTTACCATATTGTAATATTATTTATTTAATATATTTTAATTGAGCAGGCGGCAGTGAAGCGAAGACTCAACGAAGTCTTGTTGCAACAAGATAGTGTAGCGGGTGACACTGACGGCGATGCGGTTTTCCAATCCCATCCTCTTCCTCTTGATACACAAATAAATATCATAGACGAAGAGGTGAGGCCCGGGACCTCTATAAGAGGTAATACTCTAACAAACCACCGTCGTTTATCTCGATTTACATTTTGCTCTATTTTTGTGTACTATTCAAACATATTTATTTGTTTTTGTTCGACGTGACAGGGGTGGGGCGCGCTCTCACACACGACCCCAAACCGAGAGGAAGGGCCCGAGTAGAGGAAACCCAATCCCTGAAAAGGGAGGTCGCTGAAGCCAGAGAGGAGGCGCGCAGATCGAGTGAGGTGGTGCGCAGATCGAGTGAGGAGGCACACAGATCGAGTGAGGAGGCGCGCAGATCGAGTGAGGAGGTGCACAAAACCAGATAGGATTATAAAGACCTCGCCCAAAGGGTCCAACAAATGGAGGCCTTAATGCGATCATTCCAGGCTGGGAGTTAACAAGCTCAAGCTCCTCCACCACCTCCTGGCACGTAATCGAGCTGCATCGTCGTCCCCCAGCATGAGTCTACTGTGTGAATCGAACAATAGTATCTAGGCTTTGTATAAACTGTGTACGTTTTGATTTGTGGCATATTTTTCTATATAACTTGATTTGTGGTCGAATGAGTTCTTGTGCTTTTAAATTGTGATACGTCGTGACTTGGTACGTTAATATTTAATTATTATTATTTTTCTCTTTCACTCAATGAGGCGACGAAGATTGATCAATCTTCGTCGCCCCATTTACATTGAAGCGACGAAGATTGATCAATCTTCGTCGCCTCATTGAGCGCAAGAGAAAAAAAAGTAAAAATTAAATACATTGAAGCGACGAAGATTGACCAATCTTCGTCACCCCATTTTCAACTGAAGCGACAACACTTATATCTTCGCGGCGAAAAATTGAAGCGACGAAGATTTTTTTTGTCGCTTCAAATCAAATGAAGCAACGAAGTTTTTCAATCTTCGTCGCCCCAATGGTGAAGGGAGCAATCTCAAGCGACGTATCGAGGCGACGAAGAGTTGGTCACATAAAATCGAGGCGACGAGAAAATGATCCGAGGCGACCATGAAGCTTCGTCGCCTCAAATATCTTCCCCAATAGTGCCTCTTAATCTCATAATCCTTCTCAATCTTCTCGAAGAACGAAACCGCCTGCCCTGGCCTCCCAGCTCTCACCAGCCTGTCAATTGCAGAGGCTGGAGTCTTGGCACTAGCAGCTTCTCGCCGACTGAGAATGACATCATGAGTGGCCTTGAAATCCTTCCTTCGCCCTATCAGCACGGTTGTGAGCATACAACTTTCCCAACAATAAATCATAAGTCTTGATCCTTGGCTCACATCCATCCTACTTCATCTTCTTGAAGACAGACAAAGCGTGATCAATCCTTTCAATGCCACATCAAATTTTCAGAAACCCAAAATAGGCCTATTTATCAAGGGCCTCCCCAAACCCTGCTGACTTCATCCTATCAATCATTTCATCTTCTTCCCCAACCCTAACTGCTTGATACAAGCTCCTGATCAGTTCAAGAAACGTAGTCTCATTCGGCGAACAGCCCCACTCCCCAAATCTATGAAACAAATTCAACTCCCCCTCGTTGTTCCTAATCTTATTCAAATTACTAATCAACACATTGAATGTCTCCACATTTCTCGGCACCCCATGATAGTTCATGTCCACCAAAATTTGAACAACCTCATAATGGAGTCGAAAGGCTCCTTCTTCCTGCAAAGCTTACAAACACAATCAAGAATGGCATTGTAAGCACCAGTCCCAATCTTGAAGCCTCCGTTGTACATCTCCCATGCCAATCTCCTAGCCTCGGGAAATCAAGAATGGCATTGTAAGCGCCAATCCCAATCTCGAAGCCTCCCTTGTACATCTCCCATCCCAATCCTATGCCCATCCACACATCAACCTTTAATAAGCAAATCACACATGTACTCATCAAGAAAAAACTCATTAACCAAACCTTTCACCATCTTCTCTGCATTGCTGACATACCTATTTTGCAAAGTTTCTCGACAATCAATCGAAGCAACGCCTTAATCCCATAATCCTCCTCGATCTTCTTGAAGAACAAAACCTCCTGCCCTGGCCTCCCAGCTATCACCAACCTATCAACTACAGAGGCTAGAATCTTAGCGCCAACATCCTCGTATTGACTGAGAATGACGTCACGGGTGGCCTTGAAATCCTTCCTCTGCCCAAAATAGTCAACAAAGTAGGCAAGTGCCTCTCGCTAACTTATAATGACATCATGAGTGGCCTTGAAATCCTTCCTCTGCCCTATCAGCACTGTTGTGAGCTTACAACTTTCACTGTGCCAAAAAGGGCTTCACATAATGGTTGATCATTGCTGAGGAGAGAACTCATATCAGACAATCACTACCAAAAAATTATAGTTAGCCGACGAAACTTAATAGTTTTGTCGTCTAAGTGGTCGTTAGAGGACAAAGAAAAAATTTGTCGGACAAGAGAAAATTTTGTCGTCTAGGCTGACCTTAGAAGATGAAATTGATTTTCGTCACCTAAGAAATGTCTTACAAGACGAATACAAATTTTCGTCGTCTAAAATCTAACTTAGACGACCAAAAATAGAACTCGTCGTCTAAGTATAATATCTTAAACAGCGAAAATGTCTTCGCCATCTTAGAAGACGCACGTAAAAGACGAAAACAGAATTCGTCGTCTAAGTTTGCACTTAGATAACGAATATTTTCGTTACGTCGTCTAAGAACATACCCTAAACTTAAACTCTAACCCTAAATCCTTAGCCTTAAACCCTTTTCCCTAAACCCGAAAAGTTTTAGTAGACAAAATTCAATTTTCGTCGTCTAAGTAGTACTTAGACGACGAAATTCAACTACTTTCGTCGTCTAAGTAGAGTTTCACAATATGACCTCTAAGAGCACGACTATGTATATGATCTTAAAATGTATATATTTTTTGTTGAGAGCATAGAGTAAATAGTTCTTGCACTATGAGTGTTGACGGTTCAAAAATCGAAGTTACAAAGATTAGTATATTAACGTTTCCGTTTTGTTGAAATTTCGGTTTTATGGTTGACTACGCCGATCAAACCCTTAAAGAACGTCATATTCTTGGTTTTGTCGTCTAAGTGTTCACTAAGATGACGAAAATTTTCGTCTCCTTTGTCAGTAAAATTTCATTGTCTAAAAACCTAGACGACGAAAATTATTTCATCGTCTAAGATGTCACATAGGCGACGATTTGTTTTTTCTTTTTTGTCGTCTAAATACTCATACTACGACACTTAGACGACAAAACTTCCGTTGCCTAAGTACTTAGGCGATGAAAAATGCCACTTAGGCAATAAAGTACGTGTGTTTTTCTGGTAGTGAATGGTCTGCAAACCGTTGTATAAAGAAAAATTAGTCAACATATTATTGGCGAGAAAACCATTGTTTGAGTACAAATGAGATGGTACTTTTATTTCGACAAAAATCATTGTCCGAGTAAAAATGAGACGATACTTTTATTTCAAAATTCTGTTGTATGTCATTGTTTTAGTCAATAGATATTTATCTTGTAACATTATTTATCAAATAATTGTCTTTTAAATCATTTTGGTTATTGCATTGCACTCTCAAACAATACACTTATTCGAAATTGTATTGCATTTTGTCGTGTGGTCAATAGTTTTATGTCATAATGTATCTTATGAATGCCATCGAATATTTACATGCCAAAATTCACACAATTCAAAAACATTCACATAAAAAAAATATCCATTTCTCATTCATAATCGACATCTACAAATATCCACAAACATACATGTAACATAAACTTAGGAAGCATTTCTAGAGATTGAGTACAGAATAAACCCTTTTGATTGTTCAATACCATCTTGTCTAAATCCAACTTCTTTTCTAAATAAGTCTCAACTAGGAGAGGATTTTGTCTGAAAATACTTGTGCTATACTCAAGGATCCATAAGCTACAAGTACCTAGAATAGTCATAAGCATCACACAAAACAAATAAATCTTAACAAGGGGCATTGCACTCAAACAACACTCCTCCACAAAGTGGTGGACCTAGCCGTTACAATTAGGCAAAGATTGACAAACCGATACATGAACCTTGGATCTCAATTGAAACCTCAACTATCTTGTAGTGCAACTTTTTTAGCAATCTTATACGATCAGTTATCCAAACTTTGGTACTCAACGGACAAAAACACTGAACATGTTCTTTAACTCTGATTTTAGAGAAAAATAAAAATAAAATAAAGAACATAAATGAAAACTTAGTAGCAAATATTATTTAATTATAAGACAAGAACCAATAGTGATTCAATGCAACCGTATACAATCAATACTGAATCCAAATTGTGCATTAATTAGTAGTAGCAACACAAAAGTCTCATACCTGCCTAAAAAAGAAGCCTGCTGGTTGTTTCGATCTTTGCTCTCAATAGCATTAAAAGTTGAGTAAACATGTAAAGCGATTCCCATAGAGCAATTGCAACAATTCATCAAAGAAAAGTCACAAACATATCTAAGTTCGGTAATTGAGAAATTTCAACAGCCTAAAACCAAACCCTTTAAACAGTAGAAAAAATTGACAAAGAGTAATCAAAATAATAATAATAAAAAGGTTGTACCAAGTAGTGCTGACTATGACGTTGGAACTATGAGAAAATAGAAGCACTCACAATCAGGCATGCAAGAATCAACCATGATTTAAATGTCAAAATTTGAGAAGTGAATTCGATATGCTTAACTGAATAGAAGATCATTGAGCATTGGCTAAAGTAAATGAGATGATTTAATTATATCTATAACTATATGTAGGTAACTTTCACGAATACAAAGAAACAAACTAAGAGAGAGAGGTTAATAAGGTGAAGAGTGAAAGAGAGACTAACTGAACAACATCACCAATTAAGAGCTTACAGGCAATAGTAAACCTTGAGCTTAAAAAATAAAATTGACAGAAAATGCATAACATACAACA
This sequence comes from Geum urbanum, assembly GCA_946800695.1. NCBI lineage: Eukaryota > Viridiplantae > Streptophyta > Magnoliopsida > Rosales > Rosaceae > Geum > Geum urbanum. Next base: position 23,378,245 of record OX327009.1, on the reverse strand, counting down.
TCGAATGGCCTGCTTATCTGTTGAAAAAGAGCAACCAAAGAGTGAGTAATAACTAATAAGAATACATTTTCCAATAGGGTAGAACCCTTTTCCTAGATGCCACTACCGTCGTCGACTTCCCACTGCAAATTCAAACTTGCATCATTAAGGACCATACAAGTCAAACTTGAGTTACTATTCTGTGCACATTTTCATGTTCATATTGGATCAAACTGTGACAACCTGAACCGGAATTGGTATGGTAATCAGCTTAATCTGCGAGTTTTACAAGTAATTGAGGTTTATCGTAAATAATCGGTTAAGCGGTTTTGATCACGACTTAATTTTCGGGCACGAATTTGATTTTGGTTTGTTCATGAAAAAAGTAGAGAATTTGATTTCGAGTTCGTGGGAGCTTTCCGAGGATTTTTCGGATAATCGAGTAATATAAAATGAATATTTAAAATTATCGTCGAGTTAGTCGTGTTTATCCGTTCGAGTTTGAATTATCCGAATTGTAGATAGAGCCGAGTCGCGACGTATAAATAGCCAAATAGTTGTAAAGTTGTCGAAAAAGTGCGAAAATGAGTTGTTTGACCGAGTTGACTATTCTGGACCGAGTTGATCAAGTCAACCCGTGGCTGACTCAGTGAGTCCGTGACTCGCCGTCGAGAGGATCGCCAGAATATGGCGTGGTTGCCGGATTTCAAGGTAGGGAATTGAAGCCTATGATTCATGCTTCCTTTTGATATATGTTTTGTGATGTTTGGTGGAGATTTTATGTGGTAATTTTGGAGGTGAAACGGAGTGGAATCGGGGGTGACAGACGGCAGTGCTCCGGCAACGGTGGTGGCCGGAGATTAAGGGGGAAAGACTCGTGGGGCCACGACAAAGCTTTTGGGAGTGGCCTAGAGGGCTGCCATGCGCCGTGGCCGGAGTTCCAGTGGAGACCGAGTCGCCGGCCGATTTTGAGATTTTGGTGACTTTCGAGCGTTTTTCCGGTGAATTGAGATGGAATTGGAGGTTGTGGTAGTGAAGAGATGTGCTGGGCTCGAGGAGGAGAGGAACACTGGACTTTCCTCATCGGAAAATCTCTCCGGTGACAGCGCCCCGCCGCTGCCGCCGGCAGTCGACGACGGAGCTCCGGCGAGGCGTTGACTTTTTGGATTTTTGTCAAGTTTTATACCGTTTTGCTCATAATCGCGTCCCGATCGTAGCCTTGAGGTTTTCGAGTTGATTTGAGTAGCGGATTTTAAGTCGAGGGTTTATGTGGAGTATTTGGGGGTTTTCGACGATTATTTTGTATCCGACTTATATGTTTCCGAAAATGGTTGGTTTCCGAGGTGTGGTACAGAGTAATGAATTGTGATTTTGATCAATTATATTTTGTAATTATTCAGGGGATCGAGATCGTACATTGGGCAATGGATCTTCCGCCGGATCTCAGGATTAGCGTGTTTGCGCGCTGTGCTTATCTGTGAGTGGACTTTTATTTACACTGTCGTAGCGATTTCATGATTTCAGTATTTATTTCCAGTACAGTATTGAGATTATTTATTGTTTTGGAGGTATTGTTTTATGTTTTATGGTGATGGCATTTACTTAGCATCGATGCATTGGCTACTCGGCTGAACAAAGGTAGTCCAGTTTCAGGGTTGAGAGATTCCCCTGATGTGCCCACTAGGCTTGAGAGATTCGCCTAGTCTATCACCGTCGAGGTTGAGAGATTCGCCTAGTCTATCACCGTCGGGGTTGAGAGTTCCATATTTGAGTATGTACAGCATGTCTGGAGCGATGACCCGAGTGGCCAGCGGTAACTCATCAATGCTTCGGGTGTTGTATGTTCTCAAATTTCTGAAGTCTCATGATTACGTTCCTTGTGGCTTGTGACTAATACTTTTCTCTTATCATTAGGATGCCACCTAGACGTGGTCCCCATGTCAATAGGGATGTGGATCCTGATGTGGATCGTTAGACGCATGACTTGCTTATGCGAGTGTTGCGTTTGGATGAGCGTTTTGACCCTGTGGTCAAAGCTCGAACTGCTGGAGCGACTGTTTTCTCGAGTTCAGCTGATCCAGAGATATGTGAGGCTTGGTTGGTTCAGGTTGAACTAGTTTGTGAGCGTCTACGTTTCACTCCTGAGCATATGACAGTGGCAGCAGTTGGTTTACTTGAGTCTGATGCATACTTCTGGTGGATTAGCACCGATAGTGTTCCGGTTGATACACCATGGACTTTGTTCAGAGATTTGTTTATGCGGAGGTATTTCAACCAGGCTACACAACAGCAGAAGTATGAGGAGTTCACCAACTTGAGACAGGGTAATATGTCAGTACTTGAGTACCAGGACAGATTTACTCGTGACATGGTGGCCTCAGAGGAAGCCAAGTGCCAGAGATTTGAGTTGGGCTTGAACCTGAACATCAAGGGAACATTGACTACGATGCCTCGGAACAACTTTGATGAATTTGTGAGTGCTGCACTTCTTGGTGAGGATATAGAGAAGGAGAGGCAGATGAGATTCTAGTCTCGACGATTTGAGGAGGGTGGACCGAGTCAGAGACCTTCCAAGACGCTGAGTTCTGACACTTCCGGATCGGCATCATCATCTGGCAGTGGACCATATAGATCACCAGTTGGTATAGCTAGACAAAGACAGAGATGAAGGAGGGATCGACCACAGATACCACAGTTCAGTGGGAGTTCTAGCGGATCCAGCCATCCTCGCCGTACCGGTGGCATTTTTGCTGTACCGAGGGAGTATCCATTGTGCAATCTCTGCAACAGGCATCATTTGGGTCCTTGTCAGGGAGGCCCTATCATTTGCTATCGTTGTGGCCAGGAGGGTCACTATGTGAGGGAGTGTTTTCAGCCTGCTAATGTTGGTGGACAGGCAGCTCAGAGTTCCAGAGGTGATCGAGGTACCACTTCTGGAGCTCGACCGGTACAGACTTCTGGACAGGGCGGACAGCAGAGTCACCCTCAGCATGGACGACCAGCCGGGCATGCCAGGGTTCATGCTATGTCATTGCGTGAGGGTAGAGCATCACCAGAGGTTGTTATTGGTACGTTGCATGTTTTTGGCTATCCAGTACTTACTTTGCTAGATCCAGGTGCTACGCATTCATTCATATCATATAGATTGTCAACTTTAGCTACTATGCCTGCATCTCCACTTCCGGGGTTATGGAGAGTGTTGTATCCATCAGGAGAGGTTGTGAGTATTGGTTGGGTATATAGGGATTGTGAGATCTTTGTTGGAGGTTATGGGTTAGCCGCGGATTTGTTATTGTTGGATATCGTCGATTTTGATGTGATTTTGGGTATGGACTTCTTGGAGACACATTGGGCTATGTTTGACTGTCACAAGAAGGAGGTTGTGTTTCGACGCCCAGGTTTTCCAGAGATACTGTTTCGCGGTGAGAAGAATACTTCATTGCCATGTGTGATTTCAGCGATGAAGGCCGAGCGGATGATGAAGAAGGGTTGTGTTGCATATTTGGCTCATGTTGTGGATACTCAGGCTGTTGTACTAGACATTGGTGATATTAAGGTGGATTTTGAGTTTCCAGATGTGTTTCCGAAGGAGTTACCAGGTGTTCCTCCAGTTCGAGAAATCGATTTTACTATTGAGCTTTTACCAGGCACTAAACCCATATCACAGGCACCGTATCGTATGGCGCCAGTGAAGTTGAAGGAGCTACAGATTCAACTTCAAGAGTTGCTGGAGAAAGGTTTCATATGACCTAGTGTATCGCTGTGGGGTGCTCCTGTACTATTTGTGCGGAAGAAGGATGGTTCCATGCGGTTGTGTATTGATTACTAGAAGCTAAATCAAGTCACCGTGAAGAACAAGTATCCGTTGCCGCGGATTGATGACTTGTTTGATCAGCTCAAGGGAGCTTCAGTCTTTTCGAAGATTGATCTCAAGTGTGGATACCATCAGTTGAGGGTCAGAGAGTCAGATGTGGCCAGGAGCTTTCAAATCACGATATATGCATTATGAGTTTTTGGTTATGCCGTTTGGGTTGACCAATGCCCCCGCGGCTTTTATGGACTTGATGAACCGGGTGTTTAGGCGATTCCTAGACAAGTTTGTGATCGTGTTAATCGACGACATTCTGATTTACTCCAGGAGTGTGGGCCAGCACAAGAAGCATTTGCAAGCTGTTTTGCGGACTTTGCGAGATAATCACCTGTTTGCGAAGTTCAACAAGAGTGAGTTTTGGTTGAATAGCGTGAAGTTTTTGGGTCACGTGATATCTTTTGAGGGAGTCAGCGTAGATCCTGACAAGATTGAAGCCGTGTTGAATTGGAGTAGACCTACCACCGTACCAGAGATTAGGAGTTTCTTGGGTTTGGCAGGTTATTATCGGCGCTTTGTGCAGGATTTTTCACGGATTGCCGCTCCACTTACCAGATTGACAAAGAAAGGTGTCAAGTTTGAGTGGTCCGATGCATGTGAGGAGAGTTACTTGCTCTTGAAGGAGAAGTTGACTACTGCACCGGTTTTGACTTTACCTGACGACAGTGGAGAGTTTGTGGTTTACAGCGATGCATCGAAATTGGGACTTGGTTGTGTTTTGATGTAGCATGGCAGAGTGGTGGCTTAAGGTTCCAGGCAGCTGAAACCACATGAAGTCAACTATCCTTCACACGATTTGGAATTGGCTGCTATTGTATTAGCCTTAAAGAGCTGGAGACACTACTTGTACGGAGCTTAGTAAAAAATATATATAGATCACAAGAGTCTCACCTATTTGTGCACGCATCCATACTTGAATATGAGACAACGTAGATGGATGGAGTTGATCAATGATTATGATTGCACCTTTGAGTATCATCCAGGGAAGGCTAATGTTGTTGCTGATGCACTCAGTCTGAAATCTGGAGCCTCATTGTTTCATGTGTGCGTAGCCAGAGTATCCATGTTAGCAGAGTTACGGGATACGGGAACTGAGTTTGAGTGGGATGATGATGGAGCCTTGTTGGCTAGCTTCCAGGTTCAACCGGTATTGGTTGATCAGGTTCGGGAAGCTCAGGATGCGGATTCCAATCTGTTGGACAAGAAGACCATGATTCGGAATGGTGTGCCAACAGAGTTTCGGTTGAGTAATGATGGTAGATAATTATTCAGAGGCAGACTCTGTGTGCCTAGGGACGAGAGTTTGAAGAAAGAGATTTTAGACAAAGCTCATTGTTCTGCTTATGCTATGCATCCCGGCGGTATGAAGATGTTTCGTATACTTCGAGCTTATTATTGGTGGCGAAATATGAAGAGGGAGATTGTTACATATGTGAGCAGATGTCTTATTTATCAGCAGGTTAAAGCATAGAGACAGAAGCCTGCGGGAAAGTTACAGCCCTTGGAGATTCCGGTTTAGAAGTGGGAGCACATCACCATGGATTTCGTGTATCAGTTACCGCGTACTTCTGCTGGTAATACTGGTATTTGGGTTATTGTAGACCGATTGGTGAAATTCCCTCATTTCCTTGCACTTCCAGAGAAGATTTTGGTGGGCAGATTGGCAAAGCTATATTTAGCCGAGATTGTACGACTGCATGGGGTGCCTGTATCCATTGTTTCTAACCGAGACAGTCAGTTTACTTGAGAGTTCTGGTAGGCATTGTAGCGAACCTTGGGGACCAGATTGCATTTCAGTACAGCTTTCCATCCTCAGACTGATGGGTAGTCTGAGAGGACTATTCAGACCATCGAGGATATGTTGCGGTCTTGTGTTTTGCAGTTTAGAGGAAGTTGGGACCAGCAACTACATTTGATCGAGTTTGCTTACAACAACAGTTATCAGGCCATTATCGACATGGTACCGTATGAGGCTCTATACGGGAGACAGTGCCGCACTCCCTTGTGTTGGAGTGAGGTAGGCGAGCGATGGCTTATTGGACCTGATCTGGTGAAGAGCACCACAGATGATGTTCAAATTATCCGAGATAGATTGAAGATTGCCCAAGATCGCCAAAAGAGTTATGCTGATGTGAGAAGAAAGAGTCTCGAGTTCGAGGTGGGTGATTGGGTCTTCCTGAAACTATCTCCTTGGCGAGGAGTTGTTCGTTTTGGGAAGCATGGCAAGCTTCGACCACGGTATATCGGTCCGTATGAGATTGCGGAGAGGGTTGGTGCCGTGGCTTACAAGTTAGAGTTGCCTCCGGAGATGGCGAGGGTGCACGATGTTTTCCATGTTTCGATGTTGCGGAAATACATTCCTGATCCATCACATGTTTTGGCACCACATCAGCTTCCTATTTGGGAAGATTTGACATATGTGGAAGAACCGGTACAAATTCTCGATCAGCGAGAGCAGGAGTTGAGGCACAGAGTCATACTGCTTGTGAAGGTCTTATGGCAGAATCATTCAGTTGAGGAAGCCACCTGGGAGACCGAGCAGCATATGCGGGAGTAGTATCCTCATCTGTTCACTTAGCAGGTACGTAAATTTCGAGGTCGAAATTTTTCTAAAGGGGGTAGATTTGTGACGACCCGAACCGGAATTGTATGGTAATCGGCTTAATCTGCGAGTTTTACAAGTAATTGAGGTTTATCGTAAATAATCGGTTAAGCGGTTTTGATCACGACTTAATTTTTGGGCACGAATTTGATTTGGGTTTGTTCGTGGAAAATGTAGAGAATTTGATTTCGAGTTCGTAGGAACTTTCCGACGATTTTTCGGATAATCGAGGAATATAAAATGAATATTTCAAATTATCGTCGAGTTAGTCGTGTTTATCCGTTCGAGTTTGAATTATCCGAATTGTGGATAGAGCCGAGTCGCGATGTATAAATAGCCGAATAGTCGTAAAGTTGTCAAAAAAGTGCGAAAATGAGTTGTTTGACCGAGTTGACTGCTCTGGACCGAGTTGACCGAGTCAACCCGTGGCTGATTTAGTGAGTCCGTGACTCGCCGTCGAGAGGATCACCGGAATACGGCGCGGTTGCTGGATTTCAAGGTAGGGAATTGAAGCCTATGATTCATGCTTCCTTTTGATATATGTTTTGTGATGTTTGGCGGAGATTTTGTGTGGTAATTTTGGAGGTGAAACGGAGTGGAATCGGGGGTGACGGACGGCGGTGCTCCGGCCACGGTGGTGGCCGGAGATTAAGGGGGAAAGAGTCGTGGGGCTACGGCGAAGCTTTTGGGAGTGGCCTCGAGGGCTGCCGTGCGCCGTGGTCGGAGTTCCAGTGGAGACCGAGTTGCCGGCCGATTTTGAGATTTTGGTGACTTTCGAACGTTTTTCCATGATCAGATTTATTACATCGTCAAACAAGTATATTACTACTTCGCCTCTCTTTAATCCAATGCCAATTCCATCCCTAGCTTCGTACATTACTCCTTCAAATGCTGCGATGGCGAGACTGTATGGCGAAGAGGTTGTAGAGAAGAGGATTAAGGTGTTCAGGTCAATGTACAACACCTAGTACTAAGGATGCATAAGGCTCTTCCAAAAGGACATCGCCTGCCATTTACTCTAGCATGACGACGATGAAGAAATGTTAGATTTGGAAAAGAAGAAAATCGAGTGGCTTCCTCAAGAGACCGTCACCAAGCTGAAATGTTTTCCCCTTTCGTTCAACCTTAGACGATATGTAGTGGTGGCACTTGTTCAGCCTAGGTGCCAGCCCATGGTGATGCTCTCCTCTAACGTCGCCTCTAAGAAGTCTTTTATAAGTGTCGTGGTCCGCTCCTCTATCCGATTTGATTTGGTTTTGGATTGAGACTTCTGCCTTGAGAAGGAGTAAATCACGATGGGAAGACTTTCCTTCCCATGGGGAGGAGCGCTTGGACCAGTGGGGAGAATGCCCGACTCATTCTGATTTGAAGAGAAACGGGGAGTGGCATTGCAAGGCAAGCTTGGTTGAGTCCTAGCGTTCCCGTATCTGGGATCAAGCTAAGAAGAGTAATTCCATGTCTAGTCGTCATCGATAGTGCAAGAGGCTTGCTTCCTCTGGTCGTCCCTCATCTAGATAAATGATGGTTCATGGATCTTGTGGGTTGTGTGTCAGCGGCGGTGGTCTGACGTTGCAATGGAAGGTGCCTGCTTGGTGGGCAGAGTTCCTGACCTTGGGCCGAGTTGGACTGTGGAGCGTCTTTAGGACTGATATGTTTCCTTCGACCATTGCTTACAGCTCAGTGGTCACATCTTTGATATTATTGATTATAGTTTATTCGTGTCTTATTTGGATTGCGATTTTCTTTAAGGTTGACACACCTAACACAATTGAGTGCTTAGGGGTATGTTTATCTTTCTTTATCAATTATTCTCGTAATCTTGATAAGATGCAAGCTACTAAGCTTACATGTGTAGATTTTTCTAGATTTAAATATTAATGCTAGTAACTGTAATAGTGTAGCATACATATTTGTTTATAATCGTGACATTATTTTTGAATTGTTCACCTCCGCTCCAGAGCCTGTTCTGCATGTCATATATTACGACTATAGTCGTATTAAGTAATAAAACTACTTTCCGGTTCTCTGGAAAGTTGTTTTCCTCGAAACAAAAAAAAAGGATAAGCAGGTTACCATATCATGTTTTTTTGTGACTGTTAGATTTAGTAAATATATCAATGCCAAAAAATATTTTAAAAAATTAATGGATGCAATGTGATAGAACACTGTAGAATTATCCTATATAAACATTGTGGTGGTTAAATGGCAAACGATATCTGATTGGGCTAAAATTTTGCATGCTTGATCCTTGCATGGGTATCTAAAAGATGATTGACTTCAATAAAAGAATTACGTTATCGCATGCTAAGATTCGCATTGAAAATAAAATGCGAAGTTTATTTAAATGCCGTTGGATTTGCTTACTTTAATTGTATGGTCCATATCCAACAAAAACTAGCCATAGTCAAAAACTCTGGTTTAGGAAATAAAGGATAATAATTAATTACATAATAATTTTTTGCGTAGAATGAGGAAGCAATCAACTAAAACCCAAACTCGTATGTATCATAGGCTGAGAGGTTAAGAGTTCACTTCCCCAAAAAAATGATTTCCGGGTGGATTGAATTTTTTTTAAAAAAAATAATTAATAAATAAATAAATAAATAAGGTTATCTCATTCCTAAGAAGAACCAAGAAATTCAAACACTAGAGGATGTTGAGGTGTTTTACAAAAACTATGCTAAAGAATTAGGGTTTGATGTCAGATCTTTTGTTAGCGAGAAGAAGAATGGCGTGATTGTAAGGGTGCGGTAATATATTCTAATGCTAAAGGCTCTAGGAGCAAACGGTTTATTACAATCTTATATTTTTTGGACCATTTCCTTCATTTTCTTATGCATGGATTGAAGGTTAAAGTTATGTTTTGAGATATTTTTGTCTATCATTCATTCCAATTGCATTAAGTGAAGTCCTTTAGATAATCAATGTGTCTGATACAGATGCACATCTCTTCTAGGAGATAGCATTATTGAACATGGATGATTCCTTACAATCGAAAGAAATTATAGAAACAGATCCTAACAAATTCAAGAAAAAATGACATAAGCTTGAAGACCCAATATGTCAATTTATTCATAAACAGTTAAGTGCATATACAAACCTAGCTTTATAAGCTGGATATGTCGTTACCACAACATAGAGCTATATAACACCATATGCAGCTTGAATATGCAGCTTGAATATCCATATTAACGGCTTGAACTTGTAAGCACAAATTCGAAAAGAAGAAAAGAATCATTCAAATCCTTGGCTCATTCTACCAAATGTATATTTGGAAACCCATCACTAAGAGTTTAGCTAGCTTTCTCTCATGACTAATAGCTTCTCTCGTCACCTACAAATCTATCTTACCCATAGAAATTTAATTTCTCAACCTCACAACATCTCAATCCAATTGCAATTCATATACGAACCAATTATATTAAAATACGAGCAATATATCTACCCAAATTACACATACCCAATTTGAGTACTAGCAGAAGTATTTAGGGATCAAGCAACACTAATCTATAAACCGAGATGTTCATTATATTCTACTTCTTAAAAACACCATGATCTCTCTACTTACCCAGATGTTTATCTCCAATTCTTCATAATCTAAGTAACAATCAAAACAAATTTGTCTTCTCGCTTCTTGGACCTAGAATATATAATTAGCCTGCGACAAATCGAGAAGCTTCACTAACAAAAATGGGATGAGTGAAAGAAAGGAGAAAGATGAAGAAGAGACATACATATAGAGGGATAAACGATATGGTTTTTCAATCGTTCTTCTTTCTATATGAGAGAATATTATGTAATTATTATCTTTCATTTCCTAATGCAGAGTTTTTAGCTATGGTTAGTTTTTGTGGGATCTAGACCATACAATTAAAGTAAGCAAATTCAACAGCTTTTAAATATTTTCAATGCAAAGTTTTGCATGTGATGAGGAATATATATATATACACACACACAAACACAGATTCTATCAAGTGCGAAGATTCACACTGAAATTTCAGTATGAAGTTCAATTTTACATAAAATCGACGAAATAATTTGATCACTGAAATTAATCACCATTTAGATACATATGGAAGGATCGTACTTGTAAAATTTCAGTCTCATCAGATATGTTTAACCATTTGATCACACATTCAAAATTTGAGCTAAATCGAACAACCTATGTGCATTGTTAAATAATACGACGATCAAATGGTTAAAACATCTTCGATTAAGCTGAAATTTGCGAGGCACAATCCTTCCATATATATCTAAAACTTGATTGACTTCAATTATCAAATCACATTGTCATTTTTGTGTAAAATGCAACTTCACACTGAAGTTTCAGTGCAAAACTCGAACTTGATAGGAAGTGAATATATATAAGTGCATCTATAGTGTGCGGAGTACAAGTGTGTGGGATATTCACAATCTCTATTGCGTTAGACTTAAGTTCATAGTGAGTGTATGAGAGAAAGTAGACCGTCGATTATCACCTTGCACATTTCTGGTATGCACATTGTAGAACCACTTATATATAGAGAGAGAGTTCATCAAGTGCGAAGTTGCGCATTGAAACTTCGGTGTGAAGTTGCATTTTACACAAAATTAAAAATTATATTTCAATCATTAAATTCAATCATCTTTTAGATACCCATGCAAGTATCATACATGCAAAATTTTAGCTTAATCGGAGATCGTTTAGCCATTTGATCATAACATTCAAGTTTTGAGCTAAATCGAACAATTTGTATGCATTGTTAAACAATGTCATGATTAAGTGATTAAAATATCTCCAATTGAGCTAAAATTTTGCATGTCCAATCCTCACATATGTATCTAAAAGATGATTGACTTCAATAATCGAAATATGTTTTTAATTTTGTGTAAAATGTAACTTCAGACTTGGTGAACACTATATATAAGCTTCGCATTGATACTTCAGTGTAAAGTTCCATTTTACACAAAATTGACAAAACAATTCGAAGATTGAAACTACTCATCCTTTAACTACATATGCAAGGATCATGCTTACAAAATTTCAACTCAATCGGAGATGTTTTGACCATTTGATCACTATATCAAATTATGAGCTAAATCAGACAATCTGTGTGCATTGTTAAATAATGCGATGATCAAATAGTCAAAACATCTCCGATTGAGCTAAAACTTTGTAAGCAAGATCGTTGCATGGGTATCTAAAGGATATATGGTTTTAATCTTCGAATTATTTTGTCGATTTTGCATAAAATGAAACTTCACACTGAAGTTTTAGTGCGAAGCTTTGCACTTGGTAGGATCTCTCTCTCTATATATATATGACTTGGTAGGATGTGTGTGTGTGTGTGTGTGTGTGGCCACTCGCACACCATCAAGTCGATAGACATAAATACTATCTCTAAAGCCTCATCCTCCAAGCCCAGCTTGACTTCTAAAGGTAAAAGTCTCAACGGTATCCTACTCCGGTCCACTCACCTTCACCAAACTTCCAGTCTGTTGCATCTCGACTAACCCCAACTCGATCTGCTTATATCAATGGACACTGATCGAAGCGATCGCTTGGAAGAAGCTTTGTGATCGAGAATCCACTTTAATTAGTACAAAAAATGTATGTATCCAAAAACCCGTGCCCAGTTAATTAGTACAAAAAATTATGTATCCCCTTCACCACCTTCATTGCAATGCTCTCCGTTGTTTTTTGTATGATGGTGGATTCCTTCTCGATGAGCCGGCTTAAGAGATCTTCACCAGCTACATCTACCAGATATGCCAAAAACCCGTGCTCAGAATCAGACCACGATGTCGGATATGGCCATGGTGTAGAGGACAAGGAGTCACAAGTGCTGAGATATCGTATTGTGGCCAAGGTACGTACTAGGGGTGGGACTTAAATCTGAAAAACCGACCCTAATGAGCCGAAACCCAAACTGAAACTCAAACCGGCCCTAATTGAACGGTTTGGGCTTGTTGGAAAACCGAAATCGAAATGGATCCGAGCCGATTATTATTTTCAGTACAAGTTCAATTCTAAGGTGAACATGAACTGAGTAAACTGAACCAAAGTTAACATTTGTGGACTACGTACTCTACTACTAAGTACATGCACCCATACGATAATTCTCGATCATATATAAAGCTAAAAACCCTACTTCTTAAGAAAAACCTCTTCTCGGTCCTCTTCTACTCTCTCTCTCTCTCTCTCTCTCAATAGGTATTTGCCTGATGTTTAAGCTTTCACACACACACACACACACACACACACGCGCGCACACACACACACACACAGAGTCTCTCGCCTCCCTCTTCTCTCTGGAACCCAAACCCTAGAAATGAAAAATCGTCTTCTCTCGCCTAAATCTTCGATTACTCAATTAGAGTCATTCTCTCACCCAATCTTGAAGCTTCGATCAATCACTCTCTTGAACCTCGACTTCCTCATCAATCGCGATGATGTCAGGTAATCTCTCTCTCTCTCTCTCTCTCTCTCACACACACACACAGAGTCTCTCGCCTCCCTCTTCTCTCTAGAACCCAAACCCTAGAAATGAAAAATTGTCTTCTCTCGCCCAAATCTTCGATTACTCAATTAGAGTCATTCTCTCACCCAATCTTGAAGCTTCGATCAATCACTCTCTTGAACCTCGGCTTCCTCATCAATCGCGTTGATGTCAGGTAATCTCTCTCTCTCTCTCTCTCTCTCTCTCTCTCTCTCTCTCTCTCTCTCTCTCTCTCTCTCTCTCTTAATAGGTATTTGACTGATGTTTAAGCAAGATTTAATTTTATGTGATTAGGAGGAGGATTTGCTCTATGTTGAAGTTGATCCGTTTGGAGATGATAGCTGGAAATTGGAGCCGGTTGTGGAGCTTTTGAAACAAGGAGCTGTTGGAGTCATTCCTACTGATACTGTGTAAGCCACAAAAACCCGAACTTTGTTATAGTCTCATTTACCTACTTCCATTTATGAGCTCGTTAGAGAGTTTATTGTAATTGTATAATTTGTGTTTATGTGTTGTAAGTATGCAATTATTTGTGATCCGAGAAACCACTCTGAAAATGGTGACCAACAACAAACCCAAGTCCAACTCAACTCCCAAGAAGGGAAAGACTTGTTATCTTCCCCACAACGTTAGTCCTCCATCTCTCTCATTTGGTTTTGGTTTTGGTTTTGACTGAGTAAGAGAGAGTTAATAATAGATCATTGTGGTTAGTTTGTATTGAAATTGATATGTGCAGAGGTCTGTAAAGAAGAAAGGGTCGTACCCATTATACCCAGAAGTGCAAGGATTCTATATCACTTGTGATGGTGGCAGGGAACACCAAGCTTCTCATGAAGCTCTCAACGTTATCGACTATGTATGTAACTCTTCTTCTTCTTTTTCAATTCAATTCAATTCCACAGAATGGGCATTGTTGCATCAACATCTTTACACCAGAGTGGTTAGTAGGCTTATGGAAATTGAGGAAGACTACTTAGTCCTAAAACTTGGGTTTGACATTGGAACAATATTAAATTATTGACTGGTTTTTGGTTGTAACCCATTAATTATATATAGAACAAATCAAAGCTAGGAGGTGTATCTCATTATGTGTTTGAGGCCTGACAAAAAACTTGTACTTTGCATTGGTATTTTTGCAAAGTCATTATACGTTTCTTTGTTTAATCTTATGATCTCTTATTAATGCTGAAAAGTGTTTCTCTGTTTTGTGCTTAATGTATGTCCATGTGTACCCACGGACAACAATTTGAGAGAATTGAAAAGTCTGTACTTAATATGGCTATTAGCAGAGCATGCATGGAAGAAATTGACCTTGGAGATGAATGGAGATAATTTTGTTGATACCAACGATGATGAAGATGGAGTGAAGATGGAGGCAGTTATGAGGATGGTTCAGATTCAACCTAATTATTGTTTGTTCATGTCATTTGGGACTGTAATAGACTAATGCGTAGCTTATTTGTTAATTATGTTAAACACAAACAGTTTGGGACTGGACACTTTGACAAATATTCACCATTATGACTAATTTGCTGAAATTGAACTATGTTCTTTGGACTTAAGTTTTTGTACGTAGACTGAATGGTTTAATTCATTTCAGTCAATTGCATTGAATGCACTTTTTTAAGTAGTGTTTTCTGATATTGAGAGCTGTAAATGATATAAAATTTGATTTTTTTCCCAAAAAAAAAACTTGTTTTCCAAAAAATAGCATCTGGACTCGAAATGGACCGAACCGAACCGAATTCATTCGGTTCAGGTCCATTCGGTTTGGAAGGCCTAAAATCAAAATACCAAACCGATACCGAACACTATTTCGGGTTCGAATTCGAAACCGGCCCAAAATTGAACCGATCCGACCCGAGTCCACCCTAATACGTACTAAAAATCTCATATATATTGTCAAATATTTAGGGTTTTGCATGTACTGACAAGAGGCATGGGATATACGTACTCTTTTATGATTATGCACTCAGTTGTTATTGTTAACAGGCATCGTAGTGCACTCAGTTGTGATTGGATTGTCACTGGGATCGTCTGAAAATCCTTGCACGATTAAACCACTCATTGCTGCACTTTGTTTCCATCAACTCTTTGAAGGAATGGGTCTAGGAGGATGCATACTACAGGTGACTGATTACATGTATAAAAACAGATTGAAATCGTTTGCTTCCTTCTAATTGGTTTTTAATATATATTGTTTTGGTATATATATGCATGGACATACTTGCAGGCTGAATACAAAAACAAAATGAATTCAATCTTGGTTTTCTTCTTCGCATGCACAACACCAATAGGGATTGTATTGGGTAGTGCCAGACTCAGAAATTTACTTATAGGAGGGCGGAATAGAAAGAAATATAAAAATTTGTGACCAGTGAAGGTGTATACTAGTAAAAATATATACTTAATTAAAAACTTATATAAAAAAAATTACATGCACCAAAAATTTCAGTGAGGGCACCAGCCCCCCCTTGGCACAAGCTAGGTCCGCCAGTGGTAATGGGAATTGCATTATCAAATGTGTATAGAGGACAGCCCGACGCCTCTAACTGTGGAAGGTGTACTAAATGCTTGTTCTGCCGAGTTGCTCAATTATATGGCACTGGTGGAACTACTAGCTGCAGAATTTATGGGACCTAAACTGCAAGCAAATAACGATCGATCTCCAAGTTCTTTCGTACATTGCAGTATTTTTAGGAGCTGGAGCCATGTCCATTTGGGCATAACAGATCGATGGCTAGGTTTCAAAGGATGTGGAAGATAGAAAAGGCTTATGAGCACAATTAGATTTTCTATTTATTTTTTTCTATGAAGGTTAGGTTTTCTATTTTTCCATGGTCAGGTTTTGCTTCCTCTCATGTACTCTCTGAGTTATGTTATTTACGATCTTCCATTTTTGACCAGACTAGAGTACAACTAAATCAGATCCCATTTAGTTGGTTCCATTTGCACGAATCGAACTCTAAATTCTCTTATACAAGTTGTACATGCTAGCTTGTTGAAGGTTCAATCGTTTTTTTCAAGATTGGAGAAGCAGTGCCAGTAGTAGGCCTCATTTTTATTTACTTTTAAAAGAAGGCCTCGATTGTTTGTCAATGGTATTTACACAATGAAGCAATAACCAAGATCGACACTCGTTCTTCTGAACACCCTTGTCTAAAACCTTTGGTTTTAACAGTTATTTTTGAATTGGTTGTATTACAAAACAAGGAGTCTGTGCCGCTAGGGTTTCTCTCGGAGCACATCTCGGAATCTTGTCAAAATCCATGGAGATCTTGGCTTGGAATTGTCGTGGAGCCAACAATGACTCGACATGGAAGCACTGAATGTTTTGATTTGTCAAAACAAGCAATAAATCATTTTCCTAAGCGAAATAAAGGTCTCTGACTTCGCTTATATGGAAGGACTGCGCAGGACTTTAGGGTTTCTAAACTGTGAAGCAGTGTTCAGCGACAATGAGGAAGGAAATGCTGGTCAGTCTGGTGGTGTTGCCCTCTTCTGGAAAGACGATGTGATGGTAGAGTTTTTATCAAATTCGAAGCATCATGTGGATGTAATCATTCATCCAAGTTCAGCAGAGCGACACAAAAATTGGGACTTACTGAAGCCTCTGAGTGTTGTCTCGTCCATGTCTTGGGTGGTTCTTGGGGACTTCAACGAGATCCTATATATTAGGGAGAAGGACAGTGGTCCGCTACGTTTGGAGAAGCAAATGCAGTTGTTCTGGAACTGTTTATCATATAGGGAACTGGTCGATCTTGGTTTCACGGGCATTGCAACCACATGGAGAGGAAGAGGAGTGAGATGTCGTTTGGATCGAGCAGTAGCTACACGCTCCTGGATTGACTTTTTTCCTAGGGCGTCTGTTAAACATCTCCTACCAGTGCATGGACATCATCTCCCAATTCTACCAGGAGTCCAAAGGAATGAAGTGATTCCTCCACGATCATCTAGAAGGTTTAAATTTGAAAGCTTTTGGGCTAGTCGTGAGCAATGTGAGGATGTGGTTCAACAGGGATGGCATCGATCAAAAGTTGGAACCCCAATGCATGAAGTGACCTAATGTATCCCCAACACTCAGTTTTCCCTAACTAAATGGCAACGGAAGAAGTTTGGGAACAGAAATAGGGAAATCGAAGGCATCAAGGGAAGGCTTGCGATTTTGATATCTCAACCTTTAACAATGAAGAGCAAACAGGAGTATTCTGTCCTTGTAGAGAAGCTTTACTCATTGTTGGTTGCTGAAAGGTAATATTGGCAGAAACATTCAAATGTTACCTGGCTTACGGAGGGAGAGGATCGGATAATACAAATTATTTTCAGAGGAAGGCTTCAAACATGAAAACCAAGAATCGAATTGTTTCTTTGGTGGATGATGAAGGAGAGCGTCATACTTCGTCTAATGGTTTGGAGAAGGTTGTAGTTGATTACTTCTCAACTATGTTCACGGCCAGTGGCATGTTATCTCCCTCTATCATGGAGGTAATGAACTTGATTCAATGACAAGGCGGGATCAACACCTCTCAAAGATACCCTATTCACAACCTGGATATATCAATGTAGTAAGATAAATAGGGGTTATCGAACTCGAGGAATTGGTGAAACTAAATCCTGACACACTACTATGCTGACAGACTCGAATACAGAACACTAATGACTATCGAACCTAAGCTAGACAGACTCAAATGCAGTAAAATTTTGACACAATAAACTAGACACAGTGGTGAACTACCACACAAAATTTGAGGGTATTCGGAGTTGATTTGGTCACCAAAATAAATCAGCGAAGTTACAGCTAATGCAGAAAATAAATGCTGAAAGTAAATATACTAATGAATGCAAATTGATTTAAACGATATGATTAAAGAGTTAAGAGGAATGCAATCCACCACCGTCATTCCATCTTTCTAACACATACTTAATCTAATGCACATATCCAATGAATGAAAGTTCCCAGGAAGAGTTGATCGTTACAACCACATCCTATTACCTAATCCTTATGCCTATGCAGGTTTGTCATGGACCTCCCCTACATCTATCCCTCTATTGAACCCATAGTCATGGACCCCAAGGTTTACAAAGAAGAAAGCATTAAGTTCTAGAAAAGGTTTGAGAAGCTACAAGGGTTCACAAGTACACTATGGGCGTGTCTCGCTAGACCTATGGATTTCAATCTCCCGACGGTAAAATCGGTGTATCACTATAGAGAATCCGGTGGAAGAAATTATCTTCAGTCGCCCGTATCTCATGAAACTAGAACTCTAGCATGCATACTAAGTTGCGCACCAAAGCAAACATATAAGAATTCATACGGTGATCATTCAGAGAAAGAAACCTCATTCATCAAATATGCAAAATTAGATTAAAGTGTATGTATTAAAAAGACTTCATGTACGGGGCTTCAAGCAGCCATTTAACAAAGGAAAATTAACTACTCATAGTCATAAATAAAAACATCAAAGAATTCATAAAAGATAAATAAAAGATGGAGAAAGAAGAACTCTTGACGACGTCGAGATCGAACTTCACTTGAATCCTCTGTTTTGTCTCTTGTTCTCTCCAGCCGTACGTCTTTTGTTCTCTATTCTCCAGCGTACGTCTTTTGTTCTCTATTCTCCAGCGTACGTCTTTTGTTCTCTATTCTCCAGCGTACGTAACTCAGCCCCCCACTTGCTATATATATATGTCTTGAAACTAGGTTAATTGACCTAGCAAGTGGAGCACGTGCATGACACTCCAACATGCAAATTAATGGACTCTTTATTTATTCATTCCTATTTGATTTCCAAGTCCACTTCCTCTCTCACCAACTTTGCTCGCTGGCACCAACGTACGTAATCACCTCGCCAAGGCATATATGATTGCAGTCATTAAACCCATCGAGCTTGCATATATTCCCTCGCCAGACAGTTCCTCGCCAAGAAACTTCCAAAACATATTATTTAATCTCCTTTTATCCATTAATCTCCAAAACACCTAAAAACAAATAAACATAATTAATTAATTCACTCAATTAATAACAATAAACTAAATATAGGGAACACATTAAATACCAAATAGATGCATAAATATGCAACTATCAAAATACCCCACACTTAGACATTGCTAGTCCTCGAGCAATACACTAAACTAAGACTCAGAAAAGACTCAAAGACTCTAACTACATGACTCTAACACCCTTAACAAATTATCTCAGCAATCTTCCACAATTGTAACACCAAGATAAGTGTGACTCCAAATTTATATACCATAAAATTTCGAAAGTTAATTTCAATGCATGATACACATGTAATATGTAGGACGAAGACATAATCATGGTGAATGTAAAGCTGTAGCATGCAAAAAACAAGTCAAGATTCAACTTCACAGGTATATGCTCTCAAAAGTGTTTCTCTCAAAGTATGTCTAAGGTATTCACTCAACCCAATTACTTGCCAAATGGACCATACCATAAGCTTACACTTGTGACTAATCTCCACAGATCAAAGGCTGCTATCTTGAGGATCAAAAGGACTTCATGGGTTGTAATGGGGCTTGGCTCATAGGTTAAAGAATAAATGGATAAGGAATTCAAATATAATTCTAGAACCCAGTAGAGCACCAAATAAGAGACTTCTTCAAACTTTACAACCATGAACTTTCTCACTTTTATGACCGAATTTCATCTTGTTGGGCCTTCACGTCATTGTTTTTTTTCAACAGTTAACTCGGGTATCAAGCTAGGCATCACATTTTCCTTTTCTTTTCATTTGTTTTCTTTTCATTCTCTCTTCTTTTTTTTTGAAACACTAGCTTGATACCCCACACTTATTTCTTTGCATCACTTATCGACATTGTCGTCGTCTTCACATACATGTCTCATGTATAGCTCTACCAAGTCCCAGAACAAGGGTAAAGATATAACTATTCTAAGGTTTAAGGTCAGAAATATGTGGGTGATGACATAAAGTTTAAACATGTAGGCTCAAAGTGGTTAACTAAGGAGTGCACATCTTGTGTACACAAAATTAGGACACAGGCTTATATGGCTATGGTGGTGTCCCCTAAATGCCTTTATCACTTCCTCAATCAAAACATGTATTGACTATAAGCTTTGAAAAGCACAAGAGTAAGTTCTAGTAATATCTAGAGTCCATTAAATTAATCTGTGGCAAGCAATTGACACTCAATAAATAAAGCATGTGTAATCACATATAGGCTCAGTCGCTCACAGGTTAAATGAATCTCAACAAAGTTTAAGCATGCCAAAAATCTGTACCATGTTAACTTTTTCTACATCCACTACACATTCGCATATGCATCATTTATCAAGATTAACCAAAGAAACTTAAATAACATGATCATCTTTTAGTTACAATTACGGAAGATATAATCACATCATGAACTAGTTAAGGGCACCTAAGACACAAAACAAAAGACTATTTTTATGTTTTTCTTGACACTTTTTACTTTTGTATTTGGTTTTTCAAATAAGACACTAAAATACCTAAGGAAAACAAAGAAAAACTCAAAAATATCAACTTCGAGCGAGTAGCTCGCCAGACACAGTGTAGCGAGCAACACATCTCGCGTGAATTTTAAAAATTACTCACACATCATAATAGGCTGAAATTTTGGGACCACTAACTAGAGACATTTAAAAACACACCCTCAAAATTTCAGAAAATTACGATCCCTATAACTATATCAAAACTGTTTGCTCGCCAGACTCAAAACTACCACCACGCGAACAAAGTGTAGCGAGGCTCGCTAGGATTTTACAAAATTAGTCATACATCAAAATAAGCTGAAATTTCGCGAACACTCGCTAGACTCATTTACAAAACTGTCCTCAAAACTTCAGAAAATTACGAGACCCCTAGCTATCGAAGATAAATGACGCGAACAGGTTACTGTTCAGTACTGAGAACTGTTGCTCGCTTGACTCAGCTCCACTTCGTCAGAATTATATAGAATTAATGACAGAGTGGAATGAGCTGAAATTTAGAGATAATAAACTCGAGACATTTACATACATTCCCTAAAAATTTCAAAAATTTACGAGACTTCTAGATATGACAAACAAATCACGCGAAACATCAAACTGAACAGTACAACAAACGAAGCTCGCCAGAGACTCATTCCCTCGCTAGAATTTTTCAGAATTGATCAAACATTGGAATGAGCTGAAATTTTAAGAGCACAATTTAGACACATGTGAAAACATCCTCTAAAAATTTCAAAAATTTACGAGACTTCAAACTATGTAAAATAATTGACACGAAACAGCATACTGTACAGTACCGAAATAACGAAAAATTTATACATAGACGCTAAGGATATGATATAAACCCCACCCCACACTTGAAATTTGCATTGTCCTCAATGTAAAACAAAACTAAAACATACAATACATCAAACAAGCATGGAATGAGACACATAAAACATCACAAATCATACTAAACATGGAGAAAAATAAAGCAAAGGAGAAAGATAGAGAGTTTAAGAATTTCAAATCTGGTTTTCCACGCTTCTCCATCAACATGGGTTGCCTCCCAAGTAGCGCTAAGTTTAACGTCTTCAGCCAGACAGCAAGTCTCAACACTCCATACACAAAGATGCATCTCCAAGGGCTGCATCCTCAAAGACATGCTTCACAAATGACTCATAAAATGGCTTGAGTCGATGTCCGTTCACTTTAAATGTCTTCCCTGTTTTTGAACTTACAATCTCGATGGCACCATGAGGAAAAACATTAGTGATAACATAAGGTCCAGTCCATCTACTTTTTAGCTTACCTGGAAACAAGCGTAGACGACTACTGAAGAGTAAAACTTTTTGACCAACAACAAATTCTTTTCTCTTAATATTCCGGTCATGAAAAGCTTTAGTCTTTTCCTTGTAAATCCTTCTGGACTCATAGGCATTGTGTCTAATCTCATCAAGCTCGTTCAGCTGCAATTTCCTATGCAAACCCGCATCATCGATGTCAAAATTGAACTTCTTAACAGCCCAATATGCCTTGTGTTCCAACTCCACTGGAAGGTGGCAAGCTTTTCCATACACCAACCTATAAGGAGACATTCCAATAGGTGTCTTATATGCTGTCCTGTAAGCCCACAAAGCTTCATCCAAGCGTTGGCTCCAATCCTTCCTTGTTGGCCCGACTATCTTCTCCAGAATTTGCTTGATCTGTCTATTCGACACTTCCACTTGCCCGCTGGTTTGAGGATGATAAGGTGTGGCCACCTTATGTGTTACACTGTACTTCCGGAGCAAAGCATCAAAGGTTCTATTGCAGAAATGAGATCCTCCATCGCTGATAATGCATCTAGGTGTTCCAAATCTAGCAAAAATATCTTTCAGAAAATAAAGAACAACCTTAGCATCGTTAGTGCGGGTGGCTTTAGCTTCCACCCACTTAGAAACATAATCCACAGCGAGAAGAATATACAAATAACCTTGAGAATTAGGGAATGGTCCCATGAAATCAATACCCCACACATCAAATATTTCAACAACAAGAACAGGGTGTTGAGGCATTTGATCCCTTGGGCCAATGTTACCTGTCATTTGGCATCTCTCACATGATTTGTACATGACATGGGCGTCATGAAACAAAGTTGGCCAATAAAATCCACTCTCAAGTACCTTGAGAGCAGTCTTCTTCCCTCCAAAGCGTCCACCACCTGTATGTGAGTGACAAAAAGATAGAATAGATTGAAATTCAGACTCGGGTACACACCTGCGGATGATGGCATCGGTACAATGTTTCCAGAGGTATGGCTCATCCCATACGTAATACCTGGCTTCCTTGACCAGTTTGTCCTTCTGAGCTCTGCTGAAATTGGGTGGAATGTACTTACTCACCTTGTAGTTAACAATATCAGCATACCAGGGCTCCACAGCTTGAACAACAAAGAGTTGTTCATCTGGAAAGCTATCTCTGAGAGGAAGAGTGTCTTCTTCTGCGTTGGAACCATGGGTGAGTCTACTCAAGTGATCCGCCACCACATTTTCAGAACCCTTCTTGTCCTTGATCTCAATATCAAACTCTTGAATTAAGAGCATCCATCGAATCAACCTGGGCTTGGCATCCTATTTAGTCATTAAATATCTTAAAGCAGCATGGTCAGAAAATATGATAACTTTAGTTCCTAACAAGTAAGACCTAAACTTTTCAAGAGCGAAAACCATTGCTAAGAGCTCCTTCTCAGTAGTTGAATAGTTCAACTGTGCATCATTTAAAGTACGGGAGGCATAATAGATGACATGTGGGAGTCTTTGTGGGCGTTGGCCAAGAACAGCGCCAACAGCATAGTCTGAAGCATCACACATGAGCTCAAATGGTAGACTCCAATCCGGTGCTTGAATGATGGGAGCTGTAGTGAGTAACTCCTTGAGCTTATTGAACGCTTGCAAGCACTCATCGGTGAAGTTGAAAGCTACATCTTTCTGGAGCAATGCACATAACGGTCTGGATATCTTGGATAAATCCTTGATAAACCTGCGATAAAATCCTGCATGTCCAAGAAAAGATCTCACCTCCTTCACAGTGGAAGGAGGGGGTAAGGTACGCACAATATCAACCTTAGCTTTATCAACCTCTATACCTCTAGCTGAAATAACATGTCCCAAAACTATACCCTGCTCCACCATAAAGTGGCATTTTTCCCAATTTAGAACAAGGTTAGTTCTACACAACGCTCTAAAACCATAGCTGGATTATGAAGACATGAGTCAAAAGAATCACCGAAAATAGAGAAATCATCCATAAATACCTCAATGATCTTTTCAACCATGTCTGAGAAAATACTTACCATGCACCTCTGAAATGTGGCAGGTGCGTTGCATAAACCAAATGGCATCCTCCTATAAGCAAAAGTGTCATAGGGACATGTGAAGGTGGTCTTCTCTTGATCATCCTTATGTATGGCTATCTGGTTGTATCCTGAATAACCATCTAAGAAACAATAGTATTCATGACCTGCCAACCTTTCCAACATCTGATCAATGAATGGGAGCGGAAAGTGATCTTTTCTTGTGGTGGCATTGAGCTTGCGGTAGTCAATACACACTCTCCATCCCGTTTGGACTCTTTGAGGCACCAACGCGTTCTCATCATTCTTTACCACTGTGATTCCTGAACGTTTGGGCACAACCTGCACAGGACTAATCCACTTGCTGTCAGAAATAGCATAAATGATACCTGCGTCTCGAAGCTTGATGACTTCTTTCTTGACAACTTCCATCATGGGAGGATTGAGACGACGTTGAGCTTCCCTTGTTGGTTTAGCTCCCTCCTCCAGATGGATCCTGTGGGTACACAATGTTGGGCAGATGCCCTTAATATCGGCTATTGTCCATCCAATAGCAGCCTTGTACTCCCTAAGTACATTCAGCAACTTCTCCTCTTGTAACGTTGAGAGCTTGGAGGAGATGATGACTGGAAGTGTATCATCCTCCCCTAAGAAAGCATACTTTAAATGCTCGGGAAGAAGTTTAAGCTCTAATGTGGGTGCCACCTGTATAGACGGAACAAGAACGTCATCAGAAATTGGAAGATAAATGGGTTTAGAATATTTACCTTTCATAATTGGCAAGGATTCAAGTGCTTCTTCCATAGCATAATACTCTTCTTCCATTTCAAGATCCTCAGCTGAAGCTATCTCAAAAATAGGTTCAACTTTCTTTTCCTTGCCAAGCTTCAGCATTGGAACATCTTCTTTTCCAGATACCTCGATGACCTTCCTCAAAGGATCCTCCTCCAATGAATAGTGAATGAATTCCTGCACAAAACTCTCAAAAGTGTCAATTGAACAACATGAATAAGCATCATCACTATTCGGATGTTTGAGAGCTTCATAAATATTGAAGTGGATTTTCTCCTCAGCTACTTCCATACTCAATGATCCATCAAAACAATCTATCTTTGTACGCGCTGTTCTCAAGAACGGTCTCCCAAGAATCAATGGTATTTCTGATGGCATTGGCTCATACTCCATCTCCAGCACAAAGAAATCTGCTGGAAATATCAAATTTCCCACCTGCACCAAAACATCCTCAATAATACCTTGAGGGTAACAGTTAGACCGATCAGCAAGTTTAATGGTGACACCTATGGGAATAAGTTCTCCCATTTTCAACCTGTTATAAGCAGTGTATGGCATTAAATTAATGGAAGCACATAAATCAAGTAAAGCACCCGCAAACCTGTGATCACCAATGGTACATGGGATCGTAAAACGTCCTGGATCACCTAACTTAGGTGGGAGCTTTCTTTGAAGCACAGCAGATACTCTCTCTCCCAAAGCCACAGTCTCAGTTCCATTGAATTTTCTCTTTGTTGTGCACAAGTCTTTCATGAACTTTGCATACTGTGGTATCTGCTTGATCACATCCAACAATGGGATGTTTACTCCTACCTTTCTAAACACATCCAAGATTTCCTTCTCTTTTTCAACCTTCACCTGTTTCTTCAACCTGCTAGGAAAAGGTAAATTAGGAATAATGGAAGGAGAAGGAGTAGAGGATGCCTGACCTGATTTTTGATTTGTCAGTTCTTCTGTTTCAGGTGCATTTTCGACGGCTCGAATTGGGGTTCCTGCAGAATCTTCTGACGGCTTGTCCAACGGCTTGTAAGGGACAAGTTGTTCAAGAACGGGCTCCTCCCATTTTCTCTTTGTTAACTCGGGCAGTTCTTCCAACACCTTCCCACTCTTCAAGGTCATCGCATGAGCTTCATATTTTGTGTTGGGATTGGGAAGAGTGTTGCTGGGAAGACTTCCTTCTTTGACTTGAGCCATTGTTTGCTGCATTTGGCTCATTTGTCTCTCAAGCAAGTCAATTGCTTTTCCTTGCTGTAGAGCTGTAGCCTTGAGTTCTTGAGTTGTGGCCTTGATATCTTGGCGAAAAGCACTACTCTCCTCTCGCTCCTTCTTGTTGTCAAACATCATTTGTTGCATGAGGGCTGCCAAAGTAGAATTTTCTGATGATGTTTGAGCTTGAGCTTGTTGTTGCTGAGGCATACGCCTTTGGCCAAACTGCTGCCCATCTCCTGTAGGCTGTCTCTGCTGAAATCCAGGTGGAACAATAGGAGGATTGAGCACATTGTTGCTCATATAGCTCAAAAGGTCTCTATTCCCACCATATGTGTTGGGTTGTCTCTGGAAGTAATTTGCTTCTTCCTCTTGATCACCCTCTTCATCTGCTCTGAACTTAGGACAATCTTTTGCTAAATGGCTTGTAGCTGAACATAAAGTGCACACAACCTGAGCTGCAGCAACTGTTGTCTTCTTGCTCACTTTCAGACTACTCGCTATCAGAGCAATATCATTCTCCATCGAGCTTAATCTTTTTTCCAAGGCTCCATCGATTGCAACTGCATTGAGAGACCTTCTACTTGCTCCCATGGATCTATCCCTTGACTGAAATTGCCTTGAATTTTCTGCTTGGTTCTCAACAATTTCCTTGGCCTCTGTTCCAGTCATATTCCACCAATTTCCCCCACAAGCTGAATCAAGCTTTGACCTGTTAAAAGAATCAAGTCCTTCATAGAATAACTCCATTTGAGTGTTGATGTCAAACTTATGGTGAGGGCATTGTCGAAGAAGACTCTTAAACTGGCTCCAGGCTTCATGTAATTCATCACTGTCTTTCTGCCTGAATGTGCTAATTTGCTTCTTTAAGTTCTTGGTGCGTGAAGCAGAGTAGAACTCTTTCATAAATGCAGAGCACATCTTCTCCCATGTGTCCATAGATAAAGGAGCTAAAGAATTATACCATGCTTTTGCTTGCTCCTTCAAAGAGAACGAAAACAAGAGGAGTTTTACAGTATCCTCTTCCACATTAGTTGATCTCTGGATTCTGCACAATGCTGTAAACTCATTGAGATGGTCCTGAGGGTCTTCAGAAGGCGTTCCTCTGAAGTGTGGCAGATTCGATATAAGTGATGGGGGAATAGAATAAGCCCCCAGATTCTCTGGTAGTACGATCGGTGAATCTGCTGCACCTGTGCCCGGTATAAAGGACTCTCTCAGCTTGGTTGCATTTGCCATTCTTTTTGGTGATGGTGGTGGTGTTGGAATATTCTGTTCTTCCTCAAATTCAGATCCTGTATCAGAATGTATTTCTTGCTCAGGTTGACCACCACTAATCACGTTCATGGACCGTTGTCCCTGCTGCTTCCTATTTTGCCTTGCTGAGCGTTCAATCTCTGAATCAAGTAATAATGGCTCAGCGCTTCTTGTGTGCCTAGTACGCATAAACAATTCTCCTGCACACAGAAGAGACAGTAAGACTCAAAAGAAAAGGAAAACAAAACAAAACAAAACAGAAAATTAAAGACTCTATTAGGACTTAGACTTAAGTAATTCCCCGACAACGGCGCCAAAATTTGACAAGGCGGGATCAACACCTCTCAAAGATACCCTATTCACAACCTGGATATATCAATGTAGTAAGATAAATAGGGGTTATCGAACTCGAGGAATTGGTGAAACTAAATCCTGACACACTACTATGCTGACAAACTCGAATACAGAACACTAATGGCTATCGAACCTAAGCTATACAGACTCAAATGCAGCGAAATTTTGACACAATAAACTAGACACAGTGGCGGACTACCACACAAAATTTGAGCGTATTCGGAGTTGATTTGGTCACCGAAATAAATCAGCGAAGTTACAGCTAATGCAGAAAATAAATGCTGAAAGTAAATATACTAATGAATCCAAATTGATTTAAACAATATGATTAAAGAGTTAAGAGGAATGCAATCCACTACCGTCATTCCATCTTTCTAACAGATACTTAATCTAATGCACATATCCAATGAATGAAAATTCCCAGGAAGAGTTGATCATTACAACCACATCCTATTACCTAATCCTTATGCCTATGCAGGTTTGTCATGGACCTCCCCTACATCTATCCCTCTATTGAACCCATAGTCATGGACCCCAAGGTTTACAAAGAAGAAAGCATTAAGTTCTAGAAAAGGTTTGAGAAGCTACAAGGGTTCACAAGTACACTATGGGCGTGTCTCGCTAGACCTATGGATTTCAATCTCCCGACGGTAAAATCGGTGTATCACTATAGAGAATCCGGTGGAAGAAATTATCTTCAATCGCCCGTATCTCATGAAACTAGAACCCTAGCATACATACTAAGTTGCGCACCAAAGCAAACATACAAGAATTCATACGGTGATCATTCAGAGAAAGAAACCTCATTCATCAAATATGCAAAATTAGATTAAAGTGTATGTATTAAAAAGACTTCATGTACGGGGCTTCAAGCAGCCCCTTAACAAAGGAAAATTAGCTACTCATAGTCATAAATAAAAACATCAAAGAATTCATAAAAGATAAATAAAAGATGGAGAAAGAAGAACTCTTGACGACGTCGAGATCGAACTTCGCTTGAATCCTCTGTTTTGTCTCTTGTTCTCTCTAGCGTACGTCTTTTGTTCTCTATTCTCCAGCGTACGTCTTTTGTTCTCTATTCTCCAGCGTACGTAACTTCAGCCCCCCACTTGCTATATATATGTCTTGAAACTAGGTTAATTGACCTAGCAAGTGGAGCACGTGCATGACACTCCAACATGCAAATGGACTCTTTATTTATTCATTCCTATTTAATTTCCAAGTCCACTTCCTCTCTCACCAACTTTGCTCGCTGGCACCAACGTACATAATCACCTCGCCAAGGCATATATGATTGCAGTCATTAAACCCATCGAGCTTGCCCATCGAGCTTGCATATATTCCCTCGCCAGACAGTTCCTCGCCAAGAAACTTCCAAAACATATTATTTAATCTCCTTTTCTCCATTAATCTCCAAAACACCTAAAAATAAATAAACATAATTAATTCACTCAATTAATAACAATAAACTAAATATAGGGAACACATTAAATACCAAATAGATGCATAAATATGCAACTATCATTCAACCAAAGGTAACCCCTGAGATGAATGCTAGACTCACTGCGACGTATACGAGTGAGGAGTTGAAACACATCCTTTTTTAAATGTATGCGACAAAAATTCCTGGACCAGATGGGATGCCTCGCCTATTTTTCCTAAAGTACTGAGAAACTATAGAACCAAAGGTGACTCCTGCTGTAACAAATTTCCTGGAAACAGGTATTCTCCTTGGTCAGGTGAACTATACACACATATATGTCTCATCCCAAAGGTAAATAATCCATAGAAGATGTCTGATCTATGCCCTATGGCGTTGTGCAACGTGATCTACAAAATATGCTCCAAGGTTATCGTCAACAGGCTAGAGTTGTTCCTTGATATAATCATCTCATCATTCCAGAGCGCTTTTGTACCTGGTCGATTAATCTCCGACAATACCCTGTGGTCAGTGAGGTATCTCACTATCTTCATAATTGTGCTTCTAGAATTGACGGGTTTTCTCTTTGAAGCTTGACATGAAGAAGGCTTACAATCGTACGGAGTGGAATTTTTTGGAAGCAGTTATTATTCAACTAGGGTTTGGTACATCATGGATTGCCTAAGTTATGCAGTGTGTTACTACAGTGTGTTATTCTTTTCTCATCAATGGTCAGGCCAAGGGATATGTCTCTCCAACCCGAGGGATACGCCAAGGAGACCCCTTTTCCCTTTCCTCTTTCTTCTGGGAACCGAAGCTTTTTCGGCTTTGTTGGAAACTAGGGCATCAGAAGGAAATCGAGCTCTGTGAATGTCAGACCACCATGGCCAGTGTTGTGGAAAGCTCCCCTCCAAGCCAAGTTCAAAGTCCACATACGGAAGGCATGCAAATCCATTCTTCTGACTGCCTGGAATCTGCAAAGGAAATGGTGCATATCTCTAGTGTATGCTGCCTTTGTGAAGCCTATGAGGAATCAGTGGAACATGCATGTCGTGACTGCCCGTTTTTTCGTGAAGTAACACATCTATCACCTTAGTTGATAGGATGCTTCCCTACTACTCTAACGAGCAACTTCACCTCTTGGTTTGCGGCATGTGTTGATACGCTTAGTCCCATGTACCTTTCTTGGCTTTGCTTTGTGTTGTGGTCGATTTGGAAAGAAAGGAATCAAAGGATTTGGTCTCAAAAGTATATGGCTGTCGATCGTGTGCATTATCAAGCAAGTACTGCTTTTCAATTCTATTTATCACTTCTTCCTAAATTTATTCCTAAAGTAAGGACTGGAGTTGCACACTGGAAAAGACCTCAACAAGGTTGGGTCAAAATGAACTGTGATGGAGCATGGAACTCGAGCCTTAAAGCTGGGGGTATAGGAGTGGTATGGCGTGATGCTTCAGGTGAAGTTTTGGGAGGTGCATGCTGCCATCTTGACTCGATCTCATCACCTTTAATCATTGAAGAAATGGCCCTTAGAAAGGCCTACGAGAAGGCAATGGCACTGCAGGTATCTCCAATTATAATTGAAACCGATTGCTTGTTGGTGGTTCAACAAGTGGAGGCTGGGACTGAAGATGACTCTTTTGCAGGAAGAATTATCGATGAAATTGGGATCTTTTAGCTGGTATGCCAAGTGCTAAGCTTAGGCATGTCTTTAGAGAGGCAAACCATGTTTCTCATACCCTAGGGAAATTGGCTTTGTAAACTTTAAACTTGGATTGGCTAGGAATGATTCCAGGTAGTGTTCGGAATCATATCCTCCCTCTATGTACTTGATTTCTCTCTTTTAATGCTAACGTCCCATTCTTTTCAAAAAAAAAACAGTTGTCTTTGCTACATATTCATTCTCGGACCTTTTGAAAACATTGATTCTCAAATACAAAATTTCTCCTTTTCTCTCCCGATCGAACCCTACCTAGCCGCCATACATCGATCTCATAGTGACCTAGTCGATCTCTGCCTAAAACCCTTCTCTGATTAGGACTAGGTGGACGCCCCAACGGGGCGGTGTTACCACTACTGTTTCGGTGAGTAATAGTACATTAATGTAGAGAATAGATGAGATAAAAGAAGGCAGGAAAGATCTGTGCATATATATAAAGTAATGATTTATTTATAATACGAATGTAAGGGATCGAAACTGCATTGAAGAGATATGTCGAGGAGCGGTTTTGTACAAATGAGAATTTCAAAGAAAAAAAAATTATTGATTTAAACAAAGTAATGTAAAATTGAAGTTTTTTTTACAGAGTAATGTATTAAAGCAATAATATATAAAAAAAAATACAGTCAAAGTGACACCCGTTGAAAATTTTAGAAGCATCCAAGTCTGACCGTACATCTCGAAGATGGGGTTGGCAAGCTTGATCTCCTTGAACGTTGTGTTTGTTCTCCATTTTCGACGTCATCGGAGAAGAAAAGGCTTGATGTTGGCAGCGATGAGAGTGAGGGAAAGTCTCTGTCTGAGTTTGCAATGAGAGTTGGTACGGGTAAGAGAGAGAGAGAGAGAGAGAGAGAGAGAGAGAGAGAGTGAAAGGACCCAATCCCGATTCAGTTACCTAAACCGGAACCGAACCCCTTCTGAAAATACGAACCAACAAAAAATTTTCGAAATTTCGGCAGAGTTTCGTTACTAACGTGGAATTGCATAAACCTGCACCCAGAAATTAACACTTCATCCTATGCCACAAAAGCCAAACCGTGGGCACCAATCCCATCCGGATTTCTCGACATCAATATATGAATCATAAACAGTAAACAGTACTGTAGTATATATATATATATATCCGAGAAAATCCGTATAAACAAGTATCAGAATGTATCAGAGCGACCTCTAAAGTAAAATATATACAATATACACATCAGTAGGCGAAACAAGAACCTACTGGAAAACACAGGTAACTCTGATCTCTAGCCTCCAGACCGCGACGTGAAAACACCAAAACCTGAACTGCAACTGGGCACGGAAACCGAAAAGCCCAGGGGAAAGACAATAAACACGTTAGAGTGAGTGGACGAAAAGAAATGCCTTTCACCAGTTGATATGTATGTTTAAAATAACATGTGCGAGTCCTGGTAAATAAAAATAACAAGTACACGAGGTAAAACCATAATCCTCCAGTGTACTGAGCATGCAAGTAAAAATCCCACGGGGTCACTCATGGACACACACCGTGCTAGTACAGTCAGAATCACGGAGTCCCAGACTTCCACGCAATTCTAGCCAGAAAGGCCTCAGGTCAGAGGTCTGCCTCCCCCCGGTACAGGTCACGGGTCAGGAGTCACAGCCTCCCCCGGTACACATCCTCGGGGATCAGTCGGGATGCGAGTGTATCGATACAACAACATATAACGACTGTACTCTGTGTAAACTAAATCACAAACATTTCGATGCAAATGCATGAAACAACATATAAGTGTATGTATACTCGTATACGTATATTCGTATAAGTATAATCGTATAATCGTAAAAACACATGCTCATGTAATCCGAAATCTCATACGCATGCTCAAGTTCGTAAATCATATAAAAGACTCGCAAGATTTCCGTGAAAAGAAATTGTCCACTCACAGGTGAGCAAAACGCGCACTCGCGCCAATCTCGAGGACCGGCGGAAGATCCCTCGCCAGAAGCATGGTCACGATCCCGATCTCCTGAATATTCACAAAAACATAACTGATCAAAATCATAGTTCTCAACCCTGTACTGAATCACGGAAACCAACCGTTCCCGGAAATATGCAATGCGGTACAAAATGTATAACGGAAATTTCGAAATCCCCACTCGAAATCTCAACTGAAAATCGGCTAACCAAATCAACCCGAAAACCTCTGGACGATAATCAGGGCGCGATTACGAGAAAAATGACATTAAAATTGTCGAAATCTGAAAAGTCAACTCATCCGCCGTTGACCACCGTTGACCGCCGCCGTCGACGGCGGCGCGCCGTCAACGGCGAGATTCACTGGCAGAGAAACTCCAGTTCTCAAGGTCTCGTCAAGGCGAACCACTTTCTCTTCTACCCCAAAGGCCAAAACACAACGGAACACGACCAATTTACCTTGAACAGATCGGAATCCTAGTTTTCCGGTGACCTATTCGGGTTACCACAAATCCTCAACCAATCCTCAAATTAATCACATAGGAAGACTCACAAGGTCAAGGGGAGTCGAACCCCCCTAACCTCCACCTCCAAATCTCACCGGAAAACGGCTAACCGTCACCGGCGAAATCGAGGTAATCGACCCGATTCGAACCCATCCAAAACGAGATCAATTCCATCCAAACCAAATACCATTCAACTCGAAATCAAACAAGGAAGCCAACCATACCTGTCTCGTGGCCGGAGGTGGCCGGAAAGTTGGTCGTCGGACGGTCAAACCAAATCGGGAAACTTTCCTTATCGGGTCAACGGGTCAGCTTTCCAATTTTGGAAAGTCAACGTCTGGTCAACAAAAAACAGTGTTTTTACGACAATTCACGACTATTCCGATATTTATACTCACGCCTCGGGTCGATCGACGATTCAAAATGGATAACCATCACTATTCGGATAAACTCAAAACAATCGGATAAACTCGTCAGAAACCAAAACTTCGAATAATCATAAAATATTCCTCGGTTATCGGAAAAATCTTCCGGAACTGCCCACGAGCTCGAAATCACATACTCTACAATTTCCGTGAAGACACTCAACTCAAATTCTCTACGGAAAACATAGTCGCGAATCGAATCGGCAAACTACAATTACGACAATAAACTGCGACTAAACTCAATCTCGAGAATCGTGCCGAATATGCATCAGATTCGGGTTCGGGTCGTCACAGAGAGAGAGAGAGAGAGAGAGAGAGAGAGAGAGAGAGAGAGAGAGAGAGAGAGAGAGAGAGAGAGAGACGTGAGAGTACTGATTATACTGTTTAGTGAAAGTTGGAACTTACCTTTTGATCGATGATTTCCAGGGAAGGATAAGAACCACTAAAGAAGTGGTTGATGTGCCAACAAAATGGTCAGCCACGATGTCATCAACATAGTCCAAATAGTTCAATCACAAAAGTTAACCTTCGATATTTTGTAAGTTTTGTGGCATCAAAATCAAATTATATAACAAAAAAATTGTGAATGTATGTATACATAGCGAAATTGTGAATCACATAATTTTCTAGCAATCAATTTATACAAATTGTGAATGTATGTATACATAGCCGAAATTGATTCTGAAAAAATCTAGGTGAGTATAATGAAAATGTATATGTAATGTATCAAAAATTTACAATTATATATTTTGCAACACATCTTTATAAGCAATATTTTTAGTACAATTATTAGGGATGTCATCATCATTATTTATAAAAAATTTAAGCCCTTTCTTTGACGTAACTCTAGATAGTGCTACATATAATTGTCCATGAGTAAAAACTGGTTCAGACAAATATATTCCTACTTGGTTCAATGACTGGCATTGACTCTTATTTATTGTCATTGCATAACATGGTCTGACAGGAAATTGACGTCTTTTAAACGTAAACGGCCATTGAGTTTCCGTTGCATATAATATTATCCTAGGAATATAAAAATTTTCTCCCATGTTGTTTCCCGTAAGTATTTTTGCCTCAATTAGTCTTTCAAACAATTTTGTCACAATCAACCTCGTACCATTACACAAACCACGCATCTGATCTAAATTTCTTAACAACATTATAGGCATGCCAACTTTCAGAATAAGTTCATGCGTAGGCAATCCGCTAAATTCAAGCTTATTCAAAAATTCCATGGGATATAATATATTGATATTATCGCTATTACCTGAATTGTATGAAATTGAATCCAAACTAAAATATGATTTATTATCACCGGGTAATAATTTAACTGCATAATTCTTTATTTCATGTACAATTACATTTTTTGGAGTCACTATAGCGCGTTCTCTTAAATAATTTGTATCACTATATTTGGTTAAAAAATTGGGATAGGTTGCTTGAAAAATTGATTCTATAGGATTAATAGTAGGATCAGCAAGTAATTCTTCTGGTATATCAATCCAGCTTACATCGGGATCACCTGTAGAAAATTTTGATTCTAATTGACCCTCTCCTATTTGTAGTATCCATTCAGCAAAATCTTTATTTTCATTTTTTTCTACATTGCTTAAACCAACTGTCGACAATCTCATATTTTCAGTTAGATGAAAGACTGTAATGGTAGGCCACAAATATGAATTATTAAATGATGCCTGAATGACTTGTTCTTTGCTACCACCTTGTATGACTGGCAACGTCTGTCTAAAATCTCCACCGAATATAATAGTCTTTCCTCCAAATGGTTCTTCTTTTTTTGACAAAATATCCCGCAATGTTCTATCTACTGAATCAATACACCATTTATTGCACATATGAGCTTCATCCCAAACGATTAATTCAGCCTTTTCAATTAAGTTAGAAAGATTGGTTTGTTTATTTACATTACAATTTGAATCTTTATCTATAATTGGTTTTATTTTGAAACGTGAATGATCTGTTCTGCCTATCGGAAGTAATAATGAAACAATGCCTGATGAAGCAACCGCTAAAACAATTTTGCCTTCAGATCTCAATCTAAAAATGATAGATTGAGAAACGTGAATGATCTGTTCCATAAAAAAGTTTTTCCTGTGCCTCCACTACCATAAACAAAGAATGATCTTGGGTTCTTTTGTTCGATGGCTTTGATCACCTCATTGTATATCATTTTTTTACTACTATTTAGTTTAGTAATTAAGTCGGAATGTTTTTGTTTTCGCACTTCACAATCAAAATCTAGTTCTTCTCTAATGAGCCTATTATCAAGTTGATGTATATGTTGTGTCTTTAGCATTGGTAATTGATGATGTTTTAAAGTACTCGACGACATGTTAAACAATTTTTCAAGTTCACATAAAACAGCATTCTTTAATTCATCATTAGGTATGGTAAGATTTGGCATATTAAAATTTAATTTAATTTTCTGTATTATATCATCAGACATGTTAATCCAATATGTATCAAATAAAGCTCGAGGATCTGAGACATTACAAAATAAAATAATCGTAACGAATAAATAACGAATTTGAGAAGAAGTGGCAGTAAAAATAGATTCCAACAATGCTTCTATCCATTCTTTATCATCACCTAGTAATCCTAAGACTCGACATGCTTCTTGATATGTAGAGTATAATACGCCATTCACTGTTTTTATTGAATCAAAATTGGTACATCCTTTTTGAATATTTAAAAGTATTCTAAGATAATACAATTCACCTGCAATTGGTGGCACATGAGCTATTCTACCGAGTACGCGGTATTGTTTCCTTGGGGTCCATAATTTCTTATTACCATTCCAAACAAATTTAGTAGGAAATTGAGTATATGTTAATTTCTTTGCCTTCTTATAAGTCTTGTTTGCTTGAAACCAAGCAGTTAGCATAGTAGTTTCTATATTCTGATCATTTAACACATTTTCAAGAGAATTAGTTTGATGAAAACAAATAGTTTGTTCTTTGGGCAAATGAATTTTTAAATATTGAACTGCAGGAAATCTAGAATGAATGGAAAATTCAAATAAACGTCATACGGACTCATGAGGAGTTAAATATCGACAATTGAGATAATTTTGGATCTCATCATTTATATTGTCACGAACTAACATGCGGGCTTTATCAGGTCCTTTATTTATATACTTGAATAGATATTTAATTAACATAGATTGAGAACACGATTCAACATTTATATGAGCATTATATCTCATCAACAAATTAGCATTGTAAGGAACAACATAATTATTACCAACATGAACTCTTTTTTTAACTACAAAACGTGATTCATCATCGCAACGTCTATACTCAGGAGCCTTAATTGCTTGAAAAATCGTGTTTGTAATAAATGGTTTTGAAAAATGTTTTGTACATTGTTTGTCTCGCATACATGGAGAATTTGAATTAAGTCGACCGCAAGGACTATGAATCATGAATTGACTAACTATTTCAAATAACTATGGGTTAACATTTTTATCGGGTAATTCTGCTGATATTATGGAATCTATATCATTTGCTGTATAACATTTGTATTTATATTTAAGCCAAAATAATATATGAGCATGGGGCAACCCTCACTTTTGGAATTCAATTGTACACACGTGAGCATCAACTTCTCCAAAGGGTTTTCCTGTTTTAATATAAGCAATCATATCATCCACTTTTATTTTAAAAATTCGACAAACAATATCAGGATGATCTTCTGCACTACCACTGGAAACACTATAGCCGACGATTTTTTTTAAAACTATAGTCGACGAGATAAAAATCTCGTCGGCTATAGTGGAAAAAATGATTTTGTTTTATTTTTTTAAATTTTTTTTAAAACTATAGCCGAAGAGATAAAAAATCTCGTTGGCTATAGTTTTTTTTTTTAAAAAAATTTTATAAAACTATCGTCAGCTATAGTGGGAAAAAATGATTTTTTTTATTTTTTTAAATTTTTTTTAAAACTATAGCCGACGAAATTTTTTATCTCGTCGGCTATAGTTTTAAAAAAATAATTTATTTTTTTAAATTTTTTTTAAAACTCGTCGGCTATAGTATTATAGCTGACGATAATGGGTAAAAACCTCGTCGGCTATACTATTATCGACAGGTTTTAGCCAGCGACTTTAGCCGACGACCCTTAAAAATCGTCGGCTATACTATAGCAAACAATGTTTTTGCCCATTTTTCGTCGGCTATAGTATAGCTGACGATTTTTTGTTGATTTTTCGTCGGCTATAGTGGAAATTGTCCACTATAGCCGACGACAAAAAATCTCGTCGATTTTTTTTTTTCGTCGGCTATAGTGAAAATGCTGGTAGTGGTTTGTATCCTGATTTTTTTTCAAAATATCTCAAAATTTCTGGCCATTTCACATTGCACGTGAAAGAAATGAACAAATCGGGATTACCGTATTCTCTACAAATTATCATTGCATCTTGATAATTATTTATCATATCTCTTGGACTGCCCGTGTGAGAATCAGGAAGAAAAACTCTTTTTCCAATATCTGAGCCTTGGACAATTCCACTCGAAACAAATGTTGATATATTATTCCATGTTTCACACCTCAGTTCTGGTTGATGATTCCTTATATATTCTAATTGATTTTCTTCGACTGTTGCATATGTATGGACTAAATACTGTTGAAATAATCTTCCACATTTCAACAAAGTACTCGATTGATTTTCTCTATCATGAATTTGGTAACATACAAATTTGTTCATTGTCAATTTTCTATCTTTATTGTCACTTTTTTCCGCAATTTTTTTTAATTTCATATTTATTTTAAATCCATCTTCTCCATATGGAAAAAGAAGCGGATATTGTAATGACATCAATTTTGGATGAATTTTAGATATTCGTTTCAACAGTCCATTATTTGATCGAATAATTATGTCTCTATTGGAATTAAATTCTCCTATATCACCCACAATCAATCCACCAATTTTAGAAGTAGAAGGTAATTCGTATTGCTTGCTATCAATTTTTTCACAATCAAGTATAGTGAAATCAAAATTGGGCAACAAATGATTCTCAAAATCATCTATGATAGATCGATATATTTTGGTTAATTCATTACACTCATCCAACAATTCTACTAATCCTTTAACAATATTAACATCAATATTGTTGTTTGCGTTATTTGGATCAATAGAAGTTATACGATTTTAAATTTCATTCTGAGTGTTATAATCATATAGTTGAGCATATTTAGGACTTTCTCCTTCGGATGGTAAAACTGAACCCATTAAATGATGCACTTGTCCACAAATTTTAAATACATAAGGTGCTGTTCTATTATTTATGTGATATTCAATTTTAGCCCCCATAGAAGTAAAGGCAAACATGGAATTATAAACTCTAATATTTTCACGAAATAACACATTTTTTCGACCATTAATTGGATTTAACAGTTCATCAAGAAAAGTTGGAGTTGGACATGATATCGGAAGTTGGACTTGTCCTTTTTCACAAAAATGAGTGTAAATCAATCGGTTATTTTTTTTCTTTTTTAATGCTTAATATAACCAAAAGAGGGCAGCACAGTGTTCACATGTATAAACATCTTCACCGGAGTCATTATAATCCACAATGACTCCTGTGATCACATCATAAAAATGTAAATTAGATAACTAATGACAGATAATGAAATTTTATTAATTGATAATTAATATTTAAGTTTGTCATCACCTGGATAGGTTGATTGGGTTCATTGATATGATGCCTGCCCATAAATTATTCCATCAAGACCTGTGATTGATACATAAATACAATTATTAGATTGATACATAAACACAATTATTAGATTGTTCAAGACAACTATAGCATATAAAATATACTATATCCATACACTACCTCAAATAACTTCATCAACTTTCTCTCTCAAGTACAAAATATACAGTTTTATAGGTTACTTTAAACGCTTAGAAGTAAGCAAACATAATTGCATATAGTCTACTATACTTGATTTAATTTTGATGTCTTGTATAAAAAAGGGATAAACTATAAATTTTCAAACTAAAAATTGTAATACTATAGTTCAGACCAAAATTTCAAACCAAAAACTACAAACTTTCGTCACAGTTCAAACCACAAACTTTGCATCATTGTTTACGATATTGACAAACTACAAACAACAACTACAAACCATATATCAAACTATCAAACAAATCCTTATGATACTTCAAATAACTCGTATCAATCATTTGAGCTCCATGTCTCACATACGAATGTCAATTGAAGATTCCCACCACTAAAAATCTAAAATTGAACCAAAAAATCATGAAGGTTCTACCTTTACATCATCTAAAGCTAAATTAAGACTTGAAACAAAAAGTAGTAATATTTGTAAACCAAATACTCTAAAAACTAAATCTTAATTTCTACAATAGCAAAACCACATAAATAGCCCACTATTGTTATACAGTTGATGGAACAGTGCACTGGAAAGCTGACTTTTGGCTCAAAAAAACAGAAAAGCAAGCAACATTTTGAAGACAAATGAGGCTATTTTTTAACCAATACATTATAGGATCTCATGGTATGGATATGTAAACTTAGCATGAATTTGTGAACTACTACTTAATCTATGCACATTATTTGTTATTTGTACTGTAATATAGATAACAACAATCAAACTATTTAGCTAAGACTACTTAGCAACACTCTAATAATGATGTGGTACAACACCTGATACAATTCTATGAACATCTTCATTGTCGATATCCTCCTGCGCTTCATCATCACTACTCTTGTTTTCACGCATCTCTAACTCATGAGATCGCAGACACTGATGAGAGGTACCGGCAGATAAGTATGATCTCTTAAAGGAAGAAGGTTCCGCTTGATCTAACACTATCCATTTGTCAATTGAGTCATGCTTCCTCTTGCGCAACATATCTGAAAAACAAATTTGAATTCCATTAAACGATCCAAACATAAAAAAAATTGAAACAAAGAATTTAGGCAGCATAAAATACCTGCAATAGTTTCATAGAGATCTGCATCGTCATCGTGGTTGTTTTCTGTTGTCCCTACAAAAGATTCATCAGGAAAAAGTTTTAAAAAGCATCGTCTTTTGCTAAAAGACCTCTTGACTTGGTGATTCGCTCCAAAACAATTTCAGTACACCAGAAAACATCAAAAGTGACAAAGAACACTATTCCTTACAGCGCACTTTTTGTTTACAACACGCAAGATGACTTCGTCAAAATCATATGTAAACAAAGGTTTCACATGACAAACAAAATAAGAATAATTCAAGGCTTTATAAAATCAAAACGCAGAATATACATGCGTCAAAAATATTTCTCATAAAGCACTCTTCTATTTACACCAGTGAGATAACTTCATGAAGATCATATAAACAAAGTTTTTATGCAACAAACAAAATTATATCAAGTTCAATAATATAAACCTCCAAGGATGCGTTTTTATCCTGATTCTGCAAGTTCCTCATCACTCTATGCATGTTATTTATGCTAAGGAAAAAGAAAAACATTGTTTACCAACAAAATTCAAAATACCAATTCAGAGTATCAATAACACACACAAATGAAGATTATATATGCATATACACTTGTAGACATTAATTCAAACAGAAGGATGAGAGAGAAAAATGAAGAACTTAGACAGCATTACAATACCTGCAATAGCTTGCTGGAAAGCTGCATTGTTCTCATTATTCTGTGTCGATGTCTCTGCCAAATATTCATTAGAAATGGGTTGAAAGAAGAATCATTTTCTATCTGAATACATCATGTTCTGGTCAATTCCTGCAAAACATTTTTAGAATTACCAGACATGAATTATGTATCAGGAACAAACAATACAAACATTGACCTCACTAAAAGGAACATAATGTGAAACAAACTACCAGATACTGTCGCGGCTGTGTCAACGTACATTGTGGTTTCTTCACTCCTACAGATAATATTTTTCCTTCGCCCCATGACTGAAAATAAAAAATAAGCAATTATCTAAAACAATCAATTGTGTGAGAATGTGACTGTGAGCATGTGACATTGATTGGATAGAAAAACACAAATAGAAAAGCACCCACATAAAAAAGAAAAGATAAATCTTTAGCATCTAAGTGTACATAATCTTATATAATCTTTAGCATCCAAATCAAATCACATGACTTCTATGATCTTATATAATCTTAGCATAAAGGGAAGGCATGTACCCAGCCCTTCAAATCTTCAAAATTCATGCATATCATTTATTGTATCATTGTGTAAAAATCTAAACGCAATTCCAAATAACACACAACAAACAACAACTGGAAATTAAGACTTCATAAAGAACGTTGCTCAAAATTAACAGCAAACAACACTAACAATATACATCAAGGTCTACAGATGAAACAAACACTTTTGAGACAACACAAACATAAAAACTTGAACGGAAAGACGCAAAGACCGAACCATAACTGGGAGTCTAATTCAACCATATCATCTCAATTTTTAGTACAGAAACCAAATAAAGAGCCTCAAATTCTTTCTAATTATGTAAAAATAAATAAAATTCAACAAACATGAGACATATAGGTACTAACTCTAGAAGAGTAAATATGTCTCACCTTGGGCAGAGGGGTCTTCCTTTTCCTTCAGCTTCCTTTTCCGGAGGTTAATATCGAAGCAGCCACCAATAGCAAACTGGTTCTCCCTCTATCAAACACATAAATTAATCAAGGTTGGCAAGAAAGTGTATCTTTATCATATAAACAAAAGTTGCAAGGTAAGAAGTTTTCTAAATCTTAAACCACACAGCCAAGAACATCACTCAAGCCTAAATTAGAGGCATTCTTTATTAAACCCTCTAGCAAAATCCACCTAAACAATTTTAAGGTAACATCAATCATAAGCAATTAAAAATCAAGGTACCAAAGACAAACAAAAAGATAAACCCCAGAGACTCTATTCAAAAACAATCAACCCCAGTCAAATTTAAAAAAAAAAATTTGTTTTCCAATATTACCACGTACAAAAACAAATGATCTGTAAATCTGCAATACACAATGTGTGAACTGAATCTCAAATCACTCCAAATCTTAAAACCTGAATTTTCAAATCACACCCCTCACGATGAGCATGTCACAAAAAATAACCAATTACTAATAGCGACACCAAAAACTTTACATTTTTATAATTTGAATGCAAAAGAATTGATCAGGAAATCACCGATGAATAGTATTATACGAAATCTAAAATCGATTAGCGAACAAATAGAAATCCTGATTCAAATTAGCAAAACCCAAATATTCACCCAACTCACCCATTTCAATCGATCGAAAACAACAAAATAGCAACCTAAGGTTCCGATGACATATGAAGAAAACATACTCGCACCTATGCTATAAATTGGAAAACAAAAGAATTTTGCATTCATGAAATTAACCCCAACACCACCATAAACAATCAAACACCCCCACGTACCACTCTCAACAATCAAATACAGGAAACAATGAATCAAAACTACACAATCTACTAAGAAAAACAAATGAACTCATAAAAGATAGGAAGATACACATAGCTAAATTATATAAACCGGCACAAATCATACAAACAGGAAAAAAAGAATATTGTCTCCACAAATAGGATACAACCTACAAATAGAAGAGAACTCATGTAAATGTAGAAGATGAGAATAAGCCAGCAACCCCAACACCCCAAAAAGAACAGGGAAAAAAATAAAGGACAAATCAATTATTAAAAAAGAGCAATTGTCTGAACATGATAACAGAAGATATATGTTTATAAATTAAAGCTCCTAATTCAGATTAGATAACGAAGCAAACAGAACAATATAGATAAGATTATGAAAAAAATTTCATCCTCATCACATATATTGTTATCCTTACAGGCTGGATTTTTAAAAAAATTCATCCTCATCACATATATAACTGACACGCGCGTTCATATACACTTAAAACTAAACTACATACATGATTATCATATGCAACCAGTACCTCACCCATGTCGGTCACAAACGGAAGAAATTGGAAAAGAATCAACCAAGCT
Source organism: Geum urbanum (assembly GCA_946800695.1). Classification (NCBI taxonomy): domain Eukaryota; kingdom Viridiplantae; phylum Streptophyta; class Magnoliopsida; order Rosales; family Rosaceae; genus Geum; species Geum urbanum. The sequence continues at coordinate 23,334,869 of OX327009.1, read as the reverse complement.
CTCATAGAAGTATGAAAGCTAAGTCTCTTCAAATATGAGGGGGAAGGAGATCCTAAAGACCTGACATGTATTTTCACATAATCAACCATGTTCTCATGTACTATCAGGATTACCAATCATCTGCTATCCTGAATTGAACTTCATATACCAACAGTAAACAAATCTCCTATTACTTTTTGCCATCAAGCAAATTCCTTCCTATGCCAATAGATCTTTGCACACATGTAATTGAACTACATAATCCCAATTGAACCAGATCACCGCAATAGAAGATCAATCGAGATCGAGAAGCAAAATTAGGGAAAAAAAGGAACAAACCTAAATTTAAAACGTGAGAGAGGAGAGCTATAGCTGTGGTGAATAGAACAGAACGTGTATAAACACAAACAGATTAAGCGTTGTATCCCAAGTTCCCAACCACATCAATACCAAAACCCAACCAATAAAATGTATCTATTTGAAGCTATCATAAGATGAAGTCTTTCAATGAAATAAAGGTAAATGCAAGAGAAGCTCCTACCTAAGAAGAATAGCTCTCAAAAGTCATGGTGGCAAGGAGCGAGGTCTCGTGTCCACATAGAGAGAAACAGACTTTGAAACACAGTAAGCAGAAGCCGAACCTAATCTAATGAACATAATTGCTATAACAATCATACATTTACACAATATATTATGAGGTTTAGTATACAATTTCGTCAATTAAGAGAAAAACCGGGATAATCTATTGCCTTAATTCCACATCAAAAACATATAGCTGAGTACGACAACCGAATCAAACCCTTAAAATTCAAATTAGCATAAATTATTCGGTTCGCGAACAAATCGAAGTCAAATCGAGAAACTAAATCGGACCCAAAACAATCAACATACCCCCAAAATTCAACTTCAAACCCAATTCAATGCAATTAATCCAATTCCATTAAATCAAATTGGACCCTAATCAAAAATTGAAACAAACAGAGATGACGAATTTGAATTGAAGATTTAAGGCATACATGTGATGGGTGATCGTAGCGGATCTCAAAGTGTGGCTAGGAGTGCCTTGGTTTCTGGGATTGGAATGAATGCAAGAAGAAGAGGCAATTGGGTTGGTTGAATCAAGATTGGAAGAAGAAGAAGAAGTCTCTTTTGGTTTTTTGGGTTTAATCACAATTGGGAGTTGATCGAGCTTCGGTGATCGAAGAAGGAAGTATGGTGCTTCTGCGAAACAGTTTGGCTTATGGGGTTTGAAGGAGGATAGAGGAGAGGAAGCGGCTCGGCGGAGGTCAGCCTCTGCGTTCGAAGGAGAAGACTCGGTAAGGCTAGGAGCAAATAGACCAATTTTCTGGGTTTGTGAGAGTTGATCTAGTGATTGAAGAATGAAGCAAAACGTGAAGCTATAGGGCTCAACCCACGTGAAGTTGATCAAGCACGTGTGCCGGCACTGTAGTTACTATTCTAGCTATAGGAAAACCCACGTCTGTTATATAGGTAATTTCATTTCCTTACTCAAAATCCCTTCCATCTTCACCGAGTCTGAATCCCTTTTGTTCCATCATTACATCGAACACTATCCCTATTTGGTTCCTTTTCAAACTGTGTCGCACCTAAGGCCGACCGAGATTGACATCTCTTATGGTGCCGACGAGGAAGAGGACGAGTTTGGCTTCGCGGTAGCTGCCACGACAAAGGCATGAGCGAGAGTGCATGTTGTTGGTGGCGATTTGATAGGTCACATCACCGTCCCCGAGTGGTGGGTTACCCTAGGCAACTGCAAGGTATGTAGATTATTTAAGTATAGTTTGCATGCTTCTTAGGAGATTCGTTTATTTGTGGAAGATGATCTCCAGAATAGGTTGGCGACCAAAGTAAGTTTGCAACTGGGCCCGCAAGCATGGATTGATTGTGATATTAAGTATTTTACTTTGAAAGCTCCCAAGAGAAGGAAGTGGCTGATAACTGCCTGAAAACTGCCAGCTCGGCTCCTCCAATGCCTCCCGCTACATTGGTCACAGATAGGGTTGATGATACTCTGCTTCCAGTGGTATTGAACCGCCACACTGGTAGGGTCCTGAAAGAGGATCTAAAGGTTGTGCGAGAAGTTAGGGGCTCATATTCATATGCGTTGTCCAAGACCTAAGGCTCAAAAGGAATTGGGTAGGTATACTGTGACAGGCATTACCTCTATTGCCCGAATTCAACTGGCGCACTGGGGACCCTCCTATATAGCTACATTGCACGTACATCCTAAGGCAAGCACTATTTTTGCACGTAATAAGGTTGGGAAGCAGCCTCCTACTGGCCAGATTAGAGGAGCAGAACCTACCCTACCATTGTCATCCTTATAGAGAAAACGCCTAGTTAAGAGACGGTACACCAAAAATGTGATTTTCTCGTGTTATCCTAGTTTTCTAGTTCAACTTATAAAAGTTTGAATGTCTAATATAGTAATGCGTGTAAGACTTCAATTTATCGAGTCAAATAATCCAATAAAGTCATGTACGATTATCACATTTCAATGATATTTTCTACGTCTCAAAAAGAAAAAGAGTTGTCTTTGCTCACCAAAGACATGTCGGTTTATATAAGGTCTATATCAAAGAAGAAACACGTAATCCTCTGATCAAAGTGATAAGAAAACTTATGATACATTTAAAAACTAAGAGGAAAAAAAACACATACATTGAAATACCAAAGCACATTTATACATGCATTGCAAAATTGATACATTATATACAAAGCAAAAGCTAAAGAAAAATATAGTGTCTATTTCTCAGTGCTATTCACCTATCATCCTAAGAAATCTTTCCATGTAATGAAGTGACACGCAATACAAATGTAAACATGCTATTCCTTTCCTAGCAATGAATCAAGAAGAGCTGCTTCTTCCTCCTGTAAAAATGAGGTGAATGAGAAAGAACCCCTAAGGAACAACTCACATAACTTTTATCAATTAAATGCAATAGTATGAGCAAACAGCAGTCACATACCACCAATGCATTAAACTCGGTCTCCTCATCTATGGCACTCACGATAGCAGGATCATCCAGCAGATCCTGTTTGCAAGAGCAGAATACCATTCAATTTTGCATAAATATATATAACCATTATTTGCCAGCCATCACTACAGCACAAAGACCTAGAAAATTTAGGTATCCCTGCATTTTGATTACTACTGTTTGAAACCTCGATTGTGAATTTACACTTATTTTATGGAAAAATCTTCTCAAAAATGAATCTTATGCAGGCATAGCAAGGACCCAAATGAATCATATTCTACATGATATATTTGAAATAAGTGAAATACAGTAGCTTTGTTAGTTATAGACTAATAGTGATATTAGTTTCTAGAAAATCTGATTATACACAAGTCGTGCAGGCTGAAAAACTTATAAGGCTATATAACCAGCGGCGGACCCAGAAACTTACTTATGTGGCGGCCAAATACAAAGAATTATGATAAAACTTGTGGCTAGTGGGGGCATATAGCAATAAAAAATTTGGTTCAGTTAAAAACTTACATTATAAAACACATGTAATTAAAATTTCAGTGGGGGCACGAGCCCCCCCTGGCCCTTCTTAGGTCCGCCAGTGGTTATAACAGAACACTGAAGAAGTTCTAAATGGATGATGTAGGCAACAAACTAATCAGAACGCAAATTCTCAGAACAGTCTAACAATCAAGACAAGCATTTATAGGCAGATGGTAAAGGAAGGCTAAAACACAATCCTGTCAGCAACATAAGCAGTGACTTACATCATCAGCAATTTGCAATAGACCTTCATTATCCTGCACAGACAAATCCAATATTACTCAGGTTTTCTTCCATATCATGGAAACAGGCTACAGTTCTGGGCTAGATAATAAATAAATAAATAAACTCTAATTGAGAACAGTAGAGCCTTCGGCACAGTATTTGGCATGCATTTTAAGAAACTTTCTAAGAGTCAAGGAACATAAATGTACAGACAGTGTTTTACTTTTGATTCTGGAACATTACCTTAACAGCGACAAAGAGAAGTGGGTCAGAGGGTGTATACATCATGTAATGTGCACCATCCTGCAACATTAACAAAGCAGAGGATTGGGGGGGAAAAATACATTTTAAATTCTTCATATTCTTTAGGTTTAAGCAGTGTTATACACGATACATTTACGAATTCAACACACATATATGATCAAAACGAAAGAATATAGAATGAGATTCAGGCAGGGACGACTTATTCATTTTGTATGAATACAATTGTAATTATTTTAATTAGAGAAGCACGTGCCCATCTTCATATCACAACTTACAGAGCACCCATTCAAACTGAAACTCAGACAATATTACTCAGTATATATGGTTATCACGTACCAAATGGAAACATGTAATTTCTACACCCTCAGTTGGCAAGCCATCTACATCTTGGCCATCATCTGCAGAATTCCAAGCACCATACATAAATACTGGAAACGAAGAGTGTAATAGAGAGGCAGGGAGGCACCTATCAATAGATATCACAGAAACTGAAAGTGCAACAAGCATACAACACTTGAAAGAACAAAGGAAGAAGACTATTGCCTGTGCGGAAATCGAATATGTCATCTTCTGAGTAACAAAACCCTCCCCTTGCCGTGAAACAAAATCTGGAAGACAATATGAAGCAAAATAATATCAAAATAGGAGAAGCAAGATATGGTTTAATAAGCAAGTCTATATGTAGCATCATACCCGCTATGTACCAGATGCATGTGTATCTTCGCCAGGGCATAAGCAGCAGAGGGAAGAATATCAGTAACCTCTTTATCGCTGACCTAGAACCAAATTATGTATAAATTAAAAAGGAACTGATGCAAAAACACTAAAACCAATTGCAGCCAATAAATTGTGTTCATACTTTCAGCACTTGGCAAGAGTAAATATGGCCACAAATATCTCAGAAATGAATTAACAAACAAACTTCATGGGAAACCGATAAAAGAATTGCAAGTTATATCTAGGGTTATTTGATAGGCAGTGTCCAAAATTTTCACATGTGATAAAAAATAAAAATAAATAAAAAGATATGACTGAACTCAAAACTAGATGTGGACCAGAAGAACATACAGCTGACCAGCCATCTATGTTGGTGCTCTTTAATATCTGCACAGGCCTGCAGGAAATATATATAAGATAAACATTAATATTTTGAAAATGTTTCCCAATAAATTGCTTAGTGAAAAAACTGTAACATCGCTTACGTGTCAACTGGGCATAGAAGCATGCATTCATCCCCTCGAGAGCTTCTGAACACTCTCCTTACAACACACTCTAACGGGAAGTTATTGGTAGGATCAACCTGTACAAGAATGCTTCAGAGTTTTGTTTCAATTTCGATTTTCACTTTGTAAATTTTTTAAGATGCAATCTCTACAGTTATGGATTGTGGTACAATCTATATGAACATTTTGATTAAGGAAAAAGAATAAGGAATTCACTGGAAACACAAAAACAAAGAAACGACCAAGTATACACAAAAAAAAACAATTCTAGCAGAAACAAAGAACCTCAAGCCATTAATGATGCCCAGTAGCAAACAATCCAACCGACACAGCTCAAATTCTCTCAAAACGTTTTGTACAACTCCATCCAAGTGACTTAAAACATTACCTTCATAGCATTTCTCCCGAAACCACCCCATTCTACCCAACGAATCTGTAGTTTTACAAAACAGAGCCACATGATCATGGAACATTCCAGCCAGCATTATGTGCAAAATTACCCTTTCTTAAGCAGCTAAAATAGAATCAGACACTGGCAAACAGATGCTTCTCACAGTCAGCTCATTTGTGCATTATTCAGTATTGTAGGGAGATAAACAGGAAACGTTGTCCTTTGGACCATATCACAGAAATTTACCTTCCCAAGGACGATATATCAAACCCACACTCATATATTGGAGGCCTACAATTTACAGAATAGAAAACAAACTTGGGGAGAGAAGAGTTATCCAAAACTGCTGTCCATTGGATTTGCCAGATAAGCCCTCCAATACTCCAATATCCAGCTTCCATCTTCTCTAAATGATAAGGATCATGTCAAGCTTAGATAACAAGGATAAGATTCCACTAGATTCCAGTTCACTCTGATTCTTGTTTTACCCAAAATCCAATCTCATATCAGAAGCATTAGTAGGAACTTCCCAAGAGCTAGAGATACAAATTAGTAGCAGACAACAAAAATCATCTTTTCCTTTATAAATATTCAACAAATCAGGCCGGTATCTAATATTTTGCTCCAATGACAAGAAGAACAAGAGCTCATTCACTGCAATCCAACTATGCAAGTGGCATAATTTACCATATTTGCACCCATTTATACATTATGATGCCATCATGACACCTCAAAAAGTGATTTCCTAATCCAGCAACATTTGCTGCCTCCTGTTCATGGTTGCAGACTTACAAATTAAGAATAATCTGTTCCGTTGGTGATCGAAGGAGATCAATATGATTTGTTACTCGTCCAAGTTTTGGAGAGGCAGTTGAAGTGACTTTGAGTGCTGCACAGCTGACCGGAATCCATATTTCCTCAAGAACTGTCTCTCCAAAAGGCTATACTGATCAAGATGTTCCATAAACAAAGACTCGTTATCATTATCTGAATTCCTACACCATCCGATTATCCAGCAGGAGATCCCAGCCGTCTTACCTTCGAGTAACGATGGCATTCTAGATTATTCACATAACCATGTCCTCCACTCTTGTCAATGCTCAGGTACAATCACTTAATTCAGTTATTGCTACATGATTCCGCCTAGAGGGCTAGACTTAACAATGTCTATCCCTGCCCTCGACAGAAACTTCAATCCCTTTTCTTCCTTCAAAACCCACAACTGTTTTCAACTGAGCTATAATTTCTTAAATCTGTTTCTTTCTGTAGTATAATCTACTCTCAAACATTCATACAACCAAATCAGAACATTTATACTTTCACTGCAATCAGTATTTTGTTATCATCACAAATGTAACTACAGGTTTTAGCTTAACAAAACACCAAAGAGAGAGAGAGAGAAAGAAAGAATCAATGAATGAAGCTAATTAAGGGAACTCACAATAGAGGCAATTCGCTTGGAAGAAGCTCCGTGCACTTTTCCCTGCGCATCCACCACGAATCCAGCCGGCGGCTTCGGTAGCGGCGTAGGGTGGTAACCCAATGCCCTAGAGTCCGAATCCGAATCCGAATCCCCGAAATTATCCACAATTTCAACTTCACTGAAGCCACTCCTATCGTTCGAATCACCTCCTCCGCCGCCGCTGCCTTTGCGCTTTTTCTTTTTGGTTTTTTTGGCGGCGGCGGAGGTGGAGGAGGAGGAGGAAGGAGAGCGCTTCTTCAAGGGGCCGGACTGAGACTTGGCGGCGGAGGCGGAGCAGGAGATGTTGAGGAGCCTGGTTGGGAGCGAGAGTGAGATTGGAAAGAATACGCGGTGGTGGTGATGGTGGTGGTTGAAGTGAAAAGTGAAGTGGTGGAAATGGGGAGCGGGAGTGGTGGAGGAGACTGAGACAGAGACCGAGGAAGCCATCGTTTGCTCTCTCTCTCTCTCTCACGTCTGCTTTGGCGGAATTTCAAAGTTTCTTCTCCCCAGGCTCCTATAGATATTTCCTTCCTTTAAATACTTTCCTTTATTTTTTGGGGTACTCGTGTACAAATTTACAAAGTTATCAATATGATAATTGGACTCATTTTCTATATTAAGTTCGGAGTTTTTGTAATTTTTCTATCTATGCAACGTTTAATTGATGACGTGACAAATGTATTATCCTAATCGAATGGCAAACAATCTTAATATCTTCGATTTGGTTTTCCCTTCAAAGACGGACTTGGCCCCGTGTTTCCCTCCAAATATTTTTCCCGTGAAACACTATTCACATGTACAATGTTTTACAATTTCCCTCCATTTTAGTCAATTAACCAAACCATACACTGAAGTTAGACCACACTGAAAGTAGAGAGATGGAGAGAGGAAAGGTGACTGCGAGGCCAATGAATTGATCACTACAAGCAATGTTCTAAGAGTCATTAATCAGAGTCGGGTCGATCGAAGAACAAAATGATTAATTGGCAACTAGTCAGAAAAGTCGGATAAGTCGTATTTTCTATTTTTCAATTAAATTTAATAATATCTATATACAAATAAAATAAGAAATTAGAAGTACTTAGGTAAAATTAAACAAGAAAATAATATCTATACACATGCATAAACCAAATAAATGAAGTACTTGTGTGTCTAGATAATGTTTTCTCCATATTTTTGGCTTTTCGACTCTCTTTTTCTTATTAAATTTATGCATGTTTATAAAAAAAAATTATCAAATTAACAACAACAAAAAATTGACCAAATTTTGACTAATTTGACCGACTTTGACCAATTTTTTAACATTGACCGACTTTTTCGACCGACTTGTCAAAATCTGTTTGGATTCTAAAAATCAATGACTATAGTCGCCGACAAGTCGGCCTACTTTTCCAACTTTTCGACACTGACTACGGGAGGAGGGTGGATTGGAGAACTATGGACGGAAGGATTGGAGATGTGGTGCGAATTGAAATGAGGTATAGCTTCCATTAGTTTCAAACGTTTACACACCAAAATTGAGCTGCTTACGATGATTTGTGATGAACTTTGCAGAAAAAGTGTGGATTCATCCTCTGGATAGATGAAAGGACCCGATCCCGATTTAACTGCTTAAATTGGAATTAGGCCCTAACAACTCTACTAATATAGTTTCTACATACTATTTGAAAACTAAAGTGGAGGTTCATAACTCAAAAGCCACAAATCAAAGAACATTTCCACATATTGGTACAATACTAAATAAAGAAGCCAGACAATTGATTTCGACATCAGAGCAGCTAGTCATTCTTAATTAGCTATACAAACTAAATACTAACTCGCGGGATCAATCTTGGATCCTATGGAAGATACTGCTATGTCACGAACTACGTGCGCGCCCGACCTCAGCTGAAACTCTACAACCCGGGTATTTGAAAACGAAGAACCTAGAGAAAGACATATAAAAGAAGAAAACTATTTGAGTGAGTGGACAAAAATAAATGATCAATTTAGCACGAAAACTGAAGAAAAACAAAAGTTTATGCATGTCCACTAATACTGTACTAAAATAATTAGTAAGTCCAAGTAAAAAAATAAAAATACATCAAAGAGGGAGAAAAGTTGTTTAACCCTCCTTGAGTATCGTGTAGTGGAGGCGGTGTCAAGGGTCATCTAACTCGAGACGATAAATCTAAGCGAAGTAGTAACTAGAGTAACCAGACCTCTAGTCACCTAAAATCGTCGAGAGACATCTAACCCAAGACGACGTGAAAGTCGGGGTAAGGTCACCTAGCCCATCCCAAAGCTACTAAGGGATCAACCGACTAACTAATGCATCGATGCAAGACTGAATATATGTATATATCTAGCCTCCAAAATTGAAACTGATACTGAAACTAAAAACTTAGCTGAATATAAAAAAAAAGTAAAGACTCGCTATAACTGTGGGCGTCGGATTTGGCCATCCTTGAAATCTAGAATGTTCTGAGTGAATCCATTGATGTGGGGTCCTCAATAATGCAATCCCTCAAGGTTTTCACGACAGCAAAGTAATCCCTCGAGGTCCGCAATAGCAGAACAATTCCTTGAGGTTCGCTACAACAGGACAATCCCTCGAGGTCCTTTACAGCAAGGCATTCCCTCAAGGTTTGTGGCAGCAAAACACCATATCTTCTAGGAAAGAGAAATCCTCGGACATTGAGGACTCTAGAATTCTATCGAAATATGGTCATGAACTTGGCCAAGATGCTAGCGAAAGGGCATGTGGTAGTTGGAAAAACTCAGTTGGTCCTGAATAAGAAAATGAATCATATTCCTGATCTACCTTGATCTCCTCATTCAATACGAGCAAAGACATATCTTCATCCCTTCTCTATATAAAGGGAGCTAGAGGAGACATTAAAGTATTGGTTTCTACACGAACACACATTATTATTCGGGTATCCTGACTTATCGACGGAGGGTCTTTACACAGTACCATACCATGCTCTGACTTATTTTGCAGGTTCCCGAAAGAGCGAGCTTGAAGGTCGAGAAAATCTGCTCCCACAATAATTACTATGAAAAATGAAAGAGTCCACTCATCTGGATTGCCAGAAAAGTAGTTGTCGATCCACTAATTTGAAAATCGTACTTAATTCTCCTAAGGCCAAACCGAATATCTAAATCTATTACTAAAATTTTGATCATACATCTAAAGTAGAAAGAGAAATCCGAGACAAAATATCTACCGGAAACTCACATTAACTTTTCGATAACTGCATCGCTACCACGACTACAGATCGTATTTGCCAAATCATATATTTGATCCCATTAGTAGTTTCGTATCACTCAAGCTCCATTAAAAAGTGAGTCAACTCGACACACGACAATCAACCATGTAGATGTTTCGAGTCGTCTCAAATCCTGTAACTCCGACTACAATTTCCTAATTGTAACTCCGACTTTAACATTTGACATGTCCACGTACTTGTCAGAACAAGTCCAAAATAATTCCCTCGACATCTCCTATGAAGCAACTGAACCTAAAATTGAACTTATAAAAGTCGATTTTAATGTCACGACTAATAACGAATCTCGATAACCGTGTAAAAATAAGATTAACTCGTCAAATTCAACGAATAAGGATTAACTCGTTAATTTGGGTTCGGGTAGTTACAATAGTTTCTTCATATTATGATAGAGGCAGAGGTGTTGTTCACCAATTGGTTCAGGGACTGCAAAGTTTGCAGAATGAAATTGAAAGAGAGACAAAAAAGGGGAGATGTGTATCTGGGCAATTCTAGTGGTATTGTGGATGTAACTGATAAAATATGAAAGGGGATTGGATGATTTGGCAATGGTAAATGTAGAGCTGGTTGTTGGGGCTGGGATATCGATGAAGTGGATTAAAGTGCTTGAAGATGAATTGAAGTTGAGTAGAAGAAAAGAGAGGAGTACGCTTATGCTGTTAGTTGTATCAATAGGAGCAATTCTTGCTTTCATTAGCGTTCTGCTGAAGATTTACATGTGAACATATGTTGTAAATGCCTCCATATGTTGTCATTCTTTGCAATGAACCAATGAATGAATTGGATGCATTTTGTGTGATCAAATATGTTGCTTTACATGATTGAAATGTGATGGAATGGTAGATTGAATATGACATAATAAATAAGCTCACAAGCAACAACACAAACACAAAATGAACCATCATAACCAGGACTAGTCCATAACCACTAGAAGGCTTAAGCAAAAGCTACATGGCATAGTTCGATTGAAACCTTAACATAGACAACAACAAGAGAGACATCTAATGAATAACAAAGTAGAAATTAAAATACTGAAATTAAACCCTAAACACTAAAGAACTTGCCAAAAACACCAAAGCCCCTGCCACTGCCATTTTCACAGTCCTCTAGTTTTTGCCTCTTGATCACCAATCTCTGGATTTGTTTCTTCCCTAGCCTCTTGCAAATTCTTCACTTGGTGCGCCAGATTCCTTATCTGATCACTAACTCCTTCAAGGTTTGCGGCCACAATTCCACTATGAATCTGCACAATGGCGCACATTTCATTCATGACTTGTAATTGAGCAGAGTAGCTATCTCTGATAAGGTTGTCGAGAAATATGAAGCAATTATAGATGTTGGGAGCAGAAGGACCTAGAATGGCACATGTATTAAATATATATATATATAATGGGAAACTTATACTGCACTATGTGCTGCTCTTGTCAGCCACATTAATTTCTCCGACTGTTGTCTTCATCTGAGCCATTGGTTTTCTTTCGAAAAATCAATCCAACGACCCAGATTTAAACGGGCAAAAAAAAAATTAAAACGTACAGATTGAAAATATTTTCAAAGTAAATCCTAAAAAATTGCAAAAAAAAATCCCTAAAAATTATAGAAAACATCCTAACCTTTCTCTATGAATACTACATTCATTTTATTTACATTCACACCAATTTGTACATAACAAATTTCTCATCTCCCTCCATTACTTCTCTCAATCCTTTGAGTTTTTGTAAAAAATGTCTACCAATTGGCTTTTTTTGGAGATTTATAATTGTTCATTTCTTTTCAGTATTCATAGCTTTAGTAATTGAAATGACAACAAATAGTGGAAAAAAATTTATGCCGATTATTTCCTAAATTGGGAGATGGCGGGTAAAGCTACTCAATCGGAGCCTATCTAAGACCCAAGTTGTGCTTTCTTCTTGTTTTAGTAAGTTGAAGCTATACTTGAGAAAATGGAGCTATGATTGACGTACGAAGGCATGCAGCTAGCGGCATAAATTTTGTGGATGATGTAAGTCCGTATACTTTTGTCATCTTAATTTTATTTGACTTTATGAAATAAATGTGGTAATTAATATTTTCATAACTAAATTATTATGATATATATAGCTAATCATGATTTTTTTAGGTAAAGCAAGCTCAATCATATTTTGTCGGCAAGAGCAAAAAAATTTTTTTTACACACTTTGAATGCTGGGAAGTGATTAAGACTCATCCTCGTTTCATTGTTGTTGAACATAGTACTACAACTCTGTATGCAAGAAACTCTTAAACTAGTTATCCCATTACCATTACCAAAACACCTCTGACCATCGATTTGGCTGAGGATAAAGTTAGGGAAACACCACAGAGCAACCTAGGAGATCCCTCGAGCCCGATTAGACCAATAAAAGTGAAGGCGGCCAAAGAAGCGAAGAGAAAGGGAAAAAAAGGTATGACTCATTCAAATGATGTTTTGAGTAAATGGATGGAAGCAAAAAAAATATCTGAAAATGAGTTTGATTTATACAAAGATTACTAATATCTTCAACAACAGAAGGCCAGGAAGTCAGAGCGGCCAAGGAGTACCATTTGAAGTAAGAAAATGAACAAAGGTTGGCCGCCACTAGAGGAAGAAACTAACACTACCAGAAAAAACCTCTTAGACGACGGAAAAGTACAGTCGTCTAAGTAGGCCTTTCCGTCGTCTAAGAGACGTCGTCTAATCGTCGTAGCTTTGGTACTCGGACAATGGATATTGGAACTTGTGTCGTCTTAGTGATACTTAGACAACGCATATATATGCGTCGTTTAAGTGAACTTACATGATGCATATATCACTGTCGTCTTAGTTGACTTAGACAACGTGTGTTACCGTGGTCTAAGTACCCTCTTAGACGACACGTCAACACCGTCGTCTAAGTCTACTAAGACGACGCCTTTTTTGCGTGGTTTAGGTATCGACTTAGACCACGGACCTAAAGTACCGTGGTTTAGGTGATTGTACTTAGACGACGGTAAATAGCCTTTCTGTCGTCTAAGTAGTAAATATTAATTTTTTTAAAAATTGTAATTAATCTAATATATTACACATTAAATTAATGAAACTAATAATAATCAAAAATATATTAAATATAAAATTCGTACAAAAATAATAATGATAATATATATGTATTGTTCGATTCCGATGAAGATCACAAAAGTACGTGCATAATTATAAAAAATCTAACTAGCGACACTAGAAGGTGTTTGGTGGGCCCCGCTGATCTCACCTCCGCTCGGATCGTCATCGTCGAGTCCTGGTCCTGGAGGAGTGGGGCCAAATGGGTGACAAACAGCATCGAGATCTAGGCCTAGCTTAAGCGACATGATGCGCACTAATTGAGCCATATGATCCATCCTCACTTGAGTCGCTTGATTCTCCTCCCGAGCCATACAAGCATCCTCCTGAGCCCTTAAAGCGTTGTCGTTGGCCACTCGAGCTTGTTCCTCCAAGTCTTGCATTTGCTCTCGCCCCGCAGCACTAAATAGCCGACTCCCTGACGATGTGGACTGGCTCATATCTCGCTCGACGCCTCGTCCAAGACCACGAACCTCTATACCAGGTCGACGGCCGAAGACTGTATCTGCGATTTCTATCTGTGACTCTATCGAGAGAGGAGACAGCTCCTCAAGCGGGACCCCTAGAGTCTGGGACTGCATATCCGCAATTCTCTCGTCGGCCAATTGTTGTAACCTCTCCTGAAATGAACACGAAGAATATATATATATATAGATTGTCCAAAAAAAATTGACATAATTTCCCCTAAAAATTGAGGAAACCAAAATCTTGCACGAAAATCAAAACACTTCCAATAACATCAAAACAAAATCTAATTCACATTTATCAAGTTTATCTCTTTATGCATAAGTGAAGAAGCAACAATATTTAATAAAATTAAATATTATTACTTTGGGAAAAAAAATTACTTACGGCGTGTTGAGTGCCGAGATGTTCGGTCTGCTCGAGTCTATTGTAAGTAGAAACGCTGCCTGCGATGAGCGGGTACTTCGAATCCTTTTGCAAGTTCTCATGCGCCAGGTTGAGCATTTTGAAGGAGTCTGATCCATGGTGCAACAACTTCTTCTGCTGATTAGATTTGTTCCTCTGAGATTGCGCCTGTACGTCACAGAACAATTTAAATTATTACGCAATATAATCATTATTCAATACAAAATTTCCCAAAATATTACACGAATGTAAAAGAATATTATCGAATTACGAACCTTATACAAGTCCGACTCAAAGTGGGTTTTCAACCACTCCCACTCAGCTTCCCTTCTCTTTTTGAACTCCTTCGGAGTCTTTCCGGGCTTGCCTTGCACGTCTTGTGCAATGCGTACTTCCAATTTTTGAAGATCAGATGAGCGGTTTTGTTGATGTAGACCACCATCTCCCGAGTCTGTTCATAATTAAAATTGTTCTGAAAAAAAAATTGGAAACAACTAAAAAAAATAAATCAATTATGAAAAAAAAAATAATATTAATTAAATATTTTTTTATCGTGAGTCCGCGGAACACGTTCATTTTGTCCTCGTCGGGGAACTCTTCCCAAGTAGGGGCTATCATACGTACGTGAGAACGTACGTAGTTTCCGATCTGGTGAGCTGTCAAACTAGTCAGCCTCTTTCCTTCAGAACATCGGGTGAATGCATTTAGAGGCACATCGATCCTCCCAGTCGCCGGCGTCTTTACTACGCTCTCAGCTTTGCTTCCATTGCAAATACCCCGAATGCATTTAAGGGGTGGAAGTGCGGGGTCCCTCCTGTATCGCCGTCTCGCACTAACGGTAGCTGAATCTTCATCGGAAGATTGGGGAGCCTGCGACGTTGACCCTGAACCGTCATGTTCAGCAGCAACGTCGCCAATAGGAGGAGCGTGCGGAATGTCCCCTTCGGGTGCCGGACTCGTACCCGACTCAGCAGAGGCTTGATTCCCCCAACCCATCTATCGTAAGACAGATTGATGCCACGATTCTTTTTCTTTGTCGTGCGCCTCTTCAGCATCTTTACAATCTTCAAAAAAAATCATATACAAAAATTCTTACCTAATTGCCACATTAATAATACAAGGATATATATATATAAATTCTTTCCTAATTACCACATTAATAATACATACATATATATATATATTCATATCAATACATATATATCTAATCGATTAATTCTCACCAACATTAACACATATATATATACAGATTAACATATCGACATATCCAATTATCCAATTAAACGTACACATGCATATAAATTATGAAATTATACATATCTAATTAAATATATCATAGCTATCTAATTAAATATATTTATATTTATTTATAACATACAATATATACATAAATATATCTAAAAATAAATAAAACTAAATATATATACACAAATATATATACAAAATTTATCTACATATACCTACAAAATTTATATAAATATATGAAATTGATCTAAATATACAAAATTTATCTAAATACACAAATATACAAAACTTATCTAATTAAATTTACACCAATATACACAAATACATAAAATATACAAATATACACCAATATACAAATACATGAATATACACATGCAATACGTATATGGTATATATACATATTTTTATACATTTATATATAATTAAAGTTTAAGGTATATATATATATATACCGACCGGAGGAGGAGGGGCAACGGGGAAGGGTCTCATTGGAGGAAAAGGGCGACGGGGATGCCTTGCCGGAGGAGGAGGTCTCGTTGGAGCCGTGCCAGAATTGGAGAGGGATCGGAGAGGGAGAGGCCGGTGAGGGAGAGGGATGAGAGAGAGAGATGAGAGAGAGATGAGAGAGGGAGAGAGAGGGAGAGCAATCGAGAAAACTGATCAGGCTTGATCAAATTTATCCGGTTCAAAACGACTTAGACGATGACAACATAATGTTGTCGTTGTCTAAGTCATTTTGAAACGTTTCCCCAAAAATTGGGTGGTTGCTTTTGACCGCCATAAATTTCTACTTAGACGACTATAACATCATATTTCCGTCGTCTAAGTGGTTTTGAAACGTATCTCCAAAAATTGGGCGGTTGCTTTTGACCGCTCTGAATTTCTACTTAGATGACGCAACATCATGTTGTCGTCGTTTAAGTGTTTTTGAAATATATCCCAAAATGGGGCGGTCACTGTTCTCCCGCCAAGATTTTAGACCTAGACGACGGTACATCATAGTTCCGTCGTCTAAGTAAAAATAATAACTAATTAATTAATTAATAATTATATATTAATTATAATTAATATAATTAAATTAGATTACATTAATTAATAATATACATCGACTATATATATATGTTCAACCACGCATGCATGCATGCATGCGCGCATGTACATATCAAAATTACAAATTAAATGCACCGAACTCGATCGGTCGATCAATCGATCACGATATATATATATATATATATCAATTAGCATCGTGATCATAGTCTTCATCAACATCTTTCTCTTCACTACTCTCAACTGACGGTTGGTCCTCATCATCATAGTCTCCTCTATTATCATCTTCATATCTGAGGTCGTCTTCATCCTCCAACTCCCCATCTTCAGATGCATTATCAATCGTAAGGTCTGTGATCTCCTTTTCAGTAAGATTTGTTTCCCGATCAGGCATGGGTAAGTGTTCATTAAGACGAATGAGTGCCCTTGTGTCTGGGATGACAGAAGTATCAGATTCTTGATATGCACTGACAACATTATCCTGTTGAGTGTGAATCAGTGAAGACCCTTCGAGTCTTGTGGCACTCCATATTCCTCGGTAAGACATATGATTTACTATTTTCCAGCCTTCACCAACTTTCGGATCATCCAGATAGAACACCTGCCTAACGTGTGTGGCAAGAGCTGAAGGATCATCCTCATACCAGCTTGAGTTTGTATCAACTGATAAAAGGCCCAGATCTTTCTTCGTATGCTTGAACCATTTATTAGTTGAATAGAAAAACGTTGATACATTTTCCATATAGTAACTGAACGACGTTGACAAGAACTCCATAATATACATTGTCGCCTTGTCCGATCACGATCCCACTATTTTGTGTTCTTCTTCCTTCATCTTGGTCCACTGAATGAAACTTTACACCGTTAACAAAATATTCGGGGTAAATATAGTGTTAAACCGGCTTACAAGCCAACATGTGTTTTTCTCATGACCACTACCCATTATGGTTAAAGGATTTCTGTAGATCTTCCATCTACAAAAAATGTGAACGTACAAGATGTAATTAAGAATAGATATATATATATATATATATCTACCAAAATTTTGCCATGGTTTCCTCTAAAACTAAAGAAAACCACAAATAAACCTGCATCCAAAATTTGACCAAAAAACTGCATACGAATCCATTAATTAAACACCAAATTTAAATCAAATAACAAATTACGTAACTTCTAATTAATCCCTATACTAATGTTGATCCAGATATATATATATATGAGAGGACCCGACCCTAGATTAACTAGTAATCTAGAATCAAGTCCTAACAACTGATCCTAATCTACTAGTTTTTGTGAAAATTGTGACATAACTTCCCTTATAAAAGAGGCACCCAAAAACCTGCAAGGAAAACTGACACTCTGCAGATAGACTCACAAACAATACCGTGGACCAATGATGTCCATCCAGATTTCTCAACATAAGACTGGAATTAAACCTGATATCTTATTCATAATTTGAAAACATAACTCCAGTAAATATACTGATTCATAAATAAAGAAACTCAACTCGACAACTATACGAGTGACAAGCTATTCACAAGAGTCTCACAAGACGATACTACAGAACTAGTATCCAAGGTGACTTCAATAACACAAGAGACAAACTAACAGTGAGCAAGGACCTACTGCTGAAGGAATTGACTGGTGGATTCGATGCCCTCGACGACATTCAGCATCCTCATGATACACACTGCAATCTGGGCAAATAAAAGTGAAAAGCCCAGGAAAAAGGCATATAAAATCATAAAAATTGTTAGAGTGAGTGGACGAAAATAATAATTCACTTTTAAACTGAAATTGTAAATAATATGCCTTCATAAATAATGTACATAAAAATAATGCGAATCTGAAAATAAACAACCTCAGGTCAGGTGTTTGTCCTAACCCTCCTGGATACTGTGTATGTGTGGAGGCAGTAAATTGAGTACGTTTCCCTCAAGTTACAAACATGCCCAGGTCAGGTGCTTATCCTAACCCTCCTGGGTGCTGTATAATCACGGGTCAAGTGTTTGTCATAACCCTCCCGGAGCATCTCGGGGATCAGCCAAGAGACCATAGCATCGATGCATCCATAATAACCATACTCTGTGTAAAAACAAATCATATGTGCCTCCAAACCAATGTATGCTCATAAAATTCATAATCATAAATGCATACTTGCAAATGTATAATCATAAAAACATAATCATAGACTCGCAAATCAACTGTAAAAATCAAAGTGTCCACTCACAGGTTGCCGGGATAAACATAAAGCTGAAACCCTGTCGATCGGCACAATTATTCATCTGATACGCTTGCTAACTCATGATCTTGAAACCACAATTAAAATAATATCTGATCATCGGAGTTCGTACTGAATAGCAAAGATCGTAATCTGGTGAGTAATAACATCGAGAATCTCATATACTCGAACAACATATTTTCCTGTTTAATTACTGACTCAACCAAATATTGAATTCAATTCTCTGTAATCCCTTACTTTAAAGAGTCTCTAACCAATCTTGAATATCAAACGACTCGCAAATAAATGGATAAATCAAGCGTCCTTTAATATTGTCGTGAATTAAACTGATAACTATCCGATTAAATACTCGCCCAAATTTAACAAACTCAAATACAAATATAAACATCACCATTGTGTTCGGCACGCGAAAACGAGTGATATGACATAAAACTTGTCAAAATTTCCACCGAGCCAGAGATCCGCCGCGCACGGCGGCACGTGGGACTGCCGCCGGCCACCGGAATTTCACCAACCCAGAAATCTTCAACCTATACATTATTTTGAAGATCTCAATACTTCTAACATCTTTGTAGTTCAATGCTAAGCCCAATTTTAACCGGAAAACGTCCAAAACTCACCCTGAAGTTCAAAAACCTCGCCAGAATTCCCATACTCCGATCAGCCACCAACGGCCACGGCAAGGGTCGAAACCACTTGGGATCAACTCACCATTCCATGGGCTACAAAACCCCTATAAAGTCGACCTCCAATGTCGCCACCTCCGTCACCGGCGAAATCCGGCCGAAAAATCCTCCACTTCAACACGTCGTTTCTTCTACCTCCGGCCACCAACGGGGGCGATCCACCTATCAATTTGAAGAGGAGCTCGAGCTCAACATCTTTTATGAAGGAAGCACAACCAAATATGGTCGAAAAAGAGCACACCGCCGGCGAGAAGATTCGGCCACGAGTCGATTTGACCCGTAGGTCAACTCGGTCAAATTCACAAAACCCCAAAATGGAAACTTTCCCAATTTTTCTTGTATTTATACCATATATATATATATATATACCATACACATAGATGCCCAAATCAAAGATTCAAAATAAATCTGATCAATATCGGACGGTCACGATTAAATCAACAATAAAAATAACACTTTTAAATATATTCACCAACCGACTTCAAGACTCGATAAAACATTGTTCTCTTATCTGAAAAATTCCTCAAAAATTCCAATGAGCTCGGAATGAAATACTCTACAATTCTTGTGAAGGAAGTCAACACAAATTCTCGCATGATAAAATGGTCTTTAACAACCCCAATTACGTGACTAATATGCGATAATTCAATTTTGTACTAATTAATACGTATATTTTGGTTCGGGTTGTCACAATATATATATATATATATCAACATCAAATTTAGGGAAGCACAAAGCCAACATGCATGGTTTAATAATTTATAGTGACATACCCATTGGAGGAAATAATCAGGGAATTTCTTCTTAAGGATTTTTTCAACCCAGTTAGGACTCTTGTCCGGTTTGGCTGTCTGAATTTTAGTTCTGTAACTTTGCATGTAACCAGTAACCTCTTCACAGTCTCGCAACACTACCTAATGTGCTTCAATAAGTTCCTCCTGACTTAATCTTTCGGTTAATACTCCTCTAAATGGTCGTACAAGATCTGTGACGATTGAAAGATTGTAGGTAACAAGTGTATTGGAGGCGGTCTCGACCAGATCATTAAAGTACTTGCTGTAGTAAGTAACAGACTCATGCATTAGGTATATTTATGTAATGGAACCATCTGGGGCAGACCTATTTTTGACAAATCTTTTATATTGTCCGAGTTGTCTACAAAATATGCATTATATTATTAATTCGCAGTGATCTTTGTAAGAAAAGAGATATATAAATGATGGAAAAAGTGTTTCAAAATATATATTCTATATGTACTACTTCATATTTTACATTTCCTGAGGATACATCCACGTGTACTGGACCGGACCAGAAAGCAGGACTTGTTCGGGAAGGTGAACCATGAGGTGAATCATGATGTCGAAGAAAGCAAGGGGGGAAATCCTCTCTAATTTGTAGAGGATGTGGACAATTTCGTATTGAAGTTTGATCACATCCGACTTCTTCATCTCCCTAGTGCATATTCTCTGCCACCATCTGCACAATGCAACAATTGGTTCGACGAAGTCTTTAGGCAAATATGGTCGAATCACCACTGGAATCAGACGTTACAACATAACGTGATAGTCATGAGTCTTTAATCTAATGAACTTGTGTTCCCCTACTTTGACACAGTCATATATGTTGGATGCATAATTAGACGGATACCGAACATACTGAAACCAGTTGAATACAACATCCCTCATTGTCGGCTTCACTGTGTAAGGTGCAATGGGCATCTTGTTGTAAACACCTCTTCTATCCTTCTTTAACCACAAGGGACGACGTATATTCATAGATTCTATATCTTTCCGCGCTTTGGGAATGTCCTTAGTCATGAACTTAATATAGAGAATGGTTCCCACCACGCTGTCGCACACATTCTTCTCTATGTGCATGACATCAAGGTTGTTCCTCTGCTTTAATTTTGACCAGTAAGGCAGTTCAAAGAAAATACTCACGTGGTGCCAATATGCGACATATTGTGGAGAGTGTGGATTCAGTTTCTTCACATCATCATCATTGGTCAACACGCCAAAATTGAAGCTATTTAACCTTTCCAAAATCTCTTCGCAGGACCACTGTCGGAGTTTAGGACCATTCTCTACTGTCCCATTGAAACAGTCCTTATCCTGTCACCACTGGTGATCATGAGGAAGCCATCTACGGTGACCCAAGTAACACACATTCCCCGCATGCCAACTAGAGTTCACGTCATCAAAGCAGACAAGACAAGCATTGTATCCTTTGGTTGTGCAAGATGCCAACATCCCATACGCAGGAAAATCACTGATGGTCCACATTACCGCAGCTCTCATCAAGAACATTGTGTTACTGAACTTGTCATACGTTGGAACTCCAGTTTCAGCTCATCAATCAATGGTCTGAGGTACACATTTAAACACTTTCTAGGAGACTTAGGCCCTGGAATTAGCAGAGTAAGGAAATTAAATTCTTTGTTCATACACATCCAGGGAGGCAGGTTATACGACATGAGGATAATTGGCCAAGCACTGTACGTGCCATCATTAAAAAGATTGAACCCTTCTGTAGAAAGTCCTAGTCTGGCATTTCGAATCTCCACTGTCGAAATGTTTAAAAGCCTCCCCATTTGCCACGTGTCTAAGAACATCGTCATCTATTCACTTTTTCGCATACCATCTCATCGGCTCTACTGTGTATAGAGACATGAAGAAACGCTGCAGTCTGGAAATCAACAAAAAATATCGAAGCACATTCACAGGAATCTTCTTCTTCGAACTCCTTCTTTCAGGGTACTTCCATCTGCAGTGGTTGCAAACAGGACAGTAGTCCAACTCTGCATACTCCTTATAAAACAACACGCAATCATTTTTGCAGGCGTGGATGTGCTCGTACTTCAGACCCAATTTTCTTAAGACACTTTTTACCTTGTCATGAAAACGTGGAAGCTTGTGATTGTTAGGAAGCAAATCACATATGTGTTTCTGGATTTCGTCAAAACCTGCATCCGATATTTTGTGCTTCACTTTGTACTCCATTTCGGTCATTATGGCATGCAACACAGTCTGTGGACATCCATTGTACACCGGGTTCGGGCTTCAAGTAACATGCTATTGTACCTATCAAATTCAGTAGTGTCAATTTCTAGGAATACGGCAGAGACTGGGTCAACATTAAGAGTATTAGATCCTCCCCATTCTTGTTACTCTCTACCATGTCGACTGAATCCTGGAAAAGCATCATGGACCAAATGAAAGGACCCAACCCCGATTTAGCTCCCTAAACCGGAATCGAACCCCTTCGAAAATACGAACCAACAAAAATTTTCCGAAATTTCGGCAGAGTTTCGTTACTAGCGTGGAATTACCATAACCTGCACGCAGAAATTAACACTTCGTCCTATGCCACAAAAATCAAACCGTGGGCACCAATCCCATCCGGATTTCTCAACATCAATATAATCAACAAACAGTAACATATTGAACTATATATATGTATATCTGAGAAAATCCGTATAAACAAGTATCGGAATGTATCAGAGCGACCTCTAGTGTAAAACATATACAATATGTACATCAGTAGGTGAAACTGAAACCTACTGGAAAACACAGGTGACTCTGATCACTAGCCTCCAAACCGCGACGTGAAACACCAAACCTGAACCGCAAACTGGGCACGGAAACCGAAAAGCCCAGGGGAAAGACAATAAACACGTTAGAGTGAGTGGACGAAAATAAATGTCTTTCACCGAGTATATATGTTATAAAAACATATGCGAGTCCAGGTAAATAAAAACAATACATGGTACACGAGGTAAAACTCATACTCCTCCAGTGTACTGAGCATGCAAATGTAAAGCCCACGGGGTCACTCATGGACACACACCGTGCTAGTACAGTCCGAATCACGAGGTCCTTAGTCCCCGTGATTCTAAGCCAGAAATGGCCTCGGTTCCAGGGAAACGCCCCTCACCGGTCAGGTCGGGATAACGACGTCCCACCTGGTGGCCTACCATCGGGGATCAGCCGAGAGGCAAAGTGTATCGATACAACAACGTAACCAAGACTGTACTCTGTGAAAACCAAATCACAAACAGTTCGATGCAAATGCATGAAACAACATATAAGTGTATGCATAATCGTATACGTATATCCGTATAAGTATAATCGTAAAACACATGCTCATTTAATCCGTAATCTCAATACGCATGCTCAAGTTCGAAAATCATATAAATGACTCGCAATCATTTCCGTGAAATAAAATGTCCACTCACAGATCAGCTAGCGCGATTTCGCGCTAAACACGTGGTCCGGCAGAAGTACCCTCGCCCGAAGCACGATCACGATCCGAATCTCGATCTTGATCTCCTGAACACATATACACATAACTGATCAAAATCGTAATTCCCAACTCTGTACGGATGCACGGAAACCAACCGTTCCCGGAAATACAAAATGCAGTGCAAAATGAATTACGGAAATCCCGAAATCCCAACTCGAAATCTCGACTGAAAATCGGCTAACCAAATCAACCCGAAAACCTCCGTACGATAACCAGGGCGCGATTACGAGAAAAATGACACTAATTACATCAAAATCTGAAAAGTTGACTTTTCCTCCACCGTTGACCGCCGTTGACCGCCGCCGGCGGCGGCGGCGCGCCGTCAACGGAGGAATCCCACGGCCAAACTCTCCAGTCCTCTAGGTCTCATCAAGGCGAACATGTTTCCCTTCTACCCCGAAGGCCAAATCAGCCCGGAACCACCTCAACTTCATGAAACCCGATCGAACATTCAAATCGGATCCTAACTCGGGTTCAACCCAAAACCTTCTCCCTTCCAAAACTAACCAACTAGGAAGCTCCACCACGAGGTGGGGAGCAAAACCCCCAAGCTCATGGCCTCCAATCGTCGCCGGAACCACCTCCACCATTAGAGCCGATTCCGGCGAACCAAACCCAATTCGG
Organism: Geum urbanum; assembly: GCA_946800695.1. Taxonomy (NCBI): domain Eukaryota; kingdom Viridiplantae; phylum Streptophyta; class Magnoliopsida; order Rosales; family Rosaceae; genus Geum; species Geum urbanum. The sequence continues at coordinate 23,310,416 of OX327009.1, read as the reverse complement.
GTTCCACACAAACCACCTCAAATCTCATCAAATCACATACCATCAAGTTCGAAATCATACAAGGATACGTTTCCTACCTTTCCCGTGGTGAATCGATGCCGGAATCCGGTCGCCGGAGTTCTCTTTCCCGTTCGGGAAACTTTCCCAATCGGCAGCTCCTCCAACTTTCCAAAATAGGAAAGTCAACACATTTCAAAACTGGTCAACGCCCAAATGAAGTTTTTCGACAATTTTGCGACTTTCCGATATTTATACTCGTCCCTCGGGTCAACCGACGGTCCAAAATGAAAATACGAAATGATTCGGATAAGCTCGAACAATCGGATAAACTCGTCGGAACCCGAAACTTCAAATAATCATAAAATATTCCTCGGCTATCGGAAAAATCTTCCGAAACCACCCACGAACTCGAAATCACGTACTCTACGATTTCCGTGAAGACACTCAACCCAAATTCTCGACCGAAAATATTGTCGCAAATCGAATCGGCAAATCACACATTATCGTAAAACTGCGACTAATCTCAAATCTCGAGAATCGTGCTAAACACACCTCTGATTCTGGTTCGGGTCGTCACAAATCTACCCCCCTTAAAGAAATTTCGACCTCGAAATTTACGTACCTGTCATGTGAATAGATGAGGATACTGCTCCCGCATACGCTGCTCGGTCTCCCAAGTGGCCTCCTCCACTGAATGATTCTGCCACAAGACCTTCACCAGCGGAATCACGCGGTGCCTCAACTCCTGTTCACGACGATCGAGAATCTGCACTGGTTCCTCAACATACGATAAATCCTCTCTGATCGGTAACTGCTGTGGGGTTATCACATGTGAAGGATCTGAGATGTACTTCCGCAACATCGAAACATGGAAGACATCATGCACACGAGCCATCTCAGCCGGTAACTCAAGTCTGTAAGCAACAGCTCCAACCCTCTCCGTAATCTCATACGGACCAATGTACCGCGGTCGAAGCTTGCCACGCTTCCCGAAACGCACTACTCCCCTCCACGGAGACAGTTTCAGGAAGACCCAATCACCAACCTCGAACTCTAAGCTCTTCCTCCTCACATCCGCGTAACTCTTCTGCCGATCCTGGGCAATCTTCAGTCGATCCCGAATAACTTGAATGTCCTCCATCGTGGTTTTCACCAAATCCGGACCAATAAGCCAACGCTCGCCCACCTCACTCCAACATAATGGAGTGCGACACTGCTTCCCGTACAGAGCCTCGTACGGTGCCATCTCAATACTGGCCTGATAGCTGTTGTTGTAGGCGAACTCAATCAGGTGCAACTGCTGATCCCAGTTCCCGCGAAACTGTAACACACATGATCTCAGCATATCCTCAAGAGTCTGAATGGTCCGCTCGGACTGCCCGTCAGTCTGAGGATGAAAAGCTGTACTAAATCGCAACTTCGTGCCCAAAGCTCGCTGCAACGCCCGCCAAAACTCAGATGTGAACTGACTATCACGGTCAGAAACAATGGACACAGGCACACCATGCAAGCGAACAATCTCTGATAGGTACAACTTGGCCAATCTGCCCACTGATACCTTCCCTGGAAGTGCAAGAAAGTGTGCGGATTTCGTCAGTCGGTCAACAATAACCCAAATACCAGTGTTGCCCGCCGAAGTACGCGGCAACTGATAGACGAAATCCATCGTAATGTGCTCCCACTTCCAAACCGGAATCTCGAGTGGCTGTAATTTCCCTGCAGGTTTCTGCCTCTCCGCCTTCACCTGCTGACAAATCAAGCACCGACTCACGTATGCGGCAATCTCCCGCTTCATGTTGCGCCACCAATAGTACGCTCGAAGTGTACGAAACATCTTCGTACCTCCGGGATGCATCGCATACGCAGAACTGTGAGCCTCATCCAGAATCTCCTTCTTCAAATCCTCGTCTCGGGGCACGCATAGTCTGCCTCTGAACAACAACGTACCGTCGTCACTCAATCGAAACTCTGTAGGCACACCATTCCGTATCATGGTCTTCTTGCCCAGCAGGTAAGGATCTGAATCCTGTGCCTCCCGCACCTGATCAACCAACACTGGTCGTACCTGAAAACTAGCCAACAAGGCTCCGTCATCATCATAACCGAATACAGCACCCGTAGCCCGTAACTCGGCTAACATCGATACTCTAGCCACACACATATGAAACAATGAGGCTCCCGATTTCCGGCTAAGTGCATCTGCCACAACATTGGCCTTTCCCGGATGGTACTCGAAAGTGCAATCGTAATCATTGATCAACTCCATCCATCGACGCTGCCTCATGTTTAGATCCGGCTGTGTCCGCAAGTAGGTGAGACTCTTGTGGTCAGTGAAAATCTTACACTGAGCACCATACAGGTAATGTCTCCAACTCTTCAACGCTAACACAATAGCGGCTAACTCCAAATCATGCGTCGGATAGTTGACCTCGTGCGGTTTCAGCTGTCTGGAACCATATGCCACGACTCTACCATGCTGCATCAACACACAGCCAAGGCCCAACTTCGACGCATCGCTGTACACAACATACTCACCACTGTCGTCTGGCAATGTCAGAACCGGTGCGGTAGTCAATCTCTCCTTCAGGAGCAAGTAACTCTCCTCGCACGCATCAGACCACTCAAACTTGACGCCTTTCTTCGTCAATCTGGTCAGTGGTGTAGCTATCCGGGAGAAATCCTGCACAAATCGTCGGTAGTAGCCCGCTAAACCCAAGAAACTCCGAATCTCTGGCACAGTAGTGGGTCTACTCCAATTCAGCACAGCCTCGATCTTGTCAGGATCAACACTAACTCCCTCAGCCGAAATCACGTGGCCCAGAAATTTCACACTATTCAACCAGAACTCACACTTGCTAAACTTCGCGAACAACTGATGGTCCCGCAAAGTCCGCAACACCGCTCGCAAGTGCTTCTTGTGCTGGCCCACACTCCTCGAGTATATCAAAATGTCATCAATGAACACAATCACGAACTTGTCCAGGAATCGACGAAACACCCGATTCATCAAGTCCATGAAAGCTGCGGGGGCATTGGTCAACCCAAACGGCATAACCAAAAACTCATAATGCCCATACCGCGTCCTGAAAGCTGTCCTGGCTACGTCTGAATCTCGGATCCTCAACTGGTGATATCCGGATCGAAGGTCAATCTTCGAAAAGACTGATGCTCCCTTGAGCTGATCGAACAAGTCGTCAATCCGTGGCAACGGATACTTGTTCCTCACCGTAACCTGATTCAGCTTCCGATAATCGATACACAAACGCATGGACCCATCCTTCTTCCGCACAAACAACACTGGAGCACCCCACGGAGAAACACTCGGTCGAATGAATCCCTTCTCTAACAACTCCTGAAGCTGAATCTGTAACTCCCTCAACTCTGCAGGCGCCATTCGGTATGGTGTCTGGGATATCGGTCCAGTACCTGGTAACAACTCAATAGTAAAGTCAATCTCCCGCACAGGGGGTATACCAGGTAACTCTGCTGGAAATACATCCGGAAACTCCGATACAACCTCGATACTACCAAGGTCTGGCACTACAGCTGTAGTATCCACAACATGGGCTAAGTAAGCAACACAACCCTTCTTCATCAGCCGATCCGCTCTCATCGCGGAAATCAAACACGGTAGGGAAGTGTTCTTCTCGCCGCGAAACAGTATCTCGGGTAACCCTGGTCGTCGAAACGCGACCTCCTTCCTGTGGCAATCAAACATAGCCCAGTGCGACTCCAAAAAGTCCATGCCCAATATCAGATCAAAATCCACAATATCAAGCAACAACAGATCAGCGGCTAAACCATGGCCATCAATAAACACCTCACAATCTCGGTAAACCCAACCGATGCTCACAACCTCTCCTGACGGATACAACACTCTCCACAACCCCGGAAGTGGAGATGCAGGTACCGTAGCCAATGATGACAGTCTAAATGATATGAATGAATGTGTGGCACCTGGATCTAGCAATGCAACTACAGGAATACCAAAAACATGTAACGTACCAATAATGACCTCCGGTGATGCTCTGCCCTCACGCATAGTCATAGCATGAACTCTCGCCTGTCCGGCTGGTCGTCCTCGCTGAGCCTGACCCTGCTGCCTGCCCTGGCCTGCAGACTGTGCTGGTCGCGCTCCCGAAGTGGCACCTCGCTCAACTCCGGAACTCAGGGCCGCTTGTCCACCAGTACCATACGACTGAGGACACTCTCTCGAATAGTGACCCACCTGGCCACAGCTATAACAAATAACAGTGCTCCGCTGACATACACCAAGATGACGCTTGTTGCAGAAGCTACACAAGGGATACTCCCGTGGTACAGCAAAAGTGCCACCGGTACGTCGAGGATAACTAGAACCGCTAGAACCTGCACTAGCCTGCGGTCGCTGTGGTCTGTCTCTCCTCCATCCCGGCCTCCGTCTAGGTACACTAGCTGGTGGTCGATACGATCCCCCGCCTGAGGATGAAGCTGAACCGGAAGTATCAGAACTCTGCCTCTTCGAAGGCCCCTGACTCGGTCCACCTTCCTCAAACCGTCTGGGCTGGTACCTCTGCTGTCTCTCCCGCTCTATATCCTCGCCTCGGAGTGCAGCACTAACAAACTCATCGAAGTTGTTCCGGGGCATCGTAGTCAGCGTCGCCTTGATGCTCAGATTCAATCCCAGCTCAAACCTGCGACACTTGGCTTCCTCTGTAGCCACCATATCCCGCGCAAAACGAGACAAACGAGTAAACCGATCTCGATACTCAAGTACAGACAAACTGCCCTGCCTCAAGTTCGTAAACTCCTCGTACTTGCGCTGTTGGGTAGCCTGATTGAAGTATCTCCGCATAAACAGATCACGAAACAATGTCCACGGAGTATCCACAGGAACTCTGTCAGTACTGACCCACCAAAAGTATGCATCACCCTCAAGTAAACCAACTGCGGCTACTGACATCTGCTCAGGTGTAAACTGTAGACGCTCACAAACACGCTCAATCTGAACCAACCATGCCTCGCATATCTCTGGATCAACTGAACCCGAAAACACAGTAGCACCCGCAGTACGAGCCTTGACCACAGGGTCAAAACGCTCCTCCAAACGCAACACTCGCATAAGCAAGTCGCGCGTTCGGCGATCCTCATCAGGATCATCATCCCGATCAACACGGGGACCACGTCGAGGAGGCATCCTACTGATACAAGACAAGCATTAGGCACAAGCAGAAAGAACGTAATCATGAAACCGCAGATATTTGAGGACACACAACACCCGAAGTATTGATGAGTACCGCTGGCCAGTCGGGTCATCACTCCAGCCATGCTGTATCAACTCAAATACCCTAAGCATCACAACTACAAGAGTCTACAGAATCTGACAACCTAATGCTCTGATACCAAGCTGAAAGGACCCAACCCCGATTTAGCTCCCTAAACCGGAATCGAACCCCTTCGAAAATACGAACCAACAAAAATTTTCCGAAATTTCGGCAGAGTTTCGTTACTAGCGTGGAATTACCATAACCTGCACGCAGAAATTAACACTTCGTCCTATGCCACAAAAATCAAACCGTGGGCACCAATCCCATCCGGATTTCTCAACATCAATATAATCAACAAACAGTAACATATTGAACTATATATATGTATATCTGAGAAAATCCGTATAAACAAGTATCGGAATGTATCAGAGCGACCTCTAGTGTAAAACATATACAATATGTACATCAGTAGGTGAAACTGAAACCTACTGGAAAACACAGGTGACTCTGATCACTAGCCTCCAAACCGCGACGTGAAACACCAAACCTGAACCGCAAACTGGGCACGGAAACCGAAAAGCCCAGGGGAAAGACAATAAACACGTTAGAGTGAGTGGACGAAAATAAATGTCTTTCACCGAGTATATATGTTATAAAAACATATGCGAGTCCAGGTAAATAAAAACAATACATGGTACACGAGGTAAAACTCATACTCCTCCAGTGTACTGAGCATGCAAATGTAAAGCCCACGGGGTCACTCATGGACACACACCGTGCTAGTACAGTCCGAATCACGAGGTCCTTAGTCCCCGTGATTCTAAGCCAGAAATGGCCTCGGTTCCAGGGAAACGCCCCTCACCGGTCAGGTCGGGATAACGACGTCCCACCTGGTGGCCTACCATCGGGGATCAGCCGAGAGGCAAAGTGTATCGATACAACAACGTAACCAAGACTGTACTCTGTGAAAACCAAATCACAAACAGTTCGATGCAAATGCATGAAACAACATATAAGTGTATGCATAATCGTATACGTATATCCGTATAAGTATAATCGTAAAACACATGCTCATTTAATCCGTAATCTCAATACGCATGCTCAAGTTCGAAAATCATATAAATGACTCGCAATCATTTCCGTGAAATAAAATGTCCACTCACAGATCAGCTAGCGCGATTTCGCGCTAAACACGTGGTCCGGCAGAAGTACCCTCGCCCGAAGCACGATCACGATCCGAATCTCGATCTTGATCTCCTGAACACATATACACATAACTGATCAAAATCGTAATTCCCAACTCTGTACGGATGCACGGAAACCAACCGTTCCCGGAAATACAAAATGCAGTGCAAAATGAATTACGGAAATCCCGAAATCCCAACTCGAAATCTCGACTGAAAATCGGCTAACCAAATCAACCCGAAAACCTCCGTACGATAACCAGGGCGCGATTACGAGAAAAATGACACTAATTACATCAAAATCTGAAAAGTTGACTTTTCCTCCACCGTTGACCGCCGTTGACCGCCGCCGGCGGCGGCGGCGCGCCGTCAACGGAGGAATCCCACGGCCAAACTCTCCAGTCCTCTAGGTCTCATCAAGGCGAACATGTTTCCCTTCTACCCCGAAGGCCAAATCAGCCCGGAACCACCTCAACTTCATGAAACCCGATCGAACATTCAAATCGGATCCTAACTCGGGTTCAACCCAAAACCTTCTCCCTTCCAAAACTAACCAACTAGGAAGCTCCACCACGAGGTGGGGAGCAAAACCCCCAAGCTCATGGCCTCCAATCGTCGCCGGAACCACCTCCACCATTAGAGCCGATTCCGGCGAACCAAACCCAATTCGGGTTCCACACAAACCACCTCAAATCTCATCAAATCACATACCATCAAGTTCGAAATCATACAAGGATACGTTTCCTACCTTTCCCGTGGTGAATCGATGCCGGAATCCGGTCGCCGGAGTTCTCTTTCCCGTTCGGGAAACTTTCCCAATCGGCAGCTCCTCCAACTTTCCAAAATAGGAAAGTCAACACATTTCAAAACTGGTCAACGCCCAAATGAAGTTTTTCGACAATTTTGCGACTTTCCGATATTTATACTCGTCCCTCGGGTCAACCGACGGTCCAAAATGAAAATACGAAATGATTCGGATAAGCTCGAACAATCGGATAAACTCGTCGGAACCCGAAACTTCAAATAATCATAAAATATTCCTCGGCTATCGGAAAAATCTTCCGAAACCACCCACGAACTCGAAATCACGTACTCTACGATTTCCGTGAAGACACTCAACCCAAATTCTCGACCGAAAATATTGTCGCAAATCGAATCGGCAAATCACACATTATCGTAAAACTGCGACTAATCTCAAATCTCGAGAATCGTGCTAAACACACCTCTGATTCTGGTTCGGGTCGTCACACCAAATCCTCAGTGGGGTTCCAAGAAGAGGTGCCACTACCGGTACCGCTGGATGAGACACCCTGGTAACGGTACCCTACGCTGAAGTCTACTACTTCATCGTGCTTACTCTAAGTAGTGTAACTCCACATCATACCGTGCTCATACAAGTGACGAGCCATAACATGTCACTCCACAAACTGATGGTTAAGACATTTTCTGCACGGACACCTTAAACGTTTCTTTCCTTGACCATGTTGCATCGCAAACGTTACAAACTCTCGTATTCTGTCCATATACCTCTCATCACTTCTATTCGCCAACTGTATCCAACTTTTGTCCATATTTGATTTCTATGTAAGCTAGAAAACGAAACTTTTAAATTATTGAATAAACCATTAATGTTAGAAGTTAACAAAAAATTGTCATTCAATTCGATCATACAATTCCTAATTAATTAACAAATAATTTATCTTTTTATTTCTACCTAATTAACATTATTTAATTATGATTTTAATATATCGATTGATGAACACAGATATATATATATATATATGCATTTCATGCAAGCGTTGTTCGATCATCAATAATTAGTTACATACCTAGCTAGAACCCAATTCAATTAATTAAATGAAATATATAGCTAGCTAGGTAGCTACTTCGTCACACACACACACATATATATATATATATGCATTATGAAATAATATTGAATTAATTATATATATGCATGCAAACAAATTAAAACCATCAGATTGATCCATTGCAAGTTACATACAAGAATTATATATACGTACGTACGTACCTTAATTCTTCAATAATTACATGCCGTCCAATTGACGTCGTCGTTGATCAAAATGAAGTGATTGATCGAGGTATGTATAAACGTATGTAGCTAGCTAGCTATATATATATATATATATTATTTTATTAGAGAGCTAGAGAGTCGATATTGATGAAGTTAGAGAGTGCGAGCGATCGATATGATCGAAGATTGAGATAGAGATCGAGAATGGTGGCAAAGCTCTTATATATAATTGGCTTTAACCACTTAGACAACGCAACTTCTCAGTTGCGTTGTCTAAAAGTGGTTTCTTACACGATGAATAAACGAAGGTGTCGGTACATCGTGTAAGAAACCACTTAGACGACGCAAATGAGAAGTTGCGTCGAGTGAAATCTCATATGACGTAATGTAGTTAGGTCGTTTAAGATAACACTTAGATAATGCCTAATTGAGTTGTGTCGTCTAAGATAAAACGTAGACGACACAATTATATTTCTCGTCTTCTAAGTATTATCCTAAACGACGTCATTTAGTTGCGTCGTTTAAGACATCTTAGACGACGGATCTGATAAGCTTCCGTTGTCTAAGAGGCCTTTTCTGGTAGTGTAAGGATTATGATAATGAATTTGGAGGCTATGACCTCAAAACAGATTAAAGCATTTCAACAGGAGGAAAGCACAAATCCTTAGAGAAGGAGAAGACATCAATGACACCTTTTCAGGTTGTTATCGTTTGATGCGCTCTTTGATGGTTTCTTCAGAATAAATCTGGACTTAGTTTTCTATTATGTAATTTAAAAAAGTTTTGAAATGAAAATGCACTTTAGGTATTTAGAAAAAAGTAAAACACATTAAATTAAAACATAAATGAATATATAGAGAGAGATTTACACCGGTTTCAAGTTTTCAGTTGTGCTTTACTAAGTCCCTCTGAAACTCTCCATGGATATAAGTGGATTTGCGATCTACAACACAATCGAGAAACTGTTGTTCCTTCTGTCCATCTCTTTGAACTATCTCAAAAGGAATTCGATTCCAATGTTGATCCACTGGCACATCATAAACACATAAAGCACTCGCTGGATTTGGTAGATACTCTTCTCCCTTCTCCTGAAACTCAACATCCTCAAATTCCTTCTCAACATTCATGTTATGCAATATGACGCAAACCAACATGATGTTGTTATTGTCGATAACATGTGCAACCGACAACCATGATGAACAATCACCCAACGAGGTTGCAAGATGTCAAAAGACCTCTCCACATCTTTGCGGTATGCCTCTTGTTTCTTTGCGAATAACTTATTTAGTAGCTCTCAGGGATTCAGAATTGTCTTGAAAAATGAGGAGTACTTTAGATATATTCCATTAGCTAGATAATAAGCGTTTGAGTACATAACACCGTGAATTTTATAAGTCAGAGTTAGACTTCTTCCAGCAAAGAGCCCTTCGAATACATCAGATTGGTGGAGCACATTAATGTCATTCTGAGCTCCAGCGACCCTGAGGAAACAATGTCATATCCACGTGTCATATGAGGCCACCACCTCTAGGAACCTAAGTATGACTCTAGCCAAGCGGTTGAGCAGTTCATCCATTCCAAGTTCATGTAGCGATACTTCTAATCATATATGGAAATCCTCATTGTCAGCCCCTTGTTAGAAGCTGAATGAGGTTTGTCTGATTTGGAGCGCGGATCTAATGGTGACCATAAAGCTCAGATACTTGTTCGCAAAATTTCTTTATACATTCTAGTGTAGTTGATTCTTCCATCCTTGTAATTTCGGTACATTGATTTGTGTTTGGATCTTCTTTTGTTGGGGAAGAAACCCAAACATTCTAATTGGATCTTTTTTTTGATGCAAATATTGGTCGTTAGTTGTAGAGATCCATCATGATATGGTTTAATATGTCCATACTCCTTTGGTACCTCTGACAAAATTCCTGTGCACTAAATATATGGAGCTTGATGAAGTGATCTTCCATCATATTTTGTCCTATTGACTCCCTAAATCTTGGTTGATTTAGAATACAGCTAGGATGTGAATTGTGACCTTGTGGTTCATCAGAACCATGACCGCATTAGTGACCAAGGTATTTGAAATGGCAACAACCCCTTGGTTTTTTTGTTGCCTTCGGCAGAAAAAATTGTGGATACTAAAAGGATTCATCTTGCTCATATGAGAATATGGAAAAGTACGTGTTTAAATAAATGTGTTTCTAGCTAGAATTGGAAGTGACTTGTAGATGATGTGAGTGTACAATGATTGATGGATGATACTTTTATAGCCAATTACATATGATCTGATCTTTCGAGAGGAATTCATGTGTTACAACGTCATTGGTCAAAAATCTTACTAGAAATCTAGTCCAATTACTTAAACGATAATGTCATGTAGGAGTGACACATGTCGCATCGTCAATGGTCAATTATCTTATCAGAAATCTTGTCTAACTATTTAGATGATAATGACACGTGTCATCTCATTATTGGTTGAAAATCTTACAAGGAATATTGTCCAATTATTTGGATGATAATGACACGTAGCATTGACACGTGTCGTCTAATTATTGGTCAAAACTCTTATAGGAATCAAAATTTTATAATATTTAAAATTGATGAATAGTAGTAAGAGGTCTTATTTTTCACCTACTACATGAAAAAATAGTGATTGCTCATCCTCAAAATAGGATGGGTAGGCCAAAGGGATGAGCAAAGAGGTGCATATGCTCTAAGGTTGTAGTAAGCTTGACAATAAGTCGAGCTTAGCATTGTTTTTAAATAGTAGTATTTGTCATATCTTTGTATCCTCAATCCTACGAAGGGGTTACTTTTGTAATGTAATGTATCTACTACTTCCACCTTGGTAGTTTTTGAATGAAACTTTGTTTTTCTCAAAAAATACATGGTTCATATTGGTTTGTCATGAATATATGTATATAATGTTAATTTTTTTTGTTTCTTATTATCGATATTTCAAATCATTTCAAATCATATGAAATAAACTTATTAGTGTGATCAAACTTTTTTATATAATATCTATATAAATGTAAATTTTTTGTTAACAACATTGAGGAAAAGTAAATTTTCTCATTTGATCAATGCGTTTTTATGAGTTAGGATTTAGAGGCTAGAATGTAGGGGTTTTGTTTATTTTACTTAGTTTGAACTGTTATTGTTCTGAAGGAAAAAATATATATAAAAAACATATAATACCACATTAAATAGGGAGATGAAATTGTGACGACCCGAACCAGAATCTGTTGCATATTCGGCACGATTCTTGAGATTGAGTTTAGTCGCAGTTTTACGTCGTATTTGTGGTTTGCCGATTCGATTCGCGACTATGTTTTTGGTCGAGAATTTGAGTTGAGAGTCTTCACGGAAATTGTAGAGTACGTGATTTCGAGCTCGTGGGCGATTCCGGAAGATTTTTCCGATAACCGAGGAATATTTTATGATTATTTGAAGTTTCGGTATTCGACGAGTTTATCCGATTGTTTCGTGTTTATCCGAATCATTTCGTATATTCATTTCGGACCGTCGATCGACCCGAGGCTCGAGTATAAATAGCGGAATAGTCGAGAATTGTCGTAAAATTTCTGTTTGAGGGTTGACCATCGTTGACTTACCATTTCGGGAAAGTTGACCAGTTTGACCGAGGAGGAAGTTTCCCATTTGGGAATTGCCGTCTGTCGACCTAGATTCCGGCCATCTCCGATCAAGTGGAAGGTATGGTTCGCTTCCTTGAGTGATTTCGAGTTGGTTGGTAATTGGTTTGAGTGAAATTGAGGCTGTTTTGGTTGAACCCGAATCGGGTTATGTTCTTGGATTTCGCCGGTGACGGTTCATGGTGTTCCAGCGAGTTTTGGTAGTGGGGGTGTGAGGGCTTTGCCTCCCCTTGCCTCTAGGTTGCTTCCTATGTGTTTTAATTGAGCTAAAAATGGGTTTTCCGGTGAACCCGATTCGGTCACCGGAGTTGGATTTCTGATCGGTTTCGAGGGAAATTGGAGGACTTCCGTTGGGTTTTGGCCTTCGGGGTAGAAGAGTAAGTGGTTCATCATGTTGTAGTCCTTGATTCTGGAGAATCTCGCCGTGGAATTCCACCGTTGACGGCGCGCCGCCGCCGCCAACGGCGGAGCTCCGGCCAAAAGTTGACTTTTTGGATTTTGATGTAATTAGTGTCGTTTTTCTCGAAATCGCGCCCTGATTATCGTCCAGAGGTTTTCGGGTTGATTTGGTTAGCTGATTTTCAGTTAAGGTTTCGAGTGGGAATTTCCGGAATTTCTGTTATTCATTTTGTACCGCATTGCATATTTCCGGGAACAGTTGGTTTCCGTGAATCAGTACAGGATTGTGGACTTTGATATTGATCAGTATGTTTTTGTGAATGTTCAGGAGATCGAGATCGTGAACTGGATCGTGATCGTGCTTCAGGCGATGGATCTTCCGCCGAACCACGAGTTTAGCGCGAGTGCGCATTACGCGAGTCTGTGAGTGAACATTTATTTTCACGGAATGATTGCGAGTCTTTTATTTATGATTTACGAACATGAGCATGCAGTTTGATTATGATTTTACGAGCATGTGTTTTACGATTATGTATATACGAATATACGTATACGAGTATACATGTGTATATATTATGTTTTAAGCATGTGCATAGAAGGATTTATGATTTGATTTACACAGAGTACAGTCTTGGTTATGTTGTTGTATCGATACACCTTGGCTTCTCGGCTGATCCCCGAGTACGCTCCGGGAAGGACAGATATCCTGACCCGAGGCCTTTCTGGTTAGGAATCACGTGTGGGTCTGGGATCCCATGATTCAGACTGTGCTATCGCGTGGTAGTCCATGAGTGATTCCGCGATTTTTATGTTGCATGCTCCATACACGTGAGGAGTTAGAGTCTCCCTCGTGTACTCGGACGCGTGAGGAGTTAGAGTCTCCCTTGCGTACCATTTCTTACTTATGCATTTGGACTCGCATATGTTTTATATTATATATATTCGGTGAAAGACATTTATTTTCGTCCACTCACTCTAACGTGTTTATTGTCTTTCCCCTGGGCTTTTCGGTTTCCGTGCCCAGTTGCAGTTCAGGTTTTGGTGTTTTCACGTCGCGGTTTGGAGGCTAGTGATCAGAGTTACCTGTGCTTTCCAGTAGGTTTTTGTTTCGCCTACTGATGTGTATATTGTATATATTTTACTTTAGAGGTCGCTCTGATACATTCTGATACTTGTTTATACGGATTTTCTCGGATATACATATATACTTAGTACAGTTTGTTTACTGTTATTAATTATATTGATGTTGAGAAATCCGGATGGGATTGGTGCCCACGGTTTGGCTTTTGTGGCATAGGACGAAGTGTTGTTTTATGGGTGCAGGTTATGGCAATTCCACGTTAGTAACGAAACTCTGCCGAAATTTTGAAAATTTTTTGTTGGTTCGTATTTTCGAAAGGGTTTGATTCCGGTTTAGGTAACTGAATCGGGATTGGGTCCTTTCAGAAATTGATACCCCTTCTTTTTCAAACCACACCCTCATTTTCATGTATAAATTTGCTACACTTTTATAAAAGAATATAAGAATAGGGGGTATGATTTGTAAACAAGGGGGTGCCAATTTCATACCCCATTAGATACTAGCATTCCTGAATGTGCATACACGCATGCGGAAGTCGTCGTGCTTGCGCGTGCGAATTATTGGAATATAAATTGAAGTTATGGAATTATACTATTTTGAGGAATATATAATTCAAAAACTTTTATTTTTGTGTTTCTAATCATGACTCTCTCAAATGTTTGAAAATTTGAAGAAAAAACAATAGGAGAAAATTTTCTAAATAATAAATAAAAATTTGAGATATACAATTACATCTAGTATACAACTTATAACTTATGTTGATTTCTTGGTGCTCGATTTACTAATACGACTTGCATTAGAACTATAGGTATGATACATCACCAAGTGCATCCTAGACAAAAATCAGGGAGATGTATTAAGCCAGCAACAAAATTATAGGTATCATCAAGCTTTTGCGAAATATAGACTAAAGTTAAAATGAAAGTCTACAGTAGAAGAGGAAAAACATAAGAAGAAGTACAAAATTGAAGAATGGACAATAAAGAAATCAAAAAATAAAGAATACCTCAAAATTCACTGCTTTCGTTAGAGAAGAAGGTACTGAGATTCACACATGTTTTCCCAAAGTCCACCGCTGTTGGAGAAGAAGGTATACTTCCAAATTTTCAATCAATCTTCTTACATCATGATAAGGCAGATGAAGAAGAGAAGAGAAGAGAACCGAAGAAATATGCTCTTTTGGGGAATAACATTTCTCCTCTTTTGGTGCTCTGGTTATTTGAGAAAATTGAGAAAGTGAAGAAAAAAAGAATATCTATCGACGGTTACTCTCCAAATCGTGGTAGCTTGTGTCGTCCTATCCACGTGGTCCAAACAATTTCTTTGGCCTATTTTTATTTTGAAATAGTTCTCAATCTTTGTTTTCTATTTCTGCCCATCAGCAATATATTTTTGTTGTTTTAGAAATTTAATAAATCAAAGGATAAAACGAGAAATTTTGAAAGTTTTACCTGGAAACTGGAAACTGTCCGTAAGACAAGTTCCCATAATTAATAAAGATTATTATTATTATCGTCTATTCAGAGCTGCTCACCTGTGTCATAAGAATTGAGGAATGAAATGGGATGAAAACGATCTCAGCCGACCCAATAATTAATGAGTAGATTTTATGACTCAGGCGTTGTCTTGGGCATCCAAACTCACGCCTGTTTTTTTTTATTTTTTTGTTTTTTTTTATTGTAGTAGAGATTAATTAGGCTGGGATTTTGTGGAGCTGCCAGGGAGATTTGGTTTTTCGGAGATGGATTCCGGGAGGAAGGTTTTCACGGTGGACCTTCTTGAAAGATTTTCACGGTGTATGGCTGCCGGAAACGACGTCATTGTGCTCGGAACTAGTAAAGGTTGGATCATCCGCCACAATTTCGGCGTCGGAGATTATTCCTACGGTACGTGTCTACTTCCATTCTTACTTCCTTTTCATTTGCTGCAATTGAATTTCATCTGTTTTGGAGCGCTAAGTAATGTTCTTGTGGTCTGCGATGCATGGATAGCGTGCTTAGTTTATTTTAGAAGATTCATTGTTTGATTGGTTAATTTGAGATGAATTTATGTTGTGTTGTGTGTGTGATTGATCAGTGTAAGTTATGTGTGATTTGGTTTGGATCTCTAGATATTGATCTGGGTGCGGGTCGGCCCGGGGAGCATTCAATTCATAGAGTTTTCGTTGATTTTGGAGGGAGTCACTGCATCGCCACCGTTGTGGGCACCGGTGGTGCTGAAACTTTCTACACACATGCCAAGTGGAGCAAGCCGCGTCCTTTAGCCAAGTTGAAAGGTCTCTTTGTGAATGCTGTTGCCTGGAACAAACAACAGATTACAGAAGGTGATAGTATATTCGTACAGTGACTATATTTGTACTGTTGCAGATTTGTAGAGGTTTGTGCATGTGGACTGATTTCAGATGATGCGTGTGCTTTCTTGAATGGCAGTTTCGACAAAGGAAGTTATCCTCAGTACAGACGATGGCCAACTTTACGAGTTGACTGCGGATGAGAAGGATAAGAAGAAGAAGTATGTGAATTATCTGTATGAACTATGTGAACTTCCGGAGGCTTTCAAGAGTTTGCAGGTAAACTTTATTGCTTTTAGATATTAATTCAGGCAGAGATTTACCAAGTTGTAACTCCAAGGCATCATCTTTCTTCTCACTCTACACGTGCAGATGGAAACAGAGACAATTTTGAATGGAACTAGATACTATGTCATGGCTGTTACTCCAACAAGACTATTCCTATACAGGAATTGGATCGTTCGATGTAAGTTTAGCTTTAACTCTTGTACCTTGTTTTTTTAGGAGTGATGGAAATATCTATGTGGTGAGCTTCTAAAATATGTGTACAGTTTCTAAAGTAAACCGTTAAGGTAGGACTGACTTGATGTCTGACAATAATTGGTGACCACTATGAACATGTTACCGTATCCCTTTTTTATTCAATGTATGCTCAATATACATACTAAGTAAATGCAGGGGCGGAGCCAGGATTCGAAGTGAGGGTGGGCACAAAATTATAGGAAGAAATACACAAGGAAAAAGTGTATAAATTGACCAAAAACTGAAAAATGAGAAATGAACATTGATATTTTTATGTTGAAATAATGTAAAAGAAACTCAGAAGGAAAGAAAGTTTAGGTTAAAATAGCTAAAGAAAATGAAAAATGATTTTTTTATTTTGAAATAGTGTAAAAGAAAATCGAAAGAAAATAAAGTTTAGGTTAAAATAGCTAAAAAAAAGTAGTAAAAGCAATGTCAGAGTCAAGGATCGAACTCCGTCCCTCATCAATCCATTAGGAAACCATAACCTACCACTGCAAAAAATTATTGTCTGTTTTTCTGCAAAAAAAATCACTTTTACTTTCTAAATTTCTGTTTGTTAATACTGTATTCTGTTGTTTTTTCTTTAAAGCCCTTCTTTAATGAGCTAAATAATTTTCTTTGACATCTTTCAGTGAACTACATTTCTATATCAAGCAAAGACGAGCAGTACATTTTGCTTGGCTTTCTGGAGCTGGTATCTATTATGGCTGTTTAAATTTTGGTGCTCAACACAGGTAAAAGGTGCATTCTTCTTTTCTCTGTCCCTCTACGGGGAAAAAATTTCCGGGTTTTTTACTACCATTGTTCTCACAGTGTAGTTTGTGGCTGAACTGTAGGAACTTGCTCCTGACATTCTTGATGCATCTATTTATTGTCAACGTACAACCTTCTCATAATTTTGCTTTCCAAATATCTTTTGGGCAGTTTTTCAACCGGAGATGAAAATTTTGTGAAGAACAAGGCTCTTCTGGCATATTCAAAGTTGTCTGACAGTACTGAAGTTGCCATTCCGACTTCTATGGCAGTTTCGGAATTTCATTTTTTGCTTCTCATCGGGAATAAGGTTAAAGTGTGTACATCCCTAATGCTCTCAATATTTGTTTACTTATGATGAATGCTGTTATCTATAATTTCCTATTGAGTATTGCAATTCACTGATGGTGCTTAATATTCAGTTGAGTGACAAATCATTTAGATGTGTGGTAGCTTTTTCAGAACTTAGCTTATGCATGCAGACTGCACTTGGTTTTATTTTGCTTCTGGACTATTTTGATGAGTGCAACTGTGTACGTAGATTGTAAATAGAATAAGTGAACAAATTATCGAGGAACTTCATTTTGTTCAAACATCTGAATCAGCCTCAAAGGTTATCATTGGATTATGTAGTGATGCCACAGCTGGAGTCTTCTACGCTTACGACCTGAACTCTGTCTTTCAGGTTTGTGTCTTGGACTTTTGATGTTTTCAGGCTTTAGTCCATTTTGCAGCAGGCTTTAATTTGTTCAAACCTTCCCTACTGCTGGATTTGATAAATAATGTAGGTGTCTGTTAATGATAAAGGCCAAGACATGTGGAAAGTTTATCTGGACATGAAAGAGTGTGCTGCTGCTTTGGCAAATGGTCGTGACCCACTTCAGAGGGACCAAGTATATTTAGTGCAGGTAACTACAGTAAAGCTGTTGGTCATAATTAATAACTTTAGCCTGTTATTCTTATCTTTTCAAACTCTAAAACTATAAACCTCACTACTCTCGTAGTCTTGTTATCAGATAGTTTGATTCTGAATGTTGTGTTCACCTGCTTAAGTAACATCAATAACTTAACTTTCAGGCTGAGGCTGCATTTACCTCCAAAGATTATCACAGAGCAGCATCTTTTTATGCAAAGGTGATTTCTTCTTTGTCATTGTCTTATTTGGTACTTCATAAGCTTATTGCAACATACACTAAATATGGGAATGTTTTTTCAGATCAACTACATATTATTATTTGAGGAGATCACTCTGAAGTTTATCAATGTAAATGAACAGGTAACTGAAAATTTTCATGTCTCTGAGATTTTTCGTTGATTTGGCAATAAAATAAAAAATTTGTGATTGTTCTTTCTTTCATTTTGTGTGCTTGCAGGATGCATTACGAACCGTCTTACCACGGAAACTTTACAGTCTTGCCAAGGATAACAAATGCCAAATAACCATGATTTCAACATGGACAACTGAATTATACTTGGGTAAGGTTTGTATCCTTCTATGCCTGGCTGCTGGTTAAATAACTGTCTACCTTATCAAACCTAGATATGTCTTTTTATTTCATCTCAGGAGTCAAGATGGATACACTATAGATGATGCATCCTGCAATCTCATTTGGACTTTGAAACCCTCTTCCCTTTGGCATCTTACAGACTCGTACATCCTACTTATTTTCTATAGATTAGTGCTGAATGGACTTCATTTTTCTATCTCTTTCTGAAATGTACCTCTTTTTCTCAACTTAGGGAAATCAGCTTATTGGCACTGTAAATAGAATGATGAAGGTGTCATTTTTTTCAGCTGATCAAACAGTTAATAATGTATCTTTCAGTTAATAGTGGATCTGATATATCCATTTTAGATAAATTGCCTACTATTGGAAGATGACACTGCATTGGATAACCGAAATTCAGAGTACCATTCAATCAATAAAGAGTTTCGTGCATTTCTGGGTGACTCCAAGGATGTATTGGATGAGGCAACTACAGTGAGACTCTTAGAAAGGTAATTGTGTATTGAACTGTTTACCTCTGCGCCATTATTCTTAAGCCACAGCTGTGGAATCTCTTATTTTCATGTTGGTTATGATTATTCAGACTGTTGTTTAGTATTATTTAATCTCTGCTATATGGGGTTTTGTATTATACATCTGTTCTGCCAATCATTCAAATTTATTCAGTTGAAAGGATGCTAAACTGAGTCTGTCTATATGTGCAGTTACGGTCGAGTTGAAGAGTTGGTATATTTTTGCTAGTCTGAAGGAACAATACGAAATTGTGGTGCACCATTATATTCAGGTGCTCTTGCGCTTTTGATTTCATATATTCTCTTGGTCGTTAATGTGATACTCTCCTTTATGCTAGCTACATCTTTTCTAGTGGCATTATCTTTAGAACTGTCATTCTAGTTCAAAGCTTAAAGTCAGTCTGTTGATCTCATACTTTCCCTTTTTTCTTTACCCTTGTATTTGGTATTAGCAAGGAGAGGCAAAGAAAGCATTGGAGGTTCTTCAAAAACCTTCCGTCTGTATTGATCTTCAGGTATAGGTTAAGTTTGGATATGGATAAGATATGTTAGTGTTCAATTGTTTTCTGCGAAGAGTTCCCCTGGTTTTATCTATTGTCTTCTAAGCTTAAGTTATAACCATGATTTGATTCTTCACTTGTAGTATAAATTTGCTCCTGACCTCATCATGCTTGATGCATACGAAGCTGTGGAGTCGTGGATGGCGACAAACAACCTGAATCCTTGGAAACTCATTCCAGCAATGATGCGCTATTCAAGTGAACTACATGCAAAGTATTATCTCATGAAAATAAATTTCAATTATGATATGCAAACTGTTTCCTAAAGCACATCACATAGAAGCTTATATAACACTGTAAAACTTACAAGTTCATATTTTATAATTGATTTGGTGATTTTGCTGACTAACTTAAAAGTTTTTCCCTTCGTGGTCCATGTTGAGTAGTAGGGATTATTAGAATATTACCACAGTACTATTGTTCTCATACATGCTCCTTTTGCAAGACATTGCACAGTTCCTTAGTAAGACACCAACTTTGGTCATCATGGTGTATTTTAAATTTTGGTGTTGCACATTCTAGTTGATTGTTATTGGAAATTTCCAAAACATGAGAGATCTGTTTCCTGTGTTTGGGTCATTAGTGCATTTAAGTAAGTTTGTTACTTCCCAATCTGATATTTCTGTAATCTTACTTATTGATGTTTGTATCACAAATGCTGGAATGAAACACATGAGGTCATCAAATATTTGGAATATTGTGTTCACCGTTTGCACCATGAGGACCCTGGAGTTCACATCGAACCCATCAGGGGAGATCTGGTTGCCTTGTCTGATCTATAACCTTTTATTTTTATTTGTTGTAGCTACCGATTAGGGGAGGTCATGATACTAGTCAGAGGACGTCAGGATACTAGTCAGAGGACGTCTGACCCATTCTATTCATCGTAGCTACTAGTCAGAGGACGTCAGGAGTCCTTGTCTGACTGCCTCCATGATTCTTACAGTTTTATAACTGTTTAACTTGCATGATTTCACAGAAATTAGCGAAAAGGCACAGATAGAATATTTAATTGTTTTATACTGATTATGAGTTTTTGTCCACTCATGCTAACGTTTTTATGTTTTTATTTTCCTTTCTCTGGACCTTTCGATTTTCAATGCCCAGGTGCAGTGCTTCTCCTGAGCTGGATTTTGATTCCCAGAGACTTTGAGTTCATCGGATTATCATATCTTTTTGTAGGTTTTGGCCCACTAGCAGTGTATTTTCATATGTTTAATTCTATTCCTAGAAGTCGCTCTGAACACTAGTGTTGTAATTAATTTTCAGTGTTGGTAGTGAATTGTTAGTATTGCTGGATTATGAGTTTTCAGTTCCTATATTATTGTTCCAGCATTTTAATTAATTTATTTACCGCACTTTATTGAGAAATCAGGATGGATATTGGTGGTCCACGATATTATTTGTAGGAAATTCAAAGTGTGATTTTCATGTAGGTTTCTAGTAGCCCACTTCCTAGAAAAAATTATGTCAAAATTTTTATAGAAATCTGTAGTTAATGTTTTGTCATTAAAGCGTGATCCTAAATTACTACTTAATCTAAAATTGAGTTCTCAACTCATCCAGTCGTTTAAGACTTCATGCAACAATTTGGACAAGTATGTCCTATAAAATATATGGACATTTCTAGACCGAGTAATCAAGAATTTACAATGCGATGAATTGGTGATGACACATAACTTCCTAATTTTACCACTTTGTGAACTAATTTGAGCTTCTTCATTAGATAATGATCATCACCAGCTTTAACAGCTCAACCATAATTTATTGCTCCATAATTTGAGCTTCTAGCAACTGATGAATGACAGCGTGTAAAGGGTTGTGAAGATGTGTGTGCCATGGGTGATTGTGCTATAATCGATGAACGCAAGATTATGGTATGAAGCTTATGTCCTGTCAGTACAGTGCAGCTTTAGCTTTGAGATACTTTGCAATAGATAGATTTGCCTACTACATTGAGCAAAGCTAATACCGTGTATACCTTAATATTATATAAACTACGCAATCTTTCAACCAAGTAATATTGTGTCGGAAGGCATCTTGGCCATATTTATTTTTTTGCTAAGAAATAAAAGAACTAAGAGGAAGATCTCCTAATACATCCAGAACCTCAATTAACGAACAGAGGTAGACAAGTATGGTCCATATTTGAAGCTACAGACGTAGACAAATCTGGTAATAGATCACATTTTGAGCATGTGAACATTTTGAAATTCAGAAACTGTTATGGTTACATCAACTTTAATAGAAGTGTACATGTCCGCCCCAAATTTAAGCCCCCCAAAACTTGGCCGTGTAGGCATAAGATATGGCTTGGGCGGAGGTCACAAAACTCATTGTTCCGAAAAAGTTTGGCCCATCGAGGCCTGCCCATAAATTCCATCAAATGTAAATATTATATATATCACATTATCATTATAAACCTCTAAAATTTCTAATTTACCTTAGTATTAGTCATTCACATACAAATTATAAGTTTTTTTGGCTTGTATATTATTTAGGATGTATAATTCTTGATTTATTTGATTGCTAAACACCATTGATTTTCAAGTTTTTTTATTTAATACATAAAAAAGTCCGGCCAGGCCCGAAAAATCCCGATAAGGTCTTGCCCATAGGAATCCCATGAGCTTCAAAATTTCAAAAAATCACGGCCTGACCCGAATTTTGGAGACATTATGCTTAAACTCGGCCCGGTTCATTGACGACCCCTACCTCCATCTCTCTCTCAATCCTCTGAGTTTTTGCAGAAAATTTCTACCAATTGGCTTACTTCTAAAGATTTATAATTGTTCATTTCTTTTAGTCGTCATAGCATTAACAATTGAAAAGTCGACAAATTATGGAAAAAAAAATTTATGCTGATTATTTCCTAAATTGAGAGATGGCTCAAGGTGAAGCTACTCGGTCGGAGCCTAAGACCTAAGTTGCACTTTCTTCTTGTTTCAGTAAGATGAAGCTATAATTGAGAATATGGGGTGATGTTATGAATGACGCGCAAAGGCATATAGCTAGCGGCACAAATTTTGCAGATGATGTAAGTCCGTATACTCTTGTCATCTCAATTTTATTTGATTTTATGAAATAAATGTGGTAATTAGTATTTTTGCAACTAAATTATAGTGATATAGCTAATCATGATTTTTTTAGATAAAGCAAGCTCAATCATATTTTGTCAGCAAGACCAAAAAAGAAGAAGTTTACACTCTAAATGTTGAAAGTGATTAAGACTCATCCTAGTTTTATCGTTGTTGAGGCTAGTACTCCAGCTTCGTATGCAAGCAACTCTGATGACAGTCCTCCCGTTACCATTACCAAAATGCCTCTGACCATCGATTTGGTTGAGGATGAAGTTATGGAAACACCACAAGGCAACCTAGGAGGTCCCTCGAGCCCGATTAGACCAATAAGAGTGAAGACGGGCAAAAAAGCAAAGAGGAAGAGGAAAAAAGGTATGACTCCTTCAAATGATGTTTTGAGTGAATGAATGGGAGCAAGAAAATATCTGAAAATGAGCTTGATTTATACAAAGGTTACCTACATCTTCAGCAACAGAAGGAAGCAAGGGCGGCCAAAGAGTACCAATTGAAGTAAGAAAAGGAACAATGGTTGGCCTGAGAGGAAGAAACTAAGGATCATGAAAATTGACTTGGAGGCTATGACCCCAATAAGAAGAAATTTCAGCAGGAGGAAAGCGCAAATCCTTGGAGAAGGAGAATACAGGGATTAAACTTTTTCAAATTGTTATCGCCTGTGCGCGCTATTTGATGTTGTTTTTAGAATAAATCTTGGCTTGGCTTTTCATTATGTAAATTAAAATTTCAAGAAATAAAAATGCACTTTAGGTATTTAGATAAAGTTGAAACACATTTAAACTAAAACATTAATGACAATATATTTAGAGAAACCTTGGGATATAAACTTGTTTCAAGTTTTTAGTTGTGCTTCACTAAGTTCCTCTGAAACTCTTCATGGACATAAGCAGATTCACGATCTACAACACGGTCAAGAAACTGTTGTTCATTCTGTCAATCTCTTTGTACTGGCCCAATGGGAATTTGATTCCAATGTTGATCCACTGACACATCATAAACTTGGAAAACGCTCGATGAATTTTGTACATCTTCTTTTTCGTTCTCATCAAAATCAACTTCCTTAAATTTCTTCTTAGCATTGATGTTATGCCAGATGATGCAAGCCAACATGATGCTTCTTATTTTCGGTAGCGTGTGCAACCGACAACTACGACGAAAGATGCCAAGTCATCTCTCCACATCTTTGCGGTATGCCTCTTGTTTCTTTGCGAAGAGCTTATTTAGTAGCTATCAAGGATTGAGAATTGTCTTAAAAAATGTGGAGTACCTCAGGATATATTTCGTCAACTAGATAATAAGCGTTGGAGTACGTAGAATCATGAATTTTATAAGTCGCAGTTAGACTTCTTCCAGCAAAGAGATCTTCGAAGACATTGGATTGGTGGAGCATATTAAAGTCATTTTGAGCTCCAGGCACACCGAAGAAACAGTGTCATATTCACGTGTCATATGAGGCCATCAACTCTAGAAACCTGAGTATGACTCTCGCCAAGAGGTTGGGCAGTTATTTCATTCCCAGTGCATGTAGTCGATGCTTCCACTCATACCTGGATATCCTCGTTGTCAGCCCCTTATTAGAAGTTGAAAGAGGTCTGTCTAATTTGGAGCACGAATGTAACGGTGACCCTAAAGCCCAAACACTTGTTTAAAAAATTTCTTCAAACATTCTAATGTAATTGATTCTCACATCTTTGTAATTTCAGTATATTAATCCATCTTCTTTCTTTGGGTTTCTTTGGACATGCTCTTGGTCTTTGACCCATCATCATTAATCTTGGTCTATTCTTAAGTAATTTGGGCTCACATTCAGCAATAGAGTCGACATTTTCAATATATAAGTAAACCCATGACAAATCCTTCTTCTATCACAATTAGGAAAGGTTTCCTTTATCAATTAGGAAAGATCCGGACACTTCCTCTTCACTTTAGGAAATATTTTGCACATGTGTTCCGAATTCACTTTCCTATTCTTCCAAGGACTTCTACTTCACACAGGATTCCTAGTCGAAATAGGATTCTTCATTTTTCTGCATTTCCGCTCCATTTTAACCTCCTTAATTCATCTCTTTTATTTATGGCCTAAAAATAACAAAGTAAGTTAGAATAAAGAATACTAATGTCAAAACAAAGCTAAATGTAAAGAGAAAGACGTTAAGAATCTAACATAAAATGCGTAGATCATTCTTCGGCTGAGCCGTATGCTTACATTCATAGAGCACAAATCATCTTTTGTTGAGTTAGAATTTAGAAATGCAAACATTCTTTCTGGAAATCTTGTCCAATTATTTATACGATAACGACATGTGGAAGTAACACGTGTCGCATTGTCAATGGTAAAAAATATTATTAGAAATCTGGTCCAAATATTTAGATGATCGATAATGACACATGTTTCATTATTGGTTGAAAATCTTACCGGAAATCTGGTTCAATTATTTGGATGATAATGACACGTAGCATTGACACATGTCGTCTAGCTAGTTATTGGTCAAAAATCTTACTGAGAATCAAAATTTTAAAATATTTAAAATTGATAAATAGTAATAGGAGATCATATTTTTCACTCGCTCCATGAAAAAGAGGGATTGCTCATCCTATTTGGTGAATAGTGCTTGCTCGATGAGCATGCCAAAATGGGATGAGAAAATGGGTGCATATGCTCTAAAGTTGTAATAAGCTTGACAATAAGTCGAGCTTAAGATTATTTTTAAAAAGTAGCATTTGCCTCATGTTTGGTTCCTCACTCATGCGAAGAGTGTTACTTTTGTAATGTGATGTATGTACTACTTCCAACTTGGAGGTTTTAAAATGAAACTCTATTTTTCTCAGAAAAAAAGAGAGATTATATTGGTTTGTCATGAATATATATATATACATATTAAGAGTGGAGCTTCGCTTTGAAAATAAGGAGCGAAGTTTCTATTTTCAAAAGATTGACAAAGTTGCTCGAACATTGAAACCACTCATTTTTTAGATTACCATTATATTATAATTCTTACAAAAAATCAGCCCAATTGGAGATGATTAGACTATTTGATTGCTACATCAAACTTTTAAGCTATATCGGATAAATTATATTCATCAAAAGTTGAATGTGATGATCAAATGACCAAAATATCTCTGATTAGGCTGATTTTTTGCAAGTGTGATTCCTTAGTGATAATCTAAAGGATGATTCGTTTCACTGATCGAATAATCTTTTCAATCTTATGAAAATTGGAAATTTCGCTCCGCTCTGGATATATATGTAGTATTAAATAGTTTTTTTTTTTAAATTTCATGTTTTAACGGTATAAGTATTGATATTAGTTTTGGTTAAAATAAATGAATGGATGAGATCTTATTATGATGGTTGGTTCATTTGCTCCCGGTGCATAGAAAATTTACAGTTATTTCGTGGATGTGATAATCTCATAATGAAAATGTTTTATCTCCAAAGAATTTATACGGGATAACTTCCTTTTGCTCTCGACTTCCCACTACCTCAAGGTCATGAAATCTAATGACAAATGAGAGTTGCATTGTGTCTTAAAGACTTAAACTAAACATGATCAAAGTCTATAGAAGGTGACTCTCTTGTGGTTATCAATTGCATCACAGGAGAAGCCACACCCCTCGAGACTACAAACTATCATTAATGACATCAAGCACCTTGCCATGGATTTTGAAGATATCAATTTCAAGCATGTGTTTCCAGAGGCTAATTTTGTTGCTGATAGGATGACCTGGCTTGGTCACTCCTCTCACTCTACTCAATTGTGGAACAAATCCCTTCATGTTGCTTCCCGCGTCCATATTTTTGATTCCTCAGGCTTTGGTTGCCCAAGGGGCTTCTCTGTAGTTCAGGTTTACTCTGTAAGCAAAAACAAAACGAAAAATGTCTATATTTGTGTTGGCGAGTGAGATTTCTTGGAAGCGACACTTTTGAAGTTTTGGTTTCTTGGAAGCAACATTATCATTTGGTGTGGAAGCCAAGTTGGGAGACACCAAAACTTGAAAAATGAACGCAGAAGGTGCATTCCACAGCAAAACTTTTGTCAAACAAGTTTGGAGGAATGTTCACTAACGTAGTACTATGTGGGCAAGGGTTGTTAAAGCTCGATATTTTCCAAACGTTCAATGAAACCGTCAACGGCCACAAGGTAAAATGGAGGATATAGAATGTGTCAATTTGGCGTGGAAAAATTAATTTATGGTAGGGGGATAACACATAATCTGAGAATCATTTTCATCTTCAAATACATGAATAAACATTGTGCTACATCTTTTTATAGGAGAACGAAAGTAAAAAAATCATTGAATGTATCTCCACATTCTGTCTTCTTCAAGCTCTTTGTCATCTGCTCTAAGCCTCTAATCGCTCGTAGAATGCAGAAAAAATTGTGATTCTCAGTAGCAAGCTACTTCAACTGCAAGCTTCTTTGTTACACTGGGACACAAACCCTTGCTAAATTTTTCTTCTGTTACTTCTATGGCACATTTGTTTTGGTTTAAGCATATCTACAGTAAATAGAACATATTAGGAGATTGAGAAAACAATGCTGAAATCTAATCTTCCGTATAAAAAAACAAGAATCTAAGTTCATAGATGATGAAAGGAGAGGTTTATGCACAGAACTAGCAAAAGCTGGAAAAGCATACTAGACACGTGTTTTTGGTCTAATTACTCTACTAGATCTTTTTTTCCTCCTTTTTTTATTTTTTTTAAATTCATACTAATATCTGGAGTGATCAATTACTAAGATTTTGAATCCAAATGGTCTCTATAGAGGTTTGCAAGTTCCTTCAGTAACCAATGCAAGAATACATGAGCATTTTTGAGAAATGATTATCCCTCATACAACAGAATTGAACGTCCATACCTTTTCAACCACAGAAGCAGAGTTAGGATCGTGGCAGTTACCCTTGACGTAGAATCCACATGAGCCTGTAGGATTTCCAAAGCTGGCAAATTTTACTGCAGATATATGCATGTTATCAGGGCACTTCAAGTTGACAGTTGGATAACTTTTCTCGGTTCCATTCCCCTTCTGCCAAGATTCAAGGATAGTAGAGGGATAATCCACTGCAACAAGACCACATACACCCGATACTTTCCGTCTTGAAAACTGAATTTTCGATGGATCTCCACCTTTCTCCTCAAATATCACCAGAACATTTCCAGAGGGTTTGAACCAAGACCTGGGAACATGGTACCTATCCCAGACAAAAATCAGTGACTTTTTTGTTGCAGTGATAAAGCTCCCTTTTACAAATGCAGTTTCGCATCATTAATTTGAGAGAGGAAAAAAAAAATACAAATTGAAAGTTAGAAGCTGCCTTTGGTCAAATGATATTTAGGTAGAAAATTGAAGGTTTAAAGCAAAAAACAATTCCATTTTTTTTTTCTATACTATGTCTAGTTTTATTCTCTTTACCATCTCTGTGTTGGTTCTCCACATCCTGTATTGCATTTGTCTGGATCAAATTTGCCTCTGTAATTGCATTCTTGAACACATCCATGTGCAGGGCTCTTCCTAGGCCAGTATCTTCCAATTTCTTCTCCATTCAACCAAGCGAGACCCTTTCCCATGTGAATCATATCCAGTCCGATAGGTTCATCACCCGGCGGAGGGTCTACAATAGCCTACGACATTCATGGTAATTGATTGTTCTCTGGTACCCAAATAAAAACTTAAATATCAGGCATCTGACAATCAGTTTATCGAGTATTACCTTATACCAAATCAACGGTTGCTTCTTTGGCGGTTCTGAGGTTGGAACCCAAGTTCCTTTACTTGAACCATCTCCCTTGTTAAGTCCCAAGTGTTCTCCTTGCACCCCAATCTAGGAATTGGAATAAACAAATTATCTTAAAAACATGACAATTGAAACGCTACAGAAGGGGAAAAAATAAGTCCCCCCCAAGTCAATGTTTACCACAGTGCAGTGAGTTCGTATTTATAAAGTGAAACAATAGAAACAATAAGTTGATGAGAAATGGAGGAAATACCTTGTGGGTCCAATTATGCGCAGACAAATCTATCATCCCATTGTTGAACCCTTTAATCTTGACACTAGTAACTCCTGCCCCTACCCACTCATAAAATGATCCAGCATTCTAGCAGTAAGAAGAAACGATCAATTAGTTGATTGTAGCAGTTGAGGAAGAAAAGACAGAATTGAAAGCTGCAAAGGGTAAAGTCCATATTGTGCATTCAATATGGTTCAAACTTTTTAATGAAAGCATCCATTCATTATAATAAACAGGACTCTGCAGCACATTATAAATAGTCCACTAATGAAGTAGCTAGGAAAGAAGCAAAAGTATGAATAGTTCTACTCAAAGCCACAAATCAAAACTTGACCTTCATAATTTCTTAACAAGCTAGACGGCTTGTTAGGATTGGAACAGGTTTCTTAATATTTCTTTTCTTATTTAAAATGAAATCTGTCAAACTAATGAATTTCACTGGCTGCGAAAATACTTCCGTCGCCCCTTCTCGAGCTTCACCGAGAGATGAATTTATAGGCTATGCACTCAATGAACCATACAACACCAGAAAACATAAGAAGCATCTCTGCAAAAGTTCTTTGTATTTTACTTGGGTATATGCACCGAGAAATGCCTTAATCATTGAAAAGTAACACATGATTTGTGATGTGGGGTGGGCTGATACTAGATTACCACTAACGAGGGAATATATTTAAAAAAAATGGATGCATTATTAAATTAATAAAATTTAATAATAACTACAGTAGCACCATAAAGGAGATCAAGTATCTGCAACTTTTTTGCATGAGCACACTAACCAAGTCCGATGCTGTGGTAGACCAAGATAGGATTTGGCATCTGTAACAAGGATGTTTCTAGACAATACTCAGGCTAGCTACCAGACAACGAGCACAATTTTTTTTTCAGCTTCTTATCCATAGCTAGCTAATTCTAGATTTCTAGTCCATCTTAGCTAGAATAGCACTGAACTCGATACTGTACTATACATAAATACATCGAAGTTCTATCATATCACAGAGCATTATTGAATTTACAAAAAGAAAGTCTTGCATATATAAATTTACAGACATGGAAATGGTACACAAACCAGACTTCTGCGGTGGGAATGCATTCAGATGCATTCGAATGTACGTAATCAAATCTCATGAGAATCACAACGATGAAATCTTGAATTGACAATAATTTGGGTCTTGTGAGGGAGCTAGGTGGTGGTAGCTAGTTTCGAAACAATTGGTAGCAAATAATGCTTGTTGTGTGTTCATCTATATATTTTGATTTGTAGATATTTTTCTATTTTTTTAAATCTTTATACTCAAGATTATTCTATCTTTCTGGATGGTTTGATTGTTGTCATGGCAGTGGGAGTGATGGAATGGAAAAGATAGTCATGCGGTGAATTTGTTTGGCTAGCACATATCCATATATATACTAGATGATTGAGATTGCAGCAATATTTTGTTGGAGTTCCCTCATTGCTTTGTTGCACCTAACACTTCTTGTTTGGTTTGTCACACTAAAGATGAACACTCCCACCACACTAAACTGACCAAAGATGGGGTTTGGGAGGTAAAGAACTCCACATCAACTAACACAAGTCTGAATGAACTTATCGTTTTTGTTTTCCCAGGATTTTACCAACTGAAGAAAAATTTAAAAGGTAGTAAATCATGGAAATCAGGAGAAAAAAAAATGTACCTGCAGACCAACTGTCATGCTGAGAAGAGCAATTTCATTCTTCCCTGCCTTTAGAGAGATTGGACTTTTTAGTTTGAACGGTGGATGTGTGCCATTTCCAGATGCACTATCTAAAGATCAAGAAGATATAAAATTAATAACGGATTTTCTAATGTCATAGTCATTTAAACGATTGACTAATGAGCTGTGGTAACCGAAAAGTGAACATTAGGGAGATCAAGAATTATCTACCTTATTAACATATAAAAGTTAGAGTTTCCAACTTAATACCAATAGAGAGAGAACCAAAATTAAGATATTCAAATGCAAAACTATTATGCCCAGTGCAAAGTTTTCAATTCTCTAATGTAAATCTGAAAGTTGCAAATAAAAGAGATCCAAATCTTTAATTGAAAATTTTGCATACAGTTAAAGTAGACACTAATTTCTGTTCACAAAAAAAAAAACAAGGTAGACACTAGTTAAATGTAGAACATTAACGTTATCAAGTATCTACCAGTGCTGAAGATGAATGGGTTAAACATGACAAATAACTTCTCAATATGAATACTCAACCAAGAAATCAATACTTAATTAATACTCTTTTTATTGAGATAATAACCTTGAAGTGCTTGATTCACAAAAGCATGAAGAGCATGGCCTTTTGATTCAATCAGAAGAACTGGCGAGCTTCCATTCTTTAAGAACTCTTCATTTTCATCAACAAATATGCTGCCATTAGGGAATGCTATGAGTCAGGGAGATTGATGGGCTTTAATAAACACATTGGATTGTAAAAACCCACGACAAGCACAGGTAATCAAATAGATTATAAATCTCCAAAGAGAGTACCACTAAAGCATTTGAAATGCATGCAATGTTCTGTATCACATCTCCAATCAATACAGCAAGAACAGCTAGCCTAATGCAAGTAAAGCTATAGTGTTTCAGTCATTGTGAGATTTTCCTGGCCTATTTGATAAAAGCTTGTTTTCAAACTAGAATTCTGGAGATACTCAACCTTACAAGAAAATAAGGCCTTAAATTAGTAAATAATATAGCACAATTCTTCTGGAAATCAAAATCTTTTGATTGTCATAAATGGTTTAAGAGCTGCCAACTAGTAAGGTGGAAAAGGAGGAGGATATTTAAACTAGTTATCGCAGTTTTAGTGGGAAAGTTAAGATGTGCCATCATGATGTGTAATCCTGGTAATATTACATTGGTAAAGTTTAGAGAATATACAAACTTTATTGGTTGTCTGTGGAATTCCTGCTTTATAAGAAACTCTTGATTATAAATTCAGGCTGTTAATATCATCTTGGGGAAATACAAACCTTGTTGTATACCACAGATAGTCAGTAGTAAACTTTGTGGTGTTGATGTGATCCACAAATCCAGTTTTAATCAAGTCAGCTTCGCCCCAGATCCCAGCTTTCTCCACAAATATCTCCCATTTAAGACCTTTCAAGGCCTTCGTCTCAGATACCATCTCAACCACAGAGGATTGGGATCCTACCTGTTGGAAGTTTACGAGTTGAATTGTAAAACCAACTTCCACAAAATGGCAAGTAAAAATTAAGAGTGTGATGAAATCAATGGATAGGATTTCTAGTTTGACAACGACTGTAGAAAGTTGCATGTATAAATAGATATGTATATATATGTATGTGTGCATATGTGTGTATCGGCAAGTAAAACAGCTTGAAAATTCGAATCAAAATGACTTGGCAACATATATGCTACGAATGCAGGCACAAGAAACTGAGTCCTTACCTTTGCTGTGTTAAATACAACGGTCTTACAGTCAGGCAGTATGCTAACTGACCAGGCCGGAAGATGATACGACACATTACGAAATACTACTGTCTTGTCATTTTTGTCATCCATATTAGATATAAAGGCAGCACATGCTCCAGAAGAGTGGGTGAACACATCAGCCTACAATGAAGGTACTGTTTAGTAAGACTCCTCAGTAGGGAGATAGTTTAGACTAATATGCTAACACAATTGACAGAACCAAAGGCTGGAAAGTTTCAGCAGCAGAGAACAGTAGTACAGCATACTCAAATATATACAGCTCCTGACATAAACTTTATTGTAATTGTATGCTCAGTATCAGCATGTCATAATTATGCTGAACACTGAAAGCTTGAAGATGAAGTCACCTAAATTTCTCAAATGTTGCTTTAACCATATATATTCTGAAAAGCATAAATGTAAAGTCCATCTATCATGCTATAGCCAATATAATCACAACATATACCTACCTCTTCAGAAGGACCTAATGATACACGAGTTGTCTCACTATTGAGCAGAACATCCTCACATAACTTAATTGCTTGGTGAAGTTGCTTAAGGTGTGCCCATTTTGGAAGATTTGGTAATCCTAAAATCAATAAACAGAATGTCATTCACCACAAATTTTCTATGTACTCACATTCATATAGCATGTTTAAATACTGACCACAGCATGATGAATTGAAACAGCTTACCATATTCATCGATTGGTGCCTCATAGTCATAACTTGTGGTAATGAATGGTCCACCTGAAGTCCGCCCGAAATTTGTTCCTCCATGATACTAAATCACCAACAACCAAGATAAGTAAGGCTTAGTCATGCTGAATCAGGTTTTAAAAAAATACGACCAATTTATAAAATTTATCAAACATAGAATGAAATAACAAAAAAAGAATTTACAAGCCAAAACAACTAATGGAAACTAAATAAATGAAATACAATATTTTGTTTTTTGAAAAAATAAATGAAATACAATATACCATGTAGTAGTTTTGTACACTTCCACCCTTTTGGAAAAATCGAGCTACAGAGAAAGCAATATCTTCAGCTGGCCTGTGAGGATTTCTGGCCCCAAATGTTTTAAACCTGAAATGGGATATTGGTCCAACCATTGACAAAGTTACACCGTAAGCAGTTGATGGCCTTTTGCATTCATTTCCAGAGTAATCAATATAGGTAGGAGGATATGAGTTTGTTTCAAGAGAGGACAGGAATAGTCAGAATAGCAATATATATTCAATTAAATGTTTGATGATCCATGGACCTATTCCACAAGATTATTGAAAAGTAACAAAATCTAGAGAAGATACTCAAAGAGCATCCAACCCAAAATCCAATGGGCAAGGTCAGAGAAGTCCAGACACTTTCCATTTATATAACGACTTAATATTCTCAATGGCATCACTTGGATTCCTTTCTTATATAACACCTCATATCAGTACCATTCTAACCCAAAACAATCAGAACTAATAAATCAAGTGTGGAATCTACTTTGTTACTCTGGAGATAATCAAATTCTTCATGATAGCCAACTCCGAGGTTTTAGAAAGCAGGAAATCCTCCCAACTCTATTATTAAATAGTCAAGAAGCAGACAGATAAAAAGACATAATGTGGAAGCCATTAAATAAACTTTCCTTACAAGGATCTGGTGTAAATATTTGAATGGTAAATCCCTCTGTGAACACTTAAACACACATGTTTGGAATTAAAGGAATCATGATAACTGTGCTAGGAAGACAGACAAGATTTTTGTTCTGTGTCATGCACACTTAGGTACAAGGGTGGCGCAATAAAGCACCATCCACAACCATATAAAACTACAAACGGTCAGCATTTGATCAAAATAGATTTGGCTCTGCATATGTGAATCATATCGAGAAAAGATGAAATACGATTTTATTCACACATGTGGAATCATATTGAGCAAGTTTGATATAAATAGATAGATGCCAATGACCATTGACTGAAAGGAGGGGTCCGGGCTTTAAAAATATGGAAAGTTTGCATGACAGGAGGAGTCCTAAACCAATCGCTAATGAAATCAAAAATACTACGCAATACTAACAGAACTTTACCGCTGATGAAAGAGCTGTAACAGAGAGATGGTATCAAACGCAATAAACAAAAATGTATGCAAAAATATAGAAACAGGAAAAAAATTACTACATTACCAGCCCGGCCAATTTTCTGTCCAAATCTTTGGTTTGTCCGGATAAATAGGTGTAAATTGATCGCAGTAGAAAGAGTTACATGTATTTATCTGCAAAAGAAGCATGTTGAAGTCAAAATTCTCATTCTTTCAGATCAGTTTCATGGTTATCAACATGGATCAAATAAAACAGAAGGCTGTGTTTACAGAAATATGATATTCAGAATCTGATCCTGTTTCCATCTTACAATGATAATTGAATCAAATAGTATATCTTTTACAATTTAAAAAAAAAACGCAGAACAAAAGAGAACAAGAAGTATTCAATATAGAAATCGACCAACGTTCCACCTTAAAGGGACTAAAGCAAATCACCAGCTTTCCAATCCAGCAAGGCAGCAATAATGTTGAAAGGGAGTATTTCTAAATTATAAAATTACTGAAGTCAAAGCGCAGACCAGAAACCCACTTTATCTCAAAGTTTTCCCACACGTAATCCACAAATTTCTACTAGACATAAGGCTTCTCAAGTAAAGGTCCTCACCACAGACTGTGGAGCATCAAACTGTTGGCACATGATCCAGGGCACACCTATATTCTGAGAAACAGCCATGTTAGCAGACCACAATGCATATTGTTTGCCTCCCTCTCCATAATCTTTTTCGTAGTATCCATATTCATTTTCTATCTGCAGAAGAACACAAAAAAATATTGAAATTGAATCTAAAAAATTTAAAATTACTTTTTATTTCCACGAAGGAAGTGGAGGAACAGAGTGTCTAGATAAAAATTTATGGTATTGAGGAAGTTCCAAGACAGATGCCTCTGAAAAATTTAAGTGATACCAATATGCTTTCCATACAAGCAAAGGACATCAACAAGAGGAAACACAGATGAAAAAGAAAAACCAAAAGACAAATGCACGTTAGACTTTATCTTCTGTTGAGAGTTGTATAACTTGTGGTTGTTGTCAATTATTGGAAACAAGGTTCACTGGCTATATCTCAAGTACGGTTTAGGGTAGGCCAAAGGATTATTGATATATCATCAACCAATTCAAGAGTGAATACTTGCCTGGGCCAAAATAATTGGACCTCCTTGGGGTGCAAAAAGCTTCTCCTGTTTCATTAGATTGACTATCAATGTGGTGAACTTCTGCATGTGATACTGGATCAGAAGAAGCAAACAAGATTAGAGAGAGGAGAATAATGAATTTGACATGAATAAATGTGATGAATCTATCAAGTAGAATATAGATGAGATGAAGTATAACGAGATGGGAAGATGATGAAGAGAAATGGGTTTATTTCAATCGAGTCTGCATAAGTCATTACAAAAGATGATTGTCTGCATATATGGAAGTATTCATCTTTTGATATAAATAGTGTGCACAATATGAGACCAAATCTTATACAAATACTATGGTAGTGCCTACATAATCACAGAGGAAATAAAAAAATAGATAAGCTTGAATGTGGAAGGGAAAATAGTTGGTGAAATCCAATCATAGTGGCATGACTGGCAACACATAAGTATATAGTATCAATAGAACATAACAATTTGATATCCCTACCTTAAAGGGCTCATTTTCAGTTCGAAATACAGTGCCAGGCACATAATGCAACCACACAGGAACACCTCTGCATTAAACAAATTTGTCTTACGAGTGTTCAAAAAGCTACTAATGACTTCAGGAACTTATGCATCAAGATCCAAAATACACAAAGATCCAAACCAAACAATACTACAATCCCAGAATAGAATAACATACCCGTAATACCACTCTGCTGCAACAAATGGACCAATTCGAAGAATCAAATACATTCCAGCATCTTCCACGATCTTTGCAAACTTGACCAGATCATATCGTCCTCCAAAATAGTACTGCAAACAAATCAGATAATCCATCAAGATAAAAGAGCCTCCAATGAAAATGTAAGAGCTTTGTGTTAACCTTAGCATTTGACTCACATTTCCCGGAGATGGTTCATGACCATTCCAAAACACATACGTCTCAATTACATCAACACCTCCTTCTTTTGCCATTTGAACTAGCCCCGGCCACATCTACACACACCACATTCATGCTTTAAATCAAGCAACAAGCAACAAGACAACAAACTTTTACCACAAACAATTTTACGACAACAATAGCAAGAACAAGAACAAGAACAGCAACAAATTTAGAATCACACAGAATAAGAACAAACAAATGAAGCAATTGAGCCCTGCTCTCAGTTGCTAAGTAAATACATATTCCAATAGATTTAGCTACACAGTAAAGTAGTCTCTTCCATTTTCAAAAGAGTAAAGTGGGTTTTGAAAGTTACAGCAGGAACACTACGAGGATAGTGAATGGCAGCAGAAATGAGCAGCTTTCGTTTGCCATCGATGATCATAGAGCGACTGTCATAGCTTACATTATATCCCAAACACAATGACAAGCATAGTAGCAAAGAAAGCAGCAGCCAAGCTACAATGGGTAGCTTCATCTTTCTTCTATCTACTACTCAATAAGATAAATGGAGCTCAATCGGTTTGGAGACTTGTTGGGTCATATAAACAAGACCAAAGAATCAATCTTGAACTGAGTACTGAGGAAGTGAGAACAGAAACATGTGATGTTGTGTGATCAATTTATGAGGTGAGGGTGTCGGTGTCGACCTCAGCAATCTGAGTGGGACAGGTGGTGCCTAATACTGTCGAGGACACAGAGCCAGTAGTAATCCTCGTTTAATTTCTTTCTGTTTGGGTTGTTTTTTATAATGTAAGCGTAGAAAAGAGTGAGGGGGGGGGGGGGGGTTATCTTGGGTTTAAGGCTTTTCAGTTTTCACTCTCAGTGTGAGATAGTAGATCTCCTCGGGTAGACGAAGAAGAAGATATCCTAAAGATTACATGTGCAGACTGCCCATGTCAGAATCTTGCTGTCTTCTCTAACATACGTCAATTGTCCATAAAGACAAATCAAAATATCCAAACAAAGATAACCCAAGTTGACGTCTTGAACTGGGCTTATGTCAACAAATAAGCCACCTTTACTCAGACAACAGCCCATTCTATCATGGCCCAACAAAGAAAAACCCATCTCTAGCTGGCCCAACCCGTAGGTTGCCGGAGCCACACTTCATGTTGACCAACAACTCATATTATTAGAGCATCCGCACCCGTTTGGGAAGTTCTATTGACCTAGGAATTCCTATTTCAGGAATTCCTATCACTATTCATTAAATAAAATGTCATATTGATGTTTTTTGCATAGCAGTACTACAAATAGGAATTCCTATTACTATTCATCAATTATAAAAACTTATTTTATTTAATTGTTAATAATATGGCCATCCAATAACTAGCCGAAACGTGTCATTATCGTATACATTATTGAACCAACTTTCCGATAAGATTTTCCTTTTGTGTGTTTGCATTTTATGTTGTTTGAGTGTTGTTTATTATGTTTTAATGTAATGTGTTTAAAGTTTATCTAAATAAATAAAGTGCGTTTTTATTTCATGAAAATTTAAATTACATAATGACATGTCAAGCATAGATTTATTATTAAGACAAACTAAACTAATCACTACAATCAAGGTTGTGGGAGCGATAACAATTTGTGAAGCTTTCATCGTCAACTTCTTCCTCATCGTCATCTACTTACTTAAGGATTTTCGTTTTTCTCTTCATGAAGTACCTTTTTGAATTTGGGGTCATAGCCTTGAAATTCATTGTCATGATCTTTGTTTCTTCCTCTTGTGCCCTCAAATGATAGTTATTCTCATCGAGCATTCGTTGCTTTTCTTCATTTGCGTTTTGCCAATCAGCGAGTATTTTTTGATTCGCAATGCTCTTCAAAGTCTCATCTCTAACATCATTCGTAGGTGTTATGGGCTTCTTTCCCCTTCTTTTTGCTTCCTTGGCCACCTTCACTCCTTCAGGTCTAGGCGGACTTGAGGTACCTCCAAGGTTGCTTTGTGGTATCGGAATCACATCCTCCTTACTCAAGTTCACGTTAGGAGACACTTCACTAACGGGAGGAGTAGCTTCGAAGTTGGAATGGTAAGAAGGTGGAGTGCTAGTTTCGACGAATCTAAAAGTAGGATGATCCTTGACCGCTTCCCAAAACTCAAAGTGCGTAAACTCCTTATGTTTTTTTCCCACATAATGTGTTTGAACTTTCCTTAACTACAAAAAAAATTAACGAATTAATATGTCACAATAATATCAAATAAGGCACAATCCATATTTTATATTTCATAAAATTAATTAAAATTGAGAAGACCAACATAAATAAATCCTTACCTCATCTTGCAAATTTTCGCCGGATTTCGGATTCTTTCTTGCGTATGCAAGCGCCGCTTTCCATTGTGTCAAGTTTGGCCTCAACTTAGCGAAACGGGAAGTAAGTAAATTTTGGGTCCTAGCCTCCTCTCTCTCTTCATCTTGACCCATCACCCAGTTTTCTTGGTAATCGGCATAGATTTTTTTCCACAATTTATCGACCTTTTATTTGTTGCTGGAGATATGGCACACATTATGACGACAATAAGAGATTCACAATTGTACATGTTTGAAAAAAAGTCAATTGGTGGACATCTTCTGCAAAAAAAAATAAAAGGATTAAGAGAGAGAGAGAGAGAGAGAGAGAGAGAGAGAGAGAGAGAGAGAGAGAGAGAGAGAGAGAGAGAGGAAGGAGGATGGCAATTTGTTGTGCACAAATTGATGTGAAGATTGTATAAAATGAGGTTAGTATTTATAGGAAAATAGTATGGGAGCATTTGAAATTTTTTGAATTTTTTTCGGAAGTTTTTTGTGTGTTATAGCCGTTTTGATTGAAATTAGAAAATCAAAAAATGAACTAGCCGTTTTCTTTGAATTAGGATCGTCAGATTCGATTTCCCATTCAACATGGATGACCCATATTCATGGAGCCGTTGGGCTGAAACGGGCATACAACCCTGCCACGTGTCGACGTCTGATTGGCGCGTTACACGCAAGTAAAAAAAAATTACTTTTTATGCTAGGGGACGCTTCCTCTCGCAATTCCGATTTCAGGACGACGCCGAGGAATTCCTTGACGTCAATGTCCGGTCGCTACTCCTCTTCAGCACCGCTGCACGCCGAACGTCCTCAGAATTCCT
This sequence comes from Geum urbanum, assembly GCA_946800695.1. Classification (NCBI taxonomy): domain Eukaryota; kingdom Viridiplantae; phylum Streptophyta; class Magnoliopsida; order Rosales; family Rosaceae; genus Geum; species Geum urbanum. The sequence goes on along the minus strand of OX327009.1, from coordinate 23,270,824 downwards.
ATTTTTGGCATGGGTCCCGCCTGAGAAATTTTGATTTGGACAAAATTCCGCCTCCGGTGCAGATGCTCTTATATAGACAATTTGATAATCGTTGTTGTTTTTCCAAATTTTCCATTGGTTCACCGTAAACCTAGTTCAGAGAACTACCCCTAGTATTACATGATCTCGAGCATAGTAGAGGGCTAGGGGAAAATATTCGACATCATGGACCATGGACTACTGGGAAACAATTTCAATTAAGTAAACTTATTTATATAAGACCAGTAAGCTTACTTAATTGAGTAATTACATATGTATGTAACTATGTGTAAGTATGACAATTAACCTTCAATTGTTTTTCACATATATATGAAGCACTATGCATTAGGCCTGGAATGGTTCGGTTTCGGTCATAATTTTCAGGAACCAGAACCGAACCATTTGAAAGACAGAACTATTTGGAACCGATTCAGTTCCACGGTTCCATGGCTCCTCAATTTTGAACCGAACTAAAATCTGTGATTATTATTTCTACTCTATATAAGTCTATACTCATCATAACACATTTTAGATAAACATTAACATACAAACATATTTCTTATTTCTAGTGTTAAGTGACATAAAAAAATAAAAATATCATACAACTTCATAAAAGAGGAGTGGCCCATGATATAATAATCACCAAATAAGTCATCTGAATGACATAAACAAAATAACAAATGACTTACCCAATATGTGACTCATGATCATCAATTTAATGATTTGAGTGACAAACAAAATAACAAATCCTTCATATAGAATGATATAATGACATATAATTATACTATTTAGTTAAAATATGGACTATATATGGTTCTCAATATTTGTTTTATCCTGGGAGAACAACGTCATACAACTTCAAATATGGATTATCTTGGTTGGACTGGGTATGCGATATGGAGTTGTGTGTACTCGCGTCCTGCAGACACGAATGCCGCTCCGATTTAGGTGGGTCGAACAAGTTGTTTTATCCTGGGAGAACAATGTCATACAACTCTGTGGGCATCTTAAAAGTTGTTAGGGAGAACATGTGATAAACGTGACTCAACTTTGTTCTTAGTCCATATTCTATTTCATGAATTTGTTCTTTTTTTAATTTACTAATTAAATTAGTATTTCCATAATTTATTTAGTTTAATATCACTATTATTTCCTACAATCTTAAGAACTTTTATTTTGTGATATTGAACTAACCGTTGCCTAAACGATTGCCTTCAGATTTAGTTGTAGGAGGAGCACAAAAAATGCAGTAAATTCTTCCTAATTCCACAAGACAACTTCAACGATCAATGAATATCTCTCTTGATGACGACTCGAAGTGAATCTTTGGAAATCGATTACAATTTTTTTTGGGGGGTGAGGGCATCAACTTCAAAGTCAATACATTAATATATATATTATACATATATAACTCATTGGAGGCCTGCAAAACACTCTGACACTCAAGTAATACAAAGTTTTACAGCAAGTAGGTATCGAGTAGAATCTAAAATAAAAACACACTTTTTTCACCTATTTATACTACTCGATATCTGCCAAAATAGGAACCACTACCTTCTCAGCCAAACTTCGAACTTCAGCAACCTCCTATTTTGGTGCATGTACCCTAGGCTTGTGCCTTACTTCATCCCTAGTGCCCCTATTTAAGGGGTACGTGGTTGATCTTCCCCAAAAGGCTGAGCCAATCCTTATCCCTTCGATTGGGATCCCAAATATGGATATAGGCTTCCTTGATCCAACCATTCTTCAAGGTAAAACCTAGCTCAACCGCCACAAACTTCAATCTTCAATATCTTATTGGTGATTTCGAGCTCGAACTTTATATGACTAAAAATTCTTACTCCCACAATTGCCTTCGGATTAAGTATTCATAAGAAGTAACACTGGTCTGTGTGTGTAGCAGTCAGTTTTGACCACCCTGAACTGGGAGAGATGAGCTTGGCAGGTCTAATTCTGAATGAGGTCGGATAAGGTAGAAAAATGGGGCTGGGCTTAGACTATTAGGGTTTTTATTAAAGAAGCGAATTATCTAGAAGTTTCTGGAAGTCTCTAGAACGTTGTAGAGGCTTGTGGACTGTTTGATAATATGACAATCCCAATGTAAGGTTAGACCTCAAGGGGTAATATGATCTGACCTCGAGGGATTATTCAATCGGACCTCGGGGGATTAATAGAATCCATGAGGGAAAAAGTAATATTTGAGCGTATCCTAGGGGGATAATGCCCAAGGGCCTGTGGTAATCATGAGACATGATTGGCCTTGGATATGGAGATCCATTTCTTAATGGATTCCTCCTCCTATCTGGAAGTATGTAGTCCTACTCCTATATGGACTATGCTTAGACCTAATTCGATCTCTATATATAGACCATCCCGACATGGTTTGAGGTAACATGACTCTACCCTTATCACTCTTTGATTCTTGAGATAAGTTCTGACTTAAGCATTGGAGGGTTTAAGTACGGTACCACACAGTGCTTCGACTTATTTTGCAAGTTCGCGAGGATCCAAGCTAGAGGGAGACGAAATCTGCTCTCACAATGTGTGCTTATAGAAAATGTCGACCTAATCTGGAAATGACAAATCTGTGGAAGGGCCAAGACTTCGACCCCAATGCTTACTGTGCATGCTCCCAATGTAAATGTCTCAGTCTCCCATGGAGAGAAGCCTAAGAAGTTCAATGGGAAGAATTTTAAAAGGTGGCAATAGAACAGAAGATGTTGTTCTATCTGACCATTCTGGATTCCTCCTCTTATTCAAAAGTATATAGTCATACTCCTATATGGACTATGTTTAGATCTAATACGATCTCTATATATAGACCATCCCGACATGGTCTGAGGTAACGTGACTCTACCCTTATAACTCTTTGATTCTTGAGATAAGTTCTAACTTAAGCATCGGAGTTCTAAGCACGGTACCACACCATACTCTGACTTGTTTTACAAGTTCGCGAGGATCCAAGCTAGAGGGAGACGAAATTTTCTCTCACAAATTGGTGCTTTTATTGAGAGCAGAACCCTAGGCTAACTCTCGTGAATGGAGGAACATGGAAGACAACACCGACATGAGTAACTAGTGTGACAAGGAGGTAACCCCTCCCAGCGGGAGCAACTAGACCACCCCCACCACCGGGGCATCCAAGTACGGCAATACCATTTCGCATCAGGTCCTACCAAGGAACTTTGTAAACGAGGGCCACTTGAGTGAAGAAGAAGGTTCCAAGCCAGAGAATGAAGGAGCTAGGGGATGGAGAGCTAAGGTTGATCAGGACCTCCATCAAGCTGAGAAATGATATGCAAACCTAAGGTTTGATATGACCGCGCTGCAGTAGTCTACGGAGGGGTCGCTAAAAGCACGAATGAGTTGCCCGGCACTGCTGTGGCCGTTTAGTTTAGTTTGGCGGATCTGGTGGGCCTTTTGAAGAAACAAGGGCTAGTCTTGCCCAACCCACTCGCGGAGGTGAGACAGAAGATCTTAGTGATCGAGCTGAACAATTTGCAGGAGGCATGTGACCAACGTGACCAGAACGAAGCAACCCCTCAACTAATTACGGAGTTGGAATCCCCCGGGGTAGCGGCCCTCAAAGGTGTGATGGAACAGTTCATGGAAACCCAACGTGCCCACAATATCAGAACCAACCAAGAAATTGAGAGGCTGAGAAAAAAGGGCTATCCAAGAAGGAGTCTGAAGCTGAATAGAGAGCTTGGAGGATGTCCCAAAACCCCCTAGCTCATTTCATCCAAGACGCTGAACCTCCTAAGAAGTGGAGTCACCTAAGATTTGATAGATACTTGGGAGACTCAGACCTGTATTAGCACGTAAGGAATTACTAGTCCCCCATCATGACGACTAGTCAGTCAAACGAGGCCTGGATGTGTAAGATATTCTAGGCGAGCTTGAAAGACCATGCGCTGCAGTAGTACGAGACCCTCCCTCTAGGGTCGATCAAGGATTTGAGAGGTCTGAAGTCAGCATTCTTCAAAAGGTACGAGAGCAATGCGGAAGGGGTCAAAGATTTGACATACCTCACATTCCTCAAGATAAAGTGAGGAGAATCCATAAGAGATTGGGTTACGAGGTTCAGGTGGAAATATGCCATGATCGATTGCAAGGACGATACCGTCGCCTCTACGACATTCATCAATAGGTTGAATATGGACTCGAAGATGGCCAGCAAGCTAATAAGGAAGAAAACTAAGGACAACAAGAGGAAAGCCCCAGGGCAGCAACCCGCCAACTCGAGGGGAAAGGTATTTGTCCTTCTTACGACGATACCGATCACAACCATACTCTACCGCATCAAGAACGAGCCATGGTTTAAAAGGCTACCACCTATGACCAACAAGAACGATTCAAGGGACTTTTGTGCCTACCACATGGAAAATGGACACAAGATGATCGATTGTGGAGTCCTCAAGCGGCACTTTACGGAGCTGGTGGATCAAGGGTACTGCTGGGAATACCTAATCGAGGAGTATAGGAAAATTCGTCGAAGCCGCAAGGTAATGGTAAGCATCAAAGGAAGAATGAGACCTTACCACCACCATCTAAGGTTAAATAGGAGAAGTATCATGTGCTGAACTGTATCCTCCAGGCCCCAGAGTGTCTAGAAGACATCAACTTCCCTAGCTTGAATTGCATCATGGCGAAAGCAGAAGAGCTGGGGGCAACCCTAAAAGAAAAAGAACACACGTCGAAAAGGCTCAAAGGTGAGGGTGAGCCTAAAGCAAGGTTGAGAACAAATATGCTTGAGTTTATAGACGCATACCTCCCTGAGTACAGACGCATACCTCCCCGAGGAGGAGGAAGGTCATGACGACGCCCTAGTCGTCAACATCTGAATGGTTCACATGACGGTAACCAGGATCCTGGTTGACTACGGAGTAGCTGTAAACATCATCTTCAAGGATGTGGTGGAGAGAATGGGCCTGATGGGTGCAATCCAAGATCATCGTATGACCCTCATGGGGTTTGAAAGATAAAGAGTAAGGACCCTGGGAATCATCCCCCTCTAGGTCAGATCTCCCCTCAACAACCCAACCACATGGTTTGCAATGGTCGATGCACCCTCCCCCCATAATGCAATCTTGGGAAGACTGTGGCTTCACCGAATGAGGGGGCTGGCATCAACCTACCACCAGGTCCTTAAGTACCTAACCCCAGAGGGTTCGATCATTATTAAGGGAGATATAGCCGTAGATAGATTGTGCACGGTGCTAGCAACCAAGGTATGAAAAAAGAAAAGGCTGGGGGGACAGTTGCCCTAATCCTTCAAGCATAGTAATCACAGGACGGAGGTCGAGAGGACACAATCGATGCGCTAGATATTGAGCTCGACCCCCAGAAGCTACCTTTCAAGGAAAAGGCAGAGGATTATGTGATCCTTGAACCATTTGACCATGAAAAACCTGATCAATGTGCACAAATTAGATCTGGGATGAGCAGAGCTGAACACAAGAGTCTGATATACCTGCTGAGAAAGTACAAGGACGTGTTTGCGTGGTCGGCTAGGGAAATGCTAGGAATAGACAGGATGGTGATTGAGCATCAGCTCCACGTGGACCCCAAGGCAAAGCTCGTAGTACAGAAGAAGAGAACCCTCATTGTCAAGCATAGCAAGATAATTGAGTAGGAGGTGGAAAAGTTGCTTGTAACAGGGTTCGTCAAGGAAGTCCCACACTCGAAATGGCTTTCCAACGGTCCTCGTCAAGAAGAAAAACGGGAAACCAAAGGTCTGTGTTGAGTTTACGAACCTTAACAAGGCCTATCCCAAGGACGATTTCCCCTACCCAGCATAGACCAACTGGTAGACTCCATTGCAGGACACGAACTCCTCAGATTCATGGATGCTTACAATGGTTATAATCATATTAAGATGGCCGATGATGATTGTGCAAAGACGGCGTTTGTGATAGAAAATGTGGTCTATGCCTATAAAGTGATGCTCTTTGGCCTGAAAAATGCAGGAGCGACATAGCAGAAGTTGGTATATAAGGTGTTCAAGCCCTTGATTGGGGATACTATGGAGGTTTACGTGGACGATATGCTAGTCAAGAGCAAGAGAAGGCATGATCATGTGTCTAACCTAAAGGGATGCTTTGACCTCCTATGAAAGCATGTGATGAAGCTGAACCCTGAAAAGTGAATTTTCAGTGTGGGGTCTAGAAATTTTTTGGGTTATTGGGTGACTCAGCGTGGAATAGAAGTAAACCTTGACTAGGTAGCAGTAATTTTCAAGATGAAATCCTCGTCTATGGTTAAGGAGATACAAAGCTTGAATGGAAAGTTAGCAGCCTTGAGCAAATTCATGTCCAGGTCAACAGACAAGTGCAAACTGTTCTTTGATGCCTTCAAGAAGACCAAGGGGGAACTCTGGACAGAAGATTGTGAAAAGGCGTTCCAGGCCCTTAAGCACAACCTTGTCTCTCCTCCATCCTGAGGAAGCCTGTGCTGGGGGAGGATTTATACTTGTACTTGGCTATCTCAGAGGTGATAGTGAGTGGAGCTCTAGTCCGAGAAGATACTGGGGGAAGCTACCCATATACTATGTGTTTAAAGTTCTTCTCGACCCAGAGATTCGTTATCCTAAGTTGGAAAGGTTAATATTGGCTCTCGTTATGTCATCATGCAAGCTCCAACTATACTTCCAAGCCTTCAAGATTGTCATCATGACTGAGTACCCGTTGAGGATGATCTTGCACACCCCAGACTCCTTCAGCAAGATAACTAAGTAGGCCATCGAACTAGCATAACACAATATCGAATACCGGCCTCGAACAACGATGAAGGGATAGGCTTTGGCAGACTTCCTAGCCAAGTTCTCGACGCCAGAATTGGAAGTACAAGAGAGAAAAGAAAAGGACGAGGAAGAAGATGAGCAGAGGGTCGACCACTAGACTCTATATACAGATTGATCTTCAAAAGATAAAGGAGAAGGAGTAGGACTGGTACTCAAGACCCCAGACAGGATGACCATGGAACATGCCCTGACCTTAAGGTGGAAGGCCACTAACAATGGAGTTGAGTACGAGGCACTCTTAGTAGGATTGAGGCTAGCACGAGAGCTAAACGTGAAGAACATCAAGGTATTCTGTGACTCTCAAGTGATTGCAAACCAAGTGCTTGGAGAATAGACAGCTCATCACGCATCTATGGAGGGGTACCTCAAGTTGGCAAAAGGGTTGGTTAGTCAGTTTGAAGAATTTTCCATCATGCAGCTCCCCAGGTCAGAGAACACGCACGCCGATGCACTGGCAAATCTGGCCTTCAGCATCGATTACCAGCTCAGGAGAATGATCCATGTAGAGCACCTTCCCAACCCGAGTATGGACAAGGAAGAAACAATGACAATAATGTCAATATAGCTGGGACCCTCTTGGATGGATGAGATAACGAACTATATAGAAACTGGTGCCCTACTAGAGGGGCATATGGAGGCGAAGAGGGTCGTTCGGCGGGCAACAAGGTACAACATCAGGGATGGAAAATTGTATCGACGATCTTTCAGTGGACCAGATCAGCTAGCAGTGCACCTAACCCAGGTCAGGACTATCATGCAGAAGCTACACTCGGGAATATGTGGCATGCACATTGGGGTCGAAACCTCATGGTTAGATGTTTAACTGATGGGTACTATTGGCCTACGATGAAGAACGAGTACATGGAATACTCCAGTGCTTGCGAGGCCTGTCAAAGACATGCTCCTCTACCACCCCTACACCAAGAGCTACACTAAGTTTCAGTCCTATTTGCCTTTGCACAGTGGAGGTTAGACATAGTGGGAGAATTCCCAATTGCAGCTGCGGGTGGGCAAAAGAAGTATCTCTTCGTCGCCATGGATTATCACTCCAAGTGGATCGATGCTAAGGCTCCATCGAAGATAAGGGGAGTAGAGGTAAAGAACTTCATTGGAAGTTTATCATATGCAGGTTTGGGATCTCACAAACGATTATAGTGGACAATGGCCCTCAATTCAACTGCCAGGAGGTTAGGGACTATTGTGTTGAGCATGAGATTAAGATTAAGTTCTCTACTCTGAGGTACCCCCAGGGTAATGGATAAGCAAAAGCCTCAAACAAGACAATCAAGCAAAGTCTAAGGAGGAGGTTAGATCAGCTGACAAAGGGCAATGGGTATCCCAGATACCAAACGTACTCTAGGCATACAGAATGACCAAAAGGAATCCTGCTGGGGAGACTCCATTTGCCTTAGTATATGGAACAGAAGCTGTCATTCCTATCAACCACAAGATTCTCAACCTCAAGCTTGCAACACGAACAGTAGAGAGTAACACAGAGAGCTTGAGGCATGAGCTTAATTTGCTAGAAGAATGTAGGAAACAAGCTCAGATCAGGGTGGCCTCTTACCAGTAGAAGCTCAAGGTCTACTACGATCGGAAGGTTTGACCTAGAGTTTTCCTCCCAGGCACCATGGTTTTGCGTAAAGTGTTTGAAAATACCAAGGTGCCAGAAGAGGGAAAACTAGGGGAAAACTGAGAAGGACCCTATAGGATCATTAGAGAGGGCTACAACGGGTTGTACGAGCTGGAGAATCCAAGAACATGAGCCTTGGTTGATAAACGATGGAATGCTATTTACTTGAAGGAATATCGCCCGGAGCAGAGTTGAAGGCCTGGGAACAAAAGATAACAAGTGTCTAGAAGGGGCACGTGCTCTTCCGAATCAGCTTGGCTTTGAATTCAATTATTTTACAAGTTGACAAGTTTAATGAGGCATGTCAGATACTTCCTTGCTTATTCGATAAATAGTGTATGATTTATACGATCATGCAATTTGTACGATTTATCTTTGAAAGATATTAGGTTTGTGTAAAGAGTCATATGGTTTGATATGTTTGATTAAGAGGAGCTTAACTCCTAGAAAAGAAACCGAGCTCGAGTGGGCCAGACGACGTTGGTTCCCATGGGAAGGACCTTTACCCTGCGAGTTAACTTACTCTCCCAAAGGTAAGACATCCTAAAGGAAGAAGGTTAGGGCATCGAGGAGGACGCCCATGGATAGACCAAAACACTCAAAAAAAAATCCCATGAGAGTTCAAAGTAATTTTGGGTTAGTAATGCCTCGGGGTTAGATTTGATAAGGTCAGATCATATGTGGTTAGATTAAGGAACACCCTGGAGGGTGGCTCGGCCATATCCTGGAAATTTGGGCATCTAAGTCCTAAGAATTTACACCTGGAAATGCCTTAGGGATAAGCCAAAGTTGATTAGTGAAGATATTATGGATCCCAACACGACACTATAGATAAGTCCTCTGGGAGGAACCTGAGTTAGGGGGAAGTTCTAATATGGTCTTTGTGAGAGCATCAGAAGCCCTATAAAGGTGGAAGGACACCCAATCAGTTAAAGACTTGGTTGTGAAAAAAGGTCCAGAGAATGGTGGTCTTTGTACAGACCTGGGGCTAAGAATGTAAACCCCTTGATGGGGAGGCAGTCTTAAAACCACGAGCACCTCTCAAGAGATCTTAAAGTTACTAAGGCTCTACTTAAGCCTCTTTCGAGAGTAATAGCTTGGAAAATTAGGGGATTCGAGAGTCGCGCAGAGGCCACTAGCACTCATAGGCAAGTCCCCTAGCTTTGATAGGAAAGTAATATAGTATGGACAAAGAGAAAGCATGAATGACTAAGTACGATATTAACATTTACCCTTGGCGCAAGGTTATTTGATCTAAAGCTCAGGCCAATGTTAGCAAAATAGATAAGTTATGAAGTTAAACATTGTTCGATAAAAGGTTCTAAGCTATTACATGAGTACACCCCTAACGACAGGCAAGGGGCTCCACTTCGACTCGGTCTCAGACACGACAGAGGGATTGTGAGCATGGATAAGCTCTTTACGTTCATGGTCCCAATCCATCCTCTGGGATTCGAGTTGGAGCCTATGAGCCTCCTCCAAGGCAGATATACAATCTTCACACTCCCAGTCCTTGGCATCCAGAGCTTCCTTGGCCACCTCAGCTGTCTCCCTCATCTCAGACTTGGATTGTTCCATCTCATACTTTAGGGACTTCACCTCGACCTCGTGTAAAGAACGTCCATCTTAGAGGGCCCTCTCCCTCTGGTTGATAATGCGACAGGCATGAGCTTGAGCGTCCCCGAGGTTGTTGATCTTACCCTCCAGCTCGAAGATCTTGGGGGCAGGCTCCTTAGCTTTCTTGTCTGCCTCACAAGTTGTGGTATGGAGGCGATCAAGGGTGGCAGTAAGGGTGATGGTGAAAGGACCCAATCCCGATTCAGTTACCTAAACCGGAATCAAACCCTTTCGAAAATACAAACCAACAAAAAGTTTTCAAAATTTCGGCAGAGTTTCGTTACTAACGTGGAATTTCCATAACCTGCACCCATAAAACAACACTTCGTCCTATGTCACAAAAGCCAAACCGTGGGCACCAATCCCATCCGGATTTCTCAACATCAATATAATTAATAACAGTAAACAAACTGTACTAAGTATATATGTATATCCGAGAAAATCCGTATAAACAAGTATCAGAATGTATCAGAGCGACCTCTAAAGTAAAATATATACAATATACACATCAGTAGGCGAAACAAAAACCTACTGGAAAGCACAGGTAACTCTGAGCACTAGCCTCCAAACCGCGACGTGAACACACCAAAACCTGAACTGCAACTGGGCACGGAAACCGAAAAGCCCAGAGGAAAGACAATAAACACGTTAGAGTGAGTGGACGAAAATAAATGTCTTTCACCGAATATATATAATATAAAACATATGCGAGTCCAAATGCATAAGTAAGAAATGGTACGCGAGGGAGACTCTAACTCCTCACGCGTCCGAGTACATGAGGGAGACTCTAACTCCTCACACGTACGGAGCATGCAACATAAAAATCGCGGAATCACTCATGGACTACCACGCGATAGCACAGTCTGAATCACGGGATCCCAGACCCACACGTGATTCCTAGCCAGAAAGGCCTCGGGTCAGGATATCTGTCCTTCCCGGAGCGTACTCGGGGATCAGCCAAGAAGCCAAGGTGTATCGATACAACAACGTAACCACGACTGTACTCTGTGTAAACCAAATCATAAAAATTTCGATGCAAATGCATGAAACAGCATATAAGTGTATGTATACTCGTATACGTATATTCGTATAAGTATAATCGTACAATTGTAAAACATATGCTCATGTAATCCGTAATCTCAATACGCATGCTCAAGTTCGAAAATTATATAAAAGACTCGCAATCATTTTCGTGAAAAGAAATTGTCCACTCACAGACTCGCGTAATGCGCACTCGCGCTAAACTCGTGGTCCGGCGGAAGATCCCTCGCCTGAAGCACGATCACGATCCAGGTCATGATCTCGATCTCCTGAATATTCACAAAACCATACTGATCAATATCAAAGTCCACAATCCTGTACTGATTCACGGAAACCAACCGTTCCCGAAAATATGCAATGCGGTACAAAATGAATAACAGAAATTCTGGAAATTCCCACTCGAAACCTCGACTGAAAATCGGCTAACCAAATCAACCCGAAAACCTTTGGACGATAATCAGGGCGCGATTTCGAGAAAAACGACACTAATTACATCAAAATCCAAAAAGTCAACTTTTGGCCGGAGCTCCGCTGTTGACCGCCGGCGGCGGCGGCGGCGCGCCGTCAACGATGGAATTCCACGGCGAGATTCTCCAGAATCAAAGACCACAACATGACGAACCACTTACTCTTCTACCCCGAAGGCCAAAACCTAACGGAAGTCCTCCAATTTCCCTCGAAACCGATCAGAAATCCAACTCCGGTGACCCAATCGGGTTCACCGGAAAACCCATTTTTAGCTCAATTAAAACACATAGGAAGCAACCTAGAGGTAAGGGGAGGCAAAACCCTCACACCCCCACCACCGAAACTCGCCGGAACACCATGAACCGTCACCGGCGAAATCCAAGAACATAACCCGATTCGGGTTCAACCAAAACAGCCTCAATTTCACTCAAACCAATTACCAACCAACTCGAAATCACTCAAGGAAGCAAACCATACCTTCCACTTGATCGGACGTGGCCGGAATCTAGGTCGTCGGACGGCAATTCCCAAACGGGAAACTTCCTCATCGGTCAAACTGGTCAACTTTCCCGAAATGGTAAGTCAACGATGGTCAACCCTCAAACAGAAATTTTACGACAATTCTCGACTATTCCGCTATTTATACTCGAGCCTCGGGTCGATCGACGGTCCGAAATGAATATACGAAATGATTCGGATAAACACGAAACAATCGGATAAACTCGTCGAATACCTAAACTTCAAATAATCATAAAATATTCCTCGGTTATCGGAAAAATCTTCCGGAACTGCCCATGAGCTCGAAATCACGTACTCTACAATTTCCGTGAAGACTCTCAACTCAAATTCTCGACCGAAAACATGGTCGCGAATCGAATTGGCAAACCACAAATACGACGTAAAACTGCGACTAAACTCAATCTCAAGAATCGTGCCGAATACGCAACAGATTCTGGTTCGGGTCGTCACAAATCTACCCCCCTTAAAGAAATTTCGACCCCGAAATTTACGTACCTGTCAAGTGAACATATGAGGATACTGCTCCCGCATACGCTGCTCGGTCTCCCAGGTGGCCTCCTCAACTGAGTGGTTCTACCACAAGACCTTCACCAGCGGAATCACACGGTACCTCAACTCCTGCTCACGACGATCGAGAATCTGCATTGGCTCCTCAACATACGATAAATCCTCCCTGATCGGCAACTGTTGTGGGGCTAACACATGTGAAGGATCTGATATGTACTTCCGCAACATCGAAACATGGAAGACATCATGAACACGAGCCATCTCAGCCGGTAACTCAAGTCTGTAAGCAACAGCTCCAACCCTCTCCGTAATCCCATACAGACCAATGTACCGTGGTCGAAGCTTGCCACGCTTCCCGAAATGCACAACTCCCCTCCACGGAGATAGTTTCAGGAAGACCCAGTCACCAACCTCGAACTCTAAACTCTTCCCCCTCACATCTGCGTAACTCTTCTGCCGATCCTGGGCGATCTTCAATCGATCCCGGATGACCTGTATGTCCTCCATCGTGGTTTTTACCAAATCAGGACCAATGAGCCAACGCTCGCCCACCTCACTCCAACACAATGGAGTGCGACACTGCTTCCCGTACAGGGCCTCGTACGGTGCCATCTCAATACTGGCCTGATAACTATTGTTGTAGGCGAACTCAATCAAATGTAACTGCTGATCCCAGTTTCCGCGAAACTGCAACACACAAGATCTCAGCATATCCTCAAGTGTCCGAATGGTCCGCTCGGACTGCCCGTCAGTCTGAGGATGAAAAGCTGTACTAAATCGCAACCTCGTGCCTAACGCTTGCTGTAAAGCCTACCAAAACTCAGAAGTAAACTGACTATCACGGTCATAAACAATGGACACAGGCACACCATGCAAGCGAACAATCTCGGATAAGTACAACTTGGCCAATCTGCCCATTGAAATCTTCCCTGGAAGTGCAAGAAAATGTGCGGATTTTGTCAATCGGTCAACAATAACCCAAATGCCAGTATTGCCTGCCGAAGTACGCGGTAACTGATAGACGAAATCCATCGTAATATGCTCCCACTTCCAAACTGGAATCTCAAGTGGCTGTAGTTTCCCTGCAGGTTTATGCCTCTCCGCCTTCACCTGCTGACAAATCAAACATCGACTCACGTACGCGGCAATCTCCCGCTTCATGTTGCGCCACCAATAGTAGGCTCGAAGTGTACGAAACATCTTCGTACCTCCGGGATGCATCGCATACGCTGAACTATGGGCCTCGTCCAGAATCTCCTTCTTCAAGTCCTCGTCTCTGGGTACACATAGCCTGCCTCTGAACAACAACGTACCGTCGTCGCTCAATCGGAACTCTGTAGGCACACCATTCCGTATCATGGTCTTCTTACCCAACAAGTAAGGATCTGAATCCTGGGCCTCTCGTACCTGATCAACCAGTACCGGTCGGACCTGAAAACTGGCCAACAAAGCTCCATCATCATCATACCCAAACACAGCACCCGTAGCTCGAAGCTCGGCTAACATCGATACTCTGGCCACACACATGTGAAACAACGAGGCTCCGGATATCTGGCTAAGTGCATCAGCTACCATATTGGCCTTCCCCAGATGGTACTCAAACGTGCAGTCGTAATCATTGATCAACTACATCCATCGGCGCTGCCTCATGTTCAGATCCGGCTGCGTTCGCAAGTAAGTGAGACTCTTGTGGTCAGTGAAAATCTTACACTGAGCACCATACAGGTAATGTCTCCAACTCTTCAACGCTAATACGATAGCGGCTAACTCCAAATCATGCGTCGGATAGTTGGCCTCATGCGGTTTCAGCTGCCTAGAACCATATGCCACAACTCTACCATGCTGCATCAATACATAGCCAAGTCCCAACTTCGACGCATCATTGTATACAACAAACTCACCACTGTCATCTGGTAATGTCAGAACCGGTGCGGTAGTCAATCTCTCCTTCAGGAGTAAATAACTCTCCTCGCACGCATCAGACCACTCAAACTTGACGCCCTTCTTCGTCAATCTGGTCAGTGGTGTAGCAATCAGGGAGAAATCCTGTACAAACCGTCGGTAATAGCCTGCTAACCCCAAGAAACTCCGAATCTCTGGCACAGTAGTGGGTCTACTCCAATTCAGCACGGCCTCGATCTTGTCAGGATCAACACTGACTCCCTCGTCCCTCGGCTGAAATCACGTGGCCCAGAAACTTCACACTATCCAACTAGAACTCGCATTTGCTAAACTTCGTGAACAACTGATGGTCCCGAAAAGTCCGCAACACTACACGTAAATGCTTCTTGTGCTGGCCCACACTCCTGGAATAGATCAGGATATCGTCAATGAATACAATCACGAACTTTTCCAGGAATCGTCGAAACACCCGATTCATCAAGTCCATGAAAGCTGCGGGGGCGTTGGTCAACCCAAACGGCATAACCAAAAACTCATAGTGCCCATACCGCATCCTGAAAGCTGTCCTGGCTACATCTGAATCTCGGATCCTCAACTGGTGATATCCGGATCGAAGGTCAATCTTCGAAAAGACAGATGCTCCCTTCAGCTGATCGAACAATTCGTCAATCCGCGGCAACGGATACTTGTTCCTCACTGTAACCTGATTCAGCTTCCGATAGTCGATGCACAAACGCATGGACCCGTCCTTCTTCCGCACAAATAACACCGGAGAAACCCACGGAGAAACACTCGGTCGAATGAATCCCTTCTCCAACAACTCCTGGAGCTGAATCTGCAACTCCCTCAACTCCGCAGGCGCCATCCGGTACGGTCTCTGGGAAATCGGTCCAGTACCCAGCAATAACTCAATGGTAAAATCAATCTCCCGTACAGGGGGTATACCAGGTAACTCCGCTGGAAACACATCCGGAAATTCAGACACAACCTCAATACTACCAAGATCCGGCACAGCAGCTGTAGTGTCCACAACATGGGCTAAGTAAGCAACACAACCCTTCTTCATCAACCGATCCGCCCTCATCGTGGAAATCAAGCACGGTAGTGAAGTGTTCTTCTCGCCACGGAACAATATCTCAGGTAACCCTGGTCGTCGAAACGCGACCTCCTTCCTGTGGCAATCAAACATGGCCCAGTGCGACTCCAAAAAGTCCATACCCAATATCAGATCAAAATCCACAATATCAAGCAATAACAGATCAGCGGCTAAACCATGGCCATCAATAAACACCTCACAATCTCGGTAAACCCAACCGATGCTCACAACCTCACCTGACGGATACAACACTCTCCACAACCCCGGAAGTGGAGATGCAGGTACCGTAGCTAATGATGATAATCTAAATGATATGAATGAATGTGTGGCGCCCGGATCTAACAATGCAAGTACAGGAATACCAAAAACATGTAACGTACCGATAACGACCTCCAGTGATGCTCTGCCCTCACGTAGAGTCATAGCATGAACCCTCGCATGTCCGGCTGGTCGTCCTCGCTGGGACTGTCCCTACTGTCTGCCCTGACCTGCAAACTGTGTTGGTCGAGCTCCTGAGGTGACTCCTCACTTAGCTCCAGAACTCTGGGTTGCCTTATCACTAGTACCAAACAACTGAGGACACTCCCTCGAATAGTGACCTATCTGGCCACATCGGTAACAAGTGACGGCACCCCGCTGACATGGTCCAACATGATACCTATTGCACAAGTTGCACAACGAAGACTCCCTCGGTGTAGCAGGTGTGCGAAAGAGTCGTCGAGGATGACTAGAACCGCTGGAATCCCCACTAGCATGTGGTCGCTGCGGTCGATCTCTCCACCATCCTGACCTCCGTCTTGGTACACTAACTGGTGGTCGATAAGATCCACTGCCTGAAGATGAAGCTGAACCGGAAGTATCAGAACTCAGCCTCTTCGAAGGCCCCTGACTCGGTCCACCTTCCTCAAATCATCTTGGCTGGTACCTCTGCTGTCTCTCCTGCTCAATATCCTCGCCTCGGAGTGCAACACTAACAAACTCATCAAAGTTGTTCCGAGGCATCGTAGTCAAAGTCGCCTTGATGTTCAGATTCAATCCCAGCTCAAACCTGCGACACTTGGCTTCCTTTGTAGCCACCATATCCCACGCAAAACGAGACAAACGAGTAAACCGATCCCGATACTCAAGTACAGACAAACTGCCCTGCCTCAAGTTCGTAAACTCCACGTACTTGCACTGCTGGGTAGCCTGATTAAAATACCTCTGCATAAATAGATCACGGAACAATGTCCACGGGGTGTCAGCTGGAACTCTGTCGGTGCTAACCCACCAAAAATATGCATCACCCTCAAGTAGACCAACTGCGGCTACTGACATCTGTTCAGGAGTAAACTGCAGACGCTCACAAACACGTTCAATCTGAACCAACCATGCCTCGCATATCTCTGGATCAACTGAACCCGAAAACACAGTAGCACCCGCAGTGCGAGCCTTGACCACGGGGTCAAAACACTCTTCCAAACGTAGCACTCGCATAAGCAAGTCGCGCGTTCGGCGATCCTCATCAGGATCATCATCCCGATCAACACGGGGACCACGTCGAGGAGGCATCCTACTGATACAAGATAAGCATTAGGTACAAACAGAAAGAACGTAATCATGAAACCTCAGATATTTGAGGACACACAACACCCGAAGTATTGATGAGTACCGCTGGCCAGTCGGGTCATCACTCCAGTCATGCTGTATCAACTCAAATACCCTAAGTGTCACAACTACAAGAGTCTACAGAATCTAACAACCTAATGCACTGATACCAAGCTGAAAGGACCCAATCCCAATTCAGTTACCTAAACCGGAATCAAACCCTTTCGAAAATACGAACCAACAAAAAATTTTCAAAATTTCAGCAGAGTTTCGTTACTAACGTGGAATTGCCATAACCTGCACCCATAAAACAACACTTCGTCCTATGTCACAAAAGCCAAACCGTGGGCACCAATCCCATCCGAATTTCTCAACATCAATATAATTAATAACAGTAAACAAACTGTACTAAGTATATATGTATATCCGAGAAAATCCGTATAAACAAGTATCAGAATGTATCAGAGCGACCTCTAAAGTAAAATATATACAATATACACATCAGTAGGCGAAACAAAAACCTACTGGAAAGCACAGGTAACTCTGATCACTAGCCTCCAAACCGCGACGTGAAAACACCAAAACCTGAACTGCAACTGGGCACGGAAACTGAAAAGCCTAGGGGAAAGACAATAAACACGTTAGAGTGAGTGGACGAAAATAAATGTCTTTCACCGAATATATATAATATAAAACATATGCGAGTCCAAATGCATAAGTAAGAAATGGTACGCGAGGGAGACTCTAACTCCTCACGCGTACGGAGCATGCAACATAAAAATCGCGGAATCACTCATGGACTACCACGCGATAGCACAGTCTGAATCACGGGATCCCAGACCCACACGTGATTCCTAGCCAGAAAGGCCTCGGGTCAGGATATCTGTCCTTCCCGGAGCGTACTCGGGGATCAGCCAAGAAGCCAAGGTGTATCGATACAACAACGTAACCACGACTGTACTCTGTGTAAACCAAATCATAAAAATTTCGATGCAAATGCATGAAACAGCATATAAGTGTATGTATACTCGTATACGTATATTCGTATAAGTATAATCATATAATTGTAAAACATATGCTCATGTAATCCGTAATCTCAATACGCATGCTCAAGTTCGAAAATTATATAAAAGACTCGCAATCATTTTCGTGAAAAGAAATTGTCCACTCACAGACTCGCGTAATGCGCACTCGCGCTAAACTCGTGGTCCGGCGGAAGATCCCTCGCCTGAAGCACGATCACGATCCAGGTCATGATCTCGATCTCCTGAATATTCACAAAAACATACTGATCAATATCAAAGTCCACAATCCTGTACTGATTCACGGAAACCAACCGTTCCCGAAAATATGCAATGCGGTACAAAATGAATAACAGAAATTCTGGAAATTCCCACTCGAAACCTCGACTGAAAATCGGCTAACCAAATCAACCCGAAAACCTTTGGACGATAATTAGGGCGCGATTTCGAGAAAAACGACACTAATTACATCAAAATCCAAAAAGTCAACTTTTGGCCGGAGCTCCGCTGTTGATCACCGGCGGCGGCGGCGGTGCGCCGTCAACGGTGGAATTCCACGGCGAGATTCTCCAGAATCAAAGACCACAACATGACGAACCACTTACTCTTCTACCCCGAAGGCCAAAACCCAACGGAAGTCCTCCAATTTCCCTCGAAACCGATCAGAATTCCAACTCCGGTGACCCAATCGGGTTCACCGGAAAACCCATTTTTAGCTCAATTAAAACACATAGGAAGCAACCTAGAGGTAAGGGGAGGCAAAACCCTCACACCCCCACCACCGAAACTCGCCGGAACACCATGAACCGTCACCGGCGAAATCCAAGAACATAACCCGATTCGGGTTCAACCAAAACAGCCTCAATTTCACTCAAACCAATTACCAACCAACTCGAAATCACTCAAGGAAGCGAACCATACCTTCCACTTGATCGGACGTGGCCGGAATCTAGGTCGTCGGACGGCAATTCCCAAACGGGAAACTTCCTCCTCGGTCAAACTGGTCAACTTTCCCGAAATGGTAAGTCAACGATGGTCAACCCTCAAACATAAATTTTACGACAATTCTCGACTATTCCGCTATTTATACTCGAGCCTCGGGTCGATCGACGGTCCGAAATGAATATGCGAAATGATTCGGATAAACACGAAACAATCGGATAAACTCGTCGAATACCGAAACTTCAAATAATCATAAAATATTCCTCGGTTATCGGAAAGATCTTCTGGAACCGCCCACGAGCTCGAAATCACGTACTCTACAATTTCCGTGAAGACTCTCAACTCAAATTCTCGACCGAAAACATAGTCGCGAATCGAATCGGCAAACCACAAATACGACGTAAAACTGCGACTAAACTCAATCTCAAGAATCGTGCCGAATACGCAACAGATTCTGGTTCGAGTCGTCACAGATGGAGGCCTGAAACAAGATCAAAGCAATATGTTAGATGAGGAAGAAAAAGGAAACTGTACGAAGAATCATGCAAGATGTGGAAGGAAAGATTACTGTATAGAGAGAAGTCTAGGAAAACTTCATCAAGTTCTTGATCTCCAAGGACCCAAGGTCCTCAGCATCCTACTCGAGCATCATTGCTGTAAGAGAGGATCAGGCTACGTCTGTACAAGTTAGGCCACAACAAAACTGGGAAGGGATGTGCTTCCCTACACGAGGGCTCTCTCTCTTTGCCCCCCTGAGAGCCTCAACCTCCTTCTTGGATAGGTCTCGAGGAGTGAGGTTGGACGATATAGCCTTGGTCTGGCTAGACCTTCCTGAAATAGACCCGAGGGAGATTAGGGTGAACTTCTTCGATCAACTCCCTGAAAGAACCTGTACAAGCAGAGATATGGCATTTATACACATTTAGCAAACACAACAACAAGCATTGAATATATTCTAGGATAACAGATCATGTACGAACTCAAGGCATATATGTGGAGAAAACTTTTGGTGCATTTTATCTCACTCATATCTCAATACTGTCCCAAAACAGTTTGAAGAGAGAGATCCGAATGAAAAAAAATGAGATTCCAAAGTCCGAAACATGTTTTTCTTTACAAAGAAGTTTATCAACATGTAATTGATCCGAGTATATGTTGGAAACTATTTTGGTGCATTTTATCTCACTTAAATCTCAATACTCTCCCAAAACAGTCTAACGACAGAGATATGGACGATAAAATGAGATTCTAGAGTCTGAAATGAGGTTTGATACATAAAGAGGTTCATCAATATGTAATTGAACCAAATATATTTGGGGAAAACTTTTGGTGCAATTTATCTAGCTCAAATGTCAATACGCTCCCAAAACAGTCTAAAGAGAAAGATCCGGATGATAAAATGAGATTTCGTAGTCTGAATTGAGTTTTGCTTCACAAAAAGGTTCATCAGCATGTAATTGATCCAAATATATGTGGGGGAAACTTATGGGGCATTTTATCTCACTCAAATCTCAATAGTCTCCAAAAACAGTCTAAAGAGAGAGACCCAGATGATCAAATTACCACCCTCAAGCCTTCAAACATCCACGCTTTAACCGAGCAGGGGAAAGCCTGCAAGCCCAGAAAGAGAAAGATTGTGAAGACCTCTGAGCTCGAGGAGGATGAGGCTCAAGCTTCGGCCCCGACCAAGGAGCTCAAGCAAGCCCCTCAGCCCATCGTACCTGCCACTACTGAAGTCCTTGTTCCCAACATGGATCTTCCGCCACCATCTCCTCCTAAGAAGAATCTCAAGTCTACTGCTTCTGTCTTACATCAGCCCTCATCGTCTGAGCCGGGGTCTCCCAAGCCTGCTGGCTTCTCCATGGGTAAGTTTACCTTATCTCGCTTTACTGTTCCTACAACTTGTTATGATATCAGTTCCGATACTTTTGTTTCATCCTTGACTAGGGAAAACCAGAAATTCTCGTTGTCTCCTTGGTATAAGGAGTGGATGAAGGCCATCAGAGCTTCATCAAAGTCGATCTTTAGGGTAGACGGATACAACTCCTCCCGAGCTTTCTTCGAGCCAACCTTGGTAGTATGCGGCTGGAGTTGCATGTTGGTGGGGTCAGCCTCGATGTCTAGATTTGGGGGTAGGTGATTTCAACCTTGTATAATTTGAAGGTAGTGAGTGAGGAAAGGAATTAAGAAGCCTCCAGGGATGATTCCTGGCTAGGTTTTGCGGCTGCCAAAGCGGCGACATGCGGTTGAGGCTGAAGAATGGGCAAGATTGTAGAAAGTAGCTTAGAGATATCAATATAATCGACAGAGTTAGGGTCTTGGAGGAGAGTGATAGTGTGGCTGATGATTTCGTTTGGGTTGTTGGAAGAAGAGTTGTTGGACATCATTGAAATATGATGAGTTTTCTGGGTAAGCACGACTATTGAGATTGGGAGTTGCAGAGGATTTATGGGTTTAGCAAAAGGCTTGAGCGAGTAAGGAAATGTAAAAAATTGAGAAAGAAGAAGGGTTTCGATTTATATAAGGTGAGGGGGCATGATAGGATAAGAGGTGATCGTTTGAAGAGATAAGGGGTTTCAGATTTCAAGGGATGTGATTGGGTTTGAAATGAGGAGAGAATGGAAAGAGGCGAGACTGTTGGGAAAGGTATGAATGCTGATGAGGTTTGATGACGAAAGAGTCATGATGGGAGTGAAAGTGAAAAGACCCAACCCTAGATTAACTAGTAATCTAGGATTACGCCCTAACGACAAGACTTAAACTATGGATTTGTGTAAAATTTTTGACATAATTTCCTTTACGAAGTGGACTACCAGAAACCTGCAAGAAAATCACACTTCGAATTTTCCACAAATAATACCGTGGACCACCAATGTCTATCCGGATTCCTCAATAAAGTGCGGAAAATAAATAAATTAAAATGCTGGAATAATAATACATGAACTGAAAATTCATAATCCAGCAATACTAACAATTTACAACCAACACTGGAAAAAAATATTTATAACACTAGTGTCCAAAGTGACTTCTAGGAGCAGAATAAAACATATGAAAAAAAAATACTGCTAGTGGGCCGAAACCTACAGAAATGTATGATAATCCGGTGGACTCAAAGTCTCTGGGGATGAAAATCCAGCTCAAGAGAAGCACTGAAACCTGAGCATGGAAAACCAAAAGGCCCAGGGAAAGGTATTTAAAATATAAAACGTTAGAGTGAGTAGAAAAAAATAATATAAACTAATTAAAATGATAAATTTGAAAAATTAAGCGAGTTCAAATATAATAAACTGAAATAAAATATGGAGGTGGGCGCTCAGGGTGTTTTTCCTAACCCAGAGCGTCTCCAAGACTGTAAATAAAAAGGTGATGAGATCGTCTAGGGGATTTTTTCTATTCCGAGACAATCGGGGTCGACAGGGCATTTGTCCTAACCCTGTTTGACCCGACTAGTCAAAGCATCGATGCTGAAAATAAAAACATCACAAGCATACCTCCAAATTTGACTGTAATAAAATACAGGAGACTGTAAATCAGCGTAAATATGAACTCGCAGCAACTGTGAAAATAAATAAACGTCCACTCACCGTACAATGTCGGGATATTCATAAAGTTGTAACCTGCTCATCGGCGCAATCATCATCCGACACGGCCCGATAACTCGTAATCTAGAAACCACAATTATATTTAATATCTACTCATCGATATTCGTAATAAATAGGTAGGCTCGTAATCCAACGAGCAATAATGTCGAGAATCTCACATTCTCGAATAACATATTTTCTGACTAATTACGAACTTAATCAAATTCTGAATTCAATTCCTAGCATTCCTTCACTGTAAATCAATTTTAGAGTCGCAACATAAAACTTAAACATCGAGCGACTCGAATTTAAATCGATAGTCGGATCGTCCATTAATAATATTGTCAAATCAATTAATTATTATTCGATTAAATACACGTCTAAATTAATGAAGTCCAGATCCATTCAAGAATCTCACCATTGCGTTTGGCACGAAATTACGAGCAAAACTACATAAATTTTTCCAAAAATTCCACTTACCAGAGCTCCACCGCATAGGGCGGTGGCCGGAATCCTACCGGCACCAAATCAAGCAACCTACACATCAAAACGTTCATCTCAACAAGCCCAACAACATTGTAGTACAACACTACATCAAATGAAACCGAAAATTAACGAAATCCACCGTTGAAGTTTAAACCCTCACCGAAATTCATTTCCTCCGTGTGTCGCCATCCGGCCATGGCAGAGTCTGAGAACCATTGCAACCGATCCGCCTCTTCCGAGGCATTAAAACCCCTTTGGGTTCGACGTCCAACGTCGCTGTGAGCGCTACCACAGTCACCGAGAAAAACCACCTAGAAATTGTCATTTTCTCAGCCTTGATTCTCCCTTCTTCGGTCACCAACGTCGGAGATATTTCCACCAAATGATAGAGACCAATTTCACGACCAAAGGTAGTTGGAAACCGTCGCGCTGTCACTGTCACCCTCGGCGGCAAAACTAGGTCGGTAAGCCCAGTCAACGCGGGTCAACCGGCTTACCAAAAATGGAAATTCTGACTTTCCCAAAATGGAAACCCGTATTTATACTCGCGATTTTGCGATAAAACGTTTTCTGATATTTTCGTAAATTTTTCGTTGACTATGCTTCTTCGTCGTAACTCCGATTTCAACACTTGACATGGCCATGACCTCGTATCAACAAACTCTACAACTTTATCCTAAGAAACTTCTTGAAAAACAAAATCGATAAAATCTTGTTGAAACGCCAGTTAAAGTTACCGATGGTAAAAAGTAATTACCATCTTCGATGGATGTAATTAATTAGCGACTAACCACATAAGTTTCGATTATCGTAGAATGATATTCTGGGTCGTAACAACAGTGAAGGCACATGCTTGGGGTTTCGTGCGTGACTTGATAGGAAAGCTAGAAAGTTTTTAAAATCCGAAACGACAGACGTGTCAACACGTGTCGGACCTTATGCAACTATGGGGGTATTTGTGGGAGTCAGTTTTGACCACGCTGAGCTGGGAAAGATGAGCTTAGCAGGTCTGATTCCGGATGAGGTTTGATAACGTGAGTCTGCGTGAGTCTACCCGACATGGTCTGAGGTAACGTGAGTCTACCCTTATCACTCTTTGATTCTTGAGATAAGTCCTAACTTAAGCATCAGAGGGTCTAAGCATGGTACCACACCATGCTCTAACGTGTTTTGCAGGTTCACAAGAATCCAAGCTAGAGGGAGACAAAATCTGCTCTCACAGTGTGTGCTTATATAAAATGTCGACCTAATCTGGAAATAAAAAATCTGTGGAAGGGCCCAAGACTTTGACCCCAATGCCTACTGTGCATGCTCCTAATGTACATGTCTTAGTCTCCTATGGAAAGAAACCTGGCAAGGTTCCTGATTGAGGATGTTTCTTTGTTTAAGGAAAGTGAAACTGATAATGAGGAAGTTGATGAGCAAGCAACTGCTGCTATGAATGCATTGCATAGTTTTGACTATCTGTGCAAGGGCTATATCATGAATGACTTGTGTTTCTACCAAAATTCAGAGCGAACTTTAGGCAGAAGGGAAATAGATAGTAGGGGTGGATCGCTTCTGAATTCTCTGGTGGTAATCCTCGAGTGATCCGCTTATCTACCAAATGAATAATAAGCATCAGAAAGTTGAGACGAGGTTGGCCCGCCTTTAATGCTCTGATTCATAAGTCAGTATTGTGATGACAAAAAGCATAAGTGAATAGTGGTTCAGAGATGAGATACATTTATCTTAGATTAGACACCTTCCTATTATGGGTAGTTGAAGTTGACAATACCTTGTTGTCCTATGGAAAGAAACCTGACAAGGTTCCTGATTGAGGATGTTTCTTTATTCAAGGAAAGTGAAACTGATAATGAGCGAGTTGATGGGCAAGCAATTGCTGCTATGAATGCATTGCATAGTTTTGACTATTTATGTAAGGGCTACATCATGAATGGCTTGTGTTTCTACCAAAATTCGGAGTGAACTTTAGGCAGAAGGGAAATAGATGTTAGGTGTGGATCACTTCTGAGTGCTGGGGTGGTAATCCTCAAGCGCTCCGCTTATCTACAAAATGAATAATAAGCGTCAGAAAGTTGAGACGAGGTAAGCGAGCGCTCGGGTGGTAATCCTCGAGCACTCGGCTTATCTACAAAATGAATAATAAGCATCAGAAAGTTGAGATGAGGTTGGCCCGTCTTCAATGCTCTGATTCTTAAGTCATTATTTTTGATGACAGAAAGCGTAAGTGAACAGTGGTTCAGAGATGAGATACCTTTATCTTGGAGTAGATACCTTCCTGTTATGGGTAGTTGAATTTGACAATACCTTGTTGTCCACGATATAGGACTGATGATGCAAGCATTCCTCTTTTGTGTAAAGAAGGAGCATTCCTGACTTTTGGCAGTTTTGTCCTATACGCGGGCTGAGTGACGCGTGCAATACCCTGTGTGGCTGGGCGCGTCTGGTGCACATCCGTGTATAGTTTTACCAGCGTTGCCCTTGGCTGTTAGTTTGCATAACTATTTTGACTATTTTGGCTATTTTGAGTACTAAGTAAGGCATGTGTTTTGGGGTTAACACATGGCGTACTAACAAGTCCCCCAAGTCCTTAAATCAAGGGTATTGAACTTGATTTAGGAGTTGAATGAACCAAAATCTATAAAGTGTTCTTACTTAGCACCTAATGGCTGGGACAGTGCAATGTACCCCACCCGTAGTCTCTTCAATTCCACGATCGAGGGCAATCCCTTGACTTGTGTTCATCCATCGCCCAACCCTTTGGATGATTACCCGTCACGGGGGTGGACGGGAATGAGGGATGACCATTCATTCAGAGCCAATTAAGTCAGAAGGATTTTGGAAGTGTTCGAGTGTAAATGTGCTTACACGAATGAACGACGTGTGCCATAGAAGTATGTGTTTGGGCTGTATGAGGCCACCTGAATGGAAATGATCGAGCGAAGGAATTTTTGGGCCCGAGAAGAGTTTAATTTCCCAGGTAGCCAATGTCATTAGGTAAAGCTTTTGCGTTAGGAGAAGCTTCTAGGAAGATCAGTCGCTAAGGAGGTCTGTATTTTGGATGGCATGCGCGAAGCAACGCGCGTCCTGGCCCTTGGGGCCTCCTAACGGTCGACAAGGCTAAGGATTTTTTGGGCCCGAAGGGAATTTGAGTCCCCAGGTAGCCAATGCCACTAGGTCGAGGGTCGTGTTAGGGGACATCGCGTTCAGGGTGATCGGCCGCTAAGGGAGTTCATATTGGTATTTGTTTGACATCCACTGGCCATCGAGCTCGGGCACTGGGCTAAGTGAATGGAGAGTAATTCATAGGCATGTCGTACCTTTGCCTTTATGCAATGAATAGGCATACAAGGACGTTCATTGCCCAAGAGTCGTTCGAGCGGCGTAGGTAGGTGGGTGAGCGTGGGATCACATCTTGCACATGCGCAAACGTGAGGGTGAGGTGTAAAAGCAATTGTTGAATGGGGCCTCTGCATGCGTGATATCTGCTGGTCATCACTGGTTTTGAGAGGTCAAAGTTTAGGTGCAGAGCATGAGCCGTAATGACACCATTACTGCGGTTCGTGAAAAGATTTTTCTGTTTCAAATTTGACATGATGTGGGATTAGTATTGCAAATCAATGGTGGGTGAGGTGAATGCATGGATGGCCAGGATGGGGGAGGGTTTCCCATTTCTCAATTATAAATAACCTCTTTCACCTTGGTCGTAAGACCATTTGGTGCCTTGCGAGATTTTTTTTGCATTCTTGAGAGCTTTTGACTGCATTTAGAGCGAGCGACTTACAATGAGTTGAGATAATTTATAGCGTCCAAGTTTCTTCAAATCCTCGTTGTCGTTTAAAGGTGAGGTCTTTGTTCTTTGGCTTGACTTTTGTTGTGTTGCTTTGTTGATAACTGTTTTCGTTTGCTTATATCTTTTGGCTTTTCTGGGTTGTTATGCTTGATAGATATGTACGTCTAGTGTTTTGATGGGCTCCTGGGTTCTTTGTGTACGCACTTGTAGATTTACATAGTTGTTTTGATGTGGTGTGTTATTGATGTTGAGCATTAAGAAGTTGTAAATGTGTCGAGCGGTGTTTCCCTTGCTAGGACAGAATGATTATTATTTCTGGGCGAGTTGGGCGGATTGAGTGGGTGTTTTGATTGGTTCGTACTACTCAGCACGCTCTGGTCTTGATATGTATGTTTTGTTTGAAAAGCCTTCCATGTTGAGATCATGAATCCGTCATCGCCTATTGATATTACGAGTGACGAATCGTATAGGATTGTAGATGGTAGATGAAGGCATTCGAGAAAATACGTGTCATCAAATTAGTTGGGCCGAGAGATAGGCATGACACTGAGTTCATGTAGTTTGTGTCAGACAACCTTGAGTTCATCGTTGAGTGACGTGTTTAGTCCTCGCTCGATTGGTGTTTATTACCCTGCTGATGTTCCGCCCCTCTTATTGACTGCAACACGAGAAATGGCATTGTCTAGTGGTAGCAGGGTTGGTACATAAGCAGAGGATGTGTTGAGGCAATATAGTGGGGCGTCTATGTCTGTGGCGCCTAAGCGGATATAGAGAAGAGAAGAACTTCTCCCGGTTATCAAAAGTGGTGTTGTGCTAAGGGTCTTCCCCAATGGGGATTGTGAGTGCTTCTATGAGAAATACGAGATACCTCGTTTTGTTATTCTGAGGCAGTTGGGCCCTGGTGAGATGTTCATTGACCTGCCCGAGGGTTTCGCATGTGTATACGAATGGCAGATTACGAACGGGATAAACTTGTCATTGCATCCTTTCTCCTAGTATGCCTTGTCTTAATTTAATGTGTCTATAGGTCAGTGCGGGCCTGTTATGACGAGGGTGTTGACGTTGATATACAACGTGTTCAAGCTATCGTATCTATGGTGCCCTATGATGGCTGATGTTACCCATTTTTGCAAGACCACCTACTCCAAGAATGAGTACCACGATGGGACGGTGACCTTGTCCCGAAAAGAAAACAAGAGATGGTGGTTTCAAAAAATGCAGCCTTCGGTGGGCGTCTGGCAACAGAAGGCATTCTTGGTTGGCAGTGATTGGGAGTTTGGTGATCGCCAAGATGTTGAGGAATTTCCCGGAGTCTCAACGGTGTTCCGATAGCTAGGTTGTTTTTAGGGTGATCGACATGCTTTGATTTTCTTATGCTTATGTGCTTTAAATTTGTGCATGTTTCATGTTGGTCTTGTGTGTAGGCTGACATTATTGTCTTGTAGTGTGTTTTGCAGTTAGGTATCACTTTCCCCCGTGCGTCATTCGAAACATAGCGTCATCGCCTGCAACGAGTCCTTTTCTACTAGGACCGTTCGAACGCCTACATGAATTTTACTGGGCGCCACTGCATCTGAATATTCTTGATCGTACGGGAATATTCCATCGTCCTAGTGTATGTTTCGATTTGTAGGTACTTGTTTTTGTTTTAGTTTATAATAGGTGGTGATCTAATCAGAATGGGCTGCTCTCCTTTCTTTGTATCCAAAGTTACTGCCAACAGAGAGCACGCGATGAAAAAGGCTAAGCTTGCAAGGTTGATTAACCACCTGTTCACCTAAGCTACCAACACCGCTCACTTAGAGCAGGGACCAGATGGCAATTTGGTTAGGGGGAAGAGGAACGTCAAGTGCCTCACCTATCAGAAGATGAAGTATATGATCGAGAGGTCGATCAAGCACACGAGGAGGGGAAAAGGGTTGAAGGAGCTGACTAGCCAAAAGCTTCTCAGGGTTTTGCCAAAAATGAGCGCCCTCTCTTGGCTCGTGAGGCAGAGAAAGAGAAGAAGAGAAAAGCAGGGTGGCAACCAGGCGTACGCCTATCCAAAAAGTCGATCTCTTAGACTAAGTGGTGGGTTGAACAAATATTTACTTCTGCTGAGCCCGTGCTCTGACTTCAAAAACCTACGGAGGTTGTTGCTGCTACTGCCTCTGTTGACCTGGGGAGTAGCGGCGTGGAGGCCGAGATGGTGGCTCCTCTTTGAGGGCTTTTGTTAGCCTCGAGCCAAGGAAGCTTTTCTAAGTGGTCTTGAGGGTTGCCGTGGCCGGAGGAGAGAGATCCGTTGAATTGAAATTCCGGTAAGGGTTTGGAACTTTGAGTTGATTTTTGGAGGTTTTCCGGTCAAAATTGGCCTTAACTTATAACTGGAAAGTTGTTGGAATCGTCGAGATCTTTGAAACATGTGTAGCACAAAATTTTCTGGGCAGGTTAGATTTTCCGGTAGCCGGAGGCAGCGGCAGCAACTTTTTGCCCGGCGTGGTTTTCGACGAGTTATATGTCATTTCACTCGAAATCGCGCCCCGATCGTAATGGGGAGGTTTGTTTTTCGAATTGAGCGTCCGAAAGTACAGCGAGGTATTGAGGTGTGATTTTCGGATTTTCGACAGTTTGTCGTAATCGGATTGTGTGTTTCTGAGAACGGTGGTTTCTCGTGATTTGATTTGAATTGTCGAGTTATGATTTTGAGAAATGGATTTTTTGATTATTCAGGGGTTCGTGATCGTTCGTTTGGCGAGGGACTTTCCGCTGGATCACGGGTTAACGAGAACTGTGTTACGCTAGTCTGTGAGTGGACAATTTCTTTTCACGGAATCCTTGCGAGTCTTTTATAAGATTTACGAACTTGAGCATGCATATTGAGATTACGGATTACATGAGCATGTGTTTTATGATTATACATAAACGGATATACGTATACGAATATATATACACTTATATGCTGTTTCATGCATTTGCATCGAAATGTTTATGATTTGGTTTACACAGAGTACAGTCGTTATATGTTGTTGTATCGATACACTCGCATCCCGGCTGATCCCCGAGGATGTGTACCGGGGGAGGCTGTGACTCCTGACCCGAGGCCTTTACCGGGGGGAGGCAGACCTCTGACCTGAGGCCTTTCTGGCTAGAATTGCGTGGAAGTTTGGGACTCCGTGATTCTGACTGTACTAGCACGGATGTGTCCATGAGTGACCCCGTGAGATTTTTACTTACATGCTCAGTACGCTGGAGGAGTATGATTTTACCTCGTGTACTTTGTTATTTTATTTACCTGGACTCGCATATGTTATTTTAAACATATATATCAACTGGTGAAAGACATTTATTTTCGTCCACTCACTCTAACAGTTTTCATGTCTTTCCCCTGGGCTCTTCGGTTTCCGTGCCCAGTTTGCAGTTCGGATTCTGGTGTCGCACGTCGTGGTCGGAGGCATAGTGCTCGAGCTACCTTGTTTCTTCCAGTAGGTTTATTGTTCTACCTACTGTGGTATACTTATATGATTATACATTAGAGGTCGCTCTGAGTATTCTGTTGTATATATTATACGATTTTACACCGGATTTCAGTAAAGTATAGATATATTTATTGTTTTACTTTACTGATGATATATTGAGAAATCCGGATGGGATTGGTGCCCACGGTTTGATTTTTGTGGCATAGGATGAAGTGTATTTTCCGCGTGCAGGTAATGGTAATTCTACGTTAGTAACGAAACTCTGCCAAAATTTCTACGATTTTTGTTGGTTCGTGTTTTCGAAGAGGTTTGATTCCGGTTTAGGCAACTAAACCGGGGTTGGGTCCTTTCACATACTCTATTGATGTGACTATGGAATGTGAACGTTTGAAGGGCTTTTGTGTTGCATGTGGCGCCTTCAAGCATGGTGCTTCAAGTTTTTCGATGACCTCTATAGCTTCGTCTCCTTTACCACCCAAAACAACTGCGACGCCTGTTACCCGACAGGTACTGGACAAGCTGGTTAATGCTTCGGGCTCTCAGTGGGAAATGGGCCGATGCTTGGAACGCCCCTGCATGTCTTTGGTATTTCGAGGGTGGTTTTTCTAACAAGGATGCTATTTTGTAAGTGGCTACTCAAGACTTTTTGACATCCGCAGTGGTCTTTGAAGTTCCACATTCTCATTTCAATGTTTCTCCAGCACTTATGGTGTCTGCTCTAGGTGTTACTATCATGTCTGTGAAGGATGTGGGGCTAGGTGGAAGTTCCATAATCTCATTTCATGCTTCTGGCCCGTAGATGATGGCGACTGACCAGGAGAGTTTAGTGACATCTCATGGTAATGTGTGACGCCCAAAAAATAGGAGAGATGGATCCAGAGTTGGCCCTAAAGTGGGTGGTACGAAGAAGGTGTCACCGAAGAAGTCTACAATCCTTTTCCCAACTGATTTAGATGTTAAGGCACTGTGCTGCAGTGCGGAGCAATAGCGGGGGCTCCTAGCTAATTAAGGAGTGACACCCTTAAGTTTGATTGTTACTTATGCTACTTCGGTTTATTAGTCTAGGGCATTTGTGTCATATAGTTATACCAAGTGTAGTGGTACCATAGAATTTCTCTCTTTAGTGTGTCGAGTAATCCAGTGAAATTTTGTATTTCTACCGACTTTGTTCATATAATGGATAAATTCCCGCCCCCCTCAAAATATATATATGTATATAGTTTTCATCAAGTGCGAAGCTTTGCACTGAAATTTCGGTGTGAAGTTGCATTTTACACTAAAGTGATAATGTAATTTGATCATTGAAGTCAATCAACTTTTAGATACCCTTGTAAGGATCGAAAATGCAAAATTTCACCCCAATCGGACATGTTTTAGCCATTTGATCGTGTCATTGTTTAACAATGCACACAAATTGTCTGATTTAGCTCAAAACTTGAATGTGGTGATCAAATGGCTAAACAATCTTCAATTGGGCTGAAAATTTGCATGTTCGATCCTTGCATGGGTATCTAAAACATAATTGACTTCAATAATCGAATTACATTTTTTATTTTGTATAATATGCAACTTCACACCGAGGTTTCAGTGTGAAACTTCGCACTTAATGAAAACTATATATATATATATATATCCCACAAAGTGAATGACTTTCCACGTCGGTGACTTGGTCTACGTCATGATCAATGGTGCCATCCATAAGGGAGGGTAATAGGTTTACATTTGCTTGGCTTTATGGTTAATGACCTCAAGGGAAGGTACTAGGTTTACATTAGCTTGGCTTTGTTTGCTATCCGAATTAGTTGGAGTTCTCTTTAGTTTGTCATCTGATAAATTAATTAATTTTAAGATATTTTATTTGCGACACTGGAACTGCGTTAGTAATTAATTAATGTGTTTCGATACATGTGTTGCTTGAAGTACAATTATGTTTGGATTTGGAAAAACAAAAAGAAAAGAAAAGTATCTTAGACAATGAACATATATTATTTCGTCGTCTAAGGTTCACTTAGACGACAACATAACATTTGTTCGTCGTCTAAGTGGCACTACTTAGACGACGAACATATGTTCGTTGTAACAAAACTACTTAAATGATGACGATAGATATATCTCATCGTCTAGGTCAACCCTAAATCCTAAAACTCTTAGACGACAAACAACGAAAATGGCCACTATCGTCGTCCAAGTAGGTTTTCATAATCTAACCTCCACGAGCAACACTATATTGTTGGAATTAGGTGTTGACAGTTTGAAAATCGAAGTTACGAAGATTCATAAATTAATCAACTTTGCCGTTTCGGTCAAATATTTAATTAATTAATTTTGGTTTGATGCATAGTTGACTACACCGATCAAACCTTTAACGAACTTCGTATTGAATGTAAATTCATCTACTTACATGTTACATGGTGATGAATATATCTAACAGTTGTTTTGTCCAAATTCAATTTCGTTAATATAAATATAGAGCAGAGACTATCATGCAAACACATAAATTATTCAAAATTAGTACGTAGATGGTTAACGAGTATTAACTCATCAATCTAGTTTTTAAGTAAAATTTTAATTAATTTAAATGTAATTGATATATAAAGTTTGACGTATTACAAAATGTCCGTCACGTCAGAAACGGTTTTATGATTATTAATATTTACGATCGTTTTCGTCTTTTAAACTCTTATCAATATTCACAAAACTGTAATCGAATACCAAACTCTATCGACCGAATTGGTGTCTATTTTTTTATAAACTATTATATAAACGTAATGATTACATTTGACGGCTAATTTCTTCCTATTTTTAAGCAGGTAGCCAAAATGTAATTTTAATTTATCTCAAAAAAAATATTAAATAAAATATCAGTTAGACGACAAAACTAAATGGTTTCGTCATCTAGGTGATTTCTTAGACGATGAAATCATGTAGTTTCGTTGTCTAACCCCAAAATTTTGGCGGTTCAATTTTTTGTGCCAATTTTTTGGGGACATTTTTAAAATCGGCTTAGACGACGAAGATTGTTTAATTCATTGCCTATGTCGATCGATATATCCCAAAATTGGAAACAGATCGATGTTCTTATTTCTCTCGATCCTCTCTCTCTCTCGCCCCTAATTCCTATCGCCCCAAAATTCACGCCGCCGGACACCTTTCCTCTCACCGGATTTTCTTGCACCACCGCCGCCCACAACTCTCTCTCTCCTCTCGTCGGAAACCACCGTGCCCTCTCTCTCTCCCCGTGTGCTGTCTCTCTCTCCCTTCGCCGTCGCCTCCACCGCCCCATGGGTCTACCATGCTATCCCCTCCACCACCCCCATTGGTATCTCTCCAATCCACCCATATATATATATATATATATTTCTGTATATATAAATATAAATGGATTAATTTATATATATAATTGTATATATGGGTGTGGAAATTGTATGTATATTGGATAATTTTTTTATCTAAATTTGGTGAATATTGGATATGGATTCATTTTTATAAAAGTTTGGTGAATATTTAATATTGGATGTGGATATTGGATATATATTGTATATATGTGGATATTAGATTTGGATATATATATATATATATTGTATATATATTGGTGAAATTAGATATGAAAATGGGTGAAATTGTATATATGTATTGATGTGGTTTTATATATGTATATATTAAATTGGATAAATTTGGTGATGATATATGTATATGAATAAAATTGGATAAATATGGTGATACATATATATGAATTTGCGAAATGACATAATTTGGATGAATTTGTAAATTATGATGTCGATGAATATCATATTGTTAATATTCAATTTTTTCTAACTTAATCAAGATGTCTGGAGGTAGGAAGAGTCGCACGCAAGCAGAGAATGATGTCGAATTCCAATCAATTGCACGAAAAATAGGTTAGGGGAAAGCCTCAGAGGAGACTGTTATGACTCATCTGAATCCTTCAGCTTCGGCGGCAGGCCCAATCCTGAATGCTCCAAATGAGGCAGGGACAGCCTATACAGGCGACCCAAATGTCACCACTAGAGTGCCCAATGCAAGACCAGGAGCCAACCATCAGACCCGGTCCGTAAATGAACTCTGGGACTTGGGAAGGGCGCCAAAAGTGAGCGCATAGTCAAGTTAATGGGGAAGAAGATCGAGGTGTCGTTCAACAAATTCACCTGAGGCCCTTCCTTCTCGCAATTGGGCAGTCTATGCTCACATAACATCATCTCAATCATACAGAACAACATCAGTATGGTTTCCCCTTCGTGCAACAAGTTGCCCGAATCCAAAAAAGTTCAAGGTGTACCGTGAACTCTAGGTAATACTATTTAATTTTATTTAATTTCATAATTAATTACAAAGCATAAAGGCATAATGTCTAGGATTTTAATTAATTTATTTATTTTCCAAGGTACATTTTGACGGCGAAGGCAAACCGGAGATGTCAAAGCACATCGATGACACGGCTACCCGCATTTTCAAAGATTGGAAGTACGACCTTCATAAGTACTACCAGCAACATGGTGCCTCGCCTACCCCACTAGAGCTATGCATAATACAAACACAAAATTGAGGTTGTTTTCGGGTCTCTTGATTTTTGTTGTTGTTTTGTTTCATACTGCATGGTAAAAGAAGGGAAAAAAAGATTTTAAGATTTTATTGCATAAGTTACTGCAATGATTCAATAAAATTCAAGGATAGCTGACTGTGTATCTGTCTCCATAACTGTTTGAGAATTTGTTTGGACTTGGATTATGATTCAATCATTTCATACACACATTCATCCAAGATCATTGCAACGAAAAACATAAAATGAAGAACAAAAGAAAAACAAACATAAACTTCATTAATTAATAGGATATTGATTCAATTACAAAAATCAAAACACACAACAACTAATAACGAAATGGGAACAAAATCTTATGCTTCACATCTTGGCTTTCTTCCTGCATCTCCCTCCAAAACCTAGTAGAAGACGAGATGCAATGCCCATAAGAAAATCAAGCATCTGGTCCTGTTGAGCAAGATCATCCTTGATCGTCTCCACTCGACACTTTATAAGACCCATTTTCTTCACAAAAGGTTGAAGAGGGCCATCAGGAACAACACCTACACAAAGTCGAGCAACACGAGGAGGAGGAGGGCCTGATACAGAGTCTTCAGAGGAGGAGGAGGAGGAGGAAGAGGAGGAGGATTTGGACTTTGATGCATCAAAGTCTTCATCAGTTGAATGGCCAGAAGTAACTGAATGATACGGGTTCTTCTTTCTTGGTGTCATAGTTTTTTCTATTGATAAAAGAGAATCAGAGAGAAGAAGAAGACTCGATCAGAAAGAGTTGATAATGACATACAAACACGTTATGGATAACTTGGAAAATCCGTCCTATTTATAGAGAACGAACCACTATGTCTTTTGTGAATGAAGCGGTTTATTCCCACATCTTTTCAGTTTTTTTTCTCTGACAAGACACTTCATATATATATATCTTCTTTTTTATGACAAAACTCTTGCTCTCTCATTGTTTCTCCCAAAAAGCGTGCATAACGACACTGAAAAATATTAAGAGACCTTAATACGCAACACTTCATCCAAGAAGAAGAGACACAACTACTCCACTACTCCACCAACACAACCTTTCACGTTCTATAAATAAAAACGCACTGATCATAACTCATTCACAAAAACATAAATATTTATCATCAACCCTCAACCCTCCTTTCCTTTTGTTCAATAGAAGAAATGGCCAACCCCTCCAAGAATGATAGGTCCAAGAAATCCAAGAAGGAACCAGAGGACTCCGTTGAGGAGATGATCGAAGAAATGGTGAGGGAAGGCAAGGAAAAAAGACGCCACCACCATCGCACTCAAGAAGAAATTTCTACACCTCCAACTGTCCTGCAACAGTTATCCAATTGGATGACTGACCTTGAGGATGGCCTTAAGGATCTCAAGGGAAAGCAAAAACTCATCAAGAAGAATGATAAGACAATCCTTCAACTTCTTCGTCAAATTTTCGAGATGCTGCCTCCCCCACACCACCAGGATTTGATGGAGCAAGCTGCAACAAGAAAAGGAAGCTTTGAAGATAAAGAATTGTAGTTTATTATGTACTTTTTATAATTTCTACTATTGTATTTCTATATTATCAATGAATCAGTTTTAATTTAGAGAATGAATGGTGTTGTTTAAAGAAGGGAATGAATCTATATTATTATGTCATTTTCAAAGCCTATCTGCTCAAGTATCTGTGAGAGTATCTGTTCTTGTACTTGTCATTCAAAATGAACAGGCGCGATAGAAAATGACATGCCGTGTTATGAATAAAAATGGGTATCTGTCTAATTCGCTTCCTAAGTAGTTGTCTAAGTATCTATCTTGAAAAACATAAGTGTCTATGTATCTATCTTGAAAAACATACATCATGAGTTCGTTGAAGGGACAATCAACTCCACTGGATCAATACATCAAACAAATGAAAAGCATGACCATCAATCAAAAAACATGATTACAAAAAGAAAGTTCTAGCACTCCAAACAAGAACAACACTTGAAACCATATTTGATGGTGACCTTCCTATCATACACAACGAAAATGAAACAAAACTAGAAACTAAAAAACAAGCCGAGACAAACATAATCAACATAACACCCAAAACAGTTAGAGTAACTAATCTTCCGACTTCTTTTCCAATTTCTTAATCCTTTTAGTGACCCTATCAATCTTCATTGTGGCTTCGTCAATCTTCATTGTGCCCTCGTCAATCCTCTAGATAACTATTTCCATCATCGCCAGCAATTTGATGTTTGAAAATCAATTTTCTTCAATTCCATTCCTCGCCCATTTGATATGGTCATCAATTGGATTTGTTGATGAACCAGCATTGATACGCTGAGACGGAACAGTAGTTGAGGATGAAGCTCCTCTGTTAAGCCCAGAGGATCTGCTAGTAGTGGGAGCCATGATTTTTCGAAGAGCAGTTGTTTTAGGGTTTTTATTGAGTCTTAAACATGTTCGTAACTGCCAAAATTGCTATGTAAGTATCTATCTTTAAGGATAAGACACGTGTGGAAACACACGTGCGTTTTGATCATCGTAAATCACGACAGAAAACTACAAGTCGTTTTATGAACAACAATTGGTATCTGTCTAATTTGTTGTATAAGTAGCTGTCTAAGTATCTGTTTTTAAGTTTGGTTTATGACTGCTGGGTTTCAATCAAGTATACAAAAAGATTTGAGTAGGTTTTATCTTGTATAATGGATCAGAGAGTGCAAATCAAACACTTTAGTTCTCTGATTCAAACATTCAAGAGAAAACACGGAAGACGTATTACGCAGACAAATATCCAAACAGATATTAAAGCAGATACTCATGCAGAAACGCAAAAATGGATCAATATTAATTGACAAAATTCCATTACAAAGTTCTTCTCCATACTAAAACAAAGTACAAAGGGATCAAGGTATCAACAAGGTCATTACAAAATGGTCTTACTCCTAAAACAACCATAACTAACCATAAAAAAATGGACGTTTTGGAGTAGATAAAATGGATCACAAATCTCTAAAACACTGAAACCTAACTAAAAAGGACCCAACAGCTACAACCCATCGGTCTTCATTCCCATCCTTGAGCTTGAGCACAATATTGGTAAGCTCCTCAACCTTGTGCTCCACATCCTCCACGATCGCCAGACCCTCTTCAACCTTCCCAGCTATCACATCGATCTGCTCCATCTTCCTGGCCAACCCATCAACTCTCCATGCAAGACCACAAAGCTCTTGTAGACATACTTCAAAGTTGACTTGCATAATATATCTCGAGTGCTAAAACTCTTCAGACATAGTGGAGGATGCCCGTGGCTGAGATGGCAGTAACTCTTCCACTGGGAAATGGGTTGAGGATGAAGGGTCTGAGCGAGACATTTATTTTGGGTTTTGATTTGTGGTTTGTGGAGAGAGAGTGAATTTTCTAGGAGAGAAATTGTGATTTTGTTTAGGGTTAGGGTTTTCAGAGAAATGTGTTGAGAGAAAGTGACGATGAGGTTTGTGGCTTTTTATAGAGGCACCGAGAAGACGGTTCTAGAGAAGAAGATACGTGTGGTGACACACGTGCGTTCTGATCATCGTAAATCACGACAGAAAAAATGAGATGTCATTTATAAACCACCATGGGTATCTTTTCATATAACTGTCTGAGTATCTAGCTAAGTATATGTCTTTAAGGTTGGTTGGTTTATGAATTACTGTGTTTCTATACCGAGTATACACAAAGATTTGAGTTGGTTCTGTGTTATAAATTGGACCAGAGTGTGCTAAAACAAACATTTCATTTCAAAAAGGCTTTATATATTGAATCTCTCTTTCAGTAAAACTCAAGAACAACATAGATAGTATTACACAGACAAATACTCAAAAGAGATAGTCATATAATTACATAATGATCACTGCAAACAAAAAACATACACTTGTTCATGAACTCATTCATTCCTTGAATACGACACGTGAGGGAGAAACATGTGTGTTAGAGACAGAAACTAAAAACAGATACCCTAAAAGATAAATAAACAGATATCCAAACAGATACTCAAGATAGGTACTCAGTCAGATAGTAATATGATCATATTCATAATGCTCATAGGCTTTATGGATTGATTCACTCATTCAACATTTCCAGAAGAAAATAAAAATAAAGTTTCAGAGACAGATACCGAAACAAATACTCAAACATGTACTCAAACAGATACTCAAAAGAGAGAGTCATATGATTACATTCATACTACTCTGATTAGTACATTCAAAAAGATAGTCATATGATTACAAACTAACAAGAATGTCCATAGAAAATAATCACTACAACAAAAATATACACACTGATTACTATCCTACTCTTACACATCATCTGATTCTTTCCTTAAACTTCCATCTTTCTTTTTTGAAACCCATGATAGCTCATGATCTATAAACGATTCCAACATTTTGGCCTTAAACAGAGCAACTTCATCAGTATTCAGGTTTTGCTTTATTTCCTTGCCAAGAGCTATACTGTACATGACATAACAAACAACAGTTTCGCAATCAAGACCAGAAGGTTGTTGAGGACTGTTGCTGACGGAGTACACGGGAATTTTGCCAAAATCAATCTCTTGATCTTTGATCCATTGAATGTTTTTTCGTTCCTTCTCTACTAAACCAATTTCTCTCATCTTCAGTACCTTGTCTGTGCTATTGTCATCTGCCAACATTCGAGCATTCCGTGATAATATATCATCACTTACATCCCTCACAGAATCCATCCA
This sequence comes from Geum urbanum, assembly GCA_946800695.1. NCBI lineage: Eukaryota > Viridiplantae > Streptophyta > Magnoliopsida > Rosales > Rosaceae > Geum > Geum urbanum. Next base: position 23,231,062 of record OX327009.1, on the reverse strand, counting down.
CATAGACACCGAACAAACCTGAATCAACCCATCTGTAACCTGTAACCTGAATCAACTCATCTGTAACCTGAATCAACCCACCTGTAACCTGTAACCTGAATAAACATTACCATTTTTAGTGCCTCCCGAAAGTGCGCGTTGTCCATTGACTTATATTTCCTTTTGAGTGAGTCGTAATGATACCAGCATGGAACACTTTTATCAAAGGCCAGAAGGTGGAAATGTTTATGGGAAAGGATCGGGAACATCAGCTCGCCATTGATTCCCAAGACCTTGAACAACCTCTCAAAAAGACGTTGATGCATCATCTTCACTTTCAGAGTAGACACAGAAACCCGTCAAAAGTAGCACACAAAAAATTACACATAAAGCTAAAAAAAAGACACTCTGGAGACACACACAAATTAACAACACACAGAGGCTAAAAAAATAACATAATGATTACATGAGCCAATGTGTGGAACACATAGGGACTTTGATCTCCCAAATCATCCGTAAATTCACTAAGAATATTGGAGTAGCAATCCAAGACAGAGTTCAGAATCTCTTGGCCATCAATAATACACTCCAAATCATCACGATCGAAGAACTCTAAAGACTGAATACCAGTCCAAAATACACCTCTATCCAAAACAAACGGAGAGAACAATTAAAAACTGAAAATATTACTATAAACAAGCAAATACCCAAACAGATACACTGACAGATACTAGCTTTTTTTTCTCAGTTCCCGTCCAGTACATCATCAAATCAGTCTAGTATCTCTCTCCCAAATACTGGAAAACATCACGTGGATGAAACGGTACGGCATTCTTCAGCTCATCGGTCAAACTCACACATATTCTTTTCGGCTTGCCCATATTCTTCTTGTGCGATTTCACTATCGATGGTGAAGGTACTTCCAAAATTGTGAACTCTCCACTGGGAACTAGCTCCGTCACATCAACGTTTTTGCTCCTTGCTCTAGTCTGGGCCTTTTCCTTGACTTCAATATCACTCGGACGCCAGTAGATCTCCTCCCTCTTCAAGGGCTTCCGGGACTTATCATTTAAACTCTTAATATATGAGCAGAGATAAATGTTTTCCCTGTTGAGTCTTACACCAGGTCCACAAATTGGCTTGTGAATCAAATCCGTGTGAGGGACTAACAGAAGAGAAGCAGGAGCAGGAGTCACCAGGCTTTCAACCACCTCTGGAGAAACAACTGTAGGATGAGGAGGGGTAATCCCTATACTGAAAGATGGTGCATAACTCTTCTTCATTTGCAAAAAATTCCCTAACAGAGATACAATAATAAGAAGAAAAAAATTCACTTCAATGAAAAGCTACAAAAGATACAAAAAAAGACAGATTACACTACATGTCTAGAACAAAAATATTCAAAAAACAGATACCCAATAAGATACCCAAACAGATACCCAGAAAAAATACACAAACAGATAAAAAGATACTAAGATAGATACTAAGACAGATACTCATACAGATACCCATAAAAAAGTAAGGGTCTGTTACTTAAAATGAAATGACTGAGATCTATTGTTTTCAAATGTCAGAATCTGTACCATGTAGTGATTTTTTAAATGTAGCAACATCCTTCGTCAACTTCTTATTCTGTTCAACAAGCGACTGATTGAAGATCTCAAGTGTCTGATTTGCATCTTCAGCTTGTTTCTTTTCCTCCTCAAGAACCTCCTTTTGACATTGCAAAGCATCCAGTCTCCTTCGAAGCTCCTTATTTGCTGCTTGAGACGATTGAAGTGGTTCAACATCATCTTCAACTTACTTCTGCAATTTGCTATTTTCTTCAGCATAAATCTGTATTTTCCCCTGAATAGCAAGTTGAACTTGTGCTTCATCGAGTTGCTTCTTCAACAACAAAATCTCTCCATCAACAGCTTCAGCTGCTTCAGCTTTAGTAATGCCATCTTCAACTTGCTTCTTCAATTTAGTATTTTCTTTAGAAGCACTTTGTATCTTCCCTTGAGCTTCCTTCAGTTAAAGTTCTGCTTCACCGAGCTTCTTTTTCAACTCCATAACCTATAATGCAACATTTCTTGCACGAGATTCACTAGCATTCTTTGCCTGTCTTAATCTGTTCTCAAGCACGGATTTCTCCTTGAGGGATGCTGCAAGTTTGGTCTCAACATCCAATAATTTCTTCTCAGCATCCAGCTGTTTCTCTGCCATTGTTACTGCTATCATATCCGTATTATCATTAGTATTTGTTAATTGATTCTTAAGAGAATCAATCTCCTTCAACAAAGACAATTTCTCCCTCCCCATAGAATCCTCAGTAGTTGCTAGTCACTTCTTAAGAGACTTAATCTCCAGGTCCTTCTTTTCATTTTCAAAATCATGGTATTCCTTATCATTCTTAAGAGAATTCAATTTTTTGTTCAAAAATTTAATGACAACCAAAAGAGTTGCATTGGATTTCTGCAATTTGTGGATCTCCACATTCTTCTCCATGTTACTATCTTGTAAATTGGAGCCAAATTCTTCACTTTTCTTCAACTATAAATCCTTCTCCTTAATAGTTTCTTGCAACTTCTCAGCAAGCTCTTGACTATATTTCAACTCAACATCCTTGGGAAGCAACTCGGATTTAAAATTGGCATAGTCATCGTTGGCCATATCATTAATACTTGACAGGACAGGAACTATAAGACTATCAACTTTAGTTTTCTTACTTTCCAGGAAACGAACTAAAACACCATCAACTTTAGTTTTCTTAGTCCTTGAATTCAAAAAATAATTGGCTTATGAAAAAAGAGATCCAGACAGATACTTAGACAAAATAACCTGAGAGCTAGACATATAGATACACAAACAGATATCCAAACAACTATTTATCAATAAGACAACTATTAACAACAACAACAAACAACAAAAGTTAGATACGCACTCTCAACATTTCCAAGCTTCTGATGTTTCGAAAATGATCCAAAATTTCACGGAGACTGTACTTCACCATGCCAATCTTTGAACAATCCTCGCCAGCTTCTGGTTTGGTAATGTTAAGGATTAAACAAACATAAAACTGATACAAAAAGACAATAATGAAACACAATTAAAGAACAGATACAATAGACAGAGTGCTCAGACAGAAATACAAACAATTACTTAAAGAAATTTTACCAAAATAATAATGCTGCAACCACCAACATTTATCGCATTGCTTCTATCCGACTTCTCATCCTCATCATCTTCATCATCATCATTCTCAGCCTTCTCCACCTTCAACTTCTCTGCCTTCTTCAGCTTCTTTGCTTACTCCTTCTTCATGGCTGCTTCTGGATCAAAGTTCTTTACGTAAATGTCTAATGCATTGAACAGGTTATCATAAACAACAAATGCCCAAGCTATATCATTCATTCCTTCAATACTGGACATAAGGTTTGCAAAGACAAGTGCCAAACCTCCATTGGAATTAGGCAGCAGAACGCAGGCCATCAGAAGTAAGACCAATAGATGAACACAGTCGCCAACCCTATCTTTGGCACCAAGTAAATTCTCCAACCCACTCTTAATAACAGTCTTGTTGATTATCTTGACGGTCCCAAACATGCTATACAACCAATTTGTAATCCTCACTTGGTGGTCGTTCAATGGAATTGGTTTTCCATCGGTGCTCAAACCCAACAAAGATGCGACATAATTAGGAGTGATAAAGTGAACACGCGTCGCATGGATCTGAAACACCATATTCTCCTTCCTGTATGCATCAAGCATAACTGTAATTGCATCATCCGACTTCAAGAAGTCACGACGATCAATTTCACCATCAATGAATGCATAAATTAAATCATAGAATGGCGTAACCTTCAACTTCTTCTTCACATTATCACTGATTTTATGCTGGTTATTAGCAATGAACTTCTGGAAATCAATCAAATATCACCAGAGCTGACACTTCCAAATCCATACCACCAAAGGGACAACTTCAGGCTCATTCACTACTTTCTGCCGTTGTCTAACAGGTACCTCATCATCACTATCTGTCTCTGAATCAAAATTAGAAGTTGACTCAGAAGAGTCCAATTTATTCTTGGCCTTTCCCTTGATCTCCTCCTTCTTCATACCCTTAGTCTTCATCGCCTCTTCTTCACATTATCACTGATTTTATGCTGGTTATTAGCAATGAACTTCTGGAAATCAATCAAATAACACCAGAACTGACACTTCCAAGTCCGTACCACCAAAGGGACAACTTCAGGCTAATTCACTACTTTCTGCCGTTGTCTAACGGGTACCTCATCATCACTATCTGTCTCTGAATCAAAATCAGAAGTTGACTCAGAAGACTCCAATTTATTCTTGGCCTTTCCCTTGGTCTTCTCCTTCTTCATACCCTTAGTCTTCATCGCCTCTGCTTCACATTATCATTGATTTTATGCTGGTTATTAGCAATGAACTTCTGGAAATCAATTAAATAGTACCAGAACTGACACTTCCAAGTCCGTACCACCAAAGGGACAACTTCAGGCTCATTCACTTCTATTTGCCATTGTCTAACAGGTACCTCATCATCACTATCTGTCTCTGAATCAAAATCAGAAGTTGACTCAGAAGACTACAATTTATTCTTGGCATTTCCCTTGATCTCCTCCTTCTTCATACCCTTAGTCTTCATCGCCTCTTCTTCACATTATCACTGATTTTATGCTGGTTATTAGCAATGAACTTCTGGAAATCAATTAAATAGCACCAGAACTGACACTTCCAAGTCCGTACCACCAAAGGGACAACTTCAGGCTCATTCACTACTTTCTGCCGTTGTCTAATGGGTACCTCATCATAACTATCTGTCTCTTAATCAAAATCAGAAGTTGACTCAGAAGACTCCAATTTATTCTTGGCCTTTCCCTTGGTCTTCTCCTTCTTCATACCCTTAGTCTTCATCGCCTCTGCTTCACATTATCACTAATTTTATGCTGGTTATTAGCAATGAACTTCTGGAAATCAATCAAATAGTACCAGAACTGACACTTCCAAGTCCGTACCACCAAAGGGACAACTTCAGGCTCATTCACTTCTTTTTGCCATTGTCTAACAGGTACCTCATCATCACTATCTATCTCTGAATCAAAATCAGAAGTTGACTCAGAAGACTACAATTTATTCTTGGCATTTCCCTTAATATCCTCCTTCTTCATACCCTTAGTCTTCATCGCCTCTTCTTCACATTATCACTGATTTTATGCTGGTTATTAGCAATGAACTTCTGGAAATCAATTAAATAGCACCAGAACTGACACTTCCAAGTCCGTACCACCAAAGGGACAACTTCAGGCTCATTCACTACTTTCTGCCGTTGTCTAATGGGTACCTCATCATAACTATCTGTCTCTTAATCAAAATCAAAAGTTGACTCAGAAGACTCCAATTTATTCTTGGCCTTTCCCTTGGTCTTCTCCTTCTTCATACCCTTAGTCTTCATCGCCTCTGCTTCACATTATCACTAATTTTATGCTGGTTATTAGCAATGAACTTCTGGAAATCAATCAAATAGTACCAGAACTAACACTTCCAAGTCCGTACCACCAAAGGGACAACTTCAGGCTCATTCACTTCTTTTTGCCGTTGTCTAACAGGTACCTCATCATCACTATCTGTCTCTGAATCAAAATCAGAAGTTGACTCAAAAGACTCCAATTTATTCTTGGCCTTTCCCTTGATCTCCTCCTTCTTCTTCTTCTTCTTCTTCTTCTTCTTCTCTTCCTGCTTCATAGCTACCCTAATAATCTTGAAAAAATGATCATCGGGAGTAGCAGACTGAGATGAAGAGGAAGACACTCTTCTTCCCTTGTTCCTTTTGGCTCTTTTCGAATCCTTTTCCCTTAAACTAATCTACTCCTCCTCCTCGAAAGAAGAAAAAGAAGAGGAAGAAGAAGGCACATTAGATTCTGACGATTGAGCATACTGTTTTATTCTCTTCCTAGATAATCTAGACCTTCTTTTGACTTCACTATCTGATTCTTGGACTGCTCTATTGCGTTTTGCCATTAATCCCTATAGAATGAGTGCAAATGATCAAAACATATAGTTAGATAAAAATCAAAAACAAATATCTAAAAATAGTAAGATAAACAGATACCCAGACAGATACTTACAAAAGATGTACATAAAAATTTCTTCTACCACAAACAAAATGGTAGGAAACTAGTACAACAACAACAACAACAACAACAACATTTCAAAAATATGAAAATGATACTCAGATAGATACTTCGATATATCCAGACAAAAGGCCTTCAATCAAAAACACAACAACAACTACTACTACAACAAACAAATAGCATTCCGAACACATTACATAAAACCTATTACAAAAATCATGAAAAAAAAAGTGAAAAATTACCGAAAATATACTGAAAGCCACGGAAAAGGAACATGCAAACAACAACATTTCAATACTTCATAAACGAACAACGGAAAAAGGAACATGTAATCTGGTTAGAACAGACAAAAAATCAAAAACCCAGGGTTTTCAAAATAGAGATTCTTACGAAGAACACAAGACGACGAACTAAACGGAGATGACGACAGAAACGAAAATGGGCGACGATGAACTAAACAGCTAAATTCGAACACGGCGATGGCGAGAAAAAACAAGACGGGAGTGGTTTTAAAAAGCACAAGAGATAGATGGAGAGAGAGAGAGAGAGTGAAAAAGTATAGGTAGAACGCGGGAGTTAGAGAGTGGAAAATAACGTAAAAATGATGAAAACGAATGTATGTTATATACTTCAAAACAGAATGGGTTTTTTTGGGATCAAAAACATATGCTGAGTTTTTGAGGAAAGAGAAAGTCTAAAATCGGCATTACTTTCATTTCCCCTTAAAAATGAAATGGGAAATAAAATAAAATGTGATAGAAGGGTAAATTTGTATTTTCACCTCGCATTCAAATTTTTTGTTTGCCACGTCAGCAATTCAGACGACGATTGATGGAAAATATGTTCGAGGTATCACGTTGGTAAGGTTTTGAAAGTTCAGGTATGCAATTGATGCTTTACAAAGTTCAGGTATGAAAATAATAAGGCCGGTAAAGTCCAGGTATCACAGAAAAAAAAATTCCTTGATTATTATCAGGCATTGTTTGCTTCAGCGGGGTCGAATGATTAAAAGATGGCACCAGTTATCTCTTTTCTAAACCCAGTGGTGAATGAGGATATGGCTAACTCCTTACTGTCTCGAACTCTCCGATGCTAACATAAAAACAGCTACTCCCAAATCATACATAGGATACGTAACTTCATAAAGTTTCCACTGCCTGAAACCATGAGCCACCGCTCTGCTATGATGCATCAAAGCATAACCAAATCTAAATTCTGATGCATAGCTGTAAACCACGAACTCGTCACGGTTGTCAGGTAAGGTCAAAACCAGTGCAACGGTCAACTTTCCTTCAAGAGTAAGTAATTCTCCTCACACGCATCGGACCACTCGAACTTGACGCCCTTCTTCGTCAATCTGGTAAGTGGAGTGGCAATCCCAAAAAATCCTGCACAAAGCGCCGAAAGTAACCCGCCAAACCCAAGAAACTTCTGATCTTTGGTACGGTGGTAGGTCTACTCCAAATCAGCACGGCTTCTATTTGGTCAGGATCCACGCCGACTCCCTCAGCTGATAACACGTGACCCAAAACTTCACGCTAATCAACCAAAACTCACACTTGCTGGACTTCACAAACAACTGATTATCTCGCAAAGTCCGCAAAACCGCTCGCAAATGCTTCTTATGCTGGCCCACACTCCTGGAATAAATCAGGATGTCGTCGATGAACACGATCACAAACTCGTCAAGAAACCGTCTGAACACCCAGTTCATCAAGTCCATAAAAGTTGCAGGGGCATTGATCAACCCAAACAGCATGACCAAGAACTCGTGATGCCCGCACCGTGATCCGAAAGTTGTTCTGGCCACATCTGACTCTCTGATCCACAACTGATGGTATCCGGACCTGAAATCAATCTTCGAAAAGACTGAATCTCCCGTGAGCTGATCAAACAAGTCGTCAATCCGAAGTGGAGGGTACTTGCTCTCCTCTGAAGCCTGATTCAGCTTACGGTAGTCGATGCACAACCTCGTCGAACCATCCTTTATCCGCAAAAACAATATAAGAGCACCCCACGGTGATACACTGGGTCGTATAAAATCTCCTCCAGCAACTCTCGTAATTGAATCTGTAGCTTCTTTAACTCTGCTGGCGTCATACGATACGATGCCTGAGATATGGGTCTAGTGCCTGATAATAGTCCAAAGGTGAAATCGATTTCCCGCACTGGAGGGATACCCGGTAACTCCTCTGGAACACACCTGGAACCTCTGGAACCACCTCAATATCACCAATGTATGGTACAGCAGCCATAGTATCCACACATGAGCTAAGTATGCTACACAACCCATTTCCATCATTCGCTCGGCTTTCATCGCTGAAATCACACATGGCAATGATGTATTCTTCTCACCGCGAAACAGTATCTCTGGGAACCCTGGTCGTCGAAACACAACCTCCTTCTTGTGACAATCGAACATAACCCAATGTGTCGTCAAGAAGTCCATAACCAAAATCACATCAAAATCGATGATATCCAGCAATAATAGATCCGCAGCTAACCCATAACCTCTAACAAAGATCTCAAAACCTCCCGGATGGATACAACACTCTCCAAAACCTCGGAAGTGAAGATGCAAGCATAATAGCCATGGATATCAAGCAACGATATCCTCAGAGAAACTTTGTTCTCACACAGGGTAGTGGCACGAACTCTGGCATGTCCAACAAACCTTCCACGACGATGACGACTTGCTGATTGACTCGTCTAGAAGGCCGCGTTGGTCAAACTCCAAAAATGACATCTTGACCTCCTCCTGAACTCTGAGCTGTCGAACCACTAAAACAACTAATTGAGGACGTTCCCTCATAGCGTGATCCTCCTGGCCACCACAATAGCAACTGAGAGTGCTTCTCGAACACAAATCACAGCGATGCCTGCTGTGTGGAAGGATCACCAACGATCACCCAAACTCATGCCATAGGAACAAGTTCACTATTCTATGATTTCCAACATAATCGAAAAAGCCACAGCCTGATGAAGTCACTGATCCCGAGGTGCCCGAACTCAACCTCATCAAAATCTCGACTAAGTTCACTTTCCTCAAATCAACATGTCGGAAACCGTATATACCTTTCCTTCCCAATGTCCTCGCCTCTGAGTGCAACACATCAAGCTCCTCACGGTTGTCTCGAGGTATAACAGTCAAAATCCCTCTGATGCTCAGGTTCAAACTCATCTCGAACCTCGTGCACTGCTTCCTCTGAAGCCACATAACACGTGCAAATTGGGACAAACATGTGAACGATACATCCCTGCCTCAGGTTGGTAAACACTTCATATTTTCATATAAACAATACCCTGAATGTAGGCCATGGAGTCGCAACAGGAACTCACACAATACCAACCCACCAATACAATGATCTGACTCAGGCACACCATCAACTACCACAATTCTCTGCTCAAAAGCAACATGTAGACGCCCATATATGCATAACTGGCAAACCATGCCACACAAATCTGTGAATCCACAATGCTCATCCAAACCCACAACTCACTGTCAAGTCGCGCGTCGATCGATCCTCAATAGGATCCACAACCTTACCGACACGGAAAGCACGTCAAGGAGGCATCCTAATGAATAAGACATTATTCACAACAAACTGGACGTAATCATGGAACTTCAAATATTTGAAAGCATACAACACCCGGAGCATTGATGAGTATCCGCTGGCCGGTCGGGTCATCGCTCTAGACATGCTGTACATTCTCAAATATCCTTAGTAAACACGACTACAAAAGTCTAAAGAACCTAAAACCTAATGCTCTGATACCAAGCTGAAAGGACCCAACCCCGATTTAGTTTCCTAAACCGGAATCAAACCCCTTCTGAAAACACGAACCAACAAAAACTATCAAAATTTCGGCAGAGTAACGCTACTAATGCGGAATTGCCATTAACCTGCACCCGGAAAATACACTTCATCCTATTCCACAAAAGCCAAACCGTGGGCACCAATCCCATCCGGATTTCTCAATATCATAACAGTAATGTAAAGTAATCAATAAAACTATACTTTACAGAAATCCGGGGAAAAATCATATAAAAGTATAACATAAGAATGCTCAGAACGACTTCTAATATATATATATATACAAATAGTAGGCCAAACTAAGAACCTACCATAAAAGAAACATCGCTCGAATACTATGCCTCCGACCACGACGTGCGACACCAGAGTCCGAACTGCATACTGGGCACGAAAACGAAAAAGCCCAGGGGAAAGGCAAATAAAAACGTTAGAGTGAGTGGACGAAAATAAAAATATGCCTTTCACCAATTTCATATACATAAAACAATGTAAAGCAATGCGAGTTCGGAAAGTATATATGGAGGTGTCAGGCGAATCTCTCAAGCTCGACGGTCAGGCGAATCTCTCAAACCCGACGGTGATAGGCTAGGGGAATCTCTCAACCCCAGTGGCATAATAGGGGAATCTCTCAACCCTGCCCAGAGGAATCTCTCAACTCCCTAGAGGAATCTCTCAACTCTGGTCAGACTACCGGTGATCAGCCGAGTAGCCGAAGCATTGATGCAAGTAATGCCATCACCATAAAATATAAAATAATGCCTCCAAAAGTAATAAATAATCTCAATATCGTATATAAATAAATACGAAAAATCATGAAAAATCACGAACTCGCAACGACTGTGAAAATATAAAAGTCCACTCACAGATGAGCGTAATGCATTACACGTTAATCCAGTGATCCGGCGGAAAATCCCTTGCCAAACGAACGATCACGATCCCCTGAATAATCATAAAATCCACTGCTCAAAATCATAACTCAAAACCTTGAATCACATCACGAGAAACAACCGTTCCCGGAAACATATAATTCAATATCGACCAAATTGTCAAAATCCAATAATCACACCACAAAATCTCACTATAATTTCTGATGCTCAATTCAAAAAACAAACCTCACCACTGCGATCGGTGCGCGATTCCGAGCGAAACGACATATAACTCGTCGAAAAATACGTTGTCGGAAAAGTCGCCGCTGCCGCCGGCCGCCGAAAAATCATACCAGCCCAGAAAAATGCAACCTACACATGGATTTGAAGATCTCGACATTTCCAACAACTTTTCAGTTCAAAGTTAAGGCCAATTTTGACCGGAAAACTCCAAAACTCACCTCAAAGTCACAAACCCTTACCGAAATTTCAATCCCTCCGATCTCTCTCCTCCAGCCACGGCAACCTCCCAAACCACTTCCAATAGCTTCCTCTCCTCATGGCTAACAAAACCCCTCAAAGAGGAGCCACTAACTCGGCCGGAAAAATCACCTCCGACCACCGCCGAATTCGCCGGAAAAACACCAAACTTCACCGCGCCAATTCTTCCTCCTCCGGCCACCTAACGGGTCGATCCACTTACCAAGTTGAAGAGGAGCTCGAGCCCATGCCAACAAGTTCCATGAAGGGACCCCGGCCAACCATGGCCGGAATCGGCCTCCACGGCGGCTCGAAGTCACGGCGAAGACAAGGCAAAACGGGTCGCCCATGGCCCGTGGTCAACGCGGGTCAACCCGACTTTCCTGATTTGGATACTTTCCTAAATCGTCACGTATCGCTTCCGTATTTATACCGTACGCGTATCGAATCCCAAACGGATAAATAGGACAATATCCGACGCCCGAAAATATTCACAACTTATTCCTCATAACTCGGAAAAATCCTCCGGAAGTTCCCACGAGCTCGAAATTAAATTCTCTACAACTTTCGCGAAGGATCCCAAATCAAATTCTTGCCCAATAATTTAGTTGCTAACGAAGCCGTCATATTAACTGATTACGTCGAAATCGCGACCAATTGCGAAACTCGCAAATCAAGTTGATAATCATTCCATTTACGGTTCGGGTCGATCGACGGTCTAAAATGGATCACAATCACGATTCGGATAAACTCGAATACGAACGGATAAACTCGACGATATTCCAAAATTTCAAATATTCATATTATATTCCTCAGTCATCGAAATAATAATCCAGAACCGCCCACGAACTCGAAATCACGCATACAACAACTCTCAAGAAGAGACTCAACTCAAATTCTTGGCCAATAATTAAGTCGTGATCAAAACCGACAATTCAATCAATTTACGGAAAACTGTGATTACGCGCAAGCTCGTGGATTAAGCCGATTATACTACTGATTATGTTCCGGGTCGTCACAGTCTGTGACCATAGTTAGGTATGCCTTTAAAATCAATGGGGTGTGGTGTGGTTATGTGACTCCTAGAAGAGGCTTGAGACAGAATGACCCAATTTCACTCTATTTGTTTATTTTGTGTACTGAAGGCTTGTCTGCACTGATTAGTAGAGTACACAATCAAGGCTAGTTACATGGAATTGCAGTATGTAGGAATGCTCCTAGACTACACCATATTTTATTTGCAGATGATAGCTTGTTGTTCACAAAAACTACACCATAGACTTGTGATATAATAAAGAAGATCTTAAAGGTGTATGAGGTAGCTTCTGGTTTGTCTGTAAACTTTGCGAAAAGTAGTGTCTGTTTTAGTCAGAATTCGGTAGATAATAGTAAGCATTTTCTGGCAACTATATTAGGGATGGAGGTTGTGTCATACTGTGACCAATATTCGGGTCTACCTACCTATGTGAGCTATAGTAAACGGGAAGTGTTTGCTTGTTTGAAAGACAAGGTAAGGGATTGACTTAAGGGTTAGAAGGGTTCGTTGCTAAGTGCAGCTGGGCAGGAGCTTTTAATAAAGGTAGTGGCACAATCCTTGCCCTCCTGCAGTATGTAGGAATTCTCCTAGACTACACCATATTTTATTTGCAGATGATAGTTTGTTATTCTCAGCAGCTACTTCATAGGCTTGTGATACGATAAAGGAGATCTTAAAGGTGTATGAGGAAGCTTCTGGCCAGTCTGTAAACATTGCAAAAACTAGTGTCTGTTTTAGTCAAAACTTGGAGGAGGATGGTCAACATTTGTTTGCAAATACAATAGGGATGGAGGTAGTATCGTACCCTGACCAATATTTAGGTCTACCTACCCATGTGGGCCGGAGTAAACAGGAAGCATTTAGTCATTTAAAATACAAGGTAAGGGATCTGCTTAACGGTTGGAAGGGTTCGTTGCTGAGTGCAGTTGGGCGGGAGCTTCTCATAAAGGTAGCGGCATAATCCTTATCCTCATATGCTATGAACTGATTATTGCTTCCAAAGAATATTTGTGCTAAGCTACAGCAGATGTGTGCTGATTTATTCTGGGGAGATACAAAAGATAAGAGAAAGATTCATTGGTGTACATGGGATAGTATGTGTCAGTCGAAAGATGTAGGGGGTCTGGATTTCGAAACTTGTATGCATTTAATCTTGCTTTGTTAGCCAAGCAGGCCTGATGAGTTTTACAAAATCCAGATTCACTTATCAGTCTTATATATAAAAGCCAGGTATTTTCTGCATTGTTGCTTTTGGGATGTAGGTATGGGTGCAAATCCATAATATACTTGGAGGAGTATAATTACTGCGAGAGAAGTTCTGGGAAAAGGAGCTAGGTGGCATATTGGTGATGGTGAATCAGTGGCGATTTGGGAAGACAGATGGCTATCTCAGCCATGTCACTTTAAACCGAAGAATCCACTGACAGTCCCTACCACAATACATAGGGTGTCTTAGTTTATCACACCTACTACACATTGGAATGTGGAGTTAGCTACTGAGTTTCTTTCCCCTACAGATGTTGCAGTCATGCAGTGATTCTCTTGGGTCGCCACCCGGGCCCTAATCAGCTTACATGGCACTTCACCTTGAATGGTGATTACAAGGTTAGTAGTGATTATATCCTAGCTCAGGACCAAATTACTCTACCTCCAATATGCAGACAGTTCCATATCCTGGTTCTGGAAGGCATTTTGGAGAGCAAAGGCTTCTCCTGCAGCGTTGATGTGTTTTTGGAAGACCTGTAAAGGTTATTTACTCACAGGGCTGAGATTGAGGAATCGTATTGTGGATGTATCTGGCAGATGTTTACTTCGTAATCATAAGGCCGAGACGGAGATTCACTTATTCAGAGATTATGTAATGGTTCAGCCTATGATCTCTTCACTGGTCACTGGTATAGGTATGTTTATTCAAAATTTACAATCTTGAATGGAGGTTTGTGCACTTGCACTTCCAACTGACCAACTAGCCAAGTTGATTATTTTTATATGGTTCATTTGAAAGGACAAAAATGATAAATTGCGGAATAAAGTGGAGTTTGACGGTCAAATACTTAGGGTGCATGCATGAGCTTGGAATAATTATTATATATACCATGATGAACAGGTCTCCAGATCGCCTAAACAGAGGGATACAATGTCAAACATGCCCACCTATTACTTCATATTCAGTTTGCATTGATGGTGCCTATGGTACAACTCAACGTAAAGGAGGTATTGGAGTGGTAGTTCATGATTGGACATGTCAGTTTATCAGAGGGCAGGCTTGTCAAGTAGATGGACAGCTTGGGAGGTTGTGGGGATGGTGTTAGATCAGCCATTAGCCCCGGTACAGTTTCAGTCAGACTTATTGATTATGGTATGTGTTATTGAGGACTTGAATACAATATCGATCAGCTCATTTTCAGAGCAGCCGCACCGCTGCGAGATCGAGCAGCTCGAGCAGCGATCGATCGGCGGGCCCCAGCACAGATCGCACGAGCAAGGAGGAAAGGCTTGTGCACCGGGGGCGAGCAACGAGGGCGACCGCCCGTTGACCGGCGGGGCGAGCAGCTGCTCGAGCAGCGATCGCTCGTCCTGCTGCTCGTGCAGGTGATGACGTCATCCACGCGCGTGGGTGACGTCATCAAGTGTAATTTTTTTTCACCATGGCGCGTGCATTGCACGCGCCAGTAAAAGTTAAAAAAAATTTTAACCGGCCCAATGGTATGCTGACACGTGGCAGCCCGAAAAAAAAAAAAAATAACGGTCAGATTGATCTGGACCGTCCATTTCAAATCAAAAATCTGATCGGACGGTCCAGATTCAACCGAAACGGTAACCTGATTTTTTTTCTGAATTTTCTGATTTTTTCTGCCATTTTGCAAAATAACCCCTAAAAAATTGCAAAAAAATCCCTAAAAATTCTAAAAAATTGCAAATAACACCCTAGTATTTTTCTATAAATACTACATCAATTTTCATTCACATCTCACACAATTTCATTCTCTCCTTCCTCTTCTCCTTCATCCTCTCCTTCCTCTTCTCCTTCATCCTCCTCACAAAATGTCGAATTGGCAAGCTTCCGAAGATTTGCAACTTTGTATTTCTTATTGTCGCATTACCGTTTGCCCAATTACCGGCAACTCGCAAAAGTCCGACAAATTGTGGGAAAAAGTCTATGCCGATTATAAGGAAAATTGGTGTCTTGCGCATGGTGAATCAAGGCCGGAGCCTAGGACCCAAACCGCGGTTTCTTCTCGTTTTACAAAGTTGAAGCCGAGTTTTCGAACTTGGGGTGCCGCTCTTGCATATGCACGAAGGAATGTACAATCCGGGGAAAATTTGCAAGATGAGGTAAGTGTTAATAATTTTGTCGTAAAGCTCATCTATTACATTTATTTTAACATCTCCATTTCATAGATATTATTTTGACATACAAATTTGTGGCACCTTAGATAAGAAAAGCTCAATCATGGTACGTGGCACAAAAAAAAAAACAGTTTACGAAGTTTGATTGTTGGGAAGTGATGAAAAACCATCCAAATTTTCGGGCCGTCGAACCTACCATACCACCTCCTTCATATTCCAACTCCGCAACTACTCCTCCTTTTACCTCAATGCCTCCCCCCGTCGACGTGGAGGATGATGAAGTCATTCCAACACCACAAAGCAATGAAGAAGAAGTGTACTCTAGTCCGGTTAGACCAATCGGAGTGAAGGCGGCCAAGGAAGCCAAAAGAAAGGGGAAAAGAGCATGCTCATCTTCAAATGAGGTAAGAGATGAGGTTTTGAAAAACATGATGGAAAATCAAAGAATGCATCTCGCCGGGCAAAAAGAAACCGATGCCACTGAACTAGCTTTGTACGAAAAACAACTCGCCCTTAAGGAGAAGGACTACAAATTGAGGGCCGAAGCGGAGGATTCAAGGATAATGGCAATGGATACGGATGCTATGACCCCAAAATCGAAGAGGTATTTTTCGAAGAAAAAGGAGAGTATCCTAAAGAAATTGGAGGAAGAGGAAGGAGATGGTAGCGATGAAACATTTTCAAATTGTTATCGCCCACTGTTTCAGTAGTTTGGTATTTGTTTTTCCATTATGAAATTATGTACTTTAAATTTCCAATAATTCTAGGGTTTGATTGAAATGATGTACTTTAAATTTCCAAGTAATAAAAACGCACTTTTCTTATTACATCAAAGCTCACGCACAGTACAACAACACATAATGACTTAAAATGAAACACACATCACTCAAACAACTAAAAGGAAAAACAAATAAAGCAAACATGTTGCAAACCAGGTTAATTAAAATTACACACCCACATCATTTAAAGTCGTTCGCCGGTCTCTAGATACCAGTTGTGTTTAACTAAGTCCTTTTGCAACTCTCCATGGATGTACGCAGATTGGAGATCTACAACACGGTCGGCAAACCGTTGTTCATTTTGTGCATCCCTTCCAACAGGATCAAAAGGAATACGATTACCTTGTTCATCTACTGGCCCATCATAAACATTGAAAGCAGTTGATGGGTTTTGAAGATCTTCTTCTTCCAACTCCTCGAACTCCTCCTCCACAAATTCTTCTTCGACAATCATGTTATGCATTATAATGCAAGCCAACATGATGCTCTTCAATGTCGATTGGTGATGACACCTAGCTGCATGCCGAATAATTGCCCAACGAGATTGCAAAATTCCAAAGCACCTCTCTACATCTTTGCGGTATGCCTCTTGTTTCTTGGCAAAGAGTTTCTGTGGAAGCTCTTGGGGATTGGAGATTGTTTTCACAAACGATGAGTACCTGGGATATATACCGTCAGCTAGATAGTAAGTATTGTGGTAAGTCATACCGTTGACTTTATACGTCGCACTCGGACTGTTTCCGGCAAGGAGCGAATCAAATATGTCCGATTGGTGGAGCACGTTGATGTCATTTTGTGATCCGGGTACCCCAAAGAAGCTGTGCCATATCCACGTGTCATATGAGGCCACCGCCTCTAAAATAATAGTCGGACGCTTCTTTCGGCCCGAGAATGCTCCTTGCCAAGCTGTGGGGCAGTTCTTCCACTCCTAGTGCATGCAGTCAATGCTTCCGATCATACCAGGAAATCCGCGATGCCTTGCTCTCTTTAGAAGTCGGGATAAGTCTGTGGCATTTGGAGCGCGGAGATAGAGGTCACCGTAAAGCTCGTAGATATGCATACACCACTTTTTCATGCATTTTAGTGTTGTGGATTCACCCATCCTTGTTATTTCAGCACATTGATCTGCGGCTGCGCCGTATGCCAACATACGAAGAGCGCCTGTCATCTTTTGTTGTGGAAGAAGTCCAACCAATCCGACGGCGTCAGCTCTTTGGTGCCAAAATTGGTCGTGGTTGCAGAGATCCGTCATTATACGGTTGAATAAATTGGTACTCATTCGATACCTTCGACGAAAGGCTTGTTCGTTGAAGACGGGGCGTTCGATGAAGTAATCCTCCATCAGATTATGTCCCCTTGACTCCCTCATTCTTTCTTCATTTGGTCGGCGGCGAGGTGGTTCGTCATCGAACATTGCATCGACCACGACCGCTTCAGTGATGAAATTGTTAGCAATTTCGGCATTTCGCCGACGTTGCTGTCGCCTCCTCCGGAAAAAATTCTCAAAACTAAAAGGATTCATCTTATCGGAATGTGGAATATATGGTTGGTTTTGGTGTGAATGAACGATGAGCACCGATCAAGAAATATATAGCCGAGTGTAGATGACGTGATTAGATAAGCTGATGACACGTGTCGGCTTTCAATTGGTCGGAAATCTCTCCGAGAATCTTATACAATTATTTGAGCCGATCATGAATAGTGGACATGACACGTGTTGCCTCGTGATTGGTTGAAAATCTTATCGGAAATTTTGTACAATTATTTACCCGATAACCTTCTGTCGGCGTGATACGTGTCAACCCGTCATTCGTCGGAAATCTTACCCGAAATCTTATTCAATTATTCATACACGATAACGACAGGTGTCGTTTATGGATTGGTTGAAAAAAAAAAAAAAATTATGAACAGTAATAGCACGTGCTATTTTTGGACACCGCTGCGCGAAAAACAGCTTCTGCTCCTCCTATTCGATGAACAGTAACTGCTCCACCTCAAACAGTACCTGCTCCTCCTCAAATTGCTCCTCCTATTCCATTTCGCCCATGCGGGTGCTCTCAGTATCCCTTGAGGGATGTGCGAAATAGATTCCAATTAATCTCAAATGCATCCTTTCAGCATTCGAGGAGAGAGGGAAACATGACAGCTTACACCTTGGCGAAATGGATACTTAGATATGCATCCACTGTTTGTACCTTTAATGTACCCCTGATTTCATGTGAGAGGTGTTACAATCAATAAAGAAAGAAAGAAAAAAATGTGTAATACAAATGATTGTTTTTATCGAGAAAAAAAATAAAGAAAGAAAGAAATGTGTAATACATATGATAATATCAACTAGGCTACTAGTCAATTCGTTCATGACTTTATACGAAAAAAATTATTGAAATTAAACAAACTAAGAAGCTCCCAAGCAAGTAGCATAGCCCACACTGCAAGTAAACTAGAAAACATGTTCAATTCACCTGGACATGTTACTAATAAGTCGAGGCCAGCAGTAGCGACACTAACAGATAGTGATGCTTTTATATAGCTTTTATAAGCTAAACCTAGCTTTTGCAAATTGCATCACTTCGAGAACATGAGTAGCTAGAGTTATCAGATGGCGGCATTCATATTAAATCGTTGAACAAAATGAAACAACGAAGACATCATATATATATGATGGGTTGCAGACTGATTAATTAAGTTGATGAAATTGAACATATGCTTAATATCAATGGGTTTGGTTTGTTTTGATTTGACCAGATCGATCGATATCGATAAATGTACGTGCAAACTTATATTAGTCTCAAACAGCCGGAAAAATGATCCAATACTATATTTATCCACTTTGACCAATTATATATAGTTGAAGCATTAGTCCACGAATGCATGAATGAGTTTGATGGAGGGGTCCACGATCTGCTTTGTAAAACGAAAGCAATTAGCTAAGCTAAGAGCACGAGGCAGGTCGCAGCAGCTTCCCCAGAGCTTCCATTGCTATCCATTGCTGTCCCGCAGTCCTGCTAGGTCATGCTCCACGTCACAGCTAGCAAACTACTACTTAACTCAATTGAGATTAGTTAATTACCTCAATCTTCTTGATTGTATGTGATTAATTTATAGTAGGGTTATAAGCATGATGCTAGAAAAAAACACATGCATGCTCATCGGAAAAGGTTGACATCTTGCGCCTCAAGTTTCCTTCATTAATTATTCTTCTCTTCACAAACAATATTTTGGTTTCAAATTAGTGTCGGCCATAAGTTGGTGGTGCTAAGTCCGCTGTCGAGAAGACGAGAACCTAGAGCTTGATTAGGACTCGGTTCAATGCGAGATTTGATTTAATTTTTTTACTTCTTTACCAATTAATTTGGTAATATTTCGTTTTGTTTTGATGCATACTTCTTGTGAGAATTCATGTTTTGGATTTTGATTTGAACTTGGTGGAAACTAATTAATATATATATGCATGATTTTGTTTGTGAAAAATCGTTTTCAACAACATTTTGGGACAAATGTGGTCAGCATTAATAGGCTAAAACATCCATGGGAAGTAGTTAATTTTTTTGGGAAAATAGGTGTTTTAATACTATTTTAACTAACCATTTTGAGGCAATTAAATTAAGATATGTATTTATTCAAATGGTTAAATGGGTGAATGAGAAATTATCACCCAAAGCAAGCTAAGGCTTTCGAATTGCCAATTAAATTATTTATGACCGCCAATAAACCTTAGTAATGGCAAACAATTGAATAACGAACTAATAGTTTGTAACGGTTTTGTAACTGCTCATAAACCTTAGTTATGATATAAAATTGAAGCCTATTAAATGGATTGTTTTGTAACCGTTTGTAAACATTATTAACAGCAAATTAAATATCTTGTAACTACCAATTGATGGCGAGTTTAATGACCAGAAACGGTTTTGGTATTAACTCGACAATAAATAGCTTGACCCCAATGAAGCCTATATAAAGCGACCTTTCTATTCTTATTTCATCGATTCAATTGATCCCATCAGAAGCAATCTCCTCTTCTGATCACTATTCTCCCTTTCTCAACTCAAAGCAAATCTGGTGATAGAGAAAGGTATTCTTCAGTTCGAAGAGAAGTTCTTGTGTTGCGGTACAAAACTTTGAAGTTGTTTTATCCTGGGAGAACAACGTCATACAAGCCTGTGGGCGGCGTAAAAGTTCTTAAGGAAAGCGTGTGATACACGTGACTCAACTTAGTTCATCTTCTTACTCAGAATTTGTTCTTCGTTCGTATGTTTATATTTTACTAATTATTTAATTAGTATTTATTATATTATATTTAGTTTAATATCACTCAATTTTCTTACAATCTTAAGAACTTTTATTTGTGATATTGACTACTGTGGTTTCTTTAAGGAACTGGTTGCCTAACCGAAGGGTGTTGACTTAAGGAATTTGTTACTAAACAAAAATAATGTTGCCTTAAGGAAGTGATTGCCTTTGGAGTTGTGTTGTGAAATATGAAACGTGGCCTAAGAAAAATAGATTCCAAAGAAATTACCAATTAGTTATCTACGCTAATGAGGGTTTTTCAAGGATAATAAAAAGTTTCCATGTAATAATGAAGCACTATGATTTGGTTATATGTCAAATTCAAGTGATTGAATATTGAGATATTCAATAAGAAATTCATTGTGAATTTGACCATGAAATCAATTGAGAAATAATATCAGTATTATTTATTGATTAAGAAAATAACACGTTGTGTGTATTTACAGAAAAAAAAAAGGTAACGAAATATTTTAAACACTGAAAGAGCTATAGGCCACATCAAGTCATTTGGTTGAAAAGGAGGATGTGATAATGAGTTTTAATTTATGCAAACTATGAATAGCTTGCACTTGATGATGTGAGATCCAACATCACTTGGAGAAGATGAGGTGATATGCCTTATATGTGGAGACTTACCTCTCTATAGCAAGAGACATTTTGGGATGAGACCCAAAAGCAAAACCATGAGCGGTTGGCCAAAATAGGTAATATCTTGCTATGAGGATGTGTCGTGGCAAATGATGTCAGATACAAACATGGCATGGAAGCAGTCAAAGATTATGACTGTAGGATAAAAGACTTGGAACTGTGGTATAACTATGCCAAGTTGGATGAACAATTAAGGCTCAAGAAAGGAGGTCTGAATGATGATCTCTAAAAAGGAACTAAACAATGTACTGTATGTTCCTAAGAATTGAGTCGAGGCTCGATCAGTGAAAATGACTTTCGCTTATTGATTAAATAAAAACAAATTCTTGTTTTAACAGTGAATTTATATTGGTAATAGAACTACAAGTGGTGGAAATTAAAAATTGAAAGGTAATAACCATGGTCAATGATAGCACTTCCACCTCAGTGTCTACCAAGGCATGGTATGGTAAGCAAGGACAAGTTAATTATGATACTCTGCGGATGTCAATTAATTTGAAGAAGTTTACCAATGTTTCAAGCATAAGATTGGAACTTGTGTTGAGACAAACAAACGAAATCATCTTTCAAAAGTATTGAAAGAAATAATGAAGCCTTGATTTAAAGGCATCTCAAGCAAAAGTGGTAATAAGTATTTTATCACTGTGTACCTCATGAAGAGTAAAGATGAGGCTATAGAGAAATTTAGACTCTATAAAACGAGATGAGAAATCAACTCAATTGAACAATTAAGGTCATAAAAAGTGATTGACCGGTGGAGGTGAGTATGAATTACTATGTACGTATTCTACTCAGTTTGTGATCATACATGAATAACACCTTATTCACCACAATCATATGATATGATTGAACGAAAGAATTGTATCTTAAAGGATATAATTGATGCAATGTTGTTTAGCTTTGCATTTCCACAAAGCATGTGGTGAGATACCATTTTATTGGCTAAATATCTTTTAAATAATATACCTAAAAAGTTTGTTGAATAAATGACTCCATATGAATATGGAAATGAAGAAAGTCATCCTACAATTAATTACTTTGCGAATGTGGGGATGTTTTGTCAAGGTGGATAATCTCTACCCAAAAAGGAAAATTATGTGGAAATAGTCAATTGCATTTGATATGAACATAATCATAAGAATTATCGATCTCTTATGTGCAACAAACACAAGACATGACAAGGAACTCTCAAAGTTACATCGTTCTTTGAAGATGTATTTTCGAGTACATCCAACTTATTGTTGATCATGGACTATAATAGATAAATTATTAGCTTGCAACAAATGGTTATATAGCCATCAATACAGTTGATGAGCAAACTAATGACTTATAAACCATTAAATAAATGCGAGTAACGGACAAGTTTAAAGTCATCGACACAAAGCTGATTTTGTGTTATTTAGTGTTATGTTTTCTAAATGAAGCATAATAAATGAGGGTTTCCAGAATCAAAGAACTGAGATAAGGATTAGAAAATTCTTAGGTTATGACTTTTAACATGTATGGTTAAGAGTAAATTTGAGAAATATGTACCTTGTGTAGTATCCTGGTTAGGAAGATGTCACTAAAATATTATTCTGACTTTGTGAATCATACTTGAAAACTTGTGGATCTTCCACTTGGTTATGAAATTTTAAGTTTCAAGTGGATCTTCAAGAGGAAAATGAAGTCCTATAGACAAAAAGAAGGCCTTGATGATTTCGACACTAAATATCTAGTGACGAAATGACTTTCATCATAATGGTACTTGTTATTGCCACGTTGGGCAACTATGAAGTACATCAAATGGATATGAAAAAAAATTTCCTAGAAAGAGATATAGAAGAGAAAATCTATATATAAGAACCTGAGGGTTTCTCGGCTCCCGGTCAATAGGAAAAATATGTAAAGTCATTATATGGCTTAGAAAAATACAAATGCAATGACATAGAAGATTTGACAACATGATCACCAATGGTTTCAATACCAATGAAGGTGATAATTTATATATGTTAAATACACAGAGAGAGGATATTTCTTTGTGTGTCTGCATGTAGATGACATGCTTATCATTGGAAGCAATGAAAAGTTGGTCAAATAAAGATAAAGATACGTACTCGATTTGCAGTATTTATAACTCTATTTTCTAATAGGGCTCACCTTAGTAACTCATAATGTCTAGAAAAGAAGATTTTTGATAATAGTGTACTTGAGCGGGCATCGCCCCACCTACATCAATTACTCCTAGCCTGGTTATGAGTGAAAAGAGTTACCCAAACAATTATAGAATTTATAATTAACTGCAAAATCGTTCATGTACTATTTGGGAATGCAAGAGCATTTGAATCCTTAGAAAACATCACAAGAATGTTAAAAGGGATGATATCAAATTAGTTACATTACGTGGAGAATATCCTTGGAAATGTGACAAGAAGAATTCTGGAATTGCCAAAACTCTGATTGACATGACTCTTCATCTTTCGAAGAATAAAGGAGAGAGTGTTTCTCAATTAGAATACTCTAGAGTAATTGGAAACCTAATGTACTTAACAAGTTGTACAAGGCCAAACTTGGCTTATGTTGTGAACAAGCTAAGCAGGTACCACTACCGGAATAAGAACCATTACCGGCGAGATTACCGGAGACAAGGCCGGCGACTGGAAAATTCGCCGGTAATGTTCATCATTACCGGCGACTTACTCTGTCGCCGGTAATGTCGCCGGAAAATCGCCGGTAATGTTTCAAACCATTACCGGCGACTCCAACCGTCGCCAGCAATGTCAAGGCAAACATTACCGGCGATTTTCCGGCGTAAAGTCGCCGGTAATGTCTCCATTTCCGGCGATTTAATGAATCGCCGGCAATGCCTCTTATATTAGATGCAGATCGCAGGAGCTCATTCATTTTGATCGAAAAAAATCCGATGAAATCGAAAGAAGGAAAACACTCTGAAATCGATCCTTCGGTATTATCAAAATTAAGGCGCGCGTCGAAAACTCGATCACACGGGAAGCTATATATATATAGGTACGTATATATACGTATATGTGTATGTATATATATATATGTGTGTGTTGATCAAATCCAATTCGTGAGATATGAAATGTTGTTGATGTCACCGAAACGAGAAAACTGCTTGTAGTTAATCTTATCTTGTGTCTGAATCAACGACTGGTATTATCGTAGTGCTATCGGAGTCAGGCTTAAGAGAGCCTCCTACCTAGTCAAATACATTTTGAACTGAAAAAAGAAGAATACCATCATCGAGTACTGAATCGAATTCAGAGATTAGATCGATATATATATATATATGCATGCATGTGTTGATTTAATTAGAGTTGAATTGAGATATCGCGTCGATTATTAGTACGTAGTGAATGTGTGTATATATAATACGTAAAATTGTTAGAATTTTCAGGATGGACAAGAGTTGGATAAGCCTCGAAAGATGGGATGTCAGATATCACCAGGGAATTAGGAGTTTTGTGAATTTTGTGAAGGCTAATTGTGGAGACACTACACTTCATTATTGCCCGTGTAAAGAATGTAAGTGTTTCAGCGATCGATTTCGTTTTCCCATTGATAAAGTCCAGAAGCACCTGAGTAAATATGGGTTTTGGGATAAGTACACTTGTTGGATTTATCACGGTGAAACATCGTTAGCGGGTCCGCATGATCATGGACAATTTGGTGAGAGGGCCAGTCCACGCTATGATCATGGAGATTTTGCTGAGAGGGGCAGTTCATCCTATGATCAACATCGATGTTAATCAATGATATGTTTCCTCATGAGAGCGGTGTATTTGCTGATGAAGCACCAAATGTCCCTCCTGTCGTTGAGGGTTTCTCCCATATTGAGCCAGTCGAGCCATTACCTGGAGCTCATGTCAACACAAGCGGTATGGACAAGTACAACAACCTGATTGCATTGTAACAGACTCCGTTGTACGACAGTTGTAGTAAGACTGTTCTTGAAAGTGTGATGGGAGTGATGCAGCTAAAAATGGAGAACAAAATGTCTGTCAAAGCTGTTGATTCTTGGTTGAAGTGGACTGCTTCGCTACTGCCACCCGGTCATCGTCTTCCTACCACTCATCATAAGGTGCGACATATCCTGAAAGATCTTGGGCTTTCCTACATCAAAATCCATGCATGCAGATATGATTGTATTCTCTTCTGGGGAAAAGATCTCGAAGACCTTGAAGCCTACCCGGTATGTTTTACAGAAAGGTATAAGTTGACTCCTGCAGGCAACAAGAAAGCTGTGAAGATACTTCGATATTTCCCGCTTATTGATAGGCTGGAGCGGTTGTTCATGTGTGCTTTCATGGCCGAGGCAATGAGATGGTGGGCTGAGAGGAATTTTCCTGACGATGACACCCTTATACACCCTTCCGACGGAGAGGCTTGGAAGCACATGGTCAGGGAGTTTGATCATTTTGCAGCAGAGGTCCGAAATGTTTGGCTAGGGCTCTCATCTGACGGATTCAACCCTTTTGGCAACATGAGTCTTCAATACAGTATATGGCCAGTTATTTTGGTACCGTACAACCTTCCACCATAGATGTGCATGAAGAAGGAATACAATATGCTCACTCTATTAATTCCGGGCCCGGGTTATCCAGGAAAGTGTCTCGATGTGTATTTGAGGCCTTTGATTGAAGAGCTTAAGTACCTGAGTGAGTGTGGCCACCCCACTTACGATAGGTTCAAAAATGAGATGTTCCAGATGCATGCCATGCTTGTTGGTACCATCAGTGATTTTCCTGTCCGCGGTATGTTGTCGGGCAACGTTACCAGGGGTTACAGGGCTTGTTCAGAGTGCATGACGGTTGATTATTGTAGTCCTCATTGTAGTAAAATTGTTCAGATGCGTCACCGTTGTTGGCTTCCATGTGATCACCCATTTAGGCAGGATCCAGACGCGTTTGATGGGACTGTGGAAACAGGTGTGGCACCCAGGCGATGGACAGGGGAAGAAATTTTGGAAGTGTTGAATGAATATGATTTTGGCCAGCTGAGCAATCATCCTGACATAGTGGCGTCAATTCCAGACAAGCCCGAAAGGTATAAGTTTTGGACACACAAGAGCATATTCTGGGAACTCTCCTACTGGCCCAGGTTGCCTATCAGACACTACCTAGATGTCATGCACATAGAGAAGAATGTGTGTGAAAGTGTGGTGGGCACAGTTCTTAACTTGGAGGGGAAAACAAAAGACATCCCTAAGGCACGTATTGATATGAAAGCTATGAGACTGCGGAAACATTTGTGGTTAAGAGATGGTAAGAGAAAAATGCCCCAAGCTCCTTACACCGTCAAGCCGAAGCATAAGCATGAAATTTTTCGGTGGCTGAGTAATGTCAAGTATATATTCTTATATATGACTATGCAGTACGGAAATTGGTTTGCCTTAAATTTTTACCGGATTATGGTGATATGCGAGAAATATAATTGTTGCCTATGGCTATATATATATATATATATATATATATATATGCAGGTATCCTTATGGCTATGCAGGAAATATAAGCAGGTGTGTTAACTTCCGGGACAATAAGATGTACGGATTAAAGAGTCATGACTGCCATGTACTGCTTCAACGACTTCTCCCTATTTTCATTCGAGGGTACCTGCCCAAAGAGGTGGTGGAGCCATTGGTGGCCTTATCAAGATTCTTTAAGAAGTTATGCACCAGGGAAGTTAAGAAATCATATCTCAGGGAGATGCAAGATGACATCATTTTTATCATGTGCAAGCTTGAGAGGATATTTCCGCCAAATTTTTTTGACATCATGCCTCACCTAATGATCCATCTTCCCGAACAATTGTTGCTTACCGGTCCCGTACACTACACTTGGATGTATCCCATGGAAAGGTACATTTGGTTTGCCTCTGTTTTTATATGTAAAGTCTTATTTTTACCTTAGTTAACATGCACTTGTTAACTTGTAGACAATTGGGAGCCTACAAGGACTATGTGAAGAATAAATATGCACCTGAAGGGTGTATCGCTGAAGCATATGTTGCGCACGAGTGTGTAACGTACACCAAAGTGTATTTGGGAGCGCTTGAGGACCCCCAACAACAGATGCCGATAGATGAACCTCAGTTCAACCTTTCTATCATCTCCAATGACGTGGTAGTACAGGGAAGCTTGCCAAAGTTGTACAAGTTGGATGGAAATGAGGTATTCATTGCCCACTGGTCGGTACTGATTAACTGTGAAGAAGTACAATATTGGAAAAACTATCATCTTCACTGCCCTGCTATTGCCGGAAATGTTGATTACCACAACAGGACGTTTGCAAACTACTTTGGTCAATGGGTAAGGGTATATGTGTATATGTCTTTTTTTTATTGCCATTTTCCGTATATAGCATGTGTGTACGTGGTTTTGTGGTTTCTATGTTCATAATTTCTTGTGTGGTTTCTTATCGTTTTCAGATGAACCATGTAGCAAATGATGGTTGCCCAGAGTGGTCAAACGAATTGAGGGTCCTGGTGATGAAACCGATAGCTTCAAAAGTTTACTCGATGTGTCAGGTCAATGGCGTTAAATTTATATGTGAAAATCGAGACGACCGACTGAAAACACAGAATTGTGGGGTGATGGTCCATGGTGGGCAGGATGGCGTTGACTATTATGGTGTCCTTCATTCAGTAGTTGAACTAATTTATGGGAACCGCATGAAAGTGCACTTGTTCAAGTGTAGATGGTTTGATACTAGCCCGGAGAACACAAGGACCGATCAGTACGGAACATTTTCGGTGAATACTGCTACTACCTGGTATGAAGATGACCCTTTCGTTCTTGCCTCATCAGTAAAACAAGTGTTTTACCTGGACGATCTTCTTAACAAAGTCCCGTGGAAGGTGGTTAACCATGTTGCTCATAGAAACATATACAGTGCTGCCACACTTGGTGATACCGCAGATGATGAGGAAGTTACTGCATACCAAGAGCCGAACGCTTTTGACATTCCGGAATCATCTACGATTCGCCTTAATAATGTGAGCTCTGGGAGTGTGGTTCGAATTACTGGAGCAGAACTTCTCGATGTTAATCCATATGAAGTTGACGCTGATTCAGATGACGAGGAGAGGCACATATTGCCAGAGGTTACATATGAAACCGAGTCAGACTCAAGTGATGACGATGATTACGATTATCATCCTTAGTACGTTAATGATGTAGTCGGAAATTAATAATGGAAATTGTAGACGGAAATTGTTGTCGGAAATTGTAGTCGGAAATCGTAGACGGAAATTGATAATGGAAATTGTAGTCGGAAAATGTAGTCGGAAATCGTAGACGGAAATTGTAGTCAGAAAATGTAGACGGAAATCCTAGACGGAAATTGTAGTCGGAAATTGTTGTCGGATATTCTTCGGGAAATGTCAACATTACCAACGAGTTATAAGCAACTCGTTGGTAATGACATTACCAACGAGTTAACTCGTCGTTGGTAATGTCATTACCAACAAGTTATAAGCAACTCGCCGGCAATGTTGTCTGGATAGGAATTGCCCAGCTCGAGCCCGAGCTTCATTTCTCCTTATCCTCTCCTCCTCCGATCCTCTCCTCCTCTCCTCCTCCCAACTCGGTCCGGCGAAAAAACTAGCTCACCTCCTCCTCCTCTCCCTCTCCTCATCCTTATCCTCTACTCCTCCTTATCCTCTCCTCCTCTAATCCTCTCCTCCTCTCCACCGATTCTCATCTCCTCTCCTCCTCCGATCCTCTCCTCCTCCCCTCCTCCCCTCCTCTCCTCCCCTCACCTCCGTCGCCGGCAAAGCAGAACGGACTCCACCATGGCAGGTCTGATCCTCTCTCTCTCCCTCTCTCTCTCTCTCTCAATTTTTAATTATTTTTGTGTATGTGTATGTGTATGTGTATGTGTATGTGTATGTGTAAATTAATTAGGGTGCTAAGTTGGAAATTAGGGTGATAAGTTGTAAATTTATATGCATGATGTATATATATGTGTGAAAAATGTGGAAAATTAATTAGGGTGTGTGATTTGGATGAATATGTGAAAATTAAATTTAATTAAGATGCATGATGTATATATATATACATCGAAAATGTATATATGTTAATTTAGGTGATATAGTTGTTAATTAATCGTATAAATTAAGGTGGAAATCGGGATCGGAACGGTTTAGAACCAGAACGGTTTTAAACCGGAACCGCGTGGAACCGGAACCCTTTGGAACCGGAACTGTTTGTAACCGGAACTGTTTGAAACCGAACAATTCCAGTTCCAAAAGGTTCCGGTTCTGCCCGGTTCCGGTTCCGATTTGTTATAGAACCGAATCCTTATGACTATTACGGTGTCTAGGAGGTTTTGCGGCAAATTGGCTTGGAGGCAAATTACGGAAAGGTTCCCGAAATAGTGGAGGGAGCAGTAGTCAAGCTTCCTCCTCACCCGCAGTTAGCAACACGCCCAGTGGGCCAATGATGACTGCTCGCACGAGAGCCTTGCTAGAGGCGCGAGCTGAGGAGGAAGCTACACGATCAAGAGCCGTGCAACTGGAAGTCGAGGCTCGAGCCTCAGTCAGCAGATGCACAGTCAGCAGACGTCCCCCCATCGGTGTACCCTCAGACGAGCGACAGTCAACGGGGGCATCAGAAACTCATTCAATCCGAATGCCCCATATTCGCCCGGTGCCTACTCCCGTTTCACGGGAATCATCTGAGGCACATGGTAGTGCTGGCGCCTCATCGTCCAGGCCTCGTCTATCTCCGCCGTCTGGTCTCTTCCTACCCGACGAGATTCCTGTGATCCCTGAATTCGATGATAGGGGGATGCCTGTTTATGTTGAAGGACGGCCGGAGTTCCTGAGCGTGGAGGAAGCGTACAACTTCATCCCGTTCGACCCCGTGTATCTTTGGAGTGTGAGGTGCACCAACCAACAAACGGACGATGCAGGTAAATTTTATTTAACATCAGATTGATGACTTAATTATTACTTAAGATTTACGATAGGTTCAATTAATGATATCAATTTGTTGATATTGTATTATTAGGCAATTTCGTTAATGGGACTGGAAAACGGAAAGGGGCTAGAGGCACCTGCACCGGGAAGAGACTTGAGCAGGCCACCGGGGGAAGGAAAACGCCCATAAGGGCCAATGAGGATGGCGAGGTGATCGAGGCATTCGACACCACGCGCAAATATGTCAGCATGGCCGGTGCGATCGTGCGGGACAAGGTCCCAATGCTTTGGCCAGATTGGGAATCTGTGCCTATCTACGTGAAGATGCAAGTGCATAATGCACTCAGTGTGAGTAAAATCGTATTTTCATTACGTAAATTTTACATTTATTAATTAAGTCCGAATAAATATATAATTTTACCTTTTATATATTCATATTGCAGGTGTGGTTTGACATGGATGAAGTTCTTATTCACACGTGGGTAGAGCGTCAACTACATATGAGGTGATGTGCTTCGACTTATTTGAATATATATCGAGTTAGATTTTTGTTTATCAAGTGTTTTAATATCTCTAACTTTTTTTTCCTTGTTTTAATATAGGTATAAAGAGTGGAAGAACGAGCTTTCTTCATATTACACTGTATACAAGGAGCTAGGCCGAGGTTCTACCCCTAGCGAATTCCGGTTTAGGGAGTACGAGTGGCTGTGGCTGATAGCCCACTTCGAGCACCCCAAAGCGAAGGTATGCATCCTGAATATATCTTACAAGCCTAATGTATCGTATCAGATTGAAATAGTTAGTTACTAATTTTTTTTCATATGTTTATCAAACAAGGCGATTTCGAAGACGAACCGGGCGAATAGATTGAAAAACACCAGGGCCCATCATGCAGGTTCACTCAACTACATGGGTTGGTCGACTAAGGCGCAGCAACAACAAGATGTGAACCCGTTGGTGTATATTCATCAGAAGTTCTATCCGCAGTGCCCTGAAGAAATGGTAAGTCTTTCGCCTCTCCATGTGTTAATAAAACTATTTTTCGATATTAATAGATTTTGTTAGCTAATACGTTATTCATTTTCGCTTTTCAATTAGGCGAGAGTGGAGGACGCGACCGCAGAAGTGACCATGAGTATAGCTCGGTCTAACCATCCTAACTGCTCCGAGGAAGAAGTCACCCAGTATGCCTCTCAGATCGATCCGCTTGATCGCCCGATAGCGGCTCAGATCATGGCAAAAGCGTGTGGGACTAGAAAGAATACCTACTACTGTAGGGGAATGGGGTCGGCGGGCGAAAGAGTATTGAAAAACACTTCAGAATACTCTACCGGGTCAAGAAGTTCAACTTTTAGTCGTAACGTCGTAGCGGAGCTTCAGAGGACGCGGAGGGAGTTGGAGGACCAAAAGAGGCAAGCAGCCGAGCAGCAGGCAATCAGAGATGCCGAGTACCAAAACTTGGTCCGGCAGCAGGCAATCAGAGATGCCGAGTACCAAAACCTGGTCCAGAGTCAGGCACAGATGTTCACATGGATGCGGACGATGTACGAGGCTCAGACTACCGGACAACCGTTAGCCACACCTCCACCACCACCACCACCGCACCAGTTCCCTGTGTTCCCTAGTTATCCACCACCACCACCGCACCAGTCAACGCCAGAGCAAGACCAGGGTAGCCACCGGAATTCAAATGAGTACATGGATTACTTCGACCCTGACCCGCAAGTTCCTCGACCCTGACGTGTAGTTGTAGTTAATTTTCGTATCGTCGTTGCTATTTGTACTGTACGTTGGACATTTATGTGTACTGTTGAACTTGTATGATTGTACGGTTTATGTTTTTCAATGCAGGTTCTGGAATTGGGCCCAATCCAGAACCGTGTTTTTTTTTCAAAATTTTTCCAAGCATTGCCGGCGACATGGACCTAAGTCGCCGGCAATGTCTTCAAATTCCGGCCACGGCGGCGCTAACATTGCCAGCGACTTCCGTCGCCGGCAATGCTATCTCCGGCGGGAAATTTCCGGCGACGGCATTGCCGGCGACTTGTCGCCGGTAATGTCAATTCCGGCGAAAAAAAACAAGGCCGGCGACTTTAAGTCGCCGGCAATGTCTCTTAATGTGGTAGTGTACACGAGTAATCTTGGTGGAATGCATTGGCAAGCAATTACAAGAATACTCAAGTATTTAAGGTATACTCGTACCTATGGGCTGCAATATACTAGATATTCTGCTGTCTTAGAAGGGTACAGTGATGCAAATTAGATTTCTGATATGAAAAATCCACTAGTGGATATGTATTCACACTAGGGGTGCAGCGGTATCTTGGAAATCCTCAAAACAAACTGTTATAACCAGATCCACGATGGAATCTTAGTTTGTTGCCCTAAATGTGGGGAAGATGCAGAATGGCTACACTAATTCATAGAGGATATTCCAAAATAGACGAAGCCCGTGCCTGCAATTTGCATACATTATGATAGTCAATCTGCAATTAGCAGGGCACAGAGCAATATGTACAATGGTAATTCTAGACATATTCATCGAAGACATAATACTATCAAACAACTACTCTCTACTGGTGTCATCTCTATTGACTATGTAAAGTCAAAAGATAACATAGCAGATCCGTTAACCAAAGGGTTAAACAGAGAGTTGGTTGATAAATCATCGAGGGGAATAGGACTAAAACTCATGAGTTAAAGTCTTTACAATGGACACCTAACCTAGTTGACTGGAGATCCCAAGATCTAGGTTCAAAAGGGACAACTAAATTGTAGAGACTGTGCGGGATCATTGTGGAGATTTTCCCCAAGTCCATTCCTATGATGAAAACAGTGATGCCCGTAAGGAATGAGGTTAAGCTCAAAGCTTTTAATGATTCTTATGCGTCGGAAATCCGAGCAGAGTAATACGGGTTACTCTTAATTAAGAAATCACCTATGTAAGAGGGAAGTGGGGCCGCTTCTAAAAGAATTGTTCAGGGCGCAATTCTTGTTAAGCTCTTACAGAACCATGTACGTGTCCAGGGCCAAACCGGACACAACAGTGAGAACTGAAAATATCAGGAAGATACCTGTGTGAAGTATGCCACCGTTCACACAAATGGCAAACAGTTCAAAGACATCGCGTCTACTGTTTAGTTAGTAAAGTAAGCATGCTTTCACAAGGGAAGGTTCTAAGGGTTGATCCCTACCTATCCTATGCAGGTTTTCAACTACAGAATCCATCACCAAGTCCATCGAGTCTTTGGTCGCTAATTTCATTCATGTGGGGAATTGTTGGAAAAATAGGTGTTTTAATACTATTTTAACTAACCATTTTGAGACAATTAAATTACGATATTTACTTGTTCAAATGGTTAATTGGGTGAATGAGAAATTATCACCCAAAGCAAGCTACGGCTTTCGAATTGCCAATTACGGCTAATAAACCTTAGTAATGGCAAACAATTGAATAACAAACTAATGGTTTGTAACGGTTTTGTAACCGCTCATAAGGCTTAATTATGATATAAAATTGAAGCCTACTAAATGGATTATTTTGTAACCGTTCGTAAACATTATTGCCGGCAAATTAAATATCTTGTAACTACAAATTTATGGCGAGTTTAATGACCAGAAACGATTTTGGTATTAGCTCGACAATAAGTGGCTTGACCCTAATGAAGCCTATATAAAGCGACCTTCCTATTCTCATTTCATCGATTCAATTGATCCCATCAGAAGCAATCTCCTCTTCTGATCACTACTTTCCCTCTCTCAACTCAAAGCAAATCCAGTGATAGAGAAAAGTATTCTTCAGTTCGAAGAGAAGTTCTTGTGTTGCGGTACAAAACTTTGAAGTTGTTTTATCCTGGGAGAACAACGACATCCAAGCCTGTGGGCGGCGTAAAAATTCTTAAAGAAAGCGTGTGATACACGTGACTCAATTTAGTTTATCTTCTTACTCAAAATTTGTTCTTCGTTCGTATGTTTACATTTTATTAATTAATTAATTAATATTTATTATATTATATTTAGTTTAATATCACTCAACCAATAAATATTTATTATATTATATTTAGTTTAATATCACTCAATTTTCTTACGATAAGTGACTTTGTGGTATTTTATGAATTATTTGTCAAGTTGGTACACCCAAATTCTCATTAAATTCATAAGTAGGGTATATATGGACGGGTAATTACGAATTATTGTACTATTTTATACATCACGGACTATTTTAGTTGGAAATTAACAATTGATCGAGCTTCATGGATCTTCAAAGTTCAAAACTATTTGCCGCATCACACCACTTGTTTTTTTTGCCGCATCACAACACTTATTGTATCATATAAATATAGTGAAAGCAAAAGATCTGCATCCACACCTAGTCGATCATTCGCATATATGCATGCGCGCCTAAATCTGCATCCGTATTCTCTTTTTTATATCGTCCAGCTAGCTGTATGGACGGGCAATATATCACAATAGAGGAAGTTAGACTACTACGTGTATAAATTAGTCATCTTTTTTATATCGTCCTTTTCTAGCTAGCGTACGTGTATAAATTAGTCATATTATTGTAGTAGTCTAGCTTCTTCTCTCTATTTTTGGATAAAAAAGAAGAAGTTAGACTACTACAATAACATGACTAATTTATACACGTATATTAGGTAGAAAATGAAGGACTTAGAATTTTAAAATGAGGTTGCTTAAAAAAAGTTAATATATGTAGGCTAAGTATATAATTGATGCAATGGAAAATATAAAACGTTAACGGCATCCTAGAATTCACAGGATTAGAGTTTCTCAAATCCACGAGAAGAACTAGAATCCACTAGAAAGTGGATAAAATCTCAAAGTTTTGTATAATATGGAAGATTCGTTTTGCGGCTTCAAAAATGACGCTTAAATACTAAAACAAACCCTAGAGCACTAATAAAAGGCCTAATCAAACACAAGGGTTAAATTTTTTTTAAAAAAAAAACAAAGTTAAAAAAGGAATAAAATCAAAAACAATTTGCCTCATTCTGAACTCCAAATCCAAGCATGCATGATCGAATAATGCTATGACTAATGTCATGAATAATAGTAGACATGTCTTTCTTGTGACAATTCATCTGTTCTTTAATTTTTGTTATCATACGTTCTACATCAATAATTTTAGAATAGATAGACTAATTTCTACTTTTTTTAATTTTTGATATTTTAAACTAGCTGCAAAATAGTGATCTTTTCAGATTTGCCACCGTATCTCTAGTCCGTCTTTGTACACTAGCTATCAGTGAACGGAAGATATGTACGTGGAGGATCGACTCAGTTATATGAAGTACAACAGTGAAGACAAAACTAATTAACTAACTAAGGGACAAATTCCATTGCCCAAACAATTAATATAAAAAAAAATGCAAGAATGCAATCCCAACTCTATACACCCATCGAGACTTTTTTCAGTTTGACACGTGTTATAATATAATTTTCTGATTTTATAAACTTTTTTCAAAGTTGACTGAAGTTATGTTGAGATCAGCCTAAGAAATTACTCTCTCTCCTCAACCTCCCTCCTCTCGTTGCAGATCATCGTTGATCTTGACATTCAAGTCCAAACTTGCAAAAATGTAGAGAATTGGCAAGACCGGAGGAGGATCACAGGACTCTGCCTTGGCCTTTGAATTTGTCCGAGGAAGAAGATGAGAAAGGAACAGAATCGGAAAAAAAAATTTGAAAGAAAGTTTGATCGGAGAGGATGGTGGCCAAAAATATATATACGTTAACTGAGCTTATCATAAACTCAATCAAAGCTTAAGAAAGTTGAAAAATATAGTCACTCATGTTACGACACGTGTTAGTGTGAAAAATTAGACTGTGAATGTTTAACCCTGGGATGCACACCAACCTGCTCCAAAAAAATATATGGTATATGCAGGGGCGAAGCCATTCAGAGGCGAGCTCAGGCCTTGGCTCTCTTGAAATTTTCCATATATAAATTTTCTTCATTATTCAAACATTAATTATATGTTAGTGTAGAGATAGGCTTATGTATTCTTAACACATAAATCTTTGGTTTGAAACTTATTCCGTGCAAATTTTCATTTTTTCCTTTATTTCCATTTCAAACTATCATTTTTTCTTCTATTTCATACCATCATCTTCCCTTCTTTAATTTTTTTTCTTCTTTAAATTTTGGCCCCCTTAAGTCCAAAATCTGATTCCGCCACTGGGTATATGCATTCGATCTACTCGATCAAAGTCTACGATTAGTAAACCTGTACTATATGTTGTTGCATGGACACCAGACCAGTTGGAGTTCAAAGTCTTCGTTCTTGATTTAATGTACGTTGATTATTTATGTGGCACCGAAATGGACTTTCATGCATGCATGGCCATTTGAAAATTCTACAAAGACTCGATTTCCCTGCCAGCACAGCAATGACGATAATTCCAATACGTCATCCGTGGGCGCCAAGGAACTCTGACGTGTGAGTCAAGCTATCTCTAGCTCAAGCTTCACCGTTGAGGAGTCAAGTCTCTTATCCTCTGTATGTGAGCACAACGTAAATTTATATGTACGTACGTAATGATGTGTTGATGATGACTCGGGATGTGTAGAAACTACAGACCAGTAGTTCCTCTTGTCGGGTATTCGGACCATAAATATCTTCAGTCCGAACCCTAGCCTAGTCATTTCCATATATAACATAACTTATTTGTCGGATAATTTTATATTTTATATTTTAGGTGATCGATAGTCTTCAAGCATACAAGAAAATTAGCGGATCTCCGACTTAGATAGAAACGAATCCTTCTAAGTATACTACGCTTAATTAATCTAGTATTTAACATAACTAAATGAATTAAGTGTATAAAATGAATTAAGTGTAGGTAATGACTAAAACAATTCAAGTTTTCCACTCTATTTAGTTAGTTATGCGCATCAAATTATATAACACAAAGTAAAATAAGTTCAAATAGACTGTCTTATCCGAATTTGAAAAAATAAAAATAAAAATAAAAATAAAATTCTTAGGTTTCAAAAAAGAGTAATATGATATCTAAAAAAAGTCACTTTTGAAATGTTTTTTTCCGTTAAGGTCAACTAAATTTTTTTGTATAAATCAGGTCACTCTTTTGTTCAACTCGATCTTCCCATTTTAGCCCTTTTTGTATGTTTGTTAGTGTACTCATGTTTAATAAGTAGTATCTTTTTGTTAATAGAGTAATGCGTTTTTTAAAAGCGTAATGTGCCCATAATTTATTTGTTCTAACACTTGCAGCTAAAGATCTATTCTCGATATTCGAAGGTAAACAATTATCTCTTGCTATAAATTTTCTCACTTTTTAGATTCTCGAGAGTTAATTAAGTAAAAAACTTAAGTGGCTTCGGGACTTTGCTAAAAACACAAAACAAAAAATTAAATTGCTAGAAAGACTCAAAAGATTAATTATCTCGTCCTCAAGAACAAGAAAAAATTGATATCGAAATTGCTAAACAACATTCTCTTATAGTTGCTTGTTTACGTGATAAAGCTAAAGCAAAACTTTATTTACATATACATTATCCATCTAAGCTTGTTGGTTAGATCCGCCCAAATACTGGTATCGATCAGAGCTTGCTATACCTCAACAATTTTTCCCCGATGGGAACTCCGGAGAAAATAATGGAGAAACTAGATTCCCTATTAAATTTAACCGATGCAATGCATCAAGAGTCTTTAAATGAAATCTCTAGAAACAGAGAGTATCTGGAGATACTTATGGTGATTAGTAACCAGTTACAGAAATTAGAAACTAAAATGGATTATATCCAAAATCACCCGGAAAACAAGAAGGAAATATTAACAAAGGTTAATAGTAAAATCGAGGGAATAAATTTTCAACATATGAAGATTTTTGACTATGTTCAAAGGATATCTCTAGAACACAAAATGTCAAGAGATAGTCCACCTTGAACAGTCATAAAAAAAACTAGTGACTTTAAACTATTTTAAGTCCCTAGTGGAAACCCTTCACCAATACCATTTCTCTTGGATTCGAGAACAAATCTGTCAAGCACAAGATTTCTAGAATCTAAAACTGAGGATGTTCGTAACATAAATATGTTAAGCATCTTTGGAAAGAAAAAAGTGGTACAATTAGTCAATTCTGAAGAATTCGAATTCAATGAAATTGAAGAAAATGTTAGAAATTCTTCAATTTCAAAATTTGAATTCAAACAAATTTACAAAAGAATAAATTTTGACATATTGGATAGCCATCAGTTCAAAATCCTTGAATTCACCACGTACTCTAGCAACAATAGGGGAAACATATCTCTTTTTGATAACATATGAGGAAGTTGCTAAAGTGAGAAAAAGAAACTACAAATTTATGCATATAGGAGCAGTCGAAGCCAGCATAAAATTACTGGCCAGAGAATGCATAAATTGCTCAGTCCTATGTGTCTTACAAGACAATAGACTAATTGATTTCAAGAAAAGTCTGTTGGGAACCCTCCAAGAATCATTGTGCAACCAAGTTGCATATTTCAACTGCTTCCCAAACTTTTCAACTAGCCTGACTTCTGCAGCCCACTATTTACGACTAAGAGTCAAAACATGTGGCACTTCAATGAAAGACGGCATGTAAGAACTTGCTGTAGTTTATAGGATCTACTATAAACTGATGAGTACAATAGTAGAACCAAAGACCAAAATAACAAATATTTCTGATCTTACTACTACATACCTCACAAATCCAAAAAATCATTAAGAACAAATCCATAAGGTTACATGGGATGAAGTAACCCTTTCACTAGAATGGAAACTGTCTGACCCCAAAGAAAAACCAGAAAGTATAAGAGCAACAGACTATGAGAATAGAAGAACTGGAGATGTCAACTTAAAATTTGAAGGACACAAAAATAGTGATGTATCCCTCGATAGCGTGAGACGTGAAAGCTCTAGGTCATTCAAAAGATGCAACTCTTTTAGAGAAAGGGGAATTAAAAGTACCAAAATTTCAATAAGAGAAGGAACCAATACAGTGATGGAAGAAAATTTAGATGCTGAATTAGAAAGAGATATCAGCATGCTAAAATCTGAACTACCAAAATCAGAAGAGCTCTTTAAGCTTTATAGAGAAGCAGAAAACTATGAAGATCCTTCTTGCCTTGAACAATTGATCAAAGAGATTGAAAGTTTCATGTTCAAAAAGAAAATAAAAGTCTTTCCTAATCAGGAAGTAAAAATGGAAGAAGGAGAATCTTCAGAAATCACAAGGTTGATGGAAATCCAAGACTCCTAAACATGAAAGGTCCTATCAGGAAGAAAGGAGAACAAGTTCTCAAAAATTCATTCCACAAGAAAGTACACCAAAAGTGCCAATTACGCAATTTGGTGTATGGCTTGACCTAGAAAAAAAAACCATATATGAGTGATACGCTAGCTTAGTTATGACAACATGTACTACTTTTGGAAAGTTTGAAGCGCCAGATTTGCAGCTAGTTTATGAATCAACCCTCACATGGATGACAAAGAAGTTATATCTAGCCTTCAAACAAACTTACAGAGCACACGAATGGTTGGAGAAAATCAAAAGTAATAAGTCTCCGTACACCTTTACAACTCCAATCTATGAACAATTCTGTGAAGAAGCAACTTAAAGGATCTGATAATTTCTACACCAAAATCGCCGATATCCCAACCAACTGGATATGCGATGAACATAAACAGAAAACTAAGGGGAATCACTTTCATAAACGTTTCAAAGGAAACGAAAGGTAGAATTGAAGATTCAAGAAAAGCTCTAATTACGGAAAAGAAAAACAGAACCCAAAAAAGAGGTTCTTGAAGAAGAAAAGATTCTCTTAAGAAATAGAAAATAAGATAACATGCAGATGTTGGTAATGCAACGCCGAAGGGCACTATACTAACGAATGTCCCAAGAGGGATACAAAAAGTTCAAAATCCCTTCTAAGAGAATATGAAGAGGTCATAGAGATGGCCAACGTTAAAGGCTACGACGCAGTCTATTCGAAAGATGAAGATGATGATGTTTATGTTTATTCAACCTGGATAGAAGATAAAACGTCAGAAGAATTATAAACAGATTTTGTAGAGGAATATGAACCCAGACAGGTTTATCTCTTGGAAATAAAAAATTGGGAAGAAAGCACTAAAGAAGAAAAGATTTCTTCTAACAAAGTCAACCCCGGATCATTTGTCTGTGACTATTGCCATTGCTACAAAAAAATATGGTCTTCCCATGTTTTATGAAATGTCAGAAAAGACATATCACAAACAATGCTTTATAGCTGAAGCAAGAAGAAAAATAAAGAATAGTTCAATAACTCAGATTATTAAACAAGAATATGAAGACTACTTCTACGAGCTAGAAGAAATAAATGAAAATCTAGAAAGAGATCTAGAAAAATGAAAGTAGATGCTATTACTGAGAAAGAAGAAGAAGTATCTGCAGAAAGCCCAACTTGTGAAGAAGAGCGAAGCAGTCCGTTATCAAAAATAGTAAAAGAAAAAGGTTCATCGAAACAAAAGTTTTACAAAGCAGCAACTGCTTCTACGAATAAGTTCAACAACTACATGGAAATTAGAATAAAATTTCTAGGATGTAAGAAGTATCATCTACATGCCTGTGTAGATAATGGTTTTAGCTTCAGCCTAGCAAAAACGTTTGCTATACTTGAAGAACTCTGGATTAATAATTCAAAAGAAGGTGCAATTGGGATAACGGTAGAAGGAAGAAAAGTCTTCATGAATACAACTGTCAAAAAAGTTCAAATCTCGATTAGAGGAGGAACCTTTGTAATTGAAGAGCTTTGTCGATCAGAAAGCCAAGACTTAGATATATTGATTGGCAATGACTTTCTTTTACAACAAACATTCATCTAGAAACCAGAAGTGAACTTATTAGGCTTCGAAAAGAATGACAAGATCTTCTGGACAAAGAGACTAAAACAAGCAAAAAGTGTGGTTGGTCTAGGATTTACATCGCAAT
This sequence comes from Geum urbanum, assembly GCA_946800695.1. Lineage (NCBI taxonomy): Eukaryota > Viridiplantae > Streptophyta > Magnoliopsida > Rosales > Rosaceae > Geum > Geum urbanum. The sequence goes on along the minus strand of OX327009.1, from coordinate 23,189,782 downwards.
ATCAGAGGTCACGAAAAATATTGGTGGATAAACACCAAAATACGAAATGATATTGTAATACAAGCAACAGGAAAAGTTGTTTATTGAGGAATCTTCAAAGGAAGAGGAAGACTTTCATATGATGGAGTTCTGGAAGTTTCATGGCAATATAAAATTTAAGCATCCTACTGCTCCATCTAATGCTCTTACTAGAATTTAACTCAATGAACACACGGTCTACAACATTCCCAAGAGGGATTGTGAATGAAAAAATCATCAAGAAGAAAGTGAAAAATTCCAAGAAGCCTTGTATGAAAACAAGGTTTGAGAATGTAGATCCTACCATTACCCCGCTTCATGACCAAGACAAGTACCATTACTATGTGTCTTATAATCCTATTGATAACCATCACAAGCAACAAAAAAGGTTCTCTACTAAAGAATTATCAGAAGACGAAGAGAAGATGAAGAGACATCTGAAGCAGCCTTCATAAAAGAGCATAACCTCAAGCACTTTAAGGCCAAGTTTGGGAAACAGAAGATGCGTAACCTTGGAGAGATCAAGGAAATGCTAAAACAAAATATTAACATCAATCATCTGAAATTCTAGGAAAAAGACTCGGTGGTCTGTGAGTTCAAGCTACATGACATGAATTCCATCTGTCATGTGAAAGCAATCCCTCAGTACAAGGAAGAAGATCAGAAAGAATTCAGAAAAAACATAGCTGATCTTATGGAAATGGGATTGATAAGACCATCAAATAGTCTGCATCACACCCCTGCATTCTATGTTAGAAATCACACAGAAGAAGTTCCCAAAAAAGTAAGAATGGTGATAAACTATAGAGATGTTAATAAGAAAATCGTAAAAGACGGTTATCAAATTACACATGCTAGAATGTTAATGAATAGGTTTAGAGGAGCCAAAGTGTTCTCAATATTTGATGCAAAATCAGGATTTTGGCAAGTCAAGATGCATCTTAACAGCATTCCCCTTATAGTCTTCGAAACTCCATAGGGACACTACGAATGGCTAGTAATGCATTTTGGGCTAAAACAAGCTTCATCCATTTTTCAGAGACAACATATTCAAACAGGTTGCAGACTTTTGTGTCGTCTATATTGATGATTTATTAGTCTTTTCAAAAACTAAAGAAGAACACATGAATCATTTCTATAAGGTAGTCAAGTTCATAGTTCAACATGGAATCATTCTAGGAGAAAAGAAAGTCTTTCTCGTCCTAGATGAAATTGATTTCCTAGGGATTAACATAAGAAAAGGGGAGATTAAGTTTCAACCTCATATCTTAGAAAATGTCTGAAAATTTCCAGATAGAATCTCTAACGCAAAAAGTCTACAAAGAGTTTTAGAAGTCATTAACTATGGAGGAGACTTTCTTCCCAAAATTGCTTGATTAACAGCAATATTGTCCCAAAAAACAAACTCAAAGAGAGTTTGGAAATTTACAGAGGATGACGAAATGGTCGTTAGGCAAACAAAAGAGCTTTGTAAAAATCTGCCTCCTTTCCATTAGCCTGAAGAAAATGATGAAATCATTCTTCAAACAGATGCTAGTAACAGTGTTTAGGCAGGTGTAGTGTTAGCAAGAGAGCCAAACACTATACGGAAAAAAAATTAAAATTTTCCAGTGGGAAGTTCAACTCTGCAGAACAGAATTACCCCACAGGGGAAAAAGAAATTTTGGCAATAAAAAAAATTGGAAATTCTCTATTTTCAGGAAATCCATTTATTGTAAGAACAGATTGTGCCAGAGTAAAAAATTTCAAGAATTTCAAGCTTGATAAAACTTCTAATAGGGGAAGATTAGCAAACTAGCAATTATTTCTCAACCAATATGATTATGATATAATATTAATTGCAAGAAACATGAACTATTTCTCAAACTCTTTAACAAGAGAAATGACGATATATGTTCAGAAGGAGTAAAAAGAGTGACGAAGGTCAGAATCTTAGGAGCAGAAAGCGAGGAAAAGAACTTGAACAACCAGAAGAGTCCATTGAGAATATTCTTAAAAATTTCTTGTTGTGTTCTAAAAAATCAGCCTCAATTGACCAATTTCAGGGTAAAAGATTGGCTAACCCTTCTCAAACGGTAAGTGGTAATAGCTTATGAAGATTGTTTAAGGCTACTACTTTGCCAATAAGCAGAATTTTTCCTATAGGATTTGTAAATATATTCAATTATCAATTAAATACCTTCTCGAAATCAGTTTTTTAGACTAACCCAGGTCTAGCATTTTACCAGAAGATTTGGCTAGATAATTTAATGTTTGCTTTCCAGCAGCAAGATAAAAGGCTTATGGTAGAGGCCATGAAAGCCTTAGCTGAAGAGCTGAGCCAAAAGAAAAAATAACTAAGTGTTGTTAATGAACCAACTGTTTTGTACATCAGAACCCCTGAAAGTGCAAAGGTACTAATTTATGCATTGAAAAAGACATAATTGTTCAAATTCCATAACACCATTGGAAGACATTCACCCATATCAATTCTCTCTAATACACTTTTTATAGTTCCAGAACCATTCCTAAGAAGATATGTGGTGAATGTTCAAAGTGAAAATCCACAAAAGCATAAACTGTGGCTAGTTGAAAATGGTTTAGTGCATAATCTGTGGACAAAAACAAATGATGATCTCAAGGGACTGTCGGCTATCATATGTAATATAGTCCAGAATGTAAGGAAGACCAACTGCATTTTTAGACTCAAGTTCAGATCTACACTTTCAGAATGGGTGCAAAACTCCAATAGAGAAACTGAACATATTTCTCTATACTACTATGTCAGGATCATCCAGGGTCAGTATCTAGAACTAGCTTGTGTTGGATATAAGAAGATAATCGAAGAAGACCAAGAGACTGCTTTTCTTGCATCCGGAGAAAAAATAATTGCCACTGCCTATGACCAACCAGAGGCCGTAACCAGTGATCTAATTGTTGCCCTTAAGATAAAGAAAATAGATTCCACCCTTGCTTGTGCCCAGTGGTTCAAAAAGATCGAGAGAGAAAGACACTACAAAATGTATGTTGATACCGACATGGAAGAGAATGAAACAAGAAAATGAATTGAATTTGAAGAACCCTATCTTAGAGAAAACTCAGAAGCATACGATGACCTGTAAAGATATGTAAGGTCATATTGTCTTTTTCTTAAGTGGGGAACACCTTTTATCGTGAAGGCATCAGCTTTCCAAAAGAAGGAAATGGAGGAAAGCTAAAACCTGACCAGCATAGGGTCACTATCCTTAGTGAAACTACTGTTAATTATGTGTGTTTTAATTTTATTTTGAGTTCCACTCCCTATAAAATGCGCCTTGAGTCTTAGTTCTAGGCATCAAAATTCAGAATAGAAGAAATCAACCTAAGAGTAGAATTGTCTGAGTAGAGAGTCTGAGTCGAGAGATAGAGTGGAAGCAAACTGTTCAACTTCTCTATTTTTAAGTAAGTATGTCTTAGTTCCACTACAAGTCTTTCAATTTGTTACTTATTTGTTCATAAAACCTCATTAAACTCCTCTGAGAGGCGGATTACCGCCTAGAAGGAGAAAAAAAGTGGGTTGTCCATACTTGTTTTAATCTTCTAAGAGGCAGACTACCGCCCTGAAGGTTGAAAGAAATGAGTTGTTTGTTAAGTAGTAACTTCATTCCATGGTAGAAGTGTGTTCACATAACATAGATAGTGTTTACTGGGAAATAAAGTTTTTCGTCAGGAAGATAACCTTTCTAAACTAAAAGGCAGTGAGCAGTGAGTTCGCTACCATCAATAACTAGTTAGGCAAGGGGCAATAGGTGAAATAATAGGATGACAAAGGCTAGTTCTATCTAAAATGTGAAGAGAGGTAGATAACTTTGGTACAGTGGCGGGGTAGTAATGATTTTAGTTAGTTGTGTCTTTTCTATAAGTAAAGTGACCTGATTTGGGATAAATTTGTTAGGTGGCTTTATTTGGTATATAAAGTATGAGAATAACCCGATTTATAATTTTCTCTTCAAAAACCCCCTAGCCTTCAACGTCCTAGTACTAAGCTGCCCATACATGATCACCACCTTCATGGAAGAGCGCACCACCACCAACGCCGCCATGAGAAAGCACCACCCAGTCACATTAATCATTCTCAAATACCAAACTTCAATCTTTTCGAAGAAAATGAGGAGATAGGCAAAGAGAAGGCAGAGAGAATTCATGGAAATTTTTATATACAGACCAAAGAGGAGACATACCCAAATGAACAACTTCTCCATCTTCACACCCCTTTTGAAATCAAATCTCTGAACTACGCTTCTCTAGAAGCTATTAAACCTTGTTTTTTGTACTCTTGGACGCTTGTACAGGAACTTCTTGAATGAAATTTGTTGAACGTAATTTTTGAATAATTTATTTGTTAGAGAACAACTATTTAATTTTCATCTTATTTAAGGATATAATTTCGGATGATTTTTGCATTTGGTCAAATATATATCAAAGGATGTTTGCTCTGAAAAAGTAGAGGGCGTATTGATATAGCTTTTTTTTTCTTTCATTTTTCAATTAAGGGGTCAAATGTTAGTATATATATGTGAAATGTTCCTAATAATTAAGCTTTCAACTAGTTGTAGATTGTAGTACAGTTCAAACATGACTACTTTAATATTTTCATGATTTTTTTATATACAAAATGAGAAAGAAAAGAGGGAAACTCTAGAGAGAAGACCCTCTAGAGCACCCAACACCAGACTAATCAAAGACAACAAAAAGGCTGACAACAGAAGGTAGCGAGTGATCCCAGGTACGAAGATGTTGGAGGTTGTGTCCATGATTAGCCAACTTGTCAGCAACAAAATTTGCTTCACGAAAGATATGCTTGAAATGGATTTCTTCAAATTGGTTTGCTAGCTTCCTGATATCTTCAATAAGAGTTCTGAGATGCCAAGGGATGGAGGTTTTTCTGTTGATCAATAAGGAATCTCCTTCTATCACAACATTATTAAGATCAAGGCAGCGTGCATGATGGAGAGTGTCCCTTACAGTAGTAGCTTCAACAGTTGGCACAGAAGTATCGCCAAAGACTAAGACTAATCAAAATCTATATTTCCAACAACATATATTATCCAACAACATATGCATCCTTACAAAGAAAAGACAACTACACTAAGACTAATCAAAATCTATGTTGTGTAAATAATCAGAGTGGTGACTCCTCTGGTCACGCTAATCCTCTAGTGGCTGCGGCTACGGCTGTGGAGCATCAAAAAATGTTCGAAGGTAGGGGTGGGATCTGGATTCCAGCAGCCTGAAACTATGGCATACACTACTGCCACCATGCTGCCATAGATGTATGTTGCTCGGCGAATCTCGCATTTTTAATGCAATCGTCTGCTTCATCTCCTCTATCCATCTCCATTGCTTCTCCATATGTCTGTGTTGTTCCTCCATCTCCCTCGTCTGCCTTTGGAGCTGCTCATGTAGATGGGAGGTCCTGGAAGATCCCGATTGGCGGGAGAATTCATGAGTCGTTTTCAAGACCCCTTAAACCTTCTTGCCCAAACCTCTAACGTAGAAGGTGTTCTTCCCAGGAGGTATCGTGGCTGCCATGATCCTCGCCGACACAGTTGCATCAGATGTATCAATCTGAGAGTGCATACTGGGTCAGCTCCTTATCCGAGGTGTTAGGATATCGCTCTCAAGCTACCTGAGTTAACACCTTTGGGATCGCCTCCTCCACTCTCGCCTAATTGTCAAGGAAATATGATTAACGTATTAAACATACAAAAATATGTAGAGAAAAAATATATATAATGTAGCAAATATGTGAATTAATTTATGAGAAACTTACAGCATCTTCTGGGCACTGTAGATACACTTAATGCGTGTAGTAAACACCAACGGAGAGACTTCTGGGTGTTTGGCGGCTTCCACCTCAGCTCAACCAGAATAAGATCTGGAACCGCAATGATGGTTCTTGGTGTTTTTTGCCCGGTTTTGAGAATTTGTCTCGGAGATGGCCTTGTTGGATAAACATACGTCAAAAAATGATTAACTAATTTTTTCTGAATATAATTAATACGACACAACACAAATATGTTCAAGATGCATACCTTGAATCGCGAGTACTCGAAGTGAGTTACCAACCATCGCCACCCGTACTCCCTAAACCGAAACTCGCTAGGGGTACCATCTTGGTCACTGCCGTACTTTTCCCAGTGATTTTTGAGCTTGGAGTTCCACTCCTTGTACCTATATTAATACAACACAAATGTTAGATACTAAAACTCTTGAGAATCAAAATTTTAACTCGATATATACAAAAACCGGGAGACATCACCTGCTCCCTTGCACCTCATTTGCCCACGTGTGTCTGAGCATGTTTTCCACGTGAAACCATCTCTACAATATATATGGTAAAAATTGAGTTTAAATGCGGACTTGATTAATAATACATTTACGTAATAATGCAAAATGTAACTCACCGACAGTGCATTATGCACTTCCAACTTCACGTAGTTCGACACGAAATTCTAATCCGGCCACAGCATTGGGACTCTGTCTCGTATGATGCTTCCGGCCATTGAGTTGTACTTTCGAGTATCATCTCCCTCGATCACCTCGCCTCCTTCAATTGTCCTAATGACCACCTGCCCGTGCCTAGTCACCTGTTTAAGAAGCTTGCCGACGACAGTGCCTAAGACATGGTAATAAGATGAAAACATAAGCACCCAATTTCATTTACATATAGGCTAAATATATAAGTTTGAAATTAAATATTGTAATGTTTATTAATATTTACCCGATTCGTCTGTCTGCTGTCCCTTTATCCGAGCACTCCAAAAAGGTGTCTCGAACGGTATGTACACATATGCTTGGTCCACGGTAAGAAAAGGATCTTGTCCTCTGATAGGCCTCCCCATAGCGTCGAAAATAGGTATGGCCGGTATCTCGTCGGGCACGAAGATGGTGGAAGGCGGTGATAATTGCACACCGACCCTCGAACTACCTGAAGCACATGCCTCAGATGATTGGGCCATAGAGGGAGCAGGTCAGCTCGACAATGTGCAGCATATGCCTATGGATCTACTGTTGAGATGTGCCGCCCATTAAGGGTCGGCTGGATGTCTGCTACGGCGTCGCCTCTTGATAGAGCCTCCTCGCGATGAAGGGTCGGTTGTGTTCCTGCGGCATCGCATCCTCACCAAGTAGAATACGTTGGTGAGATGTGATGGGGCCAGAATAGCTGTTGCTGATCGTGACCGAGCTGCTACTCTCATTTCCACTTCGGGATCTCGACCGGATCCTGAGGAATTTGTTTTTCATAAAAAAATAAAATTCATACCTAAAAATGTATATTAATTAACATATAATCTATAAATCTAAATATATTCATTAATATATTAATGTATTCATCTCACATGTTCAATAAAATAACAAATTCAACAAAATCATGATTATATGCATTCAATTAATTATTGTTACTCCTATATTTGAATATATATTCACATACTCTATATTTATATATATTCCCAATTATATTCATAGGATTATATTTATATATATTCCTATTTTTATATAAATAGTTTATATATATTCACAATTATATTTATATTTATTTACAATTATATATATAAACATTTATATATAAACATATAAACATATATAATTAAATTAACATAATTATATATATAAATATATATAGAGAGAGAGAGTCACGGTGGAGAGATACCGAAGAGAGATGGTAGAGGTGACGGTGTCGGGGAATGGAGGAGGCGATGGTGGCGGTGGCGGCTTGAAGGGAGGAGAGAGAGAGAACGCCGGCCGGCGGTGGAGAGAGATACCGGAGAGAGAAGGAGATAGTTCGGTCATGGTAGGAGGAGAGAGAGAGGAGGTTGGGACGGCGTGCGGCGGAGGAGGGAGATCCGAATCGATCGATCACAACGGTTTTGAGATCAGGGAGGGATGTTTGCGGCGTGAAAGCGATAGGCCGTGACTCGATTTTTAAACACAACTATAACCGACGACAATGACAGTATGTCGTCGGTTATAGTGGGGAATTTTTTCCCCAATAACAAAGATAAGTAGAAACACGCTTTAAATACTTGTTTAACTAACCGATCATTCACATAGTTAGAATCATTACTAATTAAACACGTTTCTCATCTAAACACTTTGTTATACTCAAATACGTACGTACATCTCTAACTAAGGCTGATAATCAGAATCATTGCTTGAGTCTGACTCGGTTTCTGGTAAGATGTTCCGCTCCTCATCACCTGAGTCTTTGTGAATTTCATATGGATTAACATCAAGAAGTTGTGCTCCTGGAATTTGAATCATAACACCCTGACCATGTGCTTCCAAGCATCTCCGTCAGCAGGGTGTATAAGGGTATCATCGTTAGGCAAATTCCTCTCAGCTCACCATCTCATAGCTTCAGCCGTATGTGCACACATGAATAACCGTTCTAGCCTATCAACCAGTGAGAAATATCGAAGTATCTTCACAACTTTCTTATTCCCTGCATGAGTCAACTTATACCTATTTGTACCACATACCGGGCAAGCATCAAGGCTTTCAAGATCATTCCCATAAGCGTCTTCACCCAAAAGAGAATGCAATCATATCTGCATGCATGAATTTTGACGTACGAAATCTCAAGATCTTTCAGGATATGTCGTACCTTACGATGAGTTGTAGGAAGGCGATGACTGGGCGATGACTGGGGGGGGAGGCAGCATCGAAGCAATCCACTGCAGCCAATCATCAATAGCCTTGACACTATTTTGTTCTCCACTTTGAGTTTCATCACTCCCATGACACTTTCAAGAACAGTCTTATTGCACCCGTTGTACAACGGAGTCTGTTGCAATGCTATCAAATTGTTGTATTTATCCATACCGGCAGTGTTGACAACTCTAGGTAATTGCTGGAGTGGCTCAATATGAGGGAAGCCCCCAACGGCGGGAGGATCTTATGCTTGAGCAAATACACCGCTCTCATAAGGAAACACATCGTTGATCAACCTCGTTGTTGGATCATTGGATGTATTGGAACTCTCAGCAAATTGACCATGATCATGCAGACCCACTGATGATGTTTCACCGTGATAAATCAAACATGTATACTTATCCCGAAACCCGTATTTCTCCAGGTGCTCCAATACTTTTTCAATGGGAAAACGAAATCAGTCGCTGCGACACTGACAATTATTACACGGGCAATAATGAATTGGCATCCCTCCACAATTATCCTTTGCATATTCCACAAAGCTTCTAATTCCATAGTGATATCTTACATCCCATCTTTCAAGACTCACCCAACTCTTGTCCATCCTGAAAATTTGAAAGGACCCAACCCTGATTTAGTTTCCTAAACCGGAATCAAACCCCTTCTGAAAACACGAACCAACAAAAACCATAAAAATTTCGGCAGAGTAACGCTACTAACGCGGAATTGCCATTACCTGCATCCGGAAAATACACTTCATCCTATGCCACAAAAATCAAACCGTGGGCACCAATCTCATCCGGATTTCTCAATATATCAACAATAATGTAAAGTAATAAATATAACTATACTTTACAGAAATCTGGGGAAAACCGCATAAAAGTATACATCAGAATACTCAGAGCGACTTCTAATATAGATATACAAATAGTAGGCCAAACTAAGAACCTACCATAAAAGAAACATCGTTCGAATACTATGCCTCCGACCACGACGTGCAACACCAGAATCTGAACTGCAAACTGGGCACAGAAACCGAAAAGCCCAGGGGAAAGACATGAAAATCGTTAGAGTGAGTGGACGAAAATAAATGTCTTTCGCCGAATAATATATGTTATAAAAACATATGCGAGTCAAAATGCATAAAAATCATATGGTACACGAGGGAGACTCTAACTCTTCACGCGTACAGAGCATGCATCATAAAAATCATATGGTCTCTCATGGACTCCCTCGCGCTAGTACAGTCTGAATCACGGGATCTCAGACCCACACATGATTCCTAGCAAGAAAGGCCTCGGGTCAGGATATCTGTCCCCCCCCCCCTGGAGCGTACTCGGGGATCAGTCGAGAAGCCAATGTGTATCGATACAACCCTGATAACTGAGACTGTACTCTGTGTAAACCAAATCATAAATCCTTTCCATGCACATGCATAAATCATAATATATATATATATGTATGTATATTCGTATATGTATATTCGTATATGCGTAATCATAAAACACATGCTCATAAAAATCATGATCATACTGCATGCTCAAGTTAGTAAAACGTATATAAAAGACTCGCAATCAATCCATGAAAACAAATGTCCACTCACAGGTGAGCGTAACGCAATTCGCGTTAATCCCGTGATCCGGCGGAAAATCCCTTGCCAAACGAACGATCACGAACCCCTGAATAATCATAAAATCCATTTCTCAAAATCATAACTCAGATCCCCAAATCAAATCACGAGAAACAACCGTTCCCGGAAACATATAATTCAATAACGATGAATTGTCGAAAATTCAATAATCACACCACAAAACCTCGCTATAATTTCCGATGCTCAAATTAAAAAACAAACCTCACCACTGCGATTGGGGCGCGATTTCAAGTGAAACGACATATAACTCGTTGAAAACCACGCCGGGTGAAAAGTCGCCGCTGCCTCCGGCCACTAGAAAATCCAACCTGCCCAGAAAATTTCATGCTACACATGGTTTTGAAGATGACGACGATTCCAACAACTTTCCAGTTATAAGTTAAGGCCAATTTTGATCGGAAAACCTCCAAAAATCAACCCAAAGTTCCAAACTCTTACCGGAATTTCACATCGACGGATCTCTCTCCTCCGGCCACGGCAACCTCCCAAACCACTTGCAATAGCTTCCTCTCATTGATGCTAACAAAACCCCTCAAAGAGGAGCCACCAATTCGGCCGGAAAAGCCACCTCCGACCACCGCGAAATCTCGCCGGAAAACACCCAAAATTTCCAAACTTTGACAAGCCATAACTTCTTCATCCGGCAACCAAATTGAACGAATGACCTATCAAAAGAAAGAGGAGCTCAAGCCCAACAACTTTTATACAGAGACTCCGGCCAACCGTGGCTGGAATCAGCCTTAAAATACAAGAAAACCGAACGGCAGTTTAGAGCTAAACGGGTCGCTCACCCTTGACCCGTGGTCAACGCGGGTCAAGGCCCAGTTTCCTGTTTTGGAAAGTTTCCAATTTCAGAAAGTATTCTCCCATATTTATATCGTACGCGTATCGAATCCCAATCGGATAAATACGACAATATTCAACGGACGAAAATATTCACAACTTATTCCTCATAACTCGGAAAAATTATCCGAAAGTTCCCATAAGCTCGAAATTAAATTCTCTACAACTTCCACGAAGGATCCCAAATCAAATTCTCGCCAAATAATTTAGTCGCTAACGGAGCCGCCATATTAACAGATTACGTCGAAATTACAATAGATCGCGAAACTCGCAAATCAAGTCGATAATCATTCCATTTACGCTTCGGGTCGATCAACGGTCCAAAACGGATCACAATCACGATTCAGATAGACTCGAATACGAACGGATAAACTCGAATACAAACGGATAAACTCGACGATATTCCGAAATTTCAAATATTCATATTATATTCCTCGGTCGTCGAAATAATAATCCGGAACCGTCCACGAACTCGAAATCATGCGTACAACAACTCTCGAGAAGAGACTCAGCTCCAATTCTCGGCCAATAATTAAGTCGTGATCAAGATCGACAATTCAATCAATTTACGAAAAACAGCGATTACGCGTAATTTAAATTCCAGCAATATATATACATACACTACAGATTTTGATCAAGATCGACAATTCAGATAGCTGATTACACTACTGATTCTGTTTCGGGTCGTCACAAAATTCCAGCAATATACACACACACACATACACTAATTAATTTAAAATTCATCATTATATATATATCGATATCTAATTAATTAAACTACAAATTACATAATTTAATTCCATCTTCTATGTACGTAATCCCTAATTACAAACATATATATATTGATATGTCGATCATATATATCAACGTACAATTAACATATATATATATACATACGTACATATATATATATATATATCAATAATCAACAATTACAAATTTACATATATACAACTATATATATACATATCAACAATTAATCAACAAATTTACATATAATTATATATATACATATTTTCGTCGAATTCAACTCAACTCAATTCAAAATCAACAATATATCAATATATTACTCAACATCAACAATCAATTCAACTCTACTTCAACATTAATCAATGCAACTCAAAATAAACATATATGTACTTACCTATCTAGCTAGCTATATATATAGCTTCACAAACCTCTCTTGTATAGCTTCCGACAACACCCAACGATTTCAGAGCATTTTAAATTCTTTGTCACCGAGTTATTTTTGAATGACTGAGCTGCTGCGAAATAGATCTAAAATAAGAACTATAGCCGACGACGTACTCAGTCGTCTGCTATAGTTCAAAAGTCGTCGGACATTGTAGTTCAAAAGTCAGTGGGTATAGGGTGTATCTATAACCAACGACTGAGCCAGTCGTCGGGCTGTTTTTTCCGGTTTCGTCGAGTATAGTATAAAATCTAGTAGTGCGGCTTACAAACTTGGAGAACCACTTCTAACATTACTAGGATAATGCGCCCTATTGGCGGTTTACATACCGAGTGTTGGGTGCTCATTTGACTCTTCACTGGACACTGCACTAGTCCACCACAAGTGTCAATAGCTCTATCTCGATCAATCTTTATACGAATTTGTAACTAGCTCGCTTCCTTATATCCGTTATAGTGTAAAGAATCCACTCACACTCATGCACACCTCGGGGTAGTCCCCATCATTCACGGTGCTTACCCATACGCCCTATGGGTTGGTATCTACTGTACTTGGTGCCCACACATGCTTATGTCCCTTCTTTGTTAAGAACTTAAGCTCAATGTTCCTTTAAAGTCATATCATGTCCTCAGTTTCCTCTCATCCAGTCAGGCTACATTGACGCTCTCCTTGGAGGCCTCATTGGTCCTAAGGGATTACTCTCACCCTTAGTCCAATCCTCAAGTGTCTCATCCCATCTAGCGTTTTACTCACTCGAGTGGGTCAAACGGGGATGGCATGACAAGACCTGCTCCATATTACCCTACTAATCCAGAGATAACTCTTGCAGGACCCGTGTTACGGTCTCTAGCACCGACTAGTCGGTATCAGCTACCTTAGCACGAGCAACCCAAATCCTTGCTGTGATCCTACACTGAGAAAGCAGAAGCTGTGAACTATCATGCCTCAAACTCTGGACGGTCACGACTTTAACCCCCTATCCTAAAAACTGGGCAATTGAAAACAAAGGGCCCAGGTAAAGGAATAAAAACTTAAAACGTTAGAATGAGTGGCCAAAAATCAATATCGTACGATAATCGTAAAAACTGAAGTAAAACTAAATTTGATGCCTTTCCGCTAATCTGTGTAAAATAAAGTGAGTTCATCTACTCTGTGGAGGTGGCCACTCAGAGGTTTTTTCCTAATCTAAGTCGACAAACTGTATGTAAATATATAAGTGATGGGCCAGACGAGGCAACCTGACCTCCCCTGACTGGACTATCTGGTAATCAGCTAAACAGTGAGTGCATCGATTGATCTACGCATTTTATGCTCGATTATTAATGTCTTTCTCTCTATATTTAACTTTGTTTTATGCTTAGTAAATATGTTTCTAACTTACTTTATGTTTTTAGGTAGAAATAAAGGAGGAAATAATAAAGGAGGCGTTTCGGAGCTAAAAGTTGGCGAAGGAGAAAAGTTCCTAATTCCAGAGAAGAAATGGTGCGAGAAATGGTCTTCAAAATGGTTACTAAAATATTTTTCCACATGGTGTCAAGAATTGAAGACCAAAAGCATGTCCAAAGAAGCCCAAAGAAAGAAGATGGATTAAAATGAATTATCAGAAATCAGCCTTTGTACATCAGCCCAATTCGAAAGACCACTGTGAACATATCCGGATGAATCTAGACGCGGTTAGCATATGGTTGGAAAGATCTAGAAGTCTAGTTTCCAACGCAACTAGAATCAAATGATTTGGAGTTCTAGAACGAGAGAAATTTCTGTTTTAGTGGAGAAGAGTCAGGTTACCCGGGTGGAGTAGTTAGAGTTCTAAAAGGAGTCGAACTAGGCTTTTCTTGGCCTATATAAAAGAGGGCTCTACTAGGGTTTCATTATCACACATCATAGACAAAAAAGCTCTGCCCAAAACACCTCCCAAGTGGTCCTAAGCCTAATTCCCTCCAAGGCCGAAGCTCCCTCCTCACGGATCAAGAATAATCGGCGCTCTTCATCTTGTTCTTGAGAATCCATCCACTCGAGGCGTTGTTAGTGCTCTTCACAGACTCCAAAAGTGTAACCATAAACCTTCTATCTCATCTTTTGTCTTGTAAAGAATTTGGTTTACGACTTGTGATTTGTTTAATAAAGGCTATACATTTTTACTTACTTATGTTACCTTCCATGTGTTCTTAGTTTTTGGCCTTTGCTTGTATGCATGCTTGTATGCTTAAATCTTCTTAATGTGTTGGGTGATACGCTCTTCGTTCCTCTCTAGCATGTTTTGTATGAATCTTAGATAAATTAAGGTGTAGGCGCTCTTCGTCGCACTCTTAAAAGCATGTGTATAAATTGCAGGTTGAAAGGTAAGAATTTCGTGGATACTGGGTAAGTGAAGCATGAAAACGGTGGAGGTAGACACGATGTGATGATCATGTGTACATAGTAGAATTAGGTTTAAATTTCGTAGGTTATTAGTTAAACAACCAAATCTGGCACCCCCATAAACAAACCTAACATAGTTATGGATGCACCATCAATCCCCGGTTAAGAACGATCCCTATGTACCAATGCTACATCTACTAAAAAGGGTTTTAATTGGCTCATTGTTGTTGAGTGTTAAGTGTTAATTTAGTACTTAGTAATGGTGAGTATCAATTTTGGCGCCATTTCCGGGGATTGTAAAGAATTGTGTGATTATGCTTGTACAATATGTTTATATTTTTCTGTTTTCGGAACTGTACACTTCCCTGTTTTGTGTAAATTATTTTATATAGCTATAGGTCTCATAAAAATCTGAAAATTTGCAGGATTGTTTGGTTACGTGTCTAGTTTGTGCCCGTAAAATTTCATTACATTCGGCCCAGCCAATAATTCTGGAACAAATCGACAAGCAGCTGTACTCATGTTTGCACGAATCGGGAATTGCATGTGTTATGTTTGTAAATATATGAAATTGTGCAAATATATAATATGTATATAAAAGCAACGAAATTTTGTAATTTTTTATGTTACTAACACTTGTTCATATTATATATATATTTTTTGCAGCCATGTGTACACCTTAAAGGTAGTCTTTGATTTAAATTTAGTACATAAGTTTGGTTGATTAAGTCGCACTCTTTGGAATAGATGGCACCTCTTTTTCTTGTTTATCTCCTTAACCCCTCATGATGTTTGGATTTCATCACCGCACACCATAACCTAAGTGAAGTTATGGACATGAGGTTGAGGGCGGAGTCTACAAAGGACTTGAAGGAGTGTAAATTTTCAAAAGATTGGCTGAATGTCGGACATGGTGTCTAGAAAAGGGTTATGACTGGTGACAGGTTCTGGATCTAAGAAAGACTAACACCATAGAGTATATACCATTGGCCCGGTTAGCCTCGGGGTGTTTTGTCAAAATTAGTCCTACCTCTCGCGTTATCTCTATCCCTAACTGGCCATGTTTTTCGATTGAACCAAGGCCATTTGATTGAAATTTCATACTTTATCGCGCGGGACGCACGTCCATTGAACGATCTAAATATTAAGCTAGTGTACTCTCTTTAAATCATTGACGCACTCAATTTGGACACTACTTGTGCATAAATATCGAAATTGAACTTTGTAAAGAAGACTAACCATACTCTAATCATTTCATGTTTTGTACAATGTTAATTTTATTTTTAGTTTTAGATAGTCAAATCGGAGCTGGGTAATAGGCTATTTTGTGTGATTTATCTGGCATAGTTTCATGTCGCAGAAATTTCTGAAACTTTTATGACATGTTTGTATATGTGTCTAATTTTCAGTCGTAAAATTTCAGTTAGTTCCAACATGTAATTAATTCTAGAGAAATTATGCAAGGAGTCATGCTCAGGCTGCTCGATTTTTGTAATATTTAGGATGCATATACATCTTTGCATATCATGTCATTCATTACATAGTTGCATCATCATGCATCATCTTCATCATTGTATTTCATGCATTTTTCCATTGGATTTGATGTTTGTTGAGTTTTGAAGGATACGATGGAGGAACGTGCTCCAAGTGTTTTCATAAATTCGCAACTTCTGTCCAAAAAGAACAATCAAATTCGAAAAGCCATAACTTTCAGCTCGGTTGGAGTTAGATGGAGTTCTTTATAGGGTTGGAAAGCTCTGGACGTCTAGTTTCCATCCATATAAATATCACAAAATTCTGATTTCTAAATTGTTGGGAATTAAAGATCAAAAGCACGGAGGTCAGAACATGGAAGCTAAAAAGTGGAAGGCAAAAACGGAGGAGTTGCACCTCAAAGACAGGTTGTTCATTGAGCATAAAAGAAAGCAACGCGTCTAGGCTGTAAGACGTTAAAAAAAACAAGCGCTTGTTGGGAGGCAACCCAATGGAGAAGTCTACAAACCAGATTTGCTTTCTCTTCCCTTTTTCTCTTTTTAATTTTTGTAGCTTTTACTTTTCTTAGTTAGATTTTTCGTAAATCCTTTTCTTCATTCTTGATTCTATGTTTTACTTTAGTACATTGAGGACAATGTAGAGTTTAAGTGTGGGGAAGGGGTTTACAACTTATTTGAGTCATAAATTATAAAAACGGGCGAACAATGGAACCTTCCGGTGGATGATGCCCTAAAAAAAATTGTTGTGAGTCTTTTCGTTTAACTTAGTGTTTTAAAGAGTCTTTAGGATGCCCTTAGTTAGTCTACGATGAAATTGGACCGAAAAGAATACAAAAATGGCGTTGCATATCATTAAGGATGAATTCATGTGCTAATTGAGATATCTTTTGAGTGTTATGACATGTATTAGATATGGTTTGATAAAACTTGATACAGAAATCGCATATGAGAATGAGTTTTGAATCATATGAGCCTTAAGTGAGATTTTGAGCCTTAAAAACTTCTTTTGAGTGAAATTTCGTGCATATTAGATATAGGCCTCAAAATCATGCATATACTCACTTGCCATAGATCTTAATGAACTAGAGAATACTAGAACTTACTCATGTCAATTTGCAAAATTTTTAGTTGATATATACTCTGATTTTGGATGTGATTAAAGGCACTTAGGATATCCACAACTTTGCCAAATTGCCATGTGTTCCATTTGTGCGCACGAGTTGCGACACCCCTAGATAACCCATTTGAGCCCACATTATGTCTTTATTTCATTACCATACATATCTAAACACTTTAACCTAGTGTAGAATATCCGTACCCTTGTTCAAAAGACTTGGTGGGGATTTTTGAAGCTAGAATCATGGAGATGGTGTGGACATCATGAGGAGATGTGTGTATGGGGATAGACTTGTCTAAATACCTTGAAAAAAGTTTGCAATTGCCGAAAATAAAAAGAAGAAAAGAAAAAAAATTCGAGAGCTAAAAAAAAAGAGAAGAAAAAAAGAAGCTCTCCAGCAATGTGATTTAGATGTTAAATTTTGGATTAATGTCCCACATACTTGTCGATTTGGAGTTTGTATTGAATTGAAGACCCAAAAGTGAAAATATGATGAGTGCATCCATGTGAGTTGATTTGAACTTTATTCGAAACATGCACAGCTTTAACATCACCATTATTTTTCTCGTCTTACTTGTTCATGACATGATCATATCTCTATTATCTATTGAATTCATTGAACATTCATGTGAAAACATTATGATTCCATCGCCATAGACTTGAAGAATTTTCTGAGACAAATTTGAGTAAGGGCTTAGTTTTGTTCAACTTAGTATTTCTATCGTTTTCAAACATGATTACATGAGAATTTGCGGCTTTGAAACGTTGAAATATCTAAGTATGTTTGTATATAAGTGTCACGTTTACCTTTGTGTTTTTCCCTTTATTATTTTTCTTTTATCGAGTCTATTGCTTTGTTGTGTATTTGCTAGGGACTAGCAAAGTCTAAGTGTGGGGGAATTTGATCTACGCATTTTATGCTTGATTATTAATGTATTTCTCTCTATATTTAACTTTTTTTTATGCTTAGTAAATATGTTTCTAACTTACTTTATGTTTTTAGGTAGAAATAAAGGAGGAAATAATAAAGGAGGCGTTTCGGAGCTAAAAGTTGGCTAAGGAGAAAAGTTCCTAATTCCAGAGAAAAAATGGTGCGAGAAATGGTCTTCAAAATGGTTACTAAAATGCTTTCCCACATGGTGTCAAGAATTGAAGACCAAAAGCATGTCCAAAGAAGCCCAAAGAAAGAAGATGGATTAAAATGAATTATCAGAAATCAGCCTTTGTACATCAGCCCAATTCGAAAGACCACTGTGAACATATCCGGATGAATCTAGAAGCGGTTAGCATATGGTTGGAAAGATCTAGAAGTCTAGTTTCCAACGCAACTAGAATTAAATGATGTGGAGTCCTAGAACGAGAGAAATTTCTGTTTTAGTGGAGAAGGGTCAGGTTACCCGGGTGGAGTAGTTAGAGTTCTAAAAGGAGTCGAACTAGGCTTTTCTTGGCCTATATAAAAGAGGGCTCGACTAGGGTTTCATTATCACACATCATAGATAGCAAAGCTCTGCCCAAAACACCTCCCAAGTCGTCCTAAGCCTAATTCCCTCCAAGGCTGAAGCTCCCTCCTCACGGATCAAGAATAATCGGCGCTCTTCGTCTTGTTCTTGAGAATCCATCCACTCGAGGCGTTGTTAGTGCTCTTCACAGACTCCAAAAGTGTAACCATAAACCTTCTATCTCATCTTTTATCTTGTAAAGAATTCGATTTACGACTTGTGATTTGTTTAATAAAGGCTATACGTTTTTACTTACTTATGTTACCTTCCATGTGTTCTTAGTTTTTGGCATTTGCTTGTATGCATGCTTGTATGCTTAAATCTTCTTAATGTGTTGGGTGATACGCTCTTCGTTCCTCTCTAGCATGTTTTGTATGAATCTTAGATAAATTAAGGTGTAGGCGCTCTTCGTCGCACTCTTAAAAGCATGTGTATAAATTGCAGGTTGAAAGGTAAGAATTTCGTTGATACTGGGTATGTGAAGCATGAAAACGGTGGAGGTAGACATGATGTGATGATCATGTGTACATAGTAGAATTAGGTGTAAATTTCGTAGGTTATTAGTTAAACAAACCAAATCTCGCACCCCCATAAACAAACCTAGCATAGTTATGAATGCACCCTCAATCCCCGGTTAAGAACGATCCCTATTTACCAATGCTACATCTACTAAAAAGGGTTTTAATTGACTCATTGTTGTTGAGTGTTAAGTGTTAATTTAGTACTTAGTAATGGTGAGTATCATCGATGCAACTAGCTAATGCCATCATAGAAAAACCACCAAATTTAATCTGTTCTAAAATATACTGTAAATTAAATTAGAATACTTAAATACTGAAAAACAAACTCGCTACGACTGTGAAAATAAAAATTCTACTCATAGTACTGTGCCGTGATCTCAGATACAAAACCACATCTGCCGGCATTTTTATACATTTGCCCTAGCTTCTAATACGACATCTTGAAATAACGATTAATATATAAAAACTAATCGTCGCAAAATCATATTGAATAACCAAGCACCTTATCAACAAACAATACCATCGAGAATATCGCATTCCAAAAAATCACACTTCCCGAAATGATACCGAGCTCTAATCTAATTCTAAATTCCAAATTCCAATAATTAAATGCTTTATAAAATTGCAACAGAAACCTTAAACGTTAAGGAACTGGAACTTGAATCGATAATCAATGCAACCGTTTATTAATAATGTAAAAATATTTAATTATTATCCGATTAACCATACGTCTTAACCAATAATGTCTAATTCAATTCAACAACTTCATCATTAGATTCAATACATAATTACGAACGAAACGATATAAAATTTCTACCGAAAATGCCCTCGCTGGAGCTTCTCCGTGAATCACCACCGGTGGTGCCGGTGACTTTTCCCGGCCCAACCTGTGCAAAATCAACCTAACAAAAATATTCATCCAAGGACAGACCTCCAATTCCAACCCAATCGACCTACATGGCCCTCGAAACCCTCTGGCTGGAAAATCCTTTCTGGTGACCGTTCTCCGCTGTCAAGCCACCTCGTGGCTCGAGGTATACCCCAATCGGCTATGGGTGAAAAGGGGAGAAATAACCTTATCACCCTGTCATCCAATTCACCGTCGACCATCGCCCAAGGCGTCGACCGAAAACCCTCGCCTGAATCCGATTTGAATCCATTACTTCTCATCGATGTACACAACCTCGCATTAAAAAAAATATACCAATACAATCTAAGATCAAAACCCAATCCAATTATACCTGAAAGTGGCTGGAAACCTCGCTGGAGCCGACGCCGGTTACCCTTTGACCCCATGACCTTCGCGGCATCGATTCTCCTTCCTCCACCACCCATCACCTCAAAGACACCCATCAACATATAGAGGAGGTTGTGGCGGTTCTTTTGACATCAGCCCCGCCAATTTTGGTGGTCGTCCAGTCGTTTGCCGGCAGTGAGGCCAACGGAGGGAGAGAGAGAACAAGAGGGAAGGGAGAGAAATGAGAGATAAAAGGGAAAAAAATTTCCGAAAATGGAAAGAGTTGACTTTGTTTTTCATAGAAACTTACTATTTATAGTCAAAATTTTGCGACTAAATGTATTGTAACCTCGTACAAAACTTTCGTTGACTATAACTTCTTCCTCGTAACTCCGATTTAAACTCTTGACATGGTCAAGAACTCGTGTCGATAAACTCTACGACTTTCCGCAAAGAACTTCCTCGAAAAATATAATCGGTAAAATTTGGATAAATACCATCAATAATTACCATCGGTAAAATTTTAATTACCATCGACGATTATCATTAAATAAATCATAAATAAAGAATGCTTGGAACGAGATGTCACAATCTACACCCCTTATGAAAATTTCATCCTCGAAATTTACACATATACTAGTAAAGCACCAACGGATACTACTCTCGCATGACTTCTTTTGGCTCTCAAGCATTATCCACAAGTACGAGAATGTCCATGAAACCATTCGCATGTTGTCATCTTGCTACCAAGTCTTGCTCTTCTGTTCCCGTGTCTAAACCAAATATTCCTTATAATCGAATACTAGAAAGCGTCACAACCCAACTATGTCTAGCTTTTCTGTAACGTAATTACCTGAAAGCATTTGGTATCCATGTCAATTCCAGTGGCAAGTTCTACTCATAAAAACTGGGCTTATTTGGTCAATCCAACCTATAAACCTCTCTGGTTATGGCCTGGATACAAATGACTGTAAAAGTGGCAATGCGGCTCTAACTCTTTAAGTGGCACTCAAATCACCACTAGAGCTCAGCACCGAAATTCTACCTGAGGTGTCCATACGCTGACACGCTCACATAACATGAACCCCAAGGTCACAATGATAACTGGCTAAAGCATTATTCTGACCATTTTAAAACTGGAATATATGTAGGGCATCCGGCTGATTTCAAAAAAAGTTTCAACCCTGCATAGTATCGTATGCCTGAAAATTCTACGAAAAATCGGGCATTTTCTGAAAGGACCCAACCCTAGATTAATGATCTATGAATCCACCACTAATAATTAGCCCACAAAATCAGACCAAGGAAACTAGCTCAACTAGAAAACTCTGAATATTTAACAATGCACAACACTTGGAGGTGATGGGGATCCGCCGGTCGGTCGAGCCATCTCTCCCGAATTTGTGACCTAATTCTCTGATACCAACACTAGATTAAATAGTAATATAGGATCACTCCCTAATGACAAGACTTAAACTACGGATTTCAGTAAAAAGTGACATAGTTTCCTCTACAAATTGGACTACCATAAACCAATAAGAATATCACACTTCAGATTTCCCACAAACAATATCGTGAATCACCGATGTTCATCTTGATTTCTCAATAAAGTGCAAAAAGTAAATTAATTAAAATGCTGAAATAATAATACAGGTACTGAAAACTCAAAATCCAACAATACTAACAATTCACAACCAGCACTGAAAAATATTTACAACACTAGTGTTCAAAGCAACTTCTAAGAGTAGAATAAAACATATGAAAATACACTGCAAGTGGGCCGAAACCTACAGAAAGGTATGATAATCTGGTGGACTTAAAGCCTCTAGAAATCAAAATCCAGCTCAAGAGAAGCACTGCAACCTGAGCACGAAGAACCGAAAAACCCAAGGAAAGGCAGATAAAAACATAAAAACATTAGAGTGAGTGGACAAAAACTAACAATCAGTGTAAACAATAAAATATTCTATCTGTATCTTTCCGTTGATGTCTGTGAAATAATATGAATTCAAAATAATAAATTGAATAAAATATGGAGGTAGGCGCTCAGGGTGTTTGTCTTAACCTGAAGCGTCTCCATGAGCGTAAATACAATGTGATGAAATCGTCTAGGGTGTTTGTCCTAACCCGAGATAATCTGGTTCGGCAGGATGTTTGTCCTAACTCGGTCTGACCCGACTAGTCAGTGATCAAGCGATTAGTCAAAACATCGATGCAAAAAATAAAACTATCACAAACATACCTCTAAACTTGACTGTAATAAAATATAGGAGACTGTAAATCTACATAAACATGAACTCGCGGCAACTATGAAAATAAATAAACGTCCACTCATCGTACTATGCCAGGATATTTATAAAGCTGAAACCTACCGAACATCGCAATAATCATTCGACACGGCTCACTAACTCCTAGTCCTGAGACTACGATTATAATTAATATCTACTCGTTGATATTCATAATAAATAACTAGGCTCGTAATCCGATGAGCAATAATGTCAAGAATCTCGCATTTTTGAATAACGTATTTTCCGACTAAATACGAACTTAATAAAATTTCGAATTCAATTCCTTGCATTCCTTCACTGTAAATAATTTTTGAGTCGTAACATAAGTCTCAACTCAAACATTGAGCGATTTGAATTTAGATCGATAATCGGATCGTCCGTTAATAAAATCATAAAATTAATTAATTATTATCAGATTAAACACACGTCTAAATTAATCAAGTTCAGATCCATTCAAGAACCTCACAATTGCATTCGGCACGAAATTACGAGTAGAACAACATAATTTTTTTTTGACAATCCAACATCGCTGGAGCTCCACTGCGCATAGCGACGCGTGGGGCCATACATCACCACCGACGGCATCTAGAATCCCATTCGCACCAAATCAAGAAACCTACACATAAAAATGTTCATCTCAACAATCCTAACAACAATGTAGTACACCTAAAAACAAAAATCAAACCGGAAATTAACAAAATCAACCATTGAAGTTCCAAACCCTCGCCAAATTTCATTTACTCTGTTCGTCACCGTCTGGCTATAACAGGGTCCGAGATTTGTCCCAAAAGATTCGTGGTTTCTTGGGCTCCAAAGCCCTAATAATCACGATCTCCTTGGCAACCGTGTGCACCACCACTATCGCCGTCGAAATCACCCAGAATCCGCCACCTTCTCGACCTTCGATTCGTCCTCCACCAGTCACTAATGCTAGAGATGCTACCACAAATCGATAGAGGAGATGGATCCCAACGGTTTTCTACCAAAATCACTGCTGGAGGTGGCCGGTCAAAGGCTCACTGTGGGTGAAAACATCACAGCGTGCAAATTGGTCGAGAGGGGTGGTCAACACGGGGTCAACCCGGTTGCCTAAAATAGAAATTTGTTTCACTTTCCCAAAATGGAAACTCCTATATATAGTCACAATTTTACGGTTATGCGTTTTCTGATATTTTTTGTTAAATTTCCGCTGACCATAACTTCTTCGTTGCAACTCTGATTTCAACACTTGATGTGGCCACAAATTCGTTTCAACAAACTCTATGACTTTATCCAAAGAAATTTCTCGAAAAATATAGTCGATAAAATCTCGACGAAATGCCAGTGAAAGTTACCATGGTAAAGACTAGTTACCATAGATAATTAACATAATTAATTAGCGACTAACTGCATATGTTTCGATAATCGCAAAATATTATTTCGGGTTGTAACAATCTACCCCCCATACAAAAAATTCGTCCTCAAAATTTACACATATGTGTATAACAGACGAATTCCCTTACTTACTGCTCCAATCAGTGTCTTCTAGCTCACAAGAATATCCACAATTGTTAGCTTGATCCATAACTTTGTTACTAAGCTAACATTTTGTGATCAAGTCTTGTCCAATAAATCTGATGGCATAATAACTACTCCAAATAAATCTAACACAAGGAGCGACATAATCAAAATTCGATAAAATAATGCTTAGAAGCTTCTAGTATCCATGCCGAAACTAATGACCATTCTACTAACATACTCAAACACAATCGGCCAGACTTACCAAAAAATGCACAGAACAGGGTCCCACAAAGAACTACATTGGTAGTGGTGCGGTTCTAACACAGAAGTGGCACCTAAATCACCATTAGAACCCTGCACCGGAAACAAACTGAGATGTCCAATCATGAACACTCACCCATACGGTGGATACTAAAACCACCAATATCACAAACAGGGAACCCAACAAATTAGTTTAGAATCATAACAAATATGAGTACTTGGCCGATCCGCAATGAACTTCCAACCTTATACCATTTTCAAAATTTCTTACAGAAAATTGGGCATAGTCTCCCCTAAAATATAAGGAACCTAAAGACCTGTAGAACGAAAATATTTCAATAATCTAATCTCAAAATATAAACTATGGGTTCCACATCCTGTCCGAATTCCTCATAAATCAACATAGCTATAACATGAATATAAATCACTAATATTTATCTTATTTCATAAATAATAATGATCGCCAAACCATATATTTCTACCATTTATAACTCCCAAGAACATACTACCTCAACAAACTAAAGAGGCTTAAAAGAATATATCCACAGTAAGCCTCAAATAAATCCAAATCTATAGGTGAGAATGGAGGAGTCAAATTGACATCACAATTTACTATAAATTTGGAGATATAAACTCGGGATTCCATATGAAGTTTCTGAATAATTGCCACTCTAAAGTCAATAATGTCCAATATTTCTGTAATCTGAACAAATATCAATGCGTAACCTGAACCTCAGCATTCGCTCGATCATTTGTTGATCTCAAATACTCGAATTGAAAACTAAGCGTCTATAAAACTGAACCTCAGTGATTTACTCATATGGCTTGTATATCCACATAGCTACTACTAACATGAGCCAATAGACCTAATGGAATTAGGCATAGACCACAAATACATATACACATAAGCCGACAATAACAGTTAAGTGAAAAATAATATAATATTGGGATGCCAATCTATTTATTAAATTATCGTCTCAAATTGAACAATCAAATTGTTGTACTCTTTCACGCTATACTACCCAAGATATTGTAATTCTTTTAACACCGGATCATCAACTCATAAAAATTAATTCAGAAGGTCAGAGTACTGCGAAATCCAAGAAACATGACAGTTTTCGATAACATGCAGCATTAGAACTCCGAATTTTATAAAGCTGGAAGAAATAAATTAAATCATCTTCGTCAAGCATAACCCTGGTCGTAATTCGTGCTCGTGTGTAAAATTCTCATATACTTTTGTGCGTGATAAACGCTGAGTTATCAATAGGATGCTCCAAATCACGTTTTTGAGAAATCCAGAAATCATGCAACATACAAATTTCAAATCATACTCATATGCTAATAATCTCCACGTACACCCGTAACGCTCGTAAATCCATATCTAACATCGAGCTGAAACAATTTAATCTATGTGGCATAACATACACGTCATCGGTCCAATGTTAATACAATATGTTTTCTTCCGCGTAACTCATGTGATTAATAGCTAGAAGAAATACATTTCTAGGCTGGTGGCACGAAGCGAAAAGTATCCTTTCACGAGGGAATGTGTTCATGACATAAAATGAACACAAACAAAATAAGAAACAGTAAAAGTGATACCATTTTAGGTTAACAAAATTGAATTATTAGAATTCCTCAAAGAATAAATGAGTTTCGAAGAAGAAATATCAAGATTAAATAAATCATCAACCCCTAGTAATGGACATTTGTTCTTCCCCAAACTTTTGTTCAGTTTCCAATAACTGATGCGTAACCTCGTTGAACAATCCTTCACATTCGCAAATAATATTGAGGTTCCCCACGATGAAATACTAGGACGGATAAAATTCTCGTTAATTAATTCCTGATGTTGAGTATGCCACTCTTATAACTCAGCTGGAGCCATCTGATATGATACTTGAGTTATACCATCGGTACCAGATAATAACTCGACAATAAAATCTCTACCGAACTGTAGATAAACCTGGTAACTTCTCCGGAAACACATCCGAATATATACTAACTACTTCAATCAAATCAATACAGAAAGTGGAGACACGAAGTGTCACCATATGTACCAATTATGCAGTACATCTCTCCCACAACATAATTATAGCCTTCAAAATTGAACTCAGGCACAAATATAACACATTTATCTCACCACAGAGTAGAATCTCAGGTAACACTGGACACCAAAACACCTCTTCCAGAGAACCGTTTACCAACACCTGATGATGGTTGAAGAAGTCCATTCCTAAGATCAAATCAAAATCTACTATGTTCAAAAGTATTAAATCGGTAGACAACCTAAAACCTTTGAACATTACATTGCAATCTCAATAAAATAATCCAACAAGAATCACCTCGCCAGAGGACTAAATTCACTTGCCACAATTTTGAAAAGGATGTGATAAATACGTTGACAACGGACGCCCACCTTACCAATATAAAAGAACATGTCACCCTCTGGGTCAAGCAAAGTATAAACGACATATTTGAAAACATTCAACGTACAAAGAATGACCTCTAAAGATACTTCACTCTCCTACAGAGTCATCCGCTGAAGGCGAGCCTGACCTGACAGTCTTGCTGGCCGTTCTTTCAAACCTCGGTTGTGATATACTAACTTCATAAATTGCGGTGTAGGTCTGGCACCCGAAGTAACTCCCTGGTCACCACCAGAACTTAAAGCTAGAAATTTTCCTGAGGTATCACTCGTAAAATGGTCTACCTGACTACAGCGGTAACTTACTAAAATCTCCAACTGACACTGCCCAAAACAAAATTTATGGCAAATGTTACATGAAAGAGGATCTCTCAGTGCTGGGGATGCAAATCTAGATCCACCAGAACTCATTCTCAACTCCCGTCTCTGGCGTCGGCTCCTCCTTCATCTCAGAAACAACTCGAACGATAGGCACTAGGAGATGAGGTATGAGATCCCATTTCAGAAGATAATGTGGAACCAATTATATTGTACGTATTATGTAGTCCACCTCTTTCAAATCGTCAAATAACACCCCGCACAAATTGAGGTCAAATCTCACATTAAACCGCAGCATAAACACATTCATCGAAGTCGGTGTATGGCACGCTCACCAGAAATGAAGAAATTACAGGCCACAAGCCTTTCTCAGACCTCCAGCATTTCTCCCTCACTGTTTTGACAAATAGAATGCAAATCAGAATGGGCAATAAAAGCAGTTCTGATACACCATCGTTGACAAATTTCCTCTTCGCAGATTCACGAACTCTACATGCTTCCGTCTTATTGGAAAGCGACACCTCTTGCGTCTCAATGCTCATCCACCAACGATAAACATGGTCCTATAGTAGGCCAATAACTAACTCTGTCCTCTGCTCAGGTGTTAGCTGAGGACGCATACGGTCACAAACTCGACCAATCTTGATAACCCAGTTCTCACACACCTTCAGGTCGTGAGAACCAAGGAAAGACACATCACTTGCCTTCTTGACCCAAGTAACAAGATCATCACAGTCCTCCCGTGGTGCTGGCATCATGTGTGCGAATAGCTCACGCATCTGCTGGGCCAATGACCGCACCTTATCCTGAGAAGCTGGTTGTCGAGGCATTATGATCTACGAATCCACCACTTATAATTAGCCCACAAAACCAAACCAAGGAAACTGGCTCAACTAGAAGACTTTGAACACTTAACAATGCATAACACTTGGAGGTGATGGGGATCCGTCGGTCGCTCGGGCCTCCTCTCCCGGGACTGTTGTACACCATCAAATGCCCGAACTGATCTGACCAAGGAAGTCTACAGAATTTGTGACCTAATGCTTTGATACCAACTAAGGATTTTCATAAAAAAAAAAAGTGACATAGTTTCCTCTACGAACTGGACTACCAGAAACCTGCAAGAAAATCACACTTTGGATTTCCCACAGACAATTCCGTGGACCACCGATGTTCATCCTGATTTCTCAATAAAGTGCGGAAAGTAAATTAATTAAAATGCTGAAATAATAATACAGGAACTAAAAAACTCAAAATGAAGCAATACTAACAATTCACAACCAGCACTGAAAAATATTTACAACACTAGTGTTTAGAGCGACTTCTAGGAGTAGAATAAAACATATGAAAATACACTGCTATTGGGCCGAAACCTACAGAAAGGTATGATAATCTGGTGGACTCAAAGCCTCTGGGAATCTAAATTTAGCTCAGAAGAAGCACTGCAACCTGGAGACGGAAAACCGAAAGGCCCAGGAAAATGCAGATAAAAACATAAAAACGTTAGTGTGAGTGGACAAAAACTCGCAATCAATGTAAAACAATAAAATATTCTATCTGTGTCTTTCCGTTGATTTCTGTGAAATCATAAGAGTTTAAAATAATAAACTGAATAAAATATGGAGGTGGGCGCTCAGGGTGTTTTTTGTAACCCGACGCGTCTCCATGACAGTAAATACGAGGTGATGGGATCGTTTAGGGTGATTTTCCTAACCCGAGATAAGTCGGCAGGGTGTTTGTCCTAACCCTGTCTGACCCTACTAGTTAGTGATCAACCGATTAGTCAAAACATCGATGCAAAAAATAAAATCATCACAAACATACCTCCAAACTCGACTGTAATAAAATACACGAGACTGTAAATTTTCATAAACATGAACTCACAACAACTGTGAAAATAAATAAATGTACACTCACCGTACTATATCGGGATATTTATAAAGTTGAAACCTGCCAAATGGCGCAATAATCATCCGACATAGCCCGCTAACTCGTAATCCTGAAATCACAATTATAATAAATATCTACTCGTCAATATTCATAATAAATAGCTAGACTCGTAATCCGACGAGCAATAATGTCAAGAATATCGCATTTTCGAATAATGTAATTTTTGACTAAATACAAACTTAATCAAATTCCGAATTCAATTCCTTTCATTCTTTCACTGTAAATCAATTTTAGAGTCGCAACATAAAATCTCAAACATCGAGCGACTCGAATTAAAATCTATACTCAGATCATTCATTAATAAAATCGTAAAATCAATTAATTATTATCCGATTATACACATGTCTAAATTAATCAAGTCCAGATCCATTCAAGAACCTTACCATTGCATTCGGCACGAATTTACAAGCGGAACGACATAAAATTTTGCCAAAAATCCAACCTCGCTAGAGCTCTACCGCGCACGGCGGCGCATGGGGCCACGCACCACCGCCTACAGCGGCTGGAATCCCCCTGGCACCAAGTCAAGCGAACTACACATCAAAATGTTCATTTCAACAATCTCAACAATATTGTAGTACAACTCAAAACCAAAATTAATGAAATGAATTGTTGAAGTTTCAAACCCTCGCCGGAATTCATTTCATCTGTTCATCGCCGTCCGGCCACGGGAGGGTCTGAGACCTGTCCAAATAGATTCGTGGTCGTTTGGACTTCAAAACCCCTATAATCATGAACTCCATCTCCGCCCTGTACACCACTTCATTTGCCGTCGAAATCACCCGAAATTTACCACTTTCTGGGCCTCGATTCGTCCTCCACCGGTCATCAATGCCAGAGATGCTACCACCAATTGATAGAGGAGATGGAACCCAATGGTTTGTTACCAAAATCACGGTCGGAGGTAGCCGGTTGGAGGCTCACCGCATGCAAACGGGTCGAGAATGGAGACCCTTCTATAGAGTCGTGATTTTACTGTAATGCGTTTTCCGATATTTTCACAAAACTTTCCCTGACCATAACTTACTTCTCGCAACTCCAATTACAACACTTGACGTGGCCACAAATTCGTTTCAACAAACTCTAGGACTTTATCCAAAGAAATTTCTTGAAAAATATAGTCGATAAAATCTCGACGAAACACCAGTGAAAGTTACGGAAGGTAAAGACTAATTACAATCGAGTATTCACATAATTAATTAGCGACTAACCGCTTAAATTTTGATTGTCGTGTTATATTTTTCCTAGTCATAACAGTTTCCCCTCAAACTAAGGAATCTAAAAATGTGCATTAAGAGAACACTTCAAATAACCAAATCCCAAAACACACTGTGAGCACCGTATGTGACGACCCAGAA
The DNA here is from genome assembly GCA_946800695.1 of Geum urbanum. Classification (NCBI taxonomy): domain Eukaryota; kingdom Viridiplantae; phylum Streptophyta; class Magnoliopsida; order Rosales; family Rosaceae; genus Geum; species Geum urbanum. Next base: position 23,159,071 of record OX327009.1, on the reverse strand, counting down.
CAGAATCAGCAGTGGAATCAGCTTGATCTACGAGTTCGCGTGTTATCGCAGATTTCTGATAGTTATGTGAATCGCCAGATTTGTTAACGACTTAATTATTGGCCGAAAATTGGAGCTGAGTCTCTTCTCGAGAGTCGTTGTATATGTGATTTCGATTTCGTGGGCGGTTCTGGATCGTTGTTTGGACGAACGAGGAATTAATTATGAATATTTGAAGTTCGGATTTAAATGGTGGGTTACTTAACGACTAAATTATCGGACGATAATTTGGTTTTTGCTTCTTCACGGAAGTTGTTTAGAATTTAATTTCGAGCTTGCGGGAACTTTCGGAGCATTATTCTGAGTTACGAAGATTTAGTTGTGAATATTTCCGATTGTTGGTTATTTAGTCGATTAAGTGTGTGTTGGTTTGAACAGTTGATTTTTTATCCGATTGGTCGATGTGTTTGACTTTGCGTGATAATTGAAGAATATGTCGAGACGAGTTTGTGGCCGCAAGAATTATCGGAATCGAAATTACGACGAGGAAGTTACGGTTATTCGAAGTTCGTCGAAATGGATAATTATGAGTTTCCAAATTGGGAAAGTTTATAAATAGCAGTTTCCCCTTTGGGAAAGTCATTGACTGAATTAAATGGGTTGACCTTGTTTGACTGTTTGACCGAGGGGGAGGTGAGCTCACGACGGTGGCGATGGACCTCCACGGCTTCGCCGGCGGCGAGCCTTATCCGGCCACCTCACGGCTTGGCGTTTGTCCCATTCAACTCGTCTTGATGTCCCGAAGCTAACCCCGGCCACCACGCACGGCGTGGCTCACGGAGGAGGAAGATTTTCCGGCGAGAAAATGGAGGAAAAATGGTGAATTCGGGTTCCATGTTTTAGACCGATTCGAGCTGAAATTTTTAGTGGGCTTTAAAGCTCTCCTCACCTACAAGCTACCATGTAAGTATGGAGTCCTAATTTGATTTGTGGATGGAGAATTTTGGGATTGAAATTTTTGTGAACATTCGGTTTTTCATGAAATTGACATGGTTAGAGTGAGAATTGGCCTTTGTTGCAGTTGACAAAGATGCTCAGTGGATGATTTTGAGTGGAATAGGGGTTGTTCCGCCGTGAAATTTTCTGGTCAGTGGGGCACCACCGTGGGCGGTGGTCAACGGCGGTCAACGGCGGTCAACAGTTTGACTTTTTGGATTTTCGACAAGTTGCATGTCATTTCACTCGAAATCGCCCCCGATCACAGAGGGGAGGTTCGTTTTTCGAGTTGAGCGTCCGAAAGTATAGCGAGGTATTGTGGTGTACATATCGGATTTTCGACGATTCGTCGTATTCGGATTATGTGTTTCCGAGAACGGTGGTTTCTCGTGATTTGTCTTGAATTGTTGAATTATGATTTTGAGAAATGGTTATTGTGATTATTCAGGGGTTCGTGATCGTTCTTTTGGCGAGGGACTTTCCGCCGGATCACGAGTTAACGCTTATCGCGTTACGCTAGTCTGTGAGTGGACAATTTATTTTCACAGATTGATTGCGAGTCTTTTATTTACATTTTACGAACTTGAGCATACAGCATGATTATGGTTTTACGAGCATGAGATTTCATACGAGATTATGTTTATTATGAGCATGTGTTTTACGATTATACGGTTATACTTATACGAATATACATATACGAGTATACATACACTTATATGTTGTTTCATGCATTTGCATCGAATTTTTTATGATTTGATTTACACAGAGTACAGTCTCAGTTACGTTGTTGTATCGATACACTTGCCTCTCGGCTGATCCCCGATGGTAGGCCACCAGGAGGGGCAGTACCCCTACCTGACTGGCGAGGGGCAGTACCCCGGAACCGAGGCCTTTCTGGCTATGGATCACGTGGAAGTCAGGGACTCCATGATTCTGGCTGTACTAGCACGGATGTGTCCACGAGTGACCCCGTGAGATTTTTCTTGCATGCTCTGTTTACGAGTTGGAGTCAGCGTCTCCTCGTATACTATTTGATTTATTTATATTTTGACTCGCATATGTTTTTGTAACATATATTACTCGGTGAAAGACATTTATTTTCGTCCACTCACTCTAACGAGTTTCATGTCTTTCCCCTGGGTTTTTCGGTTTTCGTGCCCAGTTTGCAGTTCAGGCTCTGGTGTCGCACGTCATGGTCGGAGGCATAGTGCTCGAGCTACCTTGTTTCTTCCAGTAGGTTTATTGTTCTACCTACTGTGGTATACTAATATGTTTATACATTAGAGGTCGCTCTGAGAAATCTGTTGTTCATGTTATACGATTTTACTCTGGATTTCAGTAAAGTGCATATATATTTACTATTTTACTTTACTGTTGATATATTGAGAAATCCGGATGGGATTGGTGCCCACGGTTTGCTTTTTGTGGCATAGGATGAAGTGTATTTTCCGCGTGCAGGTAATAGTAATTCCACGTTAGTAACGAAACTCTGCCGAAATTTCGAAAAGTTTTTGTTGGTTCTTGTTTTCGAAGGGGTTCGATTCCGGTTTAGGAAGTTAAATCGGGGTTGGGTCCTTTCGGCTTGGTATCAGAGCATTAGGTTATAGGTTCTGTAGACTTCTGTAGTCGTGTTTACTAAGGATATTTGAGAATGTACAGCATGTCTGGAATGGTGACCCGACCGGCCGGCGGATAATCATCAATATTCCGGGTGTTGTATGCTTTCAAATATTTAAAGTTCCATGATTACGTTCCACTTGTTGTGAACGATATTTTATTCATTTGGATGCCTCCTGACGTGCTTTCCGTGTCGTTTCGGTTGTGGATCCTATTGAGGATCAATCGACGCGCGATTTGCCAGAGAACTGTGGATTTGGATGAGTATTCCGAGTTCAGTGAACTGTGTGGCACGGTTTGCCTGGTTATGTGTATGAGCGTCTACATGTTGCCTCAGAGTTGAGAATTATGGCAGTTGATGTTTGCCTGAGTCAGATCAGTGTATTTGGTGGGCTGGTATTGTGTGAGTTCCGGTTGCGACTCCATGGCCTACATTCAGGGTGTTGTTTATACGATAATGGTTTATCAGGCTACCCAGCATTCGAATGTGGAGTGTTTACCCCCCTGAGGCAGAGATGCATTGTTTATATGTTTGTCCCCGTTTGCACGCGTTATGTGGCTTCGGAGGAAGCAGTGCACAAGGTTCGAGATGAGTTTGAACCTGAGCATCAGAGAGAGTCTGATTGATATGCCTCGAGACATCCATGAGGAGCTTAGTGTGTTGCTCAGTGGCGAGGCTATTGTGAGGGAAAGATGTACACGGTTTTCGATGCGATGGTTTGAGGAAAGTGGACTTAGTCAAGATTTTGATGAGGTTGAGTTATGGCACCTCGAGATCAGTGACTTCATCAGGCTGTGGCCTTATCGATTATGTTGTGGGTCATCAGATCAAGCAGAGGATCCGTTTGGTGATGGCGGAGAACACAGAGTAGCGGACTTGTTCCTGTGGCATGAGTTTGGGTGATCGTTGGTGATCCTTTCACGCAGCAGGTGTTGCGGTGATTTGTGTTCGAGGAGTACTTTCAGTTGCTGTTTCGGTGACCAGGAGGGTCACGTTGCGAGGGAGCGCCCTCAGCCAGCTGTGTTAGCGGTTCAACAGCTCGGAGCTTACGAGGAAATCATGATGCTGTTTCTGGAGCTTGATCAACCCAGATTTCTAGACGAGTTATTCAGCAAGTTGCAATTGATGTGTGTGGCTAGTTGGGCATGTTGGAGTTCGTGCCATGACCTTGTTTGAGGACAAACTTTTCTCCGAGGTTACTGTTGCTTGATATCCATGGTTATTGTACCTGCATCTCCACTTCCGAGGTGTTGGAGAGTGTTGCATGCATCCATCCGGAGGTTGCGAGATCCTTGTTGGAGGTTATGTGTTAGCCGCGGATCTGTTATAGCTAGACATCGTGGTTTGATGTGACCATGAGTGTGGACTTACTGATGATGCATTTGGCTGTGTTCGTGTGCTTCCAGAAGGAGGTTGTGTTTCGACGACCAGATTTTCCCGAGATACTGTTTCGTGGTGATGATCAAGTGGATGAAGGAGACGAGTAGTGTGGTTTGCTTTGCTCATATTGTGGATACTATGGTTGTTGTGCCCGACATTGGTGACATTGAGGTGGTTCCCGAATTTCCAGGTATGTTTCAGAGGAGTTATCAGGTGTTCCTCCAGTTCGGGAGACTGACTACACCAATGGGTTTGTACCGGGCGCTGGACTCATTTTACCGGCATCTTGTCGTTCGGAGCCAGCGGAGCTGATTGAGCTATAGTTTTGACTCCAGGAGTTGCTAGAGGAGGGTTCAGGAGATTTCATACTATTTCGCGTAATTGCGTGGTGTGCTCTTGCATTGTTTGCACGGATGTTGTATGGTTTGATGAAGTGGTGTATTGACTACCGGAAGCCTAATTCGCTTCAGAAGAGAGTGAGTATCCTCCGCTTTGGATTGACGAGTGGTTTGATCAGCTCGCGAGAGCTTCTGTCTTTTCGAAGATTGATTTCGGGACCGGATACCATCAGTTGAGGATCGATGTGTCAGTTGTGGTTTGGACAGCTTTTGGATCTCGGTGCGGGCATCAGAGTTCTTGGTCACGTTGTGGGTTGACCAATGCCCCGTAGATCGTGTGGACTTGAAGTACCATGTGTTCAGATGATTCTGGACGAGTTGCGGCCATGTTCGTCAGCAATATTCTGATTTACCCCAAGAAAGTGGGCCAGCACCTGAAGTAATTGTGAGCGGTTTCGCAGACTTTACGAGACGACCAGATGTTTGTGAGTTCAGCCAGTGTGAGTTTTAGTTGGTTAGCGTGAAGACTTCGAGCCACGTGATGTCAGCCGAGGGAGTTGGCGTGGATCCTGACCAGATAGAAGCCGTGTTGATTTAGGCATTGATCTACCATTGTTGCAGAGATCAGGGATCTCTTGGGTTCGGCATGCTTTTACCGACGGCTTGTGCAGGATTTTCCCGGATTGCCACTGCACTTTCTGGATTGACGAAGAAGGCGTCAAGTTCGAGTGGTTCGATGCATGCGAGGAGAGTTATTTACTCATGAGGGATGGTTGACCGTTGCTTCGGTTTTGATCTTATCAGACGACCGCGACGAGTTCGTGGGTTATGGTGATGCATCGAGGTTTGGATTTGGTTGTGCTTTGATGCTGTGTAGCAGAGCGGTGGCTCATGGGATTCAGGCAGTGGAAACTTTATGAAGCTACATATCCTGTGTTTGATTTGGGTGTAGCTGTCCTTATGTTAGCATCAGAGAGTTGGAGATACTACTGCTAAGGCGTGCAGCGCAGTGTAGGACGTACACTGATCACCTGAGTTTCATCCACTTGCATTTTCAGCCAGATTTGGGCTTGAGGCAGTGTAGATGGTTGAGGTCGACTAACGACTATGGCTGCACCTTTGAGGTTGTTCGGGAAAGGCTAGAGATTGTACATTGACCATCCGTCTGGGATGTTGTTGCTGATGCATTCAGTTGAGAGTCGGGAGCTTTAGTGTTTCATGTGTGTATGGCTCGAGTTTCCGTGTTAGCCGAATTGCGAGCTTCGGGAGCTGAGTTAAAGTGTGATGGTGTTGAAGCTCATTGTTTGCGTGCGATATGCAATAGTGGTGCGAAGATGTATCAGATACCTCGAGTTTACTACTCGTGATGCAACATGAAGAGGAATGTAGCAGTTGGTGTGTGCAGATGCCACATTTGTCGACTGGCGATGGCTAGGAGGCAGAGACTTGCCGGAGAGTTACAACCATTAGAGATTTCCGGTTAGACGTGGTGTTTGTCACTGTGATTGTGTGTGTTTGTATGCACTTTGGTTTGTGATATCAGTTGTTAGGCCTTTGTGGATCGTTTGACGAACTCTGTACATTTCCTTATACTTTCGGAGATGATTTCAGTGGCAGGGTGATATAGCTGTGTTTGATGAAGATTGTCCATTATCGTGATGTACCTATGTCCCGGTTCGCTGATCGAGGTAATTAGCTACAACAGAGTGTTGGCGAGCTTTGCAGCGAGCATTGGGGACCAGATTACAGTTTGGGACCGGTTCTTATCCTCAGATTGGCGGGCAATCTTTGAGGATTATTCAGGCCTTGGAGGGCATATTGTGGACCTCGATATTGCAGTTCCGGAGGACTTGGGACCAGCGGTTTCAGTTGTTCGAGATTGCATGCAGTACCGGTTTGTTGACTACTGTGATTTTGATGTTGCATATTGTCGTTTTGTGGACGATGTTATACTTCATTGTGCTAGAGTGAGTTTGGTTTGATTTGAGTTGATGTTTGATTCGGAATTTGTGGAATGTGCTACCACAGACTGTCAGATTAGCGGAATGGGGTTTATAATTACCCGAGTCCGATGTTTGAGTTATGTTGATGTGTGTAGATTGAGTTGTGATTTGACATGTTGTTTTGATCCGTATGTGGTCATATGCGAGTTTGTGTTGTTGCCAAATAGTTCGGCATCGCCTATAGTGTTGGCCTTTGTGTGTGTTGTGTTCCGTGTGGCGGAACTGTGTTTCAGGTTTATTGCGGGTTGTGTACCCTATCTGTTCCTTATGCAGGAACACTTGGCGATTGAGTTGAGCAAGGAGCTATCTCCTATTGTGGAGTCTGTTGTCAGAGTTGTTCAGTTGACATTGTCGCTGTAGAGTTGAGCAGTATGCAGAGGCAGTGCTCCTATGTTTAGCCGACAGACTCAAAAATTTCGAGGTCGAAATTTTTCAAAGGGGGGTGGATTTGTGACGACCCAGAACAGAATCAGCAGTGGAATCAGCTTGATCTACGAGTTCGCGTGTTATCGCAGATTTCCGACAGTTATGTGAATCGCCGGATTTGTTAACGACTTAATTATTGGCCAAGAATTGGAGCTGAGTCTCTTCTCGAGAGTCGTTGTATATGTGATTTTAAGTTCGTGGGCGGTTCCAGATCGTTGTTTGGACGACCGAGGAATTAATTATGAATATTTGAAGTTCGGATTTAAATGGTGGGTTACTTAACGACTAAATTACCGGACGAGAATTTGGTTTCGGCTTCTTCACGGAAGTTGCTAATAATTTAATTTCGAGCTTGTAGGAACTTCCGGAGGATTATTCTGAGTTATGAAGATTTAGTTGTGAATTATTTCCGATTGTTGGTTATTTAGTCGATTAAGTGTGTGTTGGTTTGAACAGTTGATTTTTTATCCGATTGGTCGATGTGTTTGACTTTGGGTGATAATTGAAGAATATGTCGAGACGAGTTTGTGGCCGCGAGAATTATCGGAATCGAAATTACGACGAGGAAGTTACGGTTATTCGAAGTTTGTCGAAATGGATAATTATGAGTTTCCAAATTGGGAAAGTCTATAAATAGCAGTTTCCCCTTTGGGAAAGTCATTGACTGAATTAAATGGGTTGACCTTGTTTGACTGTTTGACTGAGGGGGAGGTGAGCTCACGACGGTGGCGATGGACCTCCACGGCTTCGCCGGCGGCGAGCCTTATCCGGCCACCTCACGGTTTGGCGTTTGTCCCATTCAACTCGTCTTGATGTCCCGAAGCTAACCCCAGCCACCACGCACGGCGTGGCTCACGGAGGAGGAAGAATTTCCGGCGAGAAAATGGAAGAAAAATGGTGAATTCGGGTTCCATGTTTTAGACCGATTCGAGCTGAAATTTTTAGTGGGCTTTGAAGCTCTCCTCACCTACAAGCTACCATGTAAGTATGGAGTCCTAATTTGATTTGTGGATGGAGAATTTTGGGATTGAAATTTGTGTGAACATTCGGTTTTTCATGAAATTGACATGGTTAGAGTGAGAATTAGCCTTTGTTGCAGTTGACAAAGATGCTCAGTGGATGATTTTGAGTGGAATAGGGGTTGCTCCGCCGTGAAATTTTCTGGTCAGTGGCGGCGCCGCCGTGGGCGGCGGTCAACAGTTTGACTTTTTGGATTTTCGACAAGTTGCATGTCATTCACTCGAAATCGCCTCCGATCGCAGTAGGGAGGTTCGTTTTTCGAGTTGAGCGTCCGAAAGTATAGCGAGGTATTGTGGTGTACATATCGGATTTTCGACGATTCGTCGTATTCGGATTATGTGTTTCCGAGAACGGTGGTTTCTCGTGATTTGTCTTGAATTGTCGAATTATGATTTTGAGAAATGGTTATTGTGATTATTCAGGGGTTCGTGATCATTCTTTTGGCGAGGGACTTTTCGCCGGATCACGGGTTAACGCGTATCGCGTTACGCTAGTCTGTGAGTGGACAATTTATTTTCACGGATTGATTGCGAGTCTTTTATTTACGTTTTACGAACTTGAGCATATAGCATGATTATGGTTTTACGAGCATGAGATTTCATACGAGATTATGTTTATTATGAGCATGTGTTTTACGATTATACGGTTATACTTATACGAATATACATATACGAGTATACATACACTTATATGTTGTTTCATGCATTTGCATCGAATTGTTTATGATTTGATTTACACAGAGTACAGTCTCAGTTACGTTGTTGTATCGATACACTTGCCTCTCGGCTGATCCCCGATGGTAGGCCACCAGGAGGGGCAGTACCCCTACCTGACCGGCGAGGGGCAGTACCCCGGAACCGAGGCCTTTCTTGCTATGGATCACGTGGAAGTCAGGGACTCCGTGATTCCGAATGTACTAGCACGGATGTGTCCACGAGTGACCCCATGAAATTTTTCTTGCATGCTCTGTTTACGAGTTGGAATCAGCGTCTCCTCGTATACTATTTGATTTATTTATATTTTGACTCGCATATGTTTTTATAACATATATTACTCGGTGAAAGACATTTATTTTCGTCCACTCACTCTAACGAGTTTCATGTCTTTCCCCTGGGTTTTTCGGTTTCCGTGCCCAGTTTGCAGTTCAGGCTCTGGTGTTGCACGTCATGGTCGGAGGCATAGTGCTCGAGCTACCTTGTTTCTTCCAGTAGGTTTATTGTTCTACCTACTGTGGTATACTTATATGTTTATACATTAGAGGTCGCTCTGAGAAATCTGTTGTTCATGTTATACGATTTTACTCCGGATTTCAGTAAAGTGCATATATATTTACTATTTTACTTTACTGTTGATATATTGAGAAATCCGGATGGGATTGGTGCCCACGGTTTGCTTTTTGTGGCATAGGATGAAGTGTATTTTCCGCGTGCAGGTAATGGTAATTCCACGTTAGTAACGAAACTCTGCCGAAATTTCGAAAAGTTTTTGTTCGTGTTTTCGAAGGGGTTCGATTCCGGTTTAGGAAGTTAAATCGGGGTTGGGTCCTTTCACCGTATCCCATCCGTATTTTTCATAATTCAAATACATAATACTATGAGCATAAATTACCATAATCGCAATACTAAATATTGCCATATCTCATAATTCTCATTCAATATACTTATAGTATCGCCTAATTCACTACATCAAATAACTCAACCAATGATAACTACAACATAGTGAAACCTTAATGTGATCACCTGACCTTCACTAGTGTAATTCCCAATAACATGGGTGGACTCCTAAGAGTCATAACGTCATCTCCAAACTCACTCTATAATAGAGATAACCAAAATTTTCAACAACTAACGACTAATTGATCACATATAACTATATAACTGACATTGATGAAAAGGTGGTGCTGGTGTGAAACTCGAGTCCTGCAACTCATCAAAAGTACTCTCATGACTCCAGTACTAAATATACGTACAAATATCACACTAAAAGCATAAGCATCACAAGCCCGCCTATAGAGCTCACAAATCATGTTAGTACAACTTTCCTATGCTGCAACAATTTGAGCATAAACTAAATATATCTCCACACGAGGTGATAAATGCTAGGATGCCACTTGCATGCCATACACCATACTCAAATTGAAGAATGAAACTACTGTAACTTCCTCACTAAACAACCATATGCATTCCTGACTCCCTGAACATCTGATGCATGTTCGTGATAACTAGTCATAGAACTACACTTTTGCGAAGTCTAAGGAATGAAGCAATTACTCATAGAAATGGATGATAAGATTTTGTATCTTCAAAGAAGAAACAAAAATTTGCTATACACGCACAAAACTAGTCGGAAGTTGCATTTTCATGTATTATTCTCAAAAATATTCTCGTAAGTACAGATCGTTATTCCCCTGCATGATACTCCTCCATCTAGGCTAATAAAATTTTAGAGTTGTGCAACATATATCCTTCTCTGATCTCTGCACGTGCTTGTGATAAATACAAATGTTTACTGTTAACCGAGCTAAGTGGTTCATTAATTGTACTTGTAAAAATGTAGAACGCATGACACTGCACCAGATCGTAATATTGTCATCCTCACACTCGTGCTTTATAACTGGGAGAATTATATCCTAGAGCTGACCACACATTTCGAGGAAACACCATTATAGGAAAATCATGGTTATGACAAAGAATGAACATGACCGATTCATAAAAGAATAAAGTCAAACTCAAGATTTGTTACAAAAAATAACTGAGTCATTAGGATCACTGAAATCAGGAATGAGTATTCTGTGCTAACCTCGATATTGAAATCTGCTGCGTGTTGAGGTTCCCACGGTAGTGGTTTAATGAAATTTCATGTTGTAACCCGAGAAAAACTGTCTAACTTAACCACCCACCATACACTATACCCAGTAGTGAAGTATCTACTTTTCATTTCCCTTTATATTGTTTGATATACCAAAAGTAGTATCCAACATACATGACGAAAAGAAGTCATTAAATAAAATGATATTGAATACTTAGTTCACACGTGGATGGATGAATTTTAATCACCGACTAAGAATGAAACATGCCAAAAGGCAATGTGGCTACAATATCGATCTTATCAGGTTTTGTGACATGAGTAGAGGAGGCATAATATATATCAGACACTGGCTTCTCGTTCAATGCAAAACATCACACAAAAAGATCAAACTCCTGCAATCAAGTAAATGGTGTGCATCTAGAGTGGTAGAAAGTCTGGCTAAAAACATCGTGAAAAACTATGACATAGGAGGTTCTGAACTATTGATACATACTGCGAGAAAGAACGAATTTTCAATATTAAGAAGTCGTCATAATAGCCACATTTTGTATAAACTATTCACCTCGTCCACAACTATGAAACCGTAACTCTTTGGACAGAAAAGGAAATACATAAAACAAATCGCACTACACGTCAGAGCCACTGAAACTACTGCAATCACCCACTCGAGGGTCAACGACTCAAAAGTATATCCATCGTGGATAACCAGAACATTGAGTCTACTCCCAAGGAAAATCTTACTTCCCATCGTGGTCATCATAAACACCTCGTCGATACTAGTATTTATGTTGTAAATCATATCGACAAACAACTCTCATACATATGAAGAAACAAAATGGGTTCTGGACATAGGTTGATTGCTATGAGTTATTCTGTTGCAGAATGCTATATCACTACACCATAGTCATTTCATCAGTACAAAGAAGCAAGGTTGTATCAATGATTAGATGAAATAAATAAAAGGTAGTGAAATGACTCTTAAATATAATGAATGGAGATGGAATTAAATGCAAGTACTTAATCTATCGCACTCGAAGAAAAATCAAGACCTCAGATAGCACGTAACAAGAATGTTTAAGAAAGAATCATGAAACATCGCGTGAAACACTAAATGTTAGTGTAAACAATTTTCTTGACCCACACGGCTGCACCACAAATCATAGATCTCCTAAGGAAGTACCCGCATATCATGACTAACCCTAACTCGATGCTATGGGTCCATATTAGGTAAATTACTGGTCCAAACTTCCATAATGCTCTGGTTGTAGATCCCTTAAGAATTATCCCACCATGATCATCAGAGTCATCAGACATAAACCATAACAAGAACCTCATACTTCTCGTTGCATGAAATCAAACGATAATATCTCAAATATAGCTTAATCAATGAGGACTCATTGAAAGAAAGGAGGAATCGTCGAATTGTACTGAATGGAAGTTGAGTACTCTCATGTACTCGCGAAAAATTACGGAACTACGTTTAACACACTAGAAGTTCCCCTGGAACTGAATCAATGATTTAGACCTTCCTAACTCAATCAACGATAATAACATTGAGAGTCATTTCTGGAAGTATCATCGTATACTCGACAACAGTTGAGTAAGCATCTAGATTGATAACTAACAACCCACCAGCACTAAAAACTCATAGTGCCCTCGCTGCCAATTCATATTGAAGTACATAACTATGCTCACCAGCTACTGCTTCCAGTGATACGAACAATGGCAGCTACCTCATCCTGTCCTCCAAACCATGGAAAGATCAATATCAAGTACCAAGGATTCCAGGATACTAACACATCATAACATAATGGCTCCTCAGCTGAGAATCGAGATCATCTGATCTCATAAGTTGGCATCATCTACTCTACTGGCAGCCCTGAATACACATTACCCAGATGAACCTTGTGACCTACCAAGTCGCGGAAATCTCAGGAATAAAATGTAATGAAAATAATACATATTCGTTATGAAAACTATTGTTGAAGTCGTCAATCACTCCCATGAGGCATGACACAAGAAACTAGAGATACTCACCTAGAAGATTATCTTATACCAGTAGTGATCAATATGCTCGAAGGCATACGATAGGAGCCACTGCAATCGAACCGTCGCACTCTACAATCACTAATGATACAAGATAATCAATAGGATCTTGAAACCCAATGCTCGGATACAAATTGACAAGACCCACTCTAGATTACCCCAGTAATCCAGAGATAAGTCTTGTGGACCCATGTTATGGTCTCTTGCTCCGACTAGTCGGTATCGGCTACCTTAGCATGAGCAACCCAATCCTTGTTGTGATCTTACACCGAGAAAGCAGAAGCTGTGAACTGTCATGCCTTGAACTCTGGACGGTCACGACTTCAACCTATTATCATGCATACTGGGCAATTGAAAAAAAATGGCCCAGGGAAAGATATAAAAACATAAAACGTTAGAGTGAGTGGACAAAAATCAATATCGTATGATAATCGTAAAAATTGATGTAAAACTGAATCTTATGCCTTTCAACTGATTTGTGTAAAACAAAGCGAGTTCATCTTCTTTGTGGAGGTGGCCGTTCAGGGGGTTTTTTCTAACCTGAGTCGATAAACTGTATGTAAAGATATAGGTGATGGGCCAGACAAGGTAATCTGACCTCCTCTAATGGCCAGACGAGGCATCCTGACCTCCTTTCACGGTTAGACGAGCCAACCTAACCTCCCCTGACTGGACAATCCAATGATCAGCTGAACAGTGAGTGCATTGATGAAACTAACTAATGCCATCACAAAAAAAGCTTCAAATTTAATCTGTTCTAAAATATACTGCAAATTAAATTGGAATACTTAAATACTGAAAATCGAAATCGCTACGACTGTGAAAATAAAAAGTCCAATCACAGTACTGTACCGTGATCTCCAATAAGCCAAACATGTTTGTCGGCGACTCTATACATCTACCACTAATTGCTAATACGTCGTCCTGAAATAAAGATTAATATGTAAAAACAAATTGTCGAAAATCATATTGAATGACCAAGCTCGTTACCAACGAACAATACCATCAAGAATATCGCATTCTCGAAAATTGCACTTCTCAAAATAATATCGAGCTCTAATATAATTCCAATTTCCAATTTCCAATTCTTGAATTCTTTTTAAAATCGCAACATAAACCTTAAACGTTAAGGAACTGGAAGTCGAATTGATAATCAATGCAACCGTTTATCAATAAGATAAAAACATTTAATTATTATCTGATTAACCATACATCTTAAGAAATAATGTCTAATTCAATTCAATAACTTCATCATTAGACTCGATACGTAATTACGAAAGAAACGATATAAAATTTCTGCCGAAATCGCCCTCGTTGGAGCTTCGCCATAAACTATCGCTGGCAACGGTGACTTTTCCCGGCTTAACCTGTGCAAAATTAACCCAACAACAATATTCATCAAACGAACGACTTCCAATTCTGGCCCAATCGACCAAAATTGCCCTTGAAACCCTCTAGCCAAAAAATTCTTTTCAGCGACTAATCTCCGTCGTCAAGCCACCTCGTGGCTCGATGCATACCCTAATTGGCTCAGGGTGATGATGGGAGAAATAATCCTATCACCCCGTCGTCCAATTTACCGTCGACCACTGCCCACAGCGTTGACCCAAAAACCCTCGATGGAATCTAATTTGATTCCACCAATTCTCATCGATTTACACCATCTCACATAAAAAAAAGACCAATACAATCTAGGATCAAAACCCAATCCAATTATACCTGAAAAGTGGCCGGAAACCTCGCCTGAGCCAACGTCAGTTACCCCTTGAAACCGTGACCTTCACAGGGTCGATTCTCCTTCCTCCAGTACCCATTGCCGCAAAGACACCCACCAACATGTAGAAGAGGTTGAGGCGGTTCTTTTGACACTAGCCCCGCCGATTTTGGTGGTCGTCCGATCGTTCGCCGGCGGTGAGGCCGACGAAGGGAGAGATAGAAACGGGGGAGAGATAGAAAAGGAGGGAAGAGAGAGAAATGAGAGAGAAAAGGAAAAAAAAAGAAATTTCCAAAAATCGAAAGAGTTGAATTTCCTTTTTACGGAAACTTTTTATTTATAGTCGAAATTTTGCGACTAAATGTATCATAACCTCGTACAAAACTTTCGTTGACTATAACTTCTTCCTCGTAACTCCGATTTAAACTCTTGACGTGGTTACGAACTCATCTCGATAAACTACGTCTTTTGGCAAAGAACTTCCTCGAAAAATGTAATCGGTAAAATTTTGATAAATACCATCGATAATTACCGACGGTAAAAAATTAATTATCGTCGACGATTACCATTAAATAAATCGTAAATAAAGAATGCTCGGAACGGGATGTCACATGACACTCATTCTAGTATTTCTTTCCATCCAGCACGGTATGACCCATCACATGCTTCCTTTTAGGCTAGGCCAAACCCAAACCTGTGCCCTCGTAACTTACTGTGTGGCTATTGCGCACTAGTAGGTCTCCACATATAATACTTAAGCCACTCCACTCGCTTGTCTATACGTTACTGGCATAGGGGTTGCCTCCCAAGGACCTCCCTCGCGATGCACATGTCGTAATACTGACCATTCCTTTGGCCAATACCACCCACGAGATTTCTTGACTCGTGGGAACCTATGTCGTCCCTTCTAGACTTCATAGGCTTGGCTCCTGGGCCTAGGGGCGCCCAAGAGAGCTCACTTAATTCCCCCTAGAGAGATGGCACCAGGGATGGTGGAGAGCTTGAAACCATGTACCCCTTTATATATGATAATAGGCATAAGTTCACTTGGCATGAGAAAACATTAAAATGTCTGAGGAAAAATAATGACCCATAACTTATTCATTCGAACTCCAAAATGACAATTTGTCAAGTGCTTTGTACTCTTTTCGTCCTTTCGGACATTTCTCGTGTTCAGAGTTTTCTCAAATTCTAAACCGAAGTACATCGAACCCAAAAATCATCAACTTGCACTTATTTACGACTGTCACTAAGTTTTCACCTTCTACCTCGTATTGGCTTCCTTTCAATGCTCATTGGGACTTGGTCATATGTCATGAGGACATAAGTTGTGCAGCTCGTGACAGGTTGGCTCCAGTTGAATGTATGACTAAGATTTTGATGTGAATTACGGACTTAGTTACACGTGTTAACCTCGTACTTGAGTTGTACATGAGGGGACATGTTAGATTGAAAATCCCATATTAAAATATGACAAAATAAAATATAACCTAAATAAATATGAATTATTCTTAATTATATTAAGATTTTTGTAAATAAAATTCAATATCTTAAAAATAATAATAACAGTATAATATAGATTTCATGTGCCAAGGTCGTGGCTGTTCAACTATTTATGTGTCTTGAACCAACATATCTAGCTTTTGAAGGATTCCTTAATCCCTTTACCAAACGGTCATTGTCCTACGCTAATTTTCCATGATCGACTTCCATCCTTATTTCCTCGGTCGACACCATATGGATATTCTTTAAGAGCTTTGGGGGCAAAACGTGTCTTCCCCTTATTGGCCACACACGAAAAGTGTATCCTAGTTGCGCTGCACTCAATCGAGTGGTGACTGGAGGCGTGACCTTTCCCAAAGATCCTCAAAACGTCCAAACAAGATGACGGAAGCAGTGACAGAACCCCCTCAGAGCCTTTTGTGGGCCCACTCGTACGTGTCACTCAAACAGTACACCGTCACGGTAAAACCGTGACGCACCTGGCTGCCGCTCTATGTCTCTCTCATCGCCAAACTCTCCCCCGACGTAATTTTGCGTTGCGTGGACACGACTCGCTGGCACTCTCCACGCCCACGTGTCTAAAACAAAACCTTTTCTCCCAGACGGTGTGTATATATATAAAACCCACTCCTCCCCCTCTATAAGCCCATTCGTTCCAGCAAAAGCTTCGCGGCAACAAAAACGACCACTACTGAGAGAGCGAGAGAGAAGACAAGAAAACTGAGGAAAGACAGAACAAGATATTTCATTGACCGGAAAATGAAGGCCGAGTTGGATTTGCCGGCGGGATTCAGATTCCACCCAACTGATGAGGAGCTGGTGAACCACTACTTGCTTAAGAAATGTGCCTCGCAGAACATTTCGGTCCCCATCATCAAAGAGATTGATCTTTACAAGTTCGATCCATGGCAATTACCTGGTACGCCGCATTTGGTATATAGACCATTTAGATAAGCGTATTTCAGATTCAAGATTGGGACACCTGGGTTTCATCAAGAAATGATTTTCCATTTTTTCTTCTTCTTGAATTCTATTGAATAATTTGCTGATATGGGTCACCTGGATTTCATCTAAAGTTTGGTTCTTGAATGGTTTTTTATTTATTTATTTGCAGTTTTGGTGATTAATATTGGTTTTTATGATGCAGATATGGCTCTGTATGGTGAGAAAGAATGGTACTTTTTTTCTCCGAGGGACAGAAAATATCCAAACGGTTCAAGGCCGAACCGGGCGGCCGGAACCGGGTACTGGAAGGCGACCGGAGCAGACAAGCACATTGGGAAGCCCAAGGCGCTCGGGATCAAAAAGGCTCTTGTTTTTTATGCCGGAAAAGCCCCTAAAGGAGTCAAAACCAATTGGATCATGCACGAGTACCGCCTTGCAAATGTGGATAGGTCTGCTTCCAAGAAAAACCACAACTTGAGGGTACTATTTCCCAACCCTTCAATCCCTATTTGCCAATTTATTTACTTGGGTATAATTTGGTTCATGTGATTCTTCAAACTTGGACATTTAACTGATTCAGTGGTTTTGGTAGGTTTTGACTATACCTTTTTTTTTTGACCCAAAAGAAAATGAATCAATATTGGACCATGTCAATGTGCTTGCATTTGCCTTGATTGGCTAAGAATATGGCCGAGAATAGTCTGTCTTATGATTTGGATAAGTATTTATGAAAAGCTTCTAAATGTGAATTTTGATGTTGTATTACAGCTGGATGATTGGGTGCTGTGCCGAATTTACAACAAGAAAGGTAGCATTGAGAAGCTTAGTGTTGCTACAGCTGACCGGAATAGAGTCGCGACGTACTCGGAAATAATGGACGAGGTTCATGAGGAGAAACCTCAATTGAGCAACATAAAAGTGAATGCAGCACCATCACATACTGTGCCGCCGTCTGTTGCAGCGGCACAGCATATGGATGTGTACTCAGGGGACTATTCAGCACCAAGGTTGCAACACACTACGGACTATTCTAGCTGCTCGGAGCATGTATTATCGCCGGAGATCCAAAGTGAGTTCCAATGGAGTAGTCCTGAATTGGACAATTCGTTGAACATGAACATCAATAATGATCAGTTCAACTACATGGATGGCTTCTCACTTGCAGACATTGATGACCCTTTTGGGAATCAAGCTCAGGCTCAAGCGCAGTACCAAATGGACCAGCAAGACTTGTTCATGTACCTACAAAATCAATTCTGATTTCGAAGTCATAGGACAAATCGACATGGATAAGATTTGGAGGAGACTAGATTAGTAGTTTGTCTAGTTGGTTTTTCTAGGCAATGATGGTTCTTTGATTTAATCTGGTGATAGAACTGGTTGAATTTTGTGACGTCTGCACAACCGTATGCGGAAGTCTAATATTGTTAATAGTTGGGGAATGGTTCCTTTACCAAAATGTTATAGTTTTGCCTGAAATTAATATGATTTAGGTAGATGATTTTCTATTTTTTAATATTATTTCCTTTTTGACCTGTATTAAACTTTCGATGACCAAATTAAAAGTCAAATAAGAATATTTTGTGAAAATGAGATATTCCTCTATATGGAAGATCTTCCCATATTTTCAGTTCACATTGGAGATTGAAAAGAAATTGTCGATGGGGCGGATCAAAACTAAATCAACTTTGATTTAGATTCGTTTAAACGAAAAAAGTTCGTCTAAATTGTTACCTACTTACGATTTGGTATATACATCAGTTTACTATCTTAATTTTTGTTTTTCAACAATTTACTCAGAACTGATCTCCTAGATAACAGATTATAAGGAATGGAATGGTAAGGAATGGAATGGATGAAGAATAATTGTCTTCCATTTGTGAATAAAAATATTGGGCGGTTGAGATTAAAACTTAAACACATCTCTCTCTCTCTCTCTCTCTCTCTCTCTCTCTCTCTCTCTCTCTCTCTCTCTCTCTCTCTCTCTCTCATCCAAAACTCAATAATCACATAATCAAGCCCAGAATCGACCTACAATGAAGACTACGACGAATCCTTATCGTCAAAAACTGAATGAAGCCATGCCTCAACTCTATGATGTCGTAGTAATCGTTGTACGAGAAACTGATTTGGAGATGAGGTGCCGAGGGAAAAAATTGTCGAAATGCCTTCTAAACTTGGATGTAATTGTCAATTTATATCCTAAACTATCAATTGCGAATTTTTGCCTCCTTAACTTAGAAACAATTGCTGATTTGCACCCTCTCTGTCAATTTTGATGGATCTACCCAAATCTTATCATGTGTCATACACATGATGGATATAATTGTATTTTCATGTTACTTAGGAGATTAGGATTAACAGTTTACTATCTCAATTTTTATTTTTCATCAGTTTACTACTTATTCTTTCTATTTTTTATCAGTTTACTCCAAATATTAAATGGTCTATGTGACATTTGTGGCCATTACAAGTTTGACACCCACTTTAGGAGGGTCAGCAACATGACATAATTTCCAAAATGCCTTCTAATTAACTAACAATTTAATCGCGAACCATTTTAACAAAAAGGAAGAAAAATTACCCAAATAAAAATTGTCCCCACCCTTGAGTAAACCCAAATTATCTAAAAAAAAGAAGATTGATAATCAATTTACACTAGACCAAAAGATATTGATAATCAAAACATCTGAGATTACCATTAATGGTGTTACTAAGCTTGGAAGGATGCATTGATGTCACGTGTGGCAACTGTAATAGAGAGGGTCGTAACAAGAAGACTTGTCGGTAGCACATGCATTGCTCTTAAGGACAACTCCAACCATGAAGGTCATTAGCACATGCCTCTTAAGGATAACTCCAACCATGGAAGAGTCATTTGGGGAGTTGGAGTCGTTCTGGCTCATCCTCGTTACTATTCATTTGGCTCCAACTTCTCCATTTCTAACAATGAGTTTTATTTAAGGATCTAGAATACATTTTTATTCAATTAAAAATTAATGTACCGCCAATTTCTATTCAATTAAACTCACTATTTGTTGTTCAATAGAGCTAACATGGGCTGGAGTTGGTTTGAGAGCTGTTTCTAGCTTCCATTCTAATTCCAGTTCCGAATACTAACTCCCAATTTTCAACAATAGAGATATAAAAAAATTGGAATAATTTCTAAATCCAACTTCAATTTCTTTGTTAGAGTTTCCCTAAATAGAAGAGAGCACCTCCTAATCAGAGAAGAAAGGTAACTAGTGAGGAGCCATCTTTCTCTCAAGCACACGTATGAAACTAATGGAGGTTTTAAACTGCTTTGTGATTTATTTACAATATTTATGTGATGTGGATACTTATTGACTAGGTTGCATGGAAGCTTCAAAGTGAAGACGCTTTCTGTTTCAGAAGCGAAACCTTGCAAAAAACTCGCCGGAAGTTCTCGGATGAACCATTATAAAAATATTCTGTTTGGATGCATTTTGGATGCACGATTCCAAAAATATATTCTTTTTGGAAACTTGATATTTCATATTGGAAGCACTAAATTATATTTCACAAAGAATCATGAGAGAAATTTAGTATTTTTAAATTTGAATCATATTATTATGCATGTACTTGTTTGGAAACAATCAAGGAATTAAATTATAATCGTATTTTACGTTACTTATCAAATTATATTTTTCTATGTATACATAATTAATTTTTTATTATATATTAGACTTTTCCTTCCCGTACCCGCTTCCACTAGTTTCTGCAAAAAAAAAAACACTCAAGTGTTTCCTCATGCTTCGCTTCTATGCATCTGTACCCGCTTCCATTCAACCTAGCTTATTGATGTGTTGTTACATGTTACACTTTTTTTCAAAAATCAAAAAGATCTTCTTCAATGACACTAAATGTTGAGGGCAAAGTATAAGAAAAAAAAATTACAAATAAGGTCATTTCCACACTTTCTATGCCAAATAAAGCCACCTAACTATTTATTCCAAATCAGGTCACTTTGCTTATAGAACAGACACAACTAACTAAAACAATTATTACCCCGCCATTGTTCCAAAGCTTTATACCTTTCTTCACCTTCTAGATAGAACTAGCATTTGTCATGCTACTGTTTCACCTATTGGTCATTGCCTAACTAGTTACTGATACTAGTGGACTCACTACTGACTGCCTTTTAGTCTAGAAAGGTTAACCTTCTGATGATTAACTTCATTTGCAGTAAATATTATCTATGTTATGTAAACACACTACTAACATGCATGGAATGAAGGCACTACTACATAATAACAAACAACTTATTTCTTTCCACCTTCTGGGCAGTAATCCGCCTCCTAGGAGTTCAAAACAAGTATGAACAAGTAAGAACAACCCACTTTCTTCCTCCTTCTGGGCGGTAGTTCGCCTCTCAGAGGAATTTAATGAGGTTTTATTAATAAATAAGTAAAAAATTAAGAGACTTGTAGTGGGAAACCTATTTATTCCAACATGATTACAGACTATAGATCCAGAGCCTCACTCTCTGGTAAACAGTTATAAACTATTTTGCTACTCATAGTAGTAGACAAACTTAGTTGAAAATAGAAAAGCTGAACAGTTTGCTTCTACTCTATCTCTCGACTCACACTCTCTATTCAGGTAATTCTACTTCTCAGATCGATTTCTTCCATTATGAATTTTGATACCTAGAACAAAGACTCAAAACTCCTTTTATAGGGAGTGGAACTCAAAATTGAATTGAAACACACATAATTAATAGTAGCTCCACTAAGGATTTTGACCCGATGCTGATAAGAATTTTGTTTTCCTCCATTGTCTTCTTTTGGAAAGTTGATTCCTTTATAAGCCTGGATTCGGTTCAGATCTAGTAAAAAAAATTAAGATTTGGATCCAAAACCGTTTGCTTGTATTCGGTTCAGTTCTCTAACAATCATGAGTGGAACCGTTTGGAACTAGAACCGTTCGGTTCCAGTTCCGGTTCTAGTGGTTCTCGGTTCTCGTAGAAGATCCGTTCAAAAAAAATAACCGAAAAATGATATTTTTGTAAATTGGACTTCAAAATTCTCTTACTTTATGCTTGACACAGTTGCATATATAATCTATCTATATAAAAACATATAAATTCAAACTAATTCACATATTTCCATTTTAACTCACAATAATGCCATATATATTAATTCACATATTTCCATTTTAACTCACAATAATTCCATAAATTACAAAAAATTCAAACTAATTCATATATATTAATCTACCAAATTCTAAATTAATTCACATAAACCTAGAATAAATAAAATTAATTCACATAAATCTAGAACAATAAAAATTAATTCACATAATTAAATTAATTCATATTAATCTCATAAATTACTAAAAATAAAAATTAATTATTAATCTACCAATTTAATTCATATTAATCACCAAATATTATCCAAATTAATTCATATATATATGCTCATAATAATAATCCAAAAATTACAAAAATTCATAAAAATTTCAGTAAATTACAAAAATTCATAAAAATTCATAAAAATTCCATTATATTCCAAAATTTCCTAATCCAACAATCCCATATATATATATATATATATATATATATATTCATAATCCAATAATATCCAATAATCCAACAATAATTCCAAAAATCAACAAAATTCAACAATAATCCAATATATATTCACACAACTCATCCAAAGATCCACATTATCAACAAACTAAACATAAATTGAACCTAAATAAAAATAAAAAATTAAAATTGGTGATTTAGGGAGAGGAACCTGTTTTTGGGTTATAGAAGGACGGCGGCGGCTCTAACGGTTGCTAGGATGAACGACGATGGCGTTGCTTCAACAAAGATGGACCAGACCTGCTTCAACTTCTCGGACAGTTTGTAAAAAAAAAATGGGGCAATTTCTTTTTATG
Source organism: Geum urbanum (assembly GCA_946800695.1). NCBI lineage: Eukaryota > Viridiplantae > Streptophyta > Magnoliopsida > Rosales > Rosaceae > Geum > Geum urbanum. The sequence goes on along the minus strand of OX327009.1, from coordinate 23,136,388 downwards.
TCCAAAATGGCTGTTTTGGGGGTTAAAACCCGACCACTATAGTCGACGATATTTATTATGAATGTCGTCGGTTATATATTTTTTTTCTTTCACTTTGCTTTTATTTTTTCTCATTTAGTAAAAAAGACTAGGAGTTTTTTTTAGTTACTTATAAAAAAGGCTAATTAAACAAAGTTCCTGCTTTACATATCATGAATGTCGACATTATTCATTGCACGTTCATACTCAAATTGCACTTTCAAGTCATTGTCCTACACATCATTTTACATTGCACGTTCATACTCAAATTACACGTTCAAGTCATCGTCCTACACATCATTTTATATTGCACGTTCATACTTAAATTAACATACAAACACTAAGGCACATAGTCAGAATCATCGCTTGAGTCTGACTCAGTTTCTGAGTTAATTTCAAGTAAGATGTGCAAGTCCTTGTCACTTGAGTCTTCATTGTCTTCATTTTGATTAACATCAATAAGTTCTGGTCGAGGAATTCGTACCACACAACCCTGTATTACATTAGTAAGGCGAAATGTTGAGGATTCAGGAATACCAATTGCGTTCGGCTCTTGGTATGCACTAACTTCTTCATTATCTGAGGTCACATCAAGTGTCGAGGCACTATATATGTTTCTTGGAAGAACATGGTTAACCACTTTCCACGCGCCTTTATGCACAAGATCATCAAGATAGAACAATTGTTTCACCGCCGTGGCCAAAACAAATGGATCATCTTCATACCAGCTTGTAGCAGTATTCACCGAAAATATGTCGTATTGATCGGTCCTTGTGTTCTCAGGGTCAGTATCAAACCATCTACACTTAAACAAGTGCACTTTCATGCCTTCCTCATAAATTAATTCGACAACTGAATGGAGAACACTGTAATAGTCAACTCCATTTTGCCCACCATGCACCATTACCCCAAAATTCTGTGTTCTTCGTCTGACGTTTCTATGTTCACAAATAAATAGCACGCCATTTACCTTACACATAGGATAAACTCTGGAAGTTACCGGTTTTAGCGCCAAGAGCCTCAATTCATGTGACCACTGAGGGATACCATCATCTTGTACATGGTTCATTTGAAAATAATCATTTATTAACTTAACTATAAATAGGATACGAGACACTTAAATTCATATACAAGTAAATATATCTATATACGTACCCATTTGCCAAAATAATTTGCGAACGTCTTGTTGTGGTACTCAACATCACCGGTAATAGCAGGGCAGTAAATGTGCACTTTTTTCCAATATTGAACTTCTGGATAGTTAATCAATACCAACCAGTGGGCAATTACTAGCTCATATGGTTCCAAATTGTATGAGTTAGGCAACTTTCCAGAAATTTCATCATCATTGGAGATGATCGAAAGGTTGAACTGCGGTTCATCTACCGGTATATGCTGTGGAGGGTCCTCCAACGCTCCCAAATACAACTTGGTGTACGTTACGCACTCGTGCGCAATATATGCTTCAACGATACACCCTTCAGGTGCAGATTTGTTCATCACATAGTCTTTGTAGTCCCCTAATTGTCTATAAAGTGGTAAAGAGCATGTTATGATTATTGTAAAATAAGTGAATAAATAATATTAAAGACATAGCCAGATTCAGAGATGCCTTACGTACCTTTCCATGGGATACATCCATGTGTAGTGTACTGGACCGGTAAGCAACAATTGTTCCGGAAGATGGAGCATTAGATGAGGCATGATGTTGAAATTTTTTGGAGGAAATATCCTTTCCAATTTGCATATGATAAAAATGATGTCCTGTTGCATTTCCCTCATGTCCGATTTCTTCACTTCTCTTATGCATAACTTCTGAAAGAATCTTGACAAAGCCACTAACGGCTCCACCACCTCTTTGGACAGGTACCTTCGAATGAAAATAGAGAAGAGGCATTGAAGCAGTATATGACAGTCATGAATCTTTAGTCCGTACATCTTATTGTCTTTGAAATTAAGACATCGACTTATATTTCCTGCATAGCCAGAAGAATACCTGACATTACCCATCCAGCCAAAAATTTCATTCTTCTGGGCAGGCTTGATGGTATAAGGAGATCGAGACATTTTTTTTCTTCCCATCTCTTAACCACAAATATTTTCGCAGTCCCATTCTTTTCAGATTAGCGCGTGCCTTCAAGCCGTCTTTAGTTTTTCCCTCCCAATTCAACACTTTGCCGACCACATTCTCGCACACATTTTTCTCTATGTGCATGACATCTAAGTAGTGTCTGATCAGCAACTTGGACCAATACGGGAGTTCTCAAAAAATATTTTTGTGTGTCCAAAATTTATACCTATAGGGTTTGTCAAGTATTGACGCCACTATCTCAGGATGATTGCTGAGCTGCCCAAAATCGTATTCATTTAGCACTTCCAATATTTCATCCCCCGTTTATCCCCTTGGCTGCTCACCTGTTTCCACAGTCCCATCAAACGCCTTCATATCCTCCCGAAATGGGTGATCATATGGAAGCCAACAACAATGACACATCTGTATAATCTTCCTGCAATGAGGTCTGTAATACTCAACAATCATGCAGTCTGGACAAGCCCTGTATCCCCTGGTAACGTTGCCTGACAACATCCCAGGTGTAGGAAAATCGCTAATGGTGCTAACAAGCATGGCATGCATCTAGAACATCTAATTTTTGAACTTGTCATAAGTGGGATGACTATGCTCACTCAGGTATTTAATTTCCTCAATCAATGGACTCAAATACACATCGAGCCACTTTCCTGGATAACCCGGCCCTGGAATTATCATAGTGAGCATATTGTTTTCTTTCTTCATGCACATCCATGGAGGAAGGTTGTACGGTACCAAAATAACTGGCCATATACTATATTGAAGACTTATGTTGCCCAAAGCATTGAATCTGTCAGATGAAATCCCCAGCCAAACATTTCGAACCTCTGATGTAAAGTAAGAAAACTCCCTCACCATGTGTTTCCAAGCCTCTCTGTCAGCAGGCTGTATAAGGGTATCACCGTTGGGCAAATTCCTCTCAGCTCAACATCTCATAGTTTCAGCCATGTGTGCACACATGAACAATCGTTGTATCCTATCCATCAGCGGAAAATACCGAAGTATCTTCACAGCTTTCTTGTTTCCAGCAAGAGTCAACTTATACCTATCTGTACCACATACCGAGAAACCATCAAGGGATTCAAGATCATTCCCATAAGCATCTTCACCCTAGAAGAGAACACAATCATATTTACAAGCATGGATTGTGATGTAAGAAAGGTCAAGATGTTTCAAGATTTGTCGCACCTTACGATGAGTGGTAGGAAGACGATGACTAAGGGGCAACAAGGAACCAGACCACTGCAGCCAATCATCAATAGCCTTCACACTCATTTTGTTCTCCACTTTGAGCTTCATTACTTCCATAACACTTTCAAGAACAGTCTTATTACACTCGTTGTACAATGGAGTCTGTTGGAAGGCAATGAGGTTGTTGTACTTGTCCATACTAGTAGTGTTGACAATTGTAGGTAATTGCTGAACTGGCTCAATATGAAGGAAACCCCCAACGACGAGAGGGATATCTGGTGCTTGAGCAAATACACCGCTCTCATGAGGAAACATATCGTTGATCAACCTTGTTGTTGGATCATTGGATGTACTGGCACTCTCAAAAAATTGTCCCTGATCATGCTGACCAACTGATGAGCTCTCACCGTGATAAATCTAGCATGTGTACTTATCCCAAAACCCGTTTTTCTTCAAGTGCTCCAATACTTTATCGATGTGAAAACGATATCGCTCGCTGCGACACTGACATTTCATACACGGACAATAACGAATTGTCATCCCTCCATAATTAACCTTCACATATTCCACAAAACTTCTAATTCCACGGTGATATCTTACATCCCATCTTGGAAGACACATCCAATCTTGTCCATCCTAAAAGTTATAGCTGTATATATACCCATGATCTAATTAATAATTCATAATTATATATATATCGATATTTAAACTATAAATTATATAATTTAATTATTCTACTCGATCGATCCCTAATTAGAAATGAACATATATATATTTTGTCTAATTTATATTCATATATAAAACTTACTTTTGTCTAATTATATATTCTACTCGATCTCTAATTATGTGATCATATATTTATTTTCGTCTAATTTAACTCAAATTAAATCAATAATCAATCAATTAATATATATATGATTACACGCACGTAAAATTCTCATAATTTTAATATATATACCCTAACTATAATCACAAAAATCTAAATAATAACCACACTACAATCACAATTAACCGAAACACACAATAATTACAATATATATTAACCATAATAATCACAATTAACCCTATAATAATCACAATAATCAAATAAATCACTCTAGATTCACAATAATCAACGACAATTACTACAAATCAACTATCAATCACTCAAAATCAATTATCAATCACTCAAACTCAACAATCAACTCAAAATTAACAATATATATATCTCAACTCTATACATCATGCATATATATATGTACCACAATCGATCAACACGTACACATGCACATATATATACCTATATATATAGTACATACGTACGTACCTATATAATGAATTACGAACTCATTGTGGACAATTTTCGACAACACCCAATGATTTCAGAGCGTTTTCAGTTTCCGCGGGAGATTTTTTTGAATGACCGAGCTGCTGCCCAGATTAGATCTATAAACACCTATAGCCGACGATACTACAAAGTTGTCGGCTATATTCAAAAACACTCGTCAGTAATAGTTACAAACTATACCCGACGATTTTTCGGATACTATAGCCGACGACTTGATTCTAGTCATCGGCTATAGTACTATGACCGACGACTAGAGAACCTCGTCCGCTATACCCTACTATACCCGATGACAAGGGTTGTCGTTGGCCTGTTTTCCGGCAAGTCGTCAGCTATACTGTTTTCTCTGGTAGTGATTTGAGCTAGGGAGTTATAGTAGCTAATCCTTGTGGGTTTGGCACTCAACTTCCTATAAATACTATAACTTGCCCCGTATACTTGCGGGTGGGGAAATATTTTAAATTAATGAGTTAGTTTTTAATTCAATAAGTGTAAATGGTCTATTTTTCTTCGACAAGTTATTGGCGTCGTTACTAGGGATTAAGTTTATCTTAATTTCTTAGCTTCGGTTAGCCCTTAATTGCAGATTATCCGGACATTTTGGCGTGATATTTGTTTTCTTAGCTTTTAATTCTCTTTTCAATTTATCACTTTGAACTTTGTTTTGCATGACTTTGTTCCATATGATACTTTGGTAGGTGTATTGAGGTGAAATTGTGTTAGAATTTGTGCTATAACCTTTGTTGCCGGACAATTTTCGATCCATCAAAGGGTATATTTCGACCCATCAAAAATTGCTTGCAAGATGGTCCAAGATGCCTCCTTCGATCCATCGAAGGATATCCAGTCAGTCTTACAGGGTAGCTTCTTTGATCCATCGAAGGCATACCTTCGACCCATCCAAACTGGGATGTACTTGAGGTTGTTTCACTTGATCTCTCATGTCTCTCCCTTGATTATCTATATCCCATTGGAGCATATTTCAATAGTGTCTTACTTTTACGCATTGTAGTTAGTGTGAGTCTAGATTTAGCAAACTTAATTTCTGCTACACCTGAAATTCTTAGGACTTTATTTGACGATTCTGGTATATTAGATAATGCACGCCTTTACCTTGGTTCACCTTGGTGTCCATAGCACAGTGAATGTCACTGAGCCACATAATGGAATACCATTCGAACTCTTAGAGTGCTCATTGATGTTTCCTTGAGGAGGTGTCAAAGAAGCACCGTGGAAGGCCTTCAAGGCTTTGAGTATTTTGAGAGTTTGGAGGCCTAATATCAAGTGGTTGCTTAGTGTGATTATCAGGTTTATGCCTTTTCATCATCCACATCTACACACACTATCTTCTAGTTCATCGTCCATTTTGTAGAATACAAATTTAGGGTTTGACATCGTGGCTTCGTTAAGAGAAGGGTCAAGCACTAGTAGTGAAGAAGAGGGTGGTATACCGGTGTTGAAATTGAATAACCAAGAAGCACTTCGAAGTTTGTTCGATCTTGCTGTAGAGGCACAACACGAGAATCTAGGTTGCGCACCTTGGGTGTTTACAATTCAAGTTGATCCTCAACGTTAGGAAGAAGAAGATCCACCACTTGAAAATCCACCATTTGAAGAGGAGAAGGAATCACGTGTAGAGCGAATCATTATGGAGGACAGAGTAGATGAAGGGATACCATTGAGGGAGTATCCTCTTCCCTCTTTGGCGGCTCACACAGGGTGCATCGTGCTACAACCATTAGTGAGCGAGTCGTTTGAGATCAACCCGAGTTTCTTGCGAACTCTTTCGTTGTTCGTTGGCCATGCCAATTCGGACCCTTACTTGCACTTATTAGAGTTTGAGGAGGCATGTGCCTGCCTGAACATCCGCAATATGGACCCCGGACAATTGAGGTTGAGGGTATTTCCATCAAGCTTGCGGGACAAGGCAAAAGATTGGCTCAAGAAGCTTCCTCCTAACTCTATCAACTCATGGGAGGGCCTTCAAAGGAAATTCATCACTAAATACTTCCCTCTGGGCAAAATTAATGAGAGAAGAACAAGCTTGATGACCTTGCAAAAAGAAGATGGTGAGCTATTTTGAGAGGCATGGGAACGATTCAAGGACTTAGAGTTTGGTTGTCCAAACCACGGGCAATCCCAAGATATGCTTATGTCCCTTTTCCACCAAGGGCTAAGTACAGAGACAAGGAGAAATGTCGACAATGCATATGGTGGAGATTTCATGGATAAGACCGCAGAAGAAGTCCATATCTTGCTTAAGAAGTTAATGGAAAGGTCAGCATTGTAGGATATCAAGCCAAGTATAAAGAAGCCAGTGGTATCAATGAGGGAGGCCCCCTAAACCAATAGGGGTGGTATATATGAAGTCAAGGGATCCCATCAACAAGAAGATGCTATTAAATAGCTTGAGGAATCAATGAATAGGAAGTTCGAGCTCTTAATAAAGCAAAGTAGAAGTGGAAGCCAAGCCCACCAAGTGTCAAAAATTTGTGTAGAGTCGGTCACTTGTTTGATATGCAAAAGCACGGTGCATGAGACTATAAGTTGTCCTCATCAAAAGGATTATCCAGAACTTGTCGAAGAGTGCAAAAGAGTTTTTTATGACCAACAAAAGAATGATCAATACTCCAACACCAATAATCCGGGAGGGAGGAACCACCATAACTTCTCATGGGGTGGTCAAAATCAAAATCAAGGACACCAAGGTAATCAAGGAGGGTCGCCAAGGCCGAATAATGGTTTTCAAGGAGGTTTTCAACGATCAAATGGAGGATACAATAATTAAAGTGGAAGTTAAGGAAATTTTGGTGCTTTGGGATGTGGAAGCAATGGAGTCTCTACTTATCAAGGAGCTCTCGGATTCGCACCAAGAACTAGTGGGAGTTTTGCTAATCTCTCAGATGGTAACCGTTACCCACCACGAGCGCCATTTGTTCAACGAACTCAACAACAACCTTTGCTACAAGCGCCAATTCGTCCACCACAATTGGAAGCGCTTAAGTCTAACAAAGACGAATTGCTTGCCAAGCTTGTTAAGAATCAAGAGGAGGATAAGAAGATGTATCTTGACATTTTCATAAGTATGAAGAATGAGAATCAAGTCCTCTGTAATGAGAACCAAAGTGCCATCCATAAGTTGGAGACTCAAGTTAGTCAATTGGCAAAAGCAATCACCACCCAAGAGAATAGTAAAGCCCATGAGTTTCCCTCCACAACCGAGAAGAACACCAAGCACCAAGTCAACATGGTCAAGGCGATGTTAAGATCCGGAAGGGGATTTGAAAACTATTACGATGCTCCTATTATGGAGAGTGATGATGAAGATGACTTAGACACCCTATTGCTGTCAAGGTTACAGCCCCGGATGGAAAAAGGTACTTCGAGTAGGCACTATGGTAAAGTTCAAAAAGGATGCTGTGTTGATACCATATGAAGATGATGAGTCAGATAACGATGAAAATGAGTTTGTGAATGAGAGAACGGGCACTAAGATGAGTACAAGTCATCGTAGGAACGCTAAAAATGGTTAAGAAGGTAGAGCTATCAATGGAGAGCATTCCGGGGCAAGCTTGAAGAACGATGGGGAAAACACTTATGTTCCTTCGATGAGTTGAGATAATCCTTCAACCTATCGAAGGAATTACCCTGGTCAGTAGGACAAATTTTCTTTGTTGGGTCAAGAAAAATCTTCGACCCATCGAAGTCAGCTTCCTGGGTTGTCAGACAAAAATTTTTGATGGGTCGAGAAGTACCTTCGACCCATCAAAGACTCAGTTCAAGGGACTTCCAAGGGGACTTCTGAGAAGGGTCCCAGTGATGAGGAAGCATGCCTACCCTTCTCCCAATTAAGGAACAAGGAAAGAGCTCAAGTTAGTTTGGATAGAAAGACCAAGGAGTGTTTGGATGTCTTCAAGAAGGTTGAGATCAATATCCCCCTTCTTGACGCCATTCAAACTATTCCTATGTACTCCAAGTTCTTGAAAGACTTATGTACTAATTGCCGATTAAAGAATAAGCTACAAGGGGAGGAAATAACGGAGAAGGTGAAGCTCAACGCCACGGTATCAGCCATCATACAAAGGAAAGTACCCAAGAAGTTACAAAATTCGAGAAGCTTCACTATGCCATGCACTATTGGCACCAAGCATTTCTCAAGAATTTTGATAGATCTTGGTGCCTTTATAAATTTGATGCCATACTCAGTTTACAAGGAGATTGGATTGGGGAAGATTAAGCTTGTTAGCATGTCACTCCAACTTGACTATAGGAGTATGGTACATCCGAGAGGCATTGTAGAAGACGTATTTGTGATGATAGGTGAACTAGTGCTCCCAACCGATTTTGTTATACTAGATATGGAGGAACCAAGAGGGTATAAAGATCTCCCAATCATCTTTAGGAGAGCCTTTATGGCTACGGCGGGCACTTAGATTGATGTTGAGGGCAGTGTGCTTACTATGAAGGTTTTCGACAAGATCTTCCATGATAATGGTCCTATCCCCAATCTACAAGCATTCATGGTTAGGGTGATTGAGAAAGAGCTTGATGAAGAGTTAGATGATCTCTCCAACGAAATCTATATGGAATGTAACCCCGAGGAAGAGGTGGATACGACATTAGTGGTTGAATATGAAGAATGTTTGTTGAGGTCTACTATTGCAGAGCACGCGACATTGAATTACAAAATGACTTCCCAAAACATCTACGGGCCTAGGATCTCTCTCAAGCCACTGCCATTCATCGGTTTGGGGGCTAGACCACTTGAAGGAAACTACTACTCCAGGAATACTGTGGATTGAGTCAATGTGCACGATACTTCATTCACCATGCAAGAAGGACCCATAGTTCCGGATTTGAAGCCCAAGCAATTGTAGAAGACACTGAAGTACGTGTTTTTGGAGAAGCCAAACAAGAAGTCGGTGATCATCTCATCCTTACTAGATGAGGTCAAGAGGCTATGCTACTTGATGTGTGGAGAAGAAATAAGGAGGCAATTAGGTGGTCTTTAAGTGATATCAAAGGTATTAGTCCGACAATTTGTGAGCACCACATCTACACGGTAATGGATGAGAAATCAAGTAGGCAACCACAAAGGTGCCTCAACACAAACATGTAAGATGTTGTAAAGAAGGAGGTGTTAAAGCTCTAAGCCAATAGGATCATCAATGCCATCTCCGATAGTCCATGGATCTCTCCAACGCAAGTGGTACCTAAAAAGGGAGGCATCACTATTGTGCCTAACGCCCAAGGGGAGTTTATTCCTTCACGAATTGTCAACAATTGGCGTTTTTGTATTGATTATAGGAAGTTAAATGCACCAACTCACAATGACCATCTTTCTTTGCCATTCATCGATCAAATGTTGGAGAAGTTAGCCAGGCATGAATATTATTGCTTCTTGGATGGGTATAGCGAATACAACCAAATCACCATCAACCCCGAGCACCAAGAGAAGACCGCATTCACTTGCCCTCATGGTATGCTTGCCTTCCGCCGGATGTCATTTGGTCTATGCAATACCCCAACCACATTCCAATGTTGCATGCGAGTCATCTTCACCGGTATGATTGGTGAGTTTGTCGAGGTATTCATGGATGACTTTTCCTTGTTTGGTGATAGTTTTGATGCTTGTTTATATAATCTTGAGCTAGTACTAACAAGATGTAGGGACAAGGACCTAGTCCTGAAATGGGAGAAATGCCACTCCATGGTCAATGAGGGAATCGTGCTAGGCCATTGCATTTCCAAGAGAGGTATTGAAGTAGACAAGGCCAAGGTAGAAGTAATTGAGAAGCTTCTAATTCCAACCAACGTCAAAGAGGTCTGGAGTTTCTTGGGGCATGCATGGTTCTACCTCCGCTTCATAAAGGATTTTAGCAAGATAGATAAGCCATTGACAGACATGTTTACAAAGGACGCTCACTATTATATGACTCTAGCAAATGATGAAGCCTTTGTGACTCAAGAATACGCTAGTGTAGGCCTGGTTATCACTTAGTCAGATTGGAGTTTGTCGTTTGAGATCACGTGTGATGCTAGTGATTACTCAATGGGAACGGTGCTTGGGCAACGAAGAGACAATGTGTTGGGGGTAATTCAATACGCCTCCCGCATATTCAATCTGGCTTAAAAGAACTATACCACCACGAAGAAGGAAATGCTGTCTATTGTATTCGCTCTTGACAAGTTCTGGAGTTAAATTGTGGGTTCGAAAGTTATTGTGCATACAGATCATAGTGCACTCAAATGTCTCTTCACCAAGGCGGAGTCCAAGGCAAGATTGTTGAGATGAGTGCTACTACTTCAAGAGTTTGACTTAGAGATTGTGGACAAGCCTAGGAGACACAATTTGGTTGCGAATCACCTCTTTCGACTTCAACTCAAAGAAGAAGATGGTGACTTGAATGATCATTTTTCGGATAAGCAACTTCTTCATGTCAAGGAGGTGCTTACTACTTTCAACTACCCTTGGTTTGCGCATATTGCCAACTATCTCTTAAGCAAGTGCACCTACATTCTCGCTCACTTTTCAAGTAACCAAAGGAAGAGGTTGAGGAGAGTTAGTCGTGAGTTCATATGGGATGATGTTGGAAGAATTACATCCCCACACTTAGTAAGTTATTAGCTAACTTATAAGTATAAGAATAGTCTTCACCCACAAGTGTACGGGGACAAGTAATAGTATAGAAAGAAAATCGAGTGTCAAACCCACGAGGATTAAACACTTAGATTCCTTAGTTCGGAAATGAAAGCACAAAGATTACGACTCACTAGACACTACACTACTTGACACTAAAGGAAATAAAGGAAAGATGGAAGTGAATCTTACACTACTAAATCCTTTGGAGACTTAGCATTGTAAGGGGTGGTTAAGTTATGGTGAGTGATTAAGCAAAGGTTGATTGTTTACACTAAGTAATGAGCTAAATAACACAAATTCAAGATAAAGAAAGTAGGTCGGCTAAAGGAGTTCCGCTAACCACATGATGCATCAAACAAGGTCATGGTTTATGTATAGATTAAGTTCATTCACATGAGGTATTGTCTAACTCATGACCTTATGAGTCACGATTGGTTTTGAACTCAAATTCCTAGGTGACCTCGGACACTAGAAGACTTAAGCCCTACATTAAAATGTTTGGTGAATCGAGATCAAGACATAAGTCATTACGGGCTTATACCTCAACTGCATGTCACGTTGTGAAGCTAACAAGTAAATCGTGTAATAGATGTGGAAAGGTTCCCCTCTCGAATATCAATTGGAGAATCCGAGAGCACGTCCGGTTGAATCCCTCAACCCGTACCTAATAAGTTACGAGCCAAGAGATTCTACGAGATGCCACAATAACCCTTTTAATCAATGTGTGCTTGAGTAGAGTCCCTCAAGTCTAAAGAGACTCAAGAGGCTCTAATCCATGCTAAGTTCTAGGAAACCAAATCTTAAGATAAATCTCATAGATAATACCCTAATCATGTTTACATGCTCATCTATCCTTAAGTGAGTAGCTAATTCATTTAAGGGTCATTTTTAAGTCCTTTAACACATACATCAACCTAGCTAGAGTAAACACATGCATAAAAGAAGTTATACAACAAGCTCGAGCATATAAACATACCACAATCACATAATAAACTCATTCACAACACAAATCTTCATAACATACACTAAAACCATGAAATATACATAATCCAAGATATGTTCATCACATCACATGGTTAGGGTTCTAACCCTAGCCTCCCAAAATCTACTACTCACTACCCATAACAAGTATAGAGCTTAGATACATGATTGAAAGACAAAATAGGATGAGAAATAACCAAGAGTCCCCAAAAGCTCCAAGGTCTTCTAGCTATTCTTTCCTCCTTACTCCAACTTTGCTCCAAAGCTCTTTGATGTTGAGTCACTCACCTAAGGCTAGTGAGATGGTGGTATAGTGGAAGGTATTATGGTGGGGATGGAGATTTCTAGGCCTTAGATGGTGATTATGGGTGTTTTTTGTGTGGAGGAGATGGCTATTGCAATAGGTATGGATGAAGAGGGTATCTAGAGAGCTAAAACTTGAGAAATCTCAAAAATGAAGTATGTTCTATGTAGGTGCCAATGGGAGCTCGAATTTGGGCTGAATTGGGAGGAAAATATGGACCCTTAGATGATAGGAAATGGTGAGATGGAAGATCTACAGGTTAACTTTGAATTAGGGAGACCATGATCCACTATTTTAGGCTATAGAAGGCTAAGCTCCAAAATGGTGATATCATGCAGTCCAACTGCTTCTCTTTATCTCCAAATCAGATTGGTAAGTATAGATGGGTTCAATGGGCCTCTATTGAGCTGGACTCCATGTGATTGGGCTTGCCAAGGTGGGTCGGCTGGCTGTGGCAAATTCCGGCGGGTTCCGGGCAACTTCCGGCGATCTCCGGTGAAGCTATTTCGTCATTTTCTCAAAGTTGCTCCAAATTCTCTCTTGACCTCGGAAATATATATGTCTTCTCTAACAATTATCTAATTCTTCATATTTAATACATTTCCGAGCTAACTCCACATTTCCTAGCAACAACAGGAAACGTCATAAGAACAATGCTTTATTCATAGAAAACAAGCTATAAGCATAAAGTTAGGAGCATAATAGGCACATAGTGCAAGCCTCAGAAGGGCTTCTCACAGGGTGCTTGCCTCGATGAATCGAAGGGTTTCCTTCGACCCATCGAAGGCCATTCTTAATTTGCACTTTTCAAGTTATTTTGGAGTCCGAAGGCCATGGCTTTACTCATAAACCCCTCGAGCATAGTGCATAACCATTTCGGCTTCGCATAGTGCATAACCATTTCGGCTTATTACATTTCATTGTGATGCATTTGGCTTAGCATAATGCATAATCATTTTGGCTTATTACATATGCATTGATTTCATGTTTTAAAAGCGTTGCTCAAGAGTATTTCAATCCATCTAGCCATAGTTCTTTGAGGGATATCGATCATTAAATCGGGACACTTACATAATTGTACATGGTTTATGTCTTTTTATGATTTGAGTCTAGCTTAGCTTATTTATTTTCGCCTTAGTTTGCTTGAGGACAAGCAAAGCTTAAGTGTGAGGTAGTTTTTAGGACCATAATTATGTGCCTATTATGAACCTAACTTTATGCTTATAGCTTGTTTTCTATGAATAAAACATTGTTTTTATGACGTTTCCTGTTCTTTCTAGGAAATGTGGAGTTGGCTCAGAAATGCATTTATTATGAAGAATTAGATACTTATTGGAGAAGATGTATACATTTTTGAGGTCATGAGAGAATTTGGAGCAACTTTGTGAAAAAGACAAAATAGCTTCATCAGAAGTCGCCGGAAGTTGCCCGAAACCCGCCGGAATTTGCCACAGCCGGCCGGCCCACCTTGGCCAGCCCAATCACATGGAGTCCAGCCAAATAGAGGCCCATTAACCCTATTTATGCTTACCAATCTGATTTGGAGAGAAAGAGAAGAAGTTGGACCACATGATGTCACTAATTTGGAGCTTAGCCTTCCATAGCCTAAAATAGTGGATCATGGTCTCCCTAATTCAAATCTAACCCTTAGATCTTCAACCTCCTCTTTTATTATCATCCTAGGGTCGAAATAGAGACTCCCAACTCAGCTAAATTCCAGCTCCCCTCTTCCCACTCACACAACTCAGCTCATTTTCAGATTTTTGATAGTTTTTATACTCTCTCTAGACCCCTTATTCTTATACTAACCCTCTAGCACTCTCTTCTACCTCTCCTCCTCCATTTCTAGGCCAAAATACCTCCATAAACACTACTACTAGAGACCTAGCTATTCACTCTCTTGGGTCGAGCCGAATCTCACTACCATATCACCACCACTTTTGCTTAGTTGGGGTATTCCTCCTCTCATCCTCACCTCCTAGGGTTTGGCTAAATTTTTAGAGTTCAAATGAGTATGAAGTGATCCCTCTTCCCCTTGCTTCTTGAAATCCTAAGGGTTTGCCTTACCTCCTCTTGAAGACTTGACGCTTGTTGAAGAAAAGAAGTAGAGCTAGAAGGCTTGGAGTCACTTGTTGAACCTTTGGCTATGGGACCCTTGGTTATTTCTACCCTCTTCCTACTTTAAGAATGTATCAACTCTTGTATTTAGTTATGTGTAGTGAGTAGTTTTATTTGGGAGGCTAGGGTTAGAACCATAGCCATGTGATGAACAAATGATGTCTTGGATTATGTATGAGTTTTGGTTTTAGTGCATGTTATGTGATTGTGTGATATGAATGAGCAATTGTGTGATTGTGGATGTTTATTATGCTTTAGCTTCATGTCTAGTTTACTTATGCATGTGTTGAACCTAGCTAAGTTAATGTCTGTGTAAAGAGACTAAAAATGTTCCTTAATCGAATTAGCTACTCACTTAAGGCTAGATGAGCATGTAAATATGATTAGGGTATTTTCTACGAGGATTACCTTGAGACTTAGTTGCCTTAGCACCTAGCATGGACTAAAACACATTTGAGTCTCAATAGACTTGAGCGACTCTAGTCAAGCACACATCAAATCCAAAAGGTTATTGTGGCTGTTAGTAGATTCTCTTGACTTGTAACCGAATAAGTGCGAGTTGGGGGAATCACATAGTTTTTCTCTCAGATTCTCCAATAGAGATTCGAGAAGGGGAACCTATCACATATATCACACGATATGCTTATTGACTTCACAACCTGACATACGATTGAGATGCAAGCCCGAAATGGCTTGGGGTCTTGGTTCTGGTTAACTAAATACTTCAATGTTGGGCTCAATTCGTCTAGAGTTCGGAATGACTTATGAACTTGGGTTCAAAACCAAACGTGACCCAAAAGGTCATGTTTTAGACCATTAACTTGTGTGAACGGACTGTAATATAATACATAAATCAGAACAATGTTTGATGCATCATATAACCAGTGGGGATTTTCCTAGTTTACATTCTTTCCTTATATTGAATTTGTTTGCCATTTTCGTTTGCACATTGTACTATAATCAACCAACCAATCAAACTCGTATAACCACTCATCATAATTCAATCACCCCTCACAATACTAAGTCTCCAAAGGACTCGGTAGGGTTAGATACCCACATTTGCATTTTACTTTTCATTTAGTGTCAAGTTAGTGTCTAGTTGTGTTTGTAGTCTAAGCGTTAATCATCCGAGCTAGGGAGTTATAGTGTCTAATCCTCGTGGGTTTGACACTCAAATTCCTATAAATACTGTAACTTGCCCTGTATACTTGCGGGTGGGGAAATACTTTAAATTTTTGAGCTAGTTCTTAATTCAATAAGTGTAAATGGTCTATTTTTCTCCAACAGGTGGTCATAGCTAGTGACAATTATTTTCTCTCTGGATGCAAGAAAAGTAATATTTTGGTCTTCTTTGATTATTTTCTTGACATATTCTAATGTCATTGTTTTCATCTAAGGAATACTAGAATTTAGAGTTTCATTATATCCAACACAAGCTGGTTCTAGATACTGACCTTGAATGATCTTTACATAGTGGTATGGAGAAATATATTCAATTTCTCCATTAGATTTTTGCACCAATTCTGGAGGTGTAGATCTGAACTTGAGTCTAACAATGCAGTTGGTCTTTCTTATATTCTTGACTGTATTACAGATGATAGCTGGTAGTCCCTTGAGATCATCATTTTTTTTTGCCACAGATTATGGACAAAGTCATTTTCAACCAACCACAGTTTATGCTCTTGTGGATGTTCATTTTGAACATTCACTCATATCTTCCTAGGAATGATCTTGGAACTATGAAAAGTGTATCAGGGAGAATTGATCTGGGTGAATGTCTTCCAATGGTGTTATGGAATTTGAACCATTCTATCTCTTTCAATGCCTGAATTGGTACCTTTGCATTTTCAGGGATTCTGATGTACTACACAGCTGGTTCATTAACAACATTTTGTTATTTTTTCTTTTGGCTTAGCTCTTTAGCTAAGGCATTCATGGCCTCTACCATAAACCTTTTATCTTGTTCTTGGAAGGCAAACATTCAATTGTTTAGCAAAATCTTCTGGTGAAAAGCTAGACTTGAATTAGTCTGGAAAACTGATTTTGAGAACGTATTCAGTTAATAATTGAATATATTTACAAAACCTGTAGGAAAAGTTCTTCTTTTTGGCAAAGCAACAGCCTTAAACAATCATGATAATCCTTTATCGTCTGTCGTTTGAGACGAGATAGTCAATATTTTACCCTGAAATTGGTCACTTGAGACTGGTCTTTTAGGACACAGCAAGAAATTTTTAACATTCTCAATGGACTCCTCCGGTTGTTCAGGTTCTTTTTCTGGCCTTCTGCTCTTAGGATTTCGACCTTCGTCACTCTTTTCGCTCCTTCTGAACATCGCTATTTCTCTTGTTAAAGCATATGGGAGATAGTTCTTGTTTCTTGCAATATATTCTACATCATAATCATATTGGTTAAGAAATAATTGCCAATTTGCTAATCTTCCTCTATTAGCAGCTTTATCAAGTTTGAAATTCTAGAAATTTTTCTTTCTGACACAATTTGTTCTCACCGTGATTGGTTTTCCTAAAAAGGCAGTAGAATTTTCAATCATTTTTTTTATTGCCAGAATTTTCTTTTCCCCTGTAGGATAATTTTGCACTGCAGAGTTGAACCACCCACCGCAAAACTTTTATAAAAAATTCTGTAATAGTGCCTGCCGCTCTTGCCAACACTATACATGCCTAAAAATTGTCACTAGCATCTGTTGGAAGAAGGATTTCATCATTTTCTTCAGGTTGATGGAGAAGACGCAAATTTTGGCAAAGCTCTTTTATTTCCCTAACGACCTTTTCATCATCCTCTGTAAATTTTCAAGCTCTCTTTGATCTCATTTTTGGGGACAATATTGTTGTTAATCCAGCAATTTTGGGAAGGAAGTCTCTTTCATAGTTAGTGACTCATAAAAATCTATGTAGACTTTTAGCGTCAGGGATTCTGTCTGTAAATTTTCAGACTGTTTCTAAAATATGAGGTTGAAGCTTGATCACCCATTTATTTTATGTTAAACCCTAGGAAGTCAATTTCATCTAGGATGAGAAAGACTTTCTTTTCTCCTAGAATGATTCAATGTTGAACTATGAGCTTGACTACCTTATAGAGATGATTCACGTGTTCTTCTTTGGTTTTTAAGAAGACTAATATATCATCAATATAGACGACATAAAAGCCTGCAACCTGCTTGAATATGTTATCCATTTTTCTCTGGAAAATGGATGGAGCTTGATTTAGCCCAAAAGGCATTACTAGTCATTCCTAGTGTCCCTATAGAGTTCCGAAGGCTGTAAGGGGAATGATGTTAGGATGCATTATGATTTTCCGGAATCCTGATTTTCCATCAAATTTTAAGAACACTTTAGCTCCTTTGATCCTATCGATTAGCCCTCTTGCCTATGCAATTTGATAACTGTCTTTTACGATTTTCTTATTGACATCTCTATAGTCTATCACCATTCTTGCTTTTCTGCGAACTTCTTCCGCATGATTCCTGACATAGTGTGTTGGGGTGTGATGAAGATTATTTGATTGTCTTATCAATCCCTTTTTCACCAGATCAATTATGTCTTTCTTGAACTCTTTATGATCTTCTTCCTTGTACTGAGAGATTGCTTTTACGTGACAGATGAGGTTTATATCATGTAGCTTGAGATCACAGTCTGCTGGGTCTTTTTCCATGAATTTCAGAGGATTGATGTCAATATTTTGTTATAGCATTTCCTTGATCACTCCAAGGGTATGCATCTTCTGTTTCTTAAGCTTAGTCTTGAAGTGCTTGAGATTATGCTCTTTTATGAAGGTGGCTTCAGACGTCTCTTCATCTTTTTCTTCATCTTCTGATGATTCTTCAACAAGCAGTTCTTCTTGTTGCTTGCAATGGTTATCAACAGGATTATCAGACACATAGCAATGATACTTATCTTCGTCATGAAGTGGCGTAATGGTAGGATCTCCATTCTCAAACCTTCTTTTCATACAAGGCTTCTTGGAATTCTTCACTTTCTTCTTGAGCATTTTTTCTTGTTTATACTTGTCACAATCCCTCTTGAGAATGTTGTATACCATGTGTTCTTTGACTTGGATTCTAGTAGGAGCATTAGGATGCTTAAATTCTCTATTACCATGGAACTTACAGAACTCCAAACTATTCAAGTCTTCTTCTTCCTCTGAAGATTTCTCAATAAGCAACTCTTCTTGATGCTTGTATTGCAATATCATTTTGTATTTTGGGGTATATCTACCACTATTTTGCTGCGACATCTGATATTGTGATGTAAATCTTGGACCAACCACACATGTTTCTTGTTTTTGTCTCTCTGCCCAGAAGATCTTGTCCTTCTTTTCGAAGCCTAGTATGTTCACTTCAGGCTTTTGGATGAATGTTTAGAAAGGACCCAACCCCGATCTAGTTTCCTAAACTGGAATCAAACCCATTCTGAAAACACGAACTTGCAAAAACCATAGAAATTTCGGTAGAGTTTCACTATAACGTGGAATTACCATTAACCTGCACCCGAAAACACACTTCAACCTATGCCACAAATGTCAAACCGTGGGCACCAATCCCATCCGGATTTCTCAATATCATAACAATAATGTAAAGTAATAAGTAAAACTGTACTTTACAGAAATCTGGGGAAAAATCATATGAAAGTATAACATCAGAGTGCTCAGAGCGACTTCTAGTATATGTATACAAATAGTAGGCCAAACTAAGAACCTACCATAAAAGAAATATTGCTCGAACACTATGCCTCCGACTGCGACGTACGACACCAGAATCCAAACTGCAAATTGGGCACAGAAACCGACAAGCCCAGGGGAGAGGCAAATAAAATTGTTAGAGTGAGTGGAAAATACCCAGCGGCGGCGCAGCGTCAACCGGAGGAATTTCCCGGCGACCAAGACCCCAAAATGCTCTCCTCCTCAAGCCCAGCCTTTCTCTCTAAAGGATCACCACCATCCAGCCACTACCGTGGCCAGAAATCAGCTTGAAAGTCTCAAAATTTCAAACCAGCTGGAAAACTTCTCCGGCAAAATCCTCCACCGTGAGGCCACCTCAGCCTCCCATCTTCAAGGGACTTCATCCCTAGCTCAAACCCAAGCTTTACCACTCAAAATACCCTTCGGAAAGTCGCCGGGAAACACTTCACCATTACACCCGATTCCGGCGAGTTTCAAGCTCCTCGTTCTCCCTCAATCCGTGACCAATTCAAATCAAACCAAGTCCTAAATAGTTAGAAATCACAAGTGGAATCCATACCTTCCAAAATCGTGGCCGGAAATGGCTGGAAATTTCAAGTTCGACGGTGAGTCAAACGGTGGTCCGGTTCTCCCTCGGTCAACGGTCAATTTCCTAGTCAACGATGGTCAAACTTCCCAAAACAGTATTTTCGACAATTTTTCCGACTATTTCGATATTTATACTCGCGATTCGATCCGATCGACGGTCCAAATCGAATCACAACCATGTTTCGGATAACTCAAACTCAAACGGATAAACATGACGAAATTACACAATTTCAAATATTCATAACATATTCCTCGGTTATTGAAACATTTATCCAAAACCACCCACGAACTTGAAGTCACGCATACTACAATTCTCGTGAAGAGTCTCAACTCAAATTCTCGCCCGATAATTAAGTCGTGAACCGAACCGTCAATTTAATTAATTACGATAAACTGTGATTACTCGCAGAACTCGCGAATTAAGCCGACTACCATACCAATTCCGGTTCAGGTCATCACATGTTTGTTGTAGTAGAAATTCATTGCCAATCAATATATCTACATCTTGGTTTTCCGATCGCTAAAGCTCTTCAATTTCAAATGTTCCTCCTCCAATCGAGATTTGAACCTTTTTGGCAGCTGTATCATGATGATTTTTCTTCCTTCTACTATTTTCCCAATTGCACCTCTTTTTGGATTATTAATCCAGAGTTCTTCAAGTATAGCAAACTTTTTTGCTAGGCTGAAGGCAACACCATTATCAACATAGGCATGTAGATGATACTTTTTGTATACAAGAAATTTTAATCCAATTTCCATGTAGTTGTTGAACTTACTCATAGAAGCAGTTGCTGCTTGCTCAAATTTTGTTTCGAAGAACCTTTTTCTTTAACTATCTTTGTGAACGAACTGCATCTCTCTTCTTCACAAGTTGGGTTTTCTACAGATAGTACTTCTTTTTCAGTAGTAATATCTACTTTTATTCTTTCTAAAATTTTATTTCTTTCTTCTAGCTCGTAGAAGTAGTTTTCATATTCTTGTTCAATAATTTGATTTATTGAACTAATCTCTATTTTTCTTGTTGCTTTAGCTATGAAACATTCTTTGTGATATGTTTTTCATGACATTTCTCAAAAGGTGGGAAGACCATCATTTTTGTAACATTGACAGTAGTCACAGACAAATGATTTGGGGTTGACTTTGTAAGAAGAAATATTTTCTTCTTTAGTGCTTTCTTTCCAATTTTTTATTTCAAGGAGATAAACCTTTCTGGGTTCTTATTCCTCTTCAAAATCTATTTTTGATTCTTCTTTCATTTTATCTTCTTCAGGCTGAATACACAGATACATCACCATCTTCATCTTATGAATAGACTACCTCGTAGCCTTTTACGTTGGTCATCTCTATGACCTCTTCATATTCTCTTAGAAGGACTTTCAAACTTTTCTTATCCCTCTTGGGACATTCGTTAGCATAGTGCCATTCGGTCTTGCATAACCAACATCTGCATGTTCTCTTAATTTTTGTTTCTTGAGAGAATCTTTTATTCTTAAAGAATCTCTTTTTTGGGTTCTTTTTTTCTCTTTTGTAATTGGAGCTTTTGTTGAATCTCCAATTCTTCATTTTGTTTCCTTTGAAACATTTATGGAAGTGCTTCCCCTTAGATTTCTACTTATGTTCATCGCATCCCCAGTTGATTGGGATATCGGCAATTCTAGTGCAGAAATTATCAAATCATTTAAGCTACTTCTTTGCATCTTTTGCTTTTATATTGGCTTTGCATTGTTCTGTCATTAGCTGCCTAATTCTTTCTGCAACTTCCCATACTGAAAAACATTCTAGGGGTCTTTCTTCTATACTTTCCATCATGGTTGTCCTACAAGTTTCAAGAAGCTTCAATGCAAGAGATGTATCAGATTGCAATTTTCTAATTCTCTTATTATGCATAAGTATTCGTGGAATTCGTATACATATTCCTTGAAATACTTCATGTTGCATATCTTGAAAGCATTTATGTTGGGTTTTTGCTAACTCTTTTGCTTTATCTCCAACATATGAGATATCTCAACAAAGTTGTTCATAAATTATAGTTGCAAAGGTGTATGGGTATTTATCACTTTTGATTTTCTCCAACCATTCTTGTTCCCTGGAAGTTTGTTTGAAGGCTATATAGAACTTATTTGCCATCCCTATAAGGCTTGATTCATAGACTAGCTGCAAATCCGGCGCTTCAAACTTTTCAAAAGTAGTACATGTTGCCATAAGTAAGCTAGTAGCCCACTCATCTTTGACTTTCTTTTTGTCTAGGGATTTGTCTAGATCGAGCCATACATCAAATTACGTAATGGGCACTTTTGGTGTATTTTCCTGAGAAATGAATTTATGAGAACATCCTTCTCCTTTTTTTCCAATAGGACCTTTAATATTTGGATGTCTTGGATCTCTATCAACCTTGATGATAGTGATTTCTGAAGACTCTTCTTCCTCCATTTTTACTTTTTGATAAGGAAGAACTTTTCTTTCCTTTTTGAATGTGAAACTTTCGATCTCTCTGATCAATTGTTCTAGCCGAGATGGATCTTTGCATTTTTCTGCTTCTTCAGAGTGCAAAGAGTTTTTCTTCTTTTGGCTTTTCAGATTTTAACATGCTAATATTTTTTTTAATTCAGCATCTAAAATCTTCTTCCATGACTGGGTTGGTTTCTTCTCATATTGAAATTATGGGACTTCTAGTACCCTTTTCCCTGGAAGAGCTACATCTTCTGAGTGATGTAGAGCTTTCACTTCTTAAGCTTTCGAGGGATACATCACTATTTCAATGTCCTTCAAATTTTAAGTTGACGTCTCCAGTTCTTCTATTCTCATAGACTGCCACTATTACAGTTTCTAGCTTTTCTTTGGGGCCAAACAGTTTCCATTCCAGTTAAAAGGTTACTTCATCCCATGTAACCTTATTGATTTGTTCTGAATAATGTTTTCAGATTTGTGAGCAATCCAGTAGTAAGACCAGAAATGTTTGTTATTTTGGTCTTTCGTTCTACTATTTTCGCTCATCAGTTTATAATAAATCCTATAGACCACAACAAGCTCTTACATGTCGTCTTTCATTGAAGTATCAACTATTTTGACTCTTAGTCGTAAACAATGGGCTGCATCAGTCAGGCTAGTTGAAATATGCAACTTGGTTATACAATGATGCTTGGAGGGTTCCCAATAGACTTTACTGGAAATCAATCAGTCTATTGTCCTATAAGACACATAGAATTGAGAAATTTATGTCTTCTCTAACTAGTAATTTTATTCCGACTTGGACTACTCCTACGTGCATAAATTTGTAGTTTCTTTTTCTTGCTTTAGCAACTTCCTCATATGTTAATAAAAGGAGATATGTTTCTCCAGTTTTTGTTGGAGTGGTGAATTCAAGGATTTTGAACTGATAGCTATCCAACATGTCAAAATTTCCTCTTTTGTAAATTTGATTAAATTTAAATTTTGGAATTAAAGAATTTCGAACATTTTCTTCAATTTCATTGAATTCAAATTCTTCAAAATTGACCAATTGTACTGCCTTTTTCTTTTCAAAGATGCTTAACATGTGCATGTTACGAACATCTTCAGTTTTAGATTATGGAAATCTTATACTTGACAGACTTGTTGTTGAATTCAAAAGAAAAGGTATTGGTGAAGGGTTCCCCCTTGGAACTTCTAATTGTTTAAAGTCATTATTTTTTCTTATGACTGTTCGAGGTGAATTTTCTCTTGACGTTTTGTGTTCTCAGGCTATCCTTTGAACATAGTCAAGAATCTTCATTTGTTGAAGATTTAGTCTCTCAATTTTACTAATAAACTTAATTAATAGTTCTTTCTTGTTTTCAGGGTGATTTTAGATATAATCTATTTTAGTTTCCAATTTCTGTAATTGGTTACTAATCACCGGAAGTATCTCCTCATATCTCCATTTCTAGAGATTTCTGTTAGCGACTCTTGATATGTTGCATCAGTCATCCTTAATAGAGAGTCTAGTTTCTCTATTATTTTCTCAGAATTTGTTCCCATTTGTAGGAGCAAGTTGACCTATAGAAAGCTTTGATACCAGTTTTGGGTGGATCTAACCAAAAAACTTAGATAGATAGTTAAAGTAAAAGTTGTTCGAATCCTGATCTACGCATTTTATGCTTGATTCATAACGTATTTCTCTCTACATTTAGCTTAGTGATGACCTTAGTATTATTATTTCTAACTTATTTTGTTGTTTTTAGGTCCTAAATAAAGAAGATGGAGTAAATGAGGCATAAATGTGCTAAAAAAGTGTTAAGGAGGAATTTCCTGTTATGCGGAGGAAATATGAAGAAGAATGGGCCACGAATTATAAAGATTGGATCAAAGATTACTAAGATGGGTCAAGACAATGTTTTGGTGTCCAAGAAGGTCCCAGATAATGCACAAATTCGGCCACAAAGAAGCTCAAAAGAAGAAGATAGCTAAAAAATCTAGAAATCAGGAAATCTGCCTGTGCAGATCAGCCCACTTTAACGGGCCACCAAAAACATATCAGAAGGAATTATGGTACAAATAATATGTCCCTGGAAAGCTCTGGAAGTTAACTTTCTAGCGCAAAAAGAATCATTCAATTCGGACATATAAATCTCTGAGAATCACTGATTTAATGAAGAAAGATCAACTTACTCGGGTGGAGTTAATTCATTCCTAATTGAGGATGGACTAGGGTTTTTCATATCCTATATAAAGGGGAGCTCGACCAGAAGCAAGGCATCACCCATCTTTGAAGCTAAAGCTCAGCAAAAATACCTCTCCTCCACAAAGAAGCCGTCCAGCCTCTCCAAAGCCGAAGTGTTCAGCCTCAACGAGCTTCAGATCACTCACAATACGCTAAGTCCCTTGTGAGTGAGAACCATCCTCCCTAGAAGTCATGAAGCACCTAGAGTTGCAGTGCAATTCACGGATTCAAAGTGTAACCATGACCTTCTTGAAAGGACCCAACCCCGATTTAGCTTCCTAAATCGGAATCAAACCCCTTCGAAAACACGAACCAACAAAAACTTTTCAAAATTTGGGCAGAGTTTCGTTACTAGCGTGGAATTACCATTACCTGCACGCGGAAAATACACTTCATCCTATGCCACAAAAAGCAAACCGTGGGCACCAATCCCATCCAGATTTCTCAATATATCAACAGTAAAGTAAAGTAGTAAATATATATGCACTTTACTGAAAATCCGGAGTAAAATCGTATACATATACAATAGGAAGCTCATAGCGACTTCTAATACATAATCGTATATGCATACCACAGTAGGTAGAACAATAACCCTACTGGATGAAACAAAGTAGCTCGAGCACTATGCCTCCGACCACGACGTGCGACACCAGAGCCTGAACTGCAAACTGGGCACGGAAACCGAAAAGCCCAGGGGAAAGACATAAAACTCGTTAGAGTGAGTGGACGAAAATAAATATATTTCACCGAATAATATATGTTATAAAAACATATGCGAGTCGAAATATAAATAAATCAAATCAAATAGTTTACGAGGAGACGCTGACTCCAACTCGTAAACAGAGCATGCAAGGAAAATCTCACGGGGTCACTCATGGACACAGCCGTGCTAGTACAGTCGGAATCACGGAGACCCTGACTACCACGTGATCCATAGCTAGAAAGGCCTCGGTTCCGGGGTACTGCCCCTCGCCGGTCAGGTAGGGGTACTGCCCCTCCAGGTGGCCTACCATCGGGGATCAACCGAGAGGCAAGTGTATCGATACAACAACGTAACTGAGACTGTACTCTGTGTAAATCAAATCATAAACAGTTCGATGCAAATGTATGAAACAGCATATATGTGTATGTATATTCGTATACGTATATCCGTATATGTATAATCGTATAACACATGCTCGTAATAAAACATAATCTCGTATGAAATCTCATGCTCGTAAAACCATAATCATACTACACGCTCAAGTTCATAAAACGTATATAAAAGACTCGCAATCAATCCGTGAAAATAAATTGTCCACTCACAGACTGGCGTAACGCGTATCGCATTAACTCGTGATCCGGCGGAAAGTCCATCGCCAAACGAACGATCACGAACCCCTGAATATTCAAAATAACCATTTCTCAAAATCATAACTCGACAATACAAATCAAATCACGAGAAACCACCGTTCTCAGAAACACGAAATCCGAATACGACGAAACGTCGAAAATCCGTATAACACACCTCAATACCTCGCTACAATTTTGGACGCTCAATTCGAAAAACGAACCTCCCTACTGCGATCGGGGCGCGATTTCGAGTTAAATGACATGCAACTTGTCGAAAGTCCAAAAAAAAGTCAAACTTTGACCGTTGACCGCCGTCCGAAGAATTTCACGGCGGAGCTGCACCTATTCCACTCAAAATCATGCACTGAGCAACTTTCATAACTGCAACAAAGTCCAATTCAAACTCTAACTCATCCAATTTCACAAAAAACTGAATTGTTCCACAAATTTCAATTCCAAAATTCATCATACACAAATCGAATTGAAACTCAAAACCTACATGGTTAGGTTCGTGGAGGGAAGAGCTTCAAAACCCAATCCATTTCATAGCTCAATTCAACCGAAATCCATAAACCCGAATAACCCCAATTTTCCCCAAATTTGGTCGGAAATACCTCTCACTCCGGCGAGCCTCGCCGTAAAACAAGGCCGGAGCCACCACGAGAGGGCCGAGACGAAGCTAACGAGACCCATCCCGAGCCGTGGGGTGGCCGGTAACATCTCACCGACGTGGAGGCCGCCGAGTGCCACCGTCGAGCTCCATTTTCAGCTCGGTCAAACTAGTCAACCAAGGTCAACCTCAATAATTCCAGTTTTGACTTTCCTTTTTAGGCAGGTTACTATTTAAAGCTTTCCCAAAACGGAAATTTCATAATTATCCTTTTCGACGAACTTTAAACACATTTAACTTTCGCGTCGTAACTCCGATTCCGATAATTCTCGTGGCCACAAACTCGTCTCGACATGATCTTCAATTATCACCCGAAGTTAAACACATCGGCCAAATGGATAAAAAGTCAACCCTTCGAACCAACACATATTTAATCGACAAAATAACCAACAAACGGAAATATTCGCAACTAATTCTTCGTAACTCAAAATCATGCTCCGAAAGTTCCCACAAACTCGAAATTAAATTCTGAACAACTTCCGTGAAGAAGTCGAAACCAAATTCTCGACCGGTAATTTAGTCGCGAACAAACCTGCCATTTAAATCCGTTTCCGTCGAAACTTCAAATATTCATAACTAATTCCTCGGTCGTCCAAATAATGATCTGGAACCGCCCACGAACTCAAAATCACATGTACAACGACTCTCGAGAAGAGACCCAGCTCCAATTCTCGGCCAATAATTTAGTCGTTAAGAAGTTCGGCGATTCGAATAACTGTCGGACAACTGCGACTACGCAGTAACTCACGTATATAGCTGATCAAACTGCTGATTCTGGTCCGGGTCGTTACACTTCTATTTTCATTCTTTGGTTTTGTATTGGATTTGTTTCGGTTATTTGATGAAGAATCGGTTTGGTTTTCAGCTATATGTTTTGATTTCTTTTGTAGCTTCCATGTGTTTATAATTCTAAGTCTTTTACATATGTTTGTTTTGAGTCTAATGCTTCGATGCCATATTCTAGATGATACGCTAAGTCCCTCTCTTTTGCAGGTTTCGATGAACTTATTTAAGATGAAATTGTTTAGGGTGTTTTGACGCTAGTTGTAGTATAATGGTAAGTATTCATGCTGGTCACGCGGGCGGCCCAGGTTCGATCCCCGGCAACAACGTCAAGACGTTGAGTCATACTTCTATATAATAAACAAACATGTGTAGTTAGATTTAGAGTTATGAATTTCGTTGTCTACTTAAGTCTTCTAGCATGAAATCGGCTAGGTTAATTAGATGGGATGATCACTTGTAAATACGTTAGTCTTAGATTTTATTTTTCGTTTAGAAAGCATGTTTAGGATTCTATGTTCTTGTTTGTTTTAGCTTTTCTATGAGTTGAAACATGATAGAACTTAGGGTTTCTCTATGTATTTTCTGCCATATTTTGTCTTTATATTTCGTAGATTAATAACCAAACTTTCAAACCCCCCATACTTTTTATTTTATGTCTACAAACGTTGTCATGCATTAGTACCCTCAATCCCCGGTTAAGAACGATCCCTACTTATCAATGTTACATCTACAAAGAAGGGTTTTAAATTGCATACGTGTGAACTATGTGTTGAGTGTCTACTTTGTGTTAATATTTGATGCATGTTTTACGCGTTATCAAATCCTGCTTTGTCTATTTGACAATTAGCTAAATAAGTTTGCTCTGCAGCAATTTTTATTTCGATTCTTGCTCTATTTTGAAGAGGGATATCTCTTCTTACTTTTTCTAAAAGTCTAATGTTTTGTTTGCAGTTGTCAATAAAGTCTTGAATTACTCTAAGATTTCTACTTAATTTGCGGGTAACCTTGACAATGAGAAATTTTTATAGTAAGAAATAATTATTTATCTTTGAGTATAGAGGATAGATTTTTAATTGCAGATGTTAGAACAAATAAATTATAGGCTCACTATGCTTTACAAAGAGCGTACTATTCTAGTAACAAAAAGACACTACTTGTTAAACATCAGTACACTACTAACAAATACACAATAAGGGCTAAAATAGGAAGAGTTGAACCAAAGAATAACCTTATTACAAAATATTTTTGCTGACCTTAATGGGAAAAAACTTCTCAAAAGTGACCTTCTTTATTATTTACTCAAGAAAAGAAATGGAAGACAAAAAACTAATCTTCAAATTTGATAATCTAAGGTGTCGACAATTATTTTTTTGCCACTGTGATACAATAATTTATAACTATGCAGTTGACAAGGGATGCAAGAAAATTGTTGCTAGTAAACTAACAACATCAAAATTAATATGCAGCTACTATAAGCCACAGATCTGGGACTACAACAACAATTGTTGCTTTTAACAGTTGCTATTAAACCAACAACATCAAAATCTGCATAAACCATAAGCCATAGATCTGGGATTACAATAGCCACTGCTATTGCTGCTTAAAAATCTTCAATCTCTAAAGCCGCTTCCTCATGAGTTGGAACATCAAATTCTAATGCAGCTATTGTTAAGCCTAAGTCTACAGCTTCTTCCAAGTCTGTTGCACCATCTAAAAGTCAGCAGGCAGTAAAGAAATCACATCGGACATAAAAAAAAACTTTGAAACGAAGAAACTGATCTGTTATACTATTTCAATGCTACATATTTTAAAGAAACAATGTGATTTGGCACTTGGCAAGTTCATTAGAGTTAACTACGACTAGCACCCCTAAAACTATAATTTGGTAAGGCACTTTTGTGATATCCCAAATTTTCCATATAATTACTTATATTTCGTGATGTTTCTAATTTGATTTAGCGAGCGTGGCAAATAATATTTGCCACAGTCAAGATCGCAAGAATCACAATTAACTTTTTAACAAATTGATTGTCGGTTGGCTTCAAATAGAAGTCGTAGGATTCAACGAGATGAGTTCGTCGACGCGTGGAACGTTAGAAACGGAGTTGCGATTAAGGAATTATAATTAATGGAAGTTTATCGGAAATACGAATCGATAATATCGCAAGAATAAATAAGAGTTTCCAGAAAAGGAAGGTCAAACTTACCATTTTGGAAATAGACCCGCGTTGGCTAGGTCTCTAGCGGTGAAAATGGTCGCAGAGCTTCCAACTGACAATGTGACAATGTCCGGTCATCGTTGGCCATGAATCCGGTCGAGTTTGAAAGCCCTTCACTTCTTCTTCATCTTTATGGGCTTTATCGATGGATTATAGGCCTAAGCAAAGAGAATTCACAACGAGAAACGTTAGGGTTTTGGGCTAATTTCGTTGCCGTCATCGGGTGTGGTTTAGGTATGGAAAGGAAACTCTTCTTCTCCTATATCTATATGTGTATTGGGCTTGGTACGTCCAGGTTTCTAGACGGTGAACCAATGTGATTTCAATTCAGAAATCGCAGCCGAACACCGCCAGTAGGGGCGGTGGTTGACGGCATTCATCGGTAGTGACAGGTTAGAGCTTTTGAAGCCTTGTTATTGGTGAATATTTTCCGATTGATCTCAATCCCCCTGGTGGATCAACGCCACTGGAGTCGGGATTGGAAGTTTTTTCTGCTAAAAAGAGTTTTCTACATTTCGAGGTAGTTTCTGGCCAGTAGATGGCCGAATCGAGTATTGTCGTAGTTGAATAGGTTGATGGGATTGTTGAAAGATTTTTATCGGTGGGTTAAGGTCGCCGATGGTGGAGCGTGGCTGCACACGCCACCGCTCTAACTGAAAAAAGGTGTGGAATCAGTCAAGTTAGATGTCGTTAGAATCGTAACGACGTCACAATCAAGTATAGTCGTGATGTTTAATTCATGTTGAGACTCCGTTGACCCAGTGGATGGGCGGTGAAGCATGGGGTCACGTGTCGCTGCAAGTGGTGGTGCGGTTGACAAAGTGATTTAGTGTATCTTTTATCGTTATGACCATCCTCGTAACATGTTAGTCGAAAAGATTTTGACTCGATTCAATAGAGTTTGATCCGGTTCAATTATTTACTGGATATATGTAAATGTTTAATTGAATTTTACGATATTCTAGTATGGTCGGGTCGTTACAATTTTCAAGCTTTTAATGTATAATTATGTAATTTGTCGATTTATTTATTTATTTGGTCTTTTGAAAATTATAATCAATCTCTCTCTTTTTTCAGATAATTTGGGTTTACTGAAGGGCAGGGAAGAATTATCATTTGAGCACTTTTTGTTCTTTTTTTGTTAAAATTGTTAGGATTAATTAGAGTGCATTTTGGAAATTTTTTTTTAGGGTGGAATTCAATCCAAATGGTTTGGTTTTGGCAAAAACAAAACTAAAACCCCAACATTTTATCGGTTCGGATTTTGAATTTTTAACTAAATTTTTTGGTTTGGTTAGGTTTATCTCGGGTTCATTTTTTTTCAGCCATGGCTCGGTTTCGAGCCGGGTTTTTTCGTTTCTCGTTTACAATGTCCCAGCTAGCTCTAGATTTTTCCATGCGCACTACCAAAAAAAAAACATTTACACGGTGAAGCAATTTCATTGTCCGAGTACTTAGACGACGAAATAAAAAAAATTTGTTGCTTAAATCACATCTTAGACGACGAAATGTACTACGTTGTCTAAGATTCTAGACGATGAAATTTTACTGAAAAAGACGACAAATTTTTTTGTCATGTATATAACTTAGACGACGAAATTTTTTTTGTTGTCTAAGCTAGAACACTTAGACAACGAAACGGTTTCGTCGTCTAAGAAATTCTAACTTAGACAATGAAAACGTTTCGTCATCTAAGTTAGAAACACTTAGGCGACGAATCCTCATATTTTGTCTTCAAACATGTTCCATTCTAGACGACAAACGTATTTTCGTCATCTGAATGTTCTCGTTGGACGATGAAATATTACCATTTTGTTGTCTAACATGTCCACTTGGACAACAAAATCCACAATATTTCGTCATCTAAATTGTAATTTTTTATAATTATTTCAGAAATATAAATTGAATTAAAAATTAAATAGTAAATTAAGAAAATACTCATTGAATATATTAAATATGTAATTTGTACATAAAAGTTGTACTATTCTAATTGAAATATAAATGTAACAACATACGAAACTAAACTGAAATATCGACATCTGCGGGAGTTTGGACCCAGCAGATTTTCCCAGTGCGTGGATCGTTGTCATCTTGTTTAGAATCTCGAGGTGTGATAATTGAATGACAAACGGAATCAGGATCCATGTCTACCCTAGTCTTGAGGAACTTGAGTATATGATCCATCTTAATCTATAACATATCAATCTGAGTTTGGGCCGCTCCATCCTCCTCTTCGGCCGCTCGGACCCATTCGTCAGCAGTTGATGCACTCAAATGCCTACTTGATGAAATCAAAGAGGAGGCAGCTCTTCAGGAATCATCTCTAGTTTCTGCGAAAGTGTGCGCACTAATTTCTCCCCGGCCGATTGTATCAACCTTCCCTGAATTTAATATTGCGAGCAATATGTGAATGTCGATTCCTAAATAAAATTTGGCATAGTTTCTCTAAAAAATGGAGGAACCAAAAATCTGCTTGAATTGAAAGAAAACACACTGAATAACTAATTCCAAAATAACAAACCGTGGGCACCGATCCCCATCCGGATTTCTCATGTTCAGAATAATATTTAATTTAGACAACTCAACGAAATTCCAATAACACAACCTAATAAATGTCATAATCATGATTCAATTTCCTCAAACCAGCAATAAGATTAAACTAAAATTTTTTAGAAAATGGGTTACTCACGCTGCGTTCACTCGCGATATCTTCTTGCCTGGACCTGACGTAAAAAGACACACTGGTGTCAAGAAAATAGTGCTTCGAACTCGCATATCTGTGAGCCTTTGTGATGTTGATCATCCTTTTGGAGCCTGACTTATGGTGCATCGTCTTCTTCTTACGATTAGCAGTGTTTACCGTCGACCTTCTTTGTTTCACAACAAGGGAAATTAAATAATAAATAAATGTTTAAAACTAAGAAATGATTCATTTCCATTATATTAAAGAAAATGAAGACGAACCTTAAACTTATCAGACTTGAAGTGCCCGACCAACCATTTCCACTCGTCTTCCCTTTTTGTCAGCAATTCTGTTAGGACACTCGAGGTCTTGTGTTTCTTGTAGCTCTTATGCAGGTTGTGCTTCCAATCGTTGTAAATGTTGGTAGCCGTCTTCTCTACGAATTCCCACATCTCTGATTTAGCTTCATAGTCATAATATACCCAGGATAAAAATCAAAAAAATAAACTCCTAGACCTTATGTCCCTATTCTTTGTAATTAATTATGAAATAAAATAAAATAAAATAGACCCTATTACCGAGAGTTTGCGGTACACTCTCAACTTGTCAGCTTTCGGCAGCTCGTCCCAAGAAGGGGTCTTCATACGTATGTTGTTCCGTATGATAAATCTGATATTGTGTGAGCACAAACGGCTCAGCTCTGGCATCGGAGGGCCTCTGGTGAATTTGTCGAACGACACCTCGATCTTCTTCCCTATTGACTTTACTATCTTCTCGACTTTAGCTCCCTTCATAAGTCCCCTAGTGTGTTTGGGGGCTGGGTTTGAGGAGTTCCTCCTGTTCACTTTGCATTGGGTGCTATAACAAATAGAATCATTGGAGAATTCTTCGGAACCTTGTGATGTTGGCTCGGCTGTATAGGCTATAGCTGCTTCATTGGGAGCATTCAGTATCGTCTCTGACCTATCAGAAGCTGCAGAAGCCGTAACGGTCTCCTATGAGGTTTGACCTCAACTCAACTGTCGTCCTATGGATTGAAATTCTGCACTCTTCTTTTGTGCAGTGCGCCTCTTCCTCCCACCAGACATCTTAAGCTCTACAACATCGAAAATTAACAACATTTACTCAGCAAAACCATATTCATCAAAACACATCCATACCAAAAATAAATAAATAAATTGATTTATGTAGTACATCTCCAACTTAAGCCTCATTACATGCCTAAATTCATCCAACACAACCAAAATTTATCAAACATAAACTAAATTTGACCTGCTCCTCCTTATTCATTCATGCCTTATCCCTTTTTATTCAACAAAGTACATATAGGATCCATCAATAACAATTCTACATAAACTCCATAATCAGAACATAATCACCATAACCTCAATAATCTCCATAATCGGAACAAAATTCTACATGATCTCCTTAATCAACAACAATTATACATAATCTCTCCATCAACATCAAGTCCACATAATCTCCATCAACAACAATACATAATCCTAAATTTATCGATCCACAATCTCCATCAACAATCCAACAATCTACAATCTAACAAACTCATTCAACAATTCATTAAACAACAAATTCGTACAACTTATAATAATTAATTAATTGTGCGCACACATATTCTAATTCGTGCACGTGCGTACAAATTAAGTTCGAATTCGATCAAATTGTCTCCATCTATTAATTAATCATAATAAAGTATTATATATATTTATATATTAGTCACTTCCATCATCATAATCATCATCATCTGAATCATTCTCCTCACTCTCAACGGAATGATCCTCCTCATCATAAACTCCATCGTCTAAATTGTATACGACATCATTGTCGTCATCCTCTAGCTCCTCTTCAGGGGCATTCTTCTCTGGGTCTTTGATCTCTTATTGAGTAAGATCCATGGCGTGATTAGGCATGGGTAAGTGTTCGTTAGAATGAATCATTTCTCTTATGTCGGGGATGATGGAAGTATTAGACTCTTGATATGCATTGTCATTATGCGATTCAGTGTTAGTCACCAACGTCCCCTCAAGTGTTATAGCACTCCATATTCTTCGGTGAGACATATGGTTAACTATTTTCTAACCTTTACCCGCTTTTGGATCATCCAAATAAAACACTTGCCTAACTAAGGTGGCAAGAGCGAATGACTCATTCTCATACCAGGTTGAGTTTGTATTGACTGATAAAATGCCCAGATCTTTCTTTGTACGCTTGAACCATTTACACTTGAATAAAAAAAATGTAGATATCATTTTCATAAAGTAGCTCAACTACATTAATAAGAACAACGTAATATACATCAACGCCTTCCCTAACCGCGATCTCACTATTTTGTGTTCTTCTTTCTTCATCTTGATTTAATGAATGAAACTTTACACCGTTGACAAAACATCCGAGGTAAATATAGTGTTGCACTAGCCTATGAATCAGTAACTACTTTTTCCATAACCACCACCCCTCGTGGTTACTGGATTTTTCTAGATCGATCATCTGCAAAATTATGAAGAAGACAAATGAATGTGTATTTAATTTCTATCGAAAATTTGACATAGTTTTCCCTAAAACAAAAGGAAACCAAAATCATGCATGTACAAACAAAGGAAAAAGACTTCCAATAAGAAAACACAAAATTAGTTTGAATTTACCGTGGGCACCTATTCCGATCCCATATGGATTTCTCAATTTCAAAATAATGAAATCACAAACCAATATGCTTTAAATATACGAATTGGAGAAAATAATCAGGGTACTTTTTCTTAAGTACTTTTTCAACCCAGTTATGACTCTTATCTGGTTTGACTGTGTGAATTTTCCCCCTGTAAGCTTTCATATACAGGTCGACCACGTCACAGTCTTGTAATACTACCCAATGCGCTCCTATAAGTTCTTCTTGAGTTAATCTTTCATTTAATACTCCTATAAACAGTCGTACAACATCTATGAAGACTGAAAAGATTGTTGTGGGCATACAGATTGGAAGCGGTGGTGTTAGAGAAAAATAGACCCTTTACACTTATTGAATTAAGAACTAATTAATTCATGAATGTAACGTGTCTCCCCACCCGCAAGTATACGGGACAAGTTATAGTATTTGTAGGAAGTTGAGTGTCGAACCCACGAGGATTAGCCACTATAACTCCCTAACTCGAATGATTAATGATTAGACTACAGACACAACTACACACTAAGTTGACACTAAATGAAAAGTAAAATGTGGATGTGTGTATCTCACCCTACCAAGTCCTTTGGAGACTTAGCATTGTGAGGGGTGATTGAATTATGAAGAGTGGTTATACGAGTTTGATTGGTTCGTTGATTACACTACAATGCACAAATGAAAATAGCAAACAAGTTCAATATAAGGAAATATGGTCGACTAGGGAAATCCCCACTAACCATATGATGCATAAAACAATGTTCCGGTTTATGTATTGGATTAAAGTCCATTCACACAAGTTAATGTCAAAATTGTGACATTTTAGGTCACGTTTGGTTTTGAACCCAACTTCCTAAGTCATTTTAAACTCTAGATGACTTGAGCCCAACATCGAAGTATTTCATGAATAAGAAGCAAGACCCAAGCTATTTTGGGCTTGCATCTCGATCATATATCACGTTGTGAAGTCAACAAGTATTTTGTGTGATATATGTGGAAGGTTCCCCTTCTCGAATCTCTATTGGAGAATCCGAGAGAAAGTCTATGTGATTCCCCCAACTTGCACCTATTAGGTTACGAGTAAAGAGAATCTACGAATAGCCACAATAACCTTTTGGATTTAATGTGTGCTTGACTAGAGTCCTTCAAGTCTATTGAGACTCAAAGGAGCTTTAGTCCATGCTAGGTGCTAAGGCAACCAAGTGTCAAGGTAAATCTCTTATAAAATTCCCTAATCTTGTTTACATACTCATCTAGTCTTAAGTGAGTAGGTAATTCAAGTAAGGTCCATTTTTAGTCTCTTTATACATACATTAACTTAGCTAGGGTCAACACATGCATAAGTGAAGCTCAAGCTCAAGCACAATAAACATCCAAAAACACACAATTGCTCATTCACAACACACAATCACATAACATACACTAAAATCATGAATCATACATAATCCAAGACATCATTTGTTCATCACATGGCTAGGGTTCTAACCTTAGCCTCCAAAATAAAACTACTCACTACACATAACTAAATACAAGAGTTAATACATGCTTAAAGTAGGAAAAGAGTAGAAATAACCAAGGGTCCCGGAGCCAAAGCATCACCAAGTGACTCCAAGCCTTCTAGCTCTGATCGACGACTTTGTAGTGTCGTCGGCTATATGTGTTTATAGATCTAATCTGAGCAGCAGCTCGGTCATTCAAAAAAAAATTCCCGCGAAAACTGAAAACGCTCTGAAATCATTGGGTGTTGTCAAAAACTGTCCAAGATGAGTTCGTGATTCATTATATAGGTACGTACGTATATATGTGCATGTGTACGTGTTGATTGTGGTACATATATATTAATATGCATGATGTATAGAGTTGAGATATATATTGTTAATTTTTAGTCGATTGTTGAGTTTGACTGATTGATAGTTGATTTGTAGTAATTGTTGTTGATTATTGTGAATATAGGATGATTTATTTGATTATTGTGATTATTATAGGGTTAATTGTGATTATTATGGTTAATATATATTGTGATTATTGTGTGTTTCGGTTAATTGTGATTGTAGTGTGGTTATTATTTAGATTTTTGTCATTATAGTTAGAGTATATATATTAAAATTATGAGAATTGTATGTGCGTGTAATAATATATATATATATATTAATTGATTGATTGTTGATTTAATTTGAGTTAAATTAGACAAAAATATATGATCGAATAATTAGAGATCGAGTAGAATATATAATTAGACAAAAATAAGTTTTATATATGAATATAAATTAGACAATATATATATGTTCATTTGTAATTAATTAGGGATCGATCGAGTAGAATAATTAAATTATGTAATTTATAATTTAAATAACGATATATATAATGAAGAATTTTTAATTAATTAGATCATGGGTATATATACAGCTATAATTTTTCATGATGAACAAGACTTGGATGTGTCTTTCAAGATGGGATGTAAGATATCACCATGAAATTAGGAGTTTTGTGGAATATGTTGTGACGACCCAGAACAGAGTCAGCAGTGAAATCGCATAGTCGCAGATTGCCGAGAGTTGATTGAATCGCCAAGCTTGTTAACGACTAAATTAATGACCGAGAATTGGAGCTGGGTCTCTTCTCGAGAGTCGTTCTATGTGTGATTAGGAGTTCGTGGGTGGTTCCGGATCGTTATTTGGACGACCGAGGAATTGATTATTAATATTTGAAGTTTCGACGGAAACGAATTTAAATGGCAGGCTTGTTAGCGACTAAGTTACCGGTCGAGAATTTGGTTTCGGCTTCTTCACAGAAGTTGTTCAGAATTTAATTTCAAGTTTGTGGGAACTTCCGGAGCATGATTTTGATTAACGGAGTTTAAGTTGTGAATATTTCCGATTATTGATTGTTTAGTCGATTTAATGTGTGTTGGTTCGAAGGGTTGAATTTTTATCCGTTTGGCCAATGTGTTTGACTTCGGGTGACTATTGAAGAGTATGTGGAGACGAGTTTGTGGCCACGGGAATTATTGGAATCGGAATTACGACGAGAAAGTTACGCGCGTTTGAAGTTCGTTGAAATGGATAAACATGAAGTTTCCTTTTTGGGAAAGTATAAATAGTGGACTTGCTCCTTTGGGAAAGTCAAAGCTGAATTGATTACCTTGAATTGGTGAGTTGACTCGGTTTGACCGAGTGGGAGGAGGTGTTCGACGGCAAGGCGGTGCTCCACGGTGGCGTTGGATTCCGGCCACCTCTCGGCGTGGTTCTTGTCCCGTTCTCCTTGGCTCAACCTCACGAGTCTAGCCCCGACCTCTTTTTCCGGTATGGTTCACCGTGGAGTGAGGATTTTCCGGCAAGAAATTGGTGAAAACTTGGTGATTCGGGTTCTTTGTTTAGGGCCGAATTGAGCTACAACTTTGAGTGGGCTTTGTAGCTCTCCTCTCAAGGATTCTAACCATATAGGTATGGTGATCTAATTTTGCTTGTGTGTGGAGAATTTTGAATGTGAAATTTGTGGAACAATTCGGTTTATCATGAAATTGGATGTGTTAGAGTGAGAATTGGCCTTTGTTGCAGTTGACAAAGTTGCTCAGTGGGTGATTTTGAGTGGAATAGGGGTTGCTCCGCCGTGAAATTTTCCGGTCAACGGTGGGGTCGCCGTGGGCGGTCAACGGCGGTCAACGGTCAAAGTTTGACTTTTTCGGACTTTCGACAAGTCGCATGTCATTTGACTCGAAATCGCGCCCCGATCGCAATGGGAAGGTTCGTTTCTCGATTTGAGCATCCGAATGTATAGCGAGGTATTGAGGTGTATATATATGGATTTTCGACGATTCGTCGACTTTGAATTTCGTGTTTCCGAGAACGGTGGTTTCTCATGATTTGATTTGTATTGTCGAGTTATGACTTTGAGAAATGGATTTTGTGAATATTCAGGGGTTCGTGATCGTTCTTTTGGCGGTGGACTTTCCGCCGGATCACGGGTTAACGCATACTGCGTTACGCAAGCGTGTGAGTGGGCAATTTCTTTTCACGGAAATCTTGCGAGTCTTTTATATGATTTATGAACTTGAGCATGCAGTTTGATTATGGTTTTACGAGCATGTGTTTTACGATTATATATATACGGATATGCGTATACGAGTATACATACACTGATATGTTGTTTCATGCATTTGCATCGAACTGTTATGATTTGATTTTCACAGAGTACAGTCATAGTTTGTGATGTTGTATCGATACACTGCATCCCGGCTGATCCCCGAGGATGTTTACCAGCTAGGATCACGTGTGGGCTAGGGACCCCGTGGTTCTGGATCACGTGTGGGCTAGGGACCCCGTGGTTTCGACTGTGCTACTACAGCTAGGATCACGTGTGGGCTAGGGACCCCGTGGTTCTAACTGTGAGATTTTCCGTGCATGCTCTGTTTACGAGTTGGAGTCAGTGTCTCCTCGTATGCAATTTGATTTGATTTATTATATTTCGACTCGCATATGTTTTATAACATATATTACTTGGTGAAAGACATTTATTTTCGTCCACTCACTCTAACAGTTTTCATGTCTTTCCCCTGGGCTTTTCGGTTTACGTGCCCAGTTTGCAGTTCAGGCTCTGGTGTCGCACGTTGTGGTCGGAGGCATAGTACTCGAGCGGTCTTATTTCTTCCAGTAGGTTTATTGTTTCTACCTACTGTGGTATACATATATGTTTATACGTTGAGGTCACTCTGAGTAATCTGTTGTTTATGTTATACGATTTTACTGCGGATTTCAGTAAAGTATAGATATATATTTATTGTTTTACTTTACTATTGATATATTGAGAAATTCGGATGGGATTGGTGCCCATGGTTTGCTTTTTGTGGCATAGGATGAAGTGTATTTTCCGCGTGCAGGTAATGGTAATTCTACGTTAGTAGCGAAACTCTGCCAAAATTTCTACGGTTTTTGTTGGTTCGTGTTTTCGAAAGGGTTTGATTCCGATTTAGGGAGCTAAATCGGGATTGGGTCCTTTCAGCTTGGTATCAGAGCATTAGGTTGTCAGATTCTGTAGACTCTTGTAGTTGTGACGCTTAGGGTATTTGAGTTGATACAGCATGACTGGAGTGATGACCCGACTGGCCAGCGGTACTCATCAATACTTCGGGTGTTGTGTGTCCTCTAATATCTGCGGTTTCATGATTACGTTCCACTTGTTGTGAACGATGTTTTATTCATTAGGATGCCTCCTGACGTGCTTTCCGTGTCGGTACGGTTGTGGATCCTATTGAGGATCAATCGACGCGTGATTTGCCAGAGAACTGTGGATGTGGATGAGTATTCTGGGTTCAGTGAACTGTGTAGCACGGTTTGCCTGGTTATGTGGGTATGAGCGTCTACATGTTGCCTCAGGGTTGTGAATTGTGGCACTGATGTTTGCCTGATTCAGATCATTGTGTTTGGTGGGCTGATATTGTGTGAGTTCCGGTTGCGACTCCATGGCCTACATACAGGGTGTTGTGTATACGGTGATTGTTCTATCAGGCTACCCAGCATTTGACTGAGGAGTGTTTACCCACCTGAGGCAGAGATGCATTGTTCACATGTTGTCCCTGTTTGCACGGGTTATGTGGCTTCAGAGGAAGCAGTGCATGAGGTTCGAGACGAGTTTGAACCTGAGCATCAGAGAGATTCTGATTGATGTGCCTCGAGACATTAGAGTGTTGCACTCAGTGGAGAGGCTATTGTGAGGAGAAGTTGTACGCGGTTTTCGATGTGATGGTTTGAGGATAGTGGACATAGTCGAGATTTTGATAAGGTTGAGTTCCGACACTTCGGGATCTGTGACTTCATCAGGCTGTGGCCTTATCGATTATGTTGAGGGCCATCAGATCAGGCAGAGGATCCGTTTGACGATGGCGGAGATCACAGAGTAGCGGACTTGCTCCTGTGGCATGAGTTTGGGTGATCGTTGGTGATCCTTTCACGCAGCAGGTGTCGCTGTGACTTGTGTTCGTGGAGCACTTTCAGTTGCTGTTTCGGTGGCCAGGAGGGTCACGTTGCGAGGGAGCGCCCTCATCCAGCTATGTTAACGGTTCGACAGCTCAGAGTTTACGAGGAAATCATGATGCTGTTTCTGGAGCTTGATCAACCCAGATTTCTAGACGAGCCATTTAGGAAGTCGCAATTGACGTGGGCGACTAGTTGGGCATGTTGGAGTTCGTGCCATGACCTTGTTTGAGGAAAGACTTTTCTCCGAGATTACTGTTGCTTGGTATCCATGGCTATTGTACCTGCATCTCCACTTCCGAGGTTTTGGAGAGTGTTGCATCCATCCGGAGGTCGCGAGATCCTTGTTGGAGGATATGGGTTAGCCGTGGATCGGTTATAGCTAGACATTGTG
This sequence comes from Geum urbanum, assembly GCA_946800695.1. Taxonomy (NCBI): domain Eukaryota; kingdom Viridiplantae; phylum Streptophyta; class Magnoliopsida; order Rosales; family Rosaceae; genus Geum; species Geum urbanum. The sequence goes on along the minus strand of OX327009.1, from coordinate 23,095,032 downwards.
GTTTTAGTGTGATTGTAAATATGGACTTACTGACGATGCATTTGGCTGTGTTCAAGTGCCTCGAGAAGGTGATTGTGTTACGACGATCAGATTTCCCTGAGATGCTGTTTCGCGGTGATGGTCGAGCAGTTGGTGGAGACGAGTTGTGTAGTTTGCTTTGCTTATGATGTGGATACTAGGGTTGCTGTGCCCGACATTGGTAATATTGAGGCGGTTCCCGAGTTTCCAGGTGTGTTTCGGATGAGTTACCAGGTGTTCCTCCAGTTCGGGAGACTGACTACACCGTTGAGCTTGTACCGGGCGCTGTACTCATTTTACCAGCATCTTGTTGTTCGGAGCCAGCGGAGCTGATGGAGCTACAGTTTCGACTCCAGGAGTTGCTGGAGGATATTTCAGGAGATTTCATGCGACCCCGCATATTTGCGTGGTGTGCTCCTGCATTGTTTGTGTGGTTGTTGGATGATTCGACGTGGTGGTGCATTGACTACCGGAAGCTTGATTTGCTTCAGAGGAGAGTGAGTATCCTTCGCTTCGGACTGGTGAGTGGTTTGTTCAGCTCGCGAGAACGTCAGTCCTGTCGGAGATTGATTTCGGATTCGGATACCATCAGTTGAGGATCGGTGAGTCAAATGTGGTTATGTTCGTTTTCAGATCATGGTGTGGGCATCACGAGTTCTTGGTCACGCTGTTTGGTTGACCAATGCCCCGTAGATCTTGTGGACTTGATGGACCAGGTGTTCAGACGGTTTCTGGACGAGTTGCGACCATGTTCGTCGGCAACGTCCTGATGTACTCCAGGAGTGTGGACCAGCACCTGAAGCAATTGTGTGCGGTTTCGCGGACTTTGCGAGACGACCAGGTGTTACGAGGTTCAGCCAGTGTGAATTGTGGCCGATTAGAGTGAAGATTTCGGGCTGTGTGATGTCAGCCGAGGGAGTTCGCGTGGACCCTGACCAGTTAGAAGCCGAGTTGATTTGGGGATTGCCCTACCATTGTACCAGAGATCAGGAGTCTCTTGGGTTCGGCAGGCTATTATCGACGGCTTGTGTAAGATTTTCCCGGATTGCCACTCTACTGTCTGAATTGATGGAGAAGGCGTCGAGTTCGAGTGGTTCGATGCACGCGAGGAGAGTTACTTACTTCTGCAGGATGGTTGACCGTTGCTTCGGTTTTGTCCTTACCTGACGACTGCGACGAGTTCGTGGATTACGGCGATGCATCGAGGTTTGGGTTTGGTTGTGCCCTGATGCTGTATAGCAGAGCGGTGGCACATGATTCAGGCAGTGGAGACCCTATGTAGCTACGTATCCTGTGTATAGTATTGGGTGTAGCTATTCTTATGTTAGCATTGAAGAGTTCAAGACATTACAGCTATGGCGTGCAGCGCAGTGTAGGACATACACTGATCATTTGAGTTTCATCCACTTGCATTTTCGGCCAGATTTGGGCTTGAGGCAGTGTAGATGGATGGGGTCGACTAACGACTATGGCTACACCTTTAAGTTATTCGGGAAAAGGCTAAAGGTTGTACTTTGACCATCCGTCTGGGATGTTGTTGCTGATGCATTCAGTCGAGAATTGGGAGCTTCAGTGTTTCATGTGAGTGTGGCTCGAGTTTCCGTGTTAGCCGAGTTATGGGCTACGAGAGATGAGTTCGAGTGTGATGATGTTGAAGCTCCTTGTTTTGCGTGCGTTTGGCACTAGTGTTGCGGAGATGTATCAGATACTTCGAGTTTATTACTCGTGACGCAGCAAGAAGAGTAATGTAGCAGCTTGTGTGTGCAGATGCCACATTTGTCGACTGGCAATGGCTAGGAGGCAGAGACTTGCCGAGATGTGTCAGCCATTAGAGATTTCCGGTTAGACGTGGCGTTTATCACTGTGGTTCTGTGTGCCAGTGCGCACTCGGTTTATGGTGCCAGTTGTTAGGCCTTTGTGGACCATTTGATGAACTCAGTATATTTCCTTGTACATTCGGAGATGATTTCAGTGGCAGGCTGGCATAGCTGTGTTTGATGGAGGCTGTCCATTTAAGTGGTGTGCCTATGTCCCAGTTCGCTGATCGAGGTAATCAACTACAACTGTGTGTTGGCGAGTTTTGCAGCGAGCATTGGGGACCAGGTTACAAGTTAGTACCGGTTCTTATCCTCAGATTGGCGGGCGATCTTCGAGGATTATTCAGGCCTTGGGGGAGACATATTGTGGGCCTCAATATGGCAGTTCCGGAGGATTCGGGACCAACAGTTTCAGCTGTTCGAGATTGCATGTGGTACCAGTTTGTGGACCCCTATGGTATTGACGTTGTTTAATGTCGTTTTGAGGACGACATTGTACTTCATAGTGCTGGAGCGAGTTTAATTTGGTTTGAGTTTGAATTAATGTTTGATTCAGATTTTGTGGAATGTGCTACGACAGACTATCAGATTAGCGGAATGGCGTTGTTAGTTGCTCCAGTTTGATGTTTGAGCTATGTTGTTATGAGTGTGTTGAGTTGTGATTTGCTATGTTGTTTTGATCCGTATATGGTCATAGACGAGTGTGTGTTATTCCGTATAGTTCGGCATCGCCTATAGTGTTGGTTTTGTATGTGTATTGTGTTCCGTGTGACGGAACTGTGTTTCAGTTTGGTTTCGCATTGTGTACCATGTCTGTTCCTTATGCAGGAACACTTGGCAATTGTGTGAGCCAATTCAGATTTGTGATTTGAGGGTACAGAGATTTCAGCACGGAGCTATCTCCTATTGTGGAGTTTGTTACCAGAGTTGTTCAGTTGAGGTTGCCGTTGGTGAGTTGAGCAGTATGCAGAGGCAGTGCTCCTACTTTTAGCCAGCAGACTTGGAAATTTCGAGGTCGAAATTTTTCTAAGGGGGGTGGATTTTTGACGACCCAGAACAGAGTCAGCAGTGAAATCGCATAGTCGCAGATTGCCGAGAGTTGATTGAATCGCCAAGCTTGTTAACGACTAAATTATTGGCCGAGAATTGGAGCTGAGTCTCTTCTCGAGAGTCGTTCTATGTGTGATTACGAGTTCGTGGGTGGTTCCGGATCGTTATTTGGACGACCAAGGAATTGATTATTAATATTTCAAGTTTCGACGGAAACGGATTTAAATGGCAGGCTTGTTAGCGACTAAGTTATCGGTCGAGAATTTGGTTTCGGCTTCTTCATGGAAGTTGTTCAGAATTTAATTTTGAGTTTGTGGGAACTTCCTGAGCATGATTTTGAGTTACGGAGTTTATGTTGTGAATATTTCCGATTATTGATTGTTTAGTCGATTTAATGTGTGTTGGTTCGAAGGGTTGACTTTTTATCCATTTGGCCAATGTGTTTAACTTCGGGTGACTATTGAAGAGTATGTCGAGACGAGTTTGTGGCCACGGGAATTATTGGAATCGGAATTACGACGAGAAAGTTACGCGCGTTTGAAGTTCGTTGAAATGGATAAACATGAAGTTTCCTTTTTGGGAAAGTATAAATAGTGGACTTGCTCCTTTGGGAAAGTCAAAGCTGAATTGATTACCTTGAATTGGTGAGTTGACTCGGTTTGACCGAGTGGGAGGAGGTTTTCGACGGCAAGGCGGTGCTCCACAGTGGCGTTGGATTCCGGCCACCTCTCAGCGTGGTTCTTGTCCCGTTCTCCTCGGCTCAACCTCACGAGTCTAGCCCCGACCTCATTTTTCGGTATGGTTCACCGTGGAGTGAGGATTTTCCGGCAAGAAATTGGTGAAAACTTGGTGATTTGGGTTCTTTGTTTAGGGCCGAATTGAGCTACAACTTTGAGTGGGCTTTGTAGCTCTCATCTCAAGGATTCTAACCATATAGGTATGGTGATCTAATTTTGCTTGTGCGTGGAGAATTTTGAATGTGAAATTTGTGGAACAATTCGCTTTATCATGAAATTGGATGTGTTAGAGTGAGAATTGGCCTTTGTTGCAGTTGACAAAATTGCTAAATGTGTGATTTTGAGTGGAATAGGGTTGCTCCGCCGTGAAATTTTCTGGTCAACGGTGGCGCCGCCGTGGACGGTGGTCAACGGCGGTCAACGGTCAAAGTTTGACTTTTTCGGACTTTCGACAAGTCGCATGTCATTTGACTCGAAATCGCGCCCCGATCGCAATGGGGAGGTTCGTTTCTTGATTTGAGCATCCGAATGTATAGCGAGGTATTGAGGTGTATATATATGGATTTTCGACGATTCGTCGACTTTGAATTTCGTGTTTCCGAGAACGGTGGTTTCTCGTGATTTGATTTGTATTGTCGAGTTATGACTTTGAGAAATGGATTTTGTGAATATTCAGGGGTTCGTGATCGTTCGTTTGGCGGTGGACTTTCCGCCGGATCACGGGTTAACGCATACTGCGTTACGCAAGCGTGTGAGTGGACAATTTCTTTTCACGGAAATCTTGCGAGTCTTTTATATGATTTATGAACTTGAGCATGCAGTTTGATTATGGTTTTACGAGCATGTGTTTTACGATTATATATATACGGATATGCGTATACGAGTATACATACACTGATATGTTGTTTCATGCATTTGCATCGAAGTGTTATGATTTGGTTTTCACAGAGTACAGTCGTAGTTTGTGATGTTGTATCGATACACTGCATCCCGGCTGATCCCTGAGGATGTTTACCATCTAGGATCACGTGTGGGCTAGGGACCCCGTGGTTGCGACTGTGCTACTGCAGCTAGGATCACGTGTGGGCTAGGGACCCCGTGGTTCTAACTGTGAGATTTTCCGTGCATGCTCTGTTTACGAGTTAGAGTCAGTGTCTCCTCGTATGCAATTTGATTTGATTTATTATATTTCGACTCGCATATGTTTTATAACATATATTACTTGGTGAAAGACATTTATTTTCGTCCACTCACTCTAACAATTTTCATGTCTTTCCCATGGGCTTTTCTGTTTCTGTGCCCAGTTTGCAGTTCAGGCTCTGGTGTCGCACGTTGTGGTCGGAGGCATAGTACTCGAGCAGTCTTATTTCTTCCAATAGGTTTATTGTTTCTACCTACTGTGGTATACATATATGTTTATACGTTGAGGTCACTCTGAGTAATCTGTTGTTTATGTTATACGATTTTACACCGGATTTCAGTAAAGTATAGATATATATTTATTATTTTACTTTACTGTTGATATACTGAGAAATCCGGATTTTACTTTACGTTGTGGTCGGAGGCATTGTACTCGAGCAGTCTTATTTCTTCCAGTAGGTTTATTGTTCTATCTACTGTGGTATACGTATATGTTTATGTATTAGAGGTCGCTCTGAGTTTTCTGTTGAATATGATTATACGATTTTACTCCGGATTTCAGTAAAGTATATATTATATGTATTGTTTACTTTATCGTTGATATATTGAGAAATCCGGATGGGATTGGTGCCCACGGTTTGCTTTTTGTGGCATAGGATGAAGTGTATTTTCCGCGTGCAGGTAATGGTAATTCCACGTTAGTAGCGAAACTCTGCCAAAATTTCTACGGTTTTTGTTAGTTCGTGTTTTCGAAAGGGTTTGATTCCGATTTAGGGAGCTTAATAGGGGTTGGGTCCTTTCATATGTAAAAGTTAATTGTGGAGGGATGACAATTCTTTATTGTCCGTATATGAAATGTCAGTGTCGCAGCGAGCGATATCGTTTTCACATCGATAAAGTATTGGAGCACTTGAAGAAAAACGGGTTTTGGGATAAGTACACATGTTGGATTTATCACGATGAGAGCTCATTAGTTGGTCACCATGATCAGGGACAATTTTTTGAGACTGGCAGTACATCCAATGATCCAACAACAAGGTTCATCAATGATATGTTTCCTCATGCGAGCGATGTATTTGCTGAAGCACCAGATATCCCTCCCGTCGTTGGGGGTTTCCCTCATATTGAGCCAGTCCAGCAATTACCTACAACTATCAACATTGCTGGTATGGACAAGTACAATAACATCATTGTCTTCCAACAGAAGTACAACGAGTGTAATAAGATTGTTCTTGAAAGTGTTATGGGAGTAATGAAGCTCAAAGTGGAGAACAAAATGAGTGTGAAGGCTGTTGATGATTGGCTGAAGTGGTCTGGTTTGTTGTTGCCCCCCGGTCATCGTCTTCCTACCACTCATCGTAAGGTGTGACAAATCCTGAAACATCTTGGCCTTTCCTACATCAAAATCCATGCTTATAGGTATGATTGTGTTATGTTCTGGGATGAAGATGCTTATGGGAATGATCTTGAATCCATTGATGGTTGCCCGGTATGTGGTTCAAATAGGCATAAGTTAACTCCTGCTGAAAACAAGAAAGCTGTGAAGATACTTCGGTATTTTTCGCTGATAGATAGGCTAGAACGGTTGTTCATGTGTGCACACACGGCTGAAGCTATGAGATGGTGGGTCGAGAGGAATTTGCCCGACGGTGATACCCTTATGCACCCTACTGACGGAGTGGCTTGGAAGCACATGGTGAGGGAGTTTTCTTATTTTGCATTAGAGGTTCAAAATGTTTGCCCAGGGCTTTCATCTGACGGATTCAACCCTTTTAGCAACATGAGTCTTCAATACAGTATATGACGAGTTATTTTGGTACCGTACAACCTTCCTCCATGGATGTGCATGAAGAAAGAATACAATATGCTCACTATGATAATTACAGGGCCAGGTTATCCAGGAAAGTGTCTCGATATGTATTTGAGGGGGATTGAGGAGCTTAAGTACCTGAGTGAGCATGGTCATCCCACTTATGACAAGTTCAAAAATGAGATGTTCCAGATGCATGCCATGCTTGTTGGCACCATTAGCGATTTTCTTGCATACGAGATGTTATCGAGAAACGTTACTAGGGGATACAAGGCTTGTCCAGAGTGTAAGACTATTGAGTGTTGCAGACCTCATTGCAGGAAGGTTGTACAGATGCGTCATCGTTGTTGGTTTCCACATGATCACCCATTTCGGGACGATATAGAGGCATTTAATGGGACTGTGGAAACAAATGAGCAGCCAAAGAGATGGACGGGGGATGAAATATTCGAAGTGCTAAATGAATACGATTTTCGGTAGCTCAGCAATCATCCTGAGATAGTGGCATCAATACCTGACAAACCCGACAGGTATAAATTCTGGACACACAAAAGTATTTTTTGGGAACTTCCGTATTGGTCCAAGTTGCTGATCAGACACTACTTAGATGTCGTGCACATAGAGAAAAATGTGTGCGAGAGTGTGATCGGCACAACGTTGAATTGGGAGGGAAAAACTAAAGACGGCCTGAAGCCACGCATTGATCTGAAAAGAATGGGACTGTGAAAACATTTGTGGTTGAGAGATGGGAATAAAAAAATGCCTCAAGCTCCTCAGATCGTCAAGCCTGCCCAGAAGAATGAAATTTTTGGCTGGATGGGTAATGTTAGGTACCCTTCCGGCTATGCAGGAAATATAAGTCAGTGTGTTAACTTCAAAGACAATAAGATGTACGGACTAAAGAGTCATGACTATCATATACTTCTTCAACGCTTCTTCCCTGTTTTCATTCTAGGGTACCTGCCCAAAGAGGTGGTGGAGCCATTAGTGGTTTTGTCAAGATTCTTTCAGAAATTATGCACGAGAGAAGTTACGAAACGGACATGTGGGAAATACAACAGGACATCATTTTTATCGCGTGCAAATTGGAAAGGATATTTCCTCCAAATTTTTTCGACATCATGCCTCACCTGATACTCCATATTCCGGAACAATTGTGGCTTACCGGTCCAGTACACTACACATGGATGTATCCCATGGAAAGGTGCGTAAGGCATCTCTGAATCTGGCTCTGTCTTTAATATTATTTATTCACTTATTTTACAATAATCATAACATTGTCTTTAATTACCACTTTATAGACAATTAGGGACTACAAAAACTATGTGATGAACAAATCCGCACCTGAAGGGTGTATCGCTGAAGCATATATTGCGCACGAGTGCGTAACGTACACCAAGTTGTATTTGAGAGCGTTGGAGAACCCTCCACAACATATGCCGATAGATGAACCGCAGTTCAACATTTTGATCATCTCCAATGATGTTGAAGTTTCTGAAAAGTTGTCCAACTCATACAATTTGGAACCATATGAGCTAGTCATTGCCCACTGGTCAATATTGGAAAATGGTGCACCTTTACTGCCCTGCTATTGTCGGTGATGTTGAGTACCTGTAACAACCTGAACTGAAAATTGAATTTTTATCGACTTGATTTGCGAGTTTCGCGATTAGTCGCGATTTTGTCGTAAATGGTTAATATGACGGCCTCGTTAACGACTAAATTATCGAGCAAGAATTTGATTTGAGATCCTTCACGAAAGTTGTAGAGAATTTAATTTTGAGCTCGTGGGAACTTTCGGAGGATTATTTCGATTTTCGAGGAATAAGTTATGAATATTTTTGGCCGTCAGATATTGTCGTATTTATCCGTTTGGGTTTCGATATATGTACGGTAAAAATATGGACGAATACGTGACGAATTGGGAAACTTTTCATTTTGGGAAATCTGTCCCGTTGACCAGTTTGACCCGTGGGTCGAAATAACCCATTTCGGGCAGAGATTTCATCGCCGTCGTTGGGTCTTTTTGCCGTGGTGTCTTCATGAAAGTTGTTGGGCTTGAGCTCCTATTTCTTTTGATTGGTCATTCGTTCAATTTGGTTGCCGGATGAAGAAGTTATGGCTTGTCAAAGTTTGGGAATTTTGGTGATATTCCGGCGAGTTTTGGCGACGTTGGTAGCGGCGGAGGCGGCCGAGATGGAGGTCGACTTGTTAGGAGTTTTGTTAGCCTTGGAGAGAGGAAGCTTTTAGAAATTGTTTCAAGCCTTGCCGTGGCCGGAGGAGGGAGATCGGAGGTGGAGAAATTTCAGCGAGGGTTTGTGAATTTAAGGTGAGTTTTGGACCTTTTCCGGTCAAAATTGGCCTTAACTTTAAACTTGAAAGTTGTTGGAAATTTCGAGATCTTAAAATCCTTGGGTAGGTCGAATTTTTCTGGGCCAATTACATTTTCCGGTGGCGGTGGCAGCTGCGGTGGCCGATGCGACGTCGTGTGTGGCAGCAATTTTCCGGCCGAGGTGTTTTTCGACAAGTTTTATGTCGTTTTGCTCAGAATCACGCACCGATCGCAGTGGTGAGGTTTATATTTTGAATTGAGCATTTGAAATTATAGCGTAGTTTTATGGTGTGTTTATTGGATTTTTGACGATTTCGTCGATATTGAGTTATACGTTTCCGAGAATGGTTGGTTCTCGAGATGTGGTTCAAGGTTTTGAATTATGATTTTGAGCAATGGAATTTATGATTATTCAAGGGATCGCGATCGTTAGTTTGGCGAGGGATTTTCTGCCGGATCACTGGATTAACGCGTATTGCGTTATGCTTATCTGTGAGTGGACCTTTTTATTTCACTGTCGTAGCGAGTTCTTGATTTCCGTATTTATTTACGATATGATATTGAGATTATTTATTGTTTTTGGAGGTATTGTTTTATATTTTATATGGTGATGGCATTTACTTAGCATCGATGCATTGGCTACTCGGCTGATCACCGGTAGTCCAGATCAAGGGTTGAGAGATTCCCCTAAGGTGCCCACTAGGCTTCAGAGATTCGCCTAGTCTATCACCGTCGGGCTTGAGAGATTCGCATGACCGTCATGCTTGAGAGATTCGCATGACCATCGGGCTTGAGAGATTCGCCTGACACCTCCATTCATTATTCTGAAGTCGCTTTGCTTTGTTTTACGATATATATTTGGTGAAAAGTATATGATTATTTTTGTCCACTCACTCTAACAATTTTATTTGCCTCTCCCCTAGGCTTGTCGGTTTATGTGCCCAATTTGCAGTTTGGATTATGGTGTCGTACGTCGCAGTCGGAGGCATAGTGTTCGAGCTATATTTCTTTTATGGTAGGTTCTTAGTTTGGCCTACTATTTGTATACATATACTAGAAGTCGCTCTGAGCACTCTGATGTTATACTTTCATACGATTTTTCCCCAGATTTCTGTAAAGTACAGTTTTACTTATTACTTTACATTATTGTTATGATATTGAGAAATCCGGATGGGATTGGTGCCCACGGTTTGGCTTTTGTGGCATAGGATGAAGTGTGTTTTCGGCTGCAGGTTAATAGCAATTCCACGTTATAGCGAAACTCTGCCGAAATTTTCATGGTTTCTGAAAGTTCGTGTTTTCAGAAGGGGTTTGATTCCGGTTTAGGAAACTAAATCGGGGTTGGGTCCTTTCAGCTTGGTATCAGAGCATTAGGTTTTAGGTTCTGTAGTCATCTTTACTAAGGAAATTTGAGAATGTACAGCATGTCTAGAGCGATGACCCGACCGGCCGGCGGATACTCATTAATGCTCTGTGTGTTGTATGCTTTCAAATGTCTGAAGTTCCATGATTACGTCCTGTTTGTTGTGAACAATGTCTTATTCATTAGGATGCCTCCTTGACGTGTTTTCCGTGTCGGTAAGGTTGTGGATCCTATTAAGGGTCAGTCGACGCGCGACTTGATAATGAGTTGTGGGTTTGGATGAGCATTTTGGGTTCAGAGATATGTGTGGCATGGTTTGCCCGGTTGTGCGTATATGGGCGTCTACATGTTGCTTCTGAGCAGAGAATTTTGGCAGTTGATGGTTTGCTTGAGTTAGATCATTATATTTGGTGGGTTGGTATTATGTGAGTTCCTGTTACGACTCCATGACCTACATTCAGGGTATTATTTATACGGAAATGGTTCAATCATGCTACCTAACAACGGAAATATGGAGTGTTTACAAACCTGAGGCAAGGATGTATCGTTCACATGTTTCTTCCAGTTTGCACGTGTTATGTGACTTCAGAGAAATCAGTGCATGAGGTTCGAGATGAGTTTGAACCTGAGCATCAAAGGGATTTTGACTATTATGCCTCGAGACAACCGTGAGGAGCTTGATGTGCTGCACTCAGAGGCAAGGATATTGAGAAGGAAAGGCGTACGCGGTTTCCAACATGTTGGTTTGAGGAAGGTGAACTTAGTCGAGATATTTTGATGAGGTTAAGTTTAGGCACCTCGGGATCAGTATCTCCATTAGGCTGTGGCCTTTTCGATTATGTTGAGGGTCATTTGAACAAGGAAGAATATCCGTTTGGTGGAAAAGAAGACCACAAAGTAGTGGACTTGTTCCTGTGGCATGAGTCAGGGTGGTTGTTGGTGATCCTTCCACACAGCAGGCGTCACTATGATTTGTGTCCAAGGGGCACTCTCAGATGCTATGTTGGTGGCCAGGAGGGTCACGTTATGAGGGAACGTTCTCAGTCAGCTGTTTTAGTGGTTCGACAGCTCAGAGTTCAAGAGGAGGTCAAGATGCCATTTCTGGAGTTTGACCAACGCAGACTCCTAGACAAGTCAATCAGCAAAGTTGCAATCAACGTGGACGGGTAGTTGGACATGCCAGAGTTTGTGCCACGACCCTGTGTGAGGACAGAGTTTCTCTGAGGTTACCGTTGCTTGACATCCATGGCTATTATGCCTGCATCTCCACTTCCGGGGTTATGGAGAGTGTTGTATCCATCCGGAGGGATTGTGAGATCTTTGTTGGAGGTTATGGGTTAGCCGCGGATCTGTTATTGCTGGATATCGTCGATTTTGATGTGATTTTGGGTATAGACTTCTTGACGACAGATTGGGTTATGTTCGATTGTCACAAGAAGGAGGTTGTGTTTCGACGACCAGGGTTCTCAGAGATATTGTTTCGCGGTGAGAAGAATATTTCATGGCCATGTGTGATTTTAGCGATGAAGGCCGAGCGGATGATGAAAAAGGGTTGTGTTGCTTACTTAGCTCATGTTGTGGATACTATGGCGGCTGTGCCAGACATTGGTGATATTGAGGTGGTTCCTGAGTTTCCAGATGTGTTTTCGGAGGAGTTACCGAGTATTCCTCTAGTGCGGGAAATCGATTTCACCATTGAGCTTTTATCGGGTACTGGACCCATATCACGGACACCTTATCGTATGGCGCCCGCGGAGTTGAAAGAGCTACAGATCCAACTTCAAGATTTGCTAGACAAGGTTTTATATGACCCAGTGTATCACCGTGGGGTGCTCCTGTACTGTTTGTGCGAATGTAGGATGGTTTGACGAGGTTGTGCATCGACTACTAAAAACTGAATCAGGCTTCAAAGAAGAGCAAGTATCCTCTACTTCGGATTGACGACTTGTTTGATCAGCTCAAGGGAGCTTCAGTCTTTTCGAAGATTGATCTCAGGTCCGGATACCATCAATTGAGGAACAGAGAGTCAGATGTGGCCAGAACAGCTTTCAGATCACCGTACAAGCATTATGAGTTCTTGGTTATGCCGTTTGGGTTGACCAACGCCCCACAGCTTTTATGGACTTGATGAACCAGGTGTTCAAACGGTTTCCGGACAAGTTTGTGATCGTGTTCATCGACAACATCCTGATTTACTCCAGGAGTGTGGGCCTACACAAGAAGCATTTGCGAGCTATTTTGCGGACTTTGCGAGATAATCAGCTGTTTGAGAAGTTCAGAAAGTGTGAGTTTTGGTTGGACAGCGTGAAGTTTTTGGGTCACGTGATATCGGCTGAGGGAGTCAGCGTGGATCCTGACAAGTTAGAAGCCGTGTTGAATTGGAGTAGACCTACCACCGTACTAGAGATCAGGAGTTTCTTGGGTTTGGCAGGTTATTATCGGCACTTTGTGCAGGATTTTTCACGGATTGCCACTCCACTTACCATATTGACGAAGAAAGGCGTCAAGTTCGAGTGGTCTGATGCGTGTGAGGAGAGTTACTTACTCCTGAAGGAAAGGTTGATCACTGCACCGGTTTGGACTTTATCTGACGACTGTGGAGAGTTCGAGGTTTATAGCGATGCATCGAAATTGGGACTTGGTTGTGTTTTGATGCAACATGGCAGAGTAGTGGCTTATGGTTCCAGACAGTGGAAACTTTATGGAGTTACGCATTCTATGTATGATTTGGGAGTTGCTGTCTTTATGTTAGCATCGAAGAGTTCGAGACACTATTGCTGTGGCGTGCAGCGCAGTGTAGGATGTACAGTGATCACTTGAGTTTCATCTACTTGCATATTCAACCAGATTTGAGCTTGAGGCAGTGTAGATGGATGGGGTCGATTAACGACTATAGCTGCACATTTGAGTTTATCCGAGAGAGGCTAATGTTGTTGTTGATGCATTCAGTCGGAAATAGGGAGCTTCATTGTTTCATGTGTGTGTGACTCAAGTTTCCATGTTAGCCGAGCTACGGGCTACGAGAGCTAAGTTTGAGTGTGATGATGTTGGAGCCTTATTGGCTAGCTTCCAAGTTCGACCGGTATTGGTTGATCAGGTTCAGGAAGCTCAGGATACAGATTCCTATCTGTTGGACAAGAAGACCATGATTCGGAATTGTGTACCAACAAAATTTTGGTTGAGTGATGATGGTACGTTGTTATTCAAAGGCAGAAGCCTGCGGGAAGTTGCAGCCCTTGGAAATTCCGGTTTGGAAGTGGGAGCAAATTACTGAAGATTTTGAAAGATTTCAGTGGGCAGGCTGGCATAGCTGTATTTGGCGGAGGATGTCCATTTTCGTGGTGCGCCTGTGTCCCAGATTGCTGATCTAGATAATCAGTTACAACAGAGTGTTGGCAAGCGTTACAGTGAGCATTGAGGACCAGATTACAGTTTAGTACAGTTTCTTATCCTCAGATTGGTGGGCGATCTTAGAGGACTATTCAGTCTTTGGAGGGCATGTTGTGGTCTTGTGTATAGCAATTTCGGGGGATTTGGGACCAGCAGTTTCATTTGTTCGAGATTGCTTGCAGTACCAGTTTGTAGACCAGTATGACTATGACATTGTATGAAGTCATTTATGAGAAATAGTGTTGCACTCCATTGTGTTGGAGCGAGTTGGGATTGAGCCGGCGTTAGATCCTGATTTAGTGGAATGTGCTACTATAGATCTTCGGTTTGGCAGGGACAGGTTGATAATTGCTCGAGTTTAACAGCGAAGTTATGTTGATGTGAGTAGATTGAGTTATGAGTTTGCCACGTTGTTTTGGTCCGTATGTGATCATGGGGCGAGTTAGTGTTGTGCTGTATAGTTTGGCATTGCCTATAGCGTTGGCCAGTCTGTATGTATGTTGTATTCCATGTGGTGGAACTACATTCCAGATTTGTTGCATGTTTTGTACCCTATCAGTTCCTTATACAGGAAGACTTGGCATTTGTGGAGGAGCCAGTTCAGATTCGGAATTTGAGGGTACAGGGATTACAGCGCAAAAATATTTCTTATGTGAAAATCTGTTGGCAGAGTCATTCAGTTGAAGTTGCCACTTGGGAGTTGAGCTGTATGCAGAGACACTGTCCTTACTTTTCAGATGCCAGACTTGAAAATTTCGAGGTCGAAATTTTTGTAAGGGGAGTAGATTTGTGACAACCCAAACCGAAAATGGAATGTTTATCGACTTGATTTGCGAGTTTCGCGATTAGTCGCAATTTTGTCGTAAATAGTTAATATGGCGGCCTCGTTAATGACTACATTATCGGGCAAGAATTTGATTTGAGATCCTTCATGAAAGTTGTAGATAATTTAATTTTGAGCTCGTGGGAACTTCCGGAGGATTATTTCTAGTTTCGAGGAATACGTTATGAATATTTTCGACCGTCGGATATTATCGTATTTATCCGTTTGGGTTTCGATATGTGTATGTTATAAATACGGGGAGAATACTTGACGATTTTGGAAACTTTCCATTTTGGGAAATCTGGCTCGTTGACCAGTTTGACCCGTGGGTCGAAATGACCCATTTCGGGCAGAGATTTCATCGCCGTCGTTGCGCCTTTTTACTGCGTCTTTTGGCCGTGGTGTCTTCATGAAAGTTGTTGGGCTTGAGCTCATCTTTCTTTTGATAGGTCATTCGTTCAATTTGGTTGTGGGATGAAGAAGTTATGGCTTGTCAAAATTTGAGAATTTTGGTGGTATTCCGACGAGTTTAGGCGACGTTGGTGGCAGCGGAGGCAGCCGAGATGGAGATCGACTTGTTAGGGGTTTTGTTAGCCTTGGAGAGAGGAAGCTTTTAGAAGTGGTTTCAAGCCTTGCCGTGCCCGGAGGAGGGAGATCAGAGGTGGAGAAATTCCGGCGAGTGTTTGTGACTTTAAGGTGAGTTTTGGACCTTTTCTGGTCAAAATTGGCCTTAACTTTGAACTAGAAAGTTGTTGAAAATGTTGAGATCTTTAAATCCATAGGTAGGTCGAATTTTTCTGGGCCGATTACATTTTCCGGCGGCGGTGGCGATTTTCCGGCCGAGGTGTTTTTCGACAAGTTTTATGTCGTTTTGCTCGAATCGCGCACCGATCGAAGTGGTGAGGTTTATATTTTGAATGGAGCATCGGAAATTATAGCGAGGTTTTATGGTTTGTTTATTGGATTTTTGACGATTTCGTCGATATTGAGTTATACATTCCCGAGAATGGTTGGTTGTCGAGATGTGGTTCAAGGTTTTGAATTATGATTTTGAGCAATGGAATTTATGATTATTCAGGGGATCGTGATCGTTCGTTTGGCGACGGATTTTCCGCCGGATCACTGGATTAACGCGTATTGTGTTATGCATATCTGTGAGTGGACCTTTTTATTTCACTGTTGTAGCGAGTTCTTGATTTTCGTATTTATTTACGATACGATGTTGAGATTATTTATTGTTTTTGGAGGTATTGTTTTATATTTTATATGGTGATGGCATTTACTTAGCATCGATGCATTGGCTACTCGCCTGATCACCGGTAGTCCAGATCCAGGGTTGAGAGATTCCCCTAAGGTGCCCACTAGGCTTGAGAGATTCGCCTGACCGTCGGGCTTGAGAGATTCGCCTGACCGTCGGGCTTGAGAAATTCGCCTGACACCTCCATTCATTATTCTGAACTCGCTTTGCTTTGTTTTACGATATATATTTGGTGAAAGGCATATGATTATTTTCGTCCACTCACTCTAACGATTTTATTTGCTTTTCCCCTGGACTTTTCGGTTTCCATGCCCAGTTTGCAGTTTGGATTCTGGTGTCGCATGTCGCAGTTGGAGGCATAGTGTTCAAGCTATATTTCTTTTATGGTAGGTTCTTAGTTTGGCCTACTATTTGTATACATATACTAGAAGTCGCTCTGAGCACTCTGATATTATACTTTCATACAATTTTTCACCGGATTTCTGTAAAGTACAGTTTTACTTATTACTTTACATTATTGTTATGATATTGAGAAATCCGGATGGGATTGGTGCCCACGGTTTGGCTTTTGTGGCATAGGATGAAGTGTGTTTTCGGCTGCAGGTTAATAGCAATTCCACGTTATAGCGAAGCTCTACCGAAATTTTCATGGTTTTCGAAAGTTCAGGTTTTCAGAAGGGGTTTGATTCCGGTTTAGGAAACTAAATCAGGGTTGGGTCCTTTCAGTACCACAACAAGACGTTCGTAAACTGTTTTGGCAAATGGGTACGTATATAGATATATTTACTTGTATATGAATTTAAGTTTCTCGTATCCTATTTATAGTTAAGTTAATAAATGATTATTTTTAGATGAACCATATATAAGATGATTGTATCCCTCAGTGGTCACACGAATTGAGGCTCTTGGCGCAGAAACCTATAACTTCCAGAGTTTATCCTATGTGTAAGGGAAATGACGTGCTATTTATTTGTGAACATAGAGATATCAGACGAAGAACACAGAATTCTGGGGTAATGGTGCAGGGTGGACAGAATGGAGTTGACTATTACGGTGTTCTCCATTCAGTTGTTGAATTAGTTTATGGGGAAGATATAACAGTGCACTTGTTTAAGTATAGATGGTTTGATACTGACCCTGAGAACACAAGGATCGATCAATACAAAATATTTTCTGTGAATACTGCTACAAACTGGTATGAAGATGATCCGTTTAGTTTGGCCACGGCGGTGAAACAATTGTTCTACCTTGATGATCTTGTGCATAAAGGCGCGTGGAAAGTAGTTGACCATGTTCTACCAAGAAACATATACAGTGCCTCGACACTTGGTGTGACCTCAGATAATGAAGAAGTTAGTGCATACCAAGAGCCGAACGCAACTAGTATTCCTGAATCCTCAACAATTAGTATGTAGGAACTTTGTTTAATAAGCCTTTTTTATAAGTAACTTCCAAAAACTCATAGCCTTTTTTAATTACTTAATGAGAAAAAACAAAAGCAAATTAAGTGAAAGGGAAAAAAAGAAGAAGTATATATAGCCGACGACATTCATAATAAATATCGTCGGCTATAGTATAGCCGACTACTATACTTATGTCGTCGGCTATAGTTGTCAGGTTATATCCCTCAGAACAGTCATTTTGGACAGAAAACGAAACTGCCCTTTTTTTCAAACTATCCGATTGAGAAGCAGTGCCGCCGTCGTTGAAGCAGCCGTCGTCGTTCATCCTAGCCACCGTTAGAGCCGTCGTCGTTCATCCTACAACCCAAAAACAAGTTCCTCTCCCTAAATCCCTAAATCCCCAATTTTGATTTTTTTTATTTAGGTTCAATTTATGTTTAGTTTGTTGATAATGTGGATGTTTGGATGAGTTGTGTGAATATATATTGGATTATTGTTGATTTTTGGAATTATTGTTGAATTTTGGAATTATTGTTGGATTATATATTGGATATTATTGGATTATGAAAATATATATATATATATATCTATATGTATGGGATTGTTGGATTAGGAATTTTTGGAATATAATGGATTTTTTTTGAATTTTTGTAATTTAATGAAATTTTATATGAAGGAATATATAATGACATTTTTGGAATATAATGGAATTTTTATGAGTGCAAGGATTTTTTATGAATTTTTTTATGAATTTTTATGAGAGTGCAATGATTTTTTATGAATTTTTTGAATTTGGTAGATTAATATATATGAACTAATTTGAATTTTTTGTAATTTATGGAATTATTGTGAGTTAAATTTGGAAATATGTGAATTAATATATATGACATTTGGTAGATTAATGTGAATTAATTTTAATTTTGGTAGATACATTTTAAAAATTATATGAAATTGAGTATGTTACGTAAATTTTATTGACACGGTGAATTGGTTGAACTGCGGTGCTTCGCAAGGGGGATCGAGGGGGTCAAAAGGGAGATCGGGACGTGGCGATGAGAGCAGAAGAAGTGAGTCCGAATCCGGATCCGCCAGTATCGGCAACACATACAGTGTTCCTCCCACCTCTCGGCACCGTGTACTTCTATGTCAGGGACAACCTCAGCAGCAGCAGGTCGAGCCTCGCCGACCCTCCAGCGCGAGGAGGCTTTATGAGGACAGTCACACGTCTTTAATGGATAGTGAGACTCAATCCTCAGTCCGAATGCCGGACATTCATCGGCGGGACCCTTCCCCATCCACCGACCAGACTCCTCATTCTTCAAAGGAGGCTGGTGTATCAACTCAGTCCTTGGCCAGGATATGACTATGCCCGTCGTCTACCCTATTCTTACCCTTGAAAATCCCGACGATACCCCTCGTCGATCCCAAAGGAATGGCTGTTCCAAGACAGCTAGGGTTCATTACCCCAGACCAGGCATACACGTATGTACCCTTCCCGCAATCTTTCTGGAGTGCGAGGATTCTGGGACAACGCAACGACGAATCAGGTAAATATTAATTAGTGATATCTTTTTACTTAGTAAAATTTAAATTCAATTAGGTGTTGATGTTTAAAAAATCGTCTACAAATGTGATAGGCACTATCGTGCTCGGTGAAAAACAGAAGAGGACTAAAGGCCCCGACGTCGGCAAGTTACTGGATGACGCGATTCAGGTTACCGGTGGTGGCCATGTTATGATTCCGACCGGAGATGGAGGCGAGTTGATCGAGGGAAAGGTCACTCGATAGTACGCAGGGATGGCGGGCAGCATCATACGGGATAGAGTCCCAATGCTGTGGCCAGATTGGAATTCGGTGTCGTAATCTGTCAAATATGAGCTGAATAATGCGTTGTCGGTGAGTATAATTGTATATTCATTATGTATCTTTTCTATATAAATTTTTAATATTTATATATATATGCATTGCAGAGGTGGTTCTGCGTGGACAACGACATTAGACCCACGTGGGCGGATGAAGTGCAAGGGAGCAAGTTACGTGATTCATTTGTTTAGATTTTTTCGTTTGTTTTTATTATGTTCATAAAATGTTGCAAGTTACTAACATTTGTGTTTTATTAATATAGGTACAAGGAGTGGAAGGGTGAGCTGAAAAAACATTGGAAAAAGTACGACGACGATCATTCGGGTACCCCTATCGAGTTTCGTTATAGGGAGTACGAGTGGCGATGGCTTGTGGTTCACTTCAACAACCCGAGATTGAAGGTAATCAACCTTCGATCGATTAAATTTTTGTTTTATCGTACTTCCCCCAAATTATTCGGCTAATATTTTTTTGATGTTGGATTAATCGAGCAGGCTATTTCTGAAGTCAACACAAGGAACCGGGCCAAAAACACAAAGAATCATCATGCCGGTTCCAGATCATAGTCAGGTTGGATCGAGGAGGCGACCAACCACCTAGAAGTCCCTCCGCTTGTCTATACGATGTAGCACGCGTATCCGCAGTCCCCTGAAGATGTTGTAAGTGTCCTTATAACAAAATAAACATATTTCTCAATTTTTTAGGTTGTTTACATTAATTAACATTTTATTTTTCTTTGTCAATTAGGCGAGAGTTCAGGAGGTGATTCCGGAGGTGTTGACTCAAGTGGCGAGAGAGCATTATCCCAACACCTCCGATGCGGAACTCCTGACTGATCAGATTGATCAATTTGATCCGATCATAGTGGCCAGGATTATGGCAACCGCGATCCCTCTAGGGAAGAACACTTTCTACTGTAAGGGGCTCGAAAGTGGGGTCAAGGGCTGCTGAAGAAGACTCCTGAATTCTTTCGCATATCGGGATCTTCGAGGACTAATGAGCTACAGGAGCAGCTTCAAAGACAAGCGATGGAGATGGAATCTCAACGGCTACGGATGGAGGAGCTGGAGCGGGCGAGAGCCGCCGAGCAGGAGGCGCGAGCCGCAGAGCAGATTCGGTTGGCCGAGAAGCAGCAGATGATGGGGACATGGATGCAACACTGTTATGCACAGTTGCACGCGTCTGGAATCCAGATAGCTCCCCCACCTGTTTTTAGTGCATCACAGCCACAGCCACAGCCGCTGCCGCCGGACCAGGATCAAGAAGCAAATAGCAATCTGTTTGACTACATTTACTTAGGAAACCCGTAGTACCCGTAGTACACATATGTATATAGATTTGAACGATTTTGGTTTTTTATTTTATTTACGTATATAGTTTCAATATTTTTGGATTTTAATTGTGAACAATATTGGTGACTTTTTGGAAATGCAAGTTCTGGGATGAAACCCAGAATATGCAAAAAAAATTAACATATTACACATTATAGCCGACGATATATATTTATATTGTCGGCTATAGTTTCCTCCATAGTCAACCAGTTTGACCAGCGGAGGAGGTATGGCTAACTATAGCCGACGACCTTATCTCGTTGGCTATAGATCTATACTATAACCGACGACAACCCTATCTTGTCGTCGGCTATAGTATTACCGACGGTCTATTACCGACGATACTATATCCGATGAGTCCTCGTCGGCTATAGCTATCACCGACGATTTTAGGGGACAGACCGACGACTTCATGTCATCGACTATAGTGTTTCTACTGGTAGTGGAGCCAACTTCACATTTCCTGGCAAGAACAGGAAACGTCATAAAAATAATATTTTATTCATAGAAAACAAGCTATAAGCATAAAGTTAAGAGCATAATAGACACATAATTATGGTCCTAAAAACTACTTCACACTTAAGCTTTGCTTGTCCTTAACAAAACTAAGACGAAAAGAAATAAGCTAAGGTAGACTCAAACCACAAAGACACATAAAGCATGTACAAGTATGTAAGTGTCCAAAATTAATGATCAATATCCCTCAAAGAATTATGTCTAGATGGATTGAACTACTTTTGAGAAACACTTTTAAAACATGAAATCAATGCTTATGTAATAAGACGAAATGGTTATGCACTATTGCACTATGCTAAGCCAAATGCATCACAATGAGATGTATTCAAATTAATTAATAGGTTTCCTAACCATCAAAGTCACTAAATATCACTTAATGCACACAAGTGTTTGAGAGTTAGTGTTTGCTGTAAAAAATTGTATAATTCACATGTTCTCCATAAACTTGATTTTCAACCTAATGCTCCAACAATCTATATGCACAAGCATTTCAAATCGAGAGGACTTTTATTCGGGTTGTAACGGGGTTTAAGTAAGGGGTTTAATGTAAGAAAGGTATAGAAATTCAAGAACCATGCAACCTAGCAAGTAATTCACATGTCTAAGTTCCTTACTAAATATCTAGGTGCCATTAATTTTTTTCTTTTTTCTTTTACAGAAAACTAATTACCAAAACTCTTATTCTTTATGTACAACTTATACTCTTTTTGTGAAATTATTTTCTTTTTTCTATTTTTTCTTTTCTTTTCTTTTCTTTTCTTTTCTTTGATACTCTTTTCTCTTTTTTTTTCTTTTCATTTCCTTTCTTTTGGATAAAACACAATACAAATAAACATCACAACGACCTTCTTTACCTCACACTTCACAATAGGTACAAATTCGAAGCACATCCTAATATGACTTCATTATCGCTTGCTCGATTTCCTAGTTAAGGGTAAGATTAAGTGTCTAGGCTTGGTAAGGAGTTGTGATGTTCAAGAACTAAAGGGCTAAAATATAAGGCTCAAATTGGCTATCCAAAGGATGTATGCATTATATGGTTCAAAAGCAATTTAGCCATGGTGGTAATCCGAATGCCTCTATCATTTTTGAAAATAACTCATGATTTCAAAAATATTTTGCACAGTTTAAAGAAACTTCTATATTACACTATGATTGATCGATGTCATACTTGAAGGAATAGGTTCATAATGTAGCTATGCATGCACAATAAGGCTCAAAAATCTCATATGGGCATGGATAACTTCGAAAACATATCAATTCTTCTTTTTCTCATGTGAACTCATTTTGAATGACACATGCACTTTTCAAACCGATTAAACATGCATTTTTTTCTCTTTTTAAACATTCTCAAAATAATGCAATCCATTAGTCTTTAGCTCAATCTTATCATTGGGAGTGGTTATTGGGACACAAAACACACCAAACACACGTATTCTTGTATACATTTCTCACATTTTTTTTTCAATTTTTTTTATGGATTTTAGGATAAGGAGTTATATGACTTAGGAGTAATACAACTTAGCCGCCTACTTCACTCTTTAGAACAAAATTGTCCTTAGCTTTCATAAAACTACATAATAACCAAAAGTGTAAACAAGATAGCAAGGCATCATCATTTCACAAAATTATTCACCTAACACATATTTTCCTAGGCGTAGCAACTAGCATGCATTCACACTTTAAGAGTCATATAGTCTCTAAGAAATAATGAAGTTATTAGAGTCCTATGAACCACAATGGGGGCATGCATACTAATCACATTTCAAAGGAAAACCACATTGTAATCTAGTATGTAACATGAGGGGACCTCACACTTATACAAGACTACTACATTCAAATTGATACACTAATGTTACTGAAGCATCGTTCTCAATCATGTCCATATAAAGAAAGGAAATAAATAGAGTAGGGAAAGAGAGGGTGCAAACGCTTTGTCGACTGACTCCGAGCTCCATATGCAAGAATATGTAAACCAACGAAGGCCAAGTTAGGCCTCGCCATCCAAAGGTTGCATGAGTGAAATATTACTCGACAAGCGGCGCCCTCACATTGAAATTGATAGCATTGGGAAGCTTGAGAGGGTATATGATCAAAGCCATGGCCTTCGGACTCCGAAAGAACTTGAAAAAGTGTATATGTGGAATGGCCTTTGATGGGTCGAAAGAGACCCTTCGATCCATCGAGGCAGAGCTCTGGATCCAATTGGCCGCTCGAGTTCAATGGATCGAGGGCAACCCTTCGATCTACCGAAGCACTCACCCTGTATCGATATGGTATAAAGCTTTGATGGATCGAGGGAAACCCTTCGATCTATCGAAGCACTCACCCTGTATCGATATGGCATGAGTCGAATCATGCTAATATCTATTTAAGTTCATGTCATTCCCTATACCAAAAATGAACCTTTACACACACAACAAGCTAAACACATAAGAAAAAATTAGTGGGATGCACATCCAATTGCTCACAAATCAACATCTAAGCACAAATGCAATCAAATTATGCATCCAACCACACAAAACACAAACTAAACAAGGTACCAATTTGACATCAATCACAATGAGTCAACGATGTTCAAAGGGTACAAAATAACAATAAGTCCTACAAGGTTATGAAAAAAAGGGGGTTAGAAATTAAAAACAAATGAAATAAATAAGAAATGCTAAGTCTTCACTCCATTATCTCATCATCATTTCCACCACCATGCCCTTGTGGTGCCGACCCGCATGTGCCCTCCACACAGTAGTGCATCTCCAAACGTGAGACTCGGTTGCCAAGATCACCAATCATCGACATCATAGTGGCTTGATTTTCAAAGACTTGACCGAATTGGCGATCAAAGTAGGCCATATCCAGCATTTGGTGCGGATCATCGCTCATTCCTTAGCTTCAGTGCGGCTTTCTCTGTCAGCTCTTGCACTTGGGCTTGGGCTTTCTCATTTTTCTTCTTACTTTGAGTTAAGCTCTTGACCACATTCCCATCACAGAGCTCTCCTTTGAAAGCATGGAGTGCATGGAGAATGTCTTGGAATACTTGGGCGATGCACCACCTCATGATTGTGCAAGGCAACACAAGTGTCCTGTCTCCACATCCGTACTTCGAATCATAGCATTGTGGAAGAGCTTTACATACTCCACTTGACATCCATCGTGTGTCAGCATGTACAATGTTTTGTATCCATTAATATGAATCTCGGCGGTGTGAGTCTCGGGGGAGACTTGTGTTTAATAAAAAGCCATAGCACCTTGTGAAAGTCGTTGAAGTCAATGGTTTGGAAGCACCCATTCCTCTTTTGAGGGACTACATTATGCCCACAAGCCGTGGCCTTGAATTCAGCCCAAGTGACCTCATTATAACGCTCTCAGAAGGCTTGACTTTCGTTCGGTGAGGGGTGAGGCAAATTGAAGAAGTCTTCAAGAGTGTGGGGCGATATTGTCATCGTCTTTCTGCCAAAGGTGAACATATGGCCACCTCCCAACTTGTGGACTTTAGCAACCTTGAGTGCCACATAGAAATCATGGACCAATGGCTCATGATAACCAAAGAAGTCACGTTTAAGGTGCATGATCTTGTGCTCTTTCAAGAGGTTTATCATGGCGATGAGCATGGGGTGTTTAGAATTGGTGCATACATTCCATTCGAGGTGAATGACATGTTCTTCCTTGATGGTGGGCCATTTAGCGATACCGGTCTTTGGGCCCATCTTCTTGTGAACGATATCTTTCGTTTTGAAAAAGGTGGGTGCCCTCTCATAAACCGATTCTTCCTCCGATTCAGATTAAGTTGGTGCTGGTGCTCTTTTCTTTTCGGCAGCTGGCTTGAGAGGCATGGTGACAACGGAGAAGATGATGATGGATGATGAGATGAAGGCACCTAGTACACATTATTCACAGAAAAGAACTTAGTACTCATATTGACATACACATAAATTGTCACACCTAATCACACAAAGTAACATAATCGCAAAGTTAGAGTCATCAATCATTTAGTCCAATTAAGCAATGGTATTCAATTTCAAACCAAAACCTCAACAATCATCACCCAAACAACACATTACGACAAAAACACACAAAACAAACAACCACACACAAACTTGCATCATAATTTCGGCCAAAAGTCAAGGATAGTCAACACTTCACCAAAAACTCTTTGATAAGTTTTTCTACAATTAGTCTCATAATTCAACTAACCATTAGGCATAGATCATGATTTCAAGCATACATTGACTCAATTAGCACTAAGCACAAGCTCATCCTAAATTTTTTGAATTAAGGTTTATGCATCACACTACTCAACCAATTTCATAATTTTCATTCATATAAGTGTTAAATTCTCACAATCCATACATCTAAATCAAGGAATAAGGCAAAAACTCATCACAAATATCACAAAATCACACCATAATCACATCAAAATTCAAATTCGGGTTCAAAGGGGTTAAACATAATACCTTGTGAAAACAGCCCCAAAATACTTCAATCTCCACACAAAGCAATCTAAATGCAAGAAGAAGCAAGAAATTCACTCTTGGGAAGATTTTTGAAGAATTTGAGTGATTTGGTGTGTGAGGAGTGTTTAGAGTGAGAGAGTTTGAGAGAAAGAAGAAGAATTTTTTAAAATATGAGAGAGAGAGAGAGAGAAGGGGAAGAAAAGAGAGAAATAAGGGTTTCATTAAAAGCCAAAAAGTAGTCAAACTCGGCACAGGCGTCTTTCGATGGGTCGAAAGATTAGCCTTCGATCCATCGTAGATGTGCTGCTATTTGTTACTCGGTAGACATTTTCGATGGGTCGTAAGATTTCATTCAATCCATCGAGCTAGTCACCCTGATCTTCTTCTGTGCAGCATTTCGATAGATCGAAGAAAGTAAACGGTCACACTTCGATCCATCAAAGAAATGGTCTTGAGTTGAAAATAAAACTAACACTAATGCACATACAAAGATCAAAACACATAACCTCCTCCTACCATAAACTTCATCAGGACAAAGCTACCCATTACAACACACAAATGCATAAACAAGCAACATAATGCAAAGTAAGGTAAGAGATTAGGAATGCTCCACCTTGAATGCCGAAAACGTTGCATCCCAAGTCACTAACAATCACCAACATGCAAAACCAAGATTGGTCTTTCCTTCCATGACTTTAATCTTCAAATTGGTTTCATCCGAGTCACATGATCACCACCTCTACCTCACACTTTTATTCCTTAATCATAGCCAATAGTGTCCGGCCATCATGGGTTGTAGTTTATGGACGTAAACATGATCTGGTAGAGGCAACCATCACATCATCATAGTGTATGCAAGATGCATGAATTTCACTTCTGCTATACCCGTCCAAGAAGCAATAATACTCATGCCCGACTAACTTCTCAAACATTTGATCAATGAATGGCAAAGAAAAATGGTCCTTATGAGTTGCGACATTCAACTTCCTATAATCAATACAAAAATGCCAATTGTTGACAATTCATGAAGGAATAAGCACCTCTTGGGCGTTAGGCACAACGGTGATGCCTCCCTTTTTAGGTACCACTTGCATTGGAGAGATCTATGGACTATCGGAGATTACATAGATGATCCCATTGGCTTAGAGCTTTAACACCTTCTTCTTCACAACCTCTTGCACGTTCGAATTGAGGTAACTTTATGGTTGCCTACTTGGATTGGCGTCCATTACCGTGTAGATGTGGTGTTCACAAATTGTCGGACTGATACCTTTGATATCACTTAAGGACCACCCAATTGCCTCCTTATTTGTTCTCAACACATCAAGCAACATAGCATCTTGACCCTCATCTAGTAAGGATGAGATGATCACTGGCTTCTCAAAAAATACATACTTCAGTGTCTCCGGCAATTGCTTGAGCTCTAAATCTGAAACTATGGGTCCTTCTTGCATGGTGAATAAAGTGTCGTGCACATTGACTCAATCCACAGTATTCCAGGAGTAGTAGTTACTTTCAAGTTCTCTAACCCCCAAACTGGTAAATGGAAGTGGCTTGAGAGAGATCCTAGGCCAGTAGATATTTTGGGAAGTCATTATGCAATTCAATGCCGCATGCAGTGTAATAGTAGACCTCAACAAACATTCTTCATATCCAACCACTAATGCCGCATCCACATCTTCCTTGGTGTTACCTTCCATGTAGATTTGGTTGGAGAGATCATCTAAATCTTCTTCAAGCTCTTTCTCAATCACCCTAACCATGAATGCTTGTAGCTTGGGGATATGACCATCGTCATGGAAGATCTTGAAAGTCTCCATCTTGTCAAAAACCTCCATAGTAAGCACACCACCCTTGACATCAATCTTAGTGCCCGCTGTAGCCATAAAGGATCTCCGGAAGATGATTGGGAGATCCTCATACCCTTTTGGCTCCTCCATATCTAGTATAACAAAATTGGTCGAGATCACTAGTTCGCCTATCATCACTAATACATCTTCTACAATGTCTCTCGGATGTACCACACTCCTATTGGCAAGTTGGAGTGACATGCTAACCAGCTTAATCTTCCCCAACCCAATCTCCTTCTAAATTGAGTATGGCATCAAATTTATAGAGGCACCAAGATCCACAAAGTTCTTGGGAAATGCTTGGTGCCAATAGTGCATGGCATGATGAAGCTTCCTGAATCTTTTAACTTCTTGGGTACTTTCTTTTGTCTGATGGCCGATACCGTGGTGTTGAGGTTCATATTCTCTATCTTTTCTTCCCCTTGCAACTTGTTCTTCAATCTTCGGTTCGTGCAAAGGTCCTTTAAGAACTTGGAGTACATAGGAGTAGTTTGAATGGCATCAAGAAGGGGGATATTGATCTCAACCTTCTTGAAGACATCCAAACACTCTTTGGTCTTTCGATCCAAGTTTACTTGAGCCCTTTCCTTGTTCCTTACTTAGGGGAAGGGTAGCTAAGCCTCCTCATCACTTGGACCATTCTCGAAAGTCCCCATGGAAATCTCCTGAACTGAGCCTTTGATGGGTCGAAAATTCTTCTCGACCCATCAAAAATTTTCGTCTAGCACCCAGGAAGATGGCTTCAATGGGTTGAAGATTTCTCTCGGCCCATTGAAGAAGGAGTGTGTTACTGCCCAGGGTGATTTCTTCGATGGGTCGAAGGATTATCTCGACCCATCAAAGGAACATAACTGTTTCCTCCATCCTTCTTCAAGCTTGCTCCGGAATGCTCTTTAGCCATGTCTCTTCCTTCTAGACTCTTTTCTACAGCCCCATGTCAACTCATTCTACTCTCAGAATATAAATTCTCAACCTCAAGCTCATCCTCTTCATCTTCCGACTCACTGGAATTTTCATAAGGAATCAAATCGGTCTTCTCTTGAAATCTCACCACCTTTTCCCCACTAGTAGTAGCCTCTTCAACTTTGGCATGGTTCTTAGACACAATTGGTGTGTCCAAGTCATCTTCATCATCGCACTCCACAATAGAAGCATTGTCCTAGTTTTCAAATCCCCTTCCAGATCTCAACACAAACTTGACTACATTGACTTGGTGTTTGAGATTCTTCTCGGTTGTGAAGGGAAACTCATGGGCTATGCTATTCCCTTTAGTGGTGATTGCTTTTGCCAATTGACTAACTTGAGTCTCAAACTTATAGATGGTGCTTTGGCTCTCATCACAGAGGACTTGATTCTTATTCTTCATACTCATAAAAATGTCAAGATACATCTTCTTGTCCTCCTCTTGATTCTTGACAAGATGGGCAAGAAATTCATCTGTGTTGGACTTAGGCGCCTCCAATTGTGCTGGAGAAATTAGCACTTGTAGCAAAGGTTGTTGTTGAGTTCGTGGAACAAATGACGCTCGTGGTGGGTAGGTTACCACTTGATTCATTAGTAAAACCCCCACTACTTCTTAGTGCGAATCCGGGAGCTCATTGATAAGTAGAGATTCCCTTGCTTCCACTTCCCGAAGCACCAAAATTGCCTTGACCTCTACCTTGATTAGTGTATCCTCCATTTGATCGTTGAAAACCTCCTTGAAAACCATTATTCGGCCTTTGTGACCCTTCTTGATTACCTTGGTTCCCTTGATTTTGATTTTCACTACCCCATGAGAAGTTATGGTGGTTCCTCCATCCCGGATTATAGGTGTTGGAGTATGGATCATTATTTTGTTGGTCATATATAGAAAACTCATTTTCACTCTTCGATAATTTCCGGATAATCCTCTTGATGAGGACAACTCAAAGTCTCATGCACCGTGCTTTCACATATCAAACAAGTGACCGGCTCTTCACAAATTTCTAACACTTCGTGGGCTTGGCCTCCACTCCTACTTTGCATCATTAAGAGTTTGAACTTCGTTTTCATTGAATCCTCAAGCCGCTTAATAGCATCTTCTTGTTTATGAGATCCCTTGACTTCATAGATACCCACCCTATGGGTTTGGCTGGCCTCCCTCATTGATACCGCCGACTTCTTTATACTAGGCTTGATATCCTACAGTGCCGACCTTTCCGCTAACTTCTTAAGCAAGATATGGGTTTCTTTCGCAGTCTTGTCCATCAAATCTCCACCACATGCATTGTCGACCTTTCTTCTTGTCTCCGTGCTTAGCCCTTGGTAGAAAAGGGATATAACCATATCTTAGGATTGCCCGTGGTTCGGATAACCAAGCTCTAAGTCCTTGAATCGTTCCCATGCCTCGTAAAATAGCTCACCATATTCTTCTCAAAAGATCATCAAGCTAGTTCTTCTCTCATTAATTTTGCCTGGAGGAAAGTATTTAGTGATGAAATTCCTTTCGAGGCCCTCCCATGAGTTGATAGAGTTAGGAAGGAGCTTGTTGAGCCAATCTTTTGCCTTGTCCCACAAGCTTGATGGAAACACCCTCAACCTCAATTTTTTGGGGTCCATATTGCGGATGTTTAGGGGGGCACATGCCTCCTGGAACTATAATAATTGCAAGTAAGGGTCTGAATTGGCCTGGCCTAGGAACAACAAAAGTGTTTGCAAGAAACTCGGCTTGACCTCAAACGACTCGCCCACTAATGGTTGTAGCACGATGTACCTCGTGTGAGCCGCCAAAAAGAGAAGAGCAAACTCCCCCAATGGTCTCCCTTCATTTATTGCATCCTCCATAGTGATTCGCTCTACTTGTGGTTCTTCCTCTTCTTCAAATGGTGGATTTTCAAGGGGTAGCACTTCTTCTTCCTCAAGTTAAGGACCGACTTGAATTGTAAACACCCGAGGTTCACAGCCTGGATTCTCACGTTGTGCCTCTACGATAAGATCAAACAAACTCCTAAGTGCTTCTTGGTTATTCACTTTCAACACCGGTATACAAACCTCTTCTTCACTGCTAGTGCTTGACCTTTCTCTTAACGAAGCCACGATGTCAAACCCCAAATTGGTCTTCAACAAAACAAATGATGAACTAGAAGATAGTGTGTGTAGACGTAGATGATGAAAGGGCATAAACCTAAAAATTACACTTAGGAGTTTGTTTGATCTTAGGGCATAAACCTAAAAATTACACTAAGCAACCACTTGATATTAGGCCTCTAACTCTCAAAGTACTTAAAGCCTTCATGGCCTTCCACGGTGCTTCTTAGACACCCCCCTCAAGGAAACATCAATGAGCACTCTAAGAGTTTGAATGAGATTCTGGTACATGGCGCAGTTGCATTCACTGTGCTATGGACACCAAGGTGAACCGAGGTAAAGGCGTGCGTTATCCAATATAATGTAATCGCCAAATAAAGTCCTAAGAATCTAGGGTGTAGCGAAAATTAAGTTTGCTAAATCTAGACACACGCTAACTACAATGCGTAAAAGTAGGACACTATTGAAATATGCTCCAAAGGGATATCAATAATCAAGGCAAAGAGATTAGAGATCAAGTGAAATAACCTCATGCATAGCCCAGTTTTCATGGATCGAAGGTATGCCTTCGATAGATCGAAGAAGCTACCCTATAAGACTGACTGGATACCCTTCGATGGATTGAGAAAAATTCTTGATGGATCGAAGGAGGCACCCTGGACCGTCTTGCAAACAATTTTCGATGGGTTGTAATGTACCCTTCGATGGATCCAAAATTGTCCTGCTGCAAAGGTTAGAGCACAAATTCTAACATAATTTCACCTCAATACACCTACCAAAGTATCATATGGAACAAAGACAAGCAAAATAAAGTTCTAAGTGATAAATTGAAGAGAATTTAAAGCTAAGAACACAAATATTAGCCAAAATGTTCGGATAATCCGCAATCAAGGGCTAACCATAGCTAAGGAATTAAGAAAAACTTAATCTCCAACAACGGCGCCAAAAACTTGTTGGAGAAAAATAGACCCTTTACACTTATTGAATTAAGACCTAACTCATAAAGGTAAAGTGTCTCCCCACTCGCAAGTATACGTGGCAAGTTATAGTATTTGTAGGAAGTTGAGTGTCAAACCCATGAGGATTAGCCACTATAACTCCCTAGCTAGAATGATTAATGCTTAGACTACAGACACAACTAGACTACAAGTTTGAGTGGTTGATTGGTTACACTACAATGCACAAACCAAAATAGCAAAAAAGTTCAATATAAGAAAAGATGGTCAATTAGGAAAATCCGCACTAACCATATGATGCATCAAACAATGTCTCGGTTTATGTAATGGATTAAAGTCCATTCACACAAGTTAATGTCTAAATCGTGATCTTTTGGGTCACGTTTGGTTCGGAACCCAAGTTCCTAGGTCATTTTAAACTCTAGATGACCTAAGCCCAATATTGAAGTATTTCGTGAATCGGAACCAAGAACCAAGCCATTTTGGGCCTGCATCTCGATTATATGTCACGTTGTAAAGTCAACAAGCATATCGTGTGATATATGTGGAAGATTCCCCTTCTTGAATATCTATTGGAGAATCCGAGGGAAAGTCTATATGATTCGCACAACTCGCACCTATAAGGTTATGCGTAAACAGAATCTACGAATAGCCACAATAACCTTTTGGATTTAATGTGTGCTTGGCTGGAGTCCCTCAACTCCATTGAGACTTAAAGGATCTTTAGTCCATGCTAGGTGCTAAGGCAACCAAGTGTCAAGGTAAACCTCTTAGAAAATACTCTAATCATGTTTACATGCTCATCTAGTCTTAAGTGAGTAACTAATTCAATTGAGGTCCATTTTTAGTCTCTTTACACATACATTAACTTAGCTATGGTCAACACATTCATAAGTGAAACTAGACATGAAGCTCAAGAACAATAAACATCTACAAACACACAATTGCTCATTTACAACACACAATCATGTAACATACACTAAAATCATGAATCATACATAATCCAAGACATCATTTGTTCATCACATGGCTAGAGTTCTAACGATAGCCTCCCAAATAAAACTACTCATTATACATAACTACATACAAGAGTTGATACATCCTTAAAGTAGGAAGAGAGTAGAAATAACCAGGGGTCCCCTAGCCAAAGCTTCACCAAGTAATTCCAAGCCTTCTAGCTCCACTTCTTTTCTTCAGCAAGTACCAAGTCTTCAAAACGAGGTAAGGTAAACCCTTAAGATTTCAAGAAGCAATGGGAAGAGGGATTACTTCCCACTCATCTTAACTCTAAAATCTTAGCCAAACCCTAAGAGATGAGAATAAGAGGAGGAATACCCCAACTAAGCCTAAGTGGTGATGAAATGGTGGTGAGATTCAGCTCTACCCAAGAGAGGGAAAAGTTAGGTCTCTAGTAGTGGTGTTTATGGAGGTATTTTAGCCTAGAAAGGGAGGAGGAGAGGTAGAAGAAAGTGTTAGGGAGTTGGTATATAGATAAGGGGTCAAGAGAGAGTGTAAAACTATGGAAAATCTGAAAATGAAGTGAGTTGTGTGAGTGAAGAGAGGGGCGCACAAATTTGGCTGAGTTGGGAGGCTCCAT
Organism: Geum urbanum; assembly: GCA_946800695.1. Lineage (NCBI taxonomy): Eukaryota > Viridiplantae > Streptophyta > Magnoliopsida > Rosales > Rosaceae > Geum > Geum urbanum. Next base: position 23,062,275 of record OX327009.1, on the reverse strand, counting down.
TTCAACTCTAGGATAATAATAAAACAGGAGGTGGAAAATCTAAGGGTTAGTTTTGAATTAGGGAGACCATGATCCACTATTTTAGGCTATGGAAGGCTAAGCTCTAAATTAGTGACATCATGTGGTCTAATTCTTCTCTTTCTCTTAAAATCAGATTGATAAGCATAAATGGGGTGAATGGGCCTCCATCGGTGGCAAATTCCTTCGGGTTTCGGGCAACTTTCAGCGACTTCTGGTAAAACTATTTCGTCTTTTTCCCAAAGTTGCTCCAAATTCTTTCGTGATCTCGGAAATGTATACGTCTTCTCAAATAAGTATCTAATTCTTTATATTTAATGTATTTTCAAGCCAACTCCACATTTCCTAACAAGAACAGGAAATGTTATAAAAACAATACTTTATTCATAGAAAACAAGCTACAAACATAAAGTTAGGAGCGTAATAGACACATAATTATGATCCTAACAGGTGGTCTGGGCTAGATCTTTGAAGTACATGTTGCAGTAGGTAAAACACTCATGCATTAGGTATGTTTCTGCTATGGAGTCATCCAGGGCAGATTTATTTTTGACAAATCATTTATATTGTCCGAGTTGTCTACAAAATGATAAAATTAATTATTTGACAAATTGTAGAAACCTAAAAATATATAAATGATGAAAAACCGTGTTATAATTAATTGTACATTTTCTGAGGATACATCCAAGTGTAATGGATGGGAGCAAAAAGCAGCACTTGTTCGGGAAGGTGGATCATGAGGTGAATTATGATGTCAAAGAAAGTAGCGAAAGGATATGGATAATTTCGTTTTGTAGTTCGACCACATCTGACTCTTCAACTCTCTAGTGCATAACCTCTGCCACCATCTACGCAATGCTAATATTGGTTCGACAACGTCACGACGTAAATATGGTCGAATTACCACTAGAATCAGACGTTGCAACATAACGTGACAGTCATAGGTCTTTGGACCAATGAACTTGTGTTGCTCAAACTTGACACATCCAAATATATTTGTTGTAATTAGATGGATAACGAATATTTTTACAGCAGTTGAATACAGTATCCCTTAGTGTTGGCTTCACTGTGTACGGTGCATCTGGCATCTTGTTGTGCACTTCTCTTCTATCCCTCATTAACCATAAGGGATGGCGTAAATTCGTAGATTCCATATCTTTTCATGATTTGGGAGTATCCTTAGTCTTCAAAGTAATACCGAGAATTGTTCCTACAACGTTGTCACACATTTTTTTCTATGTGCATGACATCTAGGTTGTTCCTAAGTTTCAACTTCGACCTGTAAGGTAGTTTAAACAAAATACTCATGTCCTTCCAATATGTAAGATGATGGGGATGGTATGGATTCATCTTTTTGACACGATCATCATTGCTCGACACACCGAAATAGAAGTCGTTTAACCTCTCAAAAATCTCTTGTGACTATCAGGGTTGAGAACTATACTTGATTGTCCCATCAAAATTCTCCTTATCTCTCCCTATTGGTGATCATGAGGAAGCTATCTACGGTGACCTATGTAACACACCTTCCCTGCGTGTTAACTAGAGTTAACATCGTCCAAGTAGACAAGACAAGCATTGTACCTAGGCCGGGAAAACAGGTGGATTGGGGGGGTTATGGGGCGGGTTGTAAACGGGTTGAAATCCATTTAACTATGGAATAAACGGATTAGCCCTGGGTTCGTGGGTTAACCCAACGGGGCCCATAAAACCCGTTTATCTCTTTTTTTTTTAAATAAATTTGCTTTTGCTTTTTCTTTTTGTTCTCTTGCTTTATTTTTATTAAATTCTGTTTTGATTTTGATTTTGTTATTTGTATAAAATATGTATCAAATTGGAGAGAGAGAGAGAGAGAGAGAAGTTGAAAACAGAGATGGAAAAAAAAGAGGACAAAGAGAAAAGGTGAAAACAGAGAGGGATAGAAGAGACATAGGACGAAGAGAGAATGAGAGCAGAAAGAGAGAGGGAGAGGAGAGAGAGATAGAGATAGAAAAGGAAGAGGAAGATGAGAGAAAAACAAGAGAGAGAGAGAGAGAAGGGAGAGGGAGAGGAGAGAGAGAGAGAGAAAAAGGAGAGATGAGAGTGACGAAGAGAGAGGGAGAGGAAAGGGAGAAAGGAAGGGAAGAGAGAAAGAAAAGAGAGAGGGAGATGATAGAGAGACGGGAGGGAGAGGAGAGAGAGAAGATTTTAGTTTCTATGTACAAATGCTGCAGTCTAGGAATCAATGGAAAATAGTGAAGCACTTTCACAGAAATTTGCTTCTTCGAATTCCTCCTATTAGGATGCAAATATCTGGACTGATTGCATACAAGACAGTAGTCCAAATGTGCATACTCTTTGTAAAATAGCACATAATCATTTCTACACGCGTGAATTTTTCTTGTACTTTACGCCGAGGCTGCTCAAGATCTTTCTAACCTTATAATGGGTTTCAAGAAGTTTTTGATGATCAAGAAGAAACTTACATATGTGCTCCTGCATTTCGTCAAAAGCACAGTCTGACGTTTTGTTCTTCACTTTTATCTGTATCTTCTCCATTACATATCGCAACACAATCTTTGGACATCCAGGGTAGACCAGGGTCAGGGTTTCAAGTAATATCCTGTTGTACTTATCAATCTCAATAGTGTCAGTGGCGAAGGCTGCAGGGACTGTATCATAATGAGGAGTATCATAACCAACCTCTTCATCTTGGTGTCTACCATGACTGAATTTCGAAAAATCATTATGCACCAAATCAACATTGCGGTTCCAAGTAGGGGCACCACTAACGCTGGATGAGGCACCCTGGTAACTATACCCTATGCTAAAGTCTGATCCTGAGCTGAAGTCTACTACTTCACCGTGCTCATTCCATGTAGTGCAACTCCACTAATTCATACAGTGGTCATACAAGTGTTGAGACATAACATTAATCTTCACAAACTTATAGTTAAGACATTTTCTGCACGGATACCTATAACGCTTCTTTCCTTGACCATGTTACATCGCAAACAAAATAAACTCTTTGATTCTGTTCATATACCTCTCATCATTTCAATTCATCAAATATTTCCAACTATTGTCCATATTTCTGCGTAAGTTAATTATCATATTATATAAATTTTTTAACTAAATTAATCTAATATACTATATTATTAAATTACATAACACCATAAAGTTAACATCTTATAATCTAATATACTATAATTAATCTAATATATTAATTATATTATTAAGTTAATATGTATTTACATATTATAAATAATTTTTCAACTAATTAATCTAACATATTTAATTATATATATAATTAATCAACACATGCATGCAATTAGCTTAACAATTAAATAGTTAATTAATGCAATATGCAAACAAGATCGCCGGAAACTATATTACCCTAAATACTTCACTGGAGAACTCCATGACTGTATGTTATTATGTACGTAATTAAATTATAAAAAATAAATCGAGAGAAATGAGTAAATACCTTCACCAATAAGGAGATAAGTAGGTAAACTAGAACTCCGGATGTGAGAAAATAGATTAAATTGAAATTGTGGTCGAATGTGGTGTTGAGAGCTTTTGAGAGGAGTTGAGAGATGAGAGAGAGATAGATGAAATGCTCGATCTAGAAATAGAATTTGATCTAAATAATTAAGTTTTCTTAGACGACGAAATAATTCGTTGTGTAAGTGTTACATTTCATCGTCTAGGTAAGCTCTTAGATGACAAAATGAAAAATTATATATTTCGTTGTCTAAGTTCATCCTAGACGATGAATTATTTTCTTGGGTGACGAATTAATTTTCCGTCGTGTAAGACTTACTGTCGTCAAAGTTGGTATTTCTGGTAGTGGCAGCTAACCCACTTGAAGTGATGTGGCGAACTGGTAAGGGCCATGCCAGTGCCACATGGACTACTTAACATTTTAAGTTAACTTTCTATCCAAAGTGATGAGAAATTGAAAGTATGAGTAGTAAACTGATGAAAAAAAAACTGAGGTCATAAACTGGTAAGGGCCATGCCAGTGCCACATGGACTACTTAACATTTTAAGTTAACTTTCCATCCAAAGTGATGAGAAATTGAAAGTATGCGTAGTAAACTGATGAAAAACAAACACTGAGGTCATAAACTGGTGTCTACACCGAACCATACGTAGGTAAACAACAATTTTTTTTCGATTATATAAGTTACAAATATAAACGGGGATTATTGTGACGACCCTATCTACTAGAATATCGTAAAATCAATATTACTTTCATGTAATCCAGTAAATAATCGACCCGGATTAAACTCTGTCAATCGAGTCAAAAATCTTTTCGACTAACCTGTTACGACAATACGATCACAATGATACACTAAATTATTTTGTTGACTGCACAGCCATAGGCAGCGATACATGACCCCACGCGTCACCACCACCAACCCACTGGGTCAACAACGTACATACACGAATTAAACCTCATTACTATTACTCGTGATGTCATTACAATTCTAACCACATATAACTTGAATGCTTAGAGACAACTTTTCCAGCTAGATGCGCTGTCGCCTGCGCCAAGTAGGGTTGTTAATACTGAACTAAAAACCGAAAAAAAATCAAACTGAAAATGAATCGTAACCGAAAAAATCGAAATCGAACAAATACCGAACTGAAAAACAAAAAAATCAAACCGAACCGAAAAATTCGGTTCGGTTTCGATTTTCGGCTCCAAAAAAACCGAACCGAATCATTTGAACCGAAATGAATAAAACGACGTCGTTTTACAAGTGTCAATCAAGTTTGATGTTGTTGGATATGTTGTTGAGTATCTCTCTTTGTCCCATATGAAAGTAGTATTTGGTATGTGCCATAGTTTGATACTTAACAATGATTATTGGGGTTCTTGTAAGTTTAAGAAAAGAAATGCTAAGTTGCCAAAGAAAAACCCCCTAGCTGAGAAAGTGAGAATGGTGGACAAATTCAGTATAGTTTGAGAATTGATTCAATTGAGTGTTTTTATGTGATATTTGAATTTTATTTTTATTTGGTTGGATTGTAGATTGTTTTAAATTTGGACTATGGAGTGTGGATTTTGGTTTATGTTTGTTAATGTTTGAAACTTTGAATTTGTGATGTAAACTTTCAGTAAACATTTGGCTATTTGCTATGGTTTGAAACTTTGAATGTGTGATTAGTGACTAATTATATTTGTTGTAGTTTGATTCGATTTGACATAAACTATGTTTCACACTTTCACAAAGTTATTGAAAAAAGTAGCTAATGAAAATCTTCAAATTTTCGAAACTAATAGAAAGAAACAGTTTTTTTTAGAAAGATTTTTTTATTTAAAAAAAAACCGGAAAAAAAAACCAAACCGAACCATTCGGTTTTTTGTAAAAAAATCAGGAAAACCGAATCGAACCGAACCAATTAAAAAATACGATTCGATTTACGACTGGTGCTGAAACTCCATCGTTGAGCCATGTCGGGCCTTAAGACAGGTACCAATCGACTCAGAATGGCAAGGGGAACAAAAGCCCAAACACCTCGCCTCCCAAAATGACTCTCACGGCGGCAACCTGAATCGAATTCAATGGAGGTTGATTGATGTCCTCGAATCCCACCTGCAAACACGAAATTCCAAGCAAAACACATGACAACACATAGAGGAGAAAGAGAGGAACCAAACCATATCAATATCGGTGTCCAAATCGGTCGGCAACCCGTCGACCTGAATCCTAGGTTTTCTTGACTTTTCCTCTCGAAATTCTTGCTACTCTGGTCAAATTTATGATGTAGACATTAGGGGAAAGGAAGAGGGATGCAAGCTTATAATTTTGGTACCCAGATTGTCTTGGATTGTGGCAGGACAGCAAAGCCTTGTCGGAGCCGAACTCGGTGGCGATTTTGGTCGCCAGAGCCGATCAACGCAGGTCAACAAGCCCAATTGCTCTAAATGGCAAGTCTCTCTTTTCCAAAAATGAAAAGTCCTATTTATACTCGTCCATTTATGGAAATGTAGTTCCGTCAAACTTTCGTTGACCATAACTTTTCTATCGTAATTCCGTTTTTGATACTTCTCGTGTCTACAAACTCGTCTCGACAAATACTACAACTTCTACCCAAAATAAACCAACATAACCAAACCAATAAAAAGTCAACCAATAACGCTTGACTATTTATCGATAGTGAAATTATTTTATCACGTTCGGTAAATCGGAATCGGAAAAATCCATAAAAACTAACAATTATATAAAAATATCAGGGTACTACAGTCATAACCAATCGATCGCTTGTGATTAGGTACAAATCAACGGGTCAATGTCACAAATGAATCAATGGATCAAAAAATTAGATCTAAATCCATTTATTAGCTAGGTACAAATTCGGATAGAAACCCCGTATGTTGATAGGTATATTGAGAAGTTAGTAAAAAGACAAACAAATATTGTTTTTTCTGATAGAAATTAAACTATTACTAGATATCGAAGAAGTTTACATCATAAGCAAGAGCATCTTGTACAAAAACTAGAGCAGTTGACGATGAGCCGTGATTGCAATAAGCTCTATAGCCATAATTAGCTAACATATGAGCCAGGAAGATACTATGTTAGATATGTTATTATTTATACAAATAACGAACCGTTCAAAGACATTTCGTCCATTGTTTATTGTTTAGTTAACATACTTACGCAAGGGAATGTTCTAAGGTTAAATCTTACCTATCATAAGCAGGTTTCAACTGTAGAAATATATAACCAAATTTATATCGCCAATTTTATTCATGTGAGAAATTGTTAGAAAACAAATATTTTAACCATTTTATTTGGTCAACCTAATGCAAGAAATTAAGTAGGACACACTTATGATCAGTGAAAGATAAACATGGGGATTGCTTAAAATAATTATAATGTGAATGAGAAATTGTCACTCAAAAATGACTAGCTACTTAAAATAGAAGGATATGGTTTAGACCTTTAGACTTTCATATTCCCGAAATAAGTTAATTACTTAATTATGTGAAAAAATATTTGGTCTTTCATATTTTTAGAATAAGTTACTGAATTAAGTGGAAATACTTTTGGCCTTTCATATACTTCGATTATGTGTAATAACCCAAATTTTTGCGCTAGTTAATTATTCAAGTAAATTTTAGTTACTCGAAGTATTGAGCTATTTTTCTTATTCGATAGAGTTGAATAATATGTTTGAGAATAATTCCGAAAAGTGTTGGCCTAAATAAATTTGGAAAAAAATACTATAATCTTAATTGTAATTAAAATATTATCATTATAATTGTATTATTAGATTCTAAGGTCAAATAGATTCATTAATCCAATTGAGATTTAGGCTCACGTGAGCCCATTGTTTTGGTGAAGTGATTGAGCCATTCAGCATTGAGGCTAGGAGATATGGAATGAAACATAATTAACCAAGTGGAGTGTCGGCCTCTCAAGTAGAAGAGAAGAAAAGAAAAAAGAAACCGTTTCAAATATGTAAGGTGCGCAGCCTAGCACCTTACGACTCACACCAAGAGGGAGGGAGAGAGAGGAGTGGCGACGGGTGATCACTGACGACGCCAAAGAGTTGGCCGAGTAGTGAGTGGCAACGGAGCACGGCGAGCGGACAGTGCCTTGAGAGGGAGCTCAGAGTGTTAGTTAGCAGGTCATTGTAGTTTTGTTGTTGGGAGATTGTTATGTATTTAAGGTTGGGTTTTGGGATGTGTTAGTTGGCAGGTAATTGTAGTTTTGTTGTTGGGAGATTGTTCTGTATTTAAGGTTGGGTTTTGGGATAATGATCGAATTTTGGCCTGGTTGATGTGAATGAACTGGGAGTTGATTTGAGGTTAAGGTGTCCAGTTTTTTTGTGGAATTAAAGTTGTTTTGCAAGGAGCTGATGATGGTGGATTGGGATAATGTAAAGAAGGGGTTATATTGTTGGATTTTGTTTTAACTTGGAAATTGGTTTTAGTTGAATTGTTAAGTTGGATTAGTTTTGTAATCCACAATATTGAGGGAACGTTTCTGGTACTGTTAAAGTGTGATAGTTTGTTCCATATAATGTGTTCTCAATATTGATTCTTAAATTAGCTAATCGGAGAATTTAGTTATAATAAGGATTTTAAATGGGACTTTGAGGAGATCCTAGTGGGCTGTATATCTTGGAAATGGGTGGAGGGACACCGATTTACTCGATCTAGTGTGTTGTACACAAGTTTTGTTTCTAAGAGAGTTTTGTAATTTTATAGGTCTCAAGACGTTTTGATAAGGTCGAGGTTTTTGGTTTGTTTGTTTGGTTTTGAAGACACAGTTAGATTTGAGGTGAGTAATCTCATTGTGTTTATGTTGTGAATAGAGTTCATTTTTTATTCGTTGCAGTCTGTGTTTTTGTTGTGGAAAAAATAGTCATCGAAAAGAAAATTAAAGTTTTTGGATTTAAAATTATGAACTTGATCGTCTACGGTTCATAGGTAACTGAAAACCCGTTTTGTTTTAAGATGACTTTAGTTGGTGAATGATCTGGTGTGATGTCTAAAATGCGATGGATCTTGCGTTTCCATTCTTAGATGTTTTGGTGTGATTGATTTAAGGTGTGTTGCCAGTAACTGTGATGTGAGGTTGCTAGAGTCAATTTTTTTTTTGTCACTCGTATCCGTGATATGGGCTTCCAAATATAGTCTTGAGTTGTTTGTCACTCATGTTCCATGTTGTGAGGTCATGAATGTCATCACTTGAAGTGATGTCACTCGTTTTCGTGATGTGAAGTTACGAGTGTAGTTGTTGAGACGTTATCACTCATGTTTCGGGCTGTGAGGTCATGAGTGTCGGTTACTTGTGTCCGGGCTGTGAGGTCACAAGTGATGGTGGTTATGAAGTTGGATGATTCGATCAGTTAGAGCTTTAGTCTGTCTGTCACAAGAACGTTGTTGTTTAAAAGGAGTCTTGACTACAATTTTCTTTTATGGTCCTTGAGTGCGTGGTTCAGTTATCTTGTTTTATTTGTCGTGAGTTATGATATTGTTGTGGAGTCGTGTTGTGATCTGGTAGAGGAAGGAAGATGTTGTGATTCTTTGTGTTTGGAACTGATGTAAGAGTCATGAGTTTGAGATGCTATGTGATATTGATTTTAGTGAGCTATTTTGTCTAAGGAGATCTTCTGAACTAATTTTCATGCTGGAGATTAACTTAAACTTAAAACTGTGGTTTTCTGATGTCTTGAAATGAAATTTGATTTGGATTATATTCAAGCATGTGGTAGAATTTAAATATTAAGTGATACATTAAATTGAATTACTCATACGGGCTTGCAAAAGCTCACCGGGTTCGTTTATATTAACCCGATGTACCAATAAATGGTATAGGAGTAAATCATGCAGGATAGTGGTAACTTACTGGAGAGGTTGAGGCTTCATATTATCGTTGTGTTCGTGATTTGTTATCAGAGCTGTATATGTTTATTTTGCTTCCGCTGTGTAAGGTATTTTTTGGCGATTGGTATTTGAGTTTCTAAACTTAAGGAATGTAATTTATGATTCAGATAATTGAGTCTCCATTCCGAGGTAGTTTCTCACGTGCTCAGTTTTGATTTATTGATGAAAATTTTATAAACTAAAATTTGGAGCGTGACATTATGACTAAATAAAGGTGACTTCTTTTTAAATTTTGTTCGGATAACTTTTTAGTAGCCAACCATCAATGTCCTCCATCTATAAATAATGAAATTTCTTCTCTCTCTCTCTCTCTCTCTCTCTCTCTCTCTCTCTCTCTCTCTCTCTCTCTCTCTCTCTCTCTCTCTCTCTCTCTCTCTCTCTCTCTCTCTCTCTCTCTCTCTCTCTCTCTCTCGGTGATAAAGTGAAGTTACTTTCAGTTAGTTTGAAGTTCTTATATACATAGTGCATACTCAATCAAAACACTAGAACAAGCACTATCTATATGGGAGACGAACGCTAAACAAATCTTGTGCAATGACGAATGTGGCGTAATTGATTTAAGGAAAATGTGTGACACACACGTAATGACTTCCATCTATAAATCTATTTCCTTAAGTACCTCTCATGTTTGAAAAAAATTTCTATTTTTAATGTTTTTTTTTCTATACAAGTGACCAATCAGGAGGTCAACTTGAAGACATAAGTAAAGCTGAGTAGTAAACTTGAGTGATCAAAGCGATAGCATGTCATATATAATTGAGTGATTAAAGTGAATAGTGTCATATATGCTTAACTAACCAATTCAATTATTTTCGATCTCTCTTCTTTTCTTAACTTTTTTTAAATTTTGAAATAAAGGCTTACAACTATTGTTAAACCTCGATTGATAAAATGGTAGAACACAAGGGGACATATATAAAGCATAAACTCCATAAGAAGGGAAAACTAGAAATATTATCAAGAGACCTCGACTAAGACATTGTATCCAAAATTGCACCACTAAGCAACGAGTGCATCATTGGATACTCCGTTTACTTTACAATTAAGATCACTAATGGATATATAATGCACCTAAGGCGACACATCAATTCACTCTCAACAACTTTTTAACTATGCTACTGACATGAATTATCTTGTATATCTCATCCTGCCACTGGGAATATGCGCTTATGCGACAAACCAATGAACGTTCTTACCAAGAAAATAACTACTTATATATAGGAAAAAATGCATGTATGGTACCCAACCATATATATAGGGCAAAAGGATGTCAGGTACCATACATGCATTTTTTTCCTTATATATACCTACATCATACGAGTATGGTCAAATTAACTACTAATAACAAAAAATAGAAAATAACTATACTTAGATACTAAAAATAAACATATACCAGTATAATAATATTAACGCGGCCCAGTTTAGGATCCCATTTTTTCCATATTAGTCGACTATCACCCTTCTCCAAGCCACACACCACCACTTGCACCGCCTTCGATTCTTTTGTCGGCTGATCGACCACCGACATTCATCTTAGAACAAAGCCGCATCTCTCTCAGAGGCAATTCCAGAATTATAAACTGAAAGAACTAATTTTACCCTATGACTACCTGACCCTACTTAAATATCATAAAATCAATCAAATATTCGCATTAAATCTAATAACTACTCGACTAGGATTAAAGTCAGTCGAATCAAGTTAAAAAAAACTTATAGATAAACCCATAAGTAACGAATTAAAAAGGCACACCTAAATTCTCCATCGGCTGCACCGCCATAAGTAGTGACACGCGTCACCACTACCGACCCACTAGGTCGACGAAGACCAAACATTAAATTAACCTCACGATTACACTCGTAGTGTCGTTACTAACCTAATGATATATCACATGACGAGTTCCAAAAAAAATTCCCGGCCAGACGCGACATTACTGACGGTGGAGATGAATACATCAATGTCTTCCTCTAGTCAAGCCCAATACTTTTTCTGAAGACGCCATCGTTTAATACCGACGTATGTGGCTGAAATCATCCCCGAAAGCCGGTGGATCCAAATCCACTGAAAAACTTTCTGGCGACATATCTTCATCGTCGAGCCACTCCAGGGCTTGAGGCAGGTTTATATCGACTTGCAATGAGGAGAGGAGCAAAATCCCTTAACCATCGTCGACCACCGAAGCCGTCAGCCGTCGCCACTGATGACTAAGGAGAGATAGAGCTCTTGAAACGATATTAGAGCTCAACTGAAGCTGTCACTAGTGATGGTGGTGATTTCGATCCAAAATCCAAAATTTGTCTCACTTCGATTCTCCCTCTACAAGCCTCAATTCATTGAATTGAGGGCATGGAAAGGAAGAGGATGTTAAATGGTGGCAGACGACGTTGCACCTCCGCCTGAAAATTCGGCAACGATTTTGGTCACTAGAGCCGGTCAACGGGCAATTATTACTGATAAATATTATTTATCATGCCCAATAACTTGAAATTGAATATAACAAAAATATTTCTAATTATACGAAAGGGACGAGGTATGACATATTTACTCTACTTTTTTGGTTAAGGTTGATAATACTAACACAAATTTTAAAAAAAAAAAACAAAATACAAATTGGAGAAGTTTTTTTGGAGTTATCAAAAGATTCTATAAGCTTCGTACAATTAAATAAGAATAGAATTCTTCTATTGAGGATTCTTATAATAAGAATTTAATGAATACCTTTCGATTAATATTTATAAAAGCAATTTTTCAATAGTATTTTTACAAAATTAACTATTAAATGTTTAAATATTAATGAGTTAATCATTTTTATAAATTTTATTCAAATTAAAAATTATTAAAATATCTAAATAGATTAAACCAATAAACGAACTAAAAAGTTCTTCCATATACATCGTTCAGTTGTAAGCTAAGGTAATTCAATTGGCCGCAGCACAGCAGTACTTGTGTTCCATCGTAATTCACAAGTACTTTAATAACGAAGGCACCTGGAAATTACGTGGGGGCCTATTGTAAATTGTTTGTTTGACTCGCCATTTGGAGATTTGGTATCTTTTGTTTGAAAGTCAACCTCCCTCATTAGCAATCGTCCAAATCTCAATGAGGAAACGAATAAAGAAACCTGGAATTACAATGATTCGTCGCCATAAAATTGAAATTGCCAGAGCAGAAAAGCAGTCACCCGAGGAAAAAGCAATTCCATGGCAATTTAATGCCCAAATAAAATGAGCACCCAACTCTCTCATCATCGAATCAATTCCAATTCAACCGTTTAAACCCACAAAAGAGTCATTCCCGAATTTCCTCTAAAACAGTTGTGCTGCATTATCACTTAAAATTTGAATGAGTGATTATTTTTATGTAAATAATATTATATTAATTTTTTTATCATATTTTATTATCTTTAACGTTTAATTTTAGTCTTAATGTATAGATGAAGCTTATCTTGTAAGCAGTGGCGGAGCCACGTATAGACGAGCACAGGCAACTGCCTGGGCTCGAGTTTGAGACTAGCTATGCTGGATATTAGATTTAAAAGCTTTTGATCGGAAAAAATGGTGGTTTTGCCGGAAAAAATGGTGACAACTGCCCGGGCTCGACCTTGTTTAGACTTTAAGTAAAAAAAAAAAAGAAAAAGTGGGGTGTCACTCCGTGTCAGTGTGTGAACTGAAAGGCTGAGGCTGAGGGAATACTAATTATACTATAATACTACATGACTACATCGATCATAATAGATGGGACATAATGCATTTGAAAATTATTCTACTCCCTTTTTAGATACATTGTGTGTATCATGTAGTCTCATCTGTTTGAACAATTCAACAAGCAATCGATACACGACACTTGAGTTAGTTGAGTACCCTGGCGACTTGACAGTATATATTAATATATATATTTATGTAATAATGTAAACCCTACGTAGCCTGACACCTCTTTATTACCCTATATCCCCAAACGGCTTGAGTACCCTTTATTATTCTATATCTCCAAACGGCCAAACCCCAAATCGGCAAATCTCCAGAGTCCAGACCCCAATTATTCATCATCATCGTGTAATTCCTGTTCATCCATCTCGTGGGCTGTGACTCTCAATCTCTCATCAATCTCTCTTTCATCAAATCATCGATCATCATCATTCTTCAACGATGTTAGTTCTCTACTTCTCTCTAAACTCTATTATCAATTTATATTATATATTTTCTCTTAACTTTTCTTCTTTTTATTTCATTGGTTCTTTTTGTTTTCTTTCTCAAAGTTCTCCGATTCTTATTTTTGTGGTGGTAGAGACTGTAGAGTTGCACAATTATATGCTCATTCTGTACGGTTGATAGTTGATAAAATAGTTATGTACTTTTTTTATAGATACGTAAAATTGATACGTAAATTTTTATGATAAACAGTTATGAAGAGGTATTTTCAGAAAGTGTCGGGGTCAGGGGGAGAGGCTTCTAGTTCTTCTAAGAGAATCAATGTCGACTCTGAAATCTTTAAAGAAAAGGAACTTGAAACTGTATTGGGCAATCTTCCATCAGATCCCGCAAGGCGGAAGCGCATCGTGGAATATGATCCGAATATCCGTGAGCAAGTTCGACGACATTATTTGCTCAAGGGTCCTTGCCAGCCTCGAAATCACCAGTTTCCTCAAACCATAATAAGCGGAACAAAGCGGCGTTTTGTGACTTCTTGGTTTGATGATCATCCAGAATGGTTAGAGTATAGCATAGAAAAAGATGCTGTGTTTTGTCTATGCTGTTATCTCTTTAAGCAACATCATGGTGACCAAGGAGGTGGTGATGTATTTACTAGCAAAGGTTTCTCTAACTGGAAAACTAAAAAAGTACTTCAAGATCATGTAGGAGGAGTGGATAGCGTTCACAACAAAGCATTACAGAATTGTCATGCTCTTATGAATCAAAAACAACATCTGGAATCAGTTATTAGTCGTCAAGTGGAATCTGCTAAGAACAACTATTACATTCTCTTGAATGCTTCAATTGATTGTATTCGTTTCTTGTTGAGGCAGGGTCTTGCTTTTCGTGGTCATGATGAATCTGAATCGTCCAGCAATAGAGGGAACTTTCTTGAACTATTAGAGTTTCTTGCTGAACATAATGAGAGTGTGAAGGCTGTTGCATTTGAAAATGCTCCTAGAAATCTACAGTTGACATCACCTGATATACAAAAAGATATTATAAATGCAATTGCAGTTGAAACAGTTAATGCAATAAGATTGGAGATCGGTGATGCGCCATTTTCTATTCTGGTTGATGAAGCACGGGATAATTCAGTGAAAGAGAATATGGCTGTTGTTCTTCGTTATGTTGACAATAAAGGTCAAGTGATTGAAAGATTTGTGGGCATTCAACATGTTAAAAGTACTGATGCACGGTCCTTGAAACTTGCAATAGATGAGTTGTTCTCTAGAATTGGATTGAGCATTACAAATCTTCGAGGACAAGGTTATGATGGAGCTAGTAATATGCAAGGTGTGTTCAACGGACTCAAGGCACTTATCTTGAAAGAAAATCAATGTGCTTTTTATGTTCATTGTTTTGCACATCAACTTCAACTTGCTCTCGTGTCTTTAGCTAAAAATCATGTTCCAGTTGCTTCCTTCTTTTTCTTAGTGACTCGAGTGGTTAATCTTGTTGGAGCATCATGTAAACGTCGTGATCTTCTTCGAGAACAACAACAGAAGAAAGTGATGGAAGCTCTTAATAATGATGAGCTTTTAAGTGGAAGAGGGTTGAATCAAGAAACTACTCTGAAACGTCCTGGTGATACACGTTGGGGTTCACATTATGGTACCTTATTGAGTATTATTTCTATGTTTGCTTCTACGATTGAGGTGATTGAAATTATTATTGAAGATGGAGTGAACTCTGATCAGAGAGGGGAATGTAATCTTGTGCTAGCACAGATGCAATCATTTGACTTTGTATTTTGCCTGTTTTTGATGAGACAAGTGTTGGGAGTTACGAATGAATTATCACAGGCATTGCAGAGGAAGGATCAAGATATTGTCAATGCTATTGAATTAGTTAAGGCGTGCAAGGAACAACTACAAGCAATGAGGGATGAAGATTGTGAATGGGATAATTTACTTAGCAAAGTTTATTCTTTTTGTGGCCAGCATGGTATCAACATTCCCAATTTGAATGACAACTTTGTTGCTCAAGGGAAATCTCAACGCAGAGCTGAAAAAGTAACAATCCTTCATCATTATCGGGTGGAGATCTTTTATACTGTGATTGACAGACAACTTTCAGAACTGAATGATCGTTTCAATGAGGTAAACTCTGAGCTTCTTCTTTGTGTTGCAAGTTTAAGTCCGGATAATTCATTCTCTAGGTTTGACAAGCAAAAATTGCTTCAACTTGCCAAATTCTACCCGAGAGATTTTTCTGACCGAGAAGTGTTATCACTTGAAGATAAACTTGGTATTTACATTAATGAGATGCGATCCAATAATAAATTCTCTCAGTTGAAAGGAATTGGGGATCTTGCAAAAAAAATTGTGGAGACAAGAAAGCATATAACACATGCATCAGTCTACAAGCTTCTAACATTGGCTTTAGTTCTGCCGGTTGCAACAGCTTCAGTGGAAAGGGTATTCTCAGCATTGAACATTGTGAAGAATCCACTTCGTAATAGAATGGGAGATCAATGGATGAATGATAGCTTGCTTGTTTACATTGAAAAAGAGGTATTTAATAGGATTACCAATGACTCTATCATGCAGCGTTTTCAAAATATGAAAAAGCGTCGAGGACAACTGCCGTCTCGTCATTAATTGAAAACTTGTAATATAATCTTTTATTATTGGAGGTAGCATTTTTACTGACTTTAGTTTATTTTTTAAAGTTAAATTTTTGCCTTAGCTGAGATATTTTTCTGGCTCCGCCACTGCTTGTAAGGCTTGCTTCTAATTAATTACTCCAAGTACTCTTACTTACCTTGAATGCTAAACCATCGAGGGTCCTAATAATCTTCGATCTATTCTCTGCAGGCACCTCATCCATTGTATAGGCCTAACAATGTCTTGGTGATCTGTAACGACCTTATCTGTGCATCGTTGCATGCACCTGGCGCACATAGATGTGACGATCCAGAGCAATGTGATTATGAAATTGAATATGCAGATGGCGGTTCACCCCTTAATTGGTGTACTCGTAAGGGACGCATTTCACCTGAACATAACAAATGGAATCCAGCAGCGACCTTATCTTGGCCCTGGGGTATGTAAATTGTACCTTCTTTTACGCTTGCAGATATTACATGGAGCCATGCAACAAAGTGTAAACCAAGCTTTAGGTTATACCGAGTTACCTGTATCCAAATTTTAGTGAAGTTGCTTGCTTCTATCTATGATCTCGGTTATCTGATTGTTTATCTTCTCTTGTCACAGATGTGGATATGATCAACTTCCTGGATCATCTTATCATCCAATAGATGGCGTTCTCGGCCTAGGCAAGGGAAAAGCTAGCATTGTGTCACAGCTTGCTAGTCAGGGTCTTGTCCGAAATGTAGTTGGTCATTGTTTAAGTTCAAGGGGTGGAGGGTTTTTCATCTTTGGGGATGACGTATATGATTATTCACATGCAGTTTGGACTCCAATGTCACCGGATTACTCGTAATGAACCTTGAACCCCTGTTATTCCCATAGTTTTCTGTTTTATTATGTACCCTCACAGTTCACAATCTACGGTCTTGTCTCATTTATTTTCTTTATATCAGCAAACATTACTCACCTGGATTCGGGGAACTTCTGTTTGATGGGAAAGCAACGGGCTTGAAAAATCTATTCATTTATGGGTAAGTTGAAATCTCTTTAAAATTTCATCTTGCACTTAAATCAATTTATACCTGCAACCATTTGTTAAATCCAAAATGATTTTTCCTCCCTCCTTGACTTGCTGAATTCTTGCATATAGCATAATCTTTAAATGTTTGGAGTCTTTTTATTTATAGTAGCCACTATCAGAATAGTGTGAGAAAATTAAGATATATGTGAGTGTATGCATGGGTGATCTTGTATTGTATTGATCACAAAACTGTAGAGAGGACTTGATATATACAGACACTATCAGAAGAATTATTATACTCGACGAGATTCTTAAAAAACGACCGACGAGAAGGGTTCTCGTCGGGTATAGTTCACTATAACCGACGACAGGATTACCTCGTTGGACATAGTTTTTTTTTCCGACTAGATAATCTTGTCGTCGGTTATAGTGGCCGAAAAGTCGTCGGGTATAGTTTTCAATTAAGACCGACGGTTTTTTCAGACTATAACCGACGAGTTATTGGTATCGTCGGCTATAGTTTCTTATTTCAGATCCAATCTGGGCAGCAGCTAGCTAGCTCTGTGATTCAAAAAAAATCTCCCGCGAAAACTGAAAATGCTCAGAAATCTTTGGGTGATGTCGAAAACTGTGAAGAATGAGTTCGTGATTCATTATATATAGGTACGTACGTATATATATATGTGTATACGTGTTAATTAATCGATTGTTGATATATATATATGATCATATGATGTTGATTTTGAATGGATCGATCGATGGATCGGAGTTAATTGATTGTTGAGTTTGAGTAATTGATGGTTGATTAATTTGAGTACGTGATTGATAGTTGAGTTGGATCGGAGTACGTACGTAGTATGTAATTGATTATATATATATATTGTGATTATTAATTATAGGATTAATTGTGATTATTAATTATGCATGGGTATATATAATATATATATTGTGATTATTATTGTGATGGTGATGATATATGGTACGTGGGTGGTTTGATTGGGGGCCGGGGGAGAGATGGAGAGGGCCGGGAGAGAGGGAGAGGGAGAGAGAGGGGAAAAAATGAGTCTTTGGGCGGGGGTTGGGTTTTATATGGGAATAAGATTTGGCGCGAAATGAGTGTTTTTTGGGGTTTGGGTTATCAAATTTCACGGTTTTTAATCCATGCTAATTTTACCTCTCATTGTTGGTGCCAAAGGTGAAAATGGCGGGGGATTAGCTCGATCAGTGTTGTAATTAATTAGGTAGCTAGGTAGTTAGGGATCGAGTAGGCTAGATCGAATAATTAAATTATGTAATTTAATTATAGTTTGAATATCGATATATATATATATAGATATATATATATCTAGCTATGAAATTTTAATTAATAAGATCATGGTCACTATCGGAAGAATTACTATGACCGACGACTTGGTGTCGTCGGTCTGTTTCCGTTTATCGTCGGTCATACCTATATCCGACGACACATCGTCGGATATAGTATCGTCGGTAATACACCGTCGGTAATACTATATCCGACGATGATTTAGGGTTATCGTTGGAAAATAGGTACACTAAAACCGACGATAAATTATCGTCGGTCATAGTTTAAACTATAACCGACGATGTCAACGTCGGATATAGTTTTCTCCATGGTCAAAATGGTTGACTCTGGAGAAAACTATATCCGACGATATTGACACATGTCGTCGGATATAGTGAAAAAATTTAAATTTTTTTTGCAGGTTTTTGGTTTTATCCCAAAACCTGCATTCACAAAAAATCACGCTATATATCTATATATTGTTCAAATTGAAAATCAACAACCATTGAAACTAGAGTACGTAGTAAATAAATAAATAAATTAATAAATTAAAACCAAAATCGTTCAAATCTGTATACATATGCGTAGTAAATAATGAAAATAAAAATGAAACCGACAATTGTTCAAATGTAGGGGGGTCCTGGTCCTAAGTCTATGTGGTCAAACGGATTGGAGAAAGTTGGTTGGTCCTGGTCTGGCTGAGGCTGAGGCTGAGGCTGTGGCTGTGGCTGTGGCACACCGAAAATGGGGGGGGGAGCTATCTGGATTCCAGATGCTTGCAACTGTGCATAACATTGCTGCATCCATGTCCCCATTTGTTGCTGCTGTTCGGCCAACCGATTCTGCTCTGCAGCTTGCGCTTGCTCCATCTCCTCTATCCGACGCCGTTGAGCTTCCATCTCAATTGATTGCCTATGAAGCCGGTCGTTTAGCTCATTAGTCCTCGAAGATGATGATGATGATCCCGATCCGCGAGAGAATTCAGGGGTTTGCTTCAGCAGCCCTTGACCCCATTTTCCGGAACCCCTGCAGTAGAATGTGTTCTTCCCTGGAGGGATCGCAGTTGACGTAATCCTGGCCCTGACGATCGGATCAGATCGATCAATCTGATCAATCGGGAGTTCCGCATCGGGGGTGTTGGGATAGAGCTCTCTCGCCACTTGAGTCAACACCTCCGGAATCGCCTCCTGAATTCTCGCCTAATTGACCAATTAAAGAACAATAAAATATTAATTAAAAAAACAATCTAAATAAATAAGAAATAAGTTTATTTTGTTATAAGGACACTTACAGCATATTCGGGATTCTGCGGATACGCGTGCTGCATCGTATAGACAAGAGGATCATCTTCTGTGTGGTTGGCCGCCTCCTCGATCCAACCCGAGTATGATCTGGTACCGGCATGATGATTTGTGGTGTTTTTGGCCCGATTCCTTGCGTTGACTTCAGAAAGAGCCTGCGCGATTAAGTCAACATAAAAAAAACACTCATTAGCCAAATAATTTAAGGGATGTACGATAAAACAAAAATTAAATCGATTGAAGGTTGCGTACCTTCAATCGAGGGTTGTTGAAGTGAACCACAAGCCATCGCCACTCGTACTCCCTATAACGAAACTCGCTAGGGGTACCCTCACGATCGTCCCCGTACTTTTTCCAATGCTTCTTCAGCTCGGCCTTCCACTCCTTATACCTATATATACCCATAAAATCAAGCGTTAGTAACTAACAACATTGTATGAACATAATCAAAAGAAACGAAAAAATTGAAACAAATGGTCGTCTGCAAACCTGCTCCCATGCACTTCATTCGCCCACGTGGGTCTAATGTCTTCATCCACGCGGAACCACCTCTGCAATGCATATATTTATATATATATCAATAATATTAAAAATTTATTATTGAAAATTTTCATAATGAATATACAATTCAACTCACCGACAACGCATTATTCAGCTGATGTTTGACGGCTTGTGGCACTGAATTCCAATCTTGCCACAACATTGGGACTCTATCCCGTATGAGGCTGCCCGCCATCCCCGCGTACTTTCGAGTGACCTTTCCCTCGATCACCTGCCCTCTATCCCCGGTCGGAATCATAAGTTGGCCACCACCGCTAGCCTGAATGGCTTCGTCCAGTAACTTGCCGACGACGGGGCCTCTGGTTCTCTTTTGTTTGGCACCGGGCACGATCTCACCTATCACATATATATGTAGACGATTTTTTAAACATCAACACCTAATTGAATTTAAATATTAGGGAGTAAAAAGATATCACTCATTAATATTTACCTGATTCGTCGGTGCGTTGTCCTGGAATCCTTGCACTCCAGAGAGGTGCCGGGAAGGGTATATACGCATATGCCTGCTCCGGGGTAATGAACCCTAGCTGTCCTGGAATAGGCATCCCGTCGGAATCGACGTGAGGTATCGTCGGGATTTCCAACGGTAAGAATAATGTAGGCGGCGGGCATAGTCGCATCCTCGCCGAGGACTGAGTGGATCCACCAGCCTCCTCGGAAGAATGAGGAGCTGTCTGGTGGATGACGGGGAACCCTCCTCGCGATGAATGTCCGGCATTCGGACCGAGGATTGAGTCGCACTATCCGTTTCCGGCGTGCGACTGACTTGCTGAACCCTCCTCGCGCCTGAGGATCGAGCCGGCTCGAGCTGCTGCTGTTGAGGTTGTCCCTCGCCCATCAGCCGACGGTGTCGAGAGGTCAGCGGAAGACTGTAAGTGTTGGGGACACTGGTGGATCTTGATGCGGACCGACTTCTGGTGCCATCAGGATCCCCAGCTCCCGAGCCCTCATCCCCACGTCCCGATCTCCCTCTCCCTCTGGACCTCCCCCTCGAAGTACTCGATCGCGACCCGGCCCCTCGGGAAGGTCCGCAATTAAACCATTGCATCGTTGCTATAAAATTATAAAAATTAAAAATAATTCCTAATTCCTAATTCATCCATTAAATTATAAAAATTAAAAATAATTCCATAAAATCCACAATAATTACAATATATATTATCCAAATATAATTCATCCAATACATATATAATCCAATAATTTAACTATATATATCAATAATTCCAATAATCCAAATTCAACAATTATTCCAAATCCAATTAACCTAAAACTCCAATAAAATTTAACCTAAAATTATTCCAAATCCAAATTTAACCTAAAATTCTAATATATTCCAATATATATCAATACATGCATAAAATTCCAATGTTTTCCAATATACCAATTTAACCTAAAATTCCCCTATTTTCCAATATACCAATTTAACCTAAAATTAGAATTAATTCCCCTATTTTCCAATATTTGAATTTAACCTAAAATTCTAAATTATTCCAATATATATCAATACATGCATAAAATTAACAAATTCCAGAACTATACATATACATGCATCCACATTATCGATCAACACATTCCACAACTTCAAATCTAACATAAATTTAAAAAAAATCGAAAATTTGAAATTAGGGATTTCAAACCTGTTTTTTCACTAATCGACGAGGGATTTGGCTTGAGGATCGATGGAATAGCACTTGAGCTTCGATTCCTTGCTTCCAACACGAAGGAAACGGAGAATGAGGAGGCGGAGGCGACTGTTCCGGTTTGGGGCAGTTTCGTTTCTGTCCAAAACGAAACCCAGATCGGGATATAAAACAGACTATATCCGACGAGTTAAGTAATCTCGTCGGATATAGTTGAACCGAAACTATATCCGACGAGATTTCATATGCATGTCGTCGGATATAGTTTCGGTTCAACTATATCCGACGAGATTTCATATGCAACTCGTCAGATATAGTTCCTCTATTTATTTTTCATTTATGCCGGTAATTAAACTAATTAAATATGTAGTGTATTAATATATATTTATTAATAGTTAATACGAAATTATTAATAGTTAATATGAAATATTAAAATTATTATTTAATAATACGATATTATTAATCGATCAGTACGTTGTATTTTTTTTCCAATCGATCTCTCGATCTCTCTCATTTATGATGGGGATCGATATATATATAACAATTTCATCGATCGACACAATTTTGTCCATAATATGAATAAAATTCATTTTACATTGCACGTTCTAAGTCGAAATAACATACATATATATATGCACTAATTAAGGCGCATAATCAGAATCATCGTTTGAGTCTGACTCTGTTTCCGAGTTACTTTCAGGTAAGATGTGTATGTCCTCGTCACTTGAGTCTTCATTGTCTTCATTTTGATTAACATCAAGAAGATTCGGTTGAGGAATTCGTACCACACTGCCCTGTCTCACATTATTAAGGCGAATTGTTAAGGTTTCAGGAATACCAGTTGCGTTCGGCTCTTGGTATGCACTGACTTCTTCATTATCCGAGGTCACAGTACCAAGGGTGGAGGCACTGTATATGTTTCGTGGAAGAACATGGTTAACCACTTTCCACGCGCCTTTATGCACAAGATCATCAAGATAGAACAATTGTTTCACCGCCGTGGCCAACACAAACGGATCATCTTCATACCAGCTTGTGGCAGTATTCACCGAAAAAATCTCATATTGATCGGTCCTTGTGTTCTGAGGGTCGGTATCAAACCATCTACACTTAAACAAGTGCACGGTCATGCCTTCCCCATATATTAATTCGACAACTGAATGGAGAACACCGTAATAGTCAACTCCATTCTGCCCACCATGCACCATTACCCCAGAATTCTGTGTTTTTCGTCTGACATCTCTATGTTCACAAATAAATAGCACGCCATTTACCTTACACATAGGATAAACTCTGGAAGTTACCGGTTTCTGCGCCAAGAGCCTCAATTCGTGTGATCACTGAGGGATACCATCATCTTGTACATGATTCATCTGAAAATAATCATTTATTAAGTACCTATAAATAGGATGCGAGACATGCACTTAACATCGATCATATACAGGTCAATTTAAGTATCAACTTACCTAGTTGCCAAAATAGTTTGCGAACGTCTTGTTGTGGTACTCAACATCACCGGAAATAGCAGGGCAGTAAAGGTGTAAAATTTTCCAATATTGAACTTCTGGACAGTTAATCAATACCGACCAATGGGCAATGACTAGCTCATAAGGTTACAACTTGTACGAGTTGGGCAACTTTCCAGAAACTTCAACATCATCGGAGATGATCGAAAGGTTGAACTGCCCTCCATCTACGGGCATATGTTGTGGAGGGTCCTCCAACGCTCCCAAATACAACTTGGTGTACGTTACGCACTCATGCGCAATATATGCTTCAGCGATACACCCTTCGGGTGCAGATTTGTTCATCACATAGTCTTTGTAGTCCCCCAATTGTCTGTAAATGGGTAATTACAGATCGAGCATGTTATGCTTATTGCAACAATATATAAGTGAATAAATAATATTAAAGATTGACATATATATAGCCAGATTCAGAGATGCATTACGTACCTTTCCATAGGATACATCCATGTGTAGTGTACTGGACCCAAAAGCAACAATTGTTTCGGAAGATGGAGCATCAGGTGAGGCATGATGTAGAAAAATTTTGGAGGAAATATCCTTTCGAATTTGCACATGATAAAAATGATGTCCTGTTGCATTTCCAACAAGTCCGATTTCTTCACTTCTCTCGTGCATAACTTCTGAAAGAATCTTGACAAAGCCACTAACGGCTCCACCACCTCTTTGGGCAGGTACCCTCGAATGAAAACAGGGAAGAGGCGTTGGAGCAGTATATGACAGTCATGACTCTTTAGTCCGTACATCTTGTTGTCTTTGAAGTTAACACATCGACTTATATTTCCGGCATAGCCTGAAGGATACCTGACATTACCCATCCAACCAAAGATTTCACTCTTCTGGGCAGGCTTCACGGTATAAGGAGCTTGTGGCATTTTTTTCTTCCCATCTCTCAACCACAAATGTTTTCGCAGTCCCATCCTTTTAAGATCAATGCGTGCCTTCGGGCCGTCTTTAGTTTTTCCTTCCCAATTCAACACTGTGCCGACCACACTCTCGCACACATTTTTCTCTATGTGCATGACATCTAAGTAGTGTCTGATCAGCAACTTGGACCAATAAGGAAGTTCCCAAAAAATACTTTTGTGTGTCCAGAATTTATACCTGTCGGGTTTGTCAGGTATTGACGCCACTATCTCAGGATGATTGCTTAGCTGCCCAAAATCGTATTCATTTAGCACTTCTAAGATTTCATCCCCCGTCCATCTCCTCGGCTGCTCACCTGTTTCCACAGTCCCATCAAATGCCTCCATATCCTCCCGAAATTGGTGATCATGTGGAAGCCAACAACGATGTCGCATCTGTACAATCTTCCTACAATAAGGTCTGCAACACTCAACCGTTATGCACTCTGGACAAGCCCTGTATCCCCTGGTAACGTTGCCCGACAACATCCCGCGTGCAAGAAAATCGCTAATGGTGCCAACAAGCATGGCATGCATCTGGAACATCTCATTTTTGAACTTGTCATAAGTGGGATGACCATGCTCACTCAAGTACTTAAGCTCCTCAATCCCCATTGAACCAACACACATTTAAATCGACTAATTAATCAACAAACGGAAATAATCACAACTAAATCTTCGTAACTCAAAATCATGCTCCGGAGTTCCCACGAATTCGAAATCAAATTCTGAACAATTTCCGTGAAGAAGCCGAAACCAAATTCTCGACCGGTAATTTAGTCGCGAACAAAAATGCCATTTAAATCCATTTCCGTCGAAACTTCAAATATTCATAACTAATTCCTCGGTCGTCCAAATAACGATCCGGAACCGCCCACGAACTCGTAATTACACGTACAACGACTCTCGAGAAGAGACCCAGCTCCAATTCTCGGCCAATAATTTAGTCGTTAAGAAAGCTGGCGGTTTCAACACTGTCGTAACTCTGCAACTATGCAGTAACTCACGTACATAGCTGACCATACTGGTGATTCTGGTCCGGGTCGTCACAAATCCACCCCCCTTAGAAAAATTTCGACCTCGAAATTTCCAAGTCTGCCGACTACAAGTAGGAGCACTGCCTCTGCATACTGCTCAACTGCCCAGTGATAATGTTGACTGAACAACTCTGATAGCTGACTCCACAATAGGAGATAACTCCGTGCTGAAATCTCTGTACCCACAAATCACAAATCTAAACTGGCTCCACACAAGCGCCAAGTGTTCCTTCATAAGGAACAGACAGGGTACACAATATGAAACCAACCTGAAACACAGTTCCACCACACGGAACACAACTCGCACAAAAGCCAATACTATAGGCGATGCCGAACCATACGGCATAACACAAACTCGCCTATGACCACATATGGATCAAAACATCAAGGCAAATCACAACCCAGTACACACATCAATATATCTCACACATTCATATTAGCATAGCTCGAGCATTGAGCTCAAGCAATTAATAACCTGTTTCCACTAACCTGACAGTTTGTGGTAACACATTCCACAAAATCAGAATCAAACGTCAACTCAAACTGAGCCAAACTCACTCCAACACAGTGGAGTACAACAACATCCCTCAAAACGACATCACGAAACGACAATATCACAGTGGTCAACAAACTGGTACTGCAAGCAATCTCGAACAACTGAAACTGCTGGTCCCGAATCCTTCGGAACTACAATACCGAGGTCCACAATATGCCCTCCAAGGTCTGAATAGTCCTCAAAGATCGCCTGTCAATCTGAGGATAAGAACCGGTACTAACTCGTAATTTGGTCCCCAAAGCTCGCTGCAAAGCTTGCCAACACACAGTTGTAGTTGATTACCTCGATCGGCGAACTGGGACACAGGTACACCACGTAGATGGACAACCTCCATCAAACACAGCCATGATAGCCTGCCACTGAAATCGTCTCCGAAAATACAAGGAAACGTACTAAGTTCATCAAATGATCCACAAGGGCCTGACAACTAGTACCACAAACCGAAGTGCGTACAAACACACACAATCACAGCAGCAACAGCCACGTCTAACCGGAAATCTCAAATGGCTAACACATCTCGGCAAATCTCTGCCTCCTAGCCATCGCCAGTCGACGAATGTGGCATCTGCACACTCAAGCTGCTACATTGCTCTTCATGTTGCGTCACGAGTAGTAAACTCGAAGTATCAGACACAACTCCGCATCACTAGCGCCAAATGCGTGCGAAACCATGAGCCTCAACATCATCACACTTGAACTCAGCTCCCATAGCTCGCAACTCGGCTAACACGGAAACTCGAGCCACACTTACACACATGCAATACCGAAGCTCCCGAGTTTCATCTGAATGCATCAGCAACATCATCCCAGATGGATGATCAAAGTACAACCTCTAGCCTTCTCGAACAACTCAAAGGTGCCGCCCACTACAAGAAAACTGCACCTAGACCACGGACCATTTCCGTCGTCTAGGTACAGTTTTCCATCGTCTAAGTACTTAGACAACGGAATCTCCGTCGTCCAAGGTCCGTGCTCCAAGTGCTGTCGTCCAAGAACCTGGACGACGGAGATTTAGTGCTCCGTCGTCCAAGTTCACTTGGACCGCGGACGTTATCCGTGGCCCATGTAGACACCTGGACGACGGAAACTCTAAGTCTCCGTCGTCCAGGTGTCTACATGGGCCACGGACATTGCTCGTTTCTCCGTGGCCCAGGTGTTCACCTGGACGACGGAGAATTAGTTATCCGTCGTCCAGGTGAACACCTGGGCCACGGATAATGCTAGCTTCTCCGTGGCCCAGGTGTTCACCTGGACGACGGATAACTAATTCTCCGTCGTCCAGGTGAACACCTGGGCCACAGAGAACGGCAGGGTTTAGGGTTTAGGGGTTTAGGGTTAGGTTTAGGGTTTTGCACCTGGACGACGGAGAACATAATCTCCGTCGTCCAAGTGAATATTTAATTTTAAAAAAAATAAATTGAAATTAAATATTATTAATTTAATTTATTATTAATTTAATTTAAATAATGAAAAATAGTCGAAAATAATTAATTGAACTAAATTTTAAATATTAAATAATTAATTAATTTGTACATATATACACATCCAAATTAAAAACCCAGAAAAATTATATAATATTGTTCGGAACTCGGAAATAAAGAAATGCGATAATTAACTAGCTAGCTAATACACTGGAGGAGCAGATGCGCCGCCGAGTCCTCCGCCTCCAGCCGGGTCGTTGTCGTCGGGGTGTGGGTTCGGAGGAGGTTGACATACTTCTCGATTTTGTTGCATGAGGGCGATGAGTTGGGCTATTTGTGCTTGTTGTTCGTCAAGTCTTTGCCGCATTGACTCATTCTCCTCTCGTGCCAGTCGAGCCTCTTGAATGGCTGCTTCGACGGCCGCAGCCTGACTCCTTCTCCGCTGCCCCGAACCTCCCGTAGATGATGAGCCGGAGGTCGTCGACAAATCTCGTACCACCCTAGGCCCAAAGTGTCTAACCTCCTTGCCAGCTCTATGACCGTAGACCTCATCCGCGATTCCAATTTGGCTCTCTAAGGATAGAGGAGGCAGGTCTTCCGGCGGCACATCTGGGAACGCAAGCTGAGTGTTAGCCAACTCTTCATGCACACGCTCTATCACCCTTGCCTACAAAAGAATAATTAATTTATTATAATGAAATCATATTTAAATAATAATTACTATAATTAAAAGCACATATATATATATCACTTACGCCGCATTGACTCGCTTCATTATCGAGCCCTGGCGTCACGTACGCGCTTATGCTTGCATCAAGATAAGGGTGTTTGGAGCCCTTATCCTTGTGCTCCTTGGCTATTTGAATGAACTGCTTGGCGCCGGTAGTATGATGTTTCTCCTTCTTCCCCCGGTTGGCTTTGTTGAC
Organism: Geum urbanum; assembly: GCA_946800695.1. Taxonomy (NCBI): domain Eukaryota; kingdom Viridiplantae; phylum Streptophyta; class Magnoliopsida; order Rosales; family Rosaceae; genus Geum; species Geum urbanum. Next base: position 23,033,884 of record OX327009.1, on the reverse strand, counting down.
ACCGGAGAATTTCTGTTACACAACATAATTAAATCATTAAAAAATGAATAACTACAATTTAAATAATTCAATTATCTTAATTGAAATAAAAAAATAAATTAATACCTTAAATTTTTCATCGGCAAAGTGGTTACACAACCACTCCCACTCATCTTCTCTCTCCCCTTGCAGCTCTACCGGGGGAGGCACGGGACCGACATCTTGGAAGTACTTATGGAGCTTGTACTTCCAATCTTTGTAAATGGAGTTGGCGGTTTGGTTGATATGCCTCAACATAGCCGGTGTCCGATCCACATCAAATTGTTCCTATCAAAAATAAATAGAAAATTATAATTGTATATATTATGAAATTTTAGGCCGAGATTAACAATATTATATAATAACTAAATTGGACGTATTACGTACCGAAAGATCTTTGAAGACTTTCGCCTTCTCATGATCCGGCGCCTCCTTCCAAGTAGGGGCAGTGATACGAACCCGGTTACGGATGATTGACCTTATCCTATGCGCCGAGAGACTTACTAGCTGAGCTGTGGGAGGGCCACCGGTGAATTCGTCGTACGGCAAGTCGATCTTTTTACCGGTCGCCTTGCAAATACGCTCCGCTTTGCCCCCTTTAACGAGACCCCGAGTCCTTTTCGGTTCCGGGTCAGTGGGGGCCCTCATTTGCCTACGGCGGGCGCTGTACATGATTGATTTGGCGGTCGAGGACGCCTGAGTACTTCCCGTTGAACCGGTACCGGGCGTCGGAGATTGGAAGGGGTCGACGTCATCACCGATCGAGATGAATGGGGGAGCGGGAATTTCCCCAGAGGGCGCTACGGACGGACCAGATGATCCGCCCGGATTGAGAGCGTCGTTGCCCTCCTGTTGAACCCAACCGACTTGGGCCGCCAACATTCGGAGCATGGCATCTTCTGCCTCCTGTTGGGATTTCTTCTTGCCGGATGTCGTCTTTGGCGGAGCCATTTAAACCTATGAGTACGGTGTTAAAATACCTACTTACCATAATAATTACAACTTAAAAATTTACGCTAATTAATTAAGTACGTTTATGATTTAAATAGAGTACACTAGCTTGGCATTTTCGGTCGTTCAATGGACGTGCGACCCGCGCGATAAAGTGTAAATTTTCAATTAATCAGCCTTGGTTAAATCGAAAAACATGGCCAGTTAGGGATAGAGATAACGCGAGAGGCAGGACTAATTTCGACAAAAGTCTTTCTTAGTCCAAATCCTGTCACCAGTCATAACCCGTTTCTAGACACCATGTCCGACATTCGGCCAATTTTTCGAAAATTTACACTCCCTCAAGTCCTTTGCAAACTCCGCCCTCAACCTCGTGTCCATAACTTCACTTAGGTTATGGTGTGCGGTGATGAAATCCACACATCACGAGGGGTTAAGGAGATAAGCAAGGAAAAGAGGCGTCATCTATTCCAAAGAGTGCGACTTAATAAACCAAGCCTATGTACTAAATTTAAATCGAACACGTACTACTAATTAATTTACTAGAAAATAAACGTAAATATTAATTAATAATTTTTAATTAGATGCAATAATTTATATTTATTTATCATGCATTTAATAAAAAATTGATTCATTTAATAAATTATGAATAATCATTTATTCATTTAATAAATGTAATAATAAATTCATTTAATCATGCAACTAATAATAAATAATTACAATAATTACAATAATTATGATTTAATAAATTAATAACAATAATTAATTATTTATTAAATATTTAAACTAATTAATCAATTAATTTCTACTTCTAAATTATATTTAGAATTTAATTAATTAATTAAATGAAAATTATTTTAATAAGGGAAAAATAGAAATGTACCGAATCGGAGTTTTCGGGAATATCGCCGGAGTTGAGTCGTCGGAGAGGAGGAACCACGCCGGAAAAAATGTCGTCGGAGCGTCGCCGGAGGAGAGGAGAGGAGAGGAGAGGGAGAGGAGGAGATGGAATGATGAGAAAATGAGGGGGGGTGCAACTCTATTTATAGAGTTGCACTTAGACGACGGAGCACTATTCTCCGTCGTCTAAGTTCACTTGGACGACGGAAATAGTGTTTTCCGTCGTCTAGGTGGAGGTTTCAAAAAATTTCAAGCGGCGCCAATTAATCGGCGGGAAGTTCTGAACCGCCATTATTTTGGACTTAGACGACGGAGAATGGATTCTCCGTCGTCTAAGTGAAAATTCAAGCGGTCCCAAAAACGGAAGCGGTAAATTGAACCGCCATAAAAATTGGACTTGGACGACGGAGATGGTCAGTCTCCGTCGTCCAAGTGAAAATTACATGAAAAAAATAAACAAAAACAAATTTGAACCGCCATGATTTTTGAACCTGGACGACAGAGATGGTCATTTTCCGTCGTCCAGGTTAACACCTGGACGACGGAAAATGACCATCTCCGTCGTCCAGGTTCAAATTACGTAAAAAAAATTTAAAAAATAATTCGCTAGGAATTTAGCGATCTGTCATTCGAGTGAAATAGTCGTACAATATCGATGAACGCATCGTATATATGAACAGTTAAATTTGAACCGACGATTAATTTTACGTATTGAAACATGTTAAGTATCGACTAATCTTTACAACTTAAGTGTTCATGAGTAGACGCTCATTTGCAGCAGAGTATTAACGAAATTTAATTTGGACAAAACAACCGTTGGATATGTTTTTCGTAACATAATATATAATTGTCTTCAAAGGACCATAAAATAATAAGTTCGGGAAGGGTTTGATCGGCACAGTCAACCGCAAAACCGATAATTTCACAAACCGGAAACGTGGATACAAGGCATTTCGCAACTCCGATTTTCGAACCGTCGAAGCTCACACACCAAGAATTGTTTACTCTAAAGTCTTGATGAAAAGACTTTGCATTGGAAGAAGGTCTAGATGGTCGTTGTCTTAGAAAAAATTACGATATCTGCACCTGGACGACGGAAATGAGCGTTTCCGTCGTTCAGGTAATCACCTGGACGATGGATATGAAGTTATCCGTCGTCCAGGTTCTAACCTGGATGACGGATAATGATGTTCTCCGTCGTCCAGGTGTATAGACCCTGAATTCAGGGGTTAGGGCCTTACTATTTAGGGTTTAGGGTTTGTGAACTTGGACGACGGATAATGACCATATCCGTCGTCCTAGTATGTACCTGGACGACGGATAATGACCATTCTCCGTCGTCCAAGTTCTAAACCCCGATTTCAGGGGTTAGGGCCTTAGGGTTTACGGTTTAGGTCGTCCCCGGTCATTTGTGTGTCCGTTCAATTATTCTGATTCAAAAATATAATTAAAAAATTGATCGATCGATCTGAACTGCTAGATTTAGGGTCCAGGATTTAGCTAGGGTTTTATATGAGATTGAGATTTGGCGACAACCTGCAATTAATTTCTCCGTTGTCCAGGATATATAATTCGGATTAATTTCTTACCGTAAACCGGCATCGATCATATATATATTACAATAATTACAGTAATTAATTACCAATTAATCTCCCTCGTCGTATGACCGTACTCTTCGTCATAATCATCATCGTCCTCATCCCCGTTAGACGACGGCTCATCCTCGTCATCGTACTCAACATCGTCCGACGAATAACCTGAGTCCTCGTCCGCGTCCTCTTCCTCTTCCTGCTCGTCTTCTTCATCTACCTCATCGATAATCTCATCTTCAGTTAGATCTGTACAACCATCAGGCATGGGTAGCCATTCACCATCTTGAACCAGGTCCATTATATCGGAGCGGACCATAGAAATATTAGGCTCTTGATAGGCAGGAATGTCTCTTTCTGGTTCAGCAGCATCTTCAGTCGTCGTCGGTGTCCCTTCAATTGTCTCTGTATTCCATATTCCTCGGTGAGAGATATGGTTCACTATTTTCCACCCTTCACCGGCTTTCGGATCGTCGAGATAGAACACCTGCCGAACTAAGGTGGCGAGAGCGAAAGAATCATCCTCATACCAGTGCGAGTTTGTATCGACTGATAATAGTCCCAGGTCTTCCTTTGTACGCTTGAACCATCTGCACTTGAATAGGAAAACGTTGACATCATTCCCGTAACATAGCTGAACCACGTATACAATAGCCCCGTAATATAGATCATTGTCTTTCCCAACCACTACCCCACTGTTTTGTGTTATTCTTCCTTCGTCTCGGGCCAATGAATGGAACTTTACACCGTTCACAAAACATCCAGGATAAATATAGTGTTTAACCGGCTTCCCTTCTAGCAAGTGCTTTGGCCATGACCACCACCCTCCGTGGTTATCAGATTTTTGCAGATCAATCATCTGCGAAAAAGGGCAAATTAATATAAGGGTTTACTTTCTACAAACATGAGCGATATGTATTTAAATAATTAATACCGAGACGTACGTACGTACCCATTGGAAGAAATAATCGGGAAACTTCTTCTAAACCATTTTCTCAATCCACACCGAACTCTTGTTTTGATTTAACGCCTGAAGCCTCTCCCTATATGACAACATGTACGGCTCAACTTCGTCACAGTCTCGCAACACTACCCAATGTGCCTCAATAAGTTCTTCCCGTGTTAACGATTCCTTTAATACTCCTCTAAACGGTCGGACGACATTGGTGACGACACAAAGATTGATGCGGGCACTACGATCGGAGGCAGTGGGAGGGGGTGGATCTTTGAGGTACCTGTTGCAGTAAGTAACACACCCATGCATTAGGTATGTCTCTGCAATGGAGCCATCCGGGGCCGACCTGTTTTTTACGAATGACTTATACTGTCCAAGCTGTCTACAAAATCAAACGTACACATTACATAAGTACATATAGCTAGCTAGTATATATATAATCTCCAGTGGAACAAATTAATTAATTAATTAGTTCTACGTACCTTTCTTGAGGATACATCCAAGTGTACTGGACCGGACCCGAAATGAGCACCTGCTCGGGCAGGTGGATCATTAGGTGAATCATGATGTCAAAGAAAGCAGGGGGGAAAATCCTCTCTAGTTTGCAAATGATGTGCACAATTTGTTGTTGCAATTCCACCACATCTGACTTCTTTAATTCTTTGGCGCATAACCTCTGCCACCACCTGCACAATGCTACTATTGGTTCTACGACGTCCCGAGGCAAGTATGGTCAAATTACCACTGGAATCAGACGTTGCAGCATAACGTGATAGTCATGTGTCTTTAGACCAACAAACTTGTGTTGCACCTCGTCTACTGCTCCAGTTATAGTAGCTGCATACGTAGCCGGATAACGAACGCCCTTAAACCAGTGAAATACAGAACGTCTAAGCGTCGGCTTCACTGTGTAAGGTGCATCTGGCATCTTGTTGTACACTCCTTTCCTATCCCTCCTCAACCACAGGGGACGACGTAGATTCATTGATTCCAAATCTTTGCGCTCTTTGGGAGTATCTTTAGTCTTGAACTTAATATCGAGAATTGTTCCCACCACGCTGTCGCACACATTCTTTTCTATGTGCATCGCGTCCAAGTTGTTCCTCAGCTTCAACTTCGACCAGTAAGGGAGTTCAAAGAATATACTCTTGTGACCCCAATAGCTCAGATCATGTGGAGGAATTGGATTGCATTTCTTTACATACGCGTCATTGCTCAACACACCAAAGTCGAAATAGCTCAACCTTTCTAAAATCTCTTCGCCCGACCAACTACGGGGTTTAGGATTGTTCTCTACCATACCGTCAAAATGAGCTTCATCTTGTCGCCAGGGGTGGTCGTGAGGAAGCCATCTACGGTGACCCAAGTAACACACCTTCCCCGCGTGCCAACTAGAGTTCACGTCGTCCAAACATACAGGACATCCATTATATCCTTTTGTCCTGTAGGCTGCCAACATCCCATAAGCTGGAAAATCGCTGATCATCCACATTACGGCAGCTCTCATCGTGAACCTCGTGTCAGTGAATTTGTCATAAGTTGGGACTCCATTTTCCCACAACAGTTTCTGCTCGTCGATCAAAGGTCTGAGGTAGACATCTAAGCATTTCGATGGAGATTTAGGACCTGGAATTAGTACGGTAAGGAAATTAAATTCCTTGTTCATGCACATCCACGGAGGCAAGTTGTACGGCATCAGAATAACTGGCCAAGTGCTGACGGCGGAGCTATTACTTCCCCAAGGATTGAATCCGTCTGTAGATAGGCCGAGTCTAACATTTCTAACCTCTGAAGCAAAGTCTCCAAATTCTCTGTCGAAATGTTTGAAACCCTCCCCATCCGCGGCGTGTCACAGGACATCGTCATCTATTCACTTTTCTGCGTACCATCGCCTCGCCTCTGCTGTGTGTAGAGACATGTACAGGCGCTGCAATCTGGGAATCAAGGGAAAATATCGAACAACTTTCACAGGAATTCTCTTTTTCGAACTCTTCCTATTCAACTGGAATCTGCACTGGCCACATACGGGACAATAGTCCAACTCTTTATACTCTTTGTAAAATAGCACACAATCATTCGGACATGCGTCAATTATCCTGTACTTTAGGCCGAGGCTGCTCAGGATATTTCTAACCTTATAATGAGATTTAGGAAGATTGTGATCATCAGGAAGCAACTTACATATTTGCTCCTGAATTTCGTCAAAATCACTCACTGACATTTTGTGCTTCACTTTTATCTTCATTTGCTCCATCACATATTGCAACACATTCTCTCGACATCCAGGGAACACCGGCGTCTGCGCTTCAAGTAGTATCCGGTTGTACTTTTCCATCTCACTGGTGTCAGTGGCCAAGCTAGCTGCGGGGAATGTGTCATCATGCTCATTAGTGGTACTGTAACCTCCGTCTTGGTGTTGGTGTCCACTATGACTACATCCCGGAAACGCATCATGGACCAAATCTGAAGTTGGGTTGCAAGCTAGGGGTCCGGCACCACTGCAGCTGGATGAGGCACCATGGTAACTGTACCCTGAGCTGAAGTCTGCTGCGCTGAACTCTACTGCTTCACCATGCTCGCTCCATGTAGTGTAACTCTACATCATACCATTTTCGTACAGGTGTTGCACCATAACATTAACCTCCGCATACTGACAATTAAGACATTTCTGACACGGACACCTGAAACGTTTCTTTCCCTGACCATGTTCTATCGCAAAATTCACAAATTCGCTAATTCCATCCATATACCGGACATCACATCTATTCTTCAACTTCATCCAACTCTTGTCCATACTGCTACAAAATATTATAATTAATTAATTATTACATATATATATATATTTGTCCATTAATTTACGCTTAATTATACGTACTCGATCTACATCGATCCATCAATTACGTACGTACGTAATTTAATCGATCTGTACATATATATATAGCTAACATCAGCTAACATCCTTGCATGTATATATGTACGTACGTTTTCACTAAATATATATTAATTAAGCAAATTTTAACTGCGTACGTACGTACCTGCTGGCCTTCTCGATATCTGTACGTTAATTAAGCTAGCTAGCTAGTCAGCGGAGATCCCTTATCGATCCTGATCGATTCTTCTCGGCCTTCTAGCTAGCTAGCTCCCTTCTCCTTCTCCCTTCTCCTTCAATTCTTCTTCAAATGGAATGAAGAGATCGAGGAATGAATTCAGTTTGGCATCGGGCTTATATAATGCTTCACTTAGACGACGGAGGTGTCGGTACGTCGTCTAAGTGGAAGTACGTTACGTATACTCGGACGATGGCGTGTCGGTCCGTTGTCCAGGTAATCACCTGGACGACGGAGAATACCATCTCCGTCGTCCAGGTGATCACCTGGAGGACGGAGAAGACTCCGAGGTCCAGGTGATCACCTGGACGACGGAGATGGTATTCTCCGTGGTCCAGGTGATCACCTGGACGACGGAGATGGTATTCTCCGTCGTCCAGGTGGTACTTGGACCACGGAGTATTTTCCGTGGTCTAGGTGTCACTTGGACCACGGAACAATTACGTTTTCGTGGTCTAAGTGTTGTTTTCTTGTAGTGGCCATAGTCATGAGTTGACCTCATACATCTATACTGCCTCAAGCCCAAATCTGGCCGAAAATGCAAGTGGATGCAACTCAAGTGATCAGTGTACGTCCTACACGTCGCTGCACGCCATAGCTGTAGTGTCTCGAACTCACTGATGCTAACACAAGACAGCTACCCCAAATCATACATATGATACGTAGCTACATAAGGTTTCCACACTGCCTGAAACAATGAGTCACCACTCTGCTACGCAGCATCCAAACACAACCAAATCTAAACCTAGATGCATCGCCATAACCCACGAACTCATCACGTTCGTCAGGTAAGGTTAAAACCGAAGCAACAGTTAACCATCTCGCAGGAGCAAGTAACTCACCTCGCGTACATCGAACCACTCAAACTTGACGCCTTCTTCGTCAATCCGGAAAATGAAATGACAATCTGGAAAAATTCTGCACAAGCCGTCGGTAATAGCGTGGAGATGCCGGTAACTCGAGTCCAGCGCCTCATACAAGCTCAATGGTGTAGTCAGTCTCTCGAACTAGGGGAACACCTGGTAACTCCTTCGGAACACGCCAGGAAACTCAGGAACCACCTCAATGTCACCAATGTTGGACACAGTAACCACAGTATCCACAACATGAGCTAAGCAAACAACACAACTCGTCTCCATCATCTGCTCGACCATCACTGCGAAACAGCATCTCGGGGAAAATCTGGTCGTCGAAACACAACCTCCTTCTCGAGGCACTCGAACATCACCAAATACGTCGTCAGTAAGTCCATACTCACAATCATACCAAAACCACAATGTCCAGCTATAACAGATCCGCGGCTAAGCCATATCCTCTAGTAAGGATCTCACAACCTCTAGATGAATGCAACACTCTCCAAAACCTCGGAAGTGGAGATACAGGTACAATCGCTATAGATATCAAGTAACAGTAACCTCGGAGAAAAGTCTGTCCTCAAACAAGGTCATGGCACGAACTCCAACATGCCCAACTAGCCACCCACATCAATTGCGACTTGCTGAAGGATTCGTCAAAAGGGTACATTGATCAGAATTCAGGAACAACATGAGGATCTCCTCGTGAACTCTGAGCTGCTAAACCGCTAACACAGCTGGCTGAGGGCGCTCCCTCGCAATGTGACCCTCCTGGCCACCACAATGACAACTGAAAGTGCTCCACGAACACACGTCACCGCAACACCTGCTGCGTGAGAGGATCACCAATGATAGCCCAAACTCATGCCACAGGAGAAAATCCGCTACACTGTGATCTCCGCCATCGTCAAATGGATCCGCTGCTTGATCTGATGACCCTCAGCTTAATCGAAAAGACCACAGCCTGATGAAGTCACTAATCCCGAAGTATCGGAACTCAACCTCATCCAAAACTCGACTGAATCCATTTTCCTCAAACCATCACATCGAAAACCGCGCAAGCCTTCCTTCTCAATAGCCTCGCCACTGAGTGCAACACACTAAGCTCCTCGCGGCTATCTCGAGCCACATCAATAAGACTCTCTCTGATACTCAGGTTCAAACTCATCTCGAACCTCGTACACCGCTTCCTCTGAAGCCACATACCCGTGCAAACAGGGACAAACATGTGAACAATGCATCTCTGCCTCAGGTGGGTAAACACTCCACATTCGTTTGCTGGGTAGCCAGTCAAACCTTTACCGTATAAATAACACTCTGAATGTAGGGCATGGAGTCACAACCGGAACTCACACCATATCAGCCTACCAAATACAACAATCTGACTCAGGCAAACATCAACGCCACAGTTCTCAGCTCTGAGGCAACATGTAGACGCTCATACCCACACAACCAGGGAAACCGTGCCACACAATTCTCTGAACTCTGAATACTCATCCAAATCCACAGTTCACTGGCAAATCACACGTCGATTGATCCTCAATAGGATCCACAACCGAAACGACACGGAAAGCACGTCAGGAGGCATCCTGATGAATAAAACATCGTTCACAACAAGTGGAACGTAATCATGGAACTTTAAATATTTGAAAGTATACAACACCCGGAATATTGATGATTATCCGCCGGCCGGTCGGGTCACCATTCTAGTCATGCTGTACATTCCCAAATATCCTTAGTAAACACGACTACAGAAGTCTACAGAACCTATAACCTAATGCTCTGATACCAAGCTGAAAGGACCCAACCCCGATTTAGCTTCCTAAATCGGAATCAAACCCCTTCAAAAACATGAACCAACAAAAATCGTAGAAATTTTGGCAGAGTTTTGTTACTAGCGTGGAATTACCATTACCTGCACGCGGAAAATACACTTCATCCTATGCCACAAAAAGCAAACCGTGGGCACCAATTCCATCCGAATTTCTCAATATCACGACAGTAAAGTAAACAATACATATAATATTACTTTACTGAAATCCGGGTTTAAAATCGTATAGCATATTCAACAGAAAACTCAGAGCGACCTCTAATACATAATCATATAAGTATACCACAGTAGGTAGGACAATAAACCTACTGGAAGAAATAAGGTAGCTCGAGCACTATACCTCCGACCACGACGTGCGACTCCAGAGTTCGAACTGCAAATTGGGCACGGAAACCGAAAAACCCATGAGAAAGACAATAAACACGTTAGAGTGAGTGGACGAAAATAAATGTCTTTCACCAGTTAATATATATGTTATAAAAACATATGCGAGTCCAGGTAAATAAAAACAACAAGTACACGAGGTAAAACCATAATCCTCCAGCGTACTGAGCATGCAAGTAAAAATCTCACGGGGTCACTCATGGACACACACCGTGCTAGTACAGTCAGAACCACGGAGTCCCTGACTTCCACGTGATTCTAGCCAGAAATGGCCTCAGGTCAAAGGTCTGCCTCCCCCCGATAAAGACCTCGGGTCAGGAGTCACAGCCTCCCCTGGCAAATAAAGCCTACCATCGGGGATCAGCCGAGAGGCAAGTGTATCGATACAACAACGTAACCACGACTGTACTCTGTGTAAACCAAATCATAAACAGTTCGATGCAAATGCATGAAACAACAAATAAGTATATGCATATTCGTATAAATATAATCGTATAATAGTAAACACATGCTCATGTAATCCGAAATCTCATACGCATGCTCAATTTCGTAAATCACATAAAAGACTCGCAATCATTTCCGTGAAAAGAAATTGTCCACTCACAGACTAGCGTAACGCGATACGCGTTAACCCGTGATCCGGCAGAAAGTCCCTCGCCAAACGAACGATCACGAACACCTGAATATTCACAAAATCCATTTCTCAAAGTCATAACTCGACAATACAAGACAAATCACGAGAAACCACTGTTCTCGGAAACACATAACTCAAAGTCGACGAATCGTCGAAAATCCGTATATGTACACCTCAATACCTCGCTATACATTCGGATGCTCAAATCGAGAAAGGAACCTCCCCACTGCGATCGGAGCGCGATTTCGAGTCAAATGACATGCAACTTGCCGAAAGTCCAAAAAGTCAAACTTTGACCGTTGACCGCCGTCCACGGCGGCGCCGCCGCCGGACATGAAATTTCATGGCGGAGCCACCCCTATTCCACTCCAAATCGTCCACTGAGCAACTTTGTCAACTGCACCAAAGTCCAATTCTCACTCTAACACATCCAATTTCATGATAAACCGAATTGTACACAAATTTTCAATCCCAAAATTCTCCAAACTCAAGCAAAATTAGAGCTTCAAACTTACATGGTAGCTTCAAGAGGATGAGAGCTACAAAGCCCACCCAAAATTGCAGCTCGAATCGATCAAAATCATGGAACCCGATTACCTCAATTTCTCAAGAACTTTGGCCGGAAATAGCTCCTCCTCCGGCGAGCCTTGCCGTGAAAGGAGGCCGGGGTAAGGATGAGGGTGTCCATACGAGTCGAACGGGACCAGAAGGAGACTCGGAGATGGCCGGAATCAACTCCACCGCCGTGGAGCACGCCGTTCGCCGTCGGCCTTCACTCTCACCACCGAGTTGACTCAGTCAACTCGGTCAACTCCTCATTTAGAAATGTTGACTTTCCCATTTCGGTAACCTGCTATTTATAGCCTTTCCCAATTTGGAAACTCATAATTATCCATTTCGACAAACTTCAAACGCGCGTAACTTTCTCGTCGTAATTCCGATTCCGATAATTCTCGCGGCCACAAACTTGTCTCGATGTACTCTTCAATAATCACCCAAAGTCAAACACATCGGCCAAACGGATAAAAAGTCAACCCTTGAACCAACACACATTTGAATCGACTAATTAATCAACAAACGGAAATAATCACAACTAAATCTTCGTAACTCAAAATCATGCTCCGGAAGTTCCCACGAACTCGAAATTAAATTCTGAATAATTTCTGTGAAGAAGCCGAAACCAAATTCTCGACCGGTAATTTAGTCGCGAACAAACATGACATTTAAATCCATTTCCGTCGAAACTTCAAATATTCATAACTAATTCCTCGGTCGTCCAAATAACGATCCGGAATCACCCACGAACTTGTAATTACAAGTACAACGACTCTCGAGAAGAGACCCAGCTCCAATTCTCGGCCAATAATTTAGTCGTTAAGAAAGCTGGCGGTTTCAACACTGTCGTAACTCTGCAACTATGCAGTAACTCACGTACATAGTTGACCATACTGGTGATTCTGGTCCGGGTCGTCACAGAAATGGTCTGAGAAATGGTCTTTAAATGGTTACTAAAATGCATGCCCACATGGTGTAAAGAATTCGAAATTATTTGACAAATAAAATGGATACCAAAATGGTGCAAATGAGAAAGAAGACATTTCTCCTGTGCGAACCAGGAAAAAGCAATACAATATTGCCAAAATTATGGAGGTCCTTGGAGCCGAAGTCATGGAAGATATTTGAAGATTATTTGTACTTGATTTGAAGGTCAAAATATGTGTAAATGTATGATATATTCAGCCAAGGAAGATTGGAGAATAAGGAATGCAAGATTTGAAGATATCAAGATTTTCTACTCCTTGTAAAAGAAGAAAATCTGGGCTGCAAGGTGATCCAACTTAAAAAGGACTCCGAATACGTAAATCAACTCCGAATTTAATGATTAGATATGATATTTTAAAGCCCCTGAAGTATTCTTTCCAACGTATCAAGAATCATAATTTTTTGATGTCTACAGCTCTTGGAAAACGCGTTTGAAGACAGGTTGTCAGATTTACCCGGGTACATAAGGAAAGTCTTGTTTTTTTAAGAAAAGACCTAATCTTCTTCTATAAATTGGGGAGCTCGACTCATTCATCATTATCACACATTCTAATAGCCAAATCTCTGCCCAAGTCACCTCCTTGCATCCAAAAGTCGAAGTATTCCTCCCAAGGCCGAAACACCACCAAGCACCACCTCCAAAATAACCTTCCTACATTCACAAGTGTTCTTGGCTCGATTTGGCCCTGAATATTTGTGTCCTCGATCCATCAAAGGAGCTCTACATAATGATTTGCGGTGTGATTTTATGGAATCAAAAGTGTAACATGACCTCTTTGTTTTTGTTCTCGGTTTTGTGTAGTTTCATTTACTTTTGTATGACAAGGACAAGTTTTGATAAAAGGATGTTTATTTCAGATTTCTAATAAGTTTCTTCCATGTGTTTATAGTTTAGATTTTAATTCATATGCTAGCTTATATTCTTAATGTTTTGAAACGTGTTTTAGAATAAGACTCGATTTAGTTACGTTTTCTATGCATGTTTCAATGATCTCTAAATGTGAAATTGAACTAAGGTGTTTACTCGATTTGGTTGCTCTCTTGTTCAATATAAGCATGTGTATGTGTTTTGATTGAAGCTATAAATTCCGTTGACACTTAGGACTAATCGGATAAATATGCTAGGTTGTTAGCATGTGATGATCACTTGTAAATATGTTAGTTAGTGTTTTGTTTAACATGTTTTGTCTTTATATTTCGTAGATTATAAATCAAATTTTCAAACCCCCCATACATTTAAATTTCTGTTTATAAATGTTGTCATGCTTAGTACCCTCAATCCCCAGTTAAGAACGATCCCTACTTATCAATGCTACATCTACAAAGAAGGGTTTTAAATTGCATACGTGTGAGATATGTGTTGAGTGTCTACTTTTTGTTCATATTTGATGCATGTTTTTACGCTTATCAATTTTTGGCGCCGTTGCCGAGGATTGAAAAATCTATTGTTTGATTTCGTTAGTGTAAATATGTTCATATCGTGTAAATAATATACTTATGCATAATTTTTTTTCTCTATTTTCGAAATTGTTCACTGACATGTTTTGTACAATTTATTTGACGTAGTTGCATGTATTGGGAAAATCTGAAAATTTTCAGAAGTATTGCGTTCTGTGTGGTGTTTATGTCTGTAAATTTTTATTGTATTTGGAAAAGCCAACAATTCTGAAAAAATTTGACAATCTGCTATGTTCAATTTTGTGCGAATGTGGAAATTTTCATGTGTTCTTAAGTTCCAAGCATGTTGTAACTTTGTTTTTATTTTTGCAGGTCAAAGAGTCCATTTTTCTGAGGTCAAAGAGTCATTTTGTTGTAAAGATATTCATCATTGTTATTGTATAATGTTATTATAATTCTTTTTGTTTTAGTATTAATTTCAATTCTGGACTGTGATATGTGCTATATTGTGTGATTTATCTGACATGGTTGCATATCTTAGAAAATTATTAAACTTTACAGAGTTATGTATATATGTGTCTAGTGTTCTCTCGTAAAATTTCGTAAAATTCTAACTTGTGATTAATTCTGCATAATTTCTGCAAGTAGGTATGTTCAGTTTCTCCGATTTTGTAAAATGTTAAATAATAAGTCTTAGCTATGTGTCTGTCACTTGTTATTTAGTTTTTAAGTTGGATTTTGATTGAAATAGTTGATGTAATATCGTCTTGAACTTTTGCTCTTAGTAAGAAATTTTCGGTTATAGTGACTAGAAGGGTTATGACTCGTGACAGGATTTAGATCTAAGAAAGAGTATATTCTCAAAAATAGTCATACCTCTCGCGTTACATCTATCCCAACTAGCCATTTCCGGACTTGCCCAAAGGAGTGGAACGGATTTCGAGCCATTATTATCTTTGCGTGGATCATGAATCCTAACAAGCTCGTAAAGAGAAGAAGAAGGCTGAGCTAAAGGAGTTAAAGAAGATGGCACCAACATATACATGCAAGTGCACATGCAAAGAAAACGTCAAGAATGTTGGAAGTCACAAGTAAAGAAGGAGCAAAGCATCATGTCTAGGCTGTAAGACGTTAAAAAACAAGCGCTTGTTGGGAGACAACCCAATGGAGGAGTCTACAAACCAGATTTGCTTTCTCTTCCCTTATTTTATTTTATTTTATTTTATTTTCGTAGCTTTTACTTTCATAGTTAATTTTTCGTAAAATCCTATTCTCCGTGCTTGATTTTATGTTTTACTTTAGTACATTGAGGACAATGTAGAGTTTAAGTGTGGGGGAGGGGTTTACAATTTATTTGAGTCATAAATTGAAAAATTGGGCGGATAAGGGTTCACTCAAGGATGATGCCCTAAAAAAAATTCAAGTATTTTGTAGATAAAAGTGAATAAATTAGTGTTTTTGTTTAAATGTTTTTGTGATTTATTTAATTGAGTCTTTCTGTTTAACTTAGTGTTTTTCTAGAGTCTTTAGGATACCCTTAACTAGTCAATGATGGAAAATTGAGCGTAACAAAGAAAAATTACATGGCATTTTCAATGATCACTACTTGAGGATTTCTTGTGCTAATTGAGATATTTTGATTGTCATGACATGTAGTGGATATGGTTTGCGTATACATGGTACAGATTTCGCATGCTAGAATAAGATTTTAGATCAAACAAACCTTAAAGTGAGTTTTTGAGCCTACATTACCTCCTTGGTTGAGTGAATTTCGTGCATCATGATCTCAAAAATGTTTACATGCCTCATCAAATTGCTTGCCATAGATTTCAATGAATTAGAGAATACTAGAACTTACTCATGTAGATTTGCAAAGCGTTTAAGTTGATAAATGCTCTGATTTTGGATATGATTAAAGGCATTTAAGTTTTCCACCACTAAACCAAATAACCATATGTCCCATATGTGCGTACGAGATGTGACACCCATAGATAAACCTTTTGAGCCTACACTGAGCCTTTCTTTCATTGCCTTGTATATCTAAACACTTTAATCTAGTGTAGAATATCCATACCCTTTTTCTAAAGACTTGGTGAGGATTTTTGAACCTAAGTACATGGAAATGGCGTGAAGATGATAATTTTGAAGGAAAAGATGTTTGTATGGGGATAGATTTGTTCAAATAGCTTGAAAAAGTATGTAAATTGCTGAGAATAGAAAAGAAAAGATAGAAAAAAATTCGAGAGCTAAGAAAAAGAGAAGAAAAAAAAAATTCTCCAGCAATGTGTTTTAGATGTCAAAGTTTGGATTAATGTCCCACATATTTGCGGATTTGGAGTGTACCACAAATTGAAGGCTTAAAATGAAGAAATATGACATTTGTCCTGTCCGTAAAGCTCAAGAAAAAATTATTTTAGGGCCCAGAAAGATGAAAATTGGCCTCATTTTGAAGTTTGACACATGAGAAATGATAGAGATCGAATTGCCCAAGTGTTGACTAAGTCTTTTGAATATTTTTATCACCACATACCAAAATTTTGAATGCCTTAGCTTCAGCCTCATTACAACCTTTCTAAAGACCTTTCTGATTCTTAAGATGAGTAACATTCAATTGGTTGAGTAAATTACATGAGTAAGCATATGGTTTTGGTTCATTTGTGAAAATAATTCATTATATTCATGAGGTTTTCGAATGAATTCATACATATCTTGAGTGAATCCTTCTTTTCATGAGTGAAAAAGATGATGAATGCATCCTTGTAAGATTGATTTGAACTTGTTCGAAACATGCATAACTTAACTTCATCATTCTTTGCTTCCAAGTCTTACTTGCTCATGACATAATTATATCTATATTATCTCTTGAAATCATTGAGCATTCACGTTGAAATCTTGTGATTCCATCACCATATACTTTGTAAAATTCTGGAGACATGGGCTTAGATGTGTTTTTGTCAACTTAGAGTTTTCAGCATTTTAAATATAATAACATAATGATTTGCAGCTTTGAAATGTTAAAATATTTAAGTGTGTTAGTTTTTAGATTATATGTTTTCCTTTGTTCGTTTTGATTTTTGAGTTTTTCTTTTGTTTAGTTTTTGCTAGGGACTAGCAAAGTTTAAATGTGGGAGAATTTGATCTACGCATTTTATGCTTGATTATTAATGTATTTCTCTCTACATTTTTCTATGCTATGAGCTTAGTGAATATATTTCTAACTTCCTTTTTGTTTTTAGGGAAAATAATAAAGGAGGATGGACAAAAGGAGCAAAATGGAGTTGAAAATGTATTAAGGAGGAAGTTCCTAATTCTGGAGAAGAAATGGTCCGAGAAATGGTCTTTAAATGGTTACTAAAATGCATGTCCACATGGTGTAAAGAATTGGAAACCATTTGACAAATGAAATGGATATTAAAATGGTACAAATGAGGAAGAAAACATTTCTCCTGCGCGAACCAGGAAAAAGTAATACAATATTGCCAAATTATGCAGATCCTTGGAGCCGAAGTCATGGAAGATATTTGAAGATTATTTGTACCTGATTTGAAGGTCAAAATATGTGTAAATATATGATATATTCGGCCAAGGAAGATTGGAGAATAAGGAATGCAAGATTTGAAGATATCAAGATTTCCTACTCCTTGTAAAAGAAGAAAATCTGGGCTACGAGGTCATCCAACTTAAAAAAGGCACCAAATACGCAAATCAACTCTGAATTTAATGATCAGATATGGTATTTTAAATCCCTTGAAATATTCTTTCCAAAGAATTAAGAATCATAATTTTCTGATGTCTACAGCTCTGGGAAAATGTGTTTGAAAACAGGTTGTCAGATTTACCCAGATACATAAGGAAAGTCTTGTTTTGGTAGGAAAAGACCTAAGCTTCTTCTATAAATTGGGGAGCTTGACTCATTCATCATTATCAGACATTCTAATAGCCAAAGCTCTGCCCAAGTCACCTCCTTGCATCCAAAAGTCGAAGTATTCCTCCCAAGGCCGAAACACCACCAAGCACCACCTCCAAAATAACCTTCATATATCCACAAGTGTTCTTGGCTCAACTTGGCCTTGGATATTTGTGTCCTAGATCCATCAAAGGAGCTCTACATAATGATTTACGGTACGATTTCACAGAATCAAAAGTGTAACATGACCTCTTTGTTTTTGTTCTCGGTTTTGTGTAGTTTCCTTTACTTTTGTATGACAAGAACAAGTTTTGATAAAAGGATGTTTATTTCAGATTTCTAATAAGTTTCTTCCATGTGTTTATAGTTTAGATTTTAATTCATATGCTAGCTTATATTCTTAATGCTTTGAAACGTGTTTTAGAATAGGACTCGATTTGATTACGTTTTCTATGCATGTTTCAATGATCTCTAAATGTGAAATTGAACTAAGGTGTTTACTCGATTTGGTTGCTCTCTTGTACAATATAAGCATGTGTATGTGTTTTGATTGAAGCTATAAATTTCGTTGACACTTAGGATTAATCGGATAAATATGCTAGGTTGTTAGCATGTGATGATCACTTGTAAATATGTTAGTTAGTGTTTTGTTTACCATGTTTTGTCTTTATATTTCGTAGATTATAAATCAAACTTTCAAACCCCCCATACATTTAAATTTCTGTGTATAAACGCTGTCATGCTTAGTACCCTCAATCCTCGGTTAAGATGGAGCAGACGAGATTAGCCAAGCAGCAGACATTTATAGTAACATGGATGCAGCAATGTTATACACAGTTTCAGGCTTCTGGAATCCAGATCCCGGCCCCACCCCCGCACCTTTTTAGTGCACCACAGCCGCAGCCGCAGGAGGATCAGCAAGACCATGATTGTCAATCAAATCCTTTCGATAACATATATTTGGGAAACCCTTAGTGTGGCTACCTCTTCTTGTGGGTGAATATGTGTTTTGTTTGTATAGATGTGTTTGTTGGACAATATGTATTGTTGGAAAAATATGTGTTGTATTTTGCAATTACAGGTTATGGGAATGAAATCCAAAATCTGCAGTTTTCTTTTATAAAAAAAAATCACCAACTATAGCCGACGACATGAATATATCTCGTCGGCTAAAATTCTCCAGAATCTGACATTTATGTAGATTATAACCGACAATATTCAAACTATTACCGACGATGTTCTTGAACTATAGCCGACGACATTCATAGAAAACCTCGTCAGCTATAGTATGGATCAGTCAACATTTTAACCACGGGGTGGGTTTGACCGATGACTTCATCGTCAGAAATAGTCTAAACTATTCCCAACGACGTGGACGTCGTCAGCTATAGTTCACACTATAGTCGACGATGACCCTCTTAGCTCGTCGGCTATAGTATCACTAACGGTCTTTTTTTGACACTACTGTAACCGAAGACACATCATCGGCTATAGCTAGCTATAGTCAACGACTTTTGTTAATAGGCAGATGACCTTTCATCGCCGTCTATAGTGATCATTCTGGTAGTGTATTAAGAGAAACAAAAATATTGTGTTATATAATGAAGTAATTAGTAACTTTTTATAACTGTACTGGCCTATTTGTAAATAAATAGTGTAATGTTTAATTTTTTACCATCTTAATTTGTTTATTGACTTCGGTCAAAATATAATGGTGTTTATGTATTTAGTGTGCCACATGAATCCCATATTTCTTTATAGGTAGAATTTCGATCTAAATGAGTTTATTTGTATTTTTTTTTATTTTGCTAAAAAAAATATATATTTTGATACGGCTGAGGGAGATTTTGGCTACGTCATTGCTATTAAGAAACTTCTTAAGATCACTTATAGCTTCCTCATTATACCCTGTAATAATCATGTCATCAAAATAAAGCAACATAATGGTAATCGAATCACCACGAACCTGTATAAAGAGAGAGTAATCGGCACCGGACTGCTAAAAACCAATGCCTTGGATGGCTGAAGAGAATTGTTGAACCAGCTTCGAGAGGCCTGTTTAAGTCCGTATAGCCATTTATGGAGTCGAAAAACCTTATTCTCTTTCTGCCGATAATAACCTGGAGGTGGTACCATATACACTTCCTCAAGAAGATCACTGTGAAGAAATGCATTTTGAACATCCATCTGGTGCAGAGACAAATTACAAGCAGCAACCACTGCTAGTAAGCATCAAACTGTAATCAACTTGGCGACAGGAGCAAAAGTTTCTTTGTAATCGATGCCTGCACTTTGGGTGAATCCCTTGGCAATAAGGCAAGTTTTGTAATGCTCGATAGTGCCATCAGAATGGTACTTGATTTTGAAGAACCATTTACATCTGATAGGATGATGACCTACAGGGAGTGAAACCAGGGACCAAGTGCCATTGGCCTCAAGTGCCTCAATTTCTGAATTCATTGCAGTAACCCATTGAGGATAATGACAGGCTTGGTCATATGTTGCCAGTTCGACTCAATGAGATACATTATGCACAAATGAGCGATAACCAGGAGACAAATCAGAGTAAGAGATGCACCTCTGTATCGGATAACGGGTGTCGAACGTGGACGAAGGGTTGACATCTGGGCCAATCAGCATGGCATGGTTGGTTTTATAAGCATTGAGGTATGCATGTGGTTTTCGAGGGCAGTCTGATCGACGTGGTTGTGATGGTCCTAGGGTAGAAGGGGGCGAAGCTTGAGGTTCAGGGTAATGGATAGGTGATTGCGAAATCTGAGACTCAAGTGGTGACGGAAAAATCCAAGACTCAGGTGGTGCAGAGTGTGCTTCTGGTCGCAGGGATGATAGTGTTGTAGGAGCAGTTGTAGGTAGTTATGAGGTATCAAGATCGATTGATAGAGGTTGTGGTTCAGGATGTGGCGGTACGCGGCTCATGGTGATATAGTTGGGTATGCGGCGGTGACAAGGTGATTGGTGATGGATATTGGGAAGGCAAAGAATTGGGAACGACGTCGGGGATGTCAATCAAGGTTTGTGGCGTCTATGAATTATAGGAAGGTGTTTGGGCCGGTGGATTGGGTTGAGTGCATAAGTGGGCTGGTAGGGTGGGCTCAACAACATTGGCTAGTACTACACAATCATTTTGGTCTTCAAGGGGTAACGTGGAAAAGGGAAGGAAGTTTTAATGAAAAACGACTTCTCAAGATGTGAAAAATTTGTTTGTTTCAAGATCAAAACCCTTTTGATTTGCAGGACGTCCAAGAAAAATACATTGGCGTGCACAGACATCAAATTTGTGTGTGGGAGTGTGAGGTTTGTAGCATAACAGAGATAACCAAAAACTAGAAGATGGGAATAAATGGGTTTAGTGTGATGAAGAAGTTCATAAGGTGACTTTTGAGAAAAGAGAGGTGTCAGAAGACGGTTAATAAGATAACAAGCTGTTTGAATAAAATTTTACCGTCATTATCTGCACGTAAAACTTTGATATTTCGAGAAAATTGTGTTTTGACCCAAGAGAAAAAGGATTTTAACAAGGATTGAGCATTAGACTTAAAAGTCATGAGAAGAACCCAAGTAAAACGAGTAAAATCATTAATGATGGTAAGAAAATATCGAGCACCCGAATGTGTACATGTTTTGTGTGGTCCCCAAATATTACAGTGAATTAAATTGAAAGGTGCGGTTATTTTTATTGAACTTGAAGGAAAAAATAGACGAGTTTGTTTGGCTAAGGGACAAATACCGCAGACATGTGTAGAGTCAAACATAATCTTTGGAATAGTTTGGGATATAAACTGGGTTGGTGCGGAGGATGGATGTCTGAGATGTTGATGTCAAAGATCTGAGGTGCGATGAACATGGTTTGTTAATTAGATGGATTTTGGTTCGATGTGAGGTAGTAGAGTCCACTAAAATGCTTGCCTAGACCGATCGTCCTCTTCGTAACCATGTCCTGCACAACACTAAAATCCGGATAAAATATCACTATGCATTTTAAAGCTCGAGTCAAGTTACTCACAGATATCAAGTTGACACGAAATTTTGGCACATATAAAACTTCATCGAGAGATCTGTCGAGTGATAGTTGAACGGATCCAATGCCTTCAATAGTGGATTGTCCATTGGGTAAGCTAACAAAATCATGGGAAGCTTTGACTTTGTTGTCAGTGGGAGAAGAATATGAAACGTGATCCATCGCTCTACTATCCACAATCCAATATAATGTCGAATGCGGATTATGTTGTGCAATGTTGCATGTAGGTGTGTAAATACCTGTCGCATTTGCGAATGAGTGAAGAATACCGTTCTTGTTGTGACACATGGTGATGTATGTTGTTATTGTAATGGTTATGTTCTCTTCTTCAATATTGCAATCGTGTAGGTAGCGGAAGGTGAATGAACGTCTAGAGTCATCAAAATCGGTGCTTTGATACTATGAGAAAATTAAAATATCTGTGAGTGTATGTGTGATCTGGTATTGTATTGATCACAAAACTGTACAGAGGACTTGATATATACAGCAGCTATACTGCTCTACCAGTACCTATTATAGGAAAGCATTAACTTGAGATTCTAGCTATACTATGATCCAACAATTACTCCCTAGCTAATTGCTACCGTTGGCTATACAGTACATAAATGACATTATATCAAATCACTAGAATCATTCTTTGCTTTAAGATAGTGGAGTTGTGAAGTTAAAGAGGGAACTGTTTCATCAAAAGCATCCTTGTGCAGCTGTTTCATGTTATTCATTTCATGTTGTAGTTAAAGAGGGAACTGAATGGAAAACCTTTAAAGGAAGCTTCAGATGACCGCACTCTCCCATTCTGTTGGAAAGGTCGAAAGCCATTTAAGAACATTCGTGACGTCAAGAAATACTTCAAGCCGTTAGCACTGAGATTTGCTATTGGGAGAAAGGATGCAGCTCAGTTTAAACTGACCCCTGAAGCTTATCTAATAATTTCGGTAAGTACTTCATGGTTTGATCACCCTTTTTTTTCTTTAATTAGTTCTCCTTTAGAAATTGAAAAATCTTCATGTTAGAAACCTAACAGTGCATCTTTCAGTCTAAGGGAAATGTTTGCTTGGGAATTCTAGACGGAACTGAAGTTGGTCTGCGAAACTCGAACATTATTGGAGGTAGGGGTTTCCATGTTTACATCTTGAAGCGTGATCACTAATTACACAATATTAATAATTTCTTTTTTCACTTCCGATTTCATAGACATTTCGATGCAAGATAAGATGGTCATCTACGACAACAACAAGCAGATGATTGGATGGGCTCCTGGAAACTGTGATCAGTTACCCAAGGCTAGAAGTTTCAGTTTCTGGTGATTCTCCTTTAGTTTCTGACACTAGTCTTTTGCGGCTCCTGCTCACAGATCATTAATATCTCATTCATTGTTCATGATGTTTATCTTTTTCACTGCTCACCTGAACATTATGCATGATGTTTATAGTTAGTTTGCATTTACACCTAAACTAACGGAGAGGCCGGCCACAGTGGAAACCAACTCATCCCCATCAGCTCTATGCAACACCACATTTGAAATGATTACGGCTATTCACACTCCATTTTGTACTGTTTACACCCCATTTTTTATTTTCCTCTCTAGTATTCTCATTATACCATTTTTCTTGATTTCACACCCCATCAGAAAGTCAAGTAGATAACCAACAAAACCATATGTTCTCCTCTCAATTGTATGATAGGACTTGCGACATCGTTATGAATAATAAGATTTGAACCTTCTCGATCATGTGACATTATAGAAAATTCGCTTTGTTTCTGGTGATGCATGTATAAAGATATACAAGATTCGATCTCTTTAATTCATTGTTTATTAGAGCAAGTTCACCCTTTGAGTCACAGAGTCAGGGTCATTGGGATTTTAAGGGAGTAGATCAGTAACATGTTATTCACTTTTTATGGTTGCTTCTACCCATTTGGTCAGAATTCGGGTCAGAACTTTATTTTATATTAATTAATATCTCATTATTGATTTTTAATCAATTTTAATTATATATAATTAATTTTAGTGATATTAAAATTTAATTACATAATATTTTGAAGATTAATTGAAGAAAAAAATAAACCATTATTCAAATGTGCCACGTGACAATGAGGTCAAGAGAAAATGTCAAAACTGACCTAGGGATTGATTTAGGAGAGTACGTGCCTAGGCAAGAAACCATGGGTGAAAATTATGTTTTTGAGAATTTAGCTTTTTGAGGCTAGATCTATGTGACAACTAAGCTAGAATGGATGTGTGAACTTTCTTAACCTCCTTAATTTAACTATTACATCGTTATATTTATTCATGATTTTGTTCAAGAATTCAAGCTACGACTGGAACAATAGTTGGGAAAAAGCAATGTTATACTCCACCAAATCGAAGTAACACACAACATACAACCATATGCAAAACTTAGATCTATAATGGTCCCATAAGGAATGAAATTACCAAATCCCAGAAAATCTTAACCGTGATAGACGTCGTACGTAATATGATTAATGATCAAACAACTGAAATACTTGATCTGGTTTTGTTTCAGATTGTATGTTCTATTTGAGTTTGCATAAGGTGTGAGAAGAGTAAAAATGAGGGTAAACTATAAATAATGTTGCAAAAGTCAATTAATGGGGTGCAGAGAGTAGAAATCGGGGTGTGAATAGTCGCAACCTTTGAAATCACTCACGAGTCCCTGTGAATAGTCTTGTGAATAGAGGCATCAACTCAACACCTAGTGAAATAGTAGCAACTTCTTAAAGGATGTAAGCTCAGTCTATGTGAACATTTTCTTAGTCCACCAGAACAAATCTTGATTGCCAGGTCATTATAGATCGCAGCCTCCAACCTTACCACCGCACCATGGCTTCCAACGGTACCTGAGCCGCGGTCACCGACTCCAAGCATTCCGCCATCCTCTCCGACAAGGTCTTTTGCGTCTTCAAGATCTCCGTCTCCAAGCTCAGCAACGTTTTCAAGGACCTCAGCTATGTCGTCTCCGCCAAGGAGCTTGAGCGCGTGATGGTCGACCTCGACCTCGACACCGACCGTGATGGCTTAGTGGGGGAAGTGGAGGTGAAGAGAGACTCAGCGACAGGAGATGGTCGGTTTGTCGGTGCGATTAGTTGCACAGAGAGAGAGAGAGAGAGAGAGAGAGAGAGATTTTCTGGTGTCGGCGACAATATCCCGAAGACAAAGCCCACCCACAACAACCCAACACGCCATGACCCAAAGCCCAATTGAATAGTTTGGAACTAAACCTACAAAACACAAAATAGTAAGATTGGGGTTTGTACCCCCAAACTCTTGTAGGCAATCTTAAACCCTTAGCCAACGAGCTAGGATTTTTATCTATTTCTTTGCCACCTATTTATATATATATACATACACAAAAATTTGAATTTGAATTAGAATTCTTTTTCCTTTTTATTTTTCTAAAATTTGAATCTCCATCATTAATTTCATGTAAGAATTCACTTACACAATAGGTCTTACAAAGCCAAAATAAGTCTTCTAAAATTTTATATGATATACAAAACAATGTACAAAAGACGTGATAGCTTAGCCTTTCTTTTAGTTTAGCCATCGAAAAAATAATTCATAAGTATGAAACTATATTTTAATAACTATCACACTCAGTCTAGTATTTATCTCCTAGTTCATTTTTAACACTAAGGTGTCCCTGGGTTAGAGTTTCCGCCGCCGGCAACTCCCTCTCTTTTTCTGGTGCTCTGCCACCTTTCTAAGGCCAGAGATAATTTTCTGTAACACGACTGTTCTGGACTCCGTCTCTCTCAGTGAGAACGGAGCTTTATCTCTTCGACGTCCTTTGCATTTCACTCTTTTCTTTTTGTTCTCTTTCCTTGGAGGCTTATGGTAGCTTGGTAGTGGTGCTTCACGGTTTGGTGGTGGTGCCAGATCAGTGCTGGTATTCTGGTCAGGTCGGTATGGTTTCGCATTCGACCTCCTAGTTATACCCCACATCTACTGGGATCTTGGTGGTGGTCAGATGGTAAGCCTCGATAGTGGAATAACGATCTCACATTATGGCCTCTTGCCGGGGCAGCGGCGCTGGAGATACAAAGAAGGGCCTCACCCTAATCGAGTGTGTATCAAAGTGTGGAAGCGATGCTCGAGGTGGCCAGATTTTTTGAGGGAAGCAACGAGTTGGACCGACGAGGAGAGGATCAGCAGCGTCAACGATCAGAGGCTAAAGTTATCAGTGGCCATTCGTCAGTTAGGGTTTTTCCACTAGTGGGATTTGGGCCTGATCTCTCCAAAACGGGTGGGATATTTTATTTGGACTAGGCCAACTTTTGTAGGCTTAGATGTTGATCATCCTCAAATGAGCTACCTTACTCTTCCTATGGGCTACTTGGTTGGTTGTTTTTGCTGCCTCAGTCCTTTTCGTCCCTCGGCATGGGATCCAAGGGATGTACTTCAATAACAGAGGGGATTCCTATAGCTAATTAAGGAGTGGTGCGCCCTTAAATTTGACAGTTACTTGTGCTACTCTGGTTTATTAGTCTAGGGTTTGTGTGTCATATAGTTAACCCAAGTGTAGTGATACGATATAATTTATGTTTTTAGCATGTCGGGTAATCCAATGAAATTTTGTATTGCTACCGACTTTGATCCTATAGTGGATAAATTTTGCACCCTTTAAAAAAAAAACAATCAACACTCAGCATGTACTAATTCATCTAAAAATATCATAATTTTATATGTCCCAATGCTTAATTAATATTTTCTTTATATAAATAAGGTAGATAATTGATCATATGATAATCTAATGAAGTTTCAATACAAATTTCAATGTATTTCTCTTAATTTTCATCAATTTCGTCCAATTTTTGACTGTATTGATATTTTCAGATTGTCGATATATTCTCGATATCCGATATTTTACTCCTTGGTAGCGGCTGTGTTCTGGGTATGGACGAAGATCACATGGACGTACTGGTCAGGATTTGAAAAAGTTAACTAAAGTGACCAATCAATTGTTGATACGTGTTATATTAGAATTAGCCCAAGGTGCATTCAAGAATTTTCCTTTTTTTGAACCATCTTATAAAAAAAAACTTCTTAGAACCATCTTAACATCACATGCCAAGTCTAATGGAATGGCCAAAATTCTACTCATCAACTTAACAGTAAATTTTGACAGAAAAAAATGAGAAATTTGGGGTCTCCAATGGTGATGTCAAAATCATGTGGATAACCTATCAAAATAAATCTGTCAATTTTGTTCAAAAACTTCAAATGCTTTCTTTTGTTCAAATCCTCTCTTTTATTCACTTTTTCCTCTTCTACTATGTTCCTTTTCTCTAAATCTCTCTGTCTTCATCAATTCAACAAAGAAATCCCCGTTTCTACAAATAAAAGTTAGGGTTCACTCCGAAAAAATTGGGTTCGATTGAAACCTGCACGTGCTAGAGTATTTGATTGAATTGGTCTCTTTCAGTATTTCCTTATTTGATTCAAACAAGATCTCCTGGAGTAGCAACCAATTCGATTTGGGACCTATGACCACTTCCCAGGTTAGTTCCTTCAATTCTCATCATGTACAATTGGAAATTTCAAAAATTGATTTGAATAAATGGATAACATAGCCACATAGGTGCTTACCTAAATCTGTAGCCATATCTTTTCATACTAATATGGGGTCAAATTTTTCCGATCCTTCATTAGATTTTTCTTTTTGGGATATTGCTAATTCCTTGTCTGAGGATGAGTTACTGAATCTGGAAATCAGTGCTCTGCAAGAAGAGCCAGAGAACTCAATAATAAAACATCAAGGTTCTGTTTCCGGTTGTGTCTATGTCCGTAGAGATCCTCTCCAATTTATGATTTTAACCCAAATAGTCAATTGATACACAAGTATTCAAATTTGAATTTGACAATGAAAATTGGCCTGTTCCATTAAACTTGGCCTCAAGTGATAAAAGACTATTGGCACTGTGGGCGTATCAACCACTACCCGAAAAGTACACAAATATGGTATGTATCGAGTCACGTCAAAAGAGAAAACGGTGACTTTATTTTTGTTTTTTTTCGTTTTTTTAAATAGCTCTGGAAACAAAATATAATTTTTTTTGAAAGGGACAAAATATAGCTTATACTTTAGACTTACTTAAATGAGAATTTATTATTATAATGGGCTGCGGGTCTCAAATATAAACGGCTTAATTGTGAATGTGGTAGCTAAAAATTTATTCTATCAATTTATTATTTTAAGATTTATAAACTTGTTAATTTGTTACTCTAAAATTTATAAATTTGTCAATTTTTTATATTGTCTTCCTAATTATTTAAATTTTATTAATTTATTCATCAAATTATAAGTATTTGAAAGCATTTTAGTACTCTAAATTCTCTATTCTATTTATTTGAACAAAAAAAATATGAAAAACTATATAAAAAAAATTAAACCTACCTTGTCGTCTGAATTACTTGAATTTCATTAATTTCTTCGTCAAATTATAAATATTTGAAAACACTTTGGTACTTTAAATCTTCTATTCTATTTATTTGAAGAAAAAAACTATGAAAAATTATAAAAAAGAAAAATTAAACCTAGGATAGTAAATTAGCTAAATATTTTGCCTACTTTGATATATAGGTAGTAATTTTAGGGGTGGAATTCGGGCGGTTCGGTTCGGTTTTTGATAAAAACCAAAACCAAACCATAAGAATTTCTTCGGTTCGGTTCGGTTCGGTTTTTCAATTTTCAACAATAAAAACCAAGTCATTCGGTTCGGTTTGGTTCGGTTAAAAATTTCGGTTTTTTTCGGGTTTTTTCAGTGTTTTTTTTTCTTCAAATTATGAACAAACTTCACACAAAAAAAACCCTAATAAATAGGAGAAAATCAATTACTTTCAGCTTGTAAGACATTAACAAATAACAATAGCATAGCAATCCAAACATCAAATTCAAATTTTCAAGTTACACCATCAATTCCAAGTTTCTAACATCAAAGAAAACATTCCGCAAATAATATTTATAGTTCAGTTTCAAGTTTTTCAACAGTCTATAAAGCAAACAGTCCAGAAATTAAGAAAATAGCAAGAAAATAGGGAATTGATGCAAAATCTCAACAAAGTTCTAGTAGCATTTTGCTTCAATTTCTAGCACTATTTGATGAAAATCCCAGCAGCTAATCTCAGCATAAGGCAGTTTGCACTTTGCTTCAATAAAAACCCTATTTTGATTTTTGAGTATTTTGATTTTTGACCATTTTCTCTTTTAGTTTTTAAATCAAAACTACATTGTTTTTCCTATTCACTCCAAAACGACACCGTTTTATATATGTTCGGTTTTTTTCGATTTTTTTGGTTCGGTTCGGGTTTTCAAAATCCAAAACCGAAACCGAACCGAATTTTTTCGGTTTTTCGGTTTTTTCGGTTCGGATTTTTTTGGATTCGGATTTTTTCGGTTTCGGTTCCTGTTCGGCTCGGTTTTTTTTTCGGTTTTCGGTTCGGAAGTCCCACCCCTAAGTAATTTAACTAGGTTGTATAATTTAAGATAATAAATTGGCAGAAAATTTTTTTAGTGTACCAAATTAGCACGATAGTGATTTCTAAGATAACAAATCGACGATCATGACGATATGAAATAAAACGCTCACCCACCCCATGTTTCCATATATAGCCAAATCGAAGAGCTAACACTATTCCTTTTGTTGATCCAAAAGCTGGAAGAGTTCAACTGAAACAGTAGAGAAGGGACCTGATCGAGAAAGGCATGGAGCACGATTCAGAAATGGAGGGTGGTGAGCTCAAGAACTTCGTCAAGGTATGGATAACAGTCATCTTATGTCTCTCTTACTGCTACTACATAGTCTCAAAGTTAATCCCAAAGGGCTTGCTCAGGCTCGTTTCCCTCCTCCCCGTCTGCTATCTCTTCATCATTCTCCCCCTAACTCTCCACAGCTTCCATATCTCCGGACCCACAATCTTCTTCCTCGTTTGGCTAGGTATCTTCAAGCTCCTCCTCTTCTCCTTTGACATCGGCCCTTTGTCTTCGCCACCACCACCCTCACTCTTCCATTTCATCTCCCTAGCCTGCCTCCCCATCAAGACCAAACCAGACCCATCGCCCCGAAATTCCTCCCAAAAAGCCAAAAAGCCAATTGGTCAAACTAAGGGGCTGCTTAACAAGTCCATTCTGCTTGCGGTTAAGGCATTGTTGTTGGGTGTAATAATACAGACGTACGAGTACAGATCACATTTGCACCCTTATGTCATTTTATTTTTGTACTGTTGTCACATGTATCTAGGACTAGAAATAATCCTAGCTATTTGTGCGACCCCTGCTCGAAGTATTTCTGATTTCGAGCTGGAGCCGCAGTTTAACGAGCCTTACCTCTCCACTTCGCTACAAGACTTTTGGGGCCACAGGTGGAATCTCATGGTCACCAATGTCTTGCGTCCCACGGTGTATAATCCCGTGAGGTGCATGACCGCACGTGCGGTGGGAGCGAAGTCGGCCAGGTTCCTAGCTGTGATGTGCACTTTTGCGGTATCAGGGTTAATGCACGAGGTGATTTATTACTATTTCACGCGCGTGGAGCCCACGTGGGAGGTGACGTGTTTCTTTTTGTTTCATGGGTTGTGCGTGGCGGCGGAGGTGGAGGTGAAGAAGGCGGCAAGTGGCGGCAAGTGGAGGTTGC
Organism: Geum urbanum; assembly: GCA_946800695.1. Lineage (NCBI taxonomy): Eukaryota > Viridiplantae > Streptophyta > Magnoliopsida > Rosales > Rosaceae > Geum > Geum urbanum. Next base: position 23,003,120 of record OX327009.1, on the reverse strand, counting down.
ACCGGGCGGTTTCAGGGCCCTTGACATTAGTGTTTTTGGCTGTCACTGGAAACTGGCTGTTCTTTCCTCAGCTGCTCAGGAATGGAGTGGACACACAAATTTTAGGAGAGTATGCAATTATTAAGGATTTTTTCAGGGCTCACTTGACCCATATGAAGTAGAACCAGTTTACTTGTTGGCCGATCAAAACATGTTCACTACTTGATGTACCGAACTAGTCTCTCTTTGCATCGTATTGGTTTACTTTAGTTGATGTACCGGAACATGAGTGTATCATTCATAGTTTCATACCAGCAAATATATGATGTTAAATGGGCTAGGCTAAGCTAAGCATATACTCAGTTTTTGTATTGCCAAAAAGAGAGAAATAATGTTATAACAAGTTATATCTTTAGTGCTTGAACATCATTTGAAGCTGGAATCATATGATGTCTGTCTCGTTATTGTCCTTGCAATGTTGGTGGTGCAATAGCTTCAGAGTTCTGACACCAGTTTCATATGCGTTTCATGCATGGACTGTAGTCACTGTACAAGAATCCACATAACAGAGTGGTGCTTTCCAGCAATCTTCAACAGACTCATTTTGAAAGGGTATCTTTTACTCAGAAAATTCTTAAACCAAAGATTTGAAGACTCCGGCACTCATCAATAAGCATTTAAGAGCAAGTAACTGGTAATTGAGAGCGCATATTGTTGGACATGCATATCGAATAAATAACCTCTCTTTACATCTACTTGTACCGGAAGGTAAAAACAATGGCAGTTACATAAAAGATGCAAAACAGCGTATTGCAATAAGTAATCATAAATGGATTCAGTGCATAGAAGGTTTGATTATCTGGAGGCCTACTAAATGATATAGGGCAAGACATTGTCTTTCTGTTCTATGGATCACCATCCAATTAGAGCCATGATAATGCTAAATATGTTACCACTGATGGCAGCCTTCAATAACTTTTGCTTCTCAGGTGTGTATGGTGGGTACCTCAGAGTAGTATCTCCGCTAAAACTTCTGTAAAGAACCGACTTCATGTGGCTAAAACCATCAAATGAAAATTTACCGTGGTATGAACCCATTCCACTCTCCCCGACACCTCCAAAAGGTAAACCGGCAGTAGCAACCTGCATTTGTGGAGTTTGTAACACATTATTGACAAGTAGCTAGGTAAACATATGAACATATAATCAAACCCTGAGCTGATTTATTTACATCAGTGATCTTAAATATACTGTAAAATGTATCTCTAGTCCTTCAGTTTGGAATCTTATGTGTGCAAGTTTCAGATTGCTCGTAAGATGCATCTGGACCATTATAGCTACAGCATAGCCATTCTAGTTGATCTTCAATATTTTAGTGAATGTGGTTGCAGGAAATATAAGCACGTATCATAAAGATTGAGTTCACAGGGAAAGAATTACATGTAGGACTGTATCATTGATGAGCATGCCTCCTGACGATATATTTTCCACAAAGCTCTTCTTCAGCTGCTCATTGCTTGTGAAAAGATACGCTGCAAGAGGCTTTGGCCTCATCTTTATCACATCAAAGCTATCTTCGATCTTCTCAACCTATGACAGCTCAAAAGGCACAATGAGTGCATGAGGGAGGTTCCAAATTTATTCATTCACATTACATGAAATATATGATATGCTGGGTAGTCGATCATAATCTTACACAGGAACTATCCCATGAGTGACATGCAATCCTTGGCTTAAAAAATAAAAGAAATAGTGTATCTGAGTACTCACAGTAACAATAGGCATTAATGGTCCGAATATCTCCTCATTCATAATCTGAGTGTCTTCTGGAACATCCAACAGAAGAGTTGGAGCTATTTTTCTGCATCAGGTGCACATAAGGATGATTTATGTAACATTCATACATTCCACTCGTATAAAGTAGTAACCATGGAGAGGCCTCCGTAGTACTCACAATTGTTTTTCATCTGTTTGACCTCCAAGGACTACTTTATCAGAGACCTTCTTTTCTTCCAAGAGCTTTACCAAACGTGAAAATTGTGTCAAGCTAACAATGCGAGAGATGTCCTTTGAGATCATTGGATCTTTCCCGAAGAATTGCTCCAGTTCATTTTTGATAGCTTCTATCTGTTAAATGTACATCCTATTATACAAGTGATCTAAGCTTATTGATGTAAAGCCAAAGATCTTAAATACTTGACCATATGGTAGCTCAGATATTCATTCAATATAAGACCAGTGCTCAATAAAGCATACGTTACTATATCATTCACAAGTTTTCAGAGGTGCACAGCATACCAATTTTGGGGCAAAGTCTTTTGTAGTGATAATGTAATCTACACCGATGCAAGCTTGTCCATTGTTACATGCCCACTTTCCTGCTATTATCCTCCTAACAGCAACCTTCAAGTTACAGAAACAGTTAACTTTATGAGAGAAAAAACCTTCAGTCATGCATTATTGTAATAGAAAGTAGGTCTTACTTGTAAATTGACATCTGAATGAACAACAGCTGGGGATTTTCCACCTAGTTCTAGAATCACAGGTGTAAGGTGTTTTGCAGCCGCAGCCATCACAATGCGCCCTACTTTTGCACTACCTGCAAGAAATTCAAATACCATATCACACTACATTCTGAAATCCTGATATGTTGCCAGGAATAAATGCAACCAATGAAAATGCATCAAGAAGAATTTGGTGACTGTCGTTGGCCAGTATAATATAAAGATTATTCTTGACAATAATGGGGAATACATACATTAATTAAAACATTGTAGTCCATGCCCAAAAAAGTGGAAAATCATAACATGCATTTCATCCCAAGTAGTAGTGTTGTTTGTGTAACCAGATCCCCTTCAAGATCTCTCCAAAGACTCATATTAGGCAAAAAACTTATGAACCCTGACCTGTATACAGTATCTTATCCCACTTCTGCTCTAGTAGTGCAGTTGTTTCCGGAATAGCCCCCTCAATAACTTTTACAGCAGAACTGTCCAGATACTCCTCTACTAATTTTGAAAGAAGTGAAGATGTAGCTGGAGCAATTTCAGAAGGTTTTAGCACAACTGCATTTCCAGCTGAAATAGCTCCAATGACTGGATCAATAGATAACACTGGAAAATAAAACAGCACATGTTAACATGTTATCCTAACAGAATTTCATTACGTATAACAAGCTAGTTAAAGGTTTCACAGCAATATAGTAGCATACAGAAGGGGAAGTTCCATGTTGAGATGACCAACACAACCCCTAGAGGCTCTGACACAATTTCTGCTGATGATGGATATGTTGTAATTGTTGTTTTGACCTGAAAATGGTATGAAGACATTTTTCAAAGCTCATATAATATCAATTGTGCTACCATTTTCAAGGATATATCTATCCGCAACAAGGATAACTGATCGATATGACTTATCATTGTGCATGATCATATCAAACAACTATTTCTCCAAAATCACCTTCTGTGGGATCATCCAATGTTTCAATCCTTCCAATGCCTCCTTACATGAGGATTTTGCTGTAGAAATCTGCAATATGATATAATGAGTTTAAACATGTAACAGAAGAATATAAAGATCTAAACCCCTGATATCTAATGCATCAATTATGTGTGGCCGTTAATTGATATATCAAGAGTAAGCTGAAGTAAATATAGTAAAAGACTGATTAAAAGAATTGATTAAGATTTTCACCATGAGAAGTTAGATGTGTTATCTGTTGAAATGAGGTTAATAATGTATAACAGATTGGTTTCAGTTCATCAGAAGATCATCGACGCAAGGGAAATGTTGAGCACTGCAACCACTTGGTGAATGCATAATTTTTTCTTTCCAACAAGCGGTATTTATAATGAGATACAAATTAGTAGCTAAATATTATCTGCAAAGTAACTCTAACTAATCAAACTATGATATGATTGCGGTAGAACACTTCGCCCAAGTACTACCGAAACAGATGTATCATTGCAGATGATCTTTGATAAACTGATTGATTAGATATAATATATGCAGGGTATTCTCTAATCAGGATACTAACCTATTGATTCATAAGCCAGGACAAAGGCCACAGATATTATCTCACTTATGCAAAGATATTCTTTCAAAGAAAATTTCCGCAACAAAAGATTAATCAGATCTCAACGATCACAGCTCTGTCCTTCCTTTCCAAACATAATGGGGGACAATCCCACATCTGCCCTCTTCCTCTGAAGCAAATTACATTTTATGAGCTTTGCATAAGCTCCTTTCAGGCCACAGGTTTGGCCTGTAGAGAAACCTTTTTTTTTTTCATTTCAAATTACAGCTTGATGGAGTAGCATCGTCACTGAGAAATCTGTATAGTAATATGCATGAAGACCCTGCAAAATTTGATCTTCCTTTACTTTGATCTAGAATTCACCATCACCCTGTTCCTCACAACAAATTAGCTCTTCCATCACAAAATCATACTGGTCTCACAGTGAATTCAGTGATCCTAACAAAACTGGACCTCCTACCACTACCCACCATCTATTTGAAGCTTCTACAAAACCCTTGCACTGTTCAGAAATAAATTCTAACAACTTCAACCTTATTCTATACGTATCATACATACTTCTAATCACTGCATTTCATGGAAAATTTTGATATTTTATGTTTTTGTGTGCAATACTAATTACCATTCCTTGACTTTCCATAAAAACTGTCTATAATCTATCTATGGAATGGGCGGCCTATATCAAATCAAGGAAAGGCTAATTAGTGTAACTGATTATTTCGAACTTGCAGCATACAGCAAAGCTACCAAACAGAGCTGGCATATGTATACCCTCTGTATGAAGTTTAAATGCAATAAGCCTTGACTATCCGGAAGACAAAGGCACCACCACGACTTCATTGAGTTCGAATTTATGATGCTTATTCCAAATCCCTAGTCACTAATCTTAAAGTATCACAATTTGAACTGAGATATCACATGTATATACTAGACCGAGTCCCATACCCCCCTCTTATTTTGTATAACTCAAATTAACTTAGCATTCATATACAGATACTATCTAAATCAAACTAAAACATAGTATGCACCTATCTAAACCATTAGCTTTGGTGAATGGCCACCTGGTATTACTCCCAAAGAGGAGGTCAGGGTTCGAAACACCATAAATCAATATATAGTATCTACTGATCCTATCTGGTTTCAATTAATACATAGATAGACAGTTAGAATGAAAAATCGTATCTAATTGTAACCATTTTTTTTTTAAAAAGATTGTAACCATTTCTTTATCAATGCAAGATGTGATATGTGCGTTATGTGTGACATGAAGAAACACTGAGTGCTCATTAAAACTAATATGCAATCAGAAGGCCGGGGAAATTACAATGCAAAACTTCTCTAACCAACAGAATAGAGAGGACAAATCAGACCTCGGCTATAAATGCTTCAAGTTCTGGCTTTGAGAGGTCCTTATAGAGAGCCTCAATAATGTCTCTCTCTTTCTCATCAAGCATCCTAGCAATACTGCTCAACTGTAACATTCTCCACTCATAGCTTTTCGTCCTCCCCGAATTGAAAGTCTTTTGGAGCTCCTTCACTAGTAAACCAGCTTTCTCTGAATCGAATGTCTTACTTCCTTCCACCTCCGCTACCACGGACGATGCAGTTGCCAAACATCTTTGAGAGCTAAAACTCGAAGCACGAAAAATAGATAGAATTCACAAGGACACACCATATAGATCAGAAAACACAAGAACATCGATCAGCCAGCAACAATGTACAATAATCAGAGGAAGATAATTGAAGAGATCGAGAGTCTTACGAGGAGCCGGAAGAGACTATAAGTTTGGGGAAGGAAAGTTTGGGAAAGAACAGACAATTGTGATTTCTCTGACTAAGGTAAGAGAAAGCTCTGGTGCTTCCAATACCCGCAAAGCTGGTACACATTATAATTAATTATACAGCATATATAGAAACAGATGAGACTTGAATCCTCCTCACTTATACAATAGACGACATCTAAGAATAGGTAGAACTATAAACAAGTATATATGAAATTTACAGCCCAAAACAGAGAAAAGTGAACATGCTGCATGCATGAGGTAACAAAGTCCGGAGAGAGAGAGAGAGAGAGAGAGAGAGAGAGAGAGAGAGAGAGAGAGAGAGAGCGAGCTTGAAGAGTGACCCAAGTTCGGGTTTGAAGGAAGAACCATGCCCATTGATCGAAACGGAAGAAAATAGAGAAAAAACTAACTGGGTTTCTTTCAGCTGATCCAAATGGGTTCAAAAGATTTAAAACAATGGCATGGTGATGCAGAGAGGCTCAGTTTACTTTTTTGGAGCCCGAGATTTTGATAGTTGAAGAAGACAGAGATAACAGAGGTGAACAAACATGTGTCATCAAACTAAAGACCAACAGTAATAAGAAAAGAAAGAAGAAATGGATGATGTATCCAAATTAAAGTTGTATTAGAGGTTCCTTTTAGTTCGTAGTCCTTGATTTCTTTCCATAATCGAGGAAAGAACAAGAAAGAACAGGTCTTTGTATGAAGGTAGATCACAGAATATGTAGAAGAAGTACCTGGAGGTGTTGAGAAGCTCAATGCAGATGCCTTTCATGGTGAGAGATCGATCGAGCTGCAGAGCCATCTACTTCAACAATGGGACAAGTTATAGTTTGCTCTCTGTTTTGGTAAGCTCGAAGTTGTGGAAGACATGGCTGAAATTGCTTACTTTGAGGGACCAGCGACCAAACAAGTACGGGAGTTGCATTCAGTTCCAAGTTAGGGACCAGCTACTGGAATAAAACCAAACTTACGGACGACGATGTTGAGTTGTCGACTGAAGAAGAAGAAGCGCGCTCTTCTCAGCCGCTCAAAATCAAGGTGGAGAGCGAGAGAGAGAGAGAGGAGAGATAATGTTCGAGCTAACTAGTTTTGATGGGTCACCTCGGTCGTTACATCAAGACTTGGGATATGATTTGAATGAAGATAGTTACCTCGATCAGTCCACTTTGAAATAGGCAAAATTAGGATTTTGTCATAATTATGGATCAGGTTACTGTGCACCCCAAGTTTAAACACTAATAATTAGCTTAATTTTTTTAAGTTGACTGAATTTATGATAAATTCAATCTATGTGATCCTCCTTCATGCAAAAATAGCAACAACCAGAATTCATTTCGTCGCCGGAACATTGTTGCCGCCACCCTCCTCTCTCTGTGTCGCCGGTCTCCACCATCCTCTAACCTCGTTTTGAACTCCGTGGCAGCGGGTCATCCTCATCTCAGTCTCAATTCGGCTAAATAAGCTCGCACCTCAACTCACACCGGTGTGCTCCGGCTGGACATCGTCGTGCTACCTCCCTCTCACGATAAGGCGAGGCGAGGCCACCGGAGGTCGATGGATTCTCCTGGCGCGTTTGATCGACCTAGACTATGGCGACATGAGGTCGGCTTCCTTGGGCTCAGTCACTGCAATCACGATCTCCACATTTGCCCGCCATTTAAATCGGGGAGAGCCTCGGGGCAGCAACACAACGCAGAGGAGGTGTGTCTGAGGTCGATGATGAGAGCCAATTATAAGCTCAGTCAACTTCACAAAATGCTGAATTTTCTAACCAATTAGACACTGACATGTGTCACAAATTGAAAATAGTCTTGAGGTGCTTAATATTAGGGTGCATTTCAGCATTTTTCATTATTAGGCCTAGTTTAGCCATGAGGTTGAAATAGTTTTTGCAGCTTATTCTAAAATTTAAGTTGGTGTTGCTATTTGGTAGATGTATTAGCGTTAAAAATCGTCAATGATTTTCTACCTCTATAAGACCCACTCAACGAACAACTTTTGGTAACACATCGATGACACCTCAAACAGGGAATTCAACTCCAAAAGATTGCGTCAATGAAGAGAGGGGTACCTACCAAAAACACTCCGACGCTCAAAGCAAGAATAGCTCTATAAACTGAATTTTTCTATGCTAAAAAATGACTGACCCCTTACCCATCTTACCCAAGGGTATTTATACTGTATATTACCCGCCATATGTGGAGCAACCAATGGTTAGTTAAGCCCTGCCTCGCACGTTTGAGCCCATCGTGCAGGTTTCGGCCCAAACATGCGCCTCAACCCATAACCGAGCCCATATACATGCACTCCAAGGCCAGAAATGTGTGTTTCACGTAACGAACAAGAGTGACAAAGTTAACACTCGACTTAGTCATCTTATCCACATGTCATGCCACTTTCTAGCCATGATTAATCCTTAACCCATTTCTAGACCCGACACTTTTTGGGCCCAACCAAACCGGCCTATTCCACCAATCTTGAGCCCAATATCAATTTTGACTAAAACTTTCCCTCCTACAATGCCCTAAATTCTCCTTTTGGGATTTAAAGCGCAAGTCGAATGAGGGAATTCAACACACGTGCCCCCCCCCTTCCGTATTTGAACGTATATTTACTGGCACGTATCTCCTGTGCAAACGTCATTCATCCTCCCCTAATAATTACCACGCCCATATTCACTCTACTCTACCACTCTCCCAGAAATCACTCAATTTTCTTTCTTGTTTTTTAAAACCCCATTTCTCTTCTCACTTTTGATCACATCACTTCCTTGCTTTTTTCATCTGACAACTTCCCCCATACATACTCCATTCAAAAGCAAGTTTTTCCTTCGATTACAACCCACCATTCCGGCTCCTCCACACTGCCTCCCTATCAATCAGAGAATAACCCTGATCGCACTTATTCTGGTTTTGTCGAATAAGGTGTCGATGATTCGATCGAAGAGATTTAGTCCCTTGAGTTGGACATCGACTTATGACCCCTCTGAATCACAACTCAGTCTTGCACATGGCAAGATCAACCCCCCGGGTAGTGTCACCATTTGCGCTAAGCCAACATGTTCACCGGCGAAGGAGTCCGTCCAAACTCCCTGATCCTTGCCCAAAAACAACTCCGATTTTTGACCTTTCCTCTCCACCCAACCATTATTCTAGTATGGATTCTTCTTGATCTTCACCCCATGCAACTTAGTCTAAACTCTTACCTCATCATCTCAGCGTTTCTGGCTCTCGGCCAACATTAGAAAGGCCTACTCGACTTAATTGATTTTTCTCCATTCACATGCACTCTCGAATCTGTGGCCTCCGACAACGCTTCAATTTGCACCCCAGCGCAACAAGAAAGTCTTTGATCAGAAATCCACAAACTTTGCCTGGTGGAACATCAACTTGCTACTCATGGAAGACGACTCGATGCCCCCAGAGCTTTCAAAACTTTCCCTTCGAAGTGACCCGTCTATTCCGAGATAAAATAGGTAATCAAACCAATCTCAACATTATATTTCATTTGCCTTTCGGTACTCATTCTTGCGTTAACTACCAATGGTTCCTGCATTCTCAATTATTCGAATCGACAGTGCCTCATACTCCCTAGCCAAGAAGAGAGCAGTTTGGATCTCTGAAAACCTCGTTGGCCATGGTCCAAAATGATTTGTCGCCCAAATTGTCACATCCTCCACACTTTTCGACCTTGCTCGATATAGGGACTCCGTAGTTTATACTCGCTACTCTCGCTTTCATGCTGAGAAGGACTTCCTCCAATGGATTTCCAATGTTGAGGCTCAATTCAAGCTTAACTCTGACACTGCCGCACTCATGGACACTGTCGTAGAGCTCAGAGCACAATTCCCCTTACAAAGAACCAAAGACATAGGTGTAAAGGTGAATATCCCTAAAGAGAAGCCTATTGACGCTGTCAACCACCCAAGTGAGTCGCCTTCGAAGAAAAGGATCTGCGACACCTAGATTCGATCATTAAGCATCCACCCCTACAAAGTTAACATGCAGTTCAACCCTCCATCAACATTCTCCATCAGTTTAAGGCAAAGCACCCCCATCTCGGTCGATCGCTCCCACCTTCATCACCTATCCAAAGCACCACTAGTATGCCTCTAATTCTTTTAGCCAAAATTCTCTATTAATTTCATTCCCCTTGTAAATGTACTTGCAATCTATACAACATTGAAGTCTGAAGACCCACAAGTTCATAAGCCTATAGCATTGAGCTTTTCTCAGCCTTCCCTGAAGCGTGCCGACCCCACTCGCCACCCCGGTGACATTGATATCCCTGATCCTTAAATCCAGAGCTGCCCTCTATCGAGGCCTTGTTTGGCTATTTGGAAGTTGCTTTCGCATTTGCCGAAGCACTCGGCTGTCGTCTGCCAGAGCAGGAAATTCTATCACAAGGCTGCTGGGAAGATCACATGGCAGCATCCTTGTCCTCCCAGTTCCTTGTAAGTCTTCATGTCTTGTCCTTGAGCTAACTTATTTCTGATTTGACGTATATTTGATATTTGTCCAGGAAATACTTCATGTTCAAGTCAGTTTCAAAGAACTCGAGTTAATCAACTCTAGCTTGAGCAAAGACCTTTACAAGGCCCAAGGTATGCACCTAGCATCGTTGTCCCACGTTGGCCACCAAGGAGCACAAGATCAACATGATCAGCGTAAACATCCCTAGACTTGAGAAATCCATCCAAGATCTGACTGTGGAGTTTTCCATTGCCCGCCAGGAACTAGTACCGAGCTCGAACTCGCCTAAAAAAGGGCTAACTTGATTGATGCTCACCTCAAAGCTTCTAAATTAAGCTAAGTGTACCACCCTCGAGTTGCAACTCGAGGAAATTGAAGAAGCTTGAGATGAGAAGTTCGTGACTAACCAACATGAAATAGAGCTTGCCTCTGCAAAATATCTTTGCCTTTCTTGAAACCAAGCACTCACTCCTCTCAGTTACTGCATTTATCAAGGTGTCCTTGACAAAGTGGATGATATTTTTCAATGTAAGGATAAATACGTCCCTCTTCAAGGGTCCCTTTCTGGTGAGGTGGATTCTCTCGGTCGACTCGAATCTCGAAGCTTCACTTAACCAAGAAATATTTGTGAATGAAATAGCTGCCCCTGCATCTAAACCGTCACCGCTCGAATTCAGTTGACAATGCCCCCAGTACCGATTCCAAGCATTGAAATTCTGTCTACTTATGCTTCATGGTTTTAATTTTTATATGCAATGCCCTTTTCTTCTTCTGTACCCCAAAACTTGTTTAACTTTCATGAATTGACTTTACTCTTCCAGCCTAAGTGTTACAATAAATCATTGACGCTTATTAAATGGGCTGGATCTAGCTCGAATTTTTCGACGCTTCATAACCAAACCAAACCAAACCCATCGTCCCTCTCCAACTTTAACTCTCGCCTTATCTCCAAGTGCCCTGAGTTATCTTGGGCTGAGACAAATATTTCCCTTTTTCTATTATTTGTTTCAAGTCCACTCGAACTGTGGCAAACTATTGCTTTTTACTCTCCTTTTGATAACCATGCAAAGTCCACCGGGGTTTCCAGTGGCACCATAATAATTTTGACTCCAGATTATGAGTCACCTTTTTCTTATTTCCCATGCTTATTTCCTGCGATAAATGTTAGCCTTACTCGAATAACTCGTTTTGTAATTCACATTCGTATCATACCTCCGAATGTATCTTGTGCTATAATTAATTTCGAATTTTTTTTATCAGAAGTACTTGAACTCTCATGTACATACGAATTTGACTCTCGAACTCTCAAAACTATCAATATAATACTTGAACTCTTAAAACACTATACACATGATCATTCCGTCCATTTATTCATGAACGGAGCCATCTGATTACTGACGTGGATTTTTTTGTCACAAAAAAATCTATGAAATGACTAAACTACCCTTGATATCTTAATTAACCCTAACTCCCGCCAGTTACATTCCCCCTCCCCCCCCCAACTTAAAACGAGGCACGCGTGGCATGCATGGCGTTTTCCCGCCCCAATAAATTCGAAACCGCACGCTTCGCTCGCGTGGGCATGTTGTCTCTTCGTTTTGGATTCTCTCTCGATAAATGAGGTGCGTCTCGCCGCCTCCCCATTGCGTCTTCTCAGTTCCAATTCCTTCTCTATAAAACCCTAGCCTAACTCATCTCATCTCATATCATCTCATCTCAGTTCATTTCTCTCAGAAAAAACCATGGCTCCAACTTCCCCACCTCGCAAATCAACAAAGCGCAACCAGAGTGCAAGCGCCTCAAGTGATGCTCGAACGCCTGAATCTGAATCGCCTCCGGCAAATCTGCCACCACCGCCACCTCATGCTAATCCAATGGTCGCTGAGTTGGAAGACCTAAGGCTGATGATCTCGAAAATTTTTGAGACCTGCCACATTGAAATCAAACAATTGATGTGGAACATGGAAGCTGCCTTGAAGAAGATTAAGGCTATGATGAAAGAAATTGAAAATAGTATGGAATGATTGATTAACCGAGATTGTGCTACACAGGGAATGATTTGGTGTTATTGTTGGTTTAATTATGGTTTTATGTTTCATGTTTCAGTTTTATGTTTTTAGGATTATCGGCCTACCTATGAATCTATGATATTTTTCTTCTTTTGGACTTGTGTAATGATGTTCTGGTTTGGAGTCTTCTACTGGAACTTTTGTACCCAGATTTGCAGTTAATGAAGGATGATATGTGCTGATGGCCATTTGAGTTCATTAGTTTCGGATTGATGCTTAAGTGTTTGAAAAAAATGAGTACCACATTGATATAGTTGTGGTAGATGATGTACCATATTGATATAGTTGTTATAGTTAATTTATCATATTGATATAGTTGTTATAGTTGATGTATCATATTAGGAGTAATTTTGATCACTTAGTGTAAAATGACCGAATTACCCCTCAAAATGATGTAATTATATGTCAACACTGAGACAGCTCATTCACAAACAAATGGATGGAAAGATCATATGTATCGTGTTTTAAGAGTTCAAGTACTATATTGATAATTTTTAGAGTTCGAGTATCGAGTTTATATACATAAGTGTTCAAGTAGCTTTCGTGAATTTTTTCATTAATTTGGCTGCACAAGAGACATTCAATAAATTTGATCACCTTGATGCTCTGCTCTGCCTTTCTTCATAAGCTTTATCTGATTGAATTTCGAACCAGTTTAATCCTTTGACCACTTGACATTCGAGCCTCCATCCTCATGTAGCATCTGTCAACACTCGAACCCATGTTTGTCGATTATAGGAAATTGACGCTCTAATATCGACCATGCTTTGATCGATATATGAACCAGTGTATATCCACCACTTTACCCTCAAATACCAATGATGCATAGATTGATATTTGCGCCAGTTATACCGATCATGCTGGATCGAACTTTACCTTCAAATGTTTACCATGCATGCCTACATCGATATTCACACCGGTATATACGAATACCCTTTATTCCCACTTCTGAATTTACACAGCACATTGGTAAACATGAAACATTATTTCATTCAATTTCAACTTTCATTGTACATTGTCTTAACTCTTAAGTCAATACAATGAACTTTTTTTAAAAAAATATTGGACTCACGTACGTTCCAAGCATCAAAGATAATACTTTTTCAAGTATATCACATTTTATGGTCTTCAGAGGTGTTGGTCGGTCTTAAAATTTTCTAACCTATATGCCCTGATTATAAGCTTCCACCACCTCCGAATGACATTCCCAATCTGGCTTGAATTTTATAGCCCCATGTGCCTTTATATCTTCCGCTGATCATTTCAGAATAAACTCCCCTATCTTGAAAGCCTTGGTTTTTACTGTCGTGTTAAAATACTTCTTTACTTGGTCTTGATAGTTTGCCACATGTATGGCCGTTGTTTCCCTCATTTCCTCAGTAAGGTCTAGGTGTAGTGCAATCTTGTCCTCGTTACCTCTTTGCTCGAACGCCAACATTTGGTAATCTCAAAGATTTTAGTTAACCTCTTCTTAACTCTATAAAAGATTTTACGGTTGGTAATCTCAGCCTGTCTATTTCCCCCTCGGGTAACTTCTCGAAACAAACCGTAATGTGATACCGTGTTTCTGACAAAAGGCTTTGAATCCTGAGCAATTAAACTGAGTACCATTATCGCAAACCACCTCTTGTGGGACTCTGAACCTCCAGATGATTGGTTTCCATACAAAGTTGGATACATCCTTTGAAGTGATTGTCATGTAAGGCTCTGCTTCGATCAATTGAGTGAAATAATCGGTCGCCACTAGCACAAGCTTCAAACCCACAGGTGCGATTGGCAGCGGCAAAACGATATCCATTTTTCATCGTGCAAATGGCCACGGTTCAGATTGAGTTACCAATTCCTATACCGGATAGTGTGGCTTATTGGTGCGTGTACTTGACAACGCACACATTTCCTAAAATATTGTTTTGTCTCTCGAGACATGCAAGGCCACAAATATCCTAGAGAAATGATCTTCATCGCCAGGCTTCGACCCCTCATGTGCCCTCAACAAGATCCCTCATGCACCTCCCTGATTATCGTGTTGGCTTGAGTTGGGCCAAGGCATTTCAACAACAGTCCCGAAAATGAGCGGTGATACAAGGCGTCTTCAATCATACAATACCTTGCGGACTTCATTCTCAATTTTTGCGCCTCGATAGAATGTTTTGGTAGTATTTCAAATTCGAGGTAATTTATCAATTCTCCCCTCCAATCATTTGGGATTGACTAAACCATCATCACTTGACGTTCGAATTGTTCCTCAATGCTCGGTCTCACGAGCATATCAATCTGTACTAGGACTTGACCTTCAGTAAATCCCGATGCCATGGTTTTTGCTTTTTTGTCTACCTTCTGATTTTCTTCGAGTGGCTAACGAAACTGGTTCAAACTAGGGGTCGTAAATAGGTCGGACCAAGCTGAGTTTTTCAGAAAATTAAATAATTACAGGCCGGGATGGGCCGGGCTTTAAGCACAATTATAAATGCCAAGTCCGGCCCATAAAATCGGGTATAATTTTTTTCTATATAAAAAAAACAAGTCAAACTCATTAGTCATAAAAAAAAAAATTAAAAATTTGACTATTTTATAGTGTTTTCTCTCTCTAATAAATACACTAAACTAAAGTCAAATATAACTTTTTGTTAAATCTTTTGTTAAAATTAGCAAGAATGGAGAGAGAAAATAACTAAACACAGGAAAACCTTGATAAATGAATATTCGATAAATTAATAATATTACAAAAGTAATAATTTTTCTCGGTTCCGACTCGGGACCAGTTCATATTATTGGCAACCTCACTAAATGCATAAGATAATAATTTTTCTCTAATCCCTTTAGGTTCCTATGAACATATAAAGTAATAATTTAAATAAAAACATAAAAATATGTATAAAAAAATACATAAAAATTAATTTTTTAGCTTAAAATTTCTATTTTCTCGATCACTAAAGCTATTTCTTGACAAAAAGACTATTGTAGCATATTTCTTTTTCGCTTCTCGACCAATTTTAACTTCGTCTTGATCTTTTGCATGTAATGCGTGCATAACATTTGGTACATGTTTTTCCATTTTGTAGCAAAAAGTTATTCAGATATTTAGTGCCTCAAATGTCTCTTTAAGATAAACTATCAGTATAACAAAATTGCCATTTGAATCATGATCATCTTCTTCATGCAGATTCATTGTCCTTTACATGATCTCTTCATTAGTGGGTAATTCTATCACATATCGTTATCAATAGAATAATTCAAAAGTAATAACTTTATAGAGGTTTTACTGTACTTAAACTTTTTTCTCGAATATTTTCTTCTCTTCATAGTTCTTTATTTCAATTTGACTTAGAAATATCTATAACTATTGGAGCAAAAGTAAAAAATATGGTGGTTATATTTAGCTTTGTGATAAATTTGACTAGAAAATAAGACTATACTATTAGGGATGCTCTTAGATCAATACCCAAACATCAACTCAAAAATCATATAACATTTTCCAAACAATGAATACAAATTTTCTTTAAATAAAACTAAATTGATTCATTAAGATCAAGTAGCCAATTGAGAATCTAAGAGTAAATTCAACTATCCAACTAAAAACTTATTCATTAAGGCCGTAGCTTGTTTCCTTATCTTATTGCAATTTTTTTTATATAAGTACAAATTATAATCCATATATTAAATTTAAGAACTTAAAATATAATACGGGCTTTTGGGCCGGGCCTATTGCTGGATTTTTTCGGGCCGGGCTTAGGTTTCTCGGGCCTACGAAGGCCTCAAAGGCCTGCGTGAAAGGACCCAGCCCTGATTTAGTTGCTTAAACCGGAATCAAACTCCTTCGAAAACACGAACCAACAAAAACCGTAGAAGTTTCGGCAGAGTTTCGTTACTAACGTGGAATTACCATTACCTGCACGTGGAAAGTACACTTCATCCTATACCACAAAAATCAAACCGTGGGCACCAATCCCATCCGGATTTCTCAATATATCAACAGTAATGTAAAGTAGTAAATATATCTGTACTTTAATGAAATCCGGAGTAAAATCGTATAATATATACAACAAAATACTCAGAGCGACCTCTAACGTATAATCATATAAGTATACCACAGTAGGTAGAACAATAAACCTACTGGAAGAAACAAGGTAGCTCGAGCACTATGCCTCCGACCACGACGTGCGACACCAGAGTCCGAACTGCAAACTGGGCACGGAAACCGAAAATCCTAGGGGAAAGACATGAAAACTGTTAGAGTGAGTGGACGAAAATAAATGTCTTTCACCAAGTAATATATACGTATAAAATCATATGCGAGTCAAATGCATGAAAATCAAATGGTACGTGAGGAGACGCTGACTACCACCCACGTACAGAGCATGCAACGTAAATATATCGCGGAATCTCTCGTGGACTACCACACGATAGCACAGTCTGAATCACGGGATCCCAGACCCACACGTGATTCCTAGCCAGAAAGGCCTCGGGTCAGGATATCTGTCCCCCCCTGGAGCGTACTCGGGGATCAGCCGAGAAGCCAATGTGTATCGATACCACAACATATACTGAGACTGTACTCTGTGTAAACCAAATCATAAATCCTTTCCATGCACATGCATAAAACATAATATATATATATATATGTATGTATATTCGTATACGTATATTCGTATAAGCATAATCGTAAAACACATGCTCATAAAATCATGATCAATCTGCATGCTCAAGTTCGTAAATCATAAATAAAAGACTCGCAATCAATCCGTGAAAAGAAATTGTCCACTCACAGACTAGCGTAACGCAGTTCGCGTTAACCCGTGATCCGGCGGAAAGTCCCTCGCCAAAAGAACGATCACGAACCCCTAAATAATCACCAAAATCCATTACTCAAAGTCATAACTCGACAATTCAAAACAAATCACGAGAGACCACCGTTCTCGGAAACACATAATCCGAATACGACGAATCGTCAAAAATCCGATATTCACACCTCAATACCTCGCTGTACTTTCGGACGCTCAATTCGAAAAATGAACCTCCCCACTGCGATCGGGGCACGATTTCGAGTGAAATGACATGCAACTTGTCGAAAATCCCAAAAAGTCAAACTGTTGACTGTTGATCGCCGCCGCCGGCGGCGCCACCACCAACTTGAACATTCCTCGGCGGAGCAACCCTTATTCCACTCAAAATCACCCACTGAGCAACTTTGTCAACTGCATCGAAGGCCAATTCTCACTCTAACTAGTCCAATTTCATGTAAAACCAAATTGATACACAAATTTCAAATCCAAAATTCTCCAAGCTCAAATAGAATTAGAACTCCATACTTACATGGTTAGAATCATGGAGAGGAGAGCTTCAAAGCCCACTACATCTTGTAGTTCAGTTCGGCCGAAATCGAGCAACCCGAATTCACCACATTTCTTCCACTTTCTTGCCGGAATTCTCTCCTCCTCCGGCGTCCCACGCCGTGAAAGGAGTCCGGGGAAGGGTAGAGGGCATCAGGACGAAGAGAATAGGACCGGAGCCAAGCTCCATGGTGGCCGGACGGCGAGCTTCCACCTTGGGCCGTCGCACCACCGACGTGAACTTCCTCCCTCCACCGAGTTGACTCAGTCAACTCGGTCAACCCCCCAAAGAATCATCTTTGACTTCCCAAAGTGGCAAGTCCACTATATATACTTTCCCAAAATGGAAACTTCGTAATTATCTTTTCGACAAACTTCAAATACCCGTAACTTTCTCGTCGTAATTCCGATTTCGATAATTCTCGCGGCAACAAACTCGACTCGACATATTCTTCAATTATTACCCGAAGTCAAACACATCAACCAAACCGATAAAAAGTCAACGGTTCAAACCAACACACGCTTGCCCGATTAAATAATTGACGGTCGAAATATTCACAACATAATCCTCGTAACTCGGAATAATGCTCTGGAAATTCCCACGGGCTCAAAATTAAATTCTCTACAACTTCCGTGAAGAAGCCGAAACCAAATTCTCGTCCGATAATTTAGTCGCTAAGAAATCCACCATTTAAACCCGAGTACGTCGAAACTTCAAATATTCACAACTTATTCCTCGGTCGTCCAAATAACGATCCGGAACCGCCCACGAACTCGAAATCACACGTACAACGACTCTCGAGAAGAGACTCAGCTCCAATTCTCGGCCAATGATTTAGTCGTTAACAAGCCTGGCGATTCAAATAATTGTCGTAAATCTGCGACTACGCGATAACCTCGTAGATTAAGCTGATTCCTCTGCTGATTCTGTTCTGGGTCGTCACACTGCAGGCCAGATGATGGGGCCTCATTCAAACTCCCTAGTCAGCCTTCTTTTCAAGTCTTAATACTGGGTCATTTTCAGATCTCTCGCGGCACATTCATCGTTTGATTGCCTGCCAATGAGTTGCGAGTCAGAATGTATTTGAATTTTCCTTATTCAAAGATGTTTCACAATTTTCAGTCATGTGATCAATGCTTCATACTCGGCATCATTATTCGATGCGTGAAACTCGAGCCTGACTGCACACTCCAATATTAATCCTTCTGAGCTTTTCAACACTATCTCCAACCTCGCTCCTTTGAAGTGGAAGACCCATCAGTGCTCATTTCTCACAAGGATTTTGTGTTGGCCAGAGGGAAGTGACACTCAACTAAGAAGTCGGCTAACACTTGACCCTTCGACACTATTCAAGGTTTGATATGGATCTCATTTCATCATCCTCCTCGATGCATCTGGCTTTGACAATATCCCACGGATAGGAAGGTGAGTGTAAACCTAATAGGTCAACCTGTGGTCAACCTTCAAAGAAATATGAGCATACCTTGTCAGCTAAAGCCAAGTATCCTGTAGCTAATTATGTGTCAACACATTGATTGTCCATATGTGGATTTTGTGAATCAATTATCTATTGTGTATCTTCTTGGTAAAGTGAAGGGTGCGATGAAGGTTGGGACTTTGTTTTGGTTAGTTCTTCTTTATGACATTAGTGGCTCGGCGTGTGGGCGCCAAATTTGGCCAGTTGGAAACCTTTGTGGATTCTGGTCATGAGGTTTATAAGATCAATGTACGATGAGATTGGGCCTTTGGGCTTGGGCCTATATGTTGGTATGATCAGATTATATTGGGTAATTCATGGACGATTAGAATTATCTCAAATTATTTAGAAGAATTTAGAAACCTCTAGAACGTTTAAAGGTGAGGTGTCACAATCCCTGTGAACGATTGATAAATGATAAGATGTTGGAAAACATTAGGATTCTAGGGAATCTTTAAGGAACGATGACTGTGAAGGATCCGACCCCAATTTAGTTGTCTACACCAGAATTAAGCCCTAACGACTCTGCTAACCTTAGTTACTACTGACTAATTGACAGCCAATATGGAGATTCAAAATTTGAAAGTCACGAAATAAAGAAATTTCCTACATATAGGTTCACTACAAAAAATAACAATATTTATAACTGTTTTTGACATCAGAGCAACTAGACAAATTAAACTAGGTATAGAAAATAAAATACTAACTCGCAGGATCAACCTTGGATCCTACAGTAGATACCGCTATTCCATAAACTACGTGCGCGCTCGACCTCAAACGAATTCTGCAAACTGGGCAACTAAACTGAAAAGCCCAGGGAAAAACACATAAAATAATAAAACTGTTAGAGTGAGTGGACAAAAATAAAGTATTTCACTTTAAACTGAAATCTATAAATAATATGCCTTTCACTATAAATGTACATAAAAATAATGCGAGTCTAAACATATGATCACCCAGGTACTCCTGAGTACTATAAAATATGTGGAGGCTACGACTCGGGTCATTTTATCTCAAGTCCTAATACTGTCCAGGTCAAGTTTACTGTCCCTCCTGGTTGCTCAATAAATCCTCGGGTTAGGTCTCTGGCCCTCATGGAGCATCTCGAGGATCAACCGAGAGGCAGTGCATCGATGCAACAACTGTGACTATGCTCTATGTAAAACAATATGTTGTATGCCTCCAAACTAATGCATAACTATAATAATGCATAACTGAAAAATGCATAACTGTAAAATGCATGACTGTAAATGCATAATTAGACTCGCAAAACAACAGTAAAAATAAAGTGTATACTCATAGTACTGTGCCGTTATTTCCACCAAATCGAAGCCTATCAGTCAGCGTTACTATACATCTGCCACTAGCTACTGTAGGAGCTGAATTTGGCCATATCAAGTTAGAGGGATTCTGGTCCCCCAGGTTCGCAAGAAGAAGAGATCCGGTAATTGGAATAATGGGCTTGAGCCTGTACGATTAGGGTTCCAAGTATGAATCGATTGATCTAGAGGTTTCTGAAAGTATTTAGAGTGATGTAGAAGCCTCTAGAATGTTCATAAGATGGTGTGATAATCCCAAAGTATGATTGGACCTCAAGGGACAACCTGATCAGACCTTGAGAAAATAGTACGATCGGACCTCGAGGGATTGACAGAGTCGGACCTTGAGGGATTGACAGAATTCCTAGGGGATAAGATAAGATTTGTAAGAATCCTAAGGGGATTACACCAAAGGGCTTGTGGTAATCTAGAAACATGATTAGTCTGGATAAAGAGATCTATTCCTTAATGGACTCCTCCTATCTGAAAGTAAGTAGTCTGATTCCTATATGGACTATGCTTAGACCTTGAATGATCATTATATATACGATGCCATAACTTGGAAAAGGTAAGAATGAACTCATTCAACCCTAATACACGCTTATGCTTGGTTCTATACTAACTTAAGCATTGAATGGTCTAAGTACAGTACCACACCGTTCTTGGACCTTTTTTTTACAGGTTCACGGAGATCTAAGCTGAAGCGGATAAATCTGCTCTAACAAATTAGTGCTCTCGTTGAAAGGACTCCTTCTGTGATCATTAAAAAAGCCTTCTGTGACTGAGCTCTCCAAGAATGCAGATCTATCGAGTTATCACCAAAAACCTAAAAAATATGAAGAAGAACGACGTTTTAGAAACCCAGAAAAGTAGGGCACCTGTTTGTCAATATTCTGGAAAATCTACAGGATATATCATATAATGGATCATACACCATCGGAAAGCCACAAAATTCTAGTTTCCAACGAAACAAATTTCATCCCAATCGAACTTTGGAGCATAAAGATATGGCCAAAATACCGGCTGGAAGTCGAGTCTGACTAAAACAGCACCACTGCTTTTGGTCTATTTTGTGGGATACTTTCGAGGATCAATATCCAAGATGAGGAAGGGATGTGACCTATGATTGAAAATATCTTGAAGTCTTCTTTCCAAATCTATATTAATTGCATCAATCGGACATCCCTAGAGAAAGATATAACAAAAGTTCTACAATGTGTTAGAACATAAAAACTGGCCATAAAACCATTTTTAATGAGATACCAAGTTTGACAACAACAAGGATGAAGAGGTTACCAGAGCGAATTGGATTGTTTAACAGGGGGTTACGACACCCATGGATGATCTCACAACCCCACGGAGTCCAAGAAAGCCCGAGGATTTCCAGAAAATCGAGCTCCCCAACGAGTTTTCCAAAAAACCAAGCATTGGGAAAGACGTAGTTCTCTACGAATGCATTAGGTTTGAACAATAATGAACAACTACCAAGAAAGCAACTTATTCGATCAAAGAAATAGTAGATTGAGCATGGAAGCAACAGTCTTCTTACGAGAAAAAGACCTCTCTCTCCACGACAGGAGAAGCAATGATTTTTCACGAAAAAGAGATAGCTCCTCCAGCTCAATATCCACAAATTGGTGCTCTTCAAAGTATATGGGTTTCAACAAAAATAACACCTTTTTAGCGAACACAGTCTTCGTCCTCAATAGCGGAAATAATCTATGACAACTTATCTTCCCAGCAGGGGTACGTTGATTGGAAAGCACACACTCATAGTATGAGAAACCTCAAGGAACGTATGCTTGAAATCCAGGAAAATATGGAAGTTTGAGGTCCTCAAGCTTTCCGTGAAGGGAAAGCTTATGGTGGTTTTGAGGAAAGCAAGGGCACGCCGTTGGAAGATCCGGAGGAGTATCCTCAAGGATTTGAAGAGTTTACTAGCTCGACCCTTATGATTTCTGAACTTGGAATATCATATACGAGGAGGAAAGACGTAGTGACACTTGACATCTCACAAGTAGTCTTAAAAAGATATCCGACAGCTGGGGGTCTGGAAGATGTATCCGAACACCAGAGGAAGTTTGGAATGAATAAGAAGAAAAGGTGAAGAAGACAGGTCCAAGCCCAAACTTGAAAATCTGCCCATGCAAATCAGCAGACATCAAAGGCAAACTAGGAACAGATCAGAACAAATCAGGTTACAATCTTTATATACATGGAAAGACCTAAATGTCTAGTTTCTGGAGCATCTTCCAAATTGTGATTATCATATTTCATGAAGAAGTTATGACTGATTTAGTGTAAGGAGGTCAATCTGCTCGATAATCTGACTTTTCACCTTCTCTTGAGGAGAAGCTAGAGGAAGATCTTTGGGGATCAACGTGACAAGGAGTGACAACCAAAGTTAGAAGAGGAGGATAGAAGATAGAGGGCTTCTCTCTCTAGCAAGATCAAGGAGCTCGAGGAGGCCAACCAACGTCTATCTTAACAACACTTCACCATATCAAAGATGAGTCGCACTTGAAGAGACCTCTCCACCACTCAGACCAATCCGAGACTCCCTTACCACGAATTGAGATCACGATACGATAGATTATAGAGCTCTCAAATAAATACTTGATTGAGCTGGTTGACTAGACATATTGCTGAGAGTACTTAATCGATGAATACATACGAAAGCTCAAAGATTCAGTGAGGCCTTAAGGTAAAGACAAGTGTCCCAAGAATGACTGGACCTTGCCACTACCAACTAAAGGCCAAGAGAAGAAGTACTTAATGCTACACTGAATCATCGAAACTCCCAAATACTCTGGAGTAATGATTTTTTTGAACAACAATTATGTAATGGCAGAAGTGGTAGAGCTAGGGGTATCTTCCAGCTCAGAATACTTAAGGTAGGAATCTAGAGACCTCAGAGCATCCCCAGGTTCATGAAGCTCAAGGGCATGGCAAGATGGCTCAAGGCATGCCGGTGCTCGAGGAAAGATAAGCAAAGTTTGAGAAGGAAGGCAAGAATCACCAGACATGAAGCTTATTCCTCGTCCTCCACCAATGAATGACTATGCGATGTTGTACACCATTCAACTGGTGTTAGAATCCTCACGGACTGAAAAATCTTGTGACCTACGACCAGGGAACTCGAGGTGCGTAGAGGTCAACCGGCAACCTCGAGGGTAACATGCCAGGAGAAGACCTAAGTGGAGGTCTCATGAGATACCTCAAGGAACACCAGTTTGGTGTAATAGATAGCAAAGTAAGGCTAGAAATAAGGTGTAGAAGGGAATCCCCTTGACCAAGAGATAGACCCTCAAGGTTTCCATGAGAAGCAACTTCAGAGCTGGTGGAGAGCTAGAGGAAAAAGGCTGAAGACCATGTATGCTCTTATGAATAGTGGGAGAAACACATCCTGCTTACCTAGCCGAAATATGATCGCTATTGAGCTTAAGGAAAAAACCACAACCTTAAGCTTGACGTCGGAGCTGGGGATGACTTTCTGGAAAGCTCTGGATCAAACCTGGGGGCATTGTTCCCCTTAGCTCGAAAATTGTTGAAAGTAAGGTTACCACACCTGCACACTCGAGCATTGTGTGGAATTTACCAGGAGGCTGCTAAATTAAGGAGGAGACCACGAGGGTGCATACTCGAAATCCCGAAAGCTTGAGGGATCGTGGACACTCAGAATATGGAGGATGGTGGAACACTTCACTCTTGGAGGTTTGTTAAACGATTATTGGAACAAGGATCGAGAGAACAGGGGGTTGTGCATGAAGAGAATTCAAGCTAAAGGCATTGAGTATTCTCCAAGACTCAAACAATCTAGCATAATACTGGGGACAAGGAGTATCTACCCAAATATCACTCTTTTTAAGAGATAATGTACTCGACAAGGACTTGCTGCAAAAGAATTTGACTTTACGATTTGGAAGTCAATTTCAACTAGTGGTTGAAAAAATGGTACAAGTTTGGAATTCAACTTGTTCTTCACGATGCGAGAGCAGGGGGGTTGAGCATCAGCATGCGGACCGAGCTAGGGGTTGATCATCAACCTGTGAACCGGGGGATTGATCAATGACCTCAAGGGTTAAGAGCTTCACTACCGCTGGAAACACTATAGCCGACGATTTTTTTAAAACTATAGCCGACGAGATAAAAATCTAGTCGGCTATAGTGGAAAAAATGATTTTTTTTAAATTTTTTTTTAAAACTATAGCCGACGAGATTTTTATCTCGTCGGCTATAGTGGAAAAAACGATTTTTTTTATATTTTTTTAATTTATTTTTTAAAAACTCGTCGGCTATAGTACTATAGCCGACGATAATGGGTAAAAACCTCGTTGGCTATACTATTACCGATAGGTTTTAGCCAGCCGACCTCGTCAACGACCCTTAAATATCGTCGGCTAAAGTCGGCTGCCTAAAACCTGTCGGTAATAGTATAGCCGACGATAACCTCGTCGGCTATAGTACTATAGCCGACAAGTTTTTTAAAAAAAATTAAAAAAAAAATTAAAAAAAAATCATTTTTTCCACTATAGCCGATGAGATTGTTATCTCGTCGGCTATAGTTTTAAAAAAATCGTCGGCTATAGTGTTTCCAGCGATAGTGCTTCCAAGCTGGAAAGCTGAAGGATCAATCAGCAAGCTTGAGGGATTGATTAGCGAGATTGAGGGATGATCACCAAGCTTAAGGGATCGATCAAAGACCTCCAGGATCATGAGCTTTTGAATGGAAAGCTCAATGGATGATTGCTGACCTAGAGGGCACGATTCTAACCTGGAGGGGACGATTTCTACCCTAGAGGGTTAGAGGCTATCACAACCTTCTACAATAAACCATGTCCAATACAGATCATGTCATTAAACATGGCCAAGCTTAGTATTACCTTTCGAATCTTGATTTATTATGAGGATTATGTGTAGATCGATGGAGCATGCTTGCTTAGAACTATAGCAAGATCATGGAGTACGATGGTTTATGTGAAGTACGATGATGTGTTCGATATGTGCATGTGTATAATTTATATGAAACCCCTGTGGTTGACCTTGACTACAAGAAATGGGAAAAAACTTCATACTTAGTATCAGTGTGGAAACCTCGAGGTTTCTCTCAAACCTTAAGGGTTTTCAAGAAGGTTTATCAGCCTCCATCGCGAGCACAAGGAAACCCATAAATCGAAGGAAAGCTTGAGGGTTTTGTTTTGCAAGCTCTCATGTCACGTGGAGAAGATGATACTAGCTGGGGGGATGCCTTCCCATAAGGTCCTCGAGTATAGAATGTGTTATTAATGGGGATGACGATGATAGGCTTAGTCAAACTTAAAATCTAGAGTATTCCGAGTGAATCCATTGATGTGGAGATCCTAGCAATGTAATCCCTCGAGGTTTCTTCGATTTCAGAATGTTCTCTCGAGGTCTGCGATATGTGGGCATTCCCTTTAGGTTTATGGTAGTAGGTCAGAATACCCCCGGGTGGGGGGGAGAAATTCTTGGACAAGCTCCGAAAAATATCTCCAAAATCATGCTCATCCCTCAAAAGGATGGTTTCAATGATTTATTCAATGGATCGATTGTGAACGATGAAGTACGATTAACTCGAATGTTTTGCCAGTGTACGATCTGTTTAATGTGTATGATTATGGGGAGCTTAAAGCCCAGGAAAGGCAACGAACTTGAGTAGGAAAGATGACGTTGATTCCTAGGGAAGGACCTTCACTCTGCGAGCTAATCAGTCTTCCCAAAGGTAAAGCATCCCGAGGGAGGAAGGATTAGGAAGGACGCCCACGGATAGACCAAAATATTCGGAGTAAAACCCCGCGAAAGCTCACAGTAATCTTGGGTCAATAAATTCCTCGAGGTTAGAATGTACGTGGTAAGATTAACAAACACCCTAGTGGTGGCTTGGCCATATTCTGGCAAATTGGGCATTCTAAGTCCTAAGCATACACACTTGACGACGCCCTAGGGATAAGTTAAAGTCGATGAGAAGAGTTTTGGTGGACCCCATCTCGACACTGCAGACAAGCTCCCTTGGTAAGATCTAAGCTCGAAGGGAAACCCTGATGTGGTCTTTGTGATAGCATCAGGTGTCCTTGTGTAGCTAAGATCTCCCAAGATGAAGGGACTTGGTCTTGGGAAAGGTCTGTAATACACTAGTCTTTATACAGACTAGGGTAGGCATGTATACTCCCCCATTAGGGAGGCAGTCTCAAAACCTCGAGCACCTCCCAGGAGACCTTAAGGTTACCAAGGCAATCTTCTTAAGCCTTTTCTGAGAGCATTTAGTACGTGTGGGGGTTCGAGAGTCACACTGAGGCCACAGGCACTCAGAGGCAGATCCCTTAAGCCCCATAAGCAAGATCGATGGGCATGGAATAAAAGCACGAAACGAAAAGGTAGGAAATAGTTGGGCATGAGGAGCTAAGAACGATAAAGCAAAGTACGATAAGCTGAAATAAAAGAGATTAAGTACGATATTTACTCTTGGCATAAGATTTTTCTGAGCTAAAGGCCAGGCCAAGCTCAGAAAATATGTAAGATAAGAAAGAAAAGAACGATGTGTTAGATGTAAATGGAATGATTCAGTAGACGACGCTAAAAGATGTCAGGTGTACGTGAAACCTACTCAGAGGCGACCCTGGTTATGTTTAAAAAGTTAAATGATTTGCTTGAGAAAGATTTGTTGATTGATCAAGAAAGATGCATTTGATGAAACTTTGAACTATACTATTCATGATTAGCTCGGAGCTCGAGGGGGAAAGATTTACTGCCCAAAAGCTTGAGGAAAATCGATGGAATACCTCATAAGCTGAATACTTTCAAATAAGGAAGTTATTTTCCAGAAACGTTATAGTTTTCTTTAAAGCCCCGAGCTTTCCATGAAGACAGGGGGGGATTGCTTGAAAGCTTAAGGAAAGCTAGAGGAAGGTTCCAGAAAGCTGAAGGAAAGTGTTACAGAGCTGGGGCAGATTACCACTAAGCTCATGAACTATCTATTCTCGAAAATGAGGTTGAAAAGTTGAGAAAGAAAGAACTATTCGCTCATGCCTATTTGATCAAGCACGAGGAAAGATGTCAACTTCTATTTGCTAGGCAAAAGTACATGCCTAAGATGATCCTACGAACCAAGTTAGAAGATGGTTATGTTCGAAGGAAAACATTCATTTTCCCTAAGGTTTCTAAACAAGCAATATGTAGAAACCAAGGGGCTTTCCTGACCTCAAGGGTTTTCCTGACCTCAAGGGATTTTTAGAAACCTTGAGGAATTTTCCTGAAATTTCAGCAATGAATTTTTGTTGAGCATTCTCTATGGAAACCAGGTTATAACGATTTATTTGGCGTTCCAAGCTGAGGGAAGACTCCAAGGAAAGATATGAATGGATTTTCAAGGAATCCTGAGCTCATTATGGTAGAAAGCTAAAAAGTTTGAGTTAAGCAAGTTGCAAAGCTCGTTATTATCTTCATGAATGATTCGCCTACTGTAATGTTGAGGTATCATGTGGAAAACCTGTGGGAACAAGAAAACTTGCATGAAGAATGAGAAATCTCTCAATGGAGCTCGCTTCCATGAGTTGACCACGGCTTAGGTATGAGTTTCTTTTCAAGTTTGATTTAATATATATGTTGAATATTATTGCTTTAACGCCTTTGTAGGCCAAATTAGCTAGAGTGTGAAGCCACACCAATTAACAAGGTCTGCTTGGTGTGCCTTGGGGTATTTGTGGGAGCCGAATTTGGCCACATCAAGATGGAGGGATTCTGGTCCCCTAGGTCTGCAAGTAGAAGAGGTCTGATAATTGGAATAATGGGCTTGGGCCTGTACGATTAGGGTTCCAAGTCTGAATTGATTGATCTAGAGGTTTCTTGAAGTATATAGAGTGATGTAGAAGCCTCTAGAATGTTCATAAGATGGTGTGACAATCCCAAAGTACGATTGGACCTCAAGGGATTGCCCGATCAGACCTTGAGGAAATAGTACGATCGGACCTCGAGGGATTGCCCGATCAGACCTTGAGGAAATAGTACGATCAGACCTCGAGGGATTGACAGAGTCGGACCTCGAGGTATTGGAAGAAATCCTATGGGATAAGAGTAAGATTTGTACGAATCCTAAGGGGATTACACCAAAGGGCTTGTGGTAATCTAGAAACATGATTGGCCCTGGATAAGGAGATCTATTCCTTAATTGACTCCTCCTATCCGAAAGTAAGTAGTCTGATTCCTATATGGACTATGCTTAGACCTTGAACGATCATTATATATAGGATGCCATAACTTGGCAAAGGTAAGAAGGAACTCGTTCAACCCTAATACACTCTTATGCTTGGTTTTATACTAACTTAAGTATTGGAGGGTCGAAACACGGTACCACACCATGCTTGGACTAGTTTTACAGGTTCACAAAGATCTAAGCTGAAGCAGGATAAATCTGCTCTCACATCTGCTAATACGTCATCTTGAAACAACGATTCATATTTAACAACTAATCGTTGAGAATAATATTGAATAACTAAGCTCGTTCTTCTAACTAGCAATACCGTCGAAAACATCGCATTCTCGAATAATGTGCTTTCCAAACTTCTTTCTAGTTTAATTCCAATTCTAATTTGTATCCCCTTAATTCTCCTTTAAAGTTATAATATGTTTCTCAAACGTTGTGCCACTTAAGGTTGATTCGACATATTTCTCGACAGAACAATAAAAATATAAAAATATTTAATTAATTCATTAATGTCAGATTAACCAAACGTCTTAGTCAACAATGTCCAAATTAATTTAATAATATCTTCACTGCGGTCAGTACGTAATTACGAGTAAAATAACATATAACTCGACCTGTTTAGGAAATTAATTTTCTGGTAAACTTTTCCGGCCATGCGCCGCCCATGCGCCACCACCGGCGGAAAAAAAATGACCCACCAAAATAAAGCTCTCGAGCAGCCCAACAACTTTGTCCAAAGAACCTTCACCTAATTTCAACTAATTTAGCCAGAACTTGTCCCGAAAGCTCACGGCCCAAAATGCATTTCGGCTCCGGTCTTTGCTGTCGAGCCACGGCGGAGCTCGAGACTGGTCCCAAATGACTCAATGCAGTGACTGTAGCAAAACCCATTTCCCCTCACCGGTCAAAACTGTCGGCAATGCCATACACGGGGGAGGCCGTTTCAAACTCGCCGAAAATCAATTTGACTTCCACGAGTTGTACTTGCAACCAAATTTACACAACAATAATACAATCAAGATGCCAAAAGGGGTCAAAACCTTACCCAGCTCGTCGCTAGAGACCTCACTGGCGACAACACCAATTTAACCGGAAAGCCCTAAGATTTCATTCGCTTGTTTCTCTCACCATGGCCTTCAATCGCCAGAATTAGCACCGAAAAAGGGAAGAGCTTGCCAAGCCGCGTTGAACCCGACAGGTCACAAGGTCGGAGGTGGCCAGACGACGGTCATTTGCCGGCGCACCGCCTCACCGTCGCGGTTCGCTCTCTCTCCTCACAAGAGGTATAAGTTGACCGAAGTCAACCATCCAAAAAATTCTGTTCTTCCATAAAGGGAAACCTCCCCTTTAAATACCTTTCCATATACAGTAACTTCGGTAATATTTTTACGACAAATTTCTGTTGATCGTAACTTTCGTGTCGTAACTCTGTTTTCGGCATTCTTCGCGTCCATGGAGTTGACTTGAAAATTTCTACGACTTCTACCCAAAGTCAACCAATTTCAACAATTTGATAAAAAGTCAACTCACAACCTCTCACTATTTACCGAGATTAAATAAACAACTACTCTTCTAGATTAATGTTGTCGAAACAAAACCAACCGGATAATAACTCAACAAACGAAGATTAATTTACTAATTTTGTAAGGGTCGTTACAGACTGTTAGCATGAACTTAAATCGATTACACAAAAAGTCTTGTGGTAGTCGGTAAATCTGATTAGCCTTAGGTTAGGAGACCAAATCCTTATTAGATTCCTTCTACTTGAAAACATGTAATCCATTCCTACATGGACTATACTTAGACCTTCATGATTGATCTATATAAGAGGATATACCAGTGTGGCAATGGTATGATGAGTAGAATTGGACGATTATAAGATTGTAAGGTGTAAGATGGTGAATACGTTCCAAGTCTAAACACTTTATGCTTGATTCTATACTTTTATAAGCATCAGATGGTTTAGGCGTGGTATCACCTGTATTTCGACTTATTTTGCAGGTTTTTAAGGTAGAATATATGAGACATGGAGAATTAGCTCACCAACGGCATACCTCAGTGGAAACAATCAGATTGCTAGTATCAGCTCTCAAACAGCGGACTTCAATGGTTAGGTGTGGTTTGGTTCGTACAGTAGGCTTTCATCTCGTCGGCGATTTTTTTGATGTTTTACAATAGGTTGATCGTTCATTTTTTTTTGCGGAGTGTTGTTGACTTGGTAGAATGATATGTAGCTGCTATTTGTTGTGGCGTCTTCGACGGAATCTATCATGGTAGGCCGGTCAGAAGTTTGGTAACTGGGACGATCTTATACTACAAAAAAGGAGGTGGCCGTGAAGGTTGGGTCATGACTTGCTCTCTCGTACGGTGGCTTTGGCAAGGGTAGTTTTTGGTGGGCTTTAACTTGACTAAGCTTTGAGTTGTCTTGTTGTGGGCTTGTTATTTAGACCCAGTTTATTTTTAGGGAAAATAATCAAAAAAGCCCAAAAATATATTTGATTTCCAAAACAAACCCAACTAATTACACCATCGTTAAAAAAAACCTCAACTTATGATCCTTGGTTTTTCAAAAAAAAAAAATCCAACTAACTTATTTCTATTCCTAAAAAATCCAAATTTGAAAATCTTTTTTGTTCTCTTTCACGTTTTACCCTTCTATCCCAGATAAGAAGAAGAAGAATGAAGCAACAAGAGGAAACTCCCGCGCAAACACATGGTAGCTTTATGCATTTATTCTTAGTCCTCATTTCTCCTATGGGCATCCAAAATTGGAGTCCTCCACAATCACCCGAACCTCAACAGCGGTGATGGCGGAGAAGCTCGGTGGTGGCTGTAGCAATTTAGTACCGATCAACCTCGGAGCTTGAAGCTCGCGGTCTCCTCTGACCCCAAGACTTCCAACTTGTTCAGTGTCGATTCGGGAGTCAAGGGTGTTCTAATGGAGTCTGAGATCAGCGGCGGAGGCGGCGGTGGTGATTTTGGCAGGAGAGGTGGCAGAGGGTTTGGTGTTTAGGGAAATGAAGATGGTGGAGGGTGGTGGTGGTGTTGAGTTTCAAAAGCTTCTTTGGAAGGACTTGAAAGCTGGGTTGGGCAACGTCGCTTTGAGCTGGGATAACAACGAACGACAAGTCATTTGATTAAGATCTCACTTCACTAGTGTACATAATATGCAAAACTGCTTGTCATCTATTTCTTTTCTCTCCATTCTGGATTTACACTTATTTTGTTTAGTTTTAAGATGGTTGAGATGTACGAGGATGTAAGTTCCTTTATTCTTGCTATACTGATTGTTTGCCTTTGTACAAGAAAATACATCTTCATTTTTTTGTTTTTGCATTGCATAGTGAAAGTTTAGGATAGTAAAGAATATATTTTGTTGTAGAGATCCTTCTCTGTACAATGTACAAAAGTAGAAATAGAGGTTTTATGGTAGGGTCTATCTTGTTCTTTTTTGTAGTACTTTTGGTGAATATTATAAATGGATATCGATGTTTTTGTTTATGTATCGATCCTCTCTGTTTCACTATCTGTGTGGCTAACTGTTTATGCATTGACTGTTTGTTTGAGTATTTGTGTAACTATCAGTTTATGCATGGACTATGTGTTTGAGTATTTTTGTGACTATTCGTTTATACATTGACTATCTGTTTGACTGTCTATCTGTCTAACACAGTGGACAGCTCTGAAATTTTGATTATAACATAGATAGTTTATTTTTTTTTCGAAATATGAAGATTTTATCAAAACTCTCCAAGTCAGAACAATTCATACACAAATTGATAGGCAATCATAGCTCTAAACAAGAGAAGAAATAATATATCAAAGCAAGAACAATTCATTATAATATTAAGCCCAACTAAAACGTCGGGCTTACATGCTCCTAATTAAGTAGACCACGTAAATCATGCATCATGGTAACAAACATACCCCTAAGCATTCAATATTGGTAGGTATGTTTAAAACTCATGATAAACGTAGCTACAAAGTAGCATGCAAGCCGACACAGGGAGGTGTCTAAGTCTCCTTCTCCTTGCCCACGACTGAGCAAGGACTCTTCATAGGATATGTCAGACGAGGTAGAGCTTCCATATCCTTTCCTTTGCACTTTTTAAACCCAGAGCCATCCACTGAAGCCTTGTCTCCAACAGAACCTGAAGTATCTTTAGGTTTATTCTTTGACCCTAAAGGATGTCCAGGCCCTTTCTTTTGTAACACAGTCATCTCATCAGGTGTCTCCATAAGATCCAATAAAGCTACCCGCAATCTATCCAGAAAGAAAGGCACTTTCAACCTTTTAAACTCTCCATTCACGTATGATTCTGCTACTGGATTAATTTTGAACTTCTTAGGTGAGATTTTGGACCCAGAAACTTGTCTCCTCTTCCTTCCCACCTCACTTGCGGCAAGCTCAATGATTTTTGTAGTCTCCATAGTAGATCCTTCCTGATGACGTATAACAATCAAAATTCATCCTTTCTTGACATTGTCCACAAGTACAAGGATTTCATTTCGTGCCTCCCAGTGAGGAGCACTATGACTGCCAAACCTAAAGTCACCCTCCTCAACATTCAGCCTCAATGCCTCTTGAAAACCGAAGCCGATATTGATCTTAGGCATTTGTTTCACAACCAAAGCCCTAGAATTTTTGAAATCCTCCTTTTCTGTCCCTACTACCTCCCCTAAAACGAAAGAAACAACATTAGGGCTCTTGACAGGCTCTGTCAAAGGCCGAGGGTTGCCAAAAATTTTGTTCGGCGCCACCGCACAACTCTATGACGGGTGAAACACCAAACTGTATTTGTCACACCATCCCTTCAGGTTTTTAAAGAAGAAATCAATTTTAGCCTCGATTCCTACAACAAGTTTCATATTTTTCTTGAAAACCACAGGTTTTTCAACCCAATGTGACACACAAACCATAAGCACATCTTTCTTGCGTGCGATAGAGTCAAACTCAAAATACTCCCCCGCCTTTTCTGTAAAAACCTCAATGTTCTCATCCTTGTCAAAAAGTGGAGCCATGTTTGAGATCTATACCCAAAAGAAGAAGTTGTCAAAGATAAGGTTTGAAAGAGGAAACGCTTCATCATATGGCACCACAACTAAAGCCACTTTCTTGTAATGACAATGGCCTCCTCGAAGCAGCTTGTTCCTGTCTTGAAGCAAATCAAAAGTGGTGATAAATATACCATTCAGGCGTTCTTGAACGTTAAAGCCACCCTCAAGAAACCAAGCACGGCTGAACTGCTGCTAGAATTCACTGGTAGTAAAAGACTTTCTAAGAACCTTACCCGCAAGGAAGACCTGCGATTCATTGGAGGAGGAGGAGGCACTCAAATGTGCGCTAATGTCCATCGTACTTGCACCAAGAGCTAGGTTAGAAGAAAAGGAGGCGGCTACTTGCTCAATAGAGTCAGACATGATGACTAAAAGGTGTGGCCCATAACAACGGCTCTGGTTTTCTCAAAAGAGAGAAAATAGAGTTTTTTTTCGTGGTCAAACAATTATAACACAGATAGTTTAACAAATAGTTGAACAAATATATTATTTTTTGTTACCTCCAGCAACTAAGGACTTGCTCATTACATATTTTTCCAGTTTCAACTTGATTTTCGAAGAACAAAAAGGGTAAAACAAGAAGACTTTTGGTTTGAGAGACCAAAAGTCCTTAAAATTTTAAGAAAGAAAAAGAAGACAGACACCTGAACAAATCGACAGCTCTTGAGACAACTCTCCATGAATGAGTGAA
Organism: Geum urbanum; assembly: GCA_946800695.1. Taxonomy (NCBI): domain Eukaryota; kingdom Viridiplantae; phylum Streptophyta; class Magnoliopsida; order Rosales; family Rosaceae; genus Geum; species Geum urbanum. The sequence goes on along the minus strand of OX327009.1, from coordinate 22,968,683 downwards.
TTAATAGACTAGCCTATGAAATAAAATGTTTGTTTTTGCACTTTATGATGTATTTTACAACACAAAAATAACTCAAAGTTGAGTGTATAGTTGGTACTGAAACGCAGTTCTTAAGTCAAAGACAAGTATCCATGGTTGTACTTCCAGCATGCAAGTGAGACTCTAATTTTGGACGAATTTGTCTCTAATTTCCGTCCTCTCTTTTGTATGATGGAACTGGTGACACAAATGACAATATGAAACAGTCCTTACGTTTCAGAAATTTTTGAATGAAATGACAGATACCTAAACATATATATATATATATAGATAGATAGATAGATATATAGATAGATAGATTTGAAAATGATATGATCGATGAACAGAAATCAAACAACACCATTCATTCTTTAAAGAAACAACATAGATTCATTGTTAATAATAGATATGATTAAAATTCAAAAGTACATAATAAACTACAAATACAAATTTCATAAGTATCACACATCTGTCCAACTATCTGTCACATAACTGTCCAATTATCTATCATATAACTGTCCAACTATCTGTTCAAATACGTATATACCAGATAAGGTAGTGTCCTTAGGCAAAACGTAACATATTCAGTACATGATTGATATTTCAATTTATGTTGTTTATCCCCCTTCTCATCACAAACCAACTTCTCATGATTACATAAAGTCACTGAAAACCTGACATTACTATATGAATCAGTAATCCATGAGCACTTGAGCATAAAAGATGATGCTTAAATTGAGATTAAGAATGATAAATAAGCTCATGTGCCAAGAAGCAACCTAGACACACACCCTATGAAGTTTCTTCCCTTACGACTAACCAACTCCTAGGAAAGGGTACAGACCATCACTTCACCTATTCCTTTCTGTCAGTGAATTGAACCCCGGCCCTCAAGTCGACATGACTTCTACAACTTTTATTTTTGGATAAAATTCCAAATGACATTATCCATTTCATTAATGTGTTTGTGTTAAATAGCGCAGAGAAGGGCATAACAAGATTTACCTCGAGTGCAACATAATTCGGGGGTTCACATGTGGTGTAAGAAGATCAATCCCCTACTCAAGGATATAAGAGTCAATAAGAGTGATGAAAAAGTAAAGAAATGCATACGCTTAGATGTAAATGATCAAACTTAAAGAAACAAGAAAGAGATCATTCTTACTTGCTTCGGCAATGCAGTCAGTCTAAAACCATAAACTTTCAAATTTCCATATGAATCAAGGAGAAAGTTTTCAGGCTGGCAATACAGATCACAAGAAAAACAAAGAAAACTAATCAGGGCTACATCACTTCAACGAAATCACCAAAGCAAGTGAAAACTAGTATTAATCCAAACATGTTGACACCGTGAGAATACGTGTAATACATCTTGATCTCAATAAATCATTTCTCATCAATATTTAGCTATACAAACAATAGACATCTACAGTTTAAAACCATAAATTGATCAGGCCAGTAGTCATCTACACTTTCCTAACTTGAGTAGCACAATCAATACCTCAGAGCATGTATTACTAAACAAAGTATGCATAGAGACTGTCCAACTTAGCTGGATAATATTCAAGAATGTGCACCACTACACCATCTCCCACAATATGCACCAAACAAATCAACCAACTCGACTGCCTCTGCAGCTACGTCTCAGGCAGAAAATCGAGGTGGCATTGGGAGATCAGGTGCGGTGGCTGTGAGCTGATCGAGTTCCTTATCCTTCTCGGCACTATTTGAGAGTAAGTTAATGCTATTAGAGCCCAGTTCAAGGATAGTGAGGAGCCATGTTAGGCAATAACCACAAGGATGGTTGACTGATATTTTGTGTAGAACTTATGTTTATGAAGTTTAAGTAATCAACTATCCTTTCCTATAATGATTGTCTAACTATCTATCTGAATATCAGTCAAACTACTGTCTAACTATTTGCTTTTCCAAGATTTCATAATTGTGTTGATGATTAAATCTTTTATACACGAGTGCATAAATGGGAGAATAAAAATGGAAGAAAAGTGAAAAAGATAAAGGTCTGATTCACAAGCCTTTAAAAACTTGAATTGAACTTTAAAAAGAAAAGAAAAGAAGAAGCTTAAATTGAATAATTATTGAAAAATAAGGGCTTGGCAATAACCTACATGCTGGAAGTACCAAAAAGTATGAATATCTGTTTAACTATTTGTCTAAATATTTGTTCAACTATCTATCTAAATATCTGTCTAAATATCTATATGTTAGTGTAAACAAGACCCATTATATGTCACTACAAGAAAAAGTGACTTAGACGACGGAGAATTTCCGTCGTCTAAGTGACAGTCTCCGTCGTCTAAGTACTTGGACGACGGAAAATCCGTCGTCCAAGGTACGTGCTCCAAGTGCTGTCGTCTAAGTACTTAGACGACGGAGAATTTAATCTCCGTCGTCCAAGTTCACTTGGACCACGGAGAACGTCCGTGGCCCATGTAGGGACTTAGACGACGGACATTAATGTCTCCGTCGTCTAAGTACTTGGACGACGGAAAATCCGTCGTCCAAGGTACGTGCTCCAAGTGCTGTCGTCTAAGTACTTAGACGACGGAGAATTTAATCTCCGTCGTCCAAGTTCACTTGGACCACGGAGAACGTCCGTGGCCCATGTAGGGACTTAGACGACGGACATTAATGTCTCCGTCGTCTAAGTGTCTACCTGGGCCACGGAGATTGTTAGCTTCTCCGTGGCCCAGGTAGACACTTAGACGACGGAGACATTAATCTCCGTCGTCTAAGTCCCTACATGGGCCACGGAGATTGTTAGCTTCTCCGTGGCCCAGGTCGTAACCTAGACGACGGAGATTAAATTCTCCGTCGTCTAAGTCACCACCTGGGCCACGGACAAGCTAACAACGTCCGTGGCCCATGTAGGGACTTAGACGACGGAGATTAATGTCTCCGTCGTCTAAGTGAAAAATTAATTTTAAAAAAAAAATTAAATTCAAAAATATTATTAATATTAATTGAAAAAAAATTAATTAAATTAATTAAATACACTAAATTAATAAAATAATTAAAATTAATTTGTACATACATAATCGAAAAAACCCATAATTAAAAATGAAAATATTGTTCGTAATGCGGAAATTAAGAAACGAAATAATAAACTACTAGCTAGCTAAAACACTGGAGGAGCAGATGCGCCGCCTCGTCCTCCGCCTCCAGCCGGGTCGTCGTCGTCGGGGAATGGGTTCGGAGGAGGTTGACATTGTCTTTGAGCTTGTTGCATAAGGGCGATGAGTTGGGCTATTCGCTCGTCTTGCTGGTCCATTCTTTGGCGCATGGCAATATTCTCCTCCCGTGCGATTCGAGCCTCTTCATAGGCTGCCGCAGCTTGAGAACTTCTCCACCGCCCCGAACCTCCCGTAGATGATGACTCAGAGGTCGACAAATCTCGAACCACCTTAGGCCCGAAGTGCCTAACCTCCTTGCCAGCTCTACGACGGTAGACCTCATCCGCAATTGCTATTTGGCTCTCCACAGATAGAGGAGGCAGGTCTTCTAGCGGCACATCTGGGAACGCAAGCTGAGTGTTAGCCAATTCTTCCTGCGCACGCTCTATCACTCTTGCCTACAAAAGAATAATAAATTTATTATAATGAAATAATATTTAAATAATAATTACTATAATTATTAGCGCACACACATATATATATATATATATATATGACTTACGCCGCGTTGACTCGCTTCATTATCGAGCCCAGGCGTCACGTACGCGCTTACGCTTGCATCGAGATAAGGGTGTTTGGAGCCCTTATCCCTGTGCTCCTTGGCAATTTGAATGAGTTGCTTGGCGCCGGAAGTATGGTGCTTGTCCTTCTTCCCCCGGTTGGCTTTGTTGACACCGGAGAATTTCTGTTAGACAACATAATGAAATCATTAAAAAATTTATAAGTAACTAAAATTTAGAGTATTCAATTATCTTAATTGAAATAAAAAAAGTAAATTAACACCTGAAATTGCTCATCGGCAAAGTGGTTACACAACCACTCCCACTCATCTTCTCTATCCCCACGCAGCTCTTCGGGGGGAGGCACGGGACCGTTAGTTCGGAAGTACTGATGGAGCCTGTACTTCCAATCTTTGAAGATGTTGTTGGCGGTTTGGTTGATATGCCTCAACATCGCCGGATCCGGATCCACCGCAAATTGTTCCTATCAGAAATAAATTGGAAATTATAATCGTATATATTATAAAATTATATATAACTAATATTAAAAATAGTATATAATAACTAAAATTGTACGTATTACGTACCGAAAGATCCTTAAAGACTTTCGCCTTCTCCGAATCCGGCACCTCCCTCCAAGTAGGGGCAGTGATACGAACCCGGTTACGAACAATCGACCCAATGCTATGAGCCGAGAGACTTGCTAGCTGAGGTGTGGGAGGGCCACCGGTGAATTCGTCGTAGGGCAAGGCGATCTTGCTCCCGGTCGCCTTGCAAATTTTCTCCGCCTTTCCACCTTTAACGAGACCCCGAGTCTTTTTCGGTTGGGGGTCAGTGGGGGCCCTCCTTTGCTTACGGCGGGCGCTGTACATGATAGAATCGGCCGTCGAAGACGCCTGAGTACTTCCCGTTGAAGCGGTACCGGGCGTCGGAGTTGAAAAGGGGTCGACGTCATCACCGCTTGAGAGAAATGGGGCAGAGGGAATTTCCCCAGAAGGCCCCGGATTGAGGGCGTCGTCCTGCGGTTGAACCCAACCGACTTGGGCCGCCAACATTTGGAGCATCTCATCTTCTGACTCCTGTTGGGCTTTCTTCTTGCCGGATGTGGTCTTTGGCGGAGCCATTTAAACCTAAGAGTACGGTGTTAAAATACGCGTACCTACTTACCATAATAATTACAACTTAAAAATTTACGCTAATTAATTAAGTACGTTTAAGATTTAAATAGAGTACACTAGCTTGGCATTTTCGGTCGTTCAATGGACGTGCGACCCGCGCGATAAAGTGTAAATTTTCAATTAATCAGCCTTGGTTAAATCGAACAACATGGCCAGTTAGGGATAGAGATAACGCGAGAGGCAGGACTAATTTCGACAAAAGTCTTTCTTAGTCCAAATCCTGTCACCAGTCATAACCCGTTTCTAGACACCATGTCCGACATTCGGCCAATTTTTCGAAAATTTACACTCCCTCAAGTCCTTTGCAAACTCCGCCCTCAACCTCGTGTCCATAACTTCACTTAGGTTATGGTGTGCGGTGATGAAATCCACACATCACGAGGGGTTAAGGAGATAAGCAAGGAAAAGAGGCGCCATCTATTCCAAAGAGTGCGACTTAATTACACCAAGCCTATGTACTAAATTTAAATCGAACACGTACTACTAATTAATTTAATCTCATATTTATTTAATTATGCAACTAATTAATAAATAATTACAATAATATTTAAACATTTCATAAATTATCAAGTAATTACAATTATTCATTTAATTATTATTAATATATAACAATAATTTACCATTTAATTAATTAATAACAATATGTAATCATTTATTTAATTAATAACAATAATTAATCTAAATATAATTAATAACAATAAATTTACAATAAATTAATCATTTATTAAATATTTAAAACTAAGTAATAAATTAAATTCTACTAATTAATTAAATTTAGAATTTTATTAATTAATTAAATGAAAATTATTTTAATAAGGGAAAAATAGAAATGTACCGAATCGGAGTTTTCGGGAATATCGGGGAGTTGATCGAGTCGTCGGAGAGGGGGAACCACGCCGGAAAGTTGGTCGTCGGAGCGTCGCCGGAGGAGGATCGCCGGAGTGAGAGAGAGAGGAGAGGAGAGTATAGAGGAGGAGATGGAATGATGAGAAAATGAGGGGGGGGTGCTCCTCCTTATATAGAGTTTCACTTAGACGACGGAGAACTATTCTCCGTCGTCTAAGTGCACTTAGACGACGGAAACAGTGTTTTCCGTCGTCTAAGTGAAGAGTCAAATTTTTTCGAACCGGCGCCAAATAAATGGGCGGGCCGTTTCACCGCCATAAATGTTGACTTAGACGACGGAAACAGTGTTTTCCGTCGTCTAAGTGGAATTTCAAGCGGCGCCGAAAATTGAGGCGGCAAATCGAACCGCCATGTTATTTCGACTTGGACGACGGATATGTCGTTTTCCGTCGTCCAAGTGTTCACTTGGACGACGGAAAACGACATATCCGTCGTCCAAGTCAATATTTACATCGAAAAATAATAAAAATTTTATTCGAACCGCCATGGTAATTTGAACTTAGACGACGGATACTGTCATTTTCCGTCGTCCAGGTGAACACTTGGACGACGGAAAATGACCGTATCCGTCGTCTAGGTTCAAATTATGCAAAAAAAAATATTTAAATTAATTCGCTAGGAATTTAGCGATCTGTCATTCGAGTGAAATAGTCGTACAATATCGATGAACGCATCGTATATATAAACAGATAAATTTGAACCGCCAAATAATTTTACGTTTTGAAAGTTGTTAAGTATCGACTAATCTTTAAGACTTTAGTGTTCACTTGTAGTTGCTGATTTGCAGCAGAGTACTAACGAAATTGAATTTGGACAAAACAACCGTTGGATATGTTCGTCGTAACATAATATATAATTACTATAAAGGACCAGGAAATAATAAGTTCGGGAAGGGTTTCATCGGCACAGTCAACCGCAAAACCGAGAATTTCACAAACCGGAAACGTGGATACAGGACATTTCGCAACTCCGATTTTCGAACCGTCGAAGCTCACACACCAAGAATATACTACTCTAAAGTCTTGACGAAAAGAATATGCATTCGAAGATGGTCTAGATGGTCGTTGTCTTAGAAAAAATTACGAAATTTACACCTGGACGACGGATACGACATTCTCCGTCGTCCAAGTACACACCTGGACGACGGAGACGCTAATATCCGTCGTCCAGGTGTGTACTTGGACGACGGAGAATGTCGTATCCGTCGTCCAGGTGAATATACCCTGAATTCAGGGGTTAGGGGTCCTTAGGGTTTAGGGTATAGGGTTTGTCACTTGGACGACGGAGACAGTCATTCTCCGTCGTCCAAGTGTGTACCTAGACGACGTATAATGACTGTCTCCGTCGTCCAAGTGTAAAACCCTGAATTCAGAGGTTAGGGCCGTACGGTTTAGGGTTTAGGTCGTCCCCGGTCATTTGTATGTTCGTTCAATTATTCTCATTCAAGAATATAATTAAAAAAATGATCGATCGATCCGATCTGCGCATGCATGCTACATTTAGTGTCGAGGATTTAGGGTTTGAAGGGCTGCTTGAGCGAAATGTAGAGCAGCTTCAGCTTACTTTTAATAAGATCAGAGAATACACCGATGAAGTTGAAAGCAAAGAGAGGGGCCGGGACTACGTACAAAGCTGGACGAGGAATCTTAAAGTCTCGACATAATAGAAATCTTTCACCTTTTTACGATGCATCGATCGATCATATATATATATATTATAATAATAAATTAGGGTTTACCAATTAATGATCCTCGTCGTGTGACCGTACTCTTCGTCATAATCGTCATCATCATCATCACCGTTATCCGATTGCTCATCCTCCTCATCGTACTCAACATCGTCCGAGGAATAACCAGAGTTGTCGTCATCGTCGTCATCCTGCACGTCTTCTTCATCTACCTCAATAATCTCTTCTTCAGTTAGATCTGTACAACCATCAGGCATGGGTAACCGTTCACCGTCTTGAACCAGGTCCATTATGTCGGAGCGGATGACGGAAATATTAGGTTCTTGATAGGCAGGAATGTCTCTATCTGGTTCAGCAGCATCTTCAGTCGTCGCCGGTGTCCCTTCAATTGTCTCTGTATTCCAAACTCCTCGATGAGAGATCTGGTTCACTATTTTCCACCCGTCACCAGCTTTCGGATCGTCGAGATAGAACACCTGCCTAACTAAGGTGGCGAGAGCGAAAGGCTCATCCTCATACCAGCTTGAGTTTGTATCGACTGATAAAAGTCCCAGGTCTTCCTTTGTACGCTTGAACCATCTGCACTTGAATAGGAAAACGTTGACATCATTCCCGTAACATAGCTGAACCACATATACGATCATTCCGTAATATAGATCAGGGTCTTTCCCAACCGCTATCCCACTGTTTTGTGTTCTTCTTCCTTCATCTCGCGCCAATGAATGGAACTTCACACCGTTCACAAAACATCCCGGATAAATATAGTGTTTAATCGGCTTCCCTGCTAGCAAGTGCTTTGGCCAAGACCACCACCCCCCGTGGTTTTCGGATTTTTGCAGATCAATCATCTGCGAAAATGGAAAAATGTAAGGGTTTACTTTCTACAAATTAAACATGCATGATCTCAATATGTATATAAATCACTAAATACGTACCCATTGGAAGAAATAATCGGGGAACTTTTTCTTAACCATTTTCTCAATCCACGCCGAACTCTTGTCTGGATATAACGCCTGAAGCCTCTCCCTGTATGACATCATGTACGGCTCAACTTCGTCACAGTCTCGTAACACTACCCAATGTGCCTCAATAAGTTCTTCCCGTGTTAACGTTTCCTTTAATACTCCTCTAAACGGTCGGACGACATTGGTGATGACAGAAAGATTGATGCGGGCACTGGGATCGGAGGCAGTTGGAGGTGGTGGATCTTTGAGGTACCTGTTGCAGTAAGTAACGCACTCATGCATTAGGTATGTCTCTGCTATGGAGCCATCCGAGGCCAACCTGTTTTTGACGAATGACTTATACTGTCCAAGCTGTCTACAAAATTAATCAAACGTACAATAAAAATAAGTACATGCATATAGCTAGCTAGTAATCTCCAGTGGAACAAATTATGAATCGAAAAACCTGTATAATTAATTAGTTGTACGTACCTTTCTTGAGGATACATCCAAGTGTACTGGACCGGACCAGAAATGAGAACCTGCTCGGGCAGGTGGATCATTAGGTGAATCATTATGTCGAAGAAAGCAGGAGGAAAAATCCTCTCTAGTTTGCAAATGATGTGCACAATTTGTTGTTGCAATTCCACGACATCTGACTTCTTTAATTCTCTGGCGCATAACCTCTGCCACCATCTGCACAATGCCACTATTGGTTCTACGACGTCGCGAGGCAAATATGGTCGAATTACCACTGGAATCAGACGTTGCAGCATAACGTGATAGTCATGTGTCTTTAGACCAACAAACTTGTGTTGCACCTCGTCCACTGCTCCAGTTATAGTAGCTGCATACGTGGCCGGATAACGAACGCCCTTAAACCAGTGAAATACAGAACGTCTAAGTGTCGGCTTCACTGTGTACGGTGCAGCTGGCATCTTGTTGTACACTCCTTTCCTATCCCTCCTCAACCACAAGGGACGACGTAGATTCATTGATTCCAAATCTTTGCGCGCTTTGGGAGTATCTTTAGTCTTGAACTTAATACCGAGAATTGTTCCCACCACGCTGTCGCACACATTCTTTTCTATGTGCATCGCGTCCAAGTTGTTCCTCAGCTTCAACTTCGACCAGTAAGGGAGTTCAAAGAATATACTCTTGTGATCCCAATAGCTCAGATCATGTGGAGGAATTGGATTGCATTTCTTTACATCCGCGTCGTTAGTCAACACACCAAAGTCGAAATAGCTCAACCTCTCTAAAATCTCTTCGCCCGACCAACTACGGGGTTTAGGATTGTTCTCTACCGTCCCGTCGAAATGAGCTTCATCCTGTCGCCAAGGGTGGTCGTGAGGGAGCCATCTACGGTGACCCAAGTAACACACCTTCCCTGCGTGCCAACTAGAGTTCACGTCGTCCAAACATATAGGACATCCATTATATCCTTTTGTCCTGCACGCTGCCAACATCCCATACGCTGGAAAATCGCTGATCGTCCACATTACGGCAGCCCTCATCGTGAACATCGTGTTAGTGAATTTGTCATAAGTTGGGACTCCATTTTCCCACAACAGTTTCAGCTCGTCGATCAAAGGTCTGAGGTAGACATCTAAGCACTTCGATGGAGATTTAGGACCTGGAATTAATACGGTAAGGAAATTAAATTCCTTGTTCATGCACATCCACGGAGGCAAGTTGTACGGCATCAGAATAACTGGCCAAGTGCTGACGGCGGAGCTATTACTTCCCCAAGGATTGAATCCGTCTGTAGATAGGCCGAGTCTAACATTTCTAACCTCTGAAGCAAAGTCTCCAAATTCTCTGTCGAAATGTTTGAAACCCTCCCCATCTGCGGCGTGTCGCAGGACATCGTCATCTATTCGCTTTTCTGCGTACCATCGCATCGCCTCTGCTGTGTGTAGAGACATGTACAGGCGCTGCAATCTGGGAATCAAGGGAAAATATCGAACAACTTTCACAGGAATTCTCTTTTTCGAACTCTTCCTATTCAACTGGAATCTGCACTGGCCACATACGGGACAATAGTCCAACTCTTTATACTCTTTGTAAAATAGCACACAATCATTCGGACATGCGTCAATTATCCTGTACTTTAGGCCGAGGCTGCTCAGGATATTTCTAACCTTATAATGAGATTTAGGAAGATTGTGATCATCAGGAAGCAACTTACATATTTGCTCCTGAATTTCGTCAAAAGCACTCACTGACATTTTGTGCTTCACTTTTATCTTCATTTGCTCCATCACATATTGCAACACATTCTCTCGACATCCAGGGAACACCGGGGTCTGCGCTTCAAGTAGCATCCGGTTATACTTTTCCATCTCAGTGGTGTCAGTGGCCAAGCTAGCTGCGGGGAATGTGTCATCATGCTCATTGGTGGTACTGTAACCTCCGTCTTGGTGTTGGTGTCCGCCATGACTACATCCCGGAAACGCATCATGGACCAAATCTGCAGTTGGGTTGCAAGTTGGGGGTCCGGCACCACTGCCGCTGGATGAGGCACCATGGTAACTGTACCCTGAGCTGAAGTCTGCTGCGCTGAACTCTACTGCTTCACCATGCTCGCTCCATGTAGTGTAACTCCACATCATACCATTTTCGTACAGGTGTTGCACCATAACATTAACCTCCGCATACTGACAATTAAGACATTTCTGGCACGGACACCTGAAACGCTTCTTTCCATGACCATGTTCTATCGCAAAATTCACAAATTCGCTAATTCCATCCATATACCGGACATCACATCTATTCTTTAACTTCATCCAACTCTTGTCCATACTGCTACAAAATATTATAATTAAATAATTATTACATATATATATATTAGTCCATTAATTTACCATTAATTATACATACTCGATCTACATCGATCCATCAAATTACGTACGTAATTTAATCTGTATATATAGCTAATTAACATTCATGCATGTATGTACGTACGTACGGTTTCCCTAAATATATATATATATATATATATATATATATATATTTAATCATGCAAATTTTAACTGCCTACGTACGTACGTACGTACCTGCTCGCCTTCTCGATATCTGCAGTTAATTAAGCTAGCTAGTGATCGAACACCGGAGATCCTTTAATTTCTAGCCCCGGCCTAGCCTAATCCGGCCTTCTCCTTCTCCTTCGATCTCAAAAATTCCCCACGGGAGAAAATATAATGGAATGATCGAAGCTAAGAGAGTTTGGCATGGCCTATATATATAATGCTTCACTTAGACGACGGAGGTGTCGGTACGTCGTCTAAGTGGAACTTACACCACGACGTGTCGGTCCGTTGTCCAGGTGATGATTTCTCCGAGGTCCAAGTAAAACTTAGACGACGGAGATGTAATTCTCCGTCGTCTAAGTTTTACTTGGACCTCGGAGAAATCTCCGAGGTCTAAATGTTACTTAGACGACGGAGATGTAATTCTCCGTCGTCCAAGTGATAACCTGGACGACGGATACGTCTCCGAGGTCCAGGTACTTACCTAGACGACGGAGAAATTTCACATCCGTCGTCTAAGTTACACTTAGACCTCGGAGATTTCTCCGTGGTTCAAGTAACACTTAGACGACGGAGAATTACATCTCCGTCGTCTAAGTGTTACTTGGACCACGGAGAAATCTCCGAGGTCTAAGTGTAACTTAGACGACGGAACTAATACTGTTCCGTCGTCTAAGTCCTCTTTTCTTGTAGTGTGTTTTTAAAAATCTCTACTTTGCTTCTAAAAAGAATAGGATTGGAAGAATGACTAAAAAATAAAGGTTTGATCATAAACCAGTTGTTGGAAGTACCAAAAGTCTGAATATCTATTTAAGTATCTGTCTTGATATCATCATACAATTCTATCTCTTAAGGAGCCACATTTCATTGTTCACTCAGAAAAGCTTGTTTAAAATAGGAGTAGGCCCACCTACAAATGTCTATCTGCCAACATAAGGTATAAACTCAATTTCTATTTAAGCAATTGAACACTAACATTTTAGTTACATAAGGATCTCTCATTCCTCTTACTCAGATATACAAGTTCCTCAAAAACAAACACACTATACAAGTTCCTCAATATAACAAAGTGTAATTCACACAACCTTTCATTCAATCTGTCTGAAAGTATCAACTATTTTCTTCATCAAATTTCGTAAGTGTTACACATTTGTCAAACTATTTGTCACATAACTGTCCAACAATTTGTCAATCTATCTGTTTAAGTATCTATTCAAATTCTAACTATCTGTCAAACTATCTGTTCAAACACATATATATACCTTGGGTAAAACACATATATAAGGCTATGGTTGTGGACTAAAGGTTTCGAGCATATGTTTTGTGCTATCAACTGCAACAATGATTTGTGAGAAGCAAAACATCTAATCCATTAGCTTATGTCAAAGCTAGAGAACAACACTGAAAATAATATAATACATACAATAACGTCCATCAACAAATGCACAACAAATACTTAACAAGTTGCTCCTCCTCCTTAATAAACTCTTCCAACTCTCTGAGACTTCCAACTTTCTGCTCTATTTTCTCAATCAGCTCCTCCCTTCACAACTCTGATCTTGTAGATACTTTAATGTCTTCTTGCTACATATACACATCACCATTCATTTCACATTAATCACAGCTTTTTATACACCAAAATAAGAAAAAACCTCTTCATAACTTGGATAAACAATACATGTTAAAGCTGAAGCTAGCTTCTGGCATCTACTAAAAAACTTATGTTGTACACCAAGTAATGCATGGAAAATTATGAAACAAGTGACATAAGTTTTTACCTTCTCGTACACCCATTGTCCAGTACCATCTCCACCCTCTCCTTTGTACTCCTTTGAGTAAAAATATGGATCCTAGAACAACATTATCTTAATTACCATTTTGATATTGTAACTATAGTGTTAGCCAAGTCCTCAAACAAAAACAATGAAGTGAGAGATTACTATGTCTACCATACACTTCATAGTTGCATTACTCAAAATCTGACTGAGCATATTAATTAACAATACTTTGGTCCTGAATTTTGCACAGAGTATAGGACTTGTTGAGCTGATTACCATCTGCATTAGTGACAACTGGTGGACAAGGAATGGTACCATCTACAAAACCAATCATATACTGACCATGAAGAAAGGCTTTTAGTCGAAGCAACCAGGTTGAGTAATTGGTAGCATCAAGCAAATTGTTTGGCAAATACACAATAGTGTGCACAGATAAAGTAGTTGACAAAGAAGCCATAGAAAATTTGAACAACGAAAATAATTAGAGTTTCAACACAAATATCTTAAACCTTGCAGAATCAACAAAGTTAGATTAAAGAAATCACACCTTATCATCAAAATGGGCATATAGTGCACTATGTTAAACTTAGTTATAACTTAGTTATTTGCAGAACAAGGATATGGATATTCTACACTATGTTAAAGTGTTTAGATATATAAGGTAATGAAAGAAAGGCTCAATGTAGGCTCAAAAGGTTTACCTATGGGTGTCGCATCTCGTGCGCACATATGGGACACATGGCTATTTGGTTCAGTGGTGGAAAAACTAAGTGCCTTTAATTATATCCAAAATCAGAGCATTTATCAACTTAAAAGCTTTACAAATCTACATGAGTAAGTTCTAGTATTCTCTAGTTCATTGAAATCTATGGCAAGCAATTAGATGAGGCATGTTTTGTTTTTGAAACCATTATGCACGAAATTCACTCAACAAAGGATGTAATGTAGGCTCAAAACCTCTCTTTAAGGTTTGTATGATCTAAAAGTTTATTCTAACATGCAAAATATGTACCATGTTTACGCAAACCATATCCACTACATGTCATGACAATCAAAATATCTCAATTAACACAAGAAATCCTCAAGTAGTGATCATTGAAAATACCATGTAATTTTTCTTTGTTTAGCTCAATTTTCCATCATTGACTAGTTAAGGGCATCCTAAAAACTATAGAAAACACTAAGTCAAACAGAAAGACTCAATTAAATAAATCACAAAACACTAATTTATTGACTTTTATCTACAAAATACTTGGATTTTTATTTTTATTTTTTAGGGCATCATCCTTGAGTGACCTCTTATCCGCCCAATTTTTCAATTTATGACTCAAATAAATTGTAAACCCCTCTCCCACACTTAAATTGTACATTGTTCTCAATGTATCAAAGTAAAGCATAGAATTAAGCATGAAGAATAGGATTTACAAAAATCTAACTAATAAATAAAAAGCAACCAAAATTAAAAAGATAAGGGAAGAGAAAGCAAATCTGGTTTGTAGACTCCTCCATTGGGTTGCCTCCCAACAAGTGCTTGTTTTTTAACGTCTTATAACCTAGACGTGTTGCTTTGCTCCTCTTCACTTGTGACTTCCAACATTCTTAACGTTTCCTTTGCATGTGCACTTGCATGTACATGTTGGTGACATCTCCTCTAACTCCTTTAGCTGGACCTTCTTCTTCTTCTTTGCGAGCTTGTTAGGGTTCATGATCCACACAAAGATACATTAGTTAGTGATTAATTAACTAATTAATCATAAACGTAGCTCATGTATCATTTATAGCAAGTAGGTTTATCTTTCGTTACAAGTTTATTACAACATGATTAACTAGACAAATACAATTTAGCAAATAATGTCCCAATTGATTTTTCGCCAAAGATATATGATTATCACATGCATCTAGAATTTAAATTAAGACTTAGTTGATTAAATTGTGTAATGGCTCGAAATCCGTTCCACTCCTTTGGGCAAGTCCAGAAATGGCAAGTTGGGATAGATGTAACGTGAGATGTGGGACTAATTTCGAGAATATTCTCTTTCTTAGATCTAAATCCCGTCACGAGTCATAACCCTTCTAGTCACCATAACCGAATTTTTTTTACTAAAAGCAAAAGTTCAATACAGTATTACATCAACACTTTCAATCAAAATCCAACTTAAAAACTAAATAACAAGTGATAGAAACATAGTTAAGACTTATCATTTAACATTTTACAAAATCGGACAAACTGAATATAGCTACTTGCAGAATTTATGCAGAATTTATTACACGTTGGAATTTCTCAAAATTTTACGAGAGGATACTAGACACATATATAAATAACTCTGTAAATTTTCATAATTTTTCAAGACCTGTAACCATATCAGATAAATCACACAAAGTAGCACATACATAGTCGCGAATTGACATTAACATTAAAATTAAAAGAATTATCATCACATTATACAATAGTAATGACGAATATCTTTAAAAAAATGACTCTTTGACCTTATACAATTGACTCTTTGATCTTCAAAAACAAAAACAAAGTTACAACATGTTTGGAACTCAAGAACACATGCAAATTTCCAGATTCGCACATAATTGAACATAGCAGATTGTCAAATTTTTCCAGAAGTGTTAGCTTGTCCGAATACAATAAAAATTTTCAGAAATAAACAACACACAAAACGAAACACTTCTAAAAAAATTTCAAATTTTTCCAATACCTGCAACTATGTCAAATAAATTGTACAAAACAGATCAGTGCACAGTTCCAAAAACAGCAAAAATAAAAAAATTATGCCCAAGTATAATATTTACACGATATGAACATATTTACACAAACGAAATCACACAATAGATTTTTCAATCCCCGGAAACGGCGCCAAAAATTGATATGCGTAAAAACATCCATCAAATATTAACACAAAGTAGATACTCAACACATATCTCACACATATGCAATTTAAAACCCTTCTTTATAGATGTAGCATTGGTAAGTAGAGATCGTTCTTAACCGGGGATTGAGGGTACTAAGCATGACAACGTTTGTAAACATAAAGTAAATGTATGGGGTTTGAAAGTTTGGTTATTAATCTACGAAATATAAACAAATAATGGCCAGGCAACAGATTTACAACCCTAAATTCTAACATGTTTCACTCATAGACAAGTAGAAACAATTAGAGAACATAAATTCCTAAACAATCTCACTAGACCAAAAATAAAATACTAAGCTAATATATACAAGTGATCGACTCATCCTAATTACCTTTACTCATTCTTAACCTGCAAGTTAAACAACTCATTCTTAACCTGCAAGTTAAACAATATTAATCGAAATCCTAACTTCTTAATTTTACAAAACACATGCTCATAATTTGTCGTGCTCGGGATCGCCCTACACACATACCATTGATTTAGACTTGGGATCACCCTATATCTAAGCCAAAGCATTAAGCATAGATGAACATATATATAATAAAAACTAAGTTACTAGAACACATGAAAAATAGTTGAAAACAAAAAAAGTAAAGAAAAACCGAAATACTAAAAACTACTTCACTAAACCAATAGCTCATACAAGGAGAACCTACAAATTAAAGAGGATTCATGTTACACTTTTTAGTCTTCGGGATCGCCCTATGGAGCTAAGGTATAAATGAATCTTCTTTGGTGGTGGAGACACTCGGGATCGCCCTATATGTCAATGGAGTTTGTTGTGGTGGCGGACGACGGCATAGGCTACTTCCTTAGAAAGTTTCTTGGCTTCGTGGAGAGAGATAATGTTTAGCAGAGCTTAGGCATCTAGAATGAGTGATGCCTTAGTTCTGGTCGAGCTCCCCTTTAAATAGGATATTAAAAACCATAGTTCATTCCCAATTAGGAATGAATTAACTCCACCCAGGTAAATTGATATTTCTTCATTAAATCAGTGATTCCCGGAGATTTATTTGTCCAAATTGAGTGAATCTTTTTGTGCTGGAAAGTTGACTTCCAGAGCTTTCTAGGGACATATTAGTCATATCATAATTCTTTCTGATATGTTTTCGGTGGCCCGTTGAAGTGGGTTGATCTGCACAGGCAGATTTCCTGATTTCTAGCTTTTGATCCATCTTCTTCTTTTGGGCTTCTTTGTGGCCGAATTTGTGCATTATCGTGGACCTTCTTAGACACAAAAATATGGTCTTGACCCATGTTAATGATCTTTGATCCATTCTTTATAAATCATGGCCCATTCTTCTTCATCTTTTCTTCTCATTTTAGGAACTTCCTCCTTAGCAGGTTTTGAGCTCATTTCTGCCTCCTTTATGGATTCCTCCTTATTTTGTTCTATAAATCATAAAGTAAGTAAGATACAAAGATACTAAGTTCTAAATAAAGCTAAATGTAAAGAGAAAGACATTAAAAATCAAGCATAAAATGCGTAGATCAAGATCCCATGTTGAAAACCAAAACGTAAACTAGGGTAAACGAACACTTAACTGAAGAAGCGTAAAGCCAAGGTGAGATTGAAACGATGAACAGCTCACATAGTCTAGGTTGAAAACATGATCGGTGACACCAAGGTTGGATGCGTCATCGGCGGCGAGGTAGTGAGGCACCGACAGTGATGATGGGTTGATCAGTGTTGCTGATCGTATTAAGCGAGAGAGAGAAAAAGAGAGAGAGAGAGAGAGAGAGAGAGAGAGAGAGAGAGAGAGAGAGAGAGAGAGAGAGAGAGAGAGAGAGAGGTAGGTTTCGCAAAATTAGTGGCATTTTAGTAAATATGAGAATAAATTTGGGTTGTTACATAGTTAAAAAATAGAATATATTTTTTTGGGATTGAAAACTTATTGTGGAATTTTGAGGAAAGAGTGTCAAAAATGGACTTTTCTTTCATTTTCCCTTATTTTTATTTTTATTTTACAATAACTGTACAAGTTCACCAAAAAATGGGCATATAGTGCATTTCATTGATAACTGTACAGGTACACAAAAAAATACCTAAACTAACCCTTTACCAAAGAAGAGGCAAA
Organism: Geum urbanum; assembly: GCA_946800695.1. Taxonomy (NCBI): domain Eukaryota; kingdom Viridiplantae; phylum Streptophyta; class Magnoliopsida; order Rosales; family Rosaceae; genus Geum; species Geum urbanum. The sequence continues at coordinate 22,950,446 of OX327009.1, read as the reverse complement.
TCTAGTCTAAGAAATGATGTATTCATAGACAACTTAAGCACAATGAAAACTAACCCTCAGGTAAAGTCCCGCTAGAAAAATAAATTTTGGACGCTTAAGAAAACTAAGCTTAGAAAAATTGAACGAAAAATTTGGGCATAAGGAAATCCCTAGCTTACCCAAAAACAACTATGTACAAACATAAACCAAGCCGAACCTAGTTAAAAGAAGAGACGCATCCTCTACCAATGTTGAACCACCGCCAATCAACGATTTCTTCCAACTGCCACTGTCAAACCAGATTCCCCATTATTAAGATCAAGACCCGCTGCATCTCCCACTCACAATGCCTTCCTCTCATTTCAAGAGCACAATATATAGTGGAAACACAATCGTAGATACAACCGATGCCTTACCATCATGAAATTCTAACCAATGCCCAATCACGTCCATAGATGCTCATTTGACTGCAATAATGCATCATCTAATACAACACGGCAAGATCTTCCACCTGTCAGTGTTTGTCTCTCATTCAACAAAATAAAAACAACACCACTCCCTTCAGATGTAGCTATTGGCTTCGATGAGGCCAAGAGGCACCATCGAGCCAAGGGCCGTCAGACGGGACTAGATCTGATAAACTAAAAGACTTTGTAGTTGGGGGCTAGAGAGAGAGAAAGCTAGGGTTATTTCTTTAGATTTGCTCTGCTTTTGCAAGATTTTAGACGGGGGTTTATTGAATGGTTTTAGTATGTTAACGAATCGATACAATAAAATTATATGGATTTACTAATATTAGATAGACTGCTTCGCAAAATAAGTAGATTAAAATTAGATAGTCTACTAACACAAGGTAGACTGTTTTATAAAACAAGTAGACTGACATCATGAAATAAGTAAGCTGATTTTTATCATGACAATTTACTTATTTTGCAAAGCAGTCTACTTTGTGTTAACAGATCATTTAATTTTAGTCAACTTGTTTCACGATATTAGTCTACTTATTTTATGAAGCAATCTATCTAATAGTAGTAAACCATATAATTTTATTATACGACACGTTAAAGTATTAAAGAATTTTTCTTTATTGAATCTATATCATTTTTAGAATTATAAGTATCTACTCGAAGTAATCTCTTATTTTTTTAGGATCTAGCACAAAAATTCGATAGAATCTGTAAAGTGCTCCCTAGCTCATCTATATGACTATATTGGTATCTTGTGATATACTTTTGATAAAATAACATATCTTCATATAATTGTGTGACTTGGTACTTGTTAGTTAGTTTTTTTGTATCTTATTTGTAGAGATTTAGCATTTCTGACTTCATAGGACTCAGTCCTCAAGTTCTCTATAGGGCTGCTCCTGTGAAATTCACGCTTCCCATTTGTATAGAAATGACACTCCTGTTAAATTTTCTATTATTTTTTAAAATTTATTCTTGTTCATGCTCTTCCTATATTACCCTTGGACCTAGTTCTTTATTATATTTTTAATTTAGTCTTTTTGTTTAAGAAGATTTATTCTCTGTAACTTTCGGTGTATGTCTTGTCCTAATTAGATATGGATTGGTCTCGATAGAGATACAGAGAATCTCTATTTTATAGGGATATTGATTGTAACAAATTGTATCAGCCTATATATAAGATATTCTATCAATTCAATGAAAGAGTTACAGTTTTCAATCGATCAATTATTCCTCTACAATACGTTAGCAGACACGCTCTAAGTTAATAGCCAGCTATCACCACACACAAAAAAATCCTAACCCTAAAACTAAGCCTCCTACCGCCGGTAGTCCTTGTTTCCACCACCGCAAGCAACCTCCCACGGATGATCTTGGAAAGAGACTCAGCAGCACCATTCAACCCGATAAGCCCAACATTATTCCATTATCAGATGAATCAAAAGCTCAAGTCCTTATGTTTTTGAGGAATCATATTCATTCAACTCTCAAGAAGCAGTACTTAAAGAAAACAGATCCCCTGGATTTGTAGGATGATTTGAAGCAATGCTTCAATAATATGCATGATGCACAACTTCATGAGTTGACTGCAAGATGGAAAGCCTTTAGGCTTCTAGATTTTCCTGAGATCCAAGATTACAATCAAGCGACGTTGGATTTGCAGTATGAATTGAGCTTCTGTGGGGTAGACAAGTCTAAGAAGGACATGATTGAAAAGTCATTGAATACCTTCCTAATCTCCATGAATACTCTTGCTCATCAATACCAGATCGAGTACGAACATGGGAGGATTCTTAAGTTCAGTGATCTCATCAATAGCCTAGCCAAAAAGGAGATGCATCATTAGATCATCCTCAATAATAACTCAAGACCGACTAGTACTAAAAAGTATGAGAGTTACCAAACTGGAGGAAAGGCTCATAAGGACAAAAAGAACGTTCGTTCTGACCCTTATAATCATGGTAGACAAGCTCCATGTGGCGGAAGAGGAGGTCGTGGGCGTGACCGACGCTGTAGCCAAAATTTGACTTGACATAGAGATCAAAATGCCAACTCTAACAAGAACCAATCTGGTTTGGATAATGATGGGCAAAGGCATTCAAATTCTGGGACATTCACCTGCTACTGGTGTGGTTCAACAAAGAATATGCATAAGCAGCCCCGTGCTAGTAAAGAAATCCAGAATATATACAAGAGGCACAAACAGTATTTGGCTCAAGAGTCAAACTTTGCTTGTGATTTCGAGATGGATGTTGACACCAATCTCGTGATTGCATAGGACAAGGAGATGGCCTTAGTTAATCCGGATTTGGAATAGTCTATGTAAAAGGCGGTTATCTCTATAATAGATTCAAGTTTTTGGTTTGTTTTTGGCTTTTTTTTTCTGCCATTTTTCTTTAAGACTATTGTCTTCGTTTTTGGATAAAAACATCTATGACGTAAACTTTAATTGTTGGCGAGTAATAAAATTTTCTCTACTTCTTGGTATATGAAAGTGTTGAGAATATTATTTTGATACCAATTTAGCGTATGGTTCGATGTTTACATTAACATATGACATAATGACACAATGATACTAAGAAATGATACATAAAGGAGAGGATGTCATTTTGATCTCGGGGGGATTTCAATCCATCGAGGACTTGTTCTTCGATCCATCGAAGCTATCCCACGGGTCATTTTCGAAGATTTTTGATCCATCGAAAATTTGTACTTCGATTCATCGAAGGTCATCCTCGGGTCCTTATACTGCGTTTTTCGATCTATCAAGAGTTTCTTCCTTGATCCATCGAAGGAATGTCTCGGGTCAAGGTCTTCGATCCATCAAAGCCTAATTCTTTGACCCATCGAAAATTAGTATCGGAAAATCAAATTTTATTTTGAGTTTCTTCGATCCATCAAGGTATCCCTCAGGTAAGTTTGTGAGATTTTCGATCCATAAAAATATTATGTTGTTCGATCAATCGATGGTGCTACCCGGACTAAGGTGTTTTTGATATATTGTACATTGGTTTTATTAGAAAAGGATGGGAAAAAAATTCGATGGATTTCTGCACCAGATTTGGTTTTACATCGGTTCATGTCATGCCATATCAACACTCAACAAGGGTCACATCCCTATTCAAATCTTTAAGTGTTTAATTAAAGTGTCCGCCCGGTCTTTAGTTCAAAGACTCATTTATAGATGTTTCAAGGCGAGATTGAGTGTCTTGCAGATAGTGGTACTAGCCACACCATTCTGCAAAATATGCAACTTTTTATGTATCTTTTTTCATACAAACCCTCGAGCCGTGCAACCGGAAGTCGAGCCTCGAGCCTCAGTCAGCAGACGCTCAGTCAGCAGACGTCCCCCCGTCGGTGTACCCTCAGACGAGCGACAGTCAACGGGGGCATCAGAAACTCCCTCAATCCGAATGCCCCATATTCGCCCGGTGCCTACTCCCGTTTCACGGGAATCATCTGAGGCACATGGTGGTGCTGGCGCCTCATCGTCCAGGCCTCGTCTATCTCCACCGTCTGGTCTCTTCCTACCCGATGAGATTCATGTGATCCCTGAATTCGATGATAGGGAGATGCCTGTTTATGTTGAAGGACGGCCGGAGTTCCTGAGCGTGGAGGAAGCGTACAACTTCATCCCGTTCGACCCCGTGTATCTTTGGAGTGTGAGGTGCACCAACCAACAAACGGACGATGCAGGTAAATTTTATTTAACATCAGATTGATGACTTAATTATTACTTAAGATTTACGATAGGTTCAATTAATGATATCAATTTGTTGACATTGTATTATTAGGCAATTTCGTTAATGGGACTGGAAAACGGAAAAGGGCTAGAGGCACCTGCACCGGGAAGAGACTTGAGCAGGCCACCGGGGGAAGGAAAACGCCCATAAGGGCCAATGAGGATGGCGAGGTGATCGAGGCATTCGACACCACGCGCAAATATGTCAGCATGGCCGGTGCGATCGTGCGGGACAAGGTCCCAATGCTTTGGCCAGATTGGGAATCTGTGCCTATCTACGTGAAGATGCAAGTGCATAATGCACTCAGTGTGAGTAAAATCGTATTTTCATTACGTAAATTTTACATTTATTAATTAAGTCCGAATAAATATATAATTTTACCTTTTATATATTCATATTGCAGGTGTGGTTTGACGTGGATGAAGTTCTTATTCACACATGGGTAGAGCGTCAACTACATATGAGGTGATGTGCTTCGACTTATTTGAATATATATCGAGTTAGATTTTTGTTTATCAAGTGTTTTAATATCTCTAACTTTTTTTCCTTGTTTTAATATAGGTATAAAGAGTGGAAGAACGAGCTTTCTTCCCATTACACTGTATACAAGGAGCTAGGCCGAGGTTCTACCCCTAGCGAATTCCGGTTTAGAGAGTACGAGTGGCTGTGGCTGATAGCCCACTTCGAGCACCCCAAAGCGAAGGTATGCATCCTGAATATATCTTACAAGCCTAATGTATCGTATCAGATTGAAATAGTTAGTTACTAATTGTTTTTCATATGTTTATCAAACAAGGCGATTTCGAAGACGAACCGGGCGAATAGATTGAAAAACACCAGGGCCCATCATGCAGGTTCACTCAACTACATGGGTTGGTCGACTAAGGCGCAGCAACAACAAGATGTGAACCCGTTGGTGTATATTCATCATAAGTTCTATCCGCAGTGCCTTGAAGAAGTGGTAAGTCTTTCGCCTCTCCATGTGTTAATAAAACTATTTTTCGATATTAATAGATTTTGTTAGCTAATACGTTATTCATTTTCGCTTTTCAATTAGGCGAGAGTGGAGGACGCGACCGCAGAAGTGACCATGAGTATAGCTCGGTCTAACCATCCTGACTGCTCCGAGGAAGAAGTCACCCAGTATGCCTCTCATATCGATCCGCTCGATCGCCCGATAGCGGCTCAGATCATGGCAAAAGCGTGCGGGACTGGAAAGAATACCTACTACTGTAGGGGAATGGGCTCGGCGGGCGAAGGAGTATTGAAAAACACTTCAGAATACTCTACCGGGTCAAGAAGTTCAACTTCTAGTCGTAACGTCGTAGCGGAGCTTCAGAGGACGCGGAGGGAGTTGGAGGACCAAAAGAGGCAAGCAGCCGAGCAGCAGGCAATCAGAGATGCCGAGTACCAAAACTTGGTCCGGCAGCAGGCAATCAGAGATGCCGAGTACCAAAACCTGGTCCAGAGTCAGGCACAGATGTTCACATGGATGCGGACGATGTACGAGGCTCAGACTACCGGACAACAGTTAGCCACACCTCCACCACCGCACCAGTTCCCTGTGTTCCCTAGTTATCCACCACCACCACCGCACCAGTCAACGCCAGAGTAAGACCAGGGTAGCCACCGGAATTCAAATGAGTACATGGATTACTTCGACCCTGACCCGCAAGTTCCTCGACCCTGACGTGTAGTTGTAGTTAATTTTCGTATCGTCGTTGCTATTTGTACTGTACGTTGGACATTTATGTGTACTGTTGAACTTATATGATTGTACGGTTTATGTTTTTCAATGCAGGTTCTGGAATTGGGCCCAATACAGAACCGTGTTTTTTTTTCAAAATTTTTCCAAGCATTGCCGGCGACATGGACCTAAGTTGCAGGCAATGTCTTCAAAATCTGGCCACGGCGGCGCTGACATTGCCGGCGATGGGAAACGCCGTCGCCGGCAATGCTATCTCCGGCGAGAAATTTCCGGCGACGCCATTGTCGGCGACTTGTCGCCGGTAATGTCAATTCCGGCGAAAAAAAAAATAAGGCCGGTCGCCGGCAATGTCTCTTAATGTGGTAGTGCAATGGTTTCCACTTGGAAACATATTGTGAGAATGGATAAGAATTATTGTGTATTACCTTTGTTGAATGTGGCTCTAAGCGCATTCTAGAGAAGTTTTTGGCTATTTAAAGTGGTCTATATATAACTACGGTTTGGATCATTGAATCCAATGCCACGACTCACAAGACTTCGTGTGACTCAAAATCATACAAGCTTTGGCATTTTTGACTGGGACATCCAGGTCGTGACATGATGATCAAAATATTGAAAAACTCTCATGGTCATCCATTCTTCAGAGCGAAGAAGCATGTAGGAATACTTAAATCCATTGGTTTAGATGGGAAAGATGAGACTACTCCTCTCAATCCTAGCTCGGTCTCTAAGATGAGTGTGCAGCACAATCCCGACAAAGTACCGTTGTAGCGTCATGCATTATCTCACCGTATTCATATGTTGCAATCTCTTATGCACATCGCTCATTTTGCAAAGCTTGCTCCTTAGCAAAGTTACAGACACGTCCTTCTTTTGTTGTTGATAACACTGACAATATTTCATTCTTACAAAGAATCCAAGGTGATATTTGTAAACCTATCAAACCGGAATGTGGACCATTTAAATATTTCATGGTTTTGGTAGATGCATCAATGCAATGGTCACATGTTACTTTGTTATCCGCAAGGAATGCTATATTTGTAAAACTCCTGCCACAAATTATTAAGCTTCGGGCTCACCACCCGGATCATCCAATCATGTCTATTAGATTGGACAACACCAGAGAGTTTACACCAAAAGCTTTTAATGATTACTGCATGTCTATTGGGATTGAAGTTAAACATCATGTTCCTCATTTTCATTCTCAGAACGGTTTAGTAGAGACCCACATCAAGTGTTTACAGCTTGTGTCTCACGCGTTGGTAATGCATACAAACTTACCAATATCTGCGTGGGGTTATGCAGTGTTACACGCAGCTATACTTCTTCATTTTCGACCCGTAGGACTCAAACCATTCAGTGCGCACCAATTGGTAATTAGATATGAGCCTAACATTTCATATCTACACATTTTTAGTTGTGAGGTATATGTGCCTATTGTGCCTCCAAAACGTACTAAAATAACGAAGATTAGGCATTTATGTTGACTATGAAGCTATAACAATAATCCGCTATCTTGAACCTTCGACAAGAGATCTCCTTACTGCAAGATTTATAAATTGTCACTTCGATGAGACATACTTCCCAACGTTAGGGGGAGGAAGGAATGTATCTATTATGGTTCAACATCAGGATTTGATCTGGTCTAATCTCACTATGTCTCATCATGATTCCCTTACATCTCAGAGTGAGATAGAAATACAAAGAATACTTGATCTTCAGAAAGTAGCAGACTCTATGTCTAACTTCTTTACTAATATCACTAAAGTGACAAGAACAAATATTCCTGCTGCAAGTTTTCCTGCAAAGGCTGGAATCTTGAAAAAGGGATTTGTTAGTTCTAACACCGAGTAAGGAAACGTTCCTCCTGCCCATGTGGAAGTTGATGCGTCGACCTTGTCTCTCACTAGGAAATAGGGGGGACCAAGAAAATCAATTGATGAGCCGCCGGTTAAAAGGCAGGCCATCGAATCACAAAATGATCCTTTTATCATCAACATTGTGAATCTTTCACATGAGATTGTCTACCCGAACCAAATTACGCACAAATCGGCACGAATTAGGTTTAACGTGAATTAATCACAATTCATGATTTATTAATGACTTTTTCACCAACCAATAATTAAACTTTATTTTCTTCACGGAAGTCATAGAGTACTTTATTTTGAGCTTGTTGGAATTTTCGGAGAATTTTTCAGATAAGTGAGCAATTTTTTTTATGATTTTTGGAAGCCTGCATGAGGAAAATATTAAAAAATATTATTTTAGGTCGTTTTAATCTGGGCCGTTGGTTCCTGATCAGATCAAATATGGAGCATTGATCATATCAGGAGCCCAGGGGTATAAACAGGGGTATTTTTTGAAATTAATTCAGAAAAACCAGAAAACCGGATCACTTGCGACCCATTTTTCAACCCGACCCGACCCGATATCGGACCCCCCGAAAAATGCCACTGTTGCCAGCATTCTTGGTATGATTTTGAAACTCTCCTCTCCTTCTTTCGATTCATATATGTGTTGTTAGTTTTTGGGTGCAAATCGACGAGGTGAAACCGTTAGGTTTCAGGTTTATTCGTCAGTAGTGCTCTGGCCATTTTCCGGCAACGGGGTGGGGTGGAAACAGTTGGGTTTCACCCCAAGGTTCGAACTCCTAAGGTTTGGATGATCGAGGAGCGACTACGGCGTCGGATTTGGCTGGACACCTTTTTCGGCTATTATCGGACCGTTAGGTTTCGGGCGTTTTCTGGCCAAACGATGGCGAACTAGGGTTATGTCTAGTTAGAAATGTTGTAGGGCTTGACGAGATCTTTCCAACAATTTGTGACTCATGTGCCGCCTATGGAGGCGCGTGAGGGCCACGCGCCGCCGTCTACAACGCGTCTCTAGTGAGACACAAATCCAAAATTGACAAGGGGGTTTCGAGGTAGTTTCTGAGTTGATTTTCGTACATTGAATCTGTTATTTATTCAAGAGACAACTATCAAGATTTTGGTATGGAACTTCCACCAGACCACAAAGCTAGCTGTGTACTATGAGTGGACACTTTTACTTTCACAGTTGAATATCGAGTCTCTAATATTTATATTCAGTACAGTTTGAAATTTTCGTATTCAGTTTATAATGTTTTGAGGCTAGATTCAGTACATTTTTCAGTTAGTCTTGCATCGATGTTATGGTTACTCGACCGATCCCCGAGTGGCTCCAGGGAAGGATTAGCACTTCTCCCCTGGCATTCATGCCGTCTTTGTATCAGGACTCATCAGACGACTTTAGGTGGCTAGAGGTTCTAAGACTCTTATCACTGCCTCCACTAGCACATGATACTCGAGAAAGATGAGGTGTCCCCCTCGACGTATCTTTTATACTATTTTTAAAGTATCTTTGACTCGCTACTAGTTTCCATAAGGCATATTGTAGATTTTATTTTACATATCTTCGATTTAATTTTATCCACTCACTCTAACAATTTTATTATTTTATGTGTCTTTAACTGGACTTTTCGGTTTATTTTGCTCAGTTTGCAGTTTTTGTCTTGAGGTAGCACGTCATTGACAGAAACGTAGAGCTCGTGTTACTATACTCATCTAGTAGGTTCCTAGCTTAACCTACTAGTCCTGTGTATTATTATAACATATCGACCCGAAATTTGACCTCTTATTTTTGATTAAATGTTAACCGATGACGGTAACAAGCTTTGACCGTCGGTAATTATCGATTTTATTTTATCAGAATTTTATCAATTAAGTTTTTCAAAACGTTTTATTGAAGAAATTTGTAGAGTTTATCGAGACAAGTTCATAGGCATGTCAAATATTAAAATTGAAATTACGATGAAAGATATGGTCAACAAAATTTTTGTACGATTTTACGAAGTTAATTAGTTGTAACTCGCACATATAAATACGACATTCTGAAAATGGAAAGTCAAATTCGGGCATACCACTTTTTCTCTCTCCTCCCCGCAGCAAGGCTTGCTGGTCTAAGCACCATAACTGGTGAGAGTTGTCTTAAAAGTTTCGTCCTTCCTCTCTCTTTACAGCCTAGAGAGTTTCAACCTTGATTTTTCAAAGTAGGAGAGGTGGGGAGCTCAAGAAGCTCAAACCCGAAGTGATAGCCCTAGATTTTTGGGGGCCGATCTTCTTTTGGCCAAATTGATTGATGTGAAGCTGGACATTGTAGGCTTCATCCACACGAAGCTATTGACACCAAGGTCACGTCTCAATTAATTTCGAGCAAGGAGAATCGATGATTTGAAGTTTTTGGAAAAAGTTTATGTTCTTGAGTTCAAACCAAAATTTGGTGAGTTGTCATTTGAATTGAACTTTGTTGTAGTTATGAAAGTTGTTGTTGGGTTGATTTTTCATAGATTGGAGTTCGGGTCACCGGAAAATGTCTCCCCCGCTGGCGGCGGAGGTTCACGACGGCGCTCTAGTGGAGGATATTTCGGCAAAAGTTTGATGTTGTTTTACTCGTAATTACATACCGAATGCAATGAAGAGATTATTGAATGGATTTGGACATAGTTAGTTAAAACGTGTGATTAATCAGACATTAATTAAATATTTTAACGATTTTAAGGAATGATTGAGTTGAACGTCGATTTGACTTTGAGTCGAGTGGCGATCGAGAATTGTATTACGACTTTAAAAAGGATTAAAGGTATAGATTTTACAGTTAGATTAAATATTGTCATAAGTTCGGAAAGTACGATATTCGAGAATGCGATGTTCACCATGGTATTTCTCTTTAAGTGAACAAGCTTAGTTATTCAATATTATTCTCGATGATTAGTTGTTAAATAATAATCATTGTTTAAGGATGATGTGTTACCAACCAGTGATAGACAGATAGAAACGTTGATAGACATGCCCTGGATTGATGGAAATCACGGTACAGTACTGTGAGTGGACACTTTTACTTTCACAGTTGATTAGCGAGTCTTTATTATTTATATTCAGTTCAGTTTGAAATTTCAGTATCCACATTATAATTTTGGAGGCTAGATTTAGTACATTTTCAGTTAGTCTTGCATCGATGCATTGGTTACTCAGCTGATCCCTGAGTGGCTCAAGGGAAGGATCAACACTTTCCCCTGGCGTTCATGTCGTCTTTGTGTCAAGAGTCACCAGACGACTTTAGGTGGCTAGAGGTTAAAGAATCCTAGTCACCGCCTCCACTTGAGCACGATACTCTAGAAGGGTCAGGTGTCCCCCCCGACGTATTTCTTATATATTTTTAGTCTTTTCGACCCGCTTAGCATTTTATTATATATGTCAGTGGGAGCATAATATTGTTTCAGTTTCAATTTCAGTTCTTTATATTTTCATCCATTCACTCTAACGTTTTTAATCTGTATTTCCCTGGGCCCTTCGTTTTAAATTGCCCAGTTTGTAGAGTTTCTTCTGTGGTTGAACGCGTAAATAGATTGAGGGATAGTGGTATCTACCGTAGGATCCAAGGTAGATCCTATGAGCTATTATTCTTATTAGTGTAGTTAGTTTAGAATATCTAGCTGCTCTGATATCGCAAACAGTTTATAATTGCTATTTATAGCTTTTAGTTGATATGAAAAAAAATAGTTCCTTCATTTATGACTTTTGAGTTTTGGATCTTCAGTTCAATACTTGTGTAATATGAGTAGACACTTTACTTAGTAGAGTCGTTAGGGTCTAATTCTGGTTTAGACAGCAAAATCGGGGTTGGGTTCTTTCAGTTGGTATCAGAGCATTAGGTTATAGGCTCTGTCGACTATACTTGGTTTCTTTCGTTGTCATGTTCAATTACACTTAACACCTCCAGAGTGATGGCCCGACTGCAGCAGATCCTCATCCAATACTCATGCTGTTGAACGTCGTCGAATATGTGGTGAATGTGACTGAGTACGAACTTCATCCTTTGAGTCAATATGCCATATCCGCTATGCCTTGCGTGCGCTGACCTCGATCAGATTTATAGAAGTGTTCAGGCATTTCTCCATGTTATATAGAATGTGATGAAATGATTAGAAATAATTGAGTTCTTAAGGAATGTAAGTTCAGTGGAAAGACATATGCCAACGTTAGGATTGCATGGAGACTGTGGAGTTAAGTATTAGACTGGTTTCCTCATGTTGTTTGAGTAGTATGGTGAACTCCTTATATTCACCGCCCACCTCTTACTTGTGTCATTCTGCGATGGTACCAGTTGAATACATCACTACCATGATTGCATACCACATGTTTTTCATTCAACTTTCGGTTTTATTTTTTGATGCGTGTGTGGAGAATAAGAAGATATTGATCATCTATGTCGTTTCTTAGTTTTACGATTGTAACTTGAGTAGTACTACACACTTTCTCTAGGGTCTATTGAGTGGCACTATGAGAATTCATTAACAGTAGTTTGTCTAGTTATTGACCTGTAGCATCGACTCGAATGTTAGTCAAGATATGAGGTTGCTCTCTGGGGAGTAATACAATATTTAGTAGTCTTATAATCGTTTTCCCTTAATTATTTGGTATCAACAACCCTCTTCCCTGTGCTCGTTTCACCTTTTCCTTCATTCTAGATTTGTTTGGCCGATGTGAGTCATTGGTATTATTGTTGTAGTAGACGGAGTGTTTATGATGATAACTTCGGGAACTAAGGTTTCCTTAGGAATGGACTTAGGCACTTAGCGATCGGATTGCCCTCGATGGACATACTCTAGACCTCAGAGTCATTGACCGTCGAGTTGGTGATTTCAGCGATTTCAGTGATTTTAGTAGCTTCAACATGAAGTATTTTGGGTTAATGTGTTTTCTTTTCCATCAGAAAAATATGCAGTATCATAGTTGTGGATAATACGATTAAAGTAGCAGGATATGGTGTAATCGTGAAATTAAAGATGAAATTTATTGCAGAGCTCAAGTTGATCCTTTGATATTTTTTGGGGAAACATGTGCTTTATCGGGAGTAAGTTCTATCTAACCCTATTTTTACTCTGTAGCTTGACTTAACCTAACTATCAGACCTCTCATCATCTTTCCCAGCCAACATCTATCAGTGTTTCAGATATCGTTATGAGGCCTCCTCCTTTTCATTCGATTTGCGTTGGGTTTGGTGCCTACTAGTACTAGTATAAGATCATCAAATAGTTTTCTCTCCATATAGCTGTGTCACTGGGTTCAGTGATGCGCTCCATGTCGTGGTTGACATTGGAGGAAAGGAGTAACTGTATTATGCCTTAGCCAACTCGTTACGTGGAAATATTATTGTGAATTATGTTACTGTTCCATAACTTCACATTTGCATCACAATCCGCAATGATTTTAGCCAAACAATAGGAATGCATTCTTATTTCATTTCAGATGTTCAATTTCTTTGTTTAATGCTTTTTTATGAAGCGAATTTGTAGTACTTGAGGTAGATAGTTGCCTCAAACTACGTGAAATTTTGATTAAATCACCACTGGTCACCTTGACTTGTAAATTGTTTCTAATCGACATCAGTAGTGGAGACTCAGTCACTATCTTATGATTCTACTAATTTAGTTTAGTTAGTCAGGATTAACCTTAAGTTTCTCTCCACCAATCTCTTCTTGAGCAAGTCATGATCATTATATGTCATGAACACACTTCCCACTATAAAGTTGTCTTTTGTGATGTGTAGCCAGGTCAGGAATATAATTCTCCTTATTATGAGGGTGAAGACGTTGATATCAAGGTTCTGGATAAAAATTGTGTGTTTTATGCTTGTACACCTAGGAAATACTAGGTTCGATAATCAGCAAGGAATTGTGTACATCATAAGCATATGCTGAAATCAAAGAAAGATGAGTAAGACTTGATTCGATATATGTTGCATGATCTTTGGATTCACACTTGTCCAGATGCAGGAACATCATGCAGGTGATCAAGCGCTCATTACTCGCAGGAGCATATATGAGAACATTACACGAAAATGCAAACTTTCCACCAGTTTTAGATATGTTGAAGATGTAGTTTATCAACTTGTTTGGATACAAAATCTTATCATTAATTTCTATTAAAGAGTTGTCACGTTTCTAGAACTTCACAACATTCTCGTTCTCTGGTTAGTTTTCATTGGTTAAGCATCCAGAGTCCAGGAAATCACAAATTTTTGTAGTTGTATGATGAGGGTAGTGGCATCAATTCAGTTTTTCAATTTGAGAGTGGGTCTTTGTATGTACATTAGTGCTGTGACGACCCGGAACAGAATCAGCAGTTAAGTCGCATTGTTGCAGAGTTACGACAGTGTTGAAACCGCCAGCTTTGTTAACGACTAAATTATTGGCCGAGAATTGGAGCTGGGTCTCTTCTCGAGAGTTGTTGTACGTGTGATTACGAGTTCGTGGGCGGTTCCGGATCGTTATTTGGACGACCGAGGAATTAGTTACGAATATTTGAAGTTTCGACGAAAATGGATTTAAATGGCGGATTTGTTCGCGACTTAATTACCGGTCGAGAATTTGGTTTCGGCTTCTTCACGGAAGTTGTTCAGAATTTAATTTCGAGTTCGTAGGAATTTCTGGAGCATGATTTTGAGTTATGGAGTTTAAGTTGCGAATTTTGCCGATTGTTGATTGTTTGGTTGATTTAATTATATGTTGATTGGAACAGTTGACTTTTTATCCGTTTTACCGATATGTTTGACTTCGGGTGATTATTGAAGAATATTTCAAGATGAGTTTGTGGCCACGAGAATTATTGGGATCGGAATTATGACGAGGAAGTTATGCGCGTTTGAAGTTCGTCGAAATGGATAAACATGAAGTTTCCGTTTTGGGAAAGGCTATTTATAGTAACCTGCTGTTTTAGGCAGGTCAAACTTACCATAATGGGAGTTGACTTGGTCAACTCGGTTTGACCGAGTTGGGAGGGGGAGTCACGACGGTGGCGTTGGCCTCCACGGCGGCGACGGGATTTTGGCCACCTCCGGGCTTGGCCCATGGCTCTTTCTACTCGCCATGATGCCTTCTTCAACTTCCCGGCCTCCATGCACGGCGAGGCTTGCCGGAGGAGGAGCAAAATCCGGCCAAACTTTGGAAGGAACTTTGTGAATTCGGGTTCTATGTTTGAGGCCGATTAGAGCTGCAATTCTTAGTGGGCTTTGTAGCTCTCATCCTCTTGGAGCTACCATGTAAGTTTGAAGCTCTAATTTTGCTTGAGTTTGGAGAATTTTGGGATTGAAAATTTGTGTACAATTCGGTTTATCATGAAATTGGGTGTGTTAGAGTGAGAATTGGACTTCAGTGTAATTGACAAAGTTGCTCAGTGAACGATTTGGAGTGGAATAGGGGTGGCTCCGTCGTGAAATTTCACGTCCGGCGGCGGCGCCGCCGTGGACGGCGGTCAACGGGTTGACTTTTTGACTTTCGACAAGTTGCATGTCATTTGACTCGAAATCGCGCTCTGATCGCAGTGGGGAGGTTCGTTTCTCGATTTGAGCATCCGAAAGTAAAGCGAGGTATTGAGGTGTTATATATGGATTTTTGACGATTCGTCGGCTTTGAGTTATGTGTTTCCGGGAACGGTGGTTTCTCGTGATTTGTCTTGCATTGTCGGGATATGATTTTGAGATATGGATTTTATGAATATTCAGGTATTCGTGATCGTTCGTTTGGCGATGGACTTTCCGCCAGATCACGGGTTAACGCGATACGCGTTACGCCAGTTTGTGAGTGGACAATTTCTTTTCACGGAATTCTTTCGAGTCTTTTATATGATTTTCGAACTTGAGCATGCGTATTGAGATTACGGATTACATAAGCATGTGTTTTACGATTATACGATATACTTATACGAATATAGGTATACGAGTATACATACATACATATATGCTGTTTCATGCATTTACATCGAAATGTTTGTGATTTAGTTTACACAGAGAACAGTCGTTATATGTTGTTGTATCGATACACTCGCATCCCGGCTGATCCCCGAGGATGTGTACCGGGGGAGGCTGTGACTCCTGACCCGTGACCTGTACCGGGGGGAGGCAGACCTCTGACCTGAGGCCTTTCTGGCTAGAATCGCGTGGAAGTCTGGGACTCCGTGATTCTGACTGTACTAGCACGGTGTGTGTCCATGAGTGACCCCGTGGGATTTTTACTTGCATGCTCAGTACGCTGGAGGATTATGGTTTTACCTCGTGTACTTCATTATTTCTATTTATCTGGACTCGCATATGTTTTTATAACATATATATCAACTGGTGAAAGACATTTATTTTCGTCCACTCACTCTAACGTGTTTTATGTCTTTCCCCTGGGTTTTTCGATTTCCGTGCCCAGTTTGCAGTTCAGGCTCTGGTGTCGCACGTCGTGGTCGGAGGCATAGTGCTCGAGCAACTTTGTTTCATCCAGTAGGTTTATTGTTCTACCTACTATTGTATGCGTATATGATTATGTATTAGAAGTCGCTCTGAGCTTCCTATTGTATGTGTTATACGATTTTACTCCGGATTTTCCATAAAGTACATATATATTTACTACTTTACGTTATTGTTGATATATTGAGGAATCCGGATGGGATTGGTGCCCACGGTTTGCTTTTTGTGGCATAGGATGAAGTGTATTTTTCGCGTGCAGGTAATGGTAATTCCACGCTAGTAACGAAACTCTCCCCAAATTTCGAAAAGTTTTTGTTGGTTCGTATTTTCGAAGGGGTTCGATTCCGGTTTAGGGAGCTAAATCGGGATTGGGTCCTTTCAGCTTGGTATCAGAGCATTAGGTTGTAGGTTCTGTAGACTTCTGTAGTCGTGTTTACTAAGGATATTTGAGAATGTACAGCATGTCTGGAATGGTGACCCGACCGGCCGGCGGATAATCATCAAATTCCGGGTGTTGTATGCTTTCAAATATTTGAAGTTCCATGATTACGTTCCACTTGTTATGAACGATATTGTATTCATTAGGATGCCTCCTGACGTGCTTTCCGTGTCATTTCGGTTGTGGATCCTATTGAGGATCAATCGACGCACGAGTTACCAGAGAACAGTGGATTTGGATGAGTATTCAGAGTTCAGAGAATTGTGTGGCACGGTTTGCCTGGGGATGTGTATATGGGCGTCTATACGTTACCTCAGAGCTGAGAATTTTGGTGGTGATGTTTGCCTGATTCAGATTATTGTGTTTGGTGGGCTGATATTGTGTGAGTTCCGGTTGTGACTCCATGGCCTACATTCAGGGTGTTGTTATACGGTAATGGTTCCATCAGGCTACCCAACATTCGACTGTGGAGTGTTTACCCACCTGAGGCAGAGATGTATTGTCCACATGTTTGTTTCTGTTTTGCACGTGTATTGTGGTTTCAGAGGAAGCAGTGCATGAGGTTCGAGATGAGTTTGAACCTGAGCATCAGAGAGAGTCTGACTGTTATGCCTCGAGATTACCATAAGGAGCTTAGTGTGTTGCACTCAATGGCGAGGCTATTGTGAGGAAAAGATGTATACGGTTTCGATGTGATGGTTTGAGGAAAGTGGACTTAGTTGAGATTTTGATGAGGTTGAGTTCCGACACTTTGGGATCAGTGACTTCATCAGGCTGTGACCTTTTCGATATTGTTGAGGGCCATCTGATCAGGCAGAGGATTCGTTTGACGATGGTGGAGATCACAGAATAGCGGACTTGCTCCTGTGGCATGAGTTTGGGTGATCGTTGGTGATCCTTCCACGCAGCAGGTGTTGCGGTGACGTGTGTTCGTAGAGTATTCTCTGTTGCCATTGTGGTGACCAGGAGGGTCACGTTACGAGGGAGCGCCTTAGCCAGCTGATCTAGCGGTTCGGTAGTCCAGAGTTTACGAGGAGATCCTCATGTTATTCCTGCGGACTGACCAATGTACCCTTTTGACGAGTTCTTCAGCAAGTCGCGATTGACGTGGGCGACTAGTTGAGCATGTTGGAGTTCGTGCCATGACCTTGTTTGAGGACAGACTTTTCTCCGAGGTTGCTGTTGTTTGATATCCATGGCTATTGTACCTGCATCTTCACTTCCGAGGTTTTGGAGAGTATTGTATCCATCCTGAGGTTGCGAGATCCTTGTTGGAGGATATGGCTTAGTCGCGGATCTGTTATAGCTGGACGTGTGGTTTTGATGTGACCATGAGTATGGACTTACTGACGACGCATTTGGCTGTGTTCGAGTGCCTCGAGATGGAGGTTGTGTTTCGACGACCAGATTTCCCCGAGATGCTGTTTCGCGGTGATGGTCGAGCGGATGATGGAGACGGGTGGTGTTGTTTGATTAGCTCATGTTGTGGATACTACGGTTGTTGTACCTGACATTGGCGACATTGAGGTGGTTCCCTAGTTTCCTGAGATGTGTGCCGGAGGAGTACCAGGTATCCCTCCAGTTCGGGAGACTGACTACATCATTGAGCTTGTACCAGGCGCTGGACTCATTTTACCGACGTCTTGTCGTTTGGAGCCAGCGGAGCTGATGGAGCTATTGTTTCGACTCTAGGAGTTGCTGGAGGAGGTTTCAGGAGACTTCGTGCGACCCCACGTATTGCGTGGTGTGCTTTTGCATTGTGTGTACGGACATTGGATGATTCGACGTGGTGGTGCATTGACTACGTGAAGCCTGATTTACTTCTGAGGAGAGTGAGTATCCTCCACTTCGGATTGATGAGTGGTTTGGTCAGCTCGCGAGAGCTTCAGTATTTTCGAAGATTAATTTTGGTTCCGGATACCATCAGTTGAGGTTCAATGAGTTAGTTGTGGCTTGGATGATTTTCGGATCTCGTTGCGGACATCAGGAGTTCTTGGTCACACCATTGGTTGACCAATGCCCCGTAGATCGTGTGGATTTGATGGACCAGGTGTTCAGACGGTTCTGGACGAGTTGCGGTCATGTTCGCCGGGAATATCCTGATTCACTCCAGGAGTGTGGACCAGTACCTGAGGTAATTGTGAGTGGTTTTGCGGACTTCGTGAGACGATCAGTTGTTTGCGAAGTTCAGCCAGTATGAGTTTTGGTTGATTAGTGTGAAGATTTTGGGTTGTGTGATGTTATCCGAGGGAGTTGACGTGGATCCTGACCAGTTTGAAGCCGTGTTGATTTGGGGTTGACCTACCCGTGTACCAGAGATCCAGTGTTTCTCTTGAGTTTGGCAGGCTATTACCGACGGCTTGTGCAGGATTTTCCCGGATTGTCACTCTACTTCCCGGATTGACGAAGAAGGCGTCAAGTTCGAGCGGTTCGATGCACGTGAGGAGAATTACTTACTCCTGCAGGATGGTTAACCGTTGCTTCGGTTTTGACCTTACCTGACGATCGTGACGAGTTCGTGGGTTTTGGCGATGCATCGAGGTTTGGATTTGGTTATGCTTTGATGCTGTGTAGCAGAGCGGTGGCTCATGGTTACGGACAGTGGAAACCTTGTGAAGCTACGTATCCTATGTATGATTTGGGTGTGGCTGTCTTTGTGTAAGCACCAGAAAGTTCGAGATGCTACAGCTATGGCGTGCAGCGCAGTGTAGGATGTGCACTGATCACTTGAGTTTCATCCACTTGCATTTTCGGCCAGATTTGGGCTTGAGGCAGTGTAGATGGTTGAGGTCGACTCACGACTATGGCTGCACCTTTGAGTTTGTTCGGGAAAGGCTAGAGATTGTATTTGATCATCCGTCTGGGATGTTGTTACTGATGCATTCAGTCGAGAATCGGGAGTTTCAGTGTTTCATGTGAGTGTGGCGCGAGTTTCCGTGTTAGCCGAGTTATGGGCTACGAGAGCTGAGTTTGAATGTGATGGTGTTGAGGCTCGTGGTTTCAAGCGCATTTGGCGCTAATGATGCGGAATTATATCAGATACTTCGAGTTTACTACTCGTGACGCAACATGAAGAGCAGTGTAGCGGTTTGTGTGTGCAGATGCCATGTTTGTTGACAGGCGATGGCTAGGAGGCAGAGACTTGCCGAGAAGTGTCAGCCATTCGAGATTTCCGGTTGGACGTGGCGTTTGTCGCTGTGACCTTGTGTGTGTTTGTGTGCATTTTGATTTGTGATACCAGTTGTCAAGCCATTGTGGACCATTTGACGGACTTGGTACATTTCCTTGTACTTTCGGGAAAGGATTTCAGTGGCAGACTAGCATAGCTGTGTTTGACAGAGGTTGGCCATACACGTGGTGTGCCTATGTCCCGGTTCGCTGACCGAGATAATCAACTACAACTGTGTGTTGGTGAGCTTTGCAGCGAGCATTGGGGACCAGATTACGAGTTAGTACCGGATATTATCCTCGGGTTGGCGGACGAGCTTTGAGGACTATTCAGACCTTGGAGGGCATGTTGTGGACCTCGGTATTGCAGTTCCGGAGGATTCGGGACCAGCAGTTTCAGCTGTTTGAGATTGCTTGCAGTACCAGTTGTTGACCATTGTGATTTTGATGTTGCATGATGTCGTTTTGAGGAACGATGTTGTACTCCATTGTGTTGGAGTGAGCTTGTTTGAGTTTGAGTTGATGTTTGATTCTGATTTTGTGGAATGTGTTACCACAGACTGTCAGATTAGCGGAAATGGGTTGATAATTGCTTGAGTTCGATGTTTGAGTTTTGTTGGTATGAACATGTCGTGTTGTGATTTGTCATGTGGTTTTGATCCAGATGTGGTCATAGGCGAGTTTGTGTTATGCCGTATGGTTCGGCATCACCTATATCATTGGCTTTTATGTGTGTTGTGTTCCGTGTGGCGGAACTGTGTTTCAGGTTTGCTATATGTTGTGTACCCTATATGTTCCTTATGTAGGAACCCTTGGCGTTGTGTGGAGCCAGTTCAGATTCGAGATTTGTGGGTACAGAGATTTCAGCACGGAGTTATCTCCTATTGTGGAGTTTGTGATCAGAATTGTTCAGTTGAGATTGCCGTTGGTGAGTTGAGCAGTATGCAGAGGCAGTGCTCCTACCTTGTAGTTGGCAGACTTGGAAATTTCGAGGTCAAAAATTTTCTAAGGGGGGTGGATTTGTGACGACCCGGAACAGAATCAGCAGTTAAGTCGCATTGTTGCAGAGTTACGACAGTGTTGAAACCGCCAGATTTGTTAACGACTAAATTATTGGCCGAGAATTGGAGCTGGGTCTCTTCTCGAGAGTCGTTGTACGTGTGATTACGAGTTCGTGGGCGGTTCCGGATCATTATTTGGACGACCGAGGAATTAGTTTCGAATATTTGAAGTTTCGACGAAAATGAATTTAAATGGCGGGTTTGTTCGCGACTTAATTACTGGTCGAGAATTTGGTTTCGGCTTCTTCATGGAAGTTGTTCAAAATTTAATTTCAAGTTCATAGGAACTTCCGGAGCACGATTTTGAGTTATGGAGTTTAAGTTGCGAATTTTGCCGATTGTTGATTGTTTGGTTGATTTAATTATATGTTGATTGGAACAGTTGACTTTTTATCCGTTTGGCCAATATGTTTGACTTCGGGTGATTATTGAAGAATATGTCGAGATGAGTTTGTGGCCACGAGAATTATTGGGATCAGAATTACGACGAGGAAGTTGTGCGCGTTTGAAGTTCGTCGAAATGGATAAACATGAAGTTTCCGTTTTGGGAAAGGCTATTTATAGTAATCTGCTGTTTTGGGCAGGTCAAACTTACCATAATGGGAGTTGACTTGGTCAACTCGGTTTGACCGAGTTGGGAGGGTGAGTCACGACGGTGGCGTCGGCCTCCACGGCGGCGACGGGATTTTGGCCACCTCCGGGCTTGGCCCGTGGCTCTTTCTACTCGCCATGATGCCTTCTTCAACTTCCCGACCTCCATGCACGGCCAGGCTTGCCGGAGGAGGAGCAAAATCCGGCCAAACTTTGGAAGGAACTTTGTGAATTCGGGTTCTATGTTTGAGGCCGATTCGAGCTGCAATTCTTAGTGGGCTTTGTAGCTCTCATCCTCTTGGAGCTACCATGTAAGTTTGAAGCTCTAATTTTGCTTGAGTTTGGAGAATTTTGGGATTGAAAATTTGTGTACAATTCGGTTTATCATGAAATTGGGTGTGTTAGAGTGAGAATTGGACTTCGGTGCAGTTGACAAAGTTGCTCAGTGGACGATTTGGAGTGGAATAGGTGTGGCTCCGCCGTGAAATTTCACGTCCGGCGGCGGCGCCGCCGTGGACGGCGGTCAACGGGTTGACTTTTTGACTTTCGACAAGTTGCATGTCATTTGACTCGAAATCGCGCTCTGATCGCAGTGGGGAGGTTCGTTTCTCGATTTGAGCATCCGAAAGTAAAGCGAGGTATTGAGGTGTTATATATGGAGTTTTTACGATTCGTCGGCTTTGAGTTATGTGTTTCCGGGAACGGTGGTTTCTCGTGATTTGTCTTGCATTGTCGGGATATGATTTTGAGATATGGATTTTGTGAATATTCAGGTGTTCGTGATCGTTCGTTTGGCGATGGACTTTCCGCCAGATCACGGGTTAATGCGATACGCGTTACGCCAGTTTGTGAGTGGACAATTTCTTTTCACGGAATTCTTGCGAGTCTTTTATATGATTTTCGAACTTGAGCATGCATATTGAGATTACGGATTACATAAGCATGTGTTTTACGATTATACGATATACTTATACGAATATACGTATACGAGTATACATACATACATATATGCTGTTTCATGCATTTACATCGAAATGTTTGTGATTTAGTTTACACAGAGTACAGTCGTTATATGTTGTTGTATCGATACACTCGCATCCCGGCTGATCCCCGAGGATGTGTACCGGGGGAGGCTGTGACTCCTGACCCGTGACCTGTACCGGGGGGAGGCAGACCTCTGACCTGAGGCCTTTCTGGCTAGAATCGCGTGGAAGTCTGGGACTCCGTGATTCTGACTGTACTAGCACGGTGTGTGTCCATGAGTGACCCCGTGGGATTTTTACTTGCATGCTCAGTACGCTGGAGGATTATGGTTTTACCTCGTGTACTTCATTATTTCTATTTATCCGGACTCGCATATGTTTTTATAACATATATATCAACTGGTGAAAGACATTTATTTTCGTCCACTCACTCTAACGTGTTTTATGTCTTTCCCCTGGGTTTTTCGATTTCCGTGCCCAGTTTGCAGTTCAGGCTCTGGTGTCGCACGTCGTGGTCGGAGGCATAGTGCTCGAGCTACTTTGTTTCATCCAGTAGGTTTATTGTTCTACCTACTATTGTATGCGTATATGATTATGTATTAGAAGTCGCTCTGAGATTCCTATTGTATGTGTTATATGATTTTACTCCGGATTTTCCATAAAGTACATATATATTTACTACTTTACGTTATTGTTGATATATTGAGGAATCCGGATGGGATTGGTGCCCACGGTTTGCTTTTTGTGGCATAGGATGAAGTGTATTTTTCGCGTGCAGGTAATGGTAATTCCACGCTAGTAACGAAACTCTGCCCAAATTTCGAAAAGTTTTTGTTGGTTCGTATTTTCGAAGGGGTTCGATTCCGGTATAGGGAGCTAAATCGGGATTGGGTCCTTTCAAGTGCCTCTTTATTTTACCACCTCATGTGGACAAATATTTTAAGCTGAGGCTTATGTCCATTTATGCAGCAATAGAAATTCTTTTATGTAAGCTCTACATGTGAGATAATGAGGTGCTCGGATTTGGTGCATCATTTTCTTCCACATATTGAGGTACTTGAATTTGGAAATGGGTTGCTTTGAGTTTCGAAACTCTAGATATACATAAGCATTACTTATTCAACTCAGTCAGAGTACATGTTAATAGGATTACACAGAGAAGGGATACATAGTTCATAGCTTCAGATTAGATAGTGAATTTAGATGATAGTTTGATTCCCTAGAGTCCACCTGTAGTTTTAGGCATATTATAGCCAAATCTCAGGCAATTTCTTATGAGCTTCTCTAGATTATAGCTATTGATATCTGAGTTAGTTCTTATAGTGTATCGAAAGAGAGTTATGTGAATTGTGAAGATATTTTGTATTATTAGCATTGTGATGCACAAATTTGGATGGGTATCAGTGGTTTATGTTCATTGTGTTGTGTATATTGAATATAAGAAATCCGAATGGGAATCGGTACCCACGGTTTATTTGTGGGATATGTTATTCAAAGTGTTCTCTTCGTGCAGATTTTTGGGTTTCCTTTTAGTTTTAGGGGAAACTATGCCAAATTTTCAGTAGAATTTTCAAGAATAAGGGAACTGAGTTAGATTAGAATTTTGCTTGCGATGGGTCAAATGCCCACTTATGTTATGACTTTAGAATGGTTAGTTTGGCTCCTTAGTTTGTTAGCATTGTGGCTTGGGAGGTCATTGTTTTATGTGTGTGTATCCGCGGAGGGACACCTCAGGTAGGCAATTGGAGCAGGATTTTGGTGGTGATCAGGGAGCCACTTGAGTTAGAGCTGCACCACCACTCATACAGTATCTTATCAGGACCATAGCTAGAGAGGATGTCAGACTGGACTAATTGGATAGAACCAATTACATTAGTAGAACTTGCCATTAGGGTTGGCATGGGTACCAGATGTTTCTAGGTATTTACGTTACAAAGTTTGGATCAGAACGCTGTCATGTATCAGGCTTTTATTGAGTAATTAATTTTAGACTCGAGATTAGAAGAGGCTCACTTTGCAAAAAGATGATAGCTTGGTGGAAGTATTATAGACGACTTATACAGCTGTACATGTCACTTGCATGCTTGTAGAACTCATCCGAGATTGGTATCAGCATTCCTTTGCTTCTGGTACATAAATTTTGAGGATGAAATTTTCTTAAGGGGCGTAGGTTGTAACATCCCGATCCGAAATTGACCTCTTATTTTTGATTAAATGTTGATCGATGATGGTAACTAGTTTATACCGTCAATAATTATCGATGACTCATCTTATCAGACTTTTATCAATTAAGTTTTTCGAGAAATTTAATTGAGGAAAGTTGTAGAGTTTATCAAGACGAGATTCTAGCCATGTTAAATATTAAAATCGAAATTACGATGAAGAAGTTGTGGTCAGCGAAAATTTTGTACGATTTTACGAAGTCGGTTAGTTGCAACTCGCACATATAAATAAAACTTTCCAAAATAGGAATGTCAAATTCAGTTAGACCACTTTTTCTCTCTCCTCTCCCGCGAGCCATGAGCTGTCGGCGATGGAGCTCGTCGATCCGCCACCAAAAGAGTGGTCTTAAATGTTTCGTCCTTCCTCCCTCTTTCAAGCCTAAAGGGTTTCAACCTTGTTTTTTTAAAGTTGGAGAGGTGGGGAGCTCGAGAATCTCGAACCCAAAGTGAAAACCCTAGAATTTTGGGGGTCGATCTTCTCTTGGCCAAATTGATTGATGAGAAGCACTAGGCTTTGTAGGCCTCATCAACACGAAGCTATTGACACCAAAGTCACGTCCCAATTAATCTGGAGCAATGAGAATCAATGATTTGAAATTTTTAGAAAAGTTTGTGTTCTTGAGTCCAAAAAAAAAATTGTTAAGTTGTAGTTAGAATTGGACTTTGTTGTAGTTATGAAAGTTGTTGTTGGGTTAATTTTGCATAGGTTAGAGTTCGGGTTGCCGAAAAATGTCGCCGCAGCTGCTGCTGGCGGTGGTTCACGGTGGAGGGAATTTCGGCAAAAGTTTTATGTCGTTTTACTCGTACTTATGTACTAAATGTAATGAAGAGGTTATTGAATGGATTTGAAAATGGTTAGTTAAAACGTGTGATTAATCAGACATTAATTAATTATTTTAATGAGTTTAAGGAATGATTGAGTCGAACGTTGACTCAACCTTGAGTCATATAATGTTCAAGAATTGTATTACGACTTTAAAAAGGATTAAAGTTATAGATTTTAGAATTGGATTAAAGATTTTCATAAGTTAGGAAAACACGATATTCGAGAATTCGATGTTCTCCATGATATTTCTCGTTATGTGAATGAGCTTAGTTATTCAATATTATTCTCGATGATTAGTTGTTAAATAAGAATCATTGTTTTAGGATGATGTGTTAACAGCCAGTGACAGATGTATAGAAAGTTCGATAAACATGCCCTAGATTGATGGAAATCATGACACAATACTGTGAGTGGACACTTTTACTTTCACTGTTGATTAATGAGTCTTTATTATTTATATTCATTTCAGTTTGAAATTTCAGTATTCAATTTATAATTTTGGAGGCTAGATTCAGTACATTTTCAGTTAGTCTTGCATCGATGCATTGGTTACTCGACTAATCCTCGAGTGGCTCCAAGGAATGATCAGCACTTCCCCCTGGCATTCATGTCGTCTTTGTGTCAGGAGTCACCAGACGACTTTGGGTGGCTAGAGGTCAGAGAACCCTAGTCACCACTGCCACTTGAGCACGATAGTCGAGAAGGATCATGTCTCCCCCTTGACGTATCTCTTATATCTTTTTAGTCTTTTCGAATCGCTTAGCCTTTTATTATATATGTCAGTGGGAGCACAATATTGTTTTAGTTTTAGATAATTATATTTTTCTACACTCACTCTAACATTTTTAATCTGTGTTTCCCTGGTCTCTTCGTTTTAATTGCCCAGTTTGCAGAGTTTCTTCTAAGGTCGAGCGCATACGCAGATCGAGGCATATTGGTATCTACCGTAGGATCCGAGGTAGATCCTATGAGTTAGTATTCTCATAATTATAGTTAGTTTAGAATGTTTAGCTGCTCTGATGTCGCAAATAGTTTATAATTGATATTTAGAGCTTTCAGTTGATATGAAAAAAATAGGTCATTCATTTATGAGTTTCGAGTTTTGGATCTTCAGTTAAATTCTTGTGTAATATGAGTAGACACTTTGGTTAGTAGAGTCGTTAGGGTCTAATTCTAGTTTAGGCGGCTAAATCAGGGTTGGGTTCTTTCAATTATGTAAATTAGAAGTCGCTATGAATACTGTATACAGTTTACTTCAGTTTGTTTTGTACTTTCCCAATCAGTCTTCGAATTTCTTATCACTTTCTGTATATAGTTTATGTTTCTAGTAAATTCAGTGTTTGGTTGATTTTAGAAATCCGGATGGGAATCGGTGCCCCACGATTTTTTTGGGTACTATTTAGAAGTGTGGTTTCATTGCAGGTTTTGGGTTTCTTGAATTTTAGAGAAAACTCTGGGACTTTTTTTGTAAATTTTGTTGTCGTCAGGGCCTAATTTTGATTTAGGAAAATAAATCAGGATCGGGACCTTTCACTCTGACTATAGTTATGTCTTTGAATCACAATTGGCATGTCTGGGGGACGCCTCAGAACCTTTTATGATGTCAAAGAACAAAGAAATCTCGCTTATAATAAATGATTTGCGCATTCTTATGGATAAATCTTCCATGTTTTTTGATGATGCATTTGCTTATTCCATTGCTCAGAAGATTATAGACGATGATGAAGTGGAATCTCGCTCTGTGGTGGATTGCCAACAAAGAGCGGATTGGCCGAATTGGAAGGTAGCAATCCAGGCTGAACTAGACTCTCTGAATGAAAGGCAAGTTTTTGGTTCGGTAGTGTTATGCCCACCGAATATTAAGCCGGTTGGATATAAATCAGTCTTTGTTCGGAAGCGTAATGAGAAGAATAAGGTCTTGCGTTATTAAGCTAGACTTGTGGCGCATGGTTTCTCTCAACGCCCTGGAATTGATTATGAGGAGACATATTCTCCAATCATGGACATCATCACCTTCTGCTACCTGAAAAGTTTATTAGTGTCCGAGAAACTAAATATGCAGCTTATGGATGTGGTTACTGCATATCTCTATGGGGGTATTGATTCAAAGATATACATAAAAGTGTCGGATGACATTGCTATATCCAAATCAAGTAACTCTAAACCACGAAGTACTCATATGATCAGATTCAGACGTTCACTATATGGATTGAAACAATTCGGTAGGATGTGGTATACACATCTTAGTGACTGCTTGATTGAAAAGGGAGACAAGAATGATGACTTATGCCCTTGCGTGTTCATTAAAAGAATAAGTTCAGGATTTTCTATAGTAGTTATCTACGTAGATTATATGAACATCATCAGAACTCTTAATAAGATCAATGAAACGGTTGACTAGTTAAAATCTGAATTTGAGATGAAAGACTTTGGTATGACTCGATTTTGTCTCGAATTAGAGCTTGAATATCGAGTTGGTGGAATCCTTATTCACCAGTCTGCTTATGTCTAAAAGATGCTCAGGTGATTTAATAATGATAAAGCATATTCTGTTAGCACGCCAATGGTTGTTCACAGTCTTAACCCTAAGAAGGATCTATTTTGTCTAGTACATGACGATGAGGATATCTTGGGAGCTGAAATTCCATATCTTAGTGCTATTAGATCTTTGTTATATCTAGCTCAATGTACGCGTCCAAATATTGCATTTTTAGTGAATTTAATGGCTAGATTTAGCTTTGCGCCTATGCAACGTCATTGGAATGGAGTAAAAAAAATCTTCAGGTACTTGAAGGGTTCCATTGACTTGAGTTTATTCTTCCCTTATAAAGAGCACAGAGAGAAACTTGAAAGTCCCGAAAAAGGGATGGTTGAATCATTACATGTAGATTCCAGAGCCTTCGATCCTTCGAGAATTTCTCTCAATCCATCGAAAGATGCTCACGGGCTGGACCAGAATCATGCATTCGATCCATCGAAGGAGTTGTTCTTCGATCCATCGAAGGTTAAACCTGCTGCGAGCAATTTTACTGTTATCCCCTATTCTGAAATATCAGTTGATGTGTTGGTTAGATTTGCTGATGCTGGGTACCTATCTGACCCACACAAAGGTTGTTCACAGACTGGTTATATTTTCACTGTAGAAAACATGGCGATTTCTTGGAGATCAACTAAGCAAACCCTTGTTGCTACTTCCTCGAATCATTCCGAAATCATTGCTTTGTGTAAAGCGGTTAGAGAATGTGTCTGGCTTAGGTTAGTCATTCATCATATTTAAGGGTCTAGTAGATTATCATCTACTATGATAGCTTTAACTTGCATCTTTGAGGATAATGCGACATGCATTGAACAAATAAAGTTGGGTTACATTAAGGGTGACAATATAATGCATATCTTGTCAAAGTTCTTCTTCAATCAGCAACAACAGCAGCCGTTGAATATCTATGTGAGCCAGGTTGATTCGATGGATAATGCTGTGGACTTGTTTACCAAGTCATTATCCAAATCTACATTTGTGAAACATGTGAGACGCATTGGTATGCACAGGTTATCTGAACTCCATGGCTGAGTTTATAGTCAGGGGGAGTTACATTTCTATAGACATCAGGGGGAGTCTGCGTCACATGTAGTAATGTTTGTAGTTGATGTGTTGTACTCTTTTTTCCTTAGACCAAGCTTTTATTTTACCAATGAGGTTTTTGTTTGCTTGGCGATGTTTCTAGGAACGCAACAAGTTAGTATCATTCTTGAAGCCATCGACACAAGGGGGAGTGTTTAAGAAGATTTATTCTATCTAACTTATGGTGTGTGTCTTATCCTAATTAGATACGAATTAGTCTAGATAGAGATACAGAGAATCCCTATTTTATAGGGATATTGATTGTAATAAATTGTATTAGCCTATATATAAGGCATTCTATCAATGAAAGAGTTACAATTTTCAGTCTATAAATTATTCCTCTACAACTCTTTTTAATTTTGAGTTTTGGCCTTGCCTAATGTCTACTTCACCACTCCTGCTCCTGACGGCCGCTTCATCATGACTAGAATTGACCACCAACCATGCTGCTCAAAAAAAATGAAGGTAGCAAAAATTGCAGGATCTGTTGTCGGCTTGTCGCAATTCTCCTGGCCATTCCGACAAGAAATTCTCACCGACATCTGCATCAACTTTACTTTCGTCGGAAGGGACATGACGTCGACAGTGCTGAAGTAGTTTCTGGGAAACATTTGGGAAACAAAGATAACCAACTCAAAGACCCATTTCGGCAAGGAGGACTATGATGAGTCGAAGATTTCATCTGATAGAATGGGCAGATGCATATCAGCATTACTCTGTTTTTTTTGAATTTTTTGTTTTCGATGATGAATGATTGTCTGGGTTGTGGAATTGTCATGGGTACCAAATCAGGGGGATTTGATTGAGTTGCAACTTTTATTAAGAGCAAAGTAGAAGAAGATGGTTATGAAATATAAATAACCGACTAAATTAAAAAGATAATAAAAAGGGGAAATGATTTAAAGCCAAAAAATACATTTAGTTTCAAAAAAAATCCAGCACATATTACCATGGTAACAAAATTGAGTGGGAATGTCATTTGTAAAATGGGGAGTGTGAATTTCACAGCCTTCTTTATAATGAGTGAGAGTAGTAGCTGAATATTTTAATGGAGATCATCATTTTTTTTCAATAGATTAACGAAAATCATATTATCATTGCCTTCATTAAATTTTTAAAACCCCGGTTGAGAGGTAGAGAGAGTTGAGAGAACCTTGTTTAGTCGCTGCCTTCCTCAGAAAAATTTCCAAACCCTAATCGATCCAATTGATCTCTCCTTCCCCAATTGATCTAATCAATCTCTCCATCCTCTTTTCCTCTCCCTTTCCTCTCTGCTTCCTCTTGTTTTTTTCTCTCTTTGATTCTTTATTACTTCTCGATGAAACCGCTTCTTGGCGGAAGACACCGATGATGTTGGTGATAGGTTAGTTCTTGTGGGTTTTGACCAAGAGCCAGACGGCATTGAAATCGTCGATCTTGTTCCTGAGGTAGATGGTGGTGAAGATGATGACGCATGTCAGTATGCGATGGTGAGGATGTTCGGTTTGATGGCTTTGGCGAGGATCTTAAACCATCCTTCAAATCGACTATGGCATGGAGCATTGGGACCAACGTGTATCTCCCTTACTCGGCGTAGTCCCGATCGGTGCAGGGGCTTTGAAGTGAGCGGTGCGGCGCAGCCCATGGTTTTTCGGGATTATATGATGGTGGTGAAGGAGTTTGATGGTTTCTCTTCCATCAAGGCGGTGTTAGCGGCGAAGGTCACAGTGGATGTCTTTGTGACTGATGTTCCAGATGCCAGATTAGATCAGGGATGGGCTCGCAAGATTGGGAAGGCTATTGGGCATTTTAGGAAGCATGATGAACCCTTCTTCAAAATCAGCAAAATGAAGCTCTCGGTGGATATGGACCTCCGCAAGGGGTGACGGTAAGAAAGCATTTCCATTTTACTCCTTCATGTGTGGAGATGGTGGGATTTGTGTACCCCGATGTGAGGGGATATTGTTAGCATTGTGGACTTTTTGTGCATGAGACGGCGGGCTACCGCATTTTGCAGGTGAGAAAGGCCAAATTGGCGGCCAAAACGGCGATGGCTACAACTTCGGGGTTGGTGGGACCGAACCCTAGTGGGGTGGTGCCGACGGTGCCACAGGGGTTTGAGGGCAGTCAGAGTTTTATGGTGGCGGCGGCGGTGACCAAGGAGATGGTGGTTCCTACATCGATCTCGATTCCTGAGGCTATGCATGTTGACCACGTATCCACCATACAGATGTCTTTGGAAAATACTAAGGGATAAATGCCATACATGCAGGACAACCCTTTATGTAAGGGGGGGTCACTGACTTTGAATAGTTTTATGCAGGTTACGGATTCACATATTGGTGGCAGTTCATGACTAGTTGGGGTTGCCTCAGATAGTAATAATGTAGGTTACTTTTGGGAGGTTCTTTCTATCGGGTCGATAATCGGTGTTCTTTCTTGTAACTTACCAGCTACCTAATCTATCGTTTCACTTCAAAAAAAAATTGCCTTCATTAAATAGAAATATAAAATATTTGTGCCTATGCATGTGGGAGAATCAATTTTTATTTTTATTTTTTGGGAAATAATCGGTTGTTTGGTGGTTATTGCATTGTAAAGAGTAACTTTTAAATAAGAGATTGGTAGTTATTCAGAGAAAAAAAGAGATAAAAACTATTGTTTTGTGATTTTTATTATTTAATTTATATTTTGTTAATTACTACAATGGTCTTCATACATTAAATTTGTCTAAGATGCAAAGACTATTTTGGATTGGTAAAAGTGGGAAACAAAGTGGTTTATTTGCTTAAAAGATCTTTATATATTTAGAGAGAATGACCTTTAACAATTATTAAGTTATTAAGGTCAAATTTTCGTAATACCAAATTATCCTCTTTAATAATAATTTTTTGAAAAAATTTAATTTTGTAAGGATAAACATATAAAATTAATAAATTATAAAAAAATAAAAATTAAACCAGGAAGAGAATATATAACTTCCTCCTCGACTTCTTATATCTTTATTAATTAAACTTTAACTATTATGCCGGTTTCTTTTCTTTCTTTCTTTCTTCTTAATTTTTATTTAAAAATAATAATTATCAATTTTATGCAAAACCAGCTATCATTGGTGTGCCTTTTATCTAGTAGTATATAATATAATATAGATATAGATATAAATGACGAGAATATATTCTATACACAGCAGTACATATGTATTGTCTGTGTGACAGATTTTTATTGGCTTAGAACTAACAAAAAGTTATAAAAAATTGGATAAAAAATAATAATAAAATTTATTTAATTTTCGTTTTATTCTTATTTTTATAAATAATGCACTTGTAATATAGAATGATTTTCCAATAGTGACAATAAAGACGTAATTGAACTTAGATTGGACCGTGAAAGAGGAAAGTGAGAGTTAGCGGAAGAAGAAGAAAGGATGCTCCCACTGAAACTGATCCGCTCTCTTGTCTTCGGAGACACCATCAACAACAATCCTCTCCTTCATGCAACCGACAACAATACCGACAACGACGACGACGACACAGACGGCAATGTCGTCGTCAAAACCCCACTCCTCCTTTTCCTCCCCACCAAAGAGCTCGTCACAGACACTTACAGACTCGCCACCATCGCCAGAGACATGGGCATGGACTTACACCCAACCCCATCTCTCTCCCACATCATCCTCACCTACCCACCACCACCTCCGCCGCCGCAATCGTCGTCGTCTCCGTCATCTTCTTCCTCATCATCCTCCTCGCCCTGCATTTTGTGGTCATCGTCTTCTCTATCATCCACGTGTCCTCTGCCCGACAACGCAGTGCCGCTGCCTTTTCCTTGTCTGATATCAGCTCCAATTGGGCATCTCCGTGCCTTCGTCAGGCTCTCAAGAGGCTTCTTCAAGCTGGTTTTCGCTCCGTCGGATTGCATAGCCGGAAAGCCAACAACAAGCCATTGGAATTGCTGCTCGCTTTCGCTGTTTTTGCGCCTCGCCGGATGTAGAATCGACTCGATGGAGGGGTTTTCGAGAGCCCTGGCAGGAAGTGGGTGGACCCTTTTCAAGACTGCAACGGATTTCGGCGGTGGAAAATCGGTGTATCTGTTCAGGAAGGTGGATATGAACAGGGTTCGAGGAGGGGAGTGTAGGATAAGGGAGCTGAGGTTGCCTGCATTGGATTTTAGAAATGCCCCTTTGAGGATTTTGCAGTACATTCTTCTGATGACGGATGATATCTTCTATTTGGCATAAAACCCGGTATGTGTTTTTCCGTATATTTTCTGCTCAGTCCATAGAAATTGTATATAGTGTGTACCAATATGTTCAGTGGAGTTTGTTTTTCCAATGTAGGTTTCAATTTCTAATGTTGGACATTTTGGTGTTTTGAATACATAGGAAGAAAACTAATTTACTTGTTGCCTAAGTTTGTATGGTTGCAATTGGGTTAAAGATAAAAGATTCATCAATTGAAATATTGTTTTATAGTTGGAAGTTGGAAGGATCCGAATTGGATGATGGAGACTATGATTTTCATCAGGCAACATATATATTAACGATAATAGCTTATTGCATAGGATCTTCTTGTTGATTACCATTGTTATATCCAGTTGTTGTAATTGAATTTGTTTCTCATTCCTGCATTATTTATCTGGTCCCGACCTTCAAGAATGAGGCTTGCTCCTTCGTTTTATTGCAATCTTATTTTTCTTTTGGAACTTGAGAAAACATGTATATATATAGGGTGCCTTTAAATGTTAGTTGCGCTTTCACTTTAACAGTCATTTTCGTAAGGGGAAAGAGCAAATGATATCTGTATTAGTGCAGTGGGGTTTGGGAATTTACCCCTGAGTCTTGCTTTTTCCCTACTTTTAACATTTCCTAGTCTTCTCATTTCTATATTGCGAGCAGGTGTGGTTTTCATTCGTGATCAATGGGATGTATTAACTTCCATTGAAATGTGAGAGACCTTGAGATTTGTGACCTTTCCTCCCCGATCTCTTTTATTCTCATATTCTGATGGTGAAAAAAGAACTGTGTCTCGAGTCTTTACTCAAGTTTTGCTCCAAGTTCTTTATTTATATATTAGGCATGGATCTCTATGCTCTTTTTTTTTTTATCAATTGGACAGCAAAATGCCTCTTTCTTAAGTATGGGTAAATTTCTCCAATGACTAATATGGAAGCGAGTCACTACATTTATACTTGCACTACAGTACAGTTTGCTTAGGTGTACAATCGTACAGTGCTCCTGCAGTGTTCTGTGACTTTAAACTTACAGTAGATCACTCTTCAATTCACAATAATCAATTGGCTGAGGCCATTGTCTTGTTATTCATACACATTTGGTTTAGCAATGCAGGATAAATTCTCAGATTATTTATTTGATGGGACAATAAACCTCATTAGGATTTTTGTTTGGTTTGTTTGGATTGGAGTGGTTATTAGGAAAGCTGCAGTGGAGAAAAAAACAATTTATTAATTGTGAGACTGTCACATAAACAGGCAGAGGGAAAGACATAAATGAACAATTAGAAGTTTAGAACTAGGATTCGTCAAGCTATACTTCCTGTCTTATCGAAACTTCCAGATATTGGCATCTTGGCATCTTGGCTTTGTTTGTTTTTTTTTCTGCTTCCCTTTCCGTATTACTTGATTTAAATACCTTCACAGAAAAGGTGTGTTTGGTTATACTTATTTGGTTGCATTATTTCAGTGTATACTTCTTTAGAAATGGGGACAAGCTGAAAGATTACCGTCATGAGTTCCTGGTCAAATGTTGTTTCTCAACTTGCATACTGTGCTATCCATTTGTAATATTAGCTGATTAGGAATGAAATCTTAGTTTTTGTAGAAAATGAAACACCATGAGATTGGAGAGCTCATCCCTTCTCTCTGTTTACTTGGTGTACGAACTATATTACGTGTTCTAATGGAAAGCAAAATCCCGTATTAGCCAGAATTTCATTGTGCAAGATTACAGTCTCAATATGTTCTTTTCCAGAATTTCGTTGGTATAGAAAGCAGAATTATTCATTTGTTGCTAAATTAGATTCTCTTAAATGGGTTTACCGTTAAATCTCTATAAATTAATAGACTTGGACCGGCAAAATTTATTAATTTAGCGAGATATTAAATAGTTGATAAATTAATAATTTATTAATTTATTCGTTAATTAATAAATTATTACTTTATAAGATTATTATTGTTGTAACTTGTTCAATATACATTATTTTTCAATTTATTGTGTATACATAATTAAATATGCTATGAGAAGACAACACTAAAATTTCATATCATGTTGAAGTCTAAAAGTGAGATTTAAGGTGAGATCAATTTTAAGAAGTAACGAGTTACAATTAAGTAATTATTCTTGAAGTCATCATATATGAATAATTAGTTATATGTAATAAAGTATTATTAATTTATATCTTACATGGGGTTTATATGAATTCTCAAATCTTTATTATCTTAAAAATTTAGCAAATTATTAATTTAACACATTATTTTAAAATCGAGATCGATAAAAATATTATTTTAACGAGATTATTATAATTAATTGAGTATTAAATTATTTTGTGTAATAGACAGGAAAATCTGCAATATGGTAGTCCTAAGCCCCATATCATTGTGAATGAATCATTCTTAAAGACAGAAAAGAGTGCATCATTATTTCATGGTAAAGAGAGTGCACTATTAAATATATCAATGCGTTTTTTGCTCGAAAAATTTGGTTGTCAGTTATAGGTCGTTTTCAGTTATCTATGATTCACAGATAGTCGTACATGCTACTGTATTGCATTCACAGGAAAAAGTGAGTTTATCTCCCATAATTTTCTTATGAGACTCGGGAATATGAGCCTTGACATAGAACTGATAAGTCAAAGTCATTGTGAGTAGCTTTCGTTTGCTTTAATCATAAAATTCATCATTAATTTGTAAGAAAATAGTAACCTTGTGATTGAATTCATTAATATGTAGAATAAAAATACGATTTGATTATCCAATGATTTTGAAAATTCTAGGCTAGCATATTGGGATATGAGAAAAAATTAGAGTGAACAGCAAGAAAACAGAAGTGTTTGACGTATCAATTGAAAGCGGAGGAATGTGTCACTCCGTTACAACTATGCTATATTAGCTAATTTTGATGTGTTAGATGTAATGAGACATTGTATTGGGTCTCAATTAGATGGACATGCTTCAGTTTGTTTGCGGGATCCGGATAATCTAGTAATTGCATAAATGGGTCACTAAGAGCAACCACAACCGGGGGCAGTTTTGCTCGAGTAGAGGTGGGGCTGGGTTTGTAGGAGCTCGAGTAGAGCTGAAAGAAAGATGCAACAGTGAGCTTTGTTCCAATGACTGATATTTGGCGGATCGCTCGAGCAAGGGGAGGAGCAAGCCTTGCTCGCGTGGAGGACGAGCTTCTAGCGGAGCTCACGGCCACATGGATGAGGCTAAACATTGTGAGCGTAGATTTGTGACGCCCCCAAGGTAGTACGTTATGATTGAATGAAAGTACCAGATCATAGGGGCTGCCTATGATCGTTGAAGGTGAAGATCTTTCTTTTGAGATCTGTTGATGATGTGAGACCTCGCCATGCTACTTCCCCTGAGCATTCTTCCATGAAAACCTACAAAACAAGTCGGAGCACGGTGTGGTACCGTGCTTAGACCCTCCGACGCTCAAGTCAATACTTGTCTCAATAGTCGAATAGCAAATATGACAGAGTTTCGTTACCTTGGACCATGATGAGATGGTCTATATATAGTGATCGAGTTACATCTAAGCATAATCCATATCGAATATGACTACTTTACTTTCGGATAGGAGGAATCCATTAAGGAATAGATCTTCATATCCAGGGCCAATCATATCTCATGATTACCACAAGCCCTTTGGTGTAATCCTTTAGGATTCATACAAATCTTACTCTTATCCCCTACCTAGGATTTCTGCCAATCCCTCGAGGTCCGACTCTATCAACCCCTCGAGGTCAAATCGTATTATTCCCTCAAGGTCCGATCAGGCTGTCCCTTGAGGTCCAATCGTACTTTGGGATTGTCACACCATCTTACGAACATTTTAGAAGCTTCTACATCATTCTAGATTCTTCCAGAAACCTCTAGATTAATCTATTCATACTTAGAACCCTAATCGTACAGGTCCAAGCCCATTACTCCAATTATTGGACCTCTTCTGCTTGCAGACCTGGGGGACCATAATCTCTCCAGCTCGATGTGGCCAAATTTGACTCCCAAAAATACCCCTAAGGCACACCAAGCAGACTCTGTTAATTGGTGTGGCTTCACACTCCAGCTAATTTGGCCTACAAAAACTTCAAAGCAATAATATCAAACTGAAAAATAAGCACATACCTTAGCCATTATCGTTTCATGGAAGCGAAACTTCATTGAGAGATTTCTCATTCTTCATGCAAATTCTCTTGTTCCCACAGATCTTCCATGGGATACCTCAATATTCCAGTAGGCGAATCATTCATAAAGATGAAGGTAATAGGCTAAATAGCCTGCTTAACTCAGATCCTCTAGCTTTCTTCCATGACGAGCTCAGGATTGTTTGAAAATCCATTCATTTCTTTCCTTGAAGTCTTCCCTCAGCTTGGAACGCCAAATAAATTGTTATAACCTGATCTCCGTAGAGAATGATAACCAAAAAGTCGTTGCTGAAATTTCTGGAGAATTCCTCAAGGTTTCTAAAAATCCTCGAGGTCTGGAATACCCTTGAGGTCTAGAAAAGCCTCTGGTTTCTGCAAATTACTTACTTAGAAACCTTAGGGAAAACGAGCGCTTATCATCTTCTACCTTGGTTTGTAGGATCATCTTAGGCATGTACTTTTGCCCAGCAAATCAAAATTAACATCTTTCCTCGTGCTCGATCAAATAGGCATGAGAATAGTTCTTTCTTTCTCTCCTTTTCAACCTCACGTTACAGAATAGATAGTTCATGATGCATGGTGGCAATCTTCCCCAGCTCTGTGACACTTTCCTCCAGCTTTCTGGAACCTTCCTCCAGCTTTCCACAAGCTTTCGAGCAATCACCCCCAGTTTTCATGAAAAGCTCGAGGCTTTGTGAAAAACTGCAACTTTTCTGGAAAATAACCTCCTTGTCTGAAAGTATTCAGCTTATGAAGCATTCCATCGATTTTCCTCGAACTTTCGAGCAGCAGATCTTTCTCCCTCGAGCTTTGAGTTATTTATGAATAGTATAACTCAAACTTTCATCAAATGCATCTTTCTCAAAAAATCAACAAATCTTTCTCAAGCAAATCGTTTAACTCTTTCAACATTACCAGAGTCGCCTCTGAGTAGCTGTGGCCGCAACATGCCTTCATGATCTTGTGGTACCTTTATCTTCTTGTGCCATGCTTGCTGAATGTATGTGAACTGTTATATTGTTGATCGTACAGGTTCTCTTGGGAGTTGGTTGAAGGAATCTTGCCTGTCCACCCCAGAGTCTACTTCAAAAGGTCTCAACTGGACTAAGGCTACATCGTCCAGCCCCCTCGTGACCTTACTAAGGAGGAGATTGAGGCCCTTGGCAAGGGCACCATGCTCCCTTGCGTGGGGAAGCTCATCCCTCCCAACTCTGCTCGGGTTTGTCTCGTGCCGATATCGCCTACCCATCTTTGGTTTCTCTGACCCTCGAGCAAGATGCCGAGGACCTTGGATCCTTGGAAACCGGGGACTTGATGACGACGTCCTGAACTTCTATGTACCGAGTAGCTCTTTCGTACACCTGACATCTTGTCGTGCCGTCTACTCAATCGTTCTTTTTACATCTAACACATCATTCTTTTCTTTCTTATCTTACATAGTTTTTTCCAATCTTGGCCTGTGCCTTTAACTCAGAGAACTCTTATGCCAAGAGTAATATCGTACTTTAGTTCATAGTACTTCGCTTTATCGTTTGTAACTTATCATGCTCAACTTTTTCGTACCTTTCCGTATCGTGATTTTTTATTCTATGCATATCGATCTTACTTATGAGGCTTGAGGGATCTGCCTCTGAGTGTCTGTAGCCTCAGTGCGGCTCTCGGACCCCCACAAGTACTAAATGCTCTCGAAAGAGGCTTAAGTAGATTACCTTGGTAACCTTAAGGTCTCTTGGGAGGTGCTCACGGTTTTGAGATTGCCTCCTTAATGGAGGGGGGGGGGGATGTGCATGCCTACCCCGGTCTGTATAAAGACCACCGTACTCCACACCCTTCCCTCGACCAAGCATATTCGTCCCGGGGGATCTTAGCCTTCATAAGGGCACCTGATCAGGGTTGCCCTTCAAGCTCAGATCTCACCAGGGGCTTGTCTGCAGTGTCGAGATGGGGTCTGCCATCACTTTTCTCATCGACTTTGACTTATCCCTAAGGCGTAGTCAAGTGTATATGCTTGGGACTTAGAATGGCTAATTTGCCAAAATATGGCCAAGCCACCACTGAAGTGTTTGTTAATCTTACCACGTACATTCTAACTTCGAGGACTTTACTAACTTAAGATTACTGTGAGCCCTCGCGGGGTTTTACTCCGAATGTTTTGCTCTATCCACGGGCATCCTTCTCAATGCCCTAGTCCTCCCTCCCTCAGGGTGCATTACCTTTGGAAGTCCGACCAGCTCGTAGAGTGAAAGTCCTTTCCTAGGAACCAACGTCATTTGCCTCGCTCAAGCTCGTTGCCTTTCCTAGGCTTTAAGCTTCCCCTAATCGTATTTATCGAACAGATCGTACACTTCAACCAGATCGTACATCAAACATAATCAAACAAACTAGCTAATCGTACTTGATCGTGCACAATCAATCCATCGAATAAATCATGGAAACCATTCTTTTGAGGGATGAGTATGATTTCTGGATATATTTCTTGGAGCTTGTCCAAGAGATTCCTTCCCCCAGAAGATATTCTAACCTGCTGTCACAAACCTGAAGGGAATGCTCAGTTATCGTGGACCTCGAGGAAACTTTCTGAAATCGAGGAAACCTCGAGGGATTACATTGCTAGGATCCCCATATCAATGGATTCACTCGGAATACTTTAGACTTCATGGTTGACTAAGCCCATCATCGTCATCCCCAGCAATAACATGTTCTATGCTCGAGGACTTTATATAGATTTGTGGGAAGGCATCCCCTCAGCCAGTATCATCTTCTCCACATGACATGAGAGCTTACAAAATAGAACCTTCAAGCTTTCCTTCGATTTCCTGGGTTTCCTCGAGCTCGCGATGAAGACTGATAAAATTTCTTTGAAACCCTCAGGGTTCGTGAGAAACCTTGAGGTTTCCAGACCGATGCTAAGTATAAAGTTTTTCCTGTTTCTCGTAGTCAAGGTCGACCACATGAGCTTCATATAAATCGTACACACGAATATATCGAACACATCATCGTTCCTTATCGTACTTCACATAAACCATCGTACTCTATGATCTTGTTATAGTTCTGAGAAATTATGCTTCATCAATCTCCACACCTCGTGTTTAATTCAATCCTCCTCATAACAAATCAAAGTTTGAAAAGTAATACTAACCTTGGCCATGTTTGATAGCATGATCCACATTGGACATGGTTTATTGTAGAGGGCTGTGATAGCCTTGATGTTTCAGCTCAACTCCTCAAGCTCTGTCAGTTTTTGACCTCGAGCCTTCTGCTTGACCCTTCAAGCTCTAAAAGCCTCCGACCCTCCAGGTTAGAAATCGTCTCATTCAGGCTAGCAATTGTCCCCTCCAGGTCAGCAATCGTCCCCTGAGCTTTCCTTTTGAAAGATCATGACCTTAGAGGTCTTTGATTGATCTCTCAAGCTTGGTGATCATCCCTCACACTCGTGGAGGATCTCTGGTCCTCAACTTCCAACTCTGTTCTCGTATTGATGCTCAACCCCCAGCTCGGTTCACAGGTTGATGATCAACCCCCAGCTTGTTCTTCGAACATTGGTTATCTCTAAGGAAATAGACAATCCTCAGCTCAGCTGCCCTTTCCCCAGAAATGTTTGTGCCTCTAATGTGCATGCCACATATCACATAGTGTAGTCCCTCCATTATCGTCCTAGCCAGGGGGAAGTATCGATAGCAGGTCTGGCATGCTAAAGGATCGCTGGTATAGCTTATCGTCTCTGATGTTGTATCATGTTGCTTGTCATATAAACTTCCTGACCTTTGTATGCCCCTCAGGAAGAATTCCTGCCTCACTGTAATCCATCAGTTCATCCATCCATTACTTTATCCATCATTGTCATGCTTCCTCCTTGCCCATACTGGGCATAAGCAAATACTCTACATGGATCGTTCACCTTAGCTGATAATCTGTGATGGAGGTCAAGTTTGCCAGTGTATATGCATGTGTATTTTCTGACCTCAGCCCTATC
Organism: Geum urbanum; assembly: GCA_946800695.1. Taxonomy (NCBI): domain Eukaryota; kingdom Viridiplantae; phylum Streptophyta; class Magnoliopsida; order Rosales; family Rosaceae; genus Geum; species Geum urbanum. The sequence continues at coordinate 22,908,993 of OX327009.1, read as the reverse complement.
ATAAGGGATTCACAATCAGCTCCGTTGTTGGTTGCCTTCCACCCACCCTAAGGTTAGGGCTTCCTTCATGATTGTACCATCTGGAGTTTTGAGTACCAGGCCTGCTCCAACACCTTTGTCTTTTGAGGACCCATCAATGTACAAAGTCCAATGGTCAACCCTCTGCTTTTATAAAGAACAAGTTGAATTCCAAATTTGCACCGTTTTGTCAACCACTAATTGAAACTGACTCCCAAATCAAAAAGTCGATCAAATTCTTTCGCATCAAGTCCTTGTAGAGGTACATTATCTCTTAACTTTGCATTGAAAAGAGTGATATTTGGAAAACAGTGATATTTGGGTAGATACTCCTTGCCCCCAGTATTCTGCTAGACTGTTCGAGTCTTGGAGAATACTCAATGCCCTTAGCTTGGATTCTCTCCGTGCATGATCTGGTGTACCTTCGGTCCTTGTTCCAATAATCGTCCAACAAACTTCCAAGAGTGAAGTGGTCCATCATTCTCCAGATTCTTAGTGTGCATGATCCCCCAAGCTTTCGGGACTTATGGTGTGCACCCTCGTGGTCTCCTCCTTAATTTAGCAGTCTATTGGTAAATTCCACACAATGCATTGAGCGAATAGTTTTGGTAACCTTACCCCCAATAAATTTTGAGCTAAGGGGAACAATGCCCCCAGGTCTGACCTAGGGTTCTTCAGAAAAACTACCCCCCAGCTTTGGCGTAAAACTTGAGGTCGTAGTTTTTTCCTTCAGCTAGATAGCGATCATATTCCAACTAGGTAAGTTGGATGTATTTCTCCCATTATTTGTAAGAGCATACTTGGTCTTCAGCCTTTTTCCTCTAGCTCTCCACGAGCTCTGAAGTTGATTCTCGTGGAAACCTTAAGGATCCATCTCTTGGTCAAGGGGATTCCCTTATACGCCTTGTTTCTGGCCTTATTTTGCTGTCTATTATGCCGAACTGATGTTCCTCTAGGTCTCTCCCGAGATCTCTACTTAAGTCTTCTCCTGGCTTGTTACCCTTGAGGTTGTTGGTTGACCTCAGCACACCTCGAGCTCTCTGGTCGTGGGTCAGAAGACTTTTTCAGTCCTTGAGGATTCTGGCACTAGTTGAATGGTGTACACAGCATAATCATTCATTGGTAGAGGAAGGGGAATGGCTCCTTGTCCAACGATTCTTGCCTTCCTTCTCGAACTTTGCTCATCTTTCCTCAAGCACTGGCATGCCTTAAGCCTTCTTGCCATGCCCTTGAGCTTCATGAACCTGGGGATGCCCCCAAGCCTCTAGATTCGTACCTCAAGTACTCTAAGCATGAGGCTACCCCTAGCTCCACCACTTTTGCCATTACGTAATTGTTGCTCAGAAAAATCATTGCTCCAGAGTATTTGGAAGTTTTAATGATACAGTGTAGCACTAAGTAATTCTTCTTTTTGCCTTTAGCTGGTGGCGGCAAGGTCCAGTCATTCTTGGGACACTTGTTATTACCTTGAGATCTCACTGAATCTTCGAGCTTTGTGTGTATTCATCAGTAAAGTACTCCCAGCAATATCTCTGGTCGACCAGCTCGATAAAGTGTTTATTTGAGAGCTCCACAATCTATCGTATCGTGATCGTTCATCTTATGGTGAAAGGATCTCGAACTGATCCGTGTGGTGGAGAGGTCTCTTCAAGTGCGACTCGTCTTTGATATGGTGAAATGTTGCTGAAATAGAGACGTTGGTTGGACTTCTCGATTTGCTTGATCTTCCTAGAGAGAGTAGCCTTCCATCTTCTATCCTCCTCTCCTGACTTTGGTCGTCACTCCTTGTCACGCTGCTCCCCAAAGATCGTCCTCAAGCTCCTCCCCAAGATAATGTGAAAACCCAGATTCTCGGGCAGACTGACCCCTTTGTACTAAATTGCTTATAACTTCTTCGTGGAACAAGATAATCACAATATGGATGATGTTCCAGAAACAAGACACTTAGGGCTTTCTATGCATATAAATATTGTAATCTGGTTCATTCTGATCTGTTCCCAGTTTGCCTTTGAAGTCTACTGATCTGCATGGGCAGATTTTCGAGTTTAGGCTTGGAACCTTTCTTCTTCTCCTTTTCTTCTTATTCATTCCCAACTTCCTCCAGTACTCGGATACATCCTCCAATCCTCCTACTTGTTGGACATTCTCTTGAGCCTTGGAGATTACTCATGCATGGTTTGACAAGATACTAGTTACTGGTTGCACAACTCATTACCCCTATGCCAAAGCTTTCCATTTGATCTTCAGCTTTTAAAGGTTTGCCGGAGATGTTGGGTTTATGGTCTTCGAGTCTTCATCATTCGTGTTGTATAAAATGGTTGTTTATCTGCAAGTGCACCTCGCTGGGTGTTGGATTACCATTGGACAAATCGTACGATCCAACATGTAACTTCGGGACTCGCTGCAGAATACAGCCTGTAGATGTAGACTACAATATGTAGATGTTGTCGTGTGGCAGAACATCCCTCATAACTTATTTTGTATAACTCGATCATACTCGTGAATAGGGGTTAGACCCTCGAGGTCGATTGCGACATTGCGAACTTTGTGTGGTAATGGCTTCATTTTTCTTCCTCATATGTGATTTTTCAGGTTTGAAAATCATAAGAGTCAAGTTGGTAAACTCTTCAACACCTTGAGGATGATCATCTTGATCTTCCAATGGTGTGCCCTTGCTTTTATCAAAACCACCATAAGCTTTCCCTTCACAGAAAGCTAGAGGACTCCGAACTTCCATGCTTTTCCGGATTTCAAGCATATGTTCCTTGAGGTTTTTCATACTTTGAGTATGTATCTCCCAATTTTTCCGACGACGTACCCCTGCTGGGAATGTTAGTTGTCATGGAAGGTTGCTGCTATTGGGGAAAACGTCTGCTTTCACGGAGAAAGACATTGTTCTTTGTTAGAAACCGTACGCTTCGTAGAGTTATCTTCTTTTCATAAAAACTATCGTTCCTCCCCTTTGGAGAGTTACCCTTACTTCATGAGGAACTGTTGCCTCCATGCTCAAGACACTGTCTTCGATAAAAGCGGTTGCTTCGTCGGTAGTTGTTCGTCATCGTTGAAAACTGTTGGTCTTGTGAAGAACTATGTCTTTCTCAAGTGTTGATTTTTTGGAAAACTAGTCGGGGAACTCAATTTTTTTAGAAATCCTCGGGCTTTCAAGACTCTATGGAATTGTAAGGTCTTCCATGGGTATCGTAACCCCCATCCTATCCATCTAAATTAGTTTAGTAACCTCCTCATCCTTGTTGTTGTCGTACTTGGTATCCCGTTTAGAAAAGGTTTTCTGGCCAGTTTTTGCATTCTGACACGTCTTGAAACTTTATCCATATCTTTCTTTAGGGACGTCTTATTGATACGATTAATATAGAGTTAGAAAAGAGACTTCAGGGGCTTTCCAACCATAGGTCACATTCCTCCTTGGTCTCAGACAATGATCTCCGAAAGTAGCCCGCATAACAGACCAGAAGCAGTGATGTTGTTTTAGTCAGACTCGACCTCTTGCCGGTAATTTGGCCATATCTTTCTGATCCGAACTCCGATTGGGATGAAATTTGTTTAGTTGGAAACAAGAGTTCCGCAAATTTCCAACGATGTATGATTTGTTATCTGATGTTTCCTGTAGCGTTACCAGAATATTGACGAAAATATGCTCTATTTTTCTTGGTTTCTGAGACATCGTTCTTCATCATATTTTTTAGGGTTTTTGTGATAACCCGATAGATCTGGATTCTTGGAGAGCTTGTTCATGGAAGGATCATTGAATGATCATAGTAGGAGTACTCTCAATAAAAGCACCAATTTGTGAGCACAGATTTGTGATGCCCCTAAGGTTGTGCCTTATGATTAATGAAAGAACCAAATCATAGGGGCTGCATATCATCGTTGAAGGTGAAAACCTTTCTTTTGAGATCTGTTGATGATGTAAGACCTCACCATGCTGTTTCCCCTTAGCATTCTTCCATGAAAACCTACAAAACAAGTCGGAGCACGATGTGGTACCGTGCTTAGACCCTCCAACGCTCAAGTCAGTACTTGTCTCAAGAGTCGAATAACAAATAGGGCAGAGTTTCGTTACCTTGGACCATGATGAGATGGTCTATATATAGTGATCGAGTTACGTCTAAGCATAATCCATATCGAATAGGATTACATTACTTTCGGATAGGAGGAATCCATTAAGGAACGGATCTCCATATCCAGGTTCAATCATATCTCATGATTACCACATGCCCTTTGGTGTAATCCTCTTAGGATTCGTACAAATCTTACTCATATCCCCTACCTAAGATTTCTGCCAATCCCTCAAGGTCCGACTTTGTCAACCCCTCGAGGTCAAATCGTACTATTCCCTCAAGGTCCGATCAGGCTGTCCATTGAGGTCCAATCGTACTTTGGGATTGTCACACCATCTTACGAACATTCTATAGGCTTCTACATCATTCTAGATTATTCCAGAAACCTCTAAATTAATCTATTCATACTTGGAACCCTAATCGTACAGGCCCAAACCCATTACTCCAATTATCAGACATCTGCTACTTGCGGACCTAGGGGACCAGAATCATTCCAGCTCGAAGTTGCCAAATTTGACTCCACAGACGTGTCTTTCTTTTTTTTACTCTAGGCGCATGTGTTCCAATAAGACAGCGGAAAAAAAATTGACGCACTAATTGGAGCTCGACATGTGACAGGTCAGTTGGCGACAATAATCTTCAATGGTCATCTTGATCTGGGTTGTTGGATTTGAATCGAAAAATAAAAAATGAATCCAATGGCCCAGCTTTAATTAAAATATTTAATTGAAAAAATTAAAATTAAAACATCTAAAAATTATATGAAAAATTGCTACGAGGTCGTAATAAAATATACTATAACTCTCATGAAGAAAGTGAAGTTATATTCATTTATGAAAAATAGTCAATTTTAAAAGCTCATATTTACAACAAATTCATCACCATCACTAATTGTGTCGCACCATCATTGGTCGAAGATCTTGCAAATATTTTGTATAATTATTAGACGACGATGACATGTGTCACATTGTTATTAGTCGAAAATATATCAAGGAAAAAATATTTTAAAAAATTTCAACTTAATGGAGAGTAAGAATACCTCCTCTTTGTTTACCTCTGCATTAAAAAACTGTTTTGCTCCTCTTTGTTGAATAGTGTACGCTCCTCCTCCAAGCCAAAGAGCAAGAGCAATGGGTGCATATGCTCTAAATATTGGAAGAGCAAATACAAAGGCTGAAAGCAAAACTTTTCTTGCAATCCAATGTAATTATTGTAATGGTTATTACTGAATACATTTTTATACTTTATAATTTTACTTTTGGTCCCTTTCAAAGCATTAATGCATCGCTATAATAAAATTCGATGGTAACTAATATTATATATACAGCTTCAAAAAATAAGTATACTAACATCGTGAAACAACTAAGCTAAAATTAAATGGGCTACAAACACAAGGTAGACTATTTCACAAAACTAGTAGACTGACATAATGAAATAAGTAAACTTATTTTTGCCATGTCAATCTACTTGTTTTGCAAAGGAGTCTACCTTGTAATAGTAGATCATTTAATTTTAGTATACTTATTTTACGAGGTTAGTCTACTTATTTTGCGAAGTAGACTACTTAATATTAGTAAATAGTATAATTTTATTGCATCGATGCATTAACGCATGATATACGCATTTTATGTTTAATTATTAATACATTTCTACCTACATTTAGCTATGTTATAATCTTAGTTTTTATGTTTTTTTACTTAGTTTGTTATTTTTAGGTCATTTATGGTGGAGAATAATAACGGCGCACTTCAGAGGAATTTTACGATTTTGGATCATCGGAGATGGGCCGGCCCATTAAGCATTTTTTTAGGACCATTTTGCAAGGTCCAAGTCAGCCCATATTGAAGGCCCAAGCCCAATATTTTGGCAACCAAAGCCACTTGGTGAAGAGGAAAAGTCAAGATTGGCAAGCTTAGTGACTATGCTTGGTGACTCACCTTGATGACTCTTAGCTTTTTGTGGCTGATCTTGGTGACTCACCTTGATGACTCTTAGCTTTTTGTGGCTAATATAGTGACTAGGCTTGGTGACTAAGTAGGTGACTAAGAGAGCATTGATGGCTTAGGCAAGTGAAAGGAAAAGACAAGGCAAACTTCCTTGCCTATATAAAGGGGAGGCTGGCCAAAGGAAGAGGCATCATAGATTTCACAAGCCAAAGCTCTAAACACTTCACCTCTCTTCCATACTTCACCAAGGTTCTTCCAAAGTCGAAGCTCTCCACCACCTCCGAATCAAGAACTAAGAGTGCGTCATTCATGTTCTTGAGAATCACCACTTGTAGTTTGGTGCGTCACCTCTCTAAAAGTGTAACCATGTTCTCTAAACTTCATCTTCATCTTTGTAATAATTTCGGTTATGTTATGAAAGAATTTCTCTATGTCCTTTTCTTATTTCGATTCTTCCATGTGTTCTTAATTTTATTAGTTTGGATGCATGTGCTAGCTTTAAGTTCTTAATGCTTTGAGTATGTTTTAGGATAGGGTGCGTCACCAATCTTCCTAAAAGATATCTCAATGATTTTGGCAAAGTAGCAATTATTTTAAGGTGTAATGCGTCATAGCATTCTTATTCAACGAAAGCATGTGTATGTGTCTCGACTAAAATTAAGGATTTCGTAGATGATAAATAAGGTAAAAGCATGAAAGTAGGCTAGGTGAATGAAATAAGTTGATCACTTGTAATTAGTAATTTAGCTTCTTATTTTTCATAAGCATAATTATAATTTAAGGTTTCTTGATTGTTTAACTTGTCTATGAGTAAAGCATGTTAGAAGTTTAGGAGTTCTTGTTGTGTTTGCATATTTTGTACCTTAATTTCGTAGATTAATCAACCCAATTTCAAACTCCCCCCATACCTTTAAATTCTCTTTTTAAAAACGAAACCATGCATGCGCCCTCTAATTCCCCGGATAGAATGATCCCTACTCACCAATGCTACATCCACAAAAGAAGGGTTTTAAATTGAATATGTGTGAACTATGTGTTTAGTGTCTACTTTGTGTTAACACTTAAAACATGTTTTGCGAGTATCAATGTTTGGCGCCGTTGCCGGGGAATTGTAAAGTTTTGTTTGATTTCGTTTGTGCATATGTAAAAATAGGTAAATAAAAGCATATCTATAATTTTCGAATTTCATACTTGTTTATACTTATAGAAATTTACAGACGTGTTTACAATTCATGCTTATTACATATACGCATTTGTTTCCACTCCTTTTATACACTTGCATAATTTATTTTCATGTTAAAGGATAGTCTTTGATTTAATCTGAGTACTTGTATTTAGTTATCAAGTTTCGCTCTTCGGATAGGGAGGTGCCTCTTTTGTTTGTCTATCTCCTTAACCCTTCATGAAGTGTGGATTTCATCACCACACGTCATAACCTAAGTGAAGTTATGGGCATAAGGTTTTGGGCGGAGTTTACTAACATTTGAGATTGTGTACTATCTTGTGATTTCAAGTAATAGTTGGTCATGGTGTCTAAAAGGGTTATGACTGGTGACAGGTTTTAGACTAAGAAAAAAAAGAACACCATTGGAGTACATACTCTAACGAGTTAGCCTCGGGGTGTTTCTAAAAATTAGTCCATACGTCTTGCGTTACATCTATCCCAACTGGTCATTTCTAGCAAATTACAAGAATAAACAAGAGTCAGTACACATTTTCGCGCGGGCTGCACGACGAAGAGATTTACTCAATAACTAAATCGTGTATTCCTTTTAAATCTTAGGCACACTCAATTCATAGACACGCTTAAATTGATTTACATTGAGTACAAGAGTTGGTTATTAAGATTCGTTCTTTGGAATAAGGAGGTGCCTCTTTTTTTGGTTTATCTCCTTAACCCCTCATGAAGTGTGGATTTCATCACCACACACCATAACCTAAGTGAAGTTATGGGCATGAGGTTGTGGGCGGAGTTTACTAAGGACTTGAGATTGTATACTATCTCGAAAATTTGGCTGATTGTTGGATATGTTGAGCGGGGTTATGATTGGTGACGGGTTTTGGATCTAAGCAATAGAACACCATTAGAGTATATACCATTACTGGTTAGCCTCAAGGTGTTTCTAAGAACAACAATGGAGTATATACTCTAACGAGTTAGCCTCAGGTTGTTCTAAAAATTAGTCCTTACCTCTAGCATTATCTCTATCCCTACTTGCCATTTCTAAATGTAACTAAGCTGAATTATTGAGAGTCAGTATACATTTTCGCGCGGGCCGTATGTCCAAGAAATTTACCCAAAAATCATTTCGAGTACTCTCTTTAAATCATAAGTGCACTTAAATTCGGACAATACATGAACTTAATAAATACGACTTAATCCTTTAAAAGATGGTTTATAGGATTATGCATGCTTACACATCTGGGAATCAGACTTCATCTTTTGATGAACGAGATCCATTGCACAGTGGAGAGCCTCTGCACCACGTACAATTGGGGCCAAAGGAGAATAAATAATACTTAGTCAAATTTGTGTGTTTATTTGTGCATTAAAAATTTGTAAAGGACTAACAAAACGTTACATTTAGCTTGCATAACCCCTCTAAGGCTTTATGATGCTCGGATTTCACTACCGAGTACCCTAACCTAAGTGAAGTTAGGGGCATAAGACTGAAGGAGAGGTCATTCTTTGCATTCATATTTTAGCACGTAACTTGTGTGTTTTTTGCAGGTTCTAACATTTTCTCTTATGCATTCACTCCATCTTTCACGTAGGATTGTTGTTTGATGCATTTTATTTAATGAGAATGTGTTATGCATAAATTCAATGTGAATTATTGTTTGCTTGCATTTGAACATTGTTTATATGTGTTCTAACTAATTTCGTAGCTTTTGCATTATATAGTGTTAATTTGCAGAAAACGTGTGTCTTAGTTCATTACATTCATTTGCGTAGCCCTTAAATCGGTTAGATCATTTGCATTACTTAGTAAATTACATTTAGTGTCTTAAACATCATAAATTTTGTGTTTTTAGTAGTTTTCAATTCTTTGTGAACTTTTAAAGTTTGTTTTGGTAGTTTTACTATTTTATTTGGTTTTTTTTTTTGTGTTTTTTGTATACTAATACTTGGTCTTTGGTAGATGCTCAGTCTAATGAATGTCCGATCCAAATCCTGGACCATCTAAAATAAAGTTTCAGGAAATTACAGAGAGAATGGCAAGACTAAAAGCTTAATCAGACATCCTGGATCAACCTATTGTCGAAGAAGGTTACAAGTCTTCGCATTCATCAACTGAGCATAATTCAGAGCTGGAAGAACAAGAACTAATCGAAATGGCCAACGCTGAAAACAAATCTCTTCGCCAACGCACTTGTTCGACCAAATGGAGTAGTGGTCCATCATGCATTGCATTCCCAGAGCCACAAGCGGACAAGAAAGACATCGAGTTGAAGAATGGGTTTCTACACCGCCTACCAATCTTCCATGGGCTATCAAATGAAGATCCCAACATGCATCTCAAGTAATTTCAGTTCATTTGCATGAGCAAGAAGCCCACGGAAGCAGATGAAGAACTCTTCAAGCTCAAAGCTTTTCCCTTCACTTTGATAGATAGAGCTCAATCTTGGCTTTTGGAACTTCCACCAAATCATATCACTACCTGGAAGCAACTTGCGGATTTGTTCTTGGCTAAGTACTTTTCGGCCTCAAAGATTACTATTTTGAGGAAGAAGATCACAGGGATTACACAAGCTTCCGATTAGTCCTTTGGCCAATATTACGATTGTTTTAAAGTCTTGTGCGCCACCTGCCCATCCCATGGTTTTTCAGAAACCAATCTCATGAACTACTTCTATGATGGTCTTAAACCGATTGATAGAGAACTTCTTGAAGCCGCTGCAACCGGAGCATTCATGGATTTAAATGAGAAGGAAGCACGTACGCTCTTGGAAAACCGAGCAAACAATGACGCTCAATATGGGATGGCTCTACGCAAGGCAATGAATGAAGTGAGTTCAAAACAAGTTGTTGATGAAAAGTATGATAAGCTAGCTTATATGCTAGAGCAAGTACTTGAACTAGAGACAAAGAGATCCAAGGCAGCCTCAGGGCTTGAATGTGGAATTTGTCATGTGTAGGGACACCACACTGATCAATGTCCAATATTGAGAGACCATAGTGGAGGTCAATCTGGAGATGGAGCAAGCCAATGCACTTGGTGGATATTAAGGAGGACAACGGTATAACAATTATAACAACTTTGTCAACCGTGATCATCCAGGTTTCAAGTGGAGTAGCAATGAGGGATGTATAAACCCTCCGGTACCTCAACAAACGTACCAACGTGCTCCCTTCCAACCAAGGCCACCTATGCCTCATGCTGCCATGCACCCAACGCAACAAGCACCCCCGGTCCAACATTTCACCAATTCGGACTACGACAAAATGCTTTCTCAAATGTCTCCTTCATCTTGGCTTGTCCATCCAGAAGAACTTGCGTTGAAGCAAACTCGACGGCGCCAAAAATTGATACGCGCAAAACATGCCTTAAATGTTAACGCAAAGTAGACACTAAACACATAGTTCACACATATTCAATTTAAAACCCTTCTTTTGTGGATGTAGCATTGGTGAGTATGGATCGTTCTATACGGGGAATTAGAGGGTGCATGCATGGTTTCGTTTTTAAACAGAAAATTTAAAGGTATGGGGGGAGTTTGAAATTGGGTTGATTAATCTACGAAATTAAGGTACAAAACATGCAAACACAATAAGAACTCCTAAACTTCCAACATGCTTTACTCATAGACAAGTTAAACAATCAAGAAACCTTAAATTCTAATTATGCTTACGAAAAATAAGAAGCTAAATTACTAATTACAAGTGATCAACTTATTTCATTCACCTAGCCTACTTTCATGCTTTTACCTTATTTATCATCTACGAAATCCTTAATTTTAGTCGAGACACATACACATGCTTTCGTTGAATAAGAATACTATGACGCATAACACCTTAAAACAATTGCTACTTTGCCGAAATCATTGAGATATCTTTTAGGAAGATTGGTGACGCACCCTATCCTAAAACATACTCAAAGCATTAAGAACTTAAAGCTAGCACATGCATCCAAACTAATAAAATTAAGAACACATGGAAGAATCGAAATAAGAAAAGAACATAGAGAAATTCTTTCATAACATAACCAAAATTATTACAAAGACGAAGATGAAGTTTAGAGAACATGGTTACACTTTTAGAGAGGTGACGCACCAAACTACAAGTGGTGATTCTCAAGAACACGAATGACGCACTCTTAGTTCTTGATTCGGAGGTGGTGGAGAGCTTCGACTTTGGAAGAACCTTGGTGAAGTATGGAAGAGAGGTGAAGTGTTTAGAGCTTTGGCTTGTGAAATCTGTGATGCCTCTTCCTTTGGCCAGCCTCCTCTTTATATAGGCAAGAAAGTTTGCCTTGCCTTTTCCTTCCACTTGCCTAAGCCATCAATGCTCCCTTAGTCACCCACTTAGTCACCAAGCCTAGTCACTAGATCAGCCACAAAAAGCTAAGAGTCATCAAAATGCAAGTTCTTCTGGATGGATAAGCCAAGATGAAGGACACATTAGATACTCATAACCGTGACATAGGTGAAATAAAGAAGCAGATGGGCCAACTGGTGGATTTCATGGGCCAAATTCAGCAAACCGGCCAACTACCACCTCAAACCACTCCTAATCAACGTAATGTCAATGCCATTGTCACTAGGAGTAGGAAGGTACTAGAAGCACCAAGGACCACGAAATCTCATCTCGATGAAGTCACTATTGAGGACATAACCAACAAAGACGATGATGAGATTGATCCGGCAACTTATGAGGCCGAGAAGAAAATTGTGACGCCTATTGTCACCAAGGCACCATCTCCTCCACAACCCACCCCAATAAAAGGTAAAAGCCCTGTTCCTTCAAATACGGTTATTACTAATTCTCCGTTTGCTATTGCACTTTTCCCAAGCAGATTATTAAAATCAAAGAAGAAAGATGATCAATACGAAGATATCTTAAACATCTTTCGAAAGGTGCAAGTGAATTTTCCCTTGATCGAGTGCATCAAGCAAGTGCTGATATACGCAAAGTTTCTAAAAGAGTTATGCACCCAGAGGAGGAAAACAAGAGAGAAGGAGGTTGTGAAGGTGAATGCAACCGTTTCGGCGGTTTTGCAACGTCGGCTACCCCCAAAATTAAAGGATCCAAGGAGTTTTTCAGTTCCCTGCGTGATTGGTGACAAACACTTTGAAGACGTAATGCTTGATCTTGGAGCCTCCATCAACGTAATGACTTATCACCTTTACAATTCGATGGAGCTTGGGAATCTCAAACAAGACAGTGTCATCATCCAACTAGCCGATCGTACACATAAGTATCCAAGGGGATACGTAGAAGATGTTCTAGTGCAAGTCAACAACTTAATATTCCCAGCCGATTTCTATATTGTTGACATGGAAGAGAGTCCATTGAACACCACGCCATTGTTGCTCGGACAAACTTTCATGAGGGCTACTAGGACAAAGATCGATGTGTTTGAAGGAACTTTCTCCATGGAGATTGATGGAGAAAGAATCGAGTTCAACATCTTAGACGGGATGAAATTTCCGATGTCAAGTGTGGCTGCCATTTCAACATGTGATCTCGTGGATACCTTAGCACAAGGTCACCTTGACACCATAAATGAAGATGAACTCAACATGGCCATACAACTCGGGGATGAAGCCCTTTTTGATGCCTTAATTGAGCTTTTGGAGCCTCGAATTCAAGAAATGGCTATGGCATTAAATAAAACTCCACATTATGTAAGTAATCCTGCTCCTATTTCAATTATTTTTGGTACTAATGAATTGGTTCCTTCCATTGTTAAGGCACCCGAATTAGAACTTAAGGTGCTACCAGATCATTTGAAATACGTCTACTTGGGAGACAATGAGACACTTCTGGTAATCATCTCAACCAAATTGGAAGAGGAGCAAGAGGAGAAGCTTGTTCGAATGCTTCAAAGATACAAACCTGTCATAGGTTGGACGCTAGCGGACATTAAAGGAATCAATCCGGCAACATGTGTTCATCGAATTTTTTTAGAAGATGATGCCAAACCTACTCGTGAAGCCCAAAGGAGACTCCATCCTCCAATGATGGAAGTCGTTAAGAAGGAAGTAATCAAACTCCTTGATTGTGGAGTTATCTATCCGATTCCGGACAGCCGATGGGTCTCACCTGTTCAAGTTGTTCCTAAGAAGTCCGAGATCACCGTTGTGAAGAATGCGGAAAACGAGCTCGTACCTCAATGAACAATCATGGGACATCGTGTTTGCATCGACTATAGGAAGCTCAATGCCACCACTCGAAAGGACCATTTTCCTCTACCATTTATCGATCAAATGCTAGAGAGATTGGCTGGCCATGCATTCTATTGCTTCCTCGACGGATACTCCGGGTACAACCAAATAAGCATCGTGGAAGAGGATCAAGAAAAAACCACGTTCACTTGCCCTTTTGGAACGTTTGCCTATCGCCGCATGCCATTTGGTCTTTGCAATACACCAGGTACCTTTCAGCGTTGCATGTTATCTATTTTTTCTGACTACCTCAAAAATATTATCGAAGTCTTTATGGATGACTTTAGCGTTTTTGGCAATAATTTTGATGCATGTCTAGGAAATTTAGAACTCATTTTGAAAAGATGTGTTGAAACGAACTTGGTTCTTAATTGGAAAAAATGTCATTTTATGGTTACACAAGGGATAGTTTTGGGACATATCATTTCAGAAAAGGGTTTAGAAGTTGATAAATCGAAAATAGATCTTGTGCGTTACTTACCCTCTCCACCTTCGGTTAGAGAGATTCGTTCCTTTCTTGGACACGTAGGTTTTTATCGACGATTTATCAAGGATTTTTCCCATATCTCCTGCCCTTTGTGCAAATTACTACAAAAAGATATCCCTTTCGAGTTTGATAGAGATTGCAAAGCAGCCTTCAAAAATTTGAAGGAACTCTTGACATGTGCTCATATCCTATGCCCTCCGGATTGGTCCTTACCGTTCGAATTGATGTGTAATGCTTCCGACTATGCGGTTGGAGCTGTTTTAGGACAACGGAAGGACAAGAATCCATGTGCAATTTACTATGCCTCACGAACTCTGGATACCGCCCAATCAAACTACACCACCACCGAAAAGGAATTTCTGGCAGTAGTTTTTGCCCTTGATAAATTCTGTTCTTATTTAATTCAAACCAAAGTTATAATTTATACTGCTCATGCAGCTTTGAAGTACTTAATGACGAAGAAGGATGCAAAGCCAAGGCTAATTCGTTGGATCCTCTTACTCCAAGAATTCGACATCGAAATGAAAGACAAGAAGGGAGCGGACAACATAGTGGCTAACCACCTTTCTTGGTTGGTGAAAGAACAAGAAGCCGTGGTCATCGAGGAGAATTTTCCGGATGAACAGCTCTTCGGAATTCAATCAAATGCTTCTGAAACTCCATGGTATGCGGATATAGTCAATTATTTAGTAACCGGTGAGTTTCCATCCTCTATGCATAGTGTTCAACGTGAAAAACTTAGGAAGAATGCTAGGAATTTTATTTGGGATGAACCCTACTTATGGAAACAATGTTTAGATTTAGTCATTCGTAGGTGTGTTCCGGATAGTGAATTTAAGTCAATTCTTGAGTTTTGTCACAATGAAGCATGCGGGGGACATTTTGGTTCTAGGAGGACAGCCCTAAAAATTTTAGATTGCGGATTCTTTTGGCCTAGTTTATTTCGTGATGGTCATAAATTCTGTGCTGCATGTGATAGGTGCCAGAGATTCGGTAATTTAGGACCCAGAGATCAGATGCCACAAACTTATATACTTAATGTCGAAATTTTTGATGTTTGGGGCATTGATTTTATGAGACAATTTTCTCCATCGAATGGTTTTACTTACATTTTAATCGCTGTAGATTATGTTTCTAAATGGGTGGAAGCAAAAGCCACCTGAACTAATGATTCGCGAGTTGTTGCAGATTTTCTGAAGGCTAACATTTTTTCAAGGTTCGGAATGCCACGCGTTCTAATAAGCGATGGAGGTAGCCATTTTTGCAACAGGACGGTAGAAGCTTTAATGAGGAAGTATGGAGTTACACATAAGGTTTCAACACCTTATCATCCTCAAACGAACGAAATGGCTGAAGTTTCCAACCGTGAGATCAAGAAGATCTTGGAGAGAACCTTTCGTCCGAATCGAAAGGATTTGAGCCAGTGTTTAGATGATGCATTGTGGGCTTATAGGACTACGTACAAGACTCCCATCGGCATGTCACCTTATCGATTAGTTTATGGGAAGGCATGTCATCTTCCGGTAGAACTAGAGCATAAGGCATGGTGGGCTGTTAAGAAGTTCAACATGGATCGAGATGCGGCATGTTTGCATCGGAAGCTACAACTTTGTGAACTTGAAGAGATTAGAAATGATGCTTTCGACAACGCATGGATTTACAAAGAGAAAACCAGAGGATCCATGACAAGATGATACATGGAAAGAGTTTTGAACAGAGGCAAAAAGTTTTACTTTTCCATTCGAAGCTTAAACTCTTTCCGGGCAAATTACGATCAAGGTGGAATGGACCTTACACTGTTGTTCAAGTTTTCCCTTATGGAGCCATCACAATTCAATCTTTGGATAGTGGGAACTTGTTCAAGGTTAATGGCCACTGTTTGAAGCCTTATCATGAAGCATTCAAGGATCAAATCGTGGAGCGAGAATCTCTTGAAGAGCCGGCCACTTCAAACACATGAAGCACCACTACGTCTAGGCTGAAGAAAAAAGAGCTTATTGGGAAGCAACCCAATCGAGAAGAAGACAACAGATTTGCTTTCTTCTCCATTTTTCCTTAAATTAGTTGCTTTTGCATATTTAAATTAGAATTTTCGTAGATCCTTTACTTCCTGCTTAATTCTATACTTTTACTTTAGTACATTGAGGGCAATGTAGAGTTTAAGTGTGGGGGAAGGGTTTACAATTTAATTGTGTCTAATTAGTGTTTTTCAGAGTCTTTAAGATGCCCTTAACTAGTCAATGATGAAATTGGACCGAAACGAACACATATGGTGTATGAATCACATGCATCGAATTCTTGTGGTAATTGAGATATTCTATGTGTTTTTAATGTAGTAGATATGATTTGCAAAACATGGTACAGAAATCGCATGCTTGAATAAATTTTTAATCATATGAACCCTGTGTGAGCTTTTGAGCTATCTGTTTTTTATTCCTCGAGTGAATATACATCCATTTCGTAGCTACTAGCTTATATTTACCTCATTTAATTGCTTGCCATAGATTTTAATGAACTAGAGAATGCTAGAACTTACTCATGTCAATTTGCAAAGCTTTTAAGTTGATACATACTCTGATTTTGGATATGATTAAAGGCATTTAGGATTTTCCACCACTTCGCCAAATATCCATGTATTTCATTTGTATGCATGAGTTGCGACACCCCTAGATAAACCAATTGAGCCCACGTTAAGCTTTTCTTTCATCACCATATATACCTAAACACTTACCCTAGTGTAGAATATCCTTACCTTTGTTCCGTAAACTTGGTGAGATTTTTATGAAACTAGTACATAAGATGATGTTTTGGTGAGAAAGATTGAAGGAGTTAATGTGAGTATGGGGAAAGACTTGTCCAAATAGCTTAAAAAGTATGAGATTGCCAAAAAGAAAAAGAAAAATTAGAGAGCATAAAAAGAAAAAGAAAGAAAAAAAATATATATATATATGATCTCTCATGGCAATGTGTTGTTCTAATTATAACCATTCGGATTAAGTCCCTCATATTTACGGATTTGGAGGTTATAAACGAATTGAAGGCCCAAAAATAGAACAAATATGGCGTTTGTCCTATCCGAAAAGCTCAAAAGGGTAGTTTAGATTGATGTTTACATGGTATCGTTTTAGTGGAGATGAAGGATGAAATTGATAAAGATTCTAAAGTGCTAGACTAAGTCGTTGAAATGTTTTTATCACCACATATCTAAATTTCGATTGTCTTAGCCTTAGCCCCATTACAACCTTTCTAAAAGTTCTTTATGATCCTTAAAATGAGTAGCTTTCAATTGGTAGAGTATGTTGCGTGAGTAAGCTTATGGTTTTGGTTCATTTGTGCAAGTAATTAACTCCATTCATGAGGTTTTCGTTTAAATTCATATACACTTTAAGTGAACCCTTATCATGAGTGAAAAATATGATGAATGCATCCTTGTGAGCTGATTAAACCTTTATTCAAAGCATACATAGCTATAACATTACCATTGTTTCTCCATGTCTTACTTGTTCATTACATGATCATATCTCAATTATCTCTTGAATTCGTTAAGCATACAAAGTTGAAATTCTGAGACAAATCTTAGCTAAGGGCCTAGTTGTGTTCCTTCTTTTGTTTTTAATTCTTTGAGAGTCTTAGTTTAACTTAGTGTTTTGCTAAGAGACTAGCAAAGTATAAGTGTGGATGAATTTGATATACGCATTTTATGCTCGATTATTAATGCATTTCTACCTACATTTAGCTATGTTATAATCTTAGTTTTTATGTTTTTTTACTTAGTTTGTTATTTTTAGGTCATTTATGGTGGAGAATAATAACGGCGCACTTCGGAGGAATTTTACGATTTTGGATCATCGGAGATGGCCCGGCCCATTAAGCATTTTTTGAGGACCATTTTGCAAGGTCCAAGTCAGCCCATATTGAAGGCCCAAGCCCAATATTTTGGCAGCCAAAGCCACTTGGTGAAGAGGAAAAGTCAAGATTGGCAAGCTTAATGACTATGCTTGGTGACTCACCTTGATGACTCTTAGCTTTTTGTGGTTGATCTAGTGACTAAGTGGGCGACTAAGGGAGCATTGATGGCTTAGGCAAGTGGAAGGAAAAGGCAAGGCAAACTTCCTTGCCTATATAAAGGGGAGGCTGGCCAAAGGAAGAGGCATCACAGATTTCACAAGCCAAAGCTCTAAACACTTCACCTCTCTTCCATACTTCACCAAGGTTCTTCCAAAGTCGAAGCTCTCCACCACCTCCAGATCAAGAACTAAGAGTGCGTCATTCATGTTCTTGAGAATCACCACTTGTAGTTTGGTGCGTCACCTCTCTAAAAGTGTAACCATGTTCTCTAAACTTCATCTTCGTCTTTGTAATAATTTCGGTTATGTTATGAAAGAATTTCTCTATGTTCTTCTCTTATTTCGATTCTTCCACGTGTTCTTAATTTTATTAGTTTGGATGCATGTGCTAGCTTTAAGTTCTTAATGCTTTGAGTATGTTTTAGGATAGGGTGCGTCACCAATCTTCCTAAAAGATATCTCAATGATTTCGACAAAGTAGCAATTATTTTAAGGTGTTATGCGTCATAGCATTCTTATTCAACGAAAGCATGTGTATGTGTCTCGACTAAAATTAAGGATTTCGTAAATGATAAATAAGGTAAAAGCATGAAAGTAGGCTAGGTGAATGAAATAAGTTGATCACTTGTAATTAGTAATTTAGCTTCTTATTTTTCATAAGCATAATTAGAATTTAAGGTTTCTTGATTGTTTATCTTGTCTATGAGTAAAGCATGTTAGAAGTTTATGAGTTCTTGTTGTGTTTGCATGTTTTGTACCTTAATTTCATAGATTAATCAACCCAATTTCAAACTCCCCCCATACCTTTAAATTTTCTGTTTAAAAATGAAACCATGCATGCGCCCTCTAATTCCCCGGATAGAACGATCTCTACTCACCAATGCTACATCCGCAAAAGAAGGGTTTTAAATTGAATATGTGTGAACTATGTGTTTAGTTTCTACTTTGTGTTAACATTTAAGGCATGTTTTGCGCGTATCAACGCATGGAAGAATTTTCCTCTTACGTTCTATTTAAGTTACGATGCTTATGATACGAGGCCGGTCACTTTTGGGGCTGGCTTTTGGTTTTTCTTATTTTGATATGGTTTGAGCCTGGTTTGGAGGTCTTTGGCAAGATTTGGGTCAGCATTTGGAATCCTAGTGGTCAACTTATCATGGGCAGGTCCTCGTGGTCCGCAATTCTGCGAAGGAGTGGTCACTGTTTTAAGAATAAATTAGGGTTTGATCACGGGTTCGCCATCCATTCTCTGAGAGTGTCTGGTTATTAGTTACTGGATGTATTGTTTATGCGCAAAATTTCATTAGCTTCTTAAGTTTTCTATGTAGCTTGCAGTGTCTCAAATTTGTCGAACACTTTACTGGGTGTTTCATTGTTTATGTTTTGTTGTGTCGCTACATCATTAATGGATTGACACCCCCACTACCATAAATTCTACTATAGCCAATGATGTGAAGTCGTCGACCTATTAACTTAACTCGTCGATTATACCATCGTCAAGAATACACCGTCGGTTATACTATAACTGACGACCGGTTAGAGCAGTCGTCGGTTATAGTGTGGGATTATAACCGACGACAAAAAGTCATCGGTAATAAATTACAGCATAGCCGACGACGTTGTCATTGGTTATAGTGTGATTTGAGAATATTCTGGGAATACTATAGCAGACGACATAGGTCTATGTCGTCTGCAATAGTTGGTACATTTTAAAAAATAACGATAGATTCTTGATTGGGCCCTATTTCAGAACTTGTAATTGCAGAATACAACACATATTTTTCCAACAACATATATTATCCAACAATGTATGCATCCATACAAAGAAAAGACAACTGCACTAAGACTGATCAAAATCTATGTTGTGTAAATAATCAGAGTGGTAACTCCTCTGGTCGCGCTGATCCTTTAGTGGCTGCGGCTGTGGAGCATCGAAAATGTTCGAAGGTAGGGGCGGGATCTAGATTCCAGTAGCCTAAAACTGTGGCATACACTGTTGCCACCATGCCACCATAGATGCATGATGCTCGGCTAATCTCTGCTACTCGGCGAATCTCGCATTTTGTAATGCAATCTCCTCTATCTATCTCCATTGCTCCTCCATATGTATATGTTGCTCCTCCATCTCCCTCATCTGCCTCTGGAGCTGCTCATGTAGATGGGAGGCCCTGAAAGATTCAGACTGGCGGGAGAATTTGGGAGTCGTTTTCAAGACCTCTTGGCCCTTCTTGCCCAAACTCCTGACATAGAACGTGCTCTTTCCAGGAGGTATCGCGGTTGCCATGATCCTCATCGACGTAGTCGAATTAGATGTATCAATCTGAGAGGCGTACTGGGTCAGCTCCTCATCCGAGGTGTTAGGATATCACTCTCGAGCTACTTGAGTTAACACCCGTGGGATTGCCTCCTCCACTCTCACCTAATTCTCAAGGAAATACGATTAACATATTAAACATACAAAAATATGTAGAGAAAATATATATATAATGTAGCAAATATGTGAATTAATTTATAAGAGACTTACAGCATCTTTGGGGCACTGTCGATACGCTTGATGCGTAGTAAACACCAACGAAGAGACTTCTGGCTGTTTGGTGGCTGCCACCTCAGCCTAACCGAAATAAGATCTTGTGACGACCCGGAACAGAATTAGTAGAGTAATCGGCTTAATTCATGACTTAGCGCGTAATCGCAGTTTTACGTAAATTGATTGATTTGCCGGTTTTGATCGCGACTTAATTATCGGCCGAGAATTTGAGTTGAATCTATTCTCGAGAGTTGTTGTACACATGATTTCGAGTTCGTGGGCGGTTCCGAATAATTATTTCGACGACCGAGGAATATAATAAAAATATTTGAAGTTTCAGAATATCGTCGAGTTTATCCGTTCGTATCGAGTTTATCCGAATCGTAATGGTTATCCGTTTTGGAGCGTCGATTATCCCGAGACTCGAGTATAAATATCGGAAATAGTTGAAAAATTGTCGAAAACACTGTTTCGGAAAGTTTGACCGTTGTTGACCGCCGTTGACCATTGACTTTTCTCGGCTGACCGGAGAACCGTCGCTGTGCCGCCATCATCGGAATTTGTGATGACCGCCACCTCATACCTTGTGACCGGTATGGTTAGCTTCCTCTCATCATTTCCTATGGATTGGAACTTGATTTCACTTGAATTAATGCTATTTTGAGCTAGAACAAACTCGGGAAAGTTTTGGATTTTCGCCGGTTTTGGGTGGCCGGTTCCGGTCACTTTTGAAGTCGAGTGTTTGAGGGGAAAGGTTCCCCTCAACCTCTAGATTCTTTGGGTAGAAGGAATTGAGGGATGGTCACCGATTTGAAGCTCGCCGGAAAGTCATCGGAATCCATGGATTCCGTGACTTTCGAGGCAAATTCCGGCCACTGTGGTGGTTGGATGGTGATGGTCCTTTGAGAGAAGTTGTAGGGCTGGTTGTGATGAACAGTTCTGGAAAGTTTGGCCGAGTTTGGACGCCGTCGCCACCGCGCCGCCGCAGCCGGCGGTGGTCCCGCGAGGTCCCATTTTTTGAGATTTTTATGTGTTTTCGAGTCGTTTTCGCTCTCCGAACTCAGTCGTGAGGTTTTCGAGATGATTTGGGTGTAGAGTTTTTAGTCGAGGGTTTATACGGAGAGTTTTGAGAATTTCTTCGATTATTTTGTACCGCGTAATATGTTTCCGGGAACAGTTGGTTTCCGAGGTGTGGTACAGTGTTGTGGATTGTGATTTTGATTAGATATATTTTATGATTATTCAGGGGATCGAGATTGTGTTTCGGGCGAGGGATCTTCCTTCGGACCACGTGATTAACACGAGTGCGCGTTTTGCTCACCTGTGAGTGGACAATTCATTTTCACTGATGAGTCGCGAGTCTTTAATATACGTTTTACGAGCATGAACATGCATATGAGATTATGATTTATATGAGCATGTGTTATACGATTATGCCTATACAATTATACATTACGTATATGCATTTACATACTGTTTTATACACTTGCATAGAACTATTTATGATTTGGTTTACACAGAGTACAATCACAGTATATGTTGTTGTATCGATACACTTGCATCCCGGCTGATCCCCGAGGATGTTTATCTGGGGAGGCTGTGACCCTTGACCCAAGGCCTTTACCGAGGGGGGGGGGCAGACCTCTGACCTGAGGCCTTTCTGGCTAGAATCACGTGTGGGTTTGGGATCCTGTGATTCAGACTGTACTAGCGCGGACGTGTCTATGAGTGACCCCGCAGAGTTTTACGCTACATGCTCGGTACGCGTGAGGAATTTGAGTCTCCTTCGTGTACTATGTTATATTCATTTATTTAGACTCGCATATGTTTTTATAACATATATTATTCGGCGAAAGACATTTATTTTCGTCCACTCACTCTAACGATTTTCATGTCTTTCCCCTGAGCTTTTCGGTTTCCATGCCCAGTTTGTCTCACGTCGTGGTCGGAGGCTAGTCGTTCGAGTTACCTTTCTTTTCCAGTAGGTTTCTTGTTTTGTCTACTGTTGTATATTTTGTATATATACACTAGAGGTCGCTCTGATACGATACTGATACATGTTTTATGTAGTTTTCCCCGGATTTTCTATATAGTATAGTTCTGTTTACTGTTATTTATTATTGTTATGATATTGAGAAATCCGGTTGGGATTGGTGCCCACGGTTTGGCTTTTGTGGTATAGGATGAAGTGTTATTTTTCGGGTGCAGGTAAAGGCAATTCCGCGTTAGTAGCGGTACTCTGCCGAATTTTAATGGTTTTTGTTGGTTCGTGTTTTCAGAAGGGGTTTGATTCCGGTTTAGGAAACTAAATCGGGGTTGGGTCCTTTCAGATTGGAACCGCAATGATGGTTCTTGGTGTTTTTTGCCCGGTTCTGAGAGTTTGTCTCGTAGATGGCCTTGTATGGTTTTTGCCCGGTTCTGAGAGTTTGTCTCGTAGATGGCCTTGTTGGATAAACATACGTCAGAAAATGATTAACTAATTTTCTGAATATAATTAATACGACATAACACAAATATGTTCAAGTTGCATACCTTGAATCGTAGGTGCTCGAAGTGAGTTACCAACCATCGCCACTTGTAATCCCTAAACTGAAACTCGCTAGGGGTACCATCTCGGTCGCTGACGTACTTTTCCCAGTGCTTTTTGAGCTTGGACTTCCACTCCTTGTACCGATATCAATGCAACACAAATGTTAGATACTAAAACTCTTGAGAATCAAAATTCTAACTCAATATATACAAAAACCGGGAGCATCACCTGCTCCCTTGCACCTCATTTGCCCATGTGTGTCTGAGCATATTTTCCACGTGAAACCACCTCTACCATATATATAGATATGGTAAAAATTGAGTTTAAAATGAGGACTTGATTAATAAGTAGAAAATTTACGTAATAATGCAAAATGTAACTCACCAACAGTGCATTATGCACTTCCAACTTCACGTAGTTTTGCAAGGAATTCCAATCCGACCACAGCATTGGGACTCTGTCCCGTATGATGCTTTTGTCCATTGAGGCGTACTTTCGAGTATCATCTCCTTCGATCACCTCGCCTCCTTCAGTCGTCCTAATCACCACCTGCCCGTGCCTAGTCACCTGTTCAAGATGCTTGCCGACGACGGTGCCTCTGGTCTTTTTGGCTTTGCCATTGACGACAGTGCTTGAGACATGGTAATAAGATAAAAACATAAGTACCCAATTTAATTTACATATCGGCTATATATAAGTTTGAAATTAAATATTGTAATGTTTATTAATATTTACCCGATTCGTCTGTCTGTTGTCCTTTAATCCGAGCACTCCAAAGAGGTGTCTCGAACGGGGTGTATATGTACGCTTGGTCTACCGTAAGAAAAGGATCCTGTCCTCCAATAGGCCTCCCCATATCATCGAAAATAGGTATGGCCGGTATCTCGTCTGGCACGAATATGGTGGACGGCAGTGATAATCGCAGACCGGCCCTTGAACTACCTGAAGCACATGGCTCAAATGATTGGGCCATAGAGGAAGCAGGCGTCGGCTCGGCAATGTGTGGCATACGCCTATAGATCGACTGTTGAGATGTGCCGCCCGTTGAGGGTCGGCTGGCTGGCTGCTGCAGCGTTGCCTTTTGATAGAGCCTTCTGCCGATGGAGGGTTGGTTGGGTTCCTGTGGCGTCACATCCTCACCAAGTAGAATACATTGGCGAAATGTGATAGGGCTAGAATAATTGTTGCTGATTGTGGACGAGCTGCTACTCTCATTTCCACCTCAGGATCTCGACCCGGATCCCGAGGAATTTTTTGCATAAAAAATTAAAATTCATACCTAAAAATGTATATTAACTAACATATAATCTATAAATCCAAATATATTCAATAAATCACATACTCAATTTTATATTAATGTATTCATCGCATATGTTCATTAAAATAACAAATTCAACAAAAACACAAATTCATATCCACTGCACATATATTCATCGACATATTCAACATTAAATTATAAAATCAAAAAATCACGATTATATATACATTCAATTATTGTTACTCCTATATTTAAATATATATTCACATACTCTATATTTATATATATATTCCCAATTATATTCATAGGATTATATTTATATATATTCCTATTTTTATATATATTCACAATTATATTTATATATATTTACAATTATTTATATAAACATATAAACATATATATAATTAAACATATATATAAACATATATAATTAAATTAACATAATTATATATATAAACATATATATATAGAGAGTCACGGTGGAGAGATACTGGAGAGAGATGGAGGTGGCGACGGTGTCGGGGGATGGAGGAGGCGACCGGGGGGGGGTGTGGTGGCGTGATGGGAGGAGAGAGAGAACGCTGATCCGGCGGTGGAGAGAGATACCGGAGAGAGAGGGGGAGAGCGATGAGTCGTGATAAGAGGAAAGAGAAGGGAAATTGGGACGGCATGCGGCGGAGGAGGGAGATGCGAATTGATCGATCGTGACAGTGTTAAAGATGGATGTTTGCAGCGTGAAAGCGATGGGCCGCGACTGGATTTTTAAACACAACTATAACCGACAACAATGACAGTATGTCGTCGGTTATATGGGGATTTTTTCCCGAATAACATAGATATGTAGAAACACGCTTTAAATACCTGTGTAACTAACTGATCATTCACATAGTTAGAATCATTACTAATTAAACATGTTTCTCATATAAACACTTTGTTATACTCAAATACGTACGTACATCTCTAACTAAGGCTGATAATCAGAATCATCACTTGAGTCTGACTCAGTTTCATAGTTAATTTCTAGTAAGATGTGCCGCTCCTCGTCAACTAAGTCTTCATGAATTTCATAAGGATTAACATCAAAAAGTTGTGCTCCCGGAATTCAAACCACAACACTTGATCTCGAATTATTAAGGTGAATTATAGAAGATTCCGTGATGTCAATTGCGTTCGGCTCTTGGTATGCAGTAACTTTTTCATCATATGCGGCCTCACTAAGTGTAGCAGCACTGTATATGTTTCTAGGAACAATATGGTTAACTACTTTCCACGCACCTCTGTGCACAAGATAATCAAGATAAAACACTCATTTTACCGTTGTAGCAAAAACAAATGGGTCATCTTCATACCAACTTATAGCAGTATCCACCGAAAATATACCGTAATGATCGGTCCTTGTGTTCTCCAGGCTAGTATCAAACTATTTACGCTTCAACAAGTGTACTTTCATGGCCTCCCCATAAATTAGTTTCACCACTGAATCGAGAACACTATAATAGTCAACGCCATTCTGCCCACCATGCAGCATTACCCCATAATTTTGTGTCCTCATTCTGTCGTCTCTATGTTGACATATTAATTTCACGCCATTGACCTTACACATCGGGTAAAGATTTGAAGTTATCAGTTTCATCGCCAAGAGCCTCAATGCGTGTGACCATTGTGGGTAACCATCATCTTGTACATGGTTCATCTGAAAAAGAAAAATATTCACTTTAAATATGAACATTGATATTAATTTGTATATATATGCAAGTACGCCTATATATATATGACCTTACCCATTTGCCAAAATAGTTTCCAAACGTCTTGTTGTGGTACTCAACATTACCGGCAATAAAATGGTGTTGAAGATGGATGTTTTTCCAGTATTAAACTTATGGACAGTTAATCAGTACCCACTAGTGCCCAATGACTAACTCATATGGTTCCAACTTGTATGATTTTGGCAAATTTCCATATAGTTCAACATCATTGGAAGGTCCTCCACAGCTCCCAAATACAACTTGGTGTACGTTACGCATTCGTGTGCAAGATATGCTTTAGCGATACACCCTTCAGGTGCAGATTTATTCTTTACATAGTCTTTGTAGTCTCCCAGTTGTCTATCAAGTTGAAAAGTGCATGTTACGATTATACTTAAATAAGTATTAATATATAAAAACATAGCTAGTACAAAAATATCGAATCGTATATACCTTTCCATGGGATACATCCAAGTATAGTGTATATGACCGGTAAACAACAATTGTTCGGGAAGATGGATCATCAGGTGAGGCATGATGTCAAAAAATTTGGGAGAAATATCCTCTCAAATTTGCATAGGATAAAAATGATGTCCTATTGCATTTCCCACAAGTCTGATTGCTTCACTTCTCTGGTGCATAGCTTTTGAAAGAATCTTGACAACGCCACTAACGACTCCACCACCTCTTTGGGCAGGTACCCTCAAATGAAAACAGGCAAGAGGCGTTGAGCAGTACATGGAAGTCATGACTCTTTAATCCATATATCTTATTGTCCCGAAAGTTAACAAACCGGCCAATTTTTCCTGCATAGCCATAAGAATACCTGACATTACCCATCCAACAAAAAATTTCATTCTTCTGGTCAGGCTTCACGGTCTAAGGAGTTTGAGGCATTTTTTTGTTCCCTTCTCTCAACCATAAATGTTTCCACATTCCCATTCTTTTAAGATCAGTGAGTGCCTTAGGGCCGTCTATAGTTTTCCCCTCCCAATTCAGCACTGTCCCCACCACACTTTCACACAAATTCTTCTCTATGTGAATAACATCTAGGTAGTGCCTGATCAGTAACTTAACATAGTACGGGAGTTCCCAGAATATGCTTTTGTGTGTCCAGAATTTCTACTTGTCGGGTCTGTCAGGTATCGATGCCACTATTTTGGGATGATTGCTCAGTGGCCCAAAATCATATTCATTCAGCACTCTTAAAATTTCGGCCCCCGTCCAGGTCCTGGGTTGGACACCCGTTTCTACGGTTCCATCAAAGGCCTCATTATCCTCCCGAAATAGGTGATCATGGGGAAGCCAACAATGGTGACGCATCTGGACAATCTTCCTGCATTGAGGTCTACAACACTCAATAGTCATGCACTCTGAAAAAGCTCTGCATCCCCTGGTAACGTTGCCCGACAACATCCTGCGGGCACGAAAATCACTAATGGTGCCAAAAGGGTTGAATCCGTCAGATGAGAGCCCAAGCCAAACATTTCGGACCTCTGATGCAAAATGAGAAAACTCCTTGACCATGTGCTTCTAAGCATCTCCGTTAGCAGGTGTATAAGGGTATCATCGTCAAGAAAATTCCTCTCAGCCTACCATCTCATAGCTTCAGCCGTGTGTACACACATGAACAACAGTTCCAGCCTATCAACCAGTGGAAAATATCAAAGTATCTTCACAGTTTTCTTATTCTCTACAGGAGTCAACTTATACCTATCAGTACCACATACCGGGCAAGCATCAAGGCTTTCAAGATCATTCCCGTAAGCGTCTTCACCCCAAAAGAGAACGCAATCATATCTGCATGCATGAATTTTGACGTACGAAAGCCCAAGATCTTTCAAGATATGTCGTACCTTACGATGAGTTATAGGAAGACGATGACCGGGGGGCAGTATCGAAGCAGTCCACTGCAGCCAATCATTAATAGCTTTGACACTCATTTTGTTCTCCACTTTGAGCTTCATCACTCCCATGACACTTTCAAGAACAGTCTTATTACACCTGTTGTAAAACAGAGTCTATTGCAATGTTATCAAATTGTTGTACTTGTCCATACCGGCAGTGTTGACAACTCTAGGTAATTGTTGGAGTGGCTCAATATGAAGGATGCCCCCAACGGCGGGAGGATCTTGTGCTTGAGCAAATACATCGTTCTCATAAGGAAACACATTGTTGATCAACCTCGTTGTTGGATCATTGGATGTACTGGAACTCTCAGCAAATTGACCATGATCATACAGACCAGCTGATGATGTTTCACCGTGATAAATTCAACATGTATACTTATCCCAAAACCCGTATTTCTCCAGGTGCTCCAATACTTTTTTCAATGGGAAAACAAAATCGGTCACTGCGACACTGACAATTATTACACGGGCAATAATGAATTGGCATCCCTCCAATATTAGCCTTCGAATATTCCACAAAGCTCCTAATTCCATGGTGCTATCTTACATTCTATCTTTCAAGGCTCATCCAACTCTTATCCATCCTGAAAATTTCAGCAATATATATAGACACACACATGCACTAATTAATTTAAAATTCATCATTATATATATATATCGATATCTAATTAATTAAACTACAAATTACATAATTTAATTCGATCTTCTACATATGTACTCCCTAATTACAAATATATATATTGATATATCGATCATATATATTAACGTACAATTAACATATATACATACGTACATATATATACATATATCAATAATCAACAATTACAAATTTACATATATACAACTATATATATATACATATCAACAATTAATCAACAAATTTACATATAATTATATATATATTTTTTCATCAAATTTAACTCAACTCAACTCAAAATCAACAATATATCAATATATTACTCAAAATCAACAATCAATTCAACTATACTTCAACATTAATCAATGCAACTCAAAATCAACATATATTAATTACTCAACATATACGTACGTACCTAGCCAGCTAGCTATATATATAGCTTCACGAACCTCTCTTAGACAGTTTCCGACAACACCCAACGATTTCAGAGTGTTTTGAGTTTTTCTCACCAAATTATTTTTGAATGACCGAGCTGCTACAAAATAGATCTAAAATAAGAACTATAGACGATGACGTACTCAGTCGTCTGCTATAGTTCAAAAGTCGTCGGACATTGTGGCAAAACATTTGTTGGGTATAGGGTGTACCTATAACCGACAACAAGGTTTGTCGTTGGGCTATTTTTTTCAGTTTCATCGGGTATAGTATAAAATCTGGTAGTGCGCCTTGATATTTCAAAAAAAAAATTTACGATTCTTATAGTTCCAGCAAAAAAGTGTATAGATTGACATCTCCTTGGTTGTTGTTGTTGCTGCTGCTTACGGTTGTCGATGGTTTTGGCCGACTAGGTTATAAGGGTTTTGCTCCCCTTCTCCGCCTGACTCTATTTAGGTACGCCTCGAACCCAATTGTTGTTCGACGATGTCGGTTCGTCGTATGAAAAGTTTTTTGGCGATTTTAAGGCCACCACCTTTCAAGGTCGATTACAGCCAAATGAGCCGCAATCTCGGTAGAGTCATTTAAGAGAAAATGTTGGGCTCATTGAGAGCTTTGGTTTGATAGGTCAATCGCCACCATCAGTGGTGGTTTCTAGCGGAGATGTATGATTCTGCCGGAATATATTTTCAGAAATGTGTTGAGTTATATGTCCTTAGGTTCGTATTCTTGTAATCGTGAGGTTTGTTCATCGTTTAGACTTTGTCAACCCAGTGGGTGGGTGGTGGTGACGAATGTCACTATCAGTGGCGGTGCCGCTAAAAGAGAAATTAGGTGCATCCTATTTCGTTTTGATTTTAACAAGTTTGTTAGATAGGTTGTTCGACTAGATTAGTTGAAGTTGATCTTCGGATCAAGTATTTCCTCGATTTACTTGAATATTTATCAGCTTTTATGATATTATAATAGGGTCAGGTCGTCACAAGCTGCTCTAGTGTGGTGTTAGTAGACTCTTTATTCTAAAGCATGTCAATGCTTTCAAACATTTCAGATTCACACAATGGAAATCAAACTCACTATCTTATAAAAAAATTAAAAAAAATCAAACTTAGTACAAATGAAAAAAACAATTTACCAATCATCTATAGTATCACCAGCTTTACATATAATCATCTAGACTTCGCGCGCGGAAGGCGTTGTGCTCGCGCTTGTGAAATTGTCTTCCAAGCAGTCACATGATTCAAGATACCTATAATCTTGAAAGTTTTAATGCGATAAATATAATTTTTATTTCATGAACACTAAGTATTGCAAATTATAATTGGCATCACATGTACCTTGTAAAGATAGATTAATCATAGGGTAACAAAACTTCTCTGTACACAACGTTGTTGTGAACACCCTTCTTCACATTCTACTAAGCCCTTCACCAATATTCTAGTAGTGGACTTTGAACTCCTCTTGATAGAGTCACATACAATTTTCCATGACTAAACACATGATCTGGAAGGTAAATACTACCATTTTGTATTGTTTGTCCTTGTGATTTATTTATTGTCAGTGCAAAACTCAATTTAAGAAGAAACTATTTTCTTGTCATCTTAAAAAAGAGTCCAGCACTGTAACGACCCAACCTTAGTTGAAAATCGTTAAAATATAAATTTATTAGAACAATTCTAGTAATTACTCAACCTTCAAAATTACTTCGAAAATTCGACGAAAAAATCTTGCCAATAAACTTGCTACAACAATACGGTCATAACGGTATAAGACAACCCTAGTTACTCTCTCTACCGCATGTCCATTGACAGCGACATGTGTTACCATAGCCCATCTACTGGGTTAACGAAGGCTAAACATTAACTGAACTTTATGATTACACTCACAACATCGTCATAAACCTAACGACATATAATGCGACTAATTTCGAAAACTTTTTTCGGTCAGACAGGCTACTGCCTAAAGGCGCCACTGGTGACCACCACTGATGGTGACGATCACCACACCAATTGAAAGCTCTTGAAGATCCCAATATTCTGCCTAACTACAACCACAATTAATTTGGCTGGCAACTGACCGTAAAAGTTCACGAGAGGGCGACGGATCATAAAGTCTCTATCGAACAATTTTGACACGATTATGCCGTCGTCGAGCCACTTGGGACTCGAGGCTAAGTCTTTTCGACTCAAGGCAAGGAGGGCTACCAAGACCCTCTAATCTCTTCGCTTAGAATAGCGTCGAATATTGTGGTGACCCGAATCAAGCTCGTCGAACGTTGTTTTGACGTCCATTAAATCAACTTGCATGCACAAAATCCCATCCACCATAAGGTTGAAGAGACATAGGTCTTAAACCATACCTGGACCGGTTAGAGATGACGCTGCAATAGTGGTGACAAACTCAACCGAAACCTTTGAATGTTAGCTCATTGATTCACTCTATTCATACTATAATCTCTAAAATCAAGGTTGTGAATAGGTAGAGGATGAGGAGAGCATTCGAATGGGACGGGTTTCACGATCGGATGTGGCCTCTCACTGACGCAGTGTCACCAAGAACAACCTAGCCTTTTATAGGTTGTGCGGGTCAGAGAGAGAGAGAGAGAGAGAGAGAGAGAGAGAGATGACTTCCCAAAATGGAAGTCTGACGTTTCAATTCTAGAAAGTTCCAAAAAGAGAGATATATGACTTCCCAAAAGGGAAGTCTAACTTTCCATTTCTAGAAAGTTCCATAAATATCCACATTTTATCTTTTTCAAAAATTCCATCAAAATTTCGTTGACCATAACATTTTCGTTTTAACACAAATTTCGACAAATCGCGTATCTACAAACTCGTTATTGCATAGTAAAAGGGATTTCCTTTTCTAATTATCCACAAGTGCACAGAGACAAGTAATAGTATAAAATGATGGAAATCGGATGTCAAACCCACAAGGATTGACCGCCATACTTCCAAAGCGTTTCGGTTTATGTCTAGATTATGTTTAAAGCAAACAAACAATGCAACAAACACAAATGAAAGCCGATGTGAATCTCAACACATCAAGTCCTTTAGAGACTTGACATAATGAGGAATTATATGTTTACGGTGAGTGATTACGAATGTCAAACTTATCACTAACAAAGAAACAATGCAAATTCAAGGTAAGGAAATGGTTAGTTAGAGGTATCACCGCTAACCACTTAATGCACAAAGAATGTCCCAATTTATAATTATGAGTTGTTTTAATCTGTTTCACACAACAATGTCTAAATCATGACCTTGTGAGTTGCGTTTGGTTTGAACCTAAGCTCCCAAGCCATTTTGGGACTCTAGAAGACTTTTGTGCCAACTTTTAAGCATATGGTGAATTGAGACTAAGGCTTAAGTCATTTGAGACTCACTCCTTAATCATTTGTCGCATAGAATAAGTTCAAAAAGCATGAAATATGAGAGATGTGGATGACTTCCCTTCCTAAACCTCTTGTGGAGGACTCTAGAGAAAATTTGAAGGCATTTCCTCAATCCGCACCTATAGGGATACGAATCGAAAGAATCAACCATTAGCCACAATGGTTCTTGATGTGAGCTTGAGCAAAGCTCCTTAAGTCTTTTGGAGCTCAAGAAGGCTTTAGTCTTGCTTGTACATAAGGAAACCAAAATGACAAGCTTCACCTTATCAGTTTTAGCCTAAGTCATGGTTATATGCTCATCTTTTCTTAGGTGAGTAGCTAATTCAACCAAGGTCTATTTTTAGCTTCTTGAAACATACATCACTACAAGAAAAACGCACTTAGACCGCGGAGCGTTTCCGTCGTCTAAGTGCGTTTTTCCGTCGTCTAAACCCGTCGTCCAAGTTCCGTGCTCCAAGTGCTGTCGTCCAAGCACTTAGACGACGGAGAATTTAGTCTTCGTCGTCCAAGTGCACTTGGACCGCGGACATTCTCCGTGGCCCAGGTAAGCACCTGGACGACGGAGATTAAATTCTCCGTCGTCCAGGTGCTTACCTGGGCCATGGAGAAGCTGCCAATATCTGTGGCCTAGGTAAGCACCTGGACGACGGAGATTAAATTCTCCGTCGTCCAGGTGCTTACCTGGGCCACGGAGATTAAATTTTCCGTCGTCCAAGTGCTTATTTAACTTTTTAAAAAAAAATTAAATTGTAATTAAATATTAATAATTTAATTTATTATTAATTGAATTTAAATAATGAAAAATGGTAAAATTAATTAAATAAACTAAATTTGTAATATTACTTAATTAAATAATTAAAATTAATTTGTACATACATAATCGAAAAAACCCATAAAAATTAAAATATTGTTCGGAATGTGGAAAGAAACGAGATAATAAACTACTAGCTAATACACTGGAGGAGCAGATGCGCCTCCGAGTCCCCCGCCTCCAGACGGGTCGTCGTCTGCGGGGTATGGGTATGGGTTCGGAGGAGGTTGACATTCTCCTCGAGATTGTTGCATGAGAGCGATGAGTTGGGTTATTTGTGCTTGTTGCTCATCAAGTCTTTGACGCATGGATTGATTTTCCTCTCGTGCCTGTCGAGCCTCTTGAATGGCTGCTTCGACGGCCGCAGCCTGAGTCCTTCTCCGCCCCGAACCTCCCGTAGATGATGAGTCGGAGGTCCTCGACAAATCTCGAACCACCTTAGGTCCGAAGTGCCTAACCTCCTTGCCAGCTCTACGACCGTAGACCTCATCCGCGATTGCAATTTGGCTCTCCATGGATAGAGGAGGCAGGTCTTCCGGCGGCAAATCTGGGAACGCAAGCTGAGTGTTAGCCAATTCTTCCTGCGCACGCTCTATCACCCTTACCTACAAAATAATAATTAAAAAATTATAATGAAATAATATTTAAATAATAATTACTACAATTAAAAGCACATATATATATATCACTTACGCCGTATTGACTCGCTTCATTATCGAGCCCAAGCGTCACGTACGCGCTTATGCTTGCATCGAGATAATGGTGTTTGGAACCCTTATTTTTGTGCTCCTTGGCTATTTGAATGAGTTGCTTGACGCCGGAAGTATGGTGTTTGTCCTTCTTCCCTCGGTTGGCTTTGTTGACTTTGGAGAATTTCTATTAGACAACATAATTAAATCATTAAAAAATTAATAAGTAAAAAAAATTTAAATAATTAAATTATCTTAATTGAAATAAAAAAAGTAAACACCTTAAATTCGTCATCCTGAAAGTGGTTACACAATCACCGCCACTTATCTTCTCTATCCCCACGCAGCTCTACGGGGGCAGGCACGGGACCGATATTTTCGAAGTACTGATGGAGCCTGTACTTCCAATCACGGTAGATGGAGTTGGCGGTTTGGTTAATATGCCTCAACATCGTCGGTGTCGGATCCACCGCAAATTGTTCCTATCAGAAATAAATAGAAAATTATAATCGTATATATTATGAAATTATAACTAATATTAACAATATTATATAATAACTAAAATTGTACGTATTACGTACCGAAAGTTCTTTAAAGACTTTCGCCTTCTCATCATCCGGCACCTCCTTCCAAGTAGGGGCAGTGAGACGAACCCGGCTACGAAGGATTGACCCTATGCTATGCGCCGAGAGACTTGCTAGCTGAGCTGTGGGAGGGTCACCGGTGAATTCACCATAGGGCAAGTCGATCTTTTTCCCGGTCGCCTTGCAAATTTTCTCCCCTTTGCCCCCTTTAACGAGACCGTGAGTCCTTTTCGGTTCCGGGTCAGTCAGGGCCCTTCTTTGCTTACGCCGGGCGCTGTACATGATAGATTCAGAGGTCGAGGACGCCTGAGTACTTGCTGTTGAACCGGTACCGGGCGTCAGAGTTGAATATGGGTCGACGTCATCACCGCTGGAGATAAATGGTGCAGCGGGAATTTCCCCATAAGGCGTTGCCTCCGGGCCAGATGAAGGGTCCGGATTGAGGGCGTCGTTGCCCTCCTGTTCAACCCAACCGACTTGGTTCGCCAAGCGGTGGAGCATAGCATCTTCTGCCTCCTGTTGGGCTTTTTTCTTGCCGGATGGAGCCATTTAAACCTAGGAATACGTTGTTAAAATACCTACTTACCATAATAATTACAACTAAAAATTTACGCTAATTAAGTACGGTTAAGATTTAAATAGAGTACACTAGCTTGGCTTTTTGGGTCGTTCAATGGACGTGCGACCCACGCGATAAAGTGTAAATTTTCAATTAATCAGCCTTGGTTCAATCGAAAAACATGGCCAGTTAGGGATAGAGATAACGCGAGAGGCAGGACTAATTTCGACAAAACACCCCGAGGCTAACCAAATGAATGGTATATACTCTATTGGTGTCGTCTTTCTTAGATCCAAAACCTGTCACCAGTCATAACCCGTTTCTAGACACCATGTCCGACATTCGGCCAATTTTTCGAAAATATACACTCCCTCAAGTCCTTTGCAAACTCCGCCATCAACCTCGTGTCCATAACTTCACTTAGGTTATGGTGTGCGGTGATGAAATCCACACATCACGAGGGGTTAAGGAGATAAGCTAGAAAAAGAGGCGCCATCTATTCCAAAGAGTGCGACTTAATAAACCAAGCTTATGTACTAAATTTAAATCAAAGACGTACTACCATGCAATTTACTAGAAAATACACGTAATTACCAATTAATTAAAACAATAAATAATGACAATAATGAATTATTATTTATCATGCATTTTATAATAATTATTCATTCACTAATATAATTAATTATTATTAACAATAATTATTATTACTATTATTTAATTACAATAATTATTATTTACCAAATAACTATTATAATAACTAAATAATTAAATGATAACAACTAAATGATTATTATAATAATTATAATAACTAAATGACTACTAAATATTAATAATAACAACTAAATAATTATTATAATTATAACTATTAATTATTTAAAAATAATTATTTAATTATATTTAGAAATTAATTAATTAAATAAAAATAATGTTAATAAGGTAAAAAATAGAAATTTATCTCGCCGGAATAATCGGGAATATCGCTGGAGTTGAGTCGTCGGAGAGGAGGAACCACGCCGGAAATTGAGTCGCCGGAGGAGGAAAATCGCTGGAGGAGAGGAGAGGAGGAGAGGTGAGGAGATGGAATGAGAAAAGGGGGGGGGGTTCATGTTCTATATATAGGCGTTAACTTAGACGACGGAGCCCTATTTTCCGTCGTCTAAGTGAACTTAGATGACGAAAACGGGCTTTTCCGTCGTCTAGGTGGAAGCGTTAAAATTTTTCGAAGCGGCGCGTAATTAATGGG
Organism: Geum urbanum; assembly: GCA_946800695.1. Classification (NCBI taxonomy): domain Eukaryota; kingdom Viridiplantae; phylum Streptophyta; class Magnoliopsida; order Rosales; family Rosaceae; genus Geum; species Geum urbanum. The sequence continues at coordinate 22,872,685 of OX327009.1, read as the reverse complement.
CGGGACGTTTCACCCGCCATAAATTTGGAATTAGACGACGTAGAATTGGTTCTCCGTCGTCCAAGTGAAATTTCAAGCGGTGCCGAAAATTGAGGCGGCACATTGAACCGCCATAATTTTCAACTTGGACGACGGAGAATGACCATCTCCGTCGTCCAAGTGCAATTTACATTGAAAAAATAAATAAAAATTAAAATGAACCGCCATGATAATTTGAACCTGGACGACGGAGATGGTCATTCTCCGTCGTCCAGGTTCAAATTACGTAAAAAAAAATTTAAAAATTAATTCGCTAGGAATTTAGCGATCTGTCATTCGAGTGAAATAGTCGTACAATATCGATGAACGCATCGTATATATGAACAGTTAAATTTGAAACGACAAATAATTTTACGTCTTTAAACTTGTTAAGTATCTACTAATGTTTACGACTTAATGGTTCATAAGTATAGGCTCATTTGCACCAGAGTATTAACGAAATTGAATTTGGACAAAACAACCGTTAGATACGTTCGGCGTAACATAATAAAAAATTACAATAATTTTCAGAAAATAATAAGTTCGTGAAGGGTTTCATCGGCACAGTCAACCGCAAAACCGAGAATTTCACAAACCGGAAACGTGGATACAAGACATTTCGCAACTCCAATTTTCGAACCGTCGAAGCTCACACACCAAGAATTGTTTACTCTAAAGTCTTGACAAAAAGAATATGCATTGGAAGATGGTCTAGATGGTCGTTGTCTTAGAAAAAATTACGAAATCTACACCTGGACGACGGAGAATACCATCTCCGTCGTCCAGGTTCAGAGACCTTGAATTCAGGGGTTAGGGGCCTTACTGTTTAGGGCATAGGGTCTCTGAACCTGGACGACGGAGATGGTCATTCTCCGTTGTCCAGGTACTCACTAGGACGACGGAGAAGCTCATCTCCGTCGTCCAGGTTCAGAGACCCTGAATTCAGGGGTTAGGGCCTTAGGGTTTAAGGTATAGGGTTTGTGAACTTGGACGACGGAGATGATCGTCTGCGTCGTCCTAGTGAGTACCTGAACGACGGAGAATGACCATCTCCGTCGTCCAAGTGTACAAACCCTAAATTCAGGGGTTAAGGCCTTAGGGTTTAGGGTTTAGGTCATCCCTGGTCATTTGTGTGTCCGTTCAATTATTCTGATTCAAGAATATAATTAAAAAAATGATTGATCGATCCGATCTGCTAGATTTAGGGTCGAGGATTTAGGAAGATAGCCAAAATACCCAAAAGGCGAAATCTGTGATTAATTTCTACGTTGTCCAGGATATATAATTCGGATTAATTAATTAATTTAATTTAATTTACGTACATCGGTCAATCCGATCAGATCGAGCATTGACGCGTACGTGTAATTAATTAATTAAGTACGTACAAACATATATATTAAGATCTACGTACATATATACATTATTCTCAGTCGTAAAATATATTTATATTAATTATTGATCGATGATGCATCATATATTACAATAATTACATAAATTAATTACCAATTAATTTTTCTCGTCTTAGTTAAGTAGTCATCATCATAATCGTCATCATCCTCGTCCCCGGTATCCGATTGCTCATCCTCCTCATCATACTCCACATCGTCCGACGAATAACCAGAGTCCTCGTCCGCATCCTCATCCTGCTCGTCTTCTTCATCTTCTTCATTAATGGCATCGATAATCTCATCTTCAGTTAGATCTGTACAACCATCAGGCATGGGTAACCGTTCACCATCTTGAACCAGGTCCATTATATCGGAGCGGATGACAGAAATATTAGGCTCTTGATAGGCAGGAATGTCTCTTTCTGGTTCAGCAGCATCTTCAGTCGTCGCCGGTGTCCCTTCAATTGTCTCTGTATTCCATATTCCTCGATGAGAGATATGGTTCACTATTTTCCACCCTTCACCGGCTTTCGGATCGTCGAGATAGAACACCTGCCTAACTAAGGTGGCGAGAGCGAAAGGCTCATCCTCATACCAGCTTGAGTTTGTATCGACTGATAATAGTCCCAGGTCTTCCTTTGTACGCTTGAACCATCTGCACTTGAATAGGAAAATGTTGACATCATTCCCGTAACATAGCTGAACCACATATACAATAGCCCCGTAATATAGATCATTGTCTTTCCCAACCGCTACCCCACTGTTTTGTGTTCTTCTTCCTTCATCTCGGGCCAATGATTGGAACTTTACACCGTTCACAAAACATCCGGGATAAATATAGTGTTTAATCGGCTTCCCTACTAGCAAGTGCTTTGGCCATGACCACCACCCCCCATGGTTTTCAGATTTTTGCAGATCAATCATCTGCGAAAATGGGCAAATATAAGGGTTTACTTTCTATAAACATGATTGATATGTATATAAATTACTAAATACCGAGATGTACGTACGTACGTACCTATTGGAAGAAATAATCGGGAAACTTCTTCTTAACCATTTTCTCAATCCACGCCGAACTCTTGTTTTGATTTAACGCCTGAAGCCTCTCCCTGTATGACATCATGTACGGCTCAACTTCGTCACAGTCTCGCAACACTACCCAATGTGCCTCAATAAGTTCTTCCCGTGTTAACGATTCCTTTAATACTCCTCTAAACGATCGGACGACATTGGTGACGACAGAAAGATTGATGCGGGCACTGCGATCGGAGGCAGTGGGAGGTGGTGGATCTTTGAGGTACATGTTGCAGTAAGTAACACACTCATGCATTAGGTATGTCTCTGCTATGGAGCCATCCGGGGCCGACCTGTTTTTGACGAATGACTTATACTGTCCAAGCTGTCTACAAATCAAACGTACAATAAAAATAAGTACATATAGCTAGCTAGTAATCTCTAGTGGAACAAATTATGAATCGAAAAACCTGTATAATTAATTAGTTGTACGTACCTTTCTTGAGGATACATCCAAGTGTACTGGACCGGACCAGAAATGAGCACCTGCTCGGGCTGGTGGATCATTAGGTGAATCATTATGTCAAAGAAAGCAGGGGGGAAAATCCTCTCTAGTTTGCAAATGATGTGCACAATTTATTGTTGCAATTCCACCACATCTGACTTCTTTAATTCTCTGGCGCATAACCTCTGCCACCATCTGCACAATGCCACTATTGGTTCTACGACGTCACGAGGCAAGTATGGTCAAATTATCACTGGAATCAGACGTTGCAGCATAACGTGATAGTCATGTGTCTTTAGACCAACAAACTTGTGTTGCACCTCGTCCACTACTCCAGTTATAGTAGCTACATACGTAGCCGGATAACGAACGCCCTTAAACCAGTGAAATAAAGAACGTCTAAGTGTCGGCTTCACTGTGTAAGGTGCAGCTGGCATCTTATTGTACACTCCTTTCCTATCCCTCCTTAACCACAAGGGACGACGTAGATTCATTGATTCCAGATCTTTGCGCGCTTTGGGAGTATCTTTAGTCTTGAACTTAATACCGAGAATTATTCCCACCACGCTGTCGCACACATTCTTTTTTATGTGCATCGCATCCAAGTTGTTCCTCAGCTTCAACTTCGACCAGTAAGGGAGTTCAAAGAATATACTCTTATGATCCCAATAGCTCAGATCATGTGGAGGAATTGGATTGCATTTCTTTACATCCACGTCATTGGTCAACACACCAAAGTCGAAATAGCTCAACCTCTCTAAAATCTCTTCGCCCGACCAACTACGGGGTTTAGGATTGTTCTCTACCGTCCCGTCGAAATGAGCTTCATCCTGTCGCCATGGGTGGTCGTGAGGAAGCCATCTACGGTGACCCAAGTAACACACCTTCCCCGCGTGCCAACTAGAGTTCACGTCGTCCAAACATATAGGACATCCATTATATCCTTTTGTCATGTAGGCTGCCAACATCCCATACGCTGAAAAATCGCTGATCGTCCACATTACGGCAGCCCTCATCGTGAACATCGTGTCAGTGAATTTGTCATAAGTTGGGACTCCATTTTCCCACAACAGTTTCAGCTCGTCGATCAAAGGTCTGAGGTAGACATCTAAGCACTTTCCTGGAGATTTAGGACCTGGAATAAGTACAGTAAGGAAATTAAATTCCTTGTTCATGCACATCCACGAAGGCAAGTTGTACGGCATCAGAATAACTGGCCAAGTGCTGACGGCGGAGCTATTACTTCCCCAAGGATTGAATCCGTCTGTAGATAGGCCGAGTCTAACATTTCTAACCTCTGCAGCAAAGTCTCCAAATTCTCTGTCGAAATGTTTGAAACCCTCCCCATCCGCGGCGTGTCGCAGGACATCGTCATCTATTCGCTTTTCTGCGTACCATCGCATCGCCTCTGCTGTGTGTAGAGACATGTACAAGCGCTACAATCTGGGAATCAAGGGAAAATATCGAACAACTTTCACAGGAATTCTCTTTTTCGAACTCTTCCTATTCACCTGGAATCTGCACTGGCCACATACGGGACAATAGTCCAAATCTTTATACTCTTTGTAAAATAGCACACAATCATTCGGACATGCGTCAATTATCCTGTACTTTAGGCCGAGGCTGCTCAAGATATTTCTAACCTTATAATGAGATTTAGGAAGATTGTGATCATCAGGAAGCAACTTACATATTTGCTCCTGAATTTCGTCAAAAGCACTCACTGACATTTTGTGCTTCACTTTTATCTTCATTTGCTCCATCACATATTGCAACACATTCTCTCGACATCCAGGGAACACCGGGGGTCTGCGCTTCAAGTAGCATCCGGTTGTACTTATCTATCTCACTGGTGTCAGTGGCCAAGCTAGCAGCGGGGAATGTGTCATCATGCTCATTAGTGGTACTGTAACCTCCGTCTTGGTGTTGGTGTCCACCATGACTAAATCCCGAAAACGGATCATGGACCAAATCTGCAGTTGGGTTGCAAGCTGGGGGTCCGGCACCACTACCGCTGGATGAGGCACCCTGGTAACTGTACCCTGAGCTGAAGTCTGCTGCGCTGAACTCTACTGCTTCACCATGCTTGCTCCATGTAGTGTAACTCCACATCATACCATTTTTGTACAGGTGTTGCACCATAACATTAACCTCCACATACTGACAATTAAGACATTTCTGGCACGGACACCTGAAACGCTTCTTTCCCTGACCATGTTCTATCGCAATATTCACTAATTCACTAATTCCATCCATATACCGGACATCGCATCTATTCTTCAACTTCATCCAACTCTTGTCCATACTGCTACAAAATATTATAATTAATTAATTATTACATATATATATTAGTCCATTAATTTACGCTTAATTATACGTACTCGATCTACATCGATCCATCAATTACGTACGTAATTTAATCTGTATATATAGCTAACATCCATGCATGTATGTACGTTTTTACTAAATATATATTAAGCAAATTTTAACTGCGTACGTACCTGCTGGCCTTCTCGATATCAGTTAATTAAGCTAGCTAGCTAGTCAGCGGAGATCCTGATCCTGATCCTTCTCCTTCTCCTTCTCCCTTCTCCTTCTTCTTCGATCTTTAAAATTTCCCGCGGGAGAGGATGGAATGAAGAGAGTTTGGCATCGGGCTTATATAATGCTTCACTTAGACAACGGAGGTGTCGGTACATTGTCTAAGTGGAAGTTACTCGGACCACGGCGTGTCGGTCCGTTGTCCAGGTGATCACCTGGACGACGGAGAAGACTCCGAGGTCCAGGTGATAACCTGGACGACGGAGATGGTACTCTCCGTCGTCCAGGTGATCACCTGGACAACGGAGAAGTCTCTGAGGTCCAGGTGATCACCTGGACGACGGATAATACCATTTCCATCATCCAGGTTACCACCTGGACCTCGGAGTCGTTTCTGTCGTCCAGGTGATCACCTGGACGACGGAGAATACCATCTCCGTTGTCCTGGTGGTACTTGGACGACGGACGTCCAAGTGTCACTTGGACCACAGAACAATTACGTTTCCGTGGTCTAAGTGATGTTTTCTTGTAGTGCATCAACTTAGCTAAGGTCAAAATATGCAAAAGAGAACCAACAATAAAGCTTAAGCACATAAACCATGCCACAACCACATCATATTATAACAAACTCATTCAAAATACAACATACACTAAAGCATAGCTAATATCATACATCAAAGAATATCTGTTCACATATAGTGGATGGGGTTTGACCCCTAGCTTCTCATAAAGGAAACTGCTCATTATATATGACTAAAACCAAGTTAGAATACATGTATTGAGTAAATAGAGTACAGAGTAACCAAAGAGCCTCCCAAGCAAGGTAAGTCTTCGAATTCCTAAGTCACTCTTGTGTCTCAAAACTCCACATTCTTTGCTTCAAACATCTTCAAACTTGTACAAGAGGTAATAAAGACCTCTAGGACTTCAAGAGGTGAGGGAGAAAAATGAATACTTCTTGCCTCTTAGAGCTCTAAAAATCTAACCAAATCCTAAGAGAGAGATGAGAGGGTGAACACCTACTAAGCGAAGATGGTGATAAGGGATGGAAGATTTGGCTAAGGTTGGGGATGGTAATAAAGGGAGTGTTTGAGAGGCTTGGACAAGAAGAGAGCTAGAGAGAGTGTTTAACACTATGAACTTGTAAAATGAAAAGTGTGTGTAGATAGAGTTGTTATGGAGAGAAAGATATTTTTGCTGATTTGAATTTTGAATTAATTAGGCTAAGAAACATGATATACTATTTTTGGCTTTAATGGACGTGGTTGTAAGGTGACTTACCAAGTGTGACTCACTAAGTCATGTGCTTAGCTTGTGACTTTTGGCCCAAAATATATTCATGTGACTTGAGGTCTTGACCATAGTTGACCATACCGATGTTAATCATCGTTGACTGGCCGGAGTTGACCATCGATGGCCGGAATCTCAAAATATTTCGACAAACCTCCGGCGACCCTTTTTCATCTTTATGTGGAAGTTTCTCCACCTTCTCCCACGGTCCCACAATTGTCCCCGCCTTCTCCGGAAAATGTTTAATTATCATCTTTTAATGCATTTCCGTGCTAATCCACCATTTTCTAACATAAACGGAAAACGTCATAAGAGTGATGCTTTATTCACTAAAAACAAGCATTAAGCATGAAATTAGGGGCATTATAGAAACATAATTATAGACCTAACACTCGCCTCATCGAATGCTACGACTTACATAAACAATATCGACATAACCAACCCACTCAAAGATCAATTGGAAACTACTCAATATTTACCACCAATAAATATTATTTACCACATTCACTAAATCGAAATCTTTTTTTTTTGGCAAGAACTAAATCGAAATCATTGAATAACTAAAAGATACTTTCAATTATATGAAAGTTCAAGGTATTACAAGCCCTCTCTGTATTTTTTAGCTCATTTCTCGATAAGAAGACTATTGTCCCTGCAAATTGTCCATACAAAATCTCTACATTAATGAGATTGTTGTATAATCCATGACAAGTTAGTCTTGTACCATTATGCAACCCAATTTTTGGGTCAATATTTCTCAAGAGCATAAGGGGAGCTCTTTCTTGATAATTAACTGATGTGGTGGTGTCACGCTCCGATTTTTGACTGCTATTCAGACCCCTTGGACCTGCTCTTAGCTGAAGACGAGATTTGAGCGTGAAAAGTAAAATTGAAACGGTAATAAACAGTGAACTCAACTCAGTTCTTAATAAAACAGTAAAAACTCTATTACAAATTACTCGAATAATAACAACTTATCTAGGCTAACTTAAAAAATTCAGGGCCTTACAGGTGGCATGCATAAGGCAAAATTGAATTCTAGAAATCTTATTTATACATGTTTCTGGTATCGTCCTCAACTAAATCAAAAGAATATAATATATGAGTAGTGTATTTTGTGATGTGTTACGTATTCTTCTCCAATACCACTAGGCGCAAAAAACCCTAAGCTTAAAGTCTATTGGAAGCCGCCAATAACCTTAAGGTGAATTGACTCACGAGTCCGATCGATCCATATCTAGATTGCTAGATTGGATCACTAGCGTGAGTTTCCTTATGGACTTTCCTGTAATCCTTCTTTCTTTCTTTTTCCAATACTGATCAGAACTTCTCTTTGTTAACTATGTCAAATTACAATGTGCTTTCATGGAATATGCGCGGCTCAGAAAGTGATGTCAAGATCGACTCATTTCGACCACTGATCCAAATGAAGAAACCAAGTATTGTCTTTCTCATTGAGACTAAATTTCGATCGTGGACAAGATTTGAAGAGATCCAGGGTAAGTTAGGGTTTCATCAAGGAGAGATGGTTCCTTGTTCCGAAACCAGTGCAAGAGGTTTGATGATGTTATAAGCTGATGACATATATCTATACTTACGGGATCATTCCCCTTAGTCCATGGATATTGAGATTCGATTTCTGGAGACGATCGGTCAATCCTGGAGGCTTACCGGAGTGTATGGTTCGCCTACGTGGAGAACAAGAGACTTGGCAGATGCTACGTCAACTATCTCAAATCCCCATGCCCGATTAATGGTGTGTTGTAGGTGATATCAACGAGATCTAGCGTTAAATTTAGAACTCAAGAGGTCCTCTGCACCCGGATGATCAGATGAAAGACATGAATGATTATATGACTGATTGTGCCTTGGAAGATCTAGGGTTTACGGATCCTACCTTTACTTCAACCACAAAATGTAGTCTAGACTGAGCCTTAGCTATGAGATCCTAGAGATTCCAATTTTGGGAAGCTTGGGTATTTAATCTGCCCTTCTTTATTCTGATCATGTCCTTATTCATTTTCCGGGTCGACAAATTTTTTTTAGATTTGAAGCTATGTGGGCCGACGATGATAGTTGCCTAAAGGCAGTGCGTAATGCATGGTCACGTCCTGCCCATGGTTATGTTCAAACTCAGGTTGCCTCGAAAGTGACGAACACTAAGGTTAACCTTCATCAATGGGCATAGATTACATTTGGTAGCTGAAAGCAGAAGTTGGAGGATATACAGAAGGTGCTTGGCGATTTACTTAAGAAGTCTTTTAATCCTGCTGATGTGCAGCGTTGTAAGGAACTATATGCTAGGCAAGAGTTACTGACATAACAAGAACCTACCTATTGGAAGCAACATGCCAAGAATACAAAACTGAAAAGTGGTGACAAGAATATAAAGTACATGCATCCGAAAGCATTAAATAGGCAACAAAAGAACTGGATCAATGGTTTGTTTGATGACCAGGGTGTTTGGCAGGATACCCCGAATGGGGTGGAGTCAGTTGTTCTGAGCTACGACCAATCCTTACTTACCACAAGTACGGTCTCTGAGGATGACATGGCACTGGTTCTCACATCTATGGTTCCAGTTGTATCCTCGAAGATGGCTGAGAATTTATTAGCCGATTATATGGCAGAGGAAAATCGGCCAACTCTTTTCCATATGGGACCCCTTAAAACCCTGGGACCAGATGGTATGCCTTCGTTGTTCTATCAAAAATACTGGGAAGTAGTCGAACCAGATGTGGTGTCGGCAGTCAAGGAATTCCTCTCCTCAGATCAGATGCTCCATAAACTTAACTTCACACATGTTTGTCTACATTTGAAGGTGAACTTCACTAGGATTACTGATTACCATCCTATTTCTTTGTGTAATGTCATATTTAAGATTTGTACAAAGGTGATATCCAACCTCCTTAAGCCTTGGCTCAACCAGATCATTGACCCTTGCCAGAGTGTTTTTATCCCTGGGTGGTTAATTACAGATAATAAGCTTATCGCCAATGAAGTGGCACATTACCTTTAGACTAAAATGCAAGGCAACTTGAGGCAGATGACATTAAAATTGGATGTTAGTAAGGTTACTATCGGCTAGAATGGACTTTCCTTCAAGCTGTATTGGATCGATTTGGCTTCCTGGACAAGTGGATTGACCTGGTAATGGCTTGCGTTACCACGGTCAAGTATACTTTTGTTAGGCTCCCTGCGAGGGTATCTCACTCTGACAAGAGGCATACACCAAGGTGATCCTCTATCTCCTTATTTGTTTATCCTATGCACAACTGGACTCTCTGCACTTATTAAGCGGGTACATTTTACTAAGGACTGTAAGGTATTTTTATTTGTAGACGTGCCCCGGTATTGTATCATTCTTTGATTACTGAGGATAGTCTTTTGTATTTTATTGCTTCGAGTCAAGCCAATGACAAAATTTAAGAGATTCTTCATGCATATGAGAAGGCTTTTGGTCAGTCCATCAACTATGCCAAAAGCAGTGTCTGTTTCAGAAAGAATTTAGAAGAAGGCAACCAAGAGGATCTGGCTCGTTTGTTGGGAATGGAGCTGGTCCCGTTCCGTGAGAAGCATTTAGGCCTTCCTGCGCGTGTTTGTCATAGCAAGAAGGCCGCTTTTTCATATGTGAAAGAAAAAAGTTCAAGATAGATTGGCAGGGTGGAAAGGTTCTCTCCTTAGTGCAGCAGGGCAAGAATTACTCATTAAGGTAGTGGCTCAGGCTATTCCTAACTATGTTATGAACTGCTTTCTCATTCCTAAAGGTTTTTGTGAGGAGATTCAATAGATGTGTGTGAATTTCTTTTGGGAAGACTCCATTAATAAGCGCAAGATTCATTAGTGTACCTGGGATTACATGTGTAAGTCGAAGGCCCAAGGAGGGTTCAGGAATTTATATGCCTTTAAGTTGACCATGCTTACAAAACAATTATGGCGTATTCTCAAGTACTCGGATTCTCTGGTCAGTCAACTCTACATGGCACAATATTTTCCTAATTATTCTTTATGGGATGCTACTGCAGGTGGTGCTCCTTCTTTTACATGGAGTAGTCTAATAGCAGCTAGGCCGGTACTGGAAGGAGGCGCTAATTGGAAAATAGGTGATGGTTTCTCTATTGTAGTTTGGAAAAATAATTGGTTATCCTGCTCTGGTCAATTCAAGCTAGATTCATCGTTGAGGTACCTGACTATTATCCTCTATGTGTCTCAGTTTATTCGCCCTGGTAGGATATGGGATGTCCCAACCTTACAGTACTATCTTTCAACCACTGATGTGGAGCTTATCCAAATAATTCCCCTTAGCCGCAGAGCTGGTAAAGACCTACTTGTTTGGAACCATACTTCAAAGGGTGACTTTAAGGTTAGTAGTGCATTTCTTACTGCAAGTGACTATGTGAACAATTACAATTGTATTCCTCTTATAGCACCGACGGTCTCCAAGTGTTGGCATTCGATCTAGGATCAACAAGCCTGCTACAAAAAATGTGTACATAGAAAACTGTGAATGGTTGTCTGTCATTGTGTATCCGTCTCAGATCTCGGCTGGTAGATATCCCACCAGAGTGTACTTTATGCAATACATCAACGGAGACAGAATTACGCCTATTCAGGGACTGTAGTCTTACCTCAAGCCTGATTATGTCAATTACTAATGGGATAGGGAATGATGAGACTTCTTTCCAGTCTTGGATCCAGGTGTGTAAATCCTCTCTTTTCACTATTATGTTTGGGCAACTCTTGGCCCTAATTTGGTTCCTTTGGAAGCACGGAATGACAAGTTATAGAACAATGTGGATTTGGTTTGCGAAAATGTTAATATCCAAGCCCTTACTTGGCATGAGTAGTATGTGTTTGTTAACAAACCCCTTCCCAATCAAGTTCGGCAAAAGCAGAAATGGCTAACTCCTTCCTTTGGTAGGTATTATATTTGCATGGATGTGGCTTTTGACAGAAACCTTTCAAGGGGAGGAATTAGACATGTAGTATGGGACTGGAAAGAGACTTTTGTGATGGGATTTTCCAAATGAATTAAGGGATGTTACTTGCCCTTATATGCAATAATTATGGCCGCATTTGAGGAATGCCATCTGAGTATGGGGTATGGTTTTTCCCCTTCCCGATTAAGCTTGGATTCATTGATCGTGGCTGATATACTCGACCTTCTGGAAAGCTCTTCCACATCTTACTTTAGACATGTCCAACGTGAAGCGAATGAGCTGGCACACCTCCTTGCTAAATGGGCATTACGATTTTGTATCCACCCAGCCATTTTTCATGTAGCCCCTTCATTCATTGAGAAGGAAAATGCAAAAGACTGTACTTGATTTCATTATTGAATTTATCGACTTTAAAAAAAAATCAAAAGAATATAGGATGTGTTTTGATCCTTCAAATTTGTCAACAATGTACTTATTAACTATGTTAACATCCAGATTTTTTGGAGTAATTATTGCACTTTCACTATGTATGTTGCATTAGTTACATGATATCTATCTAGATAATAAATGGAGTCTTGGATTTGATGTCATCGGTTCAGCAAAATAGTGCATCTCAAAACAACCTATGACAAAAAATACATAAACAAGGAAATAACAAATATGTGAGAGGACATTGATGTAATTGGAGTTCAACCACAACCCGTCTTTGCACTGGCAACCTGTGTTGGTGAAAACTAAAAAAACAATAAAATTGTCGATATTTTCAGAGATTGAGGTAGAAAAAATAGCTCAACTTCTTCTAAAAACACTGCTGGACGCATCGTCAAGTTCCAGCCCTCCCACGTATGGCAATTGAGAGAAAAATTGATTTGTAGTTTCATCTCTAAATTCTCTACCGCATGCAAAGAGCTTTCATTATAGGCTTTGTGAAAGATAGGAGTTCTTTGTGGTTATTTCCAGGTACTCATTGACTTCTCTTCTTATTTTTCAATTGAACATTGCGACTACTACAAATCTGAAACTAATTATTATCTTTTTTTTTTTTGTAGTATTTCATATGAAAGAGTGACATAGCCAGAAAATTAAAGAGAAAAATCAGAAGCAAATCGAATGAGAGTACTCAAAATTCTCACTCGGTTTCATCCCAACTTCTCAAATTTTCTTATTTTCTTTTCTCCTCTACTTCAGAATTTCATTTTGGCTTTGGTGAATCGATTCTAAAATTATTGCTCTTCAATATTCTGTTGGGTTGTAGAAAGTATTAATTGTAATCTTTGTGTGTCATTTGAGTTCATTTGTAAGAAATTTGGAGAACAAATTAAGGTATGCCACTAATTTTGTGTTTGTTTCAAAATGAACACTAATGTATGCCTGATTGTGTTTTGGAACAATCCTTTCTGTAATTATACTAATAAAGTTGTATGAAATTTTAACTACTGTCATTTCCTCTGTTAGTTCTGTTGGGTGCATATTTCCCTAAATAATGAGACGGTGGTGGGAGAAGAATACCGAAGTTGGAGAGTGACAAAAGTAGTAAGATGATTACTTTGGTTAAGAAGTGCATAGTAGAAAAATGTCATAGAAGATTTATACTTTGTAGTGCATGTTGAGTAAGTGGAAAGTGCACATTATGAGGAAAGGTGTTTTGTAAAGTTTTTAATAAAGGTTTTTATTCTATTGAAAAATGTAGTCCTGTTGTAAAGTGAATTTACTCATGTAGATATGATAGGATTGTACAAATATTTTTTCCTATTCGGAAATCACTTGTAGATTTATTTTAACCCAAAATTGGAATGAATGAAATAATTAAATTCTCCCTAAATGTTTTTCTATTTGGTATCAAAGTGGATTCCTCTCCAATCGCGTCTGTAGTCCCTTGGGCTCGAATGAAATTTGGACCAAAATGAGTTGGTTCTGACTGAATGAATTAGGTCTTAGAAAAATTGTTGCGTTAGCTCTAGCTGAATGAATTGGGACTTTGAAAAATTGTTATGTTGGTCCTGAATGCATAAAAAAGATTTCGATGTAAACTGCAGACTTTGTTACGTGTGATAACCTCGTAGTTAGGTTGCATGTGAGGGGGCATACTGGATTGGAGATCCCACATCAAAATAGGATAATATGGAATACAACTTAAATGTGGGTGGACTATTCTTAATTATACGGACCTTAAAAGGTGGTTAAATTGGATAATACCATTGTTATGATCCGGTTCTGAACAAAATGAATATTTATTTGGGTGTCTTTTTCCTCGAATATGAACCATATTACTTGGGGGGAGTTTTAGAGTTTTTCCTTCATGGGAAAAGCAACATATATGAAGAAAATCCTATGAATTTGAAGGAATTTGGGAGTTTAGAAAGGAGATTTAAAGCTGAAATGGATAGAAAAAATAGCAGGTAACTCTAAAGACCATAATTTCGTGCTAATTATGTCTCTAACTTAGGCTTATTTCTAGTTTTCTCCTGATAAATCATCATTCTTACAACATTTTCCTTTTATGCTAGGAAATTGGGAGTTGGCATGAAAACGCTCTTCAAGATGGCCATTGATCACTTCTTGGAGAAGTTGAGCATATTTCCGGAGCCCTTGGAGAGGATGGAGCGAAATCGGGAAAATGACGAAAATTGGCCAACAGTAAACTCTGGCTAGTTAACACCGGTAAGTTATGGAAGATGTTTAACCAAATGTTAGAAGAAATCAATGGGAGGTGATGACACATGACTCACACATGCCAATGTGAGTCACACTTTGGACCATATTAAAAGCCCAAACTTTATAATCATGTTCCTCATCTTTCTTTTGAATTTCAAATCTGAAAGTATCTTCTTAAAGCCTAAAATTTCGAACTTGCCTTTCTTTTCACGCATTACAAAGGCACCTTAGCTCCACACATTATCGAACTAACTCTAACCTCATATTTGACATACATATTCTCTCTCTACCCAATTCTCTCTACTTTCTCTCTACCAATCTCTTTCTTTCTTTAGTTCATCCCTTCAAACCCTCTAAAATCTCCTCTCCCTCACTCATCCAAGCCTAGCCAAACACTATCTTCACCACCAAAAATCTAACATCACCGCCACCACCACCATTACCATTGGGCTTTGTTTGGGTGTTCCTCATCTCACATCTACCTCTGATCTACGCATTTTATGCTTGATTATTAATGTCTTTCTCTCTATATTTAACTTTGTTTTGTGCTTAGTAAATATGTTTTTAACTTACTTTATGTTTGTAGGTAGAAATAAAGGAGGAATCCGTAAAGGAGGCAGAAATGAGCTCAAAACCTACTAAGGAGGAAGTTCCTAAAATGAGGAGGAAAGATGATGAAGAATGGGCCACGATTTATAAAGAATGGATCAAAGATCACTAAGATGGGTCAAGACCATGCTCATGTGTCCAAGAATGTCCAAGATCATGTCAAGATTCACCCACAAAGAAGCCCAAAAGAAGAAAATGGATCAAAAGCTAGAAATCAGGAAATCTGCCTGTGCAGATCAGCCCACTTCAAAAGGTCACTGTGAACAGATCCGGATGAATCTAGACGCGATTAGCATATGGTTGGAAATATCTAGAAGTCTAGTTTCCAACGCAACTGGAATCAAGCGATTTGAAGTCCTAGAACGAGAGAAACTCCTATTTTAGTGGAGAAGGGTCAGGTTACCCGGGTGGAGTAGTAAGAGTTCTAAAAGGAGTCGAACTAGGCTTTGCTTGGCCTATATAAATGAGGGCTCGACTAGGGTTTGAGTATCACACATTCTATGAGCCGAATCTCTGTCCAAACACTACCTCCTTTCACACAAAGTCGAAGAACTCTTCTCCTTAGCCGAAACACCACCATCACCACCTCAAAAACATCCCTCCTTCACCCATAAGTGTTCTTATGCTAGATTTGGCTTTGAACACTTGTGTCCTCCCTCACGCCAACAAGGGGATGCTATACTTGGAGCTTGCGGAGAGACGAATTCCTCGGAGCAAAAAGTGTAACATGACATCTTGTATCAAATTTCGGTTATGTATTGGTTTTCTTTACTTTTTGTAGAAAGACAACATGTTTTAGTGTAAAGATGATTGTTTTGGATTTTTATGAGTTCTTCCATGTGTTCTTAGTATGAATTCGAATATGTATGCTAGCTTACTATGATCTTAATGCTTTGAAACTTGTTTAGGATGACACTAGATGATTTGGTTCACCCTAGCATGTTCCACCGAATTAATCAAGATAAAATTGAGTTAGGAAGTTAACTAGATGATTTGGTTGCTCTCTAATTCGATGTAAGCATGTGTATGTGTTTTAATTTGTGCTATGAATTTCGTAGAACTTGTTTAAAGAAGAAGTAATCGGCTTAGGTAATTAGTATGTGATGATCACTTGTAAATAACTAGTTTAGGTTTTTTTTCGGCAATGATGCATGTTTAGGGTTTCTAGGGTTCTTGATTGTTTGCTTGTCTATGAGTGAAGCATGTTAGAGTCCTAGGGTTTCTCTATGTGTATGATTGCCACGTTTTTGTCTTTAATTTTGTAGGCATTAAACAAACAAATCTCGCACCCCCATTTAAACTTAGCATAGTTATGCATGCACCCTCAATCCCCGGTTAAGAACGATCCCTACTTATCAATGCTACATCTACAAAGAAGGGTTTTAATTGTATTCGTGTTTGATTAAGTGTTTAATTAAATGCTTGAAAAGATGCGAATCAACCTCAAGTTGAATGTATTTAAGAACCTAGAAGATGAAGTTTGAAGACTAATGATGACTTAACTTGCTTGAGAGTTCTTGAGTTATCTGTACATCTCTCTATCTCTTACATGCTTCGTGAGTAGTTGCCTTTGGAAGGCTAGGGCTAAGCTAGGGTTTAGCCCTAGCCAATTTGATTTACATACAACTATGTTTTGAGTTATGAAATTGAATTTGGTTTAGTGCACTACATATTGTGAATGAGTTTGATAGCTTGTGATGTGGTTGTGATATGTTTACATACGTTGTGATACGACATAAAACTTCATCAAAAATTCTACCTCGCCAGAGATCCGCAGCGCGTGGGGCCGCCGGCCGCCAGAATCCCACTGGCCCAAAAAACTTTGACCTATACCTAAATTTGAAGATCCCAACATTTCTAACAACTTTCCAGTTCAAAGCTAAGCCCAATTTTAACCGGAAAACGTCCAAAACTCACCATGAAGTTCAAAAACTCGCGAGAATCCATTTCCTCCGATCGGCCACCACCGGCCACGGCAACGGCCAAAACCACTTGGGAGCAACTCACCATTCTATGAGCTTCAAAACCCCTATAACCTCGACCCCCAACGCCCCCGTCTCCGCCACCTCCGTCACTTACGAAATCCGGCCAGAATTCCCTCATCTTTATCACGTCGGTTCTTCTTCCTCCGGCCACCAACGGGGGCGATCCACCTATCCAAAGAAATAGGAGTCCAAGCCCTACAATTCTTATCAAGGAGTCACAGGCAAAGGTGGCCGAAAAAGAGCTCGCCGCTGCCGAGAAGATTCGAAGCCAAACAGGTCGGTTTTGACCCATGGGTCAACACGGGTCAACCCAAATTTCTCAAATTGGAAACTTTCCTAAATTGTCACGTATTTATACCGTATACTTATCCATACACATACAGCCCAAATAAACGGCTACGGTTCAATCTGATCCAAATCGGACGGTCACGATTAAATCAACAATAAAAATAACACTTTTATATATATTCACCAACTGACTTCAAAAATCAATAAAACATTGCTCGCTTATCTGAAAAATTCCCTGAAAATTCCCACGAGCTCAGAATTAAATAATCTATAGTTCTTGTGAAGAAAGTCAACACAAATTCTTACCTGGTGAAATAGTCGTTAACAAACTCAATTATGCAACTAATCTGCGATAATTCAATTTCCTGCTGATTAATACGTAGATTTTGGTTCGAGTTGTCACATCACGAGTTGGACAAACACGTGTGAACTAGACTAAACTCATAACTTGCACATTGTTAGTACATTGAGTCGGCTAGTGGCGACATCTCTAGCCGACAAAATATTTACATTTACATTGTTTTCTTTCTTTTCTTTTCTTTTACTTTATGATTGCATTTAATTAGTTAACCCACCCTTTAATCGTTTTATCGCTCATTGTAAGTTACACCACCCTTTATTTAGCTAAGTGTCCAAAGAGCTTAGCTAGGTAAGATACATTTGTATTCCATATTTTACTTGTCTTAGATTCATTATCAGTGTCTAGATTTATCAAGTAGTCTAGGGTCTAAATCGGTTAAAGGCTAGGAAGTTGAGTGATAAATCCTCATGGGTTCGACACTCGATTTCAATATCTATACTATTACTTGACCCTGTATACTTGCTGGTAGGGAGTTGAACTTCATTACAACTAGTTGATAGTTAAAGGTGAAGGGAAATATTTTCTCTAACAAGTTTTCGCACCGTTGCCGGGGATTGGGCTATATCTTGATTTCTTAGCTTCAGTTAGCCTATGATTGTGGAGGAATCTGGATATTCATGTGACTTTGGCTCTTTGTTTTATGTTTTTGTTTGCTTTTACCATCTAGGACCTTGTTTTGATTGTCATTGGTCTTTAGAATACTATAGTAGATTGACTGAAGAGTTAACTTTTGTAAAATTGAGCTTTGAAATGTGTTCAAAACAGTCTCTTCGACAGATTGAAATATTTGTTTGATTCGTCGAATACCTGTGTTTTACAATACAGGGTGATCTTTTCAATCGACTGCTGTCGAAGCTTGTCAATTTGCAAACTACTTGAATCATTACTTGTTAATTTTTTTTGTCTTTATATGTTCCCAAGATCATATCTAGCTTTGTGTGTGTCATTTTTAAGTCACAAATCTTTATAGGATCATGAATGCTTACATCTGGGAGTGCTCAGGGCCTCCATTGCACATGATGGCCACTTCACTACGTGCCGATTTGCATTTCTAATTTGATTTTTAGTTAGTGTGTTTGCAGGTTTTTTGCCTTTGAATTCTCTTTTTGAGGAAGAACTCATCATGGACGATGACGTCATTGAAGCAAGATCTTTGAGGGAATGTGTTTTGCCCTCACTGGCCGTGCACACCGGGCTCATTGTTCTTTAACAGTTTGTGGGGGAATATTTTGCGATTAAGCCTAATTTTCTTCAAACCTTTCTAAAATTTATGAGACATCCAAATTATGATCCTTATGCTCACTTGTTGGAGTTCGAGGAAGCATGTACAAGGTTCAACATCCGGAAAATGGATCCGAGACAATTGAAGATTCGGGTATTTCCTTCGAGTTTGCAGGATAAGGCAAGGATATGGTTCAGCAAACTTACTCCTAGCTCGATTCACTCATAGGAGGCGATGCAACACAAATTCATCACCAAGTGTTTTTCCACCGGGGAAGATAAATGAGAGAAGGACAAGGTTAATGACATTTTGTGAGGAAGATGAAGAGTTGTTCTATGAGACTTGGGAGAGTTTCAAAGAGTTTGGTCTTAGTTGTTCGAACCATGGTCAAACTCAAGACATGTTTTTGTCTTTGTTTTATCAAGGTCTAAGCATGGACACAAGAAGGAAGGTCGATAATGCTAGCGGATGCGATTTCATGGATAAGACCGTGGAAGAAGCCTATATTTTATTGTAGAAAATGACTGATCAATCATCGTTATGGGACATGAAGCATAATTCAAGGAAACCGGAAATCTTAATGTAGGAAACCACTCAAGCTATTTAAGTTACTCATGTACAAGAAGATGCCATCAAGAGAATTGAAGAGACCATCGATAGGAAATTTGACCGGCCTGGCCCAAAAACCGAAAGGCCTAAAGAAAAACATGCCTCTGTCGTCTTTTTAACTCTTATTAAAGTGAATGAAAAATTTCTTCTATGATAGCAAAACTTATCCGGCCTTATCAAATTGATACCTGGACGTTCAAACGTATTATTGTGATACATGAACTTTAAAAAATGTATTTTGGTGGTACCTAGAACTAATTTTCCATCCATCTCCGTCTTTATTTTTCTTTATTATTCTCAATTATCAAAGATGAAAAAAAGAAGTCGAATAACCTAATGAGGCAAATATATAAAATCCTCTTTCCACCATACCACGAGGATTTCATATAAAAATAACATATGTACATATACTTATGCACAAAGTGATCTCTCTCTCTCCCTCCCTCCCTCTCAAATGATGTTGCCACAAAGAGCCTAGGACACCCAAGTTGTTAATTTGACACCCATGCTTTGGTTGTGCACAATTGATGAGATGCTCAACTTGCGTGCAATGGATTGAGGTGCAACTCTGAGGCAATAACATTAGACAAGTAGTTCAAAGCCACTTTCAAAGTCTGCGGTTAATGTCTCAGAGTTGCACGTAAGACGAGCAGCTCAGCCGAAGCATGGGTGCTCAAATGAGCAACCTGAGTGACCATAACACTTGTACTATGATAGTTTATGGCGGTGTCATTTGTGGTTGAGAGAGAGAGAGAGAGAGAGAGAGAGAGAGAGAGAGAGAGAGAGAGAGAGAGAGAGAGAGATTCAGGTTGTCAGAGTGGAGGGTGAGGCTTGAGCAGATCACCTTTTGTTTAATTAAATGTATTTGTGTTAGTTTTACATAAAGTTCTCATTAGAGCATATGCACCGGCACCATTTTTCAGCACGAGCGGCCCCTCTGGCCCGCCAAAGTTGTCGGCGACCGCTCGGCACGAGCAGCTCCATGAGCAGGAATTGCTCGAGCGAGAGCACGAACAGAGCTGAGGCCATGGAGTGGGTGAGAGGAGGGGAGGCGGGCCCGACCGGCGAGCAGCACGAGCAAGACGTGCAGCGGTACGTGCTGTCGTCGGCGACCGCTTGTTGACGAGCTCGGGAGCTGCTGCTCGTGCTGCAGCCGGTGCATATGCTCTTATATGGTGGTAGAGCAATTTATATGTGAATCAAGGTCAAAGTTCGAACCTAGGTTATTCAATTTTTTAATTTTTTTTTTATATTTGAAAGGTGAAACAATAATAAAGCAAAATGTTATTTATTATAACGAATACAAGAAAGAACACAGATTTACGTGGTTCACTAACAATATATTAGTGAACAATTTTATTATCCTTGAAGAAAGCAGATTACAAAATACCACACTAGGTTAAATAACCTAAATGATATATGTATACCCCCGAATGGTAGACCCAACAGAAAACCAAAACCCAGCATAACACAGCGAGACCCCCGTATATCGTCGGCATACAAAACCTGATTCAAGGCATATTCTAACACAAAATAAAATGTAAAAAATTATTAAAATAATCATAAAAAAATGTGAAATATTAATAAAACAAAAACTATTAAAATGATACCTAAATTTCAAAAATAGTATCATTTTGATATCTAGTATTTGAAATTATTTGTTTACCCTTCGTATTTAAAATTTTTGTTTGTCAAGTCATCACAATAGACAAAGATTGATGAAAAATTGGGTCCAGATACCACAAAGATATAGTTTTTGAAGTCTAGGTATGAGATTGATACTTTTGAAAGTTTAGGCATCAAGTTGATAGGGCCGAGTAATTATGTATCATTTAATAAATTGGAAAAAATATCACTATAAATACCTGAACTCTTGTATACATACGAGTTTGACACTCGAACTATCAAAACTATCAATATGATACTTGAACTCTTAGAACACGATACACATAATCTTTCAGTTAAAAAATCTGTCATTTCTCTGTCTCGTCAATGACATGACGTATGTCTTTGAGAGTATATTGGTCATTTCTCATCCACATATGTTTTATCTATCCATCATTAAATCTCAACCGTCTACGATAAACTCAAAGCATCAAAACTCTCTCTCTCTCCTCTCTCTTTCTTCTCTCTCAGAGCTTACAATGGGGTTCGATCCCACCGCTGTCGTCGCCGAGCAAAAAGCATAAACACAATGAAGCCCACCCCACCCCTTCAAGTAACATCAAAACCAGATAATCATAACTACAAGCACAACAAATTAATCAGGGGCATATGAATATCCTCTTCATTAATCTCAACAGAGAAACTCAAAGCATCAAAACTCTCTCTCTCTCCTCTCTCTTTCTTCTCTCTCAGAGCTTACAATGGGGTTCGATCCCACCGCTGTCGTCGCCGAGCAAAAAGCATAAACACAATGAAGCCCACCCCACCCCTTCAAGTAACATCAAAACCAGATAATCATAACTACAAGCACAACAAATTAATCAGGGGCATATGAATATCCTCTTCATTAATCTCAACAGAGCTAACATCGTTAGCACAGAGGTTCCAAATACAAATTCGAAACGCATCAGAGCCAAAGCCTTTTCACCAAAACGAATGATTTCATTTAATCATCATATCAATCATTCATGAAAAGTACACTGACATCAAGATTAATTTATTACAATGACCACTCAAGGCTAACAATAAACTTAGTTTCACTCTCATATAACACTGCCCAGAAAAACACTATGTACAATTTTATACACGGATCAAAGCACTTATAGACATAACACATCTTAAACAAACTGCTCATAATCAAGCCTAACCTGTGATTCCCACGACAGGCCACGATCAGCCCTCTCGTAATCAAGATCATCCGTCGGCAACTCATACCGACAGACGGGGCACGTATTCCTAATGCTCAGCAACGACACAATGCAGTCCTGGTGGAAGATCCTCCACGACGCGCAATGCAGCCGGAGGGCTGCCCTTGCAGGCATTGGCATTCTCCACAAACTGCCCGAAAATCGCCTCTATATACTCGGCAGTCTCAATATCGAGCTCCACATCATCCACATTGCGCCGGAGATTTGAGTATCCCCTACACAATGCTCCTCGCGGCGCCTTCGGGGATATCTTCTTCTTCATCAGTAGAGAATCCAAATGCCACTGATACCTCTTCTTCCACTCCTCCGGCTCAATGTTTCGATCCACTTCTTCCCACTCCGAATTATCATAAGCATTTCTCTGCTCCTCCATTAAAACGGGGTCCCAAATTGGAGTCCCAAGTCCACGCCAAACCCTAGCCCCGAATTGGAGTTTGACCCGGCATCGTCGTCGTCGCCGTGTTGACCTTCGATCTCCAACTCGGTCGCAGAGACAAGAGCTCGAACCAACCGAGTCAGAGCCAGAGCCGAAGGCCCAGCAGCGTTTCGGGTCTGGTTTTTGCCCGGAAGAGTTTCGACGATTCGGAGCTTTACAAGTCGGCGAAGATCGCTTGTACCAGCTTTACAAGTTCTGGGCCGATTGCTTGTGAGAGAGAGATGGAAAACAAAATAAAAATTGAAATTATAAGGGTAGTTAGGTTATTTCTCAGATTTTTTTATCATAAAAAAATTCACGTCCTCAAATAAACTACTGGTTAACATTCACTGTGTTTTTAAAGTTAAAATATCATATTAATAATTTTTCAGTGTCAAAACTGCTGGTATGTACGCAAGAATTGAAGTAATTTTTTCCTAATAGATTTTTTTAAAGTACAGGTATTACGATTTCACCGTTCGACGCATATTTTATTCGACTCGCGCAGCTCAACCTTCTCCTCTTCCACACTCCCCCAAAAAGGTCCACTGAAATTCGTACCTCTTTCTTTCTTTGGTTCTTCAGCAGGAATTGACTGCGTACAGATGAATGTAAGTTTCTTTGTTTCTCTATTGCCATAGTTTGATCGTATATCTGGTGTTTAATTTCTATTCACTTCCGTTTGAGTTTTATAATTGCTTATGGTCTGTGAGATGAGAAAGTCTGGGAGTTGATTCGATCCCTTGTTACTTAATATGGGCTTGGATTTCTAGGTGAGGAATTTTGGTGGGTATGTGCTTGACTTGTTTAATGTCAATTCGAATGTGCTCCCAGTATATTAGCTTTTCTATTTTATATGATTTGATTTGTAATTATAAGATCAAATGAGTTGACACATGTATTAACATAGTTTATCTTCTTTTCATATAGCTGGCCTTCTTTCATCTTGGTATTCATTGCCAAAGATGATTTGGGATATGATTCCTGCAATGAGATTGGGCATTTGGATGAAAGAAATCTGAATTTGCTTTCGTTTGTTAATCAATCATATAGATGGAATTGTTATTCTTGTGACCTAGCCCAATTGTGGAAAATTCAATTTGATACTATGTTGCTACATTTATAAAATTCTTTTCCGGGTTTGGTTCTTACTTCTTAGGATGATACTCCCATACACATGAACTTGTAATGTTAGATAAATTGACGTATCACATCTGCTGTGTCCTAACAGTACTGGGTTTATAATCTTTGAGAACTGGAGAAATAGGTAGCTTTAAAGTTTCATTGGAAGCCTCAATCAAGAGAGTAAGGACAGACATTTCTGCTATTTCTAGTGCCTCAATCACCTAGAGCTTATATTATGCTTCAAAGTCTTTCCGAGGGTTTGGACAAAATCTTGTGTTAGATGACCTGTTACTGGAGTGGTATGGTTGTCGTGTTGTTCTTAGAGTTGCTTAATGGAGGAAATAGCCTCATTAGCTTGGATTCAGGATGTATGTAGAAGTAAAGTGGTCGACTAATTTGCATGCTTGAAATAAAAGCCTCTACTTGTTCGATGGGAAAGGAAAACCAATCTGAAACAGATGTTGGAGTCAGTTTTGAAGGCGGTCTACCTAGACAGACTAATTATCTAGCGGATCACTCATGCGATAGCCTTGACAAGGAGGCCGGTTTGCCAGCTTGTCGTGTGTGCCATTGCACTGAATCCGACAAATGGGGAGATGCTGCATTAGAGTTTTTATCTATCACTCCTCCTTTACAAGAAGCTTGCATAAGCCACAGGGAAGTAAATCATGATGGCAGGGTAGCCCTGAAAGATCCTGAAAGTGATAGTTCTGTCAGGAAAACTGTTGGACAAGAATCTAACCTTTTGGAGTTTATAGGCCCTGATGGAGAGGTTTTCATTTGTAGTGCTGATATAGAAATGGGTTCGAGTCATCATCAAGACACTTTACTAGAGCTTGGTTGTTCTTGCAAAAATGACCTTGCTCTAGTACACTACTCATGTGCTCTCAAGTGGTTTATCAACCGTGGATCCACTATTTGTGAAATCTGTGGACGTGTTTCAAAAAATATCAGAGCAACAGATTTCAAAAAGATTGTGCTTTCGTTAAAAGAGTATGAATCATTGAGGGAAAGAACTGCTAGCGGGGTACCCGATCCCCCACATGCGAATACAAGTACAGGTGTAGATCCGGATGCTGTAGCCGCAATTCGAAGGCAACGGCTGAGTGAGATCTCCCGATGGTTTATTCCACATAATAATAATAACAGTAACAATAATACAAATGGAAATTCTGCTGCAGTATCACAAGTTCTATCAGAAGAACCTTTGAATAGTGTGATTGTCCCTGCTGAAAATCCTGCTACCAAGTGGGCTATGGAAGCTACTGCTATTTTGCTAGCCACAGGGCTGCTTACCGTTACACTAGCGTGGCTTTTAGCCCCTCATGTTGGAAAGGTATGTTAGTTTTTTCTAATGAGTTCATCTTGAAACTTGTAAGATAATTATATTTTTTTATTTTTCAAATCATTACCCTAGTTCTGGCTACTGCACCTATACTAATTTGGATTTATCTAAACATGCTAGTCAAGTTGATTTCAATTTTGAAAAGTCTAAGCATGAGATTAAGATCAACTTGACAGGAGACCAGTGAATGAACAGTAAAAACTGGACATGATAGTGCTATCTTTCATTTTGTTTTAAGATTTAGCATTACTTTGGGGACCAGCTTTATACATTCAGAAATACACACTGATCTCAATTTTTTATTTATTTTTAGAACTGCAATGAAAATGATAAGAATAATCAGTCTGTTGAACTCTTTTAACCGTATTGATTCAAGTTGGTCGAGGTAGAGTTCGGCTTTATTGAATTCTACTACCATATGTACTTTATTATCATATCTATCATCTTGCTGTTTGAGTTGTCACTTTCTATATAGCTCTTAGTTACTGTGATCCATGCTTACTTTTTATGGCTTTTATTTGGCCTATCATTTCACACTTTGTTTTAGAACTACCATTATGATCCAATATTACTACTCCATGGTATTTTTTTTATGTTCAAATCACAGATTACATATTTCTGTCTGACAAAAGACCTTGTTCCCAGCGGTCTATCTTCTACACCCTCAAAATCTTTTTTACCCCTGTATCACCACGAACTCCAAAGAATAATAGAAAGGCATCAAAGAGCAACTTTATAGATTACTAGTTTTCCTTACTTACAAAAGAACAGCATGCAATCATCATAACAAGTGGACAGCTATACCGCTTAGTTCATGCTGAATATACACCAAAAATGAAAGCTCCACTTGTCCTAGGGATTGGTAATGGAGGGAGATAATTTTAGGGAAGAGACTCTACTAAGATGCTGGAAGTTCATTAAAAAGATTGTGGAGATGACCTATTTTTAAAATAAGGAGAGGTTGAGGGCCATGGACATGAGCATGCTCGAAGTGATCCTCTTCCATATATCCCTCATATTGTCATACACCCTTTTACTCTCAGCCCAATTCCCTACTAACCAGATCCTTCACCCCACCTTTTGGTTCTCCCAGCCAAACTAATCTTGGATGACCTACTGTAGGTGTTCTCCACGGCCTTGACCGAAGGTATCCTGCCATCAGCTTTGTACATCACAGACCTACGTTTTATTTGCTGAACCCTCCACTGAGCCATATGATCCTCTTTCTAACACCTAAACCTATGAAGTATATTCTCCTTGTAAAATTTTCAATCAAGCACTTCCTAGTGTTCTTTGAATCCAAAATGTAGGAAAGTAAAGTTATTGTCTTTATATTGAACCAATATATGTGCCATTTATAAACTTGTTATCATTCTGCATTAGGTCATTCTTTTAATAAGGTCTTTATTGTACTGTGCTTTAATTCATGACCATCTTAGTTTTCTTACTAATTTATATTACTCTTTTTTAATTTGTAGGACACTGCCAGAAGCGGTCTTCACATTCTCCTTGGAGGAGTTTGTGCTTTATCGGTTGTGATTTTCTTTCGCTTTGTAAGTACCTTTAACCATACTAAATCCTATCATTCTATCTATTCTCAGATTTCATATATTGTTGTATTGAGTTTATTTTATTTCTGTTAATCGTTATGGCCAAATTAATTTCGTGTTTCTGAGCGTTCATTCAGGACTGTTCTTGATTTTTCAAGTTTTCCTGACCTTTCTAGATCGTCTTTAACTCATGATACTCATAACTAGTCCACAGTAGCTTCAGACTTCAGAAGAAATTAAAAATGAAACACAGACATTTTCAATTCTGTGCTCAATCATATGCGTCTGTATCCCTTTAAGGATTGATCCATTTGTTGCTTCTCATCTCAATGGCAGTTCTTGGTTTTTCATGTTTCCTATTCCTTTATCCATGCACTCTGCCAATGGGAATGAGAATGCAACTTTGCATCTTATGTCAATGAGAATGCGCAATGCACATAATGCAGTTATATGCTCAACTCAAATTCATTGTATAACTGAGACTTGCAAGTTTTGAAGGTTAAAACATAGTAATGATCTACTCTCTTCAATACTTGCAGTTTGTGCTCACAAGAATCAAGTACGGACCGGCACGCTACTGGGCAATATTGTCAGTATTTTGGTTTCTTGTCTTTGGAATTTGGGCTTCACGAACACATGGTGCTCACAAGACATAATTCATTTATATATTATTTATGCTTGTCAATGCATCATTTTTCCGTCTTGGAAAGAAACGCTAGAATGTACTTTGTCTGGTTTAGAGCTCGTCTAGTTTACTGTTTTTTTTAAATGCAAATTCGTATATGAACTACGGATAGGCAAAACATTGATATATGGTATAATTTTACCCCATTCCAATGCTTATATATATCAGCTGGAGATACTGTTGGCTGCACTTGTATAGCTCTATTGTTTCATGTAATTTATCATCACTGAATAGTATGCAAAGACTAGAAGCAAGCTCTCTGCTTCATTTTGTCTTCCATGTAAGTTGCACATAGAAGTGACTTTTCTTTTATCCGGGCTAGTTAGGGTATGGCTTCCTGGCTATAATACTCTCTTGTGACAGAGTTTGATTAATCACCAGATGCACTATCTTATCATTTCTAGTGTTTGTTTTCTGACGCCTTTACGCACTATTACTGAAGCCTCCATCCATCTTTCAGCAAATGTGAAACTTTGTGTGTTTCTGAGTTCAAATTTTCTTTCAGTGACTGATTTGTGTGGGATCAACTTTTCCTTTAAGTAAGAGGATCGACCTTTTTCCTATTTGGTAGTCTCGATTAATGAAATAGTAGAAATGTGTAAAATACAAAGAGAGACATAAAGCTTAAACGATATTACAAGAGAAACACACGAAATACTATCAAGAGACTTAATTAATACATTTTATCCTAAACGGAAGTGCACCTATAGTGTGCGCCTGTGAGGGATATTTGTCACAATCTCAGTCTTACTAGATATAGATGAAAAGTACATGAGAAAAATAAATTTGTAGATTACTCAGCAAATTTTACTACTACATTTTGCTTCATTAGATGGCTTTCTATAGATTATTCGAAAATTTGAAATTGGTTTAAATGAGTATAGTAACCATTTGGTAAATATGAACTGCAGGTAACAATATTTGGCTAGACTTGGGCCTGTTTAGTATAGTTTTCAAAGACATTTGTAAACATATAAATTTAAAAGTTTTATAAAGTGTTTACTTTGTTCATGAATAAAACTTCTATCATTCACCTCAAACAAAAAATGTTGAATGACTTTAATCAAGTAGTTACCTAGATGGAGTGATCAAAATGATTAGTAAGGGGATTGCTTATTCAGAAGGCACATTGCATTTTGCCGACCTTGAGTTAACCTTAAAATAATCAAACGTTTTAAGTGCTTAATGTTTTTTTTATGTTTTTTATTACTTAATCATTGTCTTTTAATCACTTTTATTAGCTAGAGTGATAAAATAAAAAGACCCCCAAAACTCAAAACCTTGTTTTTTGAAACTACACTTATTTGTATAAAAAAAATTTAAACAAAGTTACAGGTTCCGAAAAATATAAACATTTGCAGAGTTATTCATATATGTGTCTTGTTTGTGCTCATAAAATTTTGTTGCATTTCTTTGTGTCAATGATGTTGTAGAAATTCGACAAGTAGCTATATATATGCAGAGTTTTATCTTATTCTTTTTCTCAACCTCATGGCTGAGGACAAGGTTTGTGATGACGAGATAGAAAAAAAATTAAATAAATCAAGGCATGAGATAGAAAATTAAATAATAAATAAATAAATTTATGAGCTAAAAATAAAATTAAATATTTTTAAGAAAAAAAATTAAAGGGACTCACTTTTTGAAAATGAGTATATTTTCAAATTACTGGTACTTGAGAAGTAAATGAACCCTACATTGCCTTTAAATTTCATCCATTGATTTCATCAACCTCTATTTTTGTCAAATTGCGCTTTTTAAAAGCTTGATGTACCATATCAACAGATCCTTCTCCTCCTCCTCCTCCTCTCTCTCTCTCCCTCTTCTCCTCGTCATCTCACCCTCAGCTCTAGACAGACCTTTGCCACTACTCGAGGTTGACAAGGCGGATTAATTAAGGTCGAAGCGATGGGGAATGCTAATATGAGTTAATACATGTCATGCATCAACTTGTAAATTTATTTAAAAAGTTGTAAAATGAGTATTTTTCTTGTAATTTTAAAATGATTATTTTTCTTGTAATTTTAAAATGAGTATTTTTCTTGTAGTAATCACTCAATTAAAACACTTTTACAACTTTTAGGATAAAATTACAAGTTGAGATACTCAATTTATATCTTCTAGGATCAATTTACAATTGATGTATATCATCTATTAAAACTTACTAGAATTTTCCCTAAGGGATAACCAAACTGGCTCAAATTTTTACACTATATATAAAATATTTTTATGTCTCCATCTTGCGGTTGATTTTTTCAAATTCGTTTTGTTTCTAACATGCATTTTAATTTCAAAGTTATATATTGTTCAAAGCATTAAACAAATTATACAATACTAATGAACGTATCATCAAATCATCACTCCAACAAAGGTTGCGGAGATTTGGGTGTCCAGAGTTGATGACAAGAGGGCGAGGGAGAGGGCGAGGAGGAGGATGTCACAGGGAGATAGAGCAGAGTAAGAGGAGGAAGATGGCTGTGACATTCAAGGAAGTATGCAACAACGAAGTCTGGGTCTCCAAAGTAATCTATAGTGTTTAGAGCAAGGGGAGGGCAAGAAGGAGAAGGTGGCAAAGATTTTTCCAGTGACGTAATCACGATGACCGACGATTATGTTGCGATGAGTTTTCTCTAACAAGTAATAAAGAACACTAAGTTTATTTATTATAAGTTAATAATAAATCAGTCAAACATGACAAAATCAACTGTCATATTGTGACATATGACATAAATAGGAAAATGAAATGCATGAGAAGAAATGTAGTCAATCCCAGCAAAACTTCTTCATGAAAGATTGAAAAATAATTTTTTTGTGTGTTAAGGAAACTATATTCATGATCTTCCGGTGTGTGTCTTTTCCTAATTTGATTAGAAGTAGAAATTCTATCAATCTCTAATTTATAGGGATACTGCTTATAATTGATTGTAATATCTGTATTTAATTAAGGTCATCAGACCATTTTAGTCTATCATTATTATGTTTAGTTTTCTCCTTCAACACGTTATCAGCAGCTCTTGAATTGATAGCCATCACCCCAAACCCTAACTTTATATAAAAAAAACAAACTCACCGCTGCTGCCACCACCACCGTCGGTCACCCATCACCGCCAATCAACACCGACACTGCTCTACTCCTTCATCCATCCTTCGTGGCATCCACTCCGACGGTCGTCAAGATTGGTCGTCTTCCTGCATCCCAGGTTCGATGTGCTCTTCCTTGTTCAAAATCTCTACTCATTCCGAGCAAAACACCCTTCAGGTAAATTTTCTCACATTCTCGAATTTAGAGATTAAGTTACAAAACTTAATTACCGAAAAACCCTAGATATAGGACTAGGTTTAAGTTGATTATTGTTTTGATATATATTGTTAATTATATGCGAGAGAAGGGGATTTCATGACCCATTCAATCAAAAAGTTTGATTAGTGACAGTCTTGAGGGAGCCACAGTTTAAAGAAAAGAGAATTAATATTTGTGACTGATTTTGATTGTTACGGTTTTTGGGTGTGGGATGAAGCTACCGTTTATCAAGCATTTTTGTGATCATACATCTTGATTCTTATTCTCTAAATTTGATATTAGTGATCATAGTTTTTGATCAATACTAATTATCTCATTTGTCTCTTGTGCAGATGACTTCAACTGAGCTAGCAAGACCTGAATTTGACATCCTTGATGCTAATGGTAAAGAGTACCATCGTTGGGTTTCCAATGTTGATAATACCTGCATTGAAAAAGAACTCACTGATACTATCCACCCACCACTTGGTGTGAATGCACTACAACCTACTCCAACCCATAAAGCTCAAACCCTCATATTTTTAAGACATCATATCCATCCAATTATGAAGAAACAGTACTTAAAAAAGGATAATTCCAAGGATTTTATGGGACTTTTTAAAGCAACACTTCAACAATGTGTATGACGTACACCTTCCAGAATTAACTGAGAGATGGGATCAAATTCGTCTGTTGGATCATCTGAAGATTGATTCCATCAATCAAGCTATGTAGAGCTACAATCGGAACTAAGCTTCTATGGAGTTAACAAGACTGATCAAGATATTATCTAGAAGTCTTTGAACACATTCCTATCTTCCATGAGTATTTTAGCTCATCAGTACCAGCTTGAGTATGAACAAGGAAGAATTACATCCTCCGGTGATCTCATGAATATCCTAGCTAAAAGGGAGAGACATCATGAGATATATATAATTCTCAATAATAATGCAAGGCCCACTGGGACCAAGAAAACACATGAGAATTACAACACTAGTGGGAAGGCATATAAGGAGAAGAAGAACAACCATTATGAGCCTTATAATAATTGTGGTGGAAGAGGATGACATGGCAGAGGTCATGGTAAAGGTCACAGTCAGAATTTGACTTTGACTCACCAAGACGCAGACCCTAGTAATTTCAACAAGAATAGGTCTCATTTCGGTCAAGGAATGATGAAAATTCTTCAGAGGCAAATTTTGGCACAAGAGGCAAAATTTGCTGAAGGAGCCTATAAGATGGAAGAAGACAATGAAGTAAATCTCATGGTAGCAGACAACATGGAGAACATTGAGACTCCAAATTTTGAGTAGTGTATGTATTAGGTTGTTATTTCTGCTATGCAATCAAGTTCTCTTTTTGGCTTGTTATGGTCATGTTTGAAACTTTATTTTTAGTCTTTGTTGGAATAAGACATCTTTGATGTATTTTGTGTTGGCAAGTAATAGAATTTCTCTATTTTTGGTATATGAAAGTGTTGAGAATGTTATTTGACTTCATAAAGCATGAATAATTTGAAATATTCAATATTCCATGGCAATATAACACCAAACTATCAGGAAAAACAAAACTAACAAAGAAACTACGATGTTATTATCTCAGGCATTTTGACCCTTCAAGATTTCTTCTCGCCCTGTCGAGATGATCACCCTGGATCAACTTTGACATGTTTTCAACCCGTCAAATTTTGTCATGTTTTTTCTTCGATCCTTGAAGATTGTTCTTAGTTAGATTTTTAGGGACATTTCAACCACTCAAAGGGTAGGTCTTGACCCATCGAGACTGGTACCCTAGATCGTTTTTCACACATTCTTCGACCCGTTGAGAAGTACCATCGACCCGTCGAAGCTAGGACCCTAACCTCAACCTTAAAATCTCTTGACCCGTCGAGATAATGCCTCGACCCATAAAACAGGGTACCTTGGATATGATTATGAACTATTTTCTACCTATCAAAAATTCTTTCGACCCGTTAATATTCATGACCAAAATCGGTGTTTTTTTATGTTGGTTGTACATCGGTTTTGTCATGCTACGTCAAGAACTCTATAAGGATCACAACCCTTTGAAAATGTTGAAGTATTAACTAAAAATGTTCACCATGTCTTGAGTTCAAAGACTGATTGATTTACATCCTTTTATAGATGTTTGAAGGCGAGATTGAGTGTTTAGCAGATAGTGGTACTACCTACACTATTCTATGAAATATACAATTTTTTATGAATCTTATGCCATATCATTCTTCAGTGACAACCGTAATTGGTTCAGCGCCGGTTATACAAGAGCGTGGTTCAGCATAATTTTTGCAACCACATGGTACATGAATTTATGTCACTGATGCCTTATATGTGCCAAAGGCCAATCGAACATTGCTGAGTTTTAAGGTCATTAGAGCCAATGGTTTACATTAGGAAATATATTGTGAGAATGAAAAAGAGTTCTTGTATGTTATCTCCATTGAATGTGGCAAAAAGCGCATTCTGAAGAAGTTGATGAGCATTCATAGTGGTTTATACTTTACTATAGTTTGGATAATTGAATCTAATGCAATTACTTACACTGCTGTGTGTGACTCGGAGTCATATAAACTTTGTCATTATCGACTGGGTCATCTAGGTCGAGATATGATGATCAAGATATTGAAAATTTTCATAGTCATCCGTTTTTCAGAGCAAAGAAGCATGTGAAAATACCTAAAACCATTGGTTTAGATGGAGGGGCTGAGATTACTCCTCTCAGCCCAGGCTCGTTCTCCAGGACAAGTGTAGCATAATGCTGCTGACATACTACTGAGGCATCGTGCGTTATCCCACCAGATTTCTTCGTGGCAATCTCTGATGCACATCACTCATTTTACAAAGTTTGTTAGCGAAGTTACAGGCACAACCTTCTTTTGTTGCTGACAACACTGGGAACATACCATTCTTGTAGAGAATCCATGGTGATATTTACAGACCTATATCAAAGCTGAATGCGGACCATTTAAATACTTAATGGTTTTGGTCACACGTTGCTTTACTATTCACAAGGAATGCTGCATTTGTAAAACTCCTAGCACATATCATTAAGCTTCAGGCTCACCAGCTGGACCATCCAATTATGTCTATTAGATTGGATAATGCAGAAGAGTTTACATCAAAATCTTTTGATGATTACTGAATGTCAGTTGGGATTGATGTTGAACATCTCATTCCCCATGTTCATTCACAAAACAGTCTTGCAGAAACACAATTAAGTGGTTACAACTTGTAGTTAGGGCTTTGATAATGCACACCAATTTGCATGTATCTTCCTTGGGTTATGCGGTGTTATATGCAACTATGCTTATTAATTTAAGACTTGTAGCATGCTAACCATTCAGTGCATACTAGTTGGTAACTGGGTATGAGCCTGACATTTCACATCTACGCATCTTAGGTAATGCTGTGTATATGCCAATTACGCCTCCAGTGCGTAAAAAAAGGGGTCCTCAACGACGTTTAGGCTATGTTGGTTATGGATCTCTAAAGATGGTCTGTTATCTTGCACATTTGACAGGAGATCTCTTTACTGGTAGATTTGCAAATTGTCACTTTGATGAGACATACTTCCCACCGTTGGCGGGAGATAGGAATTGTTCTATTATAGTTGAATGGCAGGAATTGACGTGGTCAAACCCCACTATGTTTCATCATGATCTTCGCACATCTCAGAGTAAAATAGAAGTGCGATGTATTCTCACCCTCTTCAAAAAATAGCATATTCGATGTGTGACTCTTTTGATGATATTGCAAAAGTGACGAGATCGAATATACCTGCTGCAAATGCTCCTACAAGGTTGGAAGTCTGATTCCTAGGAAGAGTGAGTAAAAGCCACACTAGGGCAAGGAGACGATCTTTCATCCCATGGTGGAGGTGTGGTGTCAGCCTTGGCTCCCACGAGAAAAAAAAGGGAGACCAAGAAAATCAACAAATGAGCCGTCGAGGAAAATGAAGGTCATCCTTGCACAAAATGATCATTTCATCATCAACTTTGTGAATCCTTCATATGTGATTATTCCTGACTACAGACATGTCGTAGAATCACAATTGGCATCTCTAATGGACGCATCAGAGTCATTTGTGATGTCAAAGAACAAAGAAATCTCACTAGTGAACAATGATGCGAGCGTTATTATGGATATATTTTACATGTTAGTTAATGATGCATTTTCTTATTCCGTCGCTCAAGAGATCATTGACGACGATGAAGTGGAACCTTACTCTGTTGCTAAATGTTGATGTAAAGCCTATTGGTCGAAATAGAAAGATGCAATCCAAGCAGAACTAGACTCTCTGAGAAAACGGCAAGTTTTTGGTCCTATAGTGCTAGGCCCACTGAATGTTAAGCCAGTTGGACATAAATGAGTATTTGTTCATAATCGTAATGAGAAGAATGAAGTCTTGTGGTATAAAGCTAGACTTGTGGCGCACGGATTTTCTTAACGCCCTACAATTGATTATGAGAAGAGATATTCTTCAATCATGGACATCATTAATTTTTGTTACCTGATCAGTTTGGTAGTGTCCCAAAAACTAAGTATGCAGCTCATGGATGTGGTTACAACATATCTCTATGGGGGTCTTGATTCAGATATATATATATATATATATATATATATATATGAAAGTGCCAGAAGGCATAGTTGTACCAAACTCAAGTAACTCTAAACCACGGAGTGCTCATGTGATAAGATTGAGACGTTCACTATATGAATAGAAGCAATCTAGTTGGATGTGATACACATGTCTAAATGACTATTTGATTAGGAAGGCATACAAGAATGATGATTTATGCCCATGCTCGTTCATTATAGGAACAATTTTAGGGTTTGTCAATGTAACAGTCTATATAGATGATATGAACATCAAAGAGTTTCTTGATGATATTAATGAGACAGTTGGCTACTTGAAATTCGAGTTTGAGATGAAACACCTTGGTAGGACTCAATTTTATCTCGGTTTAGAGCTGGAACATCAAGTTGGTGGAATTCTTATTCATCAGTCTGCTTATGTCCAAAAGATGCTCAGGTGATTTAACATGGAAAAAACATACCCTCTTAGCACACCAACTGTTGTTTGCAGTTTGGAACTCAAGAAAGATCCATTTTGTCTGAAAGATGATGATGAGGAACTCTTGGGAGCTGATGTTCCCTATCTTAGTACCATTAGAGCTATGTTGTATCTAGCTCAATGCACATGTCCAGACATTACCTTCTCAGTGAATTTATTAACTAGGTTTAGCTCTGTGCCTACGCAACGTCATTGGAATGGAGTAAAGCATATCTTCATGTATTTGAAGGGATCCATTAACTTGGACTTATTTTTTTTCTACAAAGAAGCAAGAGAGAAACTTGAAATTCTAGAAAAAGGAATTGTTGAAACGCAACTTTCTGATATAGGGACTTTTGACCCGTCGAGAGCTCCCCTCGACCTGTCGAAGGGTAGTCTTTGGACGAATCAATATGGATTCTTCGACCCGTCAAGCTATTCCCTTGACAAAGGACCTTACGACTACAAGCACTGAATCATCTTTCAGTGTAATCCCCTACTTCGAGACACCGAATGATATGTTGGTAGGATTTGTTGATGCTAAATCTCTCTCTGACCTGCATAGAGAACGTTCCCAAACTGGTTATGTATTTATCAAAGGGAACACTGCGATTTCTTGGAGATCTACAAAGCAAACCCTTGTTGCTACTTCCTCGAATCATTTTGAGATCATAGCTCTGCATGAAGTTGTTAAAAAGTGTCTGGCTTAGGTCAGTAATACACCATATTCGAGGATCTAGTGGATTACCATCTACTATGATAGGACCAACTTGCATCTTTAATGATAATGTTGTTTGCATTGAGCAGATGAAAGGATACATTATAGTGACAATACTGAGCATATTTCGCCGAAGTACTTATTCAATAAGAAACAACAATAGTTACTAAATATTCATGTGAACCAGATTAGTTCTGTAGATAATGTTGTGGACTTGTTCATCAAGTCACTACCCAAATCTACATTTGTGAAATATGTGAGACGCATTGGTATGCGAAGATTATCTGAGTTTCAAGATTGAGTTACCAATCAGGGGGAGTCACATTTTTGTAGACATCTGGGGAGTCTACATCACATGGAATATGTTTTGTAGTCGATGCATTGTACTATTTTTCCCTTCAACTAAGTCTTTGTTTTACACGTGGGATTGTTGTTTACTTAACAAAATGTTTAGTAAGACAATAAGTTATGCATCATACATTAGGAACTAGACACAAATGAGAGTATTTAAAGAAAGTATATTCCGAATCTTCCGGTGTGTATCTTATCCTAAATAGATTAGAAATAAAAATTCTATCAATCTGTAATTTATAGAAATACTGAGTTGTAATACATATATTTAAAATTATTTATTAATAAATAAAGTGACATTTAAGTGTGTCATTATTGTGTTTACTTTACTCCTCCTCCTCGAACACTTTTAAAATAAAAACAAACAAAGATGTAAATAGGCGGGTAAATCGTGAAATGAGTTTGGTGGTGGCACAACGACCATACCTTTGATTGTTCTTTGGTACATACGTTATCCAATATCCCACTTGGCCTTGCCACCATGCTCACTACTACCCTTCACTCCATCTCCATCTCCATCTCCATCTCCTCTCTTCTTTCTCTATCTCCAAACCCTCCTCCTCCTCCTCCATGGCCAACGCCTCTCCCTTCTCCCCCTCATTCCCTCGTAATTACCTTCTTACCCCTACCCCTCCATCTTTCCGCACTCTTCTAACCTACAACAAACCTCATCTCCACACTTCTCTACACCATTCCATCAATGTAGTTCTAGGACAGAATTACCATTCTGCCCCTCGTCCTCGTCGACAGATGGCGATGACGTGCAGGGCGGAGGTGTCTTCGTCGTCTTCGTCTTCTTCGGTGGCGGAAACCTCGTCGTCGTCTTCGTTGGAGAATTGGGTGCCGGTGGTGCCTCTGGCGGCGCTTCCCAAAGGCGAGCGGCGCGTGATAGTTCAGGACGGAGAGACCATACTGTTGCTGTGGTACAAAGACGAAGTCTTCGCCATCGAAAATCGCTCGCCGGCGGAAGGGGCATACAGTGAAGGCCTCCTCAATGCCAAGCTCACTCAGGTCTCAATCTAGCTACCTCTCAATTAATCACTTGTAATAATTACTCAAATTAACAGAAGTGTGATGATGATTGATTTGGTGGTTGATTATATTAGGATGGGTGTATAGTGTGTCCGTCGACTGATAGCACATTTGATCTGCGGAGTGGTGCCATTAAGGATTGGTACCCCAAAAACCCGGTACTGAGAGCTCTCACGCCGGCGCTGAGGACGCTTTATGTTTATCCTGCCAAGACGGATGAAAAGAACATCTACATCAGCCTTGGACCCGACACCGCGAATGCTGATGCAGCTGCCGAGATTGTCTTCAGTGGCAAGGCTCAACCTGGTGTCACTGCCTCCGATGTCAATGTCGACGAGGTAATTCAATCAACAAATCCATATCTCTGTTTGTGTTTTTTTTCCTAGTGATCTGATTGCCAGTTTCGAGTTATGGATGTGTACATTAGATTCAGACATTTAGATTTGACTAGTAACTTAGGTTAATGGCGCAAAAACTGAAGTAAAAACCATCAAAAACTAGCTCTACTGTAATTGGTCCTTACAATTTATCTATAGAAAGCTGTTTGACATAGAGCTTAGGAAAGTTGGCTTGCATTTGTAGTCATACGTTGCTGGAGAATCTATAATGGTAGAATAATATGCAGGGAATAAATGTACCTAGCAAAACTAGTGAAAGATGGTTTGCTTAAGAAGATACATATGCAGCCTATAGTCAAATATTGTCCAAACTATATCCCATGTTAATAAGAGTGAATTTTATCCAAGATGGCAATTTTATTCTCAATCTTCTTGTAGGGAAAATAATACAGGGGAGTGAGGGAGCAACTATCATATTCACTTGTCTATTGATTTGTGTTGTTTGATCGGTAATGCTGCTTTGAGTGATTTTATCAGGTGAAAATGGTAGTTGATGAGGGTTTAGAAGGAGGGGCATTTGGCTTCACAAGGAGGAATGAAATAATTAATGGGAAGGCAGCTACAATTGGGTTCCTCTTGTTATTAGATATTGAGCTCTTGACTGGTAAAGGTCTTCTTAAGGGAACTGGCTTC
This sequence comes from Geum urbanum, assembly GCA_946800695.1. NCBI lineage: Eukaryota > Viridiplantae > Streptophyta > Magnoliopsida > Rosales > Rosaceae > Geum > Geum urbanum. Next base: position 22,833,785 of record OX327009.1, on the reverse strand, counting down.
TTGGACTTCATTTATTCATTTTCTAATGGTCCTTAATAAAACAAAGATTATGTAAGAACGGTAAACTCTAAAGTGGGATTATACTCGATTATCACTCATCACACACATCTATACATTTTGATGTTTAAGCATCTTCAAATTATTTGTAAAAGTGTGGATATGTTTGACAATATTTTGTGGCATTGTAAATTGTCTTATACTTGGACCAATCTGATCGATGATTTTATTATTCTAGAATTCTCAGTTGCTGCGTTTTTATTTAATTAACTTGTAAAATAAATGAAGAGCATTTTTATGATTTGTTTTTAGATTCATGGACTCTACAGAGAGCTAAATGGTATTGAAAGACATTTCGGTGGATATGTAAAAAATTAATTAAATATATGCATCTTCTGTACCTGTAGACAGTAGTTGTAGTGTGTAACCTGTATTTGTGCTTGCGAGCTGCATCTTTAGCCTTCAAGCAACCTGAGGTGTGTATAAATCAAAACTATGTGCACTGCACCAAAAAGTGTGAAAACTCGGACTGCAATTTCAGAGGTTGAGATTTGTTGTATGAAAATTTCATGAGTCTTTAACAAATAAATTAAATTCAAATATCTCCCAAGGGCCCAACAGCAGTAAAGAGCCGAGCTTAAACTTAAAGAGCAGCTCTGGCTTGCACGGCCATATATGAATCACATTATTGCATTCCATCGGCAATGAATTCAGTTCAGCAATTCAATTCTCAGCTGTGGATCACCTTGGCTTCTTTGACACTGAGATCTCTTCCTCGATCTCTTCTGATCGTCCAAGCCATAACCCACCAAGATCATGACGGACTGTTGAGTTCGTAAGTGAGAATTGGACGGGAGTGGAGACACCTGAACAAGTCTTAATAAGGCGAGCAGCTACTTGTTCATTCTGGCTGTCATGAACTCATCAAATTAACAAGGTGCTCTTATACTATGAGATCTTCCAGGTACCGATTCCTTATCGATCACTATGTATGGAACTCAGTCCTGTAGCTTCTATACCAGCAGCCTTCAAGACTCGTCCATGCCTTCTATACTAAAGAGCGGCCATGCCTGGAAATTTGCACATAAAAGAAAACGCTGAAAGGTCATATAAAGTGATGTTTGGACAAAAATTGAAGTACTTGTGTAATTTCAGTTCTGATTGACAAAATAGTTGATCGAGGAATTGAATTGAATTTTCATGTAATTTCAGCTAGCTACGCCAAACAGAAATATGGTTGATGACATTTTCCATAAGATCGTTGAAGCCAACTAAGACACTATTTGCAGTGGCTAGCAATAGCATGATGTTCATGGAGACCTTTTCAGTTATCTGTTTACAGTTAAAGCCTAGAGACCCTATTTTGGCAAACATTTTTACTTTCTGGCGTCAACAATGTGTTGGTTAATTAGAGATAGAGACCATCATTTGGCAGTTGTGCAACAAAATCTTTGACGTGGCAGACCATGCATATACATATATAAGTATATTTTCCATGCAGCCATCATGTAGCTAGCAAACTCATTTCCTATTTCTCTCTCTCTTTAAGAGCCTTCACCCTTTTTCTTGGTCTTCCCTTTCTTCCCAGCAAACCCAGGGAAGGCTCTTGGAGACAGTACTATATATCATCTACTCCATCATCATGGATAGCCTTGAAGAGAGAGTTTCTGTGTTCTACTACGAAAACTCCGATGAGATCAACCGTAATCATTCGGATTACGAATCCAATGTCGGCAACGATGACGGTTATGATGTCAAACCTCACAGGATCTTGTTCTGGGAATCGCAGCAGGCTTTGCTTCAGGTATATACTTGATGAATCTGGCATACATAATTAATTTAATTGCTAATTACCTTGTAGCTAGCTTAAATTCATGTATGAAAATTATATATTTTTGATAAGCTCGTAATGGTATTAACAGAAGGGAAAGCAGGATGAACAATCGGTATATTTTAGCAGAATATTTGTATTTGAGCCGTCTTTATCTTCTTTTTAGTTTGTTAAATTGGTGAGTTTGTTGGTACTGATGTGTACAAGTTCCTCCGTTTCAATGGGTATGTCAAACAAATGTAAGGTTCACAATAATTTGTGTGTCCGAAACTTCAAGAAGCATATTCTAAATGGTCCAGTGATCACAACGTGTGTGATTCTAGTGGACTACAAAATTATATACCAAAACCCTAGTTTTGGCTTTTCTTTTCTTCACGTTTCTTCTTTTCGCATGATGTGTGACATAGAATTAGGGCCACCACCACATCATAAACCATAACATAGCTTTTGTAACTGTCAGGAAATTTTAGAACGAAGCTGTTCGACGGGATCAAAGTTGCGGCAAGAAGTTTGTGAAATCACACAGAAGGTGAGAGAGCAGCAGGCATCGGATTTGTGCCGATGCCAAAAGGCTAACGTTTATGCCAGCTGCAACAACTGCTTGCGGCATGGAGTTGTTAACATGCTTCGTTATAGAGGATTCAAAGCCACACCATGCACATCAAAATGGTCAGAAACCAGAAAATTTCCGGGAGGTAATTAAGATATTCATTCTGCTAATTTAAACTCTATCTCTTCACTAGTCAGCTCATTGGATTTATTCATTCGTACATATGGTACATATACACAATACGAACATAAATTATATGGTACGTGAGAGCATCAATACATTTTCATTCACGGTTAGTTAAGTAGTACTTTAACAGTACTGATAATAACTTCATGTTGTAAAGTCTGGAGAGTAGTACATTAAGGTAAAATCCGAGTGAGATGTTTATTTTGAATACCAGGTACTCATGAGTACATTGAAGTTCTTGGGAGCATATCTGCAAGCCGAACAAAGCATACTTTATATGTAGTTGAGCTCGAATTTCGCGATCAATTCAAGATCGCGAAAGCGTGTAAGGAATACCAGAATCTTGTCCGGATGCTACCGAAAATTTACGTAGGGAAACCTGACTACATCATCGCCATTGTTCGAGTTGTATGTGATGCTGCCAAGCTATCAATGAAGGAGAGCAGAATTCATATGGGTCCGTGGCGTAAGAGTAGATTCATGCTAATGAAGTGGTCAGCTTCCGTCGAGAGGTTGGCTGCTTCTGTGGAATCGCCGTCCACATCAGACCTGCAGTCATCACTATCATCGAAGGGAGTACATGCATCATCTTAAAGATACTTCTCGCGAACTAGAGCTGTAGTAGTCACTTAAATTTTTGTTACTCTTTATGCATGGGTTTTGCCTTTTGACATACTGTCCACCATCTTTAAGGGCATCCGGCTCCTATAAAGTGCATTTTACACACTACAAGAAAAACTCACCTAGATCGTAGACGGTTTCCGTCGTCTAGATGAGCTTTTCTGTCGTCTAAGTACTTAGAAGACGGAACTTCCGCAGATTAGGTTACGTCCTCCAAGTACCGTCGTCTAAGTACTTAGACGATAGAAATAGAGGGGTGCGCGGTCCAAGTGAAACTTAGACCGCGGAAAAAGTCCGCGGTCTAAGTGATCACTTAGACCGCGCACATGACAGGCTCCGTAGTCTAAGTTATTATTTAACTTTTTTAATTAAAATTTTAATTTAAAGTAAAATATTAATAATGTAATTAAAATACTAAATTCTCATTTAACTATTTATAAATTAATTAAAATAATAAACTGTTACTTAAATAATAAAAATGTGTACGTACATTTATGAAATTAAATTGTTCGAAACCGGAAAAAATAATATGATAAACTACGAAGCTAGAATACATGCAAACTACTAAGATACTGGAGGAGCAGACGTGCCATCGAGTCCCCCGCCTCTAGCCGTGTCGTCGTCGTCGGGGTATGGGTTCGGAGGAGGTTGACATTGTCGTCGAGCCTGATTTTCCATGAGGGCGACGAATTGGGCTATCTGTGCTTCTTGCTAATCAAGCCTCTGACTCATAGATTGATTTTTCTTCCATGCGAGTCGAGCCTCTTCAAAGGCTGCTTGGACAGCCGCGGCCTGAGTACTTTTCCTCGCCGAACATCTCGTAGATGAGTCGGAGGAAAAATCTCGCTGACCTTGCGTCCCATCCCCCTAACCTCCTTGCTAGCTCTACGACCGCATATCTCATCGACGATTACAATTTGGCTCTCCATCGATAGAGGAGGCAGGTCTTCCGGCGGCAAATCCGGGTGTGCAAGCTGCATGTTGGCCAATTCCTGCTGCGCCTGTTCTACCAACCTCGCTTGAAAAATAAAATAAAAATAAAATAATTATAAATTTGTACGATAATTTAATAAATAATAATTAAATAATAACTACGCTAATTAAAAGCAGATATATATCACTTACGCCGTATTGACTCGCTTCATTCTCGAGTCCAGGCGTCACGTACACGCTGACGCTAGCATCCAGATAAGAGTGTTTGGAGCCCTTATCTCTGTGCTCCTTGGCTATTTGGAGAATCTGCTTGGAGCCGGAGGTATGATGTTTGTCCTTCTTCCCCCGGTTGGTCTTGTTGATGTTGGAGAATTTCTGTTGGACAACATAAATCATTAAAAAATTAATAAGTAACTAAAATAAAAATTATTCAATTCTCTTAATTTAAATTAAAAAATAATCACCTTATATTCTTCTCCTTGGAAGTGGTTACACAACCATTCCCACTCATCTTCTCTATCCCCACGCAGCTCTACGGGGGTAGACATGGGGCCGATATCGTTATAATACTTATGAAGTTTGTACTTCCAATCACGGTAGATGGCGTTGGCGGTTTGGTTGATGTGCCTAAGCATCTCCGGTGTGGGATCCACCTCATATTGTTCCTATAAGAAATAAATAGAAAATTATAATCGTATATATTATAAAATTACAATTTTAAAATTGTACGTATTACGTATCGAAAGTTTTTTAAACACTTTCGCCTTCTCTTCATCCGGTAACTCCTTCCAAGTAGGGGCAGTCATATGAACCTTGTTGTGAAGGATTGACCCAATGCTGTGTGCTGAGAGACTAGCTAGCTGAGATGTGGGAGGGCCATCAGTGAATTCGTCGTATGGCAACTAGATCTTTTGCCTGGTCTCCTTGAACAATTTCTCGAATTTCCGCCTTTGACGAGATCGCGAGTTCTTTTGGGTTGAGGGTCTGTCGGGGGCCTCCTGAGCTTGCGCCTCGCGCTGTAGATGATAGATTCAAAGGAGGCCGACGACGCCTGAGAACTTTCTGCCATGGACGTCGGACCGGAATGAGCGTCATCACCGGTCAGGATAGGTGGGGCAGCGGGAATTTTCCCAGTGGGCGCTGTCGAAGGACCAGCTGAAGGGTCCGGAGGAGGCGCGTCGTTGTCCTCCTCTAAAGCCCAACCGACTTGCTCTGCCAAGCGTCGAAGTAGAGCATCTTTGGCCTCCTTTTGGGCCTTTTTCTTTCCCGACGGGGCCATTTTCACCGAGGAATTGTTAAAATATTATTACCATAACAACTATATATAAAAATTTACGATAATTATTTACAAGTATTGAATGCGCCTAATATTTAAAGAGAGTACACTAGCTTGGTGTTTGGGTCGTTCAATAGACGTGCGACCCGCCCCATAAACTTTCAATCAATCAGCCTTGGTTCAATCTAAAAACATGGCTAGTTAGGGATAGAGATAACGCGAGAGGCAAGACTAATTTCGACAAAACACCCCGAGGCTAACCAAATCAATTAATGGTATATACTTTATTGATGTTAGTCTTTCTTAGATCCAAAACCTGTCACCAGTCATAACCCGTTTCTAAACAACATGTCCGACATTCGGCCAATCTTTCGAAAATTTACATTCCCTCAAGTCTTTTGCAAACTCCGCCCTAAACCTCGTGTCCATAAATTCACTTAGGTTATGGTGTGCGGTGATGAAATCCACACATCACGAGGGGTTAAGGAGATAAGCTAGGAAATGAGGCGCCATCTATTCCAAAGAGTGCGACTTAATAAACCAAACTTAATTATGTACTAAATTTAAATCAAAGACTACCAATTTACTACAAAATTGCCATAATTACCAATTTATTATTTTTAACAATTCACTAATTTACCATATTTACTACAAATTTACAATATTACAACAATATTTACAAATTATAATTACATGCAATAATAATTACCAATTATAATATTAATTAAAATAATATTTAATTACAATAATTTATTATTATTTACACTACAAGAAAAATGCACTTAGACGACGGAACCTTAAAGGTTCTGTCGTCTAAGTAACACTTAGACCGCGGAAACTTCTCCGCGGTCTAAGTGAACACTTAGACGACGGAGATGTCTTTTTCCGTCGTCTAAGTGAAACTTAGACCGCGGAGAAAATTTCCGCGGTCTAAGTGTCACTTAGACGACGGAAAAAGACATCTCCGTCGTCTAAGTGAAATTTCAAAAATTTAAAAATTTCACTTAGACCGCGGAGAAAGTTTCCGCGGTCTAAGTTTTCACTTAAACGACGAAAAAAGACATTTCCGTCGTCGAAGTACTTTAACCCTAAACCCTAAGGCCCTTTCCCCTAAACCATGTTTTCACTTAGACGACGGTAATGTGCATTTCCGTCGTCTAAGTGAAAATTTCGTAATTTCACCTAAGACAACGACCATCTAGACCATGTCCCAATGCATATTCTTTTCGTCGAGACCATAGAGTAAACAATGCTTGGAGTGTGAGCGTCGACGGTTTTAAAATAGGACTTACGGATTTTCGTGCATCCAGGTTTCCGGTTTGTAAAAATTTTGGATTTGCGGTTAACTGTGCCGATGAAACCCTGAACGAACTCAGTATTTAGTGGAAATTATTCTACTTATATATGGTGTTATGGTGAGTATATCCAACGGTCGTTTTTTCCAAATTCAATTTCGTTAATATCGATGTACAATGAGCATATACGTACCGGCACTTAAGTTATACATATTAGTAGATACTTAACAAGTTTGAATACGTAAATTAATTCATCGTCTTAAATCCCACTTTTTTATATATACGATTCTTTAATCGATATTTTACGACAATTCCATTCAAATTACAGGTCCAAAATTCATTACAAATTATTTTTAAAAAATAATTTTATGGAATTTTCACCTAGACGACGGAGATGTTACATGTCCACTTTTTTATATATACGATTCTTTAATTTTTTTTTTTAAAATTCACTTAGACGACGGAAATACTCATATCCGTCGTCTAAGTGAATTTTTAAATTTTTAATTTTTTTTTTAAAAAATAAAAAAATTACTTTTTAAAATTATAAATTTAAAAATTCACTTAGACGACGGAAATACACATCTCCGTCGTCTAAGTAAATTTTTAAATTTTTAATTTCTGGCGGTGTTTTTCCCACTTAAAATATGGCAAAAATTTAAATCCACTTAGACGACGGAAATTTGTCATCTCCGTCGTCTAAGTCAAAATAATTGGCGGTATTCTTTTCCCGCTAAAATTTTGGCAAAAATTTAAATCACTTGGACGACGGAAATACTGATTTTCCGTCGTCTAATTGAAAAATTGGCGGTATTGTTTGAAAATTTAAAGCACTTAGACGACGGAAATACTGATTTTCCGTCGTCTAAGTGTTTTAAAACTCTATAAATTCATCATTTTCTCAATCTCTCTTCATTTTTTTCTCTCCCTCAATCCACTCTCCCTCTCCCTCTCTCCCTCTCCATCTCTCTCCCTCCCAATCAAACCACCCACCATATATCATCACCATCACCATCCACTATCATCATCACCACCACCACCGTCGCCGCCACCACCGACATCACCACCGTTGCCGCCATCACCGGCATCACCACCGACGCTGCCACCACCACACACCACCACCACCTACAACGTCGCCTCCACCACCACCACACACCACTAGCTACCGCCTACATTGTCACCTCTACCACCGGCCTCCACATTCCGGCCAACACCACCGGCGCCGCCACCACCACCGCCGCCTATAATTAGTTTAGTTTTAGCTTAATTTTGTTTATTTATGCTAGATTAATTTACTTTATTATATTATGAATTTTGTATTCATTGTATTTAAATCCATAATAATTTAAATTATTTATTCATTATGAATTTTGTACGTATTATATATTATTAATAATTAATATTCAATAAATTTTGCAATATTATGAATATTGATATACAAAAAATTAAATAAAAAATTCATTAAATGCTAACTATTAAATTATTAATTAGCATTTCATGAATTTTTCATTTATTTTTTTTTTACAAAATCACCACTTAGACGACGGATATGGACGATTTCCGTCGTCTAAGTGAAAATTCTGTAAAATTATTTTTTAAAAAAAAAAAAATTTAAAAATTCACTTAGACGACGGAGATTGTCATCTCCGTCGTCCAAGTGAATTTTTAAATTTTAATTTTTTTTTAAAAAAATAAAATTATTTTTTAAAAAAAAAAATTACGGATTCACTTAGACAAGGGAGATGACAATCTCCGTCGCCTAAGTGAATTTTTAAATTTTTTTTTAAAAATAAATTTTTTTTTGCGATAAAAAAATTTAAAAATTCACTTAGACCCCGGAGAATGTTCGTGGTCTAAGTCTCACTTAGACGACGGAATTCTCCATCTCCGTCGTCCAAGTGCTTGGACGACAGCACTTGGAGCACGGAGCTTGGACGACAGCACTTGGAGTACGGAGCTTGGACGACGGAGATTCCGTCGTCTAAGTACTTAGACAACGGAAAATTGCACCTAGACGACGGAAATCGTCCGTGGTCTATGTGCATTTTTCTTGTAGTGTTACCATGCCTTTACAATAATAATTATTCATTTACTAACTAATATTAATTATTATTACCAACTATTACTAATATATTATTTTGACTAATTAATTAACCAATTAACTAATGTATTAATTAAATTATAATTATGTTAAAAATTTAAAATATTACCTAAAAGATGAGTCGCCGGAGGGAGGAGGGAGTCGTCGGAGTGAAGAGTCGCTGGAGAGAGGGAGTCGCCGAATTTTTGGTCGCTGGAGAGTCGCCGAAGGAGGGAGGCCAGATTTTTGAGAGAGAGTGAGAGAGATAGAGGAGAGGGATGATTTGATTGAGAATGGGATGAGGAAAAGGCTAGGTCTTGCTGCCTTTATATACAGTTTCACTTAGACAGCGGAGTCCTTTTTTCCATCGTCTACGTGCACTTGGACAACGGAAACGGGTATTTCCATCGTCTACGTGAACTGTTTCAAATTTTTCAACCGGCGCCCAATTAATTTGGCGGGTGGGAGTTAACCGCCTTAATTTTGGGAAGCGTTTCAAATTTGACATAGACGACGAAGACATAAATCTCCGTCGTCTAAGTCAAATTTGAACCGTTTTCCCAAAAATAAGGCGGTGGAAATTGGATCACCATGATTTTTCAACCTAGACGACGGAAATATACATCTCCGTCGTCCAGGTGGCCACCTGAACGACGGAGATGGCATTTTTCCATCGTCTAGGTGGCCACCTGAACGACGGAGATGGCCTTTTTTCATCGTCCAGGTGGTCACTTGGACAACGAAGATAGGCAATCTCCGTGGTCCAAGTGAAATTTACGTAAAATTAATTTTTAAAAATAATTTGCAAGGAAGTTGCCGATTTGTCATTCGAATAAAATAGTTGTAAAATATCGATTAACACATCGTATATATAAACAATTGAATTTGAGACGACACATAATCTTACAGTCTTTAAACTTGTTAAGTATCTACTAATATTTATAACTTAAGTGTTATTAAGTATCGGCTGATTGCATATTGATATTAACAAAATTGAATTTGGACAAAACAATCATTGGATATATTCGCCGTAAGACAATATATAATTAGAATAATTTTCAGAAAATAGTAAGTTCGTGAAGGGTTTCATTGGCACAGTCAACCGCAAAACCGAAATATTGACAAACTGAAAACGTGGATACATGAAAATTCGTAACTCCTATTTTGGAACCGTCGAAGCTCACACTCCAAGAATTATTTACTCTATGGTCTTGATGAAAAGAATATGCATTGAGACATGGTCTAGATGGTCATTGTCTTAGAAAAAATTACGAAATCTTCACTTGGACGACGAAAACGTGTTTTTACGTCTTCCAAGTAGTGACTTAGACGTCGCAAACCTGTGTTTGCGTCGTCCAAGTACTCACTTAGACGACGCAAACATGTGTTTGCGTCATCTAAGTGAAAAATCCCTTAATTTAGGGTTGGGGTCTTAGGGTTTAGGGGTTGGGGTATATTTCGACGACGGAAACACCCATTTGCGTCATCTAAGTACTATTTTTATGATTTTATAAATATATATAGGTATAATTTATGATTTAGTATTGTGTTTAATTACCTTAGTATGGACTACGAAAAGTCATTTTTTCGTCCCTGTTTTCGTTGTCGTAGAAAATTAATTAATGTGATTAATTCGATCGATCAAATTATTGATCGATTCGATCCTCCGATCCGGATGGATTAATTAATTAATGAATTTTAATTTACATCGGTCGAACCGACCACGCTATGTAATTAATTATTAAATTAATTAAGTACAAAATTAATAGTTGTACATACGTACTCCTCCTCATAATATATATATTAATTAATTGATCGATGATGCATCATATATTACAATAATTACAATAATTAATTACCAATTAATATTCCTCGTCGTTATATTGTACTCTTCGTCATAATCGTCATCATCTTCTTCCCCGTTATCTGATTGCTCCTCTTCCTCATCATACTCAACATCGTCGGACGAATAACCTGAGTCCTCGTCCTCGTCCTCATCCTGCGCGTCTTCTTCATTTACCTTATTAATTACATCAATAATCTCATCTTCAGTTAGATCTGTACAACCATCAGGCATTGGTAAACGTTCACCATCTTGAACCAGGTCCATTATGTCGACGTTGATGACAGAAATATTAAGCTCTTGATAGGCAGGAATGTCTCTTTTCGGTTTAGCAGCATCTTCAGTCGTAGGTGTCCCTTCAATTGTCGTAGTATTCCATATTCCTCGATGAGAGATATGGTTCACTATTTTCCACCCTTCACCAGCTTTCGGATCATTGAGATAGAACACCTGCCTAACTAAGGTGGCGAGAGCGAAAGGCTCATCCTCATACCAGCTTGAGTTTGTATCGACTAATAAAAGTCCCAGGTCTTCCTTTGTACGCTTGAACCATTTACACTTGAATAGGAAAACGTTGACATCATTCCCGTAACATAGCTGAACGACATATACAATAGCCCTGTAATATAGATCATTGTCTTTACCAACCGCCACCCCACTGTTTTGTGTTCTTTTTACTTCATCTCGGTGTGACGACCCGAACCAGAATCAGATGAGTAAACGACTTAATTCACGAGATTATGCGTAATCATAGTTTTCCGTATATTGGTTGATGTACCGGTTTTAATCACGACTTAATTATCGGCCAAGAATTTGAGTTGAGTCTCTTCTCGAGAGTTGTGGTACACGTGATTTCGAGTTCGTGGGCGGTTCTGGATGATTTTTCGGATGACCGAGGAATATAATATGATTATTTGAAGTTTCGAGATACCGACGAGTTTATCCGTTCGTATCGAGTTTATCCGAATCGTTATGGTTATCCGTTTTGGACCGTCGATCGTCCTGAGATGCGAGTATAAATATCAGAAATAGTCGAAAAATTGTTGAAAACACTGTTTGGGAAGTTTGACCGACGTTGACCGAGCTGTGACCGTTGACTTTTTGTTGACCGGTTCTCCACTGCGCTGCCGCCGTCAGGTTTGACGATTCTGCCCACCTCCGGACGAGTTATTGGTATGAATCGATTCCTCTTTCAATTTCCTACAGTTTAGAACATGGAATTGTTGAAATTGATACCAGAATGAGGTAGAACAGAGAGGTTATAGTTTTGGGTTTTCCGGCCGGAATCGGCCTCGTTTGGGGGTGGTGCTCCGGCGACTTTCCGGAGAGGAATTTAGGTGGAAACGGTTGGGTTTTGGACAGTGATCATTTCCCCTTTGGTTTTGAGGGTTGAGGTGGAGCGACGGCGTCGGAATCGGCCGGGAAAATTTTCCGGCGATTCTCGGCCGTGGCTCTTTCGAGCTGATTTCCGGCCACGGTGGTGGCTGGATGGTGGTGGTGCCTTGAGGAAAGTTGCTCGGCTTGAGGAGGAGAACATTTTGGGAGCTTGGTTACCGGGAAAACTCTCAGGTTGACGGCGCGCCGCCGACGGCGGCGGCGGTCAACGCCGGAGCACCGGCGACCCGTTGACTTTTTGGAATTTAGTGATTTTAATGTCGTTTTACTCGTATTCACGCCCCGATCGTCGTCTTGAGGTTTTTGAGTTGATTTGGGTATCGGATTTTCAGTCGAGGATGTTGAGTGGAGATTTCGGGAATTTCGTCGATAATTTTGTACTGTGTTATATATTTCCGGGAATGGTTGGTTTCAGCGGTGTGGTACAGTGTTGTGAGCTGTGATTTTGATTAGATATATTTGTGATTATTCAGGGGATCGAGATCGTGCTTCGGGGGAGGGATCTTTCGTCGGGCCACGTGATTAGCGCGAGTGCGCGTTTTGCTCACCTGTCAGTGGACAATTTCTTTTCACTGATAATCGCGAGTCTTTATACACGTTTTACGAGCATGAGCATACATACGAGATTATGATTTATATGAGCATGTGTTATACGATTATGCCTATACAATTATACATTACGTATATGCATTTACATATTGCTTTATACATTTGCATATAACTATTTATGATTTGGTTTACACAGAGTACATTCACAGTATATATTGTTGTATCGATACACTTGCATCCCAGCTAATCCCCAAGGATGTTTACCGGGGGAGGCTGTGACCCCTGACCCGAGGCCTTTACCGGGGGGGGGCAGACCTCTGACCTGAGGCCTTTCTGGCTAGAATCACGTGTGGGTCTGGGATCCTGTGATTCAGACTGTACTAGCACGGATGTGTCCATGAGCGACCTCGTGGGATTTTTCCATGCATGCTCTATGCGCTGGAGGAGTTTGAGTTCACCTCATGTACTATATCATATTTATTCATTTTGACTCGCATATGTTATTATAACATATATCATTCGGCGAAAGACATTTATTTTCGTCCACTCACTCTAACGGTTTTCATGTCTTTCCCCTGGGTTTTTCGGTTTTCGTGCCCTGTTTGCAGTTCGGATTCTGGTGTCTAACGTCGCGGTCGGAGGCTAGTTATTCGAGCTACCTGTCTTTTCCAGTAGGTCCTTTGTTTCACCTACTGATGTATATTTTGTATATATGTATACTAGAGGTCGCTCTGATACACTACTGACACCTGTTTTATACGGATTTTCCCGGATTTACTATATATTACAGTTATGTTTACTGTTTATTGCTATTGTTATGATGTTGAGAAATCCGGATGGGATTGGTGCCCACGGTTTGGCTTTTGTGGCATAGGATGAAGTATTATTTTCCGGGTGCAGGTAAGTGCAATTCCGCGTTAGTAGAGTTACTCTGCCAAAATTTTAATAGTTTTTATTGGTTCGTGTTTTCATAAGGGGTTTGATTCCAGTTTAGGAAACTAAATCGGGGTTCGGTCTTTTCAGCTTGGTATCAGAGCATTAGGTTGTCAGATTCTGTAGACTCTTGTAGTTATGACGCTTAGGGTATTTGAGTTTGTATAGCATGATTGGAGTGATGACCCGACTGGCCAGCGGTACTCATCAATGTTTCGGGTGTTGTGTGTTCTCAAATATCTGAGGTTTCATGATTACGTTCCTAATGCTTGTCTTGTATCAGTAGGATGCCTCCTCGACATGGTCCCCGTGTTAATCGGGAAGCGGATCCTGATGAGGATCGCTAGACGCACGACTTGCTGATGCGAGTGTTGCGTTTGGAAGAGCGTTTTGACCCTGTGGTCAAAGCTCGTACTGCTGGTGCGACTGTCTTTTCGGGTTCAGCTTATCTAGAGATGTGTGAGGCATGGTTGGTTCAGGTTGAACGGGTTTGTGAGCATCTGCGTTTTACCCCTGAGCAGATGACAGTAGCAGCACTCGAATTACTTGAATCAGATGCATACTTCTTGTGGGTTAGCACCGATAGAGTTCCAGTTGATACTCTGTGGACTTTGTTCTGAGATTTGTTTATGCAGAGATACTTCAACCAGGCTACCCAGCAGCGGAAGTATGAGGAGTTCACGGACTTGAGGCAGGGCAGTTTGTTTGTGCTTGAGTACCGGGACAGGTTTACCCACTTATCTCGTTTTACGCGTGACATAGTGGCTAATGAGGAAGCCAAGTGCCGTAGATTTTAGTTGGGTTTGAACTTGAACATTAAGGGGAGTCTGACTACGATGCCTCGGAACAACTTCGATGAGTTTGTCAGTGCAGCACTCCGAGGTGAGGATATCGAGAAGGAGAGGCAGATGAGGTACTAGCCTAGACTGTTTGAGCAGGGTGGACCGAGTCAGGGGCCTTCTAAAAGGCAGAGGTCTGATACTTCCGGTTTGGCTTCATCCTCGGGTAGTGGACCATATTGACCACCAGCTAGTGCACCGAGATAGAGACCGAGATGGAGGAGAGATCGACTGCAGCGACCACAGGCTAGTGGGGGTTCCAGCGGTTCCAGTTATCCTCGGTGTACCGGTGGCTCGTTTGCTGTACCGAGAGAGTATCCATTATGCAACTTCTGCAACAGGCATCACTATGGTCCTTGTCAGCAAGGCCCTGTTACTTGTTTTCATTGTGGCCAGGTGGGTCACTATGCGAGAGAGTGTTTCCAGCTTGATGGTGCTGATGGAAAGGCGGCCCAGAGTTCCGGAGCTGAGCGAGGTGCCACTTCAAGAGCTCGACCAGTACAATTTGCGGGCCAGGGCAGACAGCAGAGACAGCCTCAGCGTGGACAACTAGCCGGGCAGGCTAGGGTTCATGCCATGACTCTGCGTGAGGGTAGAGCTTCACCAGAGGTCGTTATCGGTACGTTGCATGTCTTTGGTATTCCAGTACTTACATTGTTAGATCCAGGTGCCACGTATTCATTCATTTCGTATAAACTATCATCTTTAGCTATTGTACCTGCGTCTCCACTTCCGGGGTTGTGGAGAGTGTTGTATCCGTCTGGTGAGATGGTGAGTATTAGTTGGGTGTACAGAGACTGTGAGATATTTATAGGAGGCCATGGTTTAGTCGCTGATTTATTGTTGCTTGATATCGTCGATTTTGACGTGATCTTGGGTATGGACTTCTTGGAGACACATTGGGCCATGTTTGACTGTCACAAGAAGGAGGTCGCATTTCGACGACCAGGCTTTCCCCAGATATTGTTTCGCGGCGAGAAGAATACATCCTTGCCATGTTTGATTTCCGCGATGAAGGCGGATCAGATGATGAAAAAGGGTTGTGTTGCTTATTTAGCTCATGTTGCTTATTTAGCTCATGTTACCGGGTATACCTCCAGTTCGGGAGATTAATTTCACTATTGAGCTATTGCCGGGCACAGGACCCATTTCTCAGGCATCGTATCATATGGCGCCAGCGGAGTTGAAAGAGTTACAGGTTCAACTCCAGGAGTTGTTAGAGAAGGGTTTTATTCGACCTAGTGTTTCGCCATGGGGTGCCCCGATTTTGTTTGTACGGAAGAAGGATGGATCTATGTGGTTGTGCATTGATTACCGGAAGCTGAATTAGGTTACAGTGAAGAACAAGTATCCGTTGCCGCGGATTGATGACTTGTTTGATCAGCTCAAGGGAGCTTCAGTCTTTTCGAAGATTGATCTCAGATCCGGATATCACCAGTTGAGGATTCGAGAGTCTGATGTGGCCAGGACAACTTTCAGGTCGCGGTATGGGCATTACAAGTTTTTGGTTATGCCGTTTGGGTTGACCAACGCCCCCGCAGCTTTTATGGACTTGATGAACCGAGTGTTCAGACGGTTTCTGGACAAGTTCGTGATTGTGTTCATCGATGATATTTTGATCTATTCCAGGAGTATGGGCCAGCATAAAAAGCATTTGCGAGCGGTGTTGCGGACTTTGCGGGACCATAAGTTGTTTGCGAAGTTCAGTAAGTGTGAGTTTTGGCTGGATAGTGTGAACTTTCTGGGCCACGTGATATCGGTTGAGGGAGTCAGTGTTGATCCTGACAAGATCGAGGCCGTGCTGAATTGGAGTAGGCCTACGAGTGTACCGGAGATCCGAAGTTTCTTGGGTTTGGCAGGCTACTACTGGCGGTTTATACAGGATTTTTCTCGGATTGCTACCCCACTGACCAGGTTGACCAAGAAAGGCGTCAAGTTTGAGTGGTCAGATGCATGTGAGGAGAGTTACTTACTCCTGAAGGAAAAGTTGACTACTGCACCGGTTCTGACATTACCAGACGACAGCGGTGAGTTTGTGGTTTACAGTGATGTGTCGAAGATGGGACTTGATTGTGTCCTGATGCAGCATGGCAGAGTTGTAGCCTACGGTTCCAGGCAGTTGAAACCACACGAAGTCAACTATCCGACGCATGATTTGGAGTTGGCCGCTATTGTGCTAGCGTTGAAGAGTTGGAGACATTACTTGTACGGAGCCCAGTGTAAGATCAACACCGATCACAAGAGTCTTACTTACTTACAGACGCAGCCAGACTTGAACATGAGGCAACGCCGGTGGATGGAGTTGATCAACGACTATGATTGCACTTTCGAGTACCATCCAGGGAAGGCCAATGTTGTTGCTGATGCACTTAGCCGGAAATTCGGAGCTTCGTTGTTCTATGTATGTATAGCCAGAGTCTCTATGTTAGCCGAGCTTCGGGCTACGGGTGCCGAGTTCGAGTGGGATGACTAGGGAGCTTCGTTGCCCAGTTTCCAGGTCCGACCCATGTTGGTTGACCAGGTTCAGGAAGCTCAGGATTCAGATTCCTACCTGTTGGGCAAGAAGACCATGATACGGAATGGTGTGCCAACAGTGTTTCGGTTGAGTGACGATGGTACGTTGCTTTTCAGAGGCTGGTTGTGCGTGCCCAGAAACGAGAGTCTGAAGAAGGAGATACTGGATGAAGCTCATTGTTCGGCGTATGCGATGCATCCCGGTGGTACGAAGATGTTTCGTACTCTTCGAGCGTATTACTGGTGGTGCAACATGAAGCGGGAGATTGCCGCATATGTGACCCGATGTTTGATCTGTCAGCAGGTTAAAGCGGAGAGGTAGAAACCTGCCGGGAAGTTACAGCCACTGGAGATTCCGGTTTGGAAGTGGGAGCACATTACCATGGATTTCGTTTATCAGTTGCCGCGTACTTCGGCTGGCAACACTGGTATTTGGGTTATTGTGGATCGACTGACGAAATCCGCTCATTTTCTCGCACTTCCGGGGAAGATATCAGTGGGCAGATTGGCCAAGTTGTATTTGTCAGAGATTGTTCGACTGCACGGAGTGCCTGTATCTATTATTTCTGACCGAGACAGTCAGTTCACTTCTGAGTTCTGGCAGGCGTTGCAGTGAGCCATGGGCACGAGATTGCGTTTCAGTACAGCTTTTCATCCTCAGATTGACGGGCAGTCTGAGCGGACTATACAGACTCTTGAGGATATGATGCGGTCTTGCGTTTTGCAGTTTCGAGGGAATTGGGACCAGCAACTACATTTGATAGAGTTCGCCTACAACAATAGCTATCAGCCTAGTATCAAGATGGCACCGTACGAGGCCCTGTATGGGAGACAATGCCACACTCTATTGTGTTAGAGTGAGGTGGGCGAGCGATGGCTTATTGGCCCTGATCTGGTGAAGAGCACCATGGAGGATGTCCAGATTATCCGGGACAGATTGAAGATCACCCAGGATCGCCAGAAGAGTTATGCGGACATGAGAAGGAAGAGTCTTGAGTTTGATGTAGGCGATTGGGTCTTCCTGAAACTATCTCCGTGGAGGGGTGTTGTGCGTTTCGAGAAGCGTGGCAAGCTTCGACCACGGTACATTGGTCCGTATGAGATCACCGAGAGAGTTGGAGCTGTGGCTTACAGACTTGAGTTGCCAGCTGAGATGGCTCGTGTCCATGATGTTTTTCACGTTTCGATGTTGCGGAAGTATATTTCAGATCCGTCACATGTGTTAGCGCCACAACAGCTACTGATCCGTGAGGATTTGACATATGTGGAGGAGCCGGTACAGATTCTCGATCGTCGTGAGCAGGAGTTGAGGGACCGTGTGATACCGCTGGGGAAGGTCTTGTGGCAGAATCACTCGGTTGAGGAGGCCACCTGGGAGACTGAGCAGCGTATGCGGGAGCAGTATCCTCATCTGTTCACTTGACAGGTACGTAAATTTCGAGGTCAAAATTTTTTTAATGGGGCTATAATTGTGACGACCCAAACTAGAATCAGATGAGTAAACGACTTAATTCACGAGATTATGCGTAATCACTGTTTTCCGTATATTGGTTGATTTATCGGTTTTAATTACGACTTAATTATCAGCCGGGAATTTGAGTTGAGTCTCTTCTCGAGAGCTGTGGTACACATGATTTCGAGTTCGTGGGCGGTTCCGAATGATTTTTCGGATGACCGAGGAATATAATATGATTATTTGAAGTTTCGAGATACCGACGAGTTTATCCGTTCGTATCGAGTTTATCCGAATCGTTATGGTTATCCGTTTTGGACCGTCGATCGTCCCAAGACGCGAGTATAAATATCAGAAATAGTTGAAAAATTATAGAAAACACTGTTTGGGAAGTTTGACCAGCGTTGACCGAGCTGTGACTGTTGACTTTTCGTTGACCGGTTCTCCACCACGCTGCCGCCGTCGGGTTTGACGATTCCGACCACCTCCGGCCAAGTTATTGGTATGAATCGATTCCTCTTTCAATTTCCTACAGTTTAGAACTTGGAATTGTTGAAATTGATGCCGAAATGAGGTAGAACGGAGAGGTTAAAGTTTTGTGTTTTCCGGCCGGAATCGGCATCGTTTGGGGGTGGCACTCCGGCGACTTTCCGGGGAGGAATTTAGGTGGAAACGGTTGGGTTTTGTACAGTGATCATTTCCCCTTTGGTTTCGAGGGTTGAGGTGGAGCGACAGTGCCGGAATCGGCTGGGAAAGTTTTCCGGCGATTCTAGGCCGTGGCTCTTTCGAGCTGATTTCAGGCCACGGTGGTGGCTGGATGGTGGTGGTGCGTTGAGGAAAGTTGCTCGGCTTGAGGAGGAGAAAAGTTTGGGAGCTGGGTCGACGGGAAAACCATCCGGTTGACGGCGCGCCACTGCCGGCGGCAGCGGTCAACGCCGGAGCTCCGGCGACGCGTTGACTTTTTGGAATTTAGTGATTTTAATGTCGTTTTACTCGTATTCGCGCCCCGATAGTCGTCTTCAGGTTTTTGAGTTGATTTGGGTATCGGATTTTCAGTCGAGGGTTTTGAGTGGAGATTTTAGGAATTTCGTCGATTATTTTGTACTGTGTTATATATTTCCAGGAACGGTTGGTTTCCGTGGTGTGGTACAGTGTTGTGAGCTGTGATTTTGATCAGATATATTTGTGATTATTCAGGGGATCGAGATCGTGCTTCGGGCGAGGGATCTTCCGCCGAGCCACGTGATTAGCGCGAGTGCGCGTTTTTCTCACCTGTGAGTGGACAATTTCTTTTCACTTATAATTGCGAGTCTTTATACACGTTTTACGAGCATGAGCATGCATACGAGATTATGATTTATATGAGCATGTGTTATACGATTATGCCTATACAATTATATATTACGTATATGCATTTACATATTGCTTTATACATTTACATAGAACTATTTATGATTTGGTTTACACAGATTACAGTCACAGTATATATTGTTGTATCGATACACTTGCATCCCAGCTGATCCCCGAGGATGTTTACCGGGGGAGGCTGTGACCCCTGACCTCAGGCCTTTACCGGGGGGGGGGGGGGGGCAGACCTCTGACCTGAGGCCTTTCTGGCTAGCCTCTGTACTAGCACAGATGTGTCCATGAGCGACCCCGTGGGATTTTTCCATGCATGCTCTGTACGCTGGAGGAGTTTGAGTTCAACTCGTGTACTATATCATATTTATTCATTTTGACTCGCATATGTTATTATAACATATATCATTCGGCGAAAGACATTTATTTTCGTCCACTCACTCTAACGGTTTTCATGTCTTTCCCCTGGGCTTTTCGGTTTCTGTGCCCAGTTTGCAGTTCAGATTCTGGTGTCTCACGTCGCGGTCAGATGCTACCTGTCTTTTCCAGTAGGTCCTTTGTTTCACCTACTGACGTATATTTTGTATATATGTACACTAGAGGTCGCTCTGATACACTACTGATACCTGTTTTATACGGATTTTCCCGGATTTACTATATATTACTGTTATGTTTACTGTTTATTGCTATTGTTATGATATTGAGAAATCCGGATGGGATTGGTGCCCACGGTTTGGCTTTTGTGGCATAGGATGAAGTGTTATTTTTCGAGTGCAGGTAATGGCAATTCCGCGTTAGTAGCGTTACTCTGCCGAAATTTTAATGGTTTTTGTTGGTTCGTGTTTTCCGAAGGGGTTTGATTCTGGTTTAGGAAACTAAATCGGGGTTGGGTCCTTTCACTCGAGTCAATGAATGGAACTTTACACCATTCACAAAATATCCGGGGTAAATATAGTGTTTAATCAGCTTCTCTACTAGCAAGTGCTTTGGCCAGGACCACCACCCCCCCGTGGTTTTCGGGGGGTGGTAGATCAATCATCTGCGAAAATGGGAAAATTAAGGGGTTTACTTTCTACAAACATGATCAATATGTATATAAACTAAATACCTAGACATACATACGTACGTACCGATTGGAAGAAATAATTAGGGAACTTCTTCTTAACCATTTTCTCAAACCACGCCGAACTCTTGTCCGGATTTAACGCCTGAAGCCTCCTCTTCCTGTATGACATCATGTACACCTCAACTTCGTCACAGTCTCATAACACTACCCAATGTGCCTCAATAAGTTCTTCCCGTGTTAACGATTCCTTTAATACTCCTTTAAACGGTCGTACGACATTTGTGACGACAGAAAGATTGATGCGGGCACTGGGATCAGAGGCAGTGGGAGGTGGTGGATCTTTGAGGTACCTATTGCAGTAAGTAACACACTTATGCATTAGTTATGTCTCTGCTATGGAGCCATCCGGGGCTGACCTATTTTTGACGAATCATTTATACTGTCCAAGTTCTCTACAAATTCAAACGTTCAATTAATACATTGTAGAATAAGTACATATAGCTAGTAATCTCCAGTGGAAGAAATTATTAATTAGTTGTACTTATCGTTCTTGAAGATACATCCTAGTGTACTGGACCGGACCAGAAATGAGCACCTGCTCGGGCAGGTGGATCATTAGGTGAATCATGATGTCAAAGAAAACAGGGGAAAAATCCTCTCTAGTTTGCAAATGATGTGCACAATTTGTTGTTGCAGTTCCACTACATCTGACTTCTTTAATTCTCTGGCGCATAACCTCTGCCACCATCTGCACAATGCCACTATTGGTTCTACGACGTCACTAGGCAAATATGGTCGAATTACCACTGGAATCAGACGTTGTACCATAACGTGATAGTCATGTGTCTTTAGACCAACAAACTTGTATTGCACCTCGTCCATTGCTCCAATTATAGTAGTTGCATACGTAGCCGGATAACGAACGCTCTTAAACCAGTGAAATACAGAACGTCTAAGTGTCGACTTAGGCCATTGTCATCTATTTGCTTTTTTGCGTACCATCGCATTGCCTCTGCTGTATAAAGAGATATGTACAGGCGTTGCAGTCTGGGAATTAAGGGAAAATATCGAAGAACTTTCACATAAATTCTCTTTTTTGAACTCTTCCTATTCAGCTCATATCTGCACTGGCCACATACGGGACAATAGTCAAAATCTTTATACTCTTTGTAAAACAGCACACAATCATTCGGACATGCGTCAATTATCCTGTACTTTAGGCTGAGGCTGCTCAAGATATTTCTAACCTTATAATGAGATTTAGGAAGATTGTGATCATCAGGAAGCAACTTACATATTTGCTCCTGAATTTCGTCAAAAGCACTAACTGACATTTTGTGGTTCACTTTTATCTTCATTTGCTCCATCACATATTGCAACACATTTTCTCGACATCCAGGGTACACCGGGGACTGCGCTTCAAGTAGCATCATGTTGTACTTATCCATCTCACTAGTGTCAGTGGCCAAGCTAGCAGCGGAGAATGTGTCATCATGCTCATGAGTGATATTGTAACCTCCCTCTTGGTGTTGGTGTACACCATGACTAAATCCCAGAAACGCATTATGAACCAAATCTGCAGTTGGGTTCCAAACAGGGGGGGCGGCACCACTGCCGCTGGATGAGGCACTATGGTAACTGTACCCTGAGCTGAAGTCTGCTGAGCTGAAGCCTACTGCTTCACCATGCTCGCTCCACGTAGTGTAACTCCACATCATACCATTTTCGTATAGGTGTTGCACCATAACATTAACTTCCACATACTGACAATTATGACATTTTTAGCACGGACACCTGAAACGCTTCTTTCCCTGACCATGTTCTATCGCAAAATTCACAAATTCGCTAATTAAATCCATATACCAGACATCACTTCTATTCCGCAACTTCATCCAACTCTTGTCCATACTTCTACGAAATTTAATAATTAATTATCATATTAGTCAATTAACTATTAATTCTATATATATACAAATTTTCAAGTAATTATTAAACTATTATATATATACACAAATTTTCAACTACCTTAATTAAATTAAATTATTAATTAATTACCTTCAATAATTACCTTTATTAATTTTTGGTGAATATACGTACATACTCTACATCAATTACTTTAATATGTTTATCATGCATGTACGTGTTAACTAAATATTAACCAAATTTTTAAGTATCCATGTATATATACGTACTACTGGTTGATCTATATTAATTAACTAATATATATATATATATCATCAATTACCTAACTTAATTATAAATATATATTGGACATACTAATTAATTAACAATGCAATCAATCAAACGTACAATTAATTATATATATAAACGTTAATGGTGTTGGAAAATTAACTACGTACGTACCTAGCCTTGTCCGATATATGGTGAATCGATGGTCGGAGCCGAAGATATATATAGTGCTAGCTAGTTTGAATTGCATGCATGTACGCGTGAGGAGAGTCTGATCAAGACAGGAAGAGGGTTGAGACGATGAGGATCCGATGAAGTTGAGACAAGCGAGTGGAGAGGAAGAGAGTTCGGCATGGACCTTATATAATGCTTCACTTAGACGATGGAGAAAGGTCCGTCGTCTAAGTGGCCACTTAGAGGACGGATTGGGCACTTCTCCGTCGTCCAAGTGCTTACAAGGACGACGGAGAACTTCTCCGCCGTCCAAGTGGCCACTCGGACCATGGCGTGTCGGTCCGCAGTCCAAGTGGACACTTGGACGATGGAGAAGTTTGTTTCCGTCGTCCAATTGTTCACTTGGACGACGAAGACTTTCTTCGCTATCCAAGTGTCCACTTTGACGACGGAGACTTTCTCCGGGGTCCAAGTGCAACTTGGACCGTTGGAAAAAGTCTTCGTCGTCCAAGTTCCACTTAGACGACGGAACCTTAAAGGTTCCGTGGTCTAAGTGCATTTTTCTTGTAGTGACATAAAGTGCATCTAATTTCATTCTTTCATATAATTTAATGGTCTTAACTTTGCCTCTACATTAAAATATCAAATTTGAAAATTTCAGCATAACTGAGTTTAACTCTTGTTAACAATTTAACTTCATTTCATTCAAACAAAAAAAATTTAGGACAAAATCGCAAGGCACAAGGTTTTGTCTGCGATTGATCGAAACCAAATTGAATTTCATTCATATCGATCGCAAGGCACACAATATTGGCAAGGAGCTCGATCAATTCAATAGCAATTGATAAATCTTTTTAAACAATACACCTTAGACATCAATTTTCGCATGAAGGAAGTTCGATATAGTGCATCTTTGTCTTGGTTGCACTCAGATTTTGGTTATTCTAATGTTGTGCTTCGAAAATTGTAGGATGCAAGTGTTGTATGGAAACATGACAAACGGTGGTAAACAATTAATGAGTAATAAAAATAAACAACACAAAGAAACATAAGGATTTATAGTGATTTACTCAATCAATATGATTGAGCTACGTCTACTCTCGGAGCTGGTGAGAAATTCCACTATGATCAATTGGAGTGATTACAAATATGAATAAACTCTAACTACCTAAAACCCCAATACACCCAAAGCTATACTCTTCTACGACTAGAGAATACTCTTCTCTCAACTATTAGATAACTCCACCACACTAAATCTTCAAGCTTGACTAGGAATTTATCTTAACAACAAGAAGAACAATAGAAAATGATGTTCTATTTTGGTCTCTATCAAAGAAAGCTTAGTTTCTCTCTTTCTCCATAATCTCTCACAAAACAGACGGAGCATATCTCATATATACATATGAGAGTATGCAACTCAATTAACCTAACAATCATGCTAGTCACATGACATCCACCAAGTGAAATATGGACTAGACCAACATATATGATTATGGGCTAAAATAATGTAAGCCAAAATTAACAATTCTCCACCTTTGGTTTCACATGATGTTAATCCTCTAAAATAAAACTTCAACACCATAAGTCGCTTCGACATCCCCTTAGGGATCCTCAAATATTACAAACACCAATAAGGTTCAAGCAGTGCTTGAACTTGTATAATTGAACTAGCTTAGTCAACATATCAACAAGATTATCTTTTGTTCCAATTTTCAGAAGATTTATATGACTTTCCTCTACCATCTGACAAATCTTCTGAAACTAATTCACCTTGATATGTTGGTGTGACCATAATTGACTTGGTTCTCTGTTAAATGAATAGCATTCTGATTGTCGCAATGAACATCCACAGAGTCCTGAACATCCCAAGTCCTCAAGCAAACCATGAAGCCACACTGTTTTCTTTGCACCCTCTACTGCAGCCATGTATTCAGCTTTTGTAGTTGACAATGCAATTGAATGTTGCAAATTTGACTTCCAACTCACATATCCCTTATCTAAGGTCAACACATACCCTGTTGTTGATATGCTCTTATCTAAATCACCTGCATAATCAAAGTCCGTATATCTAACAACACACTGACTTGTCTTATCCTGCTCATAAACCAATGCAACATCTACAATACCATAAATATACCGTAGAATCCACTTCACTGCTTGCCAATGTTCTTTTTCTTAGTTATGCATAAATCTTCTCACCATACTCAAAACATATGAAATAACTGGTGTAATACACACCATACAATACATTAAGCTACCAACAACACTAGCATATGACACTTTAGCCATATACTTCAAATCATCATCTATGCTAGAAGATCAACATAGTAAAATCAAGCTTGAAGTGTGAGGCAAGAGGTGTACTTACAGGTTTAGTGTTTTTATCCATGCTAAACCGATGTAATACCTTATTCAGATATTGCTTCTGAGACAAACAAACTCTGGCTTTCGATCTATCTCTTTCGATCTCCATGCCTAAAATCTTCTTAGCTTCTCTCAAATCCTTCATCTCAAATTCACTACTCAACTATAGCTTCAATTTATCTATCTCCACCTTGCACTTAGATGTAATCAACATATCATCAATATATAAGAACAAATAAATGAAGGACTCATCTCGTAGCTTGCGAAAGTAAACACGTGGATCATAAAGACTCCCAGTGTACTACTGACCAGACATGAGCTTATCAAACCGCTTGTACCACTGTCTTGGAATCTGCTTCAATCCATCAATGATCTATGCAGTTTACCAACCCAATTTTCTTTTCCAGCAACTTTATACCCATCAGGTTGAGTCATATAGATCTCTTCTTTTAATTCACCATGTAGTAATACAGTTTTGACATCAAATTGAGCTAACTCAAGATCATGTTGTGCAGCCAAGGCTAATAAACTACGAATAAAAGAATGCATCACAACTGGAGAAAATACCTCATTATAGTCAATTCCTTCCTCTTGTTTGTAGCCTTTTGCTACCAATTTAGCCTTGTATCGAGATCCCTCCTTCATGGCATATACCAACTTGCACCCAATTGCTCTTTTTCCATTAGGTAACTGAACCAACTCCTAAGTCTTGTTCTTGTGAAGACACTCATCTCCTCACCCATAGATTTTTCCCACTCCACCTTATATCTTCGTGCAACAAGTTCTTCATAAGTAGTAGGAATCTCATCTTCATTAATTGGAAATGCATAAGTCACCATATCACTAAGCCATGTTAGTCTCTTAGTTTTTCTTTTTCCTTTTCTCTGTGTAATAGGTTTATCTTCTTGCTGGGTAGGCTCTTGGGTATGTGCCTTAACTTCAATATTGTGCTCCCTTGAATCTTCTGACTCAACTGTAGGACCAACTGAAGTATGAACACTTTTCTCAAACTTCACCTTTTTTCAAACTCTCTATGGTCTGCTCTTGGGAATCTTTCTGCTTCAATTGATTTACCATAATTGACTCATGAAAAGTCACATCTCTACTCACTATCATCTTCTTCACATCTGGGCACCATAGCTTGTGTCCCAGAACACCTTCTTTAAATCCGATAAAGAGAGCTTTTTTAGCTCTTGGATCAAGCTTGCTTTCCCTAACATGATAATATGTAGGACAACTAAAAATATGCAAATAATGATAATTAGTAGAAGATTTTCTAGACCATACCTCCATGGGCTTCTTTCCCTCATTTGCTGCACTAGGCAACCTGTTAATGAGATGACTTGCATATATCACTGCCTCATCCCAGAACTCCTTGCCTAATTCCGCATTAGACAATAAACATCAAACCTTCTCCATCAAAGTTCGATTCATGCATTCTGCTACACAATTTTGTTACGGTGTCCCTTAACTGTGAAGTTCCTCACAATACCCTTATCTTGACAGAACTTATAAAAAGGGTCGGACGTGTATTCACCACCGTTGTCTTCATCTTTACGCTTCATGGTGTACACCCATACTCTTCTAGAGAAGTCATCAACAAAAGAGACATAATAATGCTTACCTCCCACAGATGCAGTTTTGATAGGTTCCCAAACATCTGTGTGAACATAATCTAGAGCTCTTTTAGTCTGATGCACTACTTTATCAAACTTCACTCTAGCCTATTTTCCCAAGATACAATGCTCACAAATGTCCAACTTGCCAGTCTTTGCACCTTTCAGTAGACCTTGGTTCAATAATCCCTACAAAGCTTTCTCATCAGCATGCCCAAGATGCATATGCCATAATCTGGTGGTGCATCATCATCATCAACATCAACATTTATGCTCTTGGTAACTACTGTATTACCAATTACTGTACTTCCCTGTAGAAAATACAATTTTCTATGCCTTTGACCTCTCATCAACACAAGTGAACCAGAGACAACCTTGGGAACACCATTCTTCAATGTGATAGTACACCCATCTTCATCTAGAGTGAAAGGACCCAACCCCGATTCAGTTACCTAAACCGGAATCGAACCCCTTCTGAAAACAAGAACCAACAAAAACCATTTAAAATTTCGGCAGAGTTTCGTTACTAACGTGGAATTGCATAAACCCGCACCTTGAAAATAACACTTCGTCCTATGCCACAAAAACCAAACCGTGGGCACCAATCCCATCCGAATTTCTCAACATCATAATATAGACAATAAATAGTAAACATACTGTACTATATATAATATATCCGAGAAAATCCGTATAAACACGTATCAGATTGTATCAGAGCGACCTCTAGTGTAAATATATACAATATACACATCAGTAGGCGAAACAAGAACCTACTGGAAAACACAGGTAGCTCAGATCACTAGCCTCCAACCGCGACGTGAAACACCAGAAGCTGAACTGCAACTGGGCACGGAAACCGAAAAGCCCAGGGGAAAGACATGAAAATCGTTAGAGTGAGTGGACGAAAATAAATGTCTTTCACCGAATAATATATATGTTATAAAAACATATGCGAGTCGAATGTATAAAAATTAAATGGTACACGAGGGAGACTCTAACTCCTCACACATACAGAGCATGCATAAAATCCCACGGGGTCGCTCGTGGACACATCCATGCTAGTACAGTCCAAATCACGGGATCTCAGACTCACACGTGATTCTAGCCACAAAGGCCTCAGGTCAGGGTATCTGTTTCCACCCGAAACTACATCGGCACAAGAAACAGTCCCCCTGGTAGGTAGGCACCCTCGGGGATCAGCCGAGATGTGAGTGTATCGATACAACAACATATATAAAGACTGTACTCTGTGTAAACCAAATCATAAATAGTTCAATGCAAATGCATGAATCAATATATAAGTGCATATACGTAATATATACTGATATAAGCATAATCGTATAACACATGCTCATGTAAATCAAAATCTCGTATGCATGCTCAAGTTCGTAAACATATAAAAAGACTCACAAACAATCCGTGAAAAGAAATAGTCCACTCACAAACTCGCGTAACGCGCACTCGCGCTAATCTCGTGGTCCAGCGGAAGATCCCTCGCCTGAAGCACGATCTCGATCTCGATCTCCTGAATATTCACAAAACATAACTGATCACAAACATAGTCCACGACTCTGAACTTAACCACGGAAACCAACCGTTCCCGGAAATATACAATGCAGTACAAAATGATTAACGGAATTCCCGAAATCTCCACTCGAAACCCTCGACTGAAAATCTACTACCCAAATCAATCTGAAAACCTCTGGACGATGATTAGGGCGCGATTACGAGTAAAATGACATTAAAAACGTCAAAATCTGAAAAAGTCAACCCCTCACCGTTGACCGCCGTTGACCGCCACCGCCGGCGGCGGCGCGCCGTCAACGGTGGAATTTCACGGCCAAAATTTCCAGAACTCAAGATCTCAACAAGCCTAACCTCTTTCACAACTACCACCAAGACCGAATCAAACCAGAACTAAGCCAATTCATCACGAAACCGATCGGAATATCCATCTCCGGTGACCAAATCGGATTCCATAAATTCCTCAACCAAACCCAAAAAAAATCACATGGGAAGCATCCCTAGGCCAAGGGGAGGTGAACCCCCAACCTATCCACCACCGTGGCTTGCCGGAAAACGGCCAACCATCATCGACGAAATCCATGAAACCGACCCGTTTCGGGTCACTACTAAACCTCATCAATTTTCATGAAACCAAACATCAAACAACTCGAAATCGAAAGGAGAAGTGAACCTTAACCTCAACAAGGTCGGAGGTGGCCGGAATATGCAGGTCGAACGGTGAGAACCAAAACGGAAACTTTCCTCTTTCGTGGTCAACGGTCAACTTTCCCAATTTGGAAAGTCAAAGCTCGGTCAACGTCAAACAGTGTTTTGCGACTATTTTACGACTATTTGCGATATTTATACTCGCCCTCGGATCGATCGACGATTCGAAATGGATAACCATCACGATTCGGATAAACACAAAACAATCGGATAAACTCGTCGAAAACTGAAACTTCAAATAATCGTATTATATTTCTCGGTTATTGGAAAAATCATCCGGAACCGCCCACGAGCTCGAAATCACGTACTCTACAACTTCCGTGAAGACACTCAACTCAAATTCTCGACCAAAAATATAGTCGCGAATAGAATCGACAAACTACACATATATCGTAAAACTGTGACTATAACCAATCTCGTGAATCGTCCAGAATACACAACTGATTCTGGTTCGGGTCGTCACATAGAGTCCCTAAAGAAATAAGATTCTTCGTCAAATTCGGAACATACCAAACATTAGTCAACTCTCTAACTCCTCATTCAAACATCTTCAAACGGATTGTACCAATCCCTTTTGTTCTACATGGACTGTTATTTCCCAACAAAACTATCCCTCCATTCAACTCTCTGAAAGAAGAGAACCACTCCCTATTCGGACACATATGATGAGAACAACCAGAATCCATAATCTGCTTGTCTGAAATATCAGTTGTAGCTGTAGTGAAAGCAAAATCAAAATCAAACTCATCTTCATCTTTTTTGGCGACGTTTGCTTCAGAATTGTTCTTGTCTCCATTTTTCAATTTAGGACACTAATTCTTCCAATGTCCTTTCATACGACAAAAGACACACTCATCTTTAGCATAAAATTTGCTTCTAGACTTGGAATGAGAATTACGTCTCTTTCCAGACTGCTTTCTTTCTTCAGATGTTTCTCTTGCTACAAGTGTTTCACCTCCTACAACATGCAACTGCTTCTCTTTCTTTCTATACTCAATATTTGTCAAGGTACTTGTGACCTCACACTACCAGAAAATCACACTTAGACGACGAAAAAAAATTCATCGGCCAAGTGACAATTTCGTCGTCTAGTCTGACTTAAGACGATGAAATTTATTTCCGTCGCCAAAGAAATGTCTTAGACGACGTAACATTTATTTTCATCGTCCAAGATCTGACTTAGATGACGAAAATAAATTTTGTCGTCTAAGTACAATATGTTAGACGAAAAAAATGTCTTCGTCGTCTTAGAAGACGCACTTGGACGACGAAAACAAAATTCGTCTTATTTCGTCGTCTAAGAACATATTCTAATCCCAAAACCTAACCCTAAACCCTAAATCTTAAACCATTTCCCCTAAACCCGTAAAATCTTAGGTGACGAAACCCATTTTTCGTCATCTAAGTAGAGTTTCACAATCTGACCTCTAAGAGCATGACCATGTATACCATCTTAAAATACATATTTTTTTCATCGAGGGCATAGAGTAAACAAGTCTTGGTATGCGAGTGTCGACGGTTTGAAAATCGGAATTACGAAGATTCGTATATCAACGTTTCTGTTTCGTTAAAATTTCTGTTTTATGGTTGACTACTCTGATCAAACTCTTAACGAACTTCGTTTTGAATGAAAATTCATCCACATACATATTATGTAATGATTAATATATCCAACGGTTATTGTGTCCAAATTCAATGAAAAGACCCAACCCCGATTTAGTTTCCTAAACCGGAATCAAACCCTTTCTGAAAACACGATCTTGCAAAAACCAAAGAAATTTCGGCAGAGTTTCACTATAATGCGGAATTGCCATTAACCTGCACCCGAAAACACACTTCATCCTATGCCATAAAAGCCAAACCATGGGCACCAATCCCATCTGGATTTCTCAATATCATATCAATAACGTAAAGTAATAAGCAAAACTGTATTTTACAGAAATCTGGGAAAATCATATGAAAATATAAACATCAGAGTATTCAGAGCGACATCTAGTATATATATACATAAATACACAGTAGTAGGCTAAACAAGAAACCTACTGGAAAAGAAAAGTAGCTCGAATACTAAGCCTCTGACTGCGACGTGCGACACCAGAATCCAAACTGCAAATTGGGCATTGAAAACAAAGAGCCCAGGGAAAGACATATAAACTGTTAGAGTGAGTGGACGAAAATAAATGTCTTTCGCCGAATATTATTTGTTATAAAAACATATGCGAGTCTAAATGAATGAATATGATATATTACACGAGGGAGACTTTAACTCCTCACGCGTACAGAGCATGCATCGTAAAATCCTGCGGGGTCACTCATGGACACGTCCGCGCTAGTACAGTCTGAATCACAGGATCTCAGTCCCACACGTGATTCTAGCCAGAAAGACCTCAGATCAGAGGTCTGCCCCCCCCCCCCCCCCCCCCCCCCGCGGTAAAGGCCTCGGGTCAGGGGTCACATCCTCCCCCGGTAAACATCCTCGGGGATCAGCCGGGATGCAAGTGTATCGATACAACAACATATACTGTGACTATACTCTGTGAAAACCAAATCATAAATAGTTCATGCAAATGTATTAAGCATAATGTAAATGCGTATTCGTAATATATGATTATATAATCATATTTGTCGACGCATATTCGTAAATGCATAATCGTAAAGCACATGCTCATATAAATCATAATCTCATATGCATGCTCATACTCGTGAAACGTATAATAAGGACTCGCAACCAGTCAGTGAAAAGAAAGATGTCCACTCACAGACAAGCACAGCGCGCAAACGCGCTAATCCCGAGATCCGGCGGAAGATCCCTCACCAAGCGTACGATCTCGATCCCCTGAATAATCACAAAATATCACGGATCAAAATCATAATTCATTACTCTGTACCACACCTCGGAAACCAACCATTTTCGGAAACATATAACTCGGATACAAAATAATCGTCGAAAACCCCCAAATACTCCACATAAACCTTCGACTTAAAATCCAGTATCTAAAACAACTCGAAAACCTCAAGGTTACGCTCGAGGCGTGATTACGAGCAAAACGGCATAAAACTTGTCAAATTCGAAAAAGTCAATCCTTCGCCGGAGCGCCGCCATTAACCGGCGGCGGCGCGGCATCAACAGTGGTGGATTCCGACCAAACTTTCCAGATCACAAGTACTCCTCAAGCCCAACACATCTCTCTTCTACACCAAGCCCTAATTCCAACCCCACCGACCGGAAATCACCTCGAAACCCACGGAATCCATAGATTCCGGTAAGGTTTCCGGCGAGCTCCAGACGGCGACCAACTTCAGAAACTCTTCACCCAAAAGCTTCTTTGGTTTGTGGGGAGCAAAACCCCCAACCCCTCCAACCCCAAAAGTGGCCGGAAATGGCCACCCGATTCCGGCAAACACCACGAAGTTCACCGAGCTCGTTTTCCACCTATACCTCATCAAATCACACAAATCCAAGTCCTAAACCATAGGAAATCAAGAGGAGAAGCTAACCATACCCAAATTGTAGCCGGAGGTGGCCGGAAACAAAAGGTTCACGGCGGTGCGGTTCTCCCTCTGTCAACGCGAGTCAACGGTCTTCTTTTGGTCAAACGACGGTCAAACTTCCAAAACAGTGATTTTCGACAATTTTTCGACAATTCTAATATTTATACTCGCGGCTCGATACGATCGACAGTCCAAATCGAATCACATCCACGTTTCGGATAACTCAAACTCAAACAGATAAACACGACTAAATCACGCGATTTCAAATATTCATAACATATTCCTCGGTTATCAAAACAATTATCCGAAACCGCCTACGAACTCGAAATCATGCATACTATAACTCTCGTGAAGAGACTCATCTCAAATTCTCGTCCGATAAATTAGTCGTGAATGAACCCGCTAAAATTGCTCAATTACGACAACTGTGATTACTCGTAAAACTCGCGGATTAAGCCGATTAACGTACTAATTCTGATTCGGGTCGTCACATTCAATTTCATTAATATTGATGTGGAGCGAATATAGACAAACGAACACTTAAGTTATACAACATTAGTAGATATATAACAAGTTTTTAGTCTTAAATAAAAAAATTATGTCAGATTTCAAGTAATTTATATTTAGTTGATAAATTAGGCTTTTACGACAAGACAAACACCCGTAACTTCATAAACGAGTTTACGAATTATTTTTGATGATAATTTTCGTCTTTTAACTTTTTTTCGATAATCACTAAATTTATTCGATCGAATCCTAAAGTAATCCGAATTAGGTTGAATTTTTTTCTACAATATAGTATAAATAAAACAGTTATATCTTATGGTTGATTTTTGATGATTTTTAAGCAACTATCCAAAATTAATTTGCATATATTTTTAAAAAAATAATTAAGTTGGGGCGACGAAAACTATTAGTTTCGTCGACTAAGTGAATTTTGTAAAAAATAAAATAAAATAGAATAAAAAAATCACTTTGACGACGAAACTAATAGTTTTCGTCACCTAAGTGAAATTTATTTATTTTATTTATTTATTTTTTAAAAAAATTCAGTTTGGCGATGAAAATAAATAATTCCAAAATTTTGGCCTTTTTTTTTGCCGCCAAATTTTAGCAAAATTCAAAATCACTTAGGTGACGAAACTTGTTGGTTTAGTCACCAAAGTATAAATTTTTGGCGGTAATGTTTTCCAGCAATTTTTTTTTACCAAAAAATTTAAATCACTTAGGCGATGAAACATGTTGGTTTCGTCACCTAAGTGATCGCCTATAAAAAAAAATTCATCCTCTATTTTTCACAATCTCTCCAAATCTCTCTCTCTCAAACAATACACACCACCATCACCACATGCCGCCGCCACCACCACCACCACCACCACCATCACACCACCACCTCAGCACCACCACGTATAAAAATGCCACCGCCACCACTACCACCACCACCATCATTAAATTATCTCATAATTACAATTTTTACATTAATAAATTATTAATTATTTAATTATGATTTAATTAATTTTTATTTATTTATTATTAAAAAAACCACTTAGATGACGAAATCAATTGTTTCGTCGTCTAAGTTGTTTATTTAATTTTTTTTAAATTAAAATTTAACACTTAGACGACGAAAAACTTTTGTCGTCTAACTGGAATATTTATTTTTTATTTTTTTTTATTTTTTTAAATTCGACACTTAGGCGAAAAAAATCCTAAAATTCCGTCGTCTAAGTTGTAACACTTAGGCGACGAATTGTGAGTTTCGTCGTCTAAGTTCTCACTAAAACGATGAAAAAAATTGTCGTTTTTTCATTAGTTTTTCATCGTCCAAAATCTAGACGATGAAGTTTATTTCGTCGTCTAAGTGGCTACTTAGATGACGAAAAACAAAAATTTCGTCGTTTAAGTACCTTGGCTTCGATTGTTAGGAAACAAAAGTTTCGTCGCGTAAGTACTTAGGAGAAGAAAAAAGCCACTTAGACGACGAAAATGCTTCGTCGCCTAAGTGTGTTTTTGTGATAGTGTCATCAAAATTCACATCATTCTTCTCATGGAGCAAAATAGTAATCAAATGCTCATACTCATTAGGCAGAGAATTAAGCAAACACAAAGTTTTATCCTCATCACTAATCTTCATATCTAAATTAGTCAAATCGGCGAGTATCTTATTGAAGCTATTAATGTGCTCAGTCATAGAGATACATGGCCGATATTTGAACCGAAAAAGTCGCCTCTTGAGGTGAAACCGATTATCTGCACGCTTGGTCATGTACTGATCTTCTAACTTATGCCACAAAACCTTTGCATCATTTTCCTCATAACGTAAAACTTCTGATCTTGAGCAAGACATAATCTGATAGAACCACAAGCCCACTTGATTATTCTCTTCCACTCTACATTATCCATATCCTGGCATTTCTCTTCGAGTGCAATATCTAATTCTTGTTGACACAAGACATCCATCATCTTACACTGCTACGTACCAAAATTAGTCGTTCCATCGACTTTCTGAACTTCCCGAAGATGAGGCTTTCTATTTGTCACCCATTGAAACCAATTTGCTCTTAGTCTGAACCTAGGAGTTCTTATATCAGTTTGTTGTGCGAAAGTGTGACAAACGGTGGTAAACAATCAATGAGTAACAAAAACAAACAACACAAAGACACACAAGGATTTATAGTGATTCACTCGATCAATGTGATTGAGTTACGTCCACTCTCGAAGCCGACTACGATCAATTGGAGAGATTGCAACTTGAATGTATGAATGCACTCCAACTAGCCAAAATCCTAATACACCCAAAGCTATGCTCTTGTACAACTACAGAGTACTCTTCCCTCAACTATAAGATAACTCCACCATATTAAAGCTTCTAGATTTTAACTAGGAATTTATCTCGACAACAAGAAGAACAATAGAAAATTATGTTCTATTTTTCGTCTCTATCGAAGAAAGCTTTGTTTCTCTCTTTCTCTCTAATGAGTCTAATCTCTCACAAAACAGACGGCGTTGCAGCATCTCATATATACGTATATATGTATATATGAGAGTATGCAACTCAATTAACCTAGCAGTCATGCTAGTCACATGCCATCCACCAAGTCCAATATGGACCAGACCAACATATATGATTATAGGCCAAAATCATGTAAGCCAAAATTAACAGCAAGATAGTTTTTATGTTAACACCTCGAGCTGTAGAAAATAATTGAAAAATATAAAGCATCGATCATATAGGCCAAATCTTACAGCCTAGTGAAACATTAGCAAAGTATATATGATAAAAAATAGTTAATCTGTTTTGATGTATGTGTCTGGATTTCATAGTGTCATCGTCTTAGACTAGAAGCTATATGGTTGTGTCCTATTTACATTCATGTACTACTGTCCATTGAAGAAAGAGAAATTGTAGAAACAACCATCTCTCAGCCAATTTGCGTACAGAAGTTAGAAAATGTATTGACAGTGGTCTCTTGTTGCTTAAAAAATTGCTCTAAACCTTGAATTAGGGTTTGTTCATCTTCTTTTTTCTTGGATCTCGCGTGTAATCTGATTACCGTTTTATTTTCTTTTTTGTTTCTAACGCAGTGGGTTACAAAATTAACAAAAGTTAACCTCACAGTTAATCCTAGTTAGGCTGATTTTGGTTTTAATGTAGTGGCAAAGTTTAATTCAGATGGTTAGATTACACGAAATAATGAGATTAACGCACTTTACGTAAAGTGTACTTTAGAGGAGTTGGATATCGTTAATTGATGTATATTTCATTAATCTGATATATTGTATAAATTATTATAGATCAAGTTATCATCAGTAACTCGATAAAATTACAGATTCTTGTTTTAATCATGGGTCTTAGTATTCTATCGATTCGATCACCAACTAGTAATCGCTTAAGTTTTACCACGTACGAGTACAACAATGCAGGACTTTGCACGTCCAATTCCATTTGACGTCAGTTGAGAAAGATACGGTAGAGAACTATGTCAAACATGAGCCAAGTGTGTCGCCATTTGGTTAAATTACTAGCAGCTGAAGTAGGGGTCATCATTTGTCCTTAAAAACTACAAGTCTCTTTCATAAATGCAAAACCCGTAAGGCTAAATTTTGGCCTCGTCACCTAGGGCATCTTGATCTAAACGTTTACAATTTCTAGCAAACAATAAACTACATTTCAATTTTGATTCTAGTCATAAGTGTGATATTTTTCCATTGATGAAACAAACTCGTCGATCGTTTTCTCTTAGTTCAATTTCTACAAACAAGTGTTTTGCTTCAACTCATAGTGATATTTGGGATCGTTATAAATCTCCTTACATTCGGGTGTACATTATTTTATAACACAAATTATTCTATATTCCCTTGGTTTTTTTTTATGCACTACAAAAGTGAAACACAAAATTTACTCTGCCAATTTTTCAATTATGTGGCAACCAAATTTAATACCAAAGTGCAACAAATTCATTCTGACAATCGGGCTAAATTTCTTTCCTTACAAGGCTTCTTTCTTGATCAAGGGATTATTTTTTAAAGATCTTGTGTTTACACAGCTTAACAAAATGGTGTTGTTGAACACAAGCATCGACATATTTTGGAAACCTCTTGTGCACTCTGATTTTAGTGCTACCTTCCAATTATTTTTTGGGGAGAGTGTGTCTTAACCACTGTCTACACCAATAACCATCTTTTTACTTTATTGTTAAACAAGAGACCACTCTTTGGAAATCTTTATAAAACACCCCCATATTACTGTTCTATGTGTGTTTTTGGTTCCACTGCTTTTGCCACAACCCCTAATCCTTCTTCAAAATTTTCTCCACAGGCCCAAAAGTGTATATTTGTTGGTTATCCAATGGGCCAAAAGGCCTACAAGCTTTATGACATCCAAACCAGCAAAATTTTCACAAATATGGATGTTGTACGTGTTCATGGATGATACTTTCCATTATTCTGGTTCTAAACCCACACAGTTGTGGCCCACCACACAAACCCAAAACCAGCCCCTTCCAATTATTCTTCGATGAAGTCGCTTTCTTCTATCCCAATTCTTCGGCACCACACAATACAATTCCCTCTTTCTCTTCTCCTATAATCTTTTCTCCTATAATCGACTCCATACCTAAGATTGCCTCTCCACAACCACTAGAACATATTCCACCCAAACTCGTCGCTCCTTTCCATTCTCCATAACCATCTCCCATTACACCTGTTAATTCGGCCATTATTCTGGTGAACCCTCTTCCGGCAGCTCCTCCTCTTCATCGTTCTAGATGTGTTTGGGAATTGAATGTCTGCCTCTAAGGCTACGACTGCTCGCAGGTGATGCTGCCTTCACACCACAATTCATCACCATCACAAAATCCTCCACGAGGTACGTGCTATCTGTTGTGTCACTATTTATCATATCATCATTGTTGACCTTCACATTCGGCACATTTGACTAATATAAGGCAGAATTTAGAGCCTTCTTCTTATGATGATGTTGTAGTTTATCCAAAATGGCAAAAGGCCATGAATTCCTATTTACAGGCACTTTGTGATAATAACACTAGGACAATGGTTTCTCTGCCCCCTATAAAACGTCTAATTGCCTGCCATTGGGTCTATCGAATCAAGTACAAATTAGATGGTTCAATTGAGCGCTATAAAGCGCATTTGGTTGCTAAAGGCTTCACGCAAAGAGCATGCATTGACTACACCTACACTTTTTCTCCTACATTGAAGATGGTAACGGTTCATTGTTGTCTTGCTGTTACTGCCATTCAAAGTTGGTCTCTACACCAGTTGGACGTTAATAATGTGTTTTTGAATGGTGACCTTCTTGAAGAAATTTACATGAAACCTCCTCCTAAATTTCGGCGTCAGGGGGAGAATTTGGTATGCCGCTTCAACAAGTCTCTCTATGGTTTAAAGCAAGCTTCCAGACAATGATTCTCCAAGTTCACTGAGGCAATCCTTTAAGCTTGGCCTTGTGTTCTTCTTGTTTTTTATTCATCGTAACCTATTCACAAATGCAAAATCAAACGAAATTTTATATTTTTAATTACTAATGAAAATGACTATTATTATTGTCTAATAAACTGAAGAATTAATCAATTAAATTGAGATAGCGACTTACATGTTTTTCATGTGTAACCTCACTAACCCATTAATGTTCGGATTCTTGATACATAGTTTCTTAGTTATCTATAAAAGACAATTGCTTACCTCTCTACATAAAAATATGAAAATACATTAAATTTATCCACCATTCAAGAAAAACAATATGTATAAGGAAAAAAGTAATAAACTTACTTTTCCCACCCTCATAGCATGTTGTATAAATGGCTTTGCTCCTCCGCGATATGTTCCTTCTTATTTTCTGCGATTCTCATAATTCTTTTTGGCTTTTTCCTAAATCTCATAAATTCAAATTGTATATATATATCACATGAATTAGAACCAAGAAAATTATCTTTAATATTATACAAAAGAAAAAAAAATTATAAAATAAATATAGTGTTTAAATATACAATATACTCTAGTTTGTTTTAGAGGTTTTCACACAACCATTGCCAATCTTCACGAGGTCTTTCACCTATAGGTTTACCTTAAAAAGTGTAGCTCTGATGCAGCATCATAATACCTTCACCGCCAAGCTACTAGTCTCCTATGTCGGTTGTTATTAGATTTCCTTTATTTGTTAGATTTCCTATTTTAAAGAGAGTTAGGTTATTATAACCGCCTCTTAAGTCCTATATAAGGCATTGTAAGTTGGCTTTAATATTCAGTTTTTGGAAAGATAATAAACTAGAGTTTTTTCCTCTAAAGCCTTGCATTGATTCGATTCTGTCATCAATTCAAGAGCCTTGTATTGATTTGATTAAGTTCATCAATCCAAGAAGTCAGGTCTCTAGAGATTTAACATAAATCCCTAGATTTGAGCTGAGTTACCATCGATACGCTGCGCCAGGTTGGTATCAGAGCTTTGCTACGCTCCTCGATACGCTGTCACCATGCCAAGACCTCGTCGAGCACCTGTTCGAACCGAAGCCGAAATCACCCGTGATGCAATCGCTGAGCTTCAAGCTCAGATGCAAGCTCTCACCGCCGCCATTCAAAACCTCAACGTTCAGCGCCACGTTCCACCACTCGCCAATGATCAAGCTGACGAAACAGATGGAGAAGACGATATAGATGAGAACCTGATGGCTGATAATCCTTTTGCTCTACCCCGTCATAACCACGCACGTGCTCATGATGCTGGTCTCGGAGTTGATGAAGGTTTTCAGTGGGAAAAGGGATTTAAAACTGAGATTCCGGAATTCCATGGCAATTCTTCAGCTGAAGAACTTCTCGATTGGATTGTCACGGTTGAAGAAATCCTAGAATTCAAAAGAGCACCAATGGACCGTTGTGTTCCTGTTCTTACAATGCGATTTCGCAACAGAGCAGCAGCATGGTGGACACAATTGAAATCGACTCGAGCTCGCCTCGGGAAGCCTAAAATTCTGTCATGGGACAAGTTGAAATCGAAGCTCAAGAATACATTCTTACCGTATAATTACGACCAGATCATGTTCCAGCGTCTTCATAACATACGCCAGGGTACACGTTCTGTGGTTGATTACTCGACTGAATTTTTTTTGCTGCTTACTCGCGTCGACATTCAAGATTCAGAACGTCAATTAGTTGCTCGATTCACTGCCGGTCTTCGTCAACAAATCCAGCACACCATCAACTTATTTAATCCATTGACGTTGTCAGAAGCTCACCAGCAAGCAATCACCATTGAGTCGCAAACTAGGAGCAATTTTTCATGGCCTAACTCACGTCCGCCACGTACTGCTCAGCCACAACTGAATTCTACCCCGACTGATGATCCGCTCCCCCAGCAACCTGATACTGCCATCGTGCCTTGGACGGACAAGCCAGCACAGCGTCCATCGTCGCTTCGTTGTTTCGCTTGCGGTGAGGTCGGTCACCGTCAGTCCAACTGTCCGAAAAGAAATCGCAGGGGGCTTCTCCTTGATACTGCCGGCAACGATGTGGAAGTAATTTACGATGAGGAAGTTCCAGAAAATCTTGAGGCGACCGTGGATCTTGTCGCAGACAGTGGCCCGTGCTTAATGGTTCGGCGTGTGTGTCTCGCTCCCCGCCATATTGAGGACAACCCTCAACGACATAACCTGTTCCACTCCAAATGTACTATTGCAGGCAAGGTTTGCAAATTTATTATCGACTCCGGTAGTAGCGAAAACGTGGTTGCTGAAGACGTCGTCAATAAACTCCAACTATCAACGGAACTTCATCCTTGTCCCTACAAACTAGCTTGGTTGGACCAGAAAACAGAGTTGATGATTACTCGTCGTGCTCTTATATCTTTTTCCGTGGGAGACACTTTTAAGGATCAAATTCACTGTGATGTAGCACCAATGGACGCTTGCCACCTACTCTTAGGGCGTCCTTGGATCTTTGATCATCGCGTCCAACACGATGGTTATCTCAACACCTACAGCTTCCGTTACAATGATCGTAATTTCACACTTCAACCATCTCCGCCTGAGAAGCAGAGCACGTCGTCAGCACCTGTCTTAATTCTCCAGCGCAAACCTTTTGAGCATGCACTTCGTGAAGAGGGACGAGTTCTGATTTTAATCAACCCTCCGACCGACTCCTCTGTTCCCTCAATTCCAGATAACTTTAAAGGTCTTTTGGACGAGTTTTACGACGTCTTCCCCAGCGAGCTCCCATCCGGCCTTCCGCCTCTTCGCGATATTCAACACCACATTGATCTAGTTCCCGATGCTGTCCTTCCTAATCGAGCTCATTACCGCATGAGTCCTAGCGAGCATGAGGAGCTTCGGCGTCAGGTTGAGGATCTCGTTGTCAAAGGATACTTACGTGAAAGTCTGAGTCCATGTGCAGTCCCCGCCTTACTTATACCAAAGAAAGATGGATCATGGAGAATGTGTGTTGATAGCCGCGCAATAAACAAAATTACAGTGCGCTATAGATTTCCCATACCTCGTCTCGACGATCTTTTGGACCAGATTGGTGCTGCAACGATTTTCTCTAAGTTGGACCTTCGAAGTGGATACCATCAGATACGAATTCGCCCAGGAGACGAGTGGAAAACTGCGTTTAAAACTCGGGAAGGTCTGTTTGAATGGCTTGTCATGCCTTTCGGATTATCCAATGCACCAAGCACCTTTATGCGCGTTATGAATCAATCTCTCCGGCCCTTTATTGGTAAATTCGTAGTGGTGTACTTTGACGATATTCTCATCTTCAGCACATCCCTAGCCGATCATCTTGCACACTTAAAGGAGGTGCTACTTGTTCTTCGTCGTGATCAGCTCTTTGCCACGCTAAAAAAGTGTGAATTTGGTTCTTCTCAAGTTCACTTCCTTGGCTACATCGTCTCAGCGGAAGGGCTCGCCGTCGATCCAGGAAAAGTTGAGGCGATCAAATCGTGGCCTACTCCGACAACGTTATCTGCAGCACGGAGCTTTCATGGCCTCGCTTCGTTTTATCGCCGATTTGTGCCGCAGTTTAGTAGTTTAATGGCGCCTCTCACTGATTGCATTCGTCGCGACGGTCCCTTTATTTGGACTCCAGAGGCATCTGACGCATTTGAGACCATTAAAACTAAGTTAATTACGGCCCCTGTTCTGGCTCTACCTGATTTCACTCAAGTTTTTGAACTCCATTGTGATGCTTCTAAACTAGGCATTGGTGCTGTCTTGAGTCAGCGTAACCGGCCAATCGCGTTCTTCAGTGAAAAGTTGTCGGGAGCTCGGCTGCGTTATAGTACTTACGATGTGGAGTTTTACGCAGTGATTCAAGCAATCAAACATTGGAGGCATTATCTTTACCATAAAGAATTTGTTCTCTTTACCGATCACGATGCGTTGAAACACCTTAGTAGCCAAGATAAGGTCTCGGCTCGGCATGCAGCATGGGTGTCTTACTTGCAGCAATTTACGTTTGTTATTAAACACACGTCGGGTGTTTCAAATCGGGTGGCTGATGCGCTGAGCCGTCGCCATTCTTTACTCGGTGTTCTTCACGCCTCAGTCCCGGGATTTGCAGCTTTTGCCGATATGTATGATTCTGACGATTTCTTTGGTCGGATTCTCCTTGATATTCAGGCTGGTCGTTCTCAATATTTCACACTTCATGAGGGGTTTCTTTTTCGTGGGGATCGACTCTGCATCCCAGATTGCAGCCTCCGGCTTCATCTTATTTCTGAGATTCATAATGAAGGACATATCGGTCGCGACAGGACTTTACATTTGCTCTCTCAGTCGTATTTTTGGCCGAGTTTACGCCGTGATGTTGAGCGTTTTGTTGAACGCTGTACAGTTTGCCAGTCGTCGAAAGGACATGCCACGAACGCCGGTCTCTACCTTCCGTTACCGATTCCGACACAGCCATGGTCTGACATCAGTATGGATTTCGTCATGGGTCTTCCTCGTACGCAACGGGGATTTGATTCCATCTTCGTCATAGTGGATCGCTTTTCCAAAATGGTGCACTTCGTTCCATGTAAACGAACAACAGACGCACTCCAGGTCGCAACTCTGTTCTTTCGTGAGGTGTACCGACTCCACGGGTTGCCCACTTCTATAGTTTCAGATCGTGATTCTAGGTTCTTGAGTCATTTTTGGCGGTCTTTATGGAAGATGTTGGGTACTAGTTTAGACATGAGCTCGGCTTATCATCCTCAAACGGATGGTCAAACGGAGGTGACTAATAGATCGTTAGGCAATTTACTTCGCTGTCTTGTGGGCGATTCTATCAAAACTTGGGATTCTAAGCTTCCTCAAGCAGAATTTGCTCATAATCATTCCCTCAATAGGAGCTCGGGTTTCAGTCCGTTTCAGGTCGTTTATGGTCTTCTTCCTCGTGGTCCTCTGGATTTAACTACTCTGCCGGACCGAACACGTCTT
This sequence comes from Geum urbanum, assembly GCA_946800695.1. Taxonomy (NCBI): domain Eukaryota; kingdom Viridiplantae; phylum Streptophyta; class Magnoliopsida; order Rosales; family Rosaceae; genus Geum; species Geum urbanum. The sequence goes on along the minus strand of OX327009.1, from coordinate 22,790,066 downwards.
CATGGTGTCGCTGATGATTTTATCGACAACATTCATAGAGTTCATACACAAGTTGTCAACAATCTAGAGTCATCTTCTTCAAAGTATAAAGCTGCTTCTGATTCTCGCCGCCGTCGTGTGCTCTTTGAACCTGGTGATCATGTCTGGGCATTTCTCACTAAAGATCGAATGCCAGCTCATGCGTACAACAAGCTTAAAGCTAAAAAGATAGGTCCTCTTACCATCTTAGAGCGAATTAATGACAATGCGTACCGCTTACAACTTCCAGCACACATCAACACTTCCGATGTCTTCAATGTACGCTATCTATCTCGGTATGCTCCACCAGACCCGATTCCTGATTCGAGGTCGAATCCTTCTAACCCCGGGGGACCTGATGCAGCATCATAATACCTTCACCGCCAAGCTACTAGTCTCCTATGTCGGTTGTTATTAGATTTCCTTTATTTGTTAGATTTCCTATTTTAAAGAGAGTTAGGTTATTATAACCGCCTCTTAAGTCCTATATAAGGCATTGTAAGTTGGCTTTAATATTCAGTTTTTGGAAAGATAATAAACTAGAGTTTTTTCCTCTAAAGCCTTGCATTGATTCGATTCTGTCATCAATTCAAGAGCCTTGTATTGATTTGATTAAGTTCATCAATCCAAGAAGTCAGGTCTCTAGAGATTTAACATAAATCCCTAGATTTGAGCTGAGTTACCATCGATACGCTGCGCCAAGCTCGTCCATGTTGATGCGTCTCATAACTTTGATAATGGTCATGCAACCTCCACTTAAATTGGGTATAAGCTGCACGCATCTTGTCATTTACACAATCTAATATCTTCGAATGATGGAGGTCCACTTCATAGTGTGTCTATATATATGTATCTAAACTAATTTCAATACAAATAGTAGATAATATAAGTTTAAGAACAAAAGACTTACCTAAAATTCATATCTTAGAAGTCTCTTTTCTTCTTTTGGAACTTTGATCCACTCCTCATGACACACCGAAGCATGGCTTCGAATAATAATTCTGATAGCAATGGAAAACTTAGCACTAATCTTGTCATCAATTGGAACCCAAAGGTGGATCCTAAGCAATAACAATTTTTTACCATCATTTACAGCAATCAACTCAATGATACCTTTTTCGGTTGTCTTTGCACGAGTTCATTTCATACCAACAACAGGAGCATAGCTTCTCTCTGCATGACAATAAATCGTGCACATTTCATGGTGATGTGGTTAATATTGTGTAACTGCAATTTCAAAAAGGCTATAATGTTTATCTTTTTAAATATCAGTGGTATAATTCAGATGCTAAGAAGGTGAAGGTTGATTATCATCTCATGTCAGTGAATGTGAATACTCGATGGTACAATCCTGATCCTTATTTGCTAGCTGAACAAGGTCAAAAGGTATTCTGTCTTTATGATCCAAAGTTGGGACATCCTTGGAGAGTTGTACAATAGATTCAATATAGACATGTATGGGATGTTCTACAGAAAGAAGAAGATAAGGTGAAAGATGTCGCGGATAGTAACTCTAATAATGACCTTAATAATGTATGAGAGGTTTCATAGGATGTAAACGAATCTCTAACGTCATTGCATAGATATGATGTGGAACTCTGGAACTATTGTTCTAGAGGAAGTTGATGTTGACATAGGGTTCATAAATGATGACGAATTTATAAATGATCATAAGTATACATATGATGATCTTTCTCATAGTGCTTGTTGATCAACGTTTAGACTTTAATAACTATAGATGGTTTACATATAGTATTACCCTACATGTATCATTGAGTGTTTTCTTCTCCTCATATTGAGGCTTTATGTGAAGGCTAACAGTATAGGAAACTTTGTGCAAGGTTTTGGGTGTATTTTCTCTTTATAGTTGTGCTCAATTTCAGTAAAAGATAAGAAAATGTTCGGCATCATGGACTCCAACATATGTAGACATCTTTCTAGATCTATGCTTCAAGGAATTAGAATCAGATAATCATCCACACGCTCATTTTTTGACAGAGGTATGGGAAAACTTGAGGAACAATATTAACAAAGAGACCAGTGAAAACTACACCAAAAAGTAGCTAAAAACAAAGTGAAATTCACTAAAACTCCAATGAAAAAATTGGAAAGATCTCAAGGGCAAAGAAACTAGTCTTGGATGGAATCATAGGTTACCGACCATTGATGTGCGTGATGAATGGTGGAAGAATAAGATAAAAGTTTGCAATATGTTATGTATCGTATACCGATCTGTTCCGATCATATTTTTTTAAGCTATTTGTAACAAATAAATCCTTTTAACTGTAGATAAATGATAAATTTGACAAACTGCGCAAGAATGGCTTGTGTCCTAAACTGGAAAGCAAAGCTTGATAAGTTGTTTTATGGGGTTTCTATCACTGGATCTCATGCTTGGTCACCATTATCAGGTCTACCGCCTTCTGGTAGTATGAATACCTCTATTGATGACTACACTCTTGAAGGTAGTGGTGACTATGATGATTCTTCTAATAAGTTAATAATTCAAGTAAGAAACAGAAATACTTTAAGTGTCGGAACATTAGCTGGAACATCTGAGACAAGAGGAGAGGAGGTGCTATCCATATTACTGAACAAATTTGATCTATATACTTTAAATTCTGTCCCAAACCAACTCAATTAGTCATTTAAAATATCGAGCAATGACAACAAGAACATATGTACGATTGTTTTTTTTTCAATCTTTTTTATTATTATTATACACAATGTTCAATCAAAATCTAACCAAAAAGAAAAGAAAATGAAAACAAAGTGAAAATAAAATATACTTGTTGCTTTTACTTTTAAATTTACCAAACACTTTTATTTTTAAACAACTTTTGAAAAAAAAAATATTTGCCAAACACTTACCTCCTTTTCTATTAAGGAGGTTACTTATATGAAGAAAAAAAACTAACTAGCTTTTCGATCATAAAAGAAAAGCATTGCTAAACATAGTCTGAATCATCAAATCACTAATTCAATGAAATGACCCAACCCCGATTTAGTTGCCTAAACCGAAATTAGGTCCTAACGACTCTATAACTTACAAAAATTTTGCCAGAGTTTACTTTATAAAACGTACAAACCAAAAACCTGCAAGAAGATTACACTTCACAGATAAATTCCCAGACACACCGTGGATCACCATTGTCCATCCGGATTTCTTCAAATCTACATCCACATACATAATAAAACACAAGGTTTACAAAAAATCCGGAAAGTATTCAGGAGTATAACTCAAACTGAACAACACCATACAAGTATTCATAGCGACTTCTAATTACAAAATATACAAGACTAGCAGGTTACATCAGGAAATTACTAGAAGAAAAGAGTGATTTGAACTATAGGCCACCTGCGTTGACGTGCAACCACATGAAAGATACTACAATCTGGGCGGCGAAAACCGAAAAGCCTAGAGAAAAGAATATAAATAGTAAAACTGTTAGAGTGAGTGGACGTAAATCATAATATGCCGCATAAATAAATCCAACATGCTTTTCAAAATAAATGCACATAAAATCATGCGAGTCAAAACAAACAAGCCCAGGTCAAGTGCTCTTAAAGACGTAACTCTCCCGGGTACTGTGAATCACGGGCCAGGTGCTCATATAGATGTAACCCTCCCGGAGCATCTCGGGATCAGCCGAGAGGACATAGCATCGATGCATCGTATATTTATGCTCAGTGTAAAAACAAATCACATGTGCCTCTAAATCAATGTATGCTCATAAAATGCATAATCATAAATACATACTTGTAAATGCATAATCGTAAAACATACTCATAGACTCGCAAATTCACTGTGAAAATCAAAGTATAAAAATCAACGTGGGATAAAATCTCCACTCACAGATAAAAGCTGGCCCCGCGGAAGATCCCTCGCAACAAACTCGATCATGATCACCTGAATAACAGGGATATGATCAATACATATTCGATTTCAACACACGGAGCAAATACGCCAAGAACCCCGCGTTCACGAAAAGAGTATTGCTCAAAATACACCCAAACAACCCTCGTCCCAAGTTAACACACTCATCTTAACTTGAAAGCCTCACGACTACGATCGGGGTGCGATTACGAGCAAAACGACATAAAAATCTCCGAAAACCACAAAAGTCAACCTCTCGCCGGAGCTCCGCCGTTGACCGCCGCCGCCGTCAACAGTGACATTCCCCGGTCAGCCATACACCAAAATCTTCCTCTCTTTAAGCCCAACCAAACCCCCAAAACCATATCTCCATCCAACCACCACCGTGGCCGAAATTGTGATGACCCGGACCAGAATCAGCAGTGTGATCAGCTATATTCGTGGGTTATGCGTAATCGCAGATTTCCGACAGTTGTTTGAATCGCCGGACTTGATAACGACTAAATTTACGGGTACACGAAGTTTGTCGTAAAATTAAATATGGGGGTTTCCTTAAATGGCAAGTATTTAATGTGTGGTTTCCATATCTGGAAAGTCAACCTGGTCATTAACTTGGCTGACCGGTCAACGCGAGCTGGAAAGGTGGCCCGACGTCCCCCACGGTCGCCGGCGACGAAGCACCGTCCGGCCACCTCCGGGCATGACCTTGGTGTCTTCCAACTCCCCTCGGCCTTCCGGTCTCGATTCCGGCCTCCTTTCACAGCGTGGGACGCCGGAGGAGGAGATATTTCCGGCCAAAAATGAGGAAATTTTGGGGATTTCGGGTTCTTAAATTCCGGCCGAATTGAGCTACGAAAAGGACTGAGTTTTGTAGCCCTCATCACCATGAAGCTACCATGTAAGTTTGGTGTTCCAATTCATCTTCTACATGGAGAATTTTGGAATTGAAATCTTGATTGGAATTCGGTTTTACATGAAATTGATATGGTTAGAGTGAGAATTGGTCTTTGATGCAGTTGTGAAAGTTGCTCAGTGGGTGATTTGGAGTGGAATAGTGGTTGCTCCGCCGAGAAATTTCCCGTTCCGGTGGCACCGTCGCCGCCGCCGGCGGTGGTCAACGGCGGTCAACGGTCAACAGTTTGACTTTTTGGGGTTTTCGACAAGTTGCATGTCGTTTCACTAGAAATCGCGCCCCGATCGCAGTGGGGTGGTTCGTTTTTCGAATTGAGCATCCGAAAGTACAGCGAGGTATTGAGGTGTGAATATCGGATTTCCGACAGTTCGTTGTAATTGAATCGTGTGTTTCCGAGAACGGTGGTTTCTCGTGATTTGTTTTGAATAGTCGAGTTATGACTTTGAGATATGGACTTTGTGATTATTCAGGGGTTCGTGAACGTTCGTTTGGCGATGGATTTTCCGCCGGATCACAGGATTAACGCGAACTGCGTTACGCTAGCCTATAAGTGGACAATTTCTTTTCACGGATTGATTGCGAGTCTTTAATATACGTTTTACAAACTTGAGCATGCATACGAGATTATGTTTTACATGAGCATGTGTTATACAATTATGCATATACCAGTATACATTACGTATATACACTTATATATTGTTTCATGCATTTACATCGAACTATTTATGATTTGGTTTACACAGAGTACAGTCGTTATATATGTTGTTGTATCGATACACCTGCATCTCGGCTGATCCCCGAGGATGTTTACCGGGGGAGGCTGTGACTCCTGACCCGAGGCCTTTACCGGGGGGAGGCAGACCTCTGACCTGAGGCCTTTCTGGCTAGAATCACGTGTGGGTTAGGGATCCCGTGATTCTGACTGTACTAGCAGGGATGTGTCCACGAGCGACCCCGTGAGATTTTTATGCATGCTCTGTACGCGTGAGGAGTTAGAGTCTCCCTCGTGTACCATTTGATTATTTATACTTTCGACTCGCATATGTTTTTATAACATATATTACTTGGTGAAAGACATTTATTTTCGTCCACTCACTCTAACGATTTTCATGTCTTTCCCCTGGTCTTTTCGGTTTCCGTGCCCAGTTTGCAGTTCGGACTCTGGTGTCGCACGTCGTGGTCGGAGGCATAGTGCTTAAGCTACCTTGTTTCTTCCAGTAGGTTTATTGTTCTACCTATTGTGGTATACTTATATGATTATACATTAGAGGTCGCTCTGAGTATTCTGTTGTATATTCTATACGATTTTACTCCGGATTTCAGTAAAGTATAGATATAATTATTATTTTACATTACTGTTGATATATTGAGAAATCCGGATGGGATTGGTGCGGTTTGATTTTTGTGGCATAGGATGAAGTGTATTTTCCGCGTGCAGGTAATGGTAATTCTACATTAGTAGCGAAACTCTGCCAAAATTTCTACGGTTTTTGTTGGTTCGTGTTTTCGAAGGGGTTTGAATCCGGTTTAGGCAACTAAACCGGGGTTGGTCCTTTCAGCTTGGTATCAGAGCATTAGGTTATAGGTTCTGTAGACTTCTGTAGTCGTGTTTACTAAGGATATTTGAGAATGTACAGCATGTCTGGAATGGTGACCCGACCGGCTGGCGGATACTCATCAATAATCCGGGTGTTGTATGCTTTCAAATATTTGAAGTTCCATGATTACGTTCCACTTGTTGTGAACGATGTTTTATTCATTATGATGCCTCCTTGACGTGCTTTCCGTGTCGGTACGGTTGTGGATCCTATTGAGGATCAATCGACGCGTGATTTGCCAGTGAATTGTGGGTTTGGATGAGCATTCTGAGTTCAGAGAATTGTGTGGCACGGTTTGCCTGGTTGTGCATGTATGAGCGTCTACATGTTGCCTCAGAGCAGAGAATCGTGGCAGTTGATATTTTTGCCTGAGTCAGATCATTGCATTTGGTGGGCTGGTATTGTGTGAGTTCTTGTTGCGACTCCATGGCCTACATTCAGGGTGTCGTTTATACGATAATGGTTCAATCAGGCTACCCAGCAATTGAATGAGGAATGTTTACCCACCTGAGGCAGAGATGCATTGTTCACATGTTTGTCCATGTTTGCACGTGTTATGTGTCTTCAGAGGAAGCAGTGTACGAGGTTCGAGATGAGTTTGAACCTGAACATCAGAGAGATTCTGACTGATATGCCTCGAGACAACCGTAAGGAGGTTAGTGTGCTGCACTCAGATGCGAGGCTATTGAGAAGGAAAGGTGTACACGGTTTCCGATGTGTTGGTTTGAGGAAAGTGGACTTAGTCGAGATTTTGATGAGGTTGAGTTCCGACACTTCGGGATCAGTGACTTCATTAGTCAGTGGCCTTTTCAATTATGTTGAGGGTTATCAGATCAAGCAGAGGATCTGTTTGGTGGTGATGGAGATCACAGAGTAGCGGACTTGTTCCTGTGGCGTGAGTTCGAGTGATCGTTGGTGATCCTTTCTCACAGCAGGTGTCGCTGTGACTTGTGTTTGTGGAGCACTTTCTGTTGCTATTGTGGTGGCCAGGAGGGTTACGTTACGAGGGAGCGCCCTCAGCCAGTTGTGTTTGCGGTTCGACAGCTCAGAGTTCAGGAGGAGGTCATGATGTTATTCCTGAAGTTTGACCAATGTACCCTTTTGATGAGTTATTCAGCAAGTCGCAATTGACGTGGGCGGCTAGTTGGGCATGTTGGAGTTCGTGCCATGACCTTGTATGAGGACAGAATTTTCTCCAAGGTTACTGTTGTTTGATATCTATGGCTATTGTACCTGCATCTCCACTTCCGAGGTCTTGGAGAGTGTTGCATCCATCCGGAGGTTTGCGAGATCCTTGTGGAGGTTATGGGTTAGCCGCGGATCTATTATAGCTGGACATCGTGGTTTTGATGTGATTATGAGTATGGACTCTTGGCGACACATCTTGGCTGTGTTCGAGTGCCTCGAGAAGGAAGTTATGTTTCGATGACCAGGTTTCCCCGAGTTACTGTTTCGCGATGATGGTCGAGTGGATGGTGGAGACGAGTTGTGTCATTTGCTTAGCTCATATTGTGGATACTTCGGTTGCTGTGCCCAACATTGGCGACATTGAGGTGGTTCCCGAATTTCCAAGTGTGTTTCGGAGGAGTTACCAGGTGTTCCTCTAGTTCGGGAGACCGACTACACCATTGAGCTTGTACCGGGCCCTGGACTCATTTTACCGGCATCTTGTCGTTCGAAGCCAGCGGAGCAGATGGAGCTACAGTTTCGACTCCAGGAGTTGCTGGAGGACGTTTCAGGAGATTTCATGCGACCCCGCGTATTTGCGTGGTGTGCTCTTGCATTGTTTGTACGGATGTTGGATGGTTCGATGAGGTGGTGCATTGACTACCGGAAGCCTGATTCGTTTCAGAGGAGAGCGAGTATCCTCCGCTTCGGGTTGACGATTGGTTTGATCAGCTTGCGAGAGCTTCAGTCTTTTCGAAGATTGATTTCAGGTTTGGATACCATCAGTTGGGGATCGATGAGTCAGATGTGGTTTGGACAGCTTTCGGATCTCGGTGCAGACATCAGGAGTTCTTGGTCACGTCGTTTGGGTTGACCAATGCCCCGTAGTTTTTACGGACTTGATGGACCATGTGTTCAAAAGATTCTGGACGAGTTGCGGTCATGTACGTCGGTAATATCCTGATTCACTCCAGGAGTGTGGGCCAGAACCTGAAGCAATTGTGAGCGGTTTTGCGGACTTCGCAAGATGATCAACTGTTTGCGAAGTTCAGCCAGTGTGAATTTTGATCGATTAGCGTGAAGATTTTGGGTCACGTGATGTCAGCCGAGGGTGTTGGCATGGATCCTGACCAGTTAGAAGCCGTGTTGATTGGGAATTGATCTACCATTGTACCAAAGATCATGGGTCTCTTGGGTTTGGCAGGCTTTTACTGACGGCTTTGTGCAAGATTTTCCCGGATTGCCACTCTACTTTCCGGATTGACGAAGAAGGTGTCAAGTTCAAGTGGTTCGATGCACGGGAGGAAAGTTACTTACTCCTGCAGGATGGTTGACCGTTGCTTCAGTTTTGACTTTACCTGATGATCGTGGTGAGTTCGTGGTTTACGGCGATGCATCGAGATTTGGATTTGGTTATGTTTTGATGCTGTGTAGCAGAGCGGTGGCTCATGATTTCAGGCAGTGGAAACTTTATGAAGCTACGTATCCGGTGTTTGATTTGGATGTAGCTGTCTTTGTGTTAGCATCAGAGAGCTTGAGTCACTACTGCTACGGCGTGCAGCGCAGTGTAGGATGTACACTGATTACTTGAGTTTCATCTACTTGCATTTTCGGCCAGATTCGGGCTTGAGGCAGTGTAGATGGATGGGGTCGACTAACGACTATGGCTGCACCTTTGAGTTTATTCAAGAAAGGTTAGTGGTTGCACTTTGACTATCCACCTGGGATGTTGTTGCTGATGCATTCAGTCGGAAGTCGGGAGCTTCAGTATTTCATGTGTGTGTGTGGCTCGAGTTTCCATGTTAGCCGGGTTATGCACTACGGAAGCTGAGTTCGAGTGTGATGATGTTGAAGCTCATGGTTTTGCGCACATTTGACGCTAGTGGTGCGGAAATGTGTCTAATACTTCGAGTTTACTACTCGTGACGCAACATGAAGAACAATGTAGGAGCTTGTGTGTGCAGATGCCACACTTGTCGACTGGCGATGGCTAGGAGGCAAAGACTTGTCGGGAAGTGTCAGCCATTAGAGATTTCTGGTTAGACGTGGCATTTGTCACTGTGATCTTGTGTGCCAGTATGCACTTCGGTTTGTGGTACCAGTTGTCAGGCCATTATGGACCATTTGATGAACTCAGTACATTTCCTTGTACTTTCGGGAAAGGATTTCAGTGGCAGGCTGGCATAGCTGTGTTTGACGGAGATTGGCCATTCACGTGGTTTACATGTGTCCCAGTTTGCTGATCGAGACAATCAGCTACGACTGAGTGTTGGCAAGCTTTGCAGCGAGCATTGGGGACCAGATTACAAGTTAGTACCGGTTTTTATCCTCAGATTGGTGGGCGATCTTTAAGGACTATTCAGACCTTGAAGGGCATATTGTGGACCTCGGTATTGTAATTCCGGAGGATTTGGGACCAGCAGTTTCACTTGTTCGAGATTGCATGCAGTACCAGTTTGTGGACCACTATGATTCTGACGTTGCTTGATGTCGTTTTGAGGACGATGTTGTACTCCACTGTGCTGGAGCAAGTTTGGTTTAAGTTTGGGTTGACATTTGATTCGGATTTTGTGGAATGTGCTACCACAGACTTTCGGATTAGCGGAAACAGGTTAATAATTGCCCGAGTTCGATGTTTGAGTTATGTTGATGTATGATCATAAGCGAGTTTGTGTTGTGCCGTATAATTCGGCATCGCCTATAGCGTTGGCTTTAGTGTGTATTGTGTTCCGTGTGGTGGACCTACATTTACGATTTGTTACGTGTTGTGTATCCTATCAGTTCCTTATGTAGGAACACTTGGCGTTTGTGTTGTGCCAGTTCAAATTCGAGATTTGAGGGTACAGGGATTTCAGCACGGAGCTATCTCCTATTGTGGAATCGATTGTCAGAGTTGTTCAGTTGACGTTGTCACTGGAGAGTTGAGTAGTATGCAGAGGCAGTGCTCCTACTTTTAGTCGGCAGACTCGGAAATTTCGAGGTCGAAATTTTTTTAAGGGGGGTGGATTTGTGACGACCCGGACCAGAATCAGCAGTGTGATCAGCTATATTCGTGGGTTATGCGTAATCGCAGATTTCCGACAGTTGTTTGAATCGCCGGACTTGATAACGACTAAATTATTGGCCGGGAATTGGAGCTAAGTCACTTCTCGAGAAACGTTGTACGTGTGATTTCGAGTTCGTGGACAGTTCCGGATAGTTATTTGGACGACCGAGGAATAAGTTATGAATATTTGAAGTTTCGACGTAATCGGGTTTAAATGGTGGATTTCTTAGCGACTAAATTACCGGACGAGAATTTGGTTTCGGCTTCTTCACGGAAGTTGTTGAGAATTTAATTTCGAGCTTGTGAGAACTTCCGGAGGATTATTCCGAGTTACGAAGATTAAGTTGTGAATATTTCCGATTGTTGATTATTTAGTCGGTTAAAGTATGTGTTTGGGTGAACCGTTGACTTTTTATCCAATTTGTCATAGTGTTTGACTTCGGGTGGTAATTGAAGAACATGTCGAGTCGAGTTTGTTGCCGCGAGAATTATTAGAATCAGAATTACGACGAGAAAGTTACGGGTACACGAAGTTTGTCGTAAAATTAAATATGGGGGTTTCCTTAAATGGCAAGTATTTAATGTGTGGTTTCCATATCTGGTAAGTCAACCTGGTCATTAACTTGGCTGACCGGTCAACGCGAGCTGGAGAGGTGGCGCGTCGTCCCCAACGGTCGCCGGCGACGAAGCACCGTCCAGCCACCTCCGGGCATGACCTTGGTATCTTCCAACTCGCCTTAGCCTTCCGGTCTCGATTCCAGCCTCCTTTCACGGTGTGGGACGCCGGAGGAGGAGATATTTCCGGCCAAAAATGAGGAAATTTTGGGGATTTCGGGTTCTTAAATTCCGGCTGAATTGAGCTACGAAAAGGACTGGGTTTTGTAGCCCTCATCACCATGAAGCTACCATGTAAGTTTGGTGTTCCAATTCATCTTGTACATGGAGAATTTTGGAATTGAAATCTTGATTGGAATTTGGTTTTACATGAAATTGATATGGTTAGAGTGAGAATTGGTCTTTGATGCAGTTGTGAAAGTTGCTCAGTAGGTAATTTGGAGTGGAATAGTGGTTGCTCCGCCGAGAAATTTCCCGTTCGGGTGGCGCCGCCGCCGCCGCCGCCGGTGGTCAACGGCGGTCAACGGTCAACAGTTTGACTTTTTGGGGTTTTCGACAAGTTGCATGTCGTTTCACTCGAAATCGCGCCTCGATCGCTGTGGGGAGATTCGTTTTTCGAATTGAGCATCCGAAAGTACAGCGAGGTATTGAGGTGTGAATATCGGATTTCCGACAGTTCGTTGTAATTGAATCGTGTGTTTTCGAGAACGGTGGTTTCTCGTGATTTGTTTTGAATTGTCGAGTTATGACTTTGAGATATGAACTTTGTGATTATTCAGGGGTTCGTGAACGTTCGTTTGGCGATGGATTTTCCGCCGGATCACAGGATTAACGCGAACTGCGTTACGCTAGCCTATAAGTGGACAATTTCTTTTCACGGATTGATTGCGAGTCTTTAATATACGTTTTACAAACTTGAGCATGCATACGAGATTATGTTTTACATGAGCATGTGTTATACGATTATGCATATACCAGTATACATTACGTATATACACTTATATATTGTTTCATGCATTTGCATCGAACTATTTATGATTTGGTTTACACAGAGTATAGTCGTTATATATGTTGTTGTATTGATACGTCTGCATCCCGGCTGATCCCGGAGGATGTTTACCAGGGGAGGCTGTGACTCCTGACCCGAGGCCTTTACCGGGGGGAGGCAGACCTCTGACCTGAGGCCTTTCTGGCTAGAATCACGTGTGGGCTAGGGATCCCGTGATTCTGACTGTACTAACACGAATGTGTCCATGAGCGACTCCGTGAGATTTTTATGCATGCTCTGTACGCGTGAGGAGTTAGAGTCTCCCTCGTGTACCATTTGATTATTTATACTTTCGACTCGCATATGTTTTTATAACATATATTACTTGGTGAAAGACATTTATTTTTGTCCACTCACTCTAACGATTTTCATGTCTTTCCCCTGGGCTTTTCGGTTTCCGTGCCCAGTTTGCAGTTCGGACTCTGGTGTCGCACGTCGTGGTCGGAGGCATAGTGTTTGAGCTACCTTATTTCTTCCAGTAGGTTTATTATTCTACCTACTCTGGTATACTTATATGATTATACATTAGAGGTCGCTCTGAGTATTCTGTTGTATATTCTTTACGATTTTACTCCGGATTTCAGTAAAGTACAGATATAATTATTTTTTTACATTACTATTGATATATTGAGAAATCCGGATGGGATTGGTGCCCACGGTTTGATTTTTGTGGCATAGGATGAAGTGTATTTTCCGCGTGCAGATAATGGTAATTCTACGTTAGTAGAGAAACTCTGCCAAAATTTCTACGGTTTTTGTTGGTTCGTGTTTTCGAAGGGGTTTGATTCCGGTTTAGGCAACTAAACCGGGGTTGGGTCCTTTCAGAAATTCCCCTCGAAAATCTCTCCGGTCACCACCACGGCACCCCTAAAACCTCCTCCTTAACCCAAATTAAACACCCAGAAATCTTCAATGGGTTGAAGGGAACCTAACCCCTAAACAACCCGACACCAAAACTCGCCGGAAACCGCCACCTAATTCTGGTGAAACCACGAACTTCACTGAGTTCAAACTACTTCAAAACTCAACTAAATCTCACAAATGAATACATGAATCAATAGGAAATCAAGAAAGCTTTCTAACCATACCAAGAACACGACCGGAGGTGGCCGAAATCGGCTGGTGGGACGGCGACAACGAAACGGGTCGGTCGAGCAAAACGGGTCAACGAGTCAACTCGGTCTAAATGTGTGATTTTTCGATTTTTACGACTATTCGATATTTATACGTCACAAACCGACCAAAACCACGACTCGGATAACTCCAACACAATCGGATAAGTATGACAAACTTGACGAAAATTTCAAATATTCATTTTATATTCTCCGATTATCCGAAAAATCCTCCGAAACCTCCTACGAGCTCGAAATCAAATCCTCTACAATTTCCGCGAAGGAACTCAAACCAAATTCTTGCTCGATAATTTAGTCGTTAACAAACCACATATACACAATCAACTCACGATAATCACATGTCGTGCCTATAATCACATAACCCAAAGTTCAGGTCGTTACAAATTTACCCCCCTAACAAAAATTTCGTCCTCAAAATTTACATACCTACTAACTAAAGAGGTAGGGATAGTTCTCTCGCATGTGCTGCTCGGTCTCCCATGTAGCCTCTTCAATTGAATGGTGCCGCCTTAAAACTTTCACATGAGGAATAGTTCTGTGCCGCAACTCCTGGACCTTCCAATCGAGAATCAGAACTGATTCTTCCACATAAGTCAAATCCTCCCGAATAAGAAGCTAATACGGTGCTAACACATGAGATGGATTGGAAATGTATTTCCTCAACATAGACGCATAGAACACATCATGTACGTTGGCCATCTCAGAAGGTAATGCCAACTTGTACGCCATAACACCAACTCGCTCAATAATCTCATATGGGCCAACATAACGAGGACGAAGTTTACCACGCTTTCCGAAATGAACAACACCCATCGAAGGAGAAAGTTTCAGGAAAACCCAATCACCAACCTCAAACTCAAGATCTTTCCATCTCACATTAGCATAACTCTTCTGTCGATCCTGTGCAGCCTTCAATCTGTCCCGAATAACTTAAACATCTTCCGTGGTGCTTTTCACCAAATCAGGACCAAGAAGTCATTTCTCTCCAACTTCACTCCAACACAATGGAGTCCGACATTGTTTGCCATACAAAGCTTCATAAGGTGCCATACCAATGCTAGTCTGATAGCTGTTATTATACGCAAACTCAATCAAATGAAGTTGTTGATCCCAATTCCCTTTAAACTGCAACACCTAAGATCTTAACATATCCTCCAGAGTTTGAATAGTCCTCTTTGACTGACCATCTGTCTGAAGATGAAAAACTGTGCTAAAATGTAGTCTAGTCCCCAATGATCTCTATAATACCTGCCAAAATTTTGAAGTAAACTGACTATCCCGATCAGAAACTATAGACACAGGTACACCATGTAATCTCATAACCTCACTCAGGTATAGCTTTGCCAATCTACTCACAGAAAGCTTTCCTGGTAGTGTAAGGAAATGAGCTGACTTCGTAAGGCAATCCACAATCACTCAAATACCAGTATTACCACTAGACGTACGAAGTAACTGATACACAAAATCCATAGTGATATGCTCCCACTTCCACACTGGAATCTCCAAAGGTTGTAGTTTACTGGCAGACTTCTGATGTTCTGTCTTCACTTGCTGACAAATCAGACATCTGCTCACATACATTGCTATTTCCTGCTTCATGTTACGCCACCAATAATGAGCTTTAAGTGTCTGAAACATCTTCGTACTACCAGGATGCATAGCATACGCAGAACAATGAGCTTTATCAAGTATTTCCTTCTTCAAATCATCATCTCTAGGTACACATAATCTTCCTCTGAACATCAAAGTGCCATCACTCCTCATCCGAAACTCTATTGGTACACTATTCTGAATCAAATTCTTCTTGCTCAACAGATATGCATCTGAATCAGAGCATCAGCAACCACATTAGCTTTTCCTAGATGATACTCAAAAGTGCAGTCATAATCATTAATTAGCTCCATCCATCTCCTCCATCTCATATTCAAATCTGGCTGTGTACGCAAGTAGGTAAGACTCTTGTGATCGGTGTAAATCTTGCACTGCGCTCCATACAAGTAATGTCTCCAACTCTTTAATGCTAACACAATGGCAGCTAACTCCAGATCATGAGTACGATAGTTAACTTCATGAGGTTTCAACTATCTAGAACCATATGCCACCAGCTTACCATGCTGCATCAAAACACAACCCAGACTTAACTTCATCCTCTTCACGGGACCCTAGCTGGGTCAACCCTCTTCAAAATGGCGAGACTGAAACCGCATCTGCCTCTCTTTTTCAATAGTAACTCTCTTGGTGCTAACCCACCAGAAATAAGCATCTGAGTCCAGTAACCCAACAGCAGCCACAGTCCTCTGCTCAGGAGTAAAATGTAGGCATTCACAAACACATTCCATCTGGACTATCCAAGCCTCACATATTTCAGGATCAGAAGAGCCAGAAAAGGCAGTTGCTCCAGCTGTCCTAGCGTTAACCACAAGGTCAGAACGCTCTTCCAAACACAACACTCACCTTAGCAAGTCGCGCGTACCCTGATCCTCAACAGGATCCCCAGCCCCGTTAGCACAGGTTCCACATCGGGGGGCATCCTAAGAATGAAAGGACATTAGTCACACAACACAAGGAACGAAATCATGAAACTTTAGACATTTGAAAACATACAACACTCTAGAGCATTGATGATTATCCGCTGGCCAGTCGGGTCATCACTTCTGATATGCTGTACATTCTCAAATACCCTTAGTAACAAAACTACAAGAGTCTACAGAACCTCAAACCTAATGCTCTGATACCAATTGAAAGGACCCAACCCCTATTTAGTTGCCTAAACCAAAATTAGGCCCTAACAACACCATAACTTACAAAAAGTTTGCCAGAGTTTACTTTATAAAACGTACAAACCAAAAACCTGCAAGAAGATTACACTTCACAGATAAATTCCCAAACACACCGTGGACCACCATTGTCCATCCGTATTTCTCAAAATCCACATACATAATAAAACACAAGGTTTACAAGAAATCCGGAAAGTATTCAGGAGTATAACTCAAACTGAACAACACTACACAAGTATTCAGAGTGACTTCTAATTACAAAATATACAAGACTAGCAGGTTACATCAGGAACCTACTAGAAGGAAATTGTGATTTGAACTCTAGGCTACCTGCGATGATGTGCAACCACGTGAAAGATACTGCAATCTGAGAGGCGAAAACCGAAAAGCCCAGAGAAAAGAATATAAATAATAAAACCGTTAGAGTGAGTGGACGTAAATCATAATATGCCGCATAAATAAATCCAACATGCTTTTCACAATAAATGCACATAAAATCATGCGAGTCAAAACAAACAAGCCCAGGTCAAGTGCTCATAAAGACGTAACTCTCCCGGGTATTGTGAATCACGGGTCAGGTGCTCATATAGACGTAACCCTCCCGGAGCATCTCAGGGATTAGCAGAGAAGACATAGCATCGATGCATCATATATTCATGCTCAGTGTAAAAACAAATCACATGTGCCTCCAAATCAATGTATGCACATAAAATGCATAATCATAAATGCATACTCGTAAATGCATAATCGTAAAGCATACTCATAGACTTGCAAATTCACTGTGAAAATCAAAGTATAAAAATCAACGTGGGATAAAATGTCCACTCACAGATAACAAGTAGCCATGAGGCCCGGCAGAAGATCCCTCGCCATAAACTCGTTCACGATCACCTGAATAACAGGGATACGATCAATAGATTTTCGATTTCAACACATGGAGCAAATACGCCAAGAACCCCGCATTTTCGAAAAACGTATTGCTCAAAATACACCCAAACAACCCTCGTCCCAAGTTAACACACTCAACTCAACTTGAAAACCTCACGACTACGATCGGGGCACGATTACGAGCCATACACCAAAACTCCGGCAAGCCATACACCAAAATCTTCCTCTCCTTAAGCCCAACCAAACCCCCAAAACCATATCTACATCCATCAACCACCATGGCCGGAATTCCCCTCGAAAATCTCACTGGTTTCTCCCTCTCCGATCACCACCACGGCACCCTTAAAACCTCCTCCTTAACCCAAATTAAACACCCAGAAATCTTCAATGGGTTGAGGGGAACCTAACCCCAACCAACCCGACACCAAAACTCGCTGAAAATCGCCACCCAATTTCGGCGAAATCCACGAACTTCACCAAATTCGAACTCCCTCAAAACTCAACCAAATCTCACAAATGAATACATGAATCAATAGGAAATCAAGAGAGCTTTCTAACCATACCAAGAACACAGCCCGAGGTGGCCAGAATCAGCGGGTCGGACGGGGGCAACGTAATGGGTCGGTGGAGCAAAACGGGTCCACGGGTCAACTCCGTCCAAACTCAGTCAACTCCGTCTAAATGTGTGATTTTCTAATTTTTACGATTATTCAATATTTATACGTCACGAACCGACCAAAACCACGACTCTAATAACTCCAACACAATCGGATAAGTACGACTAACTCGGTGACAATTTCAAATATTCATTTTATATTCTCCGATTATCTGAAAAATCCTCCGAAATCTCCTACGAGCTCGAAATCAAAACCTCTACGATTTCCGCGAAGGAACTCAAGCCAAATTCTTACTCGATAATTTAGTCGTTAACAAACCACATATACACAATGAACTCGCGATAATCACATGTCGTGTCGGTAATCACATAACTCAAGGTTCGGGTCGTTACATTCAATTATAAACTCAAATTTAGATTTTAAAGTTCATGGATAATAATTAAGATCTTAATTAATGATGAGGTAAAATGGAGATGAATCACGATAATTCATATCGGCTTCATAGCAAACTTTCTCATCATGCAACAAATAGTCTTAGGTGGATGATGGATGGAGAGTTAATTATCCATCATTTATATGAAGTCAAAGTTGAACGTTCTGTGTTTAATCTCTTTAATAAAAAATATGATGAAAAATAAACTTCATAATTAACTCAGACAAATCTCTAGAAAAAAACTTAGTCAAATAAACATTTAGTTTATATAGCTTAAAACATCAATTGAATAAGCATACCTTCTTAAATTTATTTTCACATGATCAATTGTCATGCGCTCTTTAAATGTCTTTTGAACGAAGAAGAATGAATCTCTTTTGGTGAAGAAATATTCTTTGTTTTCTAGGAGCTTGAGTAAACATTTCAATAGAAGATATTGTTCTTGTGAGATGCATATTTTATGCAGCACACACACAACTAATCAAGATTGAAACAAAAAAATAAATGTCAAAGCTATCTTCAATGACTATTTAGTTATTCGATTTGTGTCATATCAATACTTAACCAAGTCCTATAAAAAACATACCTTTGAGCTCCCCACTACTGTGAGGATCATCTAAACAGACGGCCATTTAAGCACCCATCATGGAAGTGTTAACTTTATATAGCTTACAACATCGATCAATTGAATAAGCATACCTTCTTAGATATACTTTCACATGATCAATTTTCATGCTCTCTTTACATGTCTTTTGAACGGAGAAGAATAAATCTCTTTTGGTAAAGTAACAATTCAATAGAAAGTATTGATTCTTGTGAGATTTATATTTTATTTTGAACACACACAACTAATCAAGATTGAAACAAGAAAAAGTGAAGGTAAGAGCTATCTTCAATTACAAATAGTCATTAAATTTGTGTCATTTATCAATACTTACTCAGGTTCTATAAAAAAAAATATCTTTAAGCTCCCCCTCACTATAACGATTATCTAAAAAGGCAGCCATTAAAGTATCCATCATGAAAGCAGTTGCCTATCTTGCTTGAAATTTTTGGGAGAATGCTACAAGAATCTCCCCGTACTCTTCTTCCTGTTGAAAACATTAACTTTTGTAAATACAAATATATTTAGAATTAGTTTCTTAATAAGAATTTTAAAATATCATCACAAACATACTCACGCAAGTAAGATCTTTCATATTAAGACCAGATCCAAGTAGGCCAATCATAGGTATTTCATCATGTGGAAAACGCTCATTCTTTAAGTACTCCTTTAGTGGTAAACAAGATACTTTCCATTCATTCTTAGATGATAATTATCTGAGATTACAAAAGTCTCACACACCTGTCACCGAATAAATAATAAATCGATAAGTTATTATAACTTTCATATGAAATATATTGAATTATTTATTAATTTGGAGACATATTACATATAAGAAAAGAAACATTCCATTGTTATCCAGTGTCATCATATAGCTATGACTAATGAATATAAATAGAAACTTAAATAGCATATTTCAAAAAGATCAAAGAATTATAACAATAATACATACCGTTTCTAAATAGCCGGTGAAAAAATGTGTGATGGCGAAGAAGGCGGAGAATGGCACTACATGTTGTTTCTACCAAATTTCGTAAGGATTCCAGTAGAAGTACGGATGAGGTCAGTTCTGGTGATCCGAGCTGTCGCGCGTATACCGTCATTTACCTGCTGTTAAGAGTAATACACCAAACGGTCGTTAGAAACCTTGACGGGTTGTTCCCGCCTTCGACTCTCTAACGCTCAAGTTAGTGTATGAAGCGTAACAAATAGTATTGGTTGAGTAACAGGCGTGATATGGCGTTCCTTGTAACTGTCATAAATGTATTGTATATACTGGCGGTTGAGTATGGGGTCTTTTTTGGTTCTTCGATGTAGGATCTTGCTTGTTTGTTCATGTTGTGTCCTGGTATCTTCCGTTTGCCATTCCGAGCGTGTTGGCTTTCGGATGGTGTTGCTTCCTTGTTTAAAGTTGAAGCTTGTGTTGTTGTCTCGCGTTTGGTCTGAGTTGTGTCGATCCATTTGGAGTGACTAAGTGTGCAATAATTGTGTTTACGGGATCACGTACTAACAAGTCCTCCAAGTTCCCAAGTCAAGGGAATCAGCTCTTAATTGGGGAGTTGCAAGGCTTTGTCCAGATTTTGCACACGTGGTCACTCGAGGAAAGGGGGGGGGGGGGAGATCGTGCTAACCTCAAGTCCCCCAACTCTCCGATAAAGAGCTGATTTTGAAGTCAAGAGTCGAAGTGTCGTGCCGTAGGGCCTTGTTCCGCGATGATGCGGGCGTTTGTTGCTGTTCCGCTATTGGGGTGAACTGAAACCTGATGTTGTTGTTTGGAGCCACGTATGTGGCGACAAGTGATGTTGCTACTCGTCCCACGATAGCGCGAACATTGTTGTTGTTTGGCTATCGGGTTGGACTCCGAAACCTGATGTTGTTGTTTGGAGCCACTTATGTGGAGACAAGTGATGTTGCAACTCGTCCCACGATAGCGCGAATGTTGTTGTTGTTCGGCTATCGAGTTGGACTCCGAAACCTGATGTTGCTATTTGGAGCCGCTTATGTGGTGACAAGTGATGTTACTACTCATCCCACGATAGCGCGAACGTTGCTGCTGTTCGGCTATCAGTTTGGACTCTGAAACCTAATGTTGCTGTTTGGAGCCGCTTATGTGGAGACAAGTGATGTTGCTACTCGTCCCACGATAATGCGAACGTTGTTGCTGTTCGGCTATCGGGTAGGACTCCGAAACCTGATGTTGCTATTTGGAGCCGCTTATATGATGGGTATAGCTCTATCGAGTGGATGCGTAATGAGAGGTCCCAGACCTAAGTCCGTTAGCCCCGATCGATGGCACAAGTCTTTATGGTAGCAACCGTGCCCATGATAGCGCAAGCATAACTACCACTTGCCTATCGGGTATTACTTTATCGGGTGGATGCGTAACGGGAGGTCCCAGGCCTCAGTTCGTTAGCCCCAATCGATGGCGCAGGTCATGATGGTATCAACCGTGCCCATGATAGCGTAAGAATAAATTCCACTTGCCTATCGGGTGGTCTCCGAAACGGTGTTGCTGTTTCCGAAGTGGGCCCCCCTTTGTGTTTTCGTATTCCGACCTTTTCGTCTTCGTAACGATTATCTGTCGCTTAGGGTGATCGTGTGTCAGGCGGTTTATTTTAGTTGTTTGCTGCATGTGTGACACGTGGCGCGCTGAATTCGAAGTGGTAGGGTAATTAATTTTGGCGGGAGCACGTGGAGCGCGTGGGGCACGTGCGTCATCCTGCGGTTGGAAGCGCTGAAAATAAACGGTAGGCATTTGCCTAGGGTTAGAATTGTAGCCTATAAATAGTGGTGCTTTCACTTTCACCTTTTTACACTTTGCTTGCTTGAACTGAAACTCTGCGTAAACGTGCTCTTGAATCTGCGTGCTTGTCAACCTTGGAGTGTTGCTATCTCATGAATTTTCGTCTCATCTCTTCAAAGGTAGTGTTTTTGTTCTTGTTGCTTTTCAAAAATTGTTTTGTGGTGTATGGATTTTGTATTTGTTTTGGGGTAATTTATGGGTTTACATTGCTTTGTGTTGTAATGTAGAGAGGATTTCTGGGCTTTTCTGGGTATTGGGAAGAACAGCTTCAAGTTCTTGGGTTTTTGCTGCTTTTTTTGGCTATTTGATCGATTTTTGGGTGTTGGGAAGGGTTTGCACTTGTTTTTGCTGGGGGAGTGGGGTCGCGACTATCTGTACGTTCGCCGTTTTGGCTTATCGCTCGTTTTCTTTTCTCTTAGGATCATGGAATTGGTAGCTGTGTCCAGTGATGAGTCACCTCCGTCAACCCCTAGGTTCCGTGTAGGGTCCCGGGTTTCATCCCATAGTGTTTCGGACTCCTCGTCCGATAACGTACTGAGCGTCTCCCCACTGTCCGTTAACGCCAGTAGTGCTTTGTGTAGGTCGTCAGTGCCAAACATAGAGCAGCCTGGGTTGAGTATGCCAAACGTTGACGCGTCCTCCTTTTCCGGGAGATCAGACGGATACGTCGTGCTCCCACGAGGTGAGCAGGCGTCCGGGGCTGCCTTTCCCATTCTTCCTCGAGGCAGGCCCGTTTTGTGGTGACTGGCGGACGACCAAGTAGTGCAGGAACCAGAGGGGTCACCGTCGATGCGGGAAATCGAGAGGTGGTACCGGGACTACCATATCCCCCGTACGGTGAAGCTGAGGGCCCTCCGTCAGGGTGAGTCGTTCACACGTCGTCCTCGCGGCTACGTGTGCGTGTGCAAGTTCCAGCTAAAGGCTGGGCTGAAGCTTCCCCTCCATCCATTCTTCCAGTACACGCTCGCGCTTTTCAACATCACGTTAGGCCAATGCGGGCCAACGCTGACGTGCGAACCGATTGCCTTCCACAATATATGGAAGCTAAGTGGGCTGCAGTTCCCCACACGAGGGGAGATCGGGCATTTCTTCCGTTTGAAGTATTCTCCTCGTATAAAGGATAAGGTTACGATGACGGTCGAGCCCCAAACAAAGTGGTGGCTAACGGAGCCCCCTTCCTTCTCCACTGCCTGGCGCCGGTATCACTGCCTTGTCGAAGGCGAGTGGGAATTCGACAAGCTAGATGGCGCTCTATCACACGGGCGCGATCAGATACACCGAGTCCCCGAGTCCTTCCAACCGCTAGGTGTGATAAGTGTCAAGTAGCGGCGTTTGCCCTCTTTGAAGTTTGTATTCGTGTTTGCTAATCCGTTTGTGCTTTTTGCAGACCAAAGTTCATATCCCCTCACCCATTTGGAGGAGAAGCGGTTGGCGCGAATCACATTTTCCTTCGACCCCCACCCAGACGCGCGAAACTTCTAGGCAGCTAATCATTGGGAGCTTATCAAATGTTGTGGTCTTTCACGCCCTCTTGGTAAGTATCCTTGTTCAAGGCTTTTGATTATTCCATTTGTGTAGGTTGTCGGGCTAACCCTTGTGTTGTTTTCTTGTTTGCAGCTAAGATGAAGAAGTTCAGATCCTCGACCAAGCAGGATGCTACCCACCAGCGTATGTTGGTACTAATGGAAAGGGTCCGACAAGCCCGCATGGTCGTGGAGGACACGAGCGGGCAGCTCGTACAAGGCGACACTCCTCAACATGTCATGCATCCCCCCAACTACAACGAGTACCCGGACCCGGTACCGGAGGGAGATGAGGAGGTCCAAGTCATGGGCGCGGCTGTCGGAGCCCCAGCCGTCATCCCAGAGGGATGAGTTAAAGAAGTTGCTCCCGATGCTCGGAGGGAGGAGGGCGAGCAGGCCCGTAGGCTGCGTCTCCGGTAGGAGAAGGAGACCCGCAGCAGGGAGCGCGGCGAGCCTCGCGTCGAACGCATGGACATGCGCATTAGCCAGGGCAAGTCTCCTTCCACCCACGCGGGCTCCTCGAGGAGTTCGTTTGAGATTTCCCCTATTCGTCAGCCTAGAGAGGCAGATGGTCACTGGTCCCAAACCTCGGCCAGGAGGCCAGATAGCCAAGGCACCTCCAGCCGCCCGCAGAAGCGCCCTCGTCCGTCCAACGAGGCCTCCCCTACCGTGACTGTTGCAGTGGCGGGTGAGACAGCACTCTCGTCAGAGTTCATTACTCGTATCCAGAGCTCCATGGGTGCGGGCATTGAATCCCTCCAGAAGTGGTGTCAGCTGGGTGCCGACCTGAGTGAGTCTCTTAGTGCGGCGTTTGATACCTGCACGTAACTCCAACATTAGCTCTTCCTCATCAAGGGGCTTAAGGGGTCAATGCTGCAGACCACCCTGCTGTCGAAGTCGAAGGCTGAAAACCGGAAACTTCAGGCTGATGTGGGCAAGCTGCAACAGGCTCTGACCAAGTCCACTGATACAGCCAACCGGAAGATCGCGCGAGTGAACGAGCTCGTACGAGAGGCCGATGAGCTGAAGAAGGATCTTGGGCAGGTGCGATCCGGGGTTGCTATCCTGGAGACCGATCTGGTTGGGCTCTGATCGTCCAGTGGTGCGCGCATGGCGGAGCTGGAGCGCGAGCTGGTGGAGGCCCGAGCTCATGCCGTGACGGAAGAGGTCCGTCAGAGGATTGCGAAAGAGGTAGTGGCTGAGTATAAGGCTTCTTCCGAGTTTGAGAAGGTCAGGGCTGACGCAGTCCAGGCTTTCAAAGATTCTGAGGAGTTCGAGGACTTGGTTGCTACTGAAGCCAACGTCAAATGTGAGGACTTCTCCTCACTTGTGTTGCCGTTTGTCAAGGTGGACGAGTTTGAGGCATGGCAGGCTGCCGAGGCGGAGAAGCTGAAGTGCTCGCTTGAAGAGCCGGATGTGGAGACGCCTGCTGGGGGTGACGGGCCATTGCCTGGGGAGGGTGGAGCTGATGCTGCTGCTAGGGCCAACTAGACTATCGTTTACTTTTGCTTTCTTTTGCTTTTGCCTTATACTTTCGCGCCTGCGTGCGTTTGATGAATTGTACAATTTTTGGATAATATATCTAAGTGTCTTTTGCTCTGTTTACATTGCTTCTCTGATTGCGTTTGATGTATACTTATATTGCTACTAGCACACAACAAAACGTATATATGAAAAAATCTACAATCACTAGATTAACGTGCGTTTAGATTACAAAAGGTGCTTGAACACAGGTAGATGAATACTTAGTGAAAATACTTCCTTAGGTGTTGTGTATTCCAGGGGTTGCCTATCCTTCTTCCGAACATGTCTTTGATATAAAACGTACCCAGACTTGTGACTGCGTCGATGACGTATGGGCCTTCCCATGACGGGCGTAATCCCTTGGGCTTCATTTGGATTGCCTTCATAACCCAGTCCCCCAATTGGAGTGGGCGATCCTTTACACGCTGGTTAAATAGTCGAGTGACTTGCTGCTTGTTCGCGATATTGTGAAGGTGTGCCGTGTCGCGCCTTTTTTCGAGTAGGTCGTTGTCGAGTCTGAGTCCTTCGCCATTGGTGGTAGGGTCGTAGCTTTCGATTCTTGAACTTCTGTACTTGAGCTCGAGTGGTAGTACGGTCTCCGTTCCGAATGTAAGGCTAAACGGGGTTTCTCCCGTTGTCGCTGTTTTCGTAGTTCGGATTGACCATAGTATTTCGAGGAGTAAAGTGGGCCATCGTCCTTACCAAACGTCTCCTTTCTCGATGAGTTCGATCTTCTTCTTGATTCCTTCCTTGATGATTTTGTTTGCTGCTTCTACCTGTCTGTTTGTTTGTGGGTGTGCTGGTGATGCGAATATCAGATTGGTTCCTTGTCTCTTGCAGAATGTCTTGAGCTCGTCGTTGTGGAATTGCGGCCTGTTATCAGTGATGATGTTGAGCGGGGTGCCGTAGCTGCAGTAGAAGAAACGCCATAGGAATCTCTTCACCTTGTCGGTTGTGATCTTGACCATTGGTTCCGCCTCGATAAACTTGGTGTAGTAGTCAATGATGACTATGATGTATCGGTATTGGCCCTTGGATTTCGGAAGCTCTCCGATAAGGTCGAGTCCCCACTATGCAAACGGAACAGGAGAGGTGAGGATTGATAAGGGAACCGCGGGCGCGTGATTCTTGTGTGCATTGAGTTGGCACTGATGGCATGTCGTGGTGATTGCGGTTGCGTGCGTGGATGGTGGGCCACCAGAATCTGCAATGGAGTGCCTTTAGTGCTATGGATCATGCTCCCGCATGGTGGCCGCATACGCCCGAATGGATTTCCCTGAGTATTTTGTCGCCCTGCTCTGGCATAACGCCTTTGAGGTTGGCCCATGTCTTCCCTTGTCTGTACAGGTTGTCGTGTCGGATGCTGAAGTTGACTGCTCGGGCTATGATGTTTCGGGCCTGGGCCCAGTCTGCTGGCAGTTCGCCCCTTGTCTTGTACTTGATGATCGGATCCATCCGGCTGGTTGTGTGTGGTTCGATCGTGAGGATCTCTTCTGTTGTTTTGGTGATGCTTGGCCTCTTGAGTACTTCCACTACTCGATGCCCTGGCTCCGTATGTACGGGCGATGTTGCTAAACGGGCAAGTGTGTTTGCCTTGGTGTTTCTTCCCCTCGGGATATGGTTGATGTTGAAGTACTTGAGCTTGCTTAACATTGTGCATACAAGGTCATGGTATGTCGTCATCGTACCACCATTCGTCTTGAAGTCGCCCTGGATTTGGTTGACGACTAGCTGTGAATCGTTGAAGATGTTGATGCTCGGGGCTTCTGAATTTCAGGCCAGCTGTAGTCCGGCGATAAGAGCTTCGTATTCGGCCTCGTTGTTTGTTGCTTTGAATTCAAATTTTAACGCATACTCGGCTCGTACGCCCCCGGGGCCGGTGAGGATGATCCCAGCCCCACTGGTGTTCTTGGTGCATGACCTGTCCACGTAAAGGTTCCATGGTGATTCGGGTGTTGGGAGTTCTTCCTTAGGAGGTTCCGCACTAACGAGCGGCGCTGCGGTTGCATCTTCGGCCTCCGTGTATTCGGATATGAAGTCTGCGATAACCTGGCCCTTTATTGCTGTTCAGGGAGCGTAGTGGATGTCGTATTCGCTTAGCTCGACGTCCCATTTCGCCAGTCGATCGCTGTGGTCAGGCAATTGCAATACTTGTCGCAACGGGACATTAGTGAGGACGTCGATGCTATGGGCCTGGAAGTATGGTCTGAGTCGTCTTTCAGCCGAGACGAGTGCAAGTGTCACTTTCTCGATTGTAGGGTAGAGGGTCTCTGGGGTGTCATGCCCTTTCCAGTGAAGAAGATTGGTAATTCAGAAGTCATTTCTCTTCGGACCAGGGCCGAACTGACGGCCGTTAGGGAGGCGGACAAGTACAGGTAGAGGGCTTCTCCCTTCACGGGTCTGGACAGGAGGGGTATTGAGGCGAGGTATTGCTTGATCGATGCGAATGCTGTTTCACAGTCGGTTGTCCAAATGACACTTCGCTTGTTTTCCGTTCAGAGGGCTTTGAAGAACGGTGCACACTTGTCGTAATAACGGGAGATGAAGCGATTGAGGGACGCCAGTTTTTCCTTGAGGCTTTGGAGTTCGACCTTGGTCGTAGGGGGTTGCATGTCCAGTATTGCCTTGATGCCCTCCTTGCTGATGATGTATCCAAGAAACTTGCTTGTTGTTACGCCGAACGTGCATTTGGCCGGGTTCAATCACATGTCGTTCTTGATTAGGAGTTCGAGCACGGTTCGTAGGTGTTCGGGATGATCTGTTGCCTTGGTACTCTTGACCAGTATGTCATCGATGTAGACTTCTACAATTTCACCCGTCAGTCCGTCGAATATGATGTTCATCAACCTCTAGTACGTAGAGCCTGCATTCTTCAGCCCAAACGGCATGACTACGTAGCAGTAAAGCCCCTTGTCCGTTGTGAAGCATATGGCCTCCTGGTCTTCTGGATTCATGAGGATCTGGTTGTACCCTGAGTATGTGTCCATCATGGACAGTAGCTCATGCCCGGCAGTGGCGTCTACGAGCTGATCGATTCGAGGTAACGGGAAACTATCTTTCGGACATGCCTTGTTCAAGTTGCTGTAATCTATGGACATGTGCCAAGATCCGTTTTGCTTCTTGACCATAACGGCGTTGGAGATCAATTTCGGGTAGTCAACTTTTCGGATAAAACCGATTTTCTGCAGTCTGTCGACCTCCGCGTGCATAGCAGCGTACCGTACTTAGTCATATGCCCACCGTTTCTACTTTACGAGCTTCACAAGTGAGCCGATGCTGAGTTTGTGGGAGATGATGCTTTGGTTGATTCCGGGCATGTTCGTGTAGGACCATGCGAATACCTGTTGGCAGTCCGTCAGGACCTGGGTTAGCTGAGCTTCCATGTCAGGCTCCAATTGCGCGTCGATGCGGATTGTGCATTCCGGGTGTTCAGGGGATAGTTGTATCGTGCGTTGCCCCTCCCGTTCTTCGGCGGGTCAGATAGCGTTCAATCCGTCACGCGGGTCATCGGGTTGCTGCCCTTCAGGGGAACACTCTGCCACTACGAGTACTTCCAATTGCGTGTTGTCTTTGTCTGGTCAAACAGCTTTTTCCACGAAATCATACCCTATGATCATGCCGATTCCGTAGTCTGTCGGAAATTTTTCCATGAGCATGTGGCCTGCGTTGATCAACCTCAGCTTCGAGATACCCGGTCGTCCGAGGATCATGTTGTAGGACGTGTGGAGGTCTATAATAACGAAGTCTGTTCTAATTTCGCTCTGGGGGTTCCTGGTGCACCGATGCCGAATCGTATGTAGTCGCTGCCGAGAGGGTAAGTGGTTTCACTTGAGAAGCTGGCGATGCTCTCGTGGTCCTGCGTCATTTTGCATTTTGGGCACTTAAGGCCCTCGTATGCCTCTCAGAAGATGATGTTGACGGAAGCTCCGTTATCGATGAGAATGCGCTTGACTAAGTACTGATCCACCATTCCGTCGATGACGAATGGGAGCGTGCTGTTCTGGCTGCCTTCTTCCTCGTAGGCGAAGGTGATTGGGGGCTAATCCTTCTTGATTTCCCGTGGTAGATTTCTGGGATGTACCGCAAACACGTCCCTAGGTCGGGGTTCTTCCTGTTCCCGTGGGCATTCTGTCTTCCGCTTCCCGCCCGTGATGTTGTTGATGGTGCCCTTTGTTCATATGTCCGTTGCCGGGCGTTCCGTGTTTATCATTCGGAAGATCAATGTTCCCTCTGTGTGTAATCGTTCGATTTCCCCGGCTAGGATTTCGCAGTCATTAGTGTTGTGTGTGTTCGACTCATGATACATGCACCATGTTCCACTGTTGCTCCGCATGAGGGCGATGCCGGCGCCCTAGGCATGGGCGGGCGGATTTGGCGTTTGTTCTGCTTGAGCACTTCCTCGTTCGTGCCCGCGGTGATGGAGAAAATTGCGCGCCACTGGTGTTGTTCCATGGGTGGTGGGTTTCGCGGTGATGAGCGCTCGCGATACGTCTGCTGATATTGCTTGTGGTTCATGTGTTCGCGATAGTGGTCTTCGCGCTTGCGGGACGCGGTGGGCTGTGCTTTCGATGGCGGATTCTTGGTTGTATAGGGTGATGACAGGCGATCTTGTGTGTAGCCATGTGTCTTCGGAGTCTGTGTCGTGCTTGGGCACTGTGCTCCGCATACGTGGGTTTCCACCAGCGTCTTCTGGACGATTAGGTCGATGATCTCATCGTACCCAAGGTAGTCCCTTCTGATCATCTCCCGTCAGGTTCTCTAGCAACGCCGTTTTTGCTACGTTCTTTTCGAGGTTTCTGCACGTGTTCGCAAGGGCCCTCCACCGGTTGATGAAGCTGGATAGGTTTTCGTTGTCCCCTTAGTGGACCTTTAGTAGTGTGCTGGCGGTGTTGTACTTGCCCTGTAGCCAATCTCGCTAGAGGAAGCACTCCATGAGATCATCGAAAGAGTGGATGGATCCCGTCAGCACCTCGTAGAGCCAGTTTCGTGCTTCTTTCGACAGTGTCTCCTGAAACAGGAAACAGAGGGTTGCATCTGAGTATCGGGTAACTGCGGTGGTAGACTGATACTCGTCAATGTGTGTTCGCTGGTCTCCCTTCCTGTTCAACCTGCTGATCTTGACGGTTTTGGAATAAGGTTCCCTATCCTGCGCCAGGATATCGTCCGATAAGGGGCTCACACGGGGAGTGTACATTCCTTTCGGCCCAGTGTGCGTGCTCTTTTTGAGTGTGACGACCCAGAACAAAGTTAGCAGTGAAATCAGCTTAATCTACGAGCTTGCGCGTAGTCACAGATGTCCGACGGTTGTTTGAATCGCCAGATTTGATAACGACTAAATTATTGGCCGAGAATTGGAGCTGGGTCTCTTCTCGAGAGTCATTGTACGTGTGATTTCGAGTTCGTGGGCGGTTCCGGATCGTTATTTGGACGACCGAGGAATAAGTTATGAATATTTCAAGTTTTGATATAATCGAATTTAAATAGTGATGCTCTTAGCGACTAAATTACCGGACGAGAATTTGGTTTCGGCTTCTTAACGGAAGTTGTTGAGAATTTAATTTCGAGCTCGTGGGAACTTCCGGAGCATTTTTCCGAGTTACGAAGATTATGTTGTGAATATTTCGACCGTCGATTATGTAATTGGATAAGCTTGTGTTTGAGTTGAACAGTTGACTTTTTATCTGATTTGTCGAAGTGTTTGACTTTGGGTGATAATTGAAGAGTACGTCGAATCGAGTTTGTTGCCGCGAGAATTGTTGAAATCGGAATTACGACAAGGAAGTTACGTGTATTTGAAGTTTGCCGAAAAGTGTGTTTGTTGGTTTCCATTTTGGGAAAGCTATAAATAGTGAACTTACCATATCAGGAAAGTCAACAGTTGGTATAAATGAAGTTGACCGAGTCAACTCGGTGGTGAAAGAGAATGGCGACGGCGACCACGGCCTTGCCGGCGACGGTGCCCGTCCGGCCACCTCCGTGCTCAACTTCGGTTCCGTTCGGTGCGCCTCGGTCCCCTCTACCCATCCCCGGCCTCCTTTCACGGCAAGGGACGCCGGAAGTGGAGGAATTTCTGGCAAGAAATGGAGGAAATTTTGGTGAATTCGGGTTCTATGAATTCGGCCGAATTGAGCTGCAATTTTGGGTGGGCTTTGAAGATCTCATCACCATGAAGCTACCATGTAAGTTTGGTGTTTCAATTCGATGTGTACTTGGAGAATTTTGGATTTGAAAATTTGGTACCAATTAGCTTTTGCATGAAATTGAGCTAGTTAGAGATTGAATTGGCCTTTGTTGCAGTTAACAAAGTTGCTCAGTGGATGATTTTGAGTGGAATAGGGGTTGCTCCGCCGTGGAATTTTCCGTTCGGGTGGCGGCGCCGCCGTTGGCGGTGGTAAACGGCGGTCAATGGTCAACAGTTTGACTTTTTGGGATTTTCGACAAGTTGCATGTCATTTCACTCGAAATCGCGCCCCGATCGCAGTGGGGAGGTTCGTTTCTCGATTTGAGCATCCGAAAGTACAGCGAGGTATTGAGGTGTAAATATCGGATTTTCAACGATTCGTCGACATTGAATTACGTGTTTCCGAGAACGGTGGTTTCTCGTGATTTGTTTTGAATTGTCGAGTTATGACTTTGAGTAATGGACATTGTGATTATTCAGGGGTTCATGGTCGTTTTTTTGGCGAAGGACTTTCCGCCGGATCACAGGTTAACGCGAACTGCGTTACGCTAGTTAGTGAGTAGACACGTTTATATTTTCACAGTTGTTTTGCGAGTTCGTGGATTTTATGATTTTTCGTATTTACTTTATACGATATTGTGATATGTGTTATTTTCGGAGGTATTGTTGTATATTTATTGGTGATGGCATTACTGCATCGATGCTTCGACTACTCAGCTGATCACTGGTAGTCCACCAGAGTTGAGAGATTCCTCTGGGTAGGGTTGAGAGGTCCCATGTGTCACTCCAGGGTTGAGAGGTCCCCTGGCCTATCACCGTCGGGTTGAGCGATTCACCTGACGTTGGGCTTGAGAGATTCGCCCGACAACCTCCATATATATATGTGTTGTGTTTTCCGAACTTGCACTGTTTTATATTGAGTATGTATATAAACTGGTGAAAGGCATACGTTTATTTTCGTCCACTCACTCTAACGTTTTTATTTGCCTTTCCCCTGGGCTTTTCGGTTTCCGTGCCCAGTTTTCAGTTCGGACTCTGGTGTCGCACGTCGTGGTCGGAGGCATAGTGCTCGAGCTACCTTGTTTCATCCAGTAGGTTTATTGTTCTACCTACTGTGGTATACTTATATGATGATACATTAGAGGTCGCTCTGAGTATTCTGTTGTATATATTATACGATTTTACTCCGGATTTCAGTAAAGTACAGATATATTTATTGTTTTACTTTACTGTTGATATATTGAGAAATCCGGATGGGATTGGTGCCCACGGTTTTATTTTTGTGGCATAGGATGAAGTGTATTTACCGCGTGCAGGTAATGGTAATTCTACGTTAGTATCGAAACTCTGCCAAAATTTTTACGGTTTTTGTTGGTTCGTGTTTTCGAGAGGGTTTGATTCCGGTTTAGGGAGCTAAATCGGGGTTGGGTCCTTTCATTGAGTGACACGATTTAGGCCTCCATCTCCACCATCCACCGGAGCATGACGCTTCCAACCGTCATGGTGGGTTCCTCGTCATCATACCTTTGTATCCTTTCGGGCGGCGGCAGAGGTCCTGAGAGCTGGTTGTTTCGCTGTCCCCACGGTGGGTCTACCCTGATGGCTTGCTCGCTCGTTCCTAGCTCCTCCGTTGGTCCAGATTCTTCTCGTTGGGTCTATTGGCTTCGGATGAACGCGTCAAGCCGATCCTCCAAGCGCTGTCGGGCTTGGCGTTCCTGGTCTCTCTCGGTTCGGGCTGTTTGGAGCTCTTTCACTAGTTGGGCTGCTGCTTCGTCCTCCGTTAAGTCATTGATGCTACTGATCGCGTCGACGGGTGCGTCTCTTGTCTTCCGGCTTTCGTGTGTAACGTGGTCTGCTACCATCTTCGCTGCTATGGTTTCAGGTGGTTTACGATTGCTCGATTCCCACAGATGGTGCCAATTGTTTCTACCAAATTCCGTAAGGATTCCAGTAGAAGTACGGATGAGGTCAGTTCTGGTGATCTGAGTTGTCGCGCGTATACCGTCATTTACCTGCTATTAAGAGTAATACACCAAATGGTCGTTAGAAGCTTTGACGGGTTGTTCCCGCCTTCGACTCTCCGACGCTCAAGTTAGTGTTTGAAACATAACAAATAGTATTGGTTGAGTAACGGGTGTGATATGGCGTACCTTGTAACTGTCATAAATGTGTTATATATATTGGCGGTTGAGTATGGGGTCTTTTGTTGTTTTTGATGTGGGATCTTGCTTGTTTGTTCATGTTGTGTCCTGGTATCTTCCGTTTGTCGTTCCGAGCGCATGGGCTTTCGGATGGTGTTGCTTCCTTGTTTAAAGTTGAAGCCTGTGTTGCTGTCTCGCGTTTGGTCTGAGCTGTGTCGATCCATTTGGAGTGACTAAGTGTGCGATAATTGTGTTTACGGGATCACGTACTAACACATGTAGTCCTTAACTCACCTTAGGAAATAGTTCAACTCTCTTCTCGACTTCGCCATCAATTGTGATTGGTCGGTGCAAACTACAAGAAATGTCAAAAAAATTTAGTGTGAGTCATCCAAAACTTTAGCCTACTTCCACTTTGTGATCTCTGTTGAGAGATTCACTAGTACTATTCACTAGAACTATGAAGAATTTAGACTATTACAAGTACTTCTTAGAGATCCATCAAACTGTTCCAACTAGCTCTTATCTCTCAATCAACCTTAACTCTAGTTTTCTATCTTCTTTTGCTTTAGAAAACCCCATATGCAGCTCCTACATATACATATAGAAGGCGCCATTTCAATATGGATAAATTAGGAATCATAATCTTCATAGACTAAACCTTAAGTCTATGTCACAAATCCTAACAAAACAAGGATAAACTAACTTTTCAATAACTTATAGAAAAGTTGTGTTGACTCCTTTTATTACTAGACATGGATTTGCACTATGAATTCTACCTTTGCACATCACTACAGCACAAAATGCCTTTTCCGACGAAATTTATTTTTGTTGGAAATAAAAAAAAATTAACCATTAAATTTTTTTGTCGGAAAGAATTAATTGGCATTTCCGACCACGAAGTTTTGGTCATAAGAGACTTAACTTTGGTCAGAAAAAATACTCAAGTATCCATTTGTAATAATAGATAATGAGTGAGATCATTGCCTCATTGGATCTTCTTTAAACATATGTCAATGTGTTTGTTATAACTAAGGTTAATATGGTAGATCACATGGATCGAAGTTGCAAATCAACAAAGAAAATGTCTAATGATTTATATTATGCATAAAATAATCTAATTATCACATCCAATAGTCAATAAAAATCAACTTCGATGATCATAAACCATATACCTCAACCTCAATCTCTACACCCTAAACCCTAAATGATCGATTTTAACCCTAAATCGGAAATTTAATAGCTTGACCAAGAAATGAAATCCGCACACATTGAAAAATCTCTTAAATTTCCTTTGAACTTTTTATAGACTAGTTACTTACATCTAATATATGTATAAGGGTTAGTTTTGTAAAATCTTACTTACGCTGACGATAGGAAAATGAATGAATTTCCGCAAAAATAGTTGCAAATACAACATATTTCCCCTATGATAGTTGCAAATATCTTTGCATCTATTCCTTCTACCGCATTGCGCCACATGTACTCTCTCTACAAGGTCATGAACCTTCTTTGTTACATCACCTTCAATATAATCAAGTTATATTTTTCCTTACCTGCAGTTAAATAAGTATCAAAAATAAAGATAATTATATATATATACATATCATATCCAGTATAACGCTTCGTACTGAAACTTCAATATGAAGTTGCATTTTACACAAAATCTATATCGTTATCCAATAATTGAAGTCAATAATCTTTTATATATATCAAGTGCAAAGCTTCGCATTGAAACTTTGGTGTGAAGTTCTATTTTACACAAAATTGACCAAACAATTCGAGGATTGAAACCACACATCCTTTAGAGACATGTCCAAGCATCGTGCTTGCAAAAATTCAACTTAATAGGAGATTTTTTAGCCATTTGATCACCACATTCATAGTTTGAGCTAAATCAGATAAACTATGTGCATCGTTAAACAAAGCAACCATCAAATGGGGCTAAAAGATGTCATATGGAGCTAAAATTTTATAAGCTCCATCCTTACATGGGTATCTTAAAGATGATCCACTTCAAGCAATTATTGAATTACATCTAGATTTCATGTAAAATGCGTATATATATTATTATTTTTACACAAAATTGACAACGTTATTTAATAATTGAAGTCAATAATCTTTTATATATATCAAATGCGAAGCTTTGCATTGAAACTTTGGTGTGAAGTTCTATTTTACACAAAATTGACAAAACAATTCGAGGATTGAAACCACACATCCTTTAGAGACCTGTCTAAGCATCATGCTTGCAAAAATTCAACTCAATCGAAGATCATTTAACCATTTGATCAACACATTCATGGTTTGAGCTAAATCGGACAAACTGTGCACATCGTTAAACAAAGCAACCATCAAATGGCTAAAAGATCTCCTATTAAGATGAAATTTTACAAGCTCCATCCTTACATGGGTATTTTAAAAATAATTGACTTCAAGTAATTATAGAATTACGTGTAGATTTCGTGTAAAATGCATATGTATATATATATCATCAAGTGTGAAGCTTCGCACTGAAACTTCAGTGTAGAGTTTTATTTTACTTAAAATCAAAAAAAATAGTTCAAGGATTGGAATCACTCATCTTTTAGATAACCATGTGAGAATTGTGTCTGCAAAATTTCAGCTCAATCGGAAATGTTTTAACCATTTGATCATTGGATTGTTTAAACATATACATAGATTGTCAGATTCAGCTCAAAACTTGAATGTGATGATCAAATGGGTAACTGATCTCCAATTGAGCTAAAATTATGCAAGCACGATCCTTACATAGGTATGTAAAAGATGAGTAATTCCAATCGTCGAATTATTCTATCTATTTTTTGTAAAATATAACTTCACACCGAAGTCTTAGTGCGAAGCTCCACACTTGATAGGAACTGTATATATAAATAGTGCATATATAAAAATTCTCACTTTTCTTTGGCATTGATGCCTCGGGTCAGTAGTCAAGAGGGATCTGCCTCTCTATTACTTCACTTCTTCACTTCTTCATGGGATATAGAAAGAGATAGGCAGAAATTCAAGAAAGAGAGTAGGAATGATCATTCATTCGGCAATCAAAACTTAGACCAAAAACCTTAAAGTGCTCCTTCCTCTTAAGAAACAGATCCTCGAGAATGGTTCGAATCACAAACTGGAGACTTTGGACAAAGAGAAAAAATCAAATCTAGAAATCAAAAGCAACCCTTGAAGTTGATTTAGATTCTACCAAATTTCATATTTGTTCTCAATTGCTTTTAATTGAGAAAAACTAGAAATTGATTTGTAACTTCCATTAGTTCCTCGTCTTCATTCATTTTGACTAGAGCTAAATCATAATATTTGGCCGCGGAACATCCCAATTATGGCTAGTTTCATTTGAATTATCTGAGATGAGCATGAGAATTGCATTCCTTTCTCTCTCGAGCAAGACATCTTTTGTGACGACCCGAAATAGAAACAGTAGTGTAATCGGCTTAATCCACAAGCTTGCGCGTAATCATAGTTTTCCATAAATTGATTGAATTGCCGGTTTTGATCATGACTTGATTATTGGCCAAGAGTTTGAGTTGAGTACGTCTCTTCTCGAGAGTTGTTGTACGCGTTATTTTGAGTTCGTAAGCAATTCCGGATTATTATTTCGATGACCGAGGAATATAATATGAATATTTGAAATTTCAGAATATCGTCGAGTTTATCCGTTCGTATTCAAGTTTATCCGAATCGTGATTGTGATCCGTTTTGGACCGTCGATCGACTCGAACCGAAATTGGAATGGTTATC
This sequence comes from Geum urbanum, assembly GCA_946800695.1. Classification (NCBI taxonomy): domain Eukaryota; kingdom Viridiplantae; phylum Streptophyta; class Magnoliopsida; order Rosales; family Rosaceae; genus Geum; species Geum urbanum. Next base: position 22,753,392 of record OX327009.1, on the reverse strand, counting down.
GACTTGATTTGCGAGTTTCACGATAAGTCGCAATTTTGTCGTATTCAGTTAATATGGCGGCTTCGTTAGCGACTAAATTATCGGCCAAGAATTTGATTGGAATTCTTCATGAAAGTTGTAGAAAATTTAATTTCGAGCCCGTGGGAACTTCCGGAGGATTATTCCGAGTTACAAGGAATCAGTTGTAAATATTTTCGACCGTCGGATATTGTCGTATTTATCCGTTTGGGATTCGATACGCGTAAGGTATATATATGGGAGAATACGTGACGAATTGGGAAACGTTCCATTTTGGGAAATCTGGCCCTTTGACCAGTTTGACCCATGGGTCAAAACTGACCCATTCCAGGCCGAATTTTGTTTGCCTTCGTTGAGCTCAATTCCGGCCTCTTTTGTCCCCATGTCTTCATGAACGTTGTTGGGCTTGAGCTCCTCTTTCTTTTGATAGGTCATTCGTTAAATTTGGTTGCCGGATGAAGAAGTTATGGCTTGTCAAAGTTTAGGAATTTTGGGTGGTATTCCGGGGAGTTTTGGCGACGTTGGTGGCGGCGGAGGCGGCCGAGATGGAGCTCGGGGTTTGAGGGGTTTTGTTAGCCTTGGAGAGAGGAAGCTTTTAAAAGTGGTTTCAAGTCTTGCCGTGGCCGGAGAAGGGAGATCGAAGAAGTTGAAATTCCGGCGGTTTGCACCTTTGAGGTGAGTTTTGGACTTTTCGGGTCAAAATTGGCCTTAACTTTGAACTGGAAAGTTGTTGGAAATGTCGAGATCTTCAAATCAATGTGCAGGTTGCATTTTTTTTGCCGATATGATTTTCCAGCGGCCGGCGGCAGCGGCGACTTTTTCGGCTACGTGTTTTTCGACAAGTTATATGTCGTTTCGCTCGGAATCGCGCACCGATCGAAGTGGTGGGGTTTGTTTTTCGAATTGAACATTGGAAATTATAGTGAGATTTTGTGGTGTGATTATCGGATTTTGACGATTTCGTTGATATTGAATTATATGTTTCCGTGAACGGTTATTTCTCGTGATGTGATTCGAGGTTTTGAGTTATGATTTTGAGCAGTGGATTTTATGATTATTCAGGAGATCGTGATCGTTCGTTTGGCGAGGGATTTTTCGTCGGATCACTGGATTAACGCATATCGCGTTACGCTCATCTGTGAGTGGACTTTTCTATTTTCACTGTCGTTGCGAGTTCATGATTTTTTTGTGATTTTTCGTATTTATTTATATACAATATTGAGATTATTTATTACTTTTGGAAGCATTATTTTATATTTTATGGTGATGGCATTACTTACATCGATGCTTCGGCTACTCGGCTGATCACCGGTAGTCTGACCAGAGTTGAGAGATTCCTCTGGACCAGTGTTGAGAGATTCCTCTGGGCAGGGTTGAGAGATTCCCCTATTATATTGGTGGGGTAGAGAGATTCCCCTAGCCTATCACCGTCGGGCTTGAGAGATTCGCCTGGCACCTCCATATATACTTTCCGAACTCGCATTGCTTTACATTGTTTTTTGTATATGAAATTGGTGAAAGGCATATGTTTATTTTCGTCCACTCACTCTAATGTTTTTATTTGCCTTTCCCCTGGGCTTTTCGGTTTCCGTGCCCAGTATGCAGTTCGGACTCTGGTGTCGCACGTCGTGGTCGGAGGCTTAGTATCCGAGCGATGTTTCTTTTATGGTAGGTTCTTAGTTTGGCCTACTATTTGTATATATATATTAGAAGTCGCTCTGAGCATTCTTATGTTATACTTTTATACGATTTTTCCCCGGATTTCTGTAAAGTATAGTTTTATTGATTATTTTACATTACTGTTATGATATTGAGAAATCCGGATGGGATTGGTGCCCACGGTTTGATTTTTGTGGCATAGGATGAAGTGTATTTTCTGGGTGCAGGTTAATGGAAATTCCGCGTTAGTAGCGTCACTCTGCCGAGATGTTGATGTTTTTTTTGTTGATGGTTCGTATTTTCAGAAAGGGTTTGATTCCGGTTTAGGAAACTAAATCGGGGTTGGGTCCTTTCAGCTTGGTATCAAAGCATTAGGTTTTAGGTTCTGTAGACTTCTGTAGTCGTGTTTACTAAGGATATTTGAGAATGTACAGCATGTCTAGAGCGATGACCCGACCGGCCGGCGGATACTCATCAATGCTCTGGGTGTTGTATGCTTTAAAATATTTGAAGTTCCATGATTATGTCCAGTTTGTTGTGAATAATGTCTTATTCATTAGGATGCCTCCTTGACATGCTTTCCGTGTCGGTACGGTTGTGGATCCTATTGAGGATCAGTCGACGCGCGACTTGACAGTGAGTTGTGGGTTTGGATGAGCATTCTGGATTCAGATATATGTGTGGCATAGTTTGCCGGTTGTGCGTGTATGGGCGCCTACATGTTGCTTCTGAGCAGAGAATTGTGGTAGTTGATGGTTTGCCTGAGTCAGATCATTGTATTTGATGGTTTGGTATTGTGTGAGTTCCTGTTGCGACTCCATGACCTACATTCAGGGTTTTGTTTATACAGTAATGGTTCAATTAGGCTACTTAACAACGGAAATATAGAGTGTTCACCGACCTGAGGCAGGGATGTATCGTTCATATGTTTGTCCCAGTTTGCACGTGTTATGTGGCTTCAAAGGAAGCAATGCACGAGGTTCGAGATGAGTTTGAGCCTGAGCATCAGAGGGATTTTGACTGTTATGCCTCGAGACAACCTTGAGGAGCTTGATGTGTTGCACTCAGAGGTGAGGACATCGGGAAGGAAAGGTTTACGCGGTTTCCGACATGTCAGTTTGAGGAAAGTGAACTTAGTCGAGATTTTGATGAGGTTGAGTTCAGGCACCTCAAGATCAATGACTTCATCAGGCTGTGGCCTTTTCGATTACGTTGGAGATCACAGAGTAGTGGATTTGTTCCTGTGACATGAGTTTGGGTGGTCATCGGTGATCCTTCCACACAGCAGGCGTCACTGTGATTTGTGTTCGAGGAGCACTCTTCGTTGCTATTTTGGTGGCCAAGAGGGTCACGTTACGATGGAATGTCCTCAGCTAGCTATTTTAGTGGTTCGGCAGCTCAGAGTTCATGAGGAGGTCATGATGCTATTTCTGGAGTTTGACCAACGCAGACTTCTGGACGAGTCAATCAGCAAAGTCGTAATCATCGTGGACAGTTTGTTAGACATGCCAGAGTTCGTGCCACGACCCTGTGTGAGAACAGAGTTTCTCTGAGATTACCGTTGCTTGATATCCATGGCTATTGTGCTTGCATCTCCACTTCCGAGGTTTTGGAGAGTGTTGTATCCATCCGGGAGGTTGTGAGATCTTTGTTGGAGGTTATGGGTTAGCCGCGGATCTATTATTGCTGGATATCGTCGATTTTGATGTGATTTTGGTTATGGATTTCTTGACGACACATTGAGCTATGTTCGATTGTCACAAGAAGGAGGTTGTGTTTCGACGACCAGGGTTCCCAGAGATACTGTTTCGCGGTGAGAAGAATACCTCATTGCCATGTGTGATTTCAGCGATGAAAGCCGAACGAATGATGGAAATGGGTTGCGTAGCATACTTAGCTTATGTTGTGGATACTACGGCTGTTGTGCCATACATTGGTGATATTGAGGTTGTTTTCGAGTTCCCAGATGTGTTTCCGAAGGAATTACTGGGTATTCCTCCAATGCGGGAAATCAATTTCACCATTGAGCTTCTACTGGGAACTGGACCCATATCACATGCATCTTATCGTATGGCGCCAGCGACGTTGAAGGAGCTACAGATTCAACTTCAAGAGTTGTTGGAGGAGATTTCATACGACCCAGTGTATCATCGTGGGGTACTCTTGTATTATTTATGCGGAAGAAGGATGGTTCGACGAGGTTGTACATCGACTACCGGAAGCTGAATCAGGCTTCTAAAAAAGAGTGAGTATCCTCTACTTCGGATTCACGACTTGTTTAATCAGCTCACGGGAGTTTCAGTCTTTTCGAAGATTGATCTCAGGTTCGGATACCATTAGTTGAGGATCAGAGAGTCAGATGTGGCCAGGACAGTTTTCAGGTCACGATACGGGCGTTACGAGTTCTTGGTTATGCCGTTTGGGTTGACCAATGCCCCCGCAGCTTTAACGGACTTGATGTATCGGGTGTTCAGACGGTTTCTGGACAAGTTTGCGGTCGTGTTCATTGGCAATATCCTGATTTACTCCAGGAGTGTGGGCCAGCACAAGAAGCATTTGCGAGCGGTTTTGCGGACTTTGCGAGATAATTAGTTATTTGCGAAGTTCAGCCAATGTGAATTTTGGTTGATTAGCGTGAAGTTTTGGGTCACATGATATCAGCTGAGGGAGTCGGCGTGGATCCTGACAAGATCGAAGCCGTGTTGAATTGAAGTAGACCTACCACCGTACCAGAGATCAGGAGTTTCTTGGGTTTGGCAGGTTACTATCGACGCTTTGTGCGGGAATTTTTCTCGGATTACCACTCCATTTTCCAGATTGACGAAGAAAGGCATCAAGTTTGAGTGGTCCGATGCGTGTGAGGAGAGTTACTTACTCCTGAAGGAAAGATTGGCCACTGCACCAGTTTTGACCTTACCTGACGACCGTGGCGAGTTTGTGGTTTATAGCGATGCATCGAGATTTGGACTTGGTTATGCTTTGATGCAGCATAGCAGAGCGGTGGCTCATGGTTTCAGGCAGTGGAAACTTCATGAAGCTACGTATCCTATGTATGATTGGGAGTTGTTGTCTTTATGTTAGCATCTGAGAGTTGGAGACAGTACTACTATGGCGTGCAGCGCAGTGTAGGATGTACACTGATCATTTGAGATTCATCTACTTGCATATTCAGCCAGATTTGAGCTTGAGGCAGTGTAGATGGATGAGGTCGACTAACGACTATGGCTGCACATTTGAGTTTATCCAAGAAAGGCTAGTAGTTGTACTTTGACTATCTTTCTGGGGTGTTATTGCTGATGTATTCAATCGAAAATCGGGAGCTTCATTATTTTATGTGTGTGGCTCGAGTTTCCGTGTTAGCCGAGTTGCGAGCTATGGGAGCTGAGTTCGAGTGTGATAGTGTTGAAGCTCATTATTTTGCGTACGTTATGCACTGGTGGTACGAAGATGTATCAGATACTTCAAGTTTACTACTCGTGACGCAACATGAAGAGTATTATAACAGCTTGTGTGTGCAGATGCCACATTTATCGGCAGGCGAAGGCAGAGAGGCAGAAACTTGCTGGGAAGTTACAGCCATTGGAGATTTCCGATTAGAAGTTGGAGCTTGTCACTGTGGATTTTGTGAATCAGTTCTTTTCCTTGTACTTCCGGAAAAGATTTCCGTGGGCAGGTTGGCATAGCTGTATTTGGCGGAGGTTCTTCATTTTCGTGATGCGCCTGTGTTCCAGATTGCTGATCGAGATAATCAGTTACAACAGAGTGTTGGCAAACATTGCAGTGAGCATTGGGGACCAGATTACAGTTTAGTACAATTTCTTATCCTCAGATTGGTGGGCGATCTTAGAGGACTATTTAGACTTGGAGGGCATGTTGTGGTCCTATGTATAGCAGTTCTGAAGGATTTGAGACCCGCAGTTTCATTATTCAAGATTGACCTTCGGATTAGCAGGAACAGGTTGATAATTGCTCGAGTTCGACATTAGAGTTATATTAATGTGAGCAGGTTGAGTTATGAGTTTGCCACGTTATTTTGGTCCGTATGTGATCATGGGGCGAATTTTTGTTATGCCGTATAGTTTGGCATTGCCTATAGCGTTGGCCTTTGTGTGTGTGGTATTCCGTATGGTGGAACTACATTTTAGATTTGTTGCGTGTTGTGTACCCCATCAGTTCCTTATGCAGGAAGACTTGGCATTTGTGGAGGAGCCAGTTCAGATTCAGGATGAGGGTACAGAGATTACAGCACAGAGATATTTCCTATTGTGAAATCTGTTAACTGAGTCATTCAGTTGAGATTGCCACTTGGGAGTTGAACAGTATGCAGAGGCAGTATCCCAACTTTTCAGTTCGCAAGCTTGGAAATTTCGAGGTCGAAATTTTTTAAGGGGGGTAGATTTGTGACGACCCAGAACAGAATCAGTAGTGTAATCGGCTTAATCCACGAGATTGCGTGTAATCATAGTTTTCCGTAAATTGATTGAATTGCCGGTTTTGATCACGACTTAATTATTGGCCGAGAGTTTGAGTTGAGTCTCTTCTCGAGAGTTGTTGTACGCGTGATTTCGAGTTCGTGGGAGGTTCCGGATTATTATTTCGACGACCGAGGAATATAATATGAATATTTGAAATTTTAGAATATCGTCGAGTTTATCCGTTCGTATTCGAGTTTATCCGAATTGTGATTGTGATCCATTTTGGACCGTCGATCGATCCGAACCGAAATTGGAATGGTTATCGACTTGATTTGCGAGTTTCACGATTAGTCGCGATTTTGTCGTATTCGGTTAATATGGCGGCTTCATTAGCGACTAAATTATCGGGCAAGAATTTGATTTGGGATTCTTCATGAAAGTTGTAGAGAATTTAATTTCAAGCCCGTGGGAACTTCAGGGGGATTATTCCGAGTTACGAGGAATAAGTTGTGAATATTTTCGGCCGTCGGATATTGTCATATTTATCCGTTTGGGATTCGATACGCGTATGGTATATATACAGGCGAATACGTGACGAATTGGGAAACGTTCCATTTTGGGATAACTGGCTCGTTGACCAGTTTGACCCGTGGGTCAAAACTGACCCATTCCAGGCCGAATTTTGTTTTCCTTCGTTGAGCTCGATTCCGGCCTCTTTTGGCTGTTGTGCCTTCATAAAAGTTGTTGGGCTTGAGATCTTCTTTCTTTTGATAGGTCATTTGTTAAATTTGGTTGTCGGATGAAGATGTTATGGCTTGTCAAAGTTTAGGAATTTTGGGTGGTATTCCGGCGAGTTTTGGCGACGTTGGTGGCGGCGGAGGCGGCCGAGATGGAGCTCGGGGTTTGAGGGGTTTTGTTAGCCTTGGAGAGAGGAAGCTTTTAGAAGTGGTTTCAAGTCTTGCCGTGGCCGGAGGAGGGAGATCGGAGAAGTTGAAATTTCGGCGAGGGTTTGCACCTTTGAGGTGAGTTTTGGACCTTTTCAGGTCAAAATTGGCCTTAACTTTGAACTGAAAAGTTGTTGGAAATGTTGAGATCTTCAAATCTATGTGTAGGTTGCATTTTTCTAGGCCGGTATGATTTTTCGGCGGCCGGCGGCGGCAACTTTTCCGGCGACGTGTTTTTCGACGAGTTATATGTCGTTTCGCTCGGAATCGTGCACCGATCGCAGAGGTGAGGTTTGTTTTTCGAATTGAGCATCGGAAATTATAGTGAGATTTTGTGGTGTGATTATCGGATTTTGACGATTTCGTCGATATTGAATTATATGTTTCCGGGAATGGTTGTTTCTCGTGATGTGATTCGAGGTTTTGAGTTATGATTTTGAGCAGTGGATTTTATGATTATTCAGGGGATCGTGATCTTTCGTTTGGCGAGGGATTTTCCGCCGGATCACTGGATTAACGCGTATCGCGTTACGCTTATCTGTGAGTGGACTTTTTTATTTTCACTGTCGTTGCGAGTTCATGATTTTTCGTATTTATTTATATACGATATTGAGATTATTTATTACTTTTGGAGGTATTATTTTATATTTTATGGTGATGGCATTACTTGCATCGATGCTTCGGCTACTCGGCTGATCACCGGTAGTCTGACCAGAGTTGAGAGATTCCTCTGGGCAAGGTTGAGAGATTCCCCTGTTATGCCGCTGGGGTTGAGAGATTCCCCTAGCCTATCACCGTCGGGCTTGAGAGATTCGTCTGACCGTCGGACTTGAGAGATTCGCCTGGCACCTCCATATATTTTTTCCGAACTCGCATTGCTTTACATTGTTTTATGTATATGAAATTGGTGAAATGCATATGTATATTTTCGTCCACTCACTCTAACGTTTTTATTTGCCTTTCCCCTGGGCTTTTCGGTTTCCGTGCCCAGTATGCAGTTCGAACTCTGGTGTCGCACGTCGTGGTCGGAGGTTTAGTATTCGAGCGATGTTTCTTTTATGGTAGGTTCTTAGTTTGGCCTACTATTTGTATATATATATATATATTAGAAGTCGCTCTGAGCATTCTTATGCTATACTTTTATACGATTTTTCCCCAGATTTCTGTAAAGTATAGTTTTATTGATTACTCTACATTACTGTTATGATATTGAGAAATCCGGATGGGATTGGTGCCCACGGTTTGATTTTTGTGGCATAGGATGAAGTGTATTTTCCGGGTGCATGTTAATGGCAATTCCGCGTTAGTAGTATCACTCTGCCGAAATTTTGATGTTTTTTTTGTTGTTGGTTCGTGTTTTCAGAAGGGATTTGATTCCGATTTAGGAAACTAAATCGGGGTTGGGTCTTTTTATCTTTAGATAGAGTAAGTCATCCAATAAGACAACTAGCATAAGACATGTTTAAGGAGCCTTGGAAGCGGACATTGAGTGCAAACACATCATGGTAATATTTTGTAAAATGATCCCAACACTACATAACATAGATATAGAGTCCACACATGAAAATTACATATTGAGTATGATAAAATACACCACTTCCAATAGAATAATTGTTTACATGTAATTACTTTACATACTTTCCTCTAGCCACATTGTTTGCATGTAATAATTAGTATGCCCACTAGATAGAATAAGTTGAAGCCACTAACTACGTTTTTTACCGGTCATCAACATAAATTTGAGCACTATTATCTTGCCATCTAGACTAGTAATGGAATTCATTTTGAGTTCTTTATAGACAAATTCAGAATGTATCTTAATTTCTCACACTAATCTTAATACATTTTAAGTAGCAAAGTATTTCCATTTCGAAGAGAATTTGACAAAACCAACAAACAACAAGAGTATTGAAATAAACAAACCACCATCGCTTATCCCAAATACAAAAGAGTAGTGAAATCCACTAATTATCTGTCCTGTTATAATTTAGCAATATAATTAAGATCTGAACACAAAGACATATGGGTGATGATCAAATTATCATTTTGCTCCTATCAAATTATTTTTGATAACAAAAGATTAACAACATAAAGGAGAGAGAGGTTCGTTCATTTGTTCACATGTGCTTCGGGGATGACTGGTGATGTGGACACCTTCTCGTCATAGGCAGTGCCACCAGATTGAGAGACAGATCTGAAGAGCTCTAACAGCTCAATATCGTGAAGCATGACCTTCCTCTTCTCCTCTTGTTTGGTTTCCATTGCCTTCGCCCTAAACGACGTTGATGAACGGTCGTCGGCCAAGGCCTCCCTCTCCCTCTGAAGATATTCATAGATAGCGAGCTTCCTTTGACCACCGACTTCAAATCGAGCTCCATCAACGCCTACTCGTTGACTATTTTGGCGAAAACGATTAGCAGAGCCGCTAGAGCAGCTTTGCGGTCTTCAACGGCGCAGACGTACGCCACCTCTGTGACCTCATCAATTTTCTCACCAAGTATTTTTACCATTATCAAATCCTAAAAAGTGACACGTCATTCTATTTCTCCGTCATTGTTTTCCTTTATACGACCAAAATAGCTAAAGAAAAAAAAAACAGAAAATTACCTTTGCCTTCATTTTCATTGTCAAATCTTTGATGAGAACTCATCTGGGTTACAGCCCATATCAACTCTGCATATGGAATAAAGTGTTAAAAAAAATATAAAAAAGAACTGAAGAGAGCAAAAGTAAACACAAGTGGGCCTGGGCCTTAAACCATTTGCGTGGATCAAAGCTAGCTTGAAATCAAAACCACATGTAGTTACTCAGAGACATCTCGAGTGGCAACTAGGAGGCATGTCACCTGTAGTTACTCAGGACGTCTTTGCTTATCTTAATGTCGGTATGAGCGTACCTCTCAATGAAAAGCTTGAAACACTTAACTGAGTGAGCTTTTGTTGTCATGTGCAGTAGCATCATCCTCGACGCCTCATCGAGTTTGTTTACAGCCATAGTGGCTTTGAGCTTTCCATTGAGGATGGCGGAGGCGTAGTGCATCGAGTCCATGCTGCAGTACAGGTGAAGTAGCTTTGTCGCCGTCGTGTGACCTAGCGGGGGCTACACTTAAGCCATGAGCTCGGCCGTGCTTTCGTAGTGAACCTCGGCCTCCAAAAAGTTGACTTGGTCAACGCTTGTATACATGAGCTCAGTAGATTAGAGTTTTGGGCTTTTGGCAGAATGCATACTTGTTTGTTAGAAGTTTGACAAATGAAACATTTACTATCTTTAAAAACAGCTAACTAGGCCAAACGACTCTATACTTACGTTTGTCAGGATGTTCATGAATATCAGACTTTTGTTCGTCAGGTTTGTCAGAAGTTTAACGAAGGATTCTAAGGGCCTATTTGGAATGTATTTCTAAAGTCATTTTTAGCATTAGTGCTTCTTGGAGGAAGCACTTTCAAGAGGAAGCATCTCTCATGTGCTTCCTAAAAATCTACTTGTAGGTGTTATACGTGTTTCCCTACATTTTCTCAAAGTGGTTTGTGTTAAATCTAAACACCTTGAAATTGATAGAAGTACTTTTTCTAGATTGAAAGTACTTTCAAAAGTTATAGCAAACATGCACTAATAGTAATTCTAATATGGACATTTATATAAATTCTAATAAAATAGAATAGTAATTCGATTATTCAAATAATTTAAGGGGAGAAGAGAAAAAAAATCAAAAAATAGCATACCCAAAATAGTATTTACATAAATAAATGGAGTATATTCGGCATTTTTATTTTTATTTTTAAAAAAATTGCATGCAATGTTATAAATAAGGAGAAATGAGAAAAATACCCAGTTTAGACTTTCTCTGGACAACATCAACCAGAGCCTCTTTTCCATCCTCAACAATAAATGACGATAATATCAACCAAAACCTCCTTTCTATTCTCAACAATAATTGGCGATAATTTTGTTAGCATGAGTTTTGGGTCAAGCTCAAGCCCCCACTAATTAAGGCGATTGATCAGAAAATGTATAACAAGAAAAAGCTGGCCTCTTTTCTATACAGAGCTGACCAAAATGCATTAATCCCATATATGTGGGTCTCTGTAAAGCACAAGTCCGGCGGAGGGACAAGACCCAAGAAGAAATTCTACCATAGAGTCCCCAAACTCGACAAATCCATGGACTTGCAGAAGAAGCCGACCTTGATTTTACAGATGAAATCCATTATTCAGTCAGACAAGAACGAAGCCATTCTTCTCAGGGACCTTGAGAAAGAAGTTGGGTTTGTTCACAAGTGGAATTTGATGGCTGATATAGAGAAGAACCCTTCCATTTTCTATGTGGGTGGCGGTAGCCGAATGCCGCCTTAAGCCGAAAGGGTTGCTAGAAAAGAAGCTCAAGCCAGGCAGTTGATGAAGCCCATTTTGGTTAGGAACTTGAGGAACTTGTTGATGTTGCCGGTTGATTGTAGGGTTACACTTGAATCGATCGAATTCATTCAATCCGAATTGGGTTTGCCGAATGGTTTTAATTAGTCATTCATTCCAAAGTACCTCGAGTTCTTTTCAGTTAAGGATGTAAAAGGAAGAGCTTATCTTCATTTGGAGAATTGGGATTCTTCCCTAGCCGTGACAACTCGTGAAGACAAATGAGCTAGTGATGGGATTGTAGCCTCTGATGGTGTGGGGAAGAACTTTAGAATATCAAGGGATGGTATATTTCGAGGTCCACAAGCCTTTACAATGAGGTTTCCTACTACTTTTAGGTCAAACGCAAGTTATCTTAAGCAGCTCGAAAAGTGGCAGAAACTTGAATTCCCTTCTCCGTATTTGAATGTGAGGAGGTTTGACATTGCTAATACTAAAGCAAGGAAGCGAGTGGTAGGAGTGCTTCACGAGCTACTCAGTTCGACTCAACAAGAGAATCCATCTGTTCAAATGGAGGCATTTCATTTAGCTTACTGTGGCATTCATAGGCTTATAGGAAATTTAGAAATACTTGTTATATTTGATAACATATATATATATATGTATGTGTATTCATGTAAAATTTAGCTCACAATAATTAATGAATACAAGAGTTTAATACAGATGTCTGGTTGGTGTTAGATATATACTTGAAGTGTCTGGATAGTTGTCTAGTAGCTGTCTGGGTAACTGTCTAAGTAGCTGTCTGTAGAGTTGTCTTTGTCTCAAAAATCAATTCCATTTGAATTAATGACGTCCTATACTACCCTACACTTCACTTAATTGACTATGATCCATAATTCAATTAATTAATCAGGTTCTTTCCCTCTTAATCTCTTCTTCTTCATAGTTCACATGCATATATATACAAATTAAAGGGAGTATTTTTTCTTGAGAAAATATATATGATGAGAAAGTAATGTTGAATCTAAATGTGGGGTCTTTTATTCAATATATTCCTCCATCATATTATTTTTTTCTCATGATTTTATGGTTGTAGCTATATGGGTAGCTGTCTAAGTAACCGTCTAAGAAGCTGTCTTATCTCAAAAATTAATTCCATTTGAATTAATTGTGTCCTATACTACCCTTCTCTTCACTTAATTAATGACTCTATAATTTAATCAACTAATCAGATTCTTTTCCTCTTAATCTCTTCTTCTTCATGGTTCACATGCATATATATACAAATTAAAATGAGCATTTTTTCTTGAGAAATTATATATGATGAGAAAGTAACGTTGAATCTAATTGTGGGGTCTTTTATTCAATATATTCCTCCATCACATCATTTTTTCCCATGATTTTATAGTTGTAGTTGTCTAGGTAGCTATCTAAGTAGTTATCTGTGTAGCTGTCTAAGTAGCTGTCTGGATAACTGTCTTTGTCTCAACAATCAATTCTATTTGAATTAATGGCATCCTATATTACCCTACACTTCATTTAATTGACTCCATAATTTAATCAATTAATCAGTGTCTAAGAAGCTGTCTAAGAAGTTGTCTGGATAACTGTTTTTGTCTCAACAATCAATTCCATCTGAATTAATGGCGTCTTATACTACCCTACACTTCAATTAATTGACTCCATAATTTAATCAATTAATCAGGTTCTTTCCCTTTTAATCTCTTCTTTTTCATGGTTCATATGCATATATTTATAAATTAAAAGGAGCATTTTTTCTTGAAAAATTATATATAATGAGAAAGTAACGTTGAATCTAATTGTGAGGTCATTTATTCAATATATTCCTCCATCACATCATTTTTTTCCCATGATTTTATGGTTGTAGCTGTCTAGGTAGCTGTCTAAATAGCTGTTTGGATAACTGTCGATTTGTTCACCCATTTTTATCATTTTATTTTCCGGCGACCCGAGACTTATTCTGCTCAAAATCAAACAACAAACAACTTTATCTTCTACAACATTCTCCAATTCTAACTAAAAAACATCGAATTTACCTATGAACATCAAAATCTTCAATTCTTCGATTCAGTAAACACCGATTGAATTAAGAAGCAACCAAGCTATGGTTAGCTTCGTGGAGGTAAGGGCTACAAAGCCAAGTGAGTCTTGCCGTCTGATTCGGCTTGAAATCAATGAACCTCTAATTTCTAGAATTTTGGGTTTTCTCGGACTTTCTCTTCACTTTTCTGTGTGATTTGGCCAAGGATAATAGTAGGAATTGAGGGAAAGAGAAAGAAGACATCGAAATGGTCATTTTGGTACCTTACTCGAAAGTTTTGGTGGCCAGACAACCTTGCTTCATCGCCAGTGATTTCGTTGCAAGATAGAGAGAGTCGAGGAAGAGAAAGAAGGTTAGGAGAAATAGAGAGACTAAAATAGAAGGGGATGAGTTGACTAACCAACAACCTCTTCTTTAGAGACAAATTAGAATGACAAAATGAGTTTTATAACTTTTTGAGTTTTTTTTTTGAAAAAAAAAAGACATCAATTCAATTTTTTTTTATTTAAAAGAAGGGCCATAAATTGAATTTTTTTTTCTTTAGTATCATAAATCGATTTATTTTGGAAATCTTATCTATTTTTGAATTTTAAAATAGTACTCCGTGAATCATTGGTAAGAGAAGCAAAAATTGGGCGTGAATAACATCCGGCTTCTATTTCAAAAAAAAAACATCCGGCTTCAATAACACCTCGCCAACCAAGTCTAGTGAGAAAAATGGCTGCGCCATATCCTTCTTCTCTCCGCCTCAAACACACCTACTACTCAACCCTCCGCTTCTTCACCACACCAACTACCAAAACCTCACTCCTCCTCCTACCTAAACCTCCTCCTCTCCTTTTCCCGCCATTTCGTCCCCGCCGCAGCCCCTTCTGCACCACCGTCTTCGCCGGCACCGCCGGCACCAATATAGTCGGCGAGTTCCGTAAGAAGCTCAAGGTTGCCGACATCAAGGGCGGGCCTGATGAAGGGCTGGGCCGGTTGGGCCAGACTTTGGTCGTTACGGGCTGGGTCAGGACTCTTCGCCTCCAAAGCAGTGTCACATTCATTGAGGTAAAAACAGTAAAACAATTCCCCCATTTCCCCCACTGTAATATTGCTTGCTCTAATTCCACGTTGATTTTGTGCTGAATTTAATGCGTCTCTCGGTAGGTTAATGATGGGTCTTGTCTTTCAAATATGCAATGCGTGATGACGTCGGATGCCCAAGGTTATGATCAGGTACTACGACTACTACTACTACTACTACTGATGTTTACTATTCATCAATATGCTTATTTGAGTGTACCCAATGTGTTGCGGATGAACTTTTCAAGCTGTATTGTGATAGGTATTTTAGATGTCTCTGTTGTGTCATATTATTGTGTCTTTAGTCTAAGCTTTGTAGGTTATTGATAGGTAGAATCGGGCTCAGTCACAACCGGTGCGTCGATATGGGTGCAAGGCGTTGTAGCTGCCAGCCAAGGATCAAAGCAAAAGGTGGAACTGAAGGTCAACAAAATAGTTGTGGTGAGTATCTTTTCACTTTGGAGTTTAATGTTGAGAGATTTTATCATTTTTCTAAACCTGTTTGCTATATCTCATTGGTTTCCAGTTGTCATTTTTTAGCACCATTCAGCTACTTCCTTGTAGGATAAGCTTAAATTTGAATTATCTTGATATCATAATATGATAATCAGCTTCAGTTTTTAATTGACGATGTGTCTGATAAAATAGCCTGAATATGTGAGATATAACAAGAAACTAAGAGCCCCTTTTCTGTATGCAACTAATATATTAAAATGTGAATCAACCTGCAAGTTGTCCAAAAATTACCTGTATGAAATCATGTGAGTTCTTTCTGTAGGTTGGAAAAAGTGATCCTTCCTTTCCTATCCAGAAGAAAAGGGTTAGCAGAGAATTTTTGAGAACAAAAGCTCATCTTCGGCCAAGAACAAATACTTTTGGTGCGGTATGGTTCTCTTTCTTGGTAGCTACTGATAAGCTGTGATTGCCCAAGTCATACACATGTAATGTTTCCAGTGGATCTTTATATCTGCGTGATCAAGCATTTTTTCTCGTACATAATTGACTACGTCATAAGTTTAGATGTGCATCTTCTAGTTTTTTTTTCTCTTTGGACCTACAATGCGTTATTCTGATTAAGTTTTTTTATTTTGACTGTGTGAACTTTTGTTAGGTTGCAAGAGTGAGAAATGCTTTGGCTTATGCCACTCACCAGTTTTTCCAAGAAAATGGATTTGTGTGGATCTCAAGTCCCATTATTACTGCATCAGATTGTGAAGGTGCAGGTGAACAGTTCTGCGTAACTACCCTGGTAAGTAAAGTAGCTTATAAGTTCTGATTTGTGTTTAGACTGCCGTGACCAAATATCAGGATGTAGTGTCTTAGAGCTGTATTCCTTATATTCAAATTCAATCTATGTTATGTATTAGTTGCCATTTTTCGATACGCTTTATAAATCTATATGCGTACACACATGCTGTTTAACTGGAGACTTTTGGTATTTTGGAGTGATGAATAGTTGCTTGGTTGGCTGTTTCCCTGTTCTGTGGTGTCTCTTTGTAGACATATATCTAAGTCACATCCCAAAGATAATGCATTTTGAGTGTCTCTAGAAAACTACAACCTCTTTTCTAGTATTAAAATTCTGTAGGCTACTTAGCATAATTTTCTGTCTTTGCAAGGGACTTTGTCAAACTTTTTTTGATCCATTTTGTTGTGTTATTAATCAGCTGTGTAGTTTCTGTCCACAGAATTTATATCTTATTATCTTATTTGAATGAAAATTATCTCTTTTAATGTTTAAGTTTTTACAGATGTTTGATTGTATTTGAGTCCATTTAGAACGACTAGTACTGCATTTTAAACTTTTGTTAGATATGTATGTTGCTTAGTACGTATGTAAGATTACAATCATTTACTTGTATTATTAACAGATTCCAAGCTCTAAAGAAGTTGCTGATTCTCCTGTTGATGCAATTCCAAAACTGAAGGATGGGCGTATTGATTGGTCTCAAGTGAGTTAGATTGATAATTCCTTGATGTTTACAATAAAGCAAGGCAAATACTTTACAAGAGAATAACTAGTATTATAATCACCCGGCTCATTCTACCATATATTAGGAAGGGAAAAAATGAAAACATTAATACCGTGTATATTATATGTCTGTGTACGAGTTAGTCTTGTATGGTTGCACTCTTAGCTTCTTTTTATTTTATATTGGGTTAGAGTACAAAGTGTCTGTACTTCTTGGATTGGGATTCACAAAGCTGGCCAATTCCAGTTGGTCCACATTTTATTGTTAGTGCTTTTATGCCCATTTGTGAGTTTTGATGTCAGGATTTCTTTGGGAAACCAGCATTCTTGACTGTTTCTGGCCAACTCAATGCTGAAACTTACGCTACTGCTCTTTCTGATGTATACTTTCCTTCTTCTCCACCTTCGCTTGTCATCTTTGTAGTACTGAGTTGTTTTTACTATCAGTGTAAGATCTTATTAAGATAAACTGATGCATTGTCTATCAGGTTTATACATTCGGTCCCACATTTCGGGCCGAAAATTCCAACACATCAAGGCACCTGGCTGAATTTTGGGTAAAATTAGTTTTTTTATGTTTGGTTCTTTCATTTTTTGTTTCCTCTATTAACTTCGTTCTTTTGTTGCCTTGGTAAAGATGATTGAACCAGAACTTGCCTTTGCTGATCTGAATGATGACATGGCCTGTGCAACTGCCTATCTCCAGTATGTAGTATGTTATCTTTCAGAACTATTTCATCAACATTTATATCAAACTGTATTTGGGGAGACTTGCCAAAAACTGTGCTATTTCAAGTGCGATTTTGTTTTTGGAATTAAAAGTAACACTTTTTTCCACTTTTGTAGGTGAAACGTGTCCTCGATAATTGCGAAGAAGACATGGACTTTTTTAATACTTGGATTGAGAAAGGAATCATCGATCGGTTGAGTGTATGACATCTTGTAAATTGTGATTTGGTTATGTTTATGTTTCTTTTTCAGTGATTTAGTGGTTATTTATGTGGTGATGTGCCACATCCTATGCTTTCTGACATTAGAATCAGTACTACTCTTCCCTGATTATGTTTCCTTTCTTTTTGTGTCCCCACCCCAATCAACAGAATGTGGCTGCGAAAGACTTTGTGCAGTTGTCTTATACTGATGCAGTTGAACTTCTTCTAAGAGCAAAGAAGAAATTTGAATTCCCAGTATGTAGAAGCCTTCAAAACCTTTCTCCATTGATGCACTGTTACTTTTATTAACAATTTGTGTGTTGTCTCTGGTGCTGTTATGATAATATTAAGATGATATCTGGAATCATTATGCCCTTGAAAGCACTATTTCGTATCTTTTCCCTCATTCAACACATTTACTAGTAGGTACTAAGGATAGGGTTTGGTGTTCTGACTCTGTGGACCTTGTTGTATTGTTGCAACATGATCTGATTGTAACCATTAGACACTTTATTATGGGGATAGTTTGATTCATGTTTAAACATTTACCATGACTAATCATTGCTTGCAACTTTGGGATCATACATCGGCACTAGTTTTGTTAATGTACTTTCCTATTCCTGATGAAGTCACTGAGTCAGTAGATTTTGAATTGCGTATAGATTAGGAGCAAGCTGATACATGTCGGTTGTTTCCACATTTTCAGTTCCTGTGAATTTACCCAGTATTCAGTTATTGTCCGTTGGTCATGTAAATTAGCATTTACTTCCATCATTAGTGGTTTATGCATTGTGATGCTACTGTTCGTTCTCATTATTTACTATGTACTCGTTCGTCTACAGGTGAAGTGGGGATGCGATTTGCAGAGTGAGCATGAACGCTATTTAACTGAAGATGCATTTAATGGATGCCCTGTAATTGTGAGGGACTATCCAAAGGCATGAACTTTCCCCTTTCTTTTTCCAATTGTTTAAATAGCCTGGAATTCAATTCCACTTTTGAAACTACTGTCCTCATTATTATTTCAGGAGATAAAAGCATTCTATATGCGGCAAAATGATGATGGAAAGACTGTGGCGGCCATGGATATGTTGGTACCCCGGGTAAACTTAGAACAACTTATTTCATTTTGTATCCTCTAGTTTGTTGCTGGTCGGATTTTATGGCTCATGGGTACTGAGTCACGTGTCCTTAATATGTAATGAGAAAGGTAGTGAATGAGCTGCTGACCAGTCTCTTGATGCTTCTGAGAATGTGCTTTTGTCAGGTTGGTGAGCTTATTGGTGGAAGCCAGAGAGAAGAGAGGCTTGAATATTTAGAAGAGCGATTGGATGAATTAAAGTTGAATAAGGATACCTACTGGTGGTATCTTGATTTGCGCCGTTATGGCTCAGGTAAGGTGTTCCTTTTATTTGAATTTGAAAATTTAGATCTCAACTTGCTTGCTGCTATATGAGGATGTAAAACTAATCTTTGGTGAAATTAAAATGAACTTCAAGTCAATGCAGAGACTTTGCAACTCTTGGGAAGTTACTATTCACTATCTACTAGGGGATGGGGTGTTTCATTTTTTATTGAATTGCATAGTAGAGAGGTGTGAACTCTTACCTTTATAGAAGATGTATGAAGAAAGTCCTTACATCTTTATGTTTGCTCTCCATTATTGTTTTCCCAGTTCCTCATGCGGGCTTTGGTTTGGGTTTTGAAAGGCTTGTACAATTTGCAACTGGGATAGAAAATATCAGAGATGTGATTCCTTTCCCTCGGACGCCTGGTTCTTCAGAATTTTAAGGTGGTGGGTGGTATCGATTCTTTGGCTTCCATAGTAATCCTCTCCCTAATGTGTAACAGTTTTCCCAACTTATGTTCAGGAAAATTTTTATCTACAAAGGTGTCTTTATTCTTTTAGGCCTGAGAGTGAAGGCCACTGAATTTTTGTTTTGAAGTAAATGTCCATAGAATGTGACAATGTTCTTTCTAGCTCTCCTGTAATTCTCCGAGAAGAAATTTTATGACAGTTTAGTAAGGATTTATTGACAAAGAGTGCTATAGACTAGTTCATTGATGTGCGATCGACACCGTCTCCAGCTGTTAAATCTAACATAGTACTTCTAAGTTAATAGCCTAATGGCGAACTTAGTATATTGTAGGGTGAACTTAATTTCGTTTATTTGTGATGTTATCTGTCTTTGCAAATAATGAATTGACGTAGTTTAATTCTTGAACCAATGGAATCGTCAATTCATTATTAGCAAAGATAGACAACATCACAAATAAACGAAATTATTACATAAAACAATTAAGAATGCACCGAGTGTTGATACTACTAGTAGTTAGGTGCATAAACGAATAAAAAAGGGTGGGACTAGTTCCACATTCTACAATATAATAATAAGTTCACTCAATAGTCTATTTTCACATTTTTAAATTTAAAATTATATTAACTTTTCTAAGTTCACTATTTTTCATACTAAAAATGTCTCAATCGTTTAAAAAACTTTAAGTTTTATTTCTAAACTCCTTTGAGAATTTGAGAATGAGCAAAACTGGGTGACAAATTTTAGCAGGAGTCGCTGAACGGAGTTAATATTTTCAGTAGAGTCATACTGAAATTATCTATGTATTGAATAAAACATGTGTTGCAGTAGGGGTTTATTGAAAAAGTTAAACAACTTCAGCAAAACCCTGTTGAATTTCAGCATATATTTCAGTAAGGGTCTGCCAAACGGATTCAAAATGTTCAGCAGAAACCTACTAAACGAAATAAAACTCGACTACTTTTCCTAGGACGTATGTAATTCATAAAATATAAAGAAAAATATATGATATCCTCAATTTCATGCTCCAAATTAGTGGATTATCTCTCCATCATATAGTTTTAAAGAATAATAGTTGTTTAAGTCAACTATTTGTATGGTTTTTATGCAATTAATTCATGTAAATTAGATGGATGGGAAAAGAAAGGTGGAGAGGGAAGGACCCGCAGTTAGAAAAGTTGGGATAGTCCAGATCCAGTCAAAAATTTGAGGCGGCGACTTTTATAATGATTCAACCCCAGTCTCAATTTGAAGGTTTCCTGACCTAGGGTTTTATCTCTTCTTCTCTCTTGATTGAGATTTTTCCTTGCGACGGCTCCTACCACCGAAAAAATCTAGAGAGAATTGTTGAGCATTGTGAGTTGAGAGTTGTGAGGAGATCTTGTCTCCACCAGTTGAGAAGTACATCGTCATTGATGACGATGGTCAGTTCATGGTTTTTGTTCGAAGGTGATGTGGTGATGTAAATCTTAGTTCATTCACTTCCTTGGGATCCTTATGGCTTCTCTCTTCTTCCTTTCCAGTCACCCTTTCCTTACCAATTGAATTATTGGAATTAGGTGTTTGAGAATGGTACGTAGTGGTGATGAAACTGCTAGTGGAGGTGGCATGGTGGCCTAATGTAGTGTATATGGCGTCAGAGTGATGGTCTTCGGTGGTGGTCTTGATGGAGGCAACCGAGGTGTAGCTGGCTTGGAATGTTTTTTGGAAGCTAGGGTTTTTTTTGCAACCCTAGAGTTGTTCTTCAAGCTTGGGCTAGGAGGCCCACCTGAGCTTCTTTTATTGGTGGCAAATGATCCAGTCTCACTGGTAATGGTGCAGGCTAAAGAGTTAAGCTTGTTGTTGTTGTTGTTGTTGTTTGAGATGCATAACTAGATAGGATGTGAGACCCTTATTTTTTTTTTCAAGTCATTTTCTTACGTCTAATCCCGTCAAGCTATGTTATGGCAGGTCTGTGCTGAGTATGTTTGTAGAATAAATTACTTTAGGGAGTTCTTTCTAACGAGTTAGTAAACGGTGTTCTTCTTATAACTTATTAGCCCAATAAATTTTTATCGTTCATCTAAAAAAAAAGTCAACTATTTGAATGTATAGTCTTTTATTATAACTTTATATGTGGGTAATATAGTCTTTTAATAAATATCACAAATGTATGGTGAACTTAATAGAATGTAGGGTGGAAATAGTTGCTCTCATAAAAAAAGAAGCCAACTTTGCACCTGAGAGATTACTAAAAGCATCTTCCACAATAAAGCTTAATAACTGAGTTGTTAAAAGTTAAAGTTTAACTATATTTAACTACAAATGATAGAGAAAATGACTTGATCTAAAATCTCCAATGCCCAATTATGATTAAATTTTTAAATATTTTAAATGACTTAATTATAGCTATTATTATTAAAGAAAATTCAAAATATGGGAGCTACACTTATGTAGTAATAATTATAATTAAGTCATTTTAAATATTAGGAGCATTGGATTAGGGGAAGTTACTGTGTTGGAGATGTCATACCTCTCTTCTTCTAGGACGTTGAGATTTATTAATAATAAAAACTAAAAATTTATGGGAAAATTTTAGTGCTTTAACATATGGCGTATATTATTTGTAAATTGGTCATTTTAGTAGTAAAAGTCCTTATGTACTTGTTTTATTGACATATATTGACCACGCATTGTATTCTTATAGAACAGTGCCCGATAAGTTTTTATATGCGGAAAAATGATTGATAATCCACAAACGTATGACTTTCATTCTAAAATATTTCCCTCTTGCATAAATTGATCTTTCATTCTAAAATATTCCCCTCTTGCATAAACTGATTAAACTCTATCAATTTTTCCCAAAACACATGCAGGTGATAAACTAAAACCTGCAAATTGACGTCAATCTCACGTCTGGGATGTTTGGGTCCAAATATTACCATCGTTAACATCATGTACTCTTCATACAAAATGATGGGCAAAGGTTGTACGTGACTAGAATAACGGGTTAGCATGAGTATGTCGATTTTTGTTCACCATGAGGATTATATACGTCAATTGAGATGCCAAGCCTAAAGGTTCTGGGTGCAACACCAAAATCAAGAAATTTTGTGTTAGTTAAGTCCCAAGTCAGGGAATATGCCGGATTGTGCATCACACCGTCATTTTTTTCTACTATCCTCATGCCAAGTAATATCCTAAATTAGATGCAAACATTTGTTTGAACCTTGGGATTGATCGGAGGAACCACATAACTTTGTAAGCAGCATATTAGTACGCCAAGGCTTAACCTTTAAATTAGGCTACACATACTTAGCAGTTTAATAGCTAATTAAAGAA
Source organism: Geum urbanum (assembly GCA_946800695.1). Taxonomy (NCBI): domain Eukaryota; kingdom Viridiplantae; phylum Streptophyta; class Magnoliopsida; order Rosales; family Rosaceae; genus Geum; species Geum urbanum. The sequence continues at coordinate 22,730,832 of OX327009.1, read as the reverse complement.
GCCAAACAGAAAGAAACAAAATGGAATATTCTGCATGCCACTTGTCATATGGTGAGCCATCAACTATTAGTAAATGACAAATCTTCCCTAAACTATGTTAAGTGTACATACACTCCCACATTGTTAAAGGAGAAAAGATGTCACCTTCCCTTACCTATGTAAGGAGGCCTCTCACCACACTCAAGGTAATCTCATGTAATCTAAATAATTTTACTACATGCTTACTAACCTAGGCATTAGAGCGTTGAAGGCGGGTCAATCCCATCTTCACCTCTAACAATGTTTGCATGTTGTTGTAAGTACTCATGTCTCTATCAAAGACCCTAACGGAATTCGGTAGAAACATTTGGCGCCGTTTGTGAGAATAGTACATTCCAAACCATGTATAAACACCACATAAAAGTACAACATGTCACTTAATCTAGGCACCCCCCTTCCCCCCGCTCATGCGCCTATGTGCACCTACCTAGAGGCCCCCGCCTACGTGCCCTAACTATGTGCCCCCAGTGGCCTCCGTCAGGTCCCTCTCACCAAAATTGAGGCTTAACATCACATTTGTGATTTACATTTGCTCCTAATTTGGCAACTTTGTCAGCTTAAGCCATCAACCTCATACAACTCATGATTGTATTCTGAAGGAGTTCGCAAGCAAGATTAGTTTTCTACTCTCTTCCCTTTGCTACTATCACACAAGCATGCCTATCACTATGATAGAAATGAAACGTACTTGTCTAAACTAATAAAACATGTCTATATAGTTTACATGACCAAACTCTTCATCATCAAGCATGATTACTCTACATTCGGGATTGATACACCAAGCAACAAATTTTTCCTATACGCTACAATCTATATATTTTAAGTGCTTCACGAACACCTATATTTAAGCATACATGTGCTAACGTGAATTAATTCAAATCGCTAGAGTGATTAATTACCCACTACATGCCTCACATATATGTGCTAGCAACATATTCTAAACATGTCATGGCATGCTATGAAATCACACAATATTCAAGCTATATCCTTCACAAAAATGGAAAAGGGCTCCATGGTATCAAATAATCTACACGTCCGTCTATAATGCACGGCGCTATGGTTTGACAAATTCACCTACGCGCAGCGCTATGGTTCAACAAATTCACCTATGCGTCCGCCTACAATGGGCAACGATATGGTTCGACAAATTCACTTATCTGTTGAAACCTCTTTTGATCGTCGGCGTCTGACAAGAGTAAACCACCAAATTTATCATGCCCTGTATGGTGAAAACTCATAATTTGCCACTGTCGATTGTTTCTTGTGAGAGAGCGCTTGTTTAGCGAGAGCAAATTTGTGTATCTATGTAGAGGTCCAAAATTCTCCTTGAATCCTTCTATTTATACTAGCGTATTCATATCTTGATCATAACTCTATATGAAGTAGGAATTCTAAAATCCTCAACGCATAATGAATATCCAATCTAATCGATCACGTATTCTGATCCTTATTTGATTAAAATTCTGAAAGGACCCAACTCTAGATTAACTAGTAATCTAAGATCACGCCCTAATGACAAGATTTAAACTACAGATTTCTGTAAAAAAAATTGATATAGTTTCCTCTACGAAGTGGACTACCAGAAACTTGCAAGAAAATCACACTTCAGATTTCCCACAAACAATACCGTGGACCACCACTGTCCATCAGGATTTCTCAATAAAGTGCAGAAAGTAAATTAATTAAATTGCTGGAAAAATAATACAGGAACTGAAAACTCATAATCCAGTAATACTAACAATTCATAACCAACACTGAAAAATATTTATAACACTATGTCTAGAGCGACTTCTAGGAGCAGAATAAAACATATGAAAATACAGTACTAGTGGGCCGAAACCTACAGAAAGGTATGATAACCCAATGGATTCAAAGCCTCAGGGAATCAAAATCCAGCTCAAGAGAAGCACTACAATCTGGGCACGAAAAAATGAAAGGTCCAGGGAAAGACATTTAAAATATAAAACATTAGACTGAGTGGACAAAAATAACGTAAACTACGTAAAATGATAAATCTATAATAACATGTTTTTCTGCTAATTTCTGTAAAATGAAGCGAGTTCAAATATAATAAACTGAAATAAAATATGGAGGTGGGCACTCATGGTGTTTGTCCTAACCCGGAGCATCTCCAAGACTGTAAATAAAAAGGTGATGGGATCGTCTTGGGGGTTTGTCCTATCCCGAGATAATCTGGGTCGGCAAGGCGTTTGTCCTAATCCGGTCTGACCCGACTAGTCAAAGCACCGATGCTAAAAATAAAACCATTACAAACATACCTCCAAACTCGACTGTAATAAAATATAGGAGACTGTAAATCTACGTAAATATGAACGCGTAGCAACTGTGAAAATAAATAAACGTCTACTCACCGTACAATGCCGGGATAATTATAAAGCCGTAACCCGCTAATTCACGTAATAATCATCCGACACGGCTCACTAACTCGTGATCCTGAAAAAATGATAATAATTAATATCTACTCGTCGATATTGAATAGCTAAACTCGTAAAACTACGAGCAATAATGTTGAGAATCTCGCATTCTCGAATAACGTATTTTCTGACTAAAAACGTACTTAATCAAATTCCGAATTCAATTCCTTGCATTCCTTTACTATAACTAAATTTTGAGTCGAAACATAAATCTCAAACATCGAGCGACTCGCATTTAAATCAATAATCGGATCGTCTGTTAATATTATCGTGAAATTAATTACTTATTGTCTGATTAAAAACACTTCTAAATTTATCAAGTCCAGATCCATTCAAAAACCTCACCATTGGGTTCGGCACAAAATTCCGAGCGGAACGACATAAAATTTTGACGAAAATCAAACCTCACCGGAGCTCCACTGCCACTACTACATTTTTAAAATCGCCGGCAATAGTTTTTAATCATTGCCGGCTATTTTTCCTTCAAAAATCGCCGGCAATACTTTTTTTTTATCATTGCCGGCGATTTTTCCGGCAATAGTCCGCTAGTAATTAAAAAAAAAAAACCATTGCCGGCGACTTAAATGTAAGTCGCCGGCAATAGTTTTTTTTTTTTTAATCATTGCCAGGTGACTTACATTTAAGTCGCTGGCAATGTTTTTTTTTTTTTTTAATTACCGGCGGACTATTGCCGGCGATTTGCTGGAAAAATCGCCGGCAATGATTAAAAACTATTGCCGGCGATTTAAAATCGCCAGCAATGTTTAAAAATGTAGTAGTGCGCGCATAGCGGAACGTGGGGCCACGCACCACCGCCGGCAACAGCCGGAATCCCACTGGCTTCAAATCGAGTAACCTGCTCATCAAAACGTTCAACTCAACAAGCCCAACATTTATGAAGAACACGACATCAGATTCTAACTGGAAAACCTCCAATTTGCCGGAAAATCAAAAACCCATCAGAAAATTCATCTCCTCTGTTGACCAGCGTTCGAGCACGAAAAGAGCCGAGACGTGTCGCGTTCGACTCATCTCTGCTTGGGCTTCAAAACCGCCATAACTTTGACGTCATACGCCACCACAACCGCCACCATCGTTGCCGAGAAATTCAACCCGAATCCGATTGATTTCTCCGCCCCGATTCTCCCTCCTCCGGCTAACAACGTCAGAGATGTTGCTACCAAAAGATAGAGGGGCCCAAACCCAACAGAACCCAACCAGTTTCACGGCCAAAGGTGACCGACAACCGCCGCGCCGCAGCTGTCGCCTTCGGCAGCGATTTTGGCCGCTGGAGACCGAGTCAACGCGGGTCAACTTGGTTTCCAAAAATGGAAACTTCTGAAATTCCCAAAATGGAAACCCGTATTTATACCCGCGATTTTGCGATAAAAACGTTTTCCGATATTTCCGTAAAATTTCTGCTGACCATAACTTCTGTGTCGTAATTCCGATTCCAACACTTGACGTGGCCATAAACTCGTATCGACACACTCTACAGCTTTATCCAAAGAAATTTCTTGAAAAAACTTAGTTGATAAAATCTTGACGAAACATCAGCGAAAGTTACCGACGGTAGAAACAAATTACCATTGATAAATAACGTAATTAATTAGTGACTAACCACATAAGTTCTGATTATCGTATAATGATGTTTCAAGTCATAACACATTCTCGCTGGCTTTAGATTTTCCTTCTAGCAAACTACTTTTAAGAACACTTTGGAGGACCCAAATACATTTAAGGATAATGTCCCTTATTTTAGACAATGAAGGACACAATCTTACAAATAAGGACAAGTTGCTTGTAGGCCGCCATGTGGCAAATATAAATATATTTTTATACCCTGCATTATTTTTTTGTTTTTGTTTTTAATCTTTTTAATTTTTTAATTTTTTTAATTTCAAAAAAATTATTTTATCCAAAATTGCTTAAAATTATTTTTCATTTTTAATACTTTTTAGTCTGATTATTTGTTCATTCAAATTTTATCTGCATTCAATTTTTTTTTCAACTTGAATTGAACCAATTTTTCTGATTATTTGTTGATTCAACGGAATATTTTCAGTGAATACTGCTAGAAGCTGGTATGAAGATGACCCTTTTATTTTTGCCACAGCGGTAAAACAAGTGTTTTATCTTGATGATCTGGTGCATAAAGACGCATGGAAAGTAGTCAACCATGTTGTTCCTAGAAACATATACAGTGCTGCTACACTTGGAGAGACCATAGATAATGAAGAAGATACTGCATACCAAGAGTCGAACACAATACCTGAATCCTCTACAATTCGCCTGAATAATGTGAGACCGAGTCATGTGGTTCGAATTCATGACGAAGATGTAAGGCTTATTGATGCTAATCTAAATGTCGTCGACGAAGACTCTGGTGACGAGCAACGGTACATATTACCAGAAATTAACTCGGACACCGAGGAAGACTCAAGCGATGATTCTGAATATGAGCCTTATTTAAACAAGAATTTGTGTTAAATGTGTTTTCACATGAGCCTAATTTTTAAAAGTATTTTCACACTTTACCCGACGAAATAAAAAAAAGTCATCGGCTAAAGTTACTTTAGCTGACGACTGTGACACGTGTTGTCGGCCAAAGTATAGCTGACGATAATAAATAATATTTTTGTCGGCTATACTTTAGCTGACGACTTTTTTACGTTGTCGGCTAAAGTTATCGAGTTTATATCTCTGGTTTGCCCAGACCGCCACTCCTCTCGCTTATAAACCCTATTTTCTCTCTCTCTCCGTCCACTCGCCCAGATCGTTGCCGCTCTCTGCTTGCCGCTGTTTGCCCAAAATGGGTCTCTCTCTCTCTCCCCTCGCAATTTTAGATTAGGTTGTGATTTTTTTCTTTTTCTTTTAGGGATAAAAAGATTAATGTATATGTATTGGTATTGGAATGGTTTAGCTTATGTTTATGTTGAATGATACATGGTAATTGTTTATGTTTTTGTTGAATGATTATGGTAATTGATTGGTATGGATTAGATTATGGCAATTTCAAATTAGGTTATGAGTTTTTTTTTTGTTGGATAAACATATTGGTATTGGTAATTGCATATTATATGTATTTGTGTGATTTATGGGTGGTGTTTATTGTAGGAATCATGAATATCTTCAAGTCCAAGAAGGGATCTAAGGGATAACAATCTAGCATTGACAGTTCCAAGGCCACCTCCTTGCACAACAACCCTCACACCACATTTTGCAGCCCTCTGAACTCTCAACACCGTCAAATACTTAATCAGCCACTACAACAGGATGTAGTGGGCCGCCACCACCGACCACAGAGCACGAGGCAATGTTTCACGCAAGACCGCTCCCCCATGCCCTCACCGGCCAGCTCTACGGGTCCAACTCCTTCGGGTATCCGTATGCCTCCCATTAACCGGCTAGATCCTTCTCCCTCTATGGTTCAAGCTCATTCTACCTCTCAGGTTGGTGCTTCAGGTAGCTCGTCATCAGGGGTACAAATGCTGCCACCTCACCTCTTCATGCCCCAGAGCGTACCTGCCATACTTGCTGTCGATGAGCGAGGAGTGCCTGTTCTAGAACAGCTTAGTTACATTACCCTGCAACAAGCATACGTCTATGTGCCGTTTGATACACCTCTTGTTAGTGCGAGGGTAACAAACACATCGACGTCAGAATCGAGTAAATATTAAATACTTTGGTTATTTAATTTATAACTTATTAATAATTTGTATATTAAATTGGGTACTTATGTTTTAATATTTCTACTTTGTTTTATGTGACAGACACCGGATGCAACAAAAAAAAGACCTGAGGCCCCATCACCGGCAAGGATCTTGACAAGACTGTCAAGAACAGCGGGTCAATGGTCATAGAGACCACGGAGGATGGATTGGTGAAGTTGGGGGGAAAGATGCGCAAGTACTCCTGCCAAGTAGGATGTATCATATGAGATAGAGTCCCTTTCCTATGGGGAGAGGGGTCCTCAGTGTCACAGTGTGTGAAGGACATGGTGAACAATGCTATGTCGGTGAGTATGTTAGATATTCATTATGTATATAAACCTATATTAATTAAATCCTAATAAATATATATTACCATAAATGGGTACATTGCATGTGTGGTTTATTGTTCCAGAGCACGTTAAATCTATATGGGCAAATGATACGCAAGAAAAAAGGTGGTGGGAGTTATATTTTGTATATATTGAGATATTTTGTTGATCATATATTGTCACTTTCTAACATTTGTGTTGCATATATAGGTACAAGGAGTCAAAACATGAGCTCTATAACCACTAGAAGATGCATGGCAACAACCGTTCACATACCCCTATCGAGTTTATGTATAGGGAGTATGAGTGGTAGTGGCTTCTAGTCCATTTCAAAAACCCATAATATGAGGGATGAACATCATCTTTGTGTTTACTTGTATCCTATTTGGTAAAATTAGTTTCCTAATATTTTTTTAATATATGTATATCCAACAAGGCCATTTCTGTAATAAACTTGACTAACTGGGGGCACAACACGAGCAACCATCATACTGGGTCTAGACCGTTTGTGAGTTGGATGGAGGAGGTGATCGAACACCCTGAAGTCAACCCATATGTGCATACATACGAGAAATTCTATCCTCAATCCACCGAAGACATTGTAAGTCTTATGCCCTTATAATTTAATTAACATATTTTCTTATAGTTGTATTTTTGGTCATTTTTTTATATATATGTTTACTAGTATGTTATTTTTTTTCCTTGTGAATTAGGCGAGATTGAGGGAAGGGACTGAAGTGGTGTTGACTCAGATAGTGAGGGAGCAATGGCTAGAGATGAAGATGAGGACCTCCCCCAAGCCATCTCTCAGATTGATCAATCTGATGTGACGGTAGAGGAAAGGATCATGGGTCACGTTTTCCCACCACGAGGGAACAATTACTACTATAGGGGTCTAGGATAGCAGGGCGATAGGGTCTTGAAGAACAATTTTGGTTTCTCACGCAAGTCGGCATCTTCCAAGGTTGCTCAGCTATAAGAGCAACTACATAGGCAGGCAATGGAGCATTAGAGATAGATGGAAGTAATGGAGCAGGCGAGATTAGTGCAGGAGACTAAGACCCGTGCTATCATGGCCTTCCAACAGGCTCAGATGGAGCAGGTGAGATTAGCGTAGGAGACTTAGACCTGTGCTTACGTGGCCGCCCGACAGGCTCAGATGTCTTCTTGGTATTAGGGGTGGTGGGAACAATTTTAGGCTTCTAAACTCCTAGCCCCACCACCGTTGCCATCAATCCAGCTCCATTTCGATACTCCACATCAGCCGGAGGATCCGCAAGATGAAGGTAGTACCCCATTTGTTTTTTGGAACATAGATTTGGATAACCCTTAGTTTAGGTGTTATTTGGATTTGTTGGTGAATATGTGTTTTGTTTTTATTTTATGTGTTGTTGGCTATAGTGGAAATAAAATTGTGGAATTGGCAGGTCCTGGGAATAGAAATCAGAATCTACAGATTTTTTCTTCCTGAAATCAGCAACCTTAGCCGACGACAATAGTCAAAGTCGTCGGCTAAAGTGCAGACTTAAGCCGACGAGTTTCAAATGTAAGCTGACGATGAGCCAAAACTTTGTTGGCAAAAGTTTACAAAGTCGTCGGTTAAAGTCCAAACTTTATGTCGACGACTAAATTTGTCATCGGCTAAACTCCACACTTAAACTGACGAATGCTACTACTGTCATCATCTAAAGTATCACCGATGACCTTTAGCCAACAACACTATAGCCGACAAACGTTCGTCGACTTTAATTTTACTTTAGCCAATGAAAATGCCTAACAGGTCGATGAATTTTTTTCGTTGCCTAAAGTATTTTTTTCTGGTAGTGGAAGGAAGAAGAACACAAAACAGTGAGATCACGGTAGGGGAAGGCGCCGATGTCTATTATAGGGTTCTTGTTAATGTCGTGCAACTACTTTACGAGAATAATTTCAACGTTTTTCTATTCAAGTGTAAATGGTTCAAGCGTACGAAGGAAGATCTGTGTCTTTTATCAGTTGATACAAACTCAAGCTGGTATGAGGATGAGTTATTCGCTCTTACCACCTTAGTTAGGCAGGTATTCTATCTGGATGATTTGAAAGCTGGTAAAGGTCGAAAAATATTAAATCTCTCACCGAGGAATATGAAGTGCCACAACACTTAAAGAAACATCAACAAACGACATTAAATCGCATAATGACGATGCATATCAAGAGCCAAATATTTCTATCATCTCTGTCATAAGAGAAATGATTTAGTCTAACGAACACTTATCCATGCCTGATAACGCCACAGATCTTACTCAAATGAGATTAGAAAGTTAGAGAAGAATGCCCCTGAAGAGGAGTTTAAGGATGATGATGACGACGTCGAATACGATTCAGACGATAGTGATTATGATGATGAGGAGCATTCAGTTGATAGTGACGGAGATGATTCAAATGATGATGATTATGAGGATGAGGAGTGATAATAAATTAAAAATACGAAATACTCAATCGTAATTAGTTAATTAATTAATTATATGTATTTATTTAATTAATTAAGGAAAACGTTCAAATTAAAAGAGATTTATTAATTATACTCAATCGTACCATTTGCACTATGTGATGCCTTCTTTGACGACATCAATTCCATGGCGCCATGTTTTAGTGTCATCTCCAAGACGCCATGTTTTGGTGATGCTGTCAAGGTTTTCAACCTAGGGCTGCAGCGGGAAGCGAAGGCAGGGTTGTTGTTTGAACATCGATGATGGTTTCAAGCTACGTCGGTAATAGGTGACTGGTGGCGGGGGCTGGTGCACAAGACCTCTACTCTTCACCAAAGGTGGGCGGCAATATAAACGTCGGAGGTGCCAGCAACAACGTCAACGTCAAGTTCTTGGTTGCTTTCCAATCGGCTTGTGGTTGGTGCTATCAGGTTTTCAATTGGGATGTTGGGTCTAGAGGTAGGGTTGTTGGGTCTGGTTGGACTTGGGACCTAGGTGTTGATTCATCTAGTGGATAGCCTATTGCGCCAGATTGGATTTGGGGCCCAAGTGGGCTGTTCTCCAGGCTTTGTGCGTATGGTATTTGCGTCACATGTTTGGTTAGGATTGTGTCTCACATGTTTGGACCTAAATTATGCTTATAGTTTATTTACATCTCATGTGGATTGTGAGATTCAATAGGAGTATTGTACCCACCACAATTGCGTGCTCAAAGATATGGATACCTCTACTTATCTCTGAATCTCGTGATTCTGATGTGATGCAAGTTTACGTTTGTTGAGATTTATGGATTTCACGTCTAGTGCTAGTAACTGTAATACTATAACACAAAGTTTTGTCGTTAATCGTGACATTCATCATGAATGTCTAACATTACGACCTTAATAGTACTATATAATATAAAGTTATTTTTCGGAGCCGGAACAGATCCGGGAAGTCATTTTCTAAAAAAAAACCCAAGAAATTAAGGAAGAATAAATCAGCCTTTGTTATTAGTTAGATTAATATACGATCGATCAACACAACGCAGAAGCAGAAGCGAAAAGTCGTTGGGTTGGAAACAGTGGACCCCGCCGGAAACAGTGGAATAAATCATCTGTCTTGATAAATAGAAATTTCGAGAGAGCAGAAAACCCCGAGAGAAAGAGCAGAGCAGACCTTACCTTACCTTACCATCACTCTCACTTTCCCCTTAAAAAAATAAAAATTGATGCGACAAGAAGATCGGACATAGCCAGTGGCGGCTGTGACGGCGGCGGCTAGGTTTCCTACATACATTAGCATTAACATACAAGAAAACAGAAAACACCATGGGCGACGGGAACAGAGGCAGCGGCGGCGGCCATTCGAATTCGAACCACGGCGGTGGAGGCGGCAGCAACAAGCCGGAGTGGCTTCAGCAGTACGATCTGATTGGAAAAATCGGCGAAGGAACCTACGGGCTTGTGTTCCTCGCAAGAACCAAGACCCCTAACAACCGCGGCAAGTCGATCGCCATTAAGAAATTTAAGCAGTCTAAGGACGGCGACGGCGTCTCCCCCACCGCCATCCGCGAAATCATGGTTTCAATTTTATCACTCTTATCATTTTTTTTTGAATTTTAGGGGACTTCAGAATTTCGCCAGCAATAGGATTCTTTCCATTCCTGTGAACCAAACACGTAAATTTGTTATCTATCTTTCCCCTTCTGAATTTTTGAGTAACATAGGTGGTTCTTCTTTTGTGATTGTTTCAGTTACTGCGAGAGATTTCGCACGAGAATGTGGTGAAGCTAGTGAACGTTCATATCAATCACACTGACATGTCGCTTTATCTGGCGTTTGATTATGCTGAGCATGATCTTTATGTGAGTATGCAATGGGATTGTGTATGCTTCTGTATCTGATTTTCGATTCGATAGTTGTACTGAGTTGGGCCATATGCTCATTGTGTATCAGGAAATTATTAGACATCACAGAGACAAAGTGAATCATGCGATAAATCAGTACACGATCAAGACGCTGCTTTGGCAGCTGCTCAATGGACTAAATTATCTTCACAGGTGAGGAATTGTGCTGGTTTAATTTTTGCTATGGTTAACTCTGTTGTCGCTAGAATTTAATTGCTTATGTGGAACTTTTTGCAGCAATTGGATAATTCATCGTGATCTGAAGCCATCTAATATTTTGGTAACACTTTGTTTGACTCTAAGATTATATATTTTGTCATACGTGAACAAGTGAAGCAATTGAAATAACACTTGTGTAAACATGAATTTTTTTTTGCTAGGTTATGGGTGACGGAGAGGAACAAGGAGTGGTCAAAATAGCTGATTTTGGACTTGCAAGAATATATCAGGCTCCCTTGAAGTCGCTGTCTGAGAACGGGGTAAGTAGCCATGTGTGAGTCACTATTTACCCTTGCTGCGAGGATTATATACTTGGTCTGATATATTTTTCGTAAGATGTATCTTAAATGATAGCATGTGAAGACCCGATACTGTCATGTGTAAAAAACTAAAAGTAATGAGCAGCAAGTTCAAAAGTGAAAGACTATACAGTTGACCCACATTTAAAATTATAGAGTCAGACTACTGCAGTACTACTTAATGAGCAGCAAACGTCAAAGTATTCACTTATGTATCAATTTATGAGCTAGGTTCTTTGCACTAATTGTCCAATTATTGCTATTTACATATGTACTAAAATATATACCTGTTTTAGTCCATAGTTTTAGCTCTCATATTCGAGATCGTAAGTGTCTTTATGCATGACCCATTTATCTAGTCCACGATATTAGAGTCTCATAGTTGATATCACTAATATTTCTATGTTTAATCATTTAGATTTAACTGATATGTATGACTTTGTGTTCAACGTGTCAACTATTTTACTTTCAGGTTGTGGTAACCATTTGGTATCGTGCACCAGAGTTGCTTCTTGGGGCAAAGCACTATACAAGTGCAGTTGGTAGTCTTTCACACTGAATTTCTTTTATAATCAAGCCCATGTAGTTAGTTCCCATGTGCTTTGTTTCACGTCGTGTTGCAATTCATTTACTTCAAATTGTTAGAGCAAGTTCTCTGAAAACAGATAAATAAAATAATAACAAAATTCTGGAAAGTTTATGCAATCTTGAATGTTTTAGTAGGAAGGGGAAGAACTAAAGATAGAAGTTAGTAAAGCCGCATCATAGTGTTGTTTAGATAAATTGTTAAAGCTTACATAGCCTATGTTAAGCCTATGTTGACGAGCTATGACACATGCAAATAACATGCTTCTGCTCTACTTATCTGTCAACAATTATTCCGTAGGCATTCAATTCAATTGTGCTGGAGCAAAATCATATAATGTAATCAGAAAAATAAATGTTTTCTTTATATGCAATTCAGATATGTGGGCGGTTGGATGCATATTTGCTGAACTTTTGACTTTGAAGCCATTATTTCAAGGGGCAGAAGTCAAAGCTACTCCAAATCCTTTCCAGGTTAATTTTTTTATAGGAGATGTGTTTACAATTTACTGTTCCCCAGTTATTCTTTTATATTTGGTGACTTATTTTTTATTTCTAGCTGTGTTTTGAGACATTTTTGTGATTAAATGTCATTACTGTTGCAGCTTGACCAACTTGACAAGATATTCAAAGTTCTAGGTACTCTATTTTCTCTTCTGTTGTCTCCTTTATATTTTCTTTTCTATGTACTCCGTGGATCTAATTCATTAGCTATGGTTATCTTGTCAGGCCATCCTACCCCAGAAAAGTGGCCAGCACTTTCAACTCTTCCACACTGGCATCAAGACATTCAACACATTCAAGGGCACAAATAGTACGTGTTCTCCTTATTTAATGTCATTTATTTAGTTGTACTTTCATATTACTCTGTTGTGATTTCATTATAGTTTATTTTATTTTGTTAAGAAAACTAAGCAGCTCTGTCTCCCTCTGCATGTATTTTACAGTGACAATACTGCACTTTATAGTGTAGTTCACCTCTCTCCGAAAAGTCCTGCATATGACCTTCTGTCAAAGATGCTTGAGTAAGTGGTTCCTTCTATTTTTTTAATTCATGTGCATATGAGGAGATGGTGATATTGATTTATATTGAAATGAAATTCAGTTTGCAAATATGAGATTTCAACAGTCAGTTACATGTAGTATTGTTTTCTGAAACAAGTTTTGAATGCAGATATGATCCTCGAAAGCGAATAACAGCGGCACAAGCTTTAGAGCATGAGTATGGCTTCCTGCCTGTTAATATTGTTTTTTGTTTTTGTAATGTGCTTCTTATTTTCTCTTCTTATCCTTCCGTCAATATAGCTGCTTTCATATCTTGTCTATAATTATGCATGCAGATATCTTTCTTGTGGTTAACTGGCCACTTTTATAAAAATTAATTATTTCCCTTAAATAAAGTATAACTTTTGACAATATTCATTCCAGACAATGGTGTCAGTCACTAAACCATGGAAAAGAGTCAGTAAACTACTTAGAACTGCTTAGGCTCTTGATTGTAGTGGAACATTGGGGATTTTATATATCTTTTTTTTCCTCCGGCACCTCACAATAGCATCTCTCAGGATTTATGAAAAATAAAGTGTTTCTGTAGAATTATTTCTAGTTTGGTATAAGTTGCCGTTTTTTTTCTTCTTCTTTTGACAATGCTACCTATAGTATGTGCAGAACTTGATACGTTCAGTTGAGTAAGTCATCATCACAGAGTATTATTTATAAATTTTTTTATGTATCTGCTTTCAGGTACTTCCGTATGGAACCTCTACCAGGCCGCAAGTAAGTTATTTAAGCTTTCATGCTCTCTTTATTTTTATATGCTTTGTTCGTCATTTCACATACGAAAGTGTGCGAAAGAAGTGAAGAAAGAAATGAAAAACAGAAGAGAGAATGTCACAATGTTCAACTTATGCCTTCTCCATGTTTTCTTCATTTTGACTTGGTTTATGTAATTTTAATGATCAGTGCACTCGTACCCAGTCAAGGAGAAAAGGTAGTAAATTATCCTACTCGTCCGGTAGACACAACTACAGATTTTGAAGGGACAACTAGTCTTCAACCTACACAACCGGTATGATTACGTGGTCTTACCCACTGAATGAGTAAACGTGCAGTTCTAGTAGTACACCATTTTTTCCCTTGTAGCTTGAATGTAAAAACAATATGTGATTTAAGCTAAATGTGTAGTCTACTGCATTCTCAAGTATCATATGATTGAGCTTTGTTTTTTGCAAACTAATAGAAGGAAAATATTAGTGTCCTCATCTTGTCATATATATATATATTGAAATATATTTTGAAGACGATATTATCAGGTATTTGATTTGTGATACATTTGCAATATAGTGCAGGAAGTACGGCAGTGCATCTGATAATGATACCATGTTATAAGTTCAGTAACAATTACATGGTGTACAGCTCCAACGTTATTAGAACTTTTACTTTCGTGCAAATTTTGGACTTCTATTTTCCCCTGCTTGTACTTTTCTGACTTGTGAAATATGGAAACCCTTCACTTGAGATGTTTGATTAGCCTGAAGAGTGTAATTAAAATATGTTTATACTGGTTTCAGTCATAGCTTGCTTTGTTCTCATGCCTTTAGATTATGTGTGATGCTCATTATATATTTATTCATTCGAAACAGGTATCATCTGGAAATGCAGGAAACATGTCAGCTGCTCATGTAGGGATGAACAGATCTGTGCCCAGGCCAATGCTTAACATGCAGAGAATGCAACATCAAGGCATGACTGCATATAATCTTGCATCACAGGCAGCAATGGGGGGTGGAATGAATCCTGGTGGTATCCCGATGCAGCGTGGTGTTGGTGCTCAGGCCCAACATCAACAACAGGTGTATTGCAATGCTTCTTAGCTTTAATTCTTTTTTTCTTTCTATTCATGTTGTAAAATTGTGTTTCTTTGTGATTCATACTTGTATTTTGTGTCTAATGCAGTTGAGAAGAAAAGATACAGGAGTGGGGATGACTGGATACCCTCCACAGCAGAAATCAAGACGTTTCTGAGGTTTATTGCATCTGGTGTATATTGTTTGCCAAGCTTTTCTGGACTCACTAAGGTTAGTTAGTGTAGTCTTGTTGATGTTTTGTATGTAGGATACTTCATAGTGTCTCTTTTTCATCTTGTTAAAAAGGAAAAGGATGCAAATGTATCGTATTAAGTAGGAACTCTTTATCTGCATGCTTACTAGGCCCTTCCTTTGAATGAATTTGGAACCAGAGTATAGCTCTCTGTTAAACTATAATATGGGCCTGCCCATCATTGCAATTTGAAACTGCAAATTTTAACATGGCAAATTCTACATAAACAGTCCCTTATTGCTATCTAAAGGTTGCCCCCAGGGATTGAAAAAGATCACTCCTATCAATATGTTAGAATAAAGGTAACATTCAAGACTATCAAACTGACATTTACATAAATGAAAAGACAGAAGGCTCCCACTATGTCATGGACCTTCTTGTTGAGTTTTCTTTACATAATTCTTTGTGGAAGACTCAAGAGCATATGCTTAAGGCTTCCAACCTATCCTTGCTTACAAGGATACTACTTTATATGCTTTTTTTTGGGTAAAATATTTGAATTCTATAATATTTGTCACTATTCAAAATTGTAACATCATTGTTCTGAATTGGTTTTGTTAATCCAATTTTCTGTTTCTTCTTTTCGTAATTCTCTTTTTACATGACTTTATTTTTTTGTATTTTATTTGGAAAAGCATTAGATGAACTTGAGCCACTTATTACACCATTTCATTATAGCAGGTCAGATAGCTGCATGAGTTCAAGCACATGCATACCTGAACATATGCCATCTCTGGGTATTGCAGTCGAACAAAATGTCTTCCAGACACTGCAGAGTAGCCCGGCTTGTTGCACTGTTGTAGGTAAGGTAAGCGTGCACACTAATTTTGACTTGATGTCTGTACAAGTTTGTAGCTTAGCAAGCACAAGAGTTGCTAGAAAACATTGTAATACTGCCACATCCAAGTATTTTAGTATCCTCGCTAGTAGAGAAAATAGAGGAAGGATTTGCAAGGGAATATAGATACATTTGTTTGATGAAAATCCCATAAACTGGGTCTCAAATTTCATACATGTATTTAAAAAAGAAATAATTATTTGGAGAAACAGATTTAGCAAGTTTCCTTGTACTTCCATGGTTTCTATGTCTTGCAGCTGTTCTACTGTACAGTTATCCTGCACGATTTCCTTTTCCATTCGCTGAAGCATAAAAACATCGCAATTCAGATGCATATGAGGAAGCTACAAATCTGTAAGTTCATTCGTTCGTATTCGTGCCGAATAGGCGTTTCTTGCTGCATAAGTATACGTCTATACTGAAGTTAATTGCCTACCCTAAACCCTGTTAAAAGTAAAAATAGTTAGTAGTACTATCGTAGTGGGCGTTGAATAATTAAAAATGTGTTCATCCCAAACACATATTTGATGTCTCCTGAAACTAGCTAATGATTCATATCTAACATATATTTGAGCATTTGGGATTGGTCGAATGGCCAAACTAGGTAGTGTGCCAGAGGCGGAGTTAGAAATTTCGTAAAGGTGGGGTGAAATTTTTCACTCTAAAATATAACAACAATTAATCTAACTACCTAACATGTATATTTACGTATCAAATAACATATATTTATTAGTTGATCTCTAACTTGAATCCAATGCCTCACAAAATGTTAGATATACATCCTCTAATGTACTCAATTTATCATTGAATTGTTATCGAAAAATTAAAAAAAAATATAATATGGAATTACAATATCAAACCAAGTCAAAATTCAATTATACGAGTAGAATCGACTAATGAAAGTAAATTAAATTTGAAAATTTTGAGAATTTGAACAATCATGGTGTAAAAAGGATTTTAAAATCTCAACCTGATGACAGGAATTTATGAGATGAGGAGAAAGTGAGAGAGATGTGCATACAGAAATTGAGAACAGTGATAGAGATGTGCAGAGAGAGAAAAAAAGTTGATCGAGCACAGTGTACGTATACTGTGCGTACAAGAGGGAGTAGGTAGAATGAGAAGTGTAGACTTCTGATTTTATTCAGTTTGGATTGGGTGAAAGACTAGGTATTTAGATATACATGTAAATTTATAGATAATATACACATAAGAATTTGTTTAACCCCAAAATTCTAGGTGAGGCATTTGCCCTACCTGGTCCTTGTCTTCTTGTTCACCACCTCAGTTCAAACCCCATCAATCAGCCCCCAGCCTGCTTTGAAATACGATCAAATCACTTGGTTGAGGACTTGAAGCAACGCTATGCTAGATTTGTGTCACCCACCAAATAGCTCTCTATTCAATACCATCAAATAAAATATGGCTAGGGTATATATTCTGGTGTACGTTGACCTGTGTCTAGGGTTGTTAATCAGGTTAAACGGTTCGGTTTTCTGTCCGAACCAAAAACTGAACCAAAATTTTTAATCGGTTCGGTTCGGTTTTTCAGTTGTTGAAGTGATAACCCAAATATATTCGGGTTAGTTCGGTTCGGTTATTTTTCGGTTATTTTTTTGGTTTTCTGTGATATCAAACTCAGAAGAAAAAAACTATAAAACTACACAAGTCCAATAAATAAAATAAATATTCATCATACATCGTAAAAATAAGAGTTGAATCCAAGTCCATCTGAAGTTGAATAAAATAAAAGTCCATGGTTTCATGCTTAAGTCCATCTAAAGTTGAATACAATAACCAATACAAGTTCTTGGCTTCATGCTTAAATTAGCATTGATATTCAATTCAATCAATTGTATGCAGTTATGCACTCACGTGTCCGTCTCCAGGAACAAATCTGAAAAAATGCACCAAATTATAATTATAGCAGGTTATGAATTTCTAGACTAATTTACATGACTAACAGTTTTACATCAATACATGGGCTGAGTGCTATTTTTTTTTTTCAAACTAGCAGAGTTCACAGTTTACACTTTACACAACAATCAAATATGACATTGCTCTACCTATAATCCAGTGATAGTTCACTTTTGATCTAAATTAGTAAAATTACCAATCTCATGCTCTAAACAGAATGCAATGACCCAATAATACCAATACAAAGTTACAAACAAAAATAAACTGGGCGGAGTAATCTAGTTGCTAGAATTGACCTCCAAACATTCATTAGGAAATTCTAGACTGAGTTACATCAATACCTGAATTGCATCAAGCTTGAGTGACACTTGTAGGAGGTCCCATATTACCATTTGATGAAGTCGAACAAGATTCTTTACGAAATTCTACATAACAACAAAAGATAGAGAAACCATTAAGATGCAATATAACAAAGCTTGTGTAGTTAACCAACAAAGTAACAAACTAAACATATTCAATAAAATAGTACCTTCCATTACAATATCACAGAACTCCATATCATCAATCGTTGGGTCTTCATTTAAGGCAACATAAGTACCCGTTAGCCAATTTTGTGTACAAATCAAAGCCTCCACCATCTTTGGACTTAACGAACTACGGAATGGATTGATGACACGACCACTTGTGCTAAAGGAAGATTCCGAAGCTATAGTTGACGTCGGAATAGCTAGAACATCCTTTGCAACTTTAGCCAATATTGGGTACTTAGATGCTCCACTCACTCTCCACCACCCCAATATGTTAAAATTCTCATCATCATCTCCTTTAATGGGATCCGCTAGATATTTATCTACATCATTACTAGTAACTCCAGCCTTCATTGCCTTTCTCCTTTGTTCTTTTTCAGCCAACCTTCTTTCTAATTGAGTGGAACCAACAACTGAAGATGACAAGGTCGATTGAGTGTTTTGAGTACTTTTATTGTTTTGAGACAATAAACTTGTTTGTTGCATGACTTGATTGACTTCATTCTCATACACTTTAAACAACTCAAGCAAGAGATTCTTCACATTCTTCACATTTACTCCAACCCTTTCATTCAACTCACCAAACAACTCATCAAAATAATCATTGAGCTTCTCCAGTTTATGGCGCGGGTCAAGAACAGCTCCGATAAACATATATGGATTAATAGTCTCCAACTTCCCCCAATACTTATCATACTTTTCAAGCATATGCTTAGTAATTCACAAAGTAGTTCACTACTACTACTTTCTTGCAACCACCCAAGAATTTTAAGCAAATTCTTGAATGTAGTATGAATTGTAGGAAGGTTAGAGCAGCACACTTGCAAAGTGAAATCATAAAATGGCTTCAAAAAAGTAGCAAACTCATTGACAATGAGCCAATCATCAGAATTAGGTGGCTCCTCTCTCAATCTCATTCCCGCGTCACTCTTAAAATACTTACTGTAGTGACCATCATCTTCTATCAATCTATCAAATGCTTTCCGAAACTTCAAGGCAGACTGCAACATAAAAAATGTAGAATTCCACCTAGTTGCAACATCCAATATCACAAACCCTTTACTCTCTAATTTCACACTCTCAACATACTTCTTAAACATGTCCAACATTTGTGGAGAAGATCTCACATATCTAACAGCATTACGAATGCTTAAGATGGAACTATTCATTAAAGTCAACCTATCATTCACAACTAAATTCAAAATATGGGCAACACATCTTATATGCAAATTCTTTCCATCACCCACCAGTGCATCCGCACATTTCCATTCACTAATTCTCTTCACAATATCTTTCAAGGCAACATCATTTGCCGAAGTATTATCAACTGTTATTGTTAAAACCCTATCAATTTTCCACTCTAACATACAATCTTCTAAGAGCTTAGCAATGGAATCTCCCTTATGGTTTGGAATCACACAAAAATTTAAAACTTTTTTGTGTAAGACCCAATCATCATCCACAAAATGACCCGTAAGCACCATATAATTTATATTCTGAACAGATGTCCAAGTATCTGTTGTTAGGCTCACCCTCTTTCCCCTTAAACATTGCTTTAGCGTATTCTTTTCAAACTCATGAAGACCATACACTTTCTTTGCAATGGTTTGCCGACATGGAATTTTCCAATCAGGGCAAGCAACTTCACAAAATCCCTTAAACTCAATCCCATCAACAATCATAAATGGCAACTCATCAATGACTACCATCCTAACACAAGCCATAGTGATTTCATGTTGAGTACTCGCTACAGCACACAAACGACCTTGCTCTCTAAAAACTAAAAACTTCTGATTTTTCATCTTGTTAACTTCAATATTAGGGCCATACTTTTTACAGCGAGAGAGGTGATTTCTAAGTGCAGATGTACCAGTTGATCCATCAGCAATAATTTTTCTTTGACAGTAATTACACACCCCCTTAAATTTATCATTCTCAATAATTGTATCATAATGATCCCAAGCATCTGACCTTTGTTTCTCCTTCTTGGCTAACAGTTTTTGTTCTGCGGTCATTTGTACAATTTCAACATCATCTCCCGATTCTCCTCCGTCTTTCTCTAAATCAACAACAAGAGGAGCTGCACTAGAACAATCTGTTGGCACCTGAGTTGACGTTGGTGTGGATGAGTCATTAGTTGTGGGCTGCATAGAGAAAAAAAAGAATAAAAAGATTAGTATTCTCTTTTTGAAAGCAGGATGCATATTAGTAACTACATGTTGAAGTCATTGAACAAACCTGTGATTGAGATTGAGATGATGAAGTTTCCACATTCTGAACTTTACCACGTTTAGCTGCTAGTTGCAAAGAACCCCGTATTCTCTTCATATTTTTCTTCTGTAAATCACAGTCACAAACATTTCAATCACAAAATGAGAAACATTGCAATCACAGTATCATAAATTCATAGTATCACTCATCGTTCAATCACAGTATCACTATCACATATTCACATAATCACACACACCAAAGTTTGTTATCTTTCTGTACATTGTAGAAATTTGTTGTCATTCTCTACATTGTGGAAATTCATATGAGCATCCTTGTGGTTTCATATAAAGTTTTGTATCAAATGATACATTTGAATAATACATAACATCCACTTTTTCTGTTTGTTCTAGTCCAATATAGACGCCATTTAAAAGCTGTTTATAGTCTCCATAACAGCAAATGCTCCATCTGTTTATATTGCTAAACCTATAAGTTAATTTCCTCCTTGACTATATTTACATTAAAACCTCTGCCACTGACTTATGTAGGCAGTTTTTTATACTCTTACATTATCTAAAAAAGTCTGTATAAGTGTATATACCGTACCCATCAACTGAGTATGATTAACAACAATTAATCCACCATCTACAGACGGTTATGAAAGACAAGATCATAACAATGGCAACTAATTTAGCAGGTTAATTAGGTTAATCTGTCCTTGAGACCAATTCTCTTCAAGTTTCTGTTCTTATTGGTTCACACGTTAAGAAAACAAAAACCAGCTTGATCATATATAGTTTTTGTAGTACACAGAAACCATGAAGTTGGCAGCAAATAGTTGAAGAATTCAACAAATCAATATTCAACACACTAACTAGCAAAATCAATTCAACTATTTCATACATATTCCATGTAATTCAGTCAGTTCAGATCTTCCATATCTGTACTACATTGATGCCTTCCAATCAACCCGATAGATATTACGCAGCAATTTGCTTCCATATATCATACAAGGTTTGATAAGCGTCGATCCCAACAGTAAAAATTATCTTGAGACCTACATTCTATCTGATTAATTAGTAGAGGAAAGGCTAGCTGTATGTCTATGTATGCAAGTATCAAGAACCAACTCCAACTCATTCATTCAATGACTTCAGGGCATATATGGTGCTTCTAAAGAGATTGCAAATCAACGAATCTGCTGCTTCAACATCTTTTATGCCTCCTCAACTTGGAAAGTAGATGAGCATACTGTCCCTTCTTTACCATCTGGGGGGGGAATACCATTTACTTTGACCAAGATCATGCATGAACTGATGAACATGAATATAACAAGTAAACTTATTTCTTCTAAGTATGTTCTACAAGAACAACATGGCTCTGGTGTATAGTCATGATTGAGTAATGGGTTTCTTGCCTTTTACTTTTCTCCACTGATGGAATACTCTCCAAGCTAATAGTTTAATGGAACAGAATAAAAGGCTCTTCAGAAATAGCAACTTGCTAGCTAGAGACTAAGGTTTTGTTCATGATTTCAGTCTAAATAAAAGCTCTAGCTAGCCCAAGTGAAGTCTCTCCTCAGGTTCAATCTGACGGATCATATTAGCCCCCATCTTATAATCTTATATGGTACATTTCAACGAAATCCAGTTAATCCACACAGAGAAAAGTCAGAAAACTACAGATTCAAAGACACCCTCCTACTCCTACCCCTCAAACTACAGTTTTTAACAACTTAGCTTATCAAATCAATCTCACAGTAAACGAACTTTTCAATCACACTCACAGTAAACCAAATCGTTCGATTACCTATCACAATATACCCAACAGTCCAACACTATCACAGACTCACAGTATACCAACTTACATCTTACTCGATTACCTGAAGAAGTGAAGATTAGTTCGTAGCTTGGAAAGGAGATTCTGTGAAAGAAGGAAGTCTGGTTGAGTGAAGACGATGGTGACTTTGAGAGGCTGCGAGCCTTCGAAGACGGTGAAGTGGGGCTGTGACGGTGAAGCTGCGACGGTGATTCGGTGAAGTGGGGCTGTGACAGTGTGACTCGTGACTTTGTGAGGTGAGTGAGACTGAGTCTGAGAGTGAGACCGTGAGAGTGAGAGGAGGAGACTGTGAGTGAGAGTGAGATTGCTGAAGTGCAGAGTGCGACTGGCCGACTGCGAAGAGAGGACTTGAGGAGAGACTTCACTGAAGACTGAGGAGGGGCTGGAGGGCTGCGCACCAAAAGTCCAAAATGTATTAGCTACTAGCTAGCCTATTAGGGTTTTTTGATTTACCAAAAGGCAAAACGGTATCGTTTACTCATTTTCAATCGGTTCGGTTCAATCGGTTCGGTTCGGTTTTTCCGAATCGAAAAACCGAAACCGAACCGATTTTATTCGGTTCAGTTCGTTTTTTTCTTTTTCGGTTCGGTTTTTTTTCGGTTTCGGTTTTTTCGGTTACGAGTCGGTTTCGATTCAGGTTTTTTTCGTTTTTCGGTTCGGAAGTAACAGCCCTACCTATGTCCCCGCTAGTTTAGGGTTTCGAAATTGCTCTCTTTCTATCTGTTAGATTAGGGTTTGAGGAGCTCTCCCTAGCTAAAACCCTATTTCCGTCAAATTATAACTCCCTAAACCCCACATTTCAGTCAATAAACCAACTGCATGCAACATCAATTGAATTTACACTGGATGGAGTGAGCCAGCAAATAACCTACATGGAAGGAAGTAGTTTCAACAACTTCGCGCAAGCTGACTAATGTGTTTTCATTCTTGAACAGTTTCCATGCAAAAACCGTATATACACACTTCACACCTTATAGATCAAGACGATCTCAGAAACTGATATCAAAGGATTCAAAGCTTGGTATAACTCTAGATCCATATATCATCCAAAATGAGTCTCTTTCAGTCTTTCAAATACGCCTTTTTCTTCTCATGCTTGGCTACAGTTTCATACAGTGAACCCCAAGTCTACATAGTCCACGTCCAAAACGACCTGAAGCCATCGCAACACTCTCGAGTCCATGACTGGTATGCTTCCATCCTCAAAACCCTCTCCGTAGATACTGACTCCCTCCATTACGCCTACGACACCGTCTTCTACGGCTTCTCCGCCAAGCTCACCACACAACAACTCATGCATTCCTCAACCTCAACCTTAACCTTAACGAAACCTTGGACGCCGGCCTCATGAAGGCGTCTCAATCTGGAGCAGGTATCATTGTTGGTGTCATTGACGCATGTATATGGCCAGAACACGAAAACTTTCAATATTGGGGCAACCCGTTGGAAAGGTACTTGCCAACCCGAAAAATCCGAGGACCCTTCTAGCTTTTGCAACGGCAAGATCATCAGAGCAAGGTACGATGCTACCTTATTTCAATACTCTTTGTTTATCATATTTCACTTTAGTGAAATTATTGGTGTGTTACAGATGATTTTTGATGGGCATATTTAATGGAAATTATAATTTTGATTGTACGTAATTTCAACAGGTACTTTGGTCGAGGTAGCAACGCCACCATAACCTCTGCCAGAGACGACGACGGACATGGAACACACGTGGCCTCAACCATCGTCGGAAATCACTGCACCAACGCATCCTACCTTGGCTTTGCTTCCGACGTCACCTCAAGAGTGGCTCCCGCAGCGAGCATTGCGGCATACAAAGTGTGCGGAGGGGCGCCCAAGGCTGCGCTGTGACGACCCGGACCAGAATCACCAGTATGATCAGCTATGTACGTGAGTTACTGCGTTGTCACAGGTTTCCGACAGTCATTTGGATTGCCGGATTTGTTAACGACTTAATCATTGGCCGAGAATTGGAGCTGAGTCTCTTCTCGAGAGTCGTTGTATGCGTGATTTCGAGTTCGTGGGCGGTTCCGGATCGTTATTTGGACGACCGAGGAATTAATTATGAATATTTGAAGTTCAGTTTATAATTGTGGCCTTCTTAACGACTAAATTATCGAAGGAGAATTTGGTTTCGGCTTCTTCACGGAAGTTGTTCAGAATTTAATTTCGAGCTGGTGGGAACTTCCGGAGCATTTTTCTGAGTTACGGAGATTAAGTTGATATTATTTCCGATTGTTGATTATTTAGTCGGTTTAATTATGTGTTGGTTTGAACAGTTGACTTTTTATCTGATTGGTTGATGTGTTTGACTTCGGGTGATTATTGAAGAGTATGTCGAGTCGAGTTTGTGGCCGCAAGAATTATCAGAATCGGAATTACGACGCGAAAGTTACGGGTATTTGAAGTTTGCCGAAAAGTGTGTTTGTTGGTTTCCATTTTGGGTAAGGCTATAAATAGAAGTTTCCATATTGGGCAAGTCAACACTTGCCATAAATGTGTTTGACCGAGTTGACCGAGTCGACTCGGTGGGAGGAGGAGGCCGACGTGCTCCACGGCGGTGATGTAGCCGTCCGGCCACCACGGAGCTCGGCTCTGGTCTCGTTCACCTCGCCCCGACGTCCCGAGTCTCTTCCTAGCCACCATGCACGGCGAGGCTCGCCGGAAATGGAAGAAAATTCGGCCAAAGTTTGGGATTTTTGGAGTTTTTGGGGTGATCCGATTCCGGCCAAATTGAGCTGCAATTTTGAGTGGGCTTTGTAGCCCTCATCACCATGAAGCTACCATGTAAGTTTGGTGTTTCAATTCGATGTGTGCTTGGAGAATTTTGGGTTTGAAATTTGTGTGAACATTCGGTTTTTCATGAAATTGACATGGTTAAAGTGAGAATTGGCCTTCGTTGCAGTTGTGAAAGTTGCTCAGTGGATGATTTTGCATGGAATAGGGGTTGCTTTGCCGAGAAATCTCACGTTTGGTGGCGGCGCCGCCGTGGACGGCGGTCAACGGTCAACAGCGGTCAAAGTTTGACTTTTTGAATTTTCGACAAGTTGCATGTCATTTTACTCGAAATCGCGCCCCGATTGCAGTGGGGAGGTTCGTTTTTCGAGTTGAGGGTCCGAAAGTATGACGAGGTATTGAGATGTATATATCGGATTTTCGACGATTCGTCGTATTCGGATTATGTGTTTCCGAGAACGGTGGTTTCTCGTGATTTGATTTGAATTGTCGGATTATGACTTTGAGTAATGGTTATTGTGATTATTCAGGGGTTCGTGATCGTTCTTTTGGCCAGGGATTTTCCGCCGGATCACGGGTTAACGCGTATCGCGTTACGCTAGTCTGTGAGTGGACAATTTAGTTTCACGGATTGATTGCGAGTCTTTTATATATGATTTATGAACTTGAGCATGCAGTTTGACTATGGTTTTACGAGCATGTGTTTTACGATTATATATATATACGGATATGCGTATACGAGTATACATACACTGATATGTTGTTTCATGCATTTGCATCGAACTGTTTATGATTTGGTTTTCACTGAGTACAGTCGTAGTTTGTGATGTTGTATCGATACACTGCATCCCGGCTGATCCCCGAGGATGTTTACCGGCTAGAATCACGTGTGGGCTAGGGACCCCGTGGTTCTGAATCACGTGTGGGTTAGGGACCCCGTGGTTCTGACTGTGAGATTTTCCGTGCATGCTCTGTTTACGAGTTGGAGTCAGCGTCTCCTCGTATGCGATTTGATTTAATTTATTTATATTTCGACTCGCATATGTTTTTATAACATATATTACTTGGTGAAAGACATTTATTTTCGTCCACTCATTCTAACGGTTTTCATGTCTTTCCCCTGGGCTTTTCGGTTTCCGTGCCCAGTTTGCATTTCAGGCTCTGGTGTCGCACGTTGTGGTCGGAGGCATAGTGCTCGAGCTACCTTATTTCTTCCAGTAGGTTTAATGTTCTACCTACTGTGGTATACTTATATGTTTATACATTAGAGGTCGCTCTGAGAAATCTGTTGTTTACGTTGTACGATTTTACACCGGATTTCAGTGAAGTATTAATATATTTATCGTTTTACTTTACTGTTGATATATTGAGAAATTCGGATGGGTTTGGTGCTCACGGTTTGCTTTTTGTGGCATAGGATGAAGTGTATTTTTCGCGTGCAGGTAATAGTAATTCCACGTTAGTAACGAAACTCTGCCAAAATTTGCTTTCTGTAGTCGTGTTTACTAAGGATATTTGAGAATGTACAGGATGTCTGGAATGGTGACCCGACCGGCCGGCGGATACTCATCAATATTTCGGGTGTTGTATGCTTTCAAATATTTGAAGTTCCATGATTACGTTCTACTTGTTGTGAACGATATGTTATTCATTAGGATGCCTCCTGACGTGCTTTCCGTGTTGTTTCGGTTGTGGATCCTATTGAGGATCAATCGACGCATTTTCAGAGAACTGTGGATTTGGATGAGTATTCTGAATTTAGAGAGTTGTGTGGCACGGTTTGCCTGGTTGTGTGTATGAGCGTCTGCATGTTGCCTCAGAGCCGAGAATTGTGACAGCTGATGTTTGCCTGAGTCAGATCAGTGTATTTGGTGGGCTGGTATTGTGTGAGTTCCGGTTGCGACTCCATGGCCTACATTCAGGGTGTTGTTTATACGACAATGGTTTAATCAGGCTATCCAACAATTGAATGTGGAGTGTTTACCCACCTGAGGCAGAGATGCATTGTCCACATGTTTGTTTCCGTTTGCACGTGTTATGTGGCTTCAGAGGAAGCGGTGCACGAGGTTCGAGATGAGTTTGAACCTGAGCATCAGAGAGAGTCTGGTTGATGTGCCTCGAGACATCCGTGAGGAGCTTAGTGTGTTGCACTCAGTGGCGAGGCTATTGTGAGGGAAAGATGTACGCGGTTTTCGATGCGATGGTTTGAGGAAAGTGGACTTAGTTGAGATTTTGTTGAGATTGAGTTCCGACACTTCGGGATTAGTGATTTCATCACGCTGTGGCCTTATCGATTATGTTGTGGGTCATCAGATCAGGCAGAGGATCCGTTTGACGATGATGGAGATCACGAAGTAGCGAACTTGCTCCTGTGGCATGAGTTTGGGCGATCGTTTGTGATCCTATCACGTAGCAGGTGTTGCGGTGATTTGTGTTTGTGGAGCACTTTTAGTTGCTGTTTCGCTGGCCAGGAGGGTCACGTTACGAGGGAGCACCCTCAACCAGCTGTTGTAGCGGTTCGGTAGCTCAGAGTTTACGAGGAGATCCTTATGTGGTTCCTGAACTCTGATCAATGTACTCTTTTGATGAGTTATTCAGCAAGTCGCATTTGACGTGGGCGGCTAGTTGGGCATGTTGGAGTTCGTGCCATGACCTTGTTTGAGGACAGACTTTTCTCCGAGGGTACTGTTGTTTGATATCCATGACTATTGTACCTGCATCTCCACTTCCGAGGTTTTGGAGAGTGTTGCATCCATCCGGAGGTTGCGAGATCTTTGTTGGAGGATATGGGTTAGCCGCGGATCTGTTATAGCTGGACATCGTGGTTTTGGTGTGATTGTGAGTATGGACTTACTGACGATGCATTTGGCTGTGTTCGAGTACCTCGGGAAGGAGATTGTGTTTCGATGACCAGATTTTCCCCGAGATACTGTTACGTGGTGATGGTCGAGCAGATGATGGAGACGGTTTATGTTGTTTGTTTAGTTCATGTTGTGGATACTATGGTTGCTGTACCTGACATTGATGACATTGAGGTGGTTCTCGAGTTCCCAGGCGTAATCCGGAGGAGTTACCAGGTGTTCCTCCAGTTCGGGAGACCGAATACACTATTGAGCTTGTGCCAGGCGCTGGACTCATTTTACCGACGTCTTGTCGTTCGGAGCCAGCGGAGCTGATGGAGCTATAGTTTCGACTCCAGAAGTTGCTGGAGGAGATTTCAGGAGATTGACATTGAGGTGGTTCTCGAGTTCCCAGGCGTAATCCGGAGGAGTTACCAGGTGTTCCTCCAGTTCGGGAGACCGAATACACTATTGAGCTTGTGCCAGGCGCTGGACTCATTTTACCGACGTCTTGTCGTTCGGAGCCAGCGGAGCTGATGGAGCTATAGTTTCGACTCTAGAAGTTGCTGGAGGATATTTCAGGAGATTTTGTGCGACCCCGCGTATTTGCGTGGTGTGCTTTTTTATTGTGTGTACGGATGATGGATGGTTAGACATGGTGGTGCATTGATTACCGGAAGCCTGATTCATTTCAGAGGAGAGTGAGTATCCTCCGCTTCAGATTGACGATTGGTTTGATCAGCTCGCGAGAGCTTCAGTCTTGTCGAAGATTAATTTCGGATCCGGATACCATCAGTTGTGGATTAGTGAGTCAGATGTGGCTATGTTGGCTTTCGGATCTCGGTGCGGACATCAGGAGATCTTGGTCACGACATTGGTTGACGAATGCCCCATAGGTCTTGTGGACTTGATGGACCAGGTGTTCAGACGGTTTCTGGACGAGTTTGTGGTCTTGTTCATTGGCAATATCCTGATTCACTCCAGGAGTGTGGGCCAGCACCTGAAGCAATTGTGAGCATTTTTGCAGACTTCGCGAGATGATCAGCTATTTGCGAAGTTCAGCCAGTGTGGGTTTTGGTCGATTAGCGTGAAGGTTTTGAGTCACGTGATGTCAGCCGAGGGAGTTGGCGTGGATCCTGACTAGTTTGAAGCCGCGATGATTCGGAGTTTGCCCTACTATTGTACCAGAGATCAGAAGTCTCTTGGGTTTGGCGGGCTATCACCGACGGCTTGTGCAAGATTTTCCCGGATTGCCACTGTACTTTCCGGATTGACGAAAAAGGTGTCAAGTTCGAGTGGTTCGATGCACGCGAGGAGAGTTACTTACTCCTGCGGGATGGTTGACTGTTGCTTCGGTTTCGACCTTACCTGATGATCGTGATGAGTTCGTGGGTTATGGCGATGCATCGAGGTTTAGATTTGGTTGTGTTTTGATGTTGTGTAGCTGAGCGGTGGCTCATGGTTTTGGACAGTGGAAACTTTATGGAGCTACGTATCCAGTGTATGATTTGGGTGTAGCTGTCCTTATGTTAGCATCGAACCGTGCAGCGAGGTGTAGGACGTATACTGATCATTTGAGTTTCATCCACTTGCATTTTCGGCCAGATTTAGGCTTGAGGCAGTGTAGATGGTTGGGGTCGACTAACGACCATGGTTGCACCTTTGAGTTTGTTCGGGAAAGGCTTGAGGTTGTACTTTGACCATCCGTCTGGGATGTTATTGCTGATGCGTTCAGTTGGATGTCGGGAGTCTTAGTGTTTCATGTGTGTGTGTGGCTCGAGTTTCCGTGTTAGCCGAGTTGCAAGCTATGAGAGCTGTGTTCGAGTGTTATGATGTTGAGGCTCGTAGTTTCACGCGCATTTGGTGCTAGTGATGCGGAGATGCATAAGATACTCTGAGTTGTCTACTCGTGATGTAGCATGAAGAGGAATGTAGCGGTTTGTGTGTGTACAGATGCCACTTTTGTCGACTGGCGATGGCTAGGAGGCAGAGACTTGCCGAGATGTGTCAGCCATTTGAGATTTCCGGTTAGACGTGGCGATTACTGCTGTGATTGTGTGTGTTTGTACGCATTTTGGTTTGTGGTACCAGTTGTTAAGCCTTTGTGGACCAATTGATGAACTTAGTACGTTTTTTTTTGGTACTTCTGGAAAAGATTTCAGTGGCAGGATGGTATAACTGTGTTTGACGGAGGTTGGCCATTCACGTGGTGTACATATGTCCCGGTTCGCTGATCGAGGTAATCAGCTACGACTAAGTGTTGGCGAGCTTTGCAGCGAGCATTGGGGATCAGATTACGAGTTAGTACCGGTTCTTATCCTCAGATTGGCGGGCGATCTTTTAGGATTATTCAGACCTTGGAGGGCATATTGTGGACCTCGGTATTGCAGTTTCGAAGGATTTGGGACCAGCAGTTTCAGTTGTTTGAGATTGCATGCAGTACCAGTTGGATGAATGCTATAATTTTGAGGTTGTATGATGTCGTTTTGAGGAACGATGTTGTACCCCATTGTGTTGGAGTGAGCTTGATTGAGTTTGAGTTGACATTTGATTCGGACGTTGTGGAATGTGTTACCACAGACTATTAAATTAGCGGAAACAGGTTACTAATTGCCCGAGTTTGTTGTTTGAGCTGTGTTGATATGAATGTGTGAGTTATGTTGATGTGTGTAGACTGAGTTGTGATTTGCCGTGTTGTTTTGATCCGTATGTGGTCATAGGCGAGTTTGTGTTGTGCCGTATAGTTCGGCTTCGCCTATATTGTTGGCTTTTATGTATGTTATGTTGTGTTCTGTGTGGCGGAACTACGTTTCAGGTTTGTTACGTGTTGTATACCCTATCTGTTCCTTATGCAGGAACACTTGGCGATTGTGTGAGCCAGTTCAGATTTGAGATTTGGGAGTACAGGGATTTCAGCACGGAGCTATCTCCTATTGTGGAGTCAGTTGTCAGAGTTGTTCAGTTGACGTGATCACTGGAGAGTTGAGCAGTATGCAGAGGCAGTGTTCTTATGTTTAGCCGACAGATTCAAAAATTTCGAGGTCGAAATTTTTTAAGCGGGGTGGATTTGTGACGACCCGGACCAGAATCACCAGTATGATCAGCTATGTATGTGAGTTACTGCGTTGTCGCAAGTTTCCGACAGTTATTTGGATTGCCGGATTTGTTAACGACTTAATCATTGGCTGAGAATTGGAGCTGAGTCTCTTCTCGAGAGTCGTTGTATGTGTGATTTCGAGTTCGTGGGCGGTTCCGGATCGTTATTTGGACGACCGAGGAATTAATTATGAATATTTGAAGTTCAGTTTATAATTGTGGCCTTCTTAACGACTAAATTACCGGACGAGAATTTGGTTTCGGCTTCTTCACGGAAGTTGTTCAGAATTTAATTTCGAGCTCGTGGAAACTTCCGGAGCATTTTTCTGAGTTACAAAGATTAAGTTGTGATTATTTCCGATTGTTAATTATTTAGTCGGTTTAATTATGTGTTGGTTTGAACAGTTGACTTTTTATCCGATTGGTTGATGTGTTTGACTTCGGGTGATTATTGAAGAGTATGTCGAGTCGAGTTTGTGGCCGCAAGAATTATCGGAATAGGAATTACGACGCGAAAGTTACGGGTATTTGAAGTTTGCCGAAAAGTGTGTTTGTTGGTTTCCATTTTGGGTAAGGTTATAAATAGAAGTTTCCATATTGGGCAAGTCAACACTTGCCATAAATGTGTTTGACCGAGTTGACCGAGTCAAGTCGGTGGGAGGAGGAGGCCGACGTGCTCCACGGCGGTGATGTCGCCGTCCGGCCACCACGAAGCTCGGCTCCGGTCCTGTTCACCTCACCCCGACGTCTCGAGTCTCTTCCTAGCCACCATGCACGGCGAGGCTCGCCGTAAATGGAAGAAAATCCGGCCAAAGTTTGGGATTTTTGGAGTTTTTGGGGTGATCCGATTCCGGCAAAATTGAGCTGCAATTTTGAGTGGACTTTGTAGTCCTCATCACCATGAAGCTACCATGTAAGTTTGGTGTTTCAATTCGATGTGTGCTTGGAGAATTTTGGGTTTGAAATTTGTGTGAACATTCGATTTTTCATGAAATTGACATGGTTAGAGTGAGAATTGGCCTTCGTTGTAGTTGTGAAAGTTGCTCAGTGGGTGATTTTGCATGGAATAGGGGTTTCTCCGCCGAGAAATCTCACGTTTGGTGGCGGCGCCGCCGTGGACGGCGGTCAACGGTCAACGGCGGTCAAAGTTTGACTTTTTGAATTTTCGACAAGTTGCATGTCATTTCACTCGAAATCGCGCCCTGATCACAGTGGGGAGGTTCGTTTTTCGAGTTGAGCGTCCGAAAGTATGACGAGGTATTGAGATGTATATATCGGATTTTCGACGATTCGTCGTATTCGGATTATGTGTTTCCGAGAACGGTGGTTTCTCGTGATTTGATTTGAATTGTCGGATTATGACTTTGAGTAATGGTTATTGTGATTATTCAGGGGTTCGTGATCGTTCTTTTGGCCAGGGATTTTCCGCCGGATCACGGGTTAACGCGTATCGCGTTACGCTAGTCTGTGAGTGGACAATTTATTTTCACGGATTGATTGCGAGTCTTTTATATATGATTTATGAACTTGAGCATGCAGTTTGACTATGGTTTTACGAGCATGTGTTTTACGATTATATATGTATACGGATATGCGTATACGAGTATACATACACTGATATGTTGTTTCATGCATTTGCATCGAACTGTTTATGATTTGGTTTTCACTGAGTACAGTCGTAGTTTGTGATGTTGTATCGATACACTGCATCCCGGCTGATCCCCGAGGATGTTTACCGGCTAGAATCACGTGTGGGTTAGGGACCCCGTGGTTCTGACTGTGATATTTTTCGTGCATGCTCTGTTTACGAGTTGGAGTCAGCGTCTCCTCGTATGCGATTTGATTTAATTTATTTATATTTCGACTCGCATATGTTTTTATAACATATATTACTTGGTGAAAGACATTTATTTTCGTCCACTCACTCTAACGGTTTTCATGTCTTTCCCCTGGGCTTTTTGGTTTCCGTGCCCAGTTTGCAGTTCAGGCTCTGGTGTCGCACGTCGTGGTCGGATGCATAGTGCTCGAGCTACCTTATTTCTTCCAGTAGGTTTAATGTTCTACCTACTGTGGTATACTTATATGTTTATACATTAGAGGTCGCTCTGAGAAATCTGTTGTTTACGTTGTACGATTTTACACCGGATTTCAGTGAAGTATTAATATATTTATCGTTTTACTTTACTGTTGATATATTGAGAAATCCGGATGGGATTGGTGCCCACGGTTTACTTTTTGTGGCATAGGATGAAGTGTATTTTCCACGTTCAGGTAATGGTAATTCCACGTTAGTAACGAAACTCTGCCAAAATTTCTACGGTTTTTGTTGGTTCGTGTTTTCGAAGGGGTTCGATTCCGGTTTAGGGAGCTAAATCGGGGTTGGGTCCTTTCAGCGCTGAGTCCGACATCCTCGCTGCCACTGAGCAGGCCGTACAAGACGGCATCGACATAGGGGCGGATCCAAGAATTTGATATCCCGTGGGTTGTACTGTGTAGCGTATGATTTTTTTTTTGAAGTTTGTAATCCGTAGGAGGCTCATCATAGCTAAAAATGTACAAAATTCAGCCATAGTAGAAAATATCATAGATATTATAGTCGTTGGTGAGACTAGGGGTCGACAACGGGTCGAGTCGGGCCAGGCTTGAACACTATTTCACTAAAATTCAGGACTGAGACCATTCTAATATCAAACAAAAAAACATAGTTCAAGTATTAAAGATCTCACGAGCATCTGTAATGGATAGAAGTTTAATTTTACATGTATATATACCTTAAATCTAATTAACTTGGGGATAGAAGTCTAAACTGACATGTATTCTAGTTCATAATAAAGAACTTTTCAAAATTAGAATTCAATTGTTAACCACGTTATTAACATCTTCACAACCTAATAGAAAAAGACACATAATCAACATAATCATATAATCAACATAACCATCCAACGATCTGTCCTAATAGTATTGATAATATTCCATTCTCAAAGAAAATATGTGACAAATTACATGTATAGATGAGCCATTTTACTTATCAATATAACAATGACCAAGCTGCTGATATTTTATGTTAATCTTGAGCCTTCATCTTTAAGTAGAGGATGAGCTCACTTAATAATGAACCTAATCATTATATTGTTGATCACGGAATGCATATCTTTGCTCTCATATCTTTTAGAGTAAAATCCATTGCATATTATAGGTTCTTTTGCGATCTGCAAATTTCAACATGCATGTGTTTTAGGCATTGACATACTGTACTAGTAAGTTTCAATCCAAAAAATCCAGCATAACTAAACTTATTAATTCCAAATTGAATCCAAACTAAACCTAGAAAAATCACTTTCTTGAACTTGAATTAAACCCAAATAATTAACAAATCAAGAATCAAAATTCACTTACATCTCCTGTGTTCCGATCCTCTGTCAATGAGCCTTATGTAGATACAAGTATCGCGAGAGCTGGTGAGGCCGTGAGGGGCTGGAGAGTGGAGAGAGTCAAGACTGATGAAGTAGGCGAAAGACAGAAAGAAAACGAGATGATTTGGGCGAGATGTGAGCTGGAAAGTGAGATTTTGAGTGAGAGAAAGAGCAGTGTTATTTTATTTTTTTGGGCTTCGTTGAAAAGTTCTGTGGGCTGCAGCCTACACAGCCCACTGACTAGGTTCGCCCCTGCGTCGACGTCATCTCCCTCTCCCTAGGTGACATGTACGCCTATCCATACGACCAGGACCCTATTGCCATAGCTACATTTGCGGCGACCGAGAAGGGTATATTCTGTGAGGCCGCGGCAGGGAACTTGGGACCCTACTACGGCCCAGTGACAAACGTTGCGCCGTGGCTGACCACCGTCGGGGCGAGCTCGATCGACAGGGAGTTTAGGGCTGCCCTAGAGATTGGAGGTACTGGTTGTCTAATTAATGGCTGTTCTTTATATAATGGCAGGTGGAAGCAAAAGTCAGCTATACCCTTGGTTTACGTAGAAGGTGCATGCATGGCGCTAACTGATCGCGGCAGCGTCCCCGAGTACTTGAAAGGAAACATCGTCGTTTGCAGAGGTGTACGTGTGCTCAACGACAAAGATTTCGAGATGATCAAGAGAGATGGTGCGGTAGCACTACAAGAAAACAGCACTTAGACCACGGAAACACTAATTCTCCGTCGTCCAAGTGACACTTAGACGACGGAGAAGACTCCGTGGTCCAAGTACCACCTGGACGACGGAGAATACCATCTCCGTCGTCCAGGTGGTCACCTGGAGGACGGAGAAGACTCCGAGGTCCAGGTGGTCACTTGGACGACGGAGATGGTATTCTCCATCGTCCAGGTGACCACCTGGACCTCGGAGTCTTCTCCGTCCTCCAGGTGACCACTTGGACGACGGAGATGGTATTCTCCGTCGTCCAGGTGATTCCCTGGAGGACGGACCGACACGCCGTCGTCCGAGTTCACAAAACGTACTTCCACTTAGATGACGTACCGACACCTCCGTCGTCTAAGTGAAGCATTATATAAGGCAGTGACGTACTGATCGAATTCATTCCTAGCTAGCCTCGATCTCTTCATGGTCGATTCCATTTGAAGAATAATTGAAGGAGAAGGGAGAAGGAGAAGCTAGCTAGGGAGCTCGATCGAGCTAGGTAGCTAGAAGCTAGCTAGGCCGAGAAGAATCAGGATCGATAAGGCCGGGATCTCCGCTGACACGCTAGTTAGCTTAATTAACGTAAAGATCGATATCGAGAAGGCTAGCAGGTACGTACGTACGCAGTTAAAATTTGCTTAATTAATATGTATTTAGTGAAAACGTACGTACATATATATATACATGCAAGGATGTTAGCTGATGTTAGCTATATATATATATATGTACAGATCGATTAAATTACGTACATACGTACGTAATTGATGGATCGATATGTAGATCGAGTACGTAGAATTAAGTGTAAATTAATGGACAAATATATATATATATATGTAATAATTAATTAAGTATAATATTTTGTAGCAGTATGGACAAGAGTTGGATGAAGTTGAAGAATAGATGTGATGTCCGGTATATGGATGGAATTAGCGAATTTGTGAATTTTGCGATAGAACATGTTCAGGGAAAGAAACGTTTCAGGTGTCCGTGTCAGAAATGTCTTAATTGTCAGTATGCGGAGGTTAATGTTATGGTGCAACACTTGTACGAAAATGGTATGATGTGGAGTTACACTACATGGAGCGAGCATGGTGAAGCAGTAGAGTTCAGCGCAGCAGACTTCAGCTCAGGGTACAGTTACCATGGTGCCTCATCCAGCGGCAGTGGTGCCGGACCCCCAGCTTGCAACCCAACTGCAGATTTGGTCCATGATGCGTTTCCGGGATGTAGTCATGGCGGACACCAACACCAAGACGGAGGTTACAGTACCACCAATGAGCATGATGACACATTCCCCGCAGCTAGCTTGGCCACTGACACCAGTGAGATGGAAAAGTACAACCGGATGCTACTTGAAGCGCAGACCCCGGTGTTCCCTGGATGTCGAGAGAATGTGTTGCAATATGTGATGGAGCAAATGAAGATAAAAGTGAAGCACAAAATGTCAGTGAGTGCTTTTGACGAAATTCAGGAGCAAATATGTAAGTTGCTTCCTGATGATCACAATCTTCCTAAATCTCATTATAAGGTTAGAAATATCCTGAGCAGCCTCGGCCTAAAGTACAGGATAATTGACGCATGTCCGAATGATTGTGTGCTATTTTACAAAGAGTATAAAGAGTTGGACTATTGTCCCGTATGTGGCCAGTGCAGATTCCAGTTGAATAGGAAGAGTTCGAAAAAGAGAATTCCTGTGAAAGTTGTTCGATATTTTCCCTTGATTCCCAGATTGCAGCGCCTGTACATGTCGCTACACACAGCAGAGGCGATGCGATGGTACGCAGAAAAGCGAATAGATGACGATGTCCTGCGACACGCCGCGGATGGGGAGGGTTTCAAACATTTCGACAGAGAATTTGGAGACTTTGCTTCAGAGGTTAGAAATGTTAGACTCGGCCTATCTACAGACGGATTCAATCCTTGGGGAAGTAATAGCTCCGCCGTCAGCACTTGGCCAGTTATTCTGATGCCGTACAACTTGCCTCCGTGGATGTGCATGAACAAGGAATTTAATTTCCTTACCGTACTAATTCCAGGTCCTAAATCTCCATCGAAGTGCTTAGATGTCTACCTCAGACCTTTGATCGACGAGCTGAAACTGTTGTGGGAAAATGGAGTCCCAACTTATGACAAATTCACGGACACGATGTTCACGATGAGGGCTGCTGTAATGTGGACGATCAGCGATTTTCCAGCTTATGGGATGTTGGCAGCCTGCAGGACAAAAGGATATAATGGATGTCCTATATGTTTGGACGACGTGAACTCTAGTTGGCACGCGGGGAAGGTGTGTTACTTGGGTCACCGTAGATGGCTTCCTCACGACCACCCGTGGCGACAGGATGAAGCTCATTTCGACGGTACGGTAGAGAACAATCCTAAACCCCGTAGTTGGTCGGGCGAAGAGATTTTAGAGAGGTTGAGCTATTTCGACTTTGGTGTGTTGAGCAATGACGCGGATGTAAAGAAATGCAATCCAATTCCTCCACATGATCTGAGCTATTGGGATCACAAGAGTATATTCTTTGAACTCCCTTACTGGTCGAAGTTGAAGCTGAGGAACAACTTGGACGCGATGCACATAGAAAAGAATGTGTGCGACAGCGTGGTGGGAACAATTCTCGGTATTAAGTTCAAGACTAAAGATACTCCCAAAGCGCGCAAAGATTTGGAATCAATGAATCTACGTCGTCCATTGTGGTTGAGGAGGGATAGGAAAGGAGTGTACAACAAGATGCCAGATGCACCTTACACAGTGAAGCCGACGCTTAGACGTTCTGTATTTCACTGGTTTAAGGGCGTTCGTTATCCGGCTACGTATGCAGCTACTATAACTGGAGCAGTGGACGAGGTGCAACACAAGTTTGTTGGTCTAAAGACACATGACTATCACGTTATGCTGCAACGTCTGATTCCAGTGGTAATTCGACCATACTTGCCTCGGGACGTCGTAGAACCAATAGTGGCATTGTGCAGGTGGTGGCAGAGGTTATGCGCCAGAGAATTAAAGAAGTCAGATGTGGTGGAATTGCAACAACAAATTGTGCACATCATTTGCAAACTAGAGAGGATTTTCCCCCCTGCTTTCTTTGACATCATGATTCACCTAATGATCCACCTGCCCGAGCAGGTGCTCATTTCTGGTCCGGTCCAGTACACTTGGATGTATCCTCAAGAAAGGTACATACAACTAATTAATTAATTTGTTCCACTGGAGATTATATATATACTAGCCAGCTAGCTATATATATGTACTTATGTAATGTGTACGTTTGATTTTGTAGACAGCTTGGACAGTATAAGTCATTCGTCAAAAACAGGTCGGCCCCGGATGGCTCCATAGCAGAGACATACCTAATGCATGAGTGTGTTACTTACTGCAACAGGTACCTCAAAGATCCACCCCCTCCCAGTACTGCCTCCGATCGCAGTGCCCGCATCAATCTTTCTGTCGTCACCAATGTCGTCCGACCGTTTAGAGGAGTATTAAAGGAATCGTTAACACGGGAAGAACTTATTGAGGCACATTGGGTAGTGTTGCGAGACTGTGATGAAGTTGAGCCATACATGATGTCATACAGGGAGAGGCTTCAGGCGTTAAATCAAAACAAGAGTTTGGCTTGGATTGAGAAAATGGTTAAGAAGAAGTTTCCTGATTATTTATTCCAATGGGTACGTACGTACGACTCAGTATTAATTATTTAAATACATATTGCTCATGTTTGTAGAAAGTAAACCATTATATTAATTTGGGCTTTTTCGCAGATGATTGATCTGCAAAAATCTGATAACCACGGAGGGTGGTGGTCATGGCCAAAGCACTTGCTAGCAGGGAAGCCGGTTAAACACTATATTTATCCCGGATGTTTTGTGAACGGTGTAAAGTTCCATTCATTGGCCCGAGACGAAGGAAGAAGAACACAAAACAGTGGGGTAGCCGTTGGGAAAGACAATGATCTATATTACGGGGCTATTGTATACGTGGTTCAGCTATGTTACGGGAATGATGTCAACGTTTTCCTATTCAAGTGCAGATGGTTCAAGCGTACAAAGGAAGACCTGGGACTATTATCAGTCGATACAAACTCGCACTGGTATGAGGATGAGCCTTTCGCTCTGGCCACCTTAGTTCGGCAGGTGTTCTATCTCGACGATCCGAAAGCCGGTGAAGGGTGGAAAATAGTGAATCATATCTCTCACCGAGGAATATGGAATACAGAGACAATTGAAGGGACACCGGCGACGACTGAAGATGCTGCTGAACCAGAAAGAGACATTTTTGCCTATCAAGAGCCTAATATTTCTATGGTCCGCTCCGATATAATGGACCTGGTTCAAGATGGTGAACGGTTACCCATGCCTGATGGTTGTACAGATCTAACTGAAGATGAGATTATCCATGAGGTAGATGAAGAAGACGAGCAGGAAGAGGACGCGGACGAGGACTCAGGTTATTCGTCGGACGATGTTGAGTACGATGACGAGGATGAGCCGTCGACTAACGGGGATGAGGACGATGATGATTATGACGAAGAGTACGGTCATACGACGAGGGAGATTAATTGGTAATTAATTACTGTAATTATTGTAATATATATATATATATATATATGATCGATGCTGGTTTACGGTAAGAAATTAATCCGAATTATATATCCTGGACAACGGAGAAATTAATTGCAGATTCACCTTTGGCGCCAAATCTCAATCTCATATAAAACCCTAGCTAAATCTTGGACCCTAAATCTAGCAGTTCGGATCGGTCGATCAATTTTTTAATTATATTTTTGAATCAGAATAATTGAACGCACACACAAATGACCGGGGACGACCTAAACCGTAAACCCTAAGGCCCTAACCCC
Organism: Geum urbanum; assembly: GCA_946800695.1. NCBI lineage: Eukaryota > Viridiplantae > Streptophyta > Magnoliopsida > Rosales > Rosaceae > Geum > Geum urbanum. The sequence goes on along the minus strand of OX327009.1, from coordinate 22,690,749 downwards.
TGAATTCGGGGTTTTTACACCTGGACGACGGAGATGGTCATTTTCCGTCGTCCAAGTTCACAAACCCTAAACCCTAAACAGTAAGGCCCTAACCCCTGAATTCAGGGTCTATACACCTGGACGACGGAAACACTCATTTCTGTCGTCCAGGTTCTGACTTGGACGACGGAAATGAAGTTCTCCGTCGTCCATGTTCTGACTTGGACGACGGAAATGAGTGTTTCCGTCGTCCAGGTGCAGATATCGTAATTTTTTCTAAGACAACGTCCATCTAGACCTTCTTCCAATGCAAAGTCTTTTCATCAAGACTTTAGAGTAAACAATTCTTGGTGTGTGAGCTTCGACGGTTCGAAAATCGGAGTTACGAAATGCCTAGTATCCACGTTTCCGGTTTGTGAAATTATCGGTTTTGCGGTTGACTGTGCCGATCAAACCCTTCCCGAACTTATTATTTTATGATCCTTTGAAGACAATTATATATTATGTTACGACGAACATATCCAACGGTTGTTTTGTCCAAATTCAATTTCGTTAATACTCTGCTGCAAATGAGCGTCTACTCATGAACACTTAAGTCGTAAAGATTAGTCGATACTTAACATGTTTCAATACGTAAAATTAATCGTCGGTTCAAATTTAACTGTTTATATACACGATGCGTTCATCGATATTGTACGACTATTTCACTCGAATGACAGATCGCTAAATTCCTAGCGAATTATTTTTAAAATTTTTTTTAACGTAATTTGAACCTGGACGACGGATATGGTCATTTTCCGTCGTCCAGGTGTTCACCTGGACGACGGATAATGACCATATCCGTCGTCCAGGTTCAAAAACCATGGCGGTTCAAATTTATTTTTGTTTATTTTTTTCATGTAATTTTCACTTGGACGACGGAAACTGACCATTTCCGTCGTCCAAGTCCAAAATTATGGCGGTTCAATTTACCGCTTCCGTTTTCGGCACCGCTTGAATTTTCACTTAGACGGCGGAGAATTCATTCTCCGTCGTCTAAGTCCAAATTCATGGCGGTTCAAAACGTCCCGCCGATTAATTACGCGCCGATTGAAAATTTTTAAACCGCCACCTAGACGACGGAAAACACTGTTTCCGTCGTCCAGGTGAACTTAGACGACGGAGAATAGTGCTCCGTCGTCTAAGTGAAACACTATAAATAGAACAGCACCCCCCCTCATTTTCTCATCATTCCTCCTCTCCCTCTCCTCTCCTCTCCTCTCCTCTCCTCCGGCGATCCTCCTCCGGCGACGCTCCGACGACATTTTTTCCGGCGTGGTTAACGTTCCTCCTCTCCGACGACTCAAGTCCGGCGAAATTCCCATAAACTCCGCTTCGGTACATTTCTATTTTTCCCTTATTTAAATAATTTTCATTTTATTAATTAATTAAATTCTAAATATAATTAATTAGTAGAAATTAATTTAGTAATTAATTTTAAATATTTAATAAATGATTAATTGTTGTTATTTATTAATTAAATCATAATTATTGTTATTGTTTCCTAATTAAATGAATAATTGTAAATTTGTTGTTATTAAATAAATAATTAATTAATTATTGTTATTAATTAATTAAATAAATAATTATTGTTATTAATTAATTAAATGGTTAATTATTGCATGCTAAATGGAAAATAAATTATTGCATGTAATTACGTGTATTTTTTAGTAAATAAATTAGTAGTACGTGTTCGATTTAAATTTAGTACATAGGCTTGGTGTAATTAAGTCGCACTCTTTGGAATAGATGGCGCCTCTTTTCCTTGCTTATCTCCTTAACCCCTCGTGATGTGTGGATTTCATCACCGCACACCATAACCTAAGTGAAGTTATGGACACGAGGTTGAGGGCGGAGTTTGCAAAGGACTTGAGGGAGTGTAAATTTTCGAAAAATTGGCCGAATGTCGGACATGGTGTCTAGAAACGGGTTATGACTGGTGACAGTATTTGGACTAAGAAAGACTTTTGTCGAAATTAGTCCTGCCTCTCGCGTTATCTCTATCCCTAACTGGCCATGTTTTTCGATTTAACCAAGGCTGATTAATTGAAAATTTACACTTTATCGCGCGGGTCGCACGTCCATTGAACGACCGAAAATGCCAAGCTAGTGTACTCTATTTAAATCTTAAACGTACTTAATTAATTAGCGTTAATTTTTAAGTTGTAATTATTATGGTAAGTAGGTATTTTAACACCGTACTCTTAGATTTAAATGGCTCCGCCAAAGATCACATCCGGCAAGAAGAAAGCTCAACTGGAGGCTAAAGATGAGATGCTCCGAATGTTGGCGGCCCAAGTCGGTTGGGTTCAACAGGAGGGCAACGACGCTCTCAATCCGGACGGATCATCTGGTCCGTCCGTAGAGCCCTCTGGGGAAATTCCCGCTCCCCCATTCATCTCGAGCGGTGATGACGTCGACCCCTTCCAATCTCCGACGCCCGGTACCCATTCAACGGGAAGTACTCAGGCGTTCTCCACCGCCGAATCAATCATGTACAGCGCCCGCCGTAGGCAAAGGCCACTGACCCGGAACCGAAAAGGACTCGGGGTCTCGTTAAAGGGGGGAAAGCGGAGCGTATTTGCAAGGCGACCGGTAAAAAGATCGACTTGCCGTACGACGAATTCACCGGTGGCCCTCCCACAGCTCAACTAGCAAGTCTCTCGGCGCATGGGATAGGGTCAATCATCCGTAACCGGGTTCGTATCACTGCCCCTACTTGGAAGGAGGCGCCGGATCATGAGAAGGCGAAAGTCTTCAAAGATCTTTCGGTACGTAATACGTTAAATTTAGTTATTATATAATATTGTTAATCTCGGTTCAAAATTTCATAATATATACGATTATAATTTTCTATTTATTTTTCATAGGAACAATTGCCGTGGATCCGACACCGGCTATGTTGAGGCATATCAATCAAACCGCCAACTCCATCTACAAAGATTGGAAGTACAGGCTCCATAAGTACTTCAAAGATGTCGGTCCCGTGCCTCCCCCGGTAGAGCTGCAAGGGGAGAGAGAAGATGAGTGGGAGTGGTTGTGTAACCACTTTGCCGATGAACAATTTAAGGTATTAATTTAATTTTTTTATTTCAATTAAAATAATTGAATTATTTAAATTGTAGTTATTCATTTTTTAATGATTTTATTATCTTGTGTAACAGAAATTCTCCGGTGTCAACAAAGCCAACCGGGGGAAGAAGGAGAAACACCATACTACCGGCGCCAAGCAGTTCATTCAAATTGCCAAGGAGCACAAGGATAAGGGTTCCAAACACCCTTTTATTGATGCAAGCGTAAGCGCGTACGTGACGCCAGGGCTCGATAATGAAGCGAGTCAATGCGGGGTAAGTGATATATATATATGTGCTTTTAATTATAGTAATTATTATTTAAATATGATTACAAAATTATAATAAATTAATTATAATTTTGTAGGCAAGGGCGATAGAGCGTGCGCATGAAGAGTTGGCCAACACTCAGCTTGCGTTCCCAGATGTGCCGCCGGAAGACCTGCCTCCTCTATCCTTAGAGAGCCAAATTGCAATCGCGGATGAGGTCTACGGTCGTAGAGCTGGCAAGGAGGTTAGGCACTTTGGGCCTAGGGTGGTACGAGATTTGTCGACGACCTCCGGCTCATCATCTACGGGAGGTTCGAGGCAGCGGAGAATGAGTCAGGCTGCGGCCGTCGAAGCAGCCATTCAAGAGGCTCGACTGGCACGAGAGGAGAATCGACGGACACAAGAGCAGAATGAGTCAATGCGGCAAAGACTTGACGAACAACAAGCACAAATAGCCCAACTCATCGCGCTCATGAACCAAAATCGAGAAGTATGTCAACCTCCTCCGAACCCACACCCCGACGACAACGACCCGGCTGGAGGCGGAGGACTCGGCCCCGCATCTGCTCCTCCAGTGTATTAGCTAGCACGTAGTATATTATCTCGTTTCTTTACGCATTCCGAACAATATTTTAATTTTTAATTTATGGGTTTTTTCGTATGTACAAATTAATTTACTTTGATTATTTAATAATTATATATATAAGTTGTTAATTTTAATATTCAAAATTTAGTTTATTTATTTAATATTAGCATTTTTCATTATTTAAATTAAAATAATAATAAATTAAATTAATAATATTTAATTTCAATTTATTTTAAAAATAAAATAAAATATTCACTTGGACGACGGAGAATTAGTGTTTCCGTCGTCCAGGTGAACACCTGGGCCACGAACACATGAGCAATGTCCGTGGCCCAGGTGCTCACCTGGACGACGGAAGCACTGTGTTTCCGTCGTCCAGGTGAGCACCTGGGCCACAGACACACGAGCAATGTCCGTGGCCCAGGTGATCACCTGGACGACGGAAACACTAAGTTTCCGTCGTCCAAGTGAACACCTGGGCCACGGACACACGAGCAATGTCCGTGGCCCAGGTTCTCACCTGGACGACGGAAACACTAAGTCTCCGTCGTCCAGGTGAACACCTGGGCCACGGACATTGCTACCATTATCCGTGGCCCAGGTGTTCACCTGGACGACGGAGACTTTGTGTGTCCGTCGTCCAGGTGAACACCTGGGCCACGGATAATTTCCGAGGTCCAAGTTCACTTGGACGACGGAAACACTAAGTCTCCGTCGTCCAGGTTCTTGGACGACAGCACTTGGAGCACGGACCTTGGACGACGGAGTTTCCGTCGTCCAAGTACTTAGACGACGGAAAACTGCACTTAGACGACGGAAATGGTCCGTGGTCTAAGTGCAGTTTTCTTGTAGTGTAGGGATTGTAGGTATTGAATCAACCGACGATCTAATAGCGACGTCGTTTTTGATTCTGGGATTGTCGATCCGACGATCGGATGGTGAAGAGCTTCTCAAGTATATGGAAGCTACTGATAAGCCAACGGTAGCGATGAGGTTTTATGGGACGGTTTTGGATGTCAAACCCTCACCGGTCGTGGCTGACTTTTCGTGATGGAGGCCTAATCCGGTGTCTACTAATTATGTTTTGAAGCCGGATCTCATTGCACCAGGTGTCAACATCTTAGCAGCTTATCAGCCGCCGATGGGTTCGAACTGCGACTTGCAAAGTAGGCCCGACTTCAAGATATTATCTGGTACATCCATGTCTTACCCGCACGTGTCGGGGATTGCTGCATTGTTGATGGCGGCCCACCGCTCTTGGTTGTCCGCCATGATCAAATCCGCCATGATGACTTCGGCTTACACGAAGTATCATGACGGAAGGGCGTTGCAAGGCCAAATGAACATTGCCGGAAGCTGCGACGGGCTTTGGTGCCGGATACGTGGACCCTCAAAAGTCGCGCAATCCCGGTTTGGTGTATGATTTAAAAGTGGTGGCTACATAGACTTTTTGTGTGCGTCTAACTATAGTGATAAACAAGTAGCTGCAATCACTCAGAAAATCATACATTGCAAGGGGAAGGAAGATCTTGATCGTCCGTGGCAGTTGAACTATCCGGCTGTCTCAATAGCTGACTATGTGTCACAATGGTCGAAATCTCCCATTATATCTGTCCGGAGATATGCTACACATGTAGGTGATGAAGCAAATGCCACTTATGTTGTATCTAGTCTCATTAATCCATTTGGGGTCAAGGTGAATGTCAAGCCACGTACGATGGTGTTTTTGAAGAAAGGTGAAACCAAGTTTAATTTTATGATGTGGAGTTTTCTTCCGATACGACCACCGTACCGGACCGCCGCGGCATGACGATGTAGCTTTTGGGCACCTCACTTGGAAATGGGAAGCAAGAGGTTTCTTCGCCAATTACAGTGACATATGTAGGATAGTTGTTTTAGATTCAAATAATGTGGCAACTAATGTAGCTAGCTAGGGTTCTTAATTAGTTCTTAAGCATGTAGACACATATCGAAGTGTATGCGCGCTGTGATCCAGCTTAGTAAGTTAATCCATGAATCTCTGGTTAGATATAATATCCTGTGTTCCAAAAAGTCCTAACTTTTTTGTTGAGAACATGCATGCATAAACTTTTACTTTGAATCACTGAAGATGATTAAAATAGTAGCTGATCGTTGCCTCCAATTATATCAGAAACTAGCAACTTCATGATTGCGCTACAGCTACTTTAAGATGTGTAAATTTGATCTCAAGTATCACGGGTCTGATTCCAAACAAACACGACTTCAAAATATACGAAAAGATCAAGAATGTTTACTAGCTAACTCAAAATCATGTCATATATTAACTTGATATTTGTATCATGTTAAGAATATGCAAGTAAATTATGTACAAAGTCAAATATGAGCAAGCTAGGCTGCACGGAGGTCATGCCCGCTTCATGCATAGAATATAGAAGAAGATGACAAAGCTAACCGCCAAACCATGGCCAATCCATACAAAAGTTACAAAACTTAGAAAGTTGGACGTACTATAAACTAAGCAATATCATGAACATATACATCTAGAGTGTATTCCTATAGTTAAGGGGCCATGGGTTTATTAATTTCCATTAATTTACAAAATATTTCAATATTTTTATTAATAGATAAAAAGATTAGCATATTCTCATTTTAATTAATGAATTACTTAATACCATTACTCTCTCATAACTTATTTATTGATCATTGACAGTTGACCGACAACGTTGACCTCCAGCGTTGACCGTGACCGGATTCCGACGACTTTGACCGTTGACGTTTTACCCTAAACTAGTACTCAGTTGACGTTAGACTGATACTCAGTTGAAGGTCAACTGATAATCAGTTGAGGGTCAACTGATAATCAGTTGAGGGTCAACTGATAATCAGTTGAGGATCATCTGATACTCAGTTGAGGATCATCTGATACTCAGTTGACGTTCAATTGAACTCAGTTGAGGTTGGTTCAACTAATATATACTCAGTTTAGGGTAAACTGAGTATCAGTTTAGGGTCAACTAATACACAGTTTAGGGTAACCTGATACACAATTTAACGTCTGCAACCACTTTCGGCACCTCTTTTAACTTAGATAACATAAATTATAATAATCTAGAACCACTTTAACATACTGAGCTACATTCTCATGAACTATTACCAATAATACAATACCTAAGAATAAAGAAAAGAATTTTTTTTTGGAAAAAGTCACCCACAGGGTTTAAATTTTCTTTGTCGTATCAAAAAGATGCACGAACTTCAAAAACAATCAAAGTGATGCCTAAACTTCGGAAACTATGTTTATGTGATGCCTAGAGCCATATCTAGATGCAAAAAATTGCTATGGACACCCCCAAAATTGATTTGAACACCTAATTTGTTTCTCTCTCTTTATCTCTCTCAACATAAACACAGTAGCAGAGGCTCAAGCTCTCTCTCTCTCTCTCTCTCTCTCTCTCTCTCTCTCTCTCTCTCTCTCTCTCTCTCTCTCTCTCTCTCTCTCTCCCTCCCTCCCTCTCCATCTCCAACCCTAGAATCTCAATCCCAATCGAAAAAATCTCGGCGAGCCTCTCTGAGCTCCTAAAACACCACACTCTCGACCTCAGTTTCACATTTGAAATTAAACAAGAGTACAGTAAAACCTCGATAAATGAATATTCGATAAATTAATAACTTCGCTAAAGTAATATTTTTCCCTGGTCTTGACTCGGGACCAGTTTATATTACTGGCAATCTCGCTAAATGCATAAGATAATAAATTTTCTCTAATTCCTTTAGGTCCCTATGAATATATAAGTAATAATTTTATTAAAAAAAAATTAAATTAAATTAAATTTATAAAATACATGAAATTAAATTTTCAGATGAAGATTTCTATTTTCTCAAGAACTTTAGCTATTTCTTGAAAAAAGACTTTATTGCAACTTGTTTTTTGTTGTTGTTGCTTCTAGACCAAATTTAACTTCGTCTTTGATCTTTTGCAATACGTGCACCAAATTTAATAAATTCTTTTCATTTTATAGTAAACAATTATTAATCAAAGTAATTTATACTTCAAATGCCTCTTCATGAGAAACTATTGGTATAACAGAACAGTCATTTGAATCATGATCATCTTCAACATGCAAATTCATTATCCCTTCAATGATCACTTCATCGGTAGGCGATTCCATCGCATATAATTTTTATTAGGATAATTCAAAAGTAATAACCTTGTTAAAGTCTCGATAAATTAATAATTTATTAATTTATCGATAAACTAATAAATTATTCATTTATCGATAAAATAATAACCTTGCTAAAGTAATAATTTTCCCAGGTCCCGAGATTATTCATTTATAGAGATTTTACTGCAGCTAACAACCCAAGAAAATTCAACAAGAGTAGCTAACAAGAATCTCCTGCAATTTATATTTGAAATTCTCAAGGTCATGGTCATCAGTTGCACATTCAACTATTGTTCTTCAATTAGTCTTTCTAGACTCATATTATCGAGTTCCTCTATAACTACTCTGTCCCTTTGAGAACTCATCCGATGAGCCATTACCTGTAATATTGCATGCTCTTCATCTACTACAATCTCACAAATCCTAATTACCGAGGACGACCCTCAAACAACAAGACCCATAATCTCTTACGTCGAATTTAGAGAACCAGATTGCAAAAGAGCCATCTTTTGGATCCGAATTCACTGACCTGAATAGCAAATGACCCATCTCCTTCATCGAACATACCGACCCAAAACACCGTTGAGAATAATTCTGATGATGATGCAGAGGCAGTGCCTCCTCGACCTGAATTGGTGTCTTTCTGTGAGAAAATGGGTGCGATTGAGCTAAGGAAAAAAGACTAAAGGTGGGAGGCTGAGGCACCTGGAGGCGCGAGGCTTTAGCGGTGAGGCTAGCAAGGGGCTGCGAGTTGGCGATTCAATGGCCGTCAAAACGGCTAGCCATGAGGCCGAGTTCCGCTATGAGGCGCCCCGAGATTTGATGCTCGATGGTGAGGAATGAGGTGCAGATCGAGCTTGAGTCATGGGGGGCTCACTGTTACTGTGTTTATGTTGATAGAGATAAAGAGAGAAAAAAATTAGGTGCCCAAATCAATTTTTGGGTGCCCCTAGCAATTTTGTGCACGTAGATATGGCTCTAGGCATCATATAAACATAGTTTTGGGAGTTTAGGCATCACTTTGATTATTTTTGAAATTCAGACATCTTTTTGATACGATGACGAAAGCTCAGATCCTGTGGGAGAATTTTCAAAAAAAAAAAAAACTGAAAAGTGTAAGGGTATTAAAGTCATTTTTTCTTGTTTTAAAAAAAAACACGTCATCAGTGTTAACAGAGCCTTGGCGAAAAATGGCTCTAACCATCATATAGATATAATTTCGGAAGTTGGGACATCACTTTGATAGTTTTTAAGGTTCAGACATCATTTTGATACCACGACGAACGTTCAGACCCTGTAGGTGACATTTTTCCTTATTTTAACTCCATGAACATTCAATCTGGTATATATACTTTCTCACAATCCGGTGCAATGCCAAAACGGAAATTATGCGTTTTCTGGTTCATATCAAATATATAATGAGGCATTAGAATACCAATAACTTCATTCAAATTCATCCAAATCAGACTTTTTCTCTTCCATTTCTTCAAAATTTTATTCACGGCCGCTCCATCTTAGCTTATATTCAACACCCTAGTTGGGTGAATAAGGATGGAGTGATACCGCCACTCGTACCAAAAGCGAAAACAACGCAATGCACAAGAATGAAGTCATAATTCCCTTGTGCACCAACCACCACCGAGCATCATCATTTTCAACCTTCTCCTGTTCTTCGATTTTCTTTACTTTCCATTCTGAATTCTTCATTAACAGGTCTATACCCAAAAGGGACAAAAGCCCCGCGATCAACAACACTAATTTGAACAAATTAATTACAAGAGAAATTAACATGTCCAGTACTATCGATTAATAACACTGAAAAGCTTCTAAAGCATGAAGCTTCCTTTGTTTGTGCAATGTTCAACACAGATGCTACTCAACTGTTGAGCTCTCTGACCCCCCACTCATAATCATAGATTAAAGCAAGATACAACTCTAGCATAACTAATATCTCATCAGTTTCGGAATCAGCACGCACAGTCAAACAAAACACTCTAATAGATAATAAAAACCAAACCAGGTACTCGGAAAACTAAGTCCGATACTTTAGGAGAGCATTTATCACTCTGTTTAAATTGTAAAAAAATCCAGGAAGGAGAACCCCAAACTAAGGTAAGAGTATCTCAACAACATCAAATGAGCAGATACTCAAAGAAATGAAGTTACAGTTACGATAAGATTCTGAAGTTTGCTAGTTCGACGAACAACACGACAAATATGTAGAAGGGTGATACTTGCTAAAGAAATTCTCAACACCATGGGGTACTCATAGTCCATCTTCTCAAGATCATCAGACTTCATCAAACTCTGTTCAATCATGGGCTTAATTTTCTTGTACTTAATCCACAAGTATCCCAACGAAAGTATCATACGGTCTGCAGATTGGATCATGAAAAGAACTACACAAAATATAGAGAGTGCTTTTATTGGAGGTGCAATGTAATCTGCCCGAAACCTTAACCAGGCAACATAAACCATGTGGAGCAAGTCTTGTAGAACTCCGAGGCATATGCAAACTCGGATTCCTGAAGTAATGCCAGCCTTTGACATAAGCAACTACCTCAAAACCCAAAATTGCAATGGAAGCCAAAAACAAGACTATTAGACTATAAACAACAACCTTCCCTTTCCCAATTTCCCATTCTCCATTGCTACACCTCGCCTAAAGATTAATCTCTTATTAATGGAACCAACTCAACCAAACAATGACCATAAGAGTGTAGCAAGTGAAGCAATGAGACTCACAAAACGTTGAGCCTTGAGAAGCAAAATCCATGAAGTCTGCTTAGCATTCTTGCCTCTACTTTTCTCAACAGGCCTAAATGCAGAGTCTGGACCATCAATCTCTACCACTGAGAGTCTATAACCCAGATTTCGCAATTGACGAAAGAGGTTAACAAACTCTTCATTCAAAGGTTATCAGGGGCGGAGCCAGAATTTGTATCGAGGGGGGCTCCAAAACATCAAAAGGAAAATACATACAAACATATAAAAATTAGTGTATACATATAAATATTCAAAATAAAAAAATATTGGTTCATATTGTATAGAAGAGAAGCATAACTGTATAAAGTGGTAGCAAGAAATAAAGAAAAATAATGTCTACAAAACTAGATAAAAAGGAAACAAGAAAGGGAAAAATAGAAAATTTATCAAAAAAGGAAAAGGAAAAAAAAATGGAAACCATATAAATATATAACTGAAAAGAAAGAAAAAAGAGAGTATCAAATGGTAACAAGAAATAAAGAAAAATAATGTCTACAAAACTAGATAAAAAGGGAGCAAGAAAGGGAAAAAAGACAATTTATCAAAAAAAGAAAAAGAAAACAACTAAGAAAAAACTGAAATAATTAAATATATAGCTGGAAAAATAGAGAAAAAAACGGGAAAGATAGAAAAAAATACATGAGATAACATGGCTGAGGTTCCAACTCAAGCCCAATTAAGAAAAACTTTAGGGCCTTATCACTCCACTAAGTCAACTTCTCAATATTTTGTGGAACATAATTCTATATATTCAATTTTTAGGGGGGGCCTGGGCCTACCCTGGCCGTAATGTGGCTCCGTCCTTGAAGGTTATCAAAGCATTGAGAATCCAGTAAATTAACTAGAGGGAGACGACGAAGGAATGGAATATGAGATCACTCATACCTCCTTTGCCTTCTCCAATTCAAAATACCACACTTGCTCAATCTCTGATTCCATAACTGCTATGCTTTCTATTACTCTTCCAAATCAGGCGTTGGGATCGTAGATCTGGTGCTTGGCGGGGTCGTTGCGGCGGCGCAAGGCAGGTCAGCCGAGATGCAACTTGGCGAGGCGCACTGAGACGAGGCCAAACGTAGTTGCGGTGCAAAGGCAAGCACGGAGGCGTGGTGTGGCGGTGGGCTGCGTCGGAGATTGACGGGGTTAGAGGAGTCGCGTGTGAGCACAGAGGCCGAGCGAGCGTGATGCCGGAGATACGAGGCCGCGACGGCGAGTTTGGGATCGAACCAGGGGCGGATCTAGGATTTGAAACTTGGGTGGGCTGTAACTTATTATGCAGCGCACATTTTTTTTTTTGAGATTTGTAACCCATTTTACCCTGATACATAAGCATCAACAAAGAGTGTAACCAAATAACAGATGCTTAACATCTCAAAGTTCATAAACAATACTCAAATAAATAGGCTCCAAGCTATGAACATTTGAACAATCAAACCCATATTCTAAAATAATGTTCTATTGTGAAGACCAAATCAGGGTGGTAAACTCATATTATCCGAAGGAAGAAAAATGATCCTTAATGCGCCAAATGAGATCACTTGTTTGCAAACTTAGATCTTTATCTACTAAGTACTAACCCACATTTTAGGAGCTAAAAGCACATGATTTTAGGAGCTAAAACCACATTCTAGGAGCTGAAATCCGATCCTAAATGCACCAAATAAAATCACATTCTATGGACATTAAATCATAATTCAATCACAAACCTCAGGAAAGCTCCATAGGATTCCCCAAAGTATAAACAACCTTGAACCAATCTACAGTAGCGTGGCCGTTATAGAAGATCTGACCAGACCTACACACAGAATCCACATTCCACATTCCACTTCAACACTCAAAACCCAAACTTACAAAAAACATAGCTAACCAACTTATAATACGCCAAGCAGTAAATACAATAGAAATTTCATAGTATCAGTATTGAATCAGATCAACCAACAAAACAAGTTGACCCGCACAGTACGTTGATACATACCTCTTATAATGAATTTGAAATTACAGACTCTCAAAAGTCCGCTTATTGTAACTGTTACTTTATTTCTTTGAGTATCTGCATACTAACTAAGCCATAACTAGGTATGGCGGTCGGTGGTCGGGATGGTCGATGGTCGGCGGCGACTACAGAGGAGATCGAAGGAACTGAGGGAGAGAGGTCGGGAGAATGAGCGAGTAAGAGAGCTTTTGGGCAGTTGGGCTGCTACTGGGTACAGGCGAGAGTGAGAGAGTAATAGAGAGCTTAGGCTGCGTACCTAAATTATTATTTTTTTCAACTGCCCAAAATTTTGGGTGGGCTGTAGCCCATCTTGTCACTGGGCTGGATCCGCCCATGTATCGAATTGCATATCTTTTCTCTTCATCAGATAGAGAGGAGAGAAAGCCGAGCTTGAGACAGAGATGACGGTCAGTTATGAAAATGGCGATTTCAAAATGAAAAAACAAAAAAAAGTGGAAAAGTTGGGTTAGTGGGAATAAGTGTCTGTTTGTGATAGATTCTTTAAGGTGATTTTGATTAGTAGCGCTTCTTTACGTAGCACTTCTATAATTAGCGCTTTCAATAGAAAGCAGTATGATGTTTGGCTTAATAATGAAAAGCACTTCCACATTGTTTTTACAAGGAATCACCTTCCATGTGCTTCCTCAAAAACCACTTCCCGAGGTCTCAAATGATTTCCTCAAATATCGCAAAGTGTTTTTTATTTATTGCCAAACATCACAAAATTGGACTAGAAGTGATTTTATGGATGTGGAAATGTTTTTATCACTCTACCAAACAGGCCCTAAATCTCTCAAGAGTGTTAGGTTGGTGGAAATTGTACGATCTAATTTAGGTCAGTGGGAAAGATTTGGATCAAGGACATCAGGGGGCAACTATTCTGTTAAGGCTGGGTATCCTGAGGCCTTGAAGCCTAGTGGCAGTGTGACTGGTAACACCTCCTCTCGCATACTATAGACAACTGCTCCTAGAAGCTTATATGGAAGTTGGTTACCTGCCTCGAATAAAAATGTTATTGTGGAGAGCCTTTAGCAATATTATCCCCTGTTATAGCATCCTTCACAGTAGAAAGCAGATTAAATCTCCTATTTGCCCCATCTGTGGGTCATTCAAAGAAAGTGTGGAGCATTGTTTATTGTTATGCCAATGGACAGAATGTGTGTGGTTTGACAGTCCTTTTGGTCTTCGGATTCAGAAAGATAAGATTTCAAATTTTGATGTTTGGTTTACCAACTTTGCTTCTCGTGAGTATCCTGGTTGGTCGATAAAGGAACTCTATTCTCCTCTGCTCTCATGTTCCTATATCTACCAAGGTTGTGTTATCTCACCTATGGATGTGATTTCGAGAGCGAATACTACTTTTAATTCTTTTTGGAACTGTAAAGCATCATTGGAGAAGCCTGTTGTTGTTCATGATGGTTCCTCTACAGTTAGTAACCCAGTTTGGTCTAATCCTCTTAATCTGGTGTATAAGATCAATACTGATGCTAATGGGGCTGGAGGAGCAGGAGCGGTAATGAGAGACTGGGATGGCAACTTTATTGTTGCTGCTGCTAAACCAATTCGTGTTCATACCCATGCTGAAGTTGCGGCGCTCACTATGGGTTTGGAGTTGGCTAGGTCCTTCATCTTAGTCGTGTTCTCTTCGAATGCGACTCGAAAGATATTGCGGATGCTTTGAACAAGGATTTCAATGAGGTTAATTGGCGGATATCTCCATGGCTTCATACCATTGGTTCTTGGAGAAGTGAGTTTGATGAGTTCTCGTGTAAGTGGATTTCCAGGAAAGCTAATCGTGTTGCAGATGCAACTGCAAAGCTAGGTAAATCGAGATTGAGCCCTTGTGTTTGGGTCGATAGACCCCTAATCTCTTTGGTGAACGTTCTTGCTAAAGACGGCCTTCCTTGCTCCCATTGAGCTTGGCTTTGTGGTTTTTGCTCTCAGATATGTCTGAGTTTCTACTGCTGTGGTTTTCACATCAGTGTTTCGTTACTTGTATTGCTCTTTTATGTATTCTGGCCCCTTTGCTTAATGATAAGTCCTTTTTCCGATAAAAAAAAAGGTGGGAAAGATTTTCTAAAAATTTGAGTGGATGGAAAAACCTCATTATAAAACTCCAGCGGCGGATATGAACTTTTATGCAAATTGGACCAATGAAAGCCTTGGACATTAGCAGCAACTTGTAGCTTAGATGGAGTTGAATATTGACATGAGATGAGCACAAAACCTCAAAACCAAAAACTATTGCCAACTTGTGTGTTTCCAGAGCGCCCGCAGAAATTGATACATGAATCGGTTTTGCTTATAAACTTGGCCTGCAATGCATGAATGTACTGAACACATATAAAAGTGAGCTAATTAACTCCTTCCTCCAAGTTGCAAGAAAATCTAAACCAAAAGTTTCATTCTTTATTCTCAGTTTAAGCAAGATGACAAGAGCTGCGAGTTTAGGCCTTGAATTATGACACCGTATGACCTTGACTTTGCGTCTAATAGCAAACTCCAAATGGAATTGATTTCAATATCTCTGTTCTTGGCTTCTGTATCATCATCGTTGTAACTCAACCCACCACTCACATTTGCTTTCAATGAGGTACAATGAATCAGAAATTCCCAACCAAAAACCATCACAGCCGTATGTATTAACCCTTTTTGGCTTTCCCCAGCTTGACATATAATACTAGCTATATAGCTAGAACCTGTGTATCCGGGTTTGTGCACAGTATATAAATCATAGCTATATGCCTATTAGCTTCGCCTTCCAGTAATGACACGAGATAACATTGCCATGGCGCCTCCGCTCGAGAACCAGACTTTTGAGATCTTCTTCGAGAGATGGGTTTCGGAACAGAACCAACACCTCGAAAATCTCATTGCTGCCTCCAAACGCTACCAAGACAATGTTGCAGATGATAATGCCGCTGGTAAGGGTGATGATTCGGCGATGTTGAGTGCACTGGTGGAGCAAGCTGTGAAGCATTACGTGCATTACTACGAGGAGAAGTCGAAATGGGCCAAGAAAGACGTGCTGGCCATGTTGTCTCCGTCGTGGAGGAGCACACTGGAAGATGCATTTCTCTGGATAGGTGGATGGCGACCGAGCATGGCTTTTCATTTGCTCTACTCAAAGTCTGGGATGCAGCTAGAGGCTCGGCTCGCTGAGTTCATGCAAGGACTGGCTGGTAATGGTGACTTGGGGGATCTCTCGTCGTCTCAGCTCACTGAGGTGGACAAGTTGCAAAGGAGGACGATCAAGGAGGAGAAGATCATAACGGAAAAGATGGCTAAACTGCAGGAGAGTGCAGCTGACGCGACGATGGTTGAGCTTTCTCATGTTGTCACCGAAATGATGAGGAGTGGTGGTCATGAAGGAGTTAATGATGATCATGAGGAGAGAGTTGAGTCCACCCTAGCTTCCAAGGAGGAAGAGTTGGAGAAGATTTTGCACAGGGCTGATAACCTGAGGCTTAGAACACTCAAGAACGTCATACAGATTCTGAGTCCACTCCAGGCCATTCATTTCTTGATTGCTGCTGCAGAATTGCACTCGAGGCTGCATGACTGGGGAAAAAAGAAAGACGCATCAATCAAGTAGTAAGTTAATGCCAGTGTCACCAGTAAGTAGTAAGTAATAATAACAGGCGCCTAATCATCCTCAGGGTCGGAAATG
This sequence comes from Geum urbanum, assembly GCA_946800695.1. Taxonomy (NCBI): domain Eukaryota; kingdom Viridiplantae; phylum Streptophyta; class Magnoliopsida; order Rosales; family Rosaceae; genus Geum; species Geum urbanum. The sequence goes on along the minus strand of OX327009.1, from coordinate 22,674,230 downwards.
AGGGAGTTTGGACTATATATAGCTGCAGGTTTGACATATATATGTTCGTTTTTTTTTCCTCTTCAAGTTTCAGTTTTTTTGTTTCCAGCTCATGTGAAACTTTGCTGATGGTGATTGGAACCTCGGATGCTGCTTTTCTAGTATTAAGTTTTTTTTTGTTCTCGCTTGTTCTATGATTTTTGTTTAGTTGGTATTGTAGTTTATTCCATTTCAGTTAACATGTATCAACTTTTCAGACGAATGTTCCTATTGATTGAACAAACATGACGAATCTAGTATAGTCTGGAAGGAAAAGTTGTGACAAAGCGGTCTTTGGATCCATTGAGCTAATCCAGAAAACACAAGGTACTAAAGTGATCCAATTGTTAGAAATTTATATGGATGTGTTATTCAAGGACCACAATTTTGGCTCAAGGAACTACTTTAATTTGCTTCCTTCCGACTCCATGATTGTTTTAGTATACGGAATTTCTCTGTGATTGTCTATACTCTGTGATCAGTCTGAGGAATAGTGAGACTTGCCTCAGTTTTGCAGTTGTTTCCTATTGCTGGCTTGTTGTTCTGTTTGCTCCATTCTTTTCGTTCGAATCTACACACAGATAATAAAGTCAGCATCATATATACTACGGCAAGAAACTTGGTATATTTAGCAGAGAATAATTGATTCTTACCGGCTTTGCAATGACACCAGTAAGAAAGTTCACAGTCAACTACTGTAGAGGAAGCCGGATTCATCTTCTAAAATCGGCAACTTCAGCCAAGATCAGAGTCTGAGAATTTCCTCACCAATATGCATAGAATTCTAGATTAACTACATTGCACATTGTGTACAAAAATGATCAATGGACAGTTTAACACCAGGCTAGAGATGCAAGACGGGGACTGCTCTAAACCGTATCAGTTCACACTTCAGACACTTTGACTAGTCATACATAATCTGCTTCTTCATTTCTCTCCAAGATAACAGAATGTTACAGTCTACTGCTTCTTCACTGTAACAGCTAAATGATCATCCTTCCATCGAAATCCTAACCAATTGACAAACAAGAAATTAAGCGGCAAATATGCATTAACTGGGAGTTCGAAAAGAACATGAGAGTTGATATTTCCCTCGGTTATCATATCAGTAGGAGGTAGCAGAAACATGCATGAGGAGAAAAAGCTGTAGCCAAGCTTCAAAGATTGCAGATGAAAAAAGGAACACATGACAGTCATTGACACCATATTGAACAAGAAAGTGGAATGTACAATGCCAACTACGTACTATGTTATGTAGGAAATATGTACTACAGGTACATCCCTCATGTTTCTACCGGATTACGCGGGACGTAATCTAGCAGAAACAAGTACGAGCTCTCTTCTTCCTCTCGTCCGAACGCTCGGGCTGTTCGGATGGTCGGGCGCTTCTTCTCCCCTCGGGTACGCGTGTTCGGGTATGGCTGTTAGAAGAATACAACGACAAACGGACAGTCAGGGGTCGAGACAGGGGTGGCCTGCCTTCACCGCTCCGATGCCTAAGTTAGATGATGTATTGGATATAATAGTCAAGCGAACGTTCGTAGAAGTAGGTTGGAGTGTTTTTAGTGCTTTGAATACGTCGGGCTGAATGTCGTTACCTGTAATAAATACCTTACATATATAGGTGGTTGAGTTTGTTGCTTGCTTGTGCTCCTCGATGTGGGATTGGCCTGCACTTGCTGTCATGTGATCCGCATATTCGGATGTGCGCCCCACGGGCGCGTGCGTGATCGGATGTGGTCGGTGTTGTGAGTGAATTTGTAGCCTTCCTGGTGGTCTTTCGAGTGGTCTAGTAGGTGGTGATTACCTGCTTAAGTGGATAAGTATATTTAATCGGACAACTAATGATGCTATACTAACAAGTCCCCCAAGTCCCAAAGTCAAAGAGACATTTCTTGACTGGGGAGTTGAAAAAGGGTTTGTGCGATTAAACAAGATACTTATCCGATTGAGTAGTGGTGCGTGGTCCTATAACCCCCAAGTCCCCCAACTCTCCGGTCAAGGAAGGGCTCGCATGACGGAGTGGGTGCCTGTTCATCTGATTGTGTACCTGTTCGTGCGGTCATGTGTTCTGGGCCCGGCCTCCAAACGAATCTTGCTATTTGGAGCCGTGCGCCCGTGGAGTTTTAGCCTGGTGAACATAAATATGTGCAATATAGATAGATAAGAATGCGGATGCGTGAATGTATGAATGTATGAATGCATGAATGTATGAATGTATGCAAGTGTATGTACGGTCGCGAGCATGATGGATCCGAGCTAGACCCCGACCACCCCGTAGGGAGCCGTTAAGCCTCGGATCGGCGGTTCTTGAAATGTTATGGGTGGAACCGAGCTAACCCCGACCCCCCGATTCGGAGCCGTTAAGCCTCGGAACGGCGGTTCTTGATGCATGGATGGATCCGAGCTGACCCCGACCCCCCAGGAGTTGTTAAGCCCCGGACCGGTGGTGCATAGGTGCCCGAGAGGATGGGGTAACTCATCGGCGCCATCCTATTGTAGCGTCAACGGTGGGATCAGGACCGTTACGTACATGTGTTGCAGCGTGCACGGAGGGAGAACGCATGCCCGTGCCGCTCATCGGTCTTAGTGTGCACAACGGGGGGGACGGACCGTACACCCTTGCCACCTAAGTCGGCGAGTCGATCATTAATGTTACGCACACGGAGGGGAAGAACCCCACGCCCGTGCCGCCCATCGGTTTAGCGCGCGCAGAGAGGAGTCGGCCCCATGCCTCTGCCGCCCAAACTGGCTTGCTGTCGCGCCCGGAGAGGACGGACCCCACACCCGGAACGCTCATCGGTCTTAGTGTGCCCAAGGAGGGGACGGACCCCGAGCCCTTGCCACCTAAGTCGGTGAGTCGATTGTTAACGTTGCGCGCATGGAGAGGACGGACCCCATAACCGTGCCGCCCATCGGGCTTAGCGTGCGCAAGGAGAGGACGAACCCCATGCCCGTGCCACCTAATCCGGCTAACTGATTGCTTACCGGAACGCGCGCGGAGGGGAGGTGCCCCATGCCCGTGGCGGTGAGTTTTTTTAGCCCGTGGAAGGGGGAACGCGGACGTTCATCCTCCCCTGGGACGCCTGAATGGTGTTGCCTTGGTGGTGTTTTGTCGTTCGCGTGGTGTGTGCGCCAGTCCGAATGGTTGGAGACGTGGCGTGTGTCGTCTTGCCTTGGGGTGGTGGTGTTCTGTTCGGTGAGGCGCTTGAGGTGACATTCCGTTTGGCTTCTCCTTGGGAATCGTTGTGTATTAAATGCTAGCCGTCGTAATTAATGCAGGCGTACCCTGGGCATTAAATGCTGATGACGTAATAATTGCTCGAAGGGCATGCGTCAGGCGCGTGAGGTTGGTGCATGGATGACACGTGTCGAGTCGTGGGAGACTGTGCTAGGGTTTGAAACCGAGGCGGGAAGCCGAAGGGGAGCGCGGTTACTTAGGCGGGCAGGTGAACCACCTCGGAGCTACGTGTCGTGATCTGACGGTCACACGCGAAGATGGACGGCTGGCGTTCATTTGCGTGCACCATGCGATTAGTATAAATAGGGGCTCTGGTGTCGTCTTCCTCACTACTCTTACAACTTACCGAAACGCTGCAAAAATTACTTTGCAAGCTGTTCTCTGATCTTTGTGTTCTTCGCTTCCTTGCCGGAATCTTTCATCGACGTTCAACTACTACCTTCAATCTTCGATTTGGTGAGGCCCTTGAACTTGTTTTGTTGTTTTTTCGTTTTGTTTTTTTCCCTGTTTTTGGTTTTTTTTTTTTTTTCTGGTTTCTGTGTGTTTTCCTCCTCCACGATTTCTGGGTTTTTTTGGCCTTTTCTGGGTTTGCATCTCAAGAACAAGGCGTGTTCTTGAGGTGTGCCAGGTTTGATCTTGTTTGGGATAGGATTTTTGGGTTTTTGGTGTTTCTGGTAGTTTGTTTTTTTTTTGTTAAGTGTGGGTTTCGCGTGCGTGCGTCTAGGAGATGGAGCCAATAGAGATATCGAGCGGGCAATCGCGTGAGCGCATATACGTACCGGGGGCGGGGTGGGTTAGTTGTGGTTCATACACGAGCGGGTCGAGCACATCCTCGTGCGAGTCCGTGATGAGTGTAACTCCTCTGCGGTTCATCCCTAACGCTTCTCCTGTGGTGCAGCTAATGGACCCTCAACAAGCGCTCGCTGCCGCAGGGTTAGGGGAATCATCCGGGTCGTCTGACGGGTCCTCATCGTCCGGGCCATGGGGTGACGAGCCCGTGCGATCAAATCAGCCCGTGACCCAATTTCCAGAGGGCGGGCGTGTTCACTGGGTGCTCCCCGACAGAGTGCCAGTGCAAGAGCCCGAGCGGGCGCCAAGCATCAAGGAGATGGCGCGGTGGGCGAGGGATTACCACATTCCTTCGTCCGTCAAGCTGAAAATACCGGGGAGGGGAGAGACGTTCACCCGACCGCCCGCTGGCCACGTGTGCGTCAGCGAATTCCATCTGAAGGCGGGGATAAAGCTGCCTCTTCACCCGTTCTTCCAATACATCCTGGCGCTTCTCAGGATCTCCCTTGGTCAGGGTGGGCCTACACTGACCCGAACGTTGGTGGCGTTCTTCAACATCTTCCGTTCGAGCGGGTTGGATCACCCCACACGGGCGAAATTCCTCCACTTCTTCCGTCTGAAGTACTCCTCCCTCCGGCGAGACTCGGGCACCTTCACCGTGGAGCCAAGGGTGAAGTGGTGGCTCATCGATCCTCCCAGTTCCTCCACCAGCTGGCGCACGATCAACTGCCTGGTCGGAGGTGACTGGGAGTTTGGTGCCCACGCCTCTGAGATCGCAGCCAATGCCCATTGTGTCCACCGAGTCCCCCATCGCTTTCACTGGTTGGACACGCACGAGTATCCCCTGACGCCCGAGGAGGAAGACAGGATTGCCCTTTTGAAGTTTGTCTTCGACCCCAGGCCCGAGGCGAGGCACTTCTGGGCGGCGTGTCATTGGGACCTGATCGAGAAGAATCGCCTGGCTCGTACGCCTGGTCTGTTGGGTGGTGATATCTACAATGTACATGTAGTGTAGTTTGATTGACTGATGCTAACCTGATCGGTCCTTCTGTTTTGCAGTGAAAATGTCCAAGTCAAAGGCGAGCGATCGGGATGCTGAGCACGTGTGACGGCTGAACATGCTGCTGGAGGGAGCAGACACTGTGCGCCGTGTCGTGGTGGACGGGTCTGGCGGGATGCGTGTTGGGGATGAAGTTTAGCCTACCGTGCGTGCGCCGGCTGTCAATGCGCACGCCTCCCCCATCCGCCAGCGGTCGTCGGGCGCTGGTCCATCTGTTTCCGCTGCTGCTAACGTCGGGCAGGGAACACCCATCCCCCCTCCTCCTCCTCCTCCACCAACTAAACGGGGCTCGAATCGGGCTGAGCGGGACCACCGCCACCGCGAAAAGGAGCAACGACAGGTGGAGTGGGACCAGCGTCGGGTCGAGCAGCATGACCGGCGCGAGGCCTCCCAGGGCTCGGGATCGCGCCGCTCCTCTCATAGTAGTGTAGATCTCTCTTCCGGTGCCTCGGCCGATGAAGATGAGCGCCCACAGAAGCGCCCAAGAAATGAAGACTCCTCTCCCCCGGAAGCTGGCCGGCGTCCGGTGTTGATGCCCTTTGTCGTGCACTCATGGATGGCACCGCCTCGCTGGGGCCCCTGCTCCAGCCGCTGGATAATGCTGCCCCCGACGGGCTGGACAGGGAGTTCATTGCATGCGCCCGGCTGCAGCACCAGCTCTTCCGTGTACGCTCGCGGGAGAACATGGAACTTGCACGCCTCAGGGCCGAAGGGCTGAAGCACCAGAAGGTGACGGAGAGGCTCGTGGCCAACCTCGACAAGGCCAACGACTTGGCCCAGCGGTACACCGCCCGTGCGGAGGAGGCAATTGCTCGGTCCGTTGAAGCTGCTGCTCGTGAGGCTTTGGTGAGGACTGAGCGCGACAAGGCGGTGGCCGAGGTGGAGCGGATGCGTTCCGAGCTGGAGCGCGTTCGTGCTGAAGCAGCCGCCCGGGAGGCACTGTCGGAGTCCCGGATGAAGGAGGTGGATCGTGTTGCTCGCATGGATGCCATAGCGACGTTCAAGGAGTCTGACGAGCTCTGCGAATTAGTGAAGGCTGAGGTGGAGGAGCAGGTGACCGCCTTCAGTGAAGCGGTGACTCCCTTCATCAGGCTGGAGGAGTACCGGGCGTTCGTGCGGTCTGAAACAGAGAGGCTGACGGGCGCTCAGGCTCCGGCGCCTGAGGGAGAGGTGGTGCCTTCCGGGGTGGCTTCTGAGGCGGGGTCGGAGCCGGTGCTGGTACAGTTGGACCCGTCCGAGCAGGTGGAGCAGGTGGAGCCGGGGTCATCGGAGGAGCTGGAGGAGCTGGAGGTCAACACGAGGGCGTAGTTTGTAGGATTTTTTTGTTTTTTTTGTTTTGTTGTAATAGAGTAGGATTTTGTACTCGGGCCTTGTGCTTTGTAAATCAATGAAGTCTTTCCCTTCCGTACGTGTGCTTTGTCTTGTTTTGTTTTTTTTTTGCATCTTTTGAATGACTCGCGCGTGCATGCGCTCCCTCTTATTTTTCAAATGGTACCAAGTGTTACATCAATGCGAACAGCCTATCCCTAGTCCCCCGAGTATTAGGCGGGCGGGGTAAGGACAAACGAACGCAACAATATCATAAGCTTAAAAGTTACAACATAACAAAATTTAATGAAAGTACTTCCTCAAGTGTTGGATGTTCCATGGGTGCCGTAGTCGTTGACCCTGCATGTCTCTAAGGTAGAAGGTGCTGGCGCTTATCACCTCATCAACGACGTACGGGCCTTCCCATAACGGGCGGAGTGCCTTGACCTTTTGCTGGATTGCCTTCATCACCCAGTCCCCCAGTTGGATTGGTCGAGCCCGGATACGCTGGTTGTACAATCGGGCGATCCTCTGCTTGTTCGCGGCGTTGTGGAGATGCGCCGTGTCTCTCCGTTCTTCCAGCAAATCATTGTTGAAGCGTAGCCCCTCGCTGTTCGTGCGTGGATCGTACCCCTCGATCCGTGGGCTCTGGTGGGTGATCTCCAAGGGTAGCACAGCTTCCGTCCCGAACGTCAGGCTGAACGGGGTTTCGCCAGTGGCTGCATTGGCGGTTGTTCGGATGGACCATAGGATCTCCGGGATGACCTCGGGTCAGCGCCCGTATCCGGCGTCCTTTGGTTCAATATCTTCAATCTTCTTCTTGATGCCAGCCTTGATGATTTTGTTCGCGGCTTCCACTTGCCCGTTCGTCTGGGGGTGCACTGGCGACGCAAATATGAGGTCCGTTCCTTGATGCTTGTAGAAGGCTATGAGTCGAGGGTTGTTGAACTGTGGCCCATTGTCCGTGATGATGCTGATTGGTGTCCCGTAGCGACAGAAGAGGAAACGCTAGAGGAAGCGTTTTACCTTCTCCGTCGTGATCTTCGCCATTGGTTAGGCCTCGATGAACTTGGTGTGGTAGTCAATGATGACAATCAGATATCTGTACTGCCCCTTCGATTTTGGAAGCTCTCCGATCAGGTCTAGTCCCCACTGTGCGAACGGAACGGGCGACAGGAGGATGGACAGTGGGACGGCGAGCGTGTGGTGGTGGTGCGCGTGCAGCTGGCACTGGTGGCACTTGCTCGTTAGCGCCGTAGCGTCCATGTGGACGGTGGGCCACCAGAATCCACACTGAAGGGCTTTGTGTGTGATCGATCTGGCGCCCGCATGGTGGCTGCACGTGCCCAAATGGATTTCCTTGAGGATCGAGTTGCCCTTTGTTGGAGTGACGCACTTGAGGCTCGCCCAAGTCCTCCCTTGTCGGTATAGCGCTCCATCCCACACGCTGAAGTTGGCCGCCCGTGCGACGATGGTTCTGGACTCTCGCTTGTCTTCTGGTAGCTCTCCCCTTATCTTGTAAGCGATGAGCACGTCCATGTAGCTGTGCTCGTGCGGTTCGATTGTCAGGACCTGCTCTGCTCACGAGATGCTTGGCAGTCATAGTACTTCGACGATCCGTTGCCCTGGTCCCGTGTGTACGGGGGCGGTGGCCAATCGGGCGAGCCTGTCCGCCTTCGCGTTGAGCCCTCGGTGGATATGGCTAATGTTGACATATTTGAACCCGCTGATCAGTGTCTTCATGTACTTCAAATAGGTGATCATGGATTCTCCATTCGCCTGGAATTCTCCTACGACCTGGCTCACCACCAACTGTGAGTCACTGAACACATTGAGGTCGGGCGCCTCTGAGTTCTTGGCCAGCTGTAGGCCTGCAATGAGCGCCTCGTACTCGACCTCGTTGTTGGTTGTCTTGAATTCGAACTTGAGGGCATACTCCGCGTTCACCCCTCCTGGCCCGATCAGGATGATCCCGGCGCCGCTCACCTTCTTTGTGCACGAACCGTCGACGTAGAGGTTCCACTCCGACATTGGTTCTTCCTTGACCTCCAGTTTTTCGGACGCCTCTACCGTCGGGGCGTTGGGTGCACCGACCGGCGTCACCTCTGCTTCCGTGTACTCGGCGATGAAGTCTGCCACTACCTGTCCTTTGATCGCCGTTCGGGGCTTGTACTGAAGGTCGAATTCACTGAGCTCGACTGCCCACTTCGCCAGGCGGCCGCTGTGGTCAGCCGATTGCAGGATTTGGCGCAGGGGCACGTTCGTGAGGATGTGAATGCTGTGCGCTTGGAAGTATGGGCTCAACCGTCGGGCAGCGGTGATGAGTGCGAGCGCCATCTTCTCGATCGTCGGATATCGGGTCTCGGCGCCTATCATGCCCTTTCCTGAGAAGAAAGCGGGCAACTCCGTGCAGTCCTCCCGGCGGACGAGGGCAGGTCTGACGGCTGTGAGCGAGGCGGCCAGGTAGATGTACAATATTTCCCCCCGGACGGGTCTGGAGAGGAGTGGGATCGAGGCCAGGTACTCCTTGATCTGAAGGAAAGATGTCTCGCATTCGGGCGTCCACGTGACCTCTCGCTTGTTCGTTGTTCGGAGGGCTTTGAAGAACGGGGCACACCTGTCCGAGTATCGAGAAATGAACCGGTTCAGTGATGCGAGTTTGCCCGTGAGGCTCTGCAGGTCTGCCTTCTTGACTGGTGGCTTCATGTCGATGATCGCTTTTAACTTGGCGGGCGCGGCTTCAATTCCCCGCTGGCTGACGATATACCCAAGGAATTTGCTGTTCGTGACCCCGAACGTGCACTTGGCCGGGTTCAACCTCATGCCGTTCCTAATGAGAACGTCGAGCACAGTCCCCAAGTTCTGGACGTGGTCGACCGCCTGAACGCTCTTCACCAGTATGTCATCCACGTATACGTCCACAATGTTGCCAATTAGGCCATGAAACATTGCGTTCATGAGCCTCTGGTACGTGGAGCCAGCGTTCTTCAACCCGAATGGCATGACGACATAGCAATATAATCCCTTGTCCATGACAAACGTCGTCGCCTCCTGGTCTTCGGGGTTCATAAAGATCTGGTTGTAGCCCGAATATGCATCCATCATGGACAGGAGCTCGTGCCCAGCTGTCGCGTCTACCAGCTGGTCGATCCTTGGTAGAGGGAAGCTGTCCTTGGGGCACGCCTTGTTGAGATCACTGTAATCGATGCACATCCTCCATTTCTTGTTGCTCTTCAGCACCATTACAGCGTTGGAGATCCACTTCGGATACTCCACCTTGCGGATGAACCCAATGCCCAGCAGTCGGTCCACCTCCTCGTGCATCGCCGCATAGTGTTCCGCCTTATACGCTCGTCATTTCTGCTTTACTGCCCGTGCGCCGACGCCGATGCTTAGTTTGTGGGATATGATGCTTGTGTTGATCCCGGACATGTCTTTGTACGACCATGCGAACACCTCCTGCTTCTCCTTAAGCAGCGCGATCAGCCGCTTGGCTATCACGGGAGCCAACGATGCTCCAATTTGGACCGTCCTCTCCGGGTGTACGGAGGATAGCTGAATCGTCCTCAGCTCTTCGCGCTCGGGGACGGGCGACACTGCTATCAGCCCGTCACGCGGGTCGTCTGGTACTTCCGTTCCTGGTGCAGGTTCCAAGGCGAAGACCACCTGCCTGTCCCGGGGTTTCGCAACCTCTTCATAGTTGTACCCCCGAACGTATCCGACCCCGTGCTCGGTTAGGAATCGTCCCAAGAGCATGTGACCCGCAATGATCAGCTTCAGCCTATTGATCCCCGGCCTCCCAAGTATGGCGTTGTATGGGGAGGGGGTGTCCATGACGATGAAGTCTGTCCGGACTTCACTGTGCGGGGAGTCGGGTGCGCCGATCTTGACCCGGATACTGTCACTCCCAATTGGGTACGACGTTTCGCCCGTGAAGCTGGCGACGCACTCATGATCCTGCGTCATCTTGTGCGCGGGCCTGCCGAGCGTTGTGTACGCGTCCAGGTAGATCACATTCACAGACGCCCCATTGTCCACCAGCACCCTCTTCACGAGGAATCAGTCGATGATCGCATCGATCACGAACGGTAGGGTGCTGTCCTTCGAGCTTCCTTCCTCGTCTTCTGTCGTGAAACTAATGGCGGGCGCCTCCCTCTTTCCTGTCTTGGGCACTCTCCCTGCCCCGATCGTCAGCACCTCCCTGCTCGAGCGATCGGGCGACAAGGTGCCCTCCTTGCGCTTTCCCCTAGATATCGTGTTGATAGTCCCCTGGGTCTCGATGTCTGCTCCGTGCGGTCGCTCCTCTGCATCAGGAGTGGCGATATGACCTTCCCTTCGCATGTCCTGGAGGACTTTCTTCAACATGATGCAGTCGTTGTTCTGGTGAGTGGTGGCGTTGTGGTACTCGCACCAGACGTTCGGGATTCGCCCGTACGGGATTCTCTCCTTCGACAGGTTGTTAGGCGGTGGGATCTGGCGCCGATGTGTGCGGAGCAGTTTTTCGTTCGACTGCTAGTTAATTACGTAGACCTCCTGGCCCGCCGGTCGGTATCGTGGTGCTGGCGGTAGACGGGCTCCCTGCTGTGCTGGTCCCCTCCCCTGGTTGTGGCGGTTGTAATCATTGCGAGGGGATGGTCTCTGGTGATTCTGTCCTTGCGCGTCTCGGCCCCTCTTGTAGCCCCCGGTTGGCCCTTCGTCGTCCGCCGATGGTTGTGGTTGGGCGCTTACCTTCTCCGGTCTGTTGGTGCTAGACTCGGAGGTGGACCCGTACACCCACGTTTCTACCAACGCCTTCTGTACAATCAGGTCCATAATCTAGTCGTAGTCGAGATGTTCCTTCCTTACCAGCTTCTCTATGAACGGCGTGGCGAGCATATTATCCATCAGGGCTACCTTGGCCACTCGCTTGTCAAGGTCCCTGCACGTGCTTGCAAGCGTCCTCCACCAGTTAAGGTAGCCGGACAGGCTCTCGTCCCTCCCTTGGCGGACCTTGAGGAGGATACCCGTGGTGTTGTACTTCCCTTGGAGCCTGTAGCGCTTCTGGAAGCTCTCCGCCAGCTCGAGGAATGAGTGGATGGAGCCTGGCGGGATTTCGTAGAACCAGCTTCGTGCTTCTTGGTTAGTGTTTCCTGGAACAGGAAACACAGGGTCGGGTCTGAATATCGGGTCCCGTCCGTGGTGGATCGGAACTCGTCGATGTGCGCACGGGGATCTCCACATCCGTCGAACCGGGTGATCTTCGCTGTTTTCGCGTGGAGGTCTCTTCCCCTCTCCAGTATGTGCGCCGAGAATGGGCTGACCAGGGGGGTAAACATCCCACCCTGCCCGGCGAGCTTGTCCTTCCGTAGGCGTGAGACTTCTTCCGCCAATTCTTCCATCCTCTGGAGGATCCGAGCGTTGTCCGTCAGGGCCGCCGATTCCCCTGCTGGTGTGGGCGCGCGGATTGTCCGGGTGTCAGCCCTGTCGGACGGATGCTGCTCCTCGTCAGTGGTCTCCTGGTTTTTTTCGCGTTGCTCATGCTGTTGGCCGACGAGCGCGTCCAGCCGTTCCTCCAGTCTCTGTCGAATTTGGCGCTCCTGCTCCCTTTCGAACGCTGCCTCTCGTAGCTCTTGGAGCAGGCCGCCGACGCGCTCCTCGCTGCTGCTCGTTGCCAGCTCTATTACCTGGCATTCCTGCGTGCCTGGGGGTGTTTCCCCGACGGGTGTGCTGCTGACGTTAGTCTCCTGGGTAGGCATGTGGGCTTCTGGTTAGCGGTGTTTATATAAGGTTTGCGATTTGTAAGATTCCCACAGACGGCGCCAACTGTTTCTACCGGATTACGCGGGACATAATCTAGCAGAAGCAAGTACGAGCTCTCTTCTTCCTCTCGTCCGAATGCTCTAGCTGTTCGGATGGTCGGGCGCTTCTTCTCCCCTCGGGTACGCCTGTTCGGGTATGGCTGTTAGAAGAATACAACGACAAACGAACAGTCAGGGGTCGAGACAGGGGTGGCCTGCCTTCAACGCTCCGATGCCTAAGTTAGATGATGTATTGGATATAATAGTCAAGTGAACGTGCGTAGAAGTAGGTTGAAGTGTTTTTAGTGCTTTGAATACGTCGGGCTGAATGTCGTTACCTGTAATAAATACCTTACATATATAGGTGGTTGAGTTTGTTGCTTGCTTGTGCTCCTCGATGTGGGACTGGTCTGCACTTGCTGTCATGTGATCCGCATATTCGGATGTGCGCCCCACGGGCGCGTGCGTGCTCGGATGAGGTCGGTCTTGTGAGTGAATTTGTAGCCTTCCTGGTGATCTTTCGAGTGGTCTGGTAGGTGGTGATTACCTGCTTAAGTTGATAAGTATATTTATATACTAACACCTCATATCCTTCAAAAGTAATATGAAACCACAACTTGTGTCGTTCAGTGGAACAGAACTACAGAAGAGCCCACAAGATTGCTTGAATAAGGGAGTGAATCCGAAATAGCTCCTTGTTTTCATTTATGCCAATTTTTGTATGGATTGGCCACCGTTATGGCCGATTTTTCTTTTAGTGAAAAAGACAAACCCTGCCAATTAAGGAAGGATTCAAGGCCAAGGCAACCTAAAAAACTAATAGATATCCATTTTGTCATAAATTCCATCCACATTTCAGTCCTTTTTTTTGGTAATATCCACATTTCAGTCTTGGATACACGTACAGAACCAATATGCATACCATAAAACAAACATGACCTTTTGTGTTTATCCATATATCAGAAACTCTATATAAGCATACAGCGCTAGGAACCAAGGAAACTTACAAGTATCAGCCATGACACAGCGCACCATTTCTCCAGAGCACGAAAGTTTCGGGACATTCTTCGAGTGCTGGCTTTTAGAACAAAACCAGCAACTTGGCGACCTCATCCTTGTCTCCAAACTCAACCGAGCCACCAGCAAGAATAGCAACAAAGAATATGAAGATAACAATGGTCCATCGCCGTTAGTAGAGCGAGTGGTGAAGCATTATGAGAGCTACTATGCAGCAAAGTCGAGATGGGCTGAGACAGACGTGCTGACCATGTTCTCTCCACCCTGGAGAAGCTCATTGGAGCATGCCTTTCTTTGGGTAGGCGGTTGGCGACCAAGCATGGCTTTTCATTTGCTCTACTCAAAGACCTGCTTACAGGTAGAAGCTTAACTAGCTGTGCTGATGCAAGGGTTCAGCACCGGTGACCTGAGTGCTCTCTCCAGGTGCCAACCCGCCAAGGTTGACCAGTTGCAAATAAGAACTGTCAAGCAAGAGCACATCAGTCGACACAAGATGGCTAAACTGCAGGTGACTTTTGCCGACACAACAATAATGGAGTTGTCGCATGTGACCACCGAAATGATGAGGCATAATGATCATGAAGGAGTTGAAGATTACGAGGAGCTAGTTGAGTCTAATCTCAAATCAAAGGAGAAATATTTGGAGGAGATTTTGCAGAGGGCCGACGAGCAAAGGCTCACAACCATCAAGAACATCACGCATATTGTAACGCCAATCCAGTCCATCCATTTCCTGATTGCTGCTGCTGAGTTGCACTTGAGGCTACATGACTGGGGAAAAAAGAAAGAGACCTCCGTGCAATTAGCTGACGACCTTTAGATGCAGTGTCATGTTTTCAGAATGTGACAAACAAGTTTCCACGTGATCCAATAAGCTCTCGCATAGTTAAATGTTTGTTTCCTGCAGTTGTTTCTGTGATTTCCTCGTAGCTCTTATTGTGCTTGGTTGGTTTCCTTGGTACGTTGAAGTTGTAGCCTTTGGTTATCCTATATATATAGAAATGTTTTTATTTGAGAATTTCTATTGGGACCTCCTCATTTGCTCATTTGCTCAATTGACCTCCTTGTCAAATTTATTTCAAGTGTTTTCTATTATACCCTTATAAAAATATAAAAATAAATCAATTCATATGATATTAGTCAATAGGAATGGGATGATGAGTACGGGAGCACTAGTTATCATCTCCCTCTCATTGAATCGATTCCAACCTTAGCTGAAGCGGAGCAAAAATGGGTGTTGGGATGAAGAACAAAGGTTCTTTCTTCATATGGGATTTGGTTGCTGGTATGCTATTCCAGAGCCTGGTCATGTCTATCATCAGTATCATGTCCATCACCGTTGACGATCGACCAGAAGAACTATAACACTCTTAACCCTTATCCCAAAACTCCAACTGACCCACACACCAGATCTCCCCCTACCCATGGAGGTCCATCTCTTCCACATTTTCATTGTCATGCATACAGTGTATCAGTTATTCTTCATCATGCTATATCTTTTCAGTTTCTTCAAAAATTTCTACCCATCTATTAATTTTTTGCTTCATGAAATGCAGGTATAACTTCATAAGGTAGTCTTACTTCCCACACACGGGCCATCTCATGGATCTCACAACCCGAGAGAGAGAGAGAGAGAGAGAAATTTGGTGTATTATTTCATACATAATAGAGTTATTTTAGGGTAAACTTGGAAGTTTGAGAAAAAATAATTAAGGGGTAGTGAAAAAAAAAAGAAGGTCCAAATAGAAATTCTCTTTTATTTGACTAAAATATTACATGGTAGTCATGATTTTCAGCATCTTAATTTATTTCTTATGAACTAGTAATTGATACAAAATTGATCCAATTGTTAAAATCTAAATGGTTAAGGAAACACTGCTTCCTTGTACTCCATGGATCTTTTAATATGCAGCACTTACTTTCTATTGTTATCTATATTCTAAGAAAAGAATGTGAAGGTCTACTCTAAAATCCCGATTTTCTTCAGCTTAGTAGATTTTAGTAGGACCTTGTTGAATGAAGTCAAAATTTTCAGTAAATTCTATCGAACAAAACGAAAATTCGCAATAAACATAGTTTTCGATCAATAGGACCTTACTGAATAGAGTCAGGATTTTTGGTAGACTCTTATCAAACGAAATGCTGCAATAAACCTCTTTCTATATCTTTGGCATGTACTATTTTCATTAGAGGATTTCTAATAGGACCTCTAATTTTGATCATTACACTTCCTTACTCTTCACACCTCCATTTTTTTATTTTGATTACATAAAATTGTTCACTAGACCTCTAATTAATTAAATACCCATTTTGACCTTATCTGTGTAATTCATCTATAATCTATTGAATTTCTCACTACACCTCTTATTTTCTCACTACACATCTGATCCTTATTTTATTTGTTACCAGATAAAAATGATGCATCTATTCACACCTCCCAATTTAATATTTACACCTCCTTCCATTTTTGTAAGCTTTTAAATCCAATTTTACCCCTTTGCAAATTTTTTATTTCCAAGCAGTCACAAAAACAAGATATTGACGATTTCCCACTACCGGAAGAATTACTATGACCGACGAGTTGGTGTCGTCGGTCTGTTTCCGTTCATCGTCGGTCATAGCCTATATCCGACGGCACATCGTCGGATATAGTATCGTCGGTAATACACCGTCGGTAATACTATATCCGACGATGATTTAGGGTTATCGTTGGAAAATAGAGACACTAAAGCCAACGATGGTTTATCGTCGGTTATAGTTTAAACTATAACCGACGATGTCATCGTCGGATATAGTTTTCTCCATGGTCAAAATGGTTGACTGTGGAGAAAACTATAACCGACGATGTTGACACATATCGTCGGTTATAGTTAAAAATATTTAATTTTTTTTGCAGGTTTTGGGTTTTATCCCAAAACCTGCATTCACAAAAAATCACGCTATCTATATATTGTTCAAATTGAAAATCAACAACCATTGAAACTATAGTACGTAGTAAATAAATAAATTAATAAAAACCAAAATCGTTCAAATCTGTATACATATGCGTAGTAAATAATGAAAATAAAAATTAAACCGACAATTGTTCAAATGTAGGGGGGTCCTGGTCCAACGTCTATGTGGTCAAACGGATTGGAGAAAGTTGGTTGGTCCTGGTCTGGCTGAGGCTGTGGCTGTGGCTGTGGCGCACCGAAAATGGGCGGGGGAGCTATCTGGATTCCAGATGCTTGCAACTGTGCATAACAATGCTGCATCCATGTCCCAATTTGCTGCTGCTGTTCGGCCAACCGATTCTGCTCTGCAGCTTGCGCTTGCTCCATCTCCTCGATCCGACGCCGTTGAGCTTCCATCTCAATTGATTGCTTATGAAGCTGGTCGTGTAGCTCATTAGTCCTCGAAGATGATGATGATCCCGATCCGCGAGAGAATTCAGGGGTCTGCTTCAGCAGCCCTTGACCCCATTTTCCGGAACCCCTGCAATAGAATGTGTTCTTCCCTGGAGGGATCGCAGTTGACATAATCCTGGCCCTGACGATCGGATCAGATCGATCAATCTGATCAATCGGGAGTTCCGCATCGGGGGTGTTGGGATAGAGCTCTCTCGCCACTTGAGTCAACACCTCCGGAATCGCCTCCTGAATTCTCGCCTAATTGACAAAGAACAATAAAATATTAATTAAAAAAAACAATCTAAATAAATAAGAAATAAGTTTATTTTGTTATAAGGACACTTACAGCATATTCGGGGGACTGCGGATACGCGTGCTGCATCGTATAGACAAGGGGATCCTCTTCTGGGTGGTTGGCCGCCTCTTCGATCCAACCCGAGTATGATCTGGTACCGGCATGATGATTTTTGGTGTTTTTGGCCCGGTTCCTTGTGTTGACTTCAGAAAGAGCCTGCGCGATTAATTCAACATAAAAAAAACACTCATTAGCCAAATAATTTAAGGGAAGTATGATAAAACAAAAATTAAATCGATTGAAGGTTGCGTACCTTCAATTTCGGGTTGTTGAAGTGAACCACAAGCCATCGCCACTCGTACTCCCTATAACGAAACTCGCTAGGGGTACCCTCACGATCGTCCCCGTACTTTTTCCAATGCTTCTTCAGCTCGGCCTTCCACTCCTTATACCTATATATACCCATAAAATCAAGCGTTAGTAACTAACAACATTGTATGAACATAATCAAAAGAAACGAAAAAATTGAAACAAATGTCCGTCTGCAAACTTGCTCCCATGCACTTCATCCGCCCACGTGGGTCTAATGTCTTCATCCACGCGGAACCACCTCTGCAATGCATATATTTATATATATATATCACTAATATTAAAAATTTATTATTGAAAATTTTCATAATGAATATACAATTCAACTCACCGACAACGCATTATGCAGCTGATATTTGACGGCTTGCGGCACTGAATTCCAATTTTCCCACAACATTGGGACTCTATCCCGTATGAGGCTGCCCGCCATCCCCGCGTAATTTCGAGTGACCTTTCCCTCGATCACCTGCCCTCTATCCCCGGTCGGAATCATAACCTGGCCGCCACCACTAGCCTGAATGGCGTCGTCCAGTAACTTGCCGACGACGGGGCCTATGGTTCTCTTCTGTTTGGCACCGGGCACGATCTCGCCTATCACATATATATGTAGACGATTTTTTAAACATCAACACCTAATTGAATTTAAATATTAGGGAGTAAAAATATATCACTAATTAATATTTACCTGATTCGTCGGTGCGTTGTCCCGGAATCCGCACACTCCAGAGAGGTGCCGGGAATGGTACATACACATATGCCTGCTCCGGGGTAATGAACCCTAGCTGTCCCGGAAGAGGCATCCCGTCGGAATCGACGTGAGGTATCGTCGGGATTTCCAACGGTAAGAATAATGTAGACGGCGGGCATAGGCGCATCCTCGCCGAGGACTGAGTGGATCCACCAGCCTCCTCGGAAGAATGAGGAGCTGTCTGGTGGATGACGGGGGAAGGGTCCTCGCGATGAATGTCCGGCATTCGGACCGAGGATTGAGTCGCACTATCCGTTTCCGGCATGCGACTGACCTGATGAACCCTCCTCGCGCCTGAGGATCGAGCCGGCTCGAGCTGCTGCTGCTGAGGTTGTCCCTCGCCCATCAGCCGACGGTGTCGAGAGGTCAGCGGAAGACTGTAAGTGTTGGGGACGCTGGTGGATCCTGATGCGAACCGACT
The DNA here is from genome assembly GCA_946800695.1 of Geum urbanum. NCBI lineage: Eukaryota > Viridiplantae > Streptophyta > Magnoliopsida > Rosales > Rosaceae > Geum > Geum urbanum. The sequence continues at coordinate 22,655,798 of OX327009.1, read as the reverse complement.
TCCGGTGCCATCAGGATCCCCAGCTCCCGAGCCCTCATCCCCACGTCCCGATCTCCCTCTCCCTCTGGACCTCCCCCTCGAAGTACTCGACCCGGCCCCTCGGGAAGGTCCGCAATTAAACCAATTCATCGTTGCTATAAAATTATTAAAATTAAAAATAATTCCTAATTCATCCAAAAAATCGAGCACATGCATATTCCAATATATATCAATAATCCAATATATATTCCAATATATAAATATTCCACAAAAATCAACAATAATTCCATAAAATCCAATATATATATATAATCCAATAATTTAACTATATATATATCAATAATTCCAATAATCCAAATTCAACAATAATTCCAAATCCAATTAACAAAAAACTTAATCAAATTTAACCTAAAATTCCAAATCCAAATTCCAATATATATATATAAATAATCCGACACCAAGTCCAAATTTAACCTAAAATTCCAATATATTCCAATATATATCAATACATGCATAAAATTCCAAAAAATCGAAATTTAACCTAAAATAACATACATATTATTTATTGGAATTTAGGGTTTATTGGAATTCAACCTAAATTTAACCTAAAATAACATACATTTAACCGAAATTTAACCTAAATTTAACCTAAAATTCAAAATTATTCTAATATATATCAATACATGCATAAAATTAACAAATTCCACAACTATATCAATACATGCATCCACATTATCGATCAACACATTCCACAACGTCAAATCTAACCTAAATTAAAAAAATTCGAAAATTTGAATTTAGGGATTTCAAACCTGATTTTTAACAAATTGACGAGGGATTTGGCTTGAGGATCGATGGAATAGCACTTGACCTTCGATTGCTTGCTTCCAACACGAAGGATGCGGAGAAAATCGATCGGAGGCGACTGTAAAGGTTTGGGGCAGTTTCGTTTCTGCCCAAAACACTTCCCAGATCCGGATATAAACCGAAACTATATCCGACGAGATAAGTAATATCATCGGATATAGTTGACTATATCCGACGATATTTCATATGCATATCGTCGGATATAGTTTCGGTTCAACTATATCCGACGAGATTTCATATGCATGTCGTCGGATATAGTTCTTCTATTTATTTTTCATTTATGCCGGTAAACTAATTAAATATGTAGTGTATTAATATATATATATATATATTTATTAATAGGTAATTAATACGAAATTATTAATAGTTAATACCAAATTATTAAATTATTATTTAATAATACGATATAATTATTAATTGATCGGTTGTGTATTTTTTTTTCGATCGATCTCTCGAGCTCTCTCATTTATGATGGGGCCGGATATAGCAATTTCATCGATCGACACAATGGGCAGTCGATAATCTGAATAAAATTCATTTTACATTGCACGTTCTAAGTCAAAATAACATACATATATATACACTAATTAAGGCGCATAATCAGAATCATTGCTTGAGTCTGACTCTGTTTCCGAGTTAATTTCAGGTAAGATGTGTATGTCCTCGTCACTTGAGTCTTCATTGTCTTCATTTTGATTAACATCAAGAAGATTCGGTTGAGGAATTCGTACCACACTGCCCTGTCTCACATTATTAAGGCGAATTGTTGAGGTTTCAGGAATACCAGTTACGTTCGGCTCTTGGTATGCACTGACTTCTTCATTATCCGAGGTCACACCAAGGGTTGAGGCACTGTATATGTTTCGTGGAAGAACATGGTTAACCACTTTCCACGCGCCTTTATGCACAAGATCATCAAGATAGAACAATTGTTTTACCGCCGTGGCCAACACAAACGGATCATCTTCATACCAGCTTGTGGCAGGATTCACCGAAAAAATCCCGTATTGATCGGTCCTTGTGTTCTGAGGGTCGGTATCAAACCATCTACACTTAAACAAGTGCACGGTCATGCCTTCCCCATATATTAATTCGACAACTGAATGGAGAACACCGTAATAGTCAACTCCATTCTGCCCACCATGCACCATTACCCCCGAATTCCGTGTTTTTCATCTGACATCTCTATATTCACAAATAAATAGCACGCCATTTACCTTACACATAGGATAAACTCTGAAAGTTACCGGTTTCTGCGCCAAGAGCCTCAATTCGTGTGACCACTGAGGGATACCATCATCTTGTACATGATTCATTTGAAAATAATCATTTATTAACTTAACTATAAATAGGATGCGAGACATGCACTTAACATCGATCATATACAGGTCAATTTAAGTATCAACTTACCCAGTTGCCAAAATAGTTTGCGAACATCTTGTTGTAGTACTCAACATCACCGGAAATAGCAGGGCAGTAAAGGTGCAAATTTTTCCAATATTGAACTTCTGGACAGTTAATCAATACTGACCAATGGGCAATGACTAGCTGATAAGGTTCCAACTTGTACGAGTTGGGCAACTTTCCAGAAACTTCAACATCATCGGAGATGATCGAAAGGTTGAACTGCCCTCCATCTACTGGCATATGTTGTGGAGGGTCCTCCAACGCTCCCAAATACAACTTGGTGTACGTTACGCACTCATGCGCAATATATGCTTCAGCGATACACCCTTCGGGTGCAGATTTGTTCATCACATAGTCTTTGTAGTCCCCTAATTGTCTGTAAATTGGTAATTACAGATCGAGCATGTCATGCTTATTGCAACAATATATAAGTGAATAAATAATATTAAAGATCGACATATATATAGCCAGATTCAGAGATGCATTACGTACCTTTCCATAGGATACATCCATGTGTAGTGTACTGGACCAGTAAGCAACAATTGTTCCGGAAGATGGAGCATCAGGTGAGGCATGATGTCGAAAAAGTTTGGAGGAAATATCCTTTCGAATTTGCACATGATAAAAATGATGTCCTGTTGCATTTCCAACAAGTCCGATTTCTTCATTTCTCTCGTGCATAACTTCTGAAAGAATCTTGACAAAGCCACTAACGGCTCCACCACCTCTTTGGGCAGGTACCCTCGAATGAAAACGGGGAAGAGGCGTTGGAGCAGTATATGACAGTCATGACTCTTTAGTCCGTACATCTTGTTGTCTTTGAAGTTAACACATCGACTTATATTTCCGGCATAGCCTGAAGGATACCTGACATTACCCATCCAGCCAAAAATTTCACTTTTCTGGGCAGGCTTCACGGTATAACGAGCTTGTGGCATTTTTTTCTTCCCATCTCTCAACCACAAATGTTTTCGCAGTCCCATCCTTTTAAGATCAATGCGTGCCTTCGGGCCGTCTTTAGTTTTTCCCTCCCAATTCAACACTGTGCCGACCACACTCTCGCACACATTTTTCTCTATGTGCATGACATCTAAGTAGTGTCTGATCAGCAACTTGGACCAATAAGGAAGTTCCCAAAAAATACTTTTGTGTGTTCAGAATTTATACCTGTCGGGTTTTTCAGGTATTGACGCCACTATCTCAGGATGATTGCTTAGCTGCCCAAAATCGTATTCATTTAGCACTTCTAAGATTTCATCCCCCGTCCATCTCCTCGGCTGCTCACCTGTTTCCACAGTCCCATCAAATGCCTCCATATCCTCCTGAAATGGGTGATCATGTGGAAGCCAACAACGATGTCGCATCTGTACAATCTTCCTGCAATGAGGTCTGCAACACTCAACCGTCATGCACTCTGGACAAGCCCTGTATCCCCTGGTAACGTTGCCCAACAACATCCCGCGTGCAGGAAAATCGCTAATGGTGCCAACAAGCATGGCATGCATCTGGAACATCTCATTTTTGAACTTGTCATAAGTGGGATGACCATGCTCACTCAAGTACTTAAGCTCCTCAATCAAGGGTCTCAGATACACATCGAGACACTTTCCTGGATAACCCGGCCCTGGAATGATCATAGTGAGCATATTGTATTCTTTCTTCATGCACATCCATGGAGGAAGGTTGTACGGTACCAAAATAACTGGCCATATACTGTATTGAAGACTCATGTTGCCAAAAGGGTTGAATCCGTCAGATGAAAGCCCCAGCCAAACATTTCGAACCTCTGATGCAAAACAAGAAAACTCATTCACCATGTGCTTCCAAGCCTCTCCGTCAGCAGGGTGTATAAGCGTATCACCGTCGGGCAAATTCCTCTCGGCCCACCATCTCATAGCTTCAGCCGTGTGTGCAGACATCAACAACCGTTCTAGCCTATCTATCAGGAGAAAATACCGAAGTATCTTCACAGCTTTCTTGTTTCCGACAGGAGTCAACTTATACCTATCTGTACCACATACCGGGCATTCATCAAGGGATTCAAGATCATTCCCATAAGCATCTTCACCCCAGAAGAGAACACAATCATATATACAAGCATGGATTTTGATGTAGGAAAGGCCAAGATGTTTAAGGATCTGTCGCACCTTACGATGAGTGGTAGGAAGACGATGACCGGGGGGCAACAACGAACCAGACCACTTCAGCCAATCATCAACAGCCTTTACACTCATTTTGTTCTCCACTTTGAGCTTCATTACTTCCATAACACTTTCGAGAACAGTCTTATTACACCCGTTGTACAACGGGGTCTGTTGGAAGGCAATGAGGTTGTTGTACTTGTCTATACCAGCAGTGTTGACAGCTGTAGGTAATTGCTGAACTGGCTCAATATGAGGGAAGTCTCCAACGGCGGGAGGGATATCGATATCTGGTGCTTGAGCAAATATACCGCTCTCATGAGGAAACATATCGTTGATCAACCTTGTTGTTGGATCATTGGATGTACTGCCACTCTCAAAAAATTGTCCGTGATCATGTTGACCAACTGTTGAGCTCTCACCATGATAAATCCAACATGTGTACTTATCCCAAAACCCGTTTTTCTTCAAGTGCTCTAATACTTTATCGATGTGAAAACGATATCGCTCGCTGCGACACTGACATTTCGTACACGGACAATAATGAATTGTCATCCCTCCACAATTAACCTTCACATATTCTACAAAACTTCTAATTCCACGGTGATATCTTACATCCCATCTTGGAAGACATATCCAACTCTTGTCCATCCTGAAAATTATAACTGCATGTATATATACCCATGATCTTATTAATTCAAATTTCATAGCTAGATATAAATATTTATTATTTTAATTCCCATAATTTTAATATATATATACACACATGTACACCCTAACTATATATATATAATCGATCACAAAAATCTAAATATATATATAACGTTAACCATGCACGTACGTACATGTACTAGCTAGCTAGCTAGTGTACATTTAATCCTATATATATAATAATCACAATATATATAATGAAATATATTAATTAAATAAATTAATCACCCTAGCTAGCTAGCTAGTTATTGCTATATATATATATATTCACAATAATCAAATTAAAATTAACAACAATTAATATATATTTACGATCAATCACGCGTACGTACGTACTCAAAATCAACCATCGATCAATTACTCAAACTCAAGAATCAATTAATTAACTCGATCGATCGATCAATATATATATATATATATTCAAAATCAATTAATATCGATCGATCTATATATTCAACAAATTAAGCATTAATACATGCATTCACAACACATATATATATTAATTAAGCACGACGTACCTATATATATAATGCGCATGAATCATCACGAACTCATTCTCGACATCACCCAAAAATCGATTTCAGAGCATTTTCAGAAAAATGGAAAGTTTTTTGAATGACAGATCGAGCTGCTGCCCAGATCTGAAATAAGAAACTATAACCGACGATATGAAAAAATCGTTGGTAATAGTCAAAAAAAATCGTCGGACATAGTCGAAAACTATGACCGACGAGTTTCCGGCGACTATAACCGACGACAAGAAAATATCGACGGTCAAAAAACTATAACCGACGAGATTATCCTGTCGTCAGTTATAGTTTACTATAACCGACGAGATCCCTTCTCGTCGGTCATTCTTTGAAGACCTCGTCGGATATACCTATTCTGCTGGTAGTGTCCCTTCCCTTATGTTGTGAATGATTATGTTTTCAAGGAATTCATAAATTCATATGATTTGATTAAGCATCTCAGATTCATTTAAAAGCAATGCTGAATCTTCTCAATATTTTTTTTAATAATATGTGAGCATGCTTTTATCGCCCATCATATCTATCTATCCCTAACCTTCTCTAACCCAAATAGGATTAAGAAAAATTCATCATCACACCAGTGGGTAAATTAATCAAGAATTTTGTGTTTTTCAAAAACTCATCTTACTAGATTAATTATTGTAATATCAAATAGACAGAATCGAATGTGAACACAACTGGAATTTAGGGTTTAGGAGGTTTGCAAATGAGAGTTAGAATAGTTGATTATAAATTCATATTTCCTTTAAGAAAAAAAAAGTGGATTGTGGGGGTTTAGGAGATGAGGGCTACAATACGTTTTAATGATTTTTTTTTAAGAGTAAGAGCTTGGGAAATTTAGTTGAGAAAAAAGTGAGAGGAGGTGTAAATATTAAAATGGGAGATGTGAATAGATGCACCCGATAAAAAAGCTAGATAAAATTTTCATCGATGATACATACGATCCTAAAAAGACCGAAGTTGAATTATTCTGAAGTAAAATTGTATACTTTCATAATGTAGGAATACAAAGATCGATCTTAAACATATGTATTCTCCGAATATTATAAAATAATCATTCACTTAAACATATGTATTCTACAAATATTACAAAATAATCATTCATAATATACTACTTTATTTGATTGTAAGCAAAAACAAAAGTCAAATAGATGTTACATACAAATTAATTAAAGACAAGTACGTACTACACTACCACAAATCCAAAATTTAATGAAAGGAACTACGCAATTTGCAGAGCTATCAACCGACAATTGAAATTACCTATCAGTTTCGTAGGTTTATATGATCATTGCATAATCATTTGAACAGATGAAAATAATAATATCGTGAAAATATAGAATTTATTAACATTTAAGAAATGCAGAAGTTAAATTTGAAGTTTAATGAGATAGTTAATTAGGATTTTAATTATTTCATGTCTCTACATGTCATTTTGTACAAGGATAATTATGTAATTATCTAATAGAAAACAAGATGAGGTCAAGTGAGCAAATTGAGAGGTTCCTATAGAAAAAATCTTTCCATTAACCTATTTCCGATGATATTATGCAACTAAGACTCCTTGCTACTGATTACTCCTCAAATCAACCTCATTTGCTCGTTCTTTTGCAAACTGAGAGACTTAAAAATGATAAAGGCACTTTTGGTACGCAAAGGATTGAACTCAGATATATATAAGTTTTATTTTACACAAAATTAATTCGATCATTGTAATCACTCATCTTTTAGATACCTATGCAATTGTCGTACTTGCAAAATTTCAGCCAAATAGAAGATTGTTTAGCCATTTGCTAATCAGATTCAAGGTTTGAGCTAAATAAGACAAACTGTGTGCATTGTTAAATGGTTACACGGTCTCCGATTATGCTGAAATTTTGCAAGCATAATCCTTGCATGAGTATTTAAAGATGAGTGATTCCAACGATCGAATTATTTTGTCGATTTTGTGTAAAATAAAAATTCACACCGAAGTTTCAGTGTGAAACTTCGTACTTGATACGATATATATATTCCTTTCTGCTAACTACAACCGCACAGTGCAGACTTTTTTTTACTCATTCAAATAACAAATCTTGACAATCAAGACCACTCATACTATAGATACTACTTCAACTAAGTCACATACAAATTTGAGTCCAATCGAAAATCGTTTGGCCATTTGATTCACCATTTATATATCGTTAACATTTATCCGACGCTCCTTATTTATTTGTAATGTTTCACCATTTTAGATAACCAAACGATTACCAAATTAGCTGGAATTTTGAAGGTGTACTCCAAAAATGGGAATCTATAACATCAATGGTTTAAATTGTTGAAATCAAATGTGAGATGATAAAAAATAATTAAATTCGCACCATCCATACGGTAAGGTAGGGCTGTTAATTCTGAACTGAAAATCAAAAAAAAAACCGAGCCGAAATCAAACCGTACCGAAAAAAATCGAAACCGAACAAAAACCGAACCGAAAAACAAAAAAATCGAACCGAACTGAAAAATTCGGTTCAATTTTGGTTCCAAAAAAACTAAACCAAATCGTTTGAACCGAAATGAATAAAACGACGCCGTTTTATAAGTGTCAATCAAGCTTGATGTTGTTGGGTATGTTGTTGAGTATAACTCTTTGTCCCATATGAAAGTAGTATTTAGTATGTGTCATAGTTTGATACTTAACAATGATTATTGGGGTTCTTGTAGATTTAAGAAAATGAATGCTAAGTTGCCAAAGGAAAACTCCCTAGTTGAGAAAGTGAGAATGGTGGACAAGTTGAGTATAGTTTGAGAATGGATTCAATTGATTGTTTTCATGTGATATTTGGATTGTATTTTTATTTGGATGGATTGTAGATTGTTTTAAACTTGGACTGTGGAGTGTGGACTTTGGTTTATGTTTGTTGGTGTTTGAAACTTTGAATTTGTGATCTAAACTTTTTGTAAGCATTTGTTATGGTTTGAAACTTTGAATATGTGATTGTGACTAATTATATTTGTTTTAGTTTGATTCAATTTGACATAAATTTTCAGTACAAAGTTATTAAAAAAAGTAGTTAATAAAGATCTGCTTCAAATTTTCGACACTAATCGAAAGAAACAATATTTTTTTTAGAAAGAAAGAAATACTATTTTTTTATTTAAAAAAAAAACTGAACTAAACCGAACCATTTCTTTTCTAATCGGTTTTTTTTTTTAAATCAAGATAATTGGATCGAATCGAACCGAACCGACTAAAAAATACGATTCGGTTTTTGATTCGGCCTAATAACCGAACCGTTTGTACCGATTAACAGCCATACAGTAAGGACATTCTTACCTGATCCTCCCTATATATATTTGTATTTAAATAGGTTTGTGGGGTTGAATATAGCTTTTCCCAAATAGAAAGACTTATTTTTACATATTTGAAAATCAATTTGCAAGTTGATGCATGTAATGTGTTAACACATACTAAAACTTTTCAGCTAAACATATGTTGAAGTATGGTGAAAAGAATTGAAAGTCCAAGTGATTTGTCTTTGAAAAGCAGTTATTAAGCATAATGCATGTGAATCAAGATCTATAAAACTTTTTCAGAGTTATAAGTAGAATGGACGATGCTCCAAAGAGAAGATGATTGAGAGTAATGGGTGGGACCCGCTACATAGTGAGTTGTTGAACTCTATGTATGTATGTATGTATGTATGTATGTATGTATGTATGTATGTATGTATGTATGTATGTATGTATGTATGTATGTATGTATGGTTTTCATCAAATGCGAAGCTTCAGACTGAAAATTCGGTGCGAAGTTGCAGTTTACACAAAATCGAAAACGTAATTCAATTATTGAAGTCAATCATCTTTTAGGTACATATGCAAGGATTGGGCATGCAAAATGTATGTATGGTTTTCATCAAGTGCGAAGCTTCGGAATGAAAATTCAGTGTGAAGTTGCATTTTACACAAAATCGAAAACGTAATTCGATTATTGAAGTCAATCATATTTTAGATACATATGCAATAATTGGGCATACAAAATTTTAGCTCAATTAGAGATGTTATAACTATTTGATCGTGACATTGTTTAACAATGCACACAGATTGTCTAATTTAGCTCAAAACTTGAATGTGGTGATCAAATATCTAAACGGTCTCCGATTCGGCTGAAATTTTATATGCCCGATCCTTTTCTTTTTGCTCAAGGGAAAACATTCATGAAGAAAATTTTGACACGAGCCAAGCAAAGGAAATACCTCACATGACAAAATATAACAGTAGCTAAGAGCACTACTGGTTCCTCAGAAAACCTGAGTTACAAACAAAATGAGACGTCTATAGAGGTTCTGGAACCCCATCACTTCCCACCACCTTAATCAAAGAGGTTGGGGCTCTATCGACCCATGTTAATACTCACAACTTCGACTTAGAAAACTTAGCGACTACATCGGTAGCTCGGTTTGCTTCTCTTCAGATCCAACTCCACGACACTTGAGATAAGAGACCTCTAAGTCTATGAAATTCCAGTAGAAAAGGATAAATCCTCTAGTTTACCTTGTCAACGACCTCGAGTCCAAAGGAGCATCCCGGTAGACAAAAGCACATCGTGCCTTCCAAATCCCCACATCAAGTTAAACACAATAGGGATAGTCTTCTCATGAGATACTAGCTTTGGTAAACTACTAACAGTATTCAGAATTCAAGCACCAAGAGATGTCACCTTATGTTTAAAGATCCGAAGGCCAAGAGAGCTTCCAAACCACACTATTTCAGTCCAAGCAGTGCTCCGTCGTCTCCTTAAATTCTCCATATATTGGGCAAAGCAGATTTGGAACAACTCTCTTCCTATATAAGTTTTGGAAACAAGGGATAGCAAGTTTCATAGCCTTCCAAATAAAAAGTTGGACCTTAGGAATAACCGCGACCATCCAAATAGTCTGCCAAATTCCCCTTTGCATACCACTAGAACCCGAAGCACCAAATTCCCCTATCCAATCTTTGCATGAGTATCTAAAAGTTAATTGACTTCAATAATCAAATTACGCTGTCAATTTTGTGTAAAATACAACTTCACACCGAAGTTTCAGTGCAAAACTTTACACTTAATGAAAACTGATATATATATATATATATATATATATATGTTTGTGGCGGGAAAATAGCTTCTCTCAAATAGAAAGATTTATTTTTAAATATTTGAAAACCAATTTGTAAGTTCAAGCATGTGGCAAAAAAATTCAAACATATACAGAAGTGTACGGTAGAAAATAAAACTATATGGAGAACCCAAGGCAAAATAATTAAAGATAAGTCATTAGTAGTACAAATCAACATATTTTCATATGAGGAACAACTAGGGTCAAATAGTTATATAACCTACAGCATAGTAACTCTCTATGAACAAAACTGGTGCTGCCAGAAGCACTAAATACTTGATTGATGTGGCACAGTTCAAAGCTTAATGAAATCTTATATAACACATTTGTACATAATAAGCAATACTGATTACAAGAAACTTAATAAACTCAAGTGATGTGGACAATTGCGTGCAAAACAATTTTTCATCACATAGTCGAGGAATTTCTGGATTTGTGCAGTTTATCGTCTTGAGAAGTTGGAGGAGGCAACGAGGAGGATGATACCACTGCATGATAAGATGACGAAGCAAGTTGGGCCACAGATGGAATAGCCCCACCTGTAGATTTTTCAAATCAAATGATGAACAAAATGTAGAATCAAAAGATCTAATTCACAGCAGGCTGCTGGATTAATACTATAACATCTGAATCAATATATATTTAATGAAATCAGATATCTGAAAACAAAATGTCAAAGATGAGAAAAACAATATGCACCAACTCCCATTTTCAGACATTCTATGATGACACTTTTTCTTTCTTTTTTATGAAAACTAGCGAGTTTTTACCAGCACATGCAATAACCATTGTTCTATAGAAATTTCATGGAGTTCAAATGAATTTTTGCCTTCTACATCAATAACACCTTACAATCTCATAATCAAAGTTCAATCCGATCATTCTCCAACAAAATCACCTCCAGTACTTTAAGTGAAAGCTAACCAAAGTGCACCAATTGTTATGTACTAAATATGGCAAACTGACCTGCCAAACCTGCGCAAGCTGAAGAGAATACGATGACTGGTGGAGTCTACAGTTGCAAAAGGATTATGTCACTCACCATATATCGATTAGCATATCCAAAAGTTGCAATTACCACTTCTTTCGGAGAGAAATTTTTATCTTTCTAGGTGATAGATATTGATAAGTTAACAATGACATCTCATAAATTCAGGACAGTTTTTATTAATGTTGAGATTTTTATACATAAAAAGAGGAACATTTGTAAATTAGTAGAACTGATGTAATACTTACACCAATGAAAAACTGTAACCACATAGGTCCTTTTACTCGTCTCTGAACAATAGGCATCACTGCAACCGAAAAGAGAACAAAATTATGGGAGTAAGCTAATTATTACTGCTAAATCTCACTACTAACACCCGAGAACAAAACTGAAGCATTTGAAATAGAGGTGCATTTGTTGTCACTCACCCTTGGATTAATATCATTGTCTGCAATCAAAACACTTGATACACCTAAACAAGATACCTACATGGTTTCTAACCAATGTACTACCATGTTTCCTCTTCCTAAGTATTTCAACTCCAACCAAGAGCAGAACATCCCTCTTCACAGTAAAGATTGGGCATCCACTATGGATCACACCTATTGATGGTAGGTAAGGCCCATTTCCTAAAATGAGAATAAACGATTTGGAAACCCCATCAATGAACACTCAACACCAACAAATATGGGATCAATGGGAAGTCAAACTCCATATCCTCAGCCTGTGAAGAGTGCACAAATCATGTGCAATGGGAGTGGAAAATTGCAGTCTTACAGGTATTTACATTAAAACTCGAGCTTAACTGCAACTCCTCACTAGGATAAAGGGAACAATGTCACGTCAGACTCCAATGCCAAATATGAGGAAAGTCACTAAACCATATGCGATAATAAGTTGAAACTTGCAGTCTTACTGGCATTAACATTCTTAATTCCTCACGATTATCGACAAATACACCTTCCCCATCCTCCAGTTAATGCAATTGAATCCAACCAAATATTAGACATCATCTATACTAAATAGTTAAATGTATCTTAACACCTTTCAAGCCATAGAGGTTCATTACCATCAGTACCAGATGGTAGTCTAAATGTGCACTATTGACCAATATCAACAGTGCTTTTAACATTGATTTGACAAACTCACACTGGGGGTGACTTTTTACAACTGGTGTTGAAAGCCTTACTATAGAACTAATCCCTTTTTAGTAGTAAGGTATTGATGTCGCCTATCATACTTGATATCCTAATCAAACCCCCATAGGTTACCTTTCGAATCTTATCAAAACCTTGTTAGATGGCTTCAACTTTTTCTGGAAGGGTTTTTAAGAAACTTACAAAACACATCAGACCGCAAAACTATTTGCAGTCACTACTTTCTTTTCAGAAAAGCATTACCAAACATAGGCATAATCAATTTGTTATCTAGATAAATATCAGATCAGTATTTCTTTTTGGCACAAATGAACTTGGATCAATTTATACGCACTCTGGATTTACTAGTGTGGAATCAGGTTAAACCATGAAGTCAAATGTTCATCAGTGGTTATATCAATGCATAACATGGGCATTGAGCAGGATGAGCTAACTTTTGGAATCTAGCGCTGGATAAAGCAGAAAAAGTTGGGAAGGGTGTAACAAGGTGGTCAGTTCTCTTTTTCAGTCCCCCAACTTATCATCTTTCTTTGTTAAAATTCCAAGGAGTATGGCAAGAAAATAAAAATATAGAGGAATGTTCTATAGGTTGGGGTAGAGAAGGGTAAAATCTAAACATGTAAATAGATGGTAAACTGATATATGGTTTAAATTAAAACAATAAAATGTTGATTATTCCATCAAAGCTTACTCATTGGACAGGGCCTTGGGAAAAAGCACCGAAATATAATGTATAATATAAATTTTACTAGTACTCTTTTCTTACGAAGTCATCTGATACTGAAACTTGAAAAAGAGGGTAGAGAAAAAAAATTATGCAACACCTACAATCTCAAAAAGCTTTAGGAAAGTCATGGTGTTGAAGAACATATGATGACATTATTACACAAGAAAATAAAAGCACGCGCAAACTACCTAGAGAAAGCAGAAAAGCATGACCAAAATATATTACCATAATTGAATCCGTAAAACGCACATGCTGTGCCACCAACAGCAGAGCCAATCTGCACAGTGAAAAAATGACAATCCAAATTCACTAGTCTAAATTTTTAAGGGAAGCAAAATCAAATTCTTAATACATATTGGTTAAAGAAGAAACAATACCATAGAAAAGCTATCCCTGATAAGTGGGGAAAGTGTCCACGCATTAGTTTCAATCTCCTTTGAAAGAGGACCCGCACAGCGATGACATCTCAAACTAGTTTTAGGAGTTGAACCAGCCATCCTTATTAAACTGGATAAATGTTAGAAGCAACCTTAAATAACTTGATGTATGGTGTAACAGTCAAATAAGGTTTGAATGGCAAGACCAGAAGTCCACAACTAAAATCCCGTGAACGATTTAATCTATCAATCTAAGTGATGAGAAATTGAACCTGGTTAGGAGACTGCCGCAAAACCCCAAAGCCTCGTCGAAGCTCAGAACAACTCAAGCATTTAGTATACTAGGCACCTGTGACTCAAAAATGGCCCAAAAGAAAAATCAGAAACAGAGTAGCTACCTTAATTTCTCATTCAGCTTCGGAGTATTGAAACTGATAGTGCCCACTTTGCAATCCAAACCATTAAAAATGGGTATCCTGGATAACTACAATTCTAACAAGACCAAAGCTTTTGGGTACTAGCAGATATTTCACAGTGAAACCACTCGGCTTTTAATCCATTTGAAAGCCAATAACATTCTACAAGACGCACCGTAACAACAACGAGAAGAGTATAAATTGAATCAAACAAGGAAACTTTAAGAACCCTAATTCAAGCACAGTGGGAAATCAAAAGGATTGAAATTTATTAGAGAGGCTTAACTTACCATTGATGCAAGTTGTGAGTTGGTCAGAGAGAGTCGAATCGATGGTGGGTCAGATTGGGAGTGTTGTCCGAGAGTTGTGATGACGATAATATCCGAATCGTTAAACTATTAATAATAATCACAAGAGTGCGGACGAAAATGCACTGAACCGTCCATTGGTTAAATGACCATTCAACGGTGCAGATGAACTTCAAAGCCCAAAGCCCTGCACCAGCTCAATCTCATCTCCAAAATCAAAATCTGTTCATCTCGACCAAATGTTGAAAATATTTCCTCATCTCTCACTGTCGATCTCAAGCTCATGTTACTTTGTTCTCCTTTTGTATCACCAAATAATTTGCAAGTCCTCAGATCGAGTCTTAGATCCTTGGATTCGGAGTAGCTCTTTCCAAGTCCAGTCTTCCCCAATCTCACATCAGCAACAACTCCTTAGATTTCGGGTCCTCACATATGTTTTTGCATTGTACATCCAACTAGCTTTTCTGCACTCACATACGCGCTTGTAAATTGTCGTATGTTTATTAAACGTGTGCAATTGTATTATGATAAAGTAATTTAGGGTTTCATACCAAAATTAATTGACAATAGTTAGAGTAGCTCAAATCATTATTAACTCATTAACAAGGCCCCTTATTTTTAATGTGAGAGTCTTTCTCTATTTACATTTTCAACACGCCCCCGCACGTTTGACGACATCTCAAGCTAAACACGTGGACAACATATATATAGGTGATGGTGAATACGTGTGGCATGCATTCAGTAATACACGTGGAAGAACCCGCTCTGATACCATGTTAACATTCATGGATTTATTGAAGAAGAAGGTAAAAGCAAGCAGAAAACTAAAAGAACATAGAAAAAGCAATTGTGACGGTGAATACCTGTGACATGCATTCAGCAATTGTGACGACCCGAACCAGAATCAGTAGAGTAATCAGCGTAATCCACGAGTTTGTGTGTAATCGCGGTTTATCGTTTATTGTGTGATTTGCCGGTTTAGCTCGCGACTTAATTATCGGCCGAGAATTTGAGTTGAGTCTCTTCTCGAGAGTTGTAGTGCACGTGATTTCGAACTCGTGGGCGGTTCCGGATGATTTTTCCGATAACCGAAGAATATAATATGATTATTTGAAGTTTCGGTTTAACGACGAGTTTATCCGTTCGTATCGTGTTTATCCGAATCGTAATGGTTATCCGTTTTGGACCGTCGATCGTCCCGAGGCACGAGTATAAATATCGGAAATAATCGAAAAATTGTCAAAAACACTGTTTGGGAAGTTTGACTGTCGTTGACCAGAAGTTGACCGTTGACTTTCGTTGACCGGAGGAGAGAAAACAGACCGTTTGGCTTTCGTCGCCGGACCGGCTGATTCCGGCCATTTCAGGCCACGACCCTTGAAGGTAAAATGTTCTCCTCGTGATTCTAAACAGTTTAGAACTTGGAATTGCTTGATTTGGTTGAGATTTGAGGGAGATATTTGGATTTGAAAATTTGGAAATTTTGGCCGGAATCGGCCTTGACGGAGGGAGGTGCTCCGGTGACTTTCCGGGGCGGATCCTTGGTGGGTTTTATTGGGTTTTGCATGGTGATCATTTCCCCTTTGGTTTGGAGGGACGAGGTGGCGCGACGGCGCCGGAATCGGCTCGGGAAGTTTTCCGGCCGGTTTGAACCACCGTGGCTTTCGAGCTGACTTTCGGCCACAGTGGTGGTTGGATGGTGGTGGTCCCTTCATTAAAGTTGCTCACCTTGTTGAGAAGATCATTGTGGCAGCTCGGTCGCCGGGAAAACTCTTCGATTGATGGCGCGCTGGCGGCGGTCAACGCCAGAGCTCCGGCGACCCGTTGACTTTTTGGATTTCAATGTTTTTAATGTCATTTTTCTCGTAATCGCGCCATGATCATCGCCTTGAGGTTTTCGAGTTGATTTGGGTATCGGATTTTCAGTCGAGGGTTTCGAGTGGAGATTTCGGGAATTTCGTCGATTATTTTGTACAATATTATATGTTTTCGGGAACGGTTGGTTTCCGTGGTGAAGTACAGTGTTGTGAGCTATGATTTTGATCAGATATATTTTATGACTATTCAGGGGATCGAGATCGTGCTTCGGGCGAGGGATCTTCCGCCGGGCCACGAGATTAGTGCGAGTGCGCATTTTGCTCACCTGTGAGTGGACAACTTCTTTTCACTGTTAATCGCGAGTCAATACATATGTTTTACGAGCATGAGCATGCATACGAGATTATGATTTATATGAGCATGTGTTATATGATTATGCCTATACCAGTATATATTACGTATATGCATTTATATATTGTTGTTTTATGCATTTGCATCGAACTATTTATGATTTGGTTTACACAGAGTACAGTCTCAGTATATGTTGTTGTATCGATACACTTGCATCTCGGCTGATCCCCGATGGATGCCTACCAGGAGGGGCAGTACCCCGACCTGACCGGCGAGGGACAGTACCCCGGAACCGAGGCCTTTCTGGCTAGAATCACGTGTGAGTCTGAGATCCCGTGATTCAGACTGTACTAGCACGGATGTGTCCATGAGCGACCCCGTGGGATTTTCCATGCATGCTCAGTACACTGGAGATGTTTGAGTTCACCTCGTGTACTATATTATGATTATTCATTTTGACTCGCATATGTTTTTATAACATATATTATTCGGCGAAAGACATTTATTTTCGTCCACTCACTCTAACGGTTTTCATGTCTTTACCCTGGGCTTTTCGGTTTCCGTGCCCAGTTGCAGTTCATGTTCTGGTGTTTCACGTCGTGGTTGGAGGCTAGTGATCTGAGCTGCCTGTGTTTTCCAGTAGGTTCTTGTTTCGCCTACTGATGCGTATATTGTATATATTTACACTAGAGGTCGCTCTGATACATTCTGATACATGTTTTATATGGTTTTTCCCGGATATACTATATATTACAGTATGTTTACTGTTTGTTGATATTGATATGATATTGAGAAATCCGGATGGGATTGGTGCCCACGGTTTGGCTTTTGTGGCATAGGATGAAGTGTTATTTTCCGTGTGCAGGTAATGGCAATTCCACGCTAGTGGCGTTACTCTGCCGAAATTTTAATGGTTTTTGTTAATTCACGTTTTCAGAAGGGGTTTGATTTCGGTTTAGGAAGCTAAATCGGGGTTTGGTCCTTTCAGCAATACACGTGGAAGAACCCGCTCTGATACCATGTTAACATTCATGGATTTATTGAAGAAGAAGGTAAAAGCAAGCAGAAAACTAAAAGAACATAGAAAAAGCATAGAGGCTACATTGTTTACTGTATTGATCATGAAGAATGAGTATTACAACAAGACATATAAGACTGAAATTATGAAAAGACATATTAGCCCTTACAATACAATGCTAAAATCCTATCACCCTCCCTCAACCATATGCTAGAAAACTAACATAATGGTTGGAACAAAGATTACACATATAGCCAAAATATAAGATAACGTCCCAATTCAATAACCCAAGAAGTGATAACCAATATGACATCCGGTTGATAATGAAGGCGAGAGATGCTGCCAAAAAATTGGCATAGTTCAGAATCGATGGCAGTAGACTAGTAGTACAACAATATTATACACGTCCCAACAACATAGCAACAAATGCATACTTGTCTGAAAAACTGATTTGAGAGACTGAAAACTGCATTATTGCTGCTGCAGGATATGATAAAGTCATTGATGCTTGATTTTCTATGCACTGAAACACTTGCCACACTGTCATAATCATGAAAATACATCTTGCACAAATTAAATCATGTCGAAATCTGCTTGAAATATATTTTTCATATGCACTTGTATATAACCAGTAGCCCAACATTATATACCAACAACACAAATAACTCCTCACAACTTTGCATTTAAGATAACACTATATATTGAAGCACTTCAACAGTATGACATAAGATAACCATAACTAGCACAATGAGTCAAGCAACCAATCTATAATCTAATTTGAGAAACTGTCATCACCATCCTTCATCACTTAAATCATTCATCAACTATAGCATTAAACACTCCATCCTCAACTTCTCCTCCACTCATCACTCATCACTTTCAACAACAAGATCATAGATGCTTCCCATATGCAGTACTTCTTGAAAGGACCCAATCCCGATTCAGTACCTAAACCGGAATCAAACCCTTTCGAAAATACGAACCAACAAAAAATTTTCAAAATTTCGGCAGAGTTTCGTTACTAGCGTGGAATTACCATAACCTGCACCCAGAAATAACATTTCATCCTATGCCACAAAAGCCAAACCGTGGGCACCAATCCCATCCGGATTTCTCAACATCAATATAATCAATAACAGTAAACAAACTGTACTATGTATATATGTATATCCGAGAAAATCCGTATAAACATGTATCAGAATGTATCAGAGCGACCTCTAAAGTAAAACATATACAATATACACATCAGTAGGCGAAACAAGAACCTACTGGAAAGCACAGGTAACTCTGATCACTAGCCTCCAAACCGCGACGTGAGAATACCAAAACCTGAACTGCAACTGGGCACGGAAACCGAAAAGCCCAGGGGAAAGACAATAAACACGTTAGAGTGAGTGGACGAAAATAAATGTCTTTCACCGAGTAATATATGTTTAAAATAACATATGCGAGTCCAGGTAAATAAAAACAACATAGTACACGAGGTAAAACTCATACTCCTCCAGTGTACTGAGCATGCAAGTAAAATCCCACGGGGTCACTCATGGACACACACCATGCTAGTACAGTCAGAATCACGGGATCCCAGACCCACACGTGATTCTAGCCGGAAATGGCTTCAGGTCAAAGGTCTGCCTCCCCCCGGTAAAGACCTCGGGTCAGGAGTCACAGCCTCCCCTGACATATGCCTACCATCGGGGATCAGCCGAGAGACGAGTGTATCGATACAACAACGTAACCACGACTGTACTCTGTGTAAACCAAATCATAAACATTTCGATGCAAATGCATGAAACAACATATAAGTATATGTATACTCGTATACGTATATTCGTATAAGTATAATCGTAAATCACATGCTCATGCAAATCCGAAATCTCATACGCATGCTCAAGTTCATAAATCAAATAAAAGACTCGCAAGAATTCCGTGAAAAGAAATTGTCCACTCACAGGTGAGCAAAACGCGCACTCGCGCTAAACTCGTGGTCCGGCAGAAGATCCCTCGCCTGAAGCACGATCACGATCTCGATTTCGATCTCCTGAATATTCACAAAACATACTGATCAATATCGTAATCCACAACACTATACTGATACACGGAAACCAACCGTTCCCGGAAATACGAAATGTGGTACAAAATGAATTACGGAAATCCCGAAATCCCCACTCGAAACCTCAACTGAAAATCGGCTAATCAAATCAACCTGAAAACCTCTGTACGATAACCAGGGCGCGATTTCGAGAAAAACAACACTAATTACATCGAAATCTGAAAAAAGTCAACTTTCCGGCCGTTGACCGCCGCCGCTGGTGGCGGCGCGCCGTCAACGGTGGAATTCTCCGACGAAAACTTCCAGATCACACCAACTCGACCATACGAACCACTTTCTCTTCTATCACATAGACCAAAACAGCCCGGAACCACCTCAACTTACCAAAATCCGATCGGAATTTCAAGGCTCCGGTGACCCATTCGGGTTGCCTCAAAACCAACACCAAACTCCAATTAATTCATACCAGAAGTATCCCTAGGCCAAGGGGAAGCAAACCCCCCTAACCACCATCACCGTGGCTCGCCGAAAAGTGGCCAACCGACACCGGCGAATTCGAAGAACTCGGCCTACTTCGAACACAACCAAAACTAAACCAACTCCATCCAAACCAAAGCTAAACCCACTCAAAATCAAACAAGGATGCTAACCATACCTGCCCCGTGGCCGGAGGTGGCCGGAATTCGGTCGCCGGAAGTTGAAGCCGAAACGGGAAACCTTTCCTTATCGGTCAACGGTCAACTTTCCCAAAATAGAAAGTCAATGATGGTCAACCCTCAATCAGCAATTTTTACGACAATTCTCGACTATTCCGATATTTATACTCGAGCCTCGGGTCCAAAACGAATATACGAAATGATTCGGATAAACACGAAACAATCGGATAAACTCGTCGAAAACCGAAACTTCAAATAATCATAAAATATTCCTCAGTTATCGGAAAAATCTTCCGGAACCGCCCACGAACTCGAAATCACGTACTCTACCATTTTCGTGAAGACACTCAACTCAAATTCTCGACCGAAAACATAGTCGCGAATTGAATCGGCAAACCTCATATACGACAATAAACCGCAACTAAACTCAATCTCGAGAATCGTGCCGAATATGCATCAGATTCTGATTCGGGTCGTCACACTTCTCAACTCCAAATATACTCAAAAGTCAAAACACCAGTAATACATCTCTGCTCGTAAATACAAATCCATTTCTTACCAACATAATAGTGATAATGAACAAATGCTCTCTACGATTTCACTCCAACACCAAACTAGTAGGTTGACTTCACTTTAAGACTTCACTTCGCGACTCCAATTTCCACCAATTTTGGGCTACGAGAGCAATTGTTTCACCAATTTTTGGCTACAACAACCTTTTTTTTTCACTAGTTTTGAGATACGACAACAATGTTTTTCAATAATTTTGAGATACGACCACAATATTTTTCACCAATTTTGAGATACGAAGACAATATTTTTCACCAATTTTGAGATACGACGATAATATTTTTCACCAATATAAAGCTATGACAATCTACCAAGTAACACAACATTGATACTCAAATTCAAGTCACAAGTAGAGCCATCAGATACGAAATCGACCTTAGAGTGAAATCAAGGATGGTCAAAGAAAGTACCAAATTTGTTACGAAGTGAGAAGCAGAAGAGCAGAGAAGCAGACGATGATGGATCTCATCATCAAACTCACATGCAACCAAAGACTGTAGAAATACCCCATCATCCCTCCCGTGACGTCACATACTAAGATTGGGGTGAAAGCTAAAGCTGAAGCACAGGGGCACCGATTGAGGAAAGATGACACCGCACCGAGAAGAATGAAGATGGCGATGGCGTCGGTGCACTGTTGAGTCACTTCGACGATGGGTAGCTATAATAGGCTGAGCAAGGACATCAGCCGACACTGCTGCTGAATGAAATCGGGTAGAAGCTGAACGACCCAGTCAACTCGAGCTAAACAATTGGGTCAATTCAGAAACTCAGAAATTGACTCGAACTGATTTGCGTTGCTGAGTGTAACCGAGTCGTCCATCCATCGATGCCGAGTTGAGAACGTCGAGAAAGACAATACCAGTAACCACTTTCCATCAAGAGTTGAGATCGGAACTATTGTGTCTCGTTGAGGGTCACTTGATTTGGTTGAGATCGGTCAAAGTTGAAAGGACCCAACCCTAGTTTAGTTAGTAATCTAGATAGTTTAGCTAGTAAACTAGAATTAAATCCTAACGATTAACTAACTCTGAGAAATTCTACGAAAATTTTGACATAATTCCCCTTGAAAACTTAACAACCCAAAAATCTACAAGAAGAGAACACTTCTAAACCAAATTCCCACAAACAAACCGAGGACCACCGATTATCCATCTAGATTTCTCAACAAATGACAAACAAGAACTAGGAATTTAACTCAGGAACATAAAAATGTATTTACACACATCTGATTGCCTTGCTGCATCAATACACATCCCAAGCCTAACTTAGATGCATCACTGAAAACCGTAAACTCCCCATTATCATCAAGTAAGGTCAACATTGGAGCAGTGGTTAGCCTTGTCTTTAACGTCTGGAAAATTTCCTCACAAGCCTCTGACCTTTCAAATCTGACTCATTTCCTCGTAAGTCGGGTAAGAGGTGCAGCGATACATGAAAAGTCTTGCACAAACCGACGGTAGTAACCGGCTAAGCCAAGAAAACTCCTGATATCAGCTACATTGACAGGTCTGTTCCAATTCAACACCGCCTCCACTTTATCAGGATCAACACTAACTTCATCTACCGAAATTATATGAGCAAGAAATTTAACTTTGTCCAACCAAAACTCACATTTACTGAACTTGGCATATAACTGAGATTCTCTCAAGGCCCTCAGAACCATATGTAAATGTCTTGCATATTACCTCGCATCTGAAGAGTAAATCAGGATATCGTCAATAAATACAATAATGAATTTATCAAGATATGCTTGAATTACGCGATTCATCAAATCCATAAAGGCAGCAGGTGCATTTGTCAGGCTGAACCACATAACTAGGAACTCATAGTGCCCATATCAAGATCGGAACGCGGTTTTAAAGACAACTGACTGTCTAATTCGAAACTGATGGTATCCTAATTGCAAATCGATCTTAGAGGATATCATAGCTCCCTTAAGTTGATCAAACAAATCATCAATCCATGACAGTGGATACTTGTTCTTCACTGTAACCTGATTCAGCTTCCGATAGTCGATGCACAATCTCATAGATCCATCCTTCTTTTTCACAAATAAAACTAGAGCTTCCCATGGTGATATGCTAGGATGGATGAAACACTCATCAATTATTTCTTGAAGTTGAATCTACAGCTCTCTCAACTTAGCTGGAGCCATCCTAAATGGAGCTTGAGCTATGGGGCCTATACTCGGAAGTAGCTCAATCGTGAAATCAATTTTTCTTACTAGAGGAAGACCTGGTAATTATTCAGGAAATACATCAGGATATTTCCTAAGGTTAGGTGTAGAATGCTGGTATTCACTACATGTGCCAGATATGTAGTACACTTTTTCCGCAACATCTTTTCAGCCTTCACAGTTGAAATAAGGCACGATAAAAGAACATTTCTTTCTCTACAAAATAATATCCCAGGAAACACCAGACTTCTACATACTACCTCTTTTCTATGGCAATCAACCAAAGCCAGATGATTGCTCAGAAAGTCCATGCCCAGAATAAAATCTGCGATGTCAAGAGGTATCAGATCGACAGACAATCCAAAACCGCCCACCATCATGCTACAGTCTTGATACATTAGCCCAACTAAAATGACCTCGCTAGAGGGATAAATCACTCGCCACATTTTCGATAAGGGAGTGGCAGATACGTTAACTATTGATGCTAATCTCACAGTATAACCAAAAACATGCAATGTACCAATGATCACATCTGGAGATGCTCTGCCCTATTGTAAAGTCATCCGATGAAGTCGGGCCTGTTCAGTCAGTCCAGTTGGTTGCCCTTTCTAGCTCCAGTCCTGATAAGTTGGTTGTCTGAGTGCTGCAGTTCTAATCCCTGAAGTGGCTCCCTGACTATCAACAGAACTCTGCACTAGAAATCCATATGAGGTGTCCCTCTGTGGACACTCCCTCACAAAGTGGCCCATCTGACCACAACGATAACAAGCTAAAGTCCCAAACTGACACTGTTCGAGATGGCGCTTCTTACATCTATTGCATAGAGGAAAATCTTTGGGTGCTGATGGAGTAAATCGAGACCCACTAAATCCACTAGAACTGGCCCCATACCTTTGCCTCTATGATCGACTCTACCTCAATCTCAAAAAACAACTCAGATGATGTGCGCTAGAGGTTTGAGATCCCTCACTAGAAGATGATGTGGAACCAGATGCGCTGGAGCCTCCCTTTTTTGAAGGACTCTGACTGGGCCCACCTTCCTCTAATCGTCGAGTTTGGCTCCACTCAGATCAAAGTCTATCTTCACATCTCATAGCCGCACTGACAAACTTATCAAAACCATTGCGTGGTACACCTGACATGTATGGAGCAATCTCATGTAACAAACCTTGCTCAAATCTCCAACATCTTTCCTTCACTAACCTGACAGAATTTGGTGCAAACTGGGATAGCGGGTGAAACGATCCTGATATTCCATCACAGACAAGTCTCCCTGCCGAAGATTCATAAACTTCTTATATTTCCTTTGTTCTGTTGCTTCACTGAAGAAGCAACTCATGAACAAGTCCCTGAACTCTGCCCACAAGGTGGTGGTTTCATTTTTCTCAGTACTCTCCCACCAACGGTAAGCATGATCCTGCAATAGATCCACATCAATCTCTGTTCCCTGCTCTGGGGTCAATTGGGGACACATGCGGTCACATATTCGGCCAATTTCTATAAGTCAGTTCTCACAATGGTGGTTTCATTTTTCTCAGTACTCTCCCACCAACGGTAAGCATGATCCTGCAACAGATCCACATCAATCTCTGTTCCCTGCTCTGGGGTCAATTGGGGACACATGCGGTCACATATTCGGCCAATTTCTATAAGTCAGTTCTCACAAGGGGATCCTGCAAAGGGAACTGCTCTTGCTGATTTAGCTTTGGCAACTAAATTGTCATGACCCTCATGTAACGCTGGCATCATGCGTGTAATTAATTCACGCATATGTTATGCCAAAGACTGCACTTTATCCCATTGAGCTAGTTGTCAAGACATAATGACCTAAGAATCCACAAAAATATTTAGCTCACTCAATGAGACCAAGAAAAATGGATCAACTAAGAGACTCTAGACAGTTAATAATGTACAACACTTGGAGTTGTGATAGGGATCCGCCGGCCGGTCGGGCTATCCTCGTTGGAGTGTTGTACACTATCAAATGCCTGTACTGACATGACCAAGAGTCTACAAAATCTATAACATAATACTCTGATACCAAGCTGAAAGGACCCAACCCTAGTTTAGCCAATACACTAGATAATTTAGCTAGTAAACTAGAATTAAATCCTAACGATTAACTAACTTTGAGAAATTCTACGAAAATTTTGACATAATTCTCATTGAAAACTGAACAACCCAAGAACTAGCAAGAAGAGAACAATTGTAACGACCCAATCCTACTTAATTTTCATAAATTCAATTAACTATAATATCGATAATTATCAAAATATTATAATATTAAAACATTCAACTAGTTCCGAAAAATTTCGACTAATATTTAACTCAAGTAATTCACATTGTAATTCTCTTAGATAACTTGTGTCAACAATTTCAATTATCGCTAAGTGAGACATACTAGAGTTTTCTATCGACCTCACCGCCACTAGTGGCCCTGTCACCACCTCCCACCCATTGGGTCGAAGATCTCTAAACATAAATTAAACATCAGGAATACAATCTCATCGTTGATACGATTCTAATGACATATAACTTGTCCCGTTTTGAAAATATTTTCCGGTCAATTTTTCCAGCCACGCGCTGTCACAAACGGCGGCGACAAATGATACATCGACGGAAAGCTCTTCTTGAGGCCATTAACTTCTTCCAAACAACCTATACCAAATTTCGGGCGAATTGGCCGGAATTGGCCCCGAATGCCCACGACCCGAAAACCTCTCCGTCATCAAGCCACCTTGTGGCTCGAGGCCGGTCCGCTTCGACTCAGAGCAGCGAGGGGAGCAAAACCCCTCTCCCCTCACCGGCCAAAACCGCTGGCAACGCTATACATGGTGGTGGCCGAAACAATCCTATTGGAATCGGTTCAATTCTGACGATAAACATCTGCAACCAAATTCTTTCACACACAAATACAATCAATAGATCAAGACAATTCGAACCTTACCTATGTCGACGGCTAACTCGCCAAAAAAACACCACGACCCAAAATCTAGACTTTGTTTGCTACTTTCGATCGAAGTTCCGGCTCGCTCCGGTCAAATTGGGGTCAGAGACTACGGGGAAAAAATAGAGGGACTCGAGCTGAACATTTTCATATATGAGTCGGCCGATATAGTGGCCGGACAACATGGCCTCGCCGGAGCCAAACTTGCCAGAAATTTTCGCCATGGAGAGTCTGTCAATGCTGGTCAACCCCATCTGGCCCAAAATGGCAAGTCCCTCCTTCTTGAAATGGAAAACTCTATTTATACTCTGACATTTACGGTAATGTACTTCCGATAAACTTCCTTTGATCATAACTTTCTCGTCGTAACTCCGATTTCGACGATTCTCACGTCTACCAAATCATATTGACAACTTCTATGATTTTTACTAAAAGTCAAACTGACATACCTTGGTACTTACCGACGGTAAAAATCTTTTACCACGACATTGAATCGAACTTGAATTATTCGTAAATAAGATTAATAATATAAAAATATCGGGATGTTACAATCTACCCCCGTTAAAATAATTTTGCCTGGAAATTACAAACCTAATTCGAAGAAAACTTATGTGGAAAATCGGGCAGAGTCTCCTCTATTGGTTAGGAAACTTAAAAACCTACAAATATCCAATTACACATCTATAATTACAATA
The DNA here is from genome assembly GCA_946800695.1 of Geum urbanum. Classification (NCBI taxonomy): domain Eukaryota; kingdom Viridiplantae; phylum Streptophyta; class Magnoliopsida; order Rosales; family Rosaceae; genus Geum; species Geum urbanum. The sequence continues at coordinate 22,628,771 of OX327009.1, read as the reverse complement.
GAATTCCCAACCTATGCCGCGAGCCAGCAATGCTCTTCTGAATTTCTCCACTAACACATATCAAATAATGCTCAAGTATAAACAAATTCAATAAATTTCATCGGAATAAATATCAAATTCTTAGAAAATAAATCATACAGAATAATCCGTAAATATTAAACAAGTCTGTAACTTGATGAATAGTTCATAATCTCTAATAATCGATATATCTCGTTGCAATAAAAATTGTTAAATCACTGTTTCAAATTTTTAAATCATCATGTTACTGCGTAAACACAGAATACAATAATATAATAATCACTTGTACAAGTTTTACGAGTTCAAAATAAATCATATTCTCGTACTCATCAAATGAGTCGAACTTATATAATCATACGCGTCGCACGACTAAAATATTATTTTCAATTCATTTCACATTTATAGGCTCATCTCATGAGGGAATATAATAATCATCAGGTCCATCGTGCGGACAATTATCACAATCAAGTCATATCGTAATGCTCAACTCGTGAGCTTAAATCACAAATCCCAAAGCTCATCTCTCGCTCCCATCACATCACCGTATAACACAACTAAGCACATAGGCGTTCAATCCATGAATCAACACTCAAAGTCATAATAGTCTCCATATGTTTATATACAAATCAGATCTAACTGATATCAAGAATCAAAGCCAATAAAACTTTTCATCAATATATCACAAACTATATTCAAACTCAAGTATAACTAAAATGACAAAACGTAAAAAGTCAACGAGTAAGCAGTTCTAAGGGCCTCCCGGACGTGTCATCGTAAAAGTCAACATGTAGGCGGTCCTGAGGGCATCTTGGTCGTGTCATTGTGTAGGCGGTCCTGAGGGTCTCCCAGACATGTCATCGGGTAGGTGGTCCTGAGGGCCTCTCGGACATGTCATCGTAAACTTCAACAGGTAGGCGGTCCTTAGGGCCTCCCTTGGACGTGTCATCGGGTAGGCTGTCCTAAGGGCCTCCCGACGCCCACTCGATGATCAGCCAAGTAGATGATGCATCGATACATATATACATAAATATGCGTACGTGAAATCATAAAATACATGCAGTATATCCATGCATAATCATAAACTCATGTAATCATGTGATTTCATACAAGCATACTCATAAGCATAAAACATATCGTCTGAAAGGCATAATCGTAAACATCATAGTAGCTTAACATAAATGAAATCATAAGTATAAATGTCTAGACTCACTATGACAATGAAAAGCAAAAGACCACTCACCAGGACCTAGATCTCTATAGGCATTATAATCGATCACAAAATCACAATCAACGCCCTTTTGATAATTCATTAATTGTGTAACCTCAAAGAATACATTCGAGAACCCATCAAACAACAAACATAAGGAAAAGTCATTGCTGACGATGAGTCTGGACTTGACACGTGTGTCGAGTATATGAGGATATATATATATAAATGTTTACCGACAAAATAAAATGTAAACTATTAATGTCAATAATTGGTTTCAATTAGAATACAATCATCGATTTAAATCTCGGTATGAGTATTCATGCTATGCTAAACAACTTATAATATACAAGTGCACAATGTTAGCTTGGTCCGAGAGTTGAACCTTGCTCTGATACAATTTTCATAAATTCAATTAACTATAATATCGATAATTATCAAAATATTATAATATTAAAACATTGAACTAGTTTCAGAAAATTTTGACTAATATTTAACTCAAGTACTTCACATCGTAATTCTCTTAGATAACTTGTTCCTACAATTTCAATTATTGCTAAGTGGGACACACTATAGTATTCTATCGACCGTACCACCATTGGTGGCGAACCCTGTCACCACCTCCCACCCACTGGGCCAAGGATCTCGAAACACAAATTAAACATCACGAATACAATCACATCGTCGATACGATTCTAATGACATATAACTCATCCCGTTTCAAAAAAAAATTCCAGTCAATTTTTTCGGCCACGCGCTACCACAGATGGCAGCGCATGCTACCCACGCGCCACCACCGACGGCGACAAATGATACATCAAAGAAAAGCTCTCCTTGAGGCCATTAACTTCTTCCAAACAATCTATACCAAATTCCGGCCAACATATACCAAATTCCAGCCTAATTGGCCGGAATTGGCCCCGAATGCCCACAGCCCGGAAACTTCTCTGGCACCTATCTCCGTCGTCGAGCCACCTTGTGGCTTGAGGCTTGTCCCATTCGACTCGCAGTAGTGAGGGGAGCAAAACCTAGATTTTTTCGGCTACTTTCGATCAAAATTCTTGCTTGCTCCATTCAAATCGGGGTCAGAGACTATGGGGAAAAGATAGAGGGACTCGAGTTGAACATTTTCATATATGGCGGCGCATGCTACCCACGCGCCACCACCGACAGCGACAAATGATACATCAAAGAAAAGCTCTCCTTGAGGCTATTAACTTCTTCCAAACAATCTATACCAAATTCCGGCCAACCTATACCAAATTCCAGCCTAATTGGCCGGAATTGGCCCCGAATGCCCACAGCCCGGAAACTTCTCTGGCACCTATCTCCGTCGTCGAGCCACCTTGTGGCTTGAGGCTTGTCCCATTCGACTCGCAGTAGTGAGGGGAGCAAAACCTAGATTTTTTCGGCTACTTTCGATCAAAATTCTTGCTTGCTCCATTCAAATCGGGGTCAGAGACTATGGGGAAAAGATAGAGGGAATCGAGTTGAACATTTTCATATATGGGTCGGTCGATATAGTGGCCAGACGACATGGCCTGGCCGGAGTCAAACTTGCCAGCGATTTTTGCCGTGGAGAATCGGTCAACGCAGGTCAATCCCATCTGGCCAAAAATGGCAAGTTCCCCCCTTTCCTAAAATGGAAAACTCTATTTATACTCCGACATTTACGATAATGTACTTCCGATAAACTTCCGCTGATCATAACTTTCTCGTCATAACTCCAATTTTGACGAATCTCACTTATACCAACTCGTATCAACAAATTCTATGATTTGCACTAAAGTCAACCGACTTTGACAATTCAATAAAAAGTCAAACCGAGACATCTTGGTACTTCCTGACTGTAAAAGTATTTTATCGCAACATCGGATGGAACTCAAAGTATTCATAGATAAGATTAATAATATAAAAATATCGGGATGTCACAACAATTCTAAACTAAATTCCCACAAACAAATAGCGGACCACTGATTGTCCATCCGGATTTCTCAACAAATGACATAAACAAGAACTTAGAATTTAACTCAGGAATTTAAAAACATATTTACAACATGCTCGTTCTAAGTACAAAGGAAAGAAAACTCGACTACTACTCGAATAACTGAAAATAATATATACAACTAGAATTCAGAGCGACTTCTATAAACATAAGATACATATGAACATATCTGACAGTGAACTGAAACCTACTGAATGAAGAGCTGACAGGTGGACTCAAGTCCTTCGACGACACTACGCAAACTCAAGATTTAAATTGCAGCATGGGCGACGTTAACTGAAAATCCCAGGAAAAGGTATTTAACATACAAAACATTAGAGTGAGTAAACAAAAATAACGTAAGCTACGTAAATCGATAAAACTGTTCGAGCATGCCTTTCCACTAAATTCTGTGAAATAAAGCGAGTTCAAATATCATAAACTGACATACAATGGAGGTGGTGATTCAAGGTGTTTGTCCTAACCCGAAACCATTGTATGTATAAAAATTTAGGTGATGGGATCGTCTAGGGTGTTTGTCCTAAACTGAGACAATTTGGGTCGAGCAGGGTGTTTGTCCTATCCTAGTCTGACCGCCAATCTGGTGATTAGCCGAATAGCTAAGATATCGATGCTACTAAATAAACCATAACATAATAAACCTCCAAATAAATGATCTGAAAATATACCACAAAGCGTAATGCATAAAATGTGAACTCGCTACCAATTGTGAAAATAAAGGTCCACTCACATGTTTGTAACTACTGCTGGGGTCTAGCGGAATTTTCTTTGCTGTTAGGGTTGCCATCTCGATGTCCTATATAAACAGATCATATAATATCGAAATATGCGTAAAACTATAGAAATTAGCCCTAAAAGCAACCCCGGAAGTCCCGTCGATAATTTCGACAAATTGCCTCGCTGGAGCACTGCTGTGGGCTTGTGTGTGCTTTGGGCCCAAGTCGCACAAGTTTTCTTTTGCACTCATGAAAACTTACGTGACTTTTTTCTTTCCACATTCCTTTAGGTTACATAACTTTTGGCTTTTCAGATTACTCTGGTTACAAACTTATTGTCGAAATATATTTTGGCAATAAGTTACCAGAATAAATTTGGCTAGTTAATTGTTACAAAACATAAGACCTTTGGAGTGACCAACATTTATGTTCCTCCTCCTTCCTCCATGTATAAATAGAGGCATTCTCTTCCTCATTCCTCACACAATCAGAAAAGCAAACATCTCTCCTCTTCTGATCTCTTCTCTTTCTCAAACAAATCCGGTGATAGAGTAAGGTACTCCTAGTTCGACGAGAAGTTCTTGTGTTGCGGTACAAAAACTTTCAAGTTATTTTATCCTGGGAGAACAGTGTCATACAAGTCTGTAGACGGCGTGAAATTTCTTAAGGAGAGCGTGTGATACACGCGACTCAACTTTATTCATTGTTCATTGTTCATTATTCATCGACATCAACCACTTGGGAAACAAATTCAAAGTTTTCAGATTTTGTTCTTCCCATTTTATTTTATACTTACTAATTATTTAAATTAGTAATTTTAGATTTTATTTAATATCACATGATTTTCCTACAATTATATGAACTTTCATATATGATATTGACTAACATGGTTGCCTAAACAAAGTGGTTGCCTTAAGGAATTGGTTGCCTAAACCAAAATCATGTTGCCTTCGGAAAATAGTTGCCTTTGGAGTTGTGTTGCGAAACACAAAATGTTGCCTATAAAATTTAGACTCCAAAGGAAATATCAGTTAGCTACCTACACCAATGAGGGGTTTTCAAGGATAATGGAAAGTTTCATTAGAATAAGGAAGCACTATGATTTGGTTATATGCCAAATTCAAGTGATTGAATATTGAGATATTCAATAAGAAATTCCTTATGAATTTCACCAAGTAATCAATACAAAAATAATATCATATATTATTTATTGAATAAGAAAATAACACGTTGTTGAGTGTATTTTTAGAGAAGGCAATGGAATGTGTAAATGCACTAAAAGAACTAGATTCACATCGAGTCCTTTTGAGGATGTGATAATGATTATTGATCAATGCAAACTATGAGTGGTTTGCACTTGATGAGGTGAGATCCTACATCACATGGGGAGCGTAGGTGATATGTCTTATATGTGGAGAGTCACCTCTTCCGTGTTTTAGGTGGGGCTCAAAAGTAAAACCATGAACGGTTGACCCAAAGCATATAATACCTTGTCATGAGGACTGTCCCGTGATAAATGATGTCATAGATGACAGACAAGGCAAGGAAGCAGTCAAAGATTATGACTAAGGGATAGAAGACTTGAAGCTGTAGCATGACCACGCAAAGTTGGATGAATAATCAAGGGTCAAGAAAAGAATATTGGATGATGATCTTTATAGGAACTAAATAATGCATTGTATGTTCCTGAAGACTAAGCCGAGGCTCAGTGATAATGATTTTCATTTATTAAAGAAAAATGAATTCTAGTTTTTCAAACTTAGAATGTATGTTGGTAATAGATACATGAGTAGTGGAAAGAAATGTAATGACCATGGTCAATGATGTGAATACAACTAGCGTTCCCACCTTTGTATCTTCCAATGTATGGTATGGTAGGTGAAGACCTGTTAATTATGATACTCTGTGGAGGTTAATTAACTTAAAAAGTTTACCAATTTTTCAAGCATAAGTGTGAAACTTGTGTTGAGATAAATCTAACGAAACCATCTTTCAAAAGTACTGAAAGAAATAATGAACCTCTTAATTTTATCCATAGTGATATATGTGATTTAAGATCAATAAAAAACAAAATGTAGTAATAAGTATTTTATCATCTTTATCGATAATGACACAAAATATTACTAAGTGTACCTCATGAAGAGTAAAGATGAGGTTATAGAGAAATTTATTCTTTATAGAACCGAGGTTAAGAATATACTTAACAAGAAAATTAAGGTCATAAGAAGTGACCACGGAGGTGAGCATGGATCACTATTTGCTAATTGTGCTCCATATGGGAACATACATGAAACCAAAACCCTTATTCACCACAATCAAATGGTGTGGGTGAACGGAAGAATCATACCTAAAATGATATGATGAATGCAATGTTGTTTAGCTTTGGGTTTTCACCAAGCATGTGGGGATATGCCATTTTATTGGCTAATTATTTTTAAATAAGGTACTTAAAAAAGAAATAAGAGAAAAACTTCATATGAATTATGGAAAGGGAGAAAATCATTCTACAAATACTTGCGAGTGTGGGGATGTCTAGCCAAGGTGGCAGTATACTAACCTAAAAGGGAAAACAGGTAGAAATAAGTAATTGCATTCGATATGCACATAATTGTAATAATTACCGATCTCTTGTGTGCAAATTAAATAAACACAAGACACGATAAAGAACTCTGAAAATTGCATTACACGTTGAAGATGTAATTTCGAATAAATTATCAAACTTATTGTTGGTGATGGATTGTAACAGCTAAATTAGTAGCTTGTAACAATCGGCTAAATAGAAATCAATGCAAAATGTTTGGAACAACCATTTAATGGTTAGTTGATGAGCATTTAATGACTTATAACCATTGAATGAATGCGTGTAACAGAAGAGATAAAAGTCTTCGACACAAAAATACTTATGTTCCGACTCTTAACATGTATGGTTAAGAGTAAAACTTAAATTCTTAAGGGATAGTTACCTTTTTCACTGTCCTTGTTAGGAAAAACACTAAAGATAAATACGATTCTGACTTTGCGGAATCATACATGGGAACTGGTGGATCTTCCACTTGGTTATGAAACTTTAAGTTACAAGTGGATTTTCAAGAGGAAAATGAAGGCAGATGTGACGATAGACAAAAGACAAGGCAAAACTTGTAATTCAAGGCTATAGACAAAAATAATGCCTGGATTATTTTGACACTTACTCTCTAGTAACGAAAAATTACTTCCATCAAAATGGTATTTGCTATTGCCACGTTGGCAATTTTGAAGTACATTAAATGGATATGAAAATAGCTTTCTTAGATGGAGATATAGAAAAGGAAATCTATATATAGAAGAACATGAGGGTTTTTCCTCCTAGTCAAATAGGGAAAGTTGTGTAAATTGGTGAAGCCATTATATAGCTTAAAGCAAGCCCAACATAGTAACATAGAAAATTTGACAAACATGATCACCAATGGTTTCAAGACCAATGAAGGTGATAAATTTGTATATGTCCAATACATAGAGACTGAATATTTCTGTATATGTCTATATGTATATGACACAAGACAATGGTGTAAAGTACTTCATTTGTAGTGATTATGCTCTATTTTCTATTAGGTCTCACCTTAGTAGCTCATAATGTCTAGAAAATGAGACTTTCGATAATAGTCTACTTAAGCGAGTCTCGCCCCACCTACATCGATTTCTCTTAGCCTGGTTACGAGTGAAAAGAGCTATCCAAACGGTTATAAATGTCATAATTACTAGCAAAGTCATTCATGTACTATTTGGGATTGCAAATGCGTTTGGATGCTTAGAAAACATCACAAGAATGTTAAAAGGGCTGATATTAAATCAGACTTATTGAAATATGACAAGGAGAATTTTGGAGTTTCCAGATATCTTATAGATATGACTCATTAACGAGTTGTACAAGGTTAGATTTAGCTTATGTTGGGAATAAGCTAAGTAGGTACACGAGTAATCCTTGAGGAATTCATTGACAAGCAATTGCAAGAGTACTTAAGTACTTAAGGTATACTCGTACCTCTGAGGTGCACTATACGAGATATCCAGTTGTACTAGAAAGATATTGCGATACAAACTAGATATCTGACATGAAAGACTCATAGTCTACTAGTGGATATGTGGTCTATGTGTTCACACTATGGGGTACAACACCGTCTTGGAAATCCACGAAATAAACTATTATAACCAGATCCATGATGAAATCTGAGTTTGTTTCCCTAGACAAATGTGGGGAGGAGTCAGAATGGCTACGCCAATCCATAGAGGATATTTCGAAATGGACAAATCATGTGCTCATAATTTGAATACACTGCGATATTTAGTTTGCAACTGGCAGGACATAAAGCAAACTGTATAATGATAAGTCGAGACACATTCGTTGCAGACACAATACCATTACTCTTTACTGGAGTTATCTACATTGACTATGTGAAGTCAAAAGATAACATAGCCGCTTTGTTAACCAAAGGATTAAAGAGAGAGTTAGTTAACAAATCATTGAGGGGAATGAGACTAAATCTTATGACTTAAAATCTTTATAGTGGATACCCAACCTAATTGACTGGTGATCTCAAGATCTAGGATCAAAATGGACAACTAAACTGTAGAGATTGAGTCAGATCACTATGGAGATCTACCCCAAGTCCATTCCCATGATGAAAACAGTGATGCCCGTAAGAAATAAGGTTAAGCTAAAAACTTTTAATGATTCTTATGCGTCGGAAATCCGAGCGAAGTAATACGGGTTATTCTTAATTAAGAAATCACCTATGTAAGGTAATTGTCTAGGGCATAATTCATATTAAGCTCTTATAAAACCAGGCGCGTGTCCAGGGTCAAAACGGACACAAATGAGAACTGAAAGTATCAGGAAGACACCTGTGTGAGGTATGCCATCGTTTACGCAAATGAAGAACAGTTGAAAGACATTGTGTGTACTATTTAGTTACTAAAGTAAGCATACTTTCACAAGAGAAGGTTCAAAGGGTTAACCCCTACCTATCCTATGCAGGTTTTCAACCGCGGAATCTATCACTAAGTCTATAGAGTTTTTGGTTGCCAATGTTCATTCATGTGGGGAATTGTTGGAAAAAATGGTGGTTTCCACCATTTTAGTAGGACAATTTAAACAAAATAATTAAGTGAGATGAACTTAAAATTATTGAAAGAGAAACATAGATTTGTATTCTACAAGAGCACATAAAGCTTATGTATTCATTTGTTTAAATTGGATAAGAGGTGAATGAGAAATTGTCACCCAAAGTTGGTCACTTGAAAATGAGAGTTCAAAAAATTTTGGCATTTCAATTTCTCTGGTTACACACATTTTATTGGCCGGTTTATGGTGGGTTTTTCACCAATTATTGGCTTGTTTTATGGTGGGTTTTTGCTGAATTTATGTTGCTTGGTTAATGGTCCATAACTCTCAACCTTTCGGTTGGCCAGCAATGATGATGAACCTATTCTCCTACGTGTATAAATAAAGGCTCCATCATCCTCATTTCTCATCCTATTAGAAAGCAATCTTCTCTTTCGATCTCTTCTCTCCCTCTCAAGTGAGTCCAGTTTCGGTTGTAGAGTAAGGTACTCTTCAGTTTGACCAGAAGGTTTGTGCTGCGGTACAAAACTTTGAAGTTGTTTTATCGTGGGAGAACAACGCCATATGGGTGGTGTAAAATTTCTTAAGGAGAGCATGTTATACACATGACTCAACTTAGTTCATTTTCTATTGAGCCCTTCAAGTATTTGAAGATGTGTTTTACACAAGTCCAATGATGTTGTGTTAGCGCAGAGCTAAACCGAGCTAACAAATTCACAGAGAATACAATATCTTGTCTAGTGCACTGAGCTAAATACAACAAAGCTCCAATAACACTAAGGTATGATACCTCAGCTTCCAAAAGTTCCTTATCATCATCTTTTGGACGGTACATGTCCTTATTAGGGTTCAGAATGCAAACAACTATTGGTGTGCTAAGAGGATGTACTTTGTTCATATTAAATTGCTTAAGTATCTTGTGGACATAAACAGACTGGTTAATAAGTATTCCACCAACTCGATGTTCCATCTCTAAACCAAGAAAAAATTGAATCCTACCAATGCTCAAATTTCAAGTAGCCAACCGTCTCATGCATTGATTTCATCAAGAGACCCAACGATATTCATATCATCAACATAGACTGCTAGTATGGAAAATCCTGAACTTGTTCTCTTAATGAACACATATGGGCACAAATCATTGTTCTTGTATCCCTTCCCAATCAAGTAGTCACTTAGACGTGTGTACCACATCCTACTAGATTGTTTCAATCCATATTGTGAATGCTTCAATCTAATCACACAAGTACTCTATAATGTAGAGTTACTTGAGTTGTGTATGACCATGCCTTCCGGCACTTTCATGTATATCTCTTAATTAAGGTTTCCATAGAGATATGCTGTCACCTTATCAATCAGTTGCATTCAGTTTTTCAGACACTACCAAACTGACAAAGTAGCGGAAAGTAATGATGTCCTCATAATCAATGCCAAGGAGTTGAGAGAATCCTTGTGCCACACGTCTAGCTTTATACTGTATGAAAGTTCAAACCCTGTGGGTGACTTTTTCCCTAAATGTTATGACAACTTCCATGAACTCTTATGCAATCACAATGCTATAAAGAATTAGAAAAATATTTCAAGTTTTTACCAAGTTAAACGATAGGTGAGATTTTGTTTTTAACATGCAAAACAAAGTTTCTTTGTGCCAATAAATTAAAGACTACTACTCGTAGTTTCATGAGTAACACAATTTAGATAATTCTATCTAAATTTTTTAAAGTTTGTAAAGTGTGAGTATCTTGTACACAATGAAAGGACCCGACCCCGATTTAGCTTCCTAAATCGGAATCAAACCCCCTTCGAAAACACGAACCAACAAAAACTTTTCGAAATTTGGGCAGAGTTTCGTTACTAGCGTGGAATTACCATTACCTGCACGCGTAAAATACACTCCATCCTATGCCACAAAAAGCAAACCGTGGGCACCAATCCCATCCGGATTTCTCAACATCAATATAATCAACAACAGTAAACATACTGTACTATATATATGTATATCCGAGAAAATCCGTATAAACAAGTATCAGAATGTATCAGAGCAACCTCTAGTATAAAATATATACAACATGTACATCAGTAGGCGAAACTGAAACCTACTGGAAAACACAGGTGACTCTGATCACTAGCCTCCAAACCGCGACGTGAACACCAGTATCCGAACTGCAATCTGGGCACGGAAACCGAAAAGCCCAGGGGAAAGGCAATTAAAAACGTTAGAGTGAGTGGACAAAAATAAACATATGCCTTTCACCAGTTATATATACAATCAATATAAACAATGCGAGTTCGGAACACAATACATTTATATAAGGAGGTTGTCGGGCAGATCTCTCAAGCCCGACGTCGGGTGAATCGCTCAAACCCGACTGTGATAGGCCAGGGGAATCTCTCAACCCTGGCGGCACTCAGGGGAATCTCTCAACCCTGCTTCAGAGGAATCTCTCAACTCTGGGCCAGAGGAATCTCTCAACTCTGGTAGCATCGATGCAATAAATGCCAATCACAATAACACATAACAATACCTCCAAAAATAACATATATATCAATCATCGTATATAATAAATACGGAAATCATAAATTCCACGAACTCGCAAATCAACAGTGAAAATAGAAACTTGTCCACTCACAGATCAGCTAGCGCGAACTCGCGCTAAACTCGTGGTCCGGCGGAAGTCCCCTCACCCGAAGCACGATCACGATCCAGATCTCGATCTCGATCTCCTGAATATATATAGAAACACAACTGATCAATATCGTAATCCACAACACTATACTGATGCACGGAAACCAACCGTTCCCGGAAATACGAAATGCAGTGCAAAATGAATTACGGAAATCCCGAAATCCCCACTCGAAATCTCGACTGAAAATCGGCTAACCAAATCAACCCGAAAACCTCCGTACGAAAATCAGGGCGTGATTACGAGAAAAATGACACTAATTACATCGAAATCTGAAAAGTTGACTTCTGACCGCCGTTGACCGCCGCCGGCGGCGGCGGCGCGCCGTCAACGATGGAATTACACGGCCAAACTCTCCAGTTCTCTAGGTCTCATCAAGGCGAGCAAGATTCCCTTCTACCTCACCAACCAATTCCAAGCCGAACTACCTCAACCGACAAGAATTCGATCGGAATTTCCAACTCCGGCAACCCATTCGGGTTCACCGGAAAACTCCACCAATCACCAAACAAAACACATAGGAAGCTTCCTTGGGGCAAGGCGAGGTGAAGCCCTCACCCCTCGGCCTCCAACTCTCACCGGAAAGCCCTCCACCGTTAAGGCCGAATTCCGGCAAGGTTACCCAAATCGGGTTCCACAAAAACCTCAACAATTCTCATCATACTATACATCATTCAACTCGAAATCATGCAAGGAATCTAACCATACCTTCCTCGAAGTCCAAGGTGGCCGGAATCCGGTCGCCGGAAATCAACTTCCCGTTTGGGAAACTTTCCAATTCGGTCCGAAAGTTCACTTTCCAAATATGGAAAGTCAACACAATTTCCAGTTTGGTCAACGCCCAAATGAAGTTTTCGACTAACTCTCGACTATTTTTCGACTTTTCGATATTTATACTCGTCCCTCGGGTCAATCGACGGTCCGAAATGAAAATACGAAATGATTCGGATAGGCACAAAACAAACGGATAAACTCGTCGAACCCGAAACTTCAAATAATCATAAAATATTCCTCGGCTATCGGAAAAATCTTCCGAAACCACCCATGAACTCGAAATCACGTACTCTACGTTTTCCGTGAAGACACTCAACCCAAATTCTCGACCGAAAACAAAGTCGCGAATTGAATCGACAAACCACATAATATCGCAAAACTGCGACTAAACTCAAATCTCGAGAATCGTGCCAAACGCACCTCTGATTCTGGTTCGGGTCGTCACAAATCTACCCCCCTTAAATAAATTTCGACCTCGAAATTTACGTACCTGTCAGGTGAACAGATGAGGATACTGCTCCCGCATACGCTGCTCGGTCTCCCAGGTGGCCTCCTCAATTTAGTGGTTCTGCCACAAGACCTTCACTAGCGGAATCACGCGGTGCCTCAACTCCTGCTCACGATGATCGAGAATCTGCACTGGCTCCTCAACATACGATAAATCCTCTCTGATCGGCAACTGCTGTGGGGCTATCACATGTGAAGGATCTGAGATGTACTTCCGCAACATCGAAACATGTTATACATCATGCAAGCGAGCCATCTCAGTCGGTAGCTCCAGTCGGTAAGCAACAGCTCCAACCCTCTCCGTAATCTCATACGGACCAATGTACCGCGGTCGAAGCTTGCCACGCTTCCCGAAACGCACTACTCCCCTCCACGGGGACAGTTTCAGGAAGACCCAATCACCGACCTCAAACTCCAAGCTCTTCCTCCTCACATCCGCATAACTCTTCTGCCGATCCTGGGCGATCTTTAACCGATCTCGAATAACCTGTATGTCCTCCATCGTGGTTTTCACCAAATCCGGACCAATAAGCCAACGCTCGCCCACCTCACTCCAACACAATGGAGTGCGACACTGCTTCCCGTACAGAGCCTCGTACGGTGTCATCTCAATACTGGCCTGATAGCTGTTGTTGTAGGCGAACTCAATCAAGTGTAACTGCTGATCCCAGTTTCCACGAAACTGCAACACACATGATCTCAGCATATCCTCAAGAGTCTGAATGGTCCGCTCGGACTGCCCGTCAGTCTGAGGATGAAAAGCTGTACTAAATCGCAACTTCGTACCCAAAGCTCGCTGCAACGCCCGCCAAAACTCGGATGTGATCTGACTATCACGGTCAGAAACAATGGACACAGGCACACCATGAAAGCGAACAATCTCCGACAAGTACAACTTGGCCAATCTGCCCACTGATACCTTCCCTGGAAGTGCTAGAAAGTGTGCGGATTTCGTCAGTCGGTCAACAATAACCCAAATACCAGTGTTGCCCGCCGAAGTACGCGGCAACTGATAGACGAAATCCATCGTAATGTGCTCCCACTTCCAAACCGGAATCTCAAGTGGCTGTAACTTCCCTGCAGGTTTCTGCCTCTCCGCCTTCACCTACTGACAAATCAAACACCGACTCACATATGTGGCAATTTCCCGCTTCATATTGCGCCACCAATAGTACGCCCGAAGTGTACGGAACATCTTCGTACCTCCGGGATGCATCGCATACGCTGAACTGTGGGCCTCATCCAGAATCTCCTTCTTCAAGTCCTCGTCTCGGGGCACACATAGCCTGCCTCTGAACAACAACGTACCGTCGTCGCTCAAACGGAACTCTGTAGGCACACCATTCCGTAACATGGTCTTCTTGCCTAACAGGTAAGGATCTGAATCCTGTGCCTCCCGCACCTGATCAACCAACACTGGTCGTACCTGAAAGCTAGCCAACAAGGCTCCATCATCATCATAGTCAAACACAGCACCCGTAGCTCGAAGCTCGGCTAACATCGACACTCGGGTCACACACATGTGGAACAACGAGGCTCCCGATTTTCGGCTAAGCGCATCTGCCACAACGTTAGCCTTCCCCGGATGGTACTCAAACGTGCAATCATAATCATTGATCAACTCCATCCATCGGCGCTGCCTCATGTTCAGATCCGGCTGTGTCCGCAAGTACGTGAGACTCTTGTGATCAGTGAAAATCTTACACTGAGCACCATACAGGTAATGTCTCCAACTCTTCAACGCTAACACAATAGCGGCTAACTCCAAATCATGCGTCGGATAGTTGACCTCATGCGGTTTCAGCTGTCTGGAACCGTATGCCACAACTCTACCATGCTGCATCAACACACAGCCAAGGCCCAACTTCGACGCGTCGCTGTACACAACATACTCACCACTGTCATCTGGCAGCGTCAGAACCGGTGCGGTAGTCAATCTCTCCTTCAGGAGCAAATAACTCTCCTCGCACGCATCAGACCACTCAAACTTGACGCCCTTCTTCGTCAGTCTGGTCAGTGGTGTAGCTATCTGGGAGAAATCCTGTACAAACCGTCGGTAGTAGCCCGCTAAACCCAAGAAACTCCGAATCTCTGGCACAGTAGTGGGTCTACTCCAATTCAGCACGGCCTCGATCTTGTCAGGATCAACACCAACTCCCTCGGCCGAAATCACGTGGCCCAGAAACTTCACGCTATCCAACCAGAACTCACACTTGCTAAACTTTGCAAACAAATGATGGTCCCGCAAAGTCCACAATACCGCTCGCAAGTGCTTTTTGTGCTGGCCCACACTCCTCAAATAGATCAAAATGTCATCAATGAACACAATCACGAACTTGTCCAGGAATCGTCGAAACACCCGATTCATCAAGTCCATGAAAGCTGCGGGGGCATTGGTCAACCCAAATGGCATAACCAAAAACTCATAGTGCCCATACCGCGTCCTGAAAGCTGTCCTGGCTACGTCTGAATCTCGGATCCTCAACTGGTGATATCCGGATCGAAGATCAATCTTCGAAAAGACTGATGCTCCCTTGAGCTGATCGAACAAGTCGTCAATCCGCGGCAACGGATACTTGTTCCTCACCGTAACCTGATTCAGCTTCTGATAGTCTATGCACAAACGCATGGACCCATCCTTCTTCCGCACGAACAACACTGGAGCACCCCACGGAGAAACACTCGGGCGAATGAATCCCTTCTCTAACAACTCCTGGAGCTGAATCTGCAACTCCTTCAACTCCGCAGGCGCCATCCGGTACGGTGTCTGGGAAATCGGTCCAGTACCCGGCAACAACTCAATAGTAAAGTCAATCTCCCGCACAGGGGGTATACCGGGTAACTCCGCTGGAAACACATCCGGGAACTCAGTCACAACCTCAATGGTACCAAGATCTGGCACCGTAGCTGTAGTGTCCACAACATGGGCTAAGTAAGCAACACAACCTTTCTTCATCAACCGATCCGCCCTCATCGCGGAAATCAAACACGGTAGGGAATTGTTCTTCTCGCCGCGAAACAATATCTCGGGTAACCCTGGTCGTCGAAACGCGACCTCCTTCCTGTGACAGTCAAACATGGCCCAATGCGACTCTAGGAAGTCCATACCCAAGATCAAGTCAAAGTCTACAATATCTAACAACAACAAATCAGCGGCTAAACCATGGCCATCAACAAACACCTCACAATCCCGGTAAACCCATCCGATGCTCACAACCTCACCTGACGGATACAACGTACACTCTCCACAACCCCGGAAGTGGAGATGCAGGAACCGTGGCTAATGATGACAATCTATATGATATGAATGAATGTGTGGCACCTGGATCTAACAATGCAACTACAGGAATACCAAAGACATGTAACGTACCGATAACAACCTCCGGTGATGCTCGGCCCTCACGTAGAGTCATAGCATGAACTCTCGCCTGTCCGGCCGGTCGTCCTCGTTGGCCCTGTCCCTGCTGCCTGCCCTGGCCTGCAAACTGTGCTGGTCGAGCTCCCGAAGTGGCACCTCGCTCTCCTCCGGAACTCTGGGCCCCCTGTCCTCCGGTAACCTCATGCTGATAACATTCCCTCGCATAGTGACCCACCTGGCCACAGTGGAAACATGTGACAGGATCTCGCTGACATGGACCCACATGATGTCGACTACAGAGACTACACAACGGGTACTCTCTCGGTACAGCAAAAGTGCCACCGGTACGCCGAGGATAACTAGAACCGCTGGAACCTGCACTAGCCTGCGGTCGCCGCGGTCGGTCTCTCCTCCACCTCGACCTCTGCCTCGGTACATCAACTGGTGAACGATAAGATCCACCGCCTGAGGATGAAGCTGAACCGGAAGTATCAGAACTCTGCCTCTTCGAAGGCCCCTGACTCGGTCCACCCTCCTCAAATCGTCTCGGCTGGTACCTCTGCTGTCTCTCGCGCTCAATATCCTCGCCTCGGAGTGCAGCACTAACAAACTCATCGAAGTTGTTCCGAGGCATCGTAGTCAGCGTCGCCTTGATGCTTAGATTCAATCCCAGCTCAAACCTGCGACACTTGGCTTCCTCTGTAGCCACCATATCTTGCGCAAAACGAGACAAACGGGTAAACCGATCCCGATACTCAAGTACAGACCAACTGCCCTGCCTCAAATTCGTGAACTCCTCGTATTTGCGCTGCTGGGTAGCCTGATTGAAGTACCTCCGCATAAACAAATCACAGAACACAGTCCACGGAGTATCAACTGGAACCCTGTCGGTGCTAACCCACCAAAAGTATGCATCACCCTCAAGTAAACCAACTGCGGCCACTGACATCTGCTCAGGGGTAAACTGCAGACGCTCACAAACATGCTCAATCTGAACCAACCATGCCTCGCATATCTCTGGCTCAACTGAACCCGAAAACACAGTAGCACCCGCAGTGCGAGCCTTGACCACAGGGTCAAAACGCTCCTCCAAACGCAGCACTCGCATCAGCAAGTCGCGCGTTCGGCGATCCTCATCAGGATCATCATCCCGATCAACACGGGGACCACGTCGAGGAGGCATCCTACTGATACAAGACAAGCATTAGGTACAAGCAGAAAGAACGTAATCATGAAACCGTAGATATTTGAGGACACACAACACCCGAAGTATTGATGAGTACCGCTGGCCAGTCGGGTCATCACTCCAGTCATGCTGTATCAACTCAAATACCCTAAGCATCACAACTACAAGAGTCTACAGAATCTGACAACCTAATGCTCTGATACCAAGCTGAAAGGACCCGACCCCGATTTAGCTTCCTAAATCAGAATCAAACCCCCTTCGAAAACACGAACCAACAAAAACTTTTCGAAATTTGGGCAGAGTTTCGTTACTAGCGTGGAATTACCATTACCTGCACGCGTAAAATACACTCCATCCTATGCCACAAAAAGCAAACCGTGGGCACCAATCCCATCCGGATTTCTCAACATCAATATAATCAACAACAGTAAACATACTGTACTATATATATGTATATCCGAGAAAATCCGTATAAACAAGTATCAGAATGTATCAGAGCAACCTCTAGTATAAAATATATACAACATGTACATCAGTAGGCGAAACTGAAACCTACTGGAAAACACAGGTGACTCTGATCACTAGCCTCCAAACCGCGACGTGAACACCAGTATCCGAACTGCAATCTGGGCACGGAAACCGAAAAGCCCAGGGGAAAGGCAATTAAAAACGTTAGAGTGAGTGGACGAAAATAAACATATGCCTTTCACCAGTTATATATACAATCAATATAAACAATGCGAGTTCGGAACACAATACATTTATATAAGGAGGTTGTCGGGCATCTCTCAAGCCCGACGTCGGGTGAATCGCTCAAACCCGACTGTGATAGGCCGGGGGAATCTCTCAACCCCGGCGGCACTCAGGGGAATCTCTCAACCCTGCTTCAGAGGAATCTCTCAACTCTGGGCCAGAGGAATCTCTCAACTCTGGTAGCATCGATGCAATAAATGCCAATCACAATAACACATAACAATACCTCCGAAAATAACATATATATCAATCATCGTATATAATAAATACGGAAATCATAAATTCCACGAACTCGCAAATCAACAGTGAAAATAGAAACTTGTCCACTCACAGATCAGCTAGCGCGAACTCGCGCTAAACTCGTGGTCCGGCGGAAGTCCCCTCACCCGAAGCACGATCACGATCCAGATCTCGATCTCGATCTCCTGAATATATATAGAAACACAACTGATCAATATCGTAATCCACAACACTGTACTGATGCACGAAAACCAACCGTTCCCGAAAATACGAAATGCAGTGCAAAATGAATTACGGAAATCCTGAAATCCCCACTCGAAATCTCGACTAAAAATTGGCTAACCAAATCAACCCGAAAACCTCCGTACGAAAATCAGGGCGTGATTACGAGAAAAATGACACTAATTACATCGAAATCTGAAAAGTTGACTTCTGACCGCCGTTGACCGCCGGCGGCGGCGGCGGCGCGCCGTCAACGGTGGAATTACACGGCCAAACTCTCCAGTTCTCTAGGTCTCATCAAGGCGAGCAAGATTCCCTTCTACCTCACCAACCAATTCCAAGCCGAACTACCTCAACCGACAAGAATTCGATCGGAATTTCCAACTCCGGCAACCCATTCGGGTTCACCGGAAAACTCCACCAATCACCAAACTAAACACATAGGAAGCTTCCTTGGGGAAAGGCGAGGTGAAGCCCTCACCCCTCGGCCTCCAACTATCACCGGAAAGCCCTCCACCGTTAAGGCCGAATTCCGGCAAGGTTACCCAAATCGGGTTCCACAAAAACCTCAACAATTCTCATCATACTATACATCATTCAACTCGAAATCATGCAAGGAATCTAACCATACCTTCCTCGAAGTCCAAGGTGGCCGGAATCCGGTCGCCGGAAATCAACTTCCTGTTTGGGAAACTTTCCAATTCGGTCCGAAAGTTCACTTTCCAAATATGGAAAGTCAACACAATTTCCAGTTTGGTCAACGCCCAAATGAAGTTTTCGACTAACTCTCGACTATTTTTCGACTTTTCGATATTTATACTCGTCCATCGGGTCAATCGACGGTCCGAAATGAAAATACGAAATGATTCGGATAGGCTCAAAACAAACGGATAAACTCGTCGAACCCGAAACTTCAAATAACCATAAAATATTCCTCGGCTATCGGAAAAATCTTCCGAAACCACCCACGAATTCGAAATCACGTACTCTACGTTTTCCGTGAAGACACTCAACCCAAATTCTCGACCGAAAACAAAGTCGCGAATTGAATCGACAAACCACATAATATCGCAAAACTGCGACTAAACTCAAATCTCGAGAATCGTGCCAAACGCACCTCTGATTCTGGTTCGGGTCGTCACACACAATTCCAAAACCTTCTCGCCATATCATATTACTCGTATGAAAATTATCGTTCGTGGATCTTATATCATTGTAGGAGAAAACTCTTTTTTGTTTTTCGACAGATCACCTAATTAAAACCACAAAAAAATCATAATTACAGTGATGAAAATTCTAAATATGATCATCATCATATAAACCATTAAGAAAAGTATTAATTCAATCCTTACTTACCTTCATATGCATGCCTGGTCTGACCAGAAGTAGTCATTTTTCTCTGTGAAATAGCAGCACCAAAGCATTTGCAACTCATATCTGCCCAGATTACAAATTTCAATCTTCTAAGCCTCTATATTTCACTGCACAAAGAACATAAAGTCTTCAATTCCATCACATACAACTTACCAAAACAGATTTCTAGACATACCCGATTGTCAAACTCATCAAATTCTTAGCATAACACCAAAATATCAAAACTTTAAAATATAAACTCAAAAAAGAAATTCTAACAAACAGTCGTTGGATTTACCTTGATTTGGATAGATTGCACTGTTGGATCATCATGAATTTTTAGTATGGCATAGAAGACTCAGTTCTGTGAAACTTTCATGAAGACACCAAGATCAATTGGGAAATATGTCATGTAGATTTTGTCTAATATATATGACAAAAATTGTAGTTATTTGCTTATGGTTCTTCTAGATCAATCGACAATTTTTCATCTTCATGCACCCAATTTCTCCCATCAGTCATTTATCAAAACCGACCTAGAATTCCCCAACAATTTTGAACCCAAACCTGACCATAACTGCAGAAATAAAAACAACTCAACTCTGTCACCCCACTATCTCTTCTTCTTGATCAAGGGGCTCGAAATCTTGTACTTCCGATGGCAACCAAAATTTGATAGGAGTGCGATGAGATCCTCTCCTTTTGTTGATTAAAGTGTGAGGTTAGGGCTGCTGCAATGACTGATGAGAGAGTCAGAGACAAAGATAGAGAGTTTGACTTTAGAGAGAGTATTTCGCACGTGAAAACTCACATGTGAGTTACATGGCATATTGTTCAAAGAGGAACAGTTAAAGGAACTCTGTTATATAGGAAATGTGTGTGTGTATATACTATATGTATAGTGAAATTAGTAGTAAAAAATTAGAGATATCTATGAAAATATGTATATTTGAAGCAATTGTAGTACTTAAAATGTGTATATTTTATCCCAAAATACAAAGAGTTATATATCTTGCAACACATCGTTATAGACAATATTTTTCGTACAATTATTAGCGATGTCATCGCCATTATTTATAAAAAATTTAAGACCTTTTTTCGACTTAACTCTATATAGCGCTACATATAATTGGTCGTGAGTAAAAACTGATTCTGACAAATATATTCCTACTTGGTTTAATGACTGGCCTTGACTCTTGTTTATCGTCATTGCATAACATGGTCTGACACAAAATTGACGTCTTTTGAATGTAAACGGTCATTTAATTTATGTTGCATATAATAATATCCATAGAATATAAACTTTTTCTCCCATATTATTTCTTGTTAGTATTTTTGCCTCAATCCATCTTTCCAACAACTTTGTCACAATCAACCTCATGTCATTACACAGACCACGTATCTGATCTAAATTTCTTAATAACATAACAGGCATGCCAATTTTCAATATAAGTTCATGCGTAGGTAATCCGCTAAATTGAAGTTTTTTCAAAAAATCCAAGGGATATAAAATATTTATATTATCGGTATTACCTTAATTTTATGAAATTGAATCCGATCCAAAATATGATTTGTTATCGCTGGGTAATAATTTAAGTGCATAATTATTTATTTCATGAAAAATTACATTTTTTGAGTCACTACAACATGTTTTTTTAAATAATTTGCATCACTATATTTTCTTAAAGAATTGGGATATGTTGCTTGAAAAATTGATTCTATAGAATGAACTATAGGATCAGTAAGTAATTCTTCTGGTATATCAATCTAGCTTACATTAGGATCACCTGTAGAGAATTTTGATTCTAATTGACCTTCTCTTATTTGTAGTATCTATTCAACAAAATTTTTAATTTCATTTTTTTATGCTGCTTAAACCAATAGTCGATAATCTCATATTTTCAGTTAGATGAAATATTGTAATGCTAGGCCACAAATATGAATTATTAAATGATGCTTGAATGACTTATTCTCTACTACCACTTTGTATGACCAGCAATGTTTTTCTAAAATCATCACTGAATAGAATTGTCTTTCCTCCAAACGGTTCTTCTTTTTTTGACAAAATATCACGCAATGTTCTGTCTACATATTCTATATACCATTTATTACACATAGGAGCTTCATCTAAAATGATTAATTCATCATTTTCAATTAAATTAGAAAGATTGGTTTGTTTGTTTATATTACAATTCGAATCTTTATCTATAATTAGTTTTATTTTGAAACGTGAATGAGTTGTTCTACCTATCAGAAATAATCACGAAGCAATACTTGATGAAGCAACTGCTAAAATAATTTTGCCTTCAGATCTTAATCTATAAATTATAGTACTCTATAAATTTTTTTTTCCATGCCTCTACTACCATAAACAAAGAATGATCTTGAGTTTTTTTATTCGACGGCTTTGATCACTTCATCATATATCATTTTTTGACTGATATTTAGTTTAGTGATTAGATTAGAATGTTTTGTTTTAGCACTTCACAATCAAAATATGGTTATTTTCTAATAAGCCTATTGTCAAATTGATGTATCTATTGTTAGGGGTGGGATTCGGGCGGTTTGGTTCGGTTTTTGCTAAAAACCATAACCAAACCGTAATATTTTTTTCAGTTCGGTTCGGTTCGGTTTTTCAATTTTTTTAAAAAAACCGTGACTATTCGGTTCGGTTTGGTTCGGTTTTTTCTTTCGGATTTTTTCGGTTTCTTTCGGTTTTTTTTACATAATGTATAAAAAACAACTTTTGAATAAATAACTAAAAAATTGTCTATAATTTTTTTTTGAGTTGTCTAACATTTTAATTAGATTCTATGAGAGAAATTGAGAAGAATTGTGCATAAAGAAATTAGAATTTTAGGAGTTTAAGGTTTTTGTTTTGCATATATTTATATAATATATTACAAAATTTCTAAAATGATATCTATTTATACATACTTCGGTTTTCCGGTTCGGTTCGGTTTTTATAAATTAAAAACCAAACCGAACCAAATATTTCAGTTTTTTTCGGTTTCGGTTTTTTTTTGTTTGGTTTTTTTCGGGTACGGTTTTTTTCAGTCGCGGCTCGGTTTGGATCGGTTTTTTTTTTCGGTTTTCGGTTCGAATGTCCCCCCCTATCTATTGTGTCTTCGGCATTGGTAATTGGTGATCTTCTAAAGTACTTGACAACATGTTAAAAAAATTTCAAGTTCATATAAAACATCCTTTTCTAATTCATCATCAGGTATGGTACGATTTGGCATATTAAAATTTGATCTCATTTTGTGTACTATATCATCATACATGTTAATCCAATATGTATTAAGTAAAGCTCGAGGATCTGAGACATTACAAAATAGAATAATCATAACAAATAAATAACGAATTTGAGAAGAAGTGGCAGTAAAAGTAAATTCTAACAATGCTTCTGTTCATTCTTTATCATCGCCTAGCAATCCTAAAGCTCGACATGATTCTTGGTATGTTACACCACTGACTATTTTTATTGAATCAAAATTGGTACATGATTTTTTTATATTCAAAAACACTATAAGATAATACAATTCACCTGCAATTGGCGACACATGTGCTATTCTACCGAGTACGCGATATTGTTTTCTTGGGTTCATAATTTCTAATTATCATTCCAAACAAATTTAGTACGAAATTGAGTAACCCAGTTCACCTAAGAACCACCCATCAACATCGCTTATATGGTTTTAAATTTCATTTTGAGTGTCGTAAACATATAATTGAGCATATTTTGGACATTCTCCTCCTAAAGGTAAAACATAACCCATCTTATGATGCACTTGTCTACATATTTTGAATACATGAGGAGCTCCTCCATCATTTATGACATGCTAAATTTTAGCATCCATAGAAGTAAAAGTAAATATGGAATTATAAACTCTAATATTATCATGAAATAGTACACTTCTCCGACCATTGTTCGGATTTAACAATTCATCAAGAAAATGCGGAGTTGACTATGACATTGGAAGTTGGACTTGTCCTTTTTCACAACAATATGTATAGATCAATTGATTATTCATTTTATTTTTCAATGCTTCATCAAATCAAAAGAAAGTAGTACAGTGATTATATGTATAAACATCATCACCAGAATCATTATAATTCACAATGACACCTGCAATGGCAATCATAAGAATTTGAGTTAGATGATTAATGATAGATAATGAATCTTGATTACTTGATAAGTGATAATTGATGGCTTAAGTTTGTCCTCACCTGCACAGGTTCATTGATATGAGGCCTGCCCAAAAATTGTTGCACTAGCACCTATAATTGATAGCAAAGCACCATTATTAGATTGATTCAAATAAATTCCACAACAAATTGGCCACCTAATAAGCCGCCACACACCTACATTACCTGGTGTAAATTCATCAGCATCTTTATCATTAGTTTTATCCGGTGAACTTGTCTCCAAATCATGGGACGGTGGACATTCTTGAGAAGCAACTTCAAATAAGCATTGTCTTTTACTGAAAGATTGTTTCGCCTGATTTAACCCTAGCCCGCTATTGACATAGCTATAATCCATTTTCCGCACCATATTTAGAATACCAATTTCAGCATTCAAAACGAATTCCAAAAGTCAATAAACTGCTACACAACAATGACAAACCTTAAACTCAAATTCAACTCTTAAGACTGCAGTTACATACCCTATTTCTAATAGGTAGAATTACTTGATTGAGAACCACATAGTTGCCTAAACCCACTTGCCTAAAAAAAATAGAATCAACTCAACCAAGTCAAATTCCACCACACTTCAGGACAAATCAATCCATTTTAATTTTTTTTTGGTCCTAAAGTATAGAATAAGAAGAAGTTTAACTCCTATGAAAAATCGACAATTCATCAATACCATTTTACCAAAATACTATAAGATTGACCAAGATAATGGTATAATAATTTTCACTTTTTAATAAGCTACTATATGTGTATACCACCAAAAATAACTTGCCAAAGATCAGACCAAGACAAAGTTTAGATTTATAAAACCACAAAGTAATGCTAATTTTGGCCATCATATAATTAAAACGAAGAAGTAATACCACTTCAACATTATTTTAGCCATTAATATTAGCTATATTCAAAATAGAAGACAACAATTTGATAATGTACACCACCTGAGATAAGCTGGTGCAGATCAGCATCATTGTCACTGTTGTATGGTGTTGTTTTCATGTCATGGCATCCTAAAGATCCTCCGGAAGCAGCATCAAAAAAGCTTTGTCTTTTGCTTTAACACCTATTGTCTCGAGGGGTTCCTGCAACAGGCTCTAATACTTTTGCCGACTTCTTTCTCCAGCCTATACCCATAAAATATTTTCAAACATGTCTATTAGAATTGCTTATCTATAATATATGTTTAAGGCTGACATAATGTCCACATAATATGTTTAAACTATCTTGCCTGATCTAACCTCATCTCATTCTTCACAAAACAGTTATCCCTTTTCTGCACCATATCTAGAATACAAATTTCAGCAATCAAAACGAATTCCAAAAATCAATACACTGCTACACAACAATGACACACCATGAATTCAAATTTAACTCTCAAAACTACAGCAACAAACCCTATTTCCAAGAGGTAGAATCACTTGATTAAGAAGCACATACCACCTAATCAAAATATAGTCAACTCATCCAGGCCAAAGTCCACTACAATTCAGGATAGACTGATTCACTCTATTTGTTTTTTCTCTCCTACAGTACAAAATAAGAAAAAGTGCTGCAAAACAGCGACAATTCAACAATACCATTTCAACCAAATACTATCAGATTGACTCAAATAACGGAACAATAAATTGCACTGCCTAATAAGCTACCATATGTGTATACGACAAAAAATAACTTGTCAAAGATCAAACAAAGACAAAGCTTTAATTTCTATAACTACAAAATAATACTAATTTTGGGAATGATATAACTAAAACAAAGAAGTAATACCACATTAACATTACTTTAGCCATAATTATAAGCTCCATTCAAAAGAGGAGAACACAATCCATGACGTATACCACCTTAGACAAGTTGGGGTAGATCTTCATAATTCTTATTTTTGTGTGGTGTCATCTTCATCTTATAGCATCCCCAATATTCTCTACAAGTAGCATAAAAAAAGCACTGTCTTTTTGAAAGGACCCAACCCCGATTTAGCTTCCTAAATCGGAATCAAACCCCTTCGAAAACACGAACCAACAAAAACTTTTCGAAATTTGGGCAGAGTTTCGTTACTAGCGTGGAATTATCATTACCTGCACGCGGAAAATACACTTCATCCTATGCCACAAAAAGCAAACCGTGGGCACCAATCCCATCCGGATTTCTCAATATATCAACAGTAAAGTAAACAATACATATAATATATATGTTACTGAAATCCGGGTAAAATCGTATAACATAACAATAGATTTCTCAGAGCGACCTCTAACACATAAATGTATATGTATACCACAGTAGGTAGAACAATAAACCTACTGGAAGAATCAAGGCAGCTCGAGAACTATGCCTCCGACCACGACGTGCGACACCATAGCCTGAACTGCAAACTGGGCACGGAAACCGAAAAGCCCAGGGGAAAGGCAAATAAAAACGTTAGAGTGAGTGGACGAAAATAAACATATGCCTTTCACCAGTTTATATACATACTCAATATAAATCAGTGCGAGTTCGGAAAACATATACACATGGAGGTTGTCGGGTGACCTCTCAAACCCGACGTCAGGTGAATCGCTCAAACACGACGGTGATAGGCCAGGGGACCTCTCAACCCTGGCGGCATACAGGGGACCTCTCAACCCTGCCCAGAGGACCTCTCAACTCTGGTGGACTACCGGTGATCAGCCGAGTAGTCGAAGCATCGATGCAGTAATGCCATCACCAATAAATATATAACAATACCTCCGAAAACAATACATATCACAATGTCGTATAAAATAAATACGAAAATCATAAAATCCTCGAACTCGCAAATCAACTGTGAAAATATAAACTTGTCCACTCACAGTCTGGCGTAACGCGATACGCGTTAACCCGTGATCCGGCGGAAAGTCCATCGCCAAACGAACGATCACGAACCCCTGAATATTCACAAAGTCCAATTCTCACAAACATAATTCGACAATACAAACCAAATCACGAGAAACCACCGTTCTCGGAAACAAGTAATCCAAAGTCGACGAATCGTCGAAAATCCATATATAACACCTCAATACCTCGCTTTACGTTCGGACGCTCAACTCGAAAAACGAGCCTCCCCACTGCGATCGGGGCGCGATTTCAAGTCAAATGACATGCAACTTGTCGAAAGTCCAAAAAAGTCAAACTTTGACCGTTGACCGCCGTTGACCGCCGCCCACGGCGGCGCCATCACTGACCGGAAAATTTCATGGCGGAGCAACCCCTATTCCACTCAAAATCACCCACTGAGCAACTTTGTCAACTGAAACAAAGGCCAATTCTCACTCTAACCATGTCAATTTCAAGCAAAACCGAATTGGTTCACAAATTTCAATTCCAAAATTCTCGATACACAAGATGAATTAGAACTCCAAACTTACATGGTAGCTTGCTAGTGATGAGAGCTTCAAAGACCACTCCAAATTGTAGCTCGAATCGGTGTAAAACATGGAACCCGAATTCACAAGTTTTCCCTCCATTTTGGCCGGATTTTTCTTCCATTTCCGGCGAGCCTTGCCGTGAAAGGAGGCCGGAGTCACCCTCAAGGGACCAAGGCGCATCGAATGGGAGCAACCCCGACCCACGGGGTGGCCGGAATCCTCCGCCGCCGTGAACTTTCTGTCGAGCACCGTGGAGCATTCCTCTCTCCACCGAGTTGACCGAGTCAACTCGGTCAACACCCAAAAAGGAAAGGTCTGACTTGCCCAAAATAGCAACTTCTATTTATAGACTTTCCATTTTTGGAAACTTCATAAATATCTTTTTCGACAAACTTTAAACACGCGTAACTTCTTCGTCGTAATTCCGATTCCGATAATTCTCGCGGCCACAAACTCGTCTCGACATATTCTTCCAATATCACCCGAAGTCAAACACATCGGCCAAACGGATAAAAAGTCAACTGTTCAACCAAACATACATTTAAATCGACTAATTAATCAACAAACGGAAATAATCACAACTAAATCTTCGTAACTCAAAATCATGCTCCGGAAGTTCCCACGAAATCGAAATTAAATTCTGAACAACTTCCGTGAAGGATCCGAAGCCAAATTCTCGTCCGATAATTTAGTCGCGAACAAACCTGCCATTTAAATCCATTTCCGTCAAAACTTCAAATATTCATAATTAATTCCTCGGTCGTCTAAATAATGATCCGGAACCGCCCACGAAATCGTAATCACATGTAGAACGACTCTCGAGAAGAGCCCCAGCTCCAATTCTCGGCCAATAGAAAAATTGTCGAACAGCTGCGACTACGCAGTAACTCATCGATCAAGCTGATCATACTGCTGATTCTGGTCCGGGTCGTCACACTTTTGCTCTAAGACCTCTTGTCTCGAGAGGTTGCTGCAACATGCTCTAATAATTCTATTGACTTTTTTCTTGAGCCCATACCTATAAAACATTTTCAAATACATCCATCAAAAATATTTATCTATAATATATTTTTAAAGCTCACACAATGTCAAGATAATATGTTTATATATAGAGAGGAAGAATTTAAAAAAAGCATCAGTCAAAACTCAATAGCACATAAACAGAATAACATAACAACGTTTAAGAAGAAAGATAGTAAGAAGACAGCCTATTGTTGTAAATTACCAACAATTCAACAATATTGTTTTAGCCAAATGGTATCAGATTGACTCAAAGAATGACACAATAATTGGCAGTACCTAATGAGGTACTATATGTGTATACCACCAGAAATAACTTCTTGAATATCAGACGAAGACAAAGTTTTGAATTCTAAAACTACAAAATATTTGAAATTTTGGGCAACATATAATTAAAACGACTCAATAATACCATGCCAGCATTATTTTAGCAATTATTATTTGCTCCATTCAAAATAGAAGACAATTCAATTGATAATGTACACCACTTGAGATAAGCTAGTGCAGATCGATCTACATCATTGTCATTGTTGTGTGGTGTTGTCTACATGTCAAGGCATCCTGAAGATCCTCCAGAAGTAGATTGAAAAAAAATGTTGTATTTTGGTTAGAGACCTGTTGTCTTGCGAGGTTCTTACAACAGGCTCTAATAGTGCCACCGACTTCTTTCTCTACCCCATACCTATACAAACACTGAAACAATCTCTCCTCATTAATGTACTCCTTTCATCATTAAAACGACTTAGTAATACCATGTCAGCATTATTTAGCTATTATTATTAGCTCCATTCAAACTAGAAGACAACAATTGATAATGTACACCACCTAAGATAAGCTAGTGGAGATCTGCATCATTGTCACTGTTGTATGGTGTTGTCTCCTGTCATGGCATCCTAAAGATTCTCCAGAAGTAGATTGAAAAAAATGTTGTCTTTTGATTAGAGACATGTTGTTTTTCGAGGTTCCTGCAACATTCTAACAGTGCCGTCGACTTCTTTCTCTGTCCTATACCTATACAAATATTGAAACAATATCTCCTCATTATTGCACTCCTTCCATCATATAATGGACTTTTTTTTGCAAATCCACAAAATACAGCACCGCATCCAACAAATGAATCATAAAGCAAAGGGTGTAAGTACAGTATATGGCCATATTAATCTATCATCTCTATGAAGACAAATATGGAATCATAAACTATCGTTCCCAATTTCTCCTCACTCACCTCCTAAAATCTGGATGTTTTCATTTATCATGGACTAACCCCCACATTTACTCCCATATTTCCAGGTATGACTCATAGACTACTAGTTGTTCTTTGATTATAACAAATCAATGAATATAAAATATGGACTTGGGTACTAATCAGGTTTGTTTCAAGCCATACCTCGTTGATCCTATTTCACAATCAGAAACCCAGATAGTAATAAAGCTTAAATTAGAGACAAATCAAGTGTATCTCACTATAAACAGCTCAAGTACTCAATTTGCACACATAATCATAAGGACCATATTCATCATCACAAACTTATGCACACATAATCATTAATTGGTTTACAACACTACCTAATTACATCTCATATGAATTCCTTTATTCAACCAAGCAAAGTAACCGAGGACACATAAAGAGCAAAAATGAGTGTATTTTGCCAGGCACTAGTCTCCAACTTGTCACATAGACGAACATCAAGATAATCAATTTGCTTTGCTTCTATTTTGGTTCTTCAGAAACACCCACTTTGATTGCATATTGTTTCATACATGTAGTCATATTAAATAAAGAAAAAAACATAAACACGGATATCAGACTTCTCTTATTGTGATATACGGATATTAAAGCTTTAGGATTGATCGCAAACACAGTAGAGCTCCTCCAATCCTACCCAAAAAAATCTATATTAAAACAACTTACAAAATCAGGGGCAGATTTAGTCTTGAAATCAACTACCTAAGTCCAAAAATATAAGTTGGAAGTTGTGGTAGAGAAGAAAATGAAACACAAAATGAAAAATTCATCAGTAAAAATGCAATAACCCAAGTGATCATAATATGGTCCATGAAATTTGGTCCTCTTTCATAACTATAAACATACACAGTAGAACCAAAAAAATAAAAATTTAAAAGTACCTACTTCCAATAACACATGACACATATTTCATCAAATCTCAGCATATGCAGCTTGCATATCAAAGTGCAGATGAAATCTGGCTTCAAAATACTTAGGCTCCAGAATCACCTTTAGACTTAAGTGAACTAGAATCTGGAAGTTTGTGCAATGGAACTTAGTTGTAACCCCAGAAATTTAATCTACTTTCCAGCAATACACATGGACCCATACACTACCATGAGGACAAATCAGTATATAAAATATCAAACTACCATCTTAACATTAACCGGAAAAAAAATCAGAAATGGCCGCATCAGTATACAAAATCGACAGTTTCTTCTGAAATTGTCAAAATGTAAAAGAAATCTTGAAGAAAACTTTTTTAAGTTCACATTTGATATCAAGATTATGTTAGCATATAAAATGTGTGCCTAGATATTCCTTGATTCTAAATATAGGATTGAACGACTATCAAATTTTCAAACAAATTGAATGACCAAAGATCAAAGAGCTTACAAACCACTACCAAAATAAGTATTATAGCCGACGAAATGAAGAAAAACTGGCCGACGAATATTTATGTCGTCGGCTATACTATAGTATAGTATAGCCGATGACAAAAATGATTTATCGGCTATAATTTTCGGTTGTCGGCTATAATACTATAGTCGACGACAAAAAAAAAAGTCGTCTGTGTTTGTGAATGGAAAATCGTCGGCTATAGTTTCGACTAAAGACGACGACATATTTAACTATAGTTGATGATATTATTAAGTTATCGACTATAGTTCTTTATTATAGATCTGGGTAGCAGCTCAACCATTCAAAAAAAATCGGTGAGAACTATATCTTGCAACATATATATAGGTACGTATATATATGAGTGTGTTGATTGTTGATTTTGAGTTGAATGTTGATTTTGAGTTGATTTTGAGTTTAGTTGAGTTGAATTCAATGAATATATATATGTTAATTGTTGATATATAGTATGCATATATATGTGTGTGTATGTGTGTGTGTGTTAATTTGTAATTAAGGAATAGAAGAATAATGTAATTTGTAGTTTAAAGATCGATATATATATAGATATAATGATAAATTTTTAATTGGTGCATGTGTGTTGTGACGACCCGGACCAGAATCAGCAGTGGAATCAGCTTGATTCGTGAGTTACAGCGTAGTCGCGGATTTTCGACAGTTATTGGAATTGCCAGAGTTGTTAACGACTAAATGATTGGCCGAGAATTGGAGCTGGGTCTCTTCTCGAGAGTCGTTGTACGTATGATTATGAGTTTGTGGGCGGTTTTAGATCTTTATTTGGACGAACGAAGAATTAGTTATGAATATTTGAAGTTCGGGTTTAAATGGTGGGCTACTTAACGACTAAATTACCGGACGAGAATTTGGTTTCGGTTCCTTCACGGAAGTTGTTCAGAATTTAATTTCGAGTTCCTAGGAACTTCCGGAGCATGATTTTGAGTTACGAAGAATTAGTTGCGAATATTTCCGTTGTTGTTTGTTTAGTCGAATTAAATGTGTGTTACTTTAAAGGGTTGACTTTTTATCCATTTGGCCGATGTGTTTGACTTCGGGTGATTATTGAAGAGTATGTCGAGACGAGTTTGTGACCACGAGAATTATCAGAATCAGATATACGACGAGAAAGTTATGCGTGTTTAAAGTTCGTCGAAATGAATAAACATGAAGTTTCCAAATTGGGAAAGGCTATAAATAGCAGGTTACCGAAATGGGAAAGTCAACATTTCTAAATGAGGAGTTGACCGAGTTGACTGAGTCAACTCGGTGGGAGGAGGAGGAGGCCGTCGGGACTCACGGTGGTTCATGGCGGCGCGACGATTTCGGCCACCCCAAGGCTCGGGGTTGGTTCCTCTAGGTGCGCCTCGGTCCCCTCAACCCATCCCCAGTCACCGTCGACGGCGAGGCTCGCCGGAAAGAGAAGATTTTTCGATCAAAAAGTTGAAGAAATTGGGTGTTTTCGGGTTCATCATTTCAGGCCAAATCGAGCTACAATTTTGAGTGGGCTTTGAAGCTCTCATCACTAGCAAGCTACCATGTAAGTTTGGAGTTCTAATTTTGATTGTGGAAGGAGAATTTTGGATTTGAAATTTGTGTGTTCATTCGGTTTATCACGAAATTGACATGGTTAGAGTGAGAATTGGCCTTTGTTGCAGTTGACAAAGTTGCTCAGTGGGTGATTTTGAGTGGAATAGGGGTTGCTCCGCCGTGAAATTCTCCGGTCAGTAGTGGCGCCGCCGTGGGCGGCGGTCAACGGTCAAAGTTTGACTTTTTTTTGGACTTTCGACAAGTTGCATGTCATTTGACTCGAAATCGAGCTCCGATCACAATGAGGAGGTTCGTTTCACGATTTGAGCATCCGAACGTAAAGCGAGGTATTGAGGTGGTATATACGGATTTTCGACGATTCGTCGACTTTGAGTTACGTGTTTCCGAGAATGGTGGTTTCTCTTGAATTGTTTTATATCGTCGAATTATGGTTATGAGAATTGGATTTTGTGAATATTCAGGGGTTCGTGATCGTGCGTTTGGCGAGGGACTTTCCGCCGGATCACGGGTTAACGTGATACGCGTTACGCCAGTCTGTGAGTGGACATTTTATTTTCACAGATTGATTGCGAGTCTTTTATATATGTTTTATGAACTCGAGCATGCAGCATGATTATGGTTTTACGAGCATGTGATTTCATACGAGATTATGTTTATTATGAGCATGTGTTTTACGATTATACGGTTTTACTTATACGAATATACGTATACGAGTATACATATACTTATATGCTGTATCATGCATTTGCATCGAACTGTTTATGATTTGATTTACACAGAGTACAGTCTCAGTTACGTTGTTGTATCGATGCACTTTGCCTCTCGGTTGATCCCCGATGGTAGGCCGCCAGGAGGGGCAGTACCCCGACCTGACCGGTGAGGGGCAGTACCCTGGAACCGAGGCCATTTCTGGCTATGGATCACGTGGAAGTCAGGGACTCCGTGGTTCCGACTGTACTAGCATGGATGTGTCCATGAGTGACCCCGTGAGATTTTCCTTGCATGCTCTGTACGTGAGTGGTAGTTAGTGTCTCCTCACGTACAATTTGGATTTATGTATTTGACTCGCATATGATTTTATATGTATATAATACTTGGTGAAAGACATTTATTTTCGTCCACTCACTCTAACGTGTTTATTGTCTTTCCCCTGGGCTTTTCGGTTTCCGTGCCCAGTTTGCAGTTTAGGCTCTGATGTCGCACGTCGTGGTCGGAGGCATAGTGCTCGAGCTACTTTGTTTCATCCAGTAGGTTTATTGTTCTACCTACTGTGGTATGCGTATATGATTATGTATTAGAAGTCGCTCTGAGCTTCCTGTTGAATATGTTATACGATTTTACACCGGATTTCAGTAAAGTATAGATATATTTATTGTTTTACTTTACTGTTGATATATTGAGAAATCCGGATGGGATTGGTGCCCACGATTTGCTTTTTGTGGCATAGGATGAAATGTATTTTCCGCGTGCAGGTAATGGTAATTCAACGTTAGTAACGAAACTCTACCAAAATTTCTGAAAATTTTTGTTGGTTCGTGTTTTCGAAGGGGTTTGATTCCGATTTAGGAAGCTAAATCGGGGTTGGGTCCTTTCATGTGTGTATATATATATATATGTATATATATGCAGTTGGAATTTTTAGGATGGACAAGAGATGGATTTGCCTTCCAAAATGGGATCGAAGACATGGCATTAGAATGTGGAGTTTTGTGGAATATGTGAAGGCTAATGCTAACGGGAAAACAATTCATTATTGCCCGTGTACGAAATGTCAGTGTCGCAACGATTTTTATCGTGTTTTCATTGATATAATATGAGAGCACCTGAAGAAAAATGAGTTTTGAGATAAGTATATGTGACGACCCGAACCAGAATCAGTTGTATATTCGGCACGATTCACGAGATTCTGTTTAATCGCAGCTTTACGATATTTGTGTGGTTCGTCGACTCTATTTGCGACCATGTTTTCGGTTGAGAATTTGAGTTGAGTGTCTACACGGAAGTTGTAGAATACGTGATTTCGAGCTCGTGGGCGGTTCCGGAAGATTTTTCCGATAACCGAGGAATATAATACGATTATTTGAAGTTTCAGTTTTCGACGAGTTTATCCGATTGTTTCGTGTTTATCCGAAACGTGATGGTTATCCATTTCGAATCGTCGATCGACCCGAGGCGCGAGTATAAATATCGGAATAGTCGAGAATTAGTTTTAAAAGCATTGACTGATGTTGACCAAACTTTGACTTTCCAAAACTGGAAAGTTGACCGTTGACCGAGAGAGGGAAGGTTTCCCGTTTCGGCTTGCCGTCCGACGACCCATTTTTAGGCCACCTCCGATCAAGAGGAAGGTATGGGTAGTTTCCCCTTTCAATTCTGAGTTGAATGGTGTTTGATTTTATGGAAATTAATGAGGATTTGTGGTGACCCGAATTGGGACGGTTTCACGGTCGTCGCCGGTGATGGTTTTGGTGGTTCCGGCGAGTTTTTGAGGTTGGGGTGTTGGGGTTTTAGTTCCCCTAGCTTAGAGGAAGCTCCCTGGGTGGTTTTTTTTAGACGAGGTGGTGTTTTTGGAGGAACCCGTTTCGGTCACCGGAGTGAGTATTCCGATCTGTTTCGAGGCAAAATTGATGGGGTTCCGGTTTGATTCGAGGCTTGTGGTAGTTATGAAAATGGTTCGCCTTGATGTGATCTTGTGATCTGGAGTTTTCCGCCGTGAAATTCCACCGTTGACGGCGCGGCGGCGGCGGCGGCGGCGGTCAACGGCGGAGCTCCGGCGAGGGTTGACTTTTTCAGATTTCGACGTTTTTAATGTCGTTTTTCTCGAAATCGCACCCTGATTATCGTCCAGAGGTTTTCGGATTGATTTGGGTAGCCGAATTTCAGTCGAGTGTTTCGAGTGGAGATTTCGGGAATTTCGTTAATCATTTTGTACTGCATTGCATATTTCCGGGAATGGTTGGTTTCCGTGATTCAGTACAGGGTTGTGGACTATGATATTAATCAGTTATGTTTTGTGAATATTCAGGGGATCGAGATCGAGATCTGGATCGTGATCGTGCTTCAGGCGAGGGATTTTCCGCCGGACCACGAGTTTAGCGCGAGTGCGCGTTACGCGAGTCTGTGAGTGGAAATTTCTTTTCACGGATTGATTACGAGTCTTTTATATATGATTTACGAACTTGAGCATGCAGTTTGATTATAGTTTTATGAGCATGTGTTTTACGATTATACATATACGGATAAGCGTATACGAGTATACTTACACTTATATGTTGTTATGTGTCCACGAGTGGCCCCGTGAGATTTTTATGCATGCTCTGTACACGTGAGGAGTTAGAGTCTCCCTCGTGTTTGTATACGTGAGGAGTTAGAGTCTCCCTCGTATTTGTGTACGTGAGGAGTTAGAGTCTCCCTCGTACTTGTATGCGTGAGGAGTTAGAGTCTCCCTCGTGTACTCGGACGTGTGAGGAGTTAGAGTCTCTCTCGTGTACCATTTAATTGTTTATACTTTTGACTCGCATATGTGTTTATAACATATATTACTTGGTGAAAGACATTTATTTTCGTCCACTCACTCTAACGGTTTTCATGTCTTTCCCCTGGGCTTTTCGGTTTCCGTGCCCAGTTTGTAGTTCAGGTTTGGTGTTTCACGTTGCGGTTTGGAGGCTAATGATCTGAGCTACCTGTGTTTTCCAGTAGGTTCTTGTTTCGCCTACTGATGTGTATATTGTATATATTTCACACTAGAGGTCGCTCTGTTACATTTTGATACATGTTTATACGGATTTTCTCGGATATATACATACATAGTACAGTATGTTTACTATTATTGCTTATATTATGATGTTGAGAAATCCGGTTGGGATTGGTGCCCACGGTTTGGCTTTTGTGGCATAGGATGAAGTGTTATTTTCAGGGTGCAGGTTTATGCAATTCTACGTTAGTAACGAAATTCTGCTGAAATTTCGAAAAAAAATTTTGTTGGTTCGTATTTTCAGAAGGGGTTCGATTCTGGTTTAGGTAACTGACACTCCGTGGACATTGTTCCGTGATCTGTACATGCGGAGGTACTTTAATCAGGCTACCCGACAGCGCAAGTATGAGGAGTTTACAAACTTGAGGCAGGGCAGTTTGTCTGTACTTGAGTATCGGGATCGGTTTACCCGTTTGTCTCATTTTGCGCGGGATATGGTGGCTACAGAGGAAGCCAAGTGTCGTAGGTTTGACTCGGGATTGAATTTGAATATCAAGGCGACTTTGACTACGATGCCTCAGAACAGCTTTGATGAGTTTGTCAGTGCTGCACTCCGAGGCGAGGATATTGAGCAGGAGAGACAGCAGAGGTACCAGCCGAGACGGTTTGAGGAAGGTGGACCGAGTCAGGGGCCTTCAAAGAGGCTGAGTTCTGATACTTCCGGTTCAGCTTTATCCTCTGGCGGTGGATCCTATCGCTCACCGGTTAGTGCACCGAGGCGAAGATCGATATGGAGGAGAGATCGACCGCGGCGACCACAGGCTGGTGCAGATTCCAGCGGTTCTAGTTATACTCGACGTACTGGTGATATATTTTCTGTACCGAGAGAGTATCCGTTGTGTAATCTTTGCAACAGATATCATTTTGGCCCATGTCAGCGAGGTCCTACTGCTTGTTATCGTTGTGGCCAGGTGGGTCACTTTTCGAGGGAGTGTCCTCAGTTGTATAGTTCTGATGGACAGGCGGCCCAGAGTTCCGGAGCTGAGCGAGGTACCACTACGGCAGCTCGACCAGCACAGTTTGCAGGCCAGGGCAGACAGCAGGGACAGCCCCAGCGAGGACGACCAGCCGGACAGGCGAGGGTTCATGCTATGACTCTACGTGAGGGCAGAGCTTCACCAGAGGTCGTTATCGGTACGTTACATGTTTTTGGGATTCTAGTAGTTGCATTGTTAGATCCAGGTGCCACACATTCATTCATATCATTTAGACTGTCATCATTAGCTACGGTACCTGCATCTCCACTTCCGGGGTTGTGGAGAGTGTTGTATCCGTCAGGTGAGGTTATGAGCATCGGTTAGGTGTACAGAGATTGTGAGGTGTTTATTGATGGTCATGGACTAGCCGCAGATCTGTTATTGCTTGATATAGTGGATTTTGACCTGATCTTGGGTATGGACTTCTTGGAGTCGCACTGGGCCATGTTTGACTGCCACAGGAAGGAGGTCGCGTTTCGACAACCAGGGTTACCCGAGATACTGTTCCGTGGCGAGAAGAACACTTCACTACCGTGTTTGATTTCCGTGATGAGGGCGGATCGGTTAATGAAGAAGGGTTGTGTCGCTTACTTAGCCCATGTTGTAGACACTACAGCTGTTGTGCCAGATCTTGGTAGTATTGAGGTTGTGTCTGAGTTTCCGGATGTGTTTCCAGCAGAGTTACCTGGTATACCCCCTGTACGGGAGATTGATTTTACTATTGAGTTGTTGCCGGGTACAGGACCGATTTCCCAGACACCGTACCGGATAGCGCTTGCGGAGTTGAAGGAGTTGCAGATTCAGCTCCAGGAGTTGCTAGAGAAGGGTTTCATTCGACCGAGTATTTCTCCGTGGGGTGCTCCGGTGTTGTTTGTGCGAAAGAAGGATGGGTCCATGCGGTTGTGCATCGACTATCGGAAGCTGAATCAGATTACAGTGAGGAACAAGTATCCATTGCCGCGGATTGATGACTTGTTCGATCAGCTTAAGGGAGCATCAGTCTTTTCGAAGATTGACCTTCGATCCGGATATCACCAGTTGAGGATCCGTGACGCTGATGTAGCCATGACAGCATTCAGGACGCGGTATGGGCACTATGAGTTTTTCGTTATGCCGTTTGGGTTGACCAACGCCCCCGCAGCTTTCATGAACTTGATGAATCGGGTGTTTCGACGGTTCCTGGACAAGTTCGTGATTGTATTCATTGACGATATTTTGATTTATTCCAGGAGCGTGGGCCAGCACAAGAAGCATTTGCGGGCAGTGTTGCGGACTTTGCGGGACCATCAGTTGTTCGCGAAGTTTAGCAAGTGTGAGTTCTGGTTAGATAGTGTGAAGTTTCTGGGCCACTTGATTTCGGCCGAGGAAGTTAGTGTTGATCCTGACAAG
This sequence comes from Geum urbanum, assembly GCA_946800695.1. Classification (NCBI taxonomy): domain Eukaryota; kingdom Viridiplantae; phylum Streptophyta; class Magnoliopsida; order Rosales; family Rosaceae; genus Geum; species Geum urbanum. The sequence goes on along the minus strand of OX327009.1, from coordinate 22,589,738 downwards.
ATCGAGGCCGTGCTAAACTGGAGTAGACCCACTACCGTGCCAGAGATTCGGAGTTTCTTGGGGTTAGCAGGCTATTACCGACGGTTTGTACAGGATTTCTCCCAGATTGCTACATCACTGACCAGATTGACGAAGAAAGGTGTCAAGTTTGAGTGGTCTGATGCGTGCGAGGAGAGTTATTTGCTGTGACGACCCCAACCAGAATCAGATGTGTGTTTGGCACGATTCTCGAGGTTTGGTTTTAGTCGCAGTTTTGCGATATTATGTGGTTTGCCGATTCGATTCGCAACTTTGTTTTCGGTCGAGAATTTGAGTTGGGTGTCTTCACGGAAATTGTAGAGTACGTGATTACAAGCTTGTGGGCGGTTCCGGAAGATTTTTCCGATAACCGAGGTATATTTTATGATTATTTGAAGTTTCGAGTTCCGACGAGTTTATCCGATTGTTTCGAGTTTATCCGAATCACATCGTATATTCATTCCGGACCGTTGATCGACCCGAGGGACGAGTATAAATAAGGAAAAGTCGAAAAATAGTCGGGAAATAGTCGAGAATTCATTGTGGGAGTTGACCAGTCGTTGACTTTCCAAAATTGGAAAGTAGACCAGCAGCCCGAAAGGGGAAAGTTTCCCAAACGGGAAGTCACCGTCCGACGTCGATTTATTGGCCACCTCTGATCGTAATAAGGGTATGGTTCGCTTCCTCTGGTCATTTCGAGTTGTTTCATGTTTGGAATTTTAGGAATTGACAGTGATTTGAGGTGACCCGAGTTGGGTCGAGTTCGTCTCCGTCGCCGGAGTCGGTTGAGGTAGTTCCGGTGACTAGTCGAAGCTGGGTTGTTGGGGGTTTGGTTCCCTATGTCCTAGGGATGCTTTTCCTTAGGTTTGATTTGAGTTTGATCGAGTTTTCCAGCAAACCGTGGTGGTTGCCGGAAATGTATTCCGATGCCTTTCGAGCTAGTTTTGGAGGTTTTAGAGGTGGATTTGGGCTTCGAGCTAGTTGAGGAAATGACTCGTAAGGATTGGAACTCGTGATCTGGAGCTTCCCGTCGTGTGATTCCACAGGTGACGGCGCGCCGCCGCGGGCGGCGGCGGTCAAAAAGTCAACTTTTCAGATTTTGATGTAATTAGTGTCATTTTTCTCGTAATCATGCCCTGGTTATCGTACGGAGGTTTTCGGGTTGATTTGAGTAGCCGATTTTCAGTCGAGGTTTCGAGTTGAGATTTCGGGATTTCCGTAATTCATTTTGTACTGCATTCCGTATTTCCGGGAACGGTTGGTTTCCGTGCATCAGTACAGTGTTGTGGATTACGATATTGATCAGTTATGTTTTGTGAATGTATTCAGGTGATCGAGTTCGAGATCTGGATCGTGATCGTGCTTCAGGCGAGGGATCTTCCGCCGGACCACGAGTGTAGCGCGTGTGCGCGTTTCGAGAGTCTGTGAGTGGACAATTTCTTTTCACGGAAATCTTGCGAGTCTTTTATATATGATTTACGAACTTGAGTATGCAGCATGATTATGGTTTTACGAGCATGAGATTTCATACGAGATTATGTTTAATATGAGCATGTGTTTTACGATTATACGATTTAGTTATACGGATATACGTATACGAACATGCATACACTTTTATGCTGTTTCATGCATCTGCATTGAAATGTTTATGATTTGGTTTACACAGAGTATAGTCGTGGTTACGTTGTTGTATCGATACACTTGCCTCTCGGCTGATCCCCGATGGTAGGCCACCAGGAGGGGCAGTACCCCTACCTGACCGGCGAGGGGCAGTACCCCGGAACCGAGGCCTTTCTGGCTATGAATCACGTGGCACTCAAGGACTCCGTGATTCTGACTGTACTAGCACGGACGTGTCCATGAGTGACCCCGTGATACTTTCTATGCATGCTCTGTTTACGAGTTGGAGTCAGCGTCTCCTCGTAAACTATTTGATTTGAATTATTCATATTTCGACTCGCATATGTTTTTTTTTATAACGTATATACTCGGTGAAAGACATTTATTTTCGTCCACTAACTCTAACGTGTTTATTGTCTTTCCCCTAGGCTTTTCGGTTTCCGTGCCCAGTTTGCAGTTCAGGTTTGGTGTTTCACGTCGCGGTTTGGAGGCTAGTGATCAGAGTCACCTGTGTTTTCCAGTAGGTTCTTGTTTCGCCTACTGATGTACATATTGTATATGTTTTACTTTAGAGGTCGCTCTGATACATTCTGATACATGTTATGCGGATTTTCACAGATATACATATATACATAGTACAGTTTATTTACTGTTAATGATTATAATGATGTTGAGAAATCCGGATGGGATTGGTGCCCACGGTTTGGCTTTTGTGGCATAGGATGAAGTGTTATTTTCATGGTGCAGGTTATGGGAATTCCACGTTAGTAACGAAACTCTGCCGAAATTTCGAAAATTTTTTGTTGGTTCGTATTTTCGAAAGGGTTTGATTCCGGTTTAGGAAACTGAATCGGGGTTGGGTCCTTTCAGCTTGGTATCAGAGCATTAGGTTGTCAGATTCTGTAGACTCTTGTAGTTATGGTACTTAGGGTATTTGAGTTGGTACAGCATGACTGGAGTGATGACCCGACTGGCCAGCGGTACTCATCAATACTTCGGGTGTTGTATGTCCTCAAATATCTGCGGTTTCATGATTACGTTCTTTCTGCTTGTGCCTAATGCTTGTCTTGTATCAGTAGGATGCCTCCTCGACGTGGTCCCCGTGTTGATCGGGATGATGATCCTGATGAGGATCGCCGAACGCGCGACTTGCTTATGCGAGTGCTGCATTTGGAAAAGCGTTTTGACCCTGTGGTCAAGGCTCGCACTGCGGGTGCTACTGTGTTTTCGGGTTCAGTTGATCCAGAGATATGCGATGCATGGTTGGTTCAGATTGAGCGTGTTTGTGAGCGTCTGCAGTTTACACCTGAGCAGATGACAGTAGCCGCAGTTGGTTTACTTGAGGGTGATGCATACTTTTGGTGGGTCAGCACTGACAGAGTTCCTGTGGATACTCCGTGGACATTGTTTCGTGATCTGTTTATGCGGAGGTATTTTAATCAGGCTACTCAGCAGCGCAAGTACGAGGAGTTTACGAACTTGAGGCAGGGCAGTTTGTCTGTACTTGAGTATCGGGATCGGTTTACTCGATTGTCTCGTTTTGCGCGGGATATGGTGGCTACAGAGGAAGCCAAGTGTCGCAGGTTTGAGCTGGGATTGAATCTGAACATCAAGGCGACGTTGACTACGATGCTGAGGAACAACTTTGATGAGTTTGTCAGTGCAGCTCTCCGAGGCGAGGACATTGAGCAGGAGAGACAGCGGCAGAGGTACCAGCCGAGACGGTTTGAGGAAGGTGAACCGAGTCAGGGGCCTTCAAAGAGGCAGAGTTCTGATACTTCCGGTTCAGCTTCATCTTCAGGTGGTGGGTCATATCGACCACTAGCTAGTTTACCTAGACGGAGGACAGGATGGAGGAGAGATAGACCACAGCGACCACAGGCTAGTGCAGGTTCTAGCGGTTCTAGTTATCCTCGGCGTATTGGTGGCACATTTGCTGTACCGAGGGAGTATCCGTTGTGCAATTTGTGCAATAGGTATCATGTTGGTTCGTGTCAGCGAGGCACCCTCAACTGTTATCATTGTGGCCAGGTGGGCCACTATGCGAGGGCGTGTCCTCAGTTGTATGGTGGAGATGGACAGGCGGCCCAGAGTTCCGGAGTTGAGCGAGGTGCCACTTCGGGGGCTCGACCAGCACAGACTGCAGGTCAGGGTAGACAGCAGGGACAGCCCCAGCGAGGACGACCAGCCGGACAGGCGAGAGTTCATGCTATGACTATGCGTGAGGGCAGAGCATCACCGGAGGTCGTTATCGGTACGTTACATGTTTTTGGTATTCCTGTAGTTGCATTGCTAGATCCAGGTGCCACACATTCATTCATATCATTTAGACTGTCATCATTGGCTACGGTTCCTGCATCTCCACTTCCGGGGTTGTGTAGAGTGTTGTATCCGTCAGGTGAGGTTGTGAGCATTGGTTGGGTTTACCGAGATTGTGAGGTGTTTGTTGATGGCCATGGTTTAGCCGCTGATCTGTTGTTGCTTGATATTGTGGATTTTGATTTGATATTGGGTATGGACTTTTTGGAGTCGCACTGGGCCATGTTTGGTTGCCACAGGAAGGAGGTCGCATTTCGACGACCAGGGTTACCTGAGATAATGTTTCGTGGCGAGAAGAACACTTCCCTACCGTGTTTGATTTCCGCGATGAGGGCGGATCGGTTGATGAAGAAGGGTTGCGTTGCGTACTTAGCCCATGTTGTGGATACTACAGCTGCAGTGCCGGATCTTGGTAGTATTGAGGTTGTGTCTGAGTTTCCAGATGTGTTTCCAGCGGAGTTACCTGGTATACCTCCTGTGCGGGAGATTGATTTTACCATTGAGTTATTACCGGGTACTGGACCGATTTCCCAGACACCGTACCGGATGGCGCCTGCAGAGTTGAGGGAGTTGCAGATTCAGCTTCAGGAGTTGTTAGAGAAGGGATTCATTCGACCGAGTGTTTCTCCGTGGGGTGCTCCAGTGTTGTTTGTGCGGAAGAAGGACGGGTCCATGCGGTTGTGCATCGACTATCGGAAGCTGAATCAGATTACAGTGAGGAACAAGTATCCGTTGCCGCGGATTGACGACTTGTTCGATCAGCTGAAGGGAGCAGCAGTCTTTTAGAAGATTGATCTTCGATCCGGATATCACCAGTTGAGGATCCGGGATTCAGATGTTGCCAGGACAGCTTTCAGGACGCGGTATGGGCACTATGAGTTTTTGGTTATGCCAATTGGGTTGACCAACGCCCCCGCAGCTTTCATGGACTTGATGAATCGGGTGTTTCGACGATTCCTGGACAAGTTCGTGATTGTATTCATTGATGATATTTTGATATACTCGAGGAGTGCGGGTCAGCATAGGAAGCACTTGCGAGCGGTGTTGCGGACTTTGCGGGACCATCAGTTGTTCGCGAAGTTTAGCAAGTGTGAGTTCTGGTTGGATAGTGTGAAGTTTCTGGGTCACGTGATTTCGGCTGAGGGAGTTAGTGTTGATCCTGACAAAATTGAGGCCGTGCTGAATTGGAGTCGACCCACTACTGTGCCGGAGATCCGGAGTTTCTTGGGGTTAGCAGGCTATTATTGACGGTTTGTACAGGATTTCTCCCGGATAGCTACACCACTGACTAGGTTGACGAAGAAGGGCGTCAAGTTTGAGTGGTCTGATGCGTGCGAGGAGAGTTATTTGCTCCTGAAGGAGACATTGACTACCGCACCAGTTTTGACGTTGCCAGACGATAGTGGTGAGTTTATTGTATACAGCGACGCGTCGAAGTTGGGCCTTGGTTGTGTGTTGATGCAGCATGGTAGAGTTGTGGCATATGGTTCCAAGCAGCTGAAACCGCACGAGGTCAACTATCCGACGCATGATTTGGAGTTAGCCGCTATTGTATTAGCGTTGAAGAGTTGGAGACATTACCTGTATGGTGCTCAGTGTAAGATTTTCACTGATCACAAGAGTCTCACCTACTTGCGGACACAGCCGGACCTGAATATGAGGCATCGCCGATGGATGGAGTCGATCAATGATTATGACTGTACGTTCGAGTACCATCCAGGGAAGGCCAACGTTGTGGCAGATGCACTTAGCCGGAAATCCGGAGCCTCATTGTTTCACATGTGTGTGGCCAGAGTGTCGATGTTAGCCGAACTTCGAGCTACGGGTGCTGTATTTGGGTATGATGATGATGGAGCTTTGTTAGCCAGTTTTCAGGTTCGACCAGTGTTGGTTGATTAGGTACGGGAGGCACAGGATTCAGATCCTTACTTGCTGGGCAAGAAGACCATGATTCGGAATGGTGTGCCTACAGAGTTCCGTTTGAGCGACGACGGTACGTTGTTGTTCAGAGGCAGGCTATGTGTACCCAGAGACGAGGACTTGAAGAAGGAGATTCTGGACGAGGCCCACAGTTCAGCGTATGCGATGCATCCCGGAGGTACAAAGATGTTTCGTACACTTCGAGCGTACTATTGGTGGCGCAACATGAAGCGGGAGATTGCCGCGTACGTGAGTCGGTGTTTGATTTGTCAGCAGGTAAAGGCAGAGAGGCAGAAACCTGCAGGGAAACTACAACCACTTGAGATTCCAGTTTGGAAGTGGGAGCATATCACGTTGGATTTTGTCTATCAGTTGCCGCGTACTTTGGCGGGCAACACTGGCATTTGGGTTATCGTTGATCGATTGACGAAATCCGCACACTTTCTTGCACTTCCAGGGAAGATATCAGTGGGCAGATTGGCTAAGTTGTACTTATCCGAGATTGTTCGCTTGCATGGTGTGCCTGTGTCGATTGTTTCTGACTGTGATAGTCAGTTCACTTCTGAGTTTTGGCAGGCTTTACAGCGAGCGTTGGGCACGAAGTTGCGGTTTAGTACAGCTTTTCATCCTCAGACTGACGGGCAGTCCGAGCGGACCATTCAGACCCTTGAGGATATGCTGAGATCATGTGTGTTGCAGTTTCGTGGAAACTGGGATCAGCAGTTGCACTTGATCGAGTTCGCCTACAACAACAGCTATCAGGCCAGTATTGAGATGGCATCGTACGAGGCTCTGTACGGGAAGCAGTGTCGCACTCCTTTGTGTTGGAGTGAGGTGGGCGAGCGTTGGCTCATTGGTCCTAATTTGGTGAAAACCACGATGGAGGACATACAGATTATTCGGGATCGACTGAAGATTGCCCAGGATCGGCAGAAGAGTTACGCGGATGTGAGGAGGAAGAGCTTAGAGTTCGAGGTTGGTGATTGGGTCTTCCTGAAACTATCTCCGTGGAGGGGAGTAGTGCGTTTCGGGAAGAGTGGCAAGCTTCGACCACGGTACATTGGTCCGTATGAGATTACGGAGAGGGTTGGAGCTGTTGCTTACAGACTTGAGTTACCGACTGAGATGGCTCGTGTACATGATGTCTTCCATGTTTCGATGTTGCGGAAGTACATCTCAGATCCTTCACATGTGATAACCCCACAGCGGTTGCCGATCAGAGAGGACTTATCATATGTTGAGGAGCCAGTGCAGATTCTCGATCGATGTGAGCAGGAGTTGAGACACCGTGTGATTCCGCTGGTGAAGGTCTTGTGGCAGAACCATTCAGTGGAGGAGGCCACCTGGGAGACCGAGCAGCGTATGCGGGAGCAGTATCCTCATCTGTTCACATGACAGGTACATAAATTTCGAGGTCAAAATTTCTTTAAGGGGGGTGGATTTGTGACGACCCGAACCAGAATCAGATGTGTGTTTGGCAAGATTCTCGATGTTTGGTTTTAGTCGCAGTTTTGCGATATTATGTGGTTTGCCGATTCGATTCGCGACTTTATTTTCGGTCGAGAATTTGAGTTGGGTGTCTTCACGGAAATTGTAGAGTACGTGATTACAAGCTTGTGGGCGGTTCCGGAAGATTTTTCCGATAACCGAGGTATATTTTATGATTATTTGAAGTTTTAAGTTCCGACGACTTTATCCGATTGTTTCGAGTTTATCCGAATCACATCGTATATTCATTCCGGACCGTTGATCGACCCGAGGGACGAGTATAAATAACGAAAAGTCGAAAAATAGTCGGGAAATAGTCGAGAATTCATTGTGGGAGTTAACCAGTCGTTGACTTTCCAAAATTGGAAAGTAGACCAGCAGCCCGAAAGGGGAAAGTTTCCCAAACGGGAAGTCACCGTCCGACGTCGATTTTCCGGCCACCTCTGATCGTAATAAGGGTATGGTTCGCTTCCTCTGGTCATTTCGAGTTGTTTCATGTTTGGAATTTTAGGAATTGACAGTGATTTGAGGTGACCCGAGTTGGGTCGAGTTCGTCTCCGTCGCCGGAGTCGGTTGAGGTAGTTCCGGTGACTAGTCGAAGCTGGGTTGTTGGGGGTTTGGTTCCCTATGTCCTAGGGATGCTTTTCCTTACGTTTGATTTGAGTTTGATCGAGTTTTCCGGCGAACCGTGGTGGTTGCCGGAAATGTATTCCGATGCCTTTCGAGCTAGTTTTGGAGGTTTTAGAGGTGGATTTGGGCTTCGAGCTAGTTGAGGAAATGACTCGTAAGGATGGGAACTCGTGATCTGGAGCTTCCTGCCGTGTGATTCCACCGGTGACGGCGCGCCGCCGCGGGCGGCGGCGGTCAACGGCGGTCAAAAAGTCAACTTTTCAGATTTTGATGTAATTAGTGTCATTTTTCTCGTAATCATGCCCTGGTTATCGTACGGAGGTTTTCGGGTTGATTTGAGTAGCCGATTTTCAGTCGAGGTTTCGAGTTGAGATTTAGGGATTTCCGTAATTCATTTTGTACTGCATTCCGTATTTCCGGGAACGGTTGGTTTCCGTGCATTAGTACAGTGTTGTGGATTACGATATTGATCAGTTATGTTTTGTGAATGTATTCAGGTGATCGAGATCGAGATCTGGATCGTGATCGTGCTTCAGGCGAGGGATCTTCCGCCGGACCACGAGTGTAGCGCGTGTGCGCGTTTCGAGAGTCTGTGAGTGGACAATTTCTTTTCACGGAAATCTTGCGAGTCTTTTATATATGATTTACGAACTTGAGCATGCAGCATGATTATGGTTTTACGAGCATGAGATTTCATATGAGATTATGTTTAATATGAGCATGTGTTTTACGATTATACGATTTAGTTATACGGATATACGTATACGAACATGCATACACTTTTATGCTGTTTCATGCATTTGCATTGAAATGTTTATGATTTGGTTTACACAGAGTACAGTCGTGGTTACGTTGTTGTATCGATACACTTGCCTCTCGGCTGATCCCCGATGGTAGGCCACCAGGAGGGGCAGTACCCCTACCTGACCGGCGAGGGGCAGTACCCCGGAACCGAGGCCTTTCTGGCTATGAATCACGTGGCACTCAAGGACTCCGTGATTCTGACTGTACTAGCACGGACGTGTCCATGAGTGACCCCGTGATACTTTCTATGTATGCTCTGTTTACGAGTTGGAGTCAGCGTCTCCTCGTAAACTATTTGATTTGAATTATTCATATTTCGACTCGCATATGTTTTTTTTTATAACGTATATACTCGGTGAAAGACATTTATTTTCATCCACTCACTCTAACGTGTTTATTGTCTTTCCCCTAGGCTTTTCGGTTTCCGTGCCCAGTTTGCAGTTCAGGTTTGGTGTTTCACGTCGCGGTTTGGAGGCTAGTGATCAGAGTCACCTGTGTTTTCCAGTAGGTTCTTGTTTCGCCTACTGATGTGTATATTGTATATATTTCACACTAGAGGTCGCTCTGATACATTCTGATACATATTTATACGGATTTTCTCGGATATATACATACATAGTACAATATGTTTACTATTATTGCTTCTATTATGATGTTGAGAAATCCGGTTGGGATTGGTGCCCACGGTTTGGCTTTTGTGGCATAGGATGAAGTGTTATTTTCAGGGTGCAGGTTTATGCAATTCTACGTTAGTAACGAAACTCTACTGAAATTTCGAAAAAAAAATTTGTTGGTTCGTATTTTCAGAAGGGGTTCGATTCCGGTTTAGGTAACTGAATCGGGGTTGGGTCCTTTCAGTATACATGTTGGATTTATCACGATGAAACATCATCAGCGGGTCAGCATGATCAAGGGCAATTTCCTGAAAAGGCCAGTACATCCAATGATCCAACAACGAGGTTGAAGTGTTTTTTTATAAGAGCGGTGTATTTTCTCAAGCACAAGATATCCATCCCATTGTTGAGGGTTTCCCTATTATTGAGCCAGTCCAGCAATTACCTAGAGATGTCAACACTGCCAGTATTGACAAGTACAACAAGCTGATTGCCTTCCAACAGACCCCGTTGTACAACGGGTGTAACAAGACTGTTCTTGAAAGTGTCATGGGAGTAATGAAAGTCAAAGTGGAGAACAAATTGAGTACCAAGGCTGTTGATGAATATCTGACATTGACTGCTTCGATGCTGCCCCCCGATCATTGTCTTCCTACCACTTATCGTAAGGTATAATATATCTTGAAACATCTTGGCCTTACCTACATTAAAATCCATTCAAGCATATATGATTGTGTTTTCTTCTGGGGTGAAGATGCTGAAGGGAATGATCTTGAAAACCTTGATGCATGTCTGTTATGTCACACGGATATGTATAAGTTGACTCCAATAGGGAATAAGAAAGTTGTGAAGGTACTTCGATATTTCCCGCTGATTGATAGGCTAGAACGGTTGTTCATGTCTGCACACACGTCCAAAGCTATGAGATGGCACGCTGAGAGGGATTTGCCTGACGATGATACCCTTATACACCCTGCTGACGAAGAGGCTTGGAAGCACATGGTTCAAGAGTTTTCTTATTTTGCATCAGAGGTCCGAAATGTTTGGCTCGGGCTCTCATCTGACTGATTAACCATTTTGGCAACATAAGTCTTCAATACAGTATATGGTCAGTTATTTTAGTACCGTATAACCTTCCTCCATGGATGTGCATGGAAAAAGAATACAATATCCTGACTATGTTAATTCCAGAGCCTAGTTATCCAGGAAAATGTCTCGGTGTGTATTTGAGACCCTTGATTGAGGAGCTTAAGTACCTGAGTAACGTTGGCTATCCTACTTATGACAAGTACAAAAACAAGATGTTCCAAAACCATGCCATGCTTGTTTGCACCATCAGTGATTTTTCTGCTCGCGGGATGTTGTCGGGCAACATTACCAGGGGATACAGGGCTTGTCCAGAGTGTATGGTTGTTGATTGCGGCAGACTTTATTGCAGAAAGATTATGCTGATGCGTCATTGTTGTTGGCTTAGACTTGATCACCCATGGCGGGAGGATGACTACTCATTTGATGGGACTGTAGAAACTGATGTGCAACCCAGGAGATGGACGGGGAGAAAATTTTGGAAGTGCTGAATGAATACAATTTTGGGCAGCTCAGTAATCATCCTGATATAGTGGCAACAATGCCTGATAGATCCGACATGTATAAATTCTGGACACACAAAAGTATATTTAGGGAACTCCCGTACTGGTCCAAGTTGTCGATTTGGCACTACCTAGATGTCATGCACGTAGAGAAGAATGTGTGCGAAAGTGTGGTGGGCACAGTGCAATTGGGATGGGAAAACTAAAGACGGCCCTAAGGCACGCATTAGTCTGAAAAGAATGGGTATATGAAAATATTTGTGGTTGAGAGAAGGGAAGAAAAAAAATGCATCAAGCTTCTTACACCGTCAAGCCTGAGCAGAAGAATGAAGTTTTTAGGTGGATGGGTAATGTTAGGTATCCTTCAGGTTATGCAGGAAATATAGGTCGATGTGTTAACTTCCGAGACAATAAGATGTACGAATTAAATAGTCATGACTGCCACATACTGCTTCAATGTCTCTTTCTTGTTTTCATTCGATCATACCTGCCTCATCAGGTGGTGGAGCCATTAGTAGCATTGTCAAGATTCTTTCAGAAGTTATGCACTAGAGAAGTGAAAAAATCAGATTGAGGGCAATGAAAGAGGACATCATTTTTATCATGTGCAAATTTGAGAGGATATTTACCCCAAATTTTTTTGACATCATGTCTTACTTGATGATCCATCCTCCCGAACAATTGTTGCTTACTGGTCCAGTGCACTACACTTGGATGTATCCCATGGAAATGTACGTATGATTCAACATCTAAATTTTTAGTATGTTTTTATGTAATTATATTTTTTAATAATCATCACATGCACTTTGCAATTTGATAGACAACTGGGGGATTACAAAGACTATGTGGCTAATAAATCCGCACCTGAAGGGTGCATAGGTTAAGCATATCTTTTGCACGAGTGCATAACGTACACCAAGTTATATTTGGGAGCGTTGGAGGACCCTCTACAACATATGCTAGTAGATCAACCACAGTTCAATCTTTCTATCCTCTCCAATGATGTTGAACTATATGGCCAGTTGCCAAAGCCATACAAGTTGGAACCATATGAGCTAGTCATTGCCCACTGGTGGGTATTGATTAACTGTCTAGAAGTTAAATACTGGAAAAATATCCATCTTTACTGCTTGCGGTTGCCGGTGATCTTAAGTACCACAAATAGGGAGTTTGTAAACTATTTTGGCGGCTGGGTACGTCTATATATATATATTTACTTCTATACATATATAAACTAATTTCAATTTTCATATTTAAAGTTAATAGTTGCGATTTTTTTTATCAGATGAACCATGTACAATGTGATGGAGACCCATACTGGTCACACGAATTGAAGCTTTTCACGATGAAGCCGATAACTTCAAGAGTTTATCCGATGTGTAAAGTCAATGGCATGCAATTTATATGTTAACATAGAGACGACAAACGGAGAACACGGAATTCTGGGGTAATGGTGCATGGTGGGCGAAATGACATTGACTATTACAGTGTTCTCCATTCAGTGGTTGAACAAATTTATGGGGAAGGCATAACAGAGCACTTGTTTAAGTGTAGATAGTTTGATACTAACCCTAGAAACACAAGGACCGATCAGTATGGTATTTTTTCGGTGAATACTGTTACAAGCTAGTATGAAGATGACCCTTTTATTTTTGCCACATCGGTAAAATAAGTGTTTTATCTTGATGATCTTGTGCACAAAGGGGCATGAAAAGTAGTCAACCATGTTGTTCCTAGAAACATATACAATGATGTCATACTTGGTGATGCCGCAGATAATGAAGAAGTTATTATATACCAAGAGCCGAACGCAATTGGTATTCCCGAGTCCTCTACAATTCGCCTTAATAATGTGAGATCGGGTAGTGTTGTTCGACTTCCTCGAGCAGATGTAAGTCTTATTGATGTTAATCCAAATGAAGACAACAAAAACTCTGGTGATGAGGAGTGGCACATATTACCAAAAATTAGCTCGGATACTGATGAAAACTCGAGTGGTGATTCTGATTATGAGCGTTAGTTAAACATGAATTTGTGTTAAACGTGTTTGTTGGTCATGAGTCTATTTTTGTAAAGTTTTTTCACACTTCTGAACATAGAGATTAGTCTGATTATGTTCTTTAATTAGTTAAACGAGTATTTACGGGAAATTATTTTCACATGAGCCTAATTATTTAATTTTTTTTAGGGTCTTTACCCAACGACATTGGCTTAAGTCATCGGCCATAGTTACTATAGCCGACGACTGTGACACGTGTCGTCGGCTATACCTTCATGTATAATGTCGTCGGCTATAGTTTTTGGGTTTATATTCCAGGACAGCCCAGAAATGCCCCTCCTCTCCAAAAAAAACCCTAAAAATATAATCTCTTCGTCGTTCCTCTTGTTCAAAAACGCTACCGCCGCTCCTCTGGCCCCCAGCCGCCGCCGTCACCGCCTCACAGCCATCTCTCTCTCCTCCTCCATCAATTCCAGGTTCTCTCTCTCTCTATATATATATATATAATTAGATTATGTGATTATGAAATGTGATGTTGTGATTATGGGTTATTGATTATGTGATTGATTTTGTGATTGATTATGAAATTTGATTATATATGGGTAATGTGAATTTTGTGAAATTTATGTGATTTTGTGAATTATATATGGGTTATTGATTATGAGATTGATTATGAAATTTGATTATATATGGGTTATGTGAATTTTATGAATTTTGTGAAATTTATGTGATTTTGTGAATTATATATGGGTGATATATAGATTTTGTGAATTACATAGGTGAATTATGTATGGGTTATATATGAATTTTGTGAATTATATATGTTTAGGGTTTGAGATGTGAATTATATGGGTGAAATTTGATTATATATGGGTGAGTTATAAATGGGTGAATTATATATGGGTTATATATGAATTTTGTGAATTATATATGGGTGAATTATATATGTTTAGGGTTTGAGATGTGAATTAATGGGTGAAATTTGGTTATATATGGGTTATATATGGATTTTGTGAATTATATATGGGTTATATATGAATTTTGTGAATTATATATGTTTAGGGTTTGAGATGTGAATTAATGGGTGAAATTTGGTTATATATGGGTTATATATGGATTTTTTGAATTATATATGGGTGAATTATATATGTTTAGGGTTTGAGATGTGAATTAGATGGGTGAATTTTAGGAATCATGAATTGGTTAAGCCGGAAGAATTCGAAGGGATATAAGAAAGGAAACGGGTCTAGCGGCGATAGTTCCTCGTCTGTCTCTATCAGCAATACTTTTAGCAGCCCTAGCACCTCACGACACCTTCAACTGTTTTAGCAGACGCCGTAGTAGGATTCAGTGGCCCGCCAACCCGCCAACATGAGGCAACTCTGGAATGAAGATGGCCCCTCCAGGCCCTCACCATCCGGCTCAACATGTCTCATCCCTTCGGGTGTCTAGATGCCACACATTCGTCGGCCGGAGCCTTCTCCCTCTACGACTCAGTCTCCGCATTCCTCTGAGGCTGAGGCTGGTGCTTCAGGTAGTTCCTCGGTGGGGGTACATGGTCCGCCTCCTCACCTCTTCTTGCCTCGAGAGACACCTGCCATACTTGCTCTCGATGATCGGGGAGTGCCTTTTTCAGGACAGCTTGGTTTCACTACCCTGGAACAAGCATACGTCCATGTGCGAGGGTAAATGATCCAACCCTAAATTAACTAGTAATCTAGAATCAAGCCCTAACGACTGACCATAATCTACGAGTTTTTGTGAAAATTTTGACATAACTTCCCTTATAAAAGAAGTACCCATAAACCTGCAAGGAAAAACTGACACTCCGCAGATAAACCCACAAACAATACCGTGGACCACCTATGTTCATCCAGATTTCTCAACATAAACTGAAATCAAAACTGATACATTATTTAGATTTGGAAAACATACTTCCAGTAAATACACATTCACATACAAAGAAACCCAACTCGACTACTATACGAGTGACAACTTATTCACAAGAGTCTCACTAACACAATACTACCGAACCAGTGTATAGAGTGACTTCAATAACACAAGACACAAACTGACAGTGAGCTGGAACCTACTGCCGAAGGAGTTGACTGGTGAACTCAACGCCCTCGACGACATTCAACACCCTCATGATACACACTGCAATCTGGGCAAATAAAATAAAAAAGCCCAGGAAAAAGACACATAAAATAATAAAAATTGTTAGAGTAAATGGACGAAAATAATCCAAAATATATATAAAATCTACAACATGGCTTTCTGTAAATAGAATTTCTAAATCTGATAGCGAGTCTAAAATACTGAAAATACAGTATAAAGGATACGTCGAGGGGGAACTCCTGACCCTTCTTGACTATCGTGCTCAAGTGGAGGCAGTAGCATGGATTCTCTCACCTCAAGCCATTAAAGTCGTCTGGTGATTCCTGACACAAAGACGACGTGAATGCCAGGGGGTAAGTGCTACTACTTCCCTGGAGCCACTCAGGGATTAGCCGAGTAACCAATGCATCAATGCACAACTAACTGAAATAAGCCTCCGAAAATATATATACTGAATACTGAAACCACATATTGAACTGGAACTGAAAACTGAACTGAATATAATATAATAATAAATAGACTCGCTAATCAGCTGTAAAAATAAAGTGTCAACTCACAACATTTTGTATGGATAATTATAAAGATGAAACCTACCAAACGGCACAATTATTCATCTGATACACCTGCTAACTCAAGATCTTGAAATCATGATTAAAATTAATATTTGATCATCGGAGTTCATACTGAATAGCAAAGATCATAATCTGGTGAGTAATAGAATTGAGAATCTCGTATACTCGAATAAAGTAATTTTGTGTTTAATTACTGACTCAACCAAATACTGAATTCAATTCCCTGTAATCCCTCACTTAAGAGTCGCAAAAAAATCTCGAATATCAAACGACTCACAATTAAACAGATAATCAATGCGTCCTTTAATTTTGTCGTCAATTAAATTGATAATTCTCTGATTAAATACTCGCCCAAAATTATCAAACTCAAATCCGCACATGGACCTCACCATTGCGTTCAACACTCGAAAACGAGCAAAACGACATAAAACTTGTCGAAAATTCCACCTTGCCGGAGCTTCACCGTGCACAGCGGGGCTTGGGGCCGCAGACCGCCGCCGCCGGCCGCGGAAATACCATTGGCACCAAAACCTACAAATGATACATCATTGGAAAGCCCAAGACAAGCCCAACAACTTTTTAGTTCAATGCTAACCCAATTTTAACTTGAAAACATCAAAATCTCACCGTGAATTTCAAAAACCTCGCCGAAATTCACATTCTCCGGTCGGCCACCACCGGCCACGGCAAAGGCCGAGACCGGTCCCAAATGGTTTGTCTCACCTTGGCCAACAAAACCCTTAAAAATTTGAGCCCCAACACCGCCGGTTTAGCCGCGACCAACAACGCCGGATAGCCACCGCCACCGGCCGATTTTCGTGGCCCTCCACGGCCGTTCTCCGGCCACAAACCCCAGTGATCCACCTATCAAAAGAAAGAGGGAACCAAGCCCAACAAATTTCATCAAGGAATCTCAGCTAAAGGTGGCCTGAAAAAGGCACACTGTCGGCGAGAAATTTCAAGCCCAAAACGGGTCGGTTTGACCTGTGGTCAACGCGGGTCAAACCCATTAATCCCAAAATGGAAACTTTCTGAATTTGACTTGTATTTATACCGTATACATATCATACACATACCAGCCCAAATTGACGGCTATAATTCAATATGATCAAGATCGGACGATCACGATTAAATCAGCAATAAAAATAACGCTTTTATATATTTTCACTTACCGACTTCAAAACTCGTTAAATATTTGCTCGCTTATCCGAAAAATTCCCCAAAAATTCCGACGATCTCGAAATTAAATACTCTACATCTCGTGAAGGAAGTCAACATAAATTCTTGCCTGATGAAAAAGTCGTTAACACCCCACGCGATACCTCTAATTCACGATAATTCTATTTCGTGCTGATTTATACGTAGATTTTGGTTCGGGTTGTTACAGAGGGTATCACAAACATCGACGTCAGAATCGGATAAATATTAACAACCTTGGTTATTTAATTTCAAACTTATTAATAATTTGTATATTAAATTGGGTGCTTATGCTTTAGTCTTTTTACCTTGTCCTAGCCAAAACAGTCGTCTAGGCAACGAAAAAAAGACTAGAGGCCCCGTCATCTACTTGAGAGGACGATCAACGATAGTGGGAAAGTGGTCATAGAGACCGGGAAGGACGGATAAGTGATTTTGGGTAAGAATGCGTGCAAGTACTCCGGTCATGTAGGAAGTATCATAAGTAATAGAGTCCCAGCTTTGTGGGTAGACTGGTCCTCCGTGCCACAGTGTGTGAAGGACATTGTGAATAATGCAATGTCTGTGAGTTAATTATATATCATTAATTATGTTTGTCTACCATTATTAATTAAGTCTGAATAAATATATAAATATTATCATTTATATATACATTTGCATGTATGGTTTATTGTGCCGGAGGAGCTCAAATGCACGTGGGCAAATGACATGCAAGGAAAAAGGTGATGGGATCCAACTAATATTTTATATGTCGAGTTATATTTTGTTGATCATTTTTTGTCAATTTCTAATATTTTTGTTGCATTAATATAGGTACAAGAAGTGAAAAAGTAAATTCAAAAAGAATTGGACGAACCACGGCAACCTCCGTGGGGGTATCCCTAGCGAGTTTATGTATAGGGAGTACGAGTGGCACTGGCTTCTGGCCTACTTCAACAATCCAAAATTTGAGGTATGCAACATCATATTTGTGTTTAAATACTTGTATCATATTTGGCGAAAATAGTTTCCTAATTAATTTTTTTTTATATATGTTTATCAAACAAAGAAATTTCTACAATAAACGCGGCGAATCGGGAAAAAAACACGAAGAACCATCATGCCGATTTTAGATCCTTTGTGGGTTGGATGGAGGAGGCCACCTAACACCCTGAAGTCCCCCGTTGGAGTATACGTTAGAGAAAGCGTATTCTCAGTGCCTCGAAGATATTGTAAGTCTTATGCCCTTATAACTTAATTAACATATGTGTTTATATATGTATTTTCTCTAAAAAAATTAACGTACGCTTACTAATATGTGATTTTGTTTTCTTTGTCAATTAGGCGAGAGTACAAGAGGTGACTCCAGAGGTGTTGACTTAGATCATGAGGGAGCAATGGTGAGAGAACCCGACCCCGATTTAGTTTCCTAATTCAGGATTAGGCTTTCAATGACCATTAGATCCTATACATGCTAGTTCAAAAGAAAATCAAAGAAAAATCAATAAGCTGAAAATCATAAATTAAAGAAACTAAATTTCAAAAATAACTCATAATAACAATTTTTTAACTATTTAATACTTCAAGATTACTAGACTCTCGAAACTACTTATACTGACTAAGTTGCTAACTCGTTGGATCAACTCTGGATCTTACGGCGGATACTGCTATGCCTCAATCTACATGCGTGCCCTACCTCGATAGACACTCTGCAATCTGGGCATTTGAAACCAAAGAGTCCAAGAGAAAGGCATATAAAAACATAGAAAAACGTCAGAGTGAGTGGACAAAAAATAATTAGTTTTAAGAAATCGCAAAACGAAATTGTTATACCTTTCACCGAAAAATGTAAAATAAAATTGTGCGAGTCTAGTAAACATAACATAAACATGCATGTGGAGGCGTGCATAACATAATCATAATCCTCTAGTCAGGTGTTGTCGTGTCTCACCAGAAGCATACTCAGTGATCAGCCGAGCAGCCAATCCATCGATGCATTCATACATAAATAAGCGCGCGTGAGTGTGTGACAAGAAATCATAACATATAGCCTCCATGTATACGTACTCATATCATAACATATTACGTATACGTATGAAATGGAAAACATATGCATAATCGTAAACGTATTTTAAGTCACATATGCTGAAAGGACCTAACCCCGATATAGTTTCCTAAACCGGAATCAAACCCCTTCTAAAAACACGAACCAACAAAAACCATCAAAATATCGGCAGAGTAACGCTACTAACGCGGAATTACCATTAACCTGCACCCGGAAAATACACTTCATCCTATGCCACAAAAATTAAACCGTGGGCACCAATCCCATTCGGATTTCTCAATATCATAACAGTAATTTAAAGTAATCAAGAAAACTATACTTTACAGAAATCCGGAGAAAATCGTATAAAAGTATAACATAAGAATGCTCAGAGCGATTTCTAGTATATATATATATATATAAATAGTAGGCCAAACTAAGAACCTACCATAAAAGAAACATCGCTCGAGTACTAAGCCTCCGACCGCGATGTGCGACACCAGAATCCGAACTGCAAACTGGGCACAGAAACCGAAAAGCCCAGGGGAAAGGCAAATAAAAACGTTAGAGTGAGTCGACGAAAATAAACATATGCCTTTCACCAATTTCATATACAATAAACAATGTAAAGTATAGCGAGTTCGGAAAATATATATAGAGGTGTCAGGCGAATCTCTCAAGCCCGACAGTGATAGGCTAGGGGAATCTCTCAACCCCAGCGGCATAACAGGGGAATCTCTCAACCCTGCCCAGAGGAATCTCTCAACTCTAGTCTAGAGGAATCTCTCAACTTTGGTCAGACTACCAGTGATCAGCCGAGTAGCCGAAACATCGATGCAAGTAATGCCATCACCATAAAAATATAAATAATGCATCCAAAAGTAATAAATAATCTCAATATCGTATATAAATAAATACGAAAAATCACGAAAAATCACGAACTCGCAACGACAGTGAAAATATAAAAGTTCACTCACAGGTGAGCGTAACGCAATACGCGTTAACCCCGTGATCCGACGAAAAATCCCTCGCCAAACGAACGATCACGAACCCCTGGATAATTATAAAATCCACTGCTCAAAATCATAACTCGAAACCTCAAATCATAGCACGAGAAACAACCGTTCCCGGAAAAATATAATTCAATAACGACGAAATAGTCAAAATTCGATAATCACACCACAAAACCTCGCTATAATTTCCGATGCTCAATTCGAAAAAAAACCTCTCTACTGCGATCGGTGTGCGATTCCGAGCGAAACGACATACAACTCGTCGAAAAATACGTCGTCGGAAAAGTCGCCGCCGCCGTCGCCATTGCCGCCGGCCGCCGAAAAATCATACCGGCCCAGAAAATTGCAACCTACATATGGATTTGAAGATCTCGACATTTCCAACAACTTTCCAGTTAAAAGTTAAGGCCAATTTTGACCGAAAAAGGTCCAAAACTCACCTCAAATGTGCAAACCCTCGCCGGAATTTCAAGTACACCGATCTCCTTCCTCCGGCCACGGCAACCCTCAAGACTACTTCCAATAGCTTCCTCTCCTCATGGTTAACAAAACCCCTCAAAGAGGAGCCACCAACTCGGCCGAAAAAGTCACCTCCGACCACCGTCGAATTCGCCGGAAAAATGCCGAAATTCACCGCGCCGTTTCTCCCTCCTCCGGCCACCTCACGGGTCGATCCACCTACCAAGTTGAAGAGGAGCTCAAGCCCAACAAGTCTCAAGAAGGAACCCCGGCCAATCGTGGCCGGAATCGGCCTCCACGGCGGCGAGAAGTCCACGGGTAAAACGCACCAAAACAGGTCGCCCCTCGACCCGTGGTCAACCCGACTTTCCTGGTTTGGAAACTTTCCCAAATCATCATGTATCGCTTCCATATTTATACCGTACGCGTATCGAATCTTAAACGGATAAATACGACAATATCCGACGCCCGAAAATATTCACAACTTATTCCTCGTAACTCGGAATAATTCTCCGGAAGTTCCCACGAGCTCGAAATTAAATTCTCTACAACTTTTGCGAAGGATCCCAAATCAAATTCTTGCCCGATAATTTAGTCGCTAACGAAGCCGCCATATTAACCGATTACGTCGAAATTTCGACTAATCACGAAACTCACAAATCAAGTCGATAACCATTCCAATTTCGGTTCGGTTCGATCAACGGTCCAAAACGGATCACAATCACGATTCAGATAAACTCGAATACGAACGGATAAACTCAACGATATTCCAAAATTTCAAATATTCATATTATATTCCTCGGTCGTCGAAATAATAATCCGGAACCGCCTACAAACTCGAAATCACACGTACAACAACTCTCGAGAAAAGACTCAACTCAAATTCTCAGCCAATAATTAAGTCGTGATCAAAATACGGAAAACTGAGATTACGCTCAAACTCGTAGTTTAAGCCGATTACACTACTGATTTTGTTCCGGGTCGTCACATATGCGAAAAGGATTATCGAAAATAATTGTAACTTAAATCATATGCATAAGCTGAAATAAAACTTCATAAACATAAGACCTAGACTTGTTATTCGACAGTGAAATAAAAATGTCCACTCATCTGGATTGCCCATAATTAGCTAGCCTGTTTATCCACTAACTTGAAAATTCTACTTGATATTCCTAAAGCATCCCGTAAATCTAAATTGATTAATAGAAGTTCAATTGTGTAACTAAAAGGAATAGGGTAAACCAAGACGTAATATTCGATCGGAAGCTTACATTATTTCAGACAACTAAGTCACGCAACATAACTTGTCCTCGCACATGATTGGTCGCAACACGATTCGGACCTCAAAGTTCATAATTAGTACGCTACCAAGCTGCCATTCTGACTCGACATGGGGATGAATGATTAAGTTGACTTGATACCTGTGCGTGGCCGAAATGTTAGAAAATTGATCTAACCACACGAAATTACTCGGAAACTACTCCAAATCATCATAGAAAACTTCTTGCACTACCACATTTCTTCCCATTGCCTACGAAATGGGAAAAGAAAGGCCGACGATATCATATATCATCGGCAATAATAAGCATTGCCAACGACATATTCCATCGCCGGCAATACTTTCCCCTAATCGCCGGCAATGAAATTATTGTCGACGACTCGTCGGTAATACTTTCCTCATTGCCGGCAATAATATGTAGTATTGCTGGCGATGTTTTGGCCGGAATATCGTCGGCAATAACTCCCTATAGCCAACGATTTAATGAATCATCGACAATAACTCTTACATCAGATCTACTCTGCAGCAGCTCATTCATTTTATAAAAATCTGGTGAGAAAGAAGGAAAACGCTCTGAAATCGTTGGGTATTGTCAAAAGGCATCCAAAACCCGCTCGGGAAGCTATATAGCTAGGTACGTATGTATATATATGTGGATCGATGTATATGTGTGTTGATTTAGATATATGCATTTGTTGATTTAGAGTTGAGATTAATGGTTTGATATGCAAATAGAGTTGATATATTGTTGATTTTGAGTGATTGACTGTTGATTTTGAGTTGATGTGAGATGATTTCGATGAAAATATGCTTGTGTATATATATATGTATATAAATTTATTTTGTGATTAATTGTTAATATGTATATATATATACATGTTAATTTGTAATTGTGAATTGTTGGTATATATATATATTTTTATATGCATGGGTCAACTTTTGTTTAGGGAGATATATATATAGACGAAGAATTAATAAAATTAGTGTAGCTAGTTTAATGATAGATATATATATATAGATGCATGCATGTAATGATGATTTTTTAATTAATTAGTAGTGAATGTATATACATAAGTATATAGTATTATTAGAATTTTCAGGATGAACAAGAGTTGGATGAGCCTTGAAAGATGGGATGTGAGATATCACTATGGAATTAGGAGTTTTGTGGATTTTATGAAGGCTAATTGCGGAGACACTACACTTCATTATTGCTCGTGTAAAGAATGTAAGTGTCGCAACGATCGATTTCGTTTTCCCATTGATAAAGTCCAGAAGCACCTGAGTAAATACGGGTTTTGGGATAAGTACACTTGTTGGATTTATCACGGTGAAACATTGTTAGCGGGTCCGCATGATCATGGACAATTTGCTGAGAGGGCCAGTCCATCCTATGATCATGGACAATTTGCTGAGAGGGATAGTCAATCCTATGATCCAACAACGATGTTGATCAATGATATGTTTCCTCATGAGAGCGGTGTATTTGCTGATCAAGCACTAAATGTCCCTCCCGTCGTTGAGGGTTTCCCCCATATTGAGCCAGTCAAGCCATTACCTGGAGCTCATGTCAACACAAGTGGTATAGACAAGTACAACAACCTGATTGCATTGCAACAGACTCCGTTGTACGACAGTTGTAGTAAGACTGTTCATGGAAGTGTCATGGGAGTGATGCAGCTCAAAATGGAGAACAAAATG
The DNA here is from genome assembly GCA_946800695.1 of Geum urbanum. Classification (NCBI taxonomy): domain Eukaryota; kingdom Viridiplantae; phylum Streptophyta; class Magnoliopsida; order Rosales; family Rosaceae; genus Geum; species Geum urbanum. The sequence continues at coordinate 22,566,375 of OX327009.1, read as the reverse complement.
TTTGTCAAAGCTGTTGATTCTTGGCTGAAGTGGACTGCTTCGCTACTGCCACCCGGTTATCGCCTTCCTACCACTCATCATAATGTGCGACATATCCTGAAAGATCTTGGGCTTTCCTACATCAAAATCCATGCATGCCGATATGATTGCATTTTCTTCTGGGGGAAAGATCTTGAAGACCTTGAAGCCTGCCTAGTATGTTTTACAGAAAGGTATAAGTTGACTCCTGCAAGCAACAAGAAAGCTGTGAAGATACTTTGATATTTCCCGCTGATTGATAGGCCGAAGCTATGAGATGGTGGGCTGAGAGGAATTTGCCTGATGATGACACCCTTATACACCCTGCCGACGGAGAGGCTTGGAAGCACATGGTCAGAGAGTTTGATCATTTTGCAGCAGAAGTCCGAAATGTTTGGCTAGGGCTCTCATCTGATGGATTAAACCCTTTTGGCAACATGAGTTTTCAATACAGTATATGGCCAGTTATTTTGGTACCGTACAACCTTCCACCATGGATGTGCATGAAGAAGAAATACAATATGCTCACTCTGTTAATTCCAGGCCTGGGTTATCCAGGAAAGTGTCTCGATGTGTATTTGAGGCCATTGATTGAGGAGCTTAAGTACCTGAGTGAGTGTGGCCACCCTACTTACGATAGGTTCAAAAATGAGATGTTCCAGATGCATGCCATGCTTGTTGGCACCATCAGTGATTTTCCTACCCGCGGTATGTTGTCGGGCAACGTTACCAGGGGTTACAGGGCTTGTTCAGAGTGCATGACTGTTGATTGTTGCAGTCCTCATTGCTGTAAAATTGTTCAGATGCGTCATCGTTGTTGGCTTCCAGATGATCACCCATTTAGGCAGGATTAAGACGTTTTTGATGGGACTGTGGAAACAGGTGTGACACCCAGGCGATGGACAGGGGATGAAATTTTGGAAGTGCTGAATGAATATAATTTTGGCCAGCTGAGCAATCATCTTGAGATAGTGTCGTCAATTCCAGACAAGCCCGAAATGTATAAACTTTGGACACACAAGAACATATTCTAGGAACTCCTCTACTGGCCCAGGTTGCCTATTAGACACTACCTAGATGTCATGCACATAGAGAAGAATGTGTGTGAAAGTGTGGTGGGCATAGTTCTGAATTGGGAGGGGAAAACAAAAGGCATCCCTAACGCACGTATTGATCTGAAAGCTATGGGACTGCGGAAACATTTGTGGTTAAGAGATGGTAAGAAAAAAAATGCCCCAACCTCCTTACACCGTCAAGCCGAAGCAGAAGCATGAAATTTTTGGGTGGATGAGTAATGTCAGGTATCCTTATGGCTATGCAGGAAATATAAGCAAGTGTGTTAACTTCTGGGACAATAAGATGTACAAATTAAAGAGTCATGACTGCCATATACTGCTTCAACGCCTTTTCCCTATTTTCATTAGAGGGTACCTGCCCAAAGAGGTGGTGGAGTCGTTGGTGGCCTTGTCACGATTCTTTCAGAAGTTATGCACCAGAGAAGTTAAAAAATCAGACCTGAGGGAGATGCAAGATAACATCATTTTTATCATGTGCAAGCTTGAGAGGATATTTCCCCCAAATTTTTTTGACATCATGCCTTCCCGAACAATTGTTACTTACCGGTCCGGTACACTACACTTGGATGTATCCCATGGAAAGGTACAAATGATTCATACATTTGTGTTTGCCTATATTTTTATATGTAAATTATTATTTTTTAAGTATCATAACATGCACTTGTTAACTTGTAGACAATTGGGAGACTACAAGGACTATGTGAAGAATAAATCTGCACCTGAAGGGTGTATCGCTGAAGCATATCTTGCGCATGAGTGTGTAACGTACACCAACTTGTATTTGGGAGCGCTGGAGGACCCCCAACAACATATGCCGATAGATGAACCCAAGTTCAACCTTTCTATCATCTCCAATTACGTGGTAGTACATGGAAGCTTGCCAAAGTCGTACAAGTTGGATGAAAATGAGGTAGCCATTTCCCACTGGTCGGTACTGATTAACTGTCCAGAAGTTCAATATTGGAAAAACTATCATCTTCACTGCCCTGCTATTTCCGGTGATGTTGATTACCACAACAGGACGTTTGCAAACTACTTTAGTCAATGGGTAAGGGTATATGTGTATATATATATATATTATATCCTTATATAGCATGTGTGTACGTGGTTTTCTTTTTCTATGTTCATAATTTCTTGTGTACGTGGTTTCTTATCTTTTTCAAATGAACCATGTAGCAAACGATGGTTACCCAGAGTGGTCAAACGAATTGAGGCTCTTGGCGATGAAACCGATAGCTTCAAAAGTTTACTCGATGTGTCAGGTCAATGGTGTGAAATTTATATGTGAAAATAGAGATGACCGACTGAAAACACATAATTGTGGGGTGATGGTCCATAGTGGGCAGGATGGCATTGACTATTATGGTGTCCTTTATTCAGTTTTTGAACTAATTTATGGGAACCACATGAAAGTGCACTTGTTCAAGTGTAGATGGTTTGATACTAGCCCGGAGAACACAAGGACCGATCAGTACGGAATATTTTCAGTGAATACTGCTACAAGCTGGTATAAAGAAGACCCTTTCGTTCTTGCCACATCAGTAAAACAAGTGTTTTACCTTGATGATCTTATTAACAAAGTTCCATGGAAGGTGGTAAACCATGTTGCACATAGAATCATATACAGTGCTGCCACACTTGGTGAGACCGCAGATGATGAAGAAGTTACTGCATACTAAGAGCCGAACGCTTTTGACATTCCGGAATCCTCTATGATTCGCCTTAATAATGTGAGATCGGGGAGTGTGGTTCGAATTACTGGAGCAGAACTTCTTGATGTTAATCCAAATGAAGTAGACGATGATTCAGATGACGAGGAGCGGCACATATTGCTAGAGGTTACCTATGAAACCGAGTCAGACTCAAGTGATGAAGATGATTATGATTATCATCCTTAGTACGTTAATGATGTACGTATTTTAGTATATATAAACGTGCATGTATGTTTGTTATGGCCCACGAGTCGGAAATACTATCACCGAAATAGAAGAACTCGCACAGTTTAGTAAATTACAAAAAGGTGGCCAACGTCATATTGATCAGCCACATCAGTGTTTATACTACGTTAGACTTGAAATGGAAAATGAACACAGAGCCTTCATCGATAATGGCGTTATTTGTTGCCGGAAAGTGGGAATCACATTATCACCGATGAGTTAATAAGCAACTCGTCGGTGATAGTTGGCTTTAAATCCCAGCCCGAGACGGGGCATAGACCATTCTTCAAAAAGCTTCAAAAAAACCCTAAAATCCTCAACTCCGCCTCTCGCCACCGACCCTGTTGAAATCCCTCCTATTTGCCTCCCCTCTCCTCCTGCCCTCTCCCCTCTCCTCCTCCCCTACCCCCTCCCCTCCCTCCGGCCGCCGGAATTTGAGCACCGCCGTCGCCCTGTCTCTCAACCCGAAGAATGACAGGTCCCTTCCCCCCCTCTCTCTCTCGATCTCTCAATTCGATTTTTCATAATTATGTATGCATTTTAATTATATATGTATGCATTTTAATTAAGTTGGTTAATTAAGATTTGGGTGATGTTGGTATTTTTGATAATTATGGATGCATTTTAATTATATATGTATGCATTTTAATTAAGTTGGTTAATTAACATTTGGGTGATGTTGATATTTTTGATAATTATATTGGTATGTGTATATATGTTGAATATATTTTGGTAAAATTATTTTTGTGTTGGTTAATTAAGATTTGGGTTAATTGATATTTTTGATAATTATATTGGTATGTGTATATATGTAGAATATATTTAGGTAAAATTATTTTTGTGTTGGGCAATAAGATTTGGGTTAATTGATATTTTTGATAATTATATTGGTAATGATATTTTTGATATTTTGGTTAATTGATATTTTTGATAATGATATTGGTAATGATATGTAGGATATTTTGTGTTGGTTATTTTTGGCATATAGAATATATTTTTGGCTGTTATGTTTAATTGTTGGATGTGCAGGAGGTTTTGCGCCAAATTTGCTTGGGGGCAACAAATGAATGGCGAATTGATCCAGTGGAGGGAGCAGTAGTCAAGCATCCTCATCCGCAATCAGCAACACGCGCAGCGGCCCTATTATGAATGCTCGCACACAAATTTTTCTACGTGCGCGAGAACAGGAGGAAGCTGCACAATCCGGATCCTTGCAACCCTCAGTCCAACCTCGACCCTCAGGCAGCAGACACTCAGGCGAGCGACACTCAACGGGTGCATCAGAAACTCCCTCCATCTGAATGCCCCCTATTGGCCCGGTGCCTACTCCCCTTTCACGGGAATCATCTGAGGCAGATGGTGCAGGCGCCTCATCGTCCAGGCCTCGTCTATCTCCGCCGTCCGGTCTCTTCATGCTCGACGAGATTCCTGTCATCCCTCAATTCGATGCTAGGGGGAGAGTTATTTTTATTGAAGGACAGCCGGAGTTCCTGACCGTGGAGGAACGTACGTGTTCCACCTGTTCGACCCCGTGTATCTTTGGAGTGCGAGGTGCATGAACCAACAAACAGACGATGCAGGTAAATTTTATTTAACAAAATTGACTACTTAATTATTACTTAAGACTATGAATAGTGTCAATTAATAATTTCGATTTTTTGACATTGTATTATTATGCAATCTCGTTAATGGCAATGGAAAATGAAAGACTAGAGGCCCCTGCACCGGGAAGAATCTTGAGCAGGCCACCGGGGGAAGGAAAACGATCATTAAGGCCAATGAGCGTGGTGAGGTGATCGAGACAGAAAACACCACGCGAAAGTATGCCAGCATGGCCGGGGCCGTTGTGCGGGACAAGGTCCCAATGCTGTGGCCAGATTGGGGTGCTGTGCCTCGCTACGTGAAGTTACACGTGCATAATGCACTGACTGTGAGTTAAATCGTATTTTCATTAAGTAAATTTTACATTTATTAATTAAGTCCGAAGAAATATATAATTTTACCATTTATAAATTCATCTTGCAGCTGTGGTTTGACGTGGATGAATGCCTTATTGAGACGTGGGCAGAGCGTCAACTACATATCAGGTGATGTGATTCTAGTTATTTGAGTATACGTCGAGTTAGATTTTCACTTTATCAAGTGTTTTAATATCTCTAATATTTGTTTATGGTGTTAATATAGGTATAAAGAGTGGAAGAACGAGCTTTCAAAACATTACACACAGTACAAGGATCTAAGCCGAGGTGCTACCCCTAGCGAACTCCGGTTTAGGGAGTACGAGTGGTTGTGGCTGGTAGCCCACTTCGAGCACCCCAAAGTGAATGTATGCATCCTGAATATATTTTACAACCCTAATGTATCGTACCACATTTAAATAGTTAGTTACTATTTTTTTGACATATGTTTATCAAACAAGGCGATTTCCAAGACGAACAGACCAGGAGAACAGATTGAAAAACACCAAGTCCCATCATGCAGGCTCACATCCCTATTTGGGTTGGTCGGGTAGGGCGCAGAAACAACAAGAAGTCAACCCGTTGGTGTTTGTTCATCAGAAGTTCTATCCGCAGTGCCCTGAAGAAGCAGTAAGTCTTTGGCCTCATTATTTTGTAGTTCACATATGCATGTGTTAATAAAACTATTTTTCTCTATTAATTTATTTTGTTTAATAATACGTTATTCATATTCGCTTTTCAATTAGGTGAGAGTGGAGGATGCGATCATAGAGGTCACCATGAATATAGCTCGAAACGACCATCCTGACTGCTCGGAGGAAGAAGTGACCCAGTATGCCTCTCAGATCGATACGCTTGATCGCCCTATAACGGCTCAGATCATGGCAAAAGCGTGCGGGACTAGGAAGAATATCCACTACTGCAGGGGAATGGGCTCGGCGGGCAAATGAGTATTGAATAACACTTCGGAATACTCTAGCAGGTCAAGAACTTCTTCTAGGAACTCTAACCTAGCAGCGGAGCTTCATAGGACGCAGAGGGAGTTGGAGGAGCAAAAGAGGGTGGTGGAGGAGATGCGGCAATTGGCCGAGCAGCCGGCACTCAGAGATGCCGAGCACCGGACGATGGTCGAGCAACACCGAATTATGGTCGAGCAGCATACACAAATGTTCACATGGATGCAGACGATGTACGCGTGCCAGACTATCGGACAACTGCTGCCCACACCTCCACCGATGCCTGTGTTCCACAGTGTTCTACAACCGCAGCCGTCGCCGTCGCAGCAAGACCAGGGTAGTCGCCGGAGTTCAAATGATTTCGTCGACCCTTAATGTAGTTGTATTTTATTTTTGTATTGTTGCTGTTTATACTGTTGGACAATTATGTGTGTACTGTTGAATGTGTATTTCTACGGTTTATGTTTTTCAGTGCAGGTTCTGGAATTGGGCCTAATCTAGAACCTGCTTTTTTTTTTGTAAAATGTCACCGGGTATTGCCGACGAGATGGACCTATCTCGTCGGCAATAACTCCCACTTTCTGGCGAGTTTTTTCCTTATCACAGACGACATTCTTCAAAAATTTCGTCGGGAATAATTGTGGCGGTCAAACGTTGACCACGGCGGAGCATCATCACCGACGACTAACTCGTCGGTGATGCTATTTATTATTGCCGGCGACCAACTCTCGTCGGTGATACTTCAACAGTATCACCGACGACTTCCTCAATTTCTCGTCGGTGATACTATCACCGACGGGTTGCTTCCAGCAACATTATTACCAGCGACATGTCGCCGGTAATAATTATCACCGACGATTTAAAGACAAAGGCCGACGACTTTAAGTCGTCGGCAATAATATTAAATGTGGCAGTGTTGTGAAGAAAAAGTGTTATGGTCGCCGGAGCTCCGTCGTGCACGGTGGCACGTGGGTCCCACATGCCACCACTGGCAATGGCCACGAGCTACTGGAAGTTAACCGGATCCAAAATCTGCAATGGATACACCATTCGAAAGATCTAAATAAGTACAACATAATTTCTAACTACACCGAGTCGAGAAAATGAACGTAGGTGGTTAGAATTTACCTCGAAAGGCGGCAGACTCAGCTGGAAATCGCCCTCAGCCGATTGGTGTCGTCCGGCTATGGCATGGCCCGAAACATGTCGCGTTCAACCCCTGGGATGGTGGGGAGCAAAACCCCCATGGAGCTTCCGTCCATCATTGGCCTGAACATCGTCACTGACCACAAAACTGAACCGAAAATCCCCTTGGATTTTCGGCCTCGATTCGCTGCCTCAAGTTGATGCATGGCTCCATCAGTGGTCCAGAGAGGTTGAGAGTGTGGAGAGGAATCGATTCTGACTCGTCTCGGTGTCGAAAGTCATCGGCCGGAGAAATTTCGATCTGGTCACGCCTCTGGACCCCAGTCGGGTCGCCCATAATGGTTCTACCTCAACCGATAGAAATTTCAAATTTATACCCTAGGGTTGAAATGATCCAACTGTCCACATCAATCAACTATTCATTCTGACGGTCTGGAAAAATTCACTAATGGTAGACTTTCAATAATTCACAAAAATACTTCAAACTTCAAAAATTCATAACTAATCGCTCGGACGTCTAAAAAATAAAATAAAAATACACACGAACTCGCAATAAAATATTCTACAACTTCCATACAGAAAATAAATCCAAAATCATACTTATAAAAAGTCAATTTTTAAATCACGATGAATCTCGCTAAACTTGACGTACGATACTTAGCTCCCTAATTAACGCGATTAACGATGATTAGCTTGCTAATTTGGTTCGGGTCGTTACAAACGACCTGAGACCCAGGATGAGGACCTCCCCTTGGCCATCTCTCAGATTGATCAATCTGACCCGATGGTAGCGGCGAGGATTATGCTCGAGGTTTTCCCACCATAAGGGAACACCTACTACTACAGGGGTGTAAGACAGAAGGGCGACGGGGTCTTGAAGAACACTCCCAGTTTCTCATGCATCTCAGGAACTTCCAGGGCTTCTCAGCTACAGGAACAACTTCAGAGGTAGGCGACGAAGCATTAGAGAGATATGGAAGAGACTCGGAGACCGATGGAGGAGATGGAGCGGGTGAGATGGAACGAGCGAGATTAGCTAAGCAGGCTACTTTGGCTTCCTGGTTTCAGAATTGGTTTGCACAACTTCAGGCTTCTGGAATCCCGGTCCTGGCTTCACCTCCGTTCCCTTTTCCTGCTCCACAATCGTATGAGGATCCGCAACCTCCTAGTGGTAACACCTCTGTTTTTGATCACATAGATTTAGATAATCCTTATTGTAGGTCTAATGTGGGTGAATATATATTTTGTTGGTAAGGATTTGTTTATTGGTAAATATGTGTTGTTGGCTATTGTGTAAATAAAATTGTGCAATTGCAAGTTCTGGGATTAGAAATCCAAAATCTGCATTTTTTTTTCTAGAAATCACCAACTATAGCAGACGACATTAGTCTTACTCATCGGCTAAAGTGTTTAATAAAAATTACAGTTTCATACTATAACCGATGATTTGCAAACTATAGTCGACGATGTTCAAAAACTATAGCCGACGACATCATTTGGGACTCGTCGGCTATAGTCTTAATCGGGTCAACCATTTTGACCACCGGGGAAGGTTTTGTCGACGACATTATCGTCGGTAAAAGTTTTAACTTAATGTCGTCGACTTTTTTTTTCGTCAGGTATAGTCTAAACTATATCCGACAATAGCCGCAAAATTCGTCGGCTATACTTTCACCGACGCCCTTCTCCCGACTAGGCTAAAGCCGACGAATTGTCGTCGGGTATAACTATAGCCGACGAACTGTCGTCGGGTATAACTATAGCCGACAACATTGTCTAACGACGACTTTTGGTCATCGGATATAGTCATTATTCTGGTAGTGAACAGTAATTAAACAGGAAGATAATGAGTTTAATCTTCCTTTATGTTATGCAAAGTTGTAGATAGAATACTCTTATTAGTACATGCATCCAAAATTCACATCATCTATGTCACTGTATCCATAATATACAACCTAGCTTTAGCTATTTAAAGGCTGCAGCTTTCTTACCATTATTATCAAAAGATGACAAACAGTTTGTGACCTCTTCCCTGTTGTCAAATTTAGAAGAGAGGCAATTATGAGAACCTACAATTATAAAAATCTACAGATTACTAATTATGGAAAATATTGCTTCAAAAGAACATAGGACGAAAAACTTTATACACGTACAAACAAAATCTGTAACTCCCCAAAGTGAATAAACAAAACATCATTGAAAGGACCCAACCCCGATTTAGCTCCCTAAACCGGAATCGAACCCCTTCGAAAACACGAACCAACAAAAACTTTTCGAAATTTGGGCAGAGTTTCGCTACTAACGTAGAATTGCCATTACCTGCACGCGGAAAATACACTTCATCCTATGCCACAAAAATCAAACCGTGGGCACCAATCCCATCCAGATTTCTCAATATATCAACAGTAAAGTAAAGTAGTAAATATATATGCACTTTACTGAAATCCAGTGTAAAATCGTATAACGTATTCAACAGGAAGCTCAGAGCGACATCTAATACATAATCGTATACGCATACCACAGTAGGTAGAACAATAAACCTACTGGATGAAACAAAGTAGCTCGAGCACTATGCCTCCGACCACGACATGCGACACCAGAGCCTGAACTGCAAACTGGGCACGGAAACCGAAAAGCCCAGGGGAAAGACAATAAACACGTTAGAGTGAGTGGACGAAAATAAATGTCTTTCACCAAGTAATAAAAACAATAAAAACATATGCGAGTCGAAAACATAAATAATCAAATGGTACACGAGGGAGACTCTAACTCCTCACGCGTCCGAGTACACGAGGGAGACTCTAACTCCTCACGTATACGGAGCATGCATAAAAATCTCACGGGGTCGCTCGTGGACACACCCGTGCTAGTACAGTCAGAACCACGGAGTCCCTGACTTCCACGTGATTCTAGCCGGAAATGGCCTCAGGTCAAAGGTCTGCCTCCCCCCGGTAAAGACCTCGGGTCAAGAGTCACAGCCTCCCCTGGAATAAAGCCTACCATCGGGGATCAGCCGAGAGGCAAGTGTATCGATACAACAACGTAACCACGACTGTACTCTGTGTAAACCAAATCATAAACATTTCGATGCAAATGCATGAACAACATATAAGTATATGTATACTCGTATACGTATATCCGTATAAGTATAATCGTATAATCGTAAAACACATGCTCATGTAATCCGAAATCTCATATGCATGCTCAAGTTCATAAATCGTATATCAAGACTCGCAAATAGTCCGTGAAAAGAAATGTCCACTCACAGACTGGCGTAACGTGTATCGCGTTAACCCGTGATCCGGAGAAAGTCCCTCGCCAAAACAACGATCACGAACCCCTGAATATTCACAATGTCCAATATTCAAAATCATAATCCGACAATACAAATCAAACCACGAGAAACCACCGTTCTCGGAAACACGAAATCCAAAGTCGACGAATCGTCGAAAATCCGTATATGTATACCACAATACCTCGCTTTACGTTCGGACGCTCAACTCGAAAAACGAACCTCCCCACTGCGATCGGGGCGCGATTTCGAGTCAAATGACATGCAATTCGTCGAAAACTACTCCGGGCGAAAAATCACCGCCGCCGTCGCCGCTGCCACAGTCGCCGGAAAATCCAAACCTGCCCAGAAAATTTCGTGCTACACATGGTTTCAAAGATCTCGACGATTCCAACAACTTTCCAGTTATAGGTTAAGGCCAATTCTCACTCTAACAAGCTCAATTTCATGCAAAACCGAATTGTTCCACAAATTTAAATCTCAAAATTCTCCAAGCTCAAGCAAAATTAGAGCACCAAACTTACAGGGTAGCATGTAGGTGAGGAGAGCTTCAAAGCCCACTAAGAATTTCAGCTCGAATCGGTCCCAAACATGGAACCCGAATCACAAAGTTTTTCCTCCATTTTTGGCCGGATTTCTCTCACTCTCCGGCGAGCCTTGCCGTGAAAGAAGGCCGGAGTCACCATCACGGGACCAAGACGCATCGAATGGGACCAACCCCGTCCCACGGGGTGGCCGGAATCCTTCACCACCATGGAAGCCGTGAGCTACCACCGTGAGCTTCTCTCCCTTGCCTAAACTGGTCGGTCAACCCAATTCAACCCAGGTTTGACTTTCCCAAAGGGGAAAGTCACAATAAATACTCATTTAAAACTTTCCCAATTTGGAAACTCATAATTATCCAATTCGACAAACTTTGAATACTCATAACTTTTCCGTCGTAATTCCGATTCCAATAATTCTCGCGGCCACAAACTCGTCTCGATGTACTCTTCAATAATCACTCAAAGTCAAACACATCGGCCAAACGGATAAAAAGTCAACCCTCGAACCAACACACATTTAAATCGACTAGTTAATCAACAAACGGCAAAATTCGCAACTAATTCCTCGTAACTCCAAATCATGCTCCGGAAGTTCCCACGAACTCGAAATTAAATTCTGAACAACTTCCGTGAAGAAGCCGAGACCAAATTCTCGTCCGATAATTTAGTCGCGAACAAACCCGCCATTTAAATCCGTTTCCGTCGAATCTTCAAATATTCATAACTAATTCCTCGGTCGTCCAAATAACGAACCGGAACTGCCCACGAACTCGTAATCACATGTACAACGACTCTCGAGAAGAGACTCAGCTCAAATTCTCGGCCAATAATTAAGTCGTTAACAATCCCTGGCGGTTCAAACCCTGTCGTCAATCTGCGGCTACGCAGTAACTCACGAATCAAGCTGATCATACTGCTGATTCTGGTCCAGGTCGTCACAAATCCACCCCCCTTAGAAAAATTTCGACCTCGAAATTTCCAAGTCTGTCGACTACAAGGTAGGAGCACTGCCTCTGCATACTGCTCAACTTACCAACGACAATCTCAACCGAACAACTCTGATCACAAACTCCACAATAGGAGACAATTCCGTGCTGGAATCCCTATACCCTCACATCTCAAATCCGAACTGGCTCACACAATCGCCAAGTGTTCCTGCATAAGGAACAGATAGGGTACACAACACGTAGCAAACCTGAAACACAGTTCCACAACACGGAACACAGCACAACACACATAACAGCCAACACTATAGGCGATGCCGAACTATACGGCATAACACAAACTCGTCTATGACCATATATGGATCAAAACATCAAGGCAAATCACAACACGACCTGCTCATACCAACGAAACTTAAGCATGAAACTCAAACAATTATCAACCTATTTCCGCTAATCTGACAGTCTGTGGTAGCACATCCCACAAAATCAGATTCAAACATCAACTCAAACTCAACCAAATCAAACTCACTCCAACACAATGGAGTACAACAACATACCTCAAATTAACATCAAACAACCTCAAAATCATAGTAGTCAACAAACCGGTACTGTAATACCGAGGTCCACAACATGCCCTCCAAGGCCTGAATAGTCCTCAAAGATCGCTCGTCAATCCGAGGACAAGAACCGGTACTAGCTCGTAATCTGGTCCCCAATGCTCGCTGCAAAGCTCGCCAACACTTGTCGTATACCTCGACCAGCAAACTGGGACACAGGTTCACCACGTAGAGGGACAACCTCCATCAAACACAGCCATAACAGCCTGCCACTGAAATCATCTCCGAAAGTACAAATAAACATACCAAGTTCATCAAACTGTCCACAAAGACCTGACAACTGGTATCACCAATCAAAGTGCATACAACACACACAACACAGCAACAACGGACACGTCAAACCGGAAATCTGAAATGACTGACACTTCTCGGCAAGTCTCTGTCTCCTAGCCATCGCTAGTCGACAAACGTGGCATCTGCGTACACATGCTGCGCTCGAACAGGCTGCTATATCGCTCTTCATGTTGCGTCACGAGTAGTAAACTCAAAGTATCTGATACATCTCCGCATCACTAGCGCCAACTGCGTGTAAAAACAATGAGTTTCAACGTCATCACATTCGAACTCAATTTTCGTAGCCCATAACTCGGCTAACACGGAACCTCGAGCCACACACACATGAACCACTGAAGCTCCCGACTTTCAACTGAATGCATCAGCAACAACATTCCAGACAGATGGTCAAAGTACAACCACTAGCCTTCCTCGAACAAATTCAATTGTGCAGCCATAGTCAATAGTTGACTCCCTCCATCTACACTGCCTCAAGCCCAAATCTGGCCGAAAATGCAAGTGGATGAAACTCAAATGACCAGTGTACATCCTACACTGCGCTGCACGTCATAGCTATAGTGTCTCAAACTCTCTGATACTAACACAAATACAGCTACACCCAAATCAAACTCTGGATACGTAGCCTCATAAGGTTTCCAATGTCCGTAACCATGAGACACCGCTCTGCTACACAGCATCAAAGCACAACCCAACCAAATCTCGATGCATCGACATAACCCACAAACACGTCGCGGTCGTCGGGTAAGGTCAAAACCGCAGTAACGGTCACCAACCTACAGGAGGAAGTAACTCTCCTCGAGTGCATCGAACCACATGAACTTGATGCCTTCTTCGTCAATCCGGGAAGTAGAGTGACAATCCGGAAAAATCCTGCACAAGCTGTCAGTAATAGCCTGCCAAACCCAAGAGAAACACCGGATCTCTGGTACAATGGTAGGTCAACCCCAAATCAAAACGGCTTCTAACTGGTCAGGATCCACGCCAACTCCCTCGGCTAACATCACACAGCTCAAAATCGTTACGCTAATCGGCCAAAACTCACACTAGCTGAACTTCACAAACAGCTCATCGTCTCGCGAAGTCCACAAAACCGCTCGCAACTGCTCCAGGTACTGGTCCACACTCTCGGAGTACATCTGGACGTTGCCACGAACATGACCGCAACTCGTCCAGAAACTGTCTGAACCCATGGTCCATCAAGTCCACAAGATCAACGGAGCATTGGTCAACCAAACAGCGTGACCAAAAACTCGTAATGCATGCAACGAGATCCGAAAATCATCCAAGCCACAACTGACTTATCAAACCATAACTGATGGTATCCGGAACCAAAATCAATCTTCGAAAATACTGAAGCTCTCGCAAGCTGATCAAACCACTCGTCAATCCGAAGCGGAGGATACTCACTCTTCTCTGAAGCAAATCGAGCTTCCGGTAGTCAGTGCACCACCTCGTCAAATCGTCCAACATCCGTGTAAATAGTGCAAGAGCACACCACACAAATATATGGGGTCGCACGAAGTCTCCTGAAATCTCCTCCAGCAAATCCTGGAGTCGAAACAATAGCTCCATCAGCTCCGCTAGCTCCGAACGACAAGATGCCGATAAAATGAGTCCAGCGCCTGGTACAAGCTCAATGGTGTAGTCAATCTCCCGAACTGGAGGAACACCTGGTAACTCCTCCGGAATACACCTGGAAACTCGAGAACCACCACAATGTTACCAATATCGGCACAGCAACCGTAGTATCCACAACATGGGCTAAGCATGCAACACAACTAATCTCCACAAACCGCTTGACCATCACCAAGAAACAGCATCTCAGGAAAATCTGGTCGTCGAAACACAACCTTCTTCTCGAGGCACTCGAACACAACCAAATGCGTCGTCAGTAAGTCCATACTCACAATCATACCAAAACCACAATGTCTAGCTATAACAGGTCCGCGGCTAACACATAACCTCCAACAAGGATCTCGCGACCTCCGGATGGATGCAACACTCTCCAAGACCTCGGAAGTGGAGATACAGGTACAATAGCCATGGATATCAAACAACAGCAACCTCGGAGAAAAATCTGTCCTCAAACAAGGTCATGGCACGAATTCCAACATGCCCAACTAGTCGCCCAAGTCAATTGCGACTTTCTGAATGGCTCGTCTAGAAATCTGGGTTGATCAAGCTCCAGAAACAGCATCATGATTTCCTCGTAAACTCTGAGCTACCGAACCACTAACACAGCTGGCTAAGGCGCTCCCTCACAACGTGACCCTCCTGACCACCGAAACAGCAACTGAGAGTGCTCCACGAAAACGAATACAAGTCACCGCAACACCTGCTGCGTGAAAGGATCACCAACGATCGCCCAAACTCATGCCACAGGAGCAAATCCGCTACTCTGTGATCTCCGCCATCGCTAAATGGATCAGCAGAGGATCCTCAACATAATCGAAAAGGCCACAGCCTGACGACATCACTGACTTCGAGGTGCCAAAACTCAACCTCATCAAAATCTCGACTAAATCCACTTTCCTCAAACCGTCACATCGAAAACCGTACACATCTTTCCCTCACAATAACCTCGCCGCTGAGTGCAACACACTAAGCTCCTCACGGCTATCTCGAGGCACATCAATCAGACTCTCTCTGATACTCAGGTTCAAACTCATCTCGAACCTAGTGCATAGCTCCCTCTGAAGCCACGTAACACGTGCAAACAAGAACAAACACGTGGACTATGCATCTCTGCCTCAGATGGGTAAACACTCCACATTCGAATGCTGGGTAGCCTGATAAACCATTACCGTATATACAACACTCTGAATGTAGGCCATGGAGTCAGAACCGGAACTCACACAATATCAGCTCACCAAACACGACAATCTGACTCAGGAAAACATCACTGCCACAATTCTCAGCTCTGAGACAACACATAGATGTTCATATACACATCCCTAGGCAAACCGTGCCACACAATTCTCGGAACTCTGAATACTCATCCAAATCCACTGTTCTCTGGCAAATCACGCGTCGATTGATCCTCAACAGGATCCACAACCGAAACGACACGGAAAGCACGTCAGGAGGCATCCTAATGAATACAATATCGTTCACAACAAGTGGAACGTAATCATGGAACTTCAAATATTTGAAAGCATACAACACCCAGAATTTGATGATTATCCGCCGGCCGGTCGGGTCACCATTCCAGACATGCTGTACATTCTCAAATATCCTTAGTAAACACGACTACAGAAGTCTACAGAACCTATAACCTAATGCTCTGATACCAAGCTGAAAGGACCCAACCCCGATTTAGCTCCCTAAACCGGAATCGAACCCCTTCGAAAACACGAACCAACAAAAACTTTTCGAAATTTGGGCAGAGTTTCGCTACTAACGTAGAATTGCCATTACCTGCACGCGGAAAATACACTTCATCCTATGCCACAAAAATCAAACCGTGGGCACCAATCCCATCCAGATTTCTCAATATATCAACAGTAAAGTAAAGTAGTAAATATATATGCACTTTACTGAAATCCAGTGTAAAATCGTATAACGTATTCAACAGGAAGCTCAGAGCGACATCTAATACATAATCGTATACGCATACCACAGTAGGTAGAACAATAAACCTACTGGATGAAACAAAGTAGCTCGAGCACTATGCCTCCGACCACGACATGCGACACCAGAGCCTGAACTGCAAACTGGGCACGGAAACCGAAAAGCCCAGGGGAAAGACAATAAACACGTTAGAGTGAGTGGACGAAAATAAATGTCTTTCACCAAGTAATAAAAACAATAAAAACATATGCGAGTCGAAAACATAAATAATCAAATGGTACACGAGGGAGACTCTAACTCCTCACGCGTCCGAGTACACGAGGGAGACTCTAACTCCTCACGTATACGGAGCATGCATAAAAATCTCACGGGGTCGCTCGTGGACACACCCGTGCTAGTACAGTCAGAACCACGGAGTCCCTGACTTCCACGTGATTCTAGCCGGAAATGGCCTCAGGTCAAAGGTCTGCCTCCCCCCGGTAAAGACCTCGGGTCAAGAGTCACAGCCTCCCCTGGAATAAAGCCTACCATCGGGGATCAGCCGAGAGGCAAGTGTATCGATACAACAACGTAACCACGACTGTACTCTGTGTAAACCAAATCATAAACATTTCGATGCAAATGCATGAACAACATATAAGTATATGTATACTCGTATACGTATATCCGTATAAGTATAATCGTATAATCGTAAAACACATGCTCATGTAATCCGAAATCTCATATGCATGCTCAAGTTCATAAATCGTATATCAAGACTCGCAAATAGTCCGTGAAAAGAAATGTCCACTCACAGACTGGCGTAACGCGTATCGCGTTAACCCGTGATCCGGCGGAAAGTCCCTCGCCAAAACAACGATCACGAACCCCTGAATATTCACAATGTCCAATATTCAAAATCATAATCCGACAATACAAATCAAACCACGAGAAACCACCGTTCTCGGAAACACGAAATCCAAAGTCGACGAATCGTCGAAAATCCGTATATGTATACCACAATACCTCGCTTTACGTTCGGACGCTCAACTCGAAAAACGAACCTCCCCACTGCGATCGGGGCGCGATTTCGAGTCAAATGACATGCAATTCGTCGAAAACTACTCCGGGCGAAAAATCACCGCCGCCGTCGCCGCTGCCACAGTCGCCGGAAAATCCAAACCTGCCCAGAAAATTTCGTGCTACACATGGTTTCAAAGATCTCGACGATTCCAACAACTTTCCAGTTATAGGTTAAGGCCAATTCTCACTCTAACAAGCTCAATTTCATGCAAAACCGAATTGTTCCACAAATTTAAATCTCAAAATTCTCCAAGCTCAAGCAAAATTAGAGCACCAAACTTACAGGGTAGCATGTAGGTGAGGAGAGCTTCAAAGCCCACTAAGAATTTCAGCTCGAATCGGTCCCAAACATGGAACCCGAATCACAAAGTTTTTCCTCCATTTTTGGCCGGATTTCTCTCACTCTCCGGCGAGCCTTGCCGTGAAAGAAGGCCGGAGTCACCATCACGGGACCAAGACGCATCGAATGGGACCAACCCCGTCCCACGGGGTGGCCGGAATCCTTCACCACCATGGAAGCCGTGAGCTACCACCGTGAGCTTCTCTCCCTTGCCTAAACTGGTCGGTCAACCCAATTCAACCCAGGTTTGACTTTCCCAAAGGGGAAAGTCACAATAAATACTCATTTAAAACTTTCCCAATTTGGAAACTCATAATTATCCAATTCGACAAACTTTGAATACTCATAACTTTTCCGTCGTAATTCCGATTCCAATAATTCTCGCGGCCACAAACTCGTCTCGATGTACTCTTCAATAATCACTCAAAGTCAAACACATCGGCCAAACGGATAAAAAGTCAACCCTCGAACCAACACACATTTAAATCGACTAGTTAATCAACAAACGGCAAAATTCGCAACTAATTCCTCGTAACTCCAAATCATGCTCCGGAAGTTCCCACGAACTCGAAATTAAATTCTGAACAACTTCCGTGAAGAAGCCGAGACCAAATTCTCGTCCGATAATTTAGTCGCGAACAAACCCGCCATTTAAATCCGTTTCCGTCGAAACTTCAAATATTCATAACTAATTCCTCGGTCGTCCAAATAACGAACCGGAACTGCCCACGAACTCGTAATCACATGTACAACGACTCTCGAGAAGAGACTCAGCTCAAATTCTCGGCCAATAATTAAGTCGTTAACAATCCCTGGCGGTTCAAACCCTGTCGTCAATCTGCGGCTACGCAGTAACTCACGAATCAAGCTGATCATACTGCTGATTCTGGTCCAGGTCGTCACAATCATAATATTAGTGAGCATTCAAATGATCACATATTTATATTTTAGTCTCATGACTCTTGGTATCTAGCAATAGGAATCTAAACCAAGAAATACCCGTATAAAATTAAGCAACGCAAAACTATTTAACTGCTTTTTCAAAGGTCCCATAGAATTTTGTATACATCATGCAAGTCTGTAACACAATTTTAATGTTTTTGTAACCAAACACCTACATCAATTGAATTGATGCATAAGAAGAAAACCTAAGTCAATTGATGAATGTAGCATATTAAGGAAAAAAATCAGCAAGATTCACAAATAATGTAAAAAAATCACATATTAAGGAAAAAATATATATGCAACAAATTGGGGCTGGTACTCTTAGGCTATTCTTCCATGACTACTTCATTGAGGTAGGAAGCACGTTTTTCTTTATAATTGGACTTAACAACACAATGTACTCATTGTATAATCAAATGCAAACCCAGTACCCCCCTACTCAAAAAACTCTCAATTAAAACATAATACTACCCAAATCATTATTAAGAACCAAGAACTCTCAATTCAAATATTTTATCTAACATTTCAGGTGCTTCTTGTGGCATTAACATGGAGATAACACATGTTCTTGCATTAGAAGGTGCTCATGTGGTCATGGTACGTAGTGAGGAACATGGATGCTTGGAGACAGTTAAAGAAGCAATCCGTAAAGAAACCCCAGAAGCTGAAATTGATGTTATCGAGTTAGACTAAGCCAATTGTTATTGTTACCAAGGCTAAGGTAACTTTGGATATCCTACCATACTAGCTAGTAGTATGTTGTACTTTATACTTGTAGTTTGTGTAGAAATTTGAGATTTGTAAGCACAATATTCAAATTAATGTTCATATGGTATTGTTGAAAGCATATTGATGTATTGTTTATTTCCTAAAATTGAATGCTAGATCACCACATAAAAATTACTAAAAACAGTCAATTCGATCATACTCAGATGTCAGTCAAATAATATAGTGTATCGAAACAAGCATACTCAGACGACAAACTTTATTTTGTCCATCGACTATAGATAATAGGGACGACAGATGCCCGTCGTATGAATGCATGCCATTAGACACAAGGAGGAACATGCACGGATGCCATCTGTTGGCATCATGAATGTCATCCATCGTCTGAACTATATGACCGTCATCCTTATGATCGGTATATGATAGTCATTTTAGTGTTTTTAGCGTTGTCTGAAGCTATTTCATCAGATGACGGTTGGATAGACGATGGACGAAAAATATTTTAGACAACGTACAATAAGTGTCGTGTGAAGCATTTTATGTAGTAGTGTTACGTCAAAATTTTTTGACGGTTATTGTACCACTATGGGAATTGAAGTTGAACATCATTTTTCTCATGTTCATACTCAAAACGGACTCGTAGAAGCATTCATCAAATGCCTTCAAATGATCGCTAGGATGTTATTGATGCGCTCCAACCTCCCTACTTCTGCATGGGGTCACACAGTATTGCATGAAGGTTCCTTGATCTGCTTGAGGCTAGTAGCTTCACAAACCTATACTCTGATTATGTCATATCCTTGATTGTTTATTCGCCTCATCCACAACTACGGAACCCACCTTTCCCCGACAAAATAAGTGTTCATAATTCCCACAGTTCGAATATGCCAAAGGAGCAGGAATCACCACCTCGATGGACAAGTACCCAAAGGTATACCCACTGTCCTCTACTCAATTATCAAACCATTTTTGAGAAAACTCTAATTCCTGAAGTTTCTAGATAAGCACTACAGCTACACTAGTACTCATGCCCATGATTTTCACCAGTAATATAAACTCAAAAATAGAATAGAAGAAATAAGTACTGGGAAGAGGTTTACTATTACCCAATTAAGTAATGAGAATCCCAATTATAACTGCAAAATTCTACCTCGCTTGTCTAGAGCTTCGGCGCAAGTGCTCAGGAAACAATCTCCCTTAGTTTACTACTTAACTCCTCCTTCTCGTGCATGAGGCCTAGAAAAATATTGCTCAAAAAATACCTTGAACAATGAGGAATCATCGAATTGGAACGAATGTGAGTACTCATTCTTGTACTCGAAAAAGAATCGAGAAGTTTTATATGACACGCTAAGGGTTCTTGTTGAACAATAATAAATATTGTGTTGGGTCAATGTATTAAATTTCTACGGTGTGCTCAACATTTACGACATTGAAAGTCTCCCCTGAAAGCTTCATCATGTACTCGACTAACATTCGAGTAAACGTTATTGATCAATAACTAACGAATTGTAGGCACTGAATTCTCAAAGTGTCCCATCATCGATTCAAGAAAAAGTACATACTGCTGCTTACTTGACACTGCCCTTCTGCGACACGTATGATGGCGACAACCGCTTCATAGTCCCCAAAAATGGGAAAATCTAACTCAAGTTCACTTATCTTTACTAGTGCCGCTTATGTGCATACAACCGACAAGTGAACACACTAAGGTTATTGACATATCATATTATAACGGCTCCTCAGCCAAGAATCGAGATAACTTAATCTCACAACAGGGTTACCCTAATGACCTACACAGAAGTTTCCAAGGAAGGCTATGAATGATTCCCTAACCCGTGATCACACATCATCCCTTATGACAATGACAAATGCACATAGTTGGAAAAATAACATGATTACTGCCCAAAACAACCTCGCGACCCTTTATGAGGCGAAAATCTCAAGAATAGGGCATAACAAAGATATTTCAAAATTGTCTTGTAAACTATAGACAGAAGGCTTGTTGAAGTTGTCGATCACTTCTATGAGGCATGACACTAGAGACTAAAGAGACTCACTATCACCTGAGACACACTTAGAAGTTTATCTTATACCATAAATGATCTATACGCCCAAAGGCATACAATGGGATCCGCTGCAGTCAGACTAGCGCACTCTAAGAATCACCAAGAATATAAGATAATTGACAGGATCATGAAAACTAATGCTCTGATACCAATTGACAAGGCTCACAGATTATAGTAGTAATCTAGGATAAGCCTTGTGGGACCCATATTAGGGTATCTAGAACCGCTTAATCAGTATCATCTACCTTAGCACAAGCAACCCAAAACTTTAATTGAGAACCTACACTAAGAAGACAGAAGTTGTGGACTGTCATGCCTTGTACTCTGGACGGTCACGACTTCAACCAGCTAACATGCAATCTGGGCATTTTAAAATAAAGGACCCATGTAAAGGCATAAAAACATGAAACATTAGCGAGAGTGGACAAAATCTTGCATAATTTGTATAACTAATAAAATATACTTTAATGCCTTTCCGCTGATATATGTAAAATACTGGAAGTTCAAGTATCAAGAATCTGAATCATGATGGAGTTGGTCGCTCAGGAGTTTTTCCCTAACCTGAGTCGACTATCTGTATAAAAATTGTAGGTGATAGGCTAGATGAGGTATCCTGCCTCCCCTGACGGGCCAAATGAGGCACCCTAACCTCCTCTGACTGAACTATCCGGTAATCAGTCGAACAGTCAGTGCATTGATACAACTAACTAATGCAGTCACAAAGAAAAAACTTCCAAATTAAAATGCTCTAAAACATACAGTAAAATATACTTTAATACTGAAATGCTAAAAAATGAACCCGCTATCGGCTGTGAAAATAAAAAAGGTCCACTCACAGTACTGTGCCGTGATTTCCATCAAGTCAAAGCCTGTTTGTCGGCGTTTCTATACCTCTGTCACTGATTGCTAACACGTCGTCCTGCTCAAAATTAAACCAACACAACTTTCTTCTACCATAATCTCAAATTAGAATCACAAACAATCCAATTATACCTTTGAAATTCGGGTTCCTAAATTTCTTCAAAATTTCAATCCTTCGATTCATCCTATCGGGTAGAATTGAGATGTTTTCTTGGTATCGCTAGCTTTGTGGTGATGAGGGCTTCAAAGCCCAGTAGGTCCCATCATCCAATTCGAGCTCCAGATTGACATCCCTAAAGCCTAGGGTTCTTGAAGTTTTTTAAGCTTTCCCCTTCAAATTCGAGAGAAAGAGAGAGATAAATGTTGAGGTTAAGTGGAAATGATAGAGGAGATCAAGAAGAAGAGTTTGATACCTTGGCCGGCTGATTGGTGATGGTTCGTTGGTGGTGGATCGCCAACGTTTTCTGGTGCCGGGAGAGGAAAAGGGAAAGAGAGAAAGAGACGCATGGCAGAGAGAGAAAAGTCAGACCAAATATGGAAGGTCTTTGGCTTTCCATTTTTTGAAATGTGTATTTATTCTCGCGACTAACCGAATGTGTAAACTTTGCGAAACTTCCGCTCACTTTAATTTCTTCAACGTAACTCCGATTTTAACATTTGACGTGGCTACAAACTCATCTTGAAGAACTCTACAACTTTCCTAAATAAAAGTTATCGAAAAACTTAACCAATAAATATCTAATCAAAAGGTCATCGATAATTACCGACGGTAAAAATCAAGGTTCTAAAAGTCTAGGCGAAATTAGGCGGTGGAGCTACTGCTTAGCGCCTAGGCAGAGTTTAATCGGTAATTAGGCGGATCATTTTTCATATATTTAATTAGTTATATATTTATATGGTATATTATAATATGAATAATTAAGAAAACATTATTAAGAAATATCAGAAAAACACATTGTCACAAAAATATTGTCATCAAACAATAACTCGAAAGTTCAAATAAGTTAAGACTAGGCTTGAAGTATCATACGAACACATTGGTTCCTCACTTCAACTAAGTTAAGACTGGTTAGTTTTCTTTACCTATGAAGTCTATGATGAGACGACCATCGAAAGTGTATAGAGCCTTTGCAAAGTCTGGAGGATTCAGAAGCTTGCTCCGGTCAAAGAGATTCTTGGCTACACATTGTGACATTTCACAAACACTTCCTCAATTAGTGTCCTAAAAACAAGACTAGCTACAATTCCAAGGTGTAGTAGAGTAGAATAAAGACTCAAAACCTTGTCGAAAAATCTCAGCTAATCGAGCTTTGAACTGCAGGAACTGCGTTGTCTGCATATCAAGCAAAAAGGGACTAATACTTTACTCGAAAATGGTCTCGTTTGGCCTCCTTATAGTTGATCCTCCATTTGCGAAATCCACTTCGTGCCTATAATTTTCTCCAAGCGAGTTCAGGTAAGCACTCAAGTACGACAACTTCAGCTGCTCAGTTGCACATACACACACATATTCGTAAACTTCATATCAAAAAGAAAGAAAGCATCTTGATTGATGTAGACATTGAAGCCTATACACATACAAAGTTCAATTCAATACTTCAAGTAAACAATTCAAGTACTCAACAACCTAATTAACCATCTATCGCATTTACCTATAACTAACTCTGGTGAGTCTGGTATTTGGGTTTGTTGCCATCGGTAGATTCGGTACACATTTCACAAATCCAATTTAACAAACTAAACTCAAAAATCAAATCCTAGTGAAAACCCACATAAGATATAAATTCATACAAGATACAACCCACATAATTTTTTGAAAGCAAATCGAGGCGAGGAAGAGAGGAAAAGAGGAGGGAAGAGAAACAAAAACTTACCGAAGTTGGATGGTGCGCAGCGGATGGCGACGGCGACGGCGTCGGTCGATGAGCCAAAGAGCGACGACGACAGTCGACGAGCCTGGCGTTTGTAGAGGGCCAAAGACGGCGTTTTGCGAATTGCAAAAGAGGATTGGATTTTTTGGTTAAGTTTTTATTTTGACTCGTTTTACCTCTGATCTACGCATTTTATGCTTGATTCTTAACGTCTTTCTCTTTACATTTAGCTTTGTTTTGACCTTAGTGCTTTCATTTCTTACTTACTTTGTTGTTTTTAGGTAGAAATAAAGGAGAAAATAATAAATGAGGAGTTTTAGAGCTAAAAGCGTATAAAGGAGGAAATTCCTAATTTCGGAGAAGAAATGGTCCGAGGAATGGTCTTCAAATGGTTACTAAGATGCATTCCCACATGGTGTCAATAATTGGAAACCAAATGCCAAATTCAAATGGATACCAAAATGGTGGACAAGAAGATGAAGACATTTCTCCTGCGCAACCCAGGAAAGAGCAAATATGGCGGAATATATGGAGCATATAATTAACAAATTTTGGGAGGATATTCCATGAAGATAAATACCTTATTTGAGGGCCAAATATGTGCAAGAATATGGTATATTCGGCCAAGAAGTATTGGGGAATAAGGAATGCAAGATTTGAAGATATGAAGATTTCCTTTTCCTTGAAGAAGAAGAAAACTGGGCAGTCAGGTTACTTAACTTCTAAAATCCGTAGTAAATTCAATTCAACTCCAAATATGGCGTTCATTATATGGATTTTACAGCCCTTTCAATAAGCTTTCCAATGAAATAAGAATCAGAATTTTCTGAGCTCTAGAACTCCCGGAAAAGACGTTTCAAGACAGGCTGTTTCCAGCTGGCATTTCTACCCGAGTAAACTAGGAATCCCTAGTTTGGAGAGGAAAGTTGGACTTCTTCACCTATAAATAAGAGGGCTCGGTTTCATTCTCATTCATCACTCATTCTAGACGCCTAAGCTCAGACTAAACACTACTTCCTCTCCAAAGACTCAAGGCGACACACAAGAAGAAGGTTACACCATCCTACCGCCACAAAACTGCCTCCATCGACATATAGGGCAATCCCGAGTGTCACCTCCACCAAAGTAGAGTCGGCTACACCTCCAACTCCATAGGGCAATCCCGAGGAACTAAAAGTGTAACTCGACCTCTCTTTACATTGTAACCCCTTTTTGTATGAACTCTTGTGTTTATGGAATGGTCTTATTATTTCGGTTTTCTATACTTGTTTGATTTCAATTGTCTTCCATGTGTTCTAGTTTCTTTAAGTTCTATGATGCATGTTTATCTAATCGTAATGCTTTGGCTTAGATATAGGGCAATCCCGAGTCTAGATCAATGGTATGTGTATAGGGCAATCCCGAGCACGAGAATTAAGTGTAAACATGTGTTATGTGAAATTAAGAAGTTAGGATTTCGATTGACATTGTTTGATTGCAGGTTACGAAGGAGCAAGGGTAAGTTTAGATGAGTCGATCACATGTAAATAATAGCTTAGGTTTATTTTCGGTCTAGTAAGCATGTTTAGGACTTCTTTGTTCTTAATTGTTTTCTACTTGTCTATGAGTGAAGCATGTTAGAACCTAGGATTTCTCGATGTGTTTGCTATGCCATGTTTTAGTGTTTATTTTCGTAGAGTACAAAACAACCTTTTTCAAACCCCCCTTTTTAACCATAGCGTAAATATGCATGCACCCTCAATCCCCGGTTAAGAACGATACCCTATTTACCAATGCTACATCTACACCAAAGGGTTTTAATTGCTTATGCGTTTTTGTTGAGTGTTAAGTATTTATTTAGTGCTTGCAAAGTCGTGTATCAACCTCTTAATAAAAAGAATAAAAAAATAATTGAAAAACCCGCCTAGACGCCCATTTTCCCGATTAGTTGCTAGGCGGTCCGCCTAATGCCCGATTAAATGCTCTCCGCCTAGTTAGTCTGCCCACAGCCAATTTGTGGCGTTTCCTTGGTTTTTTCCGCCTAGACGCCCATTTTTTAGAACAATGACAAAAATTAAATACCTTCTTGATCAACCTTAATCAAAACTTAAAACGAAAACTTCTCGAGATGGATTGTTACATGTATCAAAGCATGACATGTAAATGGAATTGAGTCATTTCTAAACCGGCACATGGAATGCTGAAAATTATTACTCGTGTTTTTAGATGAAAAGATTTAAACTCATTGCCCATATCCAGCCTAATGAGGTAAAATTAGAAATTACATGGGTTTGTATCAAATCCTAAAAGGCTAAAATCAAAATACCAAACACATTAGCTTAACTAGCTTAAAAACGCATACTGTTCTTAAGTTTTGGACACAAGACATTGACAACAAATTAAATTATTACTAAAAATTGTGAAAAGAAAACAAAGAAACTCAGGTTTGTAATTCCCAAACGAAAAACCAAGACACTGTATTTATGTTTTAATAACCAAACAGTGAAAAGTAACAACCAAAGTCGAAAGCAAACAAGGCTGAGGAATGCTCATACAGAACCCAAAGGCCAATATGGCCAATATTTGAAATACTAAACTTTAAACGTAAAGTGTCAAGCTTTTAGAAGATCGGAGCAAACTAGAAAACTTAGACAAGCCTCTTCATTTAATGTACTTGACCACTCAGTAGTTCTGCGGTGTGGTGTGTAGAAACGTGGGGAGAGACAAAAAGACCACCAAGTCCCTAGTAAATAGTGAATAGTGAGGTGTACTCTTATTTTTCTTATATATTTTTGAAGGGTAGTGGGCTCATAATTTGTTTGTTCTAATGCTTGTAGCTAAAGATCTATCCTTAATACTTGAAGGTAATAGTTATCTCCTACCATAAAAAATTTCACATTTTCATGTCACTCGCAATTTAAGTAGAAAGCTTAAATTAATTCGAGAATTTATTGACAGCTGCAAGCAAAAAATTAAACTTTTAAAAAAATTGAGAGGAGAAGTTCCTCTTCAAGATAGAGCAAGAATTGAAAGAAAAATTGATGCAAAGTAAATTTATTTAGCCGCTTGTCAAAGAGATAAAGATAGATTCAAACAACAATTACACCGATTATCTATATGAGCTTTTGGTTAGATCCACAGAATTACTGGTATCACAGCTTGCTATAGCTCAACAAATTCCCACATATGGGAACACCTTCGGAGAAAATAATGTAGAAACAAGATTCTCTACTAAATTCAACTGATGCAATGCATCAAGTTTTTAACAGAAATCTCTAGAAACAGAGAGTATCTGGAGATACTTCCGGTGATTAGTAACCAATTATAGAAATTGAAAACTAAAATATTTTATATCCAAAATTACCTGGAAAATAAGAAAAAACTATCAACAAAGGTTAATAGCAAAATTGAGGGACTAAATCTTCAACAGGTGAAGATTCTTGACTATGTTCAAAGGATAACCCGAGAACATAAAACATCAAGAGATAGTCACCTCGAACAGTCATAAGAAAAATAATGACTTTATACCATTAGAGGTCCCAAGGGGGAACCCTTCACCAATATTGTTTCTCTTAGATTCAGCAACAAATCTGTCAAGCATAAGATTTCCAGAATCCAAAACTGAAGATGTTAAACATCTTTGAAAAAAATGGCGCTACAATTGGTCAGTTATGAAGAATTTGAATTTAATGAAATTGAAGACAATGTTAGAAATTCTTCAATCCCAAAGTTTGAATTCAATCAAATTTACAAAAAAGGAAATTTTGACATGTTGGAAAGCCATTAGTTCAAAATCCTTGAATTCACCACTCCAGCAACAACAAGAGAACCAAGTCTCATATTGATAACACCTGAAGAAGTTGCTAAAGCCGAAAAAAGAAATTAAAAATTTATGCACATTAGAGCAGTCCAAGTCGGCGTAAAATTACTAGCCAAAGAAGGCTTAAATTGCTCAGCCATATGTATCTTACAAAACAACGGACTGATTGATTTTAAAAAAAAATTTATTGAGAACCCTCCAAGCTTCGTTGTGTAACCAAGTTGTATATTACTATTGCCAAAACTTTTCAACCAACTAAACTGATGCAGCTGATTGTTTACAATTGAGAGTCAAAAAACATAGTACTTCAATGAAAGATGACATGTAAGAGCTTGATGTGATTTATAGGGTTTACTATAAACTGATGAGCACAACAGTAGAACTAAAGACCAAAATAACAAACATGTGACGACCCAGAACAGAATCAGCAGTGGAATCAGCTTAACCTACGAGCTTGCGCGTAGTCGCAGATTTCCGACAGTTAAGTGAATCGCCGGATTTGTTAACGACTAAATCATTGACCGAGAATTGGAGCTGGGTCTCTTCTCGAGAGTCGTTGTACGTGTGATTTCGAGTTCGTGGGCGGTTCTGCATCGTTATTTGGACGACCGAGGAATAAATTATGAATATTTGAAGTTTTGATATAATTTGTTTTATATGTCGGATTTGTTAGCGACTTAATTACCGGACGAGAATTTGGTTTTAGCTTCTTCACGGAAGTTGTTGAGAATTTAATTTCGAGCTCGTGGGAACTTCCGGAGGATTTTTCCGAGTTGCGAGGATTAAGTTACGAATATTTCTGATTGTAGATTATTTAGTCGGTTTAAATATGTGTTGGTTTGAACAGTTGACTTTTTATCCGATTGGTCGATGTGTTTGACTTCGAGTGATAATTGAAGAACATGTCGATTCGAGTTTGTTGCCGCGAGAATTATCGGAATCGGAATTACGACGAGAAAGTTACGGATATTCGAAGTTTGTCGAAAAGATAATTACGAAGTTTCCATTTTGGGAAGGCCTATAAATAGAAGGTTGCTATTTCGGGCAAGTCAACATTTGGCATTTATGGGGGTTGACCGAGTTGACCGAGTCAACTCGGTGGAGGAGAGAACTCACGGCGTCCTCCACGGCTCGCCGGCGGTGGTCCTTCATCCGACCACCTCCGAGCCCGACTCCTGTCCCAAACGACTCGCCCTGACGTCCCGAGTCTATCCTCGGTCACCACGCACGGCGAGGCTCGCCGGAGTGAGAGAAAAATCCGGCCAGAATTCAAGAAAAATTGGAGATTTTGGGTTCAATGATTCCGGTAGAATTGAACTACAAAAAGACTGGGTTTTGTAGCTCTCCTCACCTACAAGCTACCATGTAAGTTTGGTGATCTAATTTTGCTTGTGCTTGGAGAATTTTGGAATTGAAATCTTGATTGGAATTCGGTTTTGTTTGAAATTGACATGGTTAGAGTGAGAATTGGCCTTTGATGCAGTTGACAAAGTTGCTCAGTGGGTGATTTGGAGTGGAACAGTGGTTGCTCCGCCGGGAAAATTTCAGGTTGGTGGTGGCGCCGGCGGCGGTCAACGGTCAACTTTGACTTTTTGGGGTTTTCGACAAGTTACATGTCATTTCACTCTAAATCGCGCCCCGATCGCAGTGGGGAGGTTTGTTTTTCGAGTTGAGCGTCTGAACTTACAGTGAGGTATTGAGGTGTGATTTTCGGATTTTCGACAGTTTGTCGTAATCGGATTTCGTGTTTTCGAGAACGGTGGTTTCTCGTGATTTGATTTGAATTGTCGAGTTATGATTTTGAGAAATGGATTTTGTGATTATTCAGAGGTTCGTGATCGTTCGTTTGGCGAGGGACTTTCCGCCGGATCACGGGTTAACGCGAACTGCGTTACGCTAGTCTGTGAGTGGACATTTCTTATCACGGATTGATTGCGAGTCTTTATACACGTTTTACGAACTTGAGAATGCATATGAGATTTCGGTTTACATGAGCATGTGTTTTACGATTATACATATACGGATATGCGTATACGAGTATACATACACTTATATGTTGTTTCATTCATTTGCATCGAACTATTTATGATTTGATTTACACAGAGTACAGTCGTTATATATGTTGTATCGATACACCCGCATCCCGGCTGATCCCCGAGGATGTATACCGGGGAGGCTGTGACTTCTGACCCGAGGCCTTTACCGGGGGGAGGCAGACCTCTGACCTGAGGCCTTTCTGGCTAGAGTCACGTGTGGGCTATGGACCCCGTGGTTCTGACTGTACTAGCACGGATGTGTCACGAGTGGCCCCGTGAGATTTTTATGCATGCTCTGTATGCGTGAGGAGTTAGAGTCTCCCTCGTGTACCATTTATTTATTTATTTATGCATCTGGACTTGCATATGTTTTTATAACTTATATATTATTCAGCGAAAGACATTTATTTTCGTCCACTCACTCTAACAATTTTCATGTCTTTCCCCTGGGCTTTTCGGTTTCCGTACCCAGTTTGCAGTTCGGACTCTGGTGTCGCACGTCGTGGTCGGAGGCATAGTGCTCGAGCTACCTTTTTTCTTTCAGTAGGTTTATTGTTCTACCTACTGTGGTATACTTATATGATTATACATTAGAGGTCCCTCTGAGTATTCTGTTGTATATACTATATGATTTTACACCGGATTTCAGTAAAGTATGGATATATTTACTACTTTACATTATTGTTGATATATTG
Source organism: Geum urbanum (assembly GCA_946800695.1). Taxonomy (NCBI): domain Eukaryota; kingdom Viridiplantae; phylum Streptophyta; class Magnoliopsida; order Rosales; family Rosaceae; genus Geum; species Geum urbanum. The sequence continues at coordinate 22,535,618 of OX327009.1, read as the reverse complement.
AGAAATCCGGATGGGATTGGTGCCCACAGTTTGATTTTTGTAGCATAGGATGAAGTGTATTTTCCGCGTGCAGGTAATGGTAATTCCACGTTAGTAATGAAACTCTGCCGAAATTTTGTTGGTTTTTGTTGGTTCGTGTTTTCGAAGGGGTTCGATTCCGGTTTAGGCAACTAAATCGGGGTTGGGTCCTTTCAAAACGTTCCTGGTCTTACTACTGGATTCCTCACAAATCTGAAAAATCATTCAGAAAAATCCATAAGGTGACATGGGATGAAGTAACCTTTCCATTGGAATGAAAATTGTTTGGCCCTAATGAAAAGCCAGAAAGTGTAAGAGCAGCTGTCTATGAGAATAGAGGTGATAACGCTTAACTAATTATCAAATAAACACTTACTATTCAATCAAAATGTTACAATTTAAAACCCTTTTCTGTTGATGTAGCATTGGTAAATAGAGATCGTTCTTAACCGGGGATTGAGAGTACATGCATGACTACGTTTTAAGGTATAGGAAGTTTTAAAGTTTGGATTATTATCTAAGAAATCAAAAGCAAAACGTGGCAGCAAACACATTCAGTAGAAACCCTAGACTTCTAACATGCTTTAACTCATAGACAAGCAAAACAATCAAGAACCCTAGAACTCTAAATATGTTTGAGCCGAAAATAAAACTAAGCTGTCATATATACAAGTGATCGACTCATCCTTTTACCTAACTCTTACAACTAAATCAAATTATATACAACATATTAATGTCTAAGTCTTTAGTCGATCTAACATGCATAATCATATATCGTGCTTCGGGAATTTTTTCTTTGACACATCTATCAATCAAACAAGAAATTCGCCTTAGTCTAAATTGATGCACTAAACTTGACATGTTTGACATAAATTCAAAGACATTAAACAGATTACAAAATAATATTTTCAAAGATGTAAACCAAAATACTTTATTAAACCAAACCAATACACCGAACATTCAACAAGGAAGAAAGTAGAAGGGATCATGTTACACTTTAGCTCTGGAATTTGTCCTATACTCTAGTGCATCCGGCCTTATATGCGTATGGAGAATAACTAAAGGAATTTTCATTATAGCGTATTCGGTGGAGGATAGTGTTTGTGGTGATGGAGGTGACGACTTCCTTTGAGAATTTAGGCTTCTTGGAGTGGATGAGAGTGTTTATGCCGAACCCTTTCTTTTATAGATGAAGAATAGAATATTTCCTCACAAAACTAGGTTTTCCTAGTCTCTCCGGGTAAATCTGACAATCTTTAAAGAATAGCTCTTTTGCGGAGTTGTAGACCTCCAAAAATTATGATATTAGGCTCATTGGAAAGACGACTTCAAGAGCTTTCCAGAGAAGTTTCGCATTACTATATTTGGACTTTAGAATCAATCTTGTTGCTCATATGAAGTTACATATCTGCAGTTTGGATATTCTTTCCTTATTGCAATGAGGATACCTTCTTGATTTTGTTCTTCTTGCTCCCCAAGGAATATCTTGGCCGAACCTTCCTTATCTTGTAGGATATTTTGATCTTCAAATCAAATACATTTAAGATACATTTGGTACTTAAATATTTTGGTCACCATTTGTTGCTTGATCCGCCACCTTCTTCTTTCCTGGTCCGAGTAGGAGAAATGCTTCATCTTCATTTGCACCATTTGGCATTATTTGCACTTGTCATTTTGGTTGCTTCTTAACACCATTTGGGAAACCATTTTGCACACCATTTTTGGTAATTTTGTGAAGACCATTCACTACAACATTTCTTCCCATTGCCGGCGACTTTTATGTCGCCGGCAATGTTTTTGGACATTACCGGCGATTTTTGCCGGAAAAATCGCCGGTAATGTTTTTTTTTTTTTTTTTTTTTAACATTACCGGCGACATAAATGTAAGTCGCCGGTAATGTCTTGCCGGAAAAGACATTCCCGGCGACATACATTTATGTCGCCGGTAATGTAAAAAAAAAAAAAAAAAAAGACATTACCGGCGACAAATGAAGTCGCCGGTAATGTCTTTTTTTTTTTTTTTTTTACATTACCATCGAGAGATTGCCGGCGACGGACATTACCGGCGACAAAAATCGCCGGTAATGTAAAAAAAAGACATTACCGGCGATTTTTCCGGCAAAAATCGCCGGTAATGTCCAAAAATAAGTCGCCGGCAATGAGTCAATTTCCAGTAGTGATTTCTTAGATCATTTTGCTATGTTCTAGAAGGTTCTTCCACGTCAATCCTAGTTGATTTAGGAAACATCATTTTTCAGCTCCGCTAAACTTCTGGAATCTTGAACGATATGCATTCCTAATTAGAGTAGGAATCCAAGTCAAAGTAGGAAAAAACCATTTTTCTTAGCCAAAATAGGAAATCTCCACTTAGCGTTTTTTCAGCTCATTTCCACCTCCTTTATTTTCATCTCCTTTATTAAAAACCTATAAATAGCAAAATTAGTAAGAATAGATAATATTAAGGTCAAAAAATAGCTAAATTTTGAGAGAAATACGTTAAGAATTAAGCTTAAAATGTGTAGATCAAATTTTTCCACACTTAGACTTTGCTAGTCCCTAGCAAAAACTTGAACACAAGAAAAGACGAGAAATAATAAAACACACAAACCAATGTTAGAGCTAGTCTCCACGTTGAAAACTCTAAGAAATTTAAAGACTCAACTATTAAAACACTACTAAGTCCTTAGCTAAACATGTCTCAGGAATTTTCTTAAGTATATATGGCGTTGGAGTCACAAGAATTTAGAGTGAATATTCAATAATTTCGAGAGATAATAGAGATATGATCATGTTATGAACAAGTAAGACTTCGAAGAAAACAATGGTGATGTTAAAGCTATGCATATTTCGAACAAGTTTACATCAATCTCACATGGATGCACTCATCATATTTTTACTCATGAAAAAGGGGTTCACTTAAGATATGTATGAATTAAATCGAAAACCTCATGAATATGATGAATTACTTGCACAAATAAACTCAAACCATATGTTTACTCATGCAACTTACTCAACCAATCGAAGACTACTCATCTTAAGGATCATAAAGGTGTTTAGAAAAGTTGTAATGGGGCTGAGGCTCAGGTATTTGAAATTTAGATATGTGGTGGTAAAAATATTCCAAAGACTTAGTCAACACTTCATTAATTTGAGCTTCATCCTTTCTCATGTGCCAATCTTCCAAAACGGAGGCCAAATTTCATCTTTTTGGGCCCTAACTTCATTCTAAACTTTACTTGATCCAAACTTTCACACTTTATAACATATTGCGGGAGAGAGCTTATTTTTTTATTTCCTTCGTGCTCTCAATTTTTTTTTCTTTTCACTTTGTTTTTTTTTCTTTTTCGACAATCACACTTTTTTCAAGCTTTTGGACTAGTCTTCCCTCTATTTTCATTCTTTCATCATCTTCACGCCATATTCATGTGCTAGCTTCAAAATTCTTCACCAAGTCTTTTAGAACAAGGGTATGAGACTCTACACTAGGCTAAGTGTTTAGATATATGTGTGTGTGTGTGTGTGTGTGTGTGTGTGTGTGTGTGAAAATGAAAGAAATGGGTTAATGTAGGCTCAAAGGGGTTATTTATGGGTGTCACAACTCGTGTGTACAAAAGGGACAAATGCCTATTTGGTTTTGTGGTGGAAAACCTAAATGCCTTTAATCATATCCAAAATCAAAGCATATATCAACTTAAAAGTTTTGCAAATCTACATGAGTAAGTTCTAGTATTCTCTAGTTCATTGAAGTCTATGGCGAGTAATTTGATGCGGCATATGCACGAAATTCACTCAATAAAGAAGTAATGTAGGCTCAAAAACTCACTTTAAGGTTCGTATGATTTAAAAGCTTATTCTAACATGCGAAATCTGTATCATGTTTATGCAAACCATATCCACTATATGTCATGACAATCAAAATATCTCAATTAGCACAAGAAATTCATACAACACAATATGTTTGTTCTTTCCGGTCCAATTTCATCATAAACTAACTAAGGGCATCCTAAAGACTCTTTAACACACTAAGTTAAACGGAAAGACTCCATACACTAAAAAAAGCATATATTTAATCATTGTCTTCTTTAGGCAACCTTATTGAAATGGCTAGTCGGCGAGAGAGACCAAGAAAGGTAGGAGTGATTTTCAAGCTTGTCTTTTCTCATATCCAAAACTCGTCCTAACAACCGTCCCCTTCTAGACACCAATTCACATATGATATTCTTATTAAAAGATAAGTATTCATCCACTACACTAATTAGACCCTGAAAATACATTAATTAAACACTAAATATTCAAAACAATTTGATGGATTAAGCAGACCTTCGAAGGATCGAAGGACTATCTCTGCCTGAACCTAAAAGCTACCCAATACCATCCTTCGATGGATCTAACATAGTTTGATGGTTTGACGAAAAAACTTTTGATGGATGAAAGGTAGCCCACGGGTTGAAAAACAAAACTTCATTTATTAAGGCAACATCCGCAGAAAATCCTTTGTCTCCCCATTTTTTACAATTTATGACTCAAATAAGTTGTAAACTTCTCCCCCACACTTAAACTCTACATTATTTTCAATGTTATCAAGTAAAAAAAAGAATCAAGCATGGAGTATAGGTTTTACGAAAAATCCGTGGGCCTCAAGTTTCAGACCTTCTCATCCAAAACTGACTTTTTACCTGAACGCCCACGTTCTGTAGCTCGTCGAAAGGAACTACCCGAGATGCTCTCGGCGAGGCTGAAACTTCCTCAAGTTATTCTCGGCGAGACCAAGTCTTATGCCGCGAATATCTCAACGACTTTGATTTTGCCGCACTCCTCTTGGTGCGTGGCATTTTCTCATCGAACTTTTGGCGCACAATTCTTTCTTTGTCGAGCTTTACTCACTTTCAAACCTTCTCGCTCACCTTTGATCCAAGTGATCTGAGACCTCCTCATCCTTCAAGAACCCCATCCTGCTTGTCGACGTAGAGAAATATTTCTCCCCCACAGAGACTTCTTACTCATTGATGTATAGAGCCAAAGCGGTAATCTCCGTCGAGAATAAGTTTCCAACAACAAGGATGATGACATATGTTGCCGGTGCCAACGACGAGCGCATGGCCATCAAGTTGGACTTGGTAGAGGAACAACGAGAAAAAGTTCTTACTCGAGTGGCTGAGTACAAAAGACAAGTCGAGAGCTACTTCAATAAAAAATTTTGACCACAATGTTTTCAGCTCAGCAATCTAGTGTTGAAGAGAATGGTCAAGGACATACGAGCTCATGGAACAACAAAGTTTGAAGCTACATGGGAGGGACCATTCCGTGTAATGGAAGTTTATAGTTAGGGAGATTATAGACTTGAAGAAGCCGGTACTAGGTGTTATCTTCCTAGGCTATGGAACGTTGCCTACCTGAAGAAGTACTGCCAATGAGTCTTAGGAGGTACACCAGAGTAGTAAAGTTGTTTTGATTTTTACGATGTACTTTGAATTTATTTCTAGAATTGTAAAATGCTTATGGAAAAGACAAAGTGAAATAAATAAAGTCTTCGTTGAGGCCAAAACTTTGTTGATATGGCATTGCGATAATTGCCACCCAAAAAGTCGCAGGACTAATATGGATTAACTGGCATAAAAGCTTAAGAGCAACAAATGCATAAAGATCGAAAAGCTAAGAGCATAACGATGTAAATGCTCAATGAGAAATTCTCAACGAGTATGTGACCTAAAAACCACGGGCATAATATGGGTTGAATGGGATAAAAGCTTGAGAGCAAAAAATGCATAAAGATCGAAAAGCTAAAAGCATATTGATGTAAATGCTCAACGAGGGTTTTTCGATGAGCATATGACCAAAAACCAAGCGCATATGGACTGTGAAGAGGCCAATATACCAAATGGTGAAATGGTATAAGATCGACGAGAGATTCTCGAAATATTTTCTATCCTCGAGAAATGTCTTTTGATGGAAAGTTTCCAACGAAAAGACATTGGGGGCATGTACAGGGGAATAAGGAGGAAATATATGTTTTACTAACAATACTTGCAGGAATAAAGGCTCAAAAAATCGAAATGAAAGAGCTCGCCCTCTGCGAAGCCCAAAGTTAAGTGTCGTCGAGAAAACATTTGACGAACTTTTTTTGACGAGTTCGGAAAAGAAAAATTACTTGAACGAAAAACTACTGCACGTTAGAGTTTGAGAACAACGACAGGAAGTGAGTAGGGATCCCTTGTCAGGTAATCAAGTCGGTTTGATAGCTACTGGCTCCAACAATCATCCCACGATCATAAGCAATACCTACTTCGGCTTGGTGATGGATGGCATTGCTATGAAGATGCCTATTAGTGTCCTTGGAGTATGCAAGCTCACTACATAGGCGGTGGGCAACACCTTCGAAGGAGTCAATCTTAAAGCGGGCACCCTCTAATTCGTAATCCAGGTTGTGAAAAGTAGGCCGGCGACTCGACCGAGGAGAATTGGGGGCAGCACGGTCGCGGCCTTCAGAGTTATGGCTTGCTTGTGAATCGAACTCCCAATCTCTTGGATAGGCACAATAATTTGATCTAGGAAGGGCATGATCCGGGCGGCTGAGATCTTCGAAGGTTCGACTTTGACGCATTGTGAAAACATTATCGGCCCGAGACTATGGAGATGAGATTGAGGGGAAAACGACGTGCTCGAGGTTACGAACCTGAACCTCTAGTGAATTATTTTGATCTATGCCTTCGTTACAATATGCATGCCATTGAGAGTTAGAAATCATCCCGAAGGGAGAAGATGAGCCATGGGACCTGTGATTGAATCACATATTAGCATAAGCGTGTATGGGAAAATAAAGGTCGTAGAAGATGAAGTATAAGACTCTACCTAGTCGACGACTATTCAGGGGATAACTCAATGGTCATTCGTGAAAGTTCCTTTCCTTTACCATGCCTCGGAGGAGGAGGAAGTAGAATGGGGTTGTTCGAAGGCGAGTCCATCACAAAATCAACTTCAGAGAGTGTGGCAGACATAATGAAGGACTTTTGAGATGCAGACATAGAAGGTATGATGAAACAAGCTTATAAAGCCCAAGTGACTTAGGGTTTCTCGTGTGAGACGCAAGGAAGGAGACGGAACCAAACCTCGAGATGACTGAAATCAAAGGAATTTTGAAAATTCCTAAATGAAATCAGTTTCGGAGAGGAGACGTGGTCAAAGGGTCATTGGGGAAATCTCATTGACAAGAGGTTAGGTCATTCTCGATGAAATTATACTCGTGGAGAAGTTTTTCGTCTCGAAGATCGTATAACAGGTGAAAATGTTCGTCAAAAACAGAAAGATTCAGCAAGCATTAAATCAACGAGTATGAAAGAGCATAAATACAAAAAATAAAGCATCCGTATGAAAATGCAACCGATAATGTTGTTCAGAGGTTGGCTTATGCCAAAAAATTACAAACCCAAAAAAAAGGAAAGGCTGAAGAACTTCAGCTTGCGACCTCGGTGGAGGTGGTGGCCGTCGAGTTTTGCTCCTCGGTCTTCTCTTCAGCGGGCTCCTTGATGCTCGAGGTGGTCTGGATGGGGGCTTGTGCTATTGAGGAAGAAGGCTCGGTGTGCTCAGAGATCACCTCAGCTACAGGGATAACCTCATCAACAAGTTGGGCTATAGTCTCAGTGGGAGCGTCACTTTCCGGCGCCGAAGGAGTATGAACTTCACCTAGATTAGAGCCGAACAGAGGCTCCTATTCCCCTGTGCATTGAAAGAGCTTGTTGATTGCATCAGTCCCCTTATAGACACATTCCTATGTGGGGAGAAAAGACAGGGCCCATGCGAGGCAAAAGTACTTCGCCGAAGATTACCTTACCGTCCAGTTGGAATTCTTGAACTCCTTATCACAGATCTTCTCCCCTTCATCAACTTGCATCTCCAACAAGGAAATACGCTCCATGGCCTCCCAGTTCTCTTTCTCGAGGCCTCCTCCACCTCGAGGTCCATGACGAGACATCTCCTTTAAGTGAACTTGAAGTTGTTGGAGAGCTCGTGGTTTAATGTCTCAAGGTTGGAGAGCCATTCCTTAAGAGCTTCGAGGTCTCACACCCTCTCCTCATATTGGGACGAAGCAGCAGAAAGTTTGGCCTTCGCCTCGGTGAGCTCAATCTCGAGGGCTTTGATAAAGTGGGAGTCAGAGGAGAAGATGGTTTGTGCGTGGAGCACAATCTAAAAATATAGATTAATTAGAGGTGAAGCTAAGAGAGGATGAGGCAGTTATTGGGTACGCCTTGGTCGGAGATAAAATCAACGCCTTCAGGTACGGCAAAGACTTGAACGCTCCCCGGCAGGACAGTTGGGTGGCCGACTCGTTGACTGGGTCGACGACGGCTTTAGAGTGAGCCTGTGATTTGGTAGTGGTTATGGTTGCGGCAGTAGAAAGCAGGAATCGGAGCTAAGTTTTAGGGAAAGAAGGGAAGAAGGGTTTCAGGTTACTTTATGGAGAGGAAGGGTTCGAGATGAGATAAAGTAAAGAAGAGGAGCGAAGATGAGGATATATATAGTACGCGAGAATCGAGGGGGAATGAACAGTGGTTACAAAATTTTAAAAGGTGAAAGAAATGAAGTGGAGTAGTGGAGGCGTCGAGTACGCTGAACGTGGGGGACACATATAAGACTCGTGGGTAGGCAGGTTTCTCAACGAAGCAAATTCCTTTTGGGTTTTCGGTGGAAATACAAAAGAAATTTTGGGGGCATTTGTGGGGGAGAAATATTTCTCCACGTCGACGAGAAGGATGGGGTTCTTGGAGAACGAGGAGACCTAATTTGGATGAAATATGAACGAGAAGATTTGAAAGTGAGTAAAGCTCGACGAGGAAAGAATTGCACGCCAAAAGGTCGATGAGAGAATGTCGCGTACCAAGAGGAGCACGACGAAGTCAAAGTAGAGATATTCGCAGCATAGGACCCGATCTCACCGAGAATATCTCGAGGAAGATTCGGCCTCGTCGAGAGCATCTCGGGCAGTTTCTCTTGATGAGCTGCAAAACTTAGGCCTTCGGGTAAGGAGTTAGTTTCGGATGGGAAGGTCCGAAACTTGAGGCCCACGAGTTGGTTGCTGATTTTAAGGGAAGGTTTGCACTATAAATACTGCCGTTCCTGATTCACTCATTTTTTAAAAAATTCACTTGCATTTACACTCTCAATTAGAGCCCTTTGAGTAACTTGAGCATCGGAGTGTCTTTACAGGTAACCACCCCCCCCCCCCTAATGTTGAATCGTTCATTGTTCGTCGAGGTAAATAGTTCTCGACGTACTTTTTACCCCCAACATGATTCGAATCTCCTAAACCACAAAAGAGGGTAGAAGTGTTCGAACCGACATTAACAAACATGGCAAACCAAAGCTAAAATCTAGGTTATTGGTGTCTATACTCTAACCATATATTGCGAAAGAATGAGTGCGGATAGTCAAATTTGTGTTCGATGTGAAAGTTTTCCTTCCCCAGCTTCTATTGGAGGACCCGAGAGATGTGGCTCTTGTGATTCTCCTAATCCATACACACTTAGATATGAACCGAAAGAACCAACAAGTACTCATATGAATTTTGGCCTTAATGGGCTTGACCCGAGAATATTTGGGTTCTTGCTATTTTTCTAAGGGAAACCAACCAATAGAGCCTAACTTTGTTGGAATCAAACTCTAATAATCTTTATATATGCTCATCTAATTCTAGGTGAACAACTATTTCAACCAAAGTTCATGTTTTATATTCTCAATACCTATATCAACTTAGCTAAGGTCAACACAAGTAGATATAACCCATTCAATGAGCACAAACATATAAACATTCCATCAACACACAATAGATTAATCGCAACCTATTCACAACACACATATACTAATTAAAAACATGAATCATAACATAAATCAGACCATTTTTTACACATCAAGTGGTTAGAGTTTGACCCTAGCCATCCATAAAGGTACTACTCACTATACATACTTAGAAACAAGTTTAAAAACATACCTAGAGTAAATAGAGTGAAGAAATAACCAAGGATTCTCCCCAAAGCAAGCCAAGCTTCTTCAAGTCCACTCTTGTGCTTCAAACTCCACCTTCTTTGCTCTAAATGCCTTCAAGCTTGTAGATGAGGTAAGGAAGAACTCTAGAACTCCAAGAGGCAAGGGAGAATAGGCACTTACCTCTTTGATATCTACAAATATAACCAAACCCTAAGAGAGAAATGAGAAGGTGAACACCAAAAATAAGCCATAATGGTGATAAAGGTGGGAGATGTCTATGGTGATGGTGATGGGTGAAGATTTGGCCTAGATTACTGATGGTGGTGAGGAGAAACTTGAGAGGGTTGGAAGAGAAGAGAGCTAGAGAGAGAATAGCTAAAGGTGATAACTTGTAAAAGTAGAAGTATGTGGAAGTGGGTAGGGAGAGAGAAAACCAATCTAAAAATTATGGCCAAAGAGATATTTTTTCCCAATTTGAATTTTGATATTAATGGATAATGTAGTCCTAATAAGCAACTGGAACAAAAAAATACCGCAATCCACTAGCAGCAAAAGGACAAGTGAAGTTCTAGAGAACTAAGCTAAGAGCTCTAGAGAGAAAACTAGAGAGAGAAGGGCCAAAAACTATGAACTTGTAAACTGAAAGGTATGTGGAATAAAGTGGGTGTGTGGATCGAGAAAACCAATCTGAAAATTTCAAGCTAGGAGATATTTTTCACAATTTGAATTTTGAATTTAATAGATAATGTGGTCCTAAGGTCTCACTCTTTCACATGCTCCATGCATGTGACGTGCTTCAAACCCAAAATATCTTCATGTGTGACTTGAAGTCTTGACCTAAACTTGACCATGATAATAGTTGACCACGAAAGTTGGTCACATTGACCGCCAAAGATTATCGCCGGTGTCCAAAATTTTAGAATATTCCTGTGAAGCTCCGGCGACCGCTTTTTAATCTTTTTTCCAAAGTTGCTCCATCTTCTCCTACGGCCTTGCCTTCTCTGAAAAGCACCTAATCATTGTCTTTTAGTCCATTTCCTTGCCAAACCATGATTTCCTAACATAAACAGGAAACGTCATACGAATGACACTTTATTCATGAAAAATAAGCAATAAGCATGAAGTTAGGAGCATAATTAGAGCATATTTATAGTCCTAACATCTACATCATATAGGAAAATTCTAGGGTGGAGTTGCTAGATTTTATTCACTAATTTTATTGTTATTATTGTAAAATGAGATAATTTTTTAGTAGTTTCGTTCAATTTTTTTTGTAAATATTCCAACGAGCACATTTTTACAAATTTGAGAACAAATCGCTGTCAATGTTGTATTTTAGTTTAATTGTTTGATCGTTGAACCTTATATCATTGCCCCCCCTCTCTCTCTCTCTCTCTCTCTCTCTCTCTCTCTCTCTCTCTCTCTCTCTCTCTCTCTCTCTCTCTCTCTCTCTCTCTTTACCATTCCCTGTATATCTCTGACCGCCATTTCCATCTTCGACGATCCTAGCTTATATATTGATGTGTATGTTCTATAATCTACTCATCAGCCTTGCATCTCCTCTCTTGCTCGACCTCAATTTACACGTCCCTAATGGCTGGAAAAAATTGTAAACTTGAAGGTTGGTCTATTCTCAAATTTGGGTTTTCTTTGTTTCGTGTGAATTTATCATACCCTGGGTTTCACTTTCCATTTTTGTTGTTGTTGCTGTGTGTTTTTGATATTGCTCTCAATTGGGTTTGTTCCAATTTTTGTTGTGATTATGTAGAGTATGTGATGATGATATTCCATTTATACGATTGTAGGTATAATTAGGACGTCCTGAGCAATTCAATTGTGTTTATTAGAGTTAGGTTTAGTTTGTCAATAACTGGATGAAATTGTACCTAACTAGTGCTTCAGCTCTTCACTTGTGATACAAACTTTGAGGGAGTAGTGGAAAAGCTAAGATGAGTAATTGAAGGATTTTAAAGCCTAAACTGCGATCTTTCTTTCACTAAAATAGGGAGTGTTTCTAATGTTATAGTATTGCATTATTTGCATATATATTTGGGTGTGTGAGAGCATTTATAAAACATTTGATATTTGATGATTGCTTTTGTAGATATGTACCCATATTTGGAGAAACTGAATATCATCCAAATAGACAGTTTCTTTCACTAAACTAGGGAGTGTTTCTAATGTTATATGATTGCATTATTTGCATATATATTTGGGTGTGTGAGAGCGATTATAAAACATTTGATATTTGATGATTGCTTTTGTAGATATGTACCCATATTTGGAGAAACTGAATATCATCCAAATAGACAGTTTGGGTCGATTCCTATAGAGGAGCAACTTGATGCTCTAGGGAAAGTTGTTGATTTTGGTAAGGTTAGTGTACCCTCTGTTAATCAACATTGAGCAATAACTTGACACTTTGTAATTTTGTATGGATTTGGAGATTTTCATAATTACAATCTAATTAAAGGAATTGCTCGTCTGAAAGATCGTTTCTCTGCCATGCCCAGTCAAGGACTGGCAGATGAAACCCAAAAACTTTGAAATTGCCTCAAAAAATTCTCCTCAAAACACCTAGTCAGCAAACCCTCTATGATAGTGAGTTTTCATTCATGGATTTCTGTTTGATTTCAGTTATATATTAAGATTATGTGTTTTGTAACTTCGAATTTCTGTTTGATTCAAGTTCTATGAAGATTTTATATTTTAGGATATGAGTTTCTATTTGATTTAAGTTATTGAATTTGTTTCAGATAAGGAAAGTTATTGAATTAGTTAGTTTTGGCTTATGAGTTATACATGAACGCGTATTCTTCATTTATAAAAATCAAATGGTAGTTGTGAAAATTCTATGATCTTCAGGCTCTGTTGTGTAAGCTCTTTGTGGGGTTATAGTTTTTATTTTTCTTTGCTCGACTAATTGGTATCAGCTATACCAGCATAGGTTTGTATGATGATTAAGATATTAATTATGTTATGCTATGAGATCAATCTGAATGGGAATGAAACATTAGATGTGAAGCCACCAAATCACTACTTAGTTAATAACCTTAATTTTTCATTCGATCACATTTAGTATCTTTAGTATTGTGTAGTTTAGAGGCAAATTATGAATAAGACCCAAATTTGAATATATTTTTCCTACTTTATCAATACCATGAGTCCAATTAGTAAAATCGTATCTACTCCCGTATCAAATCGGTGAGATAGGAAGTCAAGAACAACTTCCCTGCAAACAAAATCCGTTAGTACAGACTCAATGTAAAATCTCTATGTATGAGTCAATCTCAACATTTCCTCTTTAATGCTCATTATTATTATTGTAAGTAGTCAATCTACAAGTATTCCAAACTGAATATAGGTCCTAGCTAGGAACCATCATTAGTCATGTACATAAATTTCTCACATTTTTACAAAGGATAATACAAGAAGATTAAGTAATGAGAAATAAGAAGAGTCCAATTAAAATGGGAGGCTTTTACATAGAAGAAAAGAGAATTTAATTTCAAATTCGGTCACTCCAAAGGAAAATTTGGTTCTAGGGTAAGGGCTAAGATGTTATTAACACTGTGCACAATTTTGTTAGTTAGTCCGTCTGACAATTTATCAAATTGTTTATATTTTTTTACGTTAAAATTTGGATCAGATGGTTATTTGTTGAATGGCATACTTAACATGTTATTAATGTTAGGTTCGTGCTTTATTCTTTTGCAGAAGGAAGAATGAAATTATTTTTTATCAGAAGATGTGGAAGTGCTCTTGAGGCAAAGTGGTATTGGAAGAGTGCTTAAGATGTGGTTGTACCCTAAAGTATGTTATTGGCTTACTGTATCATCTTAGCATAAACATCTGTATATAAGTTTGTAATTATAGATATCAAGATGTATATAACTAATTGATTAATCTCTAGTATAGATAAAACTTTTGTTCCATAGAACGTAACATAAGGCAAATATATGCTTTTGAAAAGCGAAGATGAGTAATTGAAGGATTTTAAAGCCTAGGCTGCTATCTTTCTTTCACCGAACTAGGGGTGTTGGTAATGTTATATGATTGCAGTATTTGCATATATTTATCTGTGTGTGTGAGCCTTAATAAACACTTGATATTAGCAAAGATCTTTGCACAGATCTTGATTATACATGAGCTTCAAGCTCCAATGTGTCCAATAGAAGGAGAATTGGTAAAGGATGTTGGGGACTAAAAAGAAATAATGAAGACCAAGACCCTTCAGACAGAAATGATTTCAAGACAATGAACCACGTTTTCAGTTATCATTACTTAACATTAACGTTTATATGTTTATCTAGATGCAAACAAAATTTTCTGATGTGAACAATAAGTAATTGGTTTCTTTGATGAATAGCACAGTAAATCTGTTTATAGATTGTTTAATAAATTAGTAAATCAGATTATAGATTGTTGAACAAATTATTTAACTTATTACTTATCCTTTTTCCTTCAACATTTATTTACAAATATGATTACATATCGGTTTTTATCTCTAAATAATATATATATATATCACAATAATTGTTTTTCCGAAAAAGTTATAACAGTTCGTTGAAAAACCGCACCAAGGTGCGGGTATCCACCTAGTGATCAACATAATTATGACAATAGTGTTTGACATAGCCCTGCCTTATTGGAGTACGTCTAAGACTATTTGGCACAACGCTAAAATTATATTTAGTCTTTCAAATAATACTTGTTTAATTTTAGCCTGGACTAAATGTGGATGATTTTCAATAAGGGAGGGCTAAATTTTGTAAGAACTCAAAAGAAAAAATTCAGATTATTTTTTTTGTCAAAATTATATTATCATATCAGTATAGTTTAATATACTAACTAATTTTAATATTTAAAACATAATTTGACCAAAAGTCAATTTCAACTCAAAAATTATTATGTTAATATTGAACAAATATTCGGATCGATATATATTAGCCGTTATATATACTACTAGCAGTATATATTAGCCATTAAAAATAACATAAATTAGCTGATATATATACTACTAGAAGATCAAATTTATTCAATTAATTATGTTCAATTATATATATATCCACCTTCACCAATTTTCCATAACAACTCGTAACAGAGTGTCGCATGGTAGTGGACTCCATTTTTACCACATGCAAAAAATTTGGCCCTTCATTTATCCATTTTCGTCTAAATATAGCTTTATATTTGTGATGCCCCGACTTTTTTATATAATTGATACCATTTATGGATAATTGGAGTTTGATTTAGTAGTTGCAGTAAATTATTTTTATCATAAATAAATGTTGAGAGGTCAAAGGTTGACTTTTTATCAAATTGTCGAAGTCAGTTGACTTTTCATATAAATTGTAGAATTTGACGACACGAGTTCGTAGATGTGAAGAACGTCAAAATTGGAGTTACGACAGAAAAGTGATGTTCATCGAAAATTTGACAGAATTATATTACCATTAATGTGCGACTATAAATAGGGAAATGCCTAAAAAGGAAAGTCATACTTCCATTTTGGAAAGTTGACCTGCGTTAACCCCATTGATCGGGTCTTTCATGATGAAAACCATCGTTGATGTGCTCGTTGGATGCATGACGTACGTGGTCCGGCCATCTCCAGCAATGAAACCGGTCGGTTTCGAACCGCCTCATTGTCCTCTTCTTGTTTCTAGTTTTGATTTTGGGTTTAAGGCTTGAGAAGGGAGAATTCAGAGCGAGGAGTTTTAGGATTTGGGGTTATTATTATCGCCACCATCGGCGATAGCTTTAACCACCTCCGGCCGATCCTTGGTAGGGTTTCCAAAGCTCTAATCCTCCTTGTTGTGTTAATGTAGTTTTTTGAGACTTTTGATTGCAGGTTTAACTGAGGGAAATCGAATAGTTTTCCGGTCGGTTTCAATTTGGCTTGCCCCGTGAGTGGCGGTTGCTGGTGTTCATTAGCGATAGGATGATGGGGCTTCGGTTCCCTTCTCCTCCCTGAGTCGATTGATGTATGCCTCGAGCTCCAGAATGGCTCGATGGCATTGCTAGGTCTCCGGGAAGAATTCCGGCCATTTTCTTTCGGGCTTGATACAGGCCAAACGAGCCGGAATCTTTTTATGGTCCTTTGAGATAGTATATTAGGCTCGTCGAGAGCTTTCCAACGGTGAGTCAATCGCCTTTATCGGAGCTGGTTTCCGGTGGCCAGAAATTATTTTCCGGAAATTGATCGAGTTATATGTCATTAGGTTCGTATTGATGATACGAACATAGTCGTAGGTTAATTTTTTGTTTAGACTTCTGGGTCGGCGGTGGTGACCGAGTTTGCCACCAGTGGGTAACCGAGGGTGTAGCCGACAGAGAAATTAGTGTTGTATTATATTGTTATGATTGTTTTGTCGTAACAAGTTGTTTAAATATGTTCTTCGACTAGATTAGTTGAAATTTATTTTTGGATTGAGTACTTTCCTCGATTTACTTGTTTTTTATTTATTATTTTGACGATTTTCGACAAGGGTCGGGTCGTTACAAATGGTATCAGAGCGCAGTTCAACTCTCAGACTATTCTTTTGTTGTGTTTCGTGTTATTGAGTTTAGTTGTGAAAATGAGTCTAGAAATTGTGTATTTGTTTTTCTGTGACCGTCGTGAAGACAGTGTATGGTGGTCTTGGACGTGAACATTTGTCATTGCTAGAGTTGAGGTACGCGGTTCGTATCTTACTTGTATTGTACATTTGCGTATCCATTATCGTTATTCATTTATAGATATGTTATCAATATTCATTTATCGATATATTTTTTATTGGTACATATTTTTGACATTACATTATTATATTGTGCTGACATGATGACCACACGAAAATCGAAATTGTTACAAAATGGTAATGGAATGACAACATTGGTTGTCAAACGAAATGAAAATGAGATGTTATTACAACGATAAACGAAAACAATACGAGCTGAAACTTGAAATCGAAACGAAAGCGAAAATGTTCTATCATATTTATTAAACTTGTGATTATTTTTACAATTTCTATAAATGTACGAAATGATTATTTGCATATCGATACAATTACACGATTGATGATCATTATTTATGATCAGTTGACTTATTTAGAATCCAACGGGATTCATAAAAAAATTACGAAATTGAAATTGTGATGAAACGATTACATTTGTGAAACTAAAAATATTATACGAGAAATAGAAAAGTTGAATATATTAGACATATGATGATTATATATATTAGATATATGGATAGGCTGCCACATATTAGTAGGGCTGGCTGGCTGCGACGCTGGTTTGAAATCCTGATTAGGGTCCGTTTATGGGCAATAATTAAGTAGGGGTTGTGCCTCATTGGGGTGAAAGACCCAAAACCAATCAGGTGATGTTCTCGATGTCCTAATTCAAATGATATAGTGTATACAGGGTGTTCTCGATGTCTTGAATTTGAGAGTGTATTATATTTTATTACCATTGATAGACGGCGTGTACTCGATGTCCTTAACTCGAGATTATATGATATATGATAATACGATTCGAAACTTAAAATGATAACGTGAAACGTGAAACGATTTATTAAGATATATGATTTGATTATCATCATTGGATGGATGATGATGTGAGATAAATGATTCGCGAGGCGAGTATCGATATATGATTGAGCTCATGAGATAAGCACTGAGATTTGAGAAATGTGACTTGAGCTCACAAGATGAGCAGTACGATATACGATATAACTTGAGCTCGCAATGTGAGCATTGCAAACATGATATTTGTATGCGCGGTGAACATGACTAGATAATATAATATTCACTCATGTGATGAGCATACGAATATGAGATGATTATACAACGTGAGAATACAATGTGAAATGATATTTACACGTGCGACGAGTATGATGACATAAAATACTTATTTGATGATACGATACGATTTGCACTCGTGAAACATGCACGAGTGTGATTATAATATCCTGTGTTTACGCAGAAGACGATGATTGGAAATTTGAAAAAGTGATTATCGATTTTATCGAAACAACACAGAAATAAATCATTATATTATTTAATGATTCAAGGATTATACTATCATCTTGATTACTGTTTATTATTGACGAGTTAGAATTTTTGGTGAATTATCATTTGAGAATTCAATTTATAGTTTTCGATATAATATCTATTATTTGATTTGAAATATTGTTGATATGTTAGTGGAGAAATTTGGAGGAGCATCGGTGACTCGCACTATAGGTTGGGATTTGTAATTATAGAACTGTATTTGGATATTTTATAGGTTTTGAGCATCTTTAGGGGAGACTCCACCCAATTTTCCGCAGAAACTTTCTACGATACTTGTTTTATAATTTCGAGGGAAAATTATTCGAATGGGGTAGATGGTGATACCCCGACCTTTTCATATAATTAATACCATTTATAGAGAATTTGAGTTTGATTTAGTAGTTGTGGTAAATTATTTTTACCGTCGATAAATGTCGAGAGGTCAAAGGTTGACTTTTTATTGATTTGTCGAAGTTGGTTGACTTTTTGTATAAGTTGTAGAATTTGACAACACGAGTTCGTAAATGTGAAGAACGTCAAAATTAGAGTTAGGACGGAAAAGTTATGGTCATCGAAAATTTGATGGAATTGTATTGCCATAAATGTGTGACTATAAATAGGGAAATGCCTGAAAAGGAAAGTCATACTTTCATTTTGGGAAGCTGACCTACGTTGACTGGGTCTTCCGCGACAGAACCGTCGCTAATGTGCTCACCGGTGGCCTGACGCCGTTCGGCCATGCAACCGATCGGTTTCGAAAGGCCTCGTTGTCCTCTTCTTGTTTCTAGCTTTGATTTTGGGGTTTAAGGCCTAAGGAGGGAGAATTGAGAGTGAGGAGTTTTAATGTTTCGGGTGATTATATCCGCCGCCGACGACGACTTCTCCAGCCACCTCTCCCCGATCTTTGGTATGGTTTCGAAAGCTCTAATCCTCCTTGTTGTAGTTGTTTGAGACTTTTGGTTGCAGGTTTAACCAAGGGAAATCAAATCAATTTCCGGTCAGTTTCGATTCGGATTCCATCGCTCATGGCGGTTCCCAGTGTTTATTCGATAGCAGGATGATAGGGCTTTGGTTCCCCTCTCCTCCCCGAGTCGATGATATATGCCTCGACGTCTGAAATGGCTTTACGGCATTGCTAAGTCACCATGAAGAATTCCAACCATATTTCTTTCTGGCTCAATTCTAGCCAAACGAGTTGAAATCTGTTTATGGTCTTTTGAGACAGTGTATTGGGCTTGTTGAGAGCTTTCCAACGATCGGTTAATCGCCTCCATTGGCGGTTGTTGCCAGTGGTGCGTGGTCAAAAATTATTTTCTAAAAATTGATCGAGTTATATGTCAGTAGATTCGTATAGACGATATGAACATAGTCGTGAGGTTAATTTGCCGTTTACGAGGCGGAAATCTGGAGCCTCATTGTTTCATGTGTGTGTGGCCAGAGTTTCCATGTTAGAAGAGTTACGAGCTATGGGAGCTGAGTTAGAGTGGGATGATGATGGAGCCTTGTTGTCTAGCTTCCAGATTCGACTAGTATTGGTTGATCAGGTTCGGGAAGCTCAGGATGCAGATTCCTATCTGTTGGACAAGAAGACCATGATTCGGAATAGTGTGCCAACAGAGTTTCGGTTGAGTGATGATAGTACATTGTTATTTAGAGGCAGGTTATGTGTGCCCAGAGATGAGGGTTTGAAGAAAGAGATTTTAGACGAAGCCCATTGTTCTGCTTACGCGATGCATCCAGGCAGTAGAAAGATGATTCATACACTCAGAGCCTATTACTGGTGGTGAAATATGAAGAGGGAGATTGCTGCATATGTGAGCAGATGTCTTATTTGTCAGCAAGTGAAGGCAGAAAGGCAAAAACCTGCGGGAAAGCTACAACTGTTAGAGATTCTGGTTTGGAAGTGGGATCACATTACTATGGATTTCGTGTATCAGTTACCGCGTACTTCTGCTGGTAACACGGGTATTTGGGTTATTGTGGACCGATTGACGAAATCAGCTCATTTCCTTGCACTTCTAGGGAAGATTTCAGTGGGCAGGTTAGCAAAGCTGTATTTGGCGAAGATCGTTCGTTTGCATGGTGTGCCTATATCCATTATTTCTGACCGAGACAGTCAGTTCACCTCAGAGTTTTGGCAGGCATTGCAGCGAGCTTTGGGTACCAGATTGCATTTCAGTACAATTTTCCATCCTCAAACTGATGGGCAGTCTGAGAGGACTATTCAAACCCTCGAGGATATGTTGCGGTCCTGCGTATTGTAGTTTAGAAGGAATTGGGACCAGCAACTGCATTTGATCGAGTTTGCTTACAACAACAGTTATAAGGCAGTATTGATATGGCACCGTATGATGCTATATACGGGAGGCAGTGCCGCACTCCATTGTGTTAGAGTGAGGTGGGCGAGCGATGGCTCATTGGCCCTGATTTGGTGAAGAGCACCACAGAAGATATTCAAATTATCAGAGACAGATTGAAGATTGCCCAAGATCGCCAAAAGAGTTACGCAGATGTGAGAAGAAAAAGTCTTGAGTTCGAGGTGGGCGATTGGGTCTTCCTGAAACTGTCTCCTTGGAGGGGAGTTGTGCGTTTCGGGAAGAGTGGAAAACTTCGACAACGGTATATCAGTCCGTATGAGATTACAGAGAGAGTTGGTGCTATGGCTTACAGGTTAGAGTTGCCTTCTGAGATGGGTTGAGTACACAATGTTTTCCATGTCTCGATGTTGCGAAAATACATTTCAGATCCATCACATGTATTAGCGCCATATCAGCTTCCTATCCGGGAAGATTTGACATATGTGGAGGAGCCAGTACAGATTCTTGGTCGACGTGAGCAGGAGTTGAGACACAGAGTCATACCGCTTGTGAATGTCTTATGGCAGAATCATTCAGTTGAGGAAGCCACCTGGGAGACCGAGTAGCATATGCGGGAACAGTATCCTCATCTGTTCACTTAGCAGGTACGTAAATTTCGAGGTCGAAATTTTTGTAAGGGGGAAAGATTTGTGACGACCGGGACCGGAATTGGTATAGTAATCGGTTTAATCCGCGAGTTTTGCGAGTAATTGAGATTTATCGTACTTAATTGGATATGTGGTTTTGATCATGACTTAATTTTCGGACACGAATTTGATTTGGGTTTGTTCGTGGGAAATGTAGAGAATTTGATATCGAATTCGTGGGAGCTTTCCGAGGATTTTTCGGATAATCGAGGAATATAAAATGAATATTTGGAATTATCGCCGAGTTAGTCGTGTTTATCCGTTCGAGTTTGAGTTATCCGAATTGTGGATAGAGTTGTTTTGCGACGTATAAATAGCCAAATAGTCGTAAAGTTGTCGCAAAAGTTCGAAAAATGGGCCGTTTGACCGAGTTGACTGAGCTGGGCCGAGTTGACCGAGTCAACCTATGGTTGACTCAGTGAGTCTGTGACTCGCCGTCGAGGTGGTCGTCGGAATATGGGGCGGTTGCCGGAAAGGAAGGTAAGGTTTTGAAGCTTGATGTTTGGGCTTTCATTTGATGTATGAGTTGTGATGTTTGGTGAAGATTTTGAGTTGAAATTTTAGAGGAGAAACTGTGGGATTTCGGGGGCGATGGACGGCGGTGTTCCGGCCACGGTGGTGGCTGGGGATTAAGGGGGAAATGTTCGTGGGGCCACGGCGAAGCTTTTGGGGGTCGTCTAGAGGGCCGCCGTGCGTCGTGGCCGGAGTTCCAACGGTGGACCGAGTCGCCGGCCGGTTTGAATTTCAAGGGATTTCAAGCGGTTTTCCGGTAGGTTTAGGTGGAATTGGGTGATGACGTAGTAGAGAGATGTGTTGGGCTCGAGGAAGAGAGGAAATTTGGGCTTTCCATGCCGGGAAATCTCTCCGGTGACAACGCGCCGACGAGGCGTTGACTTTTTGGATTTTGACAAGTTTTATGTCATTTGCTCGTAATCGCTCTCTGATCATCGCCTTGAGGTTTTCGAGTTGATTTGGATGCCAGATTTTAAGTCGAGAGTTTATGTGTAGTATTTTGGGATTTTCGATGATTCTTTTGTATTCGAGGTATATATTTTCGAGAATGGTTGGTTTTCGAGGTGTGGTTCAGAGTATTGAATTGTGATTTTGATCAGTGATATTTTCTGATTATTCAGGGGATCGAGATCATACGCTTGGCGAATGATCTTCCGCCTGATCTCTGGATTAGCGCGTTTGCGCGCTGTGCTTGTCTGTGAGTGGACTTTTCTTTTCACTAATTGGTCGCGAGACTTTATACTACGTTTTATGAGCATGAGTGAGTCTGGGATCCTGTGATTCGGACTGTACTAGCGCGGATGTGTCCATGAGTGACCCCGCGAGATTTTACGATGCATGCTCTGTACGCGTGAGGAGTTAGAGTCTCCCTAATGTACTATATCATTTTCATTCATTTAGACTCGCATATGTTTTTATAACATATATTATTCGGCGAAAGACATTTATTTTCGTCCACTCACTATAATGGTTTATATGTCTTTCCCTGGGCTTTTCGGTTTTCGTGCCCAGTTTGCAGTTCGGATTCTGGTGTCGCACATCGCAGTCGGAGGCTTAGTATTCGAGTTACTGTTCTTTTTCAGTAGGTTTCTTGTTTAGCCTACTGTTGTATATTTATGTATATATACTAGAGGTCGCTCTGAATACTCTGATGTTCATATTTTCATATGATTTTCCCGGATTTCTGTAAAGTTACAGTTTTGCTTATTACTTTATATTATGATGATATGATTTTGAGAAATCCGGATGGGATTGATGCCCACGGTTTGACTTTTGTGGCATAGGATGAAGTGTGTTTTTGGGTGCAGGTTAATGATTATTCCGCGATATAGTGAAACTCTGCCTAATTTTCTATGGTTTTTACAAATTCGTGTTTTCAGAAGGGATTTGATTCCGGTTTAGGAAACTAAATCGGGGTTGAATCAATCACAAGTAAGGTGGTTCTCATAACCTTTCTGGATATCGTATAAAATGTGGAGGCCGTAACTTGAGTACATTTTCCTCAAAGTTACAATTATGCTCAACCAGGTAAGGGGTTTTCCATAACCTTCCTAGGAGCCATATAATCACAGGTCAGGCGTTTGTCATAACCTTCCCGGAGCATCTAGGGGATCAGCCGAGAAGTCAGTGCATCGATGCATCCATATATCCATAATCCATGTAAAACAAATCATATATGTGCCTCCAAGTAAAAATACATAATCATAATTGCATACTCGTAAAATGCATAACAGAAAATGCATAATCAACACTGACAAATCGATAGTGAAAATCATAGTGTCCACTCACAGTATGAGGCTAACTCTGAGGTCCGGCTGAAGATCCCTCACCAAACACTTGATCACGATCACTTGAACAACAGGGATACGATCAATACATATAGAATCACAACATACGGAGCTAATACGTTAAGAACCCCGCGTTCTCGAAAGATGTATCGCTCAAAATATCGACGAGGATAGTAAAATTTCCAAAATACACCAAAACAACCCTCGACCCAAAATAGAATACACAAATCAACTCAAAAACTCACGACTACGATCGGGACGCGATTACGAGCAAAACGGTATAAAAATCTCAAAATCCCAAAAAGTCAACCTCGTCGGAGCTCCTTCGTTGACCGCCACCGCTGGCGGCGGTGCGGCGCCAACTGTGACCAACTCCGGCGACTCTTACCTCAAACTCTTCCTCTCCTCAAGCCCAACACATTTCTTTTCTACCACCAAGGCCAACTCAACCCACATCGGCTGAAATTCCGGTCGAAAGTCTCGCCGACTTTCCTCTCCGGTCACCACCACGTACCACCTTAAAACCTCAACCAATTCTAAAATTGAACACCCAGAATTCATCATGGGGTTGAAGGGAACCAAAACACCCACCAACCCGACACCAAATCTCGCCGGAATCCGCCACCCGATTCCGGCGAAATCCCAAAACTTCATCGAGTTTGTTTTACCTCAAATCACAACCAATTTTCACAAATAAATACATGAAACAATAGGAAATCAAGAAAGCTTTCCAACCATACTAAGAACTCGGCCGGAGGTGGCCAAAAACGCGGGGTCCGACGGCGGCAAGAAAATGGGTCGGTGGGCAAAACGAGTCAACCCGAGTCAACTCAGTCAAACTCGGTCAAACTCGATCCAAATGTGACTTTTCGAAAATTTTATGACTATTCGATATTTATACGTCGCGAACCGACCAAATTCACGATTCGGATAAGTCAAGCCCAAACGGATAAGTACAACTAACCCGACGATAATTTCAAATATCCATTTTATATACTCCGATTATCCGAAAAATCTTCCGAAACCTCCTACGGACTAGAAATCAAATCCTCTACAATTTCCGCGAAGGAACTCAAAACAAATTCTTGCTCGATAATTTAGTCGTGAATAAACCCGCCATATCGACCAATTACGACAAAACCGCGACTAATCGTGAAATGCGCAAATCAAGCCAATTAACATACAATTTCCGGTTCGGGTCGTTACAAATCTACCCCCCTAACAAAAATTTCGTCCTCGAAATTTACATACCTTCTAACTGAAGAGGTAGGGATACTGCTCACACATGTGTTGCTCGGTCTCCCAAGTAGCCTCTTCAACTGAATGATTCTACCACAATACATTCACAAGAGGAATGGCTTTGTGTCGCAACTCCTGGACCTTCCGATCAAGAATCTGAACCGGTTCCTCCACATAGGTCAAGTCTTCCCATAGAGGAAGCTGATACGGTGTCAACACAAGAGATGGATCAGAAATATACTTCCGTAACATAAACACATGGAACACATCATGTACCCTGGCCATCTCAGATGGTAATGCCAACTTGTACGCCACAGCACCGACTCGCTCGGTGATCTCATATGGGCCAACATATTGCAGACGAAGTTTATCACGCTTCCCGAAATGAACAACACCTTTCCAAGCAGAAAGTTTCAGGAAAACCCAATCGCCAATCTCAAACTCAAGATCCTTCCGTCTCACGTCAGTATAACTCTTCTGTCGATCCTGTGCAGCCTTCAATCTGTCCCGAATAACTTGAACATCTTCCGAGGTACTTTTCACCAAATCAGGACCAAGAAGCCATTTCTCACCAACTTCACTCCAACACAATGGAGTTCGACACTATTTTCCGTACAATGCCTCATAAGGCGCCATACCAATGCTAGCCTGATAGTTATTGTTGTACAGAAACTCAATCAAATAAAGTTGTTGATACCAATTCCCTTAAAACTACAAAACACAAGATCGCAACATATCCTCCAGAGTCTGAATAGTCCTTTTCGAATGACCATCTATCTGAGGATGAAAAGCTGCGCTGAAGTGTAGTCCAGTCCCCATTACTCTCTGCAATGCCTGCCAAAACTCTGAAGTGAACTGACTATCCCGATCAGAAACTATACACACAGGCACGCCATGCAATCTCACAACCTCTCTCAAGTACAGCTTCACCAATCTGCTCACAGGAAGCTTTCCTGAAAGTGCAAGGAAATGAGCTAACTTCGTAAGGCTATCCACAATCACCCAAATACCAGTACTACCACTAGAAGTACGAGGTAACTGATACACAAAATCCAAAGGTTGTAGTCTACCTGCTGGTTTCTGACGTTCTGCCTTCACTTGTTGACAAATCAGGCATCTGCTCACGTACATTGCTATTTCCCTCTTCATGTTTCGCCACCAATAATGAGCTTTAAGTGTCGGGAACATCTTTGTACTACTCGGATGCATTGCATATGCGGAACAATGAGCTTCATCAAGTATTTCCTTCTTCAAATCCTCATCCCTGGGTACACATAATCTCCCTCTGAACATCAAAGTGTCATCACTCCTAATCCAAAACTTGGTCGGTACATTATTCTGAATCAAATTCTTCTTGCTCAGCAGATAGGCATCTGAATCTTGAGCTTCACGAACGTGATCAAGTAACACCGGACGAACTTGGAAGCTGGCTAACAATGCTCCATCATCATTCCACTCCAACTCTGCTCCCGTTGCTCATAACTCTGTCAAAAGTGACACTCTAGCAACACGTACATGGACAAGAGAAGCACCATGCTTCTGACTAAGAGCATCAGCTACCATGTTAGCCTTTCCTGGATAATACTCGAAAGTACAGTCATAATCATTAATCAGCTCCATCCATCTCTGTTGCCTCATATTCAAATCTGGCTGCGTACGCAAGTAGGTAAGAGTTTTCTGATCAATGTAAATCTTGCATTGTACTCCATACAAGTAGTGTCTCCAACTCTTCAATGCTAACACAATGGCAGCTAACTCCAAATCATAAGTAGGATAGTTAACTTCGTGTGGTTTCAATTGTCTAGAACCATATGCCACAACCTTTCCATGCTGCATCAAAATACAACCCAAACCTAACTTCAAAGCATCACTGTACACAACATACTCACCACTATCGTCAGGTAAAGTCAACACTGGTGCAATAGTCAACGTCTCCTTCAAAGTCAAGTAACTATCCTCACAAGCATCAGACCATTCAAACTTGACTCCTTTCTTCGTCAAACGGGTAAGTGGTGTCACTATCCGTGAAAAGTCCTGTACGAATCGCCGATAGTAGCCTGCTAAGCCCAAGAAACTCCGTATCTCTGCCATGTTGGTATGTCTGCTTCAATTCAGCACTGCATCAATCTTATCAGGATCCACGCTGACTCCCTCAGCTGATACTACGTGACCCAAAAACTTTACACTATCTAGCCAAAACTCACACTTGCTAAACTTGGTGTACAACTGAGCGTCTCGCAAAGTCTGCAAAATTGCATGCAAATGCTTCTTATGTTGCCCCACACTCCTGGAATAAATCAGGATGTCATCGATAAACACAATGACAAA
Organism: Geum urbanum; assembly: GCA_946800695.1. Taxonomy (NCBI): domain Eukaryota; kingdom Viridiplantae; phylum Streptophyta; class Magnoliopsida; order Rosales; family Rosaceae; genus Geum; species Geum urbanum. Next base: position 22,508,715 of record OX327009.1, on the reverse strand, counting down.
CTTGTCCAAATAATGCCTGAAAATTCGATTCATCAGGTCCATGAAAGCAGCTGGCCCATTGGTCAACCCAAACGGCATAACAATGAACTCATAGTACCTATAGCGTGACCGAAACGCCGTCTTGTCCACATCAAACTCCCGAATCTGTAGCTAGTGGTACCCAGACCTGAGATCAATCTTCGAGAAGACTGAAGCTCCTTTCAGCTGATCAAACAAATCATCAATCTGTGGGAGTGGATACTTGTTCTTTACCGTAACCTGATTCAACTTCCGATAGACAATGCATAGCCTCATCGAACCATCCTTTTTCCTCAGAAACAACACTGGAGCACTCCAAGGTGAATGAAGCCTTTCTCGATTAATTCTTGAAGTTGAATCTGCAACTCCCTCATCTCTACTGGTGCCATACGATAAGGTGTCTGCGATATAGGTCCAATACCCGAAAGTAACTCGATGGTGAAGTCAATCTCCCTGACTGGAGGGACATCGGGTAAGTCCTTAGGAAACACATATGGATACTCACAAACCACCGTAATATCACCAATGTCCGGTACATGAACACTCGTATTGATCACAGCTGCTAGGTAAGCCACAAAACCCTTCCTCAACATCTGCTCAGCCTTCATTGCTGAAATCAAACAAGGCAAAGTAGTATTCTTTTCACCACGGAAAAAGATTTCTGGCATGCCTAGACTTCTGAAAATAACCTCCTTCTTGTGACAATCAAGAGCAGCCCAATGGTTATCCAAGAAATCCATGCCCAAAATCGCGTCAAAATCCAAAATATCCAGCAGCATTAAATCTGCGGCTAACCCTTAACCTCCAATAAAAATCTCACAATCTCTATATACCCACCCGACACACACTACCTCGCCAGATGGATACAACACTAGCCAAAAACTAGGGAGTGGAGATGCAGGTATCACTACAAGAAAACATCACTTAGACCACGGAAACATAATTGTTCCGTGGTCCAAGTGACACCTGGACAACGGAAATGACTCCGTCGTCCAAGTACCACCTGGACGACGGAGATGGTATTCTCCGTCGTCCAGGTGGTCAGCTAGACCACGGAGTCTTCTCCGTCCTCCAGGTGGTCACCTGGACGACGGAGATTGTATTTTCCGTCGTCCAGGTGATCACCTGGACCTCGGAGTCTTCTCCGTCGTCCAGGTAATCACCTGGACGACGGACCGACACGCCGTCGTCCGAGTATACGAAACGTGCTTCCACTTAGACGACGTACCGACACCTCCGTCGTCTAAGTGAAGCATTATATAAGCTGATCGAATTCATTCCTGGCCTCGATCTATTCATTCCATTTGAAGAAGAATTGAAGGAGAATGGAGAAGGAGAAGCTAGGGAGCTAGCTAGATAGAAGCGAGCTAGGTAGCTAGGCCGAGAAGAATCAGGATCGATAAGGGATCTCCGCTGACTAGCTAGTTAGCTTAATTAACGTACAGATATCGAGAAGGCCAGCAGGTACGTACTTATACGTACGCAGTTAAAATTTGCTTAATTAATTAATTAATTAATATATATTTATTGAAAACGTACGTACATATATACATGCAAGGATGTTAGCTGATGTTAGCTATATATATATGTACAGATCGATTAAATTACGTACGTACGTAATTGATGGATCGATGTAGATCGAGTACATACGTATAATTAAGCGTAAATTAATTGAAAAATATATATATATGTAATAATTAATTAATTATAATATTTTGTAGCAGTATGGACAAGAGTTGGATGAAGTTGAAGAATAGATGTGATGTCCGGTATATGGATGGAATTAGCGAATTTGTGAATTTTGCGATAGAACATGGTCAGGGAAAGAAACGTTTCAGGTGTCCGTGTCAGAAATGTCTTAATTGTCAGTATGCGGAGGTTAATGTTATGGTGCAACACCTGTACGAAAATGGTATGATGTGGAGTTACACTACATGGAGCGAGCATGGTGAAGCAGTAGAGTTCAGCGCAGCAGACTTCAGCTCAGGGTACAGTTACCATGGTGCCTCATCCAGCGGCAGTGGTGCCGGACCCCCAGCTTGCAACCCAACTGCAGATTTGGTCCATGATGCGTTTCCGGGATGTAGTCATAGTGGACACCAACACCAAGACGGAGGTTACAGTACCACTAATGAGCATGATGACACATTCCCCGCAGCTAGCTTGGCCACTGACACCAGTGAGATGGAAAAGTACAACCGGATGCTACTTGAAGCGCAGACCCAGGTGTTCCCTGGATGTCGAGAGAATGTGTTGCAATATGTGATGGAGCAAATGAAGATAAAAGTGAAGCACAAAATGTCAGTGAGTGCTTTTGACGAAATTCAGGAGCAAATATGTAAGTTGCTTCCTGATGATCACAATCTTCCTAAATCTCATTATAAGGTTAGAAATATCCTGAGCAGCCTCGGCCTGAAGTACATGATAATTGACGCATGTCCGAATGATTGTGTGCTATTTTACAAAAAGTATAAAGAGTTGGACTATTGTCCCGTATGTGGCCAGTGCAGATTCCAGTTGAATAGGAAGAGTTCGAAAAAGAGAATTCCTGTGAAAGTTGTTCGATATTTTCCCTTGATTCCAAGATTGCAGCGCCTGTACATGTCTCTACAGACAGCAGAGGCGATGCGATGGTACGCAGAAAAGCGAATAGATGACGATGTCCTGCGACACGCCGCGGATGGGGAGGGTTTCAAACATTTCGACAGAGAATTTGGAGACTTTGCTTCAGAGGTTAGAAATGTTAGACTCGGCCTATCTACAGACGGATTCAATCCTTGGGGAAGTAATAGCTCCGCCGTCAGCACTTGGCCAGTTATTCTGATGCCGTACAACTTGCCTCCGTGGATGTGCATGAACAAGGAATTTAATTTCCTTACCGTATTAATTCCAGGTCCTAAATCTCCATCGAAGTGCTTAGATGTCTACCTCAGACCTTTGATCGACGAGCTGAAACTGTTGTGGGAAAATGGAGTCCCAACTTATGACAAATTCACTGACACGATGTTCACGATGAGGGCTGCCGTAATGTGGACGATCAGTGATTTTTCAGCTTATGGGATGTTGGCAGCCTGCAGGACAAAAGGATGTAATGGATGTCCTATATGTTTGGACAACGTGAACTCTAGTTGGCACGCGGGGAAGGTGTGTTACTTGGGTCACCGTAGATGGCTTCCTCACGACCACCCGTGGCGACAGGATGAAGCTCATTTCGACGGTACGGTAGAGAACAATCCTAAACCCCGTAGTTGGTCGGGCGAAGAGATTTTAGAGAGGTTGAGCTATTTCGACTTTGGTGTGTTGAGCAATGACGCGGATGTAAAGAAATGCAATCCAATTCCTCCACATGATCTGAGCTATTGGGATCACAAGAGTATATTCTTTGAACTCCCTTACTGGTCGAAGTTGAAGCTGAGGAACAACTTGGACGCGATGCACATAGAAAAGAATGTGTGCGACAGCGTGGTGGGAACAATTCTCGGTATTAAGTTCAAGACTAAAGATACTCCCAAAGCGCGCAAAGATTTGGAATCAATGAATCTACGTCGTCCCTTGTGGTTGAGGAGGGATAGGAAATGAGTGTACAACAAGATGCCAGATGCACCTTACACAGTGAAGCCGACGCTTAGACGTTCTGTATTTCACTGGTTTAAGGGCGTTCGTTATCCGGCTACGTATGCAGCTACTATAACTGGAGCAGTGGACGAGGTGCAACACAAGTTTGTTGGTCTAAAGACACATGACTATCACGTTATGCTGCAACGTCTGATTCCAGTGGTAATTCGACCATACTTGCCTCGGGACGTCGTAGAACCAATAGTGGCATTGTGCAGGTGGTGGCAGAGGTTATGCGCCAGAGAATTAAAGAAGTCAGATGTGGTGGAATTGCAACAACAAATTGTGCACATCATTTGCAAACTAGAGAGGATTTTCCCCCCTGCTTTCTTTGACATCATGATTCACCTAATGATCCACTTGCCCGAGCAGGTGCTCATTTCTGGTCCGGTCCAGTACACTTGGATGTATCCTCAAGAAAGGTATGTACAACTAATTAATTAATTTGTTCCACTGGAGATTATATATATACTAGCTAGCTAGCTATATGTACTTATGTAATGTGTACGTTTGATTTTGTAGACAGCTTGGACAGTATAAGTCATTCGTCAAAAATAGGTCGGCCCCGGATGGCTCCATAGCAGAGACATACCTAATGCATGAGTGTGTTACTTACTGCAACAGGTACCTCAAAGATCTACCCCCTCCCACTGCCTCCGATCGCAATGCCCGCATCAATCTTTCTGTCGTCACCAATGTCGTCCGACCGTTTAGAGGAGTATTAAAGGAATCGTTAACACGGGAAGAACTTATTGAGGCACATTGGGTAGTGTTGCGAGACTGTGATGAAGTTGAGCCGTACATGATGTCATACAGGGAGAGGCTTCAGGCGTTAAATTAAAACAAGAGTTCGGCGTGGATTGAGAAAATGGTTAAGAAGAAGTTTCCTGATTATTTCTTCCAATGGGTACGTACGTACGACTCGGATGAGATTATTTAAATACATATCGCTCATGTTTGTAGAAAGTAAACCCTTATATTAATTTGCCCTTTTTCGCAGATGATTGATCTGCAAAAATCTGATAACCACGGAGGGTGGTGGTCATGGCCAAAGCACTTGCTAGCAGGGAAGCCGGTTAAACACTATATTTATCCCGGATGTTTTGTGAACGGTGTAAAGTTCCATTCATTGGCCCGAGACGAAGGAAGAAGAACACAAAACAGTGGGGTAGCCGTTGGGAAAGACAATGATCTATATTACGGGGCTATTGTATATGTGGTTCAGCTATGTTACGGGAATGATGTCAACGTTTTCCTATTCAAGTGCAGATGGTTCAAGCGTACAAAGGAAGACCTGGGACTATTATCAGTCGATACAAACTCGCACTGGTATGAGGATGAGCCTTTCGCTCTCGCCACCTTAGTTCGGCAGGTGTTCTATCTCGACGATCCGAAAGCCGGTGAAGGGTGGAAAATAGTGAACCATATCTCTCACCGAGCAATATGGAATACAGAGACAATTGAAGGGACACCGACGACGACTGAAGATGCTGCTGAACCAGAAAGAGACATTCCTGCCTATCAAGAGCCTAATATTTCTATGGTCCGCTCCGATATAATGGACCTGGTTCAAGATGGTGAACGGTTACCCATGCCTGATGGTTGTACAGATCTAACTGAAGATGAGATTATCGATGAGGTAGATGAAGAAGACGAGCAGGAAGAGGACTTGGACGAGGACTCAGGTTATTCGTCGGACGATGTTGAGTACGATGACGAGGATGAGCCGTCGACTAACGGGGATGAGGACGATGATGATTATGACGAAGAGTACGGTCATACGACGAGGGAGATTAATTGGTAATTAATTACTGTAATTATTGTAATATATATATATATGATCGATGCCGGTTTACGGTAAGAAATTAATCTGAATTATATATCCTGGCCAACGGAGAAATTAATAAATATTGGCGCCAAATCTCAATCTCATATAAAACGTACCCTAGCTAAATCCTTGACCCTAGCCGGCCTAAATCTAGCAGTTCGATCGGATCGATTGATAATTGAACGGACACGTACACAAATGACCGGGGACGACCTAAACCGTAATCCCTAAGGCCCTAACCCCTGAAATCGGGGTCCATGCACACTAGGACGTCGGAGAATGGTCATTCTCCGTCGTCCAAGTTCACAAACCCTAAACAGTAAGGCCCTAACCCTTGAATTCAGGGTCTATACACCTGGACGACGGAGAACGTCATTCTCCGTCGTCTAGGTTCTAACCTGGACGACGGATAACTTCATATCCGTCGTCCAGGTATAAACCTGGACGACTGAAACGCTCAAATCCGTCGTCCAGGTGCAGATATCGTAATTTTTTCTAAGAAAACGACCATCTAGACCTTCTTCCAATGCATTTTCTTTTCATCAAGACTTTAGAGTAAACAATTCTTGGTGTGTGAGCTTCGACGGTTCGAAAATCGGAGTTGCGAAATGCCTTGTATCCACGTTTCCGGTTTGTGAAATTATCAGTTTTGCGGTTGACTGTGCCGATCAAACCCTTCCCAAACTTATTATTTTATGGTCCTTTGAAGACAATTATATATTATGTTACGACGAACATATCCAACGGTTATTTTGTCCAAATTCAATTTCGTTAATACTCTGCTGCAAATGAGCGTCTACTCATGAACACTGAAGTCGTAAAGATTAGTCGATACTTAACATGTTTCAATACGTAAAATTAATCGGCGGTTCAAATTTGACTGTTCATATATACGATGCGTTCATCGATATTGTATGACTATTTCACTCGAATGACAGATCGCTAAATTCCTAGCGAATTATTTTTAAAAATTTTTTTTACGTAATATGAACCTGGACGACGGAGATGGTCATTTTCCGTCGTCCAGGTGTTCACCTGAACGACGGAGAATGACCATCTCCGTCGTCCAGGTTCAAAAATCATGGCGGTTCAAATTTTTTTTTGTTTAATTTTTTCATGTAATTTTCACTTGGACGACGGAAACTTACCATCTCCGTCGTCCAAGTCCAAAATTATGGCGGTTCAATTTACCGCTTCCGTTTTTGGGACCGCTTGAATTTTCACTTAGACGACGGAGAATTCATTCTCCGTCGTCTAAGTCCAATTCCATGGCGGTTCAAAACGTCCCGCCCCTTAATTACGCGCCGTTTCAAAATTTTGAAACCGCCACCTGGACGACGGAGAAGCCAGTTTCCGTCGTCCAAGTGCACTAAGACGACGGAGAATAGTTCTCCGTCGTCTAAGTGAAACTCTATAAATAGAATACGGCTCATCTTCTTTTCCTCATCCCTTACAATTCTCTCCATCTCTCCTCTCCTCTCTCTCTCAATCTCATTCCGGCGATATTCTCCTCCGGCGACGACGCTCCGACGATACAACTCCGGCGTGGTTCGATTCCTCCTCTCCGACGACACAACTCCGGCGAAATTCCCGAAAACTCCGATTCGGTAAATTTCTATTTTCCCTTATTTAAATAATTTTCATTTTATTAATTAATTAAATTCTAAATATAATTAATTAGTAGAAATTAATTTAGTAATTAGTTTTAAATATTTAATAAATGATTAATTGTTGTTATTAATTAATTAAATCATAATTATTGTTATTTAATACTAATTAAATGAATAATTGTAAATTTGTTGTTATTAATTAAATAAATAATTAATTATTGTTATTAATTAATTAAATAAATAATTATTGTTATTAATTAATTAAATGGTTAATTATTGCATGCTAAATGGAAAATAAATTATTGCATGTAATTACGTGTATTTTTTAGTAAATTAATTAGTAGTACGTGTTCGATTTAAATTTAGTACATAGGCTTGGTGTAATTAAGTCGCACTCTTTGGAATAGATGGCGCCTCTTTTCCTTGCTTATCTCCTTGACCCCTCGTGATGTGTGGATTTCATCACCGCACACCATAACCTAAGTGAAGTTATGGACACGAGGTTGAGGGCGGAGTTTGCAAAGGACTTGAGGGAGTGTAAATTTTCGAAAAATTGGCCGAATGTCGGACATGGTGTCTAGAAACGGGTTATGATTGGTGACAGGATTTGGACTAAGAAAGACTTTTGTCGAAATTAGTCCTGCCTCTCGCGTTATCTCTATCCCTAACTGGCCATGTTTTTCGATTTAACCAAGGCTGATTAATTGAAAATTTACACTTTATCGCGCGGGTCGCACGCCCATTGAACGACCGAAAATGCCAAGCTAGTGTACTCTATTTAAATCTTAAACGTACTTAATTAATTAGCGTAAATTTTTAAGTTGTAATTATTATGGTAAGTAGGTATTTTAACCCCGTACTCTTAGGTTTAAATGGCTCCGCCAAAGACGACATCCGGCAAGAAGAAAGCCCAACAAGAGGCAGAAGATGCCATGCTCCGCCGCTTGGCGGACCAAGTCGGTTGGGAATTACCACCGGAGGGCAACGACGCTCTCAATCCGGACGGATCATCTGGTCCGTCCGTAGCGCCCTCTGGGGAAATTCCCGCTCCCCCATTCATCTCGAGCGGTGATGACGTCGACCCCTTCCAATCTCCGACGCCCGGTACCCATTCAACGGGAAGTACTCAGGCGTCCTCGACCGCCGAATCAATCATGTACAGCGCCCGTCGTAGGCAAAGGAGGGCCCCCACTGACCCGGAACCAAAAAGGACTCGGGGTCTCGTTAAAGGGGGCAAAGCGGAGCGTATTTGCAAGGCGACCGGTAAAAAGATCGACTTGCCATACTGCGAATTCACCGGTGGCCCTCCCACAGCTCAGCTAGAAAGTCTCTCGGCGCATGGGATAGGGTCAATCATCCGTAACCGGGTTCGTATCACTGCCCCTACTTGGAAGGAGGCGCCGGATCATGAGAAGGCAAAAGTCTTCAAAGATCTTTCGGTACGTAATACGTTCAATTTAGTTATTATATAATATTGTTAATCTCGGCCTAAAATTTCATAATATATACGATTATAATTTTCTATTTATTTTTGATAGGAACAATTTGACGTGGATCCGACACCGGCTATGTTGAGGCATATCAAGCAAACCGCCAACTCCATCTACAAAGATTGGAAGTACAGGCTCCATAAGTACTTCAAAGATGTCGGTCCCGTGCCTCCCCCGGTAGAGCTGCAAGGGGAGAGAGAAGATGAGTGGGAGTGGTTGTGTAACCACTTTGCCGATGAACAATTTAAGGTATTATTTTTTTTTTATTTCAATTAAGATAATTGAATTATTTAAATTGTAGTTATTCATTTTTTAATGATTTAATTATGTTGTGTAACAGAAATTCTCCGGTGTCAACAAAGCCAACCGGGGGAAGAAGGAGAAACACCATACTACCGGCGCCAAGCAGTTCATTCAAATTGCCAAGGAGCACAAGGATAAGGGTTCCAAACACCCTTATCTTGATGCAAGCGTAAGCGCGTACGTGACGCCAGGGCTCGATAATGAAGCGAGTCAATGCGGCGTAAGTGATATATATATATATATATGTGTGCTTTTAATTATAGTAATTATTATTTAAATATGATTTCATTATAATAAATTAATTATTCTTTTGTAGGCAAGGGCGAAAGAGCGTGCGCATGAAGAGTTGGCCAACACTCAGCTTGCGTTCCCAGATGTGCCGCCGGAAGACCTGCCTCCTCTATCCTTAGAGAGCCAAATTGCAATCGCGGATGAGGTCTACGGTCGTAGAGCTGGCAAGGAGGTTAGGCACTTTGGGCCTAGGGTGGTACGAGATTTGTCGACGACCTCCGGCTCATCATCTACGGGAGGTTCGAGGCAGCGGAGAAGGAGTCAGGCTGCGGCCATCGAAGCAGCCATTCAAGAGGCTCGACTGGCACGAGAGGAGAATGAGTCAATGCGGCAAAGACTTGACGAACAACAAGCACAAATAGCCCAACTCATCTCCCTCATGGAACAAAATCGAGAAGTATGTCAACCTCCTCCGAACCCACACCCCGACGACAACGACCCGGCTGGAGGCGGAGGACTCGGCGACGCATCTGCTCCTCCAGTGTATTAGCTAGCTAGTAGTATATTATCTCGTTTCTTTCCGCATTCCGAACAATATTTTAATTTTTAATTTATGGGTTTTTTCGTATGTACAAATTAATTTACTTTGATTATTTAATAATTAAGTTATTAATTAATATTCAAAATTTAGTTTATTTATTTAATTTTAGCATTTTTCATTATTTAAATTAAAATAATAATAAATTAAATTAATAATATTTAATTTCAATTTATTTTTTTAAAAAAATTAAATATTCACTTGGACGACGGAGATTATGTTCTCCGTCGTCCAGGTGCAGAACCCTAAACCTTAAACCCTAAACCCTAAACCCCTAACCCCTAAACCCTAAACCCTGCCGTTCTCCGTCGTCCAGGTGTTCACCTGGATGACGGAGACTTAGTTATCCGTCGTCCCGGTGAACACCTGGACGACGGAGATTGTTAGCTTCTCCGTGGCCCATGTATGCACCTGGACGACGGATTACTATTTATCCGTCGTCCAGGTGAACACCTGGGCCACGGACAAACGAGCAATGTCCGTGGCCCAGGTGTTCACCTGGACGACGGAGACTTAGATTTTCCGTCGTCCAGGTGGCTACCGGGCCACGGATAATGTCCAAGGTCCAAGTGCACTTGGACGACAGCACTTGGAGCACGGACCTTGGTCGACGGAGTTTCCGTCGTCTAAGTACTTAGACGACGGAAAACTGCACCTAGACGACGGAAATGGTCCGTGGTCTAGGTGCAATTTTCTTGTAGTGTATAGTAGCCAATGATGATAACCTACATGACATGAATGAATGCGCAGCCCCTAGATCTAGTAAAGTAAAAACTGGATGACCAAAAATGTACAACGTACCGATGATGATCTCTGGGGAAGCTCTGCCCTCACGTAGAGACATGGCATGAACTCGAGCCTGTCCCGCTAGTCGTCCACGTTGGCCGCAATTCTGCTGACCACCCTGTCCAGAAGACTGTGTTGCATGATCATCAGAAGCAGTACCCTGATCTCGACCAGCATTCTGATCCGCAACACCTCTAAAAGTGCCAAATTGAGGACACTCCCTCACAAAGTGATCCTCCTGGCCACAATGGTAACAACTTATAGTACCCCGGTAACATGAACAATGATGTCGCCTATTACAAAGATTACATAATGGGATATCCCTTGGTGCAGCTGGTGTGCTGAAGATAGGTCGAGGATAACTCGATCCACTGGAACTCCCACTCGACTGTTGCCTTTGCGGTCGATTCCTCCTCCATCTATGACTCTACCTAGCAGTGCTAGTAGGATATCTGTAAGGTCCACTACCTGAAGAAGATGCTGATCCAGAAGTACCTGAACTCAACCTCTTCGAAGCACCCTGGCTAGGTTCACCCTCTTCAAAGCGACGTATCTCAAACCTCATTTGTCTCTCCCTCTTGATGTCTTCACCTCTGAGTGCAACACTAAAAAGCTCATCAAAGTTATCTCGAGGCATAGTGGTCAAAGTCCCCTTGAAAATCAAATTCAAACCCAACTCAAACCTCATGCACTTTGCTTCTTCTGATGCCACCATATCACATGCAAACCGAGACAAATAGATGAACTTATCCCGATACTCAAGCACTGACATATTTCCCTCCTTCAGGTTAGTAAACTCCTCATATTTCCTCTGCTGAGTAGATGGATTGAAATACCGACGCATGAACATCTCTTTGAACATCGGCTAAGGAGTATAAATAGGAACTCTGTCTGTACCAACCCACCAGAAGTAGGCATCTAACTCAAGAAAACCCACTGCTGCTACAGTTTTCTGTTCAGGAGTAAAATGTAGGCGCTCACAAACATGCTCAACCTGAACCACTCAAGCTTCACACACCTCAGGATCAGAGGAACCAGAGAAAATAGTTGCTCTTGTTGTCCTAGCCTTAGCCACTGGATCAATACGTTCCTCCAAACGCAATACTCGCATAACCAAGTTATGCGTACGTTGATCCTTATCAAGATCCCCAATCCGTTCAGCACGGACTCCACGTCGAGGAGGCATCCTAAAGATAAAAGATATTAGTCACAGGACATAAAGGATGTAATCATGGAACTTCAAACATTTGAAAGCATACAACACTTTAGAGCATTGATGATTATCTGCCAGCCGGTCGGATCATCGCTCCGGAAATGCTGTAAATTTTCAAATGTCCTTAGTAACACAACTACAAGAGTCTACAGAACCTAAAACCTAATGCTCTTATACCAACTGAAAGGACCCAACTCCGATTTAGTTGCCTAAACCAAAGTCAAACCCCTTCGAAAACATGACTTAATTTTTTTTTTGCCAGAGTCTCCTTTGAAATACGTGAGCCAAAATTAGAACCTGCAATGAGAATCACACTTCGAATATTCCACAAAAGCCAAACCGTGGGACTCCATTCCCCATCCGAATTTCTCAACATCATATATATAATAAACTACAAGGTTTACAAGAAATCTAGAAAAACATTCAGGAGTAAACTCAACTGAAAACAAACATAAGTATTCAGAGCGACTCCTATATACATCATATATATACAACCAGTAGGTCGAACAAAGAACCTACTCGAACCGAAGTGTGATTTGAACTCTACGCCTCCACCGTCGACGTGCAACCATGGAACCCAAACAGCAAACTGGGCAAAAGAAACCGAAAATCGCAAGGAAAGACAAATAAAATCGTTAGAGTGAGTGGACGAAAATAATAATATGCCTTTCACCAATATAAACATGAAATCATGATGCGAGTCTAAAATCATCAATCACAAGTAAGGTGGTTGTCATAACCTTCCTGGATACCGTATAAAATGTGGAGGCCGTAACTTGAGTACATTTTCCTCAAAGTTACAATCATGCTCAACCAGGTAAGGGGTTTTTCATAACCTTCCTAGGAGCCATATAATCACGGGTCAGGCGTTTGTCATAACCTTCCCGGAGCATCTCGGGGACCAACCGAGAAGCCAGTGCATCGATGCATCCATATATCCATAATCCGTGTAAAACAAATCATATATGTGCCACCAAGTAAAATGCATAACATAAAATGCATAATCAAGACGCACAAATCGACAGTGAAAATCAAAGTGTCCACTCACAGTACGAGGCTAACTCTAAGGTCTGGCGGAAGATCCCTTGCCAAACACTCGATCACGATCACCTGAACAATAGGGATACGATCAATACATATAGAATCATAGCATACGAAGCTAATACGTTAACAACCCCGCGTTCTTGAAAGACGTATCGCTCAAAATATCGACGAGGATAGCAAAATTCCCAAAATACACCCAAATAACCCTCGACCCAAAATAGAATACACAAATCAACTCAAAAACCTCACGACTACGATTGGGACGCGATTATGAGCAAAACGGTATAAAAATCTCAAAAATTCCAAAAAGTCAACCTCGCCGGAGCTCTGTCGTTGACCGACGCCGCCGGCGGCGACGCGGTGCCAAGGGTGACCAACTCCGGCGACCCTTACCTCAAACTCTTCCTCTCCTTAAGCCCAGGCCAACACATTTCCCTTCTACCACCAAGGCCAACTTAACCCACACCGGCCGAAAGTCTCGCCGACTTTCCTCTCCGGTCACCACCATGGACCACCTTAAAACCTCAAACAATTCAAAAATTGAACACCTAGAATTCATCATGGGGTTAAAGGGAACCAAAACCCCCACCAACCCAACACTAAATCTCGCCGGAATCCGCCACTGATTCCGGCGAAATCCCCAAACTTCATCGAGTTCATTCTACCTCAAATCATAACCAATTTCCACAAATAAAGACATGAAACAATAGGAAATCAAGAGAGCTTTCCAACCATACCAAGAACTCGGCCGGAGGTGGCTGGAAACGCCGGGTCCGACGACGGGAAGAAAACGGGTCGGTGGGAAAAACGGGTCAGCCCGAGTCAACTCAGTCCAACTCGATCAAACTCGGTCCAAATGTGACTTTTCGACAATTTTACGACTATTCGATATTTATACCTTGCGAACCGACCAAATTCACGATTCGAATAACTCAAACCCAAACGGATAAGTACAACTAACCGGACGATAATTTCAAATATTCATTTTACATTCTCCGATTATTCGAAAAATCTTCTGAAACCTCCTACGGACTCGAAATCAAATCCTCCACAATTTCCGTGAAGGAACTCAAACCAAATTTTTGCCCAATAATTTAGTCGTGAACAAACCCAACATATCGACAAATTACAACAAAACCGCGACTAATCGTGAATTGCGCAAATCAAGCCAATTAACATAAAATTTCTGGTTCGGTTCGTTACATTAGTCGAGTTATTAATTAAATTAATCGATATATGTTACGTTTATCGAGATCTATCGCCACTAAAATTGACTTTTTATAAGTTTTGACTTTTTGGACTCTTATTCTTTTCGGAAGTTGTAAAGGAAATTATTTTCGAGTTCTTCGATCCAAGAATGTGGACATGTAAAATGTTAAAGTTTCGACAAGAAATTTATGGTCGATCGGAGTTTGTCAGGAATTTTTACGTTTCAGTAAGTTTCGAGATATAAATGCCCACTTTTTGATTGTTGTTATAATTGCGGTGTCATGGAAATTTCTTGTGTATAATATATCATCTGCGTATACTGAAGATGCTTGGTTTTCGATAATGTCGTCACTTGTACTTTGGTCATCTCATCTCGAATTCTTTAGATATTGTTATTCCGTTTCATGATCATAGATCTAGCTATGACCAAGTACTCCTTGAGGGACAATTTTTGTCAATTTTCGGGTGGGCCATTCGTTGCATACATGTGTAAGATTCCGGTTAAGTGGAAGAAATTTCCAGAGTGCATGATGGAAGTTATGATGGACAATTTTTTTTGTATTATATTCCTTTTTCGAGATTATTACGTATATTATATTAATTGAATCTGTTGTGACTCACTGAAGATGTCTGGTGTTCTTATAGATTTTCTTTTTCGGTTAAATTCTTCCATCCTTAGGGCTTAGAAGTTTTCGCTATCATTAGTTCCTTTTCGACTTTCTTTCTCGTGGACGAGCACGGATCTTCACTGCACATTGTCGGGTATGCAAGTTTTGAAGCCTTTGGAAAATTCAATTTTAGCTCACTATATCTTTCGTAAATAGTATTTCCATTTCAGAATTCAAGTTTAGCAGAGTTATTTTGAACCTTCTACATTCACAAATATGATTTACGACATATGTTTTATCGTTGGCGGTTCAGATATTGCTTTAGTTTGATATTTTTAATTCAGTTAGCCCTCATTTATTAGTATGCTCCATCCAGTCCAATTTAAGTTCTAACTTTCCTTGCTACTTTCACCGAGGATAATAACTCTATGATTGCTGTAATACGTTAGTATATTAGTGAGATTTCTTTATCGTGGTTTGGATGTTCAGAGATTATCAAGCAGACTTTTTAGGAGATGGATCAGATAATTTTGGTAGCATAATTGATGCTTATTCGTCATCTACTAACATAGTGATTTGTTCATAATAATAGTTTTGATTTTGAGCTGCAGCCCTAGTTTTGGAGTTCAGTTAAAATTAGTAGGAGAATCTCTTACGCCAGATTGTCAGGATAGATGGAATCCTCTACAGTTCAAATTTTTCACGGGTTAAGTGTTTCAGATTTATAATTTTATGGTGTCGATGTTCTTTCTTTTGCGACCGTGAGTTGAAGCTAAAGTTTAAGGAAGCATTGATGTTCAGTAAATTCAAATTTCAAAGTTTTCGCGGTAAATAGTTTACGGAAGTGCTTCGCAACATTTCATAGTAATGCCTCATTTGATGAGTTTAAGCGGCTTGAGTCTACAATGGAGACTTTATGTGGTCTTGCACACGACTATTGTTAGTGACTTTGAGGTTGCTTTGTGTGCGAGAGACTATACAGATATTTGATGCGGTTGTTGTATATCGATTTAAAGCTGCTTAAATTTCAAGAAAATAATTTTTATTAGGGGGGTAGATTGTAACGACCCGAACATAAATTAGCGATTTAATCTTCGTTAGTCGAGTTATTTATTGAATTAATCGCTATATGTTATGTTTATCGAGATTCGTCGCCACTAAAATCGATTTTTTATAAGTTTTTTCTTTTTGGACTCGTATTCTTTTCGGAAGCTGTAAAGGAAATTATTTTTGAGCTCTTTGAGCCAAGTACGTGGACGTTAAATTTGGAGTTACGACATGAAAGTTATGGTCGATCAGAGTTTGTCGGGAATTTTTACGTTTCGGTAAGTTTCGAGATATAAATACCCACTTTTCAATTTTAGAAAGTCAAAGACTTTCTTTTTTGTCAGGATGGGGTCAACTCTCGGTGAACCTCGTTTCCTTTCTCTCTCCCCGACCCGTTCTCCCCGTGAGGTGTTACTAGTGAACCACTATCGGCCGGTCACCAAACTGGTCAGCCTTGGTGTCAAAACCTTCGCCTCGGTCTCCTCTTCCTCTTCCCCAAAAAATCAACTCCCAATTCCCATCGATTGAAGCTAGAAAATCAAGGAGAAATCCTAGGGTTTAATGCCGATTCGGCCTCCGCCGCCGGCGACGCCACCAGCGATAGCTCGCCGCCACCTCTTAGGGAAATGTTGCCCTCACACCCAAGAAGCTTTTTCAACTTGTCTCGAGCCTTGTCGTCACCATGAAACGTCGTGGTATCGATTTGAAATTCTGGCGAAAATCCTGATTTGTCGAGGTAAATTCCGGCTTACTCAATTTGAATTGGACTTTGTGGTATCACTTTGGTGAAAGTTATTGGGCTTGGAATGAGCTTTTGATTGATGTATTATTTGTAGGGATTGGAGCTGGCCAGATTTCAGAAGTGGCTTGCCGCTGGCAGTGGCACGTGGATCCCATGCGCCGCCGTGCGTGGCAAAGCTTTGGTGACCCCAAAGAGCAAATTTTCACGGAAAGTTTCGCTAGTTATTTTGTATTAGTTTTTGAGTAATTTCATAGATTTTTGGGGAACTTGTGTAATGTTTTTATGTATGTTTAGGATTCGGATGCGACTCGACAATTTCGACATGATCTTTCGTCGATGCCCACTTTTCTATATAGCTTGGGATCATTGTACGACAAAATTATTCATTATCACAATGTAGCGAAGTAGTGATTCTTAGGGAGCAAAAATGGAATGAACGCTATGTACGAATGAAAAGCTAGTGGATCGACTACTAGTATTCCTACAATCCAGGTGAGTGGACACTTTATTTTCACTGTCGATTTGCAAGTCTATGATTATGCATTTTATGAGTATGCATTTATGATTAGGCATTTGTATGGAGGCACATATGATTTGGTTTTACACAAAGCATAGTACAGTTGATGCGTCGATGCACTGGTTTCTCGGCTGATCCTCGAGACGCTCCAGGAGGGATAGAATAAACACATAACCTATGATTTACACAGTACCCAGGAGGGTTAGGACAAACACCTGATTTGGACATTCTTGTAACTTTGAGGAAAATATAATCAAGTTACTGCCTCCACACATTACACAGTACCCAGGAGGGTTAGGGTAAACACCTCACCTGAGCTTGTACATTTTTAGACTCGCATCTTTTTTATGAACATTTATGGTGAAAGTGATATTATTTATAGTTTTCATATTAAAGTGAAATATTATTTTCGTCCACTCACTCTAACTGTTTTATTATTTTATATGTTTTTCCTTGGGTTTTTCTGTTTAAATTGTCCAGTTTATAGAGTTGTTTGAAGTCGAGCGCGCACACAGTTCATGGCATAGCAGTATCTACCGTAGGATCCAAGGTTGATCCTGCAAGTTAGTATTTTATTTTACATAGTCAGCTTAATTTGTCTAGCTGCTCTGATGTCGAAATCCATTGTAGATCTTTTATATTTTAATAGTGAACCAATATATGGGAAATTTCTTTACTTCGTGAAATTTGAGTTTGAATCTCCAGTTCGATTCTTGTGTAATTTGAGGAGACACTTTGATTAGTAGAGTTGTTAGACTCTAATTCCGGTTTAGGCAACTAAATTGGGATCAGGTCCTTTCAGAGGTGGTCCATCTTTTTCAGTAACTGGAAAGAGACTGAGAAAGCGATATGAGTTTCAAATATCTATTTGAAATATCAAACTAGTGTCAATTTTCTATCATTAACTCATTTATGTAAATTTGTTACCTAGTAATTGTTGAAGAAGTTACCCCCCACATACTTTATGCACTATTATCTAGCCCACAAGTATAAGAAGTGATTTCAGTCCCCATGTATATGGGGTCAAGTTATAGTATTTATAAGAGTCGAGTGTCGAATTCACGAGGATTAGCCATTTGAACTCCTTAGTTCGAATTGATTAAGCGCTTACACTACGATTAAACTAGACCTTAACTTGATGTTAAACTAAAATGAAATGCAGATGTGTATCTCACACTACTAAGTCCTTTGGAGACCTAGCATTGTGAGGGGTAATTAGACTACGATGAGTAATTATCCGAGTTGATTGATTGGTTATAGACTAAAGCAAAGAGATTAAATAGCAAACAAGATCACAATAAGGAAAGATGGTTGGCTAGGGAAGTCCCCACTAACCATTTGATACTCAAACAATGTCCCAATTTATGTATGTAATTAAAGTCCGTTTCACATAAGTGGATGTCCAAATCGTAACCTTTTGGGTTACGTTTGGTTTTGAACCCAAGCTCCTAGGCCATTTCGTACGCTAGACGACTTGAGCCCAACTTAGAAGTATTTGGTGAACTGAAACCAAGACCTAAACCATTTCGAGTTTACATCTCGGTCGTATGTCATATGAGTAAAGCAAACAAGCATACTATGTGATATTTATGGAAGGTTCCTCTTCTTGAACATCTATTAGAGGACCCAGGAGAAAGTCTAAGTGAATCTCCCAATCCGCACCTTGTGAGTTACGAATCGAAAGAACCAACTAGTAGCCACAATAACCTCTCGATTCAATGTGTGCTTGACCAAAGCCCCTTAAATCTATTGAGACTCAATGAGGCTCTAGTCCTTGCTTAGTGCTAAGGAAACCAAACCTTAAGATAAACTTTCTTGGAATAGACCATAATCATGTTTATATGCTTATCTAGCCTTAGGTAAGTAACTAATTCACCCAAGGTCCCATTTTTAGTTCCTTAATGAATACATCAACTTAGCTAGGATCAACACATGCATAAATGAAACCATACATGAATCTCAAGCACATAAACAACTACAAATACATAGTAAACTCATTCACAAACACATATTTCACTCAACATACACAAAAACATAAGCCATACATAAATCAATCCATCATTTGTCTACATCAAATGGCTAGGGTTAGACACGATGAAAATGAAGTCTAGATACATTAAGACAAATTAATAGGTGTAAGAAATAATCGAAGAGTTCCTCAAGCAAAGCCTTCAAGTTCTTTAAGCACGTCTTCACTTCTTGCTCCCTTTTTGCTTCTTAGCTCCACAAAGATGATGAACCCACCTTCGGCTAGGGTGAAGAGGGTGGAGATGAGAGTGTGGTGGTGGTGATAGAGGTTCCTAGGCCTTTTTATGGTGGTAAGAGAGGTGTTTGAGATGAAGGAAATAGGTAGAGGGTTAGGGGAAGGTTAGAGACTTTAGAGAGAGTAAAAACTAAGCAAAACTTGAAAAATGAGATATGTTTTGTGTGTCATGGAGGGGAAGCTAGACCAAGAGGGTTATGAGAGAGAAAAATAGGATGTTTTGTTAGTCCTTAGATGTGCTAGAGTGGCCATAAAGTTTGATCTAAGGGCCACAATTTGTGATCCCTTTTTCTTGTCTTCTAGCTAGAGTCAAAATCATGCCTAATAGATCTAAAATTCAAATTGTGTGACACCCTAGCCAAATCAGCTAGGGTTCCTATCTAGATGGTTTGGGCCTTCCCTTTGGCCTATCTTGGAGTGTTTGGGCCATACTTGATAGTCCGACTGGTCATGGATAAATCCGGTGATTTTCCGGCAGCTTCTGATAACTTCCGATGACCACTTTTCGTCATTTTCCTAAAGTTGCTCCAAATGCTCTTGTGACTTCAAAAATAGAACGGCTTCTCCAAAAAGTGATTAATTTCCATCTTTAAGAGCATTTCTGTGTCAACTCCCAATTTTCTAGCATAAACATAAAATGTTATAAGAATGATGTTTTATTCACAGAAGACAAGCAATAAGCATAAAGTTAGGAACATAATTAGAACATAATTATATATATAACTGTAATCACGTAACGTAATGTCAATTTGTTATCTAAAAATTCGATTATGCCAGTTTGTTAATTTGATGTACAATAACAAAGTGGCTAGTATTAGAAAAAACCTTGGTAACAAAATGGAGAGTGAGAAAGCAATTAGCCGATTTGCTTTCTTCAAAATAAAATTGATATTTTTTGTGTTGTTCAAATAATTGGAATGATTGGTTTAGAACACCAAAGTGCTCTAAAATGTTCATATGTTGATGAACAAATTAATGAAATTCAGTTATTTATATCGCAAAGACAATTCGGTTAATTTACAAATCTTAGGGTAGCAAATTAACAGTGAAATTTCTAGGCTACCAAATTGACATTAAAAATTTCAAGTGACTTCTAAGATAGCAAATTGATAAGCAATCTATATACCTTTTTTCAACAAAACTATTGCTCCCTGTTTACATTACTCCTCCCTTTAAATAGAATGGTAAAAACAATCACAGATTGCTGCTCCCTAAGAAGCACCTTGTATATAAATACAAACTATCGATTCACAGGTATTGAATCAACAGACAGATATCAGCACCAAAAAGACCTACTCGATGTACAATGAGAACTATAACCTAATGTTTCTTTGATTTTTCATAATGGAATTAATTGTTTCAAGTCCACTCTTACTTGTCCCAATGCTTTCCCAAGGGCCTAGTAATTGTCACCACGTACCAATACTTCCGACGAATCCCCAAAGGATCTGATGAATAATCTGCTGGTTTCAGAATTTTCAATGACCTTTCACTATTAACGTTACAAATGCATCAATCTACTTTTCGTCTTTTGAAACTTCATCAATGAGGTCCTATGGTATGTCTGAGTCCATCAAGATGTCCTCCAATGATGCAAGTGATTTCAACTGTTGGCCAAGAGATGCAATTGTCTTCTGGCACTCTGCAAATTTACTTGCAGCCAACGCTAGCTCTTTCTCCTGCCACAAACAAGAAAATATAAAATGAGCATAAATGAACGCAGCAGGATCATTTTATTAGATGCAAATGAACTGAATCGTTAAAGCCAAGGACTTGTTACTTGTTAGTGAGCTGATGTTACTAGATGCAAATGAGCTGAAGTTTGGAGTCAAAGACTGGTCAGTGACCTCATAATTTTTTATTTTTTTTAGAGAGACCTCATAATCTTTTTAACTTACTAAAATAATCAACTATGAAGTTACCGAGGACATTTAGCAGGTTTAAAGAAAAATTGCCTAACCCTTTCAAAAAAAAAAAACAAAAAAAAATTGCCTATAGTAATCACTTCATTAGAAGTTAACTAATTGCACCTTTTCTAGTTAAAGGCATGAGAGCTGCCTGAATTAGAAGAGCAACAAAACATTTAAAAGAATATAAAAAATTCCTTCAGAAGTACTCAAGAGGATCCCTGTCTTTTGCTTTCATATCATAGAAGAAGGTCTCACATGCTTAGTTTGATTTCATTGCTCATTTACCAACAGGTCCATTTTGCTTCTCTTTTATAGTTTTTTTTTCCTTATTTTATCATCCATCTTACAACCGTTGCGTAGTTTTCCTTATTGCCCCATAATTTACTACAAACTGATGAATATTGGTTTCTGTTGTTTTTTACTTTTGTAGTTGATTGTCCAAGAAAAGTTAAAAAACTGACCTGCTGTATCTTCAAATGACCAGTAGTACAAGCCAAATCACCCAAATGATGGAGCTCAGCTTCATGTTTCATTTTTGATAGCTCATTCTCCAATTTCTTGCATTTGGCCACATTTTCAGATGATAATGCTCGTGCCTTTGAAATGTCTTCTTCCAGTGCACCAACTTTTGAAAGCAAGAAATTGAGTTCAGCTTCAGAAGATCGTAGTTTTGACTCTGTGACTTCTCTCATTGTTTGGTATGCCTTTACTTCTTCCTCTGCAGCAAGCTTTGACCCATTTGCAGTATCCAACTGTATTTGAAGGTCTTCCAACTTCAAACCAGACTCCAGTAATTGACTCTTCAATGACTGAATTTCCTTTTGGTACTCATTCAGAGTCATCTCAAGTGTCTCTTTTTCAGCCACCATCTTCTCGAACTTCCCCTCTAGTTCTGCAATCCTTTGTTTCATGGCTTCAAGTTCAGTTTCTAGAAGGTTTCTTCCACCTGCAGGCTGATTTGATCCAAAGTTCCGATCTTCTGTAATTGGTGATGCTGCAAACTTTTCCATTTCAAGAAAATCATCCATGAGATTGATTTCTACTGAGGGAACCATGACATTTTTTCCAACACCTTTCATGTTCTTATATATATTAGAATCTGTTATTCGAACAGATGCCTGAGTACCTGACTGGCTTGATTCACATTCACTTGACAGTAATTCAGTCAGTGTATGTGTATCAAATTCAATAGGCATTACCCTTTCCCTACTATCTGATTGGCTGTCTGTAAAATACTCAACATAAACTGAGGACATAGGAGATGATTTATGACCATTATCTGGTAATGCTTTACGTGCTAAGGCTTTTAGCCTACGACACTCAGCTTCAAGCTTGACAATCTTTTTAATGCTCTCTAAATGTTGCTTGCTTGCTGCTTCAGCAGCTTGGGTGCTCAAATCCCTCTCAATAGTTCTGATTTCAAGCTCTTTGACCTGAGAATGAAGACTAAGTTGAAGAGCAGAGTTCTCTGTTTGAACACAATCAAGCTTATTGTGCAGATCCAAACCAACTGAGGCAGCAGCTTCAGTTTTAGCATCTTGAACTTGTGCTTGGAGATCAGCCAGTTGGCTCTCAAGTATGAACTTCGAACTATCCCATTCACGAGTTTTCTTAGTAACAGCCTCAGTAATATTCCGTTCTTGCTCTTCTCTTGCCTGTCGAAGCTGCCTCACACATTCTTTCAGTGCTCCATCAAGATGACCAACTCGGTCTTTAAGAGCTGAATTTTTCTGATTTGCAGCTTCAAGTTTCTGTTTTAAACCCAGCACTTCATTCCCAGCCATCTCCCAGCCTAAAATTTAAAAAGGGAAAGAGAAAGAACTAATGGGACCATTTTCGGAGATAGAAATGTAATCAGCGGTAAAAGAATCTATGACATACCCCTAAACGGACCAGCTCAGCAACACCCATAATTTTCCATTTCTATAAACTCAGGGTACCCATTCTAGAAAGACTTAAAGAAAGATGAGATGAGTGAACCTTCTCTAAAAGCAATAAGATTATGACTTCTATAGAACTGTTGGTCATGTAATAAAAACTATTTCTCAAATACAGAATGACAAGTATAAAAAAGAAATAATTTTTCAGTAAATCCCACATGCAGAAACCATTTTACTTATCCATGTAAGGTGGCATGTTTCCCCTAGTAACACTACGTAGGATTGTCATATATAGTTTACTTTTAAGGCTATTGTCAGA
Source organism: Geum urbanum (assembly GCA_946800695.1). Classification (NCBI taxonomy): domain Eukaryota; kingdom Viridiplantae; phylum Streptophyta; class Magnoliopsida; order Rosales; family Rosaceae; genus Geum; species Geum urbanum. Next base: position 22,485,484 of record OX327009.1, on the reverse strand, counting down.
CAACTGGTGTCTGACATCATAAGCTGATAAGGAAAGGAAAGTAAAATAACAACTGAACATATGTATAGATTCTGCAAAATACGATTTAAGAGCTGTCATAAATATTAATTGAAGCTAAATGCAAGGGAACTAAAGGAAAGCACAAGACTTAAACCTGAGACAGCTTCTTCTGCAACTTTAGCATGCTGCTTTACCAATTCCTCTTTGGCAATACAGCTCCGAAGAGCAGCTGATAATTTATCCTTCAAAGTCTCTAAAGTTTCATGGAGTTCTTCATCATGGCGTAGAGCTTTAGAACTGACTTCTGGCAACTGAGTGCTATAACTTGAGTATGCCTTTGACATCAAGAAAGCAAACTTCAAACTAACTTCAACAACATCACTTGATAGAACAAACAATGATGTTAGAATATAAACTACTTATCATTAACGGAATCTGGCATATACTTGAATTTGATCGACCAAAACTTTTTAAGGCAAACTCACAAAATGAGCTACATAAGTCCAGCTACCAGTTAACTGTTTGTTTCTTCATAATGGTACCTAAATTAATATATTACAGTAGTTCATGGTGCCACACTGCCACTGGACCCAGGACATATTCACAAATTGATACTTATGAACTTGTGCAGAATAAGCTAACAAGCTTTCAAGTGCCAGTAAAGAACATATGATAATTATAGGGTGTTGATCAATCTCTAGTGCCTTACACCTTGGTTTTGAGAGTCAGCAAAGGAACTCTACGACCAGTACAGCAAACTATACTTGTTTTTTTAGGCATCATAGACCATTAAACATGCAGATAGATAATCTGAGTATTCTATCTTTGTCAGTATACCTATTCATTGAATGAGTGAATTGCTAAAGCAAAATTTATGAATCCTGATAAATCAATAAGCTATGTACTAGTGCTCCCAACACATTATGAACCTCGAAATTGAAGACAAATATCAAACTGGGACTAGGGAAGACCAACATATATCCATCAAACAGAGAGTTGCTGAAATTTGTACAATAATACGAGCTATATACAAAATAACAGAATACTAGGATTAGAGGATTCCATCTACATTAAGATAATAAGATTCTATGAATCGTATAATCAAACTTACCAAGCCAAAAAACTTTGATGATCAAGTATCAACTAATTATACAGAATCATGAAAATTTCTAAAATGTAATAAAATTCTACGACCCAAATCAATCAGAAAGCAGATGATCGAATATGTCAATACCAGATACCTGATCATCAGAAAATCTTTCCGAATGAGAAGATATGGATCCCGAACTCTCAGTCTCACCAGAACACTTCTCCAGTGACTTCCTATGCCAAAGCAAACTCCGCCTATCCATCTCAAAACTCAGCAACTCAGCATACCAGTAGCCAACTTCACCTGCATTATGATGAATCCATCACATTCACTCCAAAAGCAGGAGACACCAGATTTGCTTGTGGAATATCTGTGTATCCAAATCTGGGGAAAGGCTCTAATCAATCCTAATAAAGGAGGTTGGTCTTGTATTGGAAACAAGTCTGAGCTTCTAAACAATGGCCAAAAGAAGCTCAGAGGGACCCAAACGATCAATCTAAACTTGCTCACCTTCCTTTGCTTAGAAACAACCACTTGTAGTCTTCATCTGATCCCCAACCAACTAGAAGCAATTTACTAAAGGGAGCAATAAAATAAAATAGCCATTGAATAGTTACAAACTGCCAGAACACAGCCTATTATGAACACTAACTTAAAACACACAGCTCCAACATTGTCCACCTACCCAGTCCACACTTTCACGCCAAAACAATCATACGGATTAGACCCAAAGCTACAGAACCCATCAAAGGTACTGTGTAAATAAATGATACATTTGCCAAAATATCGAACACAACGAAGAACTAACAAAGACCCACTTCACATAATCACACAAGAGTGAGACTTTGACAACACCCATTGGCATATAGACAAAAAGATTCCAGAGACACATGAGGAATTTGTTAGTTTAGTGTGTTGGGAACTGAATGAGGATAAGGAAACAACCTGTAAAATAAGTCAGGAAATGTTTTAGGGATTCACGCAGCAGCAAAAAGGACGGAGAATAATTGTAGTTCTCTGTCTCTCACATTGTGTGTGTCAATGGGTGTGAAGAGAGAGAGAGAGAGAGAGAGAGAGTTGAAACTTGGGGCTGGAAGAATAGTAGTGAGTGAGTCAGAGAATTGAGAGTAGGACCATATGTAGTTTTGTAAACGTGAAGTCGATGATGATTGATACGGAACAGACCAAGGATATGGTATTCTTTTCGGGATGAATAATAAAGGGGGCGGCTTTGTTTTCTTCCCCAACTTCGAAATGGTGTAGGCGTCATTCCCGCCACTGAATGCGGGAGCTTCACTCTTGCCATTAATTCATCACTTTCGAATGAATTATTAGTATCAAGTCTCAACTGTAAATGGTTGTCTCTGGCTCTCTGCTTGTGGGATTTGGGATCGGGATCGGGATCGTGTGAAAGATACATCGACAATGAAACTTACCCACCAAAGGATCAATCACTCGGCCTTTAGAGAGAGAGAGAGAGAGAGAGAGAGAGGTACCGTGTGAGGCATTTAGAGGATCTCGTAATTGACAAATCATTTATGAATAATTTAAGCAAAAATATATTGAAAATACACACAAAACACAAACAAACAAAGAGGGTGTGACTTGTAAAAAAAATGGTGTCAATTTCACTTCCATAATTTATGTGTAAAATATGGATTATAAAGAAGAGAATACATTTATTGTACCAGGTGCACTTGCACTAGTTAACCTATTCATAATACTATTAGGTAAAACAAAGTTTGACCTAGAAAGACTAACCACTGGAAAAACATTATTTTCTTCTTCATTTTCTCTCTCAACCTTACCTGCAAAGTTTGATCGTCACCAAATTATCCTCGCCCTCGTCGGCAAAATTACTATGGATCTAATCTACTCATCCGCACAAATCCACAACGAATCCCATATCAGATTCGATTTTGGGTGACCTTTTATTGTTTCCTAGCAAACTTAGTGCATCGTAATCAAGGCTCTGAGAAATAGCGACCCCTACCCGCTCCGCCACAACACCACCACACCATTGACTACGACGATCCAAATTTCAAGTTTCACCCTTTTTTAAAAGAATTTCTCTCAAAAATGAGTTTTTTTATATAAAGGGAAAAAAAAGGAAAACACAAAACTACGTGCTAAAACCTTTCGAGCAACCTCCACCAAGTCTATCAAAATGAAGAGCATGTCTCGCTCAAGTAGAAATCATATGGTCCCAGAGATGAAGATGATCAGTGTTGTGTCCCAAACTAGCCAACTTGTCAACCACAAAATTTGTTTCTCAGTAGATATGACGAAAGCTAGCTTCTTCAATATCAGCAGCAAGGATCTTGATATCATTGATGATGGTTTTAAGCCACCAAGGAATAGTGCAAGAGCCTTTGACACAGTGGATGATGAACTTGGAGTCTTCTTCAACAACAATCTTGTTCAACTTCTTCCTTTTTGCTTGGATGAGGCTATCTCGAATAGTGCAAGAGCCTTTGACTAAGTTGATGAAGAACTTGGAGTCTCCTTCAACAACAATCTTGTTCAACTTCTTCCTTTTTGCTTGGATGAGGCTATCTCGAAGAGCCAATGCTTCAGCAAGAGGAACGGTGGTCTTCCCAAACTTTCTTGCTCCAGCAATGATATGAGCACTTATATGATCCCTTATAATAAAACCTCCAACAGCATTCCCAACCCCAAAACTCTGTATAGATCCATCAAAGTTTATTTTGAAGGACTTCTGAGGAGGGGAATGTCATGTGATGTGCTGAGGAGCAGAATTGGCCTTACTGCCAGCTTGGTTGTATTCCACGTAGTCATTAAAGGTTGCAACTGCAGGTGAACCTTTTGAAGAGGCATTAAACTTCTCATTCCTGAAAATGTTACTGTTCCTGGTATCCCAAATCTGCCACATAACAGTCAGAATCTTTTCAAGCAAGTTATGATCATTTTTATTTCTTAACAAAAAGTCCTGCATTTTCTATATCAACATATCATTATGCATATCATTTTGTTGGAAAACATTCAAATTTGGCAATCACCACACCTCTTTTGAATTGCCACTGGGCAATGACAAAAAAGATGGTTAATGGATTCTTTATCGAACTGCACATTGGACAAACATTAACATTAATTAAACCAAATCTCAACAAACAGTCTCTAGTCTTTAGTCTTCCTTGTAAAAGAATCCAAGCAAAAAATTTTAACTTAGGAGCCAAATTTAGCTTCCAAATTCTTTTCATCTCATCTGCATTCATATGTTTATTGATCTACGCATTTTATGCTTGATTCTTAACGTATTTTTCTCTCCATTTAGCTTAGTTATGACCTAAGTATTCTTATTTACACTTCATTTTATTGTTTTAGGTCAAAAATAAAAAAATAAAGAATAAAGGAGGCATAAATGAGCTAAAATTGTGCTAAGGATGAAAGATGAAGAAGAATGGGCCATGCTTTATAAAGATTGGATTAATATTCATCAAGATGGGTCAAAACCATGTACATGTGTCCAAGAAGAACCAAGATCATGCCAAGATTTGGCCACAAAGAAGCCCAAAAGAAGAAGATGGATTAAAAGCTAGAAATCAGGAAATCTACCTATGCAGATCAGCCAAGTTCAATAGGCCACCAAAAATTTATCAGAATGAATTAGGATACGAATAATATATCCGTGGAAAGCTCTAGAAGTCAACTTTCTAGAGCAGAAAGAATCACTCAATTCAGACATATAAATCTCCGGGAATCACTGATTTAATGAAGAAATGTTAACTTATCCGGGTGGAGTTAATTCACTCCTAATTGGGGATAGACTAGGGTTTTTCATATCCTATTTAAAGGGAAACTCGACCAGCAGCAAAACATCTCTCATTCTAGTAGCTAAAGCTCTGCCTAAACAATTCCTACCCTCTAAACACTCCAAGTCTTCCAAGAAGCCATCCTCCTCCAAGCATCATCAACGCCATCCTCCACCGAGACTTTCATGGCAATCCTAACTGTCTCGTCCATCCGTTGAAGAATCAAACTACACCGAGTAGACTAGGGCAATCCCGAACTCCGAAAGTGTTACAATGATTTCTTCTTTTATTTTCTTGTACGAAGTCGTGGTAGTTTTGAATCAGTTTAAAGGAATGCTTTTGTATTTAGTTCTAACAAGTTTTGTGTAATCTGTTTTGTTTCTACGAAATTAGTTATAACATGTATGTTTTCGTGCTTAATGCTTTGATATTTTGCAGGGAAATCCCACTTAGTATGATTGATGTGTTAGGACAATCCCGAAGCACACGTATTCATAAAATATTCATGCAAAATGTAGCTAATGACTTAGAATTTAATAGGTTGCATATAATCTATTAGGTTATAAAGAGTTATGCAAATGAATGAGTTGATCACTTGTATATACTAGCTTAGTGTTTTATTTTGGTCTAGTAAGCATGTTTAGTATTCCATGTTCTTGTTTATTTTCTACTTGTCTATGAGTGAAGCATGATAAAATCTAGGATTCTTGAATATGTTTGCTTACCTTGTTTTGTTCTTATTTTCGTAGGTAATTAATCAAACTTTCAAACCCCCCATACATTTACTTTTCTGTTTATAAATGTTGTCATGCTTAGTACCCTCAATCCTTGGTTAAGAACGATCCCTACTTATCAATGCTACATCTACAAAGAAAGGTTTTAAATTGCATATGTATGAACTATGTGTTGAGTGTCTACTTTGTGTTAATATTTGATGCATGTTTTACTCATATCATTTATATTGTTCATCATATTGGGCGAATCTCTCAAGCCCGACGGTGATAGACTAGGCGAATCTCTCAAGCCTAGTGGGCACATCAGGAGAATCTTTCAACCCTGGAACTGGACTACCGGTGATCAGCCGAGTAGTCAATGCATCGATGCTAAGTAAATGCCATCACCAATAAAACATAAAACAATACCTCCAAAAACAATAAATAATCTCAATATTGTAATGGAAATAAATGCTGAAACCAAGAACTCGCTACGACAGTGAAAATAAATGTCCACTCACAGATAAGCACAGCACACAGACGCGCTAATCCTAAGATCTGGCGGAAGATCCCTCGCCCAACGTACAATCGCGATCCCCTGAATAATCACAAAATATCACCGATCAAAATCAAAACTCAATACACTGAACCACACCTCGGAAACCAACCATTTCCGGAAATATATAACTCGGATACAAAAGAATCGCCGAAAACCCCAAAATACTCCACATAAACCCTCAACACAAAATTCGGCAACCAAATCAACTCGAAAACCTCAAGGCTACGATCGGGGCAAGATTACAAGCAAAACGGCATAAAACTTGACAAATATCAAAAAAGTCAACCCTTCGTCAGAGCGCCAGCACCGGCGGCGGCGGCAGCGCGGCCTCAACAGTGACGGATTCCGGCCAAAATTTCCAGAAATGATCATCGCCTCAAGCCCAACAACTTCTCTCAAAGGATCCCCACCATCCAAGGCTCACGGTGACCGGAATTCGCCTCGAAACACACGGAATCCATGGATTCTGGCAAGGTTTCCGGTGAGCTCCTATTTCTTGTGATACGTCATTCACTCAATTTGGTTGCCGGATGAAGAAGTTATGCTTGTCAAAGTTTGGTAATTTTGGTGGTATTCGGGCGAGTTTTGGCGACGATGGTGGCGGTGGAGGCGGCCGAGTTGGGGGTCAACTTGTTAGGTGTTTTGTAGCCCTTAGGGAGAGGAAACTTTTAGAAGTGGTCTTGCACCTTGCCGTGGCCGGAGGAGGGAGATCGGAGTTAATGAATTCCGGCGAGGGTTTCGACTTCAAGGTGAGATTTGGACCTTTTTCGAGATGGGCTTAACTTTGAACTAGAAAGTTGTTGGAAATGTCGAGATATTCAAATCCATGTGTAGGTTGAAATTTTCTGGGCCGAAGGAATTTTCCGGCGGCGGTGGCAGCGGTTTTCCAGCCGAGGTGATTTTCGACAAGTTTTATGTCGTTTTTCTCGGAATCGTGCACCGATCGCAGTGGTGAGGTTTATATTTTGAATTGAGCATCGAAATTTGTGACGAGGTTTTATAGTGTGTTTATTGGATTTTTAACGATTTCGTCGATATTGAGTTATATGTTTTCGGGAATGGTTACTTCTCAAGATGTGGTTCAGGGTTTTGAATTGTGATTTTGAACAGTGGTATTTATGGTTATTCAGGAGATCGTGTTCGTTCGTTTGGCAAGGAATTTTCCACTGGATCACAGGATTAACTCGTTTGGCGTCATGCTTATCTGTGAGTGGACATTTATTTACACTATCGTAGCGAGTTCTTGGTTTCAATATTTATTTCCAGTACAGTATTGAGATTATTTATTTTTTTGGAGGTATTGTTTTATGTTTTATTGGTGATGGCATTTACTTAGCATCGATGCATTGACTACTCGGCTGATCACTGGTAGTCCAGTTCCAGGGTTAAGAGATTCCCCTGATGTGCCCACTAGGCTTGAGAGATTCGCCTAGTCTATCACCGTCGGGCTTGAGAGATTCGCCTGACACCTCCATTTATTTTAAGAACTCGCATTATTTTTATGTTATGTAAATGGTGAAAGGCATATGTTTATTTTCGTCCACTCATTCTAACAATTTTATTTGCCTTTCCCCTGGGCTTTTCGGTTTCCATGCCCAATTTATAGTTCGGATTCTGGTGTCGCACGGCGCAGTTGGAGGCATAGTATTCGAGCCACTCTTCCTTTTTCAGTAGGTTTCTAGTTTGGCCTACTGTTGTATATTTATGTATATACTAGAGGTCACTCTGAATACTCTGATGTTTATATTTTCATATGTTTTTCCCGGATTTCTGTAAAGTTACAGTTTTGTTTATTACTTTACATTATGATATGTATTTGAGAAATCTGGATGGGATTGGTGCCCACGGTTTGGCTTTTGTGGCATAGGATGAAGTGTGTTTTCGGGTGCAGGTTAATGGTAATTCCGCGATATAGTGAAACTCTGCCGAAATTTCTATTGTTTTTGAAAGTTCGTGTTTTCAGAAGGGGTTTGATTCCGGTTTAGGAAACTAAATCGAGGTTGGGTCCTTTCAAAATCTTTTGTCAATCCTCGGAAGCCTTTAACCTGTCTCAAATGATCTACACGTTCTCTATCATTTCCTGCACAATATCTGGACCAATAAGGCTTCTCTCTCCTACCTTGCTCCAGCACAACGGGGTCCTACATTGTTTCTCGTATATGGCTTCATATGGTGACATTCCAATGCTGGAGTGGAAACAATTATTATAAGCAAATTCCATCAAATGCATGTACTTATTCCATTTTTCCGGAAATTGTAATACATAGGATTTCAGCATATCTTCTAACGTCTAAATTGTTCTCTCAGACTGGCCATCTGACTGGGGGTGAAAAGTTGTACTGAATAGTAACTTGGTTCCCGAAACTTCCTGTAAAGCTCTCCAGAACTGTAAAGTGAAGAGGGAATCTTGATTCGAAATAATTGAAACGGGCACACCATGTAGCTTCACAACCTTCTGCATATACAACTGAGCTAGTTTGCCCATAGAAAGTTTCTCTATGACTAGTATGAAATGTGTAGACTTCGTGAAGCAATCCACAACTACCCAAATACTTGTATGACCTTTGGAAGTAAAAGGTAGCTTGCATACCAAATTCATAGTAACATGCTCCCATTTCAAAACCGGAATCTCTAAACATTGCATTAAGTCTGAAGGTTTCTACCGCTCCGCCTTCACTTGTTGACAAATGGGATACTAGCTCACATATGCCGCTACTTCCCTCTTCATATTAAGCCACCGATAATACTCCTTAAGAGTCCGATACATCTTCGTACTACCGGGATGCATTATATATGTTGAACAATAAGCTTCATCGAGTATTTCTCATTTTAACTCATTTTTCGAAACACAAAGTCTACCTTTGATCACCAGCAACCCATTCCTCCATAATGTAAAGTTTGGTTGTCCACCACCACATACCTTTAGTTTCAGCAGTGAGGCATCAGAATCTTGTAATTCTCTAACCCTGTCAATAAGAACAGGTCGAACCAGAAAGTTGGCAAATAAGACTCCCAGTTCATCCTTAGCTGTATACAGAAATGCGTCAGTGGCTCGTAACTCAGATAGTAGTGGCATCCAAGTTATTTGTATATGCGACAGAGAAACTCCTAATTTTCGATTAAGAGCATCAGCTACCACATTCACCTTTCCAGGATGGTTCTCAAACGCACACTCATAATCACTCAACAGTTCCATCCACATCATCTGTCTCAAATTCAATTCTAGTTGTATGAGGAAGTACGTAAGGCTTTTATGGTTGGTAAAAATCCGACACCTGGAACTATACAAATAGTGTCTCTAAATCTTCAACACAAAAATCATCGCTACTAACTCCAAGTCATGAGTTGGGTAAATCATTTCATGAGGTTTTAGCTGTCGGGAATCGTAAGTGACAACTTTGCCTTGCTACATCAACACACATCTCAAGCCTAACTTGGAAGCATCACTGAAAATGGTAAACTCCACACTATCATTTGGTAAAGTCAACACTGGGGCAGTGGTTAGCCTTATCTTTAAAGTCTGCAAACTTTCCTCACAAACCTCTGACCATTCAAATCTGACTCCCATCCTCATACGTCGGGTAAGAGGTGTAGCAATACGTGAAAATTCTTGTATAAACTGACATTAATCACCGACTAAGCCCAAAAAACTCCTATATTAGCTATACTTGCAGGTCTACTCCAATTCAATACCACCTCAACCTTGTCAGGATCAACACTAACTCCATCTACCGAAATCACATGGCCAAGAAATTTAACTCTGTCCAAGCAGAATTCACATTTACTGAACTTGGCATATAACTGAGATTATCTCATGGCCCTCAGAAAAATATGCAAATGCCTTACATGTTGCCTCACATCTCTAGAGTAAATTAGGATATCGTTAATAAATACAATGATGAATTTGTCAAGATATGCCCGAAATACTCGATTCATCAAATCCATAAAGGCAACAGGTGCATTCATCAGGCCAAACGACATAACTAGGAACTCATAGTGCCTATATCGTGATCGAAATGCAGTTTTAGAGACATCTAACTCTCTAATCCATAACTGATGATATACTGATCATAGATCGATCTTTATGAACACCGTAGCTCCCTTTAGCTAATCAAACAAATCATTAATCTAAGGCAGTGGATACTTGTTCTTCACTTTAACCTGATTTAGCTTCTGAAAATAGATGCATAATCTCATTGATTCATCCTTATTTTTCACAAATAAAACTGGAGTGTCCTACGGTGATATGCTAGGATAGATGCAACTCTTATCAATTAGTTCCTAAAGCTGAATTTGCGACTCTCTCAACTCAGCTGGAGCCATCCTATATAGAGCTTGAGCTATGTGTCCTGTACCGGGAAGTAGCTCTATCGCGAAATCTATTTCCCTTACTGGAGGAAGACCTTGTAATTCCTCAAGAAAGACATCAGGATATTCATGAACCACCTCAATGTGTTCAAGGTTAGGGGTGGAAACACAAGTATTCACTACATTTGCTAGATATGCGGTACACCCTTTCCGCAACCTCTTCTTAGTCTTCATAGCTGAAATAAAGCACGAAGAAAGAATATTTCATTCTCCATAGGATAAATTTTTTGGCAAACCTGGACTTCTAAACACCACCTCTTTTTTATGACAATCAACCAAGGCTTGGTGATTGCTCATAAATTCCATGCCCAAAATTAAGTCAAAATCTCTGATGTCAAGAGCTATCAGATCGGCAGACAATCCAAAACCTTCAACCATAACACTACAGTCTTGATACACTAGCCCAACTAAAATCACCTTACTGGAGGGATATATCACTCGCCACATTTCCAATAAGGGAGTGGCAAGTACATTCACTACCACATTTCTTCCTATTGCCCACGAAATGAGAAAAGAAAGGCCGACGATATCATATATCGTCGGCAATAATAAGCATTGCCAACGAAATTCTCCATCGCCGGCAATACTTTCCCATAATTGCCGGCAATGAAATTATTGCCGACGACTCGTCGGTAATAATGTCCTCGTCACCGGCGATTAGGGGAAAGTATTGCCGGCGATGGAGAATTTTGTTGGCAATAATTTCATTGTATTGCCGGCGATGTTTTGGCCAGAATATCGTCAGCAATAACTCCCTAGCCGACGATTTAATGAATCGTCGGCAATAACTCTTATATCATATCTCCGCCGCAGCAGCTCATTCATTTTACAAATATCCGGTGAGAAAGAAGGAAAACGCTCTGAAATCGTTGGGTATTGTCAAAAGGCGTCCAAAACCCGCTAGGGAAGCTATATAGCTAGGTATGTATGTATATATATGTGGATCGATGTATATGTGTGTTGATTTAGATATATGCATGTGTTGATTTAGAGTTGAGATTAATGGTTTGATATGCAAATAGAGTTGATATATTGTTGGTTTTGAGTGATTGACCATTGATTTTGAGTTGATTTGAGATGATTTCGATGAAAATATATATGTTTGTGTATATATATATATGTATATAAATTTATTTTGTGATTAATTGTTAATATGTATATATATATACATGTTAATTTGTAATTGTGAATTGTTGGTATATATATATTTTTATATACATGGGTCAACTTTTGTTAATTAATCGGATGCATGCATATAATTAATGATGATTTTTTAATTAATTAGTAGTGAATGTATATACATAAATATATAGTACTATTAGAATTTTCAGGATGAACAAGAGTTGGATGAACCTTGAAAGATGGGATGTGAGATATCACCATGGAATTAAGAGTTTTGTGGATTTTGTGAAGGCTAATTGTGGAGACACTACAGTTCATTATTGCCCGTGTAAAGAATGTAAGTGTCGCATCGATCGATTTCGTTTTCCCATTGATAAAGTCCAAAAGCACCTGAGTAAATATGGGTTTTGGGATAAGTACACTTGTTGGATTTATCACGGTGAAACATTATTAGAGGGTCTGCATGATCATGGACAATTTGCTGAGAGGGCCAGCCCATCCTATGATCATGGACAATTTGCTGAGAGGGCCAGTCCATCCTATGATCCAACAACGATGTTGATCAATGATATGTTTCCTCATGAGAGCGGTGTATTTTCTGATGAAGCACCAAATGTCCCTCCCGTTGTTGAGGATTTCCCCTATATTGAGCTAGTCGAGCCATTACTTAGAGCTCATGTCAACACAAGCGGTATAGACAAGTACAACAACCTGGTTGCATTGCAACAGACTCCGTTGTACGACGGTTGTAGTAAGACTGTTCTTGGAAGTGTCATGGGAGTGATGCAGCTCAAAATAGAGAACAAAATGTCTGTCAAAGCTGTTGATTCTTGGCTGAAGTGGACTACTTCGCTACTGCCACCCGGTCATCGCCTTCCTACCACTCATTATAAGGTGCAACATATCCTGAAAGATCTTGGGCTTTCCTACATCAAAATCCATGCATGCAGATATGATTGTATTCTCTTCTGGGACAAAGATCTTGAAGACCTTGAAGCATGCCCGGTATGTTTTACAGAAAGGTATAAGTTGACTCCTGCATGCAACAAGAAAGCTGTGAAGATACTTCGATATTTCCCGCTGATTGATAGGCTGGAGCGGTTGTTCATGTGTGCTTTCACGGCCAAAGCTATGAAATGGTGGGCTGAGAGGAATTTGCGTGACGATGACACCCTTATACACCCTACCGACGGGGAGGCTTGGAAGCACATGGTCATGGAGTTTGATCATTTTGCAGCAGAGGTACGAAATGTTTGGCTAGGGCTCTCATCTAACGGATTCAACCCTTTTGGCAACATGAGTCTTCAATACAGTATATGGCCAGTTATTTTGGTACCGTACAACCTTCCACCATGGATGTGCATGAAGAAGGAATACAATATGCTCACTCTGTTAATTCCAGGCCCAAGTTATTCAGGAAAGTGTCTCGATGTGTATTTGAGGCCTTTGATTGAGGAGCTTAAGTACCTGAGTGAGTATGGCCACCCCACTTACGATAGGTTCAAAAATGAGATGTTCCAAATGCATGCCATGCTTGTTGGCACCATCAGTGATTTTCCCGCGGTATTTTGTCGGGCAACGTTACCAGGGGTTACAGGGCTTGTTCAGAGTGCATGACGGTTGATTGTTGCAGTCCTCATTGCAGTAAAATTGTTCAGATGCATCACCATTATTGGCTTCCAGATGATCACCAATTTAGGTAGGATCAAGACGCTTTTGATGGGACTGTGGAAATGGGTGTGGCACCCAGGCGATGGATATGGGATGAAATTTTGGAAGTGCTGAATGAATATGATTCTGGCCAGCTGAGCAATCATCCTGAAATAGTGTCGTCAATTCCAGACATGCCCGAAAGGTATAAGTTTTGGACACACAAGAGCATATTCTGGGAACTCCCCTACTGGCCTAGGTTGCCTATCAGATACTACCTAGATGTCATGCACATAGAGAAGAATATGTGTGAAAGTGTGGTGGACACAGTTTTTAATTTGGAGGGGAAAACAAAAGACATCCCTAAGGCACGCATTGATCTGAAAGCTATGGGACTGCGGAAACATTTGTGGTTAAGAGATGGTAAGAAAAAAATGCTGCAAGCTCCTTTCACCGTCAAGCCGAAGCATAAGCATGAAATTTTTCGGTGGCTGACTAATGTCAGGTATATATTTTTATGGCTATGCAGAAAATTAATATAATTTTTACTTATATATGGTTATATGCAAGAAATATAATTGTTGCTTATGGCTATATATGCAGGTATTCTTATGGCTATGCAGGAAATATAAGCAAGTGTGTTAACTTTCGGGACAATAAGATGTACGGATTAAAGAGTCATGACTGCCATATACTGCTTCAACGCCTTTTCCCTATTTTCATTCGAGGGTACCTGCCCAAAGAGGTGGTGGAGCCGTTGGTAGCCTTGTCAAGATTCTTTCAGAAGTTATGCACCAGAGAAGTTAAAAAATTAGACCTCAGGGAGATGCAAGATAACATCATTTTTATCATGTGCAAGCTTGAGAGGATATTTCCCCCAAATTTTTTTGACATCATGCCTCACCTGATGATCCATCTTCCCGAACAATTGTTGCTTACCGGTCCGGTACACTACACTTGGATGTATCCCATGGAAAGGTACAAATGATTCATACATTTGTGTTTGCCTCTATTTTTATATGTAAATTATTATTTTTTAAGTATCATAACATGCACTTGTTAACTTGTAGACAATTGGGAGACTACAAGGACTATGTGAAGAATAAATCTGCACCTGAAGGGTGTATCGCTGAAGCATATCTTGCGCACGAGTGTGTAACGTACACCAACTTGTATTTGGGAGCGTTGGAGGACCCCCAACTACATATGCCGATAGATGAACCCAAGTTCAACCTTTCTATCATCTCCAATTACGTGGTAGTACATAGAAGCTTGCCAAAGTCGTACAAGTTGGATGGAAATGAGGTAGCCATTGCCCACTGGTCGGTACTGATTAACTGTCCAGAAGTTCAATATTGGAAAAACTATCATCTGCACTGCCCTGCTATTGCCGGTGATGTTGATTACCACAACAGGACGTTTGCAAACTACTTTAGTCAATGGGTAAGGGTATATGTGTATATATATATATATATTTTATATCCTCATATAGCATGTGTGTATGTGGTTTTCTTTTTCTATGTTCATCATTTATTGTGTACGTAGTTTCTTATCTTTTTCAGATGAACCATGTAGCAAATGATGGTTACCCAGAGTGGTCAAACGAATTGAGGCTCTTGGCAATGAAACCGATAGCTTCAAAAGTTTACTCGATGTGTCAGGTCAATGGCGTGAAATTTATATGTGAAAATAGAGACGACCGACTGAAAACACAGAATTGTGGGATGATAGTCCATAGTGGGCAGGATGGCGTTGACTATTACGGTGTCCTTCATTCAGTTGTTGAACTAATTTATGGGAACCGCATGAAAGTGCACTTGTTCAAGTGTAGATGGTTTGATACTAGCCCGAAGAACACAAGGACCGATCAGTACGGAATATTTTCGATGAATACTGCTACAAGCTGGTATAAAGGAGACCCTTTCGTTCTTGCCACATCAGTAAAACAAGTGTTTTACCTTGACGATCTTATGAACAAAGTCCCGTGGAAGGTGGTTAACCATGTTGCTTATAGAAACATATACAGTGCTGCCACACTTGGTGAGACCGCAGATGATGAAGAAGTTACTGCATACCAAGAGCCGAACACTTTTGACATCCCGGAATCCTCTACGATTCACCTTAATAATGTGAGATCTGGGAGTGTGGTTCGAATTACTGGAGCAGAACTTCTTGATGCTAATCCAAATGAAGTAGACGATGATTCAGATGACGAGAAGCAGCACATATTGGCAGATGTTACCTATGAAACCGAGTCAGACTCAAGTGATGAAGATGATTATGATTATCATCCTTAGTACGTTAATGATGTACGTATTTTAGTATATATAAACGTGCATGTATGTTTGTTATGACCGACGAGTTAGTAAGAAACTCGTCGGAAATACTATCACCGAAATAGAAGAACTCGCACAGCTTCAATTCGTAAATTACAAAAATTTGGCCAACGTCATATCGATCAGCCACATCAGTGTTTATACTACATTAGACTTGAAATGAAAAATGAACACGGAGCCTTCGTCGATAATGGTGTTATTTGTTCCCGGGAATCACACTATCACCGACAAGTTGCATAAGCAACTTGTCGGTGATAGTATCACTAACGAGTTACTCACTAACTCGTCGGTGATAGTATTACTGACGAGTTAATGCAATTCGTTGGTAATACTTCCCTTTAAATCCCAGCCCGTAACGGGTAGAGCCCATTTCTTCACTAGCTCCCCAAAAAAAAACCCTAACATTTCTCTCCTCCCCTCTCGCCGCCCACCCTGCCCAAATCAGTTCCTTAGCCTCCCCTCTCCCCGGCCCTCTCCCCTCCCCTCCTCCCCTCTCCCCTCTCCACCCAAAAAAACCCCAAATCTCCTCTCCCCTCTCCTCCTCCCCTCCTCCCCTACCTCCTCCCCTCCCTCCGGCCGCCGAAATTTGAGCACCGCCGTCGCCATCTCTCTCAACCCAAACAATGACAGGTCCCCTCCCCCTCTCTTTCTCTCTCAATTTGATTTTATGTAATTATGTATGCATTTTATGTAATTATGTCATTATGTATGCATTAATTTAAGTTGGTGTAAAATTAATCTTCAATTTTAATTAAGTTGGTGTAAAATTATGTGTATATGTATGCATTTTAATTATTAAGTTGGTGTATGCATTTTAATTATGTATATATGTATTCATTTTAATTATTAAGTTGGTGATATACGCATTTTATGCTTGATTCTTAACGCATTTCCCTTTACGTTTAGCTATGTTATAATCTTAGTTTTTATGTTTTTCTTATTTAGTTTGTTATTTTGAGGTTATATTCGGTGGAGATGAATAACGGCGCAATTCGGAGGAATTTCGGCGATTTTGCGATTTTTGCGATTTTGGACCACAGGGAATGGGCTGGCCCACAAAGCATTTTGTGGGCCCATTTCTCAAAGTTTGTTTCGGCCCAAAAACCAGCCCAAGCCCATTGAATTCAGCAAGGAAGCCACTTGGGGAAGAGGAAAAGTCAAGGTTGTCAAGCTTTGTGACTAGGCTTGGTGACTCTTGCTCTGTGATCATCACAAATGGTGACAAGCCTTGGTGACTCTTACTTGTGATGATCACAAGTGGTGACTAGGGGAGTGACTTGCCCTTGTGATTATTGCTAGCATTTAATGAAAGAGGCAAGGTGGAAGAGAGAGTGAGCATTTCCCTTGCCTATATAAGACCAAGGAGGCCAGCCATAATACATATCTCCCATTTTACAAGCCAAACCTCTACACAAATACCTCTCCTCCATAAACACTTCAAGGATCCTCTCCAAGCCGAAGCATTCCAGCCTCCGAAGCCATCGGATCATTCACAATACGCTAAGTCCCTTGTGAATGAGAACCACCTTCAAGAAGTCATCAAGCATTCAAGACAAAAAGTGTAACCATGATCTTCAATCTCTTGTCTTTTGCTTTGTATTGGATCACTTTGATGTATTTAATGAAGAACAAGTTTGGATTTGAGTTATATGTTCTTAAGTCTTTTCGTAAATTGCATGTGTTTATAATTTCAAGCCTTTTATGCATGTTTGATACAATCTTAAAGCTTCGAAAGCATGTGTTAGATAATACGCTAAGTCCCTCTCTTTCGCATGTTTCGATGATCGTACTTTGTTTAGGGTGTTTAGACGCTAAGTCCCTCTCTTTCGCATGTTTCGATGATCGTACTTTGTTTAGGGTGTTTAGACGCTAAGTTGCATTCCTACTCAAATATCAAGCATGTATATTTAGTTGGAAGTTATAAATTTCGCAGCTTACTTAGAGTATTTAGGCATGAAAAAGAGTAAGGTTAATAAGATGAGATGATCACTTGTAATTAGTAGTGTAACTTCTTATTTTTAGTAAGCATAATTAGACTTTAAGGGTTCTTGATTGTTAAACTTGTCTATGAGTAAAACATGTTAGAAGTCTAGGAGTTCTTGTTGTGTTTGCATGTTTTTGTACTTTAATTTCGTAGATTAATTGACCAATTTCCAATCCCCCCCAAACCTTTAGATTTCTGCTTTAACGAAACCATGCATGCGCCCTTTAATTCCCCGGATAGAACGATCCCTACTCGCCAATATTATAAGGACAAAATAAGGGTTTTAAATTGCTTTATGTGTGAGCTGTGTTTTTAGGGTCTACTTTGTGTTAACGTTAAATGCATGTTTTGCGCGTATCAATTTTTGGCACCGTTGCCGGGGAATTATAAAGTTTTTGTATGATTTCGTTGTACATATGTAATTAAAAGCATGTCTATCATTTTCGAAATACATACTTGTTTACACTTGTAGAAATTTACATATACGAATTTATTTATACGAATAAATACATGTTTACAATTCATATTTACTTATACGAATTTATTTACACTTCGTATTTACACTTGCATAATTTATTTTCATGTTAAAGGATAGTCTTTGATTTAATTTGAGTACTCGCACTTAGTTATTAAATAAATCTCTATGGAATAGGGAGGTGCCTCTTTTGTTTGTCTATCTCCTTAACCCTTCATGAAGTGTGGATTTCATCACCACACGCCATAACCTAAGTGAAGTTATGGGCATGAGGTTGTGGGCGGAGTTTGCAAACATTTGAGATTGTATACTATCTTGTGAATTCGAGTAATAATTGGTCATGATGTCTAGAAGGGTTATGAATGGTGACTGGTTTTGAACTAAAAAAACAGAACACCATTGGAGTATATACTCTTACGAGTAAGCCTCGGGGTGTTTCTAAGAACAACAATGGAGTATATACTCTTACGAGTTAGCCTCAGGTTGTTCCCAGAAATTAGTTCTCACCTCTTGCGTTACATCTATCCCAACTGGTCATTTCCAACAATTACGAGAATTAACGATAGTTGGTATACATTTTCGCGCGGGCCGCACGGACAAGAGATTTACTCAATAACTAAATCGTGTATTCCTTTTAAATCTTAGGCGCACTCAATTCGTAGACGCACTTAAATTGATTTACATTGAGTACGAGTATTGGTTATTAAGTTTCGTTCTTTGGAATAGGGAGGTGCCTCTTTTTCTGGTTTATCTCCTTAACCCCTAATGAAGTGTGGATTTCATCACCACACACCATAACCTAAGTGAAGTTATGGGCATGAGGTTGTGTGCGGAGTTTACTAAGGACTTGAGATTGTATACTATCTCAAAAATTTGGCTGATTGTTGGATATGGTGAGCGGGTTTATGATTGGTGACGGGTTTCGGATCTAAGCAATAGAACACCATTGGAGTATATACCATAACTGGTTAGCCTCGGGGTGTCTCTAAGAACAACAATGGAGTATATACTCTTACGAGTTAGCCTCAGGTTGTTCTAAATATTAGTCCTTACCTCTCGCGTTATCTCTATCCCTACTTGCCATTTTTAAACGTAACTAAGCTGAATTAGCGAGAGTCAGTATACATTTTCGCGCGGGCCGCACGTCCAAGAAATTTACCGAATGATCATTTCGAGTACTCTCTGTAAATCATAAGTGCATATAAATACAGACAATACATGAACTTAATAAATACGACATAATCCTTTAAAAGATGGTATATAGGATTATGCATGCTTACACCTCTTGGAATAAGACTTCATCTTTTGATGAACGAGACCCATTGCACAGTGGAGAGCCTCTGCACCACGTACCATCAGGGCCAAAGGAAAATAAATAATACTTAGTCAATTTGTGTGTTTTTCTTTTTGCATTAAAATCTGTAAAGGACTAACAAAACGTTACATTTAGCTTGCATAACCTCTCTAAAGCTTTATGATGCTCGGATTTCACTACCGAGTACCCTAACCTAAGTGAAGTTAGGGGCATAAGACCGAAGAAGAGGTCATTCTTTGCATTCATATTTTAAGCACGTAACTCGTGTGTTTTCTGCAGGTTCTAACAATTTCTCTTATGCATTCACTCCATCTTTCACATAGGATTGTTGTTTGATGCATTTTATTTAATGAGAATGTGTTGTGCATAAATTCAATGTGAATTATTGTTTGCTTGCATTTGAACCATGTATATATATGTTCTAACTAAATTCAAAGCTTTTACATTATATAGTGTTAATTTGCAGAAAACGTGTGTCTTAGTTCATTACATTCATTTGCATAGCCCTTAAATTGATTAGATCATTTGCAATACTTAGTAAATTACATTAAGTGTCTTAAACTTCATACATTTTGTCTTTTTTAATAGTTTTTAAGTCTTTGTGAGTTTTTATAGTTTGTTTTGGTAGTTTTACTATTTTATTTGTTATTTGTTTCGCTTTGTTTTCTTTATATGTTTTACGTTTTTTGGTTAGTATCTCTATATTCATTACATATTCTTTTTTGATACTAACACTTGGTCTTTGGTGGATGCTCAGGCTAATGAATGTCCGATCAGAATCCTGGACCATCTAAAACAAAGTTTGAGGAAATCGCAGAGAGGATAGCTAGACTTAGAGCTCAATCAGAACCGCTGGATTATCCCATTATTGAGGAAGGTTCCGATTCTTCACATTCATCAACTGATCATAATTCAGAGCCGGAAGCACAAGAAGTCATAATGGCCAACGTAGGACAATCCCTTCGTCAACGCACCTGCTCAACTGAATGGAGCAGCGGGCCTTCAAGCATTGCTTTTCCACCACCAGGGGACAACATGAGGGACATCGAGCTGAAGAGTGGTTTCCTCCACCGACTGCCCATTTTTCACGGACTTTCAAATGAAGATCCGAATAAGCATCTCAAACAATTCCAATTTGTTTGTAACAGCATGAAGCCATCCGATGCTGATACGGAGCTCTTCAAGCTTAAAGCATTCCCATTCACCCTAACCGACAGGGCCGAATCTTGGCTCATGGAACTACCGCCGAACCATATTACCACATGGAAGCAGCTTGCGGACATGTTCCTGGCGAAGTACTTCCCGGCCTCAAAGATGACCGTCTTGAGGAAGCAAATCACTGGCATTACACAAAAACCAGACGAGACTTTCGGCCAATATTATGACCGATTCAAAGTTTTGTGTGCCACCTGCCCATCTCATGGATTTTCTGAGACCAATATCATGAATTACTTTTATGATGGTCTCAAGGCGATCGATAAGGAATTGCTCGATGCAACAGCTACCGGTGCATTCATGGACTTAAACGAAACCGAAGCTATAACTCTTCTAGAGAATCGGGCGAACAACGATGCACAGTATGGAATGTCCAACAGAAGAGCAGTCGGCGAAGTTAGTTCTAAAACCGACGCGGATGAAAAATACGACAAACTAGCTCATATGCTAGAGAAGGTTTTAGAGCTCGAAACGACAAGAGCCAAAGCAACTCATGGGCCTGTTTGTGGCATATGTCAAGTATAAGGTCACCATAATGACCAATGCCCTCAAGCGCCAGAGCAAGCTAGAGAAATGGAGCACGCTAACGCCATCGGTGGATATCAAGGAGGCCAACGATACAACAACTACAACAATTTCGGCAACCGAGATAATCCAGGCTTTCGATGGAGCAGCAATGAGGGAACTTTGAATCCTCCGGTACCTCAACAAAGCTACCAACGCCCTCCATTTCAGCCTAGGCCACCGATGCAGCATGGTTCTTCATCTCAACCCTTCACAAATCCGGATTATGACAAGATGTTGTCACAACTTTCGGCCTCCACACAAGTTCTCCTTGATGGACAATCAAAGACCAAAGAGACATTGGATTCTCATGGCCGAGACATCACCGAAGTGAAGAAGCAACTTGGCCAACTTGTTGATTTCATGGGACAAATCAAAGAAACTGGTCAGCTTCCACCTCAAACCACTCCTAATCAACGAAATGTGAATGCCATTATCACAAGGAGTGGGAAGATACTAGAAGAACCAAAGACCAAGAGATCTCATCTCGATGAAGTCACCATTGAGGACATAACCAATGAAGAGGAAGATGAGATCGATCCGGCAGCTCAAGAAGCCAAAAAGAAGATGGTGACGCCTATTGTCACCAAGGCACAATCCCCTCCACAACCCACCCCAATCAAAGGTAAAAGACCTATTCCTTCAAATACGGTTATTACTAATTCTCCGTTTGCTGTTGCACCTTTCCCTAGCAGATTATTAAAATCAAAGAAGAAATATGATCAATATGAAGATATCTTGGACATCTTTCGAAAGGTGCAAGTGAATTTGCCCTTGATCGAGTGCATAAAACAAGTGCCAATATACGAGAAGTTTCTAAAAGAATTATGCACACAGAGGAGGCAAACATGAGAGAAGGAGGTTGTGAAGGTGAATGCAACCGTTTCGGCGGTTTTGCAACGACGGCTACCCCCAAAACTGAAGGATCCAGGAGTTTTGCAGTTCCCTGCGTAATTGGTGACAAACACTTCGAAGACGTAATGCTTGATCTTGGAGCCTCCATCAACGTCATGCCTTACTACCTCTACAAGTCAATGGAGCTTGGGGATCTCAAGCAAGACGGTGTTGTCATCCAACTAGCCGATCGTACACACAAGTATCCAAGGGGATACGTAGAAGACGTTCTTGTGCAAGTCAACAACCTGATTTTTCCAGCGGATTTTTATATCGTTGACATGGAGGAGAGTCCTTTGAACACCACGCCATTGCTTCTTGGACGACCCTTTATGCGGACTGCAAGAACGAAGATAGATGTTTATCAGGGAACTTTCTCCATGGAGATTGATGGAGAAAGAATCGAGTTCAACATATTAGACGGGATGAAATTTCCGATGTCAAGTGTGGCTTCCGTCTCAACATATGATCTCGTAGATACCTTAGCATAAGTCCACCTTGACACCATCAATGATGATGAACTCGACATGGCCATCACACTCGGGGATGACGCCCTTTTCGAGGCCTTAATAGAGCTTAAGCCTCGAATTCAAGAAATGGCCATGGTTCTAACTAACGCACCACGAAAAGTAAGTTTTTCTCCCCCTTTACCAATTACTTTTGGTATTAATAAAATTGTTCCCTCCATCGTAGAAGCTCCAGTTTTAGAACTCAAGCTATTACCGAATCATTTAAAGTATGCGTACTTGGGCGAGCATGAAACCTTGCCAGTAATTATTTCGTCTGCGTTAGAGGAGGAGAAACTCGTGAGTGTACTCAAGAGGTACAAAACCGCAATAGGTTGGACGCTTGCGGATATAAAGGGAATTAATCCAGCAACCTATGTGCATCGAATTTTCCTAGAAGAAGGCACCAAGCCTACAAGGGAAGCACAACGTCGGCTCCACCCTCCCATGATGGAGGTGGTAAAAAAGGAGGTAATTAAACTCATGGACTGTGGAGTTATTTACCCTATTTCTGATAGCCGTTGGGTTTCCCCTGTGCAGGTTGTACCTAAGAAATCTGGAATCACCGTCGTCGAAAATATGGAGAATGAACTCGTGCCACAAAGGACAATCACTGGACACCGTGTATGCATTGATTACAGGAGGCTCAACGCCGCAACTCGCAAGGATCATTTTCCATTACCGTTCATAGATCAAATGCTAGAAAGGTTAGCCGGCCATGCATTTTACTGTTTTCTCGACGGATACTCCGGCTACAACCAAATTAGCATTGCGGAGGAAGATCAAGAAAAGACAACGTTCACATGCCCTTTCGGAACGTTTGCATACCGCCGAATGCCATTTGGATTATGTAATGCACCAGGTACATTTCAACGCTGCATGCTCTCAATTTTTTCCGATTACATTGAAAAAATTATTGAAGTATTCATGGACGATTTTAGTGTATTTGGGAGTCATTTCGATGCATGTTTAAACAATTTAGAAACTATTTTATAAAGATGCGTTGAAACCAACTTGGTGCTTAATTGGGGGAAGTGCCATTTCATGGTTACACAAGGGATCGTGTTAGGTCATATTATTTCTGAAAAAGGATTAGAAGTTGATAAATCCAAAGTAGATCTTGTGCGTCACTTACCCTCTCCAACTTCGGTTAGAGAGATACGTTCTTTTCTTGGATACGCGGGATTTTATCGAAGGTTTATCAAAGATTTTTCCCACATCTCTCGCCCGTTGTGTAAATTGCTGCAAAAGGAAACTCCGTTTGTATTTGACGAGGAATGCAACGCTGCCTTCAACAAGTTGAAGGAACTTCTCACGAGCGCTCCTGTTTTGAGCAGCCCTGATTGGTCTCTACCATTTGAACTCATGTGCGACGCCTCGGATTATGCCGTAGTAGCTGTTTTGGGTCAGCGGAAGGACAAGAAGCCTTATGTAATTTATTACGCCTCTCGGACGCTTGATGAAGCTCAAAGAAATTATACCACCACCGAGAAGGAGTTTCTTGCAGTAGTTTTTGCTTTAGATAAATTTCGGTCTTATTTACTTCAAACTAAAGTAACTGTGTATACTGATCATGCAGCTTTGAAGTACCTAATGCTAAAAAAGGACGCAAAACCAAGGCTTATTAGATGGATACTTCTACTCCAAGAATTCAACATCGAAATCAAGGAGAAGAAGGGAGTAGAAAATGTTGTCGCTGACCACCTATCACGCTTGATAGGTGAGAATGAGACTGTTGTAATTGAGGAAACTTTTCCGGATGAAAAGCTCTTCAGAATTGAGGTAACTGTTTCGGAAACTCCATGGTATGCAGATATCGTTAATTACTTAGTTACCGGTGAGTTTCCATCTACCATGCATAAATTTCAGCGTGACAAACTTAAACATAATGCTAGAACTTTTATCTGGGATGAGCCTTATTTATGGAAACAATGCTCCGATTTAGTGATTAGGAGATGTATCACAGATAGTGAATTTAAGCCTATTCTAGACTTTTGTCACAATGAAGCATGTGGGGGACATTTTGGTTCGAGGAGGACTGCCCTTAAGATTTTAGATTGCGGTTTCTTTTGGCCTAGTTTATTTCGCGATGCTCATGCATTTTGTGCTACATGTGATAAGTGCCAGAGATTCGGTAATTTAGGACCTAGAGATCAGATGCCACAACACTACATATTTAATGTCGAGATTTTTGATGTGTGGGGTATTGATTTTATGGGACCATTTCCTCCCTCCAATGGTTATACGTATATTTTACTCGCAGTAGATTATGTTTCAAAATGGGTGGAGGCAAAGGCCACCCGTACTAATGATTCGCGAGTTGTTGCAGATTTCCTACGAACTAACATTTTTAGTAGATTTGGAATGCCACGAGTTCTAATTAGCGATGGAGGAAGTCATTTTTGCAACCGCACGGTGGAAGCATTGATGAGGAAGTATGGCATAAAACACAAGGTTTCCACACCATACCACCCTCAAAAAAATGGAATGGCTGAAGTTTCCAACCGTGAGATCAAGAAGATTTTGGAACGAACCGTCCGCCCAAACCGGAAAGATTGGAGTCAGTGCTTAGATGATACATTGTGGGCTTACAGGACTGCCTACAAGACCCCCATTGGTATGTCACCTTTCCGATTAATTTATGGGAAATCGTGCCATCTTCCGGTTGAATTGGAGCACAAGGCATGGTGGGCCGTGAAGAAATTCAACATCGATCGAGATGCAGCAGGTTTGCATCGGAAGCTACAACTTTGTGAACTTGAAGAGATCAGAAATGATGCTTTCGACAATGCGTGGATTTACAAAGAGAAGACGAAAAAGATCCATGATAAGATGATTCGCGGGAAGAGTTTTGAAGTTGGGCAGAAAGTATTGCTTTTCAATTCAAGACTTAAGCTCTTTCCGGGAAAGCTTCGCTCTCGATGGATGGGGCCATTCATAGTTTCTCAAATTATGCCTCATGGAGCAGTTCTCATTCGATCAATAGACAAGGGCAGTGAGTTCAAAGTAAATGGCCATCGCTTGAAGCCCTATTTTGAGGCATTTGCGGAGCATAACGTGGAGGAGATGCAACTCCAAGAACCGGCCATCTCGAAAGCAAAATGATGCATCACGTCTAAGCATTAGACGTAAAATGAGCGCTCATTGGGAGGCAACCCAATAGAGAAAACGACAACAGATTTGTTTTCATCTCCTCCTTTTAATTAATTTAATGGTTTTTTTTCATTTTAAATTAGAATTTTCGTAGATCCTATACTCCATGTTTAAATTCTATACTTTTACTTCAGTACATTGAGGGCAATGTAGAGTTTAAGTGTGGGGGAAGGGTTTACAATTTAATTGTGTCTAAATTAGTGTTTTTCAGAGTCTTTAGGATGCCCTTAACTAGTCAATGATGAAATTGGACCAATACGAACACATATGGCATATGAATCACATGCATCGAATTCTTGTGCTAATTGAGATATTCTATATGTTTTTAACATGTAGTAGATATGAATTGCAAAACATGGTACAAAAATCGCATGCTTGAATAAGTTTTTAACCATATGAACCCTATGTGAGCTTTTGAGCTATCTGTTCTTTATTCGAGTGAATATACATCCATTTCATAGCTACTAGCTTATATATGCCTCATTTGATTGCTTGCCATAGATTTTAATGAACTAGAGAATGCTAGAACTTACTCATGTCAATTTTCAAAGCTTTTAAGTTGATACATACTTTGATTTTGGAAATGATTAAAGGCATTTAGTATTTTCCACCACTTCGCCAAATATCCATGTATCCCATTTGTACGCATGAGTTGCGACACCCCTAGATAAACCAATTGAGCCCACGTTAAGCTTTTCTTTCATCACCATATGTACCTAAACACTTACCCTAGTGTAGAATATCCTTACCTTGGTTCCAGAAACTTGGTGAGAATTTTTCGAAACTAGCACATAATATGATGGTTTGGTAAGAAAGATTGAAAGAGTTAATGTGAGTAAGGGGAAAGACTTGTCCAAATAACTTAAAAAGTATGAGATTGCCAAAAACAAAAGAAAAAAAATATATATATATTTGAGAGAATGAAAAGAAAAAAATTATATATCTCTCATGGCAATGTGTTGTGTTCTAAGTATAAACCCTTTGGATTAATGTCCCCCTTATTTGCGGATTTGGAGATTACGACAAATTGAAGGCCCAAAAATAGAATAAATATGGCCTTTGTCCTGTCCGAAAAGTTCAAAGGGTAGTTTAGATTGAAGTATACGTGGTAACATTCGAGTGGAGATGGAGGACGAATTTGGTGCTAGACTAAGTCGTTGGAACGTTTTTATCACCACATATCTAAAATTCGAATGCCTTAGTCTTAACCCCATTACAACCTCACTAAAGTCCTTTATGATCCTTAAAATGAGTAGCTTTCAATTAGTAGAGTAAGTTACATGAGTAAGCTTATGGTTTTGGTTCATTTGTGCAAGTAATTAACTCCATTCATGAGGTTTTCGTTTAAATTCATATACACTTTAAGTGAACCCTTTTCATGAGTGAAAAATATGATGAGTGCATCCTTGTGAGTTGATTAAACCTTATTCAAAGCATGCACAGCTATAACATAACCATTGTTTTCTCTATGTCTTACTTGTTCATTACATAATTATATCGCAATTATCTCTTGAATTCTTTGAGCATACAAGTTGAAAATCATGTGAGCCATCGCCATACACTTAAAATTCTGAGACAAATTTTAGCTAAGGGCTTAGTTGTGTTCTTTCTTTTGTTTTAAATTCGTAGAGAGTCTTAGTTTAACTTAGTGTTTACTAAGGGACTAGCAAAGTCTAAGTGTGGGGGAATTTGATATACGCATTTTATGCTTGATTCTTAACGCATTTCCATTTACGTTTAGCTATGTTATAATCTTAGTTTTTATGTTTTTCTTATTTAGTTTGTTATTTTGAGGTTATATTCGGTGGAGATGAATAACGGCGCAATTCGGAGGAATTTCGGCGATTTTGCGATTTTGGACCACCGGGAATGGGCCGGCCCAAAAAGCATTTTGTGGGCCCATTTCTCAAAGTTTGTTTCGGCCCAAAAACCAGCCCAAGCCCATTGAATTCAGCAAGGAAGCCACTTGGGGAAGAGGAAAAGTCAAGGTTGTCAAGCTTTGTGACTAAGCTTGGTGACTCTTGCTTTGTGATCATCACAAATGGTGACAAGCCTTGGTGACTCTTACTTGTGATGATCACAAGTGGTGACTAGGGGAGTGACTTGCCCTTGTGATTATTGCTAGCATTTAATGAAAGAGGCAAGGTGGAAGAGAGAGTGAGCATTTCCCTTGCCTATATAAGACCAAGGAGGCCAGCCATAATACAGATCTCTCATTTTACAAGCCAAACCTCTACACAAATACCTCTCATCCATAAACACTTCAAGGATCCTCTCCAAGCCGAAGCATTCCAGCCTCAGAAGCCATCGGATCATTCACAATACGCTAAGTCCCTTGTGAATGAGAACCACCTTCAAGAAGTCATCAAGCATTCAAGACAAAAAGTGTAACCATGATCTTCAATCTCTTGTCTTTTGCTTTGTATTGGATCACTTTGATGTATTTAATGAGGAACAAGTTTGGATTTGAGTTATATGTTCTTAAGTCTTTTGCTTTATATATGTATGCATTTTAATTATTAAGTTGGTTTATGCATTTTAATTATGTATATATGTTAAGTTGATATTTTTGTGTATATATGTAGAATATATGTAGGACATTTTGTGTATATATGTAGAATATATTTTTGATAATTATATTGGTAATGATATTTTTGGTGATTTGGTTAATTGATATTTTTGATAATTATATTGGTAATGATATTTTTGGTGATTTGGTTAATTGATATTTTTGATAATTATATTGTTAATGATATTTTTGATAATGATTTTGGTAATGATATTTTTAATTTTTTGGTTAATTGATATTTTGGTAATGATATGTAGGATATTTTGTGTATATATTTTTGTGTTGGTTATTTTTGGCATATAGAATATTTTTTTGGCTGTTCTGTTTAATTGTTGGATGTGTATGAGGTTTTGCGGCAAATTGGCTTGGGGGCATCAAACGGAGAGGGACTAGATCCAGTGGAGGGAGCAGTAGTCAAGCATCATCATCCGCAATTAGCAACACACGCAGCGACCCTATTATGAATGCTCGCACACAAATTTTTCTATGTGCGCGAGAACAGGACGAAGCTGCACGATCCGGATCCGTGCAACCCTCAGTCCAGCCTCGACCCTCAGGCAGCAGACACTCAGGCAAGCGACACTCAACGGGCGCATCAAAAACTCCCTCCATCTGATTGCCCTCTATTGGCCCGGTGCCTACTCCCCTTTCACGGGAATCATCTGATGCAGATGGTGCAGGTTGCTCATCGTCCAGGCCTCGTCTATCTCCGTTGTCCGGTCTCTTCGTGCCCAACGAGATTCCTGTCATCCCTCAATTTGATGCTAGGGGGAGCGTTATTTTTATTGAAGGACAGCCGGAGTTCCTGACCGTGGAAGAAGCGTACAAGTTCTTCCCGTTCGACCCCGTGTATCTTTGGAGTGCGAGGTGCATGAACCAGCAAACGGACGATGCAGGTAAATTTTATTTAACAAGATTGATTACTTAATTATTACTTAAGACTATAAATAGTGTCAATTAATAATTTCGATTTTTTGACATTGTATTATTAGGCAATATCGTTAATGGCAATGGAAAACGAAAGACTAGAGGCCCCTGCACCGGGAAGAATCTTGAGCAGGCCACTGGGGGAAGGAAAACGATCATTAAGGCCAATGAGTGTGGTGAGGTGATCGAGACATTTGACACCACGCGAAAGTATGCCAGCATGGCCGGGGCCGTCGTGCGGGACAAGGTCCCAATGCTTTGGCCAGATTGGGAATCTGTGCCTCTCTACGTGAAGATGCAAGTGCATAATGCACTGAGTGTGAGTTAAATCGTATTTTCATTACGTAAATTTTACATTTATTAATTAAGTCTAAATAAATATATAATTTTACCGCTTATATATTCATCTTGCAGGTGTAGTTTGACGTGGATGAATGCCTTATTCACACGTGGGTAGAGCGTCAACTACATATCAGGTGATGTGATTCGAGTTATTTGAGTATATGTCGAGTTAGATTTTCACTTTATCAAGTGTTTTAATATCTCTAACATTTGTTTCTGGTGTTAATATAGGTATAAAGAGTGGAAGAACGAGCTTTCAAAACATTACACACAGTACAAGGATCTAGGCCGAGATTCTACCCCTAGCGAACTCCGGTTTAGGGAGTATGAGTGGCTATGGCTGGTAGCCCACTTCGAGCACCCCAAAGTGAAGGTATGCATCCTGAATATATTTTACAACCCTAATGTATCGTATCACATTGAAATAGTTAGTTACTAATTTTTTGACATATGTTTATCAAACAAGGCGATTTCCAAGACGAACAGGGAGAACAGATTGAAAAACACCAAGTTCCATCATGTAGGTTCACTCAACTATTTGGGTTGGTCGGGTAGGGCGCAGAAACAACAAGAAGTCAACCCGTTGGTGTTTTTTCATCAGAATTTCTATCCGCAGTGCCTTGAAGAAGCGGTAAGTCTTTGGCCTCATTATTTTGTAGTTCACATATGCATGTGTTAATAAAACTATTTTTCTCTATTAATTTATTTTTTTTAAAAATACGTTATTCATATTCGCTTTTCAATTAGGTGAGAGTGGAGGATGCGATCACAGAGGTTACCATGAATATAGCTCGAAACGACCATCCTGACTGCTCGGAGGAAGAACTGACCCAGTATGCCTCTCAGATCGATACGCTTGATCGCCTTATAACGGCTCAGATCATGGCAAAAGCGTACGGGACTGGGAAGAATATCCACTACTGCAGGGGAATAGGCTTGGCAGGCGAAGGAGTATTGAAGAACACTTCGGAATACTCTAGCGGGTCAAGAACTTCTTCTAGGAACTCTAACCTAGCAGCAGAGCTTCAGAGGACGCAGAGGGAGTTGGAGGAGAAAATGAGGGTGGTGGAGGAGATGCGGCAATTGGCCGAGCAGCAAGCAGTCAAAGATGCCGAGCACCGGACGATGGTCGAGCAACACCGAATTATGGTCGAGCAGCAGACACAAATGTTTACATAGATGCAGACGATGTACACGTGCCAGACTACCAGACAACCGCTCCCCACACCTCCACCGATGCCTGTGTTCCACAGTGTTCCATAACCGCAGCCGTCGCCGTCGCAGCAAGATCAGGGTAGCCGCCGCAGTTCAAATGATTTCGTCAACATGGATTTCGTTGACCCTTAGTGTAGTTGTATTTTATTTTCGTATTGTTGTTGTTTGTACTGTTGGAAAATTATGTGTGTACTGTTGAATGTGTATTTGTACAGTTTCTGTTTTTCAGTGCAGATTTTGGAATTGGGCCCAATCCAGAACCTGCTTTTTTTTTAAATGTCACCGGGTATTGCCAACGAGATGGATCAATCTCGTCGGCAATAACTCCCACTTTCCGGCGTATCACCGACGACATTCTTCAAAAATGTCGTCGGCAATAATTGTGGCGTTGACCACGGCGGAGCATCATCACCGACGACTATCTCGTCGGTGATGCTATTAATTATTGCCGGCGACCAACTGTCGTCGGTTGTACTTCAACGGTATCACCGACGACTTCCTCATTTTCTCGTCGGTGATACTATCACCGACGAGTTGCTTCCGACGACATTATTACCGGCGACATGTCGCCGGTAATAATTATCACCGGCGATTTAAAGACAAAGGCCGACGACTTTAAGTCGTCGGCAATAATGATAAATGTGGTAGTGATTAATTATTAATGATAATCTCATGGATATAAAAGAGTGTGTCACCCCAGAATCTATTAAAGTATAAACAGCATAACTAAAAACATGCAATGTACCAATGATCACCTTTGGAGATGCTCTGCTTTCCTAAAGAGTTATCCGATGAAGTTGGGTATGTCCAGTCTATCTAACCGGTCACCTTCTCTGGCTTCGATCTTGATAAGCTGAAGGTGGTGGTGCGATTCTAACCCCTAAAGTGGCTCCCTAATCACCGCTAAAACTCTACATCAGAAATCCACCCTTGCAAAGTACCGCATCTGACCACAACGATAGCAAGCTGAAGTCCCAAGATGACACTATCCATAATGGCATCTGTGACAGATGTTGCATAAAGGAAAATCTTTCAATGTTGGTGGAGTAGGTCGGTATCTACTGGACAAACTAGAACTGGGCCAAGATCCCTACCTCTATGGTTGACTCCGCCTCCATCTCAGAAAACAACTCAGATGATGTGCACCAGGTTTAGAGGTATGAGATCCCTCACCAAAAGATGATGTGGAACCAGATGCACTGGAGCCTCCCCTTGTTAAAAGACCCTGGATGGGCCCACCTTCCTCGAATCGTCGAGTCTGGCCTGCTCAGATCAAAGCCTATCTTCGCATCTCACAGTCACTCTGACAAACTCATCAAAATCAATGTGTGAAACACCTGACATGTATGGGGCAATCTCAGGCCACAAACCTTGTTTAAACCTCCAACATCTCTCCTTCACTAACCAGATATAATTTGGTGCAAATTAGGATAAGCAAGTGAAGCGGTCTCGATAATCCATCATAGAAAAGTCCCCTTGCCAAAAAGTCATAACCTCATACTTCCTCTGCTCTGTCGCTTCACTAAAGAAGTGACTCATGAACAACTCTCTGAACTCTGCCTACAGGGTGGTGGTTTCATTTCGCTCAGTGCTCTCCCACCAATGGTAAGCATGGTCCTGTAATAGACCCACAACTATCTCTATTCTCTTCTCTGGGGTCAATAGGGGACGCAGGCGGTCGCATACTCTACCAATCTCTATAAGTTAGTTCTCACAAGCCTCAGGGTCATGAGATCCTGCAAAGGGAACTGCTCTAGCCTTTTTGGCTCTAGTAACTAAATCATCATGACCCTCATGTGGCACTGGCATTATGCATCTAATAAATTCACACATTTGTTAGGCCAAAGACTACACCTCATCTAGTTGAGTTGGTTGTCGAGGCATAATAACCTACGAGTCCGTAAAAAATTTAGCCCACTAAAAAAGACCAAGAGAAAATGGATCAACTATGAGACTCTAGACATTTAACAACAAACAACACTTGGAGTGGAGCCATCCTCCCGGGAATGTTGTACACTATCAAATGCATATACTAACATGACCAATGAGTCTACAGAATCTGTAACCTAATACTCTAATACCAAACTAAAAGGAACCAACCCTAGTTTAGCTAGTAAACTAGAATTAAGTCCTTATGAGTAACCATACTCTAAGAAATTCTACGATAATTTTGACATAATTCCCCTTAAAAAAATTGAACAACCCAAAAACCTGCAAGAAGAGAACATTTCTAAAACCGAATTCCAAAAATAAATCGTGGACCACCGATTGTCTATCCAGATTTCTCAACAAATGTCACAAACATAACAATAAACTAAACTCTAAAATTTTAAGACTTATTTACAAAAATGGTTCTGATGACAGCAAGGAGTGAACTCAATATCTACAAGAATACACTACTGGAAATAACGTAACATTACTGATATTCAGAGCGACTTCTATGTACAAATGATACGTAAGAAATAATCTGATAGTGGACTGGAACCTACAGATGAAGAGCTGACAGGTGAACTCAAAGCCTTTGATGATACCACGCAAACTCACGATTTACACTGTAGTCTCGACAACGGAAATCGAAAAGCCCAGGGAAAGACATTTAAAAAACATAAAACGTCAGCGTGTGTGGACAAAATCTTGTATAATCTTTGTAAATAACAAAATATAGTTTAATACCTTTCCGTTGATCTATGAAAAATAATGCGAGTTCAAGTATCATAAATCTGAATCCTGATGGAGGTGATCGCTCAGGAGTTTTTCTCTAACCTGAGTCGATTATCTATAACAAAACTATAGGTGATGAGTCAGACGAGGTATCTTAACCTCCCCTGATGGGCCAGACGAGGCACCTTGTCGTTCCCTGATTGGACTATCTTGTGATCAGGTGAACAGTCAGTATATCAATGCAACTAACTAATGTCATCACAAAGAAAAATATCCAAATTAAAATAATTTGAAACAAACCATAAAATATACTATAGTACTGAAATGCTGAAAAATAAACTTGCTATCAACTATGAAAATAAAAGGTTCCACTCACAAATTTACATCTACTGCTTGGGTCTAGTGGAATTCCCCTCGTTGGGGTCATGATCTCGATGTCCTGTAAATATGGATCATACGATATCAGTACATGTAAAATTATGGAAATCGTCTCTAAAAACTACCTCGAAAACCTAGTCGATGAATTCTAGAATCTGCCTCACCGGAGCTTCACCATGGACGGCGACTCGTCGGTCACACGAGCCTCCGGTGAAAGTGCTACGTTTTCAGTGTTTAATAACTCATTGGAAAGTTCTGAACAAGGCCTATGACTTTTATAATTGGACTGAGGTCCAATTCGGCGGTGTTGGGGTCCAAAACTGTGACGACCCAAACCAAAATCAGTAGAGTAATCAGCGTAATCACGAGTTAGTGCGTAATCGCGGTTTATCGATAATTGTGTGATTTGCCGGTTTTGTTTACGACTTAATTATCGGCCGAGAATTTAAGTTGAGTCTCTTCTCGAGAGTTGTAGTACACGTGATTTCGAGCTCGTGGGCGGTTCCGGATGATTTTTTCGATGACCGAGGAATATAATATGATTATTTGAAGTTTCAGAATATCAACGAGTTTATTCGTTCGTATCATGTTTATCCGAATCGTAATGGTTATCCGTTTCGGTCCGTCGATCATCCCGAGGCGCGAGTATAAATATCGGAAATAGTAAAAAATTGTCGAAAATGCACTGTTTGGAAGTTTGACCGACGTTTGACCAAATTTGGAGAGTTGACCCGCGTTGACTGAGGGGAGAAACCAGCCACCGTTTGACTCGCCGACGACCTCCATTTTCCGGTGACCTCCAGCTTAGACCTTGGTATATTTCGATTCCTCTCTTGATTTCTAGTTGATTAGAACTTGGAATTGCTTGATTTGATGATGAATTGAGGGAGAAATGTGGATTTGAAAAATTGGGAATTTTGGCCGGAATCGGCTTCGATGGTGGGTGGCGCTCCGGCGACTTTCCGAGGGAGCTTTGTGTTGGAAAATGTTGGGTTTGAGGTAGGTAGGTGGTCCCTTGAGGATGGAAGGCCGTGGTGGCCTCACGGTGACGGAATCGGGCGGTGGAGCGTTTTCCGGCCGATTGTGAATCCGTGGCTTTCGAGCTATTTTCCAGCGTGTGTGGTCGGAATCGAACTTAGCTATAGAAGAGAGATGTGTTGTACTCCTCGAGATGAAGCTTCGGTGTGCTTGGTCGCTGGGAAAACTCTCCGGTTGACGGCGCGCCGCCGCCGGCGGCGGCGGTCAACGCCGGAGCTCCGGCGACCCGTTGACTTTTTGGAATTCGATGATTTTAATGTCGTTTTTCTCGTATTCGCGCCCCGATCATCGCCTTGAGGTTTTCAGGTTGATTTGGGTATCGAATTTTCAGTCGAGGGTTTTGAGTGGAGATTTCGGGAATTTCGTCGATTATTTTGCACAGTATTATATATTTCCGGGAACGGTTGGTTTCCACAGTGTGGTACAGTGTTGAGAATTGTGATTTTGATCAGATATATTTTGTGATTATTCAGGGGATCGAGATCGTGCTTCGGGCGAGGGATCTTCTGTCGGGCCACGTGATTAGCGCGAGTGCGCGCTCTGCTCATCTGTGAGTGGACATTTTTATATTTTCACAGTTGTTGCGAGTTCGTGATTTATCATGATTTTCCGTATTTACTTTATATGATGTTGAGTTATATATTATTTTTGGAGGTATTATTTTATATTTTATGGTGATGGCATTACTGCATCGATGCTTCTGTGACGACCAGAACCAGAATCAGATGTGTGCTTGGCATGATTCTCGATGTTGATTTTAGTCGCAGTTTATCGTCGTAATTGTGGTTTGCCGATTCGATTCGGGACTTTGTTTTCGGTCGAGAATTTGAGTTGGGTGTCTTCACGGAAATTGTTGAGTACGTGATTTCGAGCTCGTGGGCGGTTTCGGAAGATTTTTCTGATAACCGAGGAATATTTTATGATTATTTGAAGTTTCTGGTTCCGACGAGTTTATCCGTTTGTTTTGAGTTTATCCGAATCGTGATGGTTATCCATTTCGAATCATCGATCGACCCGAGGGACGAGTATAAATATCGAAAAGTCGAAAAATAGTCGAGAATTAGTCGAAAACTTCATTCTGGGCTTTGACTGTCGTTGACTTGCCTTGACTTTCCAAAATTGGAAAGTTGACCGTTGACCGAGTGAGGGAGAAGTTTCCCGTTTCGGCTTGCCGTCCGACGACCTAGAATCCGGCCACCAACGACTTCAGCGAGGGTATAGTTCGAATCCTTGTTCAATTTCGAGTTGATTCATACTTGAGTTTGTTGAAATTGGTTAGAATTTGTTTGGGTCCGAATTGGGGACGATTCGGGTTGATCGCCGTTAATGGGTTGGGTGGTTCCGGCGAGCCACGGTGATGGAGATGATGGGGGTACGACTCCCCTTGCCTCTCTGAATCTATTGGGGTGCATGGTTTAGGCTGTAGTTGAGGTTTTGAGGTGCTCCGATTTGGTTACCGGAATTGATTTTTCCGATTGGTTCGAGCTTGAATTGAGGGGGTTCTGTTTGGAATTGTGCTTAGGGGTAGAAGAGAAACTGGTTCAGCTCATCGAGACCATGGAATCTGGAGCTTCCCGCCGTGTGATTTCACGGTTGACGGTGCGCCGCCGTCGGCGGCGGCGGTCAACGATGGTCAACGGCGAGGAAAAAGTCAACTTTTCAGATTTCGATGTAATTAGTGTCATTTTTCTCGTAATCGCGTCCTGGTTATCGTACGGAGGTTTTCAGGTTGATTTGGTTAGCCGATTTTCAGTCGAGATTTCGAGTGGGGATTTCGGGATTTCCGTAATTCATTTTGCACCGCATTTCGTATTTCTGGGAACGGTAGGTTTCCGTGCATCAGTACAGTGTTGTGGATTACGAAATTGATCAGTTATGTTTTGTGAATATTCAGGAGATTGTGATCGAGATCTGGATCGTGATCGTGCTTCAGGCGAGGGATCTTCCGTCGGACCACGAGATTAGCGTGTGTGCGCGTTTCGAGAGTCTGTGAGTGGACACTTTATTTTCACGGATTGATTGCGAGTCTTTATTTATGATTTATGAACTTGAGCATGCAGATTGATTATGATTTTACGAGCATATGTTTTACGAATATGCTTATACGAATATACGTATACGAATATATACATATACGTACATATTATGTTTTAAGCATGTGCATAGAAAAGATTTATGATTTGATTTACACAGAGTACAGTCTTGGTTATGTTGTTGTATCGATACACATTGGCTTCTCGGCTGATCCCCGAGTACGCTCCGGGGGGACAGATATCCTGACCCGAGGTCTTTCTGGTTAGGAATCACGTGTGGGTCTGGGATCCCGTGATTCAGACTGTGCTATTGCGTGGTAGTCCATGAGTGATTCCGCGATTTTATATTGCATGCTCTGTACGTGTGAGGAGTTGGAGTCTCCCTCGTGTACCCGGACGCGTGAGGAGTTGGAATCTCCCTCGTGTACCATTTCTTACTTATGCATTTGACTCGCATATGATTTCATACGTATATATTACTTGGTGAAAGACATTTATTTTCGTCCACTCACTCTAACGTGTTTATTGTCTTTCCCCTGGGCTTTTCAGTTTCCGTGCCCAGTTTGCAGTTCAGGTTTGGTGTTTCACGTCGCGGTTTGGAGGCTAGTGATCAGAGTCACCTGTGTTTTCCAGTAGGTTCTTGTTTCACCTACTGATGTACATATTGTATATGTTTTACTCTAGAGGTCGCTCTGATACATTCTGATACATGTTGTGCGGATTTTCACGGATATACATATATACATAGTACAGTTTATTTACTGTTGTTAATTATGTTGATGTTGAGAAATCCGGATGGGGTTGGTGCCCACGGTTTGCTTTTTGTGGCATAGGACGAAGTGTTAATTTCCGTGTGCAGGTTATGGTAATTCCACGTTAGTAACGAAACTCTGCCGAAATTTTGAAAATTTTTTGTTGGTTCGTATTTTCGAAGGGTTTGATTCCGGTTTAGGTAACTGAATCGGGATTGGGTCCTTTCAGCTTCGGCTACTCGGCTGATCAACGGTAGTCCGCCAGAGTTGAGAGATTCCTCTGGACCAGAGTTGAGAGATTCCTCTGGGCAGGGTTGAGAGATTCCCCTGTATGCCGCCGGGGTTGAGAGATTCCCCTGGCCTATCACCGTTGGACTTGAGCGATTCGCCTGACCGTCGGGCTTGAGAGATTTGCCTGGGACCTCCATATATACTTTCCGAACTCGCATTGTTTTACATTGATTATGTATATAAACTGGTGAAAGACATATATTTATTTTCGTCCACTCACTCTAACGTTTTATTGCCTTTCCCCTGGGCTTTTCGGTTTCTGTGCCCAGTTTGTAGTTCGGATTCTGGTGTCTCACGTCGCGGTCGGAGGCTAGTTGTTCGAGCTACCTGTGTTTTCCAGTAGGTTTCTTGTTTCGCCTATTGTTTTATATTTTGTATATATATACACTAGAGGTCGCTCTGATACATTCTGATACACATTTTATACGGATTTTCCCGGATTTCCTATATATTACATTTATGTTTACTGTTTATTGTTATTGATATGATATTGGGAAATCCGGATGAGATTGGTGCCCACGGTTTGGCTTTTGTGGCATAAGATGAAGTGTTATTTTCTGGGTGCAGGTAAAGGCAATTCCGCGATAGTAGCGTTACTCTGCCCAAATTTTTATGGTTTTTGTTGGTTCGTGTTTTCAGAAAGGGTTTGATTCCGGTTTAGGAAACTAAATCGGGGTTGGGTCCTTTCAAAAACTACCGTGAACGGTATGGATTCAAACTCCAGCAATCACCACCAACGGTGGCGATTGGGCTATCAAAACATTCCTATTTTATAGCCCAATAAAACGCCTAAACCTACGCGCTTCAATAACACCTCACGTGGTCGAAATTAGCTTTGAAAGCCACGGCCCGAAATTGGCCAAAAACTTCAAGGCATCGAAGGTCTGTCGTGAAGCTTTGTCGGATCTCGTTACCTACCCAGATAGGCTCAGGAGGGGGAGGACTTTCAATAGCCCTTACCCCCGACCCTTACAACAAATCGGAGCATCGCCACTTTTTTGGCCCATAATTGTGGTCTATATTTCTAACTTCATGCTTATTGCTTATCTTCTATGAATAAAGCATCGCTCTTATAATGTTTCATGTTCATTCTAAGAAATTGGGTGTTGAGACAGAAACTCTCTTAAAGATAGAAATTAATCACTTTTTGGAGACGCCGAGCATATTTTTGAAGTCACAAAGGCATTTGGAGCAACTTTGGGAAAATGACGAATAGTGGTAGCTGGAAGTTATCGGAAGCTGCCGAAAAATTGCCGGATTTATCCATGGCCATACGGACTATCAAGCATGGCCCAAACACTCCAAGCTATACCCAAGAGAATGTCCAAACCACCTAGATAGGAACCCTAGCTGATTTGGTTAGGTTGTCACACAATTTTAATTTTTGATCTATTAGGTTCGGTTTTGACTTTAGCCTAGAAGACAAGAAAAGGGGATCACAAGTTGTGGCCTTTGGATCAAACTTCATGGTCACTCTAGCACATCCAAGGCCTCACAAAATACCCCATTTTCTCTCCCATATCTCCCTTTGGTCGAGCTCCTCCATGATCCCTATTGCAACACGTCTCATTTTTGAAGTTTTCATAGTTTTACTCTTTCTCTCTAAAGCCCCCACTCATCCCCCAACCCTCTAGCTTTCTCCTCCACCTCAAATACCTTTCTTATCACCACTAAAAGGCCTAGGAACCTCCATCACCAGCACCACACTCTCATATCCACCCTCTTTACCCTAGCCTAAGTTAGGTTCATCATCTTTGTGGAGCCAAGAAGAAAAAAGGGAGCTAGAAGTGAAGAAGTGCTTGGAGAACTTAAAGGCTTTGCTTAAGGGACTCTTTGGTTATTTCATACACCTATTTATTTCTCTTTATATATCTAGACTTCATTTTCATTATGTATAGTGAGTAATCCCATTTGGGAGGATAGGGTTAGAACCCTAGCCATTTGATGTAGACAAATGATGGATTTATTTATGTATGGCTTATATTTTTCGGTATGTTGAGTGAAACATGTGTTTGTGAATGAGATTACTATGTGTTTGTGGTTGTTTATGTGCTTGAGCTTCATGTATGATTTTATTTATGCATTTTTTGACTCTAGCTAAGTTGATGTATGCATTAAGGAACTAAAAATAGGACCTTGGTTGAATTAGCTACTCACCTAAGGTTAGGTGAGCATGTAAACATGATTATGGTCTATTCCAAGAGGGTTTACCTTAAAGTTTGGTTTTCTTAGCACTAAGTAAGGACTAGAGTCTCCTTGAGTCTCAATAGACTTAATGGGCTTTGGTCAAGCACGCATTGAATCGAGAGGTTATTATGGCTACTAGTTTAGGTCTTTCGATTCATAACTCAAAAGGTGCGGATTCGGAGATTCACTTAAACTTTCTCCCGGGTCCTCCAATAGACGTTTGGGAAAAGAAACCTTCAACAAATATCACATAGTACACTTGTTTACTTCACTCACATAAAATACGGTCAAGATGTAAACCCGAAATGGTTTAGGTCTTGGTCCCGGCTCACCAAATACTTCAAAGTTAGCCTCAAGTCATGTAGAGTCCAAATTGGCCTAGGAGCTAGGGTTCAAAACCAAACGTGACCCAAAAGGTTACGATTTGGACATTCACTTATGGGAAACGAACTTTAATTACATACATAAATTGGAACATTGTTTGAGCATTAAATGGTTAATGGTGACTTCCCTAGCCGTCCATCTTTCCTTATTGTGATCTTGTTTGCTATTTAATCTCTTTGTTTTAGTCTATAGCCAATCAATCAACTCGGATAATCACTCATCGTAGTATAATGACCTCTTGCAATGCTTGGTCTCCAAAAGACTTAGTAGTGTAAGATACACATCCACATTTCATTTTAGTTTTAGTGTCAACATTAGTGGTTAATCCATAGTTTGAGTGCTTGATTGAGTCAAGCTAAGAAGTTGAAGTGGTCAATCCTCGTGGGTTTGACACTTGACTTCCTTATAAATACTATAACTTGACCATGTATACTTGTGGATAGAGGAATTCTTTGCGCTTATGGACTTGATAATAGTTCACAAAGAGTAGGGGTACAATTCTTCCAACACCACCGTCGGCGGCGATTCCACGGAATAAACTCGATTCAAGTGGCGCAATAATACCTGCAAATCCTAAAACTAATCACAGCAATCAATAGAGGAAGCATAAGGCTTTGTTTCCCTACCTGTTTCGTTGCCGGAGGTGCACTACCACATTAAGTACCATTGCCGGCGATATTTCCAAAAAAACGGCCGGCGACCGGGCAAGTCGCTGGCAATGCTCATTATTGCCGGCGACTTGCTCCGTCGCCGGCAAAAAGTCCGAAAAGTCGCCGACAATGCTCAAAATTATTGCCGGCGACCTTCTCCGTCGCCGGCAATAATATCTCAACCATTGCCGGCGAAATTCCGGCCAGAAAATCGCCAGCAATGGTGAAAAATTATTGCCGGCGACGGAGAAAGTCGCCGGCAATAAGTTTCAAGCATTTCCGGAGATTTTTGGCCGGAATTTCGCCGGCAATAACTCCATTGCCAGCGATTTAATGAACCGCCGGAAATACCTCTTATATCAGATGCAGATCGCAGCAGCTCATTCATTTGGATAGAAAAAAATCCGGTGAAATCGAAAGAAGGAAAACGCTCTGAAATCCTTGGGTATTATTGTCAAAAGGCCAAGCGTCGAAAACCCGCTCGGGAAGCTATATACGGAGCTATATATAGGTACGTATATACATATGTATATATATGTGTGTTGATTTAATTAGATCGATATATATATATATATATATATATGCATGTGTTGATTTAGAGTTGAGATATCGATTATTGGTTTGATACGCAAATAGAGTGGATATATTGTTGATTTCGAGTGATTGACTGTTGATTTTGAGTAGATTTGAGATTATTTGGATGAAAATATGTTAATTTGTGTATATATATATGTATGGATATAAAATTATTTTGTGAATATTAATTGTTAATATGTCTATATATATACAGGCATGTTAATTTGTAATTGTGAATTGTTGGTATATATATATTTTTTTTAATTTATATATATGCATGCATGGGTCGACTTTTGTTAATTAATCGGATGAATTCGAATGTAATTAATGATGATTTATTAATTAATTAGTAGTGAATGTGTGTATATATATATATATTTATAGTACGTAATATTGTTAGAATTTTCAGGATGGACAAGAGTTGGATGAGCCTCGAAAGATGGGATGTGAGATATCACCAGGAAATTAGGAGTTTTGTGTATTTTGTGAAGGCTAATTGTGGAGACACTACACTTCATTATTGCCCATGTAAAGAATGTAAGTGTCGCAGCGATCGATTTCGTTTTCCCATTGATAAAGTCCAGAAGCACCTGAGTAAATACGGGTTTTGGGATAAGTACATTTGTTGGATTTATCACGGTGAAACATCGTTAGCGGGTCCGCATGATCATGGACAATTTGGTGAGAGGCCCAGTCCATCCTATGATCATCGACAATTTGCTGAGAGGGGCAGTCCATCCTATGATCCAACATCGATGTTAATCAATGATATGTTTCCTCATGAGAGCGGTGAATTTGCTGATCAAGCACCAAATGTCCCTCCCTTCGTGCAGGGTTTCCCCCATATTGAGCCAGTCGAGCCATCCTGGAGCTCATGTCAACACAAGCGGTATGGACAAGTACAACAACCTGATTGCATTGCAACAAACTCCGTTGTACGACGGTTGTAGTAAGACTGTTCTTGAAAGTGTCATGGGAGTGATGCAGCTCAAAATGGAGAACAAAATGTCTGTCAAAGCTGTTGATTCTTGGCTGAAGTGGACTGCTTCGCTACTGCCACCCGGTCATCGTCTTCCGACCACTCATCATAAGGTGCGACATATTCTGAAAGATTTTGGGCTTTCCTACATCAAAATCCATGCATGCAGATATGATTGTATTCTCTTCTGGGGAAAAGATCTTGAAGACCTTGAAACCTGCCCGGTATGTT
This sequence comes from Geum urbanum, assembly GCA_946800695.1. Taxonomy (NCBI): domain Eukaryota; kingdom Viridiplantae; phylum Streptophyta; class Magnoliopsida; order Rosales; family Rosaceae; genus Geum; species Geum urbanum. The sequence continues at coordinate 22,442,554 of OX327009.1, read as the reverse complement.
TTACAGAAAGGTATAAGTTGACTCCTGCAGGCAACAAGAAAGCTGTGAAGATACTTCGATATTTCCCGCTTATTGATAGGCTGGAGCGGTTGTTCATGTGTGCTTTCACGGCCGAAGCTATGAGATGGTGGGCTGAGAGGAATTTGCCTGACGATGACACCCTTATACACCCTTCCGACAGAGAGGCTTGGAAGTACATGCTCAGGGAGTTTGATCATTTTGTAGCAGAGGTCCGAAATGTTTGGCTAGGGCTCTCATCTGACGGATTCAACCCTTTTGGCAACATGAGTCTTCAATACAGTATATGGCCAGTTATTTTGGTACCGTACAACCTTCCACCATGGATGTGCATGAAGAAGGAATACAATATGCTGACTCTAATAATTCCGGGCCCGGGTTATCCAGGAAAGTGTCTCGATTTGTATTTGAGGCCTTTGATTGAGGAGCTTAAGTACCTGAGTAAGTGTGGCCACCCCACTTACGATAGGTTCAAAAAGGAGATGTTCCAGATGCATGCCATGCTTGTTGGCACCATCAGTGATTTTCCTGCCCGCGGTATGTTGTCAGGCAACGTAACCAAGGGTTACAGGGCTTGTTCAGAGTGCATGACGGTTGATTGTTGCAGCCTCATTGCAGTAAAATTGTTTAAATGCGTCACCGTTGTTGGCTTCCATATGATCACCCATTTAGGCAGGATCCAGACGCTTTTGATGGGACTGTGGAAACAGGTGTGGCACCCAGGCGATGGACAGGGGATGAAATTTTGGAACTGTTGAATAAATATTATCTTGGCCAGCTGAGCAATCATCCTGAGATAGTGGCGTCAATTCCAGACAAGCCCGAAAGGTATAAGTTTTGGACATACAAGAGCATATTCTAGGAACTCCCCTACTGGCCCAGGTTGCCTATCAGACACTACCTAGATGTCATGCACATAGAGAAGAATGTGTGTGAAAGTGTGGTGGGCACAGTTCTTAATTTGGAGGGGAAAACAAAAGACATCCCTAAGGCACGCATTGATCTGAAAGCTATGGGACTGCGGAAACATTTGTGGTTAAGATATGGTAAGAAAAAAATGCTGCAAGCTCCTTACACCGTCAAGCCGAAGCATAAGCATGAAATTTTTCGGTGGCTGAGTAATGTCAGGTATATATTTTTATGGCTATGCAGAAAATTAATATAATTTTTACTTATATATGGTTATATGCAAGAAATATAATTGTTGCTTATGGCTATATATGCAGGTATCCTTATGGTTATCACTACAAGAAAAGGAGACATTACCGGCGACGGGAGGTCGCCGGCCTTGTATTTTTTTTTCGCCGGAAATGTCATTCCCGGCGACGAGTCGCCGGCAATGACGTCGCCGGAAATCTCCCGCCGGTGTTAACATTGCCGGCGACGGGAAACGGCGTCGCCGGTAATGTCTGAGACATCACCGGCGACTTGAGTCGCCGGCAATGGTTCCGCCGCCGTGGCCGGAATTTGTGACATTGCCGGCGACTGAGGTCCATGTCGCCGGCAATGTCAGAAAAAATTTTGAAAAAAAAACGCGGTTCTGGATTGGGCCCAATTCCAGAACCTGCATTGAAAGACATAAACCGTACAATCATACAAGTTCAACAGTACACATAAATGTCCAACGTACAGTACAAATAGCAATGACGATACGAAAATTAACTACAACTACAGGTCAGGGTCGAGGAACTTGCGGGTCAGGGTCGAAGTAATCAAAGTACTCATTTGAATTCCGGTGGCTACCTTGGTCTTGCTCTGGCGTTGACTGGTGCGGTGGTGGTGGTGGATAGCTAGGGAACGGAGGGACCGGGACCGGGGGAGGTGTGGGGAACGGTTGTCCGGTAGTCTGAGCCTCGTACATCGTCCGCATCCATGTGTACATCTGAGCCTGCACCTGTGTCTGCTGCATTTGGTACTCGGCCATCTGCCTCTTTTGCTCCTCCAACTCCCTCTGCGTCCTATGAAGCTCCGCTGCGAGGTTACGACTAGAAGTTGAACTTCTTGACCCGGTAGAGTATTGTGAAGTGGTTTTCAATACTCCTTCGCCCGCCGAGCCCATTCCCCTACAGTAGTAGGTATTCTTTCCAGTCCCGCACGCTTTTGCCATGATCTGAGCCGCTATCGGGGGATCAAGCGGATCGATCTGAGAGGCATACTGGGTGACTTCTTCCTCGGAGCAGTCAGGATGGTTAGTCCGAGCTATACTCATGGTCACTTCTGTCGTCGCCTCCTCCACTCTCGCCTAATTGAAAAGCGAAAATGAACAACGTATTAACTAACAACATCTATTAATATCGAAAAATAGTTTTATTAACACATGGAGAGGCGAAAGACTTACCGCTTCGTCAGGGCATTGCGGATAGAACTTCTGATGAATATACACCAAGGGGTTCACTTCTTGTTGTTGCTGCGCCTTAGTCGACCAACCCATGTAGTTGAGTGAACCTGCATGATGGGCCCTGGTGTTTTTCAATCTATTCGCCCGGTTCGTCTTCGAAATCGCCTTGTTTGATAAACATATGGAAAAAAATTAGTAACTAACTATTTCAATCTGATACGATACATTAGGCTTGTAAGATATATTAAGGATGCATACCTGAGCTTTGGGGTGCTCGAAGTGGGCTATCAGCCACAGCCACTCGTACTCCCTAAACCGGAATTCGCTAGGAGTAGAACCTCGGCCTAGCTCCTTGTATACAGTGTAATGGGAAGAAAGCTCGTTCTTCCACTCTTTATACCTATATTAAAACAAGGAAAAAAAGTTAGAGATATTAAAACAGTTGATAAACAAAAATCTAACTCGATATATATTCAAATAAGTGGAAGCACATCACCGATTATGTAGTTGACGCTCTACCCACGTGTGAATAAGAACTTCATCCACGTCAAACCACACCTGCAATATGAATATATAAAAGGTAAAATTATATATTTAAGTGGACTTAATTAATAAATGTAAAATTTACGTAATGAAAATACGATTTTACTCACACTGAGTGCATTATGCACTTGCATCTTCACGTAGATAGGCACAGATTCCCAATCTGGCCAAAGCATTGGGACCTTGTCCCGCACGATCGCACCGGCCATGCTGACATATTTGCGCGTGGTGTCGAATGCCTCGATCACCTCGCCATCCTCATTGGCCCTTATGGGCGTTTTCCTTCCGCTGGTGGCCTGCTCAAGTCTCTTCCCGGTGCAGGTGCCTCTAGCCCCTTTCCGTTTTCCAGTCCCATTAACGAAATTGCCTAATAAAACAATGTCAACAAATTGATATCATTAATTGAACCAATCGCAAGTCTTAAGTAATAATTAAGTAATCAATCTGATGTTAAATAAAATTTACCTGCATCATCCGTTTGTTGGTTGGTGCACCTCACACTCCAAAGATACACGGGGTCGAACGGGAGGAAGTTATACGCTTCCTCCACGGTCAGGAAATCCGGCCGTCCTTCAATATAAACAGGCATCCCCCTATCATCGAATTCAGGGATGACAGGAATCTCGTCGGGTAGGAAGAGACCGGACGGCGGAGATAGACGAGGCCTGGACGATGAGGCGCCAGCACCACCATGTGCCTCAGATGATTCCCGTGGAACGGGAGTAGGCACCATCCGAATATGGGGCATTCAGATTGAGGGAGTTTCTGATGCCCCCGTTGACTGTCGCTCGTCTGAGGCTCTGCCACCGGAGGGACGTCTGCTGATTGAGCGTCTAGAGACTGAGGCTCGAGCCTCGAATTCCGGTTCCACGGCTCTTGATCGTGCAGCTTCCTCCTCAGCTCGCGCCTCTAGCAAGGCTCTCGTGCGAGCAGTCATCATTGGCCCACTGGGCGTGTTGCTAACTGCGGCCGAGGAGGAAGCTTGACTACTGTTCCCTCCACTATTTCGGGAACCTCTCCGAAGCCAATTAGCCGCAAAACCTCCTAGACATCGTAATAGTCATGGATTCGGTTCAATAACAAATCGGAACCGGAACGGTGTGGAACCGGAACCGTTTGAAACCGGAACTGTTTGTAACCGGAACCGTTTGTAACATAACGGTTTCGGTTACAAACAGTTCCGGTTCCAAACCGTTCCGGTTCTATAACAAATCGGAACCGGAACGGTGTGGAACCGGAACCGTTTGAAACCGGAACTGTTTGTAACCGGAACCGTTTGTAACATAACGGTTCCGGTTACAAACAGTTCCGGTTCCACACCGTTCCGGTTCTATAACAAATCGGAACCGGAACGGTGTGGAACCGGAACCGTTTGAAACCGGAACTGTTTGTAACCGGAACCGTTTGTAACATAACGGTTCCGGTTACAAACAGTTCCGGTTCCAAACCGTTCCGGTTCTATAACAAATCGGAACCGGAACGGTGTGGAACCAGAACCGTTTGAAACCGAAACTGTTTGTAACCGGAACCGTTTGTAACATAACGGTTCCGGTTACAAACAGTTCCGGTTCCAAACCGTTCCGGTTCCACACCGTTTCGGTTCTATAACAAATCGGAACCGGAACGGTTTGGAACCGGAACCGTTTGAAACCGGAAGTGTTTGTAACCGGAACCGTTTGTAACATAACGGTTCCAGTTACAATAAGTTCCGGTTCCAAACCGTCCCGATCCCGATTTCCACCTTCATTTATACGATTAATTAACAACTATATCACCTAAATTAACGATTATACATATTCGATGTGTATATATATATACATCATGCATCTTAATTAAATTTATCCATCACATATTCATCCAAATCACAAACCCTAATTAATTTTCCACATTTTTCACACATATATATATCATGCATCTTAATTAGGTTTAATTTCCGTATATATATACATCACATATTCATCAAAACCACATTTATACATAATTTTCACATATATATATATACATCACTTCATATTCACATACCTAAATATATATATACATCACATATATACATACATGCTAATTTAGAACTTATCACCCTAATTTCCAACTTAGCACCCTAATTAATTTACACATACACATACACATACACATACACATACACATACACATACACATACACATGCAAAAAAATAATTAAAAATTGAGAGAGAGAGAGAGAGGATCGGACCTGCCATTTTCTTCCACCTACAATGGTGAGGGGAGGAGAGGAGGGGAGGAGGGGAGGAGGGGAGGAGGAGATTTTCGGAGGAGGAGAGGAGAGGGGATCGGTGGAGAGGAGGAGAGGGAGAGGAGGAGTAGGGAGAGGAGAGGGAGAGGAGGAGGAGAGGGAGAGGAGAGGCTCACCGGACCGATTTGGGAGGAGGAGAGGGAGAGGAGAGGGAGAGGAGGAGGAGAGGGAGAGGAGAGGGAGAGGAGAGGCTCGGGCTCGATATGGGGGAAACCAGAAAACATTACCGGCGAGTTGCTTATAACTCGTTGGTAATGTCATTACCAACGAGTTAACTCGTTGGTAATGACATTACCAACGACGAGTTAACTCGTGGGTAATGTCATTACCAACGAGTTGCTTATAACTCGTTGGTAATGTCATTACCAACGACTTCAACTCGTTGGTAATGTCATTATTTCCCGAAGAATATCCGACAACATTTTCCGTCTACGATTTCCGGCTACATTTTCCGACTACAATTTCGATTATCAATTTCCGTATCCGTACGATTAATGACTACATTTTCCGTCTACATTTTCGATTAATGATTTCCGTATACGTACGATTAACTAGGGCATTTTCCGTATACGTACGATTAACGACTACGATTAACGACTACGATTAACGTATACGTACGATTAACAACTACGATTTCCGTATACGTACGATTAACGACAACATTTTCCGTCTACGATTTCCGGCTACATTTTCCGACTACAATTTCGACTACAATTTCCGTATCCGTACGATTAACGACTACATTTTCCGACTACATTTTCGATTATCAATTTTCGTATACGTACGATTAACTAGGGCTGAGAATCCAATACCGAAATCCCGATACCGAACCCGACCCATCCCGATCCCGTCCCGATCGGGTCGGGATACACCTCTAAGATTATGTCGTCCTGACCCGTCCCGATCCCGATTTTACTTTCGGGATCGGGATCGGGATAGGTCGAATCCCGACCCGTCCCGTACCGATCCCAGCCCTACGATTAACGACTACATTTTCCGTATACGTACGTACCATTTCCAGCTATGCACATTTTCCGACTACAATTTCGATTATCAATTTCCGTCTACGATTAACGACTACAATTTCCGTCTACGATTTCCGGCTACATTTTCCGACTAAAATTTTGATTATCAATTTTCGACTACAATTTCGACTACATTTTCCGACTACGTACGATTTCCGACTACAATTTCTGACTACAATTTCCAACGTACTAAGGATGATAATCGTAATCATCTTCATCACTTGAGTCTGACTCGGTTTCATAGGTAACCTCTGGCAATATGTGCCGCTCCTCGTCATCTGAATCAGCGTCAACTTCATATGGATTAACATCGAGAAGTTCTGCTCCAGTAATTCGAACCACACTCCCAGATCTCACATTATTAAGGCGAATCGTAGATGATTCCGGAATGTCAAAAGCGTTCGGCTCTTGGTATGCAGTAACTTCCTCATCATCTGCGGTATCACCAAGTGTGGCAGCACTGTATATGTTTCTATGAGCAACATGGTTAACCACCTTCCACGGGACTTTGTTAAGAAGATCGTCCAGGTAAAACACTTGTTTTACTGATGAGGCAAGAACGAAAGGGTCATCTTCATACCAGGTAGTAGCAGTATTCACCGAAAATGTTCCGTACTGATCGGTCCTTGTGTTCTCCGGGCTAGTATCAAACCATCTACACTTGAACAAGTGCACTTTCATGCGGTTCCCATAAATTAGTTCAACAACTGAATGAAGGACACCGTAATAGTCAACGCCATCCTGCCCACCATGGACCATCACCCCACAATTTTGTGTTTTCAGTCGGTGGTCTCGATTTTCACATATAAATTTCACGCCATTGACCTGACACATCGAGTACACTTTTCAAGCAATCGGTTTCATCGCCAGGACCCTCAATTCGTTTGACCACTCTGGGCAACCATCATCTGCTACATGGTTCATCTGAAAACGTCCATATATTAATACGTACAGAAGAAATTATGTCATCTTGAAACCACAAAAGCACGTACATACATACATGCTATGTAAGGATATATATATAAAAATAGACATATACACATATACTTACCCATTGACCAAAGTAGTTTGCAAACGTCTTGTTGTGGTAATCAACATTTCCGGCAATAGCAGGGCAGTGAATCCAATATTGTACTTCTTGACAGTTAATCAGTACCGACCAGTGGGCAATGGCTACCTCATTTCCATCCAACTTGTACGACTTTGGCAAGCTTCCCTGTACTACCACGTCACTGGAGATGATAGAAAGGTTGAACTGGGGTTCATCTATCGGCATATGTTGTTGGGGGTCCTCTACATTTTCGAGGTACACTTTGGTGTACGTTACACACTCGTGCGCAAGATATGCTTCAGCGATACACCCTTCAGGTGCATATTTATTCTTCACATAGTCCTTGTAGGCTCCCAATTGTCTACAAGTTAACAAGTACATGTTAACTTACTTAACCAGAAGTCATTACATATAAAAACCATAGGCAAACCAAATTTATGAATCATTTGTACCTTTCCATGGGATACATCCAAGTGTAGTGTACGGGACCGGTAAGCAACAATTGTTCGGGAAGATGGATCATCAGGTGCGGCATTATGTCGAAAAAATTTGGGGGAAATATCCTCTCAAGCTTGCACATGATAAAAATGATGTCATCTTGCATCTCCCTCAGGTCTGCTTTTTTAACTTCCCTGGTGCATAACTTCTGAAAGAATCTTGACAAGGCCACCAACGGCTCCACCACCTCTTTGGGCATGTACCCTCGAATGAAAATAGGGAAAAGGTGTTGAAGCAGTACATGGCAGTCATGACTCTTTAATCCGTACATCTTATTGTCCCGGAAGTTAACACACCTGCTTATATTTCCTGCATAGCCATAAGGATACCTGCATATATATATAGATAAAGCCATATATATGGACCAATTATATTTCTCGCATATAACCATATATACTCCGCTAAAAATTTAAGGACAAATTCATACATAGGCATAAGATCGAATATATACCTGACATTACTCAGCCACCGAAAAATTTCATGCTTATGCTTCGGCTTTACGGTGTACGGAACTTGCGACATTTTTCTCTTACCATCTCTTAACCACAAATGTTTCCGCACACCCATTGCTTTAAGATCAATGCGTGCCTTAGGGATGTCTTTTGTTTTCCCCTCCAAGTTAAGAACTGTGCCCACCACACTTTCACACACATTCTTCTCTATGTGCATGACATCTAGGTAATGTCTGATAGGCAACCTGGGCCAGTAGGAGAGTTCCCAGAATATGCTCTTGTGTGTCCAAAACTTATACCTTTCGGGCTTTTCTGGAATTGACGCCACTATGTCAGGATGATTGCTCAGCTGGCCAAAATCGTATTCATTCAACACTTCCAAAATTTCGTCCCCTGTCCATCGCCTGGGTGCCACACCAGTTTCAACAGTCCCATCAAACGCGTCTGGATCCTGCCTAAATGGGTGATCATATGGAAGCCAACAACGGTGACGCATCGAGACAATTTTACTGCAATGAGGACTGCAACAATCAACCGTCATGCACTCTGAACAAGCCCTGTAACCCCTGGTAACGTTGCCCGACAACATACCGCGGGCAGGAAAATCACTGATGGTGCCAACAAGCATGGCATGCATCTGGAACATCTCCTTTTTGAACCTATCGTAAGTGGGGTGGCCACACTCACTCAGGTACTTAAGCTCCTCAATCAAAGGCCTCAAATACACATCGAGACACTTTCCTGGATAACCCGGGCCCGGAATTAACAGAGTGAGCATATTGTATTCCTTCTTCATGCACATCCATGGTGGAAGGTTGTACGGTACCAAAATAACTGGCCATATACTGTATTGAAGACTCATGTTGCCAAAAGGGTTGAATCCGTCAGATGAGAGCCCTAGCCAAACATTTCGGACCTCTGCTGCAAAATGATCAAACTCCCTGACCATGTGCTTCCAAGCCTCTCCGTCGGAAGGGTGTATAAGGGTGTCATCGTCAGGCAAGTTCCTCTCAGCCCACCATCTCATTGCCTCGGCAGTGAAAGCACACATGAACAACCGCTCCAGCCTATCAATAAGCGGGAAATATCGAAGTATCTTCACAGCTTTCTTGTTGCCTGCAGGAGTCAACTTATACCTTTCTGTAAAACATACCGGGCAGGCTTCAAGGTCTTCGAGATCTTTTCCCCAGAAGAGAATACAATCATATCTGCATGCATGGATTTTGATGTAGGAAAGCCCAAGATCTTTCAGGATATGTCGCACCTTATGATGAGTGGTAGGAAGACGATGACCGGGTGGCAGTAGCGAAGCAGTCCACTTCAACCAAGAATCAACAGCTTTGACAGACATTTTGTTCTCCATTTTTAGCTGCATCACTCCCATCACACTTTCAAGAACAGTCTTACTACAACCGTCGTACAACGGAGTCTGTTGCAATGCAATCAGGTTGTTGTACTTGTCCATACCGCTTGTGTTGGCATGACCTCCAGGTAATGGTTCGACTGGCTCGATATGGGGGAAACCCTCAACGACGGGAGGGACATTTGGTGCTTCATCAGCAAATACACCGCTCTCATGAGGAAACATATCATTGATTAACATCGATGTTGGATCATAGGATGAACTGCCCCTCTCAGCAAAATGTCCATAATCATAGCGTGGACTGGCCCTCTCACCAAATTGTCCATGATCATGCGGACCCGCTACCGATGTTTCACCGTGATAAATCCAACAAGTGTACTTATCCCAAAACCCGTATTTACTCAGGTGCCTCTGCACTTTATCAATGGGAAATCGAAATCGATCGCTGAAACACTTACATTCTTTACACGGGCAATAATGAAGTGTAGTGTCTCCACAATTAGCCTTCACAAAATCCACAAAACTCCTAATTCCCTCGTGATATCTGACATCCCATCTTTCGAGGCTCATCCAACTCTTGTCCATCCTGAAAATTCTAACAATTTTACGTATTAATTATATATATATACACACATTCACTACTAATAATCGACGTGATCTCTCAATTCAACTCTAATTAAATCAACACATGCATGCATATGTATATATATCGATCTAATCTCTGAATTCGATTCAGTACTCGATGATAGTACGTATTCAGTACTCGATGATAGTACTCAATGATATATCGATCTAATCTCTGTTAAGCCTGGCTCCGATAACAATACGATAATACCAGTCATTGATTCAGACACAAGATTAACTACAAGCTGTTTTCTCGTTTCGGTGACCGTACATCAACAACATTTCATATATATATATATATATATATATATCTCTCACGAATTGGATTTGATCAACACACACACACACATATATATATACCACATATACGTATATATACACCTACGTACCTATATAAATAGCTTCCCGAGTGATCGAGTTTTCGACGCCCGCCTTAATTTTGACAATATACCGAATGATCGATTTCAGAGCGTACGTTTTCTTTCTTTCGATTTCTCTGGATTTTTTTCGCTCAAAATGATTGAATGATCGAGCTGCCCGATCCGGCATCTAATATAAGACACATTGCCGGCGACGGAGTAAGTCGCCGGAAATGAAGACATTACCGGCGACTTTACGCCGGAATCTCGCCGGTAATGTTGCAAAACATTACCGGCGACTCCAACCGTCGCCGGCAATGTCTAGGGAGACATTTCCGGCGAAATTCCCGCCGGAAAATCGCCGGTAATGTCTCCCTAGACATTGCCGGCGACGGTTGGAGTCGCCGGTAATGTTTTGCAACATTACCGGCGAGATTCCGGCGACATTGCCGGCGACGGGCTAAGTCGCCGGTAATGTTGAACATTACCGGCGACTTTTTCGGTCGCCGGCGTTGTCTCCGGTGATCTCGCCGGTAATGGGCAAAAATGTTGTAGTGTATGCAGGAAATATAAGCAGGTGTGTTAACTTCCGGGACAATAACATGTACGGATTAAAGATTCATGACTGACATGTACTGCTTCAACGCCTTTTCCCTATTTTCATTCGAGGGTACCTGCCCAAAGAGGTGGTGGAGCAGTTGGTGGCCTTATCAAGATTCTTTCAGAAGTTATACACCAGGGAAGTTAAAAAATCACATCTCAGGGAGATGCAAGATGACATCATTTTTATCATGTGCAAGCTTGAGAGGATATTTCCCCCAAATTTTTTTGACATCATGCCTCACCTGATGATCCATCTTCCCGAACAATTGTTGCTTACCGGTCCCGTACACTACACTTGGATGTATCCCATGGAAAGGTACAAATGATTCATACATTTGGTTTGCCTCTGTTTTTATATGTAAATTCTTAATTTTTAAGTATCATAACATGCACTTGTTAACTTGTAGACAATTGGGAGCCTACAAGGACTATGTGAAGAATAAATCTGCACCTGAAGGGTGTATCGCTGAAGCATATATTGCGCACGAGTGTGTAACGTACACCAACTTGTATTTGGGAGCGTTTGAGGACCCCCAACAACAGATGCCGATAGATGAACCCCAGTTCAACCTTTCTATCATCTCCAATGACGTGGTAGTACAAGGAAGCTTGCCAAAGTCGTACAAGTTGGATGGAAATGAGGTAGCCATTGCCCACTGGTCGGTACTGATTAACTGTCCAGAAGTACAATATTGGAAAAACTATCATCTTCACTGCCCTGCTATTGCCGGAAATGTTGATTACCACAACAGGACGTTTGCAAAATTACTTTGGTCAATGGATAAGGGTAATTGTGTATATATCTATTTTTTATATCCTTATATAGCATGTGTGTACGTGCTTTTGTTTTTCTATGTTCATAATTTCTTATGTGGTTTCTTATCGTTTTCAGATGAACCATGTAGAAAATGATGGTTGCCCAGAGTGGTCAAACGAATTGAGGGTCCTGGCGATGAAACCGATAGCTTCAAAAGTTTACTAGATGTGTCAGGTCAATGGCGTGAAATTTATATGTGAAAATCGAGACGACCCACTGAAAACACAGAATTGTGGGGTGATGGTCTATAGTGGGCAGGATGGCGTTGACTATTACGGTGTCCTTCATTCAGTGTTCAAGTGTAGATGGTTTGATACTAGCCCGGAGAACACAAGGACCGATCAGTACGGAACATTTTTGGTGAATACTGCTACAAGCTGGTATAAAGAAGACCCTTTCGTTCTTGCCACATTAGTAAAACAAGTGTTTTACCTTGACGATCTTCTGAACAAAGTCCCGTGGAAGGTGGTTAACCATGTTGCTCATAGAAACATATACAGTGCTGCCACACTTGGTGAGACCGCAGATGATGAAGAAGTTACTGCATACCAAGAGCCGAACGCTTTTGACATTCCGGAATCATCTACGATTCGCCTTAATAATGTGAGATCTGTGAGTGTGGTTCGAATTACTGGAACAGAACTTCTCGATGTTAATCCATATGAAGTTGACACTGATTCAGATGACAAGGAGCGACACATATTGCCAGAGGTTACCTATGAAACCGAGTCAGACTCAAGTGAGGAAGGTGATTACGATTATCATCCTTAGTACGTTAATGATGTACGTATTTTAGTATATATAAACGTGCATGTATGTTTGTTATATAAACGTGCATGTACGTATTTATACTCGGAAATTCTAGTCGGAAATTCTTGTCGTAAATTATAGTCGTAAATTATATATAGTCGTAAATTCTAGTCGGAAATTATAGCTAGCTAGTCGGAAATTATACATAGTCGTAAACTATAGTCGTCAATTATAGTCATAAATTATAGTCGGAAATTATAGTCGTACGTATTTATAGTCGGAAATTCTAATCAGAAATTCTAGTCGGAAATTATAGTCGTACGTATTTATAGTCGTAAATTGTAGTCGGAAATTGTAGTCGGAAATTATAGGCCGGAAATCACTATCATTACCAATGAGTTGATAACTTGTTGGTAATAGTATTACCCACGAGTTGCTTATCAACTCGTGGGCAATACTATTACCAACGAGTTAACTCGTTGGTAATAGTATTGCCCACGAGTGAACTCGTAACTCGCCGACAATAGTTTTTGATTTCCCAGGAGGCAGCTCGAGCTGCTTCCTCATTTCTTCACCTCTCTCTTCCTTCAAAACCCTTAAACCCCATATCCTTTCTCTTCCTCACCTAGCTCACCGCCCTCTCCTCTTCACCTCTCTTCCTCTAGCTCCTCCCCTCTCCCCTCCTCTTCTCCCCTCTCCACACAAAAAGCCCCAAATCTCAATTTCCTCTCCTCCTCCCCTCCTCCCCTCACCTCCGTCGCCGGAAGCGGATCGAGCTCGACCATGACAGGTCATAGCTCTCTCTCTTTCTCTCTCTCTCTCTCTCTCTCTCTCTCAAATTTTTTTTAATTATGTATATATATATATGCATTTTAATTAAGGTGTAAGCATTTTAATTAACTTGGTACATTATAGTTTTGTGTGTTGTTTTAATTTTTGATTCATTATTAGGCAAGTGTATGTATGTATATATGTGGAAAATATTGAGGTAATTTAAGGTGATTTGGGTGGATTAATTGATATATATAGTTGATAATTATATTGTATTTTTTAGGTGTTGCATGGGCAAATTAAGGTGATTTGGATTAATTGATATATATAGTTGATAATTTAAGGTATATTTGTTAACTTAATTAATTGGTTAAATAAGCATTTGGGTAATAATTAATTGGTATTTTGATAATTATATTCGTAATGATCGATATTATATGATGCAATTTAATTTAATGTTTAATGTTTAATTTAATGTACGATATCATAACCGCTAGAACCATTTGGAACGGGAACTGTTTGGAACCGATAACCGCTATAACCGGAACCGAAACCGAACGGTTCCGGTTCCAAACAGTTCCGGTTCCGGTTTTTCATAGAACCGAATCTAGGACTAATTGTTCTAACTGATAACCGTTTGGAACCGGAACCGTTTGGAACCATATCCGTTTGGAACCGGAACTGTTTGGAACCGATAACCGCTAGATCCGGAACCGAAACCAAATGGTTCCGGTTCCAAACTGTTCCGGTTCCAAACGGTTCCGGTTCCAAACGGTTTCATCCTTAATTTTCATAGAACCGAATCTAGGACTAATTATTGGATGTACAGGAGGTTTTGCGGCAAATTGGCTTGGAGGCATCAAACGGAGAGGGACTAGAAACAATGGAGGGAGCAGCAGTCAAGGTTCCTCAGCCGCAGTCAGCAACACGCGCAGTGGGCCAATTATGAATGCTCGCACACAAATGTTGCTAGCTGCGCGAGGAGAGGAGGAAGCTACACTATCCGGATCCGTGCAACCCCCAGTCCAGGCTCGAGCCTCAGTCAGCAGACCCTCAGTCAGCAGATCCACAGACGAGCGACAGTCAACGGGGGCATCAGAAACTCCCTCCATCCGAATGCCCCCTATTGACCCGGTGCCTACCCCCGTTTCACGGGAATCATCTGAGGCAGATGGTGCTGGAGCCTCATCGTCCAGGCCTCGTCTATCTCCGTCGTCTAGTCTCTTTCTGCCCGACGAGATTCCTGTGATCCCTGAATTCGATGATAGGGGGAGGCCTATTTATATTGAAGGACGGCCGGAGTTCCTGAGCGTGGAGGAAGCGTACAACTTCATCCCGTTCGACCCCGTGTATCTTTGGAGTGCGAGGTGCACCAACCAGTAAACGGACGATGCAGGTAAATTTTATTTAACAAGATTGATTACTTAATTATTACTTAAGCCTTACGATAGGTTCAATTAATGATATCAATTTGTTGACATTGTATTATTAGGCAATTTCGTTAATGGCACTGGAAAACGAAAGACTAGAGGCCCTTACACCGGGAAGAGACTTGAGCAGGCCACCGGGGGAAGGAAAACGCTCATTAGGGCCAATGAGCATGGTAAGGTGATCGAGACATTTGACACCATGCGAAAGTATGCCAGCATGGCCGGGGCCGTCGTGCGGGACAAGATCCCAATGCTTTGGCCAGATTGGGAATCTGTGCCTCTCTACGTGAAGATGCAAGTGCATAATGCACTGAGTGTGAGTTAAATCGTATTTTCATTACGTAAATTTTACATTTATTAATTAAGTCTAAATAAATATATAATTTTACCGCTTATATATTCATCTTGCAGGTGTGGTTTGACGTGGATGAATGCCTTATTCACACGTGGGTAGAGCGTCAACTACATATCAGGTGATGTGATTCGAGTTATTTGAGTATAAATCGAGTTAGATTTTTGTTTATCAAGTGTTTTAATATCTCTAACTTTTTTTTCTGGTGTTAATATAGGTATAAAGAGTGGAAGAACGAGCTTTCAAAACATTACACACAGTACAAGGAGCTAGGCCGAGGTTCTACCCCTAGCGAATTCCGGTTTAGGGAGTACGAGTGGCTGTGGCTGGTAGCCCACTTCGAGCATCCCAAAGCGAAGGTATGCATCCTGAATATATTTTACAACCCTAATGTATCGTATCACATTGAAATAGTTAGTTACTAATTTTTTTACATATGTTTATCAAACAAGGCGATTTCCAAGACGAACAGGGAGAACATATTGAAAAACACCAAGGCCCATCATGCAGGTTCACTCAACTATTTGGGTTGGTCTAGTAAGGCACAGCAACAACAAGAAGTCAACCCGTTGGTGTTTGTTCATCAGAAGTTCTATCTGCAATGCCTTGAAGAAGCGGTAAGTCTTTATCCTCATTATTTTGTAGTTCACATATGCATGTGTTAATAAAACTATTTTTCTCTATTAATTTATTTTGTTTAATAATACGTTATTCATATTCGCTTTTCAATTAGGCGAGAGTGGAGGAAGCGATCACAGAAGTCACCATGAATATAGCTCGAAACAACCATCCTGACTGCTCGGAGGAAGAAGTGACCCAGTATGCCTCCCAGATCGATCAGCTTGATCGCCCTATAGCGGCTCAGATCATGGCAAAAGCATGCGGGACTGGAAAGAATACCTACTACTGCAGGAGAATGGGCTCGGCGGGCGAAGGAGTATTGAAGAACACTTCGGAATACTCTAGCGGGTCAAGAACTTTTTTTAGGAACTCTAACCTAGCAGCGCAGCTTCAGAGGACGCAGAGGGAGTTGGAGGAGCAAAAGAGGCAGATGGAGGAGATGCGCCAATTGGCCGAGCAGCAGGCAGTCAGAGATGCCGAGTACCGGGGGATGGTCGAGCAACACCGACTCATGGTCCAGCAGCAGACACAAATGTTCACATGGATGCAGACGATGTACGCGTGCCAGACTACCGAACAACCGCTCCCCACACCTCCCCCGGTCCCTGTGTTCCACACTTATACACCACCGTAGCAGTCACTGCCACAGCAAGACTAGGGTAGCCACCGGAGTTCAAATGATTACGTCCACATGGATTTCCTCAACCCTGACGTGGGATTTCCTCGACCCTGACGTGTAGTTGTAGTTTATTTTCATATTGGTGCTGTTTGTACTGTACGTTGGACAATTATTTGTGTACTGTTGAACTTGTATTTGTACGGTTTTTGTTTTTCCATGCAGGTTCTGGAATTGGGCACAATCCAGAACCGGCTTTTTTTGACAAATTCTCCCGGTATTGCCGGTGACTTGGACCAAAGTCGCCGGCAATACCCCTCTTTTTCCTGCCACGGCGGAGAGGCATTACCGGCGACTCAAGTCGCCGGTGATTCATTGAGCATTGAGTCGCCGATAATTCTCTTAAGCATTGCCAGCGACTTTAAAAATAAGTCGCCGGTAATGCTTTCACCGGCTCCAAATTTTCGGCGAGAGTATTACCGGTGACTTAAAAAGAAAGGCCGGCGACTTTAAGTCGCCGATAATACCCTAAAATGTTGTAGTGGTGGCTGTAAACGATGGGATGGGTCGGGTCAGGTCAAGTCAAGTCAGGTCAGTTGGCGTGAGTCGGTTGCAGAAAATGGGTCGAGCTTCGAATGAGGTTTTTTTAATTTCCTGAAATAAAATTTAAAAAAAAACATATTTATACTCCTGAGCAACTAGCGAGATCAACGGTCTAAAATTGATCTGATCAAGATCCAACAGCTATGATTAAACCGACCTAAAATTCTATTCGTTTTCATATTTTCTCCTGCCGACTTCTGATAATCATTAAAAATGGCTCGCTTAACAAAAAAATATTCCCCAAAAAATCCTACAATCTTGAAATTAAATACTTTACAACTTTTGTGAAGAAAGTCAAATTAATCAAATTCTTGTTCGATAAAAAAGTCATTAACAACACAATCAACGTGACTAATCTACGATAAAGCTTAATACGATTTGATTAGCGTGTAATTTTTGTTCGGGCCATAACAAAAAAAAACATGGGATTTATTATAATAACAAAAAGGCCCAAAAAATGGAACACATAAATAAATAAAATATTAAATTACACACTCAGAAAAAATGCAACACACTGTATTCGATGCAATAAAGCAAAATAGAACACAAAACAACAAAATAGTAATGGAAAATCATCTCAAACAATTTGTTTTCATAGTCGATAACAATTTAATATTTTACTCAAAATGGATTCATTTGTCTAAAGTCACATTCCATTCCCAAATACCGCAATTAAAGCATATTCAGCAATGAAACAATGAGAATAATAATTGTCGAAAAAAGAATTAAGAATTTAATATTATACTCAAAACAACAATTAATTTGTTTAAAATCACATTCCATTCTCAAATACCACAATTAAAGCATATTCAACAATGAAACAATGAAAATAATAAATGTCAAAGAAAGAATTAAAGGTATAACATAACATATGCAACAAAATATGCAACAAAGTTCAAACACATAAGTAAAAACAGTTGTCACAAAGTTCAAAAAGACAACCAATTAAAGACCTCTAATTTCACTATCACAGAGTAGATGAAACAAAATATCAAACACGCACAATTCTATATTGGACCCGAAGATGTTAAAATATCTCACAATTGAGGACCTCTAAAGTGATATTACAGTTAAAGCAGTTTAAAAGCAAACATAGTACGCATCATAACTGAAAGGATCTGATTCCGATTTAGTTTCTTAAACCAGAATTAGACCCTAACGATGTGACTTAGCACAAAAGAATCCACTGAAAATTCGACATAGTTTCTCCTAAAATTCTATGAACTCAAAACCTGCACTTGAAAACACACTTCTAAATCAATTTCCAAAAATAAACCGTGGGACGCTGATTCCCATCTGAATTTCTCAACACACTTGAACACATAACAAAACATTCGTACTTGTTTATATCGTACTACATACAATAGAAACATAACATAACAT
Source organism: Geum urbanum (assembly GCA_946800695.1). Classification (NCBI taxonomy): domain Eukaryota; kingdom Viridiplantae; phylum Streptophyta; class Magnoliopsida; order Rosales; family Rosaceae; genus Geum; species Geum urbanum. Next base: position 22,424,068 of record OX327009.1, on the reverse strand, counting down.
GGTTATCAGAACAACATATATTGTACATATTATACAACCACTACGAAAAACTTGGACATACTCATGATGACAAGTGACTAATTCTCTAAGCCTCTGACAATCTGACATGACCGGCAACTTCTAGATATTTGTAAACTAGGCAACGTAAAACGAAACACCTAGGGAAGGGAAAATAGAAAACATGAAAATTGTTAGAGTGGGTGGACGAAAATCAAAGGTTCTTAAGAAATCATAAAACATACTTTATGCCTTTCCACTTTAATCATGAAAGGAAAATATAATCATCATATAAAACCGTATAAACACTCACTTACTTGTTCAACCGTGAATTGTAAAGAAATCATACAAAACTGTAAATAATATGTAAATACCCCTTGTTTGGGGAGTTTGTCGTAACGCAAAGGAAGATAAGACTCATGGAGGCAGTGACTAGAGTATTCCGATCTCTACACCCTAAAATTGTCAGGAGAGTTTACCGTGACCCAGTGACGATATAAAACAATGGAGATAAGGAGTTATCTGGTGAGTTTGTCGTGGCCCAAAAATAACTCATGGATCATCCAAGGAGTTTACCGTAGTCCAAGGAAAATCCATAAATCAACCGGGGATTTTTTCATGGCCCAAGGATTATTGAATGCTGGAGGGGAGTTTATCGTGGCCTAGTCCGGAGCTACTCAGTGATCAGTCGAGTAACTGATGCATCGATGTGACTTGACATGATAATAATACAACCTCCATGACTAAAAACTTAAAATACATATGCATAGCCTTCATGTATAAATTATAAACGTATATCATATCGCAAATACATGCATGATCATTAATACAACGTTAACATAACCACCAACATCGACTATCTGCCTATAAAATAACCTCCAAGATCGACTATGTGCCTACTGAAAGAACCCAACCTCGATTTAGTTTCCTAAACCGGAATCACACCCCTTCTGAAAACACGAACCAACAAAAACCACAAAAATTTCGGCTGAGTAACGCTACTAACACGGAATTGCCATTAACCTGCACCTGGAAAATACACTTCATCCTATGCCACAAAAATCAAACCGTGAACACCAATCCCATCCGGATTTCTCAATATCATAACAGTAATGTAAAGTAATAAATAAAACTATACTTTACAGAAATCCGGGGAAAATCGTATAAAAGTATAACATAAGAATGCTCAGAGCGATTTCTAGTATATATATACAAATAGTAGGCCAAACTAAGAACCTACCATAAAAGAAATATCGCTCGAATACTAAGCCTCCGACTTCAACGTGCGACACCAGAATCCGAACTGCAAACTGGGCATGGAAACCGAAAATCCCAGGGGAAAGACATGAAAATCGTTAGAGTGAGTGGACGAAAATAAATTTCTTTCGCCGAATAATATATGTTATAAAAACATATGCGAGTCAAAATGAATGAATATGATATAGTACACGAGGTGAACCCAAACTCCTCCAGCGTACAGAGCATGCATAGAAAAATCCTACGGGGTCACTAATGGACACATCCGTGCTAGAACAGTTCGAATTACGGGATCCCAGACCCACACGTGATTCTAGCCAGAAAGGTCTCAGGTCAGGGTATCTGTTCCCACCCAGAAATACATCGGCACAAGATACAGTTCCCCCCTGTTAGATATCCTCGGGGATCAGCCGAAATGCAAGTGTATCGATACAACCACATATACTAAGACTGTACTCTGTGTAAATCAAATCATAAATAGTTTCATGCATATGTATAAAACATAATGTAAATGCATAATCGTAAAGCACATGCTCGTATAAGTCATAATCACAAACGTATGCTCATGCTTGTAAAATGTAATATATATATATATATATATATATATAAAGACTCGCAATCGATCAGTGAAAAGAAAGGTCCACTCACAGACAAACACAGCGCGCAAACGCGTTAATCCCGAGATCTGGCAGAAGATCCCTCGCCCAAAGTAAGATATCGATCCCCTGAATAATCATAAAATCCACTGCTCAAAAACATAACTCGAAACCTCGAATCGAATCTCGAGAAACAACCGTTCCCGGAAACATATAATTCAATATCGACGAAATCGTCAAAAATCCGATAATCACACCACAAAATCTCGCTATAATTTTCAATGCTCAATTCGAAAAACAAACATCACCACTACGATCAGAGCGCGATTCCGAGCGAAACAACATATAACTCGTCGAAAAACACGTTGCCGCTACCGCCGGGCGCCGAAAAATCACACCGGCCCAGAAATATGCAACCTACACATGGATTTGAAGATCTCGACATTTCCAACAACTTTCCAGTTCAAAGTTAAGGCCAATTTTGATCGGAAAACCTCCAAAACTTACCTCAAAGTTCCAAACTCTTACCGAAATTTCAAACCGATCGATCTCTCCTCCGGCCACGGAAACCTCCCAAACCACTTGCAATAGCTTCCTCTCCTCATGGCTAACAAAACCCCTCAAAGAGGAGCCACCAATTCGCCGAAATTTCACTCAACTTTGCCGCGCCGTTTCTCCCTCCTCCGGTTACCTCACGGGTCGATCCACCTACCAAATTGAAGAGGAGCTCGATCCCAACAAGTTCTATAAAGGGACCCTGGCCAACCGTGGCCGGAATCGGCCTCTACGACGGCGCGAAATCCACGGGCAAAACGCACCAAAACGGATCACCCATGACCCGTGGTCAACGCGGGTCAACCCAGCTTTCTATTTTTGGAAAACTTCCCAAATCGGCATGTATCGCTTCCGTATTTATACCGTACGCGTATCGAATCCCAAACGGATAAATATGACAATATTCGAAGCCGGAGCTCGAAATTTCCCGAAAGCTCGAAATATTCCAAACGGATAATCCTCCGAAAGTTCCCACGAGCTCGAAATTAAATTCTCTACAACTTTCATGAAGAATCCCAAATCAAATTTTTGCCCGATAATTTAGTCATTAACAAAGCCGCCATATTAACCGATTACGACAAAATCGCGACTAATCGCTATACTTGCAAATCAAGTCGATAACCATTCCAATTTCGGTTCGGGTCGATCGACGGTCCAAAACGGATCACAATCACGATTCAGATGAACTCGAATACGAATGGATAAACTCGACGATATTCCGAAATTTTAAATATTCATATTATATTCCTCGGTCGTCGAAATAATAATCCGAAACCGCCCACGAACTCGAAATCACGCGTACAACAACTCTCGAGAAGAGACTCAACTCAAATTCTTGATCAATAATTAAGTCATGATCAAAGCCGGCAATTCAATCAATTTACGGAAAACTGTGATTACGAGCAAACTCGTGGATTAAGCCGATTACACTACTGATTCTGTTCCGGGTCGTCACACCTACAACATGATTTGAGACTCAAAATATACATATAGCCCCGTACAAATTCGTAACCAAAAATTCATATCATTTCATAGGCGCGTAAAGGAAACCATAATTAAAATGCAAAGACTCGCCCCCGTGCATAAATCGCAAACGTCGATCATATTTGATATGCATACGAAATCATAAACATGTTTCATATCAAACTATATATATGTAGAAGAAATCATAAGTATAAAAGTTTAGACTTGCATGGAATAACTGATTCATAAATAAATCATACACTCGCATAATGATAGTGAAAAAAAAAGAGGTCCACTCATAGTACACTGCTAGCCTTGTTGTTGAGCGAAAGCTCCCTCGCCAACTTCGTAATCGTGAAGTCCTAATCACATGAAATTGTTCGATATCGTAAAAAAATCGTGAAAAGAACTTGATAACGATCCCTATAACCCACTCGTAAGAATTCATTTTTTGATGAGCTAAAGCTCCACTATAAAGGGTGGCGCATGTCTGTCACGTGCCACCTCCGGCGACCCCAAATTTCACATGCTTAAGCTCCTCTCGTATTCCCCTACAACTTTTCCTTCTTCACTGGAGATCAATTAATCTTCGTTAAGGCCATAACCGCCATGATAGACCATGATTCCTTCATTGGCGACCGCCACCAATGGTAGTGCCACACCCCTCCAAACCTTCCTCACGACATACCCAAACCAACCCTAGACTCACTCGCTCTAACTCGCCAAAAAATAGCCTCAAAATTTGGCGATTCAAAAATCACCTGGAATCAGGTTCCCACCCTCGAAAACCTAAACTATAGGGGTTCGACACCAAATCGAAAACCACATCGTTTCCCCTTAACCTGTTAGAGCACCGCCGGTGCTGGCAACAACCCCTACCGATTCAACCCGAATTAGGTTCCCTCAAAAACCACCCGAATCAGCAAATTGATCCATAAACAGAAACAAAATGGAAGGAGGAATCAAACCTGACCGGAGTTGATGTCGGAGGTGGTCGGACGGCGGCGAAATCGCCAGGTCGGGTTATCGGGTCGGGTCGGACGGCGGCGAAATCGCCAGGTCGGGTTATCGGGTCGGGTCGGACGGCGCGGGTCTCACTTGGCTAAACGAGTCAGCAACTCAAGCCCAATTAGTGTTGGGTTTGGCCCAAAAATCCCTATTTATACCTGAAGCTCCTCACTTAATCCGACGGCCCATATTTGATCTCAACCAAAATCAACGGCTGAGATCAAACGCCCCAAAATAAATTACTTTTTTGTTTTACTCGCGCTCAACTTCAAAAATTTGTATAAAATAGCTCGAGTATTCAAAAAATACACGTAAATTCTGAAATAAAATTCTCTACCACTTTCAAGAAGGAAATTAAATCACAATCTCAATGAATAAGAAAGTTGTTAATAAACCCTTAAGTTCATCGCATACGTGATAATGCAAATTACGAGTCGTTAAGCATGAAATCTTGGTTTGGGTCGTTACAATAACTCAAGGTGAAAATGACCATTTATGAACATCCCAACAGGAGATATCCATGTAACTAACATACAAAAAACCAAATCGATACATACTAAGGACTATTAAACCAAAAGAAACAACATCTTACAAGCAAATAAGATAAACCACAAAAGTAAGACCAAATTGATCAGTTTAAAGAAAACATAGAACTCATCGAAACAAATTAAAAAAAATTTATTCTTCTGAATGTACCAACAAATAATTAATATCCTTCTAACCAGCATTCGAACCCCAACGACACAGACCTAAACATCCCAACAAAAGATATCCATGTAACCAACATACGATAAACCAAATTGATACAGACTCAGGTCTATTAAACCGAAAGAAACAACATCTTGCAAATAAAATAAGCTAACAACGAAAGCAAGACCAAACTGATCAGTTTAAAGAAACGTAGTATTCATCAAAACTCAAAGTAAAAATACCATTTTTTAAATATACCAACAAATAATATCCTTCTAACCAACACACGAACACCAAATCAACACAGACCTAGGTCTATTAGACCAAAACAAACAACATCTCACAACTGAAATGAGATACACAACAACAACAAAAGGCAAGAACAAATTGATTGGTTATCTTTAATTTCGATAGCAACACGGTGGTTATCTTACAAACACAGCAACTTTTAAGTAACCGATGGCTTTCTTTTTCTTTGAGATTGAAAAAGAGCTGTAATGGACACAAAGACACACATAGCCAAATAAGCTTCAAAATTCACAATATCCCAAACAATCTGACCATGAGTGATATCAAACGAAGTCATATAATTAGCTTATTAAACTAAAAGCCTTATTGATATGAATATAAAATCTCAGTAACAAAAAACATTCAATTAACAAAAAAATCATAGAACCCACCGAAACCGAAGTCAAAACTCACCTTATGCACGCAACCAAAGCTGGAACTTTCGCCAAACAAAATCCCAGACCATATTTACATAGAAAAATGCAAAATCAAAACATTATAATATATCCACGAAACAAAATTTTCAAAATATGCATACATCTGATCTCCTTTGTTGTTGAATCCTCTTATATCTTCTTCGAAAACAAACACATGAATAAGTAAATGCAAAAACAAAAAGTAGAAGCAAACAAAACTTCTAAAACTAAAAGGTCATATTGATATGCATACCTACAATTTTCTTTTTGTTTAATCCACTTTAATCTCCTCTAGACAAAAAAAATGGATCAGTAAACATAACCACAAAATATGCCAAACTTAGATGATGATTGTAGATGGGAATTAATGGAGAATGCTCTGGACCCATCGATTATCGTAGATCGAAAGAACCTTGAACAGAGACCAAATCAATTAAGCAACCAAAGATATCTTAACAATTGCTAGATCACAATCTGAAGACGGTAGATGATGGAGGGAGAGAGAGGCAGAGAGGGAGAGGGAGGGGGAGAGAGAGAGAGAGAGAGAGTTCTATAAAAGATAGAATGATTGGATGAGAGCCAGATAAGGAAGAGAGAAAAGACGGTCGAGGCACGCATCGCACGCTAAAAAAAGTGACAAAAATGCCCCCTATGAACAGTTAACACTGTTTCAATAAACAGTAGACAGACACTTGTTATATAGTAAATATCACAGTTAATTGTGATTTCGCATTGAAAAGAAAAAGAAGTCAATATTTGTGACTATTTGACTGTCACTGTTTTTTGGGGAGTGATATGAAGCCATAGATTTTTGCATCGATTTTTGTGACCAAACATCATTGATCGTGGTTCTTATTCCCTTAACTTGATATTAGTGATCATAGTTATTTCGATCAAATACTAATTATATCTATTTTGTCTCTTTTGTAGAAGATTATAACTACTGGGCCGCTTAGGCCAAATTTTGACATCCTTGATATGTAAGGAACAAAGTATCATCGCTGGGTTTCTGATATGAAAAACTCATTCATTAGAAAATGATTAACCAGCACCATCTACCCACTACAAGACCCTAACACGATTGGTGCCTCATATGCAGAAACTTAAGTTAAAGCCCTCACATTTTTAAGGCGATATATTCACCCACTCATCAAGAAGTGGTACTTAAAAAAGATAGATCCCAAGGATTTATAGGACATTCTGAAGCATCGCTTCAACAAAGTGCATGATGCATAACTTCCTAAGTTGACCACACGTTGGGAGACAATATGTATTATAGATTATACAAGTGTGGATACATATAAACAAGTTTTGCTAGAACTTCAATATGTGCTGAGTTTCTAGCGGTTGGCGAGACTGATCAAGATATGATCGAGAAGTGTTTGAGCACTTTCCCTTATTCCATGAGTTTATTGGCTTGAGTACTAGCAAGGAAGAATGACTACATGACATTCAGTGACCTCATGAACCTTCTGATTGACAAGGAAAGGAATCATGAGATTATTCTCAACCATAACTCAAGGCCTGCAGGGACCAAGAATACTCTTGAGAATAGCTACATTGGAAGGAAGGTACGTAATGTGACGACCCGGAACAGAATCAGTAGTGTAATCGGCTTAATCCACGAGGTTGCGCGTAATCGCAGTTTTCTGTAAATTGATTGAATTGCCGGTTTTGATCACGACTTAATTATTGGCCGAGAATTTGAGCTGAGTCTCTTCTCGAGAGTTGTTGTACGCATGATTTCGAGTTCGTGGGCGGTTCCGGATTATTATTTCGACGACCGAGGAATATAATATAAATATTTGAAATTTTAGAATATCGTCGAGTTTATCCATTCGTATTCGAGTTTATCCGAATCGTGATTGTGATCCGTTTTGGACCGTTGATCGACCTGAACCGAAAATGGAATGATTATCGACTTGATTTGCGAGTTTCGCGATTTTGTCGTAATCGGTTAATATGGCGGCTTCATTAACGACTATATTTTCAGGCTAGAATTTGGTTTGGGATTCTTCACGAAAGTTGTAGAGAATTGAATTCAAGCTCGTGGGAACTTCCAGAGGATTATTCCGAGTTACGAGGAATAAGTTGTGAATATTTTTGGCCGTCGGATATTGTCGTATTTATCCGTTTGGGATTCGATACGCGTACGATATAAATATGGGAGAATACATGCCGATTTTGGAAAGTTTCCAAAACAGGAAATTGGGCCTTGACCCGCGTTGACCACGGGTCAAGGAGCAACCCGTTTTGCACCGTTTGGCTGTGATCTCTGCGCCGCCGTGGAGCCCGATTCCGACCACGGTTGGCCGGGGTCTCTTCATGGAAAAGGTTGGGCTCAAGCTCCTCTTCGGATTGGCCGGAAGAGGGAGAATCGAAGCGGTGAAGCTGGGTGTTTTTTCGGCGAGTTCGGCGGTTGTCGGATGTGACGACCCGAACCAGAATCAGTTGTGTATTCTGCACGATTTCTGAGATTGGTCATAGTCGCAGTTTTACGTTATATATGTGGTTTGCCGATTCTATTCGCGACTATGTTTTCGGTCGAGAATTTGAGTTGAGTGTCTTCACGGAAGTTGTAGAGTACGTGATTTCGAGCTCGTGGGCGGTTTCGGATGATTTTTCCGATAACCGAGAAATATATTATGATTATTCGAAGTTTCGGTTTTCGACGAGTTTATCCGATTGTTTCGAGTTTATCCGAATAATTTCGAATACTCATTTTGGACTGTCGATTGACCCGAGGCGCGAGTATAAATATCGGAAATAGTCGTAAAATCGTCAAAAAACACTGTTTGAGTTTGACATGAGTTGACTTTCCCGTTTTGGAAGGTTTGACCGTTGACCCGAGGGGAAAAGTTTCCGTTTTGGTTCTTGCCGTCCGACGTTCTTTTTCCGGCCACCTCCGACCTTGTGGAAGGTATAGTTCGCTTCCCCTTTCGATTCTGAGTTGATTGATGTTTGAATTTGTGGGAATTGTTGAGGTTTTGAGATGACCCGAATCGGGTCGGTTTGGAGTTCGTCGCCTGTATTGGTTGGCTGTGTTCCGGCGAGCCTCGATGGTAGAGGTTGGGGGGGTTCGACTCCCCTTGACCTTGTGAGTCTCCCCATGTGTTTGATTTGAGTTGAAATTGAGGATTTGTGAAGGTCCGATTAGGTCACCGGAATTGGGTTTTCCGTTCGGTTTTGAGCTGATTTGAGTGGTTTGTGGTTTGAATTGATGTCTGTGTTAGTTAACAAAGTGGTTGGGCTTGAGGTGAACTCCATTTTTGGAGCTTCCTCGCCGTGGAATTCCACCGTTGACGGCGCGCCGCCGTTGGCGGAGCTCCGGCGAGGAGTTGACTTTTTAGATTTTGATGAAATTAATGTCATTTTTCTCGTAATCGCGCCCTGATTATAGTCCAGAGGTTTTCGGATTGATTTGGGTAGCCGATTTTCATTCGAGGGTTTCGAGTGGAGATTTCGGGAATTCCGTTAATCATTTTGTACCGTATTGCATATTTCCGGGAACGGTTGGTTTCCGTGGTTAAGTACAGAGTTGTGGGTTATGTTTTGATCAGTTGTGTTTTATGAATATTCAGGGGATCGAGATCGAGATCGTGACCGTGCTTCAGGCGAGGGATCTTCCGCCGGACCACGAGATTAGCGCGAATGCGCGTTTTGCTCACCTGTGAGTGGACATTTCTTTTCACGGATTGTTTGCGAGTCTTTATACACGTTTTACGAACTTGAGCATGCATATGAGATTTTGATTTACGTGAGCATGTGTTTTATGATTATACATATACGGATATGCGTATACGAGTATACATACACTTATATGTTGTTTCATGCATTTGCATCGAACTGTTTATTGTTTGATTTACACAGAGTACAGTCTCAGTTACGTTGTTGTATCGATACACTTGCCTCTCGGCTGATCCCCGATGGTAGGCCTTCCAGGAGGGGCTTCGTTACCCCGATCTGACCGGCGAGGGGCGTTTCCCCGGAACCGAGGCCTTTCTGGCTTAGAATCACGTGTGGACTAAGGACCCCGTGATTCGGACTGTACTAGCATGGATGTGTCCACGAGTGACCCCGTGGGATTTTTACTTGCATGCTCAGTACGCTGGAGGAGTATGAGTTTACCTCGTGTACTTTGTTATTTCTATTTACCTGGACTCACATATGTTATTTTAAACATATATATCAACTGGTGAAAGACATTTATTTTCGTCCACTCACTCTAACAGTTTTCGTGTCTTTCCCCTGGGCTTTTCGGTTTCCATACCCAGTTGCATTTCAGGTTCTGGTGTTTCACGTCGCGGTTGGAGGCTAGGAATCTGAGCTACCTGTGTTTTCCAGTAGGTTCTTGTTTCGCCTACTGATGTGTATATTGTATATATTTACACTAGAGGTCGCTCTGATATTCTCTGATACGTGTTTATACGGATTTTATCGGATATATTATATATAGTACAGTATGTTTACTGTTTATTGTTTATATTATGATGTTGAGAAATCTGGGTGGGATTGGTGCCCACGGTTTGGTTTTTGTGGCAAAGGACGAAGTGTTATTTTCAGGGTGCAGGTTTATGCAATTCCACCTTAGTAACGAAACTCTGCCAAAATTTTGAATGGTTTTTGCTGGTTTATGCAATTCCACGTTAGTAACGAAACTCTGCCGAAATCCCTCATCATCCCACTTGTGCGTAATCGCGGTTAGTCGTTAATTGTGTAGTTTATCGATTTAGTTTACGACTTAATTATCGGCCGAGAATTTGAATAGAGTTTCTTCACAGAAGTTGTAGAGCACGTGATTTCGAGCTCGTGGGCGGTTCCGGATGATTAAGTACCATCCAGGGAAGGCCAATGTTGTAGCTGATACACTTAGCCGGAAATCTGGAGCCTCGTTGTTTCATGTGTGTGTAGCAAGAGTGTCGATGTTAGCCGAGCTTCGGGCTACGGGTGCTGAGTTCGAGTGGGATGATGAGGGAGCTTTGTTGGCAAATTTTTAGGTTCGACCCGTGTTGGTTGATCAGGTACGAGAGGCTCAGGATTCAGATTCCTACTTGTTGGGCAAGAAGACCATGATACAAAATGGTGTGCCTACAGAGTTTCGATTGAGCGACGACGGTACGTTGTTGTTCAGAGGCAGGTTATGTGTGCCCAGAGATGAGAGCCTGAAGAAGGAGATTCTGGATGAGGCCCATAGTTTATCATATGTGATGCATCCCGGAGGTACGAAGATGTTTCGTACACTTCGAGCATATTACTGGTGGCGCAACATGAAGCGGGAGATTACCGCGTATGTTTGATCTGCCAGCAGGTTAAAGCAGAGAGGTAGAAACCTGTAGGGAAACTACAGCCATTAGAGATTCCAGTTTGGAAGTGGGAGCATATTACGATGGATTTCGTTTATCAGTTGCCGCGTACTTCGGCTGGCAATACTGGTATTTGGGTTATTGTGGATCGACTGACGAAATCCGCTCATTTACTCACACTTCCAGGGAAGATATCTGTGGGTAGATTGGCCAAGTTGTATTTATCAGAGGTTGTTCGGCTGCATGGTGTACCTGTATGAATTGTTTCTGACCGAGATAGTCAGTTTACTTCTGAGTTTTGGCAGGCTTTGCAGCGAGCCATGGGCACGAGGTTGCGATTCAGTACAGCTTTTCATCCTCAGACTGATGGGAAGTCTGAGCGGACTATCCAAACACTTGAGGATATGTTGCGATCTTGTGTGTTGCAGTTCCGCGGGAATTAGGACTAGTAGCTACATTTGATAGAGTTCGCCTACAACAACATCTATCAGGCCAGTATCGAGATGGCACCGTACGAGGCTCTGTACGGGAAGCAGTGTCGCACTCCGTTGTGTTGGAGTGAGGTGGGCGAGCGATGGCTTGTTGGTCCTGATCTGGTGAAGAGCACTATGGAAGACGTCCAGATTATTCGGGATAGATTAAAGATCGCCCAGGATCGTCAGAAGAGTTATGCGGACGTGAGGAGGAAGAGCCTCGAGTTTGAGGTAGGCGATTGGATTTTCCTGAAACTATCTCCATGGAGGGGAGTTGTGCGTTTCGGGAAGCGTGGCAAGCTTCGACCACGATACATTGGTCCGTATGAGATCACAGAGAGGGTTGGAGCGGTTGCTTACAGACTTGAGTTACCAGCTGAGATGGCCCGTGTGCATGATGTTTTCCACGTTTCGATGTTGCGGAAGTACATCTCAGATCCTTCCCATGTGTTAGCCCCACAGCAGTTACCGATCCGAGAGGATTTGACGTACGTGGAGGAGCCTGTGCAGATTCTCGATCGTCGTGAGCAGGAGTTGAGGCACCGTGTGATCCCACTAGTGAAGGTCTTGTGGCAGAATCACTCGGTTGAGGAGGCCACCTAGGAGACTGAGCAGCGTATGCAGGAGCAGTATCCTCATATGTTCACTTGACAGGTATGTAAATTTCGAGGTCAAAATTTTTTTAAGGGGGGTAGATTTGTGACGACCCGAACCAGAATCAGTTGAGTAAACAGCATAATCCACGAGTTTGTGCGTAATCGCGGTTAGTCGTTAATTGTGTGGTTTGTCGATTTAGTTTACGACTTAATTATCGGCCGAGAACTTGAATTGAGTTTCTTCACAGAAGTTGTAGAGCACGTGATTTCGAGCTCGTGGGCAGTTCCGGATGATTTTTTCGATAACCGAGGAATATAATACGATTATTTGAAGTTTCGGTTTTCGACGAGTTTATCCGTTTGTTTCGTATTTATCCGAATTGTTATGGTTATCCGTTTTGAACCGTTGATCGTCCCGAGACGCGAGTATAAATATCGAAAATAGTCGTAAAATCGTCTAAAACACTGTTTGAAATGTTGACCAGCGTTGACTTTCCATTTTTGGAAGTTTGACCCGTTGACCGAGGAGGGAGACTTTCCCGTTTGGTTTTCGCCGGCCGATTTGCATTTTCCGGCCACCTCCGGCCACGTTGTGGGTATGAATCGCTTCCCCTTGAGCTCCTCTATTGTTTTCTAATTGGAATTATGTGAATTGATTGAGTTTTTGTGGAGAACGAACCGGGTCGATTTCGTGGATTTCGCCGGTGACGGTAGGGGTTTTCCGGCGAGCCACGAGGGAGGGGAGGTGGGGGTTTCTCCTCCCCTTGGCCTAGTGATGCTTTCCCTATGCTTGAATTGAGTTGAAATGGTGGCTTTGGGTGAACCCGAAGTGGGTTGCCAGAGTTTGTTTTCCGTTCGGTTTCGTGCTAAATTGGAAAGGTTCCGGTTTGAATTGGGTGATGCCATAGTGGAAGAAAAGACTGGGCTTGAGGTGAGCTTCAAATCTGAAGCTTCCGCGCCGGAGAAAGTCTCCGTTGACGGCGCGCCGCCGGCGGTCAACGGCGGCGCTCCGGCGAGACCGTTGACTTTTCAGATTTCGATGTTTTTAATGTCATTTTTCTCGTAATCGCGCCCTGATTATCGTCTGAAGGTTTTCATATTGATTTGGGTATCGGATTTTCAGTCGAAGGTTTCGAATGGAGATTTCGGAAATTCAGCCGATTGTTTATACAGTTTAATATGTTTCCGGGAACGGTTGGTTTCCGTGGTTAAGTACAGAGTTGTGGGCTATGATTTTGATCAGTTATGTTTTATGATTATTCAGGGGATCGAGATCGAGATCGTGCTTCGGGCGAGGGATCTACCGCCGGGCCACGAGATTAGCGCGAGTGCACGTTTTGCTCACCTGTGAGTGGACAATTTCTTTTCACGGATTGATTTCGAGTCTTTATACACGTTTTACGAACTTGAGCATGCATACGAGATTATGTTTTACATGAGCATGTGTTATACGATTATGCCTATACCAGTATATAGTACGTATATGCATTTATATATTGTATATTGCATTGCATTGAACTATTTATGATTTGGTTTACACAGAGTACAGTCTCAGTATATGTTGTTGTATCAATACACTCGCATCCCGGCTGATCCCCGAGGATGTGTACCGGGGGAGGCTGTGACTCCTGACCCGAGGTCTTTACCGGGGGGAGGCAGACCTCTGACCTGAGGCCTTTCTGGCTAGAATCACGTGTGGGTATGGGATCCCGTGATTTGGACTGTACTAGCACGGATGTGTCCACGTGCGACCCCATGGGATTTTTATGCATGCTCTGTACGCGTGAGGAGTTAGAGTCTCTCTCGTGTACCATTTGATTATTTATACATGCCGACTCGCATATGTTTTTATAACATATATTATTCAGCGAAAGACATTTATTTTCGTCCACTCACTCTAACAGTCTTCATGTCTTTCCCCTGAGCTTTTCGGTTTCAGTGCCCAGTTTGCAGTCCAGGTTCTGGTGTTTCACGTCGCGGTTGGAGGCTAGTGATCCGAGCTACCTGTGTTTTCCAGTAGGTTCTTGTTTCGCCTACTGATGTGTATATTGTATATATTTACACTAGAGGTCGCTCTTATACATTCTGATACATGTTTTATTCGGATTTTCTCGGATATACTATATATTACAGTCTTGTTTACTGTTTATTGTTTATGATTTGATATTGAGAAATCCGGATGGGATTGGTGCCCACAGTTTGGCTTTTGTGGCATAGGATGAAGTGTTATTTTTCGGGTGCAGGTTAATGCAATTCCGCGTTAGTAGCGTTACTCTGCCGAAATTTTGATTGGTTTTTGTTGGTTCACGTTTTCAGAAGGGGTTCAATTCTGATTTAGGTAACTAAATCGGGGTTGGGTCCTTTGCGACGACCCGAACCAGAATCAGTTGTGTAATTCTGCACGATTCACGAGATTAGTCATAGTCGCAGTTTTACGATATATGTGTGGTTTGTCGATTCTATTCGCGACTATATTTTTGGCAGAGAATTTGAGTTGAGTGTCTTCACGGAAGTTGTAGAGTACGTGATTTCGAGCTTGAAGGCGGTTCCGGACAATTTTTCCGATAACCGAGGAATATATTGTGATTATTTGAAGTTTCGGTTTTCGACGAGTTTATCCGATTGTTTCGTGTTTATCCGAATCGTGATGGTTATCCATTTCGAATCGTCGATCGACCCGAGGCGCGAGTATAAATATCGAGAATAGTCGAGAAATAGTCGAAAATCACAGTTTGAGCTTTGACTGACGTTGACCGAGCATTGACTTTCCAAAATTGGAAAGTTGACCGTCGACCATGAAGGGGAAAGTTTCCGTTTTGGTTCTTGCCGGCCGACTTGCTTATTTCGGCCACCTCTGACTTCACTGAGGGTATGTATAGCTTCTCCTTGTCATTTCGAGTTTATTGATGTTCGAATTTGAGGAAATTGTTCGGGTTTTGTTGGAACCCGAATCGGGTCCGTTTCACGAATGTCGCCGGTGTTGGTTGGCCGTGTTCTGGCGAGCCTCGGTGGTGGAGGTTAGGGGGGTTCGACTCCCCTTGACCTTGTGAGTCTCCCCATGTGTTTGGATTGAGTTAAAATTAAGGAATTGTGGAGGTCCAATTAGGTCACCGGAGAGGAGATTCTGAATTGTTTCGGGCTGAAATTGACATGGTTCCAGTGGGTTTTGGACTTGATGCTAGTTGAAGAAAAGATTAGGCATGGGTTGAACTTCATTTCTGGAGAATTTTGCCGTGGAATTCCACCGTTGACGGCGCGCCGCCGCCGCCGGCGGCGGTCAACGACGGAGCTCCGGCGAGGGGTTGACTTTTTGGATTTTAGTGTTTTTAATGTCGTTTTTCTCGTAATCGCGCCCTGATTATCATCAAGAGGTTTTCGGATTGATTTGGGTAGCGGATTTTCAGTCGAGGGTTTCGAGTGGAGATTTCGGGAATTCCGTTAATCATTTTCTACTGCATTGCATATTTCCGGGAACGGTTGGTTTCCGTGGTTAAGTACAGAGTTGTGGGCTATGATTTTGATGAGTTTTGTTTTTGTGAATATTCAGGGGATCGAGATCGTGATCGTGCTTCTGGCGAGGGATCTTCCGCCGGGCCACGAGATTAGCGCGAGTGCGAGTTACGCGAGTCTGTGAGTGGACAATTTCTTTTTAAGGATTGTTTGCGAGTCTTTATAAAAATTTTATGAACTTGAGCATGCATACAAGATTTCGATTTACATGAGCATGTGTTATACGATTATGCCTATACCAGTATATATTACGTATATGCACTTATATATTGTTTCATGCATTTGCATCGAATTATTTATGATTTGGTTTACACAGAGTACAGTTTACATATGTTGTATCGATACACTCGCATCCCGGCTGATCCCTGAGGATGTTTGCTGGGGGAGACTGTGAATCCTGACCCGAGGACTTTACCGGGGGGAGGCAGACCTCTGACTTGAGGCCTTTCTGGCTAGAATCACATGTGGGTCTGGGATCCCGTGATTCGAACTGTACTAGCACGGTTGTGTCCTCGAGTGGCTCCGTGGGATTTTTATGCATGCTCTGTACGCGTGAGGAGTTAGAGTCTCCCTCGTGTTTGTATGCGTGAGGAGTTAGAGTCTCCCTCATGTACCCGGACGCGTGAGGAGTTAGAGTCTCCCTCGTGTACCATTTCTTTATTTATGCATTTAGACTCGCATCTGTTTTTATAACATATATATTATGTGGTGAAAGACATTTATTTTCGTCCACTCACTCTAACGGTTTTCATGTCTTTCCCCTGGGCTTTTCGGTTTCCGTGCCCAGTTGCAGTTCAGGTTCTGGTGTTTCACGTCGTGGTTGGAGGCTAGTGATCTGAGCTACCTCTGTTTTCCAGTAGGTTCTTGTTTCGCCTACTGATGCGTATATTGTATATATTTACACTAGAGGTCGCTCTGATACATTCTGATACATGTTTTACACGGATTTTCTCGGATATATTATATTATACAGATATGTTTTCTGTTATTTGATATTATTATTATGTTGAGAAATCCGGATGGGGTTGGTGCCCACGGTTTGGCTTTTGTGGCATAGGACGAAGTGTTATTTTCAGGGTGCAGGTTTATGCAATTCCACGTTAGTAACGAAACTCTGCTGAAATTTTGAATGGTTTTTGTTGGTTCGTGTTTTCAGAAGGGGTTCGATTCCGATTTAGGTAACTGAATCGGGGTTGGGTCCTTTCATCCTTTCAGTTTAGATTTTTTGGCATAGGATGAAGTGTATTTTCCGGGTACAGGTTAATGGCAATTCCGCGTTAGTAACGTTACTCTGCCGAAATTTTTATGGTTTTTGTTGGTTCGTGTTTTCAGAAAGGGTTTGATTCCGGTTTAGGAAACTAAATCGGGATTGGGTCCTTTCACGTAAAGATATAAATAAATATCATTCTAATCCTTACAACCATGGTAGGACAAGAAGAAAATGCGGTAATAACCAATATAGATCTTGGTATATAGATCATGGCGCCAACTTCAACAAGAACCTTTTAGGTTCCAAGAATGATGGCAATTTTTCATAATCTACTTCGTCTGATAGTCGCACTTATTTTAAGTGTCGATCAACTATGCATATGCATAGGGAATGTAGTGCAAACATGCATAGGGAATGTAGTGCAAACAAGGAAATTCAAAGTATTTACAAGAGGCTCCAACAATACTGGGCACAAGAGGCTACCTTTAATGGAGGAGATGATGAGATAAAAAAGAAGACTATAGAGTCGATCTCATTTAGCAGAAGACAATAAAGCAAGTATTGAGACTTCAGATTCAAATTATTTTATGGATTAGGTTGTTATTCATGCTATGAAATCAAGTTTAGCTTTATTTTTGGCTTGGTTTTAGCCATGGTTTAAAACTTGCTGTAGTCAATTTTTGTTTTGAATAAGAACGATCTTTTGGTATAAGTTTTGATGTTGGCAAAAGTAATAAAATTTATTCATTTTGGTATTTAAAAGTGTTAAGAATGGATATACAACTTCATATCAATTGAATGGTTCGATTTATACAATATTCTATGGCACTATGAAACCAAAATACCACAAAAAATGAGACAAAAGAGAGGATCATTAGTTTCTAGAGATTTTTGACTTGTCGGGAATTTTTCTCGACCCGTCGAATGTCATTTTGGAATGGTTTTAGCACTTTATTGACCCATCAAAAATTTGGCTTGGTTTTCTTTCGACCCGTCGAAAGTGATATTCCATTACATTTTTCAGCCATTCGACCCGTCGAAGCATCATCTCAATCCGTCGAATGTAGGCTACTATCTCAATATTGTCACATTTTTGACCTATTGATGGTATTTTTTGACCCGTCAAAAATAGTTATCGAATAATATAAAAAAATTAGGTTTTCCTTCGATCTGTCGAAGATTTCCATCGATCCGTCGAAGGTAACCTACTATCTCCAAATTTGTTGATTTTCAACCCGTCGATGGTATTTTTCGACCCGTCGAAAATCGTTATCGGAAAATTAAAATTTTTTAGGTTTTCCTTCGACCCATCAAAGATTTCCCTCCACTCATCAAAGGTAACCTATTGTCTCCATATTCGTTGACTCGTCGATGGTATTTTTCAACTCATCGATTCGTAGAGTGGTGTTCTCAACCTATTGAAACTTGTACCCAGAATTAGTGTTTTTCATGTGTTTTACATCGGTTTGATTGACAAATAAAGATTTAGAAAAAATTTCTACAACCTGAAATTCTACACGAGATGTAGTTTTACATAAGTTTTTGTCATGCCATGGAACTTAATCTACAAGGGTCATTTCGACTGGTTAGATTGTAACGACCTGAACCAGAACCAGTATAGTAATCGGCTTAATCTACGAGTTAGAGAGTAATTACAGTTTTCAGTAAATTAATCGAATTGGCGATTCAGTTTACGACTTAATTATCGGGCGAGAATTTGAGTTGAGTCTCTCCACAAGATTTTTTGTACGCGTGATTTCGAGTTCATGGGCGGTTCCGGATAATTATTTCAACAACCGAGGAATATGTTATGAATATTTGAAATTGCAGAATTTCATCGTGTTTATCCGTTCAAATTTGAGTTATCCGAAACGTGGATGTGATTTATTTTGGACCGTCGATCGTATCAGGCCGCGAGTATAAATATCAAAAATAGTCGAAAAATTGTCGAAAACACTGTTTGGAAGTTTGACCGGTGTTGACCAGACTTAGACCCGTTGACCCGTGGACGATTTGACCCGATTTGAAACTCACCGACGGACTTGCCGTTTCCGACCACGATTTTGGAAGGTATGGATTCCTCTTGTGATTTGCAACTGTTTAGAACTTGGAATTGTTTGAATTGGTTTCGATTTGAGGGAGAACGAGGTGTGTAAATGTTGCCAGAATCGGGGTGGTTTGGACGGTGGTGCTCCGGTCACGGTGGTAGCTGGAGATTAGGGGGTTTCAACTCATGGGGCCACGGCGATGCCTTTAGGAGTGGCCTCGAGGGCCGCCGTGCGCCGTGGACGGAGGTTCGACGGAAAACAGGGGCGGCCGACAATTTGGAATTCCGGAACTTTCGAGCTGATTTCCGGCGATTTCGACCGGAATTGGAGGTTGGTGTTGTTGTGAAATATGTTGGGCTTGAAGAGGAGAAGCTTCGGTGAGCTTGGCCGCCGGGAAATTCCTCTAATTGACGACGCGCCCGCGCCGCCGGCGGCGGTCAACGGCGGAGCTCCGGTGACCCGTTGACTTTTTGGAATTTGATGAGTTTTATGTCGTTTTGCTCGTAATCGCGCCCCGATCATCGCCTTGAGGTTTTCAAGTTGATTTGGATGCCGGATTTTTAGTCGAGGGTTTGTGTGGAGATTTGGGGAGTTTATGTCGATTATTTTGTATCGAGTTATATGTTTCCGGAAATGGTTGGTTTCCGAGGTGTGGTACAGTGTGATGAATTGTGATTTTGATCAGTTATATTTTGTGATTATTCAGGGGATCGAGATTGTACGTTGTACGTTGTGCTATCTGTGAGTGGACCTTTTTATTTACACTGTTGTAGCGAGTTCTTGATTTCCGTATTTATTTACGATACGATGTTGTGATTATTTATTGTTTTTGGAGGTATTGTTTTATATTTTATATGGTAATGGCATTTACTTAGCATCTATGCATTGGCTACTCGGCTAATCACTGGTAGTCCAGATCCAGGGTTGAGAGATTCCCCTGAGGTGCCCATTGGGCTTGAGAGATTCGCCTAGTCTGTCACCGGCGAGTTTGAGAGATTCGCCTGACCGTCGGGCTTGAAAGATTCGCCTGACACCTCCATTCATTTTCTGAACTCGCTTTGCTTTGTTTTATGATATATATAAATGGTGAAAGGCATATGATTATTTTCGTCCACTCACTCTAATGATTTTATTTGCCTTTCCCCTGGTCTTTTCGGTTTCCGTGCCCAATTTGCAGTTCGGATTCTGGTGTCTCACGTCGCGGTCGGAGGCTTTGTGTTCGAGCTATCTTTCTTTTCCAGTAGGTTTCTTGTTTTACCTACTGTTGTATATTTTGTATATATACACTAGAGGTCGCTCTGATTACTTTGTCGCTATACTTTTATATGTTTTTCCCCGGATTTCTGTAAAGTACAGTTTTGATTACTACTTTACATAATTGTTATGATATTGAGAAATCCGGATGGGATTGGTGTCCACGGTTTGGCTTTTGTGGCATAGGATGAAGTGTATTTTCGGGTGCAGGTTAATGGCAATTCCACGTAGTAGCGTAACTCTGCCGAAATTTTTATGGTTTTTGCAAGTTCATGTTTTTAGAAGGAGTTTGATTCCGGTTTAGGAAACTAAATTGGGTTGGGTCCTTTCACAGATGTTGTTATACATTGATTATTTTCAGCTATTGTCATATCATATCAGCACTCAATAAGGGTTACACCCTTTGAAATCTTTAAGTATTCACTTAAAGTGTTCGTCATGTTTTAGGTTCAAAGACGGATTGATTGACATTGTTTTATTGATATCTAATGGCAAGATTGAGTGTTATGCGCGCCTAATAGCCAATCGAGCCTTATTAAGTTTTAAAAACTTTTGTGCCAAAGGTTTTCAACTTGAACAATACTATGAGAATGGAAAAGAGTTTTGTGTGCAATCTCCATAGAATGAAAAACTTATTTGTAGTGTTTTATATCTTACTACAGTTTGGATCATTGAATCCAATACAGTCACCTATATTACTATGTGTGACTTGGCTCATATGAACTTTTGCATTATGATGATCAAGATATTGAGAAATTCTTATGGTCATCGGTTCTTAAGAGCAAAGAAGCATGTGAGAATAAGACTTTGATTGGGTCCAAACTTATTTGGACACCAAGGTACAAATTCCTTTCTTTTCTCCCATTTTCGATTCGTGATTTTAAATTTGAGACCACACATTCTATAGATTATGGGTTGAAGATCAACTCTGCAAAAAATGAATCAAAATGGAGATCATTTGAGTATCCGATCTTGCAAAACAAATGAACGGTTGTTATTGTAATGCTAAAATTCACCACAACCGTTCATTTATTTGACAAGATTGGATACCCAAATGATCTCTATTTTGATTCATTTTTTGTAGAGTTGATTTTCATCCAATAATCTATACAATGGTCACAAATTTGAAATCAAGAATCGAAAAGTGGGAGAAATAAGAACAATTTGGACCTTAGTGTCCAAATGAGTTTGGACCTAATTAATTTTCGTTAGAATATCTACAACCATCAGTTTAGAAGGGGGGAGCTAGATTAATCCACTTAGTCTAGGCTCATTTTCCAAGATGAGTGTAGCATAATCACGTGCCCCAGATGTCTTTATGGAAAAATTCATTGCATATCACTCGGTTTGCAAAGCTTGTTCATGTCTGTAATGTTGTTTACATGCATGACGGTCTTTTGTTGTAGACACAACTTACATTCCTCCACATATTTCAAAAAATATATTTGTGGACTAATCTAACCGGTATGCGGACTATTTATATATATGGTTTTAATTGTTGCATTGATGCATAGGTTACACGTCTTTGCAATCCACATGATACGCTACATTTGCAAAACTCCTAGGATAGATTATTAAGCCTCAAGCTCACTAACCGGGCAACCCAATTAGGTCAATTAGATTGGTTAATGCAGGAGAGTTTACATCAAAATATTTTGTTGATTATTACATGTTGATTGGGATTGAAGTTGAACATCCCGATTCCCCATGTTCATTCATAGAAGGATTTAGCATAGGCACAAATCAAACTGTTACAACTTATGGCCAGAGCAATGGTTATGCTTACTAATTTACTGGTATCTGCTTAGGGATATGCAATATTACATGTAGCTATGTTTATTTGCTTGATACACATAAACCGCCAACCATTTAGTGCGTACCAGTTGGTAACTGGATATGAGCCTAATATCTCACACATATGCATCTCTAGTTGTGTAGTACATGTGCCTATAACATTTTCACTGCGTATAAAAATGGGTCATCGATGACGATTAAGCATTTATGTTAGTTATGATTGTCTAATGATTGTCTACTACTAAGAATCTTTTACAGGAGATCTCTGTACTGCTAGTTTTGCAGATAGTCACTGTGATGAGACACATTTCCCGCCGTTAGGGGGAGATAGGAATGGTTTCATTCTGGTTAAACATCAAAAATTGACGTGGTATGCCCCTACTATGTCTCATCATGATCCCCACACATCTTAGTGTGAGATTGAAGTGCAATGTATTCTTGATCTTTAGAAAGTAGCAGATTTGATGCCTGACTCATTTACGAATATCATGAGAGTGATGAGATTAGTTATACATACTGCAAATCCTCCAAGGTTGAAAGTCCCTGGCATTGGGTAAGTTAACGCAACACCTAGGCAATGCAGAGTTTCTCCTGCCCATAATGGGGGTGTAGCGTTGGTCAAAATCCCCTGATGAGTTGTAGGTGAAAAGGCAAGCCATCAAGGCACAAATTTTCATCATCAACACATGAGATTGTTACTGACTATAAATGTGTCTAAAAGTCGACATTAACAAACATTGAGGGACGCCTCAGAGTCAATGACGATGTCAGTAAACAAAGAAATCTCACCACGTTAAACAAATGCTAGCAGTATTATGGATGATTCTTCCAGGTTTGTTGACGATGTATTTACTTCTTTCGTTGCTTAAGAATTGATGATGATAAAATGGAACATTGCTTAGTTGAGGATTGTCAACGTAGAGTAAGATTGACCGATATGGAAAGTTGCAATCTAGGTTGAACTAGACTCTCTTACAAACGGTAAATTTTTGGTCTGGTAATGTTATGACCACTTAATGGTAAGCCGGTCAGACAAACGAGTCTTTGTTTGGAAGCACAATAAGAAAAACTTATGGCATAAGAATTCTCTCAACACCCTAGTATTGATTATAAGGAGATGTATTATCCGGATATGGACATCATTACTTTCCGCTACCTTATCAGTTTGGTAGTATCCTAAAAACTGTGTTTGCAACTAATGGATGTGGTTATAGAATATCTCTACCGGGGATCTTAATTTAGAGATATACATGAGAGTGTCAATTGGCATGGTTCTACACAATACAAGTAACTTTAAACCATTGAGTGCTCATATGTTCAAATTGAGACGTTCACTACTTTAAGTGACTACTTGATTGTGATGGAATACAGGAGCGATAAATTATGCCCATGTGCATTCATTAGACACCTTGTGATGTCTTGGTTAGTTTTACTAATGTTAGGTATCTCTTTGACCCACATAAAGGATGTTCCCAAACAGGTTATGTATTCACCATGGGGAAAACGGTGAATTATTGAAGATCAGCAAAGCAAACCATTATTGTTACTTCCTCAAACTATTATGAGATTATAGCTTTGCATGAAGCAGTTAATGTGTGTGTCTCACTTACGTCTGTAATACACCATATTCTAGGGGCTAGTAGATTGTCATCTACTACGACAGCACCAACTTGTATATTTGACGACAATATGGCTTGCATTGAACAAATGAAGTTGGGTTACATTAAGGGTGGTCATATTTAACTCATTTCACCGAAGTACTTCTTTAATCAGCAACAACAACAACTATTGGACATTCATGTGAATTAGGTTTGTTTGGCACATAATGCTGCAAACTTGTTTACTAAGTCACTTCCAAGATTTACGTATGTGAAACATGTGAGACGCATTGGAATGCGAAGATTGTATGAATTCCAAGATCGAGTTACTGATCAGAGGGAGTTCATTTCGTAGACATCAGGGAGAATCTACATCACATGTGGTCGCTTATGTAGTTGATGCATTGTACTCTTTTTCTCTTAGACCAAGCTTTTGTTTTTACCAAGCGGTTTTTTGTTTACTTGGCAAGGTTTTTAGTAAGGCAATAGGTTATGTATCATTCATTAGGATTGCAACACAAGGGGGAGTGTTTAAGGATATTATACTCCTGGTATCTAAATGTATGTCTTGTCCTAATTAGCATAGAAGAAGATATTCTTTCTATCCCTGATTTATAAGGATATTGATTGTAATAGATTGTAAGGCCTATTCAAGGCCATCTATCAATAAATAAAGTACAGTTTTCAGATTTATCTCTTGCGTATCTCTATTTCTCCTTGAACATATAATTCTTTTCTGTAAAGGTATAACACAACATAGTCCCCCTTAATATTTTTTTCATAAGTGACCTCACATGCACATTTTTTAACTTTTGAGGACACGTGTCTCTAGTGTTATGACCAAAAATACCATCTCTACTTGTTTTTAATTACATGATCATTATGATTATGCTACCACATCGACAAGTTATGTTACTCACTGACGACTTTCCAGCGAGTACGGCTACTACACAATTGACTTCCAGCGAGTACTACTACTATACGAACAACTTTCCAACAAGTATTGTTACTACATCGACAACTTTCTGGCGAGTACTGTTGCTATATGCATACGACTTTCTCCTGAGTACTGCTACTACATATCGACGAATTTTCGATGATAACTGATACTTCATATCGATGACTTTCTAGCGATGACTGCTACTTCATATCGACGATTTTTCAATGAGTACTGCTACTACATTTTGACGACTTTTCAGCGAGTACTACAACTGCATTTCAACGAATTTTCTATTATTTCTGTGTAGTAGCGATATTGTTTCTGAAATGACCCACCATTCGATTAGGGGAATAGTAGGTGATGCTTGTTGAGCTGTGTTGGACATTCCACACCAGAGTCTGAGTAACCAATGCTTGAGAGATTTTAAGCTCTCAATAGATAGCTTGTCAGAGCTAAAGATCTAGATGACCATGAAGGAGAAATCATTTTCCTCCTCCTCGGCACCATAGGAAAGGTTGATCTTCACCGGCACTTGAGATTCCATTGTATGAAATGGAAGAGATTAGGGTTTGGATTTTTGGGGAGTGAGGGTTTTGGAAGAGAAGATGATATCGACATGGCTAGAGTTTGATTTTAGCGATATTAGGGTTTCAGGGATGCTGGTTGGTGTACAGTTTTGTTTAGATCTAAGAGAGCTGTAGTGAAAATGAGAGGAGATGAGTCCTGGTCAAGAAAGGAACGGGAAAATTTTGGTGGAGGCAAACTAGGAAACAAGCGGCGGCGTGGTAGGGTTGCAAAGGAATCAGAAAATACTTCAGAAAACCAATATTCGCTAATCACTGAAGTGTCATTTTTTGTATGCCATAACATTTGCCATCATATTCCCGTTAGTTCTTGAAGTGGTTCCCAAAACAGACAACTTATTCAAACAAAAAATTAGGAACGATGAATTAATAGTGTCTGAATTACATGCATGTCAACTTCATAGACGTTTTACCTAATATATCATACAATGTAACGAGATCATTCTCACATCAATTACAACACACTAATGAGTCTTTTTTAGGTCCATGTTTATGTGCTAATTATTTTCCTAACTTCATGCTTATCGCTTGTTTTCTATGAATAAAGCATCGTTCTTATAACGTGTCATGTTCATGCTAGGAAATTGGGAGTTGACATGGAAACACTCTTAAAGATGAAAATTAATCACTTTTTGGAGAATCTGAGCACATTTCCAAAGTCACAAGAGAATTTGGAGCAACTTTGGTAAAATGACAAATAGTGATCACCGGAAGTTATCGGAAGCTGCTGGAAAATCACCGATTTTATCCATAACTGGCCAGACTATCGAGTGTGCCCAAAAAGTCCAAGCTAGGCCCAAGGGAAGGCCTAAATAACCTAGATACAAACCCTAGTTGATTCGGTTAGGGTTCACACATTTAAATTTTGAGCTCTTTTCTCTCTAGCTTCTCTCTAAGGTTCTTTGTTGAGTTCTCTAGAGAGAAGTTATATTTTTATTTCAATCTTCCTCCATTCAAACTCTCTACAAATCCAAGAGACCTAATCTTGCAAGCATTGGCCGAACCTCTTCCATTCTCCCTCACCATCATCTATCACTTCCTCCTTTCATCTTTACCTCCAAGGTTTAGGTGACTCTCTAGAACTTGAAGAAGTTGGAAGTAATCCCTTTCCCTTGGCTTCTTTGAGTCCTAGAGGTTGCCATTTCCTCCTCCCCAAGCTTGAAGTCACTTTGGAACAAAGAATATGAAGTTAGAAGCACAAGGGTGGACTTGAAGAACCTTGGCTTGCTTTGGGGAGATTTCTTGGTTATTTGTTCATCCTATTTACACTATTGATGTATTTAAACTTTATTTTAAGTATGTGTAGTGAGTAATCCCATTTGGGAGGCTAGGGTTTGAACCCTAGCCATTTGATATAGACAAATGATGCTTTGATTTATGTATGGTTTATATTTTTGTGTATGTTTTGTGAAGCATGTGTTTGTGAATAAGATACTATGTGTTTGTGGATGTTTATGTGCTTGAACTTCATGTATGGTTTCATTTATGCATGTGTTGACCTTAGCTAAGTTAATATATGTATAAAGAAACTAAAAATGGGATCTTGGTTGAATTAGCTACTCACCTAGGCTAGATGAGCATGTAAACATGATTAGGGTCTATTCCAAGAGGGTTTACCTTAAGGCTTGGCACTAGGCAAGGACTAGAGTCTCCTTGAGTCTCAATAGACTTGAGGAGCTTTAGTAAAGCACACATTAAATCGAGAAGTTATTGTGGCTACTAGTTGGGTCTTTCAATTCGTAACTTAAAAGGTGAGGATTGGGAGATTCACTTAGACTTTCTCTCAGGTCCTTCAAAAGAGGTTCGAGAAGGGAAACATTCCACAATTATCACATGGTATGCTTATTGACTTCACTCACATGACACACGGTTAAGATATAAGCTCGAAATGGCTTAGGTCTTGATCCCAGTTCACTAAAAACTTCAAAGTTTACTCAAGTCGTCTAGAGTCCAAAATGGCCTATGAGCTTGGGTTCAAAACCAAATGTGACCCAAAAGGTTA
Source organism: Geum urbanum (assembly GCA_946800695.1). Lineage (NCBI taxonomy): Eukaryota > Viridiplantae > Streptophyta > Magnoliopsida > Rosales > Rosaceae > Geum > Geum urbanum. The sequence goes on along the minus strand of OX327009.1, from coordinate 22,396,986 downwards.
CAATTTGGACATCTACTTGTGTGAAATGGACTTTAATTAATACATAATTCGGGACATTGTTTGAGCATCAAATGGTTAGTAGAGATTTCCCTAGGCAACCATTCTCTCTTATTATGAATTTGTTTGCTATATAATTTCTCTACATTAGTCTATAACTAATCAATCAACTCGTATAATCAATCACCATAGTCTAATCACCCATTGCATTTCTAGGTCTCGAAATAACTTAGTAGTGTGAGATACACATCCACATTTCATTTTAGTTTTAATGTCTAGTTAATCCGTAATTTGAGTGTTTAATCAAGTCAAGCTAAGGAGTTTAAGTGGTCAATCATCGTGGGTTTGACACTCGACTTCCTTATAAATACTATAACTTGACCCCGTATACTTGTGGGCATAAATCACTCTTTATACTTATGGGCTTGATAATAGTGCATAAAGTGTGTGGAGGTAAACTTTTCAACAAGTTTTTGGCGTCGTTGCCGGGGAATAGACTCATCTAAATTCCTTAGCTTCGGATAGCCTTGATTGCGGTAAAACCAGACATTTTGGTTGATCATTGTTTCTTAGCTTTATAATTTTTTTTTCATTTTATCACTTAGAACTTTGTTTTCCTTGTCTTTGATCTCTAGAATACTTTGGTAGGTACTTTGAGGTAATATTGTGCTAGAATTTGTGCTTCTAACCTTTTTACAGGACATACTTTTTATTTATCGAAGGATTACATTTTGATCCATTGAAGCCTTGTTGCGGATGGAGACCAGGGGAATTGCTTCGATCCATCGAAGCTTATTCCTTCGATCCATCAAATTGTAACCTGTATTTTCGAAGCTAAGCAAGGGCTTAGCTTCGATCCATCGAAGCCTATGGTTTCGATCCATTTAAAATTGTGGTGTGCTTAAGGTTGTTTCACTTATCTCTGCCTCTTTTACCTTAAGTATTTATATTCTTGGGAGCATATCTAAGTAATGTCTTACTTTTAAGCATAATTGTTAGTGTATCTTGATTTAGCAAACTTAATTCTCGCTACACCCTAGATTCTTAAGACTTTATTTGGCAATTCCGATATATTGGATTACGCACACCTTTACCTTGGTTCACCTTGGTATCCATATCACTGTAAATGTCTCTACACCGCATACCGGAATCACATTCAAACTCTTAGAGTGCTCATTGATGTTTCCTTGAAGGGAGTTCTAAAGAAGTACCGTGGAAGGCCCTTAAGGCTTTGAGTCACTCTAGGAGTTTGGAGGACTAATATTTATTGGTAGCTTATTATGTTTTCAAGTTTCATGCCTTCGAATCCATGGACGGATGGTATAATGGTTGGGAGAATACAAGTGGTTATGGGTAACAAGTACCCTACAATGGAGGCTATCAAGAGTGGAATTATCAACCTGATGAGCCGACGTATTCTTATGTGGAGGCATGTGCTCTATATGGTTCTCATGGAATTCATCTCTTGAGTGCAACTTGAGATATAAGTATCCTGAGTACGTTTAAGAGTACGGGACAACATGAGAATGCATCAAGCATACTCAGTACATATTCAAGAAGAAGTCCCAAGTTCAAATTTGGAAGCACTCATTCACACCCACCTAGCCCGAGTTAAGGAGCACCTAGCTCGATAAGAGGAGACCCGTGCACACTTTAGGCAATTGGTAGCACCCCTTCCATCTCAAGAAGAAATCCCTAATCTAAGCTTGGAGGAGATACTTGCCAATTTTCTTGCTCAATAAGAAGCTTCAAGGCAATGTATGAGGAATGAATTCCAACGTATACAAAAGGAACTTCAATGGGCAAGAGAGGAATTTCAAAGGGACATTCAAGGATTGAAAGTTCAAGTGAGTGTACTATCTGAGAGAGCACACGAGTTTAATCAAGAAGAAGTGGCACCTCATGAACCTTCCATCAACCATGAAGATTCGGTGGAAACTTACCAAGGAGCCATGTATGATGATTCCTCATTCGATGATGAAGACTTAACTGTATATGATGAAGCTTGGAGTGTTGAGGAAAATATACTTTTGAACTCATCTAAGCAACCAGTTATGGGCTATTATGAAGAATTGAAGAATGAGCTAGATGAAAGGGATGCCCAAAGAGAAGAGAAGTGTTTTTTTCCAAGCATTGAAGACCATGTTGAAGAAGCACCACTATTCCTTCCCCCACCACTAAAAAAGTACCACCAATGGACCTCCTCATGGAGTAAGAAGAAGCATTGAGTTATGATTATGATGATAGGATTGAGACCAAGGCATTCTTGCCTCTTGATCCTCCATTTAGTGACCAATGTTTCTATGAAGAAATGAAGGATTGGAAAAGAAGTTATGTTGCCAACTCTCTACCTTGTCTTCAGAAACTGTAACCACCTACTTCCTTTCCACACATCAAGTCCACATCAATATTGAAGGAGGAGTTTGGAATGCTACTTGGAAGTGCAATTGAGAAGAAGAGGAAGACATCAAGAAGGTGTCCATTTCGATCTAACATTGACAAATGCACGGATCACTTTGATGTTTACCTCTATAACAAGTCAAGAAGTCCTCTAGCTCCAAGTAGTAGAGTGGTACTACTTAAGAAGTATCCACCATAATAAGATGGTGGAGTTACGGACCATGTTTACGTCCTTAAACTACAACCCGCGATTGTCAGATACCATTGGCTATAATCGAGAAAAAGTGTCAGGTTGGAGAAGTATAGAACATTGTGGAACAGGTATGGAAGTCAAGAACATGACGAAATGAAATTTTTCTGAAAATGTTGTAGTAGTGTAAATCAGAGGCACTCCTTCAATCCGTCAAAGCCTATTTCTCTGATTCATCAAAGGCTACCTGCAGTTTTGCATTTGAGGCACTGCCTCGATAGAACGAAGCATTCCTTCAATCCATCGAAGGTCTTTTACCATTTCAAGCCTATTTTGGGAGACCAGGAGCTAAGGACTTTGAGGCATGGAGCATAGAGTAATCCCTTGAGGCCAAGACAAGTCCTAGAGCACCGTTTGAGGATCATAACCAACATGTATGCACCCTTGGATGGCAAGGCCTAACTTGGCCTTTGTTGGTTTACATGTTCATGCACATGGAGCTAGGATACGGTCTTCAAAGCATTTGCACCATCTTTATCCCTACTCTCTTTACTTCTTTGCATGATATGGATATGTTTGCGAATGATGCTTCAATAGAGTTTTGTTTGGAGTCATGTTAGAATGTAGTAGTCTTGTGTAACTGTGAGGTTTCCTCATGTTATATGCCTAATTATATTATCGTTTTTCCTTTGAAATATGATTAGTATGCATGCCCCCATTGTGGTGGATAGGACTCTAATAGCTTCATTAATTCTTAGAGACTATATGACCATTTAAGTGTGAATACATGCTAGTTGTTATACTTAGGAAAACATGTGTTAGCAGAATAAAATGTGAAATGATGATGCCTATGTTATTGCTTGTACACTTTTGTCTTGTACACTTTTGTTTACTATGTGGCTTGATGCAAATTGAGAACAATTTGATTCCAAAGTGTGAGGTAGGAGGCTAAGTCATTATCATTCCTTATCCTAAAATCCATAAAAATTTGAAAAATTTGAGAAAATATAATGCAAAAATATGTGTGTTTTGGTGCATTTATGTCCTAATAATGGTTCTCAATGATGAAATTTAGCTAATGGCTAGTAGATTGCATGATTTTAAGCATGTGTGAAAAATTGGAAACAATGCATTTTCAATCGGTTGAAAAGCATATGTCTCTTAAAATGTGTACATTTGTGAAAAATAAGGATTAACATGTTTCAAAGCTATCATTACCTATGTGAGATTTTCAGCCAATTTGTGCATGACTAACTTATTAAATTCACTCTTTCTTTCATGTGTGATATCAATTAGTTATGTGTGATCTAGAACTGGCGTTAAACCGAGCAAATCGATTTCCAATCATGAGCTATTTCAAATATGATAGAGGCATTTAGGACTATCACTACTCTTGCCAAATAGTCATGTGTCCCTTGAGTGTACACGAGTTGTGACACCCATAGATAGCCCTTTTTAGCCCACGTTTAGCCTTTCTTTCATTTTCATGCATGTACCTAAACACTTAGCCTAATGTAGTAATAATTACACTTATTCTAAAGACTTGGTAGAGATTTCAAAGCTAGCATTCAAGAGATGGAATGAAGATGATGTTGTTTAAGGCATATTGTGTGTATAGGGATAGACGTGTTCAAACAACTTGTACATTAGATTGCCGAAAAGAAAAGAAAAAAGAAGAGTTATGTTGAGAGCTAGGAAAAAAACGTAAAAATATGTAATGCACTCCGGCAATAGGTTTAATTGTAATAGGTTTGGAATAGTATCCCTCATACTTGTGAATATGAAGTTTGTCACCAAAAGAAGGCTTAAGAGTGAAGAATTTTAGCTTTTGTCCTATCCTCAAAGCCCAAAGGTAGTTTAGAATGAAGCTTGAGTCCAAAAAAATGAATTCTGGCCCTTGGTACTAAAGGTTGACCATGGTGATGCTTTGGAGTGGAAGGAGTGCAGTGCATGATTGATAAGTTTTGGTGCTATAACTAAGTCTTTGGAACATATTTTAGCACCACATACCTATATTTTCGAATACCTTAGCCCTAACCTAATTACAAACCTTAATAAGTCATCTTGATTTGAAATGTTTGTGTTCATGAATTGTTGGAGAACTTGGTTAAAAATAAAGCTTATGAAAAACATGTGATTAATTTGATTATTAAGTGCAAACACTAACTTTTTAAACACTGGAGTGCATTGAGTGAAATCTTATGAGTTAGATGGTTAGGAACACGTTGGTTTAAATACATCTCAATACATGAATTTGGTTTGACATGTAGCATATTTGGCTTATTAGACATGAATTTATTTTATATTCTAATTGTGCTTAAGAGGAGTTCAATCCATTAGCCATGGTTATTTGAGAGAAAATATTCACCATTCGAGACACTTACATGTTTTTGTGTTTAGTCTTGTGTTTCTTTTATACTTTGAGTCGAGCTTATCTTACTTGACTTTCTTCTTTGTTTTCTTGAGGACAAGCAGAGCTTAAATGTGAGGTAGTTTATTAGGTCCATATCTATGTGTTAATTATGTCCATAACTTCATGCTTATCACTTGTCTTCTATGAATAAAGTATTGTTCTTATAACGTTTCATGTTCATGCTAGGAAATTGGGGGTTGGCACGGAAACACTCTTAAAGATGGAAATTAATCACTTTTTGGATAAGCCGAGCACAATTCCAAAGTCACAAGAGCATTTGGAGCAACTTTAGAAAAAAGACAAAAATGATCGCCGGAAGTTATCGGAAGCTATCGAAAAATTGCCTGATTTATTCATGGTTGGCCCGACTATCAAGTATGGTCCAAACAGTCAAAGCTAGGCCCAAGGGAAGGCCCAAATCTTCCAGCTACAAACCCTACCTGATTTAGTTAAGGTGTCACACATTTGAATTATAGATGTATTAGGTATGGTTTGGACTTTAGTCTGGAAGCCAAGAAAATGGGATTACAAGTTGTAGTCCTTAAACCAAACTTCATGGCCACTCTAGCACATCTAAGAGATCACAAAACAACTCATTTTCTCATAAATATCCCCTCTTGGTCGAGCTCCCCACACCATCATACACAACACACTTCATTTCACTCATTTTTCCTAGTTTTGAGCTATTTTCTTTCTAATTTTCTCTCTATCTTCTCTCTAGGGTTCTTTGTTGAGTTCTCTAGAGAGAAACTAGATTTTTCTTTCAATCTTCCTCCCTTCCAACCCTCTACAAATCCAAGAGACCTGGCATTGCAAGCCTTGGTTGAACCTCTTCCATTCTCTCTCACCACCATCTATCACTTCCTCCTTTCATCTTTACCTCTAAGGTTTGGGTGATTCTCTAGAACTTGAATAAGTGAGAATTAATCCATCTTTCCCTTGGCTTCTTTGAGTCCTAGAGGTTGCCCTTTCCTCCTCCACAAGCTTGAAGACACTTTGGAGCAAAGAACGTGAAATTAGAAGCATAAGGGTGGACTTGAAGAACCTTGACTTGCTTTGGGGAGATTCCTTGGTTATTTCATTATCTTATTTACTCTATTGATGCATTTAAAGTTTATTTTAATTATTTTAGGAGGCTAGGGCTTGAAACCTAGCCATTCGATGTAGACAAATGATGCTTTAATTTATGTATGGTTTATCTTTTTGTGTATGTTTTGTGAAACATGTGTTTGCGAATGAGCTACTATGTGTTTGTGGATGTTTATATGCTTGAGCTTCATATATGATTTTATTTATGCATGTGTTGACCTTAGCTAAGTTAATATATGTATAAAGAAACTAAAAATTGGACCTTGGTTGAATTAGCTACTCACCTAGACTAGATGAGCATGTAAACATGATTAGGGTCTATTCCAAGAGGGTTTACCTTAAGGCTTGGTTTCCTTAGCACTAGGCAAGGACTAGAGTATCCTTGAGTCTCAATAGACTTGAGGAGCTTTAGTCAAGTATACATTGAATCGAGAGGTTATTGTGGCTACTAGTTAGGTATTTCAATTCGTAACTCAAAAGGTGCAGATTGGGAGATTCACTTATACTTTCACTCATGTTCTCCAAAAGAGGTTCAAGAAGAGAAACCTTCCACAATTATCACATGGTATGCTTGTTGACTTCACTCACATGACATATGCTCAAGATGTAAGATCGAAATGGCTTAGGTCTTCATCTCGGTTCACTAAATACTTCAAATTTGGGCTTAAGCCATCTAGAGTCCGAAATGGCCTAGGAGCTTGGGTTCAAAACCAAATGTGACCCAAAAGGTTACTATTTGGACATCAATTGGTGTGAAATAGACTTCAATTACACACATAATTCGGGACATTGTTTGAACATCAAATGGTTATTGGGGATTTCCTTAGTCAACCATTCTCTCTTATTGTGGATTTGTTTTCTATATAATTTCTTTGCATTAGTCTATAATTATCGATCAACTCGTATAATCACCCCTTGCAATGCTAGGTCTCCAAATAATTTAGTACTGTGAGATAAACATCCGCATTTTATTTTAGTTTTAGTGTCAAGATTAGTGTCTAGTTAATCTGTAATTTGAGTGCTTAATCGAGTCAAGTTAAGGAGTTTAAGTGGTCAATCATCGTATGTTCGACACTCAACTTCCTTATAAATACTATAACTTGACCCCGTATACTTGCAGACGAAAATTACTCTTTATACTTATGGGCTAGGTAATAGTGCATAAAGTGTGTAGGGGTAAACTTTCCAACAATCTGGAATACAATAAAAGAACAATGTACATAGTTTTCTAGTTTTATAAGAAAATAGTTACATGTGCCAAAACCGTGTACTCCTTCACTGTTGTACATCATGTTGCTCATCCTTGAACTAAGGTTGCTGATGTTATCCGAGGGATAGATCTTCTAGACTTACAAACACACGAGCTTTAATGATAGGACTAAAACTCAAGGCTTAACAACTATGTTTGTGGCCTAAACTTCTTCTCTTTATATAGGGTTTTAACTATTGATTTAGACTCATCCCATAAGAAGTCTAAATCTATCCAACTACAGAGAGCAAAACCTATCACAACCTCCATATTAATCAAGTGCAATAATTCAATGAGAATTCTACTCTTATATATTGGCAATATACAACCTAATAAGCAATTTTTTTTTTAAGTAAGGGCACCCTTGATCATTGATTAATGCAATGGTAGAATACGGGGGGACATACAACATAAACTATAAGAAGAGAAATACCTGAAATAATATCGGGAGACTCGAGTAATAAATTGTATCTAAACTACACAATTTAACAAAGAGTGCATCATTGGCTACTATATTTTCTTTACAGTTAAGGAGACGCGGAAATGGAAAGATAACGCAACTGACCAACTTTACAACTATGTTGCCAACAAGAACTTCTTTCGGCACAACATCTCATCCTGCCACTAGGAGGGTGCGCCCATCCGACGAACCACCGAACTTTTATGCCTAGAGCAAACAAGGCACCAAAGGTGCACAGTCTGAGACAAAAGATACTTCTACCTACCTCAATGTGAAGACCCAAGCCAATTTAAATATCATAAAATCAATAAATAAACCTGTAAATCGAGGAAGTACTTGATCCACAATCAACTTCGACTAATCAAGTCGAAGAACCAATCCGACAAACTTGTTACGATGAAATGATCACAACGATATAGAACACAGCTACTTTCTCTGTCGATCGCACCACCACTGGTGGAGACACCCGGTCACCACCACACACCAACTGGGTAGACGAAGTCTAAACGATAAATAAACCTCACGACTATGTTTCTGACAGACGTGTCACCGCCTGTGGCTCAACGCTGGCGGTGGCAATTGACGCACCAATCAAAGGTCTAAGTGAGCCCAGCAAATTTTCTAACTAGACCAACGTCTAGTTCGACCAGAAACTGGCCAAAAATAGCCCCAAAAGGGATCGGGCTGAAAATTTTCTCGCCGACCTATCAACGTCGTCGACCTATTTCGGAGCTCAAGACATGCCGCAATTGACTTAGGGAGGAGAGGGGAACCAAAGCCCCCTAACCTCGCCACCTAAAACCATCGGCAATCGTCGATTACGGCAGAAGCCAATTATAGGTTTAACAAAAATCGGTTCGATTCTGCCCAACCTCACCTACAACCAAGAAATCTAATACACAAATATGACCCAGACATCAAGAGGAATCTCCTTACCTGATTCGTCGCCAACGAAGAAAGTTGAAATTCACCAAAAACCCTAAATATGTCTCTCTCTGGTTCTCTTTCCTTGGTCCTCTGTTGCCGAAATCAAGGCTAGCCCATGGTAGAGGCCACAAAGACAAAGTGATTCCAACCAGTGGAATCGCCATAGATGACCGAATGAAATCATACCATCAGCCGACCGCCACACTGACAAACTAGTCGTTCTCTTTCTTAGGGAGAGAGAATTGAGCCAAGTCAAACCAAAACTGACAATCCAAAACTAGAAAGTCTTATATATATACATGTCCATTTATGATCATATAATTTATGGGCAAAAAACCAGAAATGGTCATTAAGGTTTGACGTATTCTAAACTTTAGTCACTAAGGTTTACATAATATCACAATGGCCACTGAACTTCGACACTGTCTATCATATTAGTCACTCCGTCAATTAAAATCACTCAAATGAATAACACTATTAATTTTCGTTAATTTTTAGGGATGATTTTGTCTTTTGATATATTTTTTATTTTTTTTTCCTTTTCCTCTAGTCTCTTTCCTTGCCAAGAAACTTAGCGCACCTTGTGGCAGCCTTCGCCTAGCTTACCTTAACTATCAATTTTTTTCTTACTTTTCAATATTTCAATTTTGTTTCAATCTCTACTATTCGAGGCTTGCAGTTGTCGATGACATTATGGTAAAGTACTCCCCTTCCATATAAAAAATTAGACGACCAATAAAGATAGAAACAAAACTTTATCCAAAATCAAACCCGAGATGTTATATCCTTGGTGGTTTTGTTTAAAACAAATGAGTTGGGCATGAGGGATATAAACTTTCTAGCTTTGATTAGATCTATAGGAGAGGGTGAATTAATCCCTTAGAATATATGAATAGGGACCGGTACAAAACAAAATGCAACTTCAAAATGTCCTTCTGTATTTCCAGGCTCCAACAAACAAATTCTTTCTAAGTTAGAATAAGACTTTAGTTCGGAGTCTATATAATTGGAGATAACCAAGTCAAATCAAATCCCAATCATTGAGCATCCTCCTAGAGGTGCGTGGAGAGAAAAAAGAAAAAGAAAAGAAAAATGTCAAATAATAAAATGGTCCCTAAAAGCTAATGAAAATCAACGGAGTTACATGTTTTTAACAATTTTAGTTGATGAAGTGACTAATATGATATACAATATCAAAGTTCAGTTTTTATTGTGATATTATGTAAATTTCAGTGACTAAAGTTTAGAATGTGTCAAACTTCAGTGACCATCCCAAAGTTTTTGCCTAGTTTCCATCAAACTTCTAGCAATCGTAACTTTCTCATCGTAATTTCATTTTTGGCATTTCACACGTTTATGGACTTGCCTCAACAAATTCTATGACTCCACCCGAAGTCAACCAATGTCGTCAATTAAATAAAAAGTCAACCCAATACCATGCCCACAATATCAACCGCAGAAATATCGGTAAATATTAACGATTATATAAAAATGTCTAGGTATTGCACTCAATAAGGTATTGGCTTATTTCAGCAACAACATTTAAAATTGTTAACAAAAATAACTAAACCTTAGCTTATTAAAATATAAAGAATAGTAATAAGAGCCTAGAGTTTTCATCAAGCCTAACTCTGGTGCCACCAAGCAACAAAGTCACATACAATCCCATACTCGAAGCTCCGGCCGCTGACCTTACCTCTCCATCCTTCACGCCACCATCATTCTCGCCACACATGCCCAGCCGAGCAACCATTAGTCAACGAGCTTCAAACCACAACCAGTAACATTTCGTCATTGTCGATGCTTAAGCTAGAGATGTGGCCTTCTCTTGTTGGAGATAACACAACCCCGACGACCTGCACCCATCCATCTCTTATTCTAGCCCGTTGCCTCCGCCAAAAGCTCTCGTGAACAAAACATGTCACACCTTGTCACGAAATAAGCTCCTATGATTATCGGGCCACAAACATAACCCGTCCGAATACACCCCGGGGATGTCGATGAGGCTGTAGACCGTCGTCGACGAGGTCATGGGCCGTAGGATGAGCAACAAACTTGAATGTGGTTTTTCTCTCATGCAGAGCTCCTCACTTTAGGGTTTTTTTTGCTCTTCCACTTGTTCAGTACATTGCTCTCAATAAAATTGTATTATGTTATTCGGAAACGAGCAACGAATACCACACACATAGAGTCAAAAATTTCGATACACTTCCCATTTAGCTACCTGAGACTCAACGAGTATATGATTTTAAAACAAAAGCCCTCGTCCCGGAAATAGAGTTATAATGTAATAATTTTTGCTATCAAATCAATGTTTTAATCACAATATGTTTAAGTTCAACATTTATCTAATATTGTACTGAAAATATTCAATAAATACACTAATAATAATTTGGACACGCAACCAGAAGCGTATAAAAGGCTAGTACTTTCATAAATAGATAAAAAGATATTGGCAAGGAAATCATTGATTCATTGAACAGAAGCGAGCGGGGCTTCCGACATAATTTTTCACAAGTGAAGTGCCAATTGCGAATTAATACAGAAACATATAAAAGAAAAAACGAAGCCATAGCTAAACCCTAGTCACCACCGCTGTAGTCAAACCCCCATCCCATCCTGAGAAACCTCTGAAATGGGTTTCAAGAGAAAGAAGAGCGAACACGACGGCGGAGACGAACCGACACCGCCGGCGGCGGTGGAGAGGGGGGAGATACAGAAGAAGGGGATACTTCCGTCGATGATAAAGAACAAGGATAAAAGGTCCGCCGTCCACGCCAAGCTCAAGCACGACAAGAAGCTCGAGAAGCGCAAGAAGGTCAAAGCTCGCGACGCCGCCGAGAAGAGAGCTCTTGAGCTCGGTGAGGAGGTAATTTTATTTAACTCATACCCCCTTTTTCGAAACTAGGATACACTATCCAATTCTACCTGAAATTTTGTTGTTGTTATAAATTTATTTGGTGAATTGGATTGTGTAGCCTCCGGCGAGGAAGATCCCGAATACTATTGAGAACACCAGGGAAGAGGATGAGACTGTTTGTAGGCCCGACGACGAAGAGGTTTTGTTTTTTTTTTTTGTTGTTGTTGTGCAAGCCTTGAGGTTTAGGGCTTTGTTTGTTAGTGATTTGTTTGTTTGAAAAATGCAGTTGTTTGCTGGAAATGATGCTGATGAGTTTAGTGCGGTTCTGAAGCGTGAATCGAATCCAAAGATATTGATCACCACTTGCCGGTTCCACTCTTCGGTATGTATTTTGTTCATTTTCCCTGCATTTTGTTGTAGAGTTGATTTTGTGATTTTTAATATGTTCAAGTTATATTTGGTTTATGCTTTCAGAGGGGGCCTGATTTTATAAAGGAATTACTTTCAGTGATCCCAAATGCCACATACTATAAGAGAGGAACTTATGACTTGAAAAAGGTGTTGCTTTTTATCTTCAGTTATCTATTTATTTATATTTTCAAGTTATCAATGTAACAAACATGGAGTTCAAACACTTGAGATGCATATCATTGCAGATTATAGAATATGCAAACAAGAAGGAATTCACTTCGTTAATCGTTGTCCATACTAATCGCCGCGAACCAGGTTGGTCCTGCCTCTTTCTGACACCTTTTCTTTATAGCTCTAATCATGTGGCTATTCTTTCTCTCCTTTTGTGATTCCAAATTCCAAATATCTGTTATTTCAAGATTACTTTTTAATGTGATGTATTCTCCAAAGTCTGTCTGTTTTTAACCAATTTTTACTATTCTAATGATTTTTAGATGCTCTCCTAATAATTGGCTTACCTAATGGACCTACTGCCCATTTCAAGCTCACAAATCTTGTTCTAAGGAAGGATATCAAGGTTTGTTGCCTGTATCATCATTATACTACTTAGCTACATAATGCTTAAATGTTTACAGTAGGTGAAAAAAGGAGTCATTGCATTTGAATTATTGAACAGATCAAGTAAAAAATTCTGCAATTTATTATTCATCATCTTCAATGTTGAATTTTTATGTAGCAAACATGAGGACTGAATATAGGGTGATTTGCTAATTGCTGTGTTTTTTCTTTTGCTTTTGTTATAACTCTTTATTTTGGCATGCCTGCAGAATCATGGAAATCCAACCAGTCATGAACCTGAGCTTATATTAAACAATTTTACAACACGCCTTGGTCATCGTGTTGGAAGGTTCTAATCCTGATCTTGTTTTAAATCTTTTCCAGTGTTAGACAGAAAATTTATCTACTTTTTAACCTGTTAATTTAGCTCAAGTGGTGTCTATGTAAGGGTGAATTACCTTTGACTTCTGGTTTTCTTCTTGCCTGCTTTCTTCAGATTAATACAGTCGCTTTTCCCTCAAGACCCAAACTTCCGTGGTCGGCGAGTTGTAACATTCCACAACCAGCGTGATTTTGTTTTTTTCCGGCATCATCGGTATACCTAGCTCTTGCATTGATGCTTATGAAACCTTTGTTCCTGATAAAGTTTCATAGCTTGGTCGCTCTAGAGCTTATTTCGAGTGATAATCATGAGTTTCTCGTGTTCAGGTACATTTTTGAAGCTAAAGAGACTAAACAGGCTTTAGCAAAGGGCAAAAACACCAAGGGTGAGGCTATCACCGAACCAAAAGCAATCGCACGTCTACAGGTGGGTGTCAATTACAATTGTTATTTCCGTTGCATTCTCTCATTTTTGAGTGGTCCATTAATGTTATCATAAGAAGGCAGGCTATTGCCTGCACCTACATAGATTGCAATTTACTAGGAGGATAACATAGTAGGAGTTTCTAATTTATTTATTTATTCTTAATCTTATCATCATGAATATGCATCTTTATATATTGTCTGTTCATCTTAAATATACAGGAGTGTGGACCTCGTTTTACCCTTAAATTGATCAGTCTACAGCATGGGACATTTGATCCTAGAGGCGGAGAGTTTGAGTGGGTTCACAAGGTAGGCCCACCCCACTTAAGATTATCTTCATTTCAATATATCCACTTATTCTTTGGTGTCGTATATACCTTACTGTTACTCATTATTTGTTGTACCTTTTTTTCCCTTGATCTTTCTTAGCCGGAGATGGACACTAGCCGAAGGAGGTTTTTCCTGTGAGTTGAAGAGTTGCATATCTATGGCAAGAAGTAAATCAGCCACCGAATTAACTATCAGGCCATTTTTATTGTTGAGATCCAGTTTTTACAGTTGGATTCCTTTAATTTTGATAAATAGGGTATTGAGTAGAAGAACGGGACTATTTAATTTTGGAATGATTATACTTGTTTGTTTATGAAAATATATGTTCCATCATTTTGTCATATCTTACTTTTGTCGCGAAGAACCGAGAGGAGGAGAAACATACACTTTTTACGGATCTATTTTGTCGAGCCGACGACGCCTTTCTACCTCCATGGTATTTTTACTTTTATTTTTATTTTTGGAGAGCGATCTTTGCTGTAGGGAGTCTAGGCTCATTATGGACCTACAGCAAAATAAGAGGTGGGTGCTTGGGCCAGTATCCATATAAATGAGGCCCAAGTTCAAATTGGACGACAATTCATTTTATTCGCGCCCTTTCAAAATTCACGGAGTTCGTTAATAACTTTGCTCCTTCATGTCCATTGCCACATTCACATTCTCGCAATTCAAATTCAAGTATGTGCTTCTTTCTTTCTGGGTCTACATTTTTTTTACGTTAGTCTGTCTTTTTTTATGTTTCTGCACTTTCAATCTCTATTCATGATTTTGTTTCGACCCATAAATTTCGAACCCAGATGTCTTTGCTTCAGCTTATGAGGATGCATCTTGTCATCAAACAAAATCATGAATAGAGATTGAAAGTGCAAAAACATAAAAAAAGACAGACTAACGTAAAAAAAATGTAGACCCAAAAAGAAAGAAGCACATACTTGAATTTGAATTGCGAGAATGTGAATGTGGCATGGAAATGAAGGAGCAAAGTTATTAACGAACTCGTGAATTTTGAAAGGGCGCGAATAAAATGAAATGTTGTCCAGTTTGAACTTGGGCCTCATTTATATGGATACTGGCCCAATCACCCACCTCTTATTTTGCTCTAGGCCCATAATGAGCCTAGACTCCTTATATCAAAGATCGCTCTCCAAAAATAAAAATAAAAGTAAAAATACCATGGAGGTAGAAAGGCGTCGTCGGCTTGACAAAATAGGTCTGTAAAATGTTTAAGTTTCTCCTCCTCTCAGTTCTTTGCGACAAAAGTAAGATATGACAAAATGATGGAACATATATTTTCATAAACAAACAAGTATAATCATTCCAAAATTAAATAGTCCCGTTCTTCTACTCAATACCCTATTTATCAAAATTAAAGGAATCCAACTGTAAAAACTGGATCTCAACAATAATATATATATTTTTTCAATCAAATAATTGGCCTAGATTAAGGTGGTTATCTTTTAGACAAAAGAAAATAACAAACGTACTAAACTCAATTGAGGAATGGAAAAACAGATTACACAAATGAGCAATTGACTGAACGAGTTCGTGTATTAATGAGGGCTGCATAGCTAAAACATAATTGGAGGAAATTTAATTATTACAAGGGCAAAATATAGTTAATATAATCTCTATTAATTAAAACAACGGGGCTTAGGGAAGTTGAAGAGGTAGAACTTTCTTATTTCCTTAAATTATTCTCCATCGATTAATCTATTCAACCCTCAAATATAATTGAAATGGGGTAAAACAGTATGAAAAGAAACAGAGAGAAGTTGATAGAAGATATAACGACGGATACTACCCGCGTCAAAGATTCACAAGATATTACGGTTTCTTTTCTCTAACCCAGCCGCTTCTCTCCGATCTGTAAACATTATTCTACATAGAGGAAATTGAAAAGAGTTTCACAGTAAGAAGGCCTAAAGCCTACGCCTATCCGTTTCAGTTTGCTTTACAGTTTTTACACAAAGAAGATCTCAAGGAGAAGAAGTAGAAGATTTTGAATCGATGGAAGACGCCCAATCTGCACAGTCTGCTCAATCTGGTACTATATCTCTTCACTGCTGTGATTTGTAGTTGTGATTTGTAGTCGAGGGTTTGGATATATATCCCACATATATTATTTATATCTCTATGAACACAAGCGTCGTCTGGACAAGTTAGATTCTAGATCTCGATTTTCCCCAGACGCAAAGCCATGGATTTCCTCGACGATGAAAAACTCGAAGTCATTTACCAACAACATTTGGAAAAGTGGAAAGCGGAATCGGAAAAGCCACGGCAGCGTTTGAGCAAAGCGCAAGCCTGTACCCATATCATAAATGGAAGTATGTGTTTCGTTCTGATAATTGCTTTTGTGATCGATCTATTTCCGATCGATCTATATAAATTGTGTTTTCTCGATCGATCTATTTCTGATTTGCAATATATATTGTGTTTTCTCGATCGATCTATTTCCGAAGGAATTTATATCTACTTTTGGTTTACGATCTTTGTAGTTTCTGATAAGAAACCCTAATATAAGCAAGCTATATATGGGCAGTTTGATATAATACATGATCGGAGATGCATGACCGAATGATAATTTGTCTTCTATTTATGTTTATTGACAGGGGATCTTAATGGTGATGAGGTCACTGTTGAAGATTGTTTTAATAGTGAGATATTCAATGAAGCGGAAGAAGGTATGTATGTGTATGTATTGCTGCTTTAATTAATTAACTTATGATTGATTGATTCCCTTACAAATGGATACAGAGGAAGTGTGGGAAGCTGATCTATATGCATCAGATCCAGATGACTATAGTGACCCAAAAACAGAACCTTATAAATGTTTGGTTTGTGGTCGGATGGCTAAGCACAAACGTTGCCTATACTTGAAGAGAGTTCCACATGGGGTGACTCTTCCTCCGGGTGTCCAAAGAGTTTGCAAGTGCCATGGAGAAAGGGATGGGGGCGATTTCCACAATGATCTCAACTGGGAGGGACGTGCTACTTTCAAGATGTGTAGGAATTGTAACACAATTGGTGACCACTGGGCTGATGAGCCAATGTGTCCTCACAATGCTCACAAGCACCAACTAGGATCAGTGCCTGCAAGCCCTGCAAGGGAATGCACATCTCCTCCAATTTATACTTATTAAATGATAGAATATGCTCTAAGAGATGATTGAATATGCTCTAGCTTATGATTGATTGATTCCCTTACAAATGGATACAGAGGAAGTGTGGGAAGCTGATCTATATGCATCAGATCCAGATGACTATAGTGACCCAGAAACAGAACCTTATAAATGTTTGGTTTGTGGTCGGATGGCTAAGCACAAACGTTGCCTATACTTGAAGAGAGTTCCACATGGGGTGACTCTTCCTCCGGGTGTCCAAAGAGTTTGCAAGTGCCATGAGCAAAGGGATGGGGGCGATTTCCACAATGATCTCAATTGGGAGGGACGTGCTACTTTCTATAAGCAACATAAGTATTGATGATCAACATAAATTTATTTAAAATTACTAAAAGTTATTTTATATCTTTTACAGTTCTACAAAAAATGTAAAATTTTGGGACAAATTGATTAGGTAATTACGTAACGCATTCGTGTTCAACATATACATATATGTGACCATTTATTCATTTTTTTTAACTCCTATATTTTATTTGTAGTTGGAGTGACAAGTCATTCTACATGATGATTAATGTGGTTGGACTTCGTTGGACATATCGACGTCAACATAGTTAAAACTTTTGCTATTTTTTTTATAGTTTCTATTCGTGTATTTTTTGTTCTATTTTTATATGCACTGACACTACATTTATTATCAGTGATTGATTATTTTTATATGGAGTTTACTTAATATGAAGTATGCTAATATTATTTTACAAATGAAATCATCAATCATTGGTAATTCTTCTCACATCTCAATTAGATCTGTGTTCGAATAATAGAGATCTCAATTAGATCAGTATTCGAAAAATAGAGATATGCCTGAAAGTGCACGATAGTATCTGTTGTGAGCAATGAACTTGGGAAATTAAGTGAAGACGATATAATTGCACACTTTTAAATATGTCACCGATAAGTCGCGCGCGCAATGACGAGTGGACTTGAAGAAAATTCAGGAATCCCATGATGTATTGAAGATGAAATGTCGGTACCAGTCCCACAAGTAGACATTGATGCAATAGGTCGCCTTAACGACGATCAAAAATATGCATTTGATACCATAATGCTTGCGGTGGAAAGTGACGGTTATGCATTATTCTTTCTTGACTGTCCAGGTGGAACGGGAAAAACATATATATACCGTGCATTACTGGCTAATCTAAGAAGAATGAATCGTATTGTCTTAGCCACTGCATCATCTGGAATAGCTGCAATTAATATGCCTGGTGGCAGAACGGCTCACTCAAGGTTAAGTATTCCACTTCATGTGGATGCATCGACCTCGACTTTCATAAATAAACAATCTGATCTAGCTGAGTTGGCCAGAGCTGCAACTGCTATCATTTGGGATGAGGCACCCATGACGCATCGATATGTCTTTGAAGCACTTGATCGAACTTTCAGGGACATAACAGATGTTCAATTACCGTTTGGTGGAAAGATAATGATTTTGGGGGGAGATTTTCGTGAAGTGCTTCCAGTTGTTCCCAAAGGAACCAGGTCTCAACTCATTGAAGCTTCAATTGTGAAATCTTCGTTTTGGGCACAAACAAATATTTTAAGGTTGAGACATAATATGAGATCCATCAATGACCCTCAATTTTCTGATTTTTTACTTCGTGTTGGCGATGGCAATGAGCATGCATTTGATGGTGAGATGATAAAGCTACCGCAAACCATGGTGATTCCGCGAGTAGGAGCTCAATCGATCGATCAAATCATAGATGCCATCTTTCCCAATTTGGGTGATCATGTATATGATACCAGTTATATGGTGGAGAGAGCGTTGATTACTCCTTTAAATGAGGATGTGGATATGCTAAATGAAAAGATCATCAACATGTTTCCTGGTGAACAAATCACGTTCTATTCTTTTGATTCAGTCCAAGACGACACCAGGAATTTATACCAACATGAGTTCTTGAACTCAATAACAATTGGAGGACTCCCGCCACACAAGTTGACCATAAAAATAGGTGCCCCGATTATGCTTTTGAGGAATATCGACCCAAACTTGGGATTGATGAACGGAACTCAATTGTTATGTCGTGGTTCATATTTGAATCTCTTGAATGCTGAGGTTCTAACGGGACAATTTGCTGGGACTAGAGTTTTTCTACCTCGAATCCCGTTGAGCCCGCCGGATAATGTTGGTCTATCTTTCAAACTCATAAGAAAGCAATTTCCAGTCAAATTGAGCTTCTCCCTCACTATAAACAAGTCTCAAGGTCAGACAATTCCTTACGTTGGTGTGTACCTCCCAGATCATATTTTCAGTCATGGTCAATTGTATGTGGCATTGTCCAGGGGAACATCAGAGTCAACTACAACGATTCTGGTTAAAAAAGGCTCCATATCTGGTCAAGATGGTGTATATACTAGAAATGTGGTG
This sequence comes from Geum urbanum, assembly GCA_946800695.1. Taxonomy (NCBI): domain Eukaryota; kingdom Viridiplantae; phylum Streptophyta; class Magnoliopsida; order Rosales; family Rosaceae; genus Geum; species Geum urbanum. Next base: position 22,377,742 of record OX327009.1, on the reverse strand, counting down.
TTTAAAGAAGTTTTGTTGCCTTCAGACACAAATAATGTTGCATCTCATTAGGTATTTTAATATCGTTTATGTTTGACATATCAATACTTGATATTTACGTAACTATTTGCAGTTACTAACTTGATCGAAAATTCTTTCTGTCTGTTCTTAGGTACTAAAACTATTCGAATGGACAAAAGCTCTACTCAGCGTGTTTCAATATTTTCGGTCGGTTGGCGTATGGGAAAGTGGATAAAAAAGAATACCAGTTATCTCAGTAGCTTGGTTTTAAAAGAATGGAACAAGAAGAAGCATGAACAGTATGGACCTTTGAACACTTTTGTTTTTGTTATATTCCAAGTTATGTTCTCAACTTAACTGTAAATTTTGAATATTATCATTAGTTGGCGCTACAAAATGGCACGGAGAGAGTTGATGACAACAAAATCGTTATCTGAAGTCACACTAACATGGAGAAAAGTTTTGCGCTTAAGGTATATGTGCCATATATTATCTGAGATATGTTACAATTCATGATTTTCCTTTTTAAATTTAACAGTTGCAAATATTGTTACCAGGTCGCGACGTCATCGCCAACGAAATAGCTTCTTATATAAGGTCTTATAGCTTTTCACTTATACGAGACATAAACATTGATGATCAACATAAATTTATTTAAAAGGCTAATATTATTTTACAAATGAAATCATCAATCATAAGTAATTCTTCTCACATCTCAATTAGATCTGTGTTTGAATAATAGAGATCTCAATTAGATCAGTATTCAAATAATAGAGATAGGCCTGAAAGTGCACGATAGTATTTGTCATGAGCAATAGACTTGGGCAATTAAGTGAAGACGATATAATTGCACACTTATAATTATGCCACTGATAAGTCGCACGCGCAAGCGTGACGCCTTTCGCACGCGCATACTAGTGGTTTACTACCTATTCGCTTGTATATCAGTTGTGTATGGCATTGTCATTGGTTGCAGCTGAAGCTATATCTATTTTGCAACCCCACAGTATCAAGATCTGTTGAATTGTGACAGCTCACGAGTTGCATATTTTAATATTGTTGCTTATATAATAGTTTTCTCAACTCGTTGGCAGGTATTTAGGTTGCACCTGGACTTCTCTGATTCCAGCCACCAAATTGTATCCCCGTTGGTGATGACCACAACCCAGAAAATGGGATGGTCGTATTCCCACACTGGAATCTTGGCAGGTGCCTGTGCTTTAACTGGCATGGGTTTGATGGTTTACCTGAGGCGCACTAACCTTTAATGAATTTTGTTGCTGTACGCTGAGAGAAAAACATATAGGACCAATGGAATGGTTTACTGAGGAGCCTCGTCAATTCTGGTAGATGCTTGTTGGCTGAGGTATAACAAAGTGAATGTGAATACATTGCCCCCTGCAGAAGCAAGTGCTGTAGAAAGAAAGACAAATAATGTCCTGTAGGGGATACTACTGACCAAGTCAAAAGGCAAAACTGTTAAATTTTTTGTTCCTAGTTGGAAACGATCATGATCGATGTCTTCATTTCAGGTGAAAGAAAATCTGAAAATATTGACTGGAAGTGCGTTTGTAACTAGGCTTGACCTCCATTTCACTTTGGCATGATATCTGTAGTTACCGATAATATTGTTTGGTAAGTCGCAGACTCAAAAATATTTTGGTTTTTTATTTTTTATTTATTTCTTACTGGGATTAGAACGAGATGATTTGAGATGCTCAAGTTCCTCTTCACTAGATTAAGAAATGTCTAGTTGTAGACGAGCATGTTAGATAAGACTGAAGTGTATACATAAAGTTAGTTTCCGCACTCTACTCTTAAGATCAATGCAACATTGAATTTAGGCTTCATTCATATTGATAACATTAAAAGTTCACCAACTTTACTGTATAGACAAGTGAAGATATTGTTGGTGCAAAATACTCATGATTTAACCATAGTGATTGAACAATCACGTACCTTCCTTCCTCGACTTTCAATCTCTTGAAATTAGTTATACCCGTGAGTTAGTTAACATATCTATAGTACGTCGATCTTGTAAAAACTTTGCTTGGCCTCTTGCTCGTGATTGAGTAAGCACGCACGCTCACATTTAAATTTAAACAACTCTAGCTTGTTAACTTGTTCGAAGATGCCCCAGATATTATTAATATCTGGGGCAGATATCCAAGTAGATACTCAATCAGATAGTAATATGATCACATTCATAATGCTCTCCAAAATGTAACACTTACAAGACAGACCTCTACAATTAACAATGTTGAAAAAATAGGTGTTTTAAACTATTTTAACTAACCATTTTGAGACAATTAAATTAAGATATTTACTTGTTCAAATGGTTAAATGGGTGAATAAGAAATTATCACCCAATGCAAGCTAAAGGCTTTTGAATTGCCAATTAAATTGTTTGTGACAGCTAATAAACCTTAGTAATGGCAACCAATTGAATAACGAACTAAATGGTTTGTAACGATTTTGTAACCGCTCATAAACCTTAGTTATGATATACAACTAAAGCCTACTAAATGGATTGTTTTGTAACTGTTCGTAAACATTATTGTGGGCAAATTAAATATCTTGTAACTGCCAATTGATGGCGAGTTTAATGACCAGAAACGGTTTTTGTATTAACTCGACAATAAGTGGATTGTCTCCAATGAAGCCTATATAAAGCGACCTTCATATTCTCATTTCATCGATTCAATCGATTCAATCAATCCCATCAGAAGCAATCTCCTCTTCTGATCACTTCTCTCCCTCTCTCAACTCAGAGCAAAATCCGGTGATAGAGAAAGGTATTCTTCAATTCGAAGAGAAGTTCTTGTGCTGCGGTACAAAACTTTGAAGTTGTTTTATCCTGGGAGAACATCGTCATACAAGCTTGTGGGCGGAGTAAAAGTTCTTAAGGAAAGCATGTGATACACGTGACTCAACTTAGTTCATCTTCTTACCTAGAATTTGTTCTTCATTCATATGTTTACAATTTACTAATTATTTAATTAGTATTTCGTATATTATATTTAGTTTAATATCACTCAATTTTTTTACAAACAACAATGTTCACAGAATAATCACTACAAGAAAAATATACACATTAGCTACTGTCTTACACTTGTTCCTGAGCTGGTTCAATCCTTCTTCTTTGATACCCATGATAAATCATGATCCATAAACGATTCCAACAATCTGACCTTGAACTGAGCAACATCCTCACGACTTAGATTTTGCATTATTTCCTTGCCCAGAGCAATGACAATCTGACCTTGAACCGAGCAACATCCTCACGACTCAGATTTTGCTTTATTTCCTTGCCCAGAGCAATGCGATACATCATGTAGCAAATAATAGTTCTGCAGTCAAGGCAAGGGGGCTGTTGCTGATTGACTGCACAAGTATTTTGTCAAATTCTACCTTCTAATCTTTGACCCACCGAATGCTTTCACGTTCATTCTCTAATATAGGGATACCCAAACAGATACTCAGCCATATACATAAATAGATACCTATACAGATACTTAAAAGATATCCAGAAAAAAAGGACTTCTATCACATACAAACAACAACAGCAAACTTGTACAACAACCAAAAATGAAGCTGAAAACCTTAAAAAAATGTCAACAACAACAACATACATTTCAAAAAAATTGAAAGGATATGAAGACAGATACTTCAACAGATACATAGATAAATACTCAGACAAATACTCAAACAGATACTTCAAAGGTATCTAGAAAAAAAGACTTCTATCACAAACACACAACAACAACAACAACAACAACAACTAATACAAGAAACAAATAGCATTTTAAACACACTACATACTCTTATACTCTTCTACTGGTTATAGAAATTCGCCATATCCACCACCAAATCCTTGATCACGTACATGTGCGGCAGCAGCATGATCGTCGTGTAGACATTAATCTTGGTTAAGCATGCCAGGCCGTTGCAGCCGTCGATGTTCATCGCGCACGAGTCGCAGATCCCTTTGCGGCAGGAGCGGCGGAAAGTGAAGGAGGGATCCATCTCGTTTTTGATCTTGATGAGCACGACGATGATCATAGGGTCGCAATCGCTGAGGTCGACCTCGTAGTTCTTCAGCTCGGGTTTCGTCGAAGAATTTGCACTCCAACAGTAGATTGAGAACGTCTTCAGCTTCGAAGAGTGGTCGAAGCCGGCGGCTTCGGGACCGAGGCATCAGTCTGCGGCTCCAAAGCGAAGGGTCCGATTAGCGCCAGCCTCGCTGCATAAGATTTTGGAGATGAGATTCCGGTCAAGGACCTCCGTAACAAAGTCATCGCCATTGTTGAGCTGTTCAGATTGTTGAGGATGGATGAGAGGATCTGGCTGGTGTTGTCCTGATAAGATATGGAGTTGGAAGTCGGTGACAGAGGCGAGGAGACCGACGAAAGCCGACGACAGAGTCCGAGGAAGTGGCAACAAGCTGGGAGCTCTGTTTGGAGATTCGAAGAGAGAGAGAGAGAGAGAGAGAGAGAGAGAGAGAGAGAGAGAGAGAGAGAGAGAGAGAGAGAGAGAGAGAGAGAGAGAGAGAGAGAGAGAGAGAGAGAGAGAGAGAGAGAGAGAGAGGATTTCTCAAAAAGGGTTGAGGTTTCAGAAATCGGTGACATATGTAATAAATATGAGAATAATATTGGGTTGTTACATCCTTAAAAACAGAATGAATTTTTTTGGGATTGAAAACGTATGGTAAATTTTTTAGGAAAGAGAGTGGTGAAATTGAGTTTTTTTTTTCTTTTCATTTACCCTTTTTTTTAGGGGGAAACGTGAGACGTCAGTTTTTATTGATCGGAATAGATGAAGACAGATTATAACATGTGACTACCCTTAAGTCCTTAACAAGGGCAAACCACAGACAAGAAACCGCAGTCTAGACTAATTACACAATAAAGTCGTCTAACAAGCTCAAATAATCCTACCGATAATAAGCTCAACAAAATAAAATATAATCAAGTAACCATAACGCAGCGCACAACAGGACGATAAACAATACATATTCTGCTCGAACTTATTAACTTGCTGAAAATAAAATCCATAGCAAAAACCTGCGGCCCAAGGAGAACGGCCCTGTGAAGAATCCACCTAGATCCCAAATTAGGGGAGTCAAAAACCAAGTTACCCCAACCAAACAATGGGCCAGCCCAAGAAGCGGATCGAGCACCGCCGTCCGAGACCGATCACCTGCACAACCATGCCACAACACCGAGCTACACCACCTTTGCCTCCAGCCACCGAGGTTGCATCCCGCCATCGACGAATACACAGAGGCGAAGTCGGCCATCTGATCTCGGCACCATCATCTAGGACATGCAACCTTTGTCTCTATTGTAGCAGATCGAGATCCACACCGCAGGTCACTCTGCCACTGTCCCAAATCCCACAGCCACCCGCCTCCCACCTTTGAAAAACAGTCAACCCTTGAGAACTTACCCTCTCGCAAGAACAACCATGAAGAACCTTGACGAAAATAGTCGACAAGGTAGTCGCCCTCAAGGTTCTCGGCCTCCCTAAGGTGACCGCTTCGAGACGCCGGAGGCCCTAGCAGAGCCACATTTTCACCTCACACGACAAGGCTTGTTAATGTGTTTAATTATTAATACTGAAATAGTAAGATAGATAAGGGGTATAAAAACTGGTAATTAATCTGTTATATATTACTCATCTCATCTCATCATTTTTAGTTTTGGTCTATTAGTGTTGACATAACCTACTTTAACCGGCCTTCTCTTCTTAAGCAGCTTCACTCCACCACGTTGATACATAGCCAACCAATTCAGCTTCTTCACAACGTTGTTGTTCTTCTTGATGCCATGAGGGTGCCGAGGAGGGCGTCCGACCTCATTTTTTGATTTCTTCTTCGAAGAATGCTTAACGTGCCTCATTAGCCCTTGCACGAGTGTGCGAAAATGCCCCTCCTTGCTGTTCTTGTTTGAAGTGTTTTTCACCGCTAGTGATTGTTTGCCCCCTTGAGGACCACAATCGTTGTTCGTGACATGTTTATTTTTGTGGTGAAACATGTTTTGTACCTTCTTCCAAGTAGAACGGTCAATACCATGATGGTGATGGTGATGATGGTGGTGGTGATGGTGGTGAAAGATGAGTCCTAACCTGTTCTTGATCTTTCTAAACTTTCCCATAGGCTTGTCCGGAAGTTTTGTATTGCTATAGAGACTCTCCAGGGAATAATGTGTTGATCTGCTCCTACCATCCTCATCTGAGCTAGAGATGATATTACCTTCACTTTCACTCTCACTTGAATTACTTTCACTTCCCGAAAAATCATCATTTCTTGGGTTCCAAGATTCATCGGATTCATTGCTACAGCTACTACCACTGCTTTGGGTTTGCTTACTTGTCCATGACGAACTTTGAGAACTTGAGCTGATAATGTCCTCCTCAGACACTTGCTGTTGCCGCACAGTTTTCTTCCTCCGGCCTACATAAGCCAACTGATGAGTTGCTCTCCTCTGACTTGGCTTGCCATCATCTAACAGAATTGATCTCATCATTATTTGATCATGTCTCTTTCCAGTCTTTACTCTTGTCCTAGTCTGATTCAAATTCTTACCTACTCCATCTCCGTTTGAAGAAGCCATGGACTGCACTGATTGTGACGACTGCATGGTCAAATTGGATGTTGAAGTACCTCTTCTAGTTGTCTTAATACTAGTAGTAGGTATCTTCAAATGCGGTACAGGCTGCACAGCATCCTCATCATGGCTTGGCACAATTGGTAACCCATTAACATGATGACTTGACGTCATATTATGACTTTGACTTGCTGATCGACTCAATGATTCAAAGGACTTCACATTGTTGGTCAGTGGGGAGATTTGTCCTGTAGAAAGAGCCTCAGCAGACTTGCCATGCTTTTGGGACAGTTGACTTGCTTCAGAAGTAAGAAACTGTGTGCCTCCGCCCAACAAAGGCTCTCTCGGATGAGTCTGACTCATCTCTCGTTTAGAAACAGCCTCATCAACATCATCCTTAACAGAAGAGTGTGCTAATACAGAACTCAACTGCAAAGCCAAAATGCAGGACTCAATTTGACTGATTGCATGTGTCACTACTTTAACGAAATCACTACCATCATCTGACAATTTTTTCATTTCACCGACTGGTTTAGATCCAACTTCTTTCTTCCCTGCCTCGGTTGTTAGAGAGACTGATGAAGAAAGAGTGTGGCCAATAGTTTCCTCAATCGCCTTGGTATCATTATTCGATTCTTGTAATCCTCTAGGAAGCTCATCAACATGACTGACAGTGCTACTAACAGAATCATGTTGCTGATTTTGATCCTGACTGTTTTTACCAGGTACACCCCCTCTCATATTGGACGTAGTTGCTTCCTTGGCAGACAAATGTTTCTTCGTTTCTTTGGTTACACAAGCGTGGCACTGTTTTTTCTTTTTGTCCAGAGGTAGGTCTGATGAGAAGCTTACTTTAGACTCCTGATGCATCAAAGGAATCCTCTCATCCTTTTCTGAAGTGATTTCGCTGCTTTCGTAATCCTTTTCATGGCTCGGAACAGCAGTTAGAGAAGAATTTAATGAATCTGATGGAAGAGGAGATGGTAACTTAGGCATGGTCTTTGATTGAGTAGAGCAAGGTGTCACTTGAACAGCTGACCGTTCTTCTATGATCTGCAAAGCAAACACATTAAATTATGCCTTAGAAATCAAAGGCCATGTGCACCTTTTAAATCCAAAGACAAACAGCAGCCGTGCATACATAAAGAACAAGAAGGAAAAAAGAGAGCTGTATACGTTTTAAGTACCTTTGAGTGAGTATTGAACATCTTTTCAGTAGCATCATCCAAAAGATGTTTCAGGAGCTCTTGCGCTCTCACATCCAAAGTTTGGTGTACCTTCATAAAAAACATGAATAAAACATTCGATCAGCACCCGAAGAGCAGAAAGTCGATCATCAAAACGTAAATACAATTGGAATGGTGCATCACTACATCAGTCTTCATGATTTTTTTAAAATTTGAGCTGAACACCATGCAAGGTTGGAAGATTTGACTTTTATGAAAGAATCAAAGTGGGTCAACGACTCCATATGATAATTAAATTCCATACAGAAAAATAATAGTTGAAGAATAAACTCTACCTTCAGTCCCACTGTGCGAGCATGGCTGATAGCGCTAACAAGATCATCATCACTTGCAAGTAGAACTCTATCACCTTCATCATCTTCATACTGGAGTAAAGTAGATAACATATATTTAAAAGTGGATGGTAAAAATATTAGGCAAAATAGATGACAGAACTCAAGTAACAAAAAATATATACCAAAATCTGAGGACGCTCATTATCCTTGGAAGCACCATTCCTTTTCATGACAGCAGATACAAGCTCATCTAAGTTTTCTGTGCCTAACAGAGAATAAAGGGAATAAAGTCAAACACATGGGTCATTTTATTGTATCAATTATAACTAACACACAATTCTGAGGTTTACACAGAATGAATCATGTCCATTATCATTATCATGCCACTCACAACACACTGCTGAGCTGCTGATGCACCCCGTGTTGTAACACTACCTCCAGTTTCTGCTAATCCCCATCAGCAGCTATAGATAATTGACCAAACCACACGTACCAATGGGTAATGTATGTTCCCACAATCACTAAGTTCACTGTTTTTCAGCCCTCCATCCCAACCATACAACTAACAATGTATCTGACACTCGGTCCCTAATGCATATGTCCTATTGGTGTTATGAGATAAAATAAAGGTCATTTCCTAACTTTCTACCTATTCTGTAGGAGTGAATTGAGAGAGAAGAAAGTGTACCCCTTGTTTTGAAATTTAAGCAGAGGTATCAATCATTCAGAAAAAAAAAGAGCTCAAAATCATAATATAAAATACCCGAACCTTTGATTAACAATCAGTACTTAGGGGATAAGAGTGGATAAAACACATGTCTCAAAATAAAATGAAAAAAAAAAAACTTTTCACCGTCCCTTTAATAAAGTCAAACCAATACTAACCACAATTGAGTCGATGCACACGGCCTTTCTGATCTTCAAACTTGAAAGCAAATGAGTTTCCAAGACCAAGAGAAGGATAGTTGAACTTGTGATGTTCTGCTGCATCAGAGGCCATTAATGTAGACATTTCACTGCAAACAAAATCTCCAAATTATATTTAAGCAATATGCACTTGTGACATTTTTTTCACTTTCTCATAGCACTTGTGACATTTATGTCAACAACTTCCACAGTTCTTTTTTCTCTCAAATAGAAAGAACTTGTAAAAAGTTGAGAAAGATTTTTAGCAAACTTGCATACCTATGAGTATCAGTGTCATCAGGCGGCTCCAATGCAAGTGCTGAATCCCAGAACTTTTGCATCATTGTGTTTGCCATATCATTAACAGTACCCGAACTACTTTCAACCTAAGAAAAAGGCATAAGACAACTACTTAATCACAGATCAAAGTAGCATTGCCAAACTTTTTCAAAGGAGAGACTAATTGGTAGATGTTTGCACTAATCTATCATCCATCTTTTAACACTGCTTTTATAAGCATCAAACTGAAGAGGTTGACATGAATAACAATTATGATTTGGATATATAATGATATTTAAATGCACACAAAAGCTATACAAAAGTCGCCAACAAGAATATGGATAGAGTACACCAAACTATTTGGTGAAACATTGCTACTCTTCAAAATGAATCTTCAGTGCAATAAATAGCTTCTACAAATTCCATATACATCTCCTCCTTCACGGCATTTTTCTGAACCAAAAGCCTAAACCTTATTCATTTACCAATTAATATCAAGGAGACAAATAAACTAGAGGCCTTCCACAATCACCAATGGAAATACTTCAGCATGATTGAATATTCCCCTGTAAAACCTACACATGGCTCTGTTGAATTTTACTGCCCTAGCAAGGCCTAGGGAAAACAAAGTAGTTCAGGGTCCTCAACCATTTACCAGGTTAGCAATACAACTCAAAAAGATATATTCGACAATGCAATTACTTTCGTCAAACTTATTTGATGCTTTCTTAGTTTAAACAATAGCTAGTATAGCTGGTACAATCGTAACTCCTGCCCAAGGGACTTTTTGTTTCTGAAGAGAAGCCCCGGTATACTGATTAGCATTAATTATTAACTGGAATGTAACTAAGTTTCAGTTTGTAACTTTATAAAGAACATTTGCATGCACTTCAATAGTATCAGCAACAGTTGTACTCAACTTTAGTAGAACTAAGGGCCAAATGGCAGATGACCGTTGTTTAGTACCCAACAACTACGACTAGGTTTTGGGAATAATTGGCTGGCTATATAACATATTCAAATTCTGTAAACTAATTTCTTACTTGAGGTCGAAATCTATGACACAACCATGAGCAACACACTTCTTTTGGTTACCAAAACATGTAAAAAAAAAGCTTCTGTGATGTGTGTTAATTAGAATCTGAACCAATGTACAACTCAAAAATCATATCTTGTCACATAGATGTGTTCCACGTTTATATGAGACAGAAATCTAGAATTGATTAACTCTAAGTTCAATTTACCATGGAGATTGCCACATGAGTTATCTGCAGAACATCTACACATGCAGCAACACATTCATCTGCAGAATAACAGATGTCAGCAAGTTTAAAACATGTGCAATTATTGTCTGTAGCTAAAGACGTAATGAGTTACCTTTGTCTAAAACAGGCAGATGTAAGAACTTCCCTTCATGCATTATATGCAGAGCATCAAGGATTGTAGTCTCTAATGTGGCACATTCAGGGTTTGGTGTCATTACCTTAGTATTGATAGCAAAGCAAAACTTGCATCAAGCTTTGTATAAAGATGCTTGATTAATATAAGTGAGTGAAGACAGAGTAATGACCACTGAGAAATAGTCTTAAGATAAACCTTTTCCACCAGCGTCAACTCGGGAGAAATATTTTGTGCCACGACTCGCATTAGTATATCCTTTGAACTGCATCAGTAAAATTTACACATCATAAACTTTATTCATTTAAGAGGAGAAACAATAATCTATATTTAGATGCACAATCTTGAATAATATGAATTTGGAAAGAACAATACGTGAAAATCCCTTGAATCTTGTTTCCTGTTACAATTATAACTGAATTGACCCGAAACTCCCGCATCCTTTTCGCTGCCACATAGACAGGATCTGATGGGGATACAATTGCAACCCTAATAAAGGTGAAAATCAAAAGTCATAAATTGCATCCGTTCAACAGAGAAAACCAGATGACAATGCAACTAAAATACCATACTTTGTGTTTTCACCAATAATGGATGACAATGACGGCTTGAACATCCGCTCCCTCAGAGTTTCTAAAAAAGCATATGGAGCTGCAATGTATGACAGCACACAGAGAACAATTTTTTTTTTAAATGAGACATACTATAAACAACTAAAAAATGTTATATAAAAAAGTAAAAAACATAGTCTCTCTGTCTTACAGCGTCATCTCTATCAAACTTCTAATATAGAGGCAACTCTTAATAGTAACTAATGAGAATTCTAAACACAGGACAAACCGGAATTATTGGGTCCCCACTGGCGTTCAACTCCTTCAACTGCAGCAGCAATGGCACTCCCCTGCTCAGCTGCCTTCTCCATTCTTGCAATAGCATCATAGAGGCATTTTGAGATATCTAGCAAGGCAATAACCTCACCATTCTCAACAACAGGAAGGTGCCTAAATTTGCCTGATAACAAGGGGAAATTGAGCTCGATGTAGTAAGAAGCACATTTCCAGACTAAGAATATGCTAAAAAAGTACAGAGGATTGAAAACGTACAAAATAACAAAGAAAATAGAATTTGATGCACATGTTGAGTTTCATTATAATTGAAATGTCCACATATAACACTGACCCTGAATCATCTTTTGTAGAGCTTCCATGGCCAACAAATCAGTATTAACAAAAATCGGATTCCTGGTCATAATCTTTGACACAATGGTCTGCTCGGGTCTCAATCCCTCTGCAATGACTCTGGTGGCAATGTCCTAAACCCATACACTAAAACCACAATCAATACTCACAGCCCTCAAAATCCAGTTGAAAAATCCACCCAAAAAAAATCAACAGTCACAATTCGTACCTTGTCAGTCACAATCCCAGAAAGCAATGCATTTGCATCAGTCAAAAGCACAGCGTCGACACGCCGAGCAGCCATCCTCCGGCAGGTATCGGAAACAGTGGTCCCCTCGGGGATTGTGAGGGCTTTCGACAGCCTCAGCATCTTCACTGTCCTCTCCCCTTCACTAGTCCTTTAAAATTTTCAACACAAATAATCATACTTTAGGTCAAATACTACAAGCAAAAACATCCAATACCATTATACCATTACTCTTTAGGAAAATCCAAACACTGTAAATACACACAACAAAAACATTGAAAAAAGAAGCAATTTTTGCAGCAAATATTCCATCTTTGAGGAAATGGGTGACTTACGGAAAGGCGGCAGGAGAAGATGAGGGTTTGGAGGTGGCGCCGGCGGCGGTGCCGTTGGAGGCTCCGTTCTCGGAGGGAGTCGATGTTTTCTTGGTGACGGTGGCGGGCCCGCGCTTCTGGGAGAGGCTGGTCCGCCGTGGACCAAGTTGGGTGCTCATGTCTCTCTGTAAATTAGGGTTGTGAATGTGTGTAATAATCTGAGGTAGGAGAAACCCTAAATCAAGGTGTGGGGGGATAGAAAGGAAGAAGAGGAAGGGTTGGGTGGCTCCAACCGTCACCTTCCTTTCTTCTCGATATTTATTTTTTGTTCTGAAAGGTTCTTCTTTGGTTTTGAATGGAGAGAGAGAGCGAGAGACAAAGTTTTACCTTAATGGACAGAGTTCAAATTAAACGCACAATTTTTTAAAGATTTGGGCCACTCGCCATTCAGCAAACAAACAAACATTAATATCTCTTATTTGTTTCTTTCTTAGGTGACTATATGGGTAAATTTTATTTTCAATTATATAGAGAATTTCTTATTTCTTAAAATTTAACTATCACGCTAATAATTGTTAATACCGTAATGGCTGGTCACCCTGATATTACTTTCATAAGCTAAGAGATCAATGTTCAATTTCCAGGTTTCCATCCATAAGCTTAGAGAGGACCACAGATTTACAATGATCACCCCATTAGAGTAACGAGCAAAAGAGATTACTGTTATGCTAAACAAATCTAGCAACAAACTGATCAAAATCAAACAAAAAGAAAACAATAACAAAGAACCAAGAAATATCATTGCATTTAAGGGCACAGGTAAACCAAGACTTTAAACTCCCTCGAAACCACACCTCGCTGTGTACCTCTACTCTGAGCCATTGCCAGGGTCAACATCAACAGCCACAAGATTCAACTATCGATCACCTGCCTCCTCGGATGTCACACCAACCTAGGTTCTTCCTTGCTTTGGTCTTACGCTTCGATTTCTTCTTTACCAACAGCTCTGCAAGCAGCTCTTCATCTTTTATTTGGGTTGGATCCTAGCCAATGCCCGAAAGCCTTCGTTCCCGGTGACTTAGTGAGCACGCCACCCAACTTTGGTAAAGCCAATGAAACCAAGAACTCAGGTTGTGGAGGTGGGACAAATACCTCATGAGGCAGTGCTCTATGCTAGAATGTCTTCAGTCGAAGTTGGACTTCAGAAAATCCATCCATGCCCTTACCTTTGCGCTTCACCCAAACAAAGATTGAGGTTTCGACAAGCTCATTTACTAGTGCAGAAACAGAAAAGGTACTTACGAAGCTGAGTGGCCAACACCTAAACTGAGAAACCTGGCGTTAAAATAGTGAATGTTCCACTGGTTGTCTTATTCACCTTAATGGTGCAATAGAATGATGATGCATATGCCGCAAACGGTATAGGAACCATCGTTGATCGATTCTTATGCGCCACAACAAACTTGACCGCTGTCAAAACATTCCGCGATCAAGGGCACTTTGCATGCTCAAATAGGTCATAAGTCCTGCAAAAATCAACCATGTTATGATACTTGAAGCACACCTTTTGTAATGACCCGAACTAAAATGACATACTTAATGATTTGTACTAACTTTATCATGAATTAGTCGTGAGTGTTTGATCATTAAACGACTTTTTAATCTATATAGAATTGGACTTGAGTTTCTTCTTGAAAATTATAGAGAATTATATTTCGAGATCGTGAGAATTTTTGAAGAATTTTTTGGATAATTGAGCTAATTTTTATGAATATTTGTAGTTAGGCGAACCTTAAATTAGAAAAGGAATGTTTTTATCTGGTGTTTTGATCTCAGCCATTGGATTCAGCTGAGATCAAATGTGAACCGTTGATTTAGAAAGGAGCTTATGGGTATAAATAGAATTTTTAGGATGAAACCTTAAACCATAATCCACATATGGGTCGACTTGTTTTGCCTAAGACGACCCCCGCAGCCGCTCAACCCGACCCGTTTGTCCGACCCGCTGGAATCTTCTTCGGCCGACCACCAATTTCGACGCCCTAGGTATGAAATGAAGCTCTTAATCTCTTTATTGTGTTTCTGAGCTTGGTTTGGATTTGCAGATGATGTGATTGAGAGAATTGACGAGATTTTCTCGTCGGGGTACGGTTGCCATGATCGGTAGTGCTCTTACAGGTCTGGGAGGTCGGGGGTTGGTGATTATTGAAGCCCTTCTCCTTTTGCGCTGTTTGCAACCAGTCGTGAGCTCCGTGGTTGCTCGACGGAGGCGAAAATTTTTTAGGGTATTTTGGCCCCGTCGACTTTAGGGGCCAAGTTCCGCTAAACTAGGTCGATTCATGTGTCAGTCATTTGAGGGAAAAAGTTAGGCTCATTGTGGGCTTTTCAATGAGGTATGAACTGCCACCGCCTATGGAGGCACGTGAAGGCCACGCACCACCGTTCACGGTGAAGCTCCGGCGAGGCAGGAACCTAGTTTTGTCTCGCCGGTTTCCGGGATAGTTTCTAAATTGGTTTCGCGTATTTTGTTGAATAACTATATTGAATGATATTTGTTATTTTGGTCAGGAGATCGCAACCCTGACTTAGGCGGGGGGACTTCTGCTGGACATCAGAGCTAGCCGTGTACTTTGAGTGGACTTTTGGTTTACACTATCGTTTGCGAGTTTATTTAAATGCATATGATTTCAATTTATGAAACACAACTATGATTTAGTTGTATGTTTATGCATATGCACATATGTTTATGATTTTAGACATGTATGTCTATGTCGTGTTCCATCGATGCATTGGCTTCTTGGTTGATCCCCGAGACGCTCTGGGAGGGCTATGATAAACACATAACCTGTGAATCACATTGTACTCGGGAGAGTTAGGACAAACACTTGACCCGGGTAACTCTAGTCACAGCCTCCATATAATTATTATTTTAGACTTATTATAATTTTATTATACTTCATTGCTGAAAGGTATTTTACTTATGTCTTTCATTTTCTTACAAAATTTACTTTTCTTCCACTCACTCTAATAGTTTTCATGTTTTATATGCCTTTCCCTAGACTTTTCAGTTTCTTTATAGTTTAAATCCTGTGTTTGCACGTCATCGTCGGAGGCTTAGAGTTCGAGTCACACTTCTTCCTTAGTAGGTCCCTGGCTTAGCCTACTAGTCTATATAATATGCAAATTAGAAGTTGCTTAGAATATCATGTTCTAGTTTGTTTTCGCTTATGTTTTGTTCATAAATATTCATCAGATTTTGTATCCTTCTAAATTCAGTACTTTTGTAGTAATTTATATAGTCTGTTAAATTGAAAATTTTCGGATGAGCATTGGTGGCTCACGGTTTGGTTTGTGGGACTTGTGTTAGAAGTGTTCTTTTGTGTAGGTTTTTAGTATCCTCTAGTTTACAGGGAGGTTATGCCAAAATTCAGTAGAATTTACCCGTTATCTTTTGAGTTGTTAGGATTTGATCTCGGTTTACTAGTTAAATTGGGATTGGGTCCTTTCAGTTGGTATCAGAGCATTAGGTTATAGGTTTTATAGACTTGCGCAGTTGTGTTACTGAGAACATTTGAGAATGCACAACACTTCCTGAGTGATGACGCGGTCGGCCTGCGGATCCCAATCAATGCTCATAGTGTTATGTGTTTTCAAATGTTTGAAGTCTCATGAATATATCACTTGTGTTTTTATAGACTAATGTGTTTTTCATCCATAGGGATGCCTCCTCGACATGGAGTCCGAGTTAATAGGGGTGAGGATCGTATTGATGAACAGCAGGCACGAGACTTACTCGCGAGAGCTTTACGCTTAGATGAGCATTTTTATTCTGTAGCAAATGCAAAGAAAGCTGGAGCAACCTCATTCTCTAGTTACACTAATCACGAAGAATGTGAGGCTTGGATAGTTCAGATTGAGCGAGTATGTGAGCACATGCACTTCACTCCAGAGTAGTGGGTTGTGGTAGCTGTTGGGTTACTTGAGAAATATGTTTATTTTTGATGGGCTAGTACCGAGAGACTTCTTGTTGACACCCCATGGCCTACATTCAAGGATTTGTTTATGCGCCGATATTTCAATCAAGCTACTTAACAACAAAAATATGCGGAGTTCACAAATTTGAAGCAAGGGGAAATGTCAGTGTTTGAGTATTGAGACAAGTTCACCCGTTTATCTCAATTTGCACTTGATACGATTAAGACTGAAGAGGACAAATGCAAAAGGTTTGAGTTGGGTTTAAATCTGAACATCAATGGGACCTTGACAACCATGCCTCGAAATAACTTTGATGAGTTTGTTACCGCAACAATCAGAGGCAAGGATGTAGAAAGGGAGAGATTGATGCAGTTTCAGACTCGTCGATTTGAGGAAGGTGGACCCAGCCAAGGTTCTTCGAAGAGAATGAGTTTGGGTTCCTCTGGTTCAGCCTCTTCCTCTAGCAGTGGATCTTACAGATTTTCTTCTTACACATTTGGTGAGGGTATGTAGGAGCCAAAGATGGAGGAGTAATCGACCATAAAGACAATAGTCGGGTGCGAGTTCAAGTGGAAGGAGCTACACCCGGCGTCCTTATGACACACCAACTGCATCGAGAGATTTTTCATTGTGCAATAACTGTAACAAGCATTACATTGATCAGTATCATAAGGGCACCACTGCTTTCTATCATTGTAGCAAGGATGATCATTATGCTAAGGAGTGTCCACTGAGGGGAACCTATGTTGGGGTTGTAGCTCAAAGTACCGGTGGAGATCAATGTGTCACTTCTAGAGCTCGAGCAACGCAGTCTACAAGACAAGTAAATCAACAGAATCACAATCAATAGGGACGACCGGCTAGATAAGCTCATGTGCATGTCATGACCTTGCATGAGGGCAGAGCTTCGCCAAAGGTTATCATCAGTACGTTACATGTTTTTGGTTGTCCAGTTCTTAATTTACTTGATCCAGGGGCTACACATTCCTTTATGTCATATAGATTGGCATCTTTGGCCATTATTTATGCCTCTCTTCTTTCAGGAATGTGGCGAGTATTCAGCTGTCAATCACCTGCCTCCTCGGATGTCACACCAACCTGACCCTCTATCATATCACCCAAGTTCTTCCTTGCTTGGGTCTTATACTTCGATTTCTCCTTTACCAATAGCTCCGCAAGTAGCTCTTCATCTTTTATTAGGTTGGATCATAGCCAATTCCCAAGAGCCTGCATTCATGGTGATTTGGCGAGCACATTACCCAACTGTGGTAAAGCCAATGAAACCAAGACCTCAGGTTGCAAAGGTGGGAGAATTACTTTGTGAGGTAGTGCTCTACACTGGAATGTCTTCAGTTGAGGTTGGACTTCAGAAGAGCCATCCTTTCCCTTACCCTTGTGCTTCACCCAAACAAAGATTGAGATTTCAACAAGCTTCTTTACCAGTGCGGGAACAGAAAAGGTATCTATGAACCTGAGTAGCCAACACCTAAACTGAGAAACCTGGCGTTAAGATAGTAAGTGTTGCACCAGTTTTCTTCTTCACCTTAATGGTGTAATAGGATGATGATGCATATGCCGCAAAAGGTACAGAAACATCGTTGATCGATTCTTATGCACCCCAACAAACTTAACTGCTGCCGAAACATCCGGTGGTCTAGGGCACTTTGCATGCTCAAAGAGACCACAAGTCCTGCAAAAATCAACCATCCTATGATACTTGAAGCACACCTTTTGTAATGACCCATACCAAAATGATGCACTTAATTATTCGTATTAATTTTATCATGAATTAGTCATGAGTGTTTGATCATTAAATGACATTTAATCCATTTACATATTGACTTAAGTTTCTTCTTGAGAATTGTAGAGAATTTTATTTCGAGTTCGTGGGAAATTTTGGATAATCAATCTAATTTTTACGAATATATATTTGAAGATAGGCGAACCTTAAATTAGAATTGGACTTTTTTTATCTGGTGTTTTGATCTCAGCTGTTGGATTCAGCTGAGATCAAATGTGAGCCATTGATTTGGAGAGGAGCTTATAGGTATAAATAGAATTTTTGGGATGAAACCCTAAACCATAATTGTGACATCTCATCCTGAGAATTTTCTTTTTATGATTTCGCCGGAAATTGGCCGCCGGAGATAGCATTGCCGGCGACT
This sequence comes from Geum urbanum, assembly GCA_946800695.1. Lineage (NCBI taxonomy): Eukaryota > Viridiplantae > Streptophyta > Magnoliopsida > Rosales > Rosaceae > Geum > Geum urbanum. The sequence continues at coordinate 22,359,150 of OX327009.1, read as the reverse complement.
TATTTTCACGTCGCCGGTAATGTCGTTCTCATTCATCACCGACGACTCAAGTCACCGGCAATGAGAACGACATTATCGGCGACTTGAGTCGCCGGCAATGTTTGCGCCGCCGTGGCCGGAAAATGAGGTCATTGCCGGCGACTTTGGTCCAAGTCGCCGGCAATGGTTGGAAAAATTTGTAAAAAAAAAGCCAGTTCTAGATTGGGCCCAATTCCAGAACCTGCATTGAAAGACATAAATCGTACAAATACAACTTCAACAGTACACACATAATTGTCCAACGTACAGTACAAATAACAACGATACGAAAATAAACTACAACTACACATCAGGGTTAAGGAACTTGCGGGTCAGGGTCGAAGAAATCCATGTACTCATTTGAACTCCGGTGGTTACCCTGGTCTTGCTGTGACAGTGACTGGTGCGGTGGTGGTGGTGGATAACTGGGGAACACAAGGACCGGGGGAGGTGTGGGGAGAGGTTGTCCGGTAGTCTGAGCCGCTTACATCGTCTGCATCCATGTGAACATTTGTGTCTGCTGCTGGACCATGAGTCGGTGTTGCTCGATCATCCCCCGGTACCCGGCATCTCTGACTGCCTGCTGCTCGGCCATCTGCCTCATCTCCTCCATCTGCCTTCTTTGCTCATCCAACTCCCTCTGCGTCCTCTGAAGCTCCGCTGTGAGGTTACAACTAGAAGTTGAACTTCTTGACCCGGTAGAGTATTCTGAAGTGTTCTTCAATACTCATTCGCCCGCCGAGCCCATTCCCCTGCAGTAGTAGGTATTCTTTCCAGTCCCGCACGCTTTTGCCATGATCTGAGCCGCTATAGGGCGATCAAGCGGATCGATCTGAGAGGCATACTGGGTCACTTCTTCCTCCGAGCAGTCAGGATGGTTGTTCCGAGCTATATTCATGGTCACTTATGTGGTCGCCTCCTCCACTCTCGCCTAATTAAAAAGTGAATATGTGTTATTTAACAAAATAAATTAATATCGAAAAATAGTTTTATTAACACATGCATATGTGAAGTATAAAATACAGAGGCGAAAGACTTACCGCTTCTTCAGGGCACTACGGATAGAACTTCTGATGAATATACACCATCGGGTTCACTTCTTGTTGTTGCTGCGCCTTACTCGACCAACCCATATAGTTGAGTGAACCTGCATGATGGGCCCTAGTGTTTTTCAATCTATTCGCTCGGTTCGTCTTCGAAATCGCCTTGTTTGATAAACATATGTAAAAAAATTAGTAACTAACTATTTCAATGTGATACGATACATTAGGGTTGTAAGATATATTCATGATGCATACCTTCACTTTGGGGTGCTCGAAGTGGGCTATCAGCCACAGCCACTCGTACTCCCTAAACCGGAATTCGCTAGGGGTAAAACCTCGGCCTAGCTCCTTGTACTGTGTGTAATGTGAAGAAAGCTCGTTCTTCCACTCTGTATACCTATATTAACACCAGGAAAAAAAGTTAGAGATATTAAAACACTTGATAAACAAAAATCTAACTCGATATATACTCAAATAACTCGAAGCACATCACCTCATATGTAGTTGACGCTCTACCCACGTGTGAATAAGGCATTCATCCACGTCAAACTACACCTGCAATATGAATATATAAACGATAAAATTATATATTTATTCGGAATTAATTAATAAATGTAAAATTTACGTAATGAAAATACGATTTAACTCACACTCAGTGCATTATGCACTTGCATCTTCACGTAGAGAGGCACAGATTCCCAATCTGGCCAAAGCATTGGGACCTTGTCCCGCACGATGGCCCAGGCCATGCTGGCATATTTTCGCGTGGTGTCAAATCCCTCGATCACCTTGCCATCCTCATTGGCCCTAATGAGCATTTTCCTTCCCCCGGTGGCCTGCTCAAGTCTCTTCTCGGTGCAGGTGCCTCTAGCCCCTTTCCGTTTTCCAGTGCCATTAACGAAATTGCCTAATAATACAATGTCAACAAATTGATATCATTAATTAAACCTATCGTAATTCTTAAGTAATAATTAAGTAATCAATCTTGTTAAATAAAATTTACCTGCATCGTCCGTTTGCTGGTTGGTGCACCTCACACTCCAAAGATGCACGGGGTCGAACGGGATGAAGTTGTACGCTTCCTCCACGCTCAGGAACTCCGGCCGTCCTTCAATATAAATAGGCATCCCCCTATCATCGAATTCAGGGATCACAGGAATCTCGTCGGGCAGGAAGAGACCGGACGGCGGAGATAGACGAGGCCTGGATGATGAGGCGCCAGCACCATCTGCCTCAGATGATTCCCGTGAAACGGGAGTAGGCACCGGGCCAATAGGGGGCATTCGGATGGAGGGAGTTTCTGATGCCCCCGTTGACTGTCGCTCGTCTGAGGGTCTGCTGACGGAGGGTCTGCTGACTGAGGCTCGAGGCTGGACTGGGGGTTGAACGGCTCCGGATCGTGCAGCTTCATCCTCTTCTCGAGCAGCTAGCAACATTTGTGTGCGAGCATTCATCATTGGCCCACTGCGCGTGTTGCTGACTGCGGCTGAGGAAGCTTGACTACTGCTCCCTCCACTATTTCTAGTCCCTCTCCGTTTGATGCCTCCAAACCAATTTGCCGCAAAACCTCCTGGACATCCAACAATTAGTCCTGGATTCGGTTCTATAACAAATCGGAACCGGAACCGTTTGAACCCGGAACCGTTTGGAACTGGAACCGTTCGGTTTCAAACGGTTCCGGTTCCAAACGGTTCCGGTTCCACGTGGTTCCGGTTTAAAACTGTTTTGGTTCCAAACGGTTCCGATTCCGATTTTTCACCTTAAATTAACAACAATATCACCTTAATCCAAATCACCTTACTTTGCCCAACACCCTAAATTACCTTAAATTACCTATATCAATGAATCCAAACCCTAAATTATGAATGCCCATATATGCAACACCTTAAAATTATAATATAATTATGAACTATATATATATATCAATTAATCCACCCATGCCAAATCCCCTTAAATTACCTAAATATTTTCCACATATATACATCACCTTAAATTATCAAAAATTATCAAAACTTAATTATATACATGTATATACAACATATATACATACATCATTTCCGAAATTAAATTTTCCACATATATATATACATCACATATACGTACATCATCTTAATTAAATTTTCCACATATATATATACATCACATATATATACATCATCTTAATTAAATTTAATTTCCACATATATATACATCACATATTAATCCAAATCACCCTAATTAAATTTTCAAAATATTTTGCACATACGTACATACATCACATATATATATACATCACCTTAAATTTTCCACATGCGTACATACGTATATATATATGCATCAAAATAAATTAAAATTGAGAGAGAGAGAGAGAGAGAGGGAGAGAGAGTGAGCTTGCATGCACCTGCCATGGTGGAGCTCGAGTTGAATTTCCGGCGACGGAGGTGAGGGGAGGAAGTAGAGGAGGAGGGGAGGAGGAGAGGAGGAGGGGAGGAGAGGAAATTGAGATTTGAGGTTTTTTAGTGTGGAGAGAGGAGGTGAGGGGAGGGGAGAGGGGAGGAGAGGAAGAGAGGTTTGAGGAGAGGGAGGCAGGCTTGGAAGGGGAGGAAAAATTGGGGTTTTAGGGTTTGAGAGAGTTTAGGATAGTGAAGAAATGAGGGAGAGCTCGAGCTGGGTACTGGAAATACAGTGACCATTGCCGGCGAGTTACGAGCAACTCGTTGGTAATGACATTACCAACGAGTTAAGTCGTGGGTAATGTCATTACCAATGAGTTAACTCGTTGGTAATGACATTACCAACGAGTTGATAACTCGTGGGCAATGTCATTACCAACGAGTTGCTTATCAACTCGTTGGTAATGTCATTATTTCCCGAAGAATATCCGACCTATTTCTGACCATAATTTCCGACCAATTTCCGACCATATATAATTTTCGACTACAATTTTCGACTATATAGAATTTCCGACTAGAATTTCCGACTAGAATTTCTGACTACAATTTCCGACTACAATTTCCGACTACGATTTCCGACTAGAATTTTCGAGTACAATTTCCGACTACAATTTCCGACTACAATTTCCGACTACAATTTCCGACTACGATTTCCGACTACAATTTGCGACTATAATTTGCGACTATAATTTCCGACTACAATTTCCGACTATAATTTCCGACTACAATTTCCAACTACGATTTCCGACTAGAATTTCCGACTATAATTTCCGACTAGAATTTCCGACTAGAATTTCCGACTATAATTAAAATACGTACATCATTAACGTACTAAGGATGATAATCGTAATCATCTTTATCACTTGAGTCTGACTCAGTTTCATAGGTAACCTCTAGCAATATGTGCCGCTCCTCGTCATCTAAATCAGCGTCAACTTCATATGGATTAACATCGAGAAGTTCTGCTCCAGTAATTCGAACCACACTCCCAGATCTCACATTATTAAGGCGAATCGTAGATGATTCCGGAATGTCAAAAGCGTTCGGCTCTTGGTATGCAGTAACTTCCTCATCATCTGCGGTCTCACCAAGTGTGGCAGCACTGTATATGTTTCTATGAGCAACATGGTTAACCACCTTCCACGGGACTTTGTTCAGAAGATCGTCAAGGTAAAACACTTGTTTTACTGATGAGGCAAGAACGAAAGGGTCTTCTTCATACCAGCTAGTAGCAGTATTCATCGAAAATGTTCTGTACTGATCGGTCCTTGTGTTCTCCGGGCTAGTATCAAACCATCTACACTTGAACAAGTGCACTTTCATGCGGTTTCCATAAATTAGTTCAACAACTGAATGAAGGACACCGTAATAGTCAACGCCATCCTGCCCACCATGGACCATCACCCCACAATTTTGTGTTTTCAGTCGGTCATCTCGATTTTCACATATAAATTTCACGCCATTGACCTGACACATCGAGTAAACTTTTGAAGCTATCGGTTTCATCGCCAGGACCCTCAATTCGTTTGACCACTCTGGGCAACCATCATTTGCTACATGGTTCATCTGAAAACGATAAGAAACCACACAAGAAATTATGAACATATAAACCACAAAACCACGTACGTACACACATGCTATATAAGGATATATATAAAAAATAGACATATACACATATACCCTTACCCATTGACCAAAGTAGTTTGCAAACGTCCTGTTGTGGTAATCAACATTTTCGGCAATAGCAGGGCAGTGAAGATGATAGTTTTTCCAATATTGTACTTCTGGACAGTTAATCAGTACCGACCAGTGGGCAATGGCTACCTCATTTCCATCCAACTTGTACGACTTTGGCAAGCTTCCCTGTACTACCACGTCATTGGAGATGATAGAAAGGTTGAACTGGGGTTCATCTATCGGCATCTGTTGTTGGGGGTCCTCAAGCGCTCTCAAATACACTTTGGTGTACGTTACACACTCGTGCGCAATATATGCTTCAGCGATACACCCTTCAGGTGCATATTTATTCTTCACATAGTCCTTGTAGGCTCCCAATTGTCTACAAGTTAACAAGTGCATGTTAACTTACTTAAAAAATAACAATTTACATATAAAAACAGAGGCAAACCAAATGTATGAATCATTTGTACCTTTCCATGGGATACATCCAAGTGTAGTGTACGGGACCGGTAAGCAACAATTGTTCGGGAAGATGGATCATCAAGTGAGGCATGATGTCGAAAAAATTTAGGGGAAATATCCTCTCAAGCTTGCACATGATAAAAATGATGTCATCTTGCATCTCCCTGAGATTTGATTTTTTAACTTCCTTGGTGCATAACTTCTGAAAGAATCTTGACAAGGCCACCAACGGCTCCACCACCTCTTTGGGCAGGTACCCTCGAATGTAAATAGGGAAAAGGCGTTGAAGCAGTACATGGCAATCATGACTCTTTAATCTGTACATCTTATTGTCCCGGAAGTTAACACACCTTCTTATATTTCCTGCATAGCCATAAGGATACCTGCATATATATATAGCCATAGGCAACAATTATATTTCTCGCATATAACCATGTTCCCATAAAAATTTAAGGCCAATTTCCTGCATAGCCATAAGAATATATACCTGACATTACTCAGCCACCCAAAAATTTCATGCTTATGCTTCGGCTTTACGGTGTAAGGAGCTTGCGGCATTTTTCTCTTACCATCTCTTAACTACAAATGTTTCCGCAGTCCCATAGCTTTCAGATCAATGCGTGCCTTAGGGATGTATTTTGTTTTCCCCTCCAAGTTAAGAACTGTGCCCACCACACTTTCACACGCATTCTTCTCTATGTGCATGACATCTAGGTAGTGTCTGATAGGCAACCTAGACCAGTAGGGGAGTTCCCAGAATATGCTCTTGTGTGTCCAAAACTTATACCTTTCGGGCTTGTCTGGAATTGACGCCACTATCTCAGGATGATTGCTCAGCTGGCCAAAATCATATTCATTCAACACTTCCAAAATTTCTTCCCCTGTCCATCGCCTGGGTGCCACACCTGTTTCCAAAGTCCCATCAAACGCGTCTGGATCCTGCCTAAATGGGTGATCATATGGAAGCCAACAACGGTGACGCATCTGAACAATTTTACTGCAATGAGGACTGCAACAATCAACGGTCATGCACTCTGAGCAAGCCCTGTAACCCCTGGTAACGTTGCCCGACAACATACCGCGGGAAAATTACTGATGGTGCCAACAAGCATGACATGCATCTGGAACATCTCATTTTTGAACCTATCGTAAGTGGGGTGGCCACACTCACTCAGGTACTTAAGCTGCTCAATCAAAGGCCTCAAATACACATCGAGACACGTTCCTGGATAACCCGGGCCCGGAATTAACAGAGTCAGCATATTGTATTCCTTCTTCATGCACATCCATGGTGGAAGGTTGTACGGTACCAAAATAACTGGCCATATACTGTATTGAAGACTCATGTTGCCAAAAGGGTTGAATCCGTCAGATGAGAGCCCTAGCCAAACATTTCGGACCTCTGCTACAAAATGATCAAACTCCCTGACCATGTGCTTCCAAGCCTCTCCGTCGGAAGGGTGTATAAGGGTGTCATCATCAGGCAAATTCCTCTCAGCCTACCATCTCATAGCTTTGGCCATGAAAGCACACATGAACAACCGCTCCAGCCTATCAATAAGCGGGAAATATCAAAGTATCTTCACAGCTTTCTTGTTGCCTGCAGGAGTCAACTTATACATTTCTGTAAAACATACCGGGCAGGCTTCAAGGTCTTCAAGATCTTTTCCCCAGAAGAGAATACAATCATATCTGCATGCATGGATTTTGATGTAGGAAAGCCCAAGATCTTTCAGGATATGTCACACCTTATGATGAGTGGTAGGAAGACGATGACCGGGTGGCAGTAGCAAAGCAGTCCACTTCAGCCAAGAATCAACAGCTTTGACAGACATTTTGTTCTCCATTTTGAGCTGCATCACTCCTATGACACTTTCAAGAACAGTCTTACTACAACCGTCGTACAACGAAGTCTGTTGCAATGCAATCAGGTTGTTGTACTTGTCCATACCGCTTGTGTTGACATGAGCTCCAGGTAATGGCTCGACTGGCTCAATATGGGGGAAACCCTTAACGACGGGAGAGACATTTGGTGCTTCATCAGCAAATACACCGCTCTCATAAGGAAACATATCATTGATTAACATCGATGTTGGATCATAGGATGGACTGCCCCTCTCAGCAAAATCTCCATGATCATAGCGTGGACTGGCCCTCTCACCAAATTGTCCATGATCATGCGGACCCGATAACGATGTTTCACCGTGATAAATCCAACAAGTGTACTTATCCCAAAACCCGTATTTACTCAGGTGCTTCTGGACTTTATCAATGGGAAAACGAAATCGATCGCTGCGACACTTACATTCTTTACACGGGCAATAATGAAGTGTAGTGTCTCCACAATTAGCCTTCACAAAATTCACAAAACTCCTAATTCCCTGGTGATATCTCACATCCCATCTTTCGAGACTCATCCAACTCTTGTCCATCCTGAAAATTCTAACAATATTACGTACTATATATATATATACACATTCACTACTAATTATAAAATAAATCATCATTAATTACATTCGAATTCATCCGATTAATTAACAAAAGTCGACCCATGCATGCATATAAATTAAAAATATATATATATATACCAACAATTCACAATTACAAATTAACATGCATGCCTGTATATATATATATATATATATATAGACATATTAACAATTAATATTCACAAAATCATTTTATATCCATACATATATATATATACACAAATTAACATATTTTCATCAAAATAATCTCAAATCCACTCAAAATCAACAGTCAATCACTCGAAAGCAACAATATATCCACTCTATTTGCGTATTAAACCAATAATCGACGCGATATCTCAACTCTAAATCAACACATGCATATATATATATATATATCGATCTAATTAAATCGATCAACACACACATATATATATATATATACACATACGTACGTATATACGTACCTATATATATATAGCTTCCCGAGTGATCAAGTTTTCGACGCCGGCCTTTTGACAATACCGAAGGATTTCAGAGCGTTTTCCTTCTTTCTATTTCACCGAATTTTTTTCTATCCAAATGAATGAGCTGCTGCGATCTGCATCGATCAACTGATATAAGAGGCATTGCCGGCGAAATTCCGGCGAAAAGTCGCCGGAAATGTGTAAAAACATTGCCGGCGACCTATTCCGTCGCCGGCAATGATTGGGCAACCATTGCCGGTGATTTTCCGGCCGGAATTTCGCCGGCAATGGTTGCCCAATCATTGCCTGCGACGGAATAGGTCGCCGGCAATGTTTTGACACATTGCCGGCGACTTTGCGAACACATTACCGGCGACGGAGCAAGTCGCCGACAATGATGATCATTACCGGCGACTTCCCCGGTCGCCGGCCTTGTTTTTAAAAAAATCGCCGGCAATGGTATCGAATGTGGTAGTGCGAGGAAAGTAATTAATTTTTACCGTCGATAATTATAGATGACTTTTCTATCAGAATTTTATTGATTAAGTTTTTCGAGGAATTTCTTTGGGGAAAGTCATAGAGTTTATCGAGACGAGTTCTATTGGAAAAGTTTACCTCCACACACTTTATGCACTATTATCTTGCCCATAAGTGTAAATAGTGATTTCTGCCCGCAAGTATATGGGGTCAAGTTATAGTATTTATAAGCGCCGAGTATCGAATCTACGAGGATTAGCCACTTGATTTTCCTATATCGAATTGAGTAAGCGCTTACACTATAGTTAAACTAGACACTAACTTGATGCTAAACTAAAATAAAATGCGGATGTGTATCTCACACTATCAAGTCTTTTGGGGACCTAGCATTGTAAGGGGTGATTAGACTACGATGAGTGATTATCCGAATTGATTGATTGGTTATAGACTAAAGCAAAAAGATTAAATAGCAAACAAGATCACAATAAGGAAAGATGGTTGGCTAGGGAACTCTCCACTAACCATTTGATGCTCAAACAATGTCCCAATTTATGTATGTAATTAAAGTCTGTTTCACACAAGTGAATGTCCAAATCGTAACCTTTTGGGTCACGATTGGTTTTGAACCCAAGCTCCCAGGCCATTTCGGACTCTAGATGACTTGAGCCCAATTTTGAAGTATTTGGTGAGCTGGGACCAAGACCTAAACTATTTCGGGTTTACATTTTGACCGTATGTCACATGAGTGAAGCAAACAAGTGTACTATGTGATATTAGTGGAAGGTTCCCCTACTCGAATCTCTATTAGTGAAAATTATTCTATTTATATATTGTCTTATGGCGAATGTATCCAATGGTTGTTTTGTCCAAATTCAATTTCGTTAGTATCAATATGCAATGAGCCTATACTTAATAATAACACTTAAGATATAAAGATTAGTAGATATTTAACAAGTTTAAAGACATAAGATTATTCGTCGTCTTAAATTTAATTGTTTATATATACGATTCTTTAATTGATATTTTACAACTATTTCATTCGAATGACAAATCAGCAACTTCCTTGCGAATTATTTTTAAAAATTAATTTTAAGTAAATTTCACCTGGACCACGAAGATTGAGCATCTCCGTTGTCCAGGTGACTACTTTGACGACGGAGATGGAGATCTCCGTCGTCAAGGTTGAAGAAGTATGGCGGTTCAATTTCTACAGCCAAATTTTTGGGAAACGGTTCAAATTTCACTTAGACGACGGAGATGGTCTATCTCCGTCGTTTAAGTGAAATTTGAAACGCTCCCCAAAATTAAGGTGGTCAACTCCCACCTGCCAAATTAATTGGGCACCGATTCCAAAAATTGAAACGGTTCACTTAGACGACGGAAACGGGTGTTTTTGTCGTCCAAGTGCACTTAGACGACGGAGAAAACACCTCCGTCATCTAAGTGAAACTGTATATAAGGGAGGCTTGGACGAACCTTTTCCTCATCCCATTCTCAAATCATCCCTCTCCTCTCTCTCAAAAATCCGGCCTCCCTCCTCCGGCGACGGTCTGGCGACTAAAAATCCGGCGACTCCCTCCCTCCGGGGAGTCTCCACTCCAGCGACTTTCCGACGACTCCCTCCCTCCGGTGACTCCGCTCTCCCGCGACTCCTCATTTCTGTAATTTTTAACATAATTATAATTTAATTAATAAATTAGTAAATTGGTAAATTAATTAGTAAAAATAATAAATTAGTAATAATTGGTTATAATAATTAATATTAGTTAGTAAATGCATGATAATTATTATTGTAAATGCATGGTAATTAATAATTAATTATTGTAATTAATATTAAAATTGGTAATTATTATTGCATGTAATTATAATTTGTAAATATTGTTGTAATATTGTAAATTTGTTGTAAATGTGGTAAATTATTGAATTATTAAAAATAATAAATCGGTAATTATGACAATTTTCTAGTAAATTGGTAGCCTTTAATTTAAATTTAGTACATAAGTTTGGTTTATTAAGTCGCACTCTTTGGAATAGATGACGCCTCATTTCCTAGCTTATCTCCTTAACCCCTCGTGATGTGTGGACTTAATCACCGCACACCATAACTTAAGTGAAGTTATGGACACGACGTTGAGGACGGAGTTTGCAAAGGATTTCAGGGAGTGTAAAATTTTGAAATATTGGCTGAATGTTGGACATGGTGTCTAGAAACGGATTATGACTGGTGACAAGTTTTGGATCTAAGAAAGACTAACACCACCAGAGTATATACCATTGATTTGGTTAGCCTCGGAGTGTTTTGTCAAAATTAGTCCTGCCTCTCGCGTTATCTCTATCCCTAACTTGCCATATTTTTCGATTGAACCAAGGCTGATTGATTGAAAATTTATACTTTATCGCGCGGGTCGCACATCCATTGAACGACCTAAAGACCAAGCTAGTGTACTCTCTTTAAATCTTAGGCGCACCCAATACTTATAAATAATTATCATAAATTTTTATATATAATTGTTATGGTAATAATATTTTAACAACTCCTAGGTTAAAATGGCCCCGTCGGGAAAGAAAAAGGCCCAAAAGGAGGCCGAAGATGCTCTACTCCGACACTTGGCAGAGTAAGTCGGTTGGGATTTAAAGGAGAACAACGACGTGCCTCCTCCAGACCCTTCAGCTGGTCCTTCGACTATGCCCACTAGGGAAATTCTCGCTGCCCTAGCTATCCCGACCGGTGATGATGACGTCCATTCCGGTCTGACGTCCATGGCAGAAAGTGCTCAGGCGTTGTCGACCTCCTCTGAGTCTATCCTCTACAGCACGCAGTGCAAGCTCAGGAGGGCCCCAACAAACCCTCAACCCCAAAGATCTCGCGGTCTCGTAAAAGGCAGAAAATTCAAGAAATTGTTCAAGGCGACCAGGCAAAAGATCCAGTTGCCATACGACGATTTCACCGATGGCCCTCCCACATCTCAACTAACTAGTCTCTCCTCGCACAACATCAGGTCAATCATTCGCAACAAGGTTCATATAATTGCCCCTACTTGGAAGGAGTTGTCGGATGAAGAGAATGCGAAAGTGTTTAAAGAACTTTCGGTACGTAATACGTACAATTTTAAATTTATTTTCTAATAACCAATAAAAATCGTAATTTCATAATATATACGATTATAATTTTTTATTCATTTATTATAGGAACAATATAAGGTGGATCCCACACCGGAGATGCTTAGGCACATCAACCAAACCGCCAATGTCATCTACCGTGATTGGAAGTACAAACTTCATAAGAATTATGAAGATATCGGCCCTGTGCCTATCTCGTAGAGCTGCGTAGGGATAGGGAAGATGAGTGGGAGTGGTTGGTTACCCACTTCCAAGGAGAAGAATACAAGGTGATTTTTTTATATTTAAATTAAGGAAATTGAATTATTTTTATTTTAGTTATTTTAGTTATTTTTTTAATAATTTATGTTGTCCAACATAATATCTCCAACATCAACAAGACCACCGGGGGAAGAAGGACAAACATCATACCTCCGGCTCCAAGCAGATGATCCAAATAGCCAAGGAGCACAGAAATAAGGGCTCCAAACACCCTTATCTGGATGCTAGCGTTAGCGCTTACGTGACGTCTGAGCTCGACAATGAAGTGAGTCAATACAGCGTAAGTGTTGTATATATTTATTTTTAATTAGCATAATTATTATTTAATTATTATTTATTAAATTGTCGTACAAATTTATAATTATTTATTTTTTATAATTATTTTCAGGCAATGTTGGTAGAACGGGCGCAGGAGGAATTTGCCAACACGCAGCTTGCACACCCGAATTTGCCGCCGGAAAACCTGCCTCCTCTATCGATGGAGAGCCATATTGCAATCGCCAATGGGGTATACGGGTCGTCGAGCTGGCAAGGAGGTTAGGGGGATGGGACGCAAGGTCCAGCGAGATTTGTTATCCGACTCATCTACGGGATGTTCGGCGAGGAAATGTGCCCAGGCTGCGGCTGTCCAAGCAGCCATTCAAGAGGCTCGACTCGCACTGGAGGAAACGCAATCTATGCGTCAGAGGCTTCATGAGCAAGAAGCGAAGATAGCCCAGCTCATCGCCCTCATGCAAAATCAGGCTCGACAACAGTGTCAACCTCCTCCGAACTCATACCCTGACGACGACGACACGGCTGGAGGCTGGGGATTCGGCGGCGCGTCTGCTCTTTTTGTATTTTAGTAGTTGGTATTCTAGCTATGTAGTTTATCATATCGTATTTTCGATTCCGAACGATTTAATTTCATGTATGTACAAATTTTAATTATTTAAATGATAATTTAGTATTTTAATTAATTTATAAATATTTAATTATTTAAATGAGAATTTAGTATTTTAATTAAATTATTAATATTTTAATTTAAATAAAAATAACAATTAAAAAAATTAAATAATCACTTAGACTACGGAGATAGTCATATGCGTGGTCTAAGTGTTCACTTAGACTACGAAAATTGGCAAGATATCCGTGGTCCAAGTGGTCACTTAGACCACGCATAGTATTCTCTCCGTAGTCTTAGTGAATACTTTGACCACAGACTTTTTGCGTGGTCTAAGTACTCACTCAGACCGCGCAAAAAGTCCGCAGTCTAAGTGGTTACTTGGACCAAAGCCAGAGACTTTTCTGTGGTCCAAGTGGGGCTTAGACCGTGGACTAATTCTGCGGTCTAAGTTACACTTGGACGACGGAAACATCTGTTTCCGAGGTCCAAGTGACCAGTTAGTCCACTTGGACCACGGAAAAGTCTTTTTCCGTCGTCCAAGTACCTAAACGACGGTACTTGGAGGACATAACCTAGACCACGGAGATTTCGTCGTCTAAGTACCTAGACGACGGAAATAGTGTGACGACCCGGAACAGAATTAGTAGAGTAATCGGCTTAATTCACGAGTTAGCGCGTAATTGCAGTTTTACGTAAACTGATTGATTTGCCGGTTTTAATCACGACTTTATTATCGACCGAGAATTTGAGTTGAATCTCTTCTCGAGAGTTGTTGTACATGTGATTTCGAGTTCGTGGGCGGTTCCAGATGATTATTTCGACGACCGAGGAATATAATGTGAATATTTGAAGTTTCGGAATATCGTCGAGTTTATCCGTTCGTATCGAGTTTATCCGAATCGTAATGGTTATCCATTTTGGACCGTCGATCGTCCCGAGACGCGAGTATAAATATCGGAAATAGTCGAAAAATTGTGGAAAATATTGTTCGGGAAGTTTGACCGTCGTTTGACCTTGGGTTGACCGTTGACTTTCGTTGACCGGAGCTCCACCGCCGCTGTGTCGAACTGCCGCCGTCGGATTCTGAGTTTCCGGCCACCTTAGACCTTATGACTGGTATGGTTAGCTGAAAGGACCCAACCCCGATTTAGCTCCCTAAACCGGAATCAAACCCTTTCGAAAACACGAACCAACAAAAACCATAGAAATTTTGGCAGAGTTTCGTTACTAACATGGAATTACCATTACCTGCACGCGGAAAATACACTTCATCCTATGCCACAAAAAGCAAACCGTGGGCACCAATCCCATTCGGATTTCTCAATATATCAACATTAATGTAAAATAATAAATATATCTGTACTTTACTGAAATCCGGTGTAAAATCGTATAATATATACAACAGAATACTCAGAGCGACCTCTAATGTATAATCATATACGTAAACCACAGTAGGTAGAACAATAAACCTACTGGAAGAAACAAGGTAGCTCGAGCACTATGCCTCCAACTACGACGTGCGACACCAGAGTCTGAACTGCAAACTGGGCACGGAAACAGAAAAGCCCAAGGGAAGGACATGAAAACCGTTAGAGTGAGTGGATGAAAATAAATGTCTTTCTCCAAGTAATATTTACGTTATAAAAACATATGCGAGTCGAAAGTATAAACAATCAAATGGTACACGAGGGATACTCTAACTCCTCACGCGTCCGAGTATACGAGGGAGACTCTAACTCCTCACGTATACAAATACGAGGGAGACTCTAACTCCTCACGCGTACAGAGCATGCATAACAATCTCACGGGGCCACTCGTGGACACATAACAACATATAAGTGTATATACGAAAAATATATACTGATATAAGCATATTCGTATAACACATGCTCATAATAAACATAATCTCGTATGAAATCTCATGCTCATAAAACCATAATCAAGCTGCATGCTCAAGTTCATAAAACGTATATAAAAGACTCGCAATCAATCCGTGAAAATAAATTGTCCACTCACAGACTAGCGTAACGCGATATGCGTTAACCCGTGATCCGGCGGAAAGTCCCTCGCCAAAATAACGATCACGAACCCCTGAATAATCACAATAACTATTTCTCAAAATCATAATTTGACAATTCAAGACAAATCACGAGAAACCACCGTTCTCGGAAACACATAATCCGAATACGACGAATCGTCGAAAATCCGATATGTACACCTCAATACCTCGCTATACTTTCGGACGCTCAACTCGAAAAACGAACCTCTCCACTGCGATCGGGGCGCGATTTCGAGTGAAATGACATGCAATTGATCGAAAACCATGCCGGGCGAAAAGTCGCCGCCGCCGTCGCCGCTACCACCGTCGCCGGAAAATCCAAACCTGCCCAGAAAATTTCATGCTATACATGGTTTCAAAGATCTCGACGATCCCAACAACTTTCCAGTTATAGGTTAAGGCCAATTTTGACCGGAAAATCTCCAAAACTCAACCCAAAGTTCAAACCCTTACCGGAATTCAAACCGTTCGATCTCTCTCCTCCGACCACAGCGACCTTCAAGACCACTTGGAAAAGACTCCTTAGCACGAGGCTAACAAAAGCCCTCAAAGGAGCATCACCAAATCGGCCGGAATCAATGCCTCCGTCCGCCACCATTTCTCGCCGGAATTTCGTGATTTTCACCACCCAAATTCGTCCTCCTCCGGCCACCACGCAAGGGGATTCAACCACTAAGTTGAAGAGCAACCCAAGCCCAACAAAAGCCATGAAGAAACCTTGTTCAATTATGGCCGGAATCGGCCAAAAATCCGGCAACAAAATTCGGCATCCAACGGCACCCAAACGGGTCGACCCACCATGGTCAACCCAGTCAACACAACTAAAATGGAAAGTTGACTTTCCCCTTTTGGCAACCCACTATTTATAGCCTTCCCAAAATGGAAACTTCGTAATTATCATTTTCGACGAACTTTGAATACTCGTAACTTACTCATCGTAATTCCGATTCCGATAATTCTTGCGGCCACAAACTCGTCTCGACATGTTCTTCAATAATAACCTGAATTCAAACACACCAACCAAACCAATAAAAAGTCAACGGTTTACCCAAACACATAATTAAACCGACTAATGAATCAACAATCGGAAATAATCACAACTTAATCTTCGTAACTCAGAACAATGCTCCAGAAGTTCCCACGAGCTCGAAATTAAATGCTTAACAACTTCCGTGAAGAAGCCGAAACCAAATTCTCGTCCGGTAATTTAGTCGTTAAGAAGATCACCAATATAATCTGATTCCGTCAAAACTTCAAATATTCATAATTAATTCCTCGGTCGTCCAAATGACGATCCGGAACCGCCCACGAACTCGAAATCACACGTACAACAACTCTCAAGAAGAGACCCAGCTCTAATTCTCAGCCAATAATTAAGTCGTGAACAAGTCTGGCGATTCAATCATCAGTCGGAAATCTGCGATTACGCAGTAACTCACGAATCAAGTTGATTATACTGCTGATTCTGGTTCGGGTCATCACATTAGCTTCCTCTCTTCATTTCCTATGGATTGGAACTTGATTTCACTTGAATTGATGTTGATTTGACGTAGAATGAACTTGGAGAAAATTAGGATTTTTGTCGGATTCGGGTTGGGTGTTCCGGCGAAGGTTGAGGTCGGGTCTTTGGGGGGAAAGCTTCCCCTCAACCTCTAGATGCATTGGGTAGAAGGAATTGAAGGATGGTTGCCGTTTTGAAGCTCTTCGGAAAGTCACCGGAATCCATGGATTCCGTGACTTTCGAGGCAAATTTCGGCCACTGTGGTGGTTAGATGGTGGTGGTCTTTTGAGAGAAGTTGTAGGGCTGGTCGTGATGAGCATTTCTGGAAAGTTTGGTCGTGTTTGGACACCGTCGCCACCGCTGGCGGTGGTCCGCGGCGATGGTCCGGCGAGGTCCGGTTTTTTGAGGTTTTTATGCGTTTTTGACTCGTTTTCACGGTCTGAACACATTCGTGAGGTTTTCGAGTTGATTTGGGCACCGGATTTTCAGTCGAGGGTTTGAGTGGAGATTTCGGAAATTTCGTTGATTATTTTTGTATCAGTTATACGTTTCCGGGAACGGTTGGTTTCCGAGGTGTGGTACAGTGTTGTGAATTGTGTTTTTGATTAGATATATTGATTATTCAGGGGATCGAGATCGTGCTTCGGGTGAGGGATCTTCCGCCGGACCACATAATTAGCGCGAGTGCGCGTTTTTCTCACCTGTGAGTGAACAATTTATTTTCACTGATTAGTCGCGAGTCTTAAAAATACGTTTTACGAGCATGAGCATGCATATGAGATTATGATTTATATGAGCATGTGTTTTACGATTATGCATTTGCGAATACGCATCGATGAATATATATTTATATAATTACGTATTACGTATATGCATTTACATTATGCTTTAGACACTTGCATAGAACTATTTATGATTTGGTTTCATAGAGTACAGTCACAGTATATATTGTTGTATCGATACACTTGCATCCCGGCTGATCCTCGAGGATGTTTACCGGGGGAGGCTGTGACCCCTAACCCGATGCCTTTACCGGGGTGGGGGAGACCTCTGACCTGAGCCTTTCTGGCTAGAATCACGTGTGGGTCTGTGATCCCGTGATTCAGACTGTACTAGCACGGATGTGTTCATGAGTGACCCCGTGGGATTTTCCTATGCATGCTCTGTACGCTGGAGGAGTTTGGGTTCACCTCGTGTATTATATCATATTCATTCATTTTGACTCGCATATATTTTTGTAACATATATTATTCAGCGAAAGACATTTATTTTCGTCCACTCACTCTAACGGTTTTCATGTCTTTCCCCTGGGTTTTTCGGTTTCTGTGCCCAGTTTGTAGTTCAGATTCTGGTGTCTCACGTCATGGTCGGAGGCTAGTTGTTCGAGCTACCTGTCTTTTCCAATATGTTCCTTGTTTCATCTACTGTTGTATATTTTTTATATATATATACACACACTAGAGGTCGCTCTGATACGATACTGATACATATTTTATGTGGTTTTTCTCGGATTTTCTATATATTACAGGTATGTCTACTGTTTATTGTTATTGTTATGATATTGAGAAATCCGGATGGGATTGGTGCCCACCGTTTGGCTTTTGTGGCATAGGATGAAGTGTATTTTCCAGGTGCAGGTTATGGCATTTCCACGTTAGTAGCGTTACTCTGCCGAAAGTTTTATGGTTTTTGTTGGTTCGTGTTTTCAGAAGGGGTTCGATTCCGGTCTAGGAAACTAAATCGGGGTTGGGTCCTTTCAGCTTGGTATCAGAGCATTAGGTTGTCAGATTCTGTAGACTCTTGTAGTTGTGACACTTAGGGTATTTGAGTTTGTACAACATGACTGGAGCGATGACCCGACTGGCTAACGGTACTCATCAATGCTTCGGGTATTGTGTGTTCTCAAATATCTGAGGTCTCATGATTACGTTCCTTCTGCTTGTACCTAATGCTTGTCTTGTCAGAAAGGCATTATCAGTTGCTATCGTTGTGGCCAGGAGGGTCACTTTGCGATAGACTGTTTCCAGCCAGTTGGTGTTGATGGACAGACGGCCCAGAGTTCCGGAGCTGAGCGAGGTGCCACTTCGGGAGCTCGACCAGTACAGTTTGCGGGCCAGGGCAGACAGCAGGGACAGCCTCAGCGTGGACGACCAGCTGGGCAAGCCAGGGTTCATGCGATGACTTTGCGAGAGGCCAGAGCTTCACCGGAGGTTGTTATCGGTACATTGCATATCTTTAGATATCCAGTACCTACATTGTTAGATCCAGGTGCTACGCATTCATTCATGTCATATAGACTATCATCTTTAGCTACTGTATCTGCGTCTCCACTTCCGGGGTTGAGGAGAGTGTTGTATCCGTCCGGTGAGATTGTGAGTATTGGCTGGGTCTACCGAGATTGTGAGATTTTTATTGGAGGCCATGGTTTAGTCGCGGATCTGTTGTTGTTGGATATCGTCGATTTTGATTTGATCTTGGGTATGGACTTCTTGGAGACGCATTGGGCCATGTTTGACTGTCACAAGAAGGAGGTTGTGTTTCGATGACCAGGCTTTCCAGAGATATTGTTTCGCGGGGAGAAGAACACTTCGTTGCCATGTATGATTTCCGCGATGAAGGCAGATCGGATGATGAAGAAGGGTTGTGTTGCTTATTTAGCTCATGTGGTGGACACTACGGCGGCTGTACCGAACATTGGTGATATCGAGATTGTTTCTGAGTTTCCGGATGTGTTTCGGGAAGAGTTACAGAGTATACCTCCAGTTCGGGAGATTGATTTCACTATTGAGCTATTGTCGGGTACATGACCCATATCTCAGGCACCGTATCATATGGCGCCAACGGAGTTGAAAGAGTTACAGCCAATGTGATAGATTGAAGATTGAAGCTGCCTCACCCATGGCATGAAGAAGTTGAGGCTAAGCAAGAATGTGGATGACATGCTAGTAGTGGGAAGCAAAATCACCTTGAAGAACTCCAACCCCTCAAGAGATGCAAACTATAAATTGCTTGAGATAAGCCCAAATGGAGTGGTGCATTTAAGGAACTTGGCAAATGGGAGAACTTTTGTGCTTCATAAAGAGCAAGTGGTAGCCTTGGAGGAGTTGCCAAGGAAATGGCATGGGAATATCTATCACCTTAAGGACCCAACCATGATTGCTTGACCTACTCATTCCTTCACCGACAGTGTTAAGGTCGTTGAACTTGAACCCGAGATGGTCGGACACCATTGGCTATGATCGAGAATAAGTGTGAGGTTGGAGGAGTATAGAACATTATGGAATATATTGGAGGAGTATAGAACATTATGGAATATGTATGGAAGTCAAGAACTTGAAGAAATGATTTTTTTTTTGAAAATGCTGAAGTAGTGCAAACCTGAGACACTCTTTCGATCTATTGAAGCATATTTCTCCGATGCATCGAAGGCTACCTGCAGCTTTACATCTGAGGCACTGCCTCAATGGATCGAAGCATTCCTTCAATCCATCGAAGGTCTCTTACAATTTCAAGAATTTCAAGCTTATTTTGGAGACCAAGAGCTTGAGACTTAGAGGAATGGAGCATAGAGTAATCCCTTAAGGCCAAGACAAGTCCTAGAGCACCGTTTGACGATCATGACCAATCCATATGCACCCTTCAATAGTGAGGCCTTACTTGGTCTTCGTTGGTTTACATGTTCATGCACATGGAGCTAGGAGCTGGTCTTCAAAGCGTTTGCACCTTCTTTATCCCTACTCTCTTTACTTCTTTGGATAATATGGATATGTTTGTGAATGATGCTTAAGTAAAGTTTTGTTTCGAGTCATGTTAGAATGTGGTATTCTTGTGTAAGTGTGAGATCCCCTCATGTTATATGCTTAATTACATTGTCGTTTTTTCTTTGAAATATTATTAGTATGCATGCCCCCATTGTGGTTGGTAGAACTCTAATAGCTCCACTACTTCTTAGAGACTATATGGCCCTTTAAGTGTGAATGCATGCTAGTTGTTATGCCTAGGAGAACATGTGTTAGGAGAATAAAATATGAAATGATGATGCCTAAGTTATCTCTCGTATACTTTTGTTTACTATGTGGCCTAATAAAAAATTTAGGACAATTTGATTCTAAAGTGTGAGGTAGTATGCTAAATCCATAAAAATTTGAGAAAATGTAATACAAAATAATGTGTGTTTTGGTATGTTTTATGTTCCAATAACCACTCCCGATGATGAGATTGAACTAACGGCTAGTAGATTGCATAATTTTGAGCATGTTTGAAAAGAGAAAACAATGCATGTTTAATCGGTTGAAAAACATGTCTCTCAAAATGTGTGTATTTGATAAAAGAATGATTAACATGTTTCAAAGCTATCATTGCCTATGTGAGATTTTGAGCCAATTTATGCATGACTAGCTTATATAATGCACTCATTTTTTCATGTGTGATATCAATTGGTTAAGCGTGATCTAGAACTTGCTTTCAACCGAGTAAATCGTTTTCTAATCATGAGTTATTTCAAATATGATAGACGTATTTAGGACTATCACCCACTTTTGCCAAATAGCCATATGTCCTTTGAGTGCGCACGAGTTGTGACACCCATAGATAGCCCTTTTGAACCTGCATTTAGCCTTTATTTCATTTTCATGCATGTACCTTACACTTAGCCTAGTGTAGTTATCCTTACTCTTGTTCTAAAGATTTGGTAGAGATTTCAAAGCTAGAATTCAAGAGATGGAGTACGTAGAAATGATGTTGTCTAAGGTATATTATGTGTATGGGGATAGACTTGTTCAAACAACTTGTATGTTAGATTGCCGAAAAGAAAAGAAAAAAAAGTGTTATGTTGAGAGCTAGGAAAAGAATGTAAAAATATGTGATGCTCTCCGATAATAGGTTTAAATATAATAAGTTTGGATTAATGTCCTCTATACTTGTGGATATGGAGTTTGTCACCAAAAGAAGGCTTAAGAGTGAAGAATTTTAGCCTTTGTCCTATCAACAAACCGAAGATACTTTAGAATGAAGCTTGGGTCCAAAAAAATGTAATCCGGCCCTTGCTACTAAAGGTTAACCACGGTGATGCTTTGGAAGGGGAGGAGTGAAAGATTGACAAGTTTTGGTGCTATGACTAAGTCTTTGGAACATATTTTAGCACCACATACCCAAATTTTGAATGCCTTAGCCCTAACCCTATTACAACCCTTAATAAGTCTTCTTAATTTGAAATGCTTATGTTTTTGGATTGTTGGAGAAATTTGGTTGAAAAGCAATCCCATGGAAACATGTGATCAATTTGATTTTTGAGTGCAAACACTAACCTTCTAAAAATTTGAGTGCTTTGAGTGATGTGTTGTGAGTTAGATGGTTAGGAGATATTTTAGTTTGAATACATCTCATTGTGATTCATTTGGGTTGACATATAGCATAACCATTTCGGCTTACTACATATGCATTGATTTCATGTTCTAAAGTGTTTCTCAAAAGAAGTTCAATCCATCTAGCCATGGTTCTTTGAGGGATATCGACCATCAACTCGAGATACTTACGTGCCTTGTGTGCTTTTTTGCTTTGAGTCTAGCTTAGCTTAATTCTTTTATTCTTTGTTTGCTTGAGGACAAACTAAGTTTAAGTGTGAGGTAGTTTGTTAGGTCCATAATGGTGTTCTAATTATGTTCCTAACTTTATGCTTATTACTTGTTTTCTATGAATAAAACATCGTTCTAATAACGTTTCCTGTTAATGCTAGGAAATTGGGAGTTGGCATGAAAATGCTCTTAAAGATGGAAATAAATCACTTTTAGGAGAAGTCGAGCACATTTCCTAAGTTACAAGAGTTTTTGGGACAACTTTGAGAAAATAACAAAAAGTGGTCGCCAAAGGTTATCGGAAGCTGCTGGAAAATCACCGGATTTATCCATGGCCCGCCGAACTATCAAGTATGGCCCAAACACTCCAAGATAGGCCCAAGGGAAGGCTCAAACCATCTAGATAGGAACCCTAGATAATTTGTTTAGGGTGTCACACAATTTGAATTTTGGATCTAAATGACATGGTTTGGACTTTAGCCTAAAAGTTAAGAAAAGGGGATGACAAGTTGTGGCCCTTGGATCAAACTTCATAGCCACTTTAGCACATCCAATGGCTCACAAAACACCCTATTTTCTCTCCCATTACCCCCCTTGGTCGAGTTCCCCACTCATCACAATTACAACACATCTCATATCTCAAGTTTTGCTTAGTTTTTACTCTCTCTATAGCCCCCAACCTTCCCCTAACCCTCTAGCTCTGTCTTCCACCTCAAACACCTCTCTTATCATCACTAAAAGGCCTAGGAACCTCCATCACCACCACCACAGTCTCATCTCCACCCTCTTCACCCTAGCCTAAGGTGGCTTCATCATCTTTGTGGAGCCAAGAAGAAAAAAGGGAGCAAGAAGTGAAGAAATACTTGAAGAATTTGAAGGCTTTGCTTAAGGTCCTCTTCGGTTATTTCTTACACCTGTTGATTTCTCTATATGTATGTAGACTTTATTGTCATTATGAGTGGTGAGTAGTCTGATCACGCCTAAGGTAAACATCAAACAAACACTTTAACATTCAACAAAGTCGCAACAATTTAAAACCCTTTATGTGTTGATGTAGCATAGGTAAATAGAGTATCGTTCTTAACCGGGGATTAAGAGTGCATGCAGGACTACGTTTTAAGGTATGGTGGGAGTTGGAAATTGGTTTATTGTCTACAAAATTAAGGCTAAAAACATGGTTGCAAACATATATAGATCCTAGAATTCTAACATGCTTAACTTATAGACAAGAAAAAAAATGAAGGAACCTATATTCTAAAAATGCTTGAACCGAAAATAAAATACTAACTAATATGTACAAGTGATCGACTATTCCCTTCACCAACTTCTTACAACTAAGTCGTATTATATGCAAACTATTTAAGTCTAAGTCTTTAGCCGATTTAGCATGCATGATCATATATTGTGCTTCAGGAATTTTCCCTATGACACGTCTAATAGTTTGACAAGAAATTTTCCTTAGCCTAAATTGATGCATTAAGATTAGCATGTTTGACATAAATTCTAATACACAAACAAATTACGAACAATATAAACAAAGATGTAAAGCGAAATACAAACCAATCCTTAGAAACCAAGTATTCATACAAACAGGAGAGTAGAAGGAATCAAGTTACAGTTTTTGTGTTGAGAATTTTCCCTATACTACTTAGTGTAGATGATGTTCAATGGAAGTGGAGAACACTCAAGGAATTTTCCTTAGAGGATTCGTGATGGAGGGGGTTGTTTGTGGTGATCGAGGTGGCGGCCTTCTTGAGAGCTTGGAGGAGAGGAATTGTATTTGGGCTGAGGTTAGGCTTTAAAAAAAGGGATGATGTTGAATGAGTCAATTCCTCCCTTATATAGATGAAGATTAGGGCTTTTCCTCTCAAAATTAAGTTTTCCTAGTGTATCTGGGTAAAACTGGCAGTCTGCAAAGAATCGCACTTTTTCAGAGTTGTAGATCTCTAAAAATTATGATCTTGAGCTCGTTGGAAAGACTTCAAGAGATTTCCATGGAATTATCACATCACTACCAGCGCAAACACTATAGCCGACGATATTTAAAAAACTATAGCCGACGAGATAAAAATCTCGTCGGCTATAGTGGAAAAAATGATTTTTTTTTAATTTTTTTTAAATTTTTTTAAAAACTCGTCGACTATAGCCGACGACCCTTAAATATCGTCGGCTAAAGTAGGCTGGCTAAAGTCTGTCGGTAATAGTATAGCCGACGAGGTTTTTACCTATTATCGTCGGCTATAGTACTATAGCCGACGAGTTTTTAAAAAAAAATTAAAAAAAATCATTTTTTCCACTATAGCCGACGAGATTTTTATCTCATCAGCTATAGTTTTTTAAATATCGTCGGCTATAGTGTTTCCAGCGGTAGTGCATGAATATATTTGGACTTCAAAATCATTCTCGGCGCTCCTTTGAAGTTACAAGCTTGTAGCTTGGATATTATTTCCTTATTCCATGTGAGATCTTGACCTTCTTGATTTTGTTCTTCTTGCTCTCCAAGGAATATCTTGGCCGAATCTTCCTTCTCTTTTATGATATTTTTATATTTTAATAAGGAACTTTTGAGATATATTTCGTACTCAAAGAATTCTGCCATCCATGCTTGCTTGATCCGCCACCATTTTGCTCTTTCTTGGCCCGGACAGGAGAAATGTCTTCATTTTTCATTTACACCATTTGACATCATTTTCATTTGTCATTTGGATTACTAATTCTTGACACCATTTGGAAAATCATTTTGCGCACCGTTTTAGTAAGTTTTGCGAAGACCTTTTCTTCTTTGAAATTAGAAACTTCCTCCTTGTTGTGTTTTAACCTCATTTCCACCTCCTTTATTGATCTCTTTTATTAAAACCTAAAAATAACAAAGTAAGTAAGAACGAATAATAATAATAAGGTCAAAATAAATCTAAATGTAAATGAATAATAATAATAAGGTCAAAACAAAAGTAAATGTAAAGAGAAATGCATTAAGAGTCGAGCATAAAATGCATAAATCAATTTTCAGCATACTTAGACTTTGCTAGTCCCTAGCAAAAACTAAATAAAACAAAGACTTGAAATAAGAAAACACAGCAAAGCCAACGTTGGAGCTAGTCTCCAAGTTGAAAATTCTAAGGAAAATTCAAATACTCAAAATTTTAAAAACTCTACTAATCCCTTAGCTAAATTTGTCTTAGGAATTTTCTTAAGTATATATGGCGATGGAATCACAAGAATTTAGAGTGAATGCTCAATCATTTCAAGGGATAATAGAGATATGATTATATCATGAACAAGTAAGATGCGGAAGTAAACAATGGTGATGTTAAAGTTGTGCATGTTTCGAACAAGTTTCAAATCAATCTTACAAGGATGCACTCATCATCTTTTTACTCATGAAAAAGAGTTTACTCAAAATATGTATGAATTCACATGAAAACCTCATGAATGAGATGAATTACTTGCACGAATGAACCCAAACCATATGCTTACTCATGCAACTTACTCAACCAATCGAAGACTACTCATCTTAAGGATCATAAAGGACTTTAGCAAGCATTGTAATGGGGCTAAGGCTAAGGCATTCGAAATTTAGATATGTGGTGGTTAAACACGTTCACAAGACTTAGTCAACACGTTATCAATTCAAGCTCCATCCTTTCTCATGTGTTACACTTCAAAAAAAAGAGGCCAAATTTCATCTTTTTGTGCCCCAACTTCATTCTAAACTTTACTTGTCCAAACTTCACACTTCGAACATATTGCCGGAGAGCTTTTTGTGCATTTTTTCTTTTCTTCATGCTCTTGATATTTTTCTATTATTTTTTTTCTTTTCGGCAATCACATTTTTTTCAAGATTTTAGACAAGTCTTCTCTTAATTTTCTTTCTTTCATCATCTTCACACCATCTTCTTTGTTCTAGCTTCGAAATTCTTCTCCAAGTCTTTAGAATAAGGGTAGAAAACTCTACACGAGGCTAAGTGTTTTGATATATATGTGGAAATGAAAGAAAATGCTTAACATAGGCACAAAGGGGTTATCTAGGGGTGTCGCAACTCGTATGCACAAATGGGACACATGGCTTTTTGGTTTAAGTGGTGGAAAACTTAGATGCCTTTAATCATATCCAATCAGAGCATAAATCAACTTAAAAGCTTTGCAAATCTACATGAGTAAGTTCTAGTAATCTCAAGTTCATTGAAATGTATGGCAAGTAATTAGATGAGGCATATAAATATTTTTGAAACCATGATGCACGAAATTCACTCACAAAGGAAGTTATGTAGGCTCAAAAAACTCACTTTAAGGTTCGTATAATCTAAAAACTTATTCTAGCATGTGAAATCTGTACCATGTTTATTCAAACCATATCCACTACATGTTATGACAAACAAAATATCTCCATTAGCACAAGAAATCCATGCAAATGCCATATGTATTATTTTTTGGTCTAGTTTCATCATCAATTTAACTAAGGGCATCCCAAAAACTCTTAAAAACTAAAAAGACTCAAGACACTCAAATAAGTGTAGATTTAGTCTTTGTCTTCTTTGGGTAACCTTACTAAATTGGCCAGTCGGCGAGAGAGACCAAGAGAGGTAAGAGTGATTTTCAAGCTTGTCTTTTCACACATCCAAAACCTGTCCTAGCAACCGTCCCCTTCTAGACACTACTTTACATAGGATATTCTTACTACAAGAGAAGGGTTCATCCACTACACTAATTAAACCTTTAAAATACATTAATTAAACACTAAAAACTTTTAAAAAAATTTGATGGATCGAGGAAGACCTTCGATGGATCGAAGGACTGTCTCTACCTCGATCAATTAATCGATCTGAGACCACTATTTGATGGATCAAACACTTTCGATTGATCGAACGATAAGCCTTCGACAGATCGAATGATATCCCACAGGTTGAAAAAAAAACTTCATTTTTTAGGGCATCATCTGCTGGAAATCCTTTGTCCATCCAATTTTCATAATTTTTTACTCAAATAAATTGTAAACCCCTCCCCCACACTTAAACTCTACATTGTCCTCAATGTATTCAAGTAAAACATAGAATCAAGCATGGAGTAAAGGGTTTACAAAAATCTAACTAAGAAAGTGAAGGTATGAAGTTAAAAGAGTAAAGGAAGAGAAAGCAAATCTGTTGACGACTGCTCCATAGGGTTGCCTCCCAAAAATCGCTTGTTTTTTAACGTCTTACAGCCTAGACGGGATACTTCTTCATGTCCTTGATGTAGCCGGCTCCTCTAGCTTAACTTCTTTAACGTCATGCTCCTTTTTGATGGCCGAGTGACATGGCTTTAAATGATGGTCATTTACTTTGAATTCATTGCCAGTTGTTGGACTCTTAATTAGAAAAGTTCCATGGGAAAAGGTTTCGATAACAATGAAAGGTTTAATCCACCTAGAGAGTAGCTTTCCTAGAAATAACTTAAGTCGAGAGTTGAAAAGTAGAACCTGTTGGCCGATTATGAACTCTTCTCTTCGGATCATCTTGTCATGAAATACCTTTGTTTTCTCCTTGTAGATCCATGCATTATCAAAAGCATCATTCCTTATCTTCTCGCGTTCAAAAAGTTGTAGCTTTCGATGCAAACCAGCCTCATCTCGATCTATGTTGAACTTCTTGATAGCCCACCATGCTTTGTGTTCTAGCTCAACCGGAAGATAACATGATTTCTTATAAACCAATCAATAAGGTGACATTCCAATGGAAGTTTTGTAGTCAATCCTATAAGCCCACAACGCATCATCAAGACATTGGCTCATATCTTTTTGGTTGGGACGAACGGTCCTCTCCAAGATCTTCTTTATCTCACGGTTGGAAACTTTAGCCATTCCATTCGTTTAAGGGTGATAAGGCGTGGACACTTTGTGCTTGACTTCATATTTCCTCAATAATGCTTCCACCGCCTTGTTGCAAAAGTGACTTCCTCCATCGCTGATTAGAACGTGCGACATTCCAAACCGTGAAAACATTAGCCTTGAGAAAATCTGCAACAACTCATGAACCATTAATTCCGGTGGCTCTTGCTTCCACCCATTTCAAGACATAATCCACTGCGAGCAAAATATAAGTAAAACTATTAGATGGAGGAAAAGGTTCCATAAAATCAATGCCCCAAACATAAAAAATCTTGACATTAATCACATAGTGTTGTGGAATTTAATCTCTAGGTCCTAAATTTGGCACCTATCACATTTAGCACAAAATTCATGAGAGTCACGAAATAAGTTTGGCCAAAAGAATCCACAATCTAACACTTTAAGGGCTATTTTTTTGAACCAAAATGACCTTCACATGCACCATTATGATAAAACTCAAGAATGGACTTAAATTCACTATTCAGAATGTACCTCCTAATAACCAAATCAGAACATCGTTTCCACAAATAAAGTTCATCCCAAATAAAAGTCATAGCATTATTCCTAAGTTTGTTACGTTGAGTACTAGGCATGCAAGATGAAAATTCATTGGTAACTAAGTAATTAACTATATCCGCGTACCATAGAGTTTCATAAGCATTTACCTGAATTTCGAAGAGTTGTTCATCCAAAAAAATTTTCTCAATTGCAATGGCTTCTTTCTCATGTACAATCCTTGATAAATGGCCAGCCACCACATTTTCTACTCCCTTTTTATCCTTGATTTCAAGATCAAACTCTTAGAGTAGAAGTATCCATCTAATGAGTCGTGGCTTGACATCCTTCTTTGCCATCAAATACTTCAAGGTTGCATGGTCCGTGTAACAAATCATCTTGCTTTGCAACAAGTATGATTGAAATTTATCAAGAGCAAACACCACTGCGAGCAACTCCTTCTCGGTTGTTGTGTAGTTCATTTGAGCATCATCGAATGTCTGAGAGGCATAGTGTATCACGTAGGGCTTCTTGTCTTTCCGCTGACCCAAAAATGCGTATACGACATAATCTGAGGCATTACACATTAGTTCAATTGGAAGAGACTAATGCAGAGCACAAAGGATATGAGCACTCATGAGAAGCTCCTTCAATTTACCAAAGGCTGCTCGACAATCTTCATCAAACACAAAGGAAGTGTTCTTTTGGAGCAGCTTACATAAAGGGCGAGAGGTGGGAAAAGTCCTTGATGAATCTTCGGTAAAAGCCTACATGACCAAAAAACGAATGAACCTCTCTAATCGTAGTCAGAGAGTGTAAGTAGCGAACAAGATCTATCTTAGATTTATCAATTTCTATCCCCTTAGCCAAAACAATGACCTAAAAATATCCCTTGTGTAACCATGAAATAACACTTCTCCCAATTAAGCACTAAGTTCTTTTCAACACATCTTTGAAAAATTAATTCTAAATTCCCAAGCATGCATCAAAATCCCTCTTACATACACTAAAATCATCCATGAAAACTTCATTAATTTTCTCAATGTAATCGGAAAAGATACATAACATGCAACGTTGAAACGTACCCGATGCGTTGCATAATCCAAACGGCATGCTCCTATAAGCTAACATTCTAAAAAGGCATGTGAACGTTGTTTTCTCTTGATCTTCCTCATCGATGCTAATTTGGTTATAACCGGAATATCCATCAAGAAAGCAATAAAATGAGTGGCCAGCCAATCTCTCAAGCATTTGATCGATGACCGGCGATGGAAAATTGTCCTTGCGAGTGGTGGCGTAACTGGCGTTAAGCTTTCTATAGTCAATGCTAACTCAGTTTTAGGTGACAGTTCTTTGAGGGACAAGCACATTCTCCTCATTTTTCACAACAGTGATTCCAGACTTCTTAGGCCTTACTTGCATGGAGGGGACCCAATGGCTATCCGAAATCGGATAAATGACTCCACAATCAAGGAGTTTAATCATCTCCTTCTTCACAACTTCCATCATTGGAGGATAGAGTCTTCTTTGAGCTTCCCTAGTAGGTTTGGCGCCATCTTCAAGCAAAATCTGACGCACACATGTTGCCGGATTAATTCTGTTGATGTCTACAAGCGTCCAACCTATGGCAAGTTTGTATTTCGAGAGCACTTGCACCAATTTCTCCTCTTGTTCCTTCTTCAATGTTGATGTGATGATAATCGTAAAAGTTTCATTGTTTCCCAAGTAAGCATACTTCAAATGATCTAGTAACACCTTGAGCTCTAATTCCAGTGCTCTGACAATAGAAGGAACTAATGGGTTAGTACCATACATGATAGGAATCGGTGGAGAATGAATTACAACCCGTGGTGCTTCATTAAGTGACATGATTCTCTCTCAGATTCTTAGCTCTAAGATCACAATTAATGCATCAAAAAGGGATTCACCCCCTAGTCGAGTCAGCCTCGCTCCCTCTTGAATGACGATGTCGAGTTCATCTTCTCCAACGATGTCTAAGTGTTGCTACGTCATGGAATCCATAACATCAACCAAGAAACAATTACCAACACTTGACGTTGGAAACTTCATAGCATCAAGAATGTTGAACTCGATCTTCTCTCCATCAATCTCAATGGAGAATGTTCCTTCAAAAACATCGTTGGAGAAGATGGAATGTCCTCCATATCAACAATGTAAATATCCTCCACATGTCCATAACTTCACTTAGGTTATGGTGTGCGGTGATGAAATCTACAAATCACAAGGGGTTAAGGACATAAGCTAGGAAAAGAGGCACTATCTATTCCAGAGAGTGAGACTTAATCAACTAAGCTTATGTACTCAATGTAAATCGAAGACTTCCTTTAATGTTTTATTTACATGGCTGCAAAATAGATTTTTTAAATGAACAAGTATAAAATGTATAAGTTATAAACAAGTATAAAATTTTTGAACTATTATTAACATGCTTTGTACTTATTCATACAATTTCATATATTTACAAACGAAATCACACAATTACTTTACAATCCCCGGCAACGGCGCCAAAAATTGATAACACCTAAACTAAACATCAAATAAACACTTTAACATTCAGCAAAGACACAACAATTTAAAATCCTTTTTGTGTTGATGAAGCATTGATAAATATGACATCGTTCTTAATCGGGGATTGAGGGTGCATGCATGACTACGTTCTAAGATATGGGGGGAGTTGGAAATTAGTTTATTATCTACGAAATTAAGGCCTAAACCCTAAACGTGGCTGCAAACACATTAAGATCCCAGATTTCTAACATCCTTAACTCATAGACAAGCAAACAATCAAGGAACCTAGACTCTAAACATGCTTGAACCAAAAATAAAACACTAACTAATATGTACAAGTGATCGACTCATCCCTTCACCAACTTCTTACAACTAAGTCATATTATATGCAACCTATTTAAGTCTAAGTCTTTAGCGGATTTAGCATGCATGATCATATATTGTGCTTCAGGAATTTGCCCTATGACATGCCTAACAATTTGACAAGGATTTTTTTCTTAGCCTAAATTGATGCATTAAGATTAGCATGTTCGACATAAATTCTAAGACATAAACAATTTACAAACAATACAAACAAAGATGTAAAGCGAAATACAAACCAATCCTTAGAAACCAAGTATTCATACAAAAAGAAGAGTAGAAGGAATCAAGCTACACTTTTTGTTCGGGGAATTTTCCCTATACTACTTAGTGTAGATGATATTCAATGGGGGTGGAGAACATGCATTCAAGTAATTTGCCTTAGAGGATTTGTGATGGAGGAGGTCGTTAGTGGTGATGGAGGTGGCAACCTTCTTGAGAGCTTGGAGTCTTGGAGGAGAGGAAGTGTATTTGGGTAGAGGTTAGGCTCTAGAATAAGTGATGATTTTGAATGAGCCAAGCCCTCCCTTATATAGATGAAGATTAGGGTTTTTCCTCTCAAAACTAGGTTTTCCTAGTATACTTGGATAAATCTTGCAGTCTACAAAGAATCTCACTTTTCTGGAGTTGTAGACCTTTAAAAATTATGATCTTAGGTTTGTTGGAAATAAGACTTCAAGAGCTTTCTAGAGAGGAATAACATGAATATTTTTCAACTTCAAAATCATTCTCAGCGCTCTTTTGAAGTTACAGGCCTGCAGCTTGGATATTCTTTCCTTATTCTATGAGAGATTTTGACCTTTTTGATTTTGTTCTTCTTGCTCTCCAAGGACTATCTTGGCCAAATCTTCATTTTCTTGTAGGATATTTTGATATTTAAATAAGGAACTTTTGAGATATTTTATATTCAAATAATTCAGCCATCCATGCTTGCTTGATCCGCCACCATTTTGCTCTTTCCTGGCCCGAGCAGGAGAAATGTTTTCATTTTTTATTTGCACCATTTGGCATCATTTTTATATGTCATTTGGGTTACTAATTCTCGACACCATTTAGGAAACCATTTTGTGCATCATTTTAGTAACTTTTGCGAAGACCATTTCTCAGACCATTTCTTCTTCGAAATTAGAAACTTCCTCATTGCTGCGTTTTAAGCTCATTTCCACCTCCTTTATTGATCTCCTTTATTAAAACCTAAAAATAACAAATTAAGAATGAATAATAATAAGGTCATAACAAAGCTAAATGTAAAGATATATGTGTTCAGAATCAAATATAAAATGCGTAAATTATAGCCCCTACTACAAGAAAAACGCACCTAGACCGCGGACCATTTGAAAGGACCTAACCCCGATTTAGTTTCCTAAACCGGAATTGAACCCCTTTTGAAAACACGAACCAACAAAAACCATAAAAATTTTGGCAGAGTAACGCTACTAACGCGGAATTGCCATAACCTGCACCCGGAAAATACACTTCATCCTATACCACAAAAGCCAAACCGTGGGCACCAATCCCATCCGGATTTCTCAATATCATAACAATAACAATAAACAATAGACATAACTGTAATATATAGAAAATCCGAGAAAAACCACATAAAATATGTATCAGTATCGTATCAGAGCGACCTCTAGTGTATATATATATATATACAAAATATACAACAGTAGATGAAACAAGGAACCTACTGGAAAAGACAGGTAGCTCGAATAACTAGCCTCCGACCACGACGTGAGACACCAGAATATGAACTACAAACTGGGCACGGAAACCGAAAAGCCCAGGGGAAAGACATGAAAACCGTTAGAGTGAGTAGACGAAAATAAATGTCTTTCCCGAATAATATATGTTACAAAAACATATGCGAGTCAAAATGAATGAATATGATATAGTACACGAGGTGAACCCAAACTCCTCCAGCGTACAGAGCATGCATAGGAAAATCCCACGAGGTCACTCATGGACACATCCGTGCTAGTACAGTCTGAATCACGGGATCCCAGACCCACACGTGATTCTAGCCAGAAAGGCCTCAGGTCAGAGGTCTCCCCTCCCCTCCGGTAAAGGCCTCGGGTCAGGGGTCACAGCCTCCCCTGGTAAACATCTTCGGGGATCAGCCGGGATGCAAGTGTATCGATACAACAATATATACTGTGACTGTACTCTGTGTAAACCAAATCATAAATAGTTCTATGCGCTATTACGCGTGATTAAAACCGGCAAATCAATCAGTTTACGTAAAACTGCAATCACGCGCTAACTCGTGAATTAAGCCGATTACTCTACTGATTCTGTTCTGGGTCGTCACAAATCTACCCCCCTTAAAAAAAATTCGACCTCGAAATTTACGTACCTGTCAGGTGAACAGATGAGGATACTGCTCCCGCATACGCTGCTCAGTCTCCCAAGTGGCCTCCTCAACCAAGTGATTCTGCCACAAGACCTTTACCAGCGGTATAACACGGTGCCTCAACTCCTGCTCACGCCGATCAAGAATCTGTACCGGCTCCTCCACATACGTCAAATCCTCTCGGATCGGTAGCTGCTGTGGCGCTAACACATGTGACGGATCTGAGATATACTTCCGCAACATCTAAACGTGGAAAACATCATGAACACGAGCCATCTCAGCTGGCAACTCAAGTCTGTAACTCTTTGGCTGTAACTCTTTCAACTCCAGACTATAGCCGACGACCCTTAAATATCGTCGGCTAAAGTAGGCTGGCTAAAGTCTGTCGGTAATAGTATAGCCGACGAGGTTTTTACCTATTATCGTCGGCTATAGTACTATAGCCGACGAGTTTTTAAAAAAATTTAAAAAAAATAAAAAAAAATCATTTTTTCCACTATAGCCGACGGGATTTTTATCTCGTCGGCTATAGTTTTTTAAATATCGTCGGCTATAGTGTTTGCGCTGGTAGTGATGTGATAATTCCATGGAAATCTCTTGAAGTCTTTCCAACGAGCTCAAGATCATAATTTTTAGAGATCTACAACTCTGAAAAAGTGCGATTCTTTGCAGACTGCCAGTTTTACCCAGATACACTAGGAAAACTTAATTTTGAGAGCAAAAGCCCTAATCTTCATCTATATAAGGGAGGAATTGACTCATTCAACATCATCCCTTTTTTTAAAGCCTAACCTCAGCCCAAATACAATTCCTCTCCTCCAAGCTCTCAAGAAGGCCGCCACCTCGATCACCACAAACAACCCCCTCCATCACGAATCCTCTAAAGAAAATTCCTTGAGTGTTCTCCACTTCCATTGAACATCATCTACACTAAGTAGTATAGGGAAAATTCTCAACACAAAAAGTGTAACTTGATTCCTTCTACTCTCCTGTTTGTATGAATACTTGGTTTCTAAGGATTGGTTTGTATTTCGCTTTACATCTTTGTTTATATTGTTCGTAATTTGTTTGTGTATTAGAATTTATGTCAAACATGCTAATCTTAATGCATCAATTTAGGCTAAGGAAAATTTCTTGTCAAACTATTAGACGTGTCATAGGAAAAATTCCTGAAGCACAATATATGATCATGCATGCTAAATCGGCTAAAGACTTAGACTTAAATAGTTTGCATATAATACGACTTAGTTGTAAGAAGTTGGTGAAGGGAATAGTCGATCACTTGTACATATTAGTTAGTATTTTATTTTCGGTTCAAGCATTTTTAGAATATAGGTTCCTTCATTTTTTTTCTTGTCTATAAGTTAAGCATGTTAGAATTCTAGGATCTATATATGTTTGCAACCATGTTTTTAGCCTTAATTTTGTAGACAATAAACCAATTTCCAACTCCCACCATACCTTAAAACGTAGTCATGCATGCACTCTTAATCCCCGGTTAAGAACGATACTCTATTTACCTATGCTACATCAACACATAAAGGGTTTTAAATTGTTGCGACTTTGTTGAATGTTAAAGTGTTTGTTTGATGTTTACCTTAGGCGTGATCAGACTACTCACCACTCATAATGACAATAAAGTCTACATACATATAGAGAAATCAACAGGTGTAAGAAATAACCGAAGAGGACCTTAAGCAAAGCCTTCAAATTCTTCAAGTATTTCTTCACTTCTTGCTCCCTTTTTTCTTCTTGGCTCCACAAAGATGATGAAGCCACCTTAGGCTAGGGTGAAGAGGGTGGAGATGAGACTGTGGTGGTGGTGATGGAGGTTCCTAGGCCTTTTAGTGATGATAAGAGAGGTGTTTGAGGTGGAAGACAGAGCTAGAGGGTTAGGGGAAGGTTGGGGGCTATAGAGAGAGTAAAAACTAAGCAAAACTTGAGATATGAGATGTGTTGTAATTGTGATGAGTGGGGAACTCGACCAAGGGGGGTAATGGGAGAGAAAATAGGGTGTTTTGTGAGCCATTGGATGTGCTAAAGTGGCTATGAAGTTTGATCCAAGGGCCACAACTTGTCATCCCCTTTTCTTAACTTTTAGGCTAAAGTCCAAACCATGTCATTTAGATCCAAAATTCAAATTGTGTGACACCCTAAACAAATTATCTAGGGTTCCTATCTAGATGGTTTGAGCCTTCCCTTGGGCCTATCTTGGATTGTTTGGGCCATACTTGATAGTTCGGCGGGCCATGGATAAATCCGGTGATTTTCCAGCAGCTTCCGATAGCCTTTGGCGACCACTTTTTGTTATTTTCTCAAAGTTGTCCCAAAAACTCTTGTAACTTAGGAAATGTGCTCGACTTCTCCTAAAAGTGATTTATTTCCATCTTTAAGAGCATTTTCATGCCAACTCCCAATTTCCTAGCATTAACAGGAAACGTTATTAGAACGATGTTTTATTCATAGAAAACAAGTAATAAGCATAAAGTTAGGAACATAATTAGAACACCATTATGGACCTAACAAACTACCTCACACTTAAACTTAGTTTGTCCTCAAGCAAACAAAGAATAAAAGAATTAAGCTAAGCTAGACTCAAAGCAAAAAAGCACACAAGGCACGTAAGTATCCCGAGTTGATGGTCGATATCCCTCAAAGAACCATGGCTAGATGGATTGAACTTCTTTTGAGAAACACTTTAGAACATGAAATCAATGCATATGTAGTAAGCCGAAATGGTTATGCTATATGTCAACCCAAATGAATCACAATGAGATGTATTCAAACTAAAATATCTCCTAACTATCTAACTCACAACACATCACTCAAAGCACTCAAATTTTTAGAAGGTTAGTGTTTGCACTCAAAAATCAAATTGATCACATGTTTCCATGGGATTGCTTTTCAACCAAATTTCTCCAACAATCCAAAAACATAAGCATTTCAAATTAAGAAGACTTATTAAGGGTTGTAATAGGGTTAGGGCTAAGGCATTCAAAATTTGGGTATGTGGTGCTAAAATATGTTCCAAAGACTTAGTCATAGCACCAAAACTTGTCAATCTTTCACTCCTCCCCTTCCAAAGCATCACCGTGGTTAACCTTTAGTAGCAAGGGCCGGATTACATTTTTTTGGACCCAAGCTTCATTCTAAAGTATCTTCGGTTTGTTGATAGGACAAAGGCTAAAATTCTTCACTCTTAAGCCTTCTTTTGGTGACAAACTCCATATCCACAAGTATAGAGGACATTAATCCAAACTTATTATATTTAAACCTATTATCGGAGAGCATCACATATTTTTACATTCTTTTCCTAGCTCTCAACATAACACTTTTTTTTCTTTTCTTTTCGGCAATCTAACATACAAGTTGTTTGAACAAGTCTATCCCCATACACATAATATACCTTAGACAACATCATTTCTACGTACTCCATCTCTTGAATTCTAGCTTTGAAATCTCTACCAAATCTTTAGAACAAGAGTAAGGATAACTACACTAGGCTAAGTGTAAGGTACATGCATGAAAATGAAATAAAGGCTAAATGCAGGTTCAAAAGGGCTATCTATGGATGTCACAACTCGTGCGCACTCAAAGGACATATGGCTATTTGGCAAAAGTGGGTGATAGTCCTAAATACGTCTATCATATTTGAAATAACTCATGATTAGAAAACGATTTGCTCGGTTGAAAGCAAGTTCTAGATCACGCTTAACCAATTGATATCACACATGAAAAAATGAGTGCATTATATAAGCTAGTCATGCATAAATTGGCTCAAAATCTCACATAGGCAATGATAGATTTGAAACATGTTAATCATTCTTTTATCAAATACACACATTTTGAGAGACATGTTTTTCAACCGATTAAACATGCATTGTTTTCTCTTTTCAAACATGCTCAAAATTATGCAATCTACTAGCCGTTAGTTCAATCTCATCATCGGGAGTGGTTATTGGAACATAAAACATACCAAAACACACATTATTTTGTATTACATTTTCTCAAATTTTTATGGATTTAGCATACTACCTCACACTTTAGAATCAAATTGTCCTAAATTTTTTATTAGGCCACATAGTAAACAAAAGTATACAAGAGATAACTTAGGCATCATCATTTCATATTTTATTCTCCTAACACATGTTCTCCTAGGCATAACAACTAGCATGCATTCACACTTAAAGGGCCATATAGTCTCTAAGAAGTAGTGGAGCTATTAGAGTTCTACCAACCACAATGGGGGCATGCATACTAATAATATTTCAAAGAAAAAACGACAATGTAATTAAGCATATAACATGAGGGGATCTCACACTTACACAAGAATACCACATTCTAACATAACTCCAAACAAAACTTTACTTAAGCATCATTCACAAACATATCCATATTATCCAAAGAAGTAAAGAGAGTAGGGATAAAGAAGGTGCAAACGCTTTGAAGACCAGCTCCTAGCTCCATGTGCATGAACATGTAAACCAACGAAGACCAAGTAAGGCCTCACTATTGAAGGGTGCATATGGATTGGTCATGATCGTCAAACGGTGCTCTAGGACTTGTCTTGGCCTTAAGGGATTACTCTATGCTCCATTCCTCTAAGTCTCAAGCTCTTGGTCTCCAAAATAAGCTTGAAATTCTTGAAATTGTAAGAGACCTTCGATGGATTGAAGGAATGCTTCGATCCATTGAGGCAGTGCCTCAGATGTAAAGCTGCAGGTAGCCTTCGATGCATCGGAGAAATAGGCTTCAATAGATCGAAAGAGTGTCTCAGGTTTGCACTACTTCAGCATTTTCAAAAAAAAAATCATTTCTTCAAGTTCTTGACTTCCATACATATTCCATAATGTTCTATACTCCTCCAATATATTCCATAATGTTCTATACTCCTCCAACCTCACACTTATTCTCGATCATAGCCAATGGTGTCCGACCATCTCGGGTTCAAGTTCAACGACCTTAACACTGTCGGTGAAGGAATGAGTAGGTCAAGCAATCATGGTTGGGTCCTTAAGGTGATAGATATTCCCATGCCATTTCCTTGGCAACTCCTCCAAGGCTACCACTTGCTCTCTATGAAGCACAAAAGTTCTCCCATTTGCCAAGTTCCTTAAATGCACCATTCCATTTGGGCTTATCTCAAGCAATTTATAGTTTGCATCTCTTGAGGGGTTGGAGTTCTTCAAGGTGATTTTGCTTCCCACTACTAGCATGTCATCCACATTCTTGCTTAGCCTCAACTTCTTCATGCCATGGGTCCAGTGCTTCCCCATCTTCTGCACTTATCTCCTTGGCTTCCGGCTCTATATAGCTCACCTTTCTAGCAACCTCGACCTTAAATACTTGCAATTTAGGGATAGGATCCGCATCACGAAAGATTTTGAAGGTTTCAGTTTTGTCAAAGACCTCCAAAGTGAGCACTCCGCCCTTGACATTAATTTTCATCCCAGCTGTAGCCATGAAGACCTTTCTGAAGATGATTGGGAGATCTTCATTTCTTCTTGGCTCTTCTATATCAAGTATCACAAAGTCGTCCGGGATCATAAGCTCATGTATCATTACCAACACATCCTCTACTATGCCTCTCAGATGCACCACACTCCTATTAGCGAGTTGAAGTGACACGCTCATCGACTTGATCTTACCTAAACTAATCTCCTTGTACACCGAGTAGGGCATTAAGTTGATAGAAACACCAAGATCTATAAATGTCCTTGGAAAGTGCTTGGTTTTAATAGTGCATGGCACGGTGAAATTCCCCGGATCTGCTAGCTTTTTGGGTACCATCATTTGAATGATTGCCGACACAGTGGCATTAAGCTTTACCTTTTTAGTCATTTCCTCCCCTTGCACCTTGTTCTTCAATCTTTGGTTAGTACACTACAAGAAAACAGCACTTAGACCACGGAAACGTAATTGTTCCATGGTCCAAGTGACACCTGGACCACGGATATGGTATTCTCCGTCGTCCATGTGATCACCTGAACCTCGGAGTCTTCTCCGTCCTCCAGGTGATCACCTGGACAACGGACCGACACGCCGTCGTCCGAGTACGTAACGTACTTCCACTTAGACGACGTACCGACACCTCCGTCGTCTAAGTGAAGCATTATATAAGCCCGATGCCAAACTGAATTCATTCCTCGATCTCTTCATTCCAAACTGAAGGAGAAGGGAGAAGGAGAAGGGAGCTAGCTAGCTAGAAGGCCGAGAAGAATCAGGATCGATAAGGGATCTCCGCTGACTAGCCAGCTAGC
The DNA here is from genome assembly GCA_946800695.1 of Geum urbanum. NCBI lineage: Eukaryota > Viridiplantae > Streptophyta > Magnoliopsida > Rosales > Rosaceae > Geum > Geum urbanum. The sequence goes on along the minus strand of OX327009.1, from coordinate 22,318,843 downwards.
TTAATTAACGTACCGATATCGAGAAGGCCAGCAGGTACGTACGTACGCAGTTAAAATTTGCTTAATTAATATATATTTAGTGAAAACGTACGTACATACATGCAATGATGTTAGCTATATATATGTACAGATCGATTAAATTATGTACGTACGTAATTGATGGATCGATGTAGATCGAGTACGTATAATTAAGCTTAAATTAATGGACAAATATATATATATGTAATAATTAATTAATTATAATATTTTGTAGCAGTATGGACAAGAGTTGGATGAAGTTGAAGAATAGATGTGATGTCCGGTATATGGATGGAATTAGCGAATTTGTGAATTTTGCGATAGAACATGGTCAGGGAAAGAAACGTTTCAGGTGTCCGTGTCAGAAATGTCTTAATTGTCAGTATGCGGAGGTTAATGTTATGGTGCAACACCTGTACGAAAATGGTATGATGTGGAGTTACACTACATGGAGCGAGCATGGTGAAACAGTAGAGTTCAGCGCAGCAGACTTCAGCTCAGGGTACAGTTACCATGGTGCCTCATCCAGCGGCAGTGGTGCCGGACCCCCAGCTTGCAACCCAACTGAAGATTTGGTCCATGATGCGTTTCCGGGATGTAGTCATAGTGGACACCAACACCAAGACGGAGGTTACAGTACCACTAATGAGCATGATGACACATTCCCCGCAGCTAGCTTGGCCACTGACACCAGTGAGATGGAAAAGTACAACCGGATGCTACTTGAAGCGCAGACCCCGGTGTTCCCTGGATGTCGAGAGAATGTGTTGCAATATGTGATGGAGCAAATGAAGATAAAAGTGAAGCACAAAATGTCAGTGAGTGCTTTTGACGAAATTCAGGAGCAAATATGTAAGTTGCTTCCTGATGATCACAATCTTCCTAAATCTCATTATAAGGTTAGAAATATCCTGAGCAGCCTTGGCCTAAAGTACAGGATAATTGACGCATGTCCGAATGATTGTGTGCTATTTTACAAAGAGTATAAAGAGTTGGACTATTGTCCCGTATGTGGCCAGTGCAGATTCCAGTTAAATAGGAAGAGTTCGAAAAAGAGAATTCCTGTGAAAGTTGTTCGATATTTTCCCTTGATTCCCAAATTGCAGCGCCTGTACATGTCTCTAAACACAGCAGAGGCGATGCGATGGTACGCAAAAAAGCGAATAGATGACGATGTCCTGCGACACGCCGCGGATGGGGAGGGTTCCAAACATTTCGACAGAGAATTTGGAGACTTTGCTTCAGAGGTTAGAAATGTTAGACTCGGCCTATCTACAGACGGATTCAATCCTTGGGGAAGTAATAGCTCCGCCGTCAGCACTTGGCCAGTTATTCTGATGCCGTACAACTTGCCTCCGTGGATGTGCATGAACACAGAATTTAATTTCCTTACCGTACTAATTCCAAGTCCTAAATCTCCATTGAAGTGCTTAGATGTCTACCTCAGACCTTTGATCGACGAGCTGAAACTGTTGTGGGAAAATGGAGTCCCAACTTATGACAAATTCACTGACACGATGTTCACGATGAGGGCTGCCATAATGTGGACGATCAGCGATTTTCTAGCTTATGTGATGTTGGCAGCCTGCAGGACAAAAGGATATAATGGATGTCCTATATGTTTGGACGACGTGAACTCTAGTTGGCACGCGGGGAAGGTGTGTTACTTGGGTCACCGTAGATGGCTTCCTTACGACCACCCGTGGCGACAGGATGAAGCTCATTTCGAAGGTACGGTAGAGAACAATCATAAACCCCGTAGTTGGTCGGGCGAAGAGATTTTAGAGAGGTTGAGCTATTTCGACTTTGGTGTGTTGAGCAATGACGCGGATGTAAAGAAATGCAATCCAATTCCTCCACATGATCTGAGCTATTGGGATCACAAGAGTATATTCTTTGAACTCCCTTACTGGTCAAAGTTGAAGCTGAGGAACAACTTGGACGCGATGCACATAGAAAAGAATGTGTGCGACAGCGTGGTGGGAACAATTCTCGGTATTAAGTTCAAGACTAAAGATACTCCCAAAGCGCGCAAAGATTTGGAATCAATGAATCTACGTCGTCCCTTGTGGTTGAGGAGGGATAGGAAAGGAGTGTACAACAAGATGCCAGATGCACCTTACACAGTGAAGCCGACGCTTAGACGTTCTGTATTTCACTGGTTTAAGGGCGTTCGTTATCCGGCTACGTATGCAGCTACTATAACTGGAGCAGTGGACGAGGTGCAACACAAGTTTGTTGGTCTAAAGACACATGACTATCACGTTATGCTGCAACGTCTGATTCCAGTGGTAATTCGACCATACTTGCCTCGGGACGTCGTAGAACCAATAGTAGCATTGTGTAGGTGGTGGCAGAGGTTATGCGCTAGAGAATTAAAGAAGTCAGATGTGGTGGAATTGCAACAACAAATTGTGCACATCATTTGCAAACTAGAGAGGATTTTCCCCCCTGCTTTCTTTGACATCATGATTCACCTAATGATCCACCTGCCCGAGCAGGTGCTCATTTCTGGTCCGGTCCAGTACACTTGGATGTATCCTCAAGAAAGGTACGTACAACTAATTAATTAATTTGTTCCACTGGAGATTATATATATACTAGCTAGCTATATGTACTTATGTAATGTGTACGTTTGATTTTGTAGACAGTTTGGACAGTATAAGTCATTCGTCAAAAACAGGTCGGCCCCGGATGGCTCCATAGCAGAGACATACCTAATGCATCAGTGTGTTACTTACTGCAACAGGTACCTCAAAGATCCACCCCCTCCCACTGCCTCCGATCGCAGTGCCCGCATCAATCTTTCTGTCGTCACCAATGTCGTCCGACCGTTTAGAGGAGTATTAAAGGAATCGTTAACACGGGAAGAACTTATTGAGGCACATTGGGTAGTGTTGCGAGACTGTGACGAAGTTGAGCCGTACATGTTGTCATACAGGGAGAGGCTTCAGGCGTTAAATCAAAACAAGAGTTCGGCGTGGATTGAGAAAATGGTTAAGAAGAAGTTTCCCGATTATTTCTTCCAATGGGTACGTACGTACGTCTCAGTATTAATTATTTAAATACATATCGCTCATGTTTGTATAAAGTAAACCCTTATATTAATTTGCCCTTTTTCGCAGATGATTGATCTGCAAAAATCTGATAACCACGGAGGGTGGTGGTCATGGCCAAAGCACTTGCTAGCAGGGAAGCCGGTTAAACACTATATTTATCTCGGATGTTTTGTGAACGGTGTAAAGTTCCATTCATTGGCCCGAGACGAAGGAAGAAGAACACAAAACAGTGGGGTAGCAGTTGGGAAAGACAACGATCTATATTACGGGGCTATTGTATATGTGGTTCAGCTATGTTACGGGAATGATGTCAACGTTTTCCTATTCAAGTGCAGATGGTTCAAGCGTACAAAGGAAGACCTGGGACTATTATCAGTCGATACAAACTCGCACTGGTATGAGGATGAGCCTTTCGCTCTCGCCACCTTAGTTCGGCAGGTGTTCTATCTCGACGATCCGAAAGCCGGTGAAGGGTGGAAAATAGTGAACCATATCTCTCACCGAGGAATATGGAATACAGAGACAATTGAAGGGACACCGGCGACGACTGAAGATGCTCCTGAACCAGAAAGAGACATTCCTGCCTATCAAGAGCCTAATATTTCTATGGTCCGCTCCGATATAATGGACCTGGTTCAAGATGGTGAACGGTTACCCATGCCTGATGGTTGTATAGATCTAACTGAAGATGAGATTATCGATGAGATAGATAAAGAAGACGAGCAGGAAGAGGATGCGGACGAGGACTCAGGTTATTCGTCGGACGATGTTGAGTACGATGACGAGGATGAGCCGTCGTCTAACGTGGATGAGGATGATGATGATTATGACGAAGAGTACGGTCATACGACGAGGGAGATTAATTGGTAATTAATTACTGTAATTATTGTAATATATATATGATCGATGCCGGTTTACGGTAAGAAATTAATCCGAATTATATATCCTGGACAACGGAGAAATTAATTGCAGGTTGTCGCCAAATCTCAATCTCATATAAAACCCTAGCTAAATCCTAGACCCTAAATCTAGCAGTTCGGATCGATCGATCAATTTTTTAATTATATTTTTGAATCAGAATAATTGAACGGACACAAAAATGACCGGGGACGACCTAAACCGTAAACCCTAAGGCCCTAACCCCTGAAATCGGGGTTTAGAACTTGGACGACGGAGAATAGTCATTATCCGTCGTCCAGGTACATACTAGGACGACGGATATGGTCATTATCCGTCGTCCAAGTTCACAAACCCTAAACCCTAAACAGTAAGGCCCTAACCCCTGAATTCAGGGTCTATACACCTGGACGACGGAGAACGTCATTCTCCATCGTCCAGGTTAGAACCTGGACGACGGATAACTTCATATCCGTCGTCCAGGTGATTACCTGAACGACGGAAACGCTTATTTCCGTCGTCCAGGTGCAGATATCGTAATTTTTTCTAAGACAACGACCATCTAGACCTTCTTCCAATGCAAAGTCTTTTCATCAAGACTTTAGAGTAAACAATTCTTGGTGTGTGAGCTTCGACAGTTCGAAAATCGGAGTTGCGAAATGCCTTGTATCCACGTTTCCGGTTTGTGAAATTATCGGTTTTGCGGTTGACTATGCCGATCAAACCCTTCCTGAACTTATTATTTTATGGTTCTTTGAAGACAATTATATATTATGTTACGACGAACATATCCAACGGTTGTTTGTCCAAATTCAATTTCGTTAATACTCTGCTGCAAATGAGCGTCTACTCATGAACACTTAAGTCGTAAAGATTAGTCGATACTTAACATGTTTCAATACGTAAAATTAATCATTGGTTCAAATTTAACTGTTCATATATACGATGCGTTCATCGATATTGTACGACTATTTCACTCGAATGACAGATCGCTAAATTCCTACCGAATTATTTTTTAAATTTTTTTTTACATAATTTGAACCTGGACGACGGAGATGGTCATTTTCCGTCGTCCAGGTGTTAACCTGAACGACGGATAATGACCATCTCCGTCGTCCAGGTTCAAAAACCATGGCGGTTTAAATTTATTTTTGTTTATTTTTTTCATGTAATTTTCACTTGGACGACGGAGACTGACTATCTCCGTTGTCCAAGTCCAATTTTTATGGCGGTTCAATTTACCGCTTCCGTTTTTGGGACCGTTTGAATTTTCACTTAGACGACGGAGAATTCATTCTCCGTCGTCTAAGTCCAAAATAATGGCGGTTCAGAGCGTCCCGCCGATTAATTGGCGCCGCTTGAATTTTTTTGAAACCGCCATCTAGACGACGGAAAACACTGTTTCCGTCGTCCAAGTGGACTTAGACGACGGAGAATAGTTATCCGTCGTCTAGGTGAAACTCTATAAATAGAGTTGCACCCCCCTCATTTTGTCATCATTCCATCTCCTCCTCTCCTCTCCTCTCCTCTCCTCCGGCGATCCTCCTCCGGCGACGCTCCGACGACATTGTTTCCGGCGTGGTTCCTCCTCTCCGACGACTCAACTCCGACGATATTCCCGAAAACTCCGATTCGGTAAATTTTTATTTTTCCCTTATTAAAATAATTTTTATTTAATTAATTAAGTAAATTCTAAATATAATTTAGAAGTAGAATTTAATTGATTAATTAGTTTAAATATTTAATAAATGATTAATTATTGTTATTAATTTGTTAAATCATAATTATTGTAATTATTTATTATTAGTTGCATGATTAAATTAAATTATTATTAAATTTATTAAATGAATAAATTATTATTCATAATTTATTAAATGAATCAATTTTTTATTAAATGCATGATAAATAAATATAAATTATTGCATCTAATTAAAAATTATTAATAAATATTTACGTTTATTTTCTAGTAAATTAATTAGTAGTACGTGTTCGATTTAAATTTAGTACATAGGCTTGGTTTATTAAGTCGCACTCTTTGGAATAGATGGCGCCTCTTTTCCTTGCTTATCTCCTTAACCCCTCGTGATTTGTGGATTTAATCACCGCACACCATAAGCTAAGTGAAGTTATGGACACGAGGTTGAGGGCGGAGTTTGCAAAGGACTTGAGGGAGTGTAAATTTTCGAAAAATTGGCCGAATGTCGGACATGGTGTCTAGAAACGGGTTATGACTGGTGACAGGATTTGGACTAAGAAAGACTTTTGTCGAAATTAGTCATGCCTCTCGCGTTATCTCTATCTCTAACTGGCCATGTTTTTCGATTTAACCAAGGCTGATTAATTGAAAATTTACACTTTATCGCGCGGGTCGCACGTCCATTGAACGACCGAAAATTCCAAGCTAGTGTACTCTATTTAAATCTTAAACGTACTTAATTAATTAGCGTAAATTTTTAAGTTGTAATTATTATGGTAAGTAGGTATTTTAACACCGTACTCTTAGGTTTAAATGGCTCCGCCAAAGACGACATCCGGCAAAAAGAAATCCCAACAGGAGGCAGAAGATGCCATGCTCCGAATGTTGGCGGCCCAAGTCGGTTGGGTTCAACAGGAGGGCAACGACGCTCTCAATCCGGACGGATCATCTGGTCCGTCCGTAGCGCCCTCTGGGGAAATTCCCGCTCCCCCATTCATCTCGAGCGGTGATGACGTCGACCCCTTCCAATCTCCGACGCCCGGTACTGGTTCAACGGGAAGTACTCAGGCGTCCTCGACCGCCGAATCAATCATGTACAGCACCCGCTGTAGGCAAAGGAGGGCCCCCACTGACCCGGAACCGAAAAGGACTCGGGGTCTCGTTAAAGGGGGCAAAGCGGAGCGTATTTGCAAGGCGACCGGTAAAAAGATCGACTTGCCGTACGACGAATTCACCGGTGGCCCTCCCACAGCTCAGCTAGCAAGTCTCTCGGCGCATGGGATAGGGTCAATCATCCTTAACCGGGTTCGTATCACTGCCCCTACTTGGAAGGAGGCGCCGGATCATGAGAAGGCGAAAGTCTTCAAAGATCTTTCGGTACGTAATACGTCCAATTTAGTTATTATATAATATTGTTAATATTAGTTAAAATTTCATAATATATACGATTATAATTTTCTATTTATTTTTGATAGGAACAATTTGACGTGGATCCGACACCGACTATGTTGAGGCATATCAACCAAACCGCCAACTCCATCTACAAAGATTGGAAGTACAAGCTCCATAAGTACTTCCAAGATGTCGGTCCCGTGCCTCCCCCGGTAGAGCTGCAAGGGGAGAGAGAAGATGAGTGGGAGTGGTTGTGTAACCACTTTGCCGATGAACAATTTAAGGTATTAATTTTTTTTTATTTCAATTAAGATAATTGAATTATTTAAATTGTAGTTATTCATTTTTTAATGATTTAGTTATGTTGTGTAACAGAAATTCTCCGGTGTCAACAAAGCCAACCGGGGGAAGAAGGAGAAACACCATACTACCGGCGCCAAGCAGTTCATTCAAATAGCCAAGGAGCACAAGGATAAGGGCTCCAAACACCCTTATCTTGATGCAAGCGTAAGCGCGTACGTGACACTAGGGCTCGATAATGAAGCGAGTCAATGCGGCGTAAGTGATATATTAATTATGTGCTTTTAATTATAGTAATTATTATTTAAATATGATTTCATTATAATAAATTAATTATTCTTTTGTAGGCAAGGGTGATAGAGCGTGCGCATGAAGAGTTGGCTAACACTCAGCTTGCGTTCCCAGATGTGCCGCCGGAAGACCTGCCTCCTCTATCCTTAGAGAGCCAAATTGCAATCGCGGATGAGGTCTACGGTCGTAGAGCTGGCAAGGAGGTTAGGCACTTTGGGCCTAGGGTGGTACGAGATTTGTCGACGACCTCCGGCTCATCATCTACGGGAAGTTCGGGGCAGCGGAGAAGGGGTCAGGCAGCGGCCGTCGAAGCAGCCATTCAAGAGGCTCGACTGGCACGAGAGAAGAATGAGCCAATGCGGCAAAGACTTGACGAACAACAAGCACAAATAGCCCAACTCATCGCGCTCATGAACCAAAATCGAGAAGTATGTCAACCTCCTCCAAACCCATACCCCGACGACAACGACCCGACTGGAGGCGGAGGACTCGGCGGCGCATCTGCTCCTCCAGTGTATTAGCTAGCTAGTTAATTATCGCGTTTCTTTATTTCCGAGTTCCGAACAATATTTTATAATTTTTGTGGGTTTTTAATTTGGATGTGTATGTACAAATTAATTAATTATTTAATTAATACATTAATTAATATTAAAAATTTAGTTTAATTAATTATTTTCGACTATTTTTTATTATTTAAATTAAATTAATAATAATTTAAATTAATAATATTTAATTTCAATTTATTTTTAAAAAAAAATTAAATAGTCACTTGGACGACGGAGATTATGTTCTCCGTCGTCCAGGTGCAAAACCCTAAACCTAACCCTAAACCCCTAACCCCTAACCCCTAACCCCTAAACGCTAAACCCTAAACCCTGCCATTCTCCGTGGCCCACGTGTTCACCTGGACGACGGAGGATCAGTTCTCCGTCGTCCAGGTGAACACCTGGGCCACGGAGAAACTAGCATTATCCGTGGCCCATGTATGCACCTGGACGACGGAAACGCTAATTCTCCGTCGTCCAGGTGAACACGTGGGCCACGGAGAAACGAGCAATGTCCGTGGCCCATGTAGTCACCTGGACGACGGAGAATTAGCGTTTCCGTCGTCCAGGTGCATACATGGGCCACGGATAATGTCCACGGTCCAAGTGAAATTGGACGACGGAGAACTAATTCTCCGTCGTCCAGGTGCTTGGACGACAGCACTTGGAGCACGGACCTTGGACGACGGAGATTTCGTCGTCCAAGTACTTAGACGACGGAAAACGTCACCTAGACGACGGAAATGGTCTGTGGTCTAGGTGCAGTTTTCTTGTAGTGGTACAAAGGTCCTTCAAGAACTTGGAGTATATTTTAGTTTGAATGGCGTCAAGAAGGGGTATATTGATCTCAACTTTCTTGAAGACATCCAAATATTCCATGGTCTTCCGATCCAAGTTAGCTTGTGCCCTCTCCTTGTTCTTCACTTGAGGGAAGGGTAGGTATGCATCCTCCTCACTTCGAACCTTCTTGGAATGCCCCTTAGAAGTTTCCTGATGCTTGCCTTCGATAGGTCGAGAGTTTTTCTCGATCTATATAGGACTATTGTTTTGTGTACCTAAGAGATTCCTTCGATAGATCAAAGGATTCTCTCGATCCATTGAAGGAAAGTTGCTTCTTTCTCCATTCTTCATCAAATTGATCGGAATGCTCTCTATTCATATTAACACCTTCTAACCCTATTTCGGCACTCCCATGGCGACTTGAACCCTTCTTGGAACCTGCTTGGTCAACCATAAACTCATCTTCCTAATCATCTAACTCACTAACATCTTCACAAGGAATCAACTCGATATTGTCTCTACTCGGAGTAGCCTTCTGTTGGAAAAGTTACCCCCACACACTTTATGCACTATTATCTAGCCCATAAATATGAATAATGATTTCCGTCTGCAAGTGTACGGAGTATTCACAGCGCTAGATGCTAGCTTGCGACGCCCATCAATGCAATCTCAACAACAAAAATCAAAGCTATCCACATAGTTTCACAGCCATATACAATTGAAATTTAAGCAAATACCAATTGCACTCATTGATAGAACAATAGCCGATTGCATATATATAATATATATATATTTATATATCAACTTAGCTTTGTGTCCATATCTCTTCTTATCTAGTTTTACAAGTTCAACACACTTTCTCACAAACCCAAATGTAATGTGCAGAACCCGATCTCTTGTCCAAGCTATCCACATCATATCTCCACGAGAACAAATGTGGAATCAAGCCTCACGATCCTTGTGCTAGCGCACCGCTTGTTTTCAACTTTTGGCTGGGACTTGATGCAAGATTTGGTAACATCGCATGATTCGCAATGGGATAATCATGAGATTCATGGCAGAGGCCACAATTCAACTTTTACGGTCTCGTCTGTCATGCTCCCTCATCTGCATCCTCGACATAACCTGAAAATCTATGAACCATTCGTGAAACATAATCAACATCATCCATCACATTCATGGATCAACCATATGTTTGGATATCTTCCTTAGAAATTTCTCCATCTTCTTTATCTCTGTCAGATCGTTGCCTTCGTTGTGGAGTGACCTCTGATCATCATTCTCAAGAACATCTATTGCCATTGTTTCCCACAGATTGTGCCACTTGTACGAGTACAAAAAAAGCAAGACTATTTCTGCTTCAATAAGAAATTCTCAACGAATAACAGATGAACCACATTGATGATGCTTCTGACGAAGATCTCCAACATGTTTGAACAGGAGGGGGGGGAGGGTACCTGCAAAAAATACTTCAACGCTCAAGTCAGACTCAGTTTAGTGCAAACATATACGTATAATAATCTCCCACTGGAAAAACTCACTAGGTTCACCTATTTATATCGTCGAAATTCCACCAAAGTAGGAGCCACTAAACCCACGAACGTAGTGACTAGACTTCGATGTTCCTGCACCGAGGTTCGACCCTCGAACCTCGGCCACATCTAGCAACCGCCTCCTATTTCGGTGACATGTCCTTAGGATCACGCTCTACTTACCCCACTACCCTTCATTCCGAGTTTCTTTGGGTTCATAGCCTCCCTTTGGACATATCTAAACCATCCCCTAGGCATTTGGACCTCAATCTTTGGTCTCAGCCCAATGATCCGTTCGAATCTTACTATGGATCATCATTACTCGAAGTTCGAGACTTACTTCCCTCGAACTTCGAGGTTCTTCATCAAGGTTTGAAGCTCGAACCTTGATCTTCACTTTCGAAACCGACAGGGATCTTCGAGACACTCTTCGAAGACTTAATTCCCAATGTCATTGATCTGTGCTCGATCTTTGATCTCATTCCTTAGTGCCAAGTTCGAACCCTGAAATTCTTGTTCTCACAAACATCGTCCGAGTTTCCACAAGCCGGCAATAGTGTCAGAAAAAGCTTTCAGATTGTTCTTCCTTCGCAAATTTAGCAAATGTCCTACTAGACCCTGTCAGAGATAGCCAATGTTGCGGCCAGACGCCACGCCACGCAAAGTCTTTGCCTGTCATCGTTGGCGGAGAATGGGTTTTACACCTAGAAGAAAGAGGTGAAACCCTATACTGAGTCGCTTGCTAGGTTTCACTCCAATATTTCCAGAGCTCTTAAGTTAGTTAAAATATTCAGACAATCAATATTTATTTATTATGTAAAGAATTCTGAATTTTTGCAATGAAAAAATGAATTATTAACTAAATTTCACATTTTATCTTTTAATCTTGCAGTAGCTAGATAATAAATGTTGGAATAACGTAGGTCTGGCTTTCGACTTGTTCTATTTTATGATAGCCTTGATCTTTATGATCTTGGCATGAGGTCCTCCTCTCGCCTCAAACAATTCATCTCAAACAACATATACTAGTGTGGCATCTTGACCTTTACTTTGTCAGCTTCTTGTTCACTCTCCAATATTGCATCCTTTTTTGTTCTAATAAACCTATGTGGTTGACATTAGTTATATGATGGCAGTTCCTCAAGCTAGGAAAGTAAGATTTACGGCAGTATATATCAAGCTCGGGCCAAACTCAAGATGCCTTTAGTGTTCGAATTAGGTTTGTAGTGAATCGTCATTCAACTTCTTTCGGCTCGAACATTGGTGTTTACTTAAGTAGTCAACTTTCGTTTGACTATATAGTGGTGTTCATACTAAGAATAATCGAGGTATTCAAGATATGAAATAAGAGTAACTAAAGTAAATACGATAAGTACAATAAGTAAAGAACACAAGAATTCTATTGGTTCATCGAAATGGCTACTCCATTTAGGTTTTCAATATTGTTCTTGGGCCCGAAGAGGATTCAGGCCCAAAGTGAGGTAAGTGAATGGGTTAATGATGATGATGAGTTTGAGTGAGAGGGAGGCTCTCTTTTATAAGTAAGGGATGCATCTTCTCTTATAATCCTTTCAATGTGGGAGGGGAAGTCCCTCAAACCACAAATTAACTGACACTAACTAAACTTGCTTCTTTTCAGTAATGAGTTGATGACTTCCGGTTGAAATGTTGATCGGCTCTTTATCATGCATGAATGCTTGGTGATGTAGGTCATATGACCTATAAGAATAAGTCCCCCAACTCTTCGAGTAAGAAGAAATTCTTGCTTGAAGAGTTACAAAAAGTCACCAAGCATGAGTACGGTACGGAACCTTTTGTCCTTCAACTCCTTAAGTAAGAAAGGCCTCTCCTCAATATTTGCACAAAGTCACATAAATAATGCATGTATTAGCAAAGTGATGAAGGCATCAAAATTCTTGAATATTTTCCTCTAGTGTGACATGGAAGAATGTGACAATTAACATTGATAAGCATGTGACATAATGTTTTACGTCAATGAAATATATGAAGAGAGTTTATTTGCTTATATCGTGCGAGTAACGTAATGTAACGAACGTAAACAATAAGTTAAAGTGTGAAGAATTCTTATTTCATTGATGCAAAATAGTATAATTACTATAAGCGAAAATGTTGTTTAAGTATTAACTTAGGCAAAATTATAGAAAGTCGAGTCTCCCTTGAGTTGGTACACAAGTATCATAAGTGTCTTAGAGAATGTGATAATTTCTCTCGGGAGACGTATTATAACCGTAACATAAAGTAACCAATACCTAACTCAAGGTGACTCAATCAAATCTATAGATTACCTAATTAAGCTCTAACAACAATTTTTGACATGTATTCATTATAAGAAAATAGATGCGTAACCATAACACGTACATGTAGTAGTAGCAAAATACATGTGTGACGTGCAGATAAGTAAGTAACCATTAAAAGTTGATACATGTGTAAAGTATAATAGGTAGGAGTGGGCATGGGACGGGTCGGGTCCATTTTTGTCCGTCGTTATCCTTATCCTGAACGGGACGGGTCGGGACGGAATTGGGTATTTTAAAAGTTTGTCTTGGTCGTCCCGAAACTCCAACGGAACGAGATGGGACGGGACGAGACGAGTCAAATTTCAGGTCAAATTTAAAAATAACATTTAATAGAATATTAAACAACAAAAATTTGAATGAGATGAGACTAACCAAATTTTGGGTTCATTTTAAGATAAATATAATTTGATAAGACAAAAAGTATACAATTAATTGCATAAAATAATACCGTTTTACTTAATGATTAATTAGAAGAAGTAAAACTATAAGTAATTTTATTTTATGTTTAATTCATACATTTAATTCATGCTGCAAGAAGTGTAATACTTTGATCATTAGAAGATAATTTTTTTTGTCAACCCTTAATAAAATAAATAATAAAATGGACGAAATATTATGTGGGATGGAACGAGTCTATCAGAATTTCAAAATCAAGATCTCATCTCGTCCAAAAAAAAAGGGATCAGAATAATAAATTTTTTATTTTTCGTCCGTACTTGAGTGAGACCGGGTCGAATTCGAAATTTGTAAAATTCGTATCCACCTCTAATAATAATAATAGGCATGCTTTATTAACGGTAATTAAAATTGGATAAGAGACTTAGCTTAGTGTGTGGGCTGGAGATCGGAGGTCCGAGTTGACTAAGCGGAAGCCCAAAAGCAAAAATCTTTGACCTTCATCTCCTCTTACTCCCTGACAGCTGCCCCCGCATGCTTCTATCTCTTCTTTCCGGTTGCTCTCTTCTCCTCTTGTTTTTTTAGATCGATCGACACAGAGAGAAGGTGAGATCGAGATTGCTAGCCAATTGACCTTGGAGGTCTTCACGAGATGGATCGTCCCGCTGTGCTCGCCCCGGAATAGGTGGTCGCAGTGATCTTTGCGGAATGGCTGTGGCGGTCGGTCTCCGTTCCGGAGTTGTGGTTCCGCTCGGATCTCGCATCCGGAGCTGCAGTTCTGGAGTCGGTTTCGGCTCGATGTGGTTCCGGCTGGGTGGCTCCGGAGTGTAGTTTGGGAGTTGGTGGGTCCCGAAATGGGTCGCCGAGTGTGGATGTCGCTGGATGGTTGCGGAGGTTGATCCCGGAATGGCAGGTGCGGAACAGATCGTCGCGGAGGTCGATCCGATCCCGGCGAGTGGAGGAAGTTGCAGAAATGGGAATAGGTGGTCGTTGCCGGAACAAGGTTGTAGATGTTTCTCTGGGTTGGGTCGCGGAGGTCCTTACAGAGGTTGTCGCGATTTAGGCTGCCAGAAAGTGGGTCGGCGCGGGATCAGTTTTAGCGGATTGGGGCAGTCCGGAGTGGTTCTCGGAGTTGGTTCCAGAGTGGTGCAATCCCTCGAGCGGAATTTGAATCGATTCCGCTGCCGGAGCAACTCGGTATGTCTTCATTCCTTAATGGTTGTTGTAATCCGCTGCTATTTTTGTGGTTGTAATTGATTGTCATGATCTTGATTTGCTATGTGGCCGCTAGTGTTTGAATAAAGCATGTATGTTGTTTCTACCGAATTACGCGCGGAGGCGTAATGGGGCAGAAGCAACAAGAATAAGCTTCCTCTTCCTTCCTCGGTCGTGCGGTGGACCTCCTCTTGCGGGTGCCTCCTTCCTCGGGCGTTCGGGAGCAACTGTTAGAAGAATACAACAATGAAGCAGGCGGTCAGGGGTCAAGACGGGGTGGCCCGCCTTCAACGCTCCGATGCCTAAGTCAGAATATGTACTGGATATAACAGTCAAGCGAACGTGCGAGTGGTGTGGTATGAATTGAGAGATTGAGTCCAACGTGTTGTGTTGAGGTCAATGGAGTGTGAATTGGTGTGCTAGAACATGAATGAGTGATCGAATGGAATTAGATACCGTTCGATGGGATGATCTTACCTGTAATAAATACCTGATATGTATAGGTGTCTGAGATTGGAACCTGGTGTTCTTCTTCGATGTGGGACTGATGGTTCCTGCTGGTGTGTGATCCGCATGTTCGGGCGCGCCCCCCACGGGCGCGTGCGCGCTCGGAAGGGGTGGGTCCGGTGAGTGAAGTTGGTGCTTCCTTGGTGGTCTTGCATGTGGTTGAGTAGGTGTTGCTAATCTGCTTAAGTGGATAAGTATGTTAATCGTACAACTAATTTATGCAATACTAACAAGTCCCCCAATTCCCCAAGTCAAAGAGAACTTTCTTGACTGGGGAGTTGAAAAAGGGTAGGCGATTAACAAGAATACTTATCCGGTTGAGCAGCGGTCACGATCCTGTGACCCCCCCAAGTCCCCCAACTCTCCGGTCAAGAAAGGGATCGCATGACGGAGCGGGACCGGGGTGCCTGAGCGTGTGCCTGTTTGTTCGGTGGTGTACCTATGGGCCCGGCCTCCAGAACGAGACTTGCTATTCTGGAGCCGCGCGCCCAGGTGGATCGGTTTTGCGAATATATAAGTATCACAGATATGCAGATATGTAAGTATGCAGGATATGATGTATGAATGTATGGTATGATGCGTGAATGTGTGTGAATGTTTTTTTTTTTTTTCGTGATGCCAGCGCTGGAATGGTGTGGTGCACCGCGTACGTAAACGGGGATGCCGTTCCGTACGGTATAGCATCGACGGAGGGATCAAGACCGCGACCTATAAGTAACGCGCTACGGAGGGAGCGAACACCGTACCCGTGCCGTTCTTTGGATTTAGCGCGCACAAAGAGGGGGCGTGCCGCATGCCTTTGTCGCCTAACCCGGTGTTGCTGTCGGCGTCCGGGGGGAAACACCAACTCCCGCGACGTCCATCGGTCATCGGTACGATCAAGGGGGGGAACACGACACCCCCAAGCTGTCCGAGTCGGCTTGTCGTTCGGTAACGGTGCGCTCACGGAGGGGAACACTAGACCCCATACCCGCGCCGCCCATCGGTCTTAGCGGAGAGAGAGGACCACTCGACCCCATGCCTCTGCCGCCCAAGCCGGCTTGCGTATCGTTATCGTTACGCACACGGAGGGGAAGAACCCCGCGCCCGTGCCGCCCATCGAGCTTAGCCCCGTTAAGTCGGCTTTCGTTGTTGCGATCGTCGAATGAGGAGCGTACCCTCCATTCGCGTCGTTTGTGTTGCCTATAGGGGGGGGCGGACCTCACGTCCCTACTAGGACTTCAGTTGGCACGGAGGGGAAGAACCCCACGCCCGTGTTTTGCCTATCAAATTTCGTCAGGAGAGGGGACGTATCCCATGCCTCTGCTTTGGAATGAACTGGTGAACGGGGAAAAAGAACCCCACGCCCGTGCCACCATTGGCGCGCGCAAGAGAGGGGACGGGACCCCATGCCTGTTGCCGCCCATCTGTTGCCTGGGACACAGAGAGAGGGCGGACCTCATGCCTCTGTTGTTTATCCGACCTGCACTGTGTGCGAACGGAGGGGACGTGCCCCACACCCGTCGCCCGTTGGTTCCAGGGACTGCAAGGGGAGGACGGACCCCTGGCCCTTTCGTATAGGCAACCTGTATCTTTGCGTACGGGGGGGGCGTACCCCGCGCCCGGGCGCGCGTTTACCCTCGGCGCCTGCAACCTGCCAGGGCCGAGCTGGTGTGTGCGTGTAGCGGCGTTTACCTTGTTTGGACGTGTGCTTTGTGATCTGTCTCTACCGGTCGTGCGGGTGGTGTGTCTTGCCTTGGGTTTTGGTGGTGTGCTGGTGATGAAACGGTTTTGAGATGACATTGCCTTTTTCCTTGGGAACCGTTGTGACGAATGCTGGCCGTCATATTTGATGCTGGCGTGGGCCAGGCATTAAATACCGCTTTCGCTGTGATTGCCTGAAGAGCAGGCGTCGCGCGCGTGGGCGCGTGAGGTGGGGCATGGGTGCCACGTGTCGAACCGTTGGAAGTCGTGCTAGGGTTGTTGTTTTTTTTTTTTTTTTTAGGTGGGGAGATGATGGGCTGGCACGGTTACTGAGAAGGGCAAGTGAACCGGGTGGTGCCATGCGTCCCAATCCTACGGTGGGCATGATGGAACGGACGGCTGGCACCGACTGGCTGATATCGACCGATTAGTATAAATAGGGGTATGGGTGGTATGTTCCTAGACTTCCATGGTTCACAAAAAGCTCTGCAAAAATTTTCCTGTGGTCTGCTCCCCTTGAGATTTGCCGTATTTTGTCCCCTGCTGCCGGAGTTCGTGGTCGTCGTTTGTACCCAGTAGTGCCATCCCAGGCTGGTGAGTCCTTTATCCTTGATATTTGTGTACCTGTCGGGTTTGTGTGTTATGTGGCTTCTGGGCTGTGTTTGGGTTTTACTGGATTTTTGTTGTTGTTTGCCTAAAGAACAGGGTTGGTTCTTGAGGTGGGGTGGGTTAGATTTGATTTGGGTGATATTTGGTGGGTTTTGGTGTTTGTGGTGTTGTTCCTCTGTCTGCGGCCAAGTGTTTGGGTTGGTCGCCCAATGGGGCTACATGGGCGGAAGTCCCCCAGTGTACATGCGCGCTCAGTGTGGGCGAAGGTCTAACGAGTGCGGGCGTGACAGTAAGTAGAATTCAAATGTTGCGAAAGTGTTATCTGGTTTGCTAACCTGTCTGCGCGTGCGCTTGTAGCGAAGAAGATGGATGGAGTGAGCAAGCGTCGAATGCTTAGGTTGCTGGGTGCCGGGGCGAAGGTCCGCGCGGTGGCAGATGATGCCAAACGTGCGCCCCCGGTGGGCGGTGTGGGTGCCCCTGCTCCATATGTTCAAGTGCCACAAGCGGATGCTCATTTTCTGCCGGCGGGCGATGTTGCTGGAGCCGAGACGCAGGTCGAGGCAGAACGTGAGCAACAGCTGGTCGTGCGGAGTGGTGGTACGAGTAGGCGGGAGGGTGGTCCCGCGCTGGCACCGGTGAGTCGTGCGCTTGTTGTGGGGCCGTCTCCAAGTCGGGCGGTTGTCCCAGATCGGTCCCCGAGTTCTCCCCAGATTTCTTGTTTTCCAGATCCTCCTCCTCTGGCCTTGGAGGTGCCAAAGTCTCCCCCGCACGGGAAGAGTGGAAAACGTGCGCGGAAGAGGGCGCGGGCGGAGGACGCTTCTCCTGGCCCCGCTTCTGGGTCGGGCGATGATGTTGTGGAGAGAGTGCGCCAGTCCCTGGAGGATGATGATGCTGCGCTCGCGGTCGCGCTGCCGTCGGTGGAGGAGGCTCCCGCTGATGGGCTGGATGGGGTTTTTGGTTCATGCGCTCGTCTGATGCAGCAGGTCTTCCGCTACCGCTCTCGGGAGATTACGGAACTTGCACGCCTCAGGGAGGGCGCGCTGGAGCACCAGAGGGCGATGGACGTGGTGGTGACCGCCAGGGAGAAGGCCGTCGATCTGATGCGGCGGTACGTTGCTCGTGTGAACGAGGCGGATATCCGGGCGGGAGAAGTTGCTGCCTGTGAAACTCTGGCCAAGATTGACAGAGATAAGGCCGTGGCCGAGGCGGAGTGTCTGCGAGGTGAGCTGAAGCGTGTTCGTGCTGAAGCAACCGCCCGGGTGGCGTTCCTGGAGTCTGAAGTCGAGAGGCTGTCGGGCGTCGAGGTTCCTTCGTACGAGAGAGTGGCGGGGCCTTCCAAGGGACGTGCTGAGGCTGAGCTGGAGCCAGTGGTCAGGCGGGTGGGGCCGGGCGAACAGGCGGAAGCTGAGGTTGCGGTGACATCGGATGAGGGTAAGGAGTTGGATGTGGAGACGGGGGCGGAGTAGTTGTTTCTTTGTTTGTAATAGAGTAGGTGTTGTAATTTTTGGACTGAGTGGAACTGCTTTACCTCTCGCCTGTACGGCTCTGTTTTTTTTTTTTTTTTTTTTTTTTTTTGGCGCCTCTTTAAATAACTTGTGCGAGTATGTAAAGCAGTGCCTTCATTCGGTGGCCTATCCCCAGTCCCCCAGTCCCCCGAGTTCATGGGCGGGCGGGTCAAGGGCAAACGAACGCGCAAATATAGGCTAACGGAAAGAGTAACAAGTATAATGACTGACAGCAACAATACTTCTCCAAATGTTGGGCGTTCCGTGGACGGGGCGTTCCCCAGTTTGGACGCGCCCGTCCGGATGATCGGGCGGTCCGTTTCCTCGCCCTTAGTAGATTACTCGTGGTGTTGCCTTGCGCTGCCCGTGCGTGGATCGTGTCTCCAGATCCGTGGGTCCTAAGGTAAGGACCTCCTGCCTGCCTCGAGTCTCCGTGGTTTCCTGCTGATTGTATCCTTGGACGTGGCCGATCCCATGCTCAGTTGGGAATCTTCCCAAGAGCAGGTGTCCTGCGATGATCAATTTTAATTTGCAGATTCCAGGCCTCCCGAGTATGGCGTTGTAGGGGGAGGGGGTGTCCATGATGATAAAGTCCGTCCAGATCTTGCCGTGCGGGGAGTTGGGCGCGCCAATCTCGACCCGCAGGTTGTCACTCCCGATAGGATATGAGGTCTCGCCCGTGAAGCTGGAGATGCATTCATGGTCCTGCGTCACCTTGCTGGCGGGTCGGCCAAGCGCCGCGTATGCGTCCAGGTAGATTATGTTGACAGACGCCCCGTTGTCGACTAGTACCCTCTTCACAAGGAATTGGTCGATGATCGCGTCGATCACGAACGGTAGGGTGCTGTCCCTCGGATTTTCTTCCTCGTCCCCTGCTGTGAAGCTGATGGTGGGCGCCTCCTTCCGTCGTGCCCCGGGCGCTCTCCTTGCCCCGATCGCTAGCACATCCCTGCTCGGGCGATCGGGCGACGATGCTCTCCCCTTGCGCTTGCCCCCGGATATCGTGTTGATGGTCCCACGGGTCCTGGCGCTTGCCTGGTGCTGCTGTCCTTCCGCCCTGGGAGCATTCGTCCGTTCGTCCTCCATGTCCTCGAGGGCCTTCTTCAACATGATGCAGCTGTTGGTACGGTGGGTGGTGGCGTTGTGGAACTCGCACCATACGTCCGGTAACTGGCCGGCCGGTACCCCCGCCTTCGCCATGTTGTTCGGCGGCGGTATTCAGTGTCGGTTCAGGCGGAGCAGGTGCTCGGGTGACTGCCCGTCGACTGTGAAGACCTCCTGTACCGCCGGTCGATAGCGTGGGGCTGGCGGAAAACGGGCATCCTGCGCCTGGTTGTAATTGTTGCCCTGATATCCGCGGAAGACGGGCCTTTGGTAGTTCTGCCTGTATGTATCCCGGTTCCTCTTGAAGCCCCCGGTTGGTCTCCCGCTGTCCGTCAGCTGTTGTGGTTGAGCGTCCGTTGCCTCGGGTCTGATGGAACTAGGTTCGGAGGCGGCTCCGTACACCCGCGTTTCCACCAGTGCCTTCTGCACAATCATGTCCATGATCTCGTCGTAGTCGAGATGTTCCTTCCTCACGAGTTTCTCTACGAATGGGGTGGCGAGCAGGTTGTCCATCAGGGCGACCTTGGCCACTCGTTTGTCAAGGTCCCTGCATGTGCTTGCGAGCGTCCTCCATCGATTAATGTAGCTCGACAAACTCTCGTCCCTCCCCTGGCGGACCTTCAGGAGGATGCCCGTGGTGTTATACTTCCCCTGGGGCCGATAGCGCTTCTGAAAACTCTCCGCCAGCTCGAGGAACGAGTGGATGGACCCCGGCGGGATCTCGTAGAACCAGCTCCGTGCCTCCTCCGCCAGTGTTTCCTGGAACAGGAAACACAAGGTTGGGTCCGAATATCGGGTCCCGTCCGTGGTGGACCGAAACTCGTCCACGTGCGCTTGTGGATCCCCACTCCCGTCGAACCGGGCAATCTTCGTTATCTTGGCGTGGGGATCCCTTCCTCTTTCCAGTATGTGCGCCGAGAACGGGCTGACCCGGGGGGCGAACGTCCCGCCTTGACATGCCAGCTTGTCCTTGCGCAAGCGTGAGACTTCCTCCGCCAACTCCTCCATCCTCCGTAGGATCAGGTTGTTGTTTGTCGGGGGTGATGACTCCTCCACCGGTGAGGGCGCTCGGGCGTTGGTTCTGGCGAACAGAGGGCGCACCTCGCTGGCGGTCTCCTGCGTCTCTTCGTGCTGCTCTATCTGCCGGCCGATGAGCGCCTCCAGTCGTTCCCCCATCTTTCGGCGGATTTGGCGCTCCTCCGTTCTCTCGAGTGCTGCCTCCCGCAACTCCTGGGCCATGCCGTTGATGCGCCTGTCCTTGTCGTCCCTGTCGGTTGCCTGTGCGTTCCGCTCCATCGACCCTGGCGGAGTCCCTCCTTCAGGTGTGTTGCTGTCGTTAGTCGCCGGGTTGAGCATGTGGACCTTTGGTTTCGGTGGTGTTTATACGAGGTTTGCAATTTGTAAGTTTCCCACAGACGGCGCCAGATGTTTCTACCGAATTACGCGCGGAGGCGTAATGGGGCAGAAGCAACAAGAATAAGCTTCCTCTTCCTTCCTCGGTCGTGCGGTGGACCTCCTCTTGCGGGTGCCTCCTTCCTCGGGCGTTCGGGAGCAACTGTTAGAAGAATACAACAATGAAGCAGGCGGTCAGGGGTCAAGACGGGGTGGCCCGCCTTCAACGCTCCGATGCCTAAGTCAGAATATGTACTGGATATAACAGTCAAGCGAACGTGCGAGTGGTGTGGTATGAATTGAGAGATTGAGTCCAACGTGTTGTGTTGAGGTCAATGGAGTGTGAATTGGTGTGCTGGAACATGAATGAGTGATCGAATGGAATTAGATACCGTTCGATGGGATGATCTTACCTGTAATAAATACCTGATATGTATAGGTGTCTGAGATTGGAACCTGGTGTTCTTCTTCGATGTGGGACTGATGGTTCCTGCTGGTGTGTGATCCGCATGTTCGGGCGCGCCCCCCACGGGCGCGTGCGCGCTCGGAAGGGGTGGGTCCGGTGAGTGAAGTTGGTGCTTCCTTGGTGGTCTTGCATGTGGTTGAGTAGGTGTTGCTAATCTGCTTAAGTGGATAAGTATGTTAATCGTACAACTAATTTATGCAATACTAACATATGTAGTTGTGAAAACTTGGTTTTACATTGATCTGCTTGTGTCCGCTGGAGAATAGATCTGTAGTCCCCCAGGTTCTGCTCGGCTTGTGATTGTTTCCCCCCTCGCTAAGCTTTCTCGCTCACGCTCACAAAATTCTCGCTCATGTGTTTCCCCCTCTCACAAATAAGTAGATATCTAGCTCATAAAAAAGATTCTGCTTATCTTAGCTTTGCTAGCATAACAACATATTTAACTTTTGTTGCGAATCTCGTGGCGGCGCCATTGTTCATACTAAATTAAATACGTATATTCTATTTGAGTTTTCAATATTGTTCTTGGACCCAAAAAAGATTCAGGAGTTTTCAATATTGTTTTTGGACCCAAAAAAGATTCAGGTCCAAGTGAGTTAAGTGTAATGGGTTAATGATGATAATGAGTTTGAGCGGAAGGGAGACTCATTTTTGTAAGTAAGAGATGTTTTTACTCTTATAATTCTTTTAACGTGGGAGAGGAAAAGTCTCTCGTCACAAACTAACTAACACTAACTAAACCTGCTTCTTTTCGGTAATGAGTTAGATGACTTTCAGTTGCAATGTTGGTCGGCTTTTTGTCATGCATGAACGTTTGGTGATGTTTGGTGATGTAGGTCATATGACCTATATGAACAGGTGGCATTGCCAAACGATGGGTCTGTGGGAAGTCAACATCATCATAAGTTGGTTATAGCTGACAAGATTGTAATTATGTGGCGCATGAGGCCTGGTCTGGGATGGTGACAGCTAATATGGGTTGCCACCTATGGAATTCGGTCCTACGGGTGCGTACAAGCTTATGTGTTTCGAGATTGAGGCTCTAGGGGTGGATTAACGTTGGTCTAGACCCAAGTGGTTCGATGCACATGAGCGGTAGTCCATGGTCGGTGGGCTTTCTTCTCGAATATTAGTTCCGGTTTTAAATTGAATTATAATTTGGCACATTCAAACTAACATTATATAATACACTAAAAATTCCACAACATTAATGATACGACAAAAGTGCCTATGTTTGTTGCTACGAAGATCGAGGAGAGCAGTGGTGGCATTGTCAATTTGATATTTGGGTCGGTCGGTGGTGACGGTGGCTTGCTTTGATAGTGGTGGTGATGATGCAATGATGCTGGTTCCCCGACGAAGGTGGTTGTCCCTCAAAGGCTAGTGCTTTTGCATTATATAGGGGTTTTGGTCTTAAGCTTAACCCATACGTATTATTTTGTTATTGGTTACGATGAAAAAATTATGACTCACGAAAGTTTGATGAAAATTTATAAATCAGTAATATTGTGAGTATAAATAAGACTTCTTTTTTTAGAAAGTCAGACTTGCCATTTAAGACAATTGGGCATGTTGACCGTGTTGATCGGCTCTAGTGACCATAATCGCTGCCGAGTTTTTGGTCAGCGGTGTGATGCCTCTGGCCACCATTTGACGTCGTTCTTCATCAAAAATGGAAGCTCTCCACTTGTTCTTCACGTCTCTAGTATCAATTAGAGGCTTAAAGAAAGAGAATCAACGACCTAAATTTCTAGGGTTTTAGGTGGAATTCGCTGTGACGACCCGAACCAGAATCAGTTGTGTGTTTGGCACGATTCTCGAGATTTGGTTATAGTCGCAGTTTTGCAATATTATGTGGTTTGCCGATTCGATTCGCGACTTTGTTTTTGGTCAAGAATTTGAGTTGGGTGTCTTCACGAAAAGTGTAGAGTACGTGATTTCGAGTTCGTGGGTGGTTCCGGAAGATTTTTCCGATGACCGAGGAATATTTTATGATTATTTGAAGTTTCAGGTTCCGACGAGTTTATCCGATTGTTTCGAGTTTATCCGAATTGTGATGGTTATCCATTTCGAATCGTCGATCGACCCGAGGGACGAGTATAAATATCGAAAAGTCAAAAAATAGTCGTGAATTGTCGGAAACTTCATTGTGAACTTTGACCAAGCTTTGACTTTTGGTTGACTTTCCTATTTTGGAAAGTGGAGGAGCTGTCGAGAAGGGAAGTTTCCCGAACGGGAAAGTGAACTCCGGCGACCGGATTCCGGCCACCATCCGCCACGGGACAGGTATGGTTAGAGCCCTTATGTGATTTCGAGTACATTGGTGTATGGCTTGTTGGGTTTTGGTGTCGTTTGGGATGGACCCGATTAGGGTCGAATTCGTCTCCGTCGCCGGAGTCGGTGGAGATGTTTCCGGCGAGTTTCGAGGGACAAGATGTTGGGGGTTTTACTCCCCGTGCCTTGTAGATGCTACCTAGGTGGTTAGATTTGGATGAGGTTGAGTTTGGTGGCAAACCCGAATGGGTTTTCCGGTGGAAATTTCCGGTCGGGTTCCGTGAATTTGAGGTGGTTCCGGGTTAAATTGGACTTCGTGGTAGAAGAGAAATATGCTCGCCTTGACGAGACCTTGAGAACTGGAGAGTTTGGCCTTGTAATTCCACCGTTGACGGAGCGCCGCCGCCAACGGCGGTCAACGGCCGGAAAAGTCAACTTTTCAGATTTCGATGTAATTAATGTCATTTTTCTCGTAATCACGCCCTGGTTATCGTACGGAGGTTTTCGGGTTGTTTTGGTTAGCCGATTTTCAGTCGAGATTTCGAGTGGGGATTTCGGGATTTCCGTAATTCATTTTGCACCGCATTTTGTATTTTCGGGAACGGTTGGTTTCCGTGCATTCGTTCAGTGTTGTGGATTACGATTTTGATCAGTTATGTTTATATATATTCAGGAGATCGAGATCGAGATTTGGATCGTGATCGTGCTTCGGGCGAGGGTACTTCCGCCGGACCACGTGTTTAGCGCGAGTTTGCGCTAGCGGATCTGTGAGTGGACAATTTCTTTTCACGGAAACGATTGCGAGTCTTTTATATGATTTATGAACTTGAGCATGCGTATTGAGATTACGGATTATATAAGCATGTGTTTTTACGATTATACGATTATATTTAAATGGATATACGTATACGAATATGCATACACTATATGTGGTTTCATGCATTTGCATCGAACTGTTTATGATTTGGTTTTCACAGAGTACAGTCTTGGTTACGTTGTTGTATCGATACACTTGCCTCTCGGTTGATCCCCGATGGTAGGCCATCCAGGAGGGGCGTCGTTATCCCTACCTGACCGGTGAGGGGCGTTTCCCCGGAACCGAGGCCATTTCTGGCTTAGAGTCACGGGGACTAAGGACCTCGTGACTCGGACTGTACTAGCACGGTGTGTGTCCATGAGTGACCCCGTGGGATTTATACTTGCATGCTCAGTACACTGGAGGAGTGTGAGTTTTACCTCGTGTACCATGTTATGTTTTTATTTACCTGGATTCGCATATGTTTTTATAACATATATACTCGGTGAAAGACATTTATTTTCGTCCACTCACTCTAACGTGTTTATTGTCTTTCCCCTGGGCTTTTCGGTTTCCGTGCCCAGTTTGCAGTTCAGGTTTGGTGTTTTCACGTCGTGGTTTGGAGGCTAGTGATCAGAGTCATCTGTGTTTTCCAGTAGGTTTCAGTTTCACCTACTGATGTACATGTTGTATATATTTTATACTAGAGGTCGCTCTGATACATTCCGATACTTGTTTATACGGATTTTCTCGGATATACATATATATAGTACAGTATGTTTACTGTTTGTTGATTATATTGATGTTGAGAAATCCGGATGGGATTGGTGCCCACGGTTTGCTTTTTGTGGCATAGGACGAAGTGTTAATTTCCGCGTGCAGGTTATGGTAATTCCACGCTAGTAACGAAACTCTGCCGAAATTTTGAAAAGTTTTTGTTGGTTCGTATTTTCGAAGGGGTTCGATTCCGGTTTAGGGAGCTAAATCGGGGTTGGGTCCTTTCAGCTTGGTATCAGAGCATTAGGTTGTCAGATTCTGTAGACTCTTGTAGTTGTGACGCTTAGGGTATTTGAGTTGATACAGCATGGCTGGAGTGATGACCCGACTGGCCAGCGGTACTCATCAATACTTCGGGTGTTGTGTGTCCTCAAATATCTGCGGTTTCATGATTACGTTCTTTCTGCTTGTGCCTAATGCTTGTCTTGTATCAGTAGGATGCCTCCTCGACGTGGTCCCCGTGTTGACCGGGATGATGATCCTGATGAGGATCGCCGAACGCGCGACTTGCTGATGCGAGTGCTGCGTTTGGAAGAGCGTTTTGACCCTGTGGTCAAGGCTCGTACTGCGGGTGCTACTGTGTTTTCGGGTTCAGTTGATCTAGAGATATGCGAGGCATGGTTGGTTCAGATTGAGCGTGTTTGTGAGCGTCTGCAGTTTACACCTGAGCAGATGTCAGTAGCCGCAGTTGGTTTACTTGAGGGTGATGCTTACTTTTGGTGGGTCAACACTGACAGAGTTCCTGTGGATACTCCGTGGACATTGTTTCGTGATCTGTTTATGCGGAGGTATTTTAATCAGGCTACCCAGCAGCGCAAGTACGAGGAGTTCACGAACTTGAGGCAGGGCAGTTTGTCTGTACTTGAGTATCGGGATCGGTTTACTCGTTTGTCTCGTTTTGCGCGGGATATGGTGGCTACAGAGGAAGCCAAGTGTCGTAGGTTTGAGCTGGGATTGAATCTGAACATCAAGGCGACGTTGACTACGATGCCGAGGAACAACTTTGATGAGTTTGTCAGTGCAGCTCTCCGAGGCGAGGATATTGAGCAGGAGAGACAGCAGAGGTACCAGCCGAGACGATTTGAGGAAGGTGGACCGAGTCAGGGGCCTTCGAAGAGGCTGAGTTCTGATACTTCCGGTTCAGCTTCATCCTCAGGTGGTGGATCTTATCGACCACCAGCTAATGTATCTAGACGGAGACCGGGATGGAGGAGAGATCGACCGCAGCGACCACAGGCTAGTGGGAGTTCTAGCGGTTCTAGTTATCCTCGACGTACAGGTGGCACTTTTGCTGTACCGCGGGAGTATCCCTTGTGTAGCTTCTGCAACAAGCGTCATCTTGGTGTATGTCAGCGGAGCACTGTTATTTGTTATAGCTGTGGCCAGGTGGGTCACTATTCGAGAGAGTGTCCTCAGTCGTATGGTACTGGTGGACAGGCGGCCCAGAGTTCCGGAGTTGAGCGAGGTGCCACTACGGGAGCTCGACCAGCACAGTCTGCAGGTCAGGGTAGACAGCAGGGACAACCCCAGCGAGGACGACCAGCCGGACAGGCGAGAGTTCATGCTATGACTATGCGTGAGGGTAGAGCATCACCGGAGGTCGTTATTGGTACGTTACATGTTTTTGGTATTCCTGTAGTTGCATTGCTAGATCCAGGTGCCACACATTCATTCATATCATATAGACTATCATCATTGGCTACGGTACCTGCATCTCCACTTCCGGGGCTGTGGAGAGTGTTGTATCCGTCAGGTGAAGTTGTGAGCATCGGATGGGTTTACCGAGATTGTGAGGTGTTTGTTGATGGCCATGGCTTAGCCGCAGATCTGTTATTGCTTGATATTGTGGATTTCGATATGATATTGGGTATGGACTTTTTGGAGTCGCACTGGGCCATGTTTGATTGCCACAGGAAGGAGGTCGCGTTTCGACGACCCGGGTTACCTGAGATACTGTTTCGTGGCGAGAAGAACACTTCCCTACCGTGTTTGATTTCCGCATTGAGGGCGGATCGATTGATGAAGAAGGGTTGTGTTGCTTACTTAGCCCATGTTGTGGACACTACAGCTGCAGTGCCGGATCTTGGTAGTATTGAGGTTGTGTCTGAGTTTCCGGATGTGTTTCCAGCGGAGTTACCTGGTATACCCCCTGTGCGGGAGATTGATTTTACCATTGAGTTGTTGCCGGGTACTGGACCGATTTCCCAGACACCGTACCGGATGGCGCCTGCAGAGTTGAGGGAGTTGCAGATTCAGCTTCAGGAGTTGTTAGAGAAGGGATTCATTCGACCGAGTGTTTCTCCGTGGGGTGCTCCAGTGTTATTTGTGCGGAAGAAGGATGGGTCTATGCGTTTGTGCATCGACTATCGGAAGCTGAATCAGATTACAGTGAGGAACAAGTATCCGTTGCCTCGGATTGACGACTTGTTCGATCAGCTGAAGGGAGCAGCAGTCTTTTCGAAGATTGATCTTCGATCCGGATATCACCAGTTGAGGATCCGGGATTCAGATGTTGCCAGGACAGCTTTCAGGACGCGGTATGGGCACTATGAGTTTTTGGTTATGCCGTTTGGGTTGACCAACGCCCCCGCAGCTTTCATGGACTTGATGAATCGGGTATTTCGACGATTCCTGGACAAGTTCGTGATAGTATTCATTGATGATATTTTGATATACTCGAGGAGTGTGGGCCAGCACAAGAAGCACTTGCGAGCGGTGTTGCGGACTTTGCGGGACCATCAGCTGTTCGCGAAGTTTAGCAAGTGTGAGTTCTGGTTGGATAGTGTGAAGTTTCTGGGCCACGTGATTTCGGCCGAGGGAGTTAGTGTTGATCCTGACAAGATCGAGGCCGTGCTGAATTGGAGTCGACCCACTACTGTGCCGGAGATCCGGAGTTTCTTGGGGTTAGCAGGCTATTACCGACGGTTTGTACAGGATTTCTCCCGGATAGCTACACCACTGACCAGATTGACGAAGAAGGGCGTCAAGTTTGAGTGGTCTGATGCGTGCGAGGAGAGTTATTTGCTCCTGAAGGAGAGATTGACTACCGCACCGGTTCTGACATTACCAGATGACAGTGGTGAGTATGTTGTGTATAGCGACGCGTCGAAGTTGGGCCTTGGCTGTGTGTTGATGCAGCATGGTAGAGTTGTGGCGTATGGTTCCAAACAGCTGAAACCGCACGAGGTCAACTATCCGACGCATGATTTAGAGTTAGCCGCTATCGTGTTAGCGTTGAAGAGTTGGAGACATTACCTGTACGGTGCTCAGTGTAAGATTTTTACTGACCACAAGAGTCTCACTTACTTGCGGACACAGCCGGATCTGAACATGAGGCAGCGCCGATGGATGGAGTTGATCAACGATTACGAGTGCACTTTCGAGTACCATCCCGGGAAGGCCAATGTTGTGGCAGATGCACTTAGCCGGAAATCGGGAGCCTCATTGTTTCACATGTGTGTGGCCAGAGTATCGATGTTAGCCGAGCTACGGGCTACGGGTGCTGTGTTTGGTTATGATGATGATGGAGCTTTGTTGGCTAGCTTTCAGGTACGACCCGTATTGGTTGATCAGGTACGGGAGGCACAGGATTCAGATCCTTACTTGCTGAGCAAGAAGACCATGGTACGGAATGGTGTGCCTACAGAGTTCCGTTTGAGCGACGACGGTACGTTGTTGTTCAGAGGTAGATTATGTGTACCCAGAGACGAGGACTTAAAGAAGGAGATTCTGGACGAGGCCCACAGTTCAGCGTATGCGATGCATCCCGGAGGTACGAAGATGTTTCGTACACTTCGATCTTACTATTGGTGGCGCAACATGAAGCGGGAGATTGCCGCATACGTGAGTCGGTGTTTGATTTGTCAGCAGGTGAAGGCGGAGAGGCAGAAACCAGCAGGGAAACTACAACCACTTGAGATTCCAGTTTGGAAGTGGGAGCATATTACGATGGATTTCGTCTATCAGTTGCCGCGTACTTCGGCGGGCAACACTGGCATTTGGGTTATCGTTGATCGATTGACGAAATCTGCACATTTTCTTGCACTTCCAGGAAAGATTTCAGTGGGCAGATTGGCAAAGTTGTACTTATCCGAGATTGTTCGCTTGCATGGTGTACCTGTATCGATTGTTTCTGACCGTGATAGTCAGTTCACTTCTGAGTTTTGGCAGGCTTTACAGCGAGCGTTGGGTACGAGACTACGGTTTAGTACAGCTTTTCATCCTCAGACTGACGGGCAGTCCGAGCGGACCATTCAGACTCTTGAGGATATGCTGAGATTGTGTGTATTGCAGTTTCGTGGAAACTGGGATCAGCAGTTGCACTTGATCGAGTTCGCCTACAACAACAGCTATCAGGCCAGTATTGAGATGGCACCGTACGAGGCTCTGTACGGGAAGCAGTGTCGCACTCCATTGTGTTGGAGTGAGGTGGGCGAGCGTTGGCTCATTGGTCCTGATTTGGTGAAAACTACAATGGAGGACATTCAGATTATTCGAGATCGACTGAAGATTGCCCAGGATCGGCAGAAGAGTTACGCGGATGTGAGGAGGAAGAGTTTAGAGTTCGAGGTTGGTGATTGGGTCTTCCTGAAACTATCTCCGTGGAGGGGAGTTGTGCGTTTTGGGAAGCGTGGCAAGCTTCGACCGCGGTACATTGGTCCGTATGAGATTACGGAGAGGGTTGGAGCTGTTGCTTACAGACTTGAGTTACCGGCTGAGATGACTCGTGTGCATGATGTCTTCCATGTTTCGATGTTGCGGAAGTACATCTCAGATCCTTCACATGTGATAGCCCCACAGCAGTTGCCGATTAGAGAGGACTTATCGTATGTTGAGGAGCCAGTACAGATTCTTGATCGACGTGAGCAGGAGCTGAGGCACCGTGTGATTCCGCTGGTGAAGGTCTTGTGGCAGAACTACTCAGTTGAGGAGGCCACCTGGGAGACCGAGCAGCGTATGCGGGAGCAGTATCCTCATCTGTTCACATGACAGGTACGTAAATTTCGAGGTCGAAATTTCTTTAAGGGGGGTAGATTTGTGACGACCCGAACCAGAATCAGTTGTGTGTTTGGCACGATTCTCGAGATTTGGTTATAGTCGCAGTTTTGCGATATTATGTGGTTTGCCGATTCGATTCGCGACTTTGTTTTTGGTCAAGAATTTGAGTTGGGTGTCTTCACGGAAAGTGTAGAGTACGTGATTTCGAGTTCGTGGGTGGTTCCGGAAGATTTTTCCGATGACCGAGGAATATTTTATGATTATTTGAAGTTTCAGGTTCCGACGAGTTTATCCGATTGTTTCGAGTTTATCCGAATTGTGATGGTTATCCATTTCGAATCGTCGATCGACCCGAGGGACGAGTATAAATATCGAAAAGTCAAAAAATAGTCGTGAATTGTCGGAAACTTCATTGTGAACTTTGACCAAGCTTTGACTTTTGGTTGACTTTCCTATTTTGGAAAGTGGAGGAGCTGTCGAGAAGGGAAGTTTTCCGAACGGGAAAGTGAACTCCGGCGACCGGATTCCGGCCACCATCCGCCACGGGACAGGTATGGTTAGAGCCCTTATGTGATTTCGAGTACATTGGTGTATGGCTTGTTGGGTTTTGGTGTCGTTTGGGATGGACCCGATTAGGGTCGAATTCGTCTCCGTCGCCGGAGTCGGTGGAGATGTTTCCGGCGAGTTTCGAGGGACAAGATGTTGGGGGTTTTACTCCCCGTGCCTTGTAGATGCTACCTAGGTGGTTAGATTTGGATGAGGTTGAGTTTGGTGGCAAACCCGAATGGGTTTTCCGGTGGAAATTTCCGGTCGGGTTCCGTGAATTTGAGGTGGTTCCGGGTTAAATTGGACTTCGTGGTAGAAGAGAAATATGCTCGCCTTGACGAGACCTTGAGAACTGGAGAGTTTGGCCTTGTAATTCCACCGTTGACGGAGCGCCGCCGCCAACGGCGGTCAACGGCCGGAAAAGTCAACTTTTCAGATTTCGATGTAATTAATGTCATTTTTCTCGTAATCACGCCCTGGTTATCGTACGGAGGTTTTCGGGTTGTTTTGGTTAGCCGATTTTCAGTCGAGATTTCGAGTGGGGATTTCGGGATTTCCGTAATTCATTTTGCACCGCATTTTGTATTTTCGGGAACGGTTGGTTTCCGTGCATTCGTTCAGTGTTGTGGATTACGATTTTGATCAGTTATGTTTATATATATTCAGGAGATCGAGATCGAGATTTGGATCGTGATCGTGCTTCGGGCGAGGGTACTTCCGCCGGACCACGTGTTTAGCGCGAGTTTGCGCTAGCGGATCTGTGAGTGGACAATTTCTTTTCACGGAAACGATTGCGAGTCTTTTATATGATTTATGAACTTGAGCATGCGTATTGAGATTACGGATTATATAAGCATGTGTTTTTACGATTATACGATTATATTTAAATGGATATACGTATACGAATATGCATACACTATATGTGGTTTCATGCATTTGCATCGAACTGTTTATGATTTGGTTTTCACAGAGTACAGTCTTGGTTACGTTGTTGTATCGATACACTTGCCTCTCGGTTGATCCCCGATGGTAGGCCATCCAGGAGGGGCGTCGTTATCCCTACCTGACCGGTGAGGGGCGTTTCCCCGGAACCGAGGCCATTTCTGGCTTAGAGTCACGGGGACTAAGGACCTCGTGACTCGGACTGTACTAGCACGGTGTGTGTCCATGAGTGACCCCGTGGGATTTATACTTGCATGCTCAGTACACTGGAGGAGTGTGAGTTTTACCTCGTGTACCATGTTATGTTTTTATTTACCTGGATTCGCATATGTTTTTATAACATATATACTCGGTGAAAGACATTTATTTTCGTCCACTCACTCTAACGTGTTTATTGTCTTTCCCCTGGGCTTTTCGGTTTCCGTGCCCAGTTTGTAGTTCAGGTTTGGTGTTTTCACGTCGTGGTTTGGAGGCTAGTGATCAGAGTCATCTGTGTTTTCCAGTAGGTTTCAGTTTCACCTACTGATGTACATGTTGTATATATTTTATACTAGAGGTCGCTCTGATACATTCCGATACTTGTTTATACGGATTTTCTCGGATATACATATATATAGTACAGTATGTTTACTGTTTGTTGATTATATTGATGTTGAGAAATCCGGATGGGATTGGTGCCCACGGTTTGCTTTTTGTGGCATAGGACGAAGTGTTAATTTCCGCGTGCAGGTTATGGTAATTCCACGCTAGTAACGAAACTCTGCCGAAATTTTGAAAAGTTTTTGTTGGTTCGTATTTTCGAAGGGGTTCGATTCCGGTTTAGGGAGCTAAATCGGGGTTGGGTCCTTTCATTCGCCGCCATCACCGGCAAGTTCTCCGGTGACGATTAGGGTAAGGTTTGATTTGGTTTGGTGTATGGATTGTTGTGGTGGTGTGTGCAGGTGTTTCGATGGCAAAACGACGTGATTTTTCGTTCGAAAATTGCAGTCGAATCGCCGCCAATGGGACGACTGCTGTCGGCAATGATTGATGGTATATGGTTAGGCGTTTTCACCCTCTCAATGTTGCGAGTATAATAGGACCCACCGCGAGGTCAGTAGTGGCTCGACGGGGGAGATACGCTGCCTGAGAGATTTATGCCAATTTGAAATCCGTTGCCTTTTGAGGTAGTTTTCAACCACAAAACGTATGATTTTGATTATGTCATAGAAGGGAAATAGATTGGGCTTAATGAGAGCTTTCTGGCAAGGTATCATCCTTCGCCGTCGGTAGAGCCGTTAATCGGTACAAACGGTTCGATTATTAGGCCAAACCGAAAATCGAATCGTATTTTTTAATCAGTTCGGTTTGATTTGGTTTTCCTGATTTTTTTACAAAAAATCGAATGGTTCGGTTCGGTTTTTTTTAAATGAAAAAAACTTTCTAAAAAAAATTGTTTCTTTCTATTAGTTTCGAAAATTCGAAGATTTTCATTAGCTACTTTTATCAATAACTTTGTGAAAGTGTGAAACATAATTTATGTCAAATCAAATCAAACTACAACGAATATAATTAGTCACAAATCACACATTCAAAGTTTCAAACCATAGAAAATGACCAAATGTTTATCGAAAGTTTACATCACAAATTCAAAGTTTCAAACATCAACAAACATAAACCAAAGTCCACACTCCATAGTCTAAGTTTAAAACAATCTACAATCTATCCAAATAAAAATAAAATCCAGATATCACATAAAAACACTCAATTGAATCCATTATCAAACTATACTCAATTTGTCCACCATTCCCACTTTCTCAGCTAGGGGGTTTTTCTTTGGCAACTTAACATTCCTTTTCTTAAACCTACAAGAACCCCAATAATCATTGTTAAGTATCAAACTATGACACGTACCAAATACTACTTTCATATGGGACAAAGAGAGATACTCAACAACATACCCAACAACATCAAACTTGATTGACACTTGTAAAACGACGTCATTTTATTCATTTCGGTTCAAATGATTCGGTTCAATTTTTATGGAGCCGAAAATCGAAACCGAACCTAATTTTTCGGTTAGGTTCGATTTTTTTGTTTTTCGGTTTTTGGTTCGGTATTAACAACCCTAGCCGTCGGCGGTGCTTGCCGGTATGTGCCTCCATCTGTGGCGGCTCGTCTGATCGACAAAAAGTCTCTGAATCTTGTCGTGTTATATATATCGTTAGGTTCTTCTTGATACTACTAGCGTATTCGTGAGGTTGATAATGCGTTTAGCGTTTACAGTCCCAGTGGGTAGGCGGTGGTGACTAGTGTCGCTGCCAGTAGCGGTGCGGTCGACTGAGAACTAGGTGTACCTCATAGTGTTATGATCGTATTATTATATTAGATTTATCGAAAAAGTTTTTAACTCGTTTCGATTGAGTTTAATCCTAATCGAGTATTTACTATAATTATCCAAATAATTTTCCATTTAACGATTTTCATCTAGGATCGGGTCGTCACAACTAGGATATATAGTTCTATGGAGTTGTAAATTTTGTAAATGATATGAAATTTCTTATGCCGAGGCTTAAGCAAGGGCAACTCGATGGCGAGGGACTTTGGGGTCAGAGATCTGAGCTTGGGGGGGGGGGAGTTTTATTTTTAATCTGAGTCGTCCAAACTTAATAAAACAGATCCAATGGCTGAAAAAGTTATATCTGAAATGCCAAAAAAGTAGTCACTTAGACGTGTGTACCACATCCGATCGGATTGCTTCAATCCATATAGTGAATGTCTCAATCTTATTACATGAACACTTTGTGGTTTAAAGTTACTTGATTTGGTGTAATTATGTCATCTGACACTCTCATGTATATCTCTGAATCAAGATCCTTATAGAGATATGTTGTCACCACATCCATCAGCTACATACTCAGTTTTTCGGACACTACCAAACTAACTGGTCCCTGATTTGAGAATACATCTCCTATAATCAATTTTAGGGTGTTGAGAAATTCATTGCACCATAAGTCTAGATTTATACTGCAAGACTTCAATTTTCTCATTGCGCTACCGAACAAAGACTTATTTATGTCCAATCAGCTTAACATTCGGTGTGCATGGCACCACTAGATCGAAAACTTTCCTTTTGTAAGAGTGTCTAGTTCAGTCTGGATTTGCATCTTTCCATCTCGGTCTATCTGTTCTATGTTGACAATCTATAACAGAGTGAGGTTCCACTTCATAGAATCATATATCCTAGTACCAAGACCAAACTCACTGTGAAGCCCATAATCTATTTCATATCAATTAATCAAATCCATATGAATGATTGAAATAGGATACTAGAGAAGGACTTTATTATATGTGGGCAATGACAAAATCATCTTTAGAGTCCAATACCAAGACCATCAAACTCCATCTGAAAGGATTCGGCCTCCATGGCAGGCCTATAGTCGAGCTCCTCCTTCGTCGTCTATTTCGTTTCGGCTCCAACGAAGATCTCGAGGAATGTGATTTCGTCGCAAGGGGGGCAGTTATCTTGACGAGGTGCTTCAACCAATCTTAGGGGAGAGTATCCCAAATCTCTAATTGAACTAATTCCACCTACCTCTTTGATCTGTACCCAAATCAATTGGGTCTCTATATCGTGATTTTTGTGGTGTCGTGGGAAGGAGGCTGAGCAGGATTGGGCAACGGGACATGCTCGTGTAACAGGCGACGAGACAACGAGGAATTAAGAGACCAATTATGAGCAGAGGCTGCTCGAGTTCATCATTTTGGTGTTGAGAGAGAGGATATTTGTTTTAATCTTAGCCATTTATTTCCAAAAACTATATTTGACGGTTGGGAACCCTATACTTGAAAATGCCCAAAAACAAGGGATGCTTGAATGGAACATACATACATATATACATACATACATACATACATACATACATACATACATACATACATACATACATACATACATACATACATACATACATACATACATAGAGAGAGAGAGAGGCTCTTCCACTAAGGTATACTTATTTTTGGTCATTTTCAGGTATAGGGCATTATAAAAACTTTTCGATCATATTTTAGCATCTCCACCATCCAATTATTAGGTCTATATGAGTAGATCATTCCTGTAAATTTTCAGCCAAAATGGTGATCGCTAAGGTATCGAACTAGGTTAAATCAAGGGATGGATTGAATCTGCCAAACCTGAACCGTTCATACTTATAAACTTCAATTGTAGTTTTGAATACCTTAACGATCACCATTTTGGCCGAAAATTTACAGGCTTGATCTATACATTAAGACCCAAGATCTGAATTGTGGAGATGGTAAAATATACTCGAAAAGTTGATGTAATGCCCTATACCTGAAAATGACCAAAAAAAGGTATACCTGAGTGAAAAAGTGTTGTATGTGTGTGTGTGTGTGTGTGTGTATATATATATATATTATAGTTTGACAATTGAAACCACTCATTCTTTAGATCACTAATAGATGATCATGCTTACAAAATATAAGCTCAATCGGAGATGATTTGACTATTTGATTGCTACATCGAACTTTTAAGATATATATCGAATAAACTGTATTCATTAAAAGTTGAATGTGATGATCAAATGGTCAAATAATTTGAAATTTGGGCTAATTTTTTGCAAGCATGATGCTCTAGAGATAATCTAAAGGATGATTGATTTCAATGATAGAATAATTGTTCTAATCTTGTGAAAATCGGAACTTCGCTCTGTTTTTTCAAAACAGAGCTCCGCTATGGATAAGATTTGTAAAACATACTAGAATTTTTCATATATATATATATGCTCTTGAATCTAAGTAATTTTAATATATGCTTCATATTTGACAAATTGTACGATATGAGTTTGGTATAATTGAGTCAAAATGGAGCTCCGCTCTAGCATAGAGTTCTCATAGACTCAAACAAAAACATTATTCTCTCTGAGCCATGAAATGGAAAAAAAAAAACACTACCACTGAAGACTAGCTATGCACTTCTACTTGAGTTCAGTTGCCATATAAATATACACTAACAACTTAGCAAAAAGAAATCAGTGTGCCATTTCTTTTAGAGGCTAGTTGTGTCAAAAATTTCCTTAAAATTTCATACTTCTTCGTCTGTCTTGCTTTTACTAGTGTCTTACTCTTCACTTTGCTGAGCTGCACTAGCCTTTACTGCCTCTAATTGTTCAATGTTTTGAGCTGCACTAGCCTTAACTACTGTGAACTCATCTTCTAGCTAGGTAGATCGTCTCTCTACCTCATTTGCCCTCCGTGAAGCTTCTTGAATATGTAAATGACAACTTAGAGCTAGTTTTGATGCTTTTGGTTTAGGACTTGGTCCTAACCTACATATATAGATTATAGCCTGACTTAGGTGGCCCAACAATTTTGGTCATTGCTTGATCATATATTTCATCATCAGACAATATTTCAATCGAATCTTTTGGTGCACCTTTCAAAGATATCATGTTATCCTAAGAAATAGTAAAATGTCATAAGCCATTACATAAATAAATAAAAATTTAGTTATATACTGTATATATATAAACCTTACATAGACATATTTGGCAACATCTCTGACTTATGATGCATGTTTTCTTTTCATTAAATCGTGTTAGTTTAAACATGTCAACACGCCTAGGATCTTCTTCAGTCTCAAGATTTTATCTCTTCTGTTAATAAGAATAGCAATTAAGAAGCCATATTAGTTTTCATAACTTTGAATGTTTTGAATTAAAATTGCAAAGAAAAAGAAGACCATTTTCATATCTGAGACGACTAAAGACTTTTGTTCCAGCACAATGTGTTATTGTTAGCTTATCTCTAATTGTCTTATCCTTTTCACTTAGTTCTTGTATAACTTATATTATAGTAAACATATCAGAGTAAGTGACTTATAGGAACAAAGTAGTAACAGACACCCACGCATTGCCGCGGCATAGATAAATGCATAATTATACTGTTTTCTTGATGTTGAATCATAAGCACATTGAAAACATAGATAATTGTAACCTTCAGATTAATTTTTTTTTGTAACCATACCATATATATATATATAATGAGCTTACACAATCTAGTGAAAGTTCACTAGTACAAAAAGCGCTTCATAGGAGGTCGTTGTGCGTCATCTGATATGTATTCTGACCGTCGTTTATTGCAGCGTCATCTGCTGAAATGGCTTCAGACAACGTGAAAAACACAAAAATGCATGCCGTTTACCGATCATAAGGATGACGGCCATATATTTCAGATGACGGCCAACTGATGTCATTCATGCATGAGCATTCCTGTGTCTGATGACATGTAGATGCAGTAAGATGACAGTCGAAAGGTAGTATATATCACTTGAACCTAGTTAAACAAATAGAGTAAGTTTACTATAATTGAACTTATTCTAAATGTAGACCACTTTGAATCAAACAGTGAACAAAAACCTAAACGCATTCTAACTATAACCTGGCCGGAAAACATAAGGCCGAGATAAAGAACTGCAAATTAGAAGCTGACCCACAATGAAATGAAGAATGAGAGAGAGAGAATTAGAAGCTCACTCAGCTCAATGCATCCCACCCAAACACCACCGCATTCTCCTCCTCTGAACCTACCTCTTCCCCGGACTTCCTCGCTTCCAAAAACCTCATCCCTACCACAATGAACACATCAAACACACTCCCCTGAATCTTCCCCAAAAAGACCTTATCATTAAATTTCCCCATAACCCTAACAAAACCCCCAAAAAAAGCCTTCACCGCCTCCTTCCTCACCGGCATAAATGGCCTCAGCTCATCGAGAAAAATAATGGCAACATGGTAATTAACCTCTTTCCCGGGGAACTTATCCTCCGCTAAAAAAGTCCCCTCCATAAAAACCATAATCAAATTCTCACCAATTTCGAAACCCCAATCAAATTCTCATCAACAAGAGATAAAACTTGTCTAACCTTAGTGCGACGATGCCGGATCACTCGCGGTGCATGGTAACGAGGAAGGTTATGAAGTAGCGGATCGCGAGCTGGGAGTGGAGATTGAGGACAAGGGAGGTGGTGAGGAAGTCGATGAGTTGGGCTCAAGTTGAGGCCTTATCGGAGTGCCACATAAAATAGAGGAGTCTCTTCTAGAGCTTCTTAAAGTCTTCATCAGAGAGAGAGAGAGCTTAATACTAAGGGTGAGGAGGGACGCAAGGTACAGCTCGAGGCTGAGCGGAGATGCGCCAGGCATTGTCAAGTTTGGGAGAGACGGGGGTGGCGGAGAAGCAAGAAAGATGATGAGTCGTGGAGGCTGCCACGACATGGAGGCGGCGGCGTGGTCGAGTTCCTCCACTGCTACTATGTTTAATCTCTCGTGAGAGAGAGAGAGAGAGAGAGTGAGAGAATGAAATGAAAATGGAGGCCCAAGAATGTGTTAGAGCATTAGGCATGACTTAATTTTTTTTTCTTTTAACTATTATTTTAGGGTTTAGGGTTAGGGTTTAGATTTTCAAAAGAAAAAGGGTTAATGTTTAGATTTAGATCTACGATTTAGGGTTTAGAAATTTTAGTTTTTTACATGGCGAGATAGATGTGAATCCCACGAGAATACGTGTAAAGTACTTGATATCAAATTATTTTTGACAAAGCGGCAAATTGCATTTTATGTTAAGAGAAATATGATCACAACCATAGGACACACTGATCGAGGTCGAATTCAAATTGGAAAGTTCTAATTTTTTCACGGAATACTTTGATTAGTCTGATCGTCTCATCTAACTGTTATATTCTCAAAATGATTACTTGTTAGTGATTTAGTTTCATAAAGGTTTGGTTTTCAAATAACCAACAATCATTGTAAGTAACATTAGTAGGTATATATGGAATTAAAGACATACGAGAAATTAAAATGGTCTAATAAGAAATGTGTTTATACACATGCGTCAACCTCGTAATAATAGGCATTTTCTAAAAAAATTACCCTTGTCGGAATTCGTTTAAAGGTTGGTCAATGAGGTCAAATACTACCAAAAAACTAAAATAACATTTTCCAAAGATTTTGCTCATTCTCCTATGGGAGGAGTACCTAAATTAATTTTTTTTGTCATATTTTTTCATACGGTAAGATAGATATGAACTCCACGATAATGCATGTGTGGAACTTACTTGGTCTCAAATTAAATTTAATGGAGCTGCATATCAAGTTTTACTCTAAACGGTCTTAGTGACACAAATTGATATGCACAGATCGAGGACAAATTTAAGTAAAAAAAATTAATTTTAAAACAACGTCTTAACATTATTCTGATCATTCCATCCAATCATCAAAATACGAAAAAATAATAATTTTTAAGCAATTTACGAAATTCATCGTTTAAGATATAAAAAAAATATCAAAGCTTAATTAGACGATATACAACTGTCATATAAATTAATACATATTTCAAAATTATAATAAATTTTGATGCCCACTCTTAATACGTACTTATGTAAATTTTGCATGTGAGCCGGTATAGGTGCAAAATTTGCAGTTAAATTATGTCATAACTCAGACAACAAGCGACTGTCATCTCATTGAAGAACTCAATCTTGTGAGCTCCTTTGGAGAGTTCCACACATGCATTTTTTGCCAATTGATGAGCACTCCTCATCTGCTTGAATTGACAAAAATAAATTACTAAGTTTTTACCAATATTCAAATGACGATCGACCGACATATGATTGAAGAACTTATTCAAGTGAACCCTCTCAAAGGATTACCTATTTATTTAGTTTTTCTCCAAATATCACATGACAGAGAAATGTCGTCTAATTTAAGTATAATTTTTGAAAAATTAAAATTTGTGATGCCCATCCTTTAAAATTGTAAATGTTGGATGTCCCTCTTAAAAATTGAAAAAATGTATTGTGTAAAAAAACATGCAATGACAGACATAATGGAATCGACGTCTGTTTATTTCAAAATCACTCATACGACACATTTATTTTCTGTCGCCTGAGAGGTGCCATGTGAAGAAATTGTTGTACTAGTGATTTAACATAAAATGAAAACGGTCTAGAAAAGTAACAAGTAAGCATAACTTGAACTCTCCAAGACCTAAAGTTGACATAGTAATATATAATTGCCTTGAAACTCCACCGATTATCTAACAGTGAGAATTATGTTTTATGAATTTGCAAGTCATTTGAGTAATAGCAGAATAAGGCCTACATAGAGGGGAACTAAATGTAAGATTTGAAATTTGATAGTAGATACTAATGACAAAGTTGACAGAGCAACTTCAAGAGAAGAACATCAACATCCATACTTAAATAAACAGAAACATAACATAGTAACATACTTACATACTACATATTCATCCCTTGTTTTATTAATAATAAAAAAAACTTATAAACAAATTAAACTTCTCTCACCCTTATTCTTTCCATGCATACATTTCATTGATTCAACATGCACTAAGCAATTTTTTTTATCACCTGAAAGCATCAGAAGAAACCAAGCAATCTTTAGGCATTAAGCAAAAGTGCATATATGTACGAAACTAATATTAAACTAACTAGTATAGTGTACTTAATGATGAATGCAACAGAAGTGATAACTATACCTAAAAAACCCACAAGTTACCAATTGGAAATTAGACATAAAATTTTGGTAGGCTTTCGATCATAGTTGGAAAAGAACATAACATTTACTGCTCAATAAAAACCGAAGAAGATAAGTGAAATAGTTGGAAAAGAAAAAGTTTGCAGAAAGAATATAGAGAGGAGAAAGATTCTGAAATCTACCTGCTTTGATTATTTTTCAGTTGACATCGATCATTTTGATAAACCAATGAATTTCCATGCATACAATCTATAGATCAACAAAATCATTCGAACGGAAACCCCATAATTCTTATTCTATATATCATCCCAAAAATAATGCTAAAATATACAAATTGAATGGATTTTCCAGATACACTGAGAGTGAATGAGAGAGAGGATTCAGGATTTAGGGTTCAGAAGGTGGAGATATCATAAACGATTCAGACGAAGAGTCATGCATGCTAACGTAAGAGGGAACGTGTGGACTAGCTAAACGATCTGGTTGAAAAGACAATGTTATGATTTGTTAGTTGTTGAAGGAAGCCGGATTGAGGGTATTAATGTCATTTTCTACGTCAATAGTTGTTCATTACTGGTCAACGCCAGTGGCTTTGGTAGTTATACAATTTCAACATGACTATAACTAGTATTATATATGGACAGATTAGAGTTCATAAAAATTCATTCACCAACCACTTTTTATCTTGCCACAAGTTTACTCCCACATTCGTTGGTCTATTCTTAAGAGCATCTTCCATAGTTTTATATTGCATAAACTGTTTACACAAATTGTAACTCCAATTGCTGTATCTATGCTTCATGTCATCCACAATTGCCTCATTTACATGAGCTTTAATTCATTGCTCAAATTGAATATTTTTACAAATGAACGATATTAATCACTAAAATATAAGAGAAAATAAATAATTTGATAATTTGAAGAATAGAGAGGTAAACAAATTTCAAATATCATATAGTAAACGATGAACTTACTCGAACAAGTTTTATCGAGACAATAATGTTTTCCTTCTCAATATCTTTCCAGTGCCAAACTTGTAATGATGCATTTTGTGGAATAAAACAACTTATGTTGGTGATGTAAGATTGATAATTATCTCCTACCGGTCGTCTAAGATGCTCTGGAATATAAATATCCAAAGGTTTGGAGGAATGATTTTTCTTCAAAAACATAAGACCTCATTTCTCACCACGCTGTCTCTTGTAAATTTCATTATCATTATTAAAAAATATCAAATGAAGTGATCATAATCAATAGTGGACATGCTTATACAGTACATAACACTTTTCTAAGCACTATCAATATGTGACATCCTCTTAGACGTGGGGGAGTGGGCAAGTTGAGAAATTTTTATGATTACCCATTTTTAGGCTATTGTATTGATTATTAACCTTATTTCAAAATATGATTTAAAAATAGCTATATTGAGGGTTAAAATGTCTTGATACCGTGGTCCTTAAAGGAACACCACGAAGAAACAAACTACTATTTTTCTCTCGTTCTCCAATTATGATATTTTTACTTTCCTCCAATCTCGTACATACAAAATTCTTGAACATTTCCTTTCTCCTATTATCGTTAAATTATTTTTCTCCTATCAGTTTTAGTATTCAACCGTTGAGCACTCAGTACTTGAAGGAACTTTGGAATGGTTTTCAGTAGATTGTCAACAATGATTTGGTGGAAGCGCTAATGTTCGTAACTAATGTAGACATCTCGGAGCTTGTCATCTCTTAGCCAATCTTGTTTAGGCCTTGTCATGAATTAACAATGAATATTTGATTAGTAGTGTACCATTTAGAAATATTCAGCCATCTTATAATTCTGTACGTATGTTTTATTATTGATTAATATAATAGCTATTCAAATATTAGTCAAACTCCTACTCAAATATAATACTCTATACATAAAAAAGTAAAATAAAATTCTGAATTGCAATCATGATTAATAATCAAATAAGCAACAATGGAAAAAATAAGTAAAAATTCAAGACACTAAATAATTTTCCTATAAATAGGAGTTGTAAACTCAATTTCTAGCAAGTCAATCAATGTAAAGTTTACTCTCACGCTCCTTTTTCTCTTATCCCAAACCCGTCCCTAGTCTGTTTTCTAGCATGTTGAGACGTTGATCTCTTCCCTTTCCTACTTTTGGTACGCCAGTGGATATGGTAACTAGGCTCAACTGTCCCAAATTAACATATGTTAATTCTCAAGTTCATCCATGGATGTTTTCTTATTGAATCCAATATGAGTGAGAAGGTTCTGTTATACTGTATTGTGGAGGTTCTGTGATTAGATGTACAAAAAAGATAGAGAGAACATAGAAGGTAAGGGGATACAAATCATGCAATACCAAAGTTGAGTATATGAGAGGTATAAAGCAACAACTCAAGTTTAACCACAGAAATTAAATCTACGCCTCATATCGTCTTGTTAGATTATGCATTACATTATAGATTTGCAGAGAATTTGAATCCCATGTGACCTTAAATCTTGACTCCGCCACTGTTCTAA
Organism: Geum urbanum; assembly: GCA_946800695.1. NCBI lineage: Eukaryota > Viridiplantae > Streptophyta > Magnoliopsida > Rosales > Rosaceae > Geum > Geum urbanum. Next base: position 22,274,735 of record OX327009.1, on the reverse strand, counting down.
GCTCAAACTGCTTTGAGCAACCTTAGTTAATTTTTTACGGCTATTTTTAAACTTCCGAATTCCAATAAACTTAAAGGAAAATACATGTACCACGAGAAGGAAATAATTTCGAAAACAATATAAGAAAAAATTCACCTATGACGCCTGAACTTTTTCGGTCAAGTCAAAAGGGTGCCCGAACTGTAAAAATTATCAAATTGATATCAAGACTCTTAAAACGCTAAGTGTGATGCCTCCGTACTTTTTCATCACGACATTTTTGATGATGTGGTATCTTTATTAATAGATAAAATAGATTAACGACATTTATGCCCTTATACATTTCTTTCTCTCTCTCTCTCTCTCTCGCTCTCTCTCTCTCTCTCTCTCTCTCTCTCTCTCTAAAACCACTATAACAAATCTTGATCAATCCAAATCCAACACACATCTCGCTCTTCTTCTTGCTATATCAATGGCCGCAACAACTAGCTAGCTTATCATTTACCCACGAAATAATTTAAACCAAAAACAATGATGGTGGAGTCTTCTTCATCAGAGAGAGCCCATTGTCATCTTCAAATAAGCAGTAGTAGCCAAAGAGAATGTATGCAACTGAGGAATAATAACCAAAAGTGGGTGTATATCCCTTTAACGATTTGCAAAGCCTTGAAGGCTTTTGTGTCAAAATTTAACTGCCTAGTTCCAAACAAGTCATCTTGTGGCGACGGCGAGGCGAAAAAGGAGGAGGAGGGAGCAGAAGGGAGGGAGATTGAGAGAGATGGTTTGTTACAATGGGAGATGGTGAGGATGTGAATAAGAGAAGAGAGATTGAGTTAGTGGTTGAGGAAGAAGAAGAAATGAAGTGAAGACGAAGATTAGTAGTAGTAGCGGAGGGCGTAGTTTAAGGAGGCCAGTGTTTCAGGAGATTCAGTTTAAGGAGGAGATGTTGAGTGATGCATTGATGAGGGAGGAAGAAGTTAAGTTTACCATGTGGTGCCTTGGCTTCCAAATCGGAGTCACACCTCTTGCGGGACTTACACACATCGAGGATGAGATATTTCTGGTCAAGAGAGCTTGGCATTGGCGAGGTCCTTTTGCAGATGGTGGGCGACAAGACCGTAGGATTTGGGCATCGAGAAGAGGACCGCGAGGGGCCATGGATATCGGAAAGAGGAGGAGTCGGCTATGGATGATGGATTGAATTGCAAGAGAGAGAAAAATATGTATATAATAAAAAATATAAGAACAAAATGGTTTTTCAAGTATTTTGTTTTCTTCAAAAAAAGTGACATATCATAAAAAATGACGGAGCCATGATAGAAAAAGTATAGAGCCATCATACTTATAGAGTTTTAAGAGTTTGGGCATTAGATATTTTATAGAATGTGCCTCACATGTTTGACATAAAACTCTTTTGTTTTCTAGTGTTTTGTTCGGCTGCCCTAGGGTTAGCGGCAACCTTAAGCCTTGTCGGCACTTTCAAGGTACGGTCGGACGGGACTTTGTGCTCTTTTATGGACGGTGATATATGCAAAGGTTAGATTGGGGGTGGCTTTAGTGTGATTCGGCTTTGTTGGAGAATCTGCCTTGGTTTGGGAATGAAAGGCGAGTTGGTATGTGGTATTGAGGCTTGGTGTGGTGATCTTTGGTTGTCTGTCAACTATGACCGAGAGACATTGGAGGCATACTTCATGAACGACCGACCAAATGCTTGTCGGATCTGGGATTCGACAATTTTGGTGATTGACTCTTTGTGCGTCCTATTCTCAGGCGTCTGGTGGTCCTTGGTGGGCTTGTGCATAGCATGGTGCTGGCCTGGGAAAATCGGAGGTGGATGGCAGGGGGTGATTGGCGGCAAACATATCTGAGGAAGAGAGAGGTCAGAGTAAGTGTAGAGTTTTCTTCATTATTGGACTGGGCTAGCGGCTTACATTCTGACAATTATGGTAGTTGAGCTAGGTCTATCAATCTTGGCCCAAAATTTTTAGATTTTCTTATGTTTTGTTTAAAGGTTTTTTTAGGTGTCTTTTGGTGTCTAAGTCGATAATAACGTCCTATCTATATGTAATAGGGCTAGTTTGGCAATCTAGACTTTTTGTCGGGGTATGCACTTTTTGTGCCTTGTCTGTCTTAGTGAGGGTGTGGGTTATGGTAAGATAGTTCCATCCCCCTAGTGGTAGAGTGAAACATAGTGCCAACGATGTATTTTTCGTTTGGCATCATATTCAGAAAGTTGGTCACAAATGGGTATGAATGGAATGATTTCGCGGGGAAGCAACATGATCTTTCCAGTGTGTCGTCATAGGTGTAAAGTAGATAGAATAATTTATAAGGTTTTCTCTGCTACTTGGTGCATGTTTGACTACATAATTGTTGTAAGATGTTCTATGACTATCCAGGATATTCTATATGTGCTTATTATAATATGTGGTTCATATTTTATATCCCCTCCCATGTACTCAACAGTTTCATTAGTAAATGTTTGAGGGTTGCCTCTGTGACGACCCGAACCAGAGTCAGATGTTTGTTTGGAACGATTCTCGATATTTGAGTTTAGTCGCAGTTTTGTGATATTATGTGGTTTGTCGATTCGATTCGCGACTTTGTTTTCGGTCGAGAATTTGGTTTGAGTGTCTTCACGGAAATGGTAGAGTACGTGATTTCGAGCTCATGGGCAGTTCCGGAAGATTTTTCCGATAACCGAGGAATATTTTATGATTATTTGAAGTTTCGAGTTCCGACGAGTTTATCCGATTGTTTCGAGCTTATCCGAATCATTTCGTATTTTCATTTCGGACCGTTGATCGACCTGAGGGACGAGTATAAATATCGAAAAGTCGAAGAATAGTCGAGAATTAGTCGGGAACTTCATTTTAGGCGTTGACCACTTGCAAAATTGTTGACTTTCCTATTTTGGAAAGTAGACCAGCTGCCGAAAGGGGAAAGTTTCCCAAACGGGAAGTTGATTTCCGGCGACCGGATTCCGGCCACCATCGGCCACGGGACAGGTACAGATCGAACCTTTAAGTGATTTCGAGTACGTTGGTATACATTTTGATGGGATTTAGTGAGGTTTTGGGGTAACCTGAGCTATGCCGATCGGGATGGAATCGCCGGTGACGGTGGAGGTAGTTCCGGCGACTGTTGAGGGCCGTGAGGTTGGGGGTTTTGCTCCCCACACCTTGGTGGAGCTTCCTGGTTGATCTGTTTTGGACGAGGAGGTGTTTAAAGGAGAACCCGATTAGGGATTCCGGCATGATTTTCCGAGTGGTTTTGGTTTAATTGGACGGGTTCCGATAGGATTTGAGCTACGGGGTAGAAGGGAAACTTGCTCGCCTTGATGAGACCTAGGGAACTGGAGAGTTTGGCCATGTGATTTCACCGTTGACGGCGCGCCGCCGGCGGCGGCGGCGGTCAACGGCGGTCAACGGTGGGGGAAAAAGTTGACTTTTCAGATTTCGATGTAATTAATGTCATTTTTCTCGTAATCGCACCCTGGTTATCGTACGGAGGTTTTCGGGTTGATTTGAGTAGCCGATTTTCAGTCGAGGTTTTGAGTTGGGATTTCGGGATTTCCGTAATTCATTTTGTACCGCATTTCATATTTTCGGGAACAGTTGGTTTCCGTGCATCTGTACAGTGTTAAGGATTACGATATTGATCAGTTGTATTTTACGAATATATTCAGGGGATCGAGATCGGGATCGTGATCGAGCATCTGGCGAGGGATCTTCCGCCGGTCCTCGAGATTAGCGCGAGTGCGCGTTTTGCTCATCTGTGAGTGGACAATTTATTTTCACGGATTGATTGCGAGTCGTTTATATACGTTTTATGAACTTGAGCATGCAGCATGATTATGGTTTTACGAGCATGAGATTTCATACGAGATTATGATTATATGAGCATGTGTTTACGATTATACGATTATATTTTTACGGATATACGTATACGAATATGCATACACTTTTATGCTGTTTCATGCATTTGCATCGATCTGTTTATGATTTGGTTTACACAGAGTACAGTCTCAGTTACGTTGTTGTATCGATACACCTTGCCTCGTCGGCTGATCCCCGACGGAGGGCCGCCTGGAGGGGCGTTTCCCCAACCAGACCGGTGAGGGGCGTATTCCCCGGAACCGAGGCCATTTCTGGCTTAGAATCACGTGGTAGTCAAGGACCCCGTGGTTCTGACTGTACTAGCACGGTGTGTGTCCATGAGTGACCCCGTGGGATTTTACTTGCATGCTCAGTACATTGGAGGAGTATGAGTTTTACCTCGTGTACTTATTATTTTATGTTCCTGGACTCGCATATGTATTTTAAACATATATATTAACTGGTGAAAGACATTTATTTTCGTCCACTCACTCTAACGTGTTTATTGTCTTTCCCCTGGGCTTTTCGGTTTCCGTGCCCAGTTTGCAGTTCAGGTTTGGTGTTTCACGTCGCGGTTTGGAGGCTAGTGATCAGAGTCACCTGTGTTTTCCAGTAGGTTCTTGTTTCACCTACTGATGTACATATTGTATATGTTTTACTCTAGAGGTCGCTCTGATACATTCTGATACATGTTGTGCGGATTTTCACGGATATACATATATACATAGTACAGTTTATTTACTGTTGTTGAATATATTGATGTTGAGAAATCCGGATGGGATTGGTGCCCACGGTTTGCTTTTTGTGGCATAGGACGAAGTGTTAATTTCTGGGTGCAGGTTATGGTAATTCAACATTAGTAACGAAACTCTGCCGAAATTTTGAAAATTTTTTGTTGGTTCGTATTTTCAAAAGAGTTTGATTCCGGTTTAGGTAACTGAATCGGGATTGGGTCCTTTCAGCCTCACCCGCCCTTATTTTAAAAAAGAAGTCTGGGATGTTGAAATATGTTAAGATATTATGTGATTATCCTCACAGTAATACTAGATAGATTTCTTATCAGATTTCATAGGAATATTCTATTCCTTATTTGTATTTACTTTATTTGCAAGTCAAGCAATAGATTACTGTGTCCTTCAAGGACTTTGTAATATGGATTCCTATATAAGGGGTCATTCTCTATGAAATAAAATGATGTTGCTCTTATTATTTACGTGCATATTCCAACACGTTATCAGCACGACCTATAAACCCATGAGAGAAAAACCAAAAACATCTCTACCACCAAAATCCTTCTCGGCAGCCCCTCATTCACCGGGAAGTTCTCTTCGCCGACAAGCCTGAGACCACCGTCTTCGGCCGCCAGCTCCCCCGCGCTCCTCCTCCCTATCTCACGCACCCCGAGGTGCTTAGGTTTTCCTGAAAAGGTAGAAACTTGCCTAGGATCTCTAGGAAACCATCTCGGCCTCCTATAATTCTGAGAAACCCCCACCGTGGCTCCTCCTTGATCGTCGCCGCAGTTCACCACCTCCACCGTGACAAGAAACCGAGAAGAAGAAAAAGAAGAAGACCTCCTCCTATTTAATTCAAAGGTAAGTTTTCTAGTAAAAGTTGTCTCTTCTCCCCCCTGCAACTTTGTGATTCCCATTTTGAGGGTACTCTACTCCCTCACACTCCGTCTTATTGATTTATCAACAGACGTAAAAGAAATGCATATATAGTGGGGATGCGTGTGATGATGGGAGCATAATTCCCCTTGCCTCTCACGCACGTGATCTACATATATTACGATTGCTTATTCCAGATTTAGAACTAATAGCGTTCTTCTCCTGCCTTTTAGATATCGCACCCGAATGATTTAGACTTTGCTACACATCTAATGAGAAATGGCCTATATGGTCACCTCATGTCCCATTATTCTCCAATATGCGATCATAACTTATACGCAATGCAACGAGAACAATGTGTTCAATATTTGATTCGACACCTTGATTCAAATCTGCAAAGGGAATTTGCCTACGAGGATCTACCACTCGTTATATGGGAAACACTATATAAACGATAGACTTCATAAAGAATTCTTGAATTCGGTGGAAGACCGATGGATGTTACTTTGTTATGAAAGATTCCATATAACCAATGAATTCGCCATAGAGATGACTCGAGTATGTTACCAATATGAGATATTCGAGATCCATAAAATGGATAAGGAGAAAATCAAAAAAAACACTTTCGGCCTTGGCCATACACCTCCATCAATTGGAAGGTTTTCTTCGGGAAACATTCATACACGAAGGACCTTCAATGTTCAATGAATTACATGAAGGGATGATTGAGATAGAAGCCAAATTTTCTACTGGAACTCAACCGAGTGTCGCTGGCGTAATCACTCTAACGCCACAAACGACGCGACAACGCACCACCTCCGGCGGCCTTCAAGCTGCCGGCGACGAATAGATTTGGCCACGCGTTCGCTGCACGCGATCGAGGACCCTATCTAGGGTTAAAAGATAGAACAATGCAAGGAGAATAAGATTGCGAATTTGAGACCCTGTAGGTGTACCTTTCATTGTACGTGTGTGCGCTTAATTGTCCGCCTTCGATGTAGTTTGTTCTAAATTATACGCATTAGTCGCTGCTGTAATATAAGTGATATCAAGATCGAATAAAGAATTCTTTTACTATTCTTTGATTTAGTATGGCTCACCTTATCTAGTAGTGATGTCTAGAAAGAGTTTTTCAATAAAGGTTTTTGAACGGATCCTGTATCCCACCTGCATTGATCACTCCACCTAGTCACAAACGATAAGATCTACCCGAAAATTCATAAGGAGACATAAGAGTTTGTTAGTTCTCGTATGGATCTTAAACTTGCAATGTTACGGATTATGTAATGTTGAAACGAAATTATGTAAACCTCCCACCATTGGCATTTAATAAAAGTAATCTTTGTAGGGTTAATTTTCTAACTCAAAAATCTTTACTTTTATAGGCATGGATTCAACAGAATACCAATGTATCGTTGACAGTGGTGTTACTCACACTGTGCTCAAGAACAGATCTCTGTTCATTGACCTAATCCCAGCCAAGTCGTTTGTGATGACTATGGACGGCTCCTCAGCCATAATTGAGGGACACTGCCTTGCGCAGCTTATGCTACAAAATGGCACGCCAGTGTACGTACAAGATGCCCTATTCGCACCTAGAGGCTCACGAGCTATACTTTTCTTTAGGGATGTTCGTGCCAATGGTTATCACCTTAAAACTCACGTTGAAAACGACGAGGAAGTCTCTACATTACATCTATGTATTGTGGAGTCAAACAAATCTTAGAGAAGTTTCCTAGTATTCGGAATGGTTTGTACTCTACAACCACCAGGAAAGTTGAAATTCATTACATACTCAGTCAGGATTTGATGGGCTTCAAATCAGACGTCTTCTGGCTATGGCACGACTGTTTTGGACATTCGAGTCGTCAATTGAAGGCTAAGATACTCAAGGTTGCACACTGTTACCCTTTCCATAGAAAAATTTGAAACATTCATGGAAAGGAAGTCATGGTTGTGGAAACATCAGATTGACTATCACTTGACACATCACACCTTAGGAACGACACTGATGCGCTTCCTCCTAGGGATGTCATCGTCTCCTAGACTTATACACCTTCCTCGGGTGCTATACACTCCACTGGAGATTTTCACCATAGATTCTGCAAAGCTTGTAGCCTAGGCAAACTTGGTACCCCTCCTGCATATGTAGGGATATAGAAAGAAACTTACTCGTTTCTACAAAGAATCCAATGTGAGATTTGTGGATCTATTCATCCATATAGTGGAACATTTAAGTACTTTAAGATTCTGGTCGATGCGTTGACATGTTGGTCACACGGAGTTTTGTTGTCCACAAGAAACTCAGTCTATGCTAGACTCTTAGCAAAACTTATCAAACTTAGGGCTCAACTGTGACGACCCGGAACAGAATCTGTAGAGTAATCGGCTTAATCCACGAGCTTGCGCGTAATCGCAATTTTCCGTAAATTGATTAAATTGCCGGTTTTGATTATGACTAAATTATTGGCCAAGAATTTGAGTTGAGTCTCTTCTCGAGAGTTGTTGTACGCGTGATTTCGAGTTCATGGGCGGTTCCGGATTATTATTTCGACGACCAAGGAATATAATATGAATATTTGAAATTTTGGAATATTGTCGAGTTTATCCGTTCGTGTTCGAGTCTATCCGAATTGTGATTGTGATCCGTTTTGGACCGTTGATCGACCCGAACAGTAAATGGAATGGTTATCGATTTGATTTGTGAGTTTCGTGATTTGTTGTGATTTCGACGTAATCTGTTAATATGGCGGCTTCGTTAGCGACTAAATTATCAGACGAGAATTTGATTTGGGATCCTTCGTAGAAGTTGTAGATAATTTAATTTCGAGCCCGTGGGAACTTCGATTCCGGAGGATTTTTCCGAGTTACAAGGAATAAGTTGTGAATATTCTCGTCCGTCGAATATTGTCGTATTTGTCCGTTTGGGGTTCGATACGCGTACGATATAAATACGGCGAGATTTCGTGGCAGTCGGAGGAGGCTTTTCCGGCCGTGATGGTGGTGCAACCTTGGGGGGTTTTGTTAGCCTCGAGCTAAGGAAGCTATTACAAGTGGTCTTGAGGGTTGCCATGGTCGGAGGAAGGAGATCCGTCGATTTGAAATTCCGATAAGGGTTTGGAACTTTGAGTTGATTTTTGGAGGTTTTCCGGTCAAAATTGGCCTTAAGTTTAAACTGGAAAGTTGTTGGAAACGTCAAGATCTTCAAAACCATATGTAGCATGAATTTTTCTGGGCAGGTTGGATTTTCCGGCGGCCGGCGGCAGCGGCGACTTTTCGTCCGACGTGTTTTTCGACGAGTTATATGTCGTTTCGCTCGGAATCGCGCCCCGATCGTAGTGGTGATGTTTGTTTTTCGAATTGAGCATCGGAAATTATAGCGAGGTTTTGTGGTGTGATTATCGGATTTTCACGATTTCGTCGTTATTGAATTATATGTTTCCGGGAACGGTTGTTTCTCGTAATATGATTTGAAGTGTCGAGTTATGATTTTGAGCAGTGGATTTTATGATTATTCAGGGATTCATGATCGTTTGTTTGGTGAGGGATTTTCCACCGGATCACGGAATTAACGCGTATCGCGTTACGCTCACCTGTGAGTGGACATTTTTCTATTTTCACTGTTGTTGCGAGTTCGTGATTTTTTGTGATTTTCCGTATTTATTCTATACGATGTTGAGATTATTTAATATTTTTGGAGGTATTATTTTATATTTTTATGGTGATGGCATTACTGCATCAATGCTTCGGCTACTCGGCTGATCACCGGTAGTCTGCCAAATTTGAGAGATTCCTCTGGACCAAAGTTGAGAGATTCCTCTGGGCAGGGTTGAGAGATTCCCCTGTTATACCGCTGGGGTTGAGAGATTCCCTTGGCCTATCATATTCGGGCTTGAGAGATTCGCCTGACCGTCAGGCTTGAGAGATTCGCCTGGCAACCTCTATATATGTTTTTCGGACTCGCTATACTTGTTTATTGTATATGAAATTGGTGAAAGGCATATGTTTATTTTCGTCCACTCACTCTAACATTTTTATTTGCCTTTCCCCTGGGCTTTTCGGTTTCCGTGCCCAGTTTGCAGTTCGGACTCTGGTGTCGCACGTCGTAGTTGGAGGCATAGTGTTCGAGCTACCTTGTTTCTTCCAGTAGATTTCTTATTCTGCCTGCTGTGGTATATTTATATAATTATACACTAGAGGTCGCTCTGAGTATTCTGATGTATACTTTTATACGATTTTTCCCCAGATTTCTGTAAAATATAGTTTTATTGATTACTTTACTTTACTGTTATAATATTGAGAAATCCGGATGAGATTGGTGCCCACGGTTTGATTTTTGTGGCATAGGATGAAGTGTATTTTCTGGGTGCAGGTTAATGGCAATTCCGCGTTAGTAGCGTTACTCTGCCGAAATTTTTATGGTTTTTGTTGGTTCGTGTTTTCAGAAGGGGTTTGATTCCGGTTTAGGAAACTAAATCGGGGTTGGGTCCTTTCATCAACACCCCGACTGTCGAATCAAATTGATTCGCCTTGATAATGCTGCGGAGTTTACATCAAAAACTTTGACGATTATTGCACTGCTCATGGGAATTAAAGTGGAACATCATGTTCCTTATGTTCATACCCAAAACCGGCTCGTAGAAGCTTGCATTAAACGACTTCAAATGGTTGCGAGGACGTTATTAATGCGCTCTAACCTCCCTACTTTTGCATAGGGCCACTCAATATTGCATGCAAGCTCCTTGATCCGCTTGAGGCCAGTAGCTTCACAAACCTACACTTTGATGTAGTTGACTACAAGATATGAGCCTGATATTTGATATTTCATACTTGAGGACGTTTGGGTATGCTTGCTATGTTCCCGTTGCTTTGCCAAAGCGTATAAAAATGGGACCTCAAAGCAAACAAGGTATATACATAGGCTTTGACGTGCCTGACATTCTCCGCTATGTCAAATCCTTGACAGGTCATATCTATAAGGCGAGATTCACTGATTGTCACTTTTATGAGACTGACTTCCCGTCGTTAGGGGGATGAGAGAATAAAGTTCTTAAGGAACAACATGAATCGTCATGGCCCATCCCTACTCTATCTCATCATGATCCCCGAACTCCAGAGTCCAAAACTGAAGTTCGACGCATTTTTGATCTACAAAACATCGCGGACAAACTCCCTGATTCGTTTGCAGATACAGCAAAAGTGACAAGATCTAACATTCCAACTGCAAATGTACCTGAAAGATTATATGTTCCGAATATGCACCCAGGACTAGGCAAAACCATCACCTGAGGGAGGGATAGTGGCGTAGCCGTAGGAGTGGAATCTCATGAAGCCACGTATCCTCCTAGAAAGAGGGGGAGACCGAAAGGTTCTACTGATTCTTGTCTACAAAAGTGGACAACCAAAAGATCGCAAAATGATCTGAGGGTCATCGATATCCATGATCCATCCCACAAGATTATCCTAGACTATAGTGATCCACAAGATCTCGAGGCTATAAATGAAAGCCAGGAAATCTCGATAAACTATATTGATCACACGTATGGGGTATGGAATCGACATGAGATAATTTTTGACGAAGCTTTTACATTTTCAGTTGCTCAAGAACTTATCGATGCATATGATGTTGAACCCTGAACCGTTGCTAAATGTAAGGTATGTTCGGATTGACCACAATGGAAGGATGCTATCTAAGCCGAACTCGATTCACTAACAAAGAGGGACGTACTCGGCCCCATCGAACCAACTCCACCTGGTATTAAGCCAGTGGGTAACAAGTTTTTGTTTGGAAGTGTAATGAGAAAAATGAGATTGTCAGATACAAAGCTCGTCTTGTGCTCAAGGTTTCTCACAATGCCTTGGAATCGATTACGAGGAGACTTATAGTACTGTAATGGATGTCACTTTCCAATACTTAATTAGTTTGGTAGTTTTTGAACATTTAAACATGCAACTAGTGGATGTAGTTACTGTTTATCTACATGAGGATCTAGATTAGATATAGTATTACATACGAAAGATCCTGATGGTATTTAGTTGCCCTAATCAAATAGTCACAAGCCGAAAGGTGCGTTCTCAATAAGACTAAAAAGGTCATCGTATGGATTAAAACAACCTGGACGCATGTGGTACAATCGTCTTAGTGAGTATTTGGTAGGAAGAGGATATACAAACGATGAACTATGTCCTTGCATTTTCATCAAGAAATCAGATTATAGCTTCGCAGTCATAACAGTATATGTCAATGACATGAACATCATTGGGACTCTACCTAAACTCAACGAGACTGTTAAAGAATTGAAATCTGAATTTGAAATGAAAGAACTTGGGAGAACACGGTTCTGTCTAGAACTTTAACTAGAGCCTCGTGATGATGGAATAATGATTCACCAGTTTGGTTACAAAGAGAAAAACTACTAAGGTGTTTCAACACTGATAAATCTAAGCCTTGTGGTACTCCTATGGTCGTTCGGAGTCTTGATCCACTTAAGGATCCTTTCTGCCCTCGGTAAAAAGATGAAGAGCTGCATGAAGCAGAGGTACCTTATCTTAGTGTTATTGGGGCGTCGCTCTACTTAACATTATGTAGTAGGCCGAATATTTCATTTGAGGTGAATTTGCTTGCTCGATATAGTTCAGCGGCAACTCGTAGACATTAGACTGGAATCCAATCCATCTTTCGATATTTGAAAGGAACAGTGGATATGGGTTTATTCTATCTTATAGAGAGAACAACAATGTAGGATCAAACCCTATAGTTGTGGGTCGCAAAGGTCAATGCTTAGACTCGACTGCCGCCATAAATTTAGCCATGGAGTTTGTCACAGACAATGTCGAACTCTCCCATGACCAGTGTCCCATTGACATTTTAACTGGTTAAATTGATGTGGGTTATCTCTCTGACCCACACAAAGAGACTCTACTTAATATTGTTGTATTAGCAGCAACAGACTCTACTTAACATAGCAATTACACAAGTGAGTTCTGATAAAAACTTAGCAAATTTGTTCACAAAATCTCTGCCTAAGACCACTTTCAAGAAGCATATACAGAGCATAGGTATGTGCCGCTTGTCCGAACTCCCTTGATGCCAACATCAAGGGGAGTTGATGGAATTAGACGTTAGTGCTCACGGAGTGAAGGACATGTTGTACTCTTTTCTTTCGATCGAGTTTTAGACTTTCTCTTACAAGTAAGTTTTGATTTTCTGGGCAAAGTGAGACAACTAAAATGCGTTAGACGAACAAGAAAATTATCAAGATTACATCGAGTGCCGATCCATACACCACAAGGGGAGTGTTAACATGTCAAGATATTATTGTCAAAAATATATAACCCCCAAATAAGTTGGTCTTCGTTGTGACTTTGTGTGTGAGTGAGCAAACTGTGAGTATTCTTCTTCGACTGAACCGGCAGCTATGGCAGCCGCGGCGGCTCAACCCTCTCCGCCTCTGGATATTTTAGGTACTCTAAATCACATCTTTCTTCTCTCTCTCTCTCTCTATTCCAGTTCATCTCTTCTTCTGTTCATTCCATTTCTCTCTCTCTCTCTCTCTCTCTCTCTCTTTTATTTCAGTTCGCGGACCAGACGGGTACTCACTCTGGACCGGGCCCCCATTCACCGACGGCGAGCCCGTCACGAAGGTCGAGCACAAAATCAGCTGCAGCACCACTAAATTCAGCGAAGACGGATCAAAGCTCATGGTCGTCAAATCCGATTCAAACATTACAATATACAATTGCGAAAGCTACTGCGAGGTTAGGTCATTCCAAGTCCCCAATCTCACCGCCGCCGCCCTGTCGCCACGTGGCAATTACCTCCAGACCTTCCAGAAGTCGTCGACGCCGCAGGTCAAGAACGTCACCTTGTGGAGTGTCCACACCGGAGAAGCCGTTTTCGGTCAGTACCAGAAGAACATCACCAAAACTAATTGGTAATTTTTAATCACTGGTTAAAGATTTGATTTTTAGGGTTTAGGGTTTAAGTTTTTATTTAGGTGAAATGTGTTTGGACTGTGGAATTGATTTTTGTTTGTGTGCTATGTACAGGCCGTCGGTTAGGTTCAGCTCCGACGAGGGGGTTGCGTGTAAGCTGACAACGAATGAGATACAGTTTTTCGATGTTGGGGATTTCTCGAAAGGAGTTATCAATCGGCTAAGAGTTCCTGGAGTTGCTGCGATTGAACTTTCTAAGACTCCTGGCTCACATGTGGCTGCATTTGTTCCAGAAGCTAAGGTTTTTAGCAACTTGTTTGTGAATTATGTTTCTGTTATTGGTATGAAATCGCATCGTATTTTTCCTAAGAACATTCTTGTCTTTGATTAGAGCATTAAAACTTTTTTTTGGAGTATAAACATTTGAAGGATGAAATTTCCGGAGTTTTAGTAGTACACTCTTCATCTATGCCTTGTTTTGTTCTATAATTTGAACTTTGAATCTATTGTAAGTTAGAAGCATGGCCACTATTTTGATAATTTTTTTTGTTTTTATTCAGTCCGATTATCAATTGCAGTTTTTCTTTTCATGCAGGGAATTCCTGCCAGTGTCCAAGTATTTTCTTCTGAAAAAGAGTTGCAGAGTCAACCTGTAGCTCGAAGAAGTTTCTTCCGATGTTCGTCAGTGCAACTGAACTGGAATTATGGCTCAACTGGGCTTTTAGTTGTGGTGCAGTCAGATGTTGATAAAACCAACCAAAGTTACTATGGGGAGTCCAAGCTAAACTACTTGACGACTGATGGAACCCATGAAGGCCTTGTACCTCTTCGTATGTTCAAAATACTAGGACCACCAAATCAATTCTTTGGAATTTGTAGAGCCAAATAATTTTTTATAACTGCTCAGCCTAATTTTCCTTGATATTTGGCAGGTAAAGAGGGGCCTGTTCATGATGTACAGTGGGCTTACTCTGGATCACAGTTTGCTGTAGTTTATGGCTGTATCCTTCTTTTTTCTTTTCTGTTCAGTACATACAGTTAATCTGGAGGCCAAGCATGTTGGTTTTAGTCTTTGAGGCATCTTTGTTGAACTCAAGTTTTTTTTGTTTTGTAGAATTTTTTTTGTTGTACTTTAATGAGGTTTCAAGTTTCGTTCACTTTAGATATTTAGGAAAAATCACAAGTCTGGGATGATAAAAGTAGTGAGGAAGTCAATAAAATCGAGAAAGCTTGGTAGGTTGTACAACTATCAGGATTTTATGATGATTTTTTAAAGTTAGGCTCTGCTGGTGTATCCTCCTTTCCGAACATATTCCATGCATTTGATTGTGATTCTCTGGAATCGGTGTAATGACTAGGAACTTTCATCAGTGCACATTTAGGTCTAAATGCTAGTTTCAATTTTTTTTTCACTTTAATTTTCAGCTTATCTGGTTCTTTTTTTTATTGTTGCATGTGTCTATAAATTGTTTAGTTCCTTGAACTACAGTAGTTATGCCTTCTATGGCTACTGTGTTTGACAAGAAGTGCAACCCTCTTCTTGAGCTTGGAACAGGCCCGTACAATACAATCAGATGGAATCCAAAGGGAAAATGTATGTTCAGAAATGTCTCTTTATCATGACAGCATTAACTTTTTGAACTTCAAATGGGGAATTCAAGTTCCTTTTAACTACTTTATGTCTCTATTGTAAAGGGTTATAACAATTCTGTTGGTGAGTCAAGCTCACATTCTTACATTTTGAATTGGTAGCTTAAAAGAAGTTCATTAACTTGTAGGCATATCAAAAAGAAGAAAACAATTAGAAGTGTATGAATGGGTGAATGTGGGGGACTGTGGAGCTAAAAGCACAATTTATAAATTATAATTTGTTTGTTATGGTAACTTTTTAAAATATATTAGTTTTGGCTCATTAATTTTTTGTCTGCAGTTCTGTGCCTGGCAGGCTTTGGTAACTTACCAGGTGATATGGTATGTTTTAACGTTGTTTTAGATGCTCATATTATTTTGTATATGATTATTCTCATTGTTCATTTTATTCCTCCGAATGAATGAATTAAGTTTTATTCCCTTTCAATTGTTTTGGCCTCCTGTTTTCTTATCCGACTTCAATTCCTTGTTGATTTTTTTTGGCAGTCAGCTAATGAGTCGCATAGATTTGTTCGGTTAATAGTTGCACCAAACAGTAACTTTGGAAATTTTCAATGTCAAATCAGGGTGGAGTTGGCAGTTCTGATCCTCGACACACTAAGAACTTTAGCAAACCAAACATTGCAAGCACATCACTTTGTTGTTCTGTTTCTAAAACTTGTTTGAAGACCTATAAAATACTTACAACTTTATTGCGTGAGCTGCAAGATATACAGACTACAGTGTATGATGCAATTTAATCGACAGCTTTACTAACACAGTAGCTTTATGTATAATTTTTCTAGCAAGTTTCCCAAACTTAAAACTCTGTACTATTAGTTTTCGTAGAGTAATATTCACTGAATAAGTCAATTAAAGCTGCCTCTGTATGTGCATCGACCACACCTTTTTGTAGATCAGTGAGTCAATGACTAGTAAAGTCAATGACTAGTAAAGTCCTTCATCAAAGGATCTTTGCGCATCTTTTTACATGGAGAGATTAGTAGACCACTATAGGCCTGAATGGTTTGTATAATTCTTTTGAAATATTACTCTTAATCTCCTTAAAATATGTATCAAAAAAAAAAAATCTCCTTCTGTAAATTGGCCATTCTGACCATTAATTTCTCTTAAGGAAATTGTTCCACTTTTGCATCCGCAGAATTATGTTGTCAAGTTCAAAACTTTAGGCAAAAAGTTCAGCATGTGTTACTTTACAAGCCTCTGTATGTGCATACACTTATGATGCCTTTCTTCTGTGAAACAGAAGATAAGATCATCATATGCACCTTATTTTTCAGAAGTTAATTAATGCATTGGATACCACACAGGCATTTTGGGACTATGTAGAGAAAAAACAGCTTGGAACAACGAAGGCCGAATTGTCTGTAACAAGTGAATGGTCTCCAGATGGGCGCTACTTTATGACTACCACAACAGCTCCAAGACTACAAGTTGACAATGGGTATGTTAAACTTTTGCTTCAAATATGGATAAATGTGGGTTGCATAGGGGTCAAGGATCTAGTGGTTCACTTCACATAATTAAGTGCATTGAAACTATGCTGTCGACAGTTGTGGCTCTTGTTTTGATTACCAATCTACAAAGTGAATCTTCATATATAACCCAGTTTCTTTTGTACTGAATTGAATTGGACTGGATTGAATTATTCATTAGTGAATACAGCATGCACATTAAGATTCTTAAACATGTCATTGTGTGGGCCAGCTATTGTATGGGATGTATGTAGAGTCTTCTATTGCTTGAAGAAACTTAAAAACCAGTAAACGTCTTTCTTCTAATTTTTCTGAAGGATTAAGATTTTCCACCACAACGGTTCATTATTCTTCAAGAAAATGTTTGACAAGTTGTTCCAGGTCAGTTTTGATGGTGACCCTTTTCCAGACACTCTGACAGAGTCGTGTTCTTTGCATACATCCTTTATGTCTTCCTTCTTTTTGAACCATCATTATTTCAGGTTGACTGGAAACCAGAGTCACCTGATAGGTTTGGTGACATATCAGAACTTGTCAAGTCCTTTGAGTCAATAAAAGTTGATGACACCAAATCTCAAGGTTGTTCTCTTGTGATGTTTTCAAACTTCCTTGATTTGTGGATTTGGACTTCTCACATGTATGTATAACCTTGGGGAATTTATCAGGACAAAGGTCAAAATATTCCCAGATCTCTGCGAAAACCATCCCTAGCAATCCACCTGCACAAAAGCCTGCTGCATATCGACCCCCAAATGTTAAGCAAGCTGCTGTTGTTCAGGCAGAGGTATAATTGATACATATTGCTTATGTCATACAAAGGCTATTGACATTTGTTCATGGAGATTCTTGCTATTTTTGTTTTCGGAATGATTGATTTGCTCAAGAGACTGATTGTTTCACTCAATATCTAATGCAGCTGTTTGGAGGGACTTCATCAGAGTACGCAAATACTAAATTTTGATTGTTTCTCGTTTACTTAAAAGACAAATTTTTCATACAACTTATTTGTATTAATTGTTTTTCCGTGTTGATAAATGAAGAGCAATGAGCAAGAATGCATTGCGAAACAAGAAGAAGAGGGAGAAACAAAAGGAGAAAAAGGCTGCTGAGGGAGCCCATGATAGTTGATTAAACAGCAGGATTGTTGTTCTTTAATTGTTACCATGTGCATTTGATAGCAAAAATGCATAACTAATGGATGGCTACAGGTGGATTGAGGGCTGCATTTTTCTACAACTACCACCCTAGATCAGTTCCAAGATAGGATTTGTCATAAGCAAGAGTTTTGTTGGCTCCTCAAAGCAAAGATTTGAAAGGTGATCATATATGTATATATATTGTGCCGTGTCTTCAAAATGGGAGATAAAAGAACATGGACGCTGTTTCAAACATGGATCTATTTCGTAAGCGAGAGCATTTGTCTACCCCTGGATTTGCTTCTCAAGTAAGTACATGATTTCAAATGTGAACCTGGATATTGTGCTTCCTTTCTCCAGAAATGGGACATAAAAGAACATTGATAGTTTTGTACTGTATTTTTGTAGTAAAGTACATTTTGATGGCTACATTCGATATTTATTATGAGTGATTCAGTGTGAAGCTTCACCTGAAAAAAGGGAGTGAAGTTGAGTTTCATTTAACTATAGGTGCCTAGAATATCACGGGATTCAGGGGGTGGGTACACGGATCAAATCAAATTATCATATGTTGTGCCTTTCTTGACAAAAAATCAAACATCGAAAGTCATCGATCTCCCTCCACTTGTGGGGAAAGTTTGCCGAACTGCCTTATCGGTTGTAATGTTTAACGGCCAACAAAATCAGAATGGGAGCAACCATTTATGGATACAACAATTTCTGGTCTGCTTTCGCCGGCTGTGATCACACTATTATTTACTGTACAAAATGCAGGTTTCGTAGGTAACGGAAGTGACATGCTTTCATTAGTCAGCATAGATATCACATCTAACATCGTGGGTCGATTGGCTGCATCTTCCTCTACGCAGAGCAGACCAACATGGATGCACCTCAACACTTGATCCTCAACACATGAATCTCCCAGTGTTGGATCCATTAGTTCTAGTCCAGCATTTTCTTTCCATAATGTCCATGCCTGAAACAAGATTTACATAAGCAAGATTTCGTTTAGAAACTCAGAACCATTGGTCCCCTACTCTTATAAGAAGAACGTATATTTGTTTATTGACTTACATAGCCAACTATACTCGGCGCGCGACCATCATTGTAGAAGCTGTTTTGTTTTCTGCCACTAATGATTTCTAGCAGTAACACTCCGAAACTATAGACATCAGATTTAGTGGAAAAGTTCCCGCTCATTACATACTCAGGGGACATATAACCACTGCACAATATGAAAATTACTTTAGTATTTGCAGATACTTGACAGTTATGAGAAAAGAACCAACCGGAACTGTTTACTTACAGTGTTCCGACGATCCTGCTGGTTTTTGCTTCTTGTTCATCATGCGTGAAAATCCTTGCCATACCAAAATCGGAAATTTTGGGGTTCATGCTTTCATCAAGTAGAACATTACTTGCTTTTAAATCTCTATGAATTACTCTCATTCTTGAATATTTGTGCAAGTAGAGAAGACCTTGAGAAATTCCTTCAATGATGCTGAATCGTTTGTTCCAATCAAGTTGTTGGCATCTGGTTGAATCTGTCCAATTGGTGAACTTAAAATTCAAATAGGATAGCAAAAAAGAGAAATGCACAAACATTCTGTAGAGCCAATGGGGATGTATATATGAGATTAAGAAAGTAATAAGATGAAGTAGTTAGCATACCAAATAAAAAGAAGTCCAAGCTTTTGTTTGGCATATACTCATATATCAAGATCCTCTCTTCACCATGAATGCAAAATCCAAAAAGCCGAACAAGGTTCGTATGCTGGAGTTCATATATTAGTACTAATTCATTCTTAAACTCTAGTACTCCCTGCCCCGATCGTTTTGAGAGCCTCTTGACAGCTATTTCTTCTCCGGTAACGAGTTTTCCCTGAATAATTAATAATCCGCAATGATTCACTAGTCCAAACTAAAAGGAAATTGTAAAACTTTTAGATGTTATATTATAACATTCACCAGCATAATTCAAAAACTTGCCTTATAAACAGGTCCAAAACCCCCTTCTCCAAGCTTACTTTCAATGGAGAAGTTACAAGTGGCGGCTACAATAGATGCATAACTAAATACGCTTAAATCATGTCCCACTTTTCCATCATTTTGAAGCCCTTTAGCATCAGTAGGTCTATTAGATTTCATGATGTCTAACATATCTTGGATCTTTGTTCGATTTTCACCTATTCATACAGTTTAATACAGACAACAAAACTTTGAATAACACAAGCAATGCAATTATGAAAAAGTGAAATTCTACATATATAACAAGCTAGTGTTGGTTGCAGTTTAAACTATACCTGCAAGTTTTCTTTTTTGTAGTAGGCAGCGTGTGCCGAAAAGCACCATTGCTAGCAGAACAGCAGAAATTGCAATGCCAATCCATATCCATTTTAGCGATGCAGCTACAGCAAGGAACTATCAGCTATATACTTGGTTACAAGTTGCAAAATTAGCAAAACTAGTCAAGTAGACTAACCATTATTTCTGCGTGATGGCTTTGTTCTCATTAATCCTGGTAAAATAAAACTAGTTGCTGAATTAGACCGATTTTCATGGAACTGAGAGTATTTTACACTCCAATAACGACATCCAGTCTGATTTTCAAATAAAAAGTCGAAACCAAGGCAATCACAATCTTTCCAACAAGTGGCCTTACAGTGATCACTCCCATTGCGGCTTTGATCTGGATCCAGCCATGTCGAGTTGGTTGAGGTTGTCATATCTAGAAGTCTAAACGAACCATTTCTCATCATCTCAAAATCATGGCCGGTTTCCAGAGGACATGATCTATTGGCAGTGCGGGGGCCCCATCTCTGGCATCCTTCACTGGTGCTATAGCCATCACACTCATCTGCTCTCACAATAGAAAGGTTATAGTTGACATCATATAGCTCTCCATCTGTATCTAGCACCCAAACTGATCTAACTCCTTGATCACCTACGGCATTGTAACTGAAGTAATCTTCTTTCTGATTTGATGCCACAGTAAAATTGTAACTGACCTCGGAACCATTTTCAGGGATGTTAATATACAAAAAGTTCCCAGACCTGAATTCTCCGCTAGACCAGCAAACCTCCCCGCTTCTCCTTACTTCCAATTGGTGAATGTTGGCATCCCAAACAAGGGTGAAGGACCCTGGCCCCGAGGTATTCCGACTGTCCTGCCAAGACGAAAGAGACCAGTTGTTGCCATTTGTGTTATCAACACCTAGTTTCATCTCCGGCATGAGAGCCACCGTAGGATGATCAAAGCTTTGCCACAACACACTGATCAATGAGGCCTGCTGCTTAGGAGAGTTTAGCTTAGGAGAGTTTGATATATCTGGATCCTCCTCTTGTAGGACTAAAATGCCAGAATCCGAAAGTTTAAGCACAACATTTGTACTATTGGCCGGAGATGAGTAAAGCACAATGGGATTCCCGCCTTGACGTGTAATTTGCAGGATAACTGTGGTCTTGTCCAAGGTGAGAAGTGCCGATGAAGTGTCTGAAATCGGTGTGTCGAGGTTGGCAATCCAAACCGTATAGTCCTTAGACCTCAGAGTGAGATAGCTGGAGTTGAAACCCAACGTGAACTCCCCAGAAGCAGAGACCAAGAAGGTTGAGGAATTGAGAGCCTCCCCTGGCCTAAGCGTATCCTCAATGAACAATGCTGCACCATGACAAGTCAACAAGATTGAGAAACTGATTAACAAACAAAACAAGTTCATCATGGAATGCTAGGTATTCACTATGAATTGAACGAGAAGTAAAGCAGGTCAGGTAGTGAAATGGACGTTCTTTATATATGGAGAATATATCATCTCATAGCAACGAAACAAAAGAGTCAGTACCGACAGCACGTACGTAGAAAGTTCATGGAGTCGTCGAAGACTAGAGACTTTTCCTAACGCGCATGGGGACATTTGCCAAAAGAAATTTATCAGTACCATTCACAACAGTAGAAACAACACTCGAATAATATATAAACACCAGCGACGACTGTGTCAAACTAGACAGCTGATCGGAAAAGAAAGTTGGATTTCTAGATTCAGAACTAGTTAAATATTCCTAATTGCATATACAAGAAAAATATATACACAAATTGGTGGCGGAAGTTTAACCTTTCGGCGTTTAGCTCCAGTTTCATCATCAACCTCGTTGACTTAGTATTAGGCAGTCAATTCCGGTAAACCTCTGTGTTACCATATGGATTTTTTGTTTCTGTTTTTTTTCTTCTCTTTTTTCTCGAGGGAGAGAGAGGAAAAAAAGGGAGTAGGACTCTTTCCGACCTTCAAAAACTATCAAAGTGAAACTCCTCAAATTTAGCTTTAATTTTCATACATGCTCTGTTAATTTTGCTGACGTGTCATTTTTTTATTCGAAAAAATTATAAAATGACTTAATATTCTTTTAATTTTTTTATTTTTTTTTTAAAATTTGTTTTTTTTGAGAAATTATTTTAAAACTCAAAAACACATTTGGTTTTCAAAAAAATCCAACTTATTATACCATGGTAAAAAAAGTTCTATTCAAGAAAATAATATTCCTAATATCTCGGTGTGTGTCTTGTCCTAATTAAAATAAATATATAAATTCTCTCAATCTCTGATTTACTTGGAGATTTATTGTATCAATGTATATTTATCATCTATCAATGAATAAAATACAGTTCAGATATATCTACTTGTGTATCTACTTTTCTCCTTCAACACGATATCCTTCAACACGTTATCAATAGAAAAAAATCTTAACCCCTAAACACTAACAAGCTCCATCGTTGGCCTCCTCCTTGACGAAAATTCACCACCATCGCCGGAACACCACCGTCCCAAGAGCACCACCGCCGTTTGTAACCGGAATTTGCGATTTTTTAAAACTTTTTAAGTTTTTCATTCCTAACATAATACCCTTGAGGTAAATTTCTTCCTTCTTTGATTTAGAATTAGGTTGCAAAATTTAATTACTGCAACACCTTAGATCTAGGTCTAGATTTAGGTTTAAATACCATGAATTTTTATATTGCCTCTAGTTGATATGGATTATTGCAGGTATGAGTGTAAGGGGATTTAATCCTCTTCCTCAAAGTTTAAACAATACTGACAGTTCTAGGGGAGTCACGATATACATGAAAAAAAAGAGAAGTCGATAATTTGTGATTCTGAGTTAGTCAATGTTTTATGAGGTGTGGTATGAATCCACCAGCTATTGCATCGATCTTTGTGACCATACATCATTGGATCATGTTTCTTATTCCCTAAACTTGATTAGTGATCGTGGTTTTTCGATCGGTAAACTAATTTCATCTCTTGTCTTTTGTAGATGACTGAGTTAGAAAAGCTAGAGTTTGACATCCTTGATCTTCAAAGAGCAGAGTACCACAGATGGGTCTCAAATATGAGGAATACTCTCATTGGTAAATGACTCACGGATACTATCCGAAAGGATCCGATCTTGATTTATTTGCCTAAACCGGAATTAAGCCCTAACGACAACATAATCTACAAAAAATTCGCCAGAGTTTCTTCTAAAATCAAGAAACCCAAAAACCTGCAAAGAAAACATACTTCTAAAATGTCCAAAAAAAATAAACCGTGGGCACAAAATCCCATCTTGATTTCTCAAATCAACCAAACACTGAATCCACTAGAATTATAAACTGTTTATAGAAGGTGATAAGAAATTCGAGGACTAAATGGAAAAAATACGACACAAGCAGAAGTAACTGTATACAGTATTCAAAGTGACTTCTAATTTACATAATATATAGGACTAGCAGATTAAGCTAGGAACCTACTAGATGAGTACATTGACACAAATTTTATGTCGCGTCGCTGACTTGCTATCTCAGGATACAAACTGTGAACTGTGCGGAGGAAACCGAAAAGTCCAGGGAAATGCATATAAAATAATAAAACTATTAGAGTGAGTGGACGAAAATAATATTTCGTTTTAAACTGAAAAATAACTCTATCATGCCTTTCTCCAACAAGAATATAAAAAATGATGCGACTCTAAAAATGTACAATCCCAAGTCAGGTGTTTGCCCTAACCTTCCTAGGTACTATGTAATGTGTGGAGGCAATAACTTGGGTTCGTCTTCCTCAAGTTACAAGAATGCCTAGGTCAGGTGTTTGTGCTAATCCTCTTGGGTACTGTATATATCACGGGTCAGGTCCCTCTCAGATCCTCCCGGAGCATCTCGGGGATCAACCGAGAAGTCAATACATCGATACAACAACTGTGACTATGCTATGTGTAAAACAAATCACATGTACCTCCATGCAAATGCATAATCATAAAATGCATAACATAGACTCGCAAGACAGTGAAAATAAAGTGTCCACTCACAGTACACAGCTAGCTTCATGGTCCGGCGAGTCCCCTCGCTAAAATCTCGATCACGGTCTCCTAAATAAATAACAGATTCATTTAATACTGATATTTGATAAGAGGTGCGAAAATCAACTCAAACACTATCCCATAAACCCCCAGGTCAATTTTGGATTTTCGCCTCGTCAGAGCCTTGCCGTGGACGGTGGCTCGTGGCTCTCATGCGCCTCCAGAAACGGCGGCTCGTGAGTCACACGTGCCTTCGGCGCAAACTGCTCCAATGGGAGCGTTTGACCGCTCGTTGGAAAGATCTTAACGAGGCCAACAACTTTACCAACTAGCCCAAAACAAAAATCGGTGCCGTTTGGCCGAAAATCGGCTTGAAAACCCACGGCCCAAAAATCGCCGGAAAAAGTTTTTGATCGATTTCGACGCCGTCGTTGCTCCTCGATCCCCTAACCCATAAGAATTCGACTCTTGGGGTGAAACTCAACCAATTCCACCGTACCCTGTCGCTGGAAAGTGGCCGGAGCACCGCCGTCGGTTTAACCCCAAAACCGACGGGTAAATTGATTTGGTTCGATCCTTAAAGCAACCCAAAAACCCACAATACATATTTGAATCAAAAGGGGGGGGGGGAGAGAAATTTAAAACCATACCAAGAACGCCGACAACGGTGACGTTTTTCGGCGGGTTCGAATTCAAATCCGGTCGGGTCGCAAAATGGGTCTCGCTTGAAAACGGGTCGATTGGATTTTTCTATTTTTCTGAATTTTCTGATTTAATTTCAAAAAATTCCCCAATTTATACCCTTACGCTAATGATCAAATCAACAGCTGAGGTTTGATCTGATCAAAATCTAACGGTCCAGATTAAACTAACTTAAATAAAATACTTTATATTTTCCTCATGCAGACTTCCAAAAATCATAAAATAGCTCGCTTATCCGAAAAATTCTCCGAAAATTCTTACGAGTTCGAAATAAAATACTCTACGACGTTCATGAAGAAAATAAAGTATAATTCTTGCTCGGTGAAAAAGTCGTTAACAAATCACACGATACGACGAATTCGTGATAAACCTAATTCGTGCCGATTTGTGCGTAATTTTTTATTTGGGTTGTTACAATCTACCCCTTAATAAAAATTTCACCCTCGAAATGTACATACATGCTAATCTAAGAGATAAAAGTACTTCTCTCGCATCTGCTGCTCTGGTTCCCAAGTGGCCTCCTCAACTGCATGGTTTCTCCACAGGACCTTCACAAGTGGAATGGTCTTGTGTCGCAGTTCCTGCACTCTCTAATCAAGAATTTGGGCTGGCACTTCTACATAAGTTAAATCCTCCCGTATAGGGAGCTGATAAGGTGTCAGAACATAAGACGGATCAAAAATATACTTCCGTAATATAGACACATAGAACACATCATGCACCCTGGCCATCTCAGAAGGTAGTGCTAACTTATACGCCACCGCATCCACTCATGCAATAACCTCATACAGATCGATATAACGTGAGCGGAGTTTGTCACGTTTCCCGAAACACAGAGCACCTTTCCAAGGAGATAATTTGAAAAATACCCAATCACCAACCTCAAACTCGAGGTATTTTCTCCTTACATCTACATAACTCTTTGGTCAGTCTTGTGCAGCTTTCAACCTGTCTCGAATGATTTGAATGTTCTGTTTGGTGTCTTTTCCTATGTCAGAACCAATAAGCCACCTTTCCCCTACTTCACTCTAACATAACTGAGTTCGACACTGTTTTCCATATAAATCTTCATATGGAGTCATCCTGATGCTAGCTTGATAGCTGTTGTTGTAAGAAAATTCTATCAGATGAAGCAGTTTATCCCAATTCCCTTTAAACTGTAGAACACATGCTCACATCATGTTTTCCAAAGTCTGGATGGTTCTCTCCGATTGGCCATTAGTTTGAGGTTGGAAGGCTGTACTAAAATGTAATCTAGTCCCTACCGTATTTTGCAAAGCTTGCCAAAATTCTGATGTGAACTGAGCATCTTGATCATAAATTATAGACACAGGCACTCCGTGCAACCTCACAATCTCCGTCATATATAACTTTGCTAATTTACTCACAGAGAGTTTTCTTGGAAGTGCTAGGAAATGAGATGATTTCGTAAGGCGATAAACAATTACCCAGATGCGAGTATTACCATTGGATGTACGAGGTAGCTGATATACAAAGTTCATGGTAATGTGCTCCCACTTCCAAACCGAAATCTCTAATGGTTGCAATTTTTCAGCAGGTTTCTGCCGCTCTGCGTTCACCTGTTGACAAATAAGGCACTTGCTCACATACATTGATATTTCTCTCTTCATGTTTCGTCACCAGTAATAAGCCTTAAGTGTCTGAAATATTTTCATACTGCCCGGATGCATGGCATAGATTGAATAATAAGCTTCATCAAGTATTTCTTTCTTCAGCTCATCATTCCTTGGAATACACAGTCTTCCTCTGAATATTAAAGTACTGTCATTTATTAGTCAAAACTCGGTAAGTTCACCATTCTGAATCATATTCTTTTTTACTCAACAGATAGTAATCCGCATCCTGGGTCTCTCGCACCTGGTCAAACAACACTGGTCGGACTTGAAAATTGGTTAAGAGTGCTCTATCATCTCTCCAATCAACTTTTGCTCCCATAGCTCGCAACTCAGCTAATAGTGATAGTCTTACAACACGTACATGAAATAGAGAGGCTCCAGATTTCGTACTAAGAGCATCCGCCACAACATTGGCTTTTCTTGGATGGTACTCAAAATTATAGTCATAATCATTAATTAACTCCATCCATCTTTGTTACCTCATATTCAGATCTGGTTGAGTGCGTAGGTAAGTGAAACTCTTGTGATAAGTGTAAATCTTGCACTATGCTCCATATAAGTAGTGCCTCCAACTGTTCAGTGCCAACATTATGGCGGCTAGCTCAAGATCATGTGTGGGATAATTAATTCCATGGGGCTTTAATTTTCTGGAACCATGTGTAACGACCTTGCCATGCTGCATCAAAACACAGCCTACGCCCAATTTTGAAGCTTCACTATAAATAACATATTTCCCACTTTCGTCAGGCAATGTCAACACTGGTGCCACGGTCAATTTTTTCTTCAACGTCAGATAACTCTCTTTACAGGCATCATACCACTCAAATTTGACCATTCTTCGTCAATCGGGTAAGCGGTGTCGCAATCCGCGAAAAGTCTTGTACAAAACGACGATAATAACCCGCTAAAACCAATAAATTTCTTATCTCAGTTATACTTGTAGGTCTGCTCCAGTTCAACACCGCTTCAATTTTATCTAGATCAACACTAACTCCCTCAGTTGAAATCACATGACCTAGAAATTTCACATTATCAAGCCAAAATTTACACTTGCTAAAGTTTGCATACAACTGAAAATCTCACGAAGTTTGCAAAACAAAACGTAGATGCTTCTAGTGTTGCTTCTCATCCTTGGAATATATTAAGATGTCATCGATAAATACAATGACACACTTATCCAAGTATCGCCTGAAGACTCGATTCATAAGGTCCATAAAAGCGGCCGGGGGATTTGTCAAGCCAAAAGGCATACCAAGAAACTCATAATGCTTATAACGTGATCGAAAGGCCATCTTAGAAACATCTGATTCTCTAATCCGAAGCTAATGGTATCCCGACCTAAGGTCTTTATTTGAGAAAACTGTAGCTCCTTTGAGTTGATCGAACAAATCATCAATCTGCGATAAAGGATACTTATTCTTAATCGTGACTTGATTTAATTTTTGATAGTCAATGCAGAACCTGAACCATCCTTCTTCCTCACGAACAACACAGGAGTACCCCAGGGTGAAACACTGAGTCGATCAACTCCTGCAATTGAACCTGCAACTCCTTCAACTCTACTGGGGCCATTGGATATGGTGCCTGAGAAATAGGACCCGTACTTGGAAGTAATTCAATGGTGAAATCAATCTCTCTCATTGGAGGCAAACCAGGTAAGTTCTCTGGAAATAAATTTGGATACACACAAACCACCGGAATATCCCCTATACTCGGCGCATAAACTTCTGTATTGATCACATGTGCCAAGTATGACTCACAACCTTTCTTTAACATCTTCTCTGCTTTCACCGCCAAAATAAAAAAAAAGTAGAGAAGTATTCCTTTCATGGCGAAATAAGATTTCTGGCATTCCTGGACTTCTCAAGACTACCTCATTTCTATGACAATCAAAGACTGCCCAATGAGCCTCTAAGAAGTCCATCCCCAGAATTACATCAAATCTATAATGTCTAATAACATCAAATACGCAGCTAACCCATAACCTCCTATGAATATCTCACAATCCCTATACACCCATCCAACACTCACAACCTCACCGGATGGATATAACACTCTCCACATTCTCGGAAGTGGAGAGGCAGGTATAGTTGCCAAAGATGCCAATCTATATGACATAAAAGAACACGTATCCCCCGGGTCTAATAAAGTAAGGACTGGATAACCAAAAGTATATAATGTACCGATAATAACCTCTGGGGAAGCTCTTCTCTGTCGCAGGGTCATGTCATACACTCGGGCCTACCCAGCTGGTTGTCCATGTTGATTGCGATTTTGCTGATTTGCTTGCCCTGTGGACTGTGCTGGCCGAAGTCCAGAAGTGGTACCCTGATCTCCATCTGAACTCTGGGCGACTGAACCACCAAAAGTGCCCCTCTGTGGACACTCCTTAGCAAAGTGACCCTCCTGACCACAAATAAAATAACCCCTGACGCCTTGGTGACACTTAATCAAATGGCGTCTATTATAGATATTACACAATAGAAACTCTCTCAGTGTAGCTGGTATGTTATATGTACGTCGAGGGTAACTCAATCCACTAGAACTCCCACTTTATTATTGCCTCTTAGGTTGATTCCTTCTCCATCTCTGGCTCCTACTCTGACCAGATGTAGCAGTAGGAAATCTATAAAGTCCATTGCCAGAGGAAGAGGCTGAGCCTGATGTACCTGAACTTAATCTCTTTGAAGGACCCTGGCTGGGCCCACCTTCCTCAAACCGGCAAGGCTAAAACTGCAGCTGTCTCTCCATTTCCACATTCTCGCCTCTGATTGTTACACTAACAAACTCATCAAAGTTATCCCAAGGCATAGTTGTCAATGTCCCCTTAATGTTCAGATTTAGACCTAGCTCAAATCTCCTGCATTTAGATTCCTTACTCGGCACCATATCATGCACAAATTGAGACAAACGAGTGAATTTATCTCGATACTCAAGCACTAACATACTGCCTTGCCTCAGGTTGGTGAACTCTTCATTTTTTCGCTGCTGGGTAGCCTGGTTGAAGTATCAGCGGATAAACGATCCTATGAATGTAGGCCATGAGGTGTCAACAAGAACTTTCTCACTACTAGCCCACCTGAAGTAAGCATGTGACTCAAGTAAACCAACAGCTGCTACAGTCCTCTACTCTGGAGTGAAGGGAAGTCGTTCACATACTCGCTCCAACTAGACTAACCATGCCTCACATGTTTCAGGATATGTGGAACCAGAACACGTGGTTGCTCCAGCTATTCTTGCCTTTGTTACAGGATCAAAACACTCATCTAATTGTAAAACTCGCATAAGTAAGTCTCCAGTTCGCTGATCCTCATCATGATCCTCAGCTTTATTAACGCGGGATCCACATCTAAGAGGCATCTCCTATGGATGAAAAACCACATTAGTCAACTAAACACGAAGGATACAGTCATGAAACCTTAAACATTTAGAAACACACGACATCATGAGCATTGATGGGGATCTGCTCGCCGGTTGAGCCATCGCTCCGAAAGTGTTATGCATTCTCAAATGTCCTTAGTATTATAACTGTGGAAGTCTATAGAATCTATAACCTAAATCTCTGATACCAATTGAAATGACCCGATCCCAATGTAGTTGCCTAAACCGGAATTAAGCCCTAAGGACAACAAAATCTACAAAAAATTTGCCAGAGTTTCTTCTAAAATCAAGAAACCCAAAACCCTGCAAAGAAAACACACTTCTAAAATATCCACAAAAACAAAACGTGGGCACCAAATCCTATCCGGAATTCTCAAATCAACCAAACATTGAATCCACTAGAATTATAAATTGTTTATAGAAGGTGATAAGAAATTCGAAGACTAAATGAGAAAAATACAACACAAGCGGAAGTAACTGTATACAGTATTCATAGCGACTTCTATTTTAATATAATACATAGGACTAGAAGGTTAAGCAAGGAACCTACTAGATGAGTATAGTGACACGAACTCTATGCCTCTGTCGCTGACGTGCACTACCGGATTAAGAGACATTGCCGGCGACTTTAAGTCGCCGTCCTTGTTTTTTTTGTCGCCGGAATTGTCATTACTGGCGACAAGTCGCCGGCAATGGCGTCGCCGGAAATTTCTCGCCGGAGATAGCATTGCCGGCGACGGGAAACGCCGTCGCCGGTAATGTCCTAAACATCACCGGCGACATGAGTCGCCGGCAATGTCAAGACATTACCGGCGACTTGGGTCGCCGGTGATGTTTAGGACATTACCGGTGACTCATGTTGCCGGCAATGTCAGCGCCGCCGTGGCCGGAATTTGAAGACATTGCCGGCGACTTAGGTCCATGTCACTGGCAATGCTTGGAAAAATTTTGAAAAAAAAACACGGTTCTGGATTGGATTCCAGAACCTGCATTGAAAAACATAAACCGTACAATCATACAAGTTCAACAGTACACATAAATGTCCAACGTACAGTACAAATAACAAAGATACGAAAATACACTATAACTACACGTCAGGGTCGAGGAACTTGCGGGTCAGGGTCGAAGAAATCCATGTACTCATTTGAATTCCGGTGGCTACCCTGGTCTTGCTCTGGCGTTGACTGGTGCAGTGGTGGTGGTGGATAACTAGGGAACGGAAGGACCGGGGGAGGTGTGGGGAACGGTTGTCTGGTAGTCTGAGCCTCGTACATCGTCCGCATCCATGTGAACATCTGTGTCTGAGTCTGGACCAGGTTTTGGTACTCGGCATCTCTGATTGCCTGCTGTTGGACCATGTTTTGGTACTCGGCATCTCTGATTGCCTCCTGCTCGGCTGCGTGCCTCTTTTGCTCATCTAACTCCCTCCGCGTCCTCTGAAGCTCCGCTGCGAGGTTACGACTAGAAGTTGAACTTCTTGACCTGGTAGATTATTCTGAAGT
Organism: Geum urbanum; assembly: GCA_946800695.1. Taxonomy (NCBI): domain Eukaryota; kingdom Viridiplantae; phylum Streptophyta; class Magnoliopsida; order Rosales; family Rosaceae; genus Geum; species Geum urbanum. Next base: position 22,243,526 of record OX327009.1, on the reverse strand, counting down.
GCTCTTCAATACTCCTTCGCCCGCTGAGCCCATTCCCCTACAGTAGTAGGTATTCTTTCTAGTCCCGCACGCTTTTCTCATGATCTGAGCCGCTATAGGGCGATCAAGCGGATCGATCTGAGAGGCATACTGGGTGACTTCTTCCTCGGAGCAGTCAGGATGGTTAGTCTGAGCTATATTCATGGTCACTTCTGCGGTCGCCTCCTCCATTCTCGCCTAATTGAAAAGCGAAAATGAATAACGTATTAGCTAACAAAATAAATTAATATTGAAAAATAGTTTTATTAACACATGGAGAGGCGAAAGAGTTACCGCTTCTTCAGGGCACTGCGGATAGAACTTCTGATGAATATACACCAACGGGTTCACTTCTTGTTGTTGCTGCACCTTAGTCGACCAACCCAAATAGTTGAGTGAACCTGCATGATGGGCCCTGGTGTTTTTCAATCTATTCGCCCGGTTCGTCTTCGAAATCGCCTTGTTTGATAAACATATGAAAAAAAATTAGTAACTAACTATTTCAATGTGATACGATACATTAGGCTTGTAAGATATATTCAGGATGCATACCTGAGCTTTGGGGTGCTCGAAGTGGGCTATTAGCCACAGCCACTCGTACTCCCTAAACCGGAATTCGCTAGGGGTAGAACCTCGGCCTAGCTCCTTGTATACAGTGTAATGGGAAGAAAGCTCGTTCTTCCACTCTTTATACCTATATTAAAATAAGGAAAAAAAGTTAGAGATATTAAAACACTTGATAAACAAAAATCTAACTCGATATATACTCAAATAACTCGAAGCACATCACCTCATATGTAGTTGACGCTCTACCCAAGTGTGAATAAGAACTTCATCCACGTCAAACCACACCTGCAATATGAATATATAAAATGTAAAATTATATATTTATTCGGACTTAATTAATAAATGTAAAATTTACGTAATGAAAATACGATTTAACTCACACTCAGTGCATTATGCACTTGCATCTTCACGTAAATGGGCACAGATTCCCAATCTGGCCAAAGCATTGGGACCTTGTCCCGCACGATCGCACCGGCCATGCTGACATATTTTCGCGTGGTGTCAAATGCCTCGATCACCTCGCCATCCTCATTGGCCCTTATGGGCGTTTTCCTTCCCCTGGTGGCCTGCTCAAGTCTCTTCCCGGTGCAGGTGCCTATAGCCCCTTTCCGTTTTCCAGTCCTATTAACGAAATTGCCTAATAATACAATGTCAACAAATTGATATCATTAATTGAACCTATCGTAAGTCTTAAGTAATAATTAAGTAATCAATCTGATGTTAAATAAAATTTACCTGCATCGTCCGTTTGTTGGTTGGTGCACCTCACACTCCAAAGATACACGGGGTCGAACGGGATGAAGTTATACGCTTCCTCCACGCTCAGGAACTCCGGCCGTCCTTCAACATAAACAGGCATCCCCCTATCATCGAATTCAGGGATGACAGGAATCTCGTCGGGTAGGAAGAGACCGGACGGCGGAGATAGACGAGGCCTGGACGATGAGGCGCCAGCTGAAAGGACCCAACCCCGATTTAGCTCCCTAAATCGGAATCGAACCGCTTCGAAAACACGAACCAACAAAAACTTTTCGAAATTTGGGCAGAGTTTCGCTACTAACGTAGAATTGCCATTACCTGCACGCGGAAAATACACTTCATCCTATGCCACAAAAAGCAAACCGTGGGCACCAATCCCATCCGGATTTCTCAATATATCAACAGTAAAGTAAACAATACATATAATATATACTTTACTGAAATCCGGGTAAAATCGTATAACATATTCAATAGGAAACTCATAGCGACTTCTAATACATAATCATATACGCATACCACAGTAGATAGAACAATAAACCTACTGGATGAAACAAAGTAGCTCGAGTACTATGCCTTCGACCACGACGTGCGACACCATAGCCTGAACTGCAAACTGGGCACGGAAACCGAAAAGCCCAGGGGAAAGACAATAAACACGTTAGAGTGAGTGGACGAAAATAAGTGTCTTTCACCAGTTAATATATATGTATAAAACAACATATGTGAGTCTAGGTAATTAAAAACAATAAGTACACGAGGTAAAACCATAATCCTCCAGCGTATTGAGCATGTAAGTAAAAATCCCACGGGGTCACTCATGGACACACACCGTGCTACTACAGTCTGAATCACGGGTTCCCAGACCCACACGTGATTCGATCCAGAAAGGCCTCAGGTCAGAGGTCTGCCTCCCCCCGGTAAAGGCCTCAGGTCAGGAGTCACAGCCTCCCCCGGTACACATCCTCGAGGATCAGCCGGGATGCGAGTGTATCGATACAACAACATATAACGACTGTACTCTGTGTAAATCAAATCATAAACAGTTCGATACAAAGGCATGAAACAGCATATAAGTATATGTATATTCGTATACGTATATCCGTATAAGTATAATCGTATAACACATGCTCGTAATAAACATAATCTCGTATGAACTCTCATGCTCGTAAAACCATAATCATGCTGCATGCTCAAGTTATAAAATCATATAAAAGACTCGCAATCAATCCGTGAAAATAAAGTGTCCACTCACAGACTAGCGTAACGCGTATCGCGTTAAGCCGTGATCCGGCGGAAAGTCCCTCGCCAAAACAACGATCACGAACCCCTGATTATTCACAAAGTCCATTATTCAAAGTCATAATCCGACAATACAATACGAATCACGAGAAACCACCGTTCTCGGAAACACGAAATTCAATGTCGACGAATCGTCGAAAATTCGTATACAACACCTCAATACCTCGCTTTACGTTCAGACGCTCAACTTGAAAAACGAACCTCCCCACTCCGATCAGAGCGCGATTTCGAGTCAAATGACATGCAACTTGTCGAAAGTCAAAAAGTTAACCCGTTGACCGTTGACCACCGCCGTTGACCGCCGTCCACGGTGGCGCCGCTGCTGGACGTGAAATTTCACGGCGGAGCTGCACCTATTCCACTCAAAATCCTGCACTGAGCAACTTTGTCAACTGCACCGAAGTCCAATTCTCACTCTAACACATCCAATTTCAAGTAAAACCGAAATGGAACACAAAATTCAAACCCAAAATTCTCCATGCTCAAATCGAATTAGAACACCATGTTTATATGGTTAGAATCACATTGAAGAGGGCTACAAAACCCAGTACCTCTTGAAGTTCAATTCTGCCGAATTTGAGGAACCCGATTAACCCCAATTTCTCTCAAACTTTTGATCGGAATTCTTCCCTTTCCGGCGAGCCACGCCGTGAGAGGTGGTCGGATTCGGACTCGGGAGGCCAAGGCGAGGCGGGAGGGGCAAACCCCGTGGCTGGAGATGGCCGGACGGCGGCTCGCCGTCGCCATCGTGAAACTCCGTCGCGTTTCCTCTTCACCCACCGAGTTGACTCGGTCAACTCGGTCAAGCCCCAAAATGGTAAGTGTTGACTTGCCCCGAAACAGAAAGTTTCTATTTATAGCCTTTCCCAAAATGGAAACTCAAACTTATCCATTTCGATAAACTTCAAACGCGCATAACTTTCTCGTCGTGATTCCGATTCCGATAATTCTCGCGGCCATGAACTCGTCTCGACCTGTTCTTCCAATATAACACGAAGTCAAACACATCGGCCAAATGGATAAAAAGTCAACCATTCAACCCAAACATATATTAAATCGATAAAATAACCAATAATCGGAAATAATCACAACTTAATCTTCATAACTCAAAATAGTGCTCCAGAAGTTCCTACAAACTCGAAATTAAATTCTGAATAACTTCCGTGAAGAAGCCGAAACCAAATTCTCGTCCGGTAATTTAGTCGCAAACAAACCTGCCATTTAAATCCGTTTCCGTCGAAACTTCAAATATTCATAACTAATTCCTCGGTCGTCCAAATAACGATCCGGAACCGCCCATGAACTCGTAAACACACGTACAACGACTCTCGAGAAGAGACCTAGCTCCAATTCTTGGCCAACAATTAAGTCGTTATCAAACTTGGCGGTTCAAATACTGTCGGAACTCTGCGACTACGCAGTAACTCACGTATATAGCTGATCATACTACTGATTCTGGTCCGGGTCGTCACAAATCCACCCCCCCTTAAAAAAATTTCGACCTCGAAATTTCCAAGTCTGCCGACTAAACATAGGAGCACTGCCTCTGCATACCGCTCAACTGCCCAGTGGCAACGTCAACTGGACAACTCTGACAACTGACTCCACAATAAGAGATAGCTCCGTGCTGAAATCCTTGTACCCGCAAATCACAAATCTGAACTAGCTCCACACAATAGTCAAGTGTTCCTGCATAAGGAACAGACAGGGTACACAATGCGAAACCAACCTGAAACACGGTTCCGTCACACGGAACACAATACACATAGAAACCAACACTATATGCGATGCCGAACTATACGGCATAACATACACTCGCCTATGACCACATACGGATCAAAGTAGCGTGGCAAATCACAACTCAGCACACTCATAACAACATAGCTCAAACATCAAACTCAAACAATTATCACCCATTTTTGCTAATCTGACAGTCTGTGGTAGCACATTCCACAACATCCAAATCAAACATAAAGTCAAACTCACACCAAACTCATTCCAGCACAATGGAGTACAACATCGTCCCTCAAAACGACATCAAGCAACATCAAGTCATAGTAGTCAACAAACCGGTACTGCATGCAATCGTGCACAACTGAAACTGCGAGTCCCAAATCCTCTGGAACTGCAATACCGAGGTCCACAACAAGCCCTCCAAGGTCTGAATAGTCCTCAAAGATCGCCCGCCAAACTGAGGATAAGAACCGGTACTAACTCGTAATCTGGTCCCCAAAGCTCGCTGCAAAGCTTGCCAACACACAGTCGTAGCTGATTACCTCGATCGGCGAACTGGAACACAGGTACACCACGTAGATGGACAACCTCCATCAAACACAGCCATGACAGCCTGCCACTGAAATCATCTCCGAAAGTACAAGGAAACATACTAAATTCATCAAATGATCCACAAAGGTCTGACAACTACTACCACAAACCGAAGTGCATACAAACACACACAAGATCACAGCGACAAACACCACGTCCAACCGGAAATCTCTAATGGCTGATACTTCTCGGCAAGTCTCTGCCTCTTAGCCATCGGCAGTCGACGAATGTGGCATCAGTACACACAAGCTACTACATTGCTCTTCATGTTGCGTTACGAGTAATAAACTTGAAGTATCTGACACTTCTCCGCGTCACTAGCGCCAAACGCGCACAAAATCACGAGCCTCAACACCATCATACTCGAACTCAGCTTCCGTTGCGCATAACTCGGCTAACACGGAAACTCGAGCCACACTCACATGAAACACTGAAGCTCCAGACTCTTAACTGAGTGCATCAGCAACGTCATTCCAAATGGATAGTCAAAGTTCAACCTCTAGCTTTTCCCAAACAAGCTCAAAGGTGCAGCCATAGTCGCTAGTCGACTCCATCCATCAACACTGCCTCAAGCTCAAATCTGGCTGAAAATTGAAGTGGATGAAACTCAAGTAATCAGTACATGTCCTACACCTCGCTGCACACCGTAGCTGTAGAGTCTCGGACACTCCGATGCTAACATAGGGTCAGCTACACCCAAATCATACATAGGATATGTAGCCCCATAAGGTTTCCACTGCCTGAAATCATGAGCCACCGCTCTGCTATACAGCATCAAAGCACAACCAAACCCAAACCTCGATGCATCGCCATAGCCCACGAACTCGTCGCGGTCGTCAGGTAAAGTCAAAATCGAAACAACGGTCAACCATCCTGCAGGAGTAATAACTCTCCTCGCGTGCATCGAACCACTCGAACTTGACGCCTTCTTCGTCAATCCGGAAAGTAGAGTGGCACTCCGGGAAAATCCTGTACAAGCCGTCGGTAATAGCCTGCCGAACCCAAGAGACCCCTGATCTCTGGTACAATGGTAGATCAACCCCAAATCAACACGGCTTCAAACTGGTCAGGATCCACGCCAACTCCCTCGGATAACATCACACAATACAAAATCTTTATGCTAATCAACCAAAATTCACGCTGGCTAAACTTTGCAAACACCTGGTCGTCTCGCGATGTCCGCGAAACCGCTCACAATTGCTTCAGGTGCTGGTCCACACTCCTGGAGTGAATCAGGATATTGTCGACGAACATGACTGCAAACTCGTCCAGAAACCGTCCGAGCACCTGGTCCATCAAGTCCACACGATCTATGGGGCACTGGTCAACCAAACAGCCTGACCAAAAGCTCATGATGTCCGCACCGAGATCCGAAAGCTAACATAGCCACATCTGACTCATTGATCCACAACTGATGGTATCCGGATCCGAAATCAATCTTCAACAAGACTAAAGCTCTTACAAGCTGATCAACCAAACGTCAATCCAAAGTGGATGATACTTACTCTCCTTTGAATCAAATCAGGCTTCCGGTAGTCAATGCACCACCACATCGAACCAACCATCATCCGTATAAACAATGCAAGAGCATACCACGCGGACACGCTAGGTCGCACGAAGTCTCCTGAAACCTCCTCCAACAACTCTTGGAGTCGAACCTGTAGCTCCATCAGCTCCACTGGCTCCGAACGACAAGATGCCGGTAAAATGAGTTCAGCGCCTGGTACAAACTCAATGGTGTAGTCAATTTCCCGGACTGGAGGAACATCTGGTAACTCCTCCGGAACACACCTGGAAACTCAGGAACCACCTCAATGTTACCAATAACGGGCACAGCAACCGAAATATCCACAACATGAGCTAAGTAATAACACAACTCGTCTCCATCATCCGCTCGACCATCACCATGAAACAGCATCTCGGGGAAAGTCTTGTCGTCAAAACACAACCTCCATCTCGAGGCACTTGAACACAACCAAATGCATCGTCAGTAAGTCCATACTCTCAAACACACCAAGACCACGATGTCCAGCTATAACAGATCCACGGCTAAGCCATATCCTCCAACAAGGATCTCGCGACCTCCAGATGGATGCAACACTCTCTAAGACCTCGGAAGTGGAGATGCAGGTACACTAGCCATGGACGTCAAACAACAGTAACCTCAGAGAGAAGTCTGTCCTCAAACAAGGTCATGGCATGAACTCCAACATGCCCAACAGCCACCCACGTTAACCGCGACTTGCTGAAGAACTCGTCAAAATGGTACATTGGTCAGACCGCAGGAACAACATGAGGATCTCCTCGTAACTCTGAGCTACCGAACCGCTACAACAGCTGGCTAAGGGCGCTCCCTCGTAACGTGACCCTCCTGGCCACCACAACAGCAACTGAAAGTGTACCACGAACACCAGTCACAGTGACACCTGCTGCGTGAAAGGATCACCAACGATCACACAAACTCATGCCATAGGAGCAAATCCGCTACTCTGTGATCTCCGCCATCACCAAACGGATCCTCTGTCTGATCTGATGGCCCTCAAAAATATCGGAAAGACCACAGCCTGATGAAATCACTGATCCTGAAGTGTCGGAACTCAATCTCATCACAATCTCGACTAAGTCCACTTTCCTCAAATCGTCACATCGAAAACCGTGTACATCGTTCCTTTTCGATAGCCTTGCCACAGAGTATAGCACACCAAGCTCCTCACGGTTATCTCGAGGCACATCAATCAGACTCTCTCTGATACTCAGGTTCAAACTCATCTCGAACCTCGTACTCTGCTTCCTCTGAAGCCACATAACTCGTGCAAACGGAAACAAACAGGTGGACAATGCATATCTGCCTCAGGTGGGTAAACACTCCACATAACGCTTGCTGGGTAGCCTGATAAAACCATTACCGTAAATACAACATCCTGAATGTAGGCCATGGAGTCGCAACCGGAACTCAAACAATATCAGCCCACCAAATACAACAATCTGACTCAGGCAAACATCACCGCCACAATTCTCAGCTCTGAGGCAACGTATAGATGCCCATATACACATCCCCAGGCAAACCGTGCCACACAAATCTCTGAACTCTGAATACTCATCCAAATCCACAGTTCTCTGGCAAATCGCGCGTCGATTGATCCTCAACAGGATCCACAACCGAAACGACACGGAAAGCACGTCAGGAGGCATCCTAATGAATAAAATATCGTTCACAACAAGTGGAACGTAATCATGGAACTTCAAATATTTGAAAGCATACAACACCCGGAATATTGATAATTATCCGCCGGCCGGTCGGGTCACCATTCCAGACATGCTGTACATTCTCAAATATCCTTAGTAGACACGACTACAGAAGTCTACAGAACCTATAACCTAATGCTCTGATACCAAGCTGAAAGGACCCAACCCTGATTTAGCTCCCTAAACTGGAATCGAACCCCTTCGAAAACACGGACCAACAAAAACTTTTCGAAATTTGGGCAGAGTTTCGCTACGAACGTAGAATTGCCATTACCTGCACGCGGAAAATACACTTCATCCTATGCCACAAAAAGCAAACTGTGGGCACCAATCCCATTCGGATTTCTCAATATATCAACAGTAAAGTAAACAATACATATAATATATACTTTACTGAAATCCGGGTAAAATCGTATAACATATTCAATAGGAAACTCAGAGCGACTTCTAATACATAATCATATACGCATACCACAGTAGGTAGAACAATAAACCTACTGGATGAAACAAAATAGCTCGAGTACTATGCCTCCGACCACGACGTGCGACACCAGAGCCTGAACTGCAAACTGGGCACGGAAACCGAAAAGCCCAGGGGAAAGACAATAAACACGTTAGAGTGAGTGGACGAAAATAAGTGTCTTTCACCAGTTAATATATATGTATAAAACAACATATGCGAGTCCAGGTAATTAAAAACAATAAGTACACGAGGTAAAACCATAATCCTCCAGCGTACTGAGCATGCAAGTAAAAATCCCACGGGGTCACTCATGGACACACACCGTGCTAGTACAGTCCGAATCAAGGGATCCCAGACCCACACGTGATTCGAGCCAGAAAGGCCTCAGGTCAGAGGTCTGCCTCCCCCCGGTAAAGGCCTCGGGTCAGGAGTCAGAGCCTCCCCCGGTACACATCCTCGAGGATCAGCCGGGATGCGAGTGTATCGATACAACAACATATAACGACTGTACTATGTGTAAACCAAATCATAAACAGTTCGATACAAATGCATGAAACAGCATATAAGTATATGTATATTCGTATACGTATATCCGTATAAGTATAATCGTATAACACATGCTCGTAATAAACATAATCTCGTATGAACTCTCATGCTCGTAAAACCATAATCATGCTGCATGCTCAAATTATAAAATCATATAAAAGACTCACAATCAATCCGTGAAAATAAAGTGTCCACGCACAGACTAGCGTAACGCGTATCGCGTTAACCCGTGATCCGGCGGAAAGTCCCTCGCCAAAACAACGATCACGAACCCCTGATTATTCACAAAGTCCATTATTCAAAGTCATAATCCAACAATACAATACGAATCACGAGAAACCACCGTTCTCGGAAACACAAAATTCAATGTCGACGAATCGTCGAAAATCCGTATACAACACCTCAATACCTCGCTTTACGTTCGGACGCTCAACTCGAAAAACGAACCTCCCCACTGTGATCGGAGCGCGATTTCGAGTCAAATGACATGCAACTTGTCGAAAGTCAAAAAGTCAACCCGTTGACCGTTGACCACCGCCGTTGACCACCGTCCACGGCGCCGCCGCCGCCGGACGTGAAATTTCATGGCGGAGCTGCACCTATTCCACTCAAAATTCTGCACTGAGCAACTTTGTCAACTGCACCGAAGTGCAATTCTCACTCTAACACATCCAATTTCAAGTAAAACCGAAATGGAACACAAAATTCAAACCCAAAATTCTCCATGCTCAAATCGAATTAGAATACCATGTTTATATGGTTAGAATCACATTGAAGAGGGCTACAAAACCCAGTACCTCTTGAAGTTCAATTCGGCCGAATTTGAGGAACCCGATTAACCCCAATTTCTCTCAAACTTTTGATCGGAATTCTTCCCTTTCCGGCGAGCCACGCCGTGAGAGGTGGTCGGATTCGGACTCGGGAGGCCGAGGCGAGGTGGGAGGGGCAAACCCCGTGGCTGGAGATGGCCGGACGGCGGCTCGCCATCGCCACCGTGAAACTCCGTCGCGTTTCCTCTTCACCCACCGAGTTGACTCGGTCAACTCGGTCAAGCCCCAAAATGATAAGTGTTGACTTGCCCCGAAACATAAAGTTTCTATTTATAGCCTTTCCCAAAATGGAAACTCAAACTTATCCATTTCGATAAACTTCAAACGCGCTTAACTTTCTCGTCGTGATTCCGATTCCGATAATTCTGGCGGCCAGAACTCGTCTTGACCTATTCTTCCAATATCACCCAAAGTCAAACACATCGTCCAAACGGATAAAAAGTCAACCATTCAACCCAAACATATATTAAATCGACAAAATAACCAATAATTGGAAATGATCACAACTTAATCTTCATAACTCAAAATAATGCTCCGGAAGTTCTCACAAACTCAAAATTAAATTCTGAACAAGTTCCGTGAAGAAGCCGAAACCAAATTCTCGTCCGGTAATTTAGTCGCGAACAAACCTGCCATTTAAATCCGTTTCCGTCGAAACTTCAAATATTCATAACTAATTCCTCGGTCGTCCAAATAACGATCCGGAACAGCCCATGAACTCGTAATCACACGTACAACGACTCTCGAGAAGAGACCCAGCTCCAATTCTCGGCCAACAATTAAGTCGTTATCAAACTTGGCGGTTCAAATACTGTTGGAACTCTGCGACTACGCAGTAACTCACGTATATAGCTGATCATACTGCTGATTCTGGTCCGGGTCGTCACACCAGCTCCACCATGTGCCTCAGATGATTCCCGTGAAACGGGAGTAGGCACCGGGTGAATATGGGGCATTCGGATTGAGGGAGTTTCTGATGCCCCCGTTGATTGTCGCTCGTCTGACTGTCTGCCACCGGAGGGACGTCTGCTGACTGAGCGTCTGCTGACTGAGGCTCGAGGCTCGACTTCCGGTTGCACGGCTCTTGATCGTGCAGCTTCCTCCTCAGCTCGCGCATCTAGCAAGGCTCTCGTGCGAGCATTCATCATTGACCCACTGCGCGTGTTGCTAACTGCGGGTGAGGAGGAAGCTTGACTACTGCTCCCTCCACTATTTCGGGAACCTCTCCGAAGTCAATTTGCCGTAAAACCTCCTAGACACCGTAATAGTCATAAGGATTCGGTTCTATAACAAATCGGAACCGGAACGGTTTGGAACCGGAACTGTTTGAATCTGGAACCGTTTGGAACTGGAACCGTTATGTTACAAACGGTTCCGGTTACAAACAGTTCCGGTTCCAAACGGTTCCGGTTCCAAACTGTTTCGGTTGTATAACAAATCAGAACTGGAACGGTTTGGAACCGGAACCGTTTGATCCTGGAACCGTTTGGAACTGGAACCGTTATGTTACAAACGGTTCCTGTTACAAACAGTTCCGGTTCCAAACCGTTTCGGTTCTATAACAAATCTGAACCGGAACGGTTTGGAACCGGAACCGTTTGAACATGGAACCGTTTGGAACTGGAACCGTTAGGTTTCAAACGGTTCTGATTACAAACAGTTCCGGTGCCAAACGGTTCCGGTTTAAAACTGTTCTGGTTCCAAACTGTTCCGATTCCGATATTTCACCTTAATTTATACGTTTAATTAACAACTATATCACCTTAATCCAAACACGTTAAATTCCGATTCCGATTTTTCACCTATTATACGTTAAATTAACAACTATATCACCTAACTTAACATATATACATACATCATTTCCGGCTTTAAATTTTCCACATATATATATACATCACATATACACTTTGTATACATCATGCATCTTAATTTCACCTAATTTTCACACATATATATACATCACATATTAATCCAAATCACCCTAGCTAATTAATTTTCCACATTTTTCAAACATACGTATATATATACATTGCATATAAATTAATTAATTTTTCACATATATACATCACATATATTTCTCCTTCACCCCACAATTATCCACATTAATTTGCCACAATTTTCAAACATACCTTAATTACATTTTCCAAATATTTTCCACATGCATATATACATACATCCCACAATTATCAAAAATTAATTAATCAAAATGCATAAAAATAAAATGTGGATTGAGAGAGAGAGAGAGAGAGGGAGAGAGAGTGGGCTATTACCTGCCATGGTGGAGCTCGACCCAACTCTTGTCCGGCGACGGAGGTGAGGGGAGGAGGAAGAGGAGGAGGGGAGGAGGAGAGGGGAGGTTAGGGGAGGAGAGAGGGGAGGAGAGGAAGATAGGGGAGAGGGGAGGAGAGGAAGAGAGGATTGAGGAGAGGGAGGCGAGGAAATTGATTGAGATGAAGAGAGAGGGGTTTTAGGGTTTGAGAGGGAAGAGGGAGAGGAAGAAATGGGGAGCAGCTCTAGCTGTATGATCTGGAAATACCCCCACCATTGCCGGCGAGTTACATGGTAACTCGTTGGTAATGACATTACCAACGACGTACGTCGTGGGTAATGTCATTACCAACGAGTGAACTCGTTGGTAATGACATTACCAATGAGTTGATGTGCGCACAACTCGTTGGTAATGACATTACCAACGAGTTCATAAATCGTGGGTAATGTCATTATTTCCCAAAGATTATCCGATCGACCTATTTCTGACCAATTTCCGACTAAATAATTTTTGACAACATTTCCGACCATATATAACTACAATTTCCGACTACGATTTCCGACTACGATTTCCAACACGATTTCCGACTACAATTTCCGACTACAATTTCCGACTACATCATTAACGTACTAAGGATGATAATCGTAATCATCTTCATCACTTGAGTCTGACTCGGTTTCATAGGTAACCTCTGGCAATATGTGCCGCTCCTCGTCATCTGAATCAGCGTCAATTTCATATGGATTAACATCGAGAAGTTCTACTCCAGTAATTCGAACCACACTCCCAGATCTCACATTATTAAGGCGAATCGTAGATGATTCCGGAATGTGCCTCCATGAAAATGCATAATTGTAAAATGTGTAACATAGACTCGCAAATTGACAGTGAAAATAAACTGTCAACTCACAGTATAAAGCTAGCTCCGTGGTCCGGCGGAAGTCCCTTCGCCAAAATCTCGATCACGGTCTATTGAATAAATAACAGATTCATTTAATACTGGAATTCGATAAAACCTGCGAAAAAATTAACTAAAAAGCTATCATGGAAATCCACCAGTCAATTTTGGATTTTTGCCTTGCCGGAGCCCCATAGTGGACGTGGGGCGTGAGTCACACACAGCTCTTGTGCAATCTACTCCGATGGTAGCATTTGACCCCTCATTGAAAATATCTCAACGAGGCCTAAAACTTTCCTAGCTAGCCCAAAACCCAAATCGGCGCTGTTTGGCCAGAAATCAGCCCGAAAACCTACGAACTAAAAATCGCTGGAAAAAGTTTTCGATCAATTTTGACGCCATCGTCGCTCCTCCGTCCCCTAACCCATAGGGGTTAGACTCCTGGGGTGAAACCTAACCAATTCCACCCTACCCCATCGTCTGAAAGTGGCTGGAGCACCGTCGTTGGTTTAACCCAAAAACCGACTGGTAAATCAATTTGGATCGATCCCTAAATCAATCCAAAAACCCACAATACATATATTAATTAAAAGGGGTGAGAGAGAGCTTCAAAACCATACCAAGAACGCTAGAAATGGTGGCTTTTTCTAGTAGGTTTGAATTTGAATCGAGTCGGGTCGCGAAACGGGTTGACTTGATTTTTCTATTTTTCTAAATTTTCTGATTTAATTTCAAAAAATTCCCCAATTTATACCCTTAAGCAACTGATCAGATCAACGGATGAGGTTTGATCTGATCAAAATCCAACAGTCTAGATCACACTGACTTAAATAAACTACTTTTGAATATTTTTCTCATACAGATTTCCAAAAATCATAAAAAATAGTTCGCTTATCTGAAATTTTTTCCAAAAATTCCTTCTACCTCGAAATAAAATACTCTATGACTTTCATGAAGAAAATAAAGTCTAATTCTTGCTCAATGAAAAATTCGTTAACAAATCACACGATACGACTAATTCACGATAAACCTAATTTGTGCCGATTTATGCATAATTTTTGGTTTGGGTTGTTACACTATCCAATCGCTTCCACCTGGCACTGAAGCCAACAATGACACTATAGCTCAGAAAGCTCAAGCTCTTATGTTTCTCAGGAGACACATTCATCCTACTATAAGGAAGCTGCACTTGCTAAAGGACGACCCCGCAGTTTTGTGGGTGACTTTGCAAGAATGGTTCAATAATGTACATGACGCACAACTTCCAAAGCTCATAGAAAGATGAGATCAAATCCGGTTATTGGATTATCCTAAATTTAACAATTTTTACCAGGATATGCTAAAGCTACATTCTAAGCTGGCCATTTGTGGCGTTGTCAAGACCGACCAAGCTATGGTCGAGAAGTCTCTGACTACCTTTCCTACCTCCATGGACACACTTGCTCATCAGTGCCGCATTGATTAGGAGCAAGGGAGACTGAGATCATTTAGTGATCTTATGAGTGTGCTGTCCAAGAAAGATCGACACCATGAGATTCTTCTCCACAACAATGTTGGGCTAGCCGGTACAAAGAAAGTACATGAGGCTCATCATATTGGAAAGACACGAAAGGGTAAGAAGAACAATCGTTTAGAACTTTATCAAACTCATGGTAGTAGATAGGGACGTGGTAGAGGTTATGGCAGAGGAGAAAATAGTTGGAATATGACTTGGACTGGCCAAGACAACAACCAAAATAACTCCAACAAGAATCCATTAAGTTCTAGTTTTAGGAACAATGGAAATTTTTCAAGGTCTGCTCCTTCAACGTCTAGCTTGGCACCTTGCTATAGGTGTTGTTCTACTAAGCATATGCACAAGCAATGTCGTTCACCTAAGGATGTCCAGAATGCCTACAAAAGATGCAAGCAGTACCTGGCTCATGAGACAAACTACATTGCGGATGAAGAGATAGAAGATGGTAGTGAAACTAATCTAATTGTAGCAAATATCCCCAATGTAAACCTAGTGACTACAGATTTTGCTTAGTCTATGTATTAAACCGATATCTATACTATGTAATCAAGTTTAACTTTGTATTTGACTTTATTTTTAGTCATGGTTATTGAAAAAGAACAATCTTTTGATGTTGGCAGACCAATAAAAGTTCTTTCTTTTGGCATTTGGAAGTACTAAGAATAGTTATGTTCATACATATTGCTTACAGGGTTCAAAATCTACAAAATTCTATGGCATGACGACACCAAAATACCATAAAACGAGATAAAATAGAGGATGGTTATTGATTCTGGGGAACTTCGATCCATCGAGATTCTTTCTTGACCCGTCGAATGTCACACTTTATAACGGTTTTGGCATTTTTTTACCCATCGAAAAATATTGCCTAGTTTTCATTCTACCAATCGAGTATAGTCCTTCGATACACTAAGAAGCATTTTCGATCAATTGAAAATAACGTCGACCCGTCGATTGCATGCTTCTATGTCCAAATTGTCACAATTTTGACCTGTCGTGAAAGATATCGGAAAATCAATATCAGGTTTAGGTTTTATTCAACCCGTCAAATGTCATCCACTGTGGCAAAAAATTTCAATTTTGACCTGTTGAAAAACATGTCCGATCCATCGAAAATTGTTATCAAAAAATTAAAGTGTATTTTGGGTTTCTTCGACCCATCGAGTGGTTCTTCTCGACCCGTTGAGGAGGTCACCCAAGATTGATATCCTTGATGTATTTACATCAGTCTGCTTATGTCATATCAACACTCTTTAAGGGTCGCAACCCTTTGGTAAATCTTTAAAACTAAAGTGGTCAATAAGTCTTAAAGGCTAATGAATTCAAATTCTTTGGTAAATGTTTGAAAGCAAGATTGAGTGTCTAGCAGATAATGGTACTACTCATACTATATTATGGAATAGACAATTGTTTATTGATCTTGTGCCATATACATCATCAACGACAACCATGATTAGTTCTGCACCGGTTATACAAGGGCGTGGTTTAACACAATTTTTGCTACCATATGGAAGAAGAATCCATATCACTGATGCATTGTACGTGCCTAAGACCAACTGAACCTTGCTAAGTTTTAAGGACATTTGAGCCAACGGTTTACACTTGAAAACTCACTGTGAGAATGGAAAAGAATTCTTATGAATAACTTCAGAAGTGTGCGGTAGAAAGCATACCTTGGAAAAGTTAAGGGCAATTTGTAGCATATTATATCTTACTGTGGTTTGGATTATTGAATCCAAAGTTGTCACACTTACGACTGTGTGTGACACAGCATCATGCAAGCTTTGACATTACGACTGGGACACCCAAGTTGTGATAT
This sequence comes from Geum urbanum, assembly GCA_946800695.1. NCBI lineage: Eukaryota > Viridiplantae > Streptophyta > Magnoliopsida > Rosales > Rosaceae > Geum > Geum urbanum. The sequence continues at coordinate 22,226,971 of OX327009.1, read as the reverse complement.
GATGATCAAAATATTGAAAAACTCTCATGGTCATCCATTTTTCAAAGGCAAGAAGCATATGAAATCCCTAAAACCATTAGATTTGATGAGTGGATGAGATTAACAATCCCAATCCAGTTTCAACACCTAGTGTTATTCAACAAGATTTCTTTACGACAATCTCTGATGCTCATCGCTTTTTTTGCAAAGCTTGTTCATTAGCAAGGTTGTAAAGACATTCCTTTGCGGTTAATAACACTGAAAACATACCATTCTTACAGAGAATCCATGGAGATATTTGTGGACCTATCAAACCGGAATATAGACCATTTAAATATTTTATGGTTTTGGTAGATGCATTAACACGATGGTCACATGTTGCTTTGCTATCCACAAGGAATTCTTTATTTGCAAAACTCCTAGTACAGATTATTAAGCTTTGAGATCACCACCTGGACAACCCAATCAGGTTAAATACTTACTTTTGATGACTACTGTATGTCGATTGGGATTAAATTTGAACATTTCATCCCTCATGTTCATTCATAGAACGGTTTTGCAGAGACATAAATCAAGCGGTTACAGCTTGTGGCCAGAGCAATGGTTATGCATACCAATTTTTTAGTATCTGCTTAGGGATATGCAGTATTACATGCAACAATGCTTCTTTGCTTGAGACCTGTAGCACGCCAACCATTTAGTGCGTACCAGGTTGTAACAGGGTATGAGCTTGACATTTTTTATCTACGCATCTTTAATTGTGCAGTGTATGTGCCAATTGCGCTACCACAATTCACTAAAATGGGTCCTCAAAGTCGATCAAGCATATATGTTGGTTATGAATCTCCAACAATTGTCCGTTACTTAGAACCTTCGACATGAGATCTTTTTACTGCAAGATTGCAGATTGTCATTTTGAAGAAACATACTTCCCGATGTTAGGGGGAGATATGAATGCCTCCATCCCGGTTGAACGTCAGGAATTGACGTGGAAAGCTTCTCCCACTATGTTTCAAGAAGATCCACGTACATCTCAAAGTGATATTGAAGTGCGACGTATACTTGATCTTCAAAAGGTAGCAGATTTGATGCCTAACTCCTTCACTGATATTGCCAAAGTGACGAGATCACACATTCGTGCTGCAAATGTTCCTGCAAGGTTGGAAGTCCCCAAGGGGCGGTATAAAGTAACTCCAGGGCAGAGTAACATGCCTCTTGCCCATGTGGATGTAGTAGCATTGAACTTGGCTCCCACCAGGAAGGGAGGGAGACTAAGGAAATCCACAGATGAGCTGGCGGTGAAAAGGCAGGCAATCCAGGCACAAAATGATCCTTTAATCATCAACTTTGTGAATCCCACACATGAGACTGTTTCTGACAACAATTATGTCCTAAAATCACAAATGGTTTCTCTAGAGGACGCTTCAGATCCATATATAATGTTAGAGAACGGTGAAATCTCACTTACTAACAATGATGCGTACTTTATTATGGATAGATCATCTAAGGTAGTTGATGATACTTTTTCTTATTCTGTTGCTCAAGAGATTATTGACAATGATGAAGTGAAACCTCGTTCGGTTGTTGAATGTCAGCGAAGAGCAAATTGGCCAAAATGGAAAGAAGCAATGCATGCCGAACTAGACTCTCTAAAGAAAAGGCAGGTTTTTGGTCCGGTAGTGCTATGCCCACCAAATGTAAAGCTGGTTAAACATAAATGGGTCTTTGTTCGGAAGAAATATGAGAAGAATGAAGTCATGTGGTATAAAGCTAGACTTGTGGCACAAAGATTCTCTCAACGCCCTGACATTGATTGTGAGGAGACATACTCTCCAATTATGGACATAATTACTTTCAGCTACCTTGTCAGTTTAGTAGTGTCCGAAAAATTGAACATGTAGTTGATGGATGTGGTAATAAAATATCTCTATGGAAACCTTGATTCAGAGATATACATGAAAGTGCCAGAAAGCGTGATCATACCTAATTCAAGTAACTCTATACCACGGAGTGCTCATGTGATTAGATTGAAGCGTTCACTATATGGATTGAAACAATCCGATAGGACGTGATGCACATGTCTGAATGACTACTTGATTGGGAAGGGATACAAGAATGATTATTTATGCCCATGTATGTTCATTAAGGGAACAAGTTTAGGATTTGCGATTGTATCGGTCTATGTTGATGACATAAATATCATTTGGTCTCTTGATGAATTCAATGAGACGGTTAGTTACTTGAAATCCGAGTTTGAGATGAAAGACTTTGATAGGACTCGATTTTGATTTGGTTTGGAATTAGAAAATTGTGTTGGTGGAATACTTATTCACTAGTCTCTTATGTCCAAAAGATGATCAGGCGATTTAACATGGACAAAGCTCAAACTACAGCAAAAAGTGCTTTATACAACACTGTATACCATACAATTTTAAAAAACATGTTGTGTGATAGAAAAAATGTGAATAAATTGTATCATATATCGGTCCAGATTTAGGGGAATTTTTCATAGTGGTTAGGTTGCTGATTCTTGTCTTGTGCTTGTTCTTGCTAGTAGCTTTATCAGAAGTAGAAGCAGTTGAGGCTTATAGTGCCGTCTTGACTCCATGCATCTGCTTTAGTAAGAACTTGCAACCAAAGCTGCAATACAAAGTTTCCACTTCAAGACTATTCCAAAGGTATTAATTCAGCAGTTGATTCTAGGTCTAAATTCATATGCTTAAAAAATATTCGATTGTGGTATTTTAGAAACGATTAGATGAATTTCAGTGAAGGTTAGTGAGCTTTGTACTTTGGAGTCAGTTTCTATATGTTTAGCAGTTGGGATTGAGATCTAGACTTGATGCTCCGATCAAATGTCACAAGGCTTAGTATATTTCAAATTTGTATTTGAGGTTAAACTGAAAGGACCCAACCCCGGTTTAGTCGCCTAAACCGGAATCAAACCCCTTCTGAAAATACGAACCAACAAAAACCATAAAAATTTCGGAAGAGTTTCGTTACTAACGTGGAATTACCATTACCTGTACTCGGAAAATACACTTCATCCTATGCCATAAAAATCAAACCGTGGGCACTAATCCCATCCGGATTTCTCAATATATCAACAGTAATGTAAAATAATAAATATATCAGTACTTTACTGAAATCCGGAGTAAAATCGTATAAAATATACAACAGAATACTCAGAGCGACCTCTAATGTATAATCATATAAGTATACCACAGTAGGTAAAAGAATAAACCCACTGGAAGAAACAAGGTAGCTCGAGCAATATGCCTCCAACCACGACGTGCGACATCAGAGTTCAAACTGCAAACTGGGCACGGAAATCGAAAAGCCCAGAGGAAAGACATGAAAATCGTTAGAGTGAGTGGACGAAAATAAATGTCTTTCGCCGAATAATATATGTTATAAAAACATATGCGAGTCTAAATGCATAAAAATCATATGGTACACGAGGGAGACTCTAACTCCTCACGCGTACAGAGCATGCATGGAAAATCTCACGGGGTCGCTCGTAGACACATCCGTGCTAGTACAGTCCGAATCACGGGATCCCAGACCCACACGTGATTCGAGCCAGAAAGGCCTCAGGTCAGAGGTCTGCCTCCCCCCGGTAAAGGCCTTGGGTCAGGAGTCACAGCCTCCCCCGGTACACATCCTCGGGGATCAGCCGGGATGCGAGTGTATCGATACAACAGCATATATAGAGACTGTACTCTGTGTAAACCAAATCGTAAATAGTTCGATGCAAATACATGAAACAATATGTAAGTGTATATACGTAATATATACTAGTATAAGCATAATCGTATAACACATGCTCATGTAAATCGTAATCTCGTATGCATGCTCGAGTTCGTAAAACGTGTAATTAGACTCGCAGTCAATCTGTGAAAAGAAATTGTCCACTCATAGACTAGCGTAACGCAGTTCGCGTTAACCCGTGATCCGGCGGAAAATCCCTCGCCAACGAACTATCACGAACCCCTGAATAATCACAAAATCCATTTCTCAAAGTCATAACTCGACAATTCAAAAACAATCACGAGAAACCACCGTTCTCGGAAACACACGATTCAATTACAACGAACTGTCGGAAATCCGATATTCACACCTCAATACCTCGTAATGATTTCGGACGCTCAATTCGAAAAACGAACCTCCCCACTACGATCGGGGCGCGATTTTGAGTGAAACGACATGCAACTTGTCGAAAACCCAAAAAAGTCAAAGTTTGACCGTTGACCGCCGTTGACCATCGCCGGCGGCGGCGGCGCCACCCGAACGGAAAATTTCCCGGCGGAGCAACCTCTATTCCACTCCAAATCACCCACTGAGCAAATTTCTCAACTGCATCAAAGGCCAATTCTCACTCTAACTAGTCCAATTCCATGTAAAACCGAATTGTCTCACAAATTTCAAATCAAGAATTCTCCATACACAATCAAAATTAGAACTCCATACTTACATGGTTAGAATCACGGTGAGGAGAGCTTCAAAGCCCACTACAAATTGTAGATCAATTCGGCCGGAATTATACAACCCGAATTCACTCAAAATCCTCCATTTTTTTTCCGAAATTTCTCCCTCCTCTGGCGTCCCACGCCGTGAGAGGAGGCCGAAGTCAACCTGAGGGGACCAAGGCGAATTGAACGAGCTATGGGCCGTGCCTTGGGGTGGCCGGACGGCGAGCCACCGCCGTGGGCCGTCGCGCCACCGTCGCCACTTCCACTCTCCCAGCGTTGACTGGGTCAACACCAGTCAACCACAAACTCTCTCTTTGACTTTCCACAAATGGCAACCCCAATATTTATACTTTCTATTTTAGGAAACTTTCAAACACCCTTTTCGATAAACTTCAAATATCCGTAACTTTCGTACCGTAATTCCGATTTCGATAATTCTCGCGGCAACAAACTCGACTCGACACACTCTTCAATTATCACCCGAAGTCAAACACATTGACCAAACCGATAAAAATTCAACGGTTCAATCCAAACACATACTTTAACCGACTAAATAATCAACAATCGGAAATATTCGTAATTTAATCTTCGTACCTCGGAATAATGCTCCGGAAGTTTCCAAGAGTTCGAAATTAAATTCTCAACAACTTCCGTGAAAAAGCCGAAATCAGATTCTCGTCCAGTAATTTAGTCACTAACAAATCTGACATATAAAACCGATTACATCAAAACTTCAAATATTCATATTTTATTTCTCGGTTGTCCAAATAATGATCCGGAACCGCCCACGAACTCAAAATCTCGTGTACAACAACTCTCGAGAAGAGACCCAGCTCAAATTCTCGGCCTATAATTTAGTCGTGAACAAACCTGGCGAGTAAATCCATTATCAGAAATCTATGATGATACACTAACTCGCGAATTAAGCTGATTACGCTTCTGACTCTGTTCCGGGTCGTCACAAATCCACCCCCCTTAAAAAATTTCGACCTCGAAATTTTCAAGTCTGTCGACTAAAAGTAGGAGCACCGCCTCTACACACAGCTCAATTCTCGAGTGGCTACGTCAACTGAGCAATTCTGACAACAGACTCCACAATAGGAGATAGCTCCGTGCTAAAATCCCTGTACCCTCAATCTCGAATCTAAACTGGCTCCACATAATTGCCAAGTGTTCCTGCATGAGGAACAGATTGGGTACACAACACGTAACAAACCTGAAACATAGTTCCGCCACACGGAACACAACACACACAAAAGCCAACGATATAGGTAATGCGGAACTATACGGCACAACACAAACTCGCCTATGATCACATATGGATCAAAATAACGTGGTAAATCACAACTCAATCTGCTCACATCAACATAACTCAAACATCGAACTTGGGAAATTATCAACTCGTTTCCGCTAATCCGAAAGTCTGTGGTAACACATCCCACTAAATCAGAATCCAACACCGGCTCACACCAAACTCGCTCAACACAATGGAGTACAACATCGTCCTCAAAACGACATCATGCAACCTCAAAATCATAGTGGTCAACAAACTGGTACTGCATGCAATCTCAAACAAGTGATACTGCTGGTCCCAAATCCTCCGGAACTGCAATACCGAGGTCCACAATATGCCATCCAAGGTCTGAATAGTCCTCAAAGATCGCCCACCAATCTGAGGATAAGAACCGATACTAACCTGTAATCTGGTCCCCAATGCTCGCTGCAAAGCTTGCCAACACTCTGTTGTAGCTGATTACCTCGACCAGCAAACTGGGACACAGGTACACCACGTAGATGGACAACCTCCGTCAAACGCAGCTATGCCAGCCTGCCACTGAATTTTTTTTCCGAAAAGTACAAGGAAACGTACTAAGTTCATCAAATGGTCCACAAAGATCCAACAACTGGTATCACAATCCAAAGTGCGTACTGGCACACAAAATCACAACGACAAACGCCATGTCTAACTGGAAATCTTCAATGGCTGACACTTCTCGGCAAGTCTCCGCCTCCTAGCCATCGCCTGCCGACAAATGTGGCATCTGCACACACAAGCTGCTACATTGCTCTTCATGTTGCGTCACGAGTAGTAAACTCGAAGTATCAGACACATCTTCGCACCACTAGCGCCAAGCGCGCGCAAAACAGTGAGCTTCAACATCATCACACTCGAACAGCTCCCGTAGCGCATAACTCGGCTAACACGGAAACTCGAGCCACACACACATGAAACACTGAAGCTCCCGACTTTCAACTGAATGCATCAGCAACAACAATAGCCTCACGCCTTTCCCGAACAATCTCAAAGGTGCGGCCATAGTCGTTAGTCGACCCCATCCATCTACACTGCCTCAAGCCCAAATCTGGCCGAAAATGCAAGTGGATGAAACTCAAGTGATCAGTGCACGTCCTACACCGCGCTGCACGCCATAGCTGTAGTGCCTCGAACTCTTCGATGCTAAGATAAGGACAGCTACACCCAAATCATACATAGGATACGTAGCTACATAAGGTTTCCACTGCCTGTAATCATGAGCCACCGCTCTGCTACACAGCATCAAAATACAACCAAATCTTAACCTCGATGCATCGCCATAACCCACGAACTCACCATGATCGTCAGGTAAGGTCAAAACCGAAGCAACGGTCAACCATCCTTCAGGAATAAGTAATTCTCCTCGCGTGCATCGGACCACTCGAACTTGACGCCTTCTTCGTCAATCCGGAAAGTAAGGTGGTAATCCGAGAAAATCCTGCACAATGCATCGATAGTAGCCTGCTAAACCTAAGAGACTCTCGATCTCTGGTACAATGGTAGATCAACCTCAAATCAACACGGCTTTTATCTGGTCAGAATCCACACTGACTCCCTCGGATAACATCACACAGCCCAACATCTTCACGCTAATCGATCAAAATTCACACTTACTGAACTTCGCAAATAGCTGATCATCTCGCGAAGTCCGCAAAACTGCTCGCAATTGCTTCAGGTGCTGGCCCACACTCCTGGAGTAAATCAGGATGTTGCCGACGAACACGACCGCAACCTTGTCCAGAAACCGTCTGAACACCTGGTCCATCAAGTCCATAAAAACTACGGGGGCATTGGTCAACTCAAAGGGCATAACCAAGAGCTCGTAGTGCTCGCACCGTGGTCCAAAAGTCATCCTAGCCACATCTGACTCATCGATCCTCAACTGATGGTATCCGGTCCCGAAATCAATCGTGAGCTGCTTAAACCAATCGTCAATCTGAAGCGGAGGATACTTGCTCTCCTCTGAAGCCTGATTCAGCTTCCGGTAGTCAATGCACCACCACGTCGAACCATCCAACATTCGCACAAATAATGCAAAAGCACACCACGCACATACGCTGGGTCGTATGAAATCTCCTCCAGCAACTCTCAAAGTTGAACCTGCAGCTCCATCAGCTCCGCTGGCTCCGAACGACATAATGCCGGTGATTTGAGTCCAGCGCCCGGTACATGCTCAATGGTGTAGTTGGTATCCCGAACTGGAGGAATACCCGGTAACTGCTCCGGAACACACCTGGAACTCGGGAACCACCTCAATGTCACCAATGTCGGGCACAACAACCGTAGTATCCACAACATGAGCTAAGCAAACAACACAACCCGTTTCCATCATCCGCTCGACCATTACCGCTGAAACAGTATCTCGGGGAAACCTGGTCGTCGAAACACAACCACCTTCTCTTGACCATCGAACATAGCCCAATGCGTCGCCAAGAAGTCCATACTCACAATCACATCAAGTTCAACGATATCAAACTATAACAGATCCGCGGCTAACACATAACATCCAACAAGGATCTCGCAACCTCCGGATGGATGCAACACTCTCCAAAACCTCGGAAGTGGAGATGCAGGTATAATAGCCATGGATGTCAAGCAACAGTAACCTCGGAGAAAATTCTGTCCTCAAACAAGGTCGTGGCATGAACTCCAACATGCCCAACTAGCCGCCTACATCAATTGCGACATTGCTGATTAACTCATCAAAAGGGCTATATTGATCAAACTCCAGGAATAGCATCATGATCTCCTCGTGAACTCTGAGCTGCCGAACCACTAAAACAGCTGGCTGAGAACGTTCCCTCGTAACGTGACCCTCCTGGCCACCACAATAGCAACTGAGAGTGCTCCACAACACAAGTCACAGCAACACCTGCTGTGAGGAAGGATCACCAACGATCGTCCAAACTCATGCCACAGGAACAAGTCCGCTACTCTGTGATCACCACATCCACCAAATGGATCCTCTGCTTGATCTGATGACCCTCAACATAATCGAAAAGGCCACAACCCAATGAAGTCATTGATTCCAAGGTGCCTGAACTCCACCTCATCAAATATCTCGACTAAGTCCACTTCCTCAAACCAACACATTGGAAACCGCGTATACCTTTCCTTCTCAATAGCCTCGTCTCTGAGTGCAATACACTAAGCTCCTCACGGTTATCTCGAGGCACAACAATCAGACTCTCTCTGATGCTCAGGTTCAAACTCATCTCAAATCTCGTGCACTGCTTCCTCTGAAGCCACATAACACGTGCAAACTAGGACAAACATGTGAACGATACATCCCTGCCTCAGGTGGGTAAACACTCCACATATCGCTGTTGGGTAGCCTGATTGAATCATTACCGTATAAACAACACCCTGAAGGTAGGCCATTGAGTCGCAACAGGAACTCACACAATACCAGCCCACAAATTGCAATGATTTGACTCAGGCAAACATCAACTACCACAATTCACTGCTCTGAGGCAACATGTAGACACTCATGCACGTACAACTAGGCAACCCGTGCCACACAATTCTCTGAACTCAGAATGCTCATCCAAACCCACAGTTCTCTGCAAAATTACGCGTCGATTGATCCTCAATAGGATCCACAACCGTACCGACATGGAAAGCACGTCAAGGAGGCATCCTAATGAATAAAACATCGTTCACAACAAGTAGAACGTAATCATGGAACTTCAAATATTTGAAAGTATACAACACCCGGAGTATTGATGAGTATCCGCCGGCCGGTCGGGTCACCATTCCAGACATGCTGTACGTTCTCAAATATCCTTAGTAAACACGACTACAGAAGTCTACAGAATCTATAACCTAATGCTCTGATACCAAGCTGGAAGGACCCAACCCTGGTTTAGTTGCCTAACCCGGAATCAAACCCCTTCTGAAAATACGAACCAACAAAAACCATAAAAATTTCGGCAAAGTTTCGTTACTAACGTGGAATTACCATTACCTGCACCCGGAAAATACACTTCATCCTATGCCATAAAAATCAAACCGTGGGCACCAATCCCATCCGGATTTCTCAATATATCAATAGTAATGTAAAATAATAAATATATCTGTACTTTACTGAAATCCGGAGTAAAATCGTATAAAATATACAACAGAATACTCAGAGTGACCTCTAATGTATAATCATATAAGTATACCACAGTAGGTAGAACAATAAACCCACTGGAAGAAACAAGGTAGCTCGAGCACTATGCCTCCAACCACGACGTGCGACATCAGAGTCCGAACTGCAAACTAGGCACGGAAACCGAAAAGCCCAGGGGAAAGACATGAAAATCGTTAGAGTGAGTGGACGAAAATAAATGTCTTTCGCCGAATAATATATGTTATAAAAACATATGCGAGTCTAAATGTATAAAAATCATATGGTACACGAGGGAGACTCTAACTCCTCACACGTACAGAGCATGCATCGAAAATCTCACGGGGTCGCTCGTAGACACATCCGCGCTAGTACAGTCTGAATCACGGGATCCCAGACCCACACGTGATTCGAGCCAGAAAGGCCTCAGGTCAGAGGTCTGCCTCCCCCCAGTAAAGGCCTCGGGTCAGGAGTCACAGCCTCCCCCGGTACACATCCTCGGGGGTCAGCCGGGATGCGAGTGTATCGATACAATAGCATATATAGAGACTGTACTCTGTGTAAACCAAATCGTAAATAGTTCGATGCAAATGCATGAAACAATATGTAAGTGTATATACGTAATATATACTAGTATAAGCATAATCGTATAACACATGCTAATGTAAATCGTAATCTCGTATGCATGCTCGAGTTCGAGAACGTGTAATAAGACTAGTAGTCAATCTGTGAAAAGAAATTGTCCACTCACAGACTAGCGTAACGCAGTTCGCGTTAACCCGTGATCCGGCGGAAAATCCCTCGCCAACGAACGATCACGAACCCCTGAATAATCACAAAATCCATTTCTCAAAGTCATAACTCGACAATTCAAAACAAATCACGAGAAACCACCGTTCTCGGAAACACACGATTCAATTACAACGAACTGTCGGAAATCCGATATTCACACCTCAATACCTCGCTATGATTTCGGACGCTCAGTTTGAAAAACGAACCTCCCCATTGCGATCGTGGCACGATTTCGAGTGAAACGACATGCAACTTGTCGAAAACCCCAAAAAGTCAAAGTTTGACAGTTGACCGTCGTTGACCATCGCCGGCGGCGGCGGTGCCACTCGAACGGAAAATTTCCCGGCGGAGCAACCTCTATTCCACTCCAAATCACCCACTGAGCAAATTTCTCAACTGCATCAAAGGCCAATTCTCACTCTAACTAGTCCAATTCCATGTAAAACCGAATTGTCTCACAAATTTCAAATCAAGAATTCTCCATACACAATCAAAATTAGAACTCCATACTTACATGGTTAGAATCACGGTGATGAGAGCTTCAAAGGCCACTACAAATTGTAGCTCAATTCGGCCGGAATTATACAACCCGAATTCACTCAAAATCCTCCATTTTTTTGCCGGAATTTCTCCCACCTCCGGCGTCCCACGCCGTGAGAGGAGGCCGGAGTCAACCTGAGGGGACCAAGGCGAATTGAACGAGCTATGGGCCGTGCCCTGGGGTGGCCGGACGGCGAGCCACCGCCGTGGGCCGTCGCGCCACCGTCGCCACTTCCTCTCTCCCCGCGTTGACCGGGTCAACACCAGTCAACCACAAACTTTCTCTTTGACTTTCCACAAAAAATGGCAACCCCAATATTTATACTTTCTATTTTAGGAAACTTTCAAACACCATTTTCGATAAACTTCAAATATCCGTAACTTTCGTACCGTAATTCCGATTTCGATAATTCTCGCGGCAATAAACTCGACTCGACACAGTCTTCAATTATCACCCAAAGTCAAACACATCACCCAAACTGATAAAAAGTCAACGGTTCAACCCAAACACATACTTTAACCGACTAAATAATCAACAATCGGAAATATTTGTAATTTAATCTTCGTACCTCGGAATAATGCTCCGGAAGTTCCCAAGAGCTCGAAATTAAATTCTCAACAACTTTCGTGAAGAAGCCGAAATCAGATTCTCGTCCGGTAATTTAGTCGCTAACAAATCTGACATATAAAACCGATTATATCAAAACTTCAAATATTCATATTTTATTCTTCGGGTGTCCAAATAATGATTCAAAACCGCCCACGAACTCGAAATCTCGTGTACAACGACTCTCTAGAAGAGACTCAGCTCAAATTCTCGGCCAATAATTTAGTCGTGAACAAACCTGGCGAGTAAATCCATTATCGGAAATCTACGATGATACACTAACTTGCGAATTAAGCTGATTACGCTTCTGACTCTGTTCCGGGTCGTCACATAAACATACTATTAAATGAATCGAAGTTGAATTAAAAAATGATCAGTAAATTGAAAGTAGTTTTTTTATCAACGGTGAACATATCTTTGCGCATTTTATTATGCACTTGTTTGATGCGAGTGAGTTAGGAAATCAATCTTCTTTGATGGAGTTTGACTAATATCATGTCTATTATTTCTTGGTTTTGCAAATACTTATATGATTTTGCATTGCTTTGAAGATTTTTGTTGACTGGTTTATGTAAGTTTGCAAGATATGTAACAATGATTTTTCTTAAGCTCATCATCTTCGCATAGCGATGTCGCGCGACTTCATTATAGGCATACATCCGTCATCACCCTACAACCTTTGTCAATCAAGCTTCACTAGATTTGGCCAGCACCTCCATGCATACCGCCTCCAGCAGTAGCAGTAGCTTGCCGTGCCTTGAGTCGCTAGTCATTCATCGCCAATAAATAATTCGCTAAGTTGTACCATTACAAATTGTGATTACATAACTATGGCCCCTTTTTAAGTACTTTGTTAGAACTAATGGTATCGTATTGGTAATGGCTGCTGCATTTGTGTATTGATGTAACAAATGCTTTTGAATTATTAATGGAATGGTTTTGAGATTATATATAAATGGTATATTACGGATTTAAATCTTACAACATCATTCCTATAGTTTTTATAATTTGTTGTATGAGAGTATGAGAGTTGAGCTTTACACAATAGCAAATGACCAACACAAACAACATTCACTACATAGTATATATCTTCTAAGCACAACTCACACAACAGGAATGTAAAAAAATTGTTGTTTCAAATGATATCACACAATGGTTTTATAAACCATTCGTTGAATGTTTCACCACATAAATAAAGATATATCTAACAACAATGTTTATGATTATAATGATGTTTAAGCAATTAACAAACAAAGTTTTTCAATTGTATAAAATCTAAAAACGTAGTGTGATGTTATTTTCTTCACTGAACTTTGTCGTCTGATTGCAATGCCATGTTAGATGCCATGTGCGAGCGCTGAATGTCATGCACGAGCACTAAATTCCATGCGCGAGCGCTGAATGCCAAGCTCTCATTCCATCGCAAGACGGGTTATATATCGTTGTAGGATTTTTCTCACACAACATTTAAATACCTATCGTCTGATGATATCATAACACAACATGTAGTAACACAAAGGATTTCAACCCTTATTCACAATGGTATTTCCCAGTTGTGTGATGTATTATATGTAGTAGTGACACTCTTAGAACACTAATGGTCGTACGCAATCTGAAACCCAATAAGGATCCACACCACCTACAAGATGATGATGAGGAACTTTTGGGAGCTGAGGTACCATATCTTAGTGCTATTGGAGCTTTGTTGTATTTAGCCCAATGTACAAGACCAAATATTACATTCTATGTGAACTTGTTAGTTCGGTTTAGTTCTACGCATACATAATGCCATTGGAATAATATAAAGCACATCTTCAGGTACTTGAAGGGTTCCATAGACTTAGGCTTGTTCTTTTTGTACAAAGAAAATAGAGAGAAGAATAAAATTCCCAAAAAGGGATGGTTTAATCGTAGCATGTTGGTTTCAGAGTCTTCGACCCGTCGAATGTTGCACCCTGGAAGGACCAGAGCCATACCTTTGACCTGTTGAAGAAAATGGTCGACCCATCGAAGGTTGATCCTGTTGCAAGCACTATTTCTTATTTTAGTGCAGTCCCCTATTCAAAGACACTTTGTAATGTCTTGGTTGGATTTGCTGATGCTGGGTGTCTCTCTGATCCACATAAAGAATGTTCGCATATAGGTTAATTATATCTTCACCATAGGAAACACGACGACTTCATGGAGATCAACTAAGCAAACCCTTATTGTTACTTCCTCGAATCATTTAGAGATTATTGCTTTAGATGAAACGGTTAAGGAGTGCTTTGGATTAGGTTAATCATACACCATATTTGAGGATTGAGTGGATTACCATCCACTACTACAATACCAACTTGTATTTTTGAGGACAATGCGGCTTGCATTGATCATATGAAGTTGGGATATATCAAGGGTGATTACACAAAGCTTATATCACCTAAGTTATTATTTAATCAGCAACAACAACAATTATTGAACATTCATCTGAATCAAGTTTGTTTCGCTGATAATGCTGCATACTTTTTTACCAAGTCATTGCCCAAATTTACATTTGCGAAGATTGTTTGAACTCGAAGATTGAGTTACTGATCAGGGGGAGTTCATTTTGTAAACATCAGGGGGAGTCTATATCACATGTGGTCACTTATGTAGTTGATGCGTTGTACTCCTTATCCCTTAGACCAAGCTTTTGTTTTACCTAAGAGGTTTTTATTTGCTTGGCAAGGTTTTTAGTGAGGCAACATGTTATGGATCAACCTTTAGGATCACGACACATGGGGGAGAGAATATTTGTTACAATCAATATCCCTATAAATGAGGGATTGAGAGAATATCTACTTCAACTCTAATTAAAACAAGACACACACCAAGATACTAGGAATATTTCTCTTGGAACACTCCCTCTTATATCGCGACCCTAATGTCTAATGCATAACCTGTTACCTCACTAAAAATCTTTCGAGTAAAAGAAAAACTCTGTCTAAGAGAAAAAGAGTACAACGCATCAACTACATAAGCGACCACATGTGATGTAGACTCCACCCGATGTCTACAAAATGAACTCCCCCTGATCAGTAACTCAATCTTGGAGTTCAGACAATCTTCGCATATCAATGCATCTTATATGCTTTGCAAATGTAGATTTGGGTAATGACTTCGTAAACAAGTCTGTAACATTATCTACCAAACCAATCCGATTCACACGGATAATCAATAACTGCTACTATTGCTGATTAATGTAGTACTTCGGCGAAATGTGTTTTGCATGACCACCCTTAATGTAATCCAACTTCACCTATTCAATGCAAACTGCATTATTCTCAAAGATGCAAGTTGGTGTTGTCATAGTAGATGATAATCCACTAGAACCTCGAATATGTTGTATTACCGTTTTAAGCTAGATACTTTTTAACTGCTTCATGTAAAGCTATAATCTCAGAATAGTTCAAGGGAGTAGCAACAAGGATTTGCTTTGTTGATCACCGAGAAATCGTCGTGTTCCCCATGGTGAATACATAACTTGTTTGAGAACATCCTTTATGTGGGTCAAAGAGATACCTAACATCAGCAAAACCAACCAAGACATCATATGGTGTCTCTAAGTAGGGGACGACACTAAACGAAGGTAAAGTGCTTACATCAGAAACAACCTTTGATGGGTCGCAGGTTTCTCTCGATGGATCGAGAGACATACTCTGGTCAATCCAGGGGCTTCCATTGAAAGGGTCAAAAGATCCATTCCACGGGACGAAAATCTTAGAGCCAGAAAGCTGTGTTTCAACCATTCCTTCTCCTAAAATTTCAAGTTTCTCTCTTGTTTCTTTGTAGGGAAAGAATAGGCCCAAGTCAGTGGATCCCTTTAAGTACCTAAAGTTATGTTCTACCTCATTGCAATGACTATACGTAGGCGTATACCTAGAAGGCATGTCTGGATATGTGCACCAAGCTTTAACCTCATGAAAGGACCCGACCCTAGATTAACTAGTAATCTAGAGTCAAGCCCTAACGACTCACCATAATCTACTAGTTTCTATGAAAATTTTGACATAACTTCCCTTATAAAAGAGGCACCCAAAAACCTGCAAGGAAAACTGACACTCTGCAGGTAAACCCACAAACAATACTGTGGACCACCGATGTCCATCCGAATTTCTCAATATAAAACGAAAATCAAACCTGATACATTATTCAGAATTGGAAAACATACTTCCAATAAATACATTGATTCATAAACAAGAAAACTCAACTTGACAACTATACGAGTGACAATCTATTCATATGAGTCTCACTAAGAAAATACTACTAAACCAGTATCCAGAGTGACTTCAATAACACAAGAGACATACTAATAGTGAGCTGGAACCTACTGCTAAAGGAATTAACTGGTGGACTCGACGCCCTCGACGACATCCAGCACCCTCATGATACACACTGCAATCTGGGCAAGTAAAACCGAAAAGCCTAGGAAAAAGGCATATAAAATTACTTTTAAATTGAAACTGTAAATAATATGCCTTTCACAATATAATGTGCATAAAAATAATGTAATTCTGAAAATAAACATGATGCGAGTTTAAAACCGCGGCGTCCCTCTCAGACACATCCGCAATAGTATAGTCCAAATTACGGGATCCCAAACCCACACGTGATTAAATAGTCAGAAAGACCTCGGGTCAGGACTCTGTCCCCCCCAGAGCATCTCGGGGATCAACCGAGCATGCCAACGCATCGATGCTTCTACCTCTGAGACTGTACTCTGTGTAAAACAAATCATATTTGTTTCCATGCATATGCATAATCGTAAATGCATACTCGTACGGTATATAATAATAAAATGCATAATCGTAAATGCATACTCGTACGTGCATAATCATAAAATGCATAATCACAAATGCATAATCGTAAAATGTATAAATCAAGACTCGTAGGTCAATGGTGAAAATAAAATGTCCACTCACAGGTTGCCGGGATAAATATAAAGCTGAAACCCTGTCGATCGGCACAATTATTCATCTGACACGCCCGCTAATTCATGATCCTGAAACCACGATTAAAATAATATTTGATCATCGAAGTTCATACTGAATAGTAAAGATCATAATCTGGTGAATAATAACATCGAGAATCCCGAATACTCGGATGACATATTTTCCTGTTTAATCACTAACTCAACCAAATGCTGAATTCAATTCCATGTAATCCCTCACTTTAAAGAGTAACAAACCAATCCCGAATATCAAACGACTCGCAATTTAATGGATAATCAAAGCATCCTTTAATATTGTTGTGAATTAAATTGATAATGTCCGATTAAATACTCGCCCAAATTTAACAAACTCAAATCCGAATATAAACCTCACCGTTGTGTTCGGCATGCGAAAACGAGCAAAACGACATAAAACTTGTCAAAAATTCCACCTTGCCAGAGTTCCGCCGCACACGAAATTTCACCAACTCAGAAATCTTCGACCTATACATCGATTTGAAGATCTCAACATTTCCAACAATTTTCCAGTTCAAAGCTAAGCCCAATTTTAACCGAAAAACGTCCAAAACTCATCGTGAAGTTCAAAAACCTCGCCGGACTCCATTTCCTCCGATCGGCCACCACCGGCCACGGCAAGGGCCAAGACCACTTGGGATCAACTCACCATTCCATGGGCTTAAAAACCCCTATAGCATTGACCTCCATCACCGCCGTCTCCGCCACCTCCGTCACTGGTGAAATCCGGCCGGAAATCTCCATCTTCATCGCGTCGGTTCTTCCTCCTCCAGCCACTAATCCTGGTGATCCACCTATTAACTTGAAGAGGAGCCCAAGACCAACATCTTTCATCAAGGAGTCACAGCCAAAAGTGGCCGGAATAAGGCACACCACCGGCAACCATTTTCGAATCCAAACGAGTCGGTTTGACCTGTGGTCAAGGCGGGTCAAACCCAGTAATCCCAAAATGGAAATTTTCCCCATTTGTCTCATATTTATACTGTACATATACTTATACACATACAACCCAAATCAACGGCTACAATTCAATCTGATCAAAATCGAACGGTCACGATTAAATCAACAATAAAAATAACACTTTTATATATATATATATATATATATATTCACCAACTGACTTCAAAACTTGATAAAAAATTGCTCGCTTAGCCGAAAAATTCTCCAAAAATTCTCACGATCTCGAAATTAAATACTCTATAATTCTCGTGAAGGAAGTCAACATAAATTTTCGCCTGGTGAAATAGTCGTTAACAAAGTCAATTATGCGACTAATATGCGATAATTATATTTCGTGTTGATTAATACGTAGATTTTGGTTCGGGTTGTCACACCTCACTAAGATATGGAATCTCAACTCCAAAGGTTCCTTACACTACCACAAATTGAGACATTGCCGGCGATTTTTAAGTCGCCGGCAATGTTTTTGGACATTACCGGCGATTTTTGCCGGAAAAATTGCCGGTAATGTCTTTTTTTTTTTTTTTTTACATTACCGGCGAGTCGCCGGCAATGTCTCGATGGCAATGTAAAAAAAAAAAAAAAGACATTGCCGGCGACATAAATAAAGTCGCCGGTAATGTTTTGTTTTTTTTTTTTTACATTGCCATCGAGACATTGCCGGCGACTCGCCGGTAATGTAAAAAAAAAAAAAAAAAAGACATTACCGGCGATTTTTCCGGCAAAAATCGCCGGTAATGTCCAAAAACATTGCCGGCGACTTAAAAATCGCCGGCAATGTCTCAATTTGTGGTAGTGTTACTATCATCATTTCGATGAAATTGATCCTTTTAGGTTCCAAATTGAAAATAACCATTGGTGTGCTAAAATAGTGTGCTTTGTCCATTTCGTGATTAGACATAAGCAAATTGTTGAATAAGAGTTCCACCAACTTGATATTTCTTCTCTAAATTGAGAGAAAATCAAGTCCTACCAAGGTCTATCATCTTAAACAACTTGTTCATATAATGAACACGAATGAGCATTACTTATCATTCTTGTATTCCTTCTCTATCAAGTAGTCACTTAGAGTAGTGAACGTCTTAATTTGAATACATGAGCACTTCGTGGTTTAGAGTTACTTATATTGGATATAACCATGCCAACTGGCACTCTCATGTATATCTCTAAATTAAGATCCATATAGAGATATGTGATAACCACATCCATTAGCTGCAAACTTAGTTTTTAGGACACTACCAAACTAATAAGGTAGCGGAAAATAATGATGTCCATAACCAGAGAATAGATCTCCTTATAATCAATATTAAGGCATTAAGAAATCCTTGCGCCACAAGTTCTTCTAATTGTGCTTCTAAACAAAGACTCATTTGTGTCTTACCGGCTTACCATTCGGTGGTCATAGCACAACCTAACCAAAAACTTGCCTTTTGTAAGAGAGTCTAGTTTAGCCTAGATTGCAACTTTCAATATTGGTCAATTTTCTCTACGTTGACAATCCACAACTAAGTAAAGTTCCACTTCATCGTTGTCAATTCCTAAGCGATGAAATAAGTAATGCATCATCAACAAACCTAGGAGAACCATCCATAATATTGCTAGCATTTTTTTAACTTGGTGAGATTTCTTTGTTTAATAATCTCGTCATTAGCTTTAAGGGGTCCCTTAGTGTTTGTCAATGTCGACTTTTAGAAACATTTATGGTCAGAAATAATGTGTTGATGATGAACAATGGTGCCTTGATGACTTATCTTTTCACAGACAACTCATCAATTGATTTTGACCGATGCTACACCACCTCTATGGGCAGAAGAAATGCTACCTTGCCCAAGTGTTGCGATAACTTGCCCAATTTCAGGTACTTTCAACCATGGAATTTGCAGCAAGAAAACCGATCTCGCCACTTTCATGATATCAGTAAAGGAGTCAGGTATCGAATCTGCTACTTTATGAAGATTTAGAATTCATTACATTTCAGTCTCAAACTGAGATGTGCGGGGATCATGATGAGACATAGTGGGGACATAACATTTCAATTTTATTACGTTCATCCGGATTAGAACCAACCTTATCTTCTTCTAACGGCGGGAAGTATGTCACATCATACTAACAATCTGTAAAAATAGCAGTATATAGATCTTCTGTCAAAAGTTCTAAATAGCGGACAACTGTTGGAGAATTATAATAAACATAAATGCATAATAGACATTGAGGGCCAATTTTTGTACGCAGTGGAGGCGTAGTAGGTACATGTATCGCGCAACAAGTGTTGTGTAGGAGTGAGATATCAGACTCATATCCAGTTACCAACTGGCACACACTGAATGGTTGGTGAGTTACTGGTCTCAAGTGAATACGCATAGTTGCATGTAACATTGCATATCTCTAAGTAGATATCGATAAATTTGTATGCATTACCAAATCTCTAGCCACAAGCAGTAACCGCTTGATTTGTGTCTCTGTAAGACCGTTCTGTAAATGAACATGGAGAACTGCTGCATTATCCAATCTAATAGACTTGATTGGATTATCTGGGTGGTGATTCCGAAGCTTAATAATCTGTGCTAGGAGTTTTACAAATGCAGTTTACCATGTTGATTATAAAGACGTGTGACCTATGCGTCGATGCAACAATCAAAACTATATAAAAACAGTCTGCATACCGGTTTGATTGGTCTACACATATATTATTTGGAATCTATGGAGGTATGGAAGTCATGTCTACAACAAAATATTGTCATGCATGTTAAGAACATTATAGACATGAACAAACTTTGCAAACCGAGCGATGTGCATTGGATTGTGCCATAAAGGCATCCAGTCATAAAAATGCACGGGATTGTGATGCGCTCATCTTGGAGACTGAGCTAAGACCGAGTGGAATATTCTCACTCCCCCATCTAAATTGATGGTTTTAGGTATCTCACATGCTTCTTTGCTCTTAAAAACTGATGACCATGAGAATTTCTCAATATTTTGATCATCATAATGCAAAAGTTTATGTGAGGCAAAGTCATATACAGTAGTATGAATGACTTCATTGGACTAAATGATCTGGATTGTAGTCAGATATAAACCACTATAAATCCTCATAAACCTCTCCAGATTACACCATTGGTAGCATTATATGGAGATTCCACGCAAAACTCCTTTTCATTCTCACAATATTGTTTCAATTGAAAACTGTTGGCATAAATGTTTTTAAAACTTAGTAAGGTTTGATTAGAGTGCAGATCATATTAACATCCATAAACCGATGTAAAACAACATCTGACTGGTCGAAATGACCCTTGTAGATTACGTTTCATGGTATGACAAAAACCGATGTAAAACCACATCTAATGTGGATTATTAGGTGTATAAGTTCAGAGTCAAATTTTTTTCTGAACCTTTATTTGCCAATAAAACCTATGTAAAACACATCAAAGACATCAATTTCATGTACATTATTCGACAGGTCGAAGATTTTATTCGACGGGTCAAAGGAACCCAATATAAACGTTAATTTTTCGATACCGATTTTCGATAGGTCGAAGATGTTTTTTGACGAGTCAAAAATTGCAAAATTTTGTCATAGCTGACCATCGATGGGTCGAGGTAAACTATTGGTGGGTCGAGGTAAACCTTCGAATGGTCGAACA
The DNA here is from genome assembly GCA_946800695.1 of Geum urbanum. Lineage (NCBI taxonomy): Eukaryota > Viridiplantae > Streptophyta > Magnoliopsida > Rosales > Rosaceae > Geum > Geum urbanum. Next base: position 22,205,570 of record OX327009.1, on the reverse strand, counting down.
AAAAACTAAAATTGTATCAAATTTCTGATATCTTTACCGATAGGTCGAAGAAAATTTTTGACGGGTCAGAAATGTGACATTTCAGAGATAGTAGCGAACCTTTGATGGGTCGAAGGTGCTTTGTGGTGTACCAGAGGACTGTATTCGATGGATCAAATGAAAACCAGAAATTTTTTTTGATGGTTTGAAAAAGTGCCAAAACCGTTCCAGAGATTGACTTAAACGCAATCATCCATCTCTTGGTCTTCAGTATAGTTGGTCTCATGTGCCAAGTACTGCTTGAATCTTTTGTAGGCATTTTGAACATCCTTAGATGCACGACATTGTTTGTGCATGTGCTTGGTGGAACCACACCTATATCAAGGTGACAAGCTAGAAGTAGAAGCAGAATTTGAAGAATTTATTCCATTCCTAAGACCAGAATTATTCTTGTTGGAGTTGTTTTAGCTATTGTCTTAGCGAGTCTAAATCAAATTCCAACTGTATCCTCCTTTACCATGACCACTGCCATTCCCTCTTCTACCACCATTATTGTTGTATGGTTCAAAATGACTGTTCCTCTTATCCTTACGTGCCTTCCTACCAGTGTTGTATGTCTCATGAACTTTCTTTATACTGGCTGGCCTAACATTAATGTTGAGAAGTATCTCACAATATCTCTCTTTCTTGGTCAGCGTACTTATGAGGTGGCTGAATGATCTCAATCTTCCATGCTCGTAATCTATGATATTGATGTGCAAGAGTGTCCATGGAAGTAAGGAATGTGCCCAAAGATTTCTCGACCATAACTTGGTCGGTCTTTACAACACCACAAATTACAAGCTTTGATTGTAGCTCTAGCATATCTTGATAAAAATAATTCACTTTAGGATAATCCAATAACCAGATTCTATCCCATTTTTCTTGTAGTCGTAGAAGTTTTGCGTCATGCACATTCAGATTCTATCCCATTTTTCTTGTAGTCGTAGAAGTTTTGCGTCATGCACATTGTTGAACCATTCTTGTAAAGTCGCCCATAAATCAGCAGGGTTATCCTTTTAGAAGTACTGTATCCATAGAGCAGGATAAATATGTCTCCTGAGAAACATGATAGCTTAAGCTTTTCTAGCCACTGTATCATCGTTGGCTTCCTGACGAGGTGGTAGTGGTTGGATTGTATTAGTAAGACGTTTTCCAATAAGGGTGTTCCTTATGTCAGATACCTGTTGGTAGTATTCTGCTCCTTGAATGTCAAGGATGTCAAACTTAGGCCTTATAGGCTTAGTCATCTATGAAAGATAAGAGATGTAATTAGTTTTTCGATCGAAAAAATTACGATCACTAATATCAAGTTTAGGAAATAAGAATTGTGATTAATGATGTATAGTCACAAACATCGATGCAAAACCGGTGGCTTTATACCACTACCCATCAAATTGTAACTTTCACAAATAGTCACAAATATCAACTTCAGTTGTTTCAATGTGAAAGGAAATTAACCGTGATATTCATTAATAACTGTGACTCCCCCAAGACCGTCACTAATTTGCAAACTTTGAGTGAAGAGGTGATGAATTCCTCTTCCTCAGAACCTGTATTTATCTATAGGAACTAGAGGGATATAATAATTTACAGTATTAAAACCTAAATCTATACTTAGATTTAGGGTGTTGAAGTAATTAAGTTTTGCAACCTAATTCCAAATTCAAGAAGGAAAGAAAATTTACTTGGATGTGTGTTAAGCTCGGTATGACCGCAATTGTACTTTGTTGAAACTTGGAGAAGATGTTTGTCATGTAGAAGGTGCAGGCTCCGCAAATAGAAGACCAGTGATGCTGTCGGAAACCAATGGTGGTCGGCGGTGAGGATTTTGACAGTAAGGGAGGTCGATGATGGTGAAGAATCCGGTGGTGGAGGTTGTAGTGTCTAGGTTTGGGTTGAAGGCTATCAACTCAAGAGCTGCTGATAACGTGTTAAAGGAGGAAATAAATACGCAAGAGATAGATCTGAAACTATACCTTATTCATTGATAGATGGTCTTATAATCATTACAATATGTTACAATCAATATCCCTATAAATCAGGGATTGAGAGAATTTCTACTTCTACTCTAATTAGGACAAGACACACATTGAGATACCAGAAATATTTCTCCTGAAACAAAGGAGGAGTTTCGAAAAACATTGTAAATATTAGATACTGAGAGTTGAGTCACGTTTAGATTTTGATTAATTCAGTTTTTTGAAGTGTTTTAGATTGAGTAAGTATGGAGGGAGAAATGCTCTTAGTATTGGATTAGGTACTATTGTACTATAACAAAAAGCATAATTTTTCACTTGGCTTGGGTTTATCTATACATCAATGGCGTTGCACCTCATCAATCAATCTCACGATGAAAATTCTAGCATGGAATTGTCGGGGCAGAATGGGGATGCCACAACGGAGGCTCTGCTACGTTTGGTCTGTCACTTACATCAAACTTTCGTTTTTCTTAGCGAGACCAAGGTGGGAACATGAGTTACCTCAACTCAATTAGACTTCAACTAGGGCTATTGAATGGGAGAAGTTTTCTCCAGCATTGGTACCTCTTTGGTGTCGTTCTGTTTTGGAACAATAAGCTTTTACGGTCATCCCTGTACTTCAGAGCGACTTGGGATCTAATTCGGACACTTAGTGATGAATGCTCTTATCCTTATGCTATATTGGGAGACTTGAAGAAGCTTCTCAATGGCTCTTAGACTGGTGGCGCTCGTTGCCGCAAGTGAAAAATGAAAGGGGTCCGTGATGTGCTATTCTATGTTGATCTTCATAACCTAGGTTTCTCCGAAACTTTGTACAAGGGCAATCTAAGGTAGTGTCTCGATAGAGCAGTCACATCAGCTTCCTGACTTGATCTTTTTGCTGCGTCCTAGCATTTATGGAAATCACATCCCTATTATGTTATATATATTGTAGCAACTTGAGATATGGTGGGCAGATCAGCTTATTGATTCTAGTTCAAAAATTTATGGGCCGAGAACGAAGGCTGCCATGTAGCTGTTCAACGTGGTTCGGATGTTGTGGTCTCTAGTAACCTGAGTACGTATGTGGTTGTTTGGAAGATTATTCATAGTAGGTTTTCTTTATCGAGTTGGAAAAAGGCAACCTTTGGCCATTATGCTAGTCCAAATGATAATGCTCCTTAGGCTGATAGCGTTGTCCTTCACTCAAGGCTTGATACTCTGCTTACTTTTAAGTATTTATACTGGAAGCAGTGAGCAAAGGTGCATTGGCTTGTAGATGGGGATCAAATCTCAAAGTTCTTTTATCAGAAAGCTTAAAATCGGAAAGCAAAGAATGCAATGAAATGCCTTTTTGATTTGGAAGGTATATGGCATGATATCGATGCTGGTATGGAGCATGTGGTTGTGGATTACTTTGACAAAATATTCACCTATGTGCCCTCGGATGAGCCGACTTGCCTCATGGTTATTGAGCTTCTTCAACCAAAAGTCACTCTAGAAATGAATGGTATGTTAGGTGCACCTTATTCTGGGGAGGAGATTCGTCGTACGCTCTTCCAGTTGCATTTGAATAAGGCTCCCAACCCAGATCATATGTCTCCTCTAATTTTCCAAAAATAATGACATATTGTGGGTAATGATGTTATTGCAGTGACACAGAATCTTCTTCTTACAGATAGATTCTTGAAATTCTGAATTAAACTCATGTGACATTGATCCCTAAAGGGTCCAATCCTACTAATATTGACTTATTCCACTCAACAATGTCATCTAGATTTGTCTTAAGGCCATTCTTAATAGATTGAAGACAATTCTTGATTCTATTACATCTTCTTTCTAGAGTGCTTTCATACTAGGGAGACTTATTACTAATAACTCTTTAATTGCTAATGAGGTCTTGCATTATATTAATACTTGTCAATCTAGTACTGATGAAGCTTTCTTTCTCAAACTTGATATGAGTAAGGCCTTTAAGAGGATGGAATGGAGCTTTCTTGAAGTAGTTCTCTTACCCCTTGTCTTCTCAAATGAATGGGTTCACCTTATCTTACGGTGTATGCAAACAGTTAAATACTCCTTCAACATCAACAATAAGCGAAGGGGGTTATCTCACGCCTTCCAGAGGACTGAGACAGGGTGATCCACTTTCACTATATTTATTTCTTCTTGAACTATAGTCATTAGTGCCTTTCTTGATCAGAAGGCAGGTATTGGTTTTATTCTTGATATTTAGGTATGTGAGGGTGCTCCTACTATTTGACATTTACTAATGATAGTATGTTATTTGGACGAGTTTTTATGATGGAGGTTAGTCATATCAAGGAGGTTCTGCAAACATAAGAGGAGGTATCGGGTCAACGGGTGAATTTTGCTTAAAGCAATATTGTTTTTAGTAAGAAAATCTCACCTTCCTTATTGTCTGATATTGCTACATTTTTGGGAGTTACTATTGGAGACAAGCATGAGAAGTACCTTGGGTTTCCTAGTTATATTGGATGGAATATGGTTGAGACATTTTCCTATATCAAGTAGACATTGAGCAAGAAATTAGAAGGATGGCAAAGAAAACTCCTCAACAGCACACGTTGGCACGGATCTTCTCATACGCGTGGTAGGGTAGTCAGTGCCCTCTTATTCCATGAATTGCTTTCTTCTTCCATAAGGTTTGTGTGATACACTTAATTAGATGTGTGCTAGATTCTGGTGGGGTAGTAAGCAAGATGATTGTAAAATACAGTGGCTGCTTTGGGATAGGTTGTGTCTACCCAAAAAAGAAGGCGATATTGGTTTCAGAGACCTTCATGCACATAAACTGGCTCTTTTAGTGAAACGCTTGATGTGGTGTCCTAAATCCTTAATAGGGAGAATATACAAGGCTCGTTATTCTCCTCATTCAGACTTTTTATCTACAGAGGTAAGTGGTTCAGTATCAGCTAGTTGGCATGGGATTGCTATAGCTCATTCTATTTTGCGCAGAAGCTTACGTATACAAGTTGAGGATGGCTCCTCAATTCAATTCCGCTCTAGCCCATGGCTGCCATGACCCTATTCTTTTTGGCCCTTGAATTGCCGAGTTGACTTCTCCGCACGAGTTAGCTCTCTTATCACTCTACTTAGAGAGTGAACTCTACTCTTCTTTCACAACAATTTAATGAGGAGGATGCAACATTGATACGTAGCATTCTTCTTAACTCTCAGATTGCTCAGGATATGTGGATGTGGCACTTTGGGCTCAATGACCTGTTTTCCACCAAGTCTTCTTATCATGTAGCAGTTGGGTTCTTGCATTCATGAGCTTGTGTCTACCGAATTCCGCTAGGGGAATCCGCTAAAGGTATGGGGGATATTGTAGCGGCATTGCTCTTCTTACTAGAATTGAAGTCTTTTTCTAAGCCGCCAGCTGCACACACGCAAACAACATTAGGAAGTTGAGATGGGGTTGGCCTGCCTTAAATGTTCTAATGCCTAAGTCAGTAAACGGTGTAATGCAGCTAACTGATGTATAAAAGTAAGGGTTAGAGTGATTACCTTTGACTTCTAATAAATACCTTCCTTCTATATATGGTTAAGGATGATATCTTCTTGTTCTTAGCAATGTGGGATTGCTCTGCATACTTGAATTAGAGATACTGAATTGTAAAAGAGTCATTCCGCCAGGCCATGTCAACTTCTAGCACGTGAGGCGTGTGTCGGCCTACGTGGTAGAATATTATGGTTTTATTCCTTTTAGCGGTTCTGGTATTGTTTAGGGCGCTAAGTGTTGCTTAATTTAGGCACAAATCCTTGGCGTACTAACAAGTTCCCATGTCAAGGAAATCAGTCTTGATTGGAGAGTTGAAAATTGAAACTTCTAATATGGTCACACTTAGCGTCACCAGGCTGGTATAGCGTAGCGTATCCCGGAGTCCCCTCGACTCATCAACCAAGATTGGTCTCGTGAACAAAACAAAAGTTAGCGTGAAACCAGGTGACATGTGGCAAAGTGTGTGATAACAACATTCACTTAGCACCTAAATAAGATATTGGCGATGTGCAATGGGTAGCGATCGTTGAGTACCAAATGACGTGTGTTGGGTAGCGATTGTTAAGTATGGAACGACGTGCGTTAGGGAAGCGATCGTTAAGTATAGAATGACGTGCATTAGAGCAACGATCGTTAAGGTCGTTTGAGGCTGCCCACTGGTTTATCGGATATTGGCGCTAGAGATTTTTTGGGTCTGAGAGGAGTATAAGTCCTCAGGTAGCCAATTTCGTTAGGTCGAGTACCGCTTAGGGAACGCCCCACGTAGGATAATTAGTCGCTAAGGATTTTGGGTTACGTTGGCATAAGCGCAGCGTTTACCCCATTTGGTACACGCTTGCTAAATGAAAAAGCCAAGGAAGTGCACAAGAAGAAAGGAAAACATGGGAAGCACATCAAATCCCACATTGAAGAAAGAGGATTAAATGAAGGGTAATCTAGATCAATGATTAAATCTACATCTTCATTGATACCTCTTCTCCTTCCATTTAGCCATTACTTGCTTAAGCATTAGAGTGCGATAGGCGGGCCATCCTGCCTTTACTTCTGACGCCCTTCTTTCATCTTAGTAGCTCAGCGTAAGGTTGGCGGGTCAATTCCCCATTCCATTCATCTCCCTTCATCCAGGTGTTTCGTCAGTATCCGCTCGGATCCTGTACAAACATTTGGTGCCGTTTACGGGTTGTTTCTTCCCCACATCAGTAAAATCCCGCATAATCTCTTCCCGACTATGGAGTAGACCATCGTCCTTGGCTTCATTACTCCAATCTTCTAGCCTGCTGGTAGTAAGGTCTATTCCAGCTCCATTATCCCCAACCCTGAGAAAGCAGGCGAGGACATATCTGTCCGACTCATCCGAGAGTTAGAACTCCTTCGCCATGAGTGTGACACTGAGCGCTCGGCCGAGCAAGAACTTCAGAACACCTTGGATGCCCTACGACATGGCCGCTCAGAACAAGATTCAACCCTACATTTCGGAGCCACTCGTCTAAATCCTTTGGTCATCCAAATTCTGACTCCGCTTCACCACCCTTAGTTCATAGGTCCACCCCCTTGGAGCCAACTACACTTGATGCGGCCACCCAAATCCTGGCTTGACTTGCAGAATTATAAGTTAAAGTTCGTCAGGGGTGCTTCATGCATCAACAAGGCATGAACACAATCTACACCTCGCACGACTCCCTTTTCAGTATCCATCACCAGGATTGGACGTGACCTACATTCTAAGGCTCCCAAGGGGCCACGATATTCTTGGCGAGATGACCCGAGCGTTCATCTAGATGAGTTCCTCTCAACCACTGCTGGGCGACATTACAATGAAGCCACTTTATGTTACCTTTTCCTAGAAACTCTAACAGACGAGTCATTGAAATGGTTCTCTGAGATACTTGAGGGCTCCATCGACTCATTCATAGATTTCGCAGATGTTTTTCTTAAGTGATACAGATTGCAGGGCAGGTATGTTACCACCGATGCCTTATTTGCTATTAAACAAGTGGAGAACGAATTCTTGGTCCTTCATCGGTCAATTTCGGACAGCCGCTTAGTCATCCGCAATCTAGACAAAAGATAGTCGTTGCTACTCTCATCCAGGGATTAACACCTTCCCAGTTCAAGGAAAAAATTGTCAAATGCCAACACTTTCTACGACGAGCTCGTTGACATGGTTCTAGAAAAGGCAATAATCAGCACATTTGTGTATGGTGGTCAATCTCGCCCGCGAAGTGACAATACCATGCCGCCCACATGGAAAAATCTCACACCTGCATCATTTCAAAAGGCAAAAGTTTGCTTATGATGGCAAATGAGACATCTCGTCCATTCCATATGAAAATCCTAATCACAGGCGCAACACTACTATCGATCATAATAGACAGCTACAACAGCAACTTCCAGCCCAGACAATTTTCACCGTCGCCAATGCTACGTACGCTAAAATCCTCACCAACAGCAACGCGCTCATTGATGTTCTGCCCCTACCTAAATGACGAACATCATCCATACGCAACACTAAAAAATGGTGTGAGTATCACTCTAACGAATCACACAACACATAGGAGTAGTTTTACCCTAAAAAAGGTCATCCAGAAACTATTTGACGAGGGCATACTAGACCAATACAAAGTAGACTGCTCACCGCCGCTTCAGATCTCGCTCATCGAGCCATGAGGGATGATCAACACAATATTCAGGGGTAAATGAAAATCTTGTGAGACCCAAGAGATATTTAGTTTATCTACAGACAGTGGCATCAAGGCACATAAGCGCTCATGGGATGCTATTACCTTTTCAGAGGTAGACGAGTGTGGCGCATGCCCAACAAATGCCCCGTTTATCATTGACGTCGTGGTTGATCGCTTCTTAATTCAACGTGTTTTAAATGATTCCGGAGCTGCATAAAACATCATGTTCCCACCTGCCTACAAACAGTTGTGCCGCCCAAAAAATAAACTAATGCAAGATAGTGAAAATTCAATGGGCTTTTTAGGTGATGTTGTGTATCTGCTGGGTTGTGAGTCCCTGTGCCTATGTCTGGGCGAACCAGAAATGCCCTAAAGAGAAGTCACTACCGACTTTATAATTTATGACATGCCATCTTCATACAACATTATACTCGAACTCCCCGCTCTGATGAAGCTCAAAGTCATTTTAGCCCTGCACATGCTTTATCTTCAATTTCTCACCAATTTTGGTGCTAAATCTGTGCGAGGTGCCCAGTTTGTGGAACGCCCAATGAACCCCCACACAAATGACACCATTCGGCGGGAAATTTTAACCCTTAAAGATAACGACCCAACTACTACAAATCCGGACGACCCAAGGGACAGTGTAAATTCTGTTCGCTTGATCATCCTTAGCAGATAGTAAAGATTGGCACCCAGTTAAACCTAGATACTGCCAGGGACCTTACCACCCTACTCCAAGAATTCAAAGAAGTCTTCGCTTAGTCTTATGCTGACATGCAGAGACTTTCTATCGACCTCATTTCTCATAAGCAAAGCACAAATCCAGGGGCCTGCCCGATCAAACAGAAGAGACGTGCTTACGATGAGGAGCAATATGATGCAATGCAAGAGGAAGTGAGGCTCTTGCTCAAGATTGGCTTTATCCGCTTGGTGAATTATCGTAAGAGGATTTCAAACATAATGATGGTCAAAAAGAGTAACGGGATGTGGTGCATGTGTGTAGACTACACTAACCTAAATAAAAGCGTGCCCAAAGGATAACTTCCCACTTCCCCGCATAGATCAATTGGTAGATGCTGTTTGTGAACTAATGTCGATGATGGACGTATACTTTGGATATAACCAGATTAAAATGCACTACTCAGACGATCAGGAGGCTACCACGTCTACCATAGACAAAGGGTTATATTGTTACAATGTCATGCCGTTCAGATTAAAAAATGCTTGCTCCACATACCAATGGTTCATGAATTTCATTATGGAAGAAGTGAACAGGGACATTGTCAAAGTATATGTGGACAACATACTGGTCAAGAGTATAACTGCTCAGGGGCATGTTTCCAACCTCCACATAGTATTTCAGATCTTATTGGCTCGGGGCGTCCGCCTAAACCCTGCCAAATGCATACATTTGGCGTCACAGCCACCAAGTTTTTAGGCTATATGGTAAGCCAAAGAGGGATTGATGCAAATCTGGCCAAGACAAAGGAAATTATGGAAATGAGCGCACCATCCAATAAAAAAGAACTACAAAGCTTGACTGGAAAACTGGCATCCTTGAACAGCTTCATATCACGCAATTCAGATAAGTGTGAGCCATTCTTCAAAGCGCTTCGTTTAACCCACAAAAGCAAGTTACAATGGACGCCAGAATGTGAAGATGCCTCTGTCAACCTCAAACACTATCTAGCAACAATTCCTACACTATCCCGCCTAGTAAAAGAGGAAATATTATTCTTATATATGGCCGCTTCCGAAACTGCCATCAGCTCTGCCCTTGTCAGAATAGAGAGCGATAAAGAACTTCTGGTATTATATGCGAGCAAAGGTATGACAGACACTGAGGCTCTATACCCCACCCTCGAGAAGGTTGCACTAGCGCTCGTCACAGCTGCCAGAAGGTTGCGCCCATATTTTCAGACGCACAACATTCACGTACTCACTACCTTACCGCTTCAACAAATTCTTCAATCACCGGACCACAGTGGTCGCTTAAGCAAGTATGCAATCGAGCTTAGTGAGTTTGACATTGGATACAAACCCTGAACTGCTCTCAAGGATCAGGCAGTCGCCGACTTCATTGCAGAGTTTATCAGTTTTAAACACGCCCAGTCGATAATTGACACAACTGGGAGAAGCATAACCATCCCTACCATTCAAAAATCAAAATGGGAACTATATGTAGATAGATCCAAGAATCAGCTAGCAAGTAGTGTTGAAGTTATTCTCACTGGCCCTAGGGGTGTCCATGTGGAGTACACGCTACGGTTCGATTTCCCAACCTCAAACAATGAAGCAGAGTATAAGGCTTTTATTGCAAGATTGCAGCTTGCCCACCAATCAGATGCTAGGGATATAAGCATATTTAGTGATTCATAGTTGGTGGTTAACCAAGTCACAGGGGACTTCGAGGCTCAGGATGGGCAGTTGAGGGCCTACCTGGCGCTAACCAAATTATACCTTGGTAAGTTCAAATATTATACAATCACACAGGTACCTCACGCCTAAAATATGAAAGATGATGGAATGGCCCAATTGGCAACCTCCCACTCCACCTCAAAAGACAACCAGGTCAAAAAAGAGGGTCGAAACTCTATCAAAACCAAGCAGAACCAGAGCCTTTTCTGAGCTACTATCAGTAGCACATGCCTAGCCAAGCTATATAGACCCCATATATATGTACAAGACTAAATGCATTCTCCTGCCTGACAAGATAGAGGCATGAGTAATTGTTGCATGTTCGGCCAACTTCAGCATTTGATGTGGAAAATTGTACAAGCATGGACGAATGTGGCCAAACTTTAAATGCGGTACTCCAATAGATGGGCAGGGTATATTGACAGAAATTCTTAATGGGGTATGCGGACATCACATAGGTGCTTGATCCCTTACCTATAAGGTTATTTGAAGTGGCTTCTTGTGGCCCATAATACATACGGACGCAACTGACCTGGCTGAGAAGTGCCATGAATGTCAATTACACACCCACAAACACCATCTACCAGCTGTCTCGCTTTTTATCATCATTTCACCCATACCTTTCGCCCAGTGGGACTTGACCTCATCGATTAGCTGCCTAAGACAAGATGCCAATATAAGTACATTGTGGTCATCATTGATTACCACACCAAGTTTATCGAAGCAAAGCCATTAGTGAAAGTCACGATTGAGAAGATCCTTAAATTCTTATGGTACACACTTTACTGTCGCTATGATGCCCCCATTAATATCATCACTGACAACAAACTTCAGTTTAACAACAATGAGTTCATCCAATTCTACAGGAGATTGGGGTCTATAGTCTTGTTCTCTTCTCCCGCACACCCTCAGTGAAACGGCCAAGTGGAAGCTGTAAACAAAATCAGAAAGGACAGGTTGAAAAAGAAAATGTGTGACATTAGGAAGGGTGATACACATTTCATTAGATGGGCATATGAGCTACCCGGTATCTTATGGTCCATTCCTAGAACTACTACCAAGGCAACGGTGAAACCTCTTTTGCGTTAACCTTCGGCTTCGAAGCATTACTCCCCCTTGAAATCACCCATCAAATCCCTCATGTTACTGCCTTTGACCCAACCACAAATGGTAAGGGACTTCGTCAGGATAATGATCTGCTTGAGGAACAACGACACATAGCTCACCTTTACAATACGACTAACAAGCAGAGGATTGCCCGTTTGTACAATCAACGTGTAAATGTCCGCCTGCTCCATGTTGAGGACTCGGTAATGAAAGCCATTCAGACACATGTCGAATCTCTTCGCCCAAGCTAAGAAGGTTTGTATCAGATTATAGCGGAAGTCCATCCAGGAACCTTCTACTTGAAGGATGATAGTAGATATACCCTACCACACCCTTGGAATTCAGCCCACCTAAGAAAATACTATCATTGACCTATACCTGCCCATAGCAGGCAATATCTTTGTTATATCCCTGCTCACTATTTCTATATGTGATATTGTCCTCATAAATGAAAACTGTATCTTATGTCGTGTTTTCCAAAACATCGCTAACAAAAACACATTTCTTTCAAAATGAGTGTTCCATCAACTTGGTTATACGATTCATAGATGAATAAATATTACATACCATAAATAAAACGGGCTATATAAACAAAGCATTGTCTAAAGAAAAAAAGAAGAAGAAGAGGGAAACAACATAAATCCTCCAAAATGATCGAATCCCACCCATATACTCCACCACTGTTCAAAAGCCTTTATCCTCCTTTTAGCTCCCAGTTGAAGTATGGGGACTTCTCCATCTGCTTAAAGTGAGAGGCCTGTGCTTTTGACCATACATTTTTCTTCTCCACCTGAACTTCCCTTGCCTTAAAGGCTTCCACAGCCTCTGCTCTCATCTGTTCCCTCTAATCTTCACTCAGCACTAGGCCTTGAAGATTTTCAATATGAGTAGTAAGCATTTTGATCTCTTCTTCAAGCTTCTCTTTCTCCTCCTTCCGCTCCGCCTGCTCCTTCTCCAGAGAATGCCTCAGCTCTTCCAGCGCTTGTTCCACCTCCTTTTTCTTTTTGCTTGCCTTCTCCGCATCATCTTCAGCAGATTTTTTATCCGCCTTCAGGTTCTCCACCAATAGCTCCGTCTTCTTCAATTTTTTCTCGAGATGCTTCTCCGCTTCCTTGATCTTCTTCAGCTTAGCCAAGTGCTGGTCGTATTGTAGACGCAATGCCACCATCTTAGTCAGCTGGCTGTCACTTCCTTCGTCCTCAAAGGCAAGGTTGAGTTTATGACCCGTTCAGATTGTCCCTAGGCGGGGTTGATCGTTTTTGCACTTGGTGGATGATGTCGTATCCGCGCTTTGATCGCTTCAATCACCTGCTTAACATAGCTTGAGCGGATAATTGTTGCACCCTCTACGACAAGAGTGGCCTGGCCAATCGGCGTCCTAATAAGCAGCGGAGTCGGACATGGTTGAGAGGTATGCACACGTTCCTCATCCAGATCTTTGGCCTCTTCATGCCTTGCCAACTTTTGTGGGCGAGTCTTAGAGTGTGATGAGCTAGAGTGAAGTTTCTCTATCTTCTTCCAAAGCTTCTCATCAATTTTACCCTTCTTCTCCTTTGCCCGCCTCCATTGAAAGGCTAGCTCTTTTTGAACCTCACTCTGCTCAAGTGCGCTCGAGCATTGGCAACTCGCCTCTTTCTCTGCCGCTCGGTCATCTTCTAAACTGATCATCTCATCCTCATCACCCAAGCCACCTCCTTTTTCAGCAGCGGGCTTCACCTTATTTTCATCCAGCACAGTGTCAGTAGTGATCAACACTCGATCCCGTTGCACGGCCTCGTCCGACACGGGCATGTTCTGGGCTATACCCCTTTCTTCAAATATGCCCCCTTCCGTGGCTTGAGCTTTCTGAGTCCACAATGCCTGCAACATCAGCTGCTCTAGCTTATCACCGAGTTCGTCTATCTTCTTAGTTGTCAAAGTCTTGGGAACTTTAACTACACATATTTCGGCCCAACTCAAATTAATTACCACTAATAACAGTTGTACAAAGTGCCAGTAACCTTTTATTCGATCAGCTCAATTACTTGGACGACGGCTTAATCCTGTTCACTCTAATAAATCCCAATGATTTAGAGTAGTAGGTGAGCGACTGTAACGTCCACCTCCCCAGTATATGATCTTCTTTAGGTGGTGTTTTTCTTCTTGACAGTGAGGAAAGCTCCATTTAACTACAAAATACACGTAGACATATTAAGCATATACAAGTGGACTACAAAGGACACATTCTTAACTAATACCTCCTCTATGATGTATACCTATTGCTTAGAAAGGTAATAGAACTCGTCGCATGTTTGCTCTTGCCTCTTGGCTCACAGTTGCCTCAAACTCCCACTCCCCACCAACTAATATAGCCCTCTTCCTCTAGACAGGTGAAAATCTGGGCATGTCATTAAAAAACCACGACTTACCCCTGTGTGTAAATGTGGCTATACCCTTTCCCTCGCTCTGGTAGAATACCCTAGCTCACAAATGGACATTAGTTATGCTATTGTGGGATGCCCAAGTCCAGAAAAATTGAACACCCTGTGAAATGCTTGTAATATTTTAATGATGAGCGTACCATATTATCCTATCGACACGTTCAACCTAGTCAACATGTATTGCATATATGGATGTAATGACAACATTGGACCATGATGAAAATGATAACTCTGCATACACGTGAACCCTTCTGGAGGATGCACCCCTGATTCACCATCTTTCAGGCGCCTCAATATGATGTTAAAGTGATTTTGGTAGTCTCATCGTAAGCCCTCAATCTGTTTTTTTGTTAATGCACTCACCGGCTTCTACACTACAATATAATCATTTAAACGATACAGGCAAGGCTCACCTGTCTCAAATTGAGGGAGTACGACAGTCAAAGTTCTTTCAACTGGGGGAACTGCACCCGCTTGCTTCCCATCTCTCCATTTCCAAACGGTTTATTTTTTCCTCTTCCCTGCCTCTAGAATTTGTTCTTGCCTTACCTCGCTTATTGAAGCCCCCGCCGCTTGTTAAAGCCCTCGCTCGTGACTCAACCCTTCATTGTGTCGCCTACGTAAGCCTAAAGGCCAAGTACGCATCGATCGCAACATCCTCCATTCTGGTCAGGGCTGGCAATAAAAGTAGAGGCGCGTTAAGATCATCTCCACGCATAATCGACACTGCATTACTAAAACTAGGTTCCGAATTAGACGAGGTTGAAGTTACACTTTCGCTATATGAGCTTAGACCCAAAACCCATAAGCCCATTTCCGTGAAGGAAATCTTCTCTTTTGGGAGTCACTTTCTTCCGTTCACTATTCTGTAATCAGCACTAGATTCTTCTATCACTTCTTCAGCGCTAGCTTGTTCCCATATTGTCACTTAGGTGGCTTAAAATAAAGGTACACATATGACATTTCATGCACACCACCCCACTCCTTCTTCCCACTACAACTTCAGATATCAAGTTTTCATCCCTTATACTCGATCAAACGACATTACTTTTCATTTTTATTAAAAGCTTTTGTTCTTCTTACATTTATATGTTACCCAGATATATTCAAGCCTACAACCCAACCCAGTTTTACACTTCCACAAAACCCAGAAATTTACACACTTTGAAGTTTACGCTCCCAGTTTTCTCACTCGGCTTATTCCCACACTTTTCTTACTTGGATTTGAAATTCATTACATGAAATTTACTCAGTTTATCTACTTAAATTTGAAACACGGATTAGGAATTTAGAAAACTTTGGGTCCGAGTCCCCGCTTCCTTGAGGTTGACATTCGGTCTAGGAAACACTTCACATGAACAAACTTTTTGCTTGTAATGATCCAAGTCCCCGCTTCCTTGAGGTTGCTCAGGCCTTTTAGTCCCTTTGCCAAAATCGCTAGAGTCCCCGACTATAATCTCAGCCTTGTAGAAAATTGTCCACTATTGGAAGTCCGGAACAAACCCGGCTAGGTGCTCTACCCTCCTTATCCACAAAGCCTAGTCCCACAAAATCCATGCTTGACATGGAAAATTTTCCCTACTTCTTTCTACTCTCTCATTCGATTCATTTCCCTTAGAGCCTAATCAACAATTAAAATACCCAACTTCAATATGCATTACATTTCTCATTCTTCGAATCTCAACCAACATATCATACACCATACCCCACAAAACTACTTAATTTTTTTTGAATTAAAGTTCATTTCTTTGAATAGAAAGAAGCAATTACCTAAAGTTTTGTTACTCTGCGGAGCATAACCCATAATCCATATCTTTTGCTTGTACTCTTTGGCTTTCTCTATTGCAAGCTTCACAACAGTGGGCAATTCTTTGGTCTCTGAATCCGACTTGCCACTCCTGGCAGCTCCTTCGTTATTCTCACTTTGGTTATTCTCGATTTTTCACTTTATTGTTCATTTGTACCATTTCTCGCTTCACAGGGTCGCCTTCGGATGACGGAGGATGCCGTTTTGGAAGATTCGGCGATGGTTCGGCATTGGGTGGGTTTAGAGAGGAGTTGAGCTTCAAGTTTTTTAAGGGAAGAGAGTATGTTTTGTGGAAGAGTGAGTGTTCATAGAAGAAAACTAGAATCCATGAAATTCCCTGGGGTGAAAGACCTGATTTGAGATGAGGGTTGGTATTTATACCTGTCGTCTTAAAATCTTAGAAAATCAAGGATTTGTAAAAATCCATTTAAATCCGTGGATTGTTCAATACCATAAAATTTAAAATGATTGTTTTAAATCTGAATTGAATACATCAGGATTTTAAAGGATTTTTTAAAATCCTGATTGAATACATCAAGATTTTAATGGATTCTTAAAATACAAAACAATCCTTCAAAATCAGTGATTGAATACACCCCCTTAGTTGTGTTGTTTCCGAATTTGGATCTGGGTTTGCTTTCTGTTCTCTCCCTTCTTTTCTTCAACATTTTTCTTCTCTTATGTTCAAAACTTCTCTCACTACCGGATTAAGACCTATTGCCGGCGACTTTAAGTCGCCAGCCTTGTTTTTTTTCTCGCCGGAAATGTCATTACCGGCGACAAGTCGCCGGCAATGCCGTCGCTGGAAATTGCCCGCCGGAGATAGCATTGCCGGCGACGGTGACTCAAGTCGCCGGCAATGTCAGCGCCGCCGTGGTCGGAATTTGAAGTCATTGCCGGCGACTTAGGTCCATGTCGCCGGCAATGCTTGGAAAAATTTTGAAAAAAAAAGCCGGTTCTGGATTGGGCCCAATTCCAGAACCTGCATTGAAAGACATAAACCGTACAATCATACAAGTTCAATAGTACACACATAAATGTCCAACGTACAGTACAAATAGCAACGATACGAAAATTAACTACAACTACACGTCAGGGTCGAGGAACTTGTGGGTCAGGGTCGAAGAAATCCATGTACTCATTTGAACTCCGGTGGCTACCCTGGTCTTGCTGTGGCGGTAACTGGTGCGGTTGTGGTGGTGGATAACTGGGGAACACAGGGACCGGGGGAGGTCTGGGGAGCGGTTATCCGGTAGTCTGAGCCGCGTACATCATCTGCATCCAGGTGAACATTTGTGTCTACTGCTAGACCATGAGTCGGTGTTGCTCGATCATCCCCCGGTACTCGGCATCTCTGACTGCCTGCTGCTCGGCCATCTGCCTCATCTCCTCCATCTGCCTCCTTTGCTCCTCCAACTCCCTCTGCGTCCTCTGAAGCTCCGCTGCGAGGTTACGACTAGAAGTTGAACTTCTTGACCCGGTAGAGTATTCTGAAGTGTTCTTCAATACTCCTTTGCCCGCCGAGCCCATTCCCCTGCAGTAGTAGGTATTCTTTCCAGTCCCGCACGCTTTTGCCATGATCTGAGCCACTATAGGGCGATCAAGCGGATCGATCTGAGAGGCATACTGGGTGACTTCTTCCTCGGAGCAGTCAGGATGGTTATTCCGAGCTATATTCATGGTCACTTCTGTGGTCGCCTCCTCCACTCTCGCCTAATTGAAAAGCGAATATGAATAACGTATTATTTAACAAAAGAAATTAACATCGAAAAATAGTTTTATTAACACATGCATATGTGAAGTACAAAATACAGAGGCGGAAGACTTACCACTTCTTCAGTGCACTCCGGATAGAACTTCTGATGAATATACACCAACGGGCTCACTTCTTGTTGTTGCTGCGCCTTACTCGACCAACCTAAATAGTTGAGTGAACCTGCATGATGGGCCCTGGTGTTTTTCAATCTATTCGCCCGGTTCGTCTTCGAAATCGCCTTGTTTGATAAACATATGTAAAAAAATTAGTAACTAACTATTTCAATGTAATACGATACATTAGGGTTAAAAGATATATTCAGGATGCATACCTTCGCTTTGGGGGTGCTCGAAGTGGGCTATCAGCCACAGCCACTCGTACTGCCTAAACCGGAATTCGCTAGGGGTAGAACCTCGGCCTAGCTCCTTGTATACAGTGTAATGTGAAGAAAGCTCGTTCTTCCACTTTTTATACCTATATTAACACCAGGAAAAAAGGTTAGAGATATTAAAACACTTGATAAACAAAAATCTAACTCGATATATACTCAAATAACTCGAATCACATCACCTCATATGTAGTTGACGCTCTACCCACGTGTGAATAAGGCATTCATCCACGTCAAACCACACCTGCAATATGAATATATAAACGGTAAAATTATATATTTATTCGGACTTAATTAATAAATGTAAAATTTACGTAATGAAAATACGATTTAACTCACACTCAGTGCATTATGCACTTGAATCTTCACGTAGATAGGCACAGATTCCCAATCTGGCCAAAGCATTGGGACCTTGTCCCGCACGATCGCCCCGGCCATGCTGACATATTTTCGCATGGTGTCAAATGCCTCGATCACCTTGCCATCCTCATTGGCCCTAATGGGCGTTTTCCTTCCCCGGGTGGCCTGCTCAAGTCTCTTTCCGGTGCAGGTGCCTCTAGCCCCTTTCCGTTTTCCAGTACCATTAACGAAATTACCTAATAATACAATGTCAACAAATTGATATCATTAATTGAACCTATCGTAAGTCTTAAGTAATAATTAAGTAATCAATCTTTTGTTAAATAAAATTTACCTGCATCGTCCGTTTGTTGGTTGGTGCACCTCACACTCCAAAGATACACGGGGTCGAACGGGATGAAGTTGTACGCTTCCTCCATGCTCAGGAACTCCGGCCGTCCTTCAACATAAATAGGCATCCCCCTATCATCGAATTCAAGGATCACAGGAATCTCATCGGGCAGGAAGAGACCGGACGGCGGAGATAGACGAGGCCTGGACGATGAGGCGCCAGCACCATCTGCCTCAGATGATTCCCGTGAAACGGGAGTAGGCACCGGGCAAATATGGGGCATTCAGATGGAGGGAGTTTCTAATGCCCCCGTTGACTGTCGCTCGTCTGAGGGTCTGCTGACGGAGGGACGTCTGCTGATTGAGGCTCGAGGCTGGACTTCCGGTTGCACGGCTCCGGATCGTGCAGCTTCCTCTGAAAAGACCCAACCCCGATTTAGATGCCTAAACCGGAATCGAACCCCTTCGAAAATACGAACCAACAAAAACCGTAGAAATTTTGGCAGAGTTTCGTTACTAGCGTGGAATTACCATTACCTGCACGCGGAAAATACACTTCATCCTATGCCACAAAAAGCAAACCGTGGGCACCAATCCCATCCGGATTTCTCAATATATCAACGGTAAAGTAAAACAATAAATATAATAGTACTTTACTGAAATCCGGTGTAAAATCGTATAACGTAAATAACAGATTACTTAGAGCGACCTTTATTATATAAACATATAAGTATACCACAGTAGGTAGAACAATAAACCTACTGGAAGAAACAAGGTAGCTCGAGCACTATGCCTCCGACCACGACGTGCGACACCAGAACCTGAACTGCAATCTGGGCACGGAAGCCGAAAAGCCCAGGGGAAAGACATGAAACACGTTAGAGTGAGTGGACTAAAATAAATGTCTTTCACCAGTTAATATATATATGTTTAAAATAACATATGCGAGTCCAGGTAAATAAAATAACAAGCACACGAGTTAAAACTCATACTCCTCCAGTGTACTGAGCATGCAAGTAAAAGTCCCACGGGGTCACTCATTGTCTCCTCCATGCTAGTACAGTCCGAACCACGGAGTCCCTGACTTCCACGTGATCCTAAGCCAGAAATGGCCTCGGTTCCGGGGATACGCCCCTCACCGGTCTGGTTGGGGAAACGCCCCTCCAGGCGGCCCTCCGTCGGGGATCAGCCGACAAGGCAAGTGTATCGATACAACAACGTAACTGAGACTGTACTCTGTATGAAATCTCATGCTCGTAAAACCATAATCATGTTGCATGCTCAAGTTCGTAAAACGTATATATACGACCCACAATCAATCCGTGAAAATAAATTGTCCACTCACAGACTAGAGTAACGCAGTTCGCGTTAACCCGTGATCCGGCGGAAAGTCCCTCGCCAAAAGAACGATCACGAACCCCTGAATAATCACAATAACCATTTCTCAAAGTCATAACTCGACAATACAAATCAAATCACGAGAAACCACCGTTCTCGGAACCCCTGAATAATCACAATAACCAAAGTCGACGAATCGTCGAAAATCAGTATATGTACACCTCAATACCTCGCTATACGTTCGGACGCTCAACTCGAAAAACGAACCTCCCCACTGCGATCGGGGCGCGATTTCGAGTGAAATGACATGCAACTTGTCGAAAATCCCAAAAAGTCAAACTGAACCGCCATTGACCGTTGACCGCCGTCCACGGCGGCGCCGCGACCGAACTGAAAATCTTCCGGCGGAGCAACCCCTATTCCATTCAAAATCATCCACTGAGCAACTTTGTCAACTGCAACAAAGGCCAATTCAAACTCTAACTAGCTGAATTTTACCCAAAACCGAATTGGTACACAAATTTCAAATACAAAATTCTCCTTCCACAAATCGAATTAGAACTCCATACTTACATGGTTAGAATCCTTGAGAGGAGAGCTACAAAACCCAGTACATCTTGAAGTTCAATTCGGCTGAAATCGATGGACCCGAATTCACCAAGTTTCTTCAAACTTTTGGCCGGTTTTTGCTCCTCCTCCGGCGAGCCTCGCCGCGAAAGGAGGCCGGAAAGGTGGAGAGGACCACTGGGCGAGTCGAACCAGACCAACCCCGCCCCACGGTGTGGCCGGACGGGGAATCGCCGTCGGCAACCGTCGCCTCCGTCGCCCTCCAACTCGGTCAACACGAGCCCAATGAATGCAGGTTTGACTTTCCCCTTTTGGTAAGTCACTATTTATAGCCTCCCAAAATGGAAACTCCAAAATTCAAATTTCGATAAACTTCAAACACGCGTAATTTCGTCGTCGTAATTCCGATTCCGATAATTCTCGTAGCCACGAACTCATCTCAACATGTTCTTCAACAATCACCCGAAGTCAAACACATCGGCCAATCGGATAAAAAGTCAACTGTTCAACCCAACGCATATTTAAACCGACTAATAATCAACAATCGGAAATATTCATAACTTAATCTTCGTAACTCAAAACAATGCTCCGGAAGTTCCTACGAGCTCGAAATTAAATTCTGAACAACTTCCATGAAGAAGCAGAAACCAAATTCTCGTCTGGTAATTTAGTCGTTAAGTAACCCACCATTTAAATCCGAACTTCAAATATTCATAATTAATTCCTCGGTCGTCCAAATAACGATCCGAAACCGCCCACGAACTCGAAATCAAATGTACTACGACTCTCGAGAAGAGACCTAGCTCCAATTCTCGGCCAATAATTAAGTCGTTAACAAGTTTCGGCGATTAAAATAACTGTCGCAACTCTGCGACTACGTGCAAGCTCATCGATCAAGCTGATCATACTGCTGATTCTGGTCCGGGTTGTCACAAATCCACCCCCCTTAAAAACATTTCGACCTCGAAATTTCTGAGTCTGCCAATTAAAGTAGTAGGAGCACTGCCTCTACATACTGCTCAACTCACCAACGGCAACCTCAACTGAACGACTCTTCAGTGGCTACGTCAACTGGACAACTTTGAAAACAAACTCCTCATCAGGAAACAGCTCTGTGTTGAAATCCATGTACCCCCAAATCTCAAATCTGAACTGGCTCCACACAATAGCCAAGTGTTCCTGTAAGGAACAGATAGTGTACACAACACGTAACAAACCTGAAACATAGTTCCGCCACACGGAACACAACACACATAAAAGCCAACACTATAGGGGACGCCGAACTATACGGCACAACACACACTCGTCTATGACCACATACGGATCAAAACCACATGGCAAATCACAACTCAGTCTACACACATCAACACAACACAAACATCGAACTCAGGCAATTATCAACCCATTTCCGCTAATCTGACAGTCTGTGGTAAAATATTCCACAAATTCAGAATCAAACGTCAACTCAAACTCAAACCAAACTCACTCCAACACAATGGAGTACAACATCGTTCCTCAAAACGACATCAAGCAACGTCAAAATCATAGTGGTCAATAAACTGATACTACAAGCAATCTCAAACAAGAGAAACTACTGGTTCCGAATCCTCCGGAACTGCCATACCGAGGTCCACAACATGCCCTCCAAGGCCTGAATAGTCCTCAAAGATCGCCCACCAATCTGAGGAAAAGAACCGAAACTAACTTATAATCTGGTCCCCAATGCTCGCTGCAAAGCTTGTCAACACATAGTCGTAGCTGATTACTTCGATCGGCGAACTGGGACACAAGTACATTACGAAATGGACAATCTCCGTCAAACACAGCTATACCAGCCTGCCACTGAAATCGTCACCGAAAGTACAAGGAAATGTATTGAGTTCATCAAACGATCCACAAAAGGCCTAACAACTGGTACCACAAACCAAAATGCATACAAACACACACAAAATCACAGCAACAAACGCCACGTCTAACCGGAAATCTCAAATGGCTGACACTTCTCGGCAAGTCTCTGCCTCCTAGCCATCGCTAGTCGACAAATGTGGCATCTGCACACACACAAGCTGCTACTTTACTCTTCATGTTGCGTCACGAGTAGTAAACTCAAAGTATCTGATACATCTCTGCATCACTAACGCCAAATGCGCGCGAAACAATGATCTTCAACATCATCACACTCGAACTCAGCTTCTGTAACGCATAATTCGGCTAATACGGAAACTCGAGCCACACACACACATGAAACACTGAAGCTCCCGATTCTCGACTGAACGCATCAGCAACAACATTCCAGACGGATGGTCAAAGTACGATCTCTAGCCTTTCTCGAATAAACTCAAAGGTGCAGCCATAGTCGTTAGTCGACCTCAACCATCTACACTGCCTCAAGCCCAAATCTGGCCGAGAATGCAAGTGGATGAAACTCAAGTGATCAGTGTACGTCCTACACCTCGCTGCACGCCATAGCTGTAGTGTCTCGAACTCTCTGATGCTAACAGAAGGACAACTACACCCAAATCATACAATGGATACGTAGCTTCATAAGGTTTCAACTGCCCGTAACCACGAGCCACCGCTCTGCTACACAGCATCCAAACACAACCAACTCTAAACCTCGATGCATCGCCATAACCCACGAACTCGTCGCGGTCGACAGGTAAGGTCAAAACCGAAGCAACGGTCAACCATCCCTCAGGAGTAAGTAACTCTCCTCGCGTGCATCGAACCACTCGAACTTGACACCTTCTGCGTCAATCCGGAAAGTAATGTGGCAATCTGGAAAAATCCTGCACAAGCCGTCGGTAAAAGCCTGCCAAACCCAAGAGACTCCCGATCTCAGGTACCATGGTAGGGCAATCCCCAAATCGACACGACTTCTAGCTGGTCAGGATCCATACCGACTCCCTCGGATAGCATCACACAACCCGAAATCTTGATGCTAATCAGCCAAAACTCACACTGGCTGAACTTCGCAAATAACTGATCATCTCGCGAAGTCCGCAAAGCCACTCACAATTGCTTCAGGTACTGGCCCACACTCCTGGAGTGAATCACGATATTGCCGACGAACATGACCGCAAACTCATCCATAAACCGTCTGAACACATGGTCTATGAAGTCCACACGATCTACGGGACATTGGTCAACCAAACGGCGTGACCAAAAACTCCTGATGCCCACACTATGATCTGAAAACTAACATAGCCACATCTGACTCATTGGTCCCCAACTGATGGTAGCCGGTCCCGAAATCAAGCTTCGAAAAGACTGAAACTCTCGCGAGCTAATCAAATCACCCGTCAAACCAATACGGAGGATACTTGCTGTCCTCTGAAGCGAATCAAGCTTCCGGTAGTCAATGCACCACCTCGTCGAACCATCCATCATCCGTACACACAATGCAAAAGCACACCATGCAAATACGCGGGGTCACATGAAATCTCCTGAAACCCTTCCAGCAACTCCTGGAATCGAAACTGTAGCAACATCAGCTCCGCTGGCTCTGAACGACAAAACGTCGGTAAAATAAGTCCAGCGCCTGGTACAAGCTCAGTGGTGTAGTCGGTCTTCCGAACTGGAGAAACATCTGGTAACTCCTCCGGAACACGCCAGGAAACTCAGGAACCACCTCAATGTCGCCAATATCGGACACAGCAACCGTAGTATCCGCATCATAAGCTAAACAAACCACACAACTTTTCTCCACCATCCGCTCGACCATTACCACGAAACAGCATCTCGGGGAAATCCGGTCGTCGAAACACAACCTCCTCCTCGAGGCACTCGAACACAACCAAATGCGTCGTCAGTAAGTCCATACTCACAACCACACCAAAACCACGCTGTCCAACTATAACAGATCCGTGGCTAAGCCATCTCCTCCAACAAGGATCTCGCAACCTCCGGATGGATGCAACACTCTCCAAAACTCGGAAGTAGAAATGCAGGTATAATAGCCGTGGATATCAAGCAACAATAACCTCGGAGAAAAGTCTATCCTCAAACAAGGTCATGGCACGAACTCCAACATGCCTAACTAGTCGCCCACGTCAATTGCATCTTTCTAAATGGCTCGTCTAGAAATTTGGGTTGATCAAGCTCCAGAAATAGCATCATAATTTCCTCATAAACTCCAAGCTGTTGAACCGCTAACATAGCTGGCCGAGGGCGCTCCCTCGCAACGTGATCCTCCTGGTCACCGAAACAGCAACTGAGAGTGTACCACAAACACAAGTCACCGCAACATCTACTGCAAGAAAGGATCACCAACGATCGCCCAAACTCATGCCACAGGAGCAAGTCCGCTACTCTGTGATCTCCGCCATCGTCAAACAGATCCTCTGCCTGATCTGATGACCCTCAACATAATCGAAAAGGCCACAGCCTGATGAAGTCACTGATCCCGAAGTGTGAGAACTCAACCTCATCAAAATATCTCGACTAAATCCACTCTCCTCAAACCACCACATCGAAAACCGCGTACGTCTTTCCTTCCCAATAGCCTCGCTACTGAGGGAAGCACACTAAGCTCCTCATGGATGTCTCGAGGCGCATCAATCAGACTCTCTCTGATACTCAGGTTCAAACTCATCTCAAACCTCGTGCACTGCTTCCTCTGAAGTCACATATCTCGTGCAAACAGGTATAAACATGTGGATAATGCATCTCTGCCTCAGGTGGGTAAACACTCCACATTGATTGCTGGATAGCCTGATAAAACCATTATTGTATAAACAACACTCTGAATGTAGGCCATGGAGTCGCAACCGGAACCCACACAATATCAGCCCACCAAATACAACAATCTAACTCAGGCAAACATCAACTGCCACAATTCTCAGCTCTGAGACAACATGTAGACGCTCATTCACACACAACCAGGTAAACCGTGCCACACAAATCTCTGAACTCAGAGTACTCATCCAAATCCACAGTTCTCTGGCAAATCGCGTGTCGATTGATCCTCAATAGGATCCACAATCGAAGCGACACGGAAAGCACGTCAGGAGGCATTCTAATGAATAAAATATCGTTCACAACAAGTGGAATGTAATCATGGAACTTCAAATATTTGAAAATATATAACACCCGAAATATTGATGATAATCCGCCGGCCGGTCGGGTCACCATTCCATACATGCTGTACATTCTCAAATATCCTTAGTAAACACGACTACAGAAGTCTACAGAACCTACAACATAATGCTCTGATACCAAGTTGAAAAGACCCAACCCCGATTTAGATGCCTAAACCGGAATCGAACCCCTTCGAAAATACGAACCAACAAAAACTGTAGAAATTTTGGCAGAGTTTCGTTACTAGCGTGGAATTACCATTACCTGCACGCGGAAAATACACTTCATCCTATGCCACAAAAAGCAAACCGTGGGCACCAATCCCATCCGGATTTCTCAATATATCAACAGTAAAGTAAAACAATAAATATAATAGTACTTTACTGAAATCTGGTGTAAAATCGTATAACGTAAATAACAGATTACTCAGAGCGACCTTTATTATATAAACATATAAGTATACCACAGTAGGTAGAACAATAAACCTACTAGAAGAAACAAGGTAGCTCGAGCACTATGCCTCCGACCACGACGTGCGACACCAGAACCTGAACTGCAAACTGGGCACGGAAACCGAAAAGCCCAGGGGAAAGACATGAAACACGTTGGAGTGAGTGGACGAAAATAAATTTCTTTCACCAGTTAATATATATATGTTTAAAATAACATATGCGAGTCCAGGTAAATAAAATAACAAGTACACGAGGTAAAACTCATACTCCTCCAGTGTACTGAGCATGCAAGTGAAAGTCCCACGGGGTCACTCATTGTCTCCTCTGGGATAGTACAATCCGAACCACGGAGTCCCTGACTTCCACGTGATCCTAAGCCAGAAATGGCCTCGGTTCCGGGGATACGCCCCTCACCGGTCTGGTTGGGGAAACGCCCCTCCAGGCGGCCCTCCATCGGGGATCAGCCGACGAGGCAAGTGTATCGATACAACAACGTAACTGAGACTGTACTCTGTGTAAATCAAATCATAAACAGTTCGATGCAAATGCATGAAACAACATATAAGTGTATGTATAGTCGTATACGTATATCCGTATAAATATAATCGTATAACCGTAAAACACATGCTCATAATAAACATAATCTCGTATGAAATCTCATGCTCGTAAAACCATAATCATGCTGCATGCTCAAGTTCGTAAGACGTATATATACGACCCGCAATCAATCCGTGAAAATAAATTGTCCACTCACAGACTAGAGTAACGCAGTTCGCGTTAACCCGTGATCCGGCGGAAAGTCCCTCGCCAAAAGAACGATCACGAACCCCTGAATAATCACAATAACCATTTCTCAAAGTCATAACTCGACAATACAAATCAAATCACGAGAAACCACCGTTCTCGGAAACACGTAATTCCAAGTAGACGAATCGTCGAAAATCCGTATATGTACACCTCAATACCTCGTTATACGTTCGGACGCTCAACTCGAAAAACGAACCTCCCCACTGCGATTGGGGCGCGATTTCCAGTGAAATGACATGCAACTTGTCGAAAATCCCAAAAAGTCAAACTGGACCGCCGTTGACCGTTGACCGCCGTCCACGGCGGCGCCGCCACCGAACTGAAAATATTCCGGCGGAGCAACCCCTATTCCACTCAAAATCATCCACTGAGCAACTTTGTCAACTGCAACAAAGGCCAATTCAAACTCTAACTAGCTCAATTTCACCCAAAACCGAATTGGTACACAAATTTCAAATCCAAAATTCTCCTTCCACAAATCGAATTAGAACTCCATACTTACATGGTTAGAATCCTTGAGAGGAGAGCTACAAAACCCAGTACATCTTGAAGTTCAATTCGGCCGAAATCGATGGACCCGAATTCACCAAGTTTCTTCAAACTTTTGGCCGGTTTTTGCTCCTCCTCCGGCGAGCCTCGCCGCGAAAGGAGGCCGGAAAGGTGGAGAGGACCACTGGGCGAGTCGAACCAGGCCAACCCCGCCCCACGGGGTGGCCGGACGGGGAATCGCCGTCAGCAACCGTCGCCTCCGTCGCCCTCCAACTCGATCAACACGAGTTGACCGGGTCAACCACAATGAATGCAAGTTTGACTTTCCCCTTTTGGTAAGTCACTATTTATAGCCTCCCAAAATGGAAACTCCAAAATTCAAATTTCGATAAACTTCAAACACGCGTAATTTCCTCGTCGTAATTCTGATTCCGATAATTCTCGTAGCCACGAACTCATCTCAACATGTTCTTCAACAATCACCCGAAGTCAAACACATCGGCCAATCGGATAAAAAGTCAACTGTTCAACCCAACGCATATTTAAACCGACTAATAATCAACAATCGGAAATATTCATAACTTAATCTTCGTAATTCAAAATAATGCTCCGGAAGTTCCCACGAGCTCAAAATTAAATTCTGAACAACTTCCGTGAAGAAGCCGAAACCAAATTCTCGTACGGTAATTTAGTCGTTAAGTAACCCACCATTTAAATCCGAACTTCAAATATTCATAATTAATTCCTCGGTCGTCCAAATAATGATCCGGAACCGCACACGAACTCGAAATCACATGTACTACGACTTTCGAGAAGAGACCCAGCTCCAATTCTCGGCCAATAATTAAGTCGTTAACAAGTTTCGGCGATTAAAATAACTGTCGCAACTCTCCGACTACGTGCAAGCTCATCGATCAAGCTGATCATACTACTGATTCTGGTCCGGGTCGTCACATCCTCCTCTACTCGCGCAGCTAGCAAGGCTTGTGTGCGAGCATTCATCATTGGCCCACTGCGCATGTTGCTGACTACGGCTGAGGAGGAAGCTTGACTACTGCTCCCTCCACTATTTCGGGAACCTCTCCGTTTGATGCCTCCAAGCCAATTTGCCGCAAAACCTCCTGGACACCGTAATAGTCATGGATTCGGTTCTATAACAAATCGGAACCGGAACCGTTTGGAACCGAAACCGTTTGGAACTGGAACCGTTCGGTTTCAAATGGTTTCGGTTACAAACAGTTCCGGTTCCAAACGGCTCCGGTTCCACGCGGTTCCGGTTTAAAACCGTTCTGGTTCCAAACCGTTCCGATTCCGATTTTTCACCTTAATTTATACGTTAAATTAACAACTATATCACCTTAATCCAAACACGTTAAATGCCGATTCCGATTTTTCACCTATTATACGTTAAATTAACAACTATATCACATAAATTAACATATATACATACATCATTTTCGACTTAAAATTTTTCACATATATATATACATCACATATATACATTATGCATCTTAATTAAATTTAATTTTCACATATATATATACATCACATATTAATCCAAATCACCCTAATTAATTTTCCACATTTTTCAAACATACGTATATATATACATTGCATATAAATTAATCCAAATCACCCTAATTAAATTTAATTTCCACATACATATATATATATACATTGCCACATACGTACATACGTATATATATATGCATAAAAATAAATAAAAATTGAGAGAGAGAGAGGGAGAGAGAGTGAGCTTGCATGCACCTGCCATGGTGGAGCTCGAGGTGATTTTCCGGCGACGGAGGTGAGGGGAGGAGGTAGAGGAGGAGGGGAGGAGGAGAGGAGGAGGGGAGGAGAAGAAATTTCAATTTGAAATGGGGTTTTTTAGTGTGGAGAGAGGAGAAGGGAGATGAGGTGAGGGGAGGGGAGAGGGGAGGAGAGGAAGAGAGATTGAGGAGAGGGAGGCGGCCGGAACAGTTTGGGAGGAGGAGAGGAGGAGTTTTAGGGTTTGAGATAGTGAGAAATGAGGGAGAGCTCGAGCTGGGTTCGCCCATATTCAGTAAACATTGCCGGCGAGTTAGTTGCAACTCGTTGGTAATGACATTACCAACGAGTTGATAACTCGTCGGCAATGTCATTACCAACGAGTTGCTTATCAACTCGTTGGTAATGTCATTATTTCCCGAAGAATATCCGACTACAATTTTCGACTATAATTTCCGACAACAATTTCCGACTACGATTTCCAACACGATTTCCGACTACAATTTCCGACTACGATTTCCGACTACGATTTCCAACACGATTTCCGACTACAATTTCCGACTACAATTTCCGACTACAATTTTCGACTACGATTTCCGACTACGATTTCCAACACGATTTCTGACTACGTACAATTTCTGACTACAATTTCCGACTATAATTTCCGACTATAATTAAAATACGTACATCATTAACGTACTAAGGATGATAATCGTAATCATCTTCATCACTTGAGTCTGACTCGGTTTCATAGGTAACCTCTGGCAATATGTGCCGCTCCTCGTCATCTGAATCAGCATCAACTTCATATGGATTAACATCGAGAAGTTCTGCTCCAGTAATTCGAACCACACTCCCAGATCTCACATTATTAAGGCAAATCGTAGATGATTCCGGAATGTCAAAAGCGTTCGGCTCTTGGTATGCAGTAACTTCCTCATCATCTGCGGTCTCACCAAGTGTGGCAGCACTGTATATGTTTCTATGAGCAACATGGTTAACCACCTTCCACGGGACTTTGTTCAGAAGATCATCAAGGTAAAACACTTGTTTTACTGATGAGGCAAGAACGAAAGGGTCTTCTTCATACCAGCTAGTAGCAGTATTCACCGAAAATGTTCCGTACTGATCGATCCTTGTGTTCTCCGGGCTAGTATCAAACCATCTACACTTGAACAAGTGCACTTTCATGCGGTTCCCATAAATTAGTTCAACAACTGAACGAAGGACACCGTAATAGTCAACGCCATCCTGCCCACCATGGACCATCACCCCAAAATTCTGTGTTTTCAGTCGGTCGTCTCGATTTTCACATATAAATTTCACTCCATTGACCTGACACATCGAGTAAACTTTTGAAGCTATCGGTTTCACCGCTAGGACCCTCAATTCGTTTGACCACTCTGGGCAACCATCATTTGCTACATGGTTCATCTGAAAACGATAAGAAATACGTACACAAGAATTACAAAACTTAGAAACCACAAAACCACATACATACACACATGCTATATAAGGATATATATAAAAAATAGACATATACACATATACCCTTACCCATTGACCAAAGTAGTTTGCAAACGTCCTGTTGCGGTAATCAACATTTCCGGCAATAGCAGGGCAGTGAAGATGATAGTTTTTCCAATATTGTACTACTTGACAGTTAATCAATACCGACCAGTGGGCAATGGCTACCTCATTTCCATCCAACTTGTACAACTTTGGCAAGCTTCCCTGTACTACCACGTCATTGGAGATGATAGAAAGGTTGAACTGGGGTTCATCTATTGGCATCTGTTGTTGGGGGTCCTCAAGCGCTCCCAAATACACTTTGGTGTACGGTACACACTCGTGCGCAACATATGCTTCAGCGATACACCCTTTAGGTGCATATTTATTCTTCACATAGTCCTTGTAGGCTCCCAATTGTCTACAAGTTAACAAGTGCATGTTAACTTACTTAAAAAATAAGAATTTACATATAAAAACAGAGGCAAACCAAATGTATGAATCATTGTACCTTTCCATGGGATACATCCAAGTGTAGTGTACGGGACCGGTAAGCAAGAATTGTTCGGGAAGATGGATCATCAGGTGAGGCATGATGTCGAAAAAATTTGGGGGAAATATCCTCTCAAGCTTGCACATGATAAAAATGATGTCATCTTGCATCTCCCTGAGATCTGATTTTTTAACTTCCCTGGTGCATAACTTCTGAAAGAATCTTGACAAGGCCACCAACGGCTCCACCACCTCTTTGGGCAGGTACCCTCGAATGAAAATAGAGAAAAGGCGTTGAAGCAGTACATGGCAGTCATGACTCTTTAATCCGTACATCTTATTGTCCCGGAAGTTAACACACCTGTTTATATTTCCTGCATAGCCATAAGGATACCTGCATATATATATATATATATATATATATAGCCATAGGCAACAATTATATTTCTCGCATATAACCATAATCCGGTAAAAATTAAAGGCCAAATTCCTGCATAGCCATAAGAATATATACCTGACATTACTCAGCCACCGAAAAATTTCATCCTTATGCTTCGGCTTTACGGTGTAAGGAGCTTGCGGCATTTTTCTCTTACCATCTCTTAACAACAAATGTTTCCGTAGACCCATAGCTTTCAGATCAATGCGTGCCTTAGGGATGTCTTTTGTTTTCCCCTCCAAGTTAAGAACTGTGCCCACCACACTTTCACACACATTCTTCTCTATGTGCATGACATCTAGGTAGTGTCTGATAGGCAACCTGGGCCAGTAGGGGAGTTCCCAGAATATGCTCTTGTGTGTCCAAAACTTATACCTTTCGGGCTTGTCTGGAATTGACGTCACTATGTCAGGATGATTGCTCAGCTGGCCAAAATCATATTCATTCAACACTTCCAAAATTTCTTCCCATGTGCATCGCTTGGGTGCCACACCTATTTCCACAGTCCCATTAAACGCGTCTTGATCCTGCCTAAATGGGTGATCATATGGAAGCCAACAACGGTGACGCATCTGAACAATTTTACTGCAATGAGGACTGCAACAATCAACCGTCATGCACTCTGAACAAGCCCTGTAACCCCTGGTAACGTTGCCCGACAACATACCGCGGGCAGCAAAATCACTGATGGTGCCAACAAGCATGGCATGCATCTGGAACATCTCATTTTTGAACCTATCATAAGTGGGGTGGCCACACTCACTCAGGTACTTAAGCTCCTCAATCAAAGGCCTCAAATACACATCGAGACACTTTCCTGGATAACCCAGGCCCAGAATTAACAGAGTGAGCATATTGTATTCCTTCTTCATGCACATCCATGGTGGAAGGTTGTACGGTACCAAAATAACTGGCCATATACTGTATTAAAGAATCATGTTGCCAAAAGGGTTGAATCCTTCAGATGAGAACCCTAGCCAAACATTTCAGACCTCTGCTGCAAAATGATCAAACTCCCTGACCATGTGCTTCCAAGCCTCTCCGTCGGAAGGGTGTATAAGGGTGTCATCATCAGGCAAATTCCTCTCAGCCCACCATCTCATAGCTTCAGCCATGAAAGCACACATGAACAACCGCTCCAGCCTATCAATAAGCGGGAAATATCGAAGTATCTTCACAGCTTTCTTGTTACCTGCAGGAGTCAACTTATACCTTTCTGTAAAACATACCGGGCATGCTTCAAGGTCTTTAAGATCTTTTCCCCATAAGAGAATACAATCATATCTGCATGCATGGATTTTGATGTAGGAAAGCCCAAGATCTTTCAGGATATGTCGCACCTTATGATGAGTGGTAGGAAGACGATGACCGGGTGGCAGTAGCGAAGCAGCCCACTTCAGCCAAGAATCAACAGCTTTGACAGACATTTTGTTCTCCGTTTTGAGCTGCATCACTCCCATGACACTTTCAAGAACAGTCTTACTACAACCGTCGTACAACGGAGTCTGTTGCAATGCAATCAGGTTGATGTACTTGTCCATACCTCTTGTGTTGACATGAGCTCCAGGTAATGGCTCGACTGGCTCAATATGGGGGAAACCCTCAACGACGGGAGGGACATTTGGTGCTTCATCAGCAAATACACCACTCTCATGAGGAAACATATCATTGATTAACATCGATGTTGGATCATAGGATGGACTGCCCCTCTCAGCAAAATCTCCATGATCATAGCGTGGACTGGCCCTCTCACCAAATTGTCCATGATTATGCGGACCCGCTAACGATGTTTCACCGTGATAAATCCAACAAGTATACTTATCCCAAAACCCGTATTTACTCAGGTGCTTCTGGACTTTATCAATGGGAAAACGAAATCGATCGCTGCGACACTTAATTACATTCTTTACACGGGCAATAATGAAGTGTAGTGTCTCCACAATTCTTTCACCAGTTATATACACAATCAATGTAAAACAATGCGAGTTCGGAATACACATATACATATGGAGGTTGTCGGGCGACCTCTCAAACCCGACGTCAGGTGAATCGCTCAAACTCGACGGTGATAGGCCAGGGGACCTCTCAACCCTGGCGGCATACAGGGGACCTCTCAACCCTGCCCAGAGGACCTCTAAACTCTGGTGGACTATCGGTGATCAGCCGAATAGTCGAAGCATCGATGCAGTAATGCCATCACCAATATAAATAAATAATACCTCCGAAAACAATACATATCACAATATCGTATAAAATAAATACGAAAATCATAAAATCAACGAACTCGCAAATCAACTGTGAAAATATAAACTTGTCCACTCACACGCTTGCGTAACGCAGTTCGCGTTAACCCGTGATCCGGCGGAAAGTCCCTCACCAAACAAACGATCACGAACCCCTGAATAATCACAATAACCATTCCTCAAAATCATAATTCGACAATTCAAAACAATTCACGAGAAACCACCGTTCTCGGAAACACGAAATCCGAA
The DNA here is from genome assembly GCA_946800695.1 of Geum urbanum. NCBI lineage: Eukaryota > Viridiplantae > Streptophyta > Magnoliopsida > Rosales > Rosaceae > Geum > Geum urbanum. Next base: position 22,171,364 of record OX327009.1, on the reverse strand, counting down.
TACGACGAATCGTCGAAAATCCGATATGTACATCTCAATACCTCGCTGTAAGTTCGGATGCTCAAATCGAGAAACAAACCTCCCCACTGCGATCGGGGCACGATTTCAAGTGAAATGACATGCAACTTGTCGAAAATCTGAAAAGTCAAACTGTTGATCGTCGTTGACTGCCGTCTGATCTACGCATTTTATGCTTGATTCTTAATCACTTTCTCTCTATATTTAGTTTTGTTTTGTGCTTAGTAAATATGTTTTTAACTTACTTTATATTTGTAGGTAGAAATAAAGGAGGAATCCGTAAAGGAGGCAGAAATGAGCTCAAAACCTACTAAGGAGGAAGTTCCTAAAATGAGGAGGAAAGATGAAGAAGAATCGGCCACGATTTATAAAGAATGGATCAAAGATCACTAAGATGGGTCAAGACCATGCTCATGTGTCCAAGAAGGTCCAAGATCATGTCAAGATTCACCCACAAAGAAGCCCAAAAGAAAAAAATGGATCAAAAGCTAGAAATCAGGAAATCTTCCTGTGTAGATCAGCCCACTTCAAAAGGCCACTGTGAATAGATACGGATTTATCTAGACGCGGTTAGCATATGGTTGGAATGATATAGAAGTCTAGTTTCCAACGCAACTGGAATCAAACGATTTGAAGTTCTAGAACGAGAGAAATTCCTATTTTAGTGGAGAAGGGTCAGGTCACCCGGGTAACCTGACCCTTCTCCACTAAAATAGGAATTTCTCTCGTTCTAGAACTCTAAATCGTTTGATTCCAGTTGCGTTCGAAACTAGACTTTTATATCATTCCAACAATATGCTAACCGCATCTAGATTAATCCGTATCTGTTCACAGTGGCCTTTTGAAGTGGGCTGATCTGCACAGGATGATTTCCTGATTTCTAGCTTTTGATCCATTTTCTTCTTTTGGGCTTCTTTGTGGGTGAATCTTGACATGATCTTGGACCTTCTTGGACACATGAGCATGGTCTTGACCCATATTAGTGATCTTTGATCCATTCTTTATAAATCGTGGCCGATTCTTCTTCATCTTTCCTCCTCATTTTAGGAACTTCCTCCTTAGTAGGTTTTGAGCTCATTTCTGCCTCCTTTACGGATTCCTCCTTTATTTCTACCTACAAACATAAAGTAAGTTAAAAACATATTTACTATGCACAAAACAAAACTAAATATAGAGAGAAAGTGATTAAGAATCAAGCATAAAATGCGTAGATCAAATTCCCCCACACTTAAACTTTGCTAGTCCCTAGCAAATACAAATCAAAGCAACGGACTCGATAAAAGAAAAATAAAGGAAAAAAAATAACAATGGGAAAAACGTCACACTTATATGTACAAAACACTTAGAAGTCTCAATGTTTCAAAGCCGCAAATTTTCATGTTATCATGTTTGAAAACGTAAGAGATACTAAGTAAAACAACACTAAGCCCTTAGTCAAAATTTGTCTCAGAAATTTCTTTATGTATATGGCAATGGAATTACATAACTTCAAATGATAACCAAGATATGATTCATGCAATGAACAAGTAAGACGTGGTGTAAACAATGGTGATGTTAAAGCTGTGCATGTTTCGAATAAAGTTCAAATCAACTCTCATGGATGCACTCATCATATTTTCACTCAAAAATGGATAGAAATAATTGAAAACCTCATGAATGAAATACTTGCACAAATGAACCAAACCATATGCTTACTCATGCAACTTACTCAACAGATTAACTGCTACTCATCTTAAGGATCAAAAAGGACTTTCGAAGGGTTGTAATGGGGCAAGGCTAAGGCATTCGAAAATTTAGATAAGTGGTGGTTAAAAACGTTCCAAAGACTTAGTCGAAATATCACAAACTTTGTAAAACCAGACTCCTTCATCTTTTCCACGCCTCCATGGTCAATCTTCTATAAACAAGGGCCAAATTTCATTTTGTTGGACCCTAACTTCATTCTAAACTCCCATTGAGCTTTGTGAACAGGACAAATGCCATATTTCTTTATTTTTTTGGGTCTTCAATTCGTAGCATACTCCAAATTCACAAGTATGGGGGACATTAATCCAAACATTTACAAAACAGAACACATTGCCATGAGAGATCACAATTTTTTTTCTTTTCATTCTCTCGAATTCCTTTTTTTTTTTGGCAATAACACACTTTTTAAGCTATTTGGACAAGTCTATCCCCATACACACATTATACCAATCAAGGAGCATCACCAAAATCTCCATCTTCGGCTCTTGTCGACATTACTTCACACTAAGTCTGCAGAACATAGGGTAAAGAAGTCCTACACTAGGCAAAGTGTTTAGGTATTACGAGTGACGAAAGAAAGCTTAATGTGGGCTCAAATGGTTTATCTAAGGGTGTCGCAACTCGTGCGCACATAAGGGACTCATGGCAATTTGGCTAGTGGTGGTAAACCTAAGTGCCTCTTATCATATCCAAAATCAGAGTATATGTCAACTATAAGCTTTGCAAATTCGACATGAGTAAGTTCTAGTAATCTCTAGTTCATTAAAATCTATGGCAAGTAACCAAATGATGCACATGCATAGTTTTGAGACTAATATGCATAAAATTCACTCAAAAGAAATGTATAGGCTCAAAACTCACGTTTAGGGTTCATATGACTTAAATTTATTCTCACATGCGAAATCTGTACCATGTTTATGCAAACCATATCCACTACATGTCATGACACTCAAAATAACTCAATTAGCACTAGAAATTGTTTAAGTGATTTGCAACGCCATAATCTATTCGTTTTCGGTCCATTTTCATCATAAACTAATTAAGGGCATCCTAAAGACTTTTTACAACACTAAGTTAAACAAAAAGACTCAAAATTACACTAATTATGACTCAAAACAATTTTTTTTTTCACTAATTATACTAATTATTTTTGACTCAAAAATACTAATTATACTAATTATTTTTTTATTTTATGACTCAACAAAGTTGTAAACCCTTCCCCCACACTTAAACTCTACATTGTCCTCAATGTACCAAAGTAAAGTCATAGAATTCAAGCATGGAAGAAGGAACTCACGAAAATTTTAACTAATTAAACAAAAGCTACGAAAATGAAAAAAAAATAAGGGGAGAGAATGCAAATCTGTTGTAGACTCCTCCATTGGGTTGCCTCCCAACAAGCGCTTGTTTTTTTTTAACGTCTTACAGCCTAGACGTGTTGCTTTTCTCCTTCTTCACTTTTGACTTCCAACATTCTTGACGTTTTCTTTGCATGTGCACTTGCATGTATATGTTGGTGTCATCTCCTCTAACTCCTTTAGCTCGGTCTTCTTCTTCTCTTTACGAGCTTGTTAGAATTCATGATCCACGAAAAGATACATTAGTTAGTGATCAATTAACTAATTAATCATAAACATAGCTCATGGAGCATTTACAACAAGTAGGTTTATCTTTTGTTACAAATTCATTACAACATGGTAGACAAACACAATACCAAACAATGTCCAAATTGATTTTTCGCCAAAGATATATGATTATCACATGCATCTAGAATTTAAATTAGGGCTTAGATGATTAAATTGTGTAATGGCTCGAAATCCGTTCTACTCCTTTGGGCAAGTTCGGAAATGGCCAGTTGGGATAGATGTAACGCGAGAGGTAGGACTAATTTCGAGAATATTCTCTTTCTTAGATCCAAGTCCCGTCACGAGTCATAACCCTTCTAGTCACCATAACCGAAAATTTCTTACTAAGAGCAAAATTTCAATACGATATTACATCAACTCTTTCAATCAAAATCCAACTTAAAAACTAAATAACAAGTGATAAAAACATAGCTAAGACTATTTATTTAACATTTTACAAAATCGGAGAAACTGAATACAGCTATTTGCAGAATTTATGTAGAACTAATCACACGTTGGAATTTCACGAAATTTTATGAGAGGATACTAGACACATATATACATAACTCTGTAAAGTTCGGCGGCGCCGCCACCGAACTGAGAATTTCACGGCGGAGCAACCTCTATTCCACTCAAATCATCCACTGAGCAACTTTGTCAACTGCAACAAAGGCCAATTCATTCTCTAACTCATCCAATTTCACGAAAAACCAAATGTACACACAAATTTCAAACCCAAAATTCTCCATCCACAAATCGAATTAAAAATCCATGCTTACATGGTTAGAATCCTTGAGAGGAGAGCTACAAAATCCAGTCCAAATCATAGCTCGAATCGGCCAATTTCATGCAACCCGAATTCACCAATTTTTCTCCAATTTCTCGCCGAAAAAGCTTCCTCCTCCGGCGACCTTGCCGCAAACGGAGGCCGGGAAGGTGAAGAGGAGGTCTAGGCGAGTCGGAAGACACCAACCATATGCCCGGAGGTGGCCGGAACCAACCACGCCGCCGTGGAGCACGAGCTAGCCGTCGGCCTCCTCCTCCTCCCACCGAGTTGACTCAGTCAACTCCGTCAAACCAATTAATGAGGTGGTTGACTTTCCCAAACTGGCAAGTTTACTATTTATAGCCTTCCCAAAATGGAAACCCCATAATTCATATTTCGATAAACTTCAAACACGCGTAATTTCCTCGTCGTAATTCTGATCCCGATAATTCTCGCGGCCACATACTCGTCTCGACATATTCTTCAATAATCACCCAAAGTCAAACACATCGACCAATCGGATAAAAAGTAAACTGTTCAAAGCAACACACACTTAATCGACTAAATAACCAACAATCGGAAATATTCATAACTTAATCTTCGTAACTCAAAATAATGCTCCAGAAGTTCCCACGAGCTCGAAATTAAATTTTGAACAACTTCCATGAAGAAACCGAAACCAAATTCTCGTCCGGTAATTTAGTCGTTAAGTAGCCCACCATTTAAACCCGAACTTTAAATATTCATAATTAATTCCTCGGTCGTCTAAATAACGATCCGGAACCGCCTACGAACTCAAAATCATACGTACAACGACTCTCGAGAAGAGACCCAGCTCCAATTCTCGGCCAATAATTAAGTCGTTAACAAACCCTGGCGAGTAAATCCATTATCGAAAATCCACGCTGATACGCTAACTTGCGAATTGAGCTGATTTCACTGCTGATTCTGTTCCGGGTTGTCACACCTCTGGGGTAGCATCCTTTAGAAGCATGATAGAGGAGTTCATGGAGACACAACATGCCTACAACGTCCAGACCAACTAAGAAACCGAAAGGTTGAGGAATGAGGGGATGTCCAAGAAAGAGTCCGAATTGGAGCAGAGGGCCCGGAGGATGTCCCAAAACCCTCTGGCTCAATTCATCTAGACCGCTGAACCTCCTAAGAAGTGGAGTCACCCTAGGTTCGATATGTATTCGGGGGACTCAAACCCGTATCAGCACGTGAGATTACTAGATATCCATGGTCACTAGCCAGTTGAACGATGCTTAGATGTGTAAAATGTTCCAGGTGAGCATGAAAGACCACGTACTACAATGGTATGAAACCCTACCCCCCCAGGTTTGATCAAGGATTGGAGAGGTTTAAAGAATGCATTTTTCAAGAGGTACAAGAGTAATGCTGAAGGAGTTAAGGATGTGACATACCTCACGTCCCTCAAGATGAAAAGTGAGGAATCCTTGAGCTATTGGCTTATGAGGTTCATGAAGGAGTATGCAACGGTCGACTGCAACGACGATACTGTCGCATCCACGACATTCATCAATGAGCTGAATATGGATTCAAAGCTAGTCATCAAGCTAATTAGGAAGAAGACCAAGGACTTTTCCACGATCTACCACCAGGCTCTAGACTACGCTCGTGTGGAAGACATGAGGGCCTATAATAGCAGGGACTCCCTGACCGACAAGGCTCCAGGGGGTGACACTAGCGCAAGGAGAAACACGAATAGTAACTGCTCGAGTCAGGGGAGGAGTGGCTATAAAAACAAGGGGAAAGCTTCAGGGAATCAACCTTCCCGCTCGGGGAAAAATTTATTTGTTCTTCCCGTGACAATACCGATTTCAACTATACTCCACCACATCAAGAACGAGCCATGAATCAAAAGGCCACCACCGATGACCAGCAAGAATGACTCGAGGGACTTTTGTGCTTACCACAAGGTCAACGGGCATAAGATGATAGACTGTAGGGTTCTTAAGCGACAGTTTGCAAAGTTGGTAGACCAGGGATACTGCTGGGAATATCTGAAGGAGGAGTATAGGAAAAAGCATGAAGATTCATTAAAGCCACAAGGTAATGGTAAATGTCAAAGGAACAATGAGACTTTACCATCACCACCTAAGGGCTAAGAGAAGAACTACCCTGTACTAAACTGTATCCTCCATGCCTCTCAATACCCAGAGGATACCATTTGATCCATGCATTTTAGGCATATTAATTAATATATTTTCTCTACATTTTTACTTTGTTAATTACTCAGTATTATTAGTTTTGACTTATTTTGTTATATTTAGGTGTAGGACAAAAGAGACGGAGTAAAAGACTCTACAAGCACGCAAAACACAATAAAAATGGAAAGGATGAAATATGGCCAAAAATCCCAAGGAAGAAAGAAGAAAAAAAGAAGTCATTTGTTGACTAGGAAAATATTTCCTATGTTGACTAGGATTTGGAAGCTTCTGGAAGGTCTTGGAAGAAGAACAAATGAAAATGAGCCAAATTAATAAAAAGACTATTTGAAATGTCCAAACTTGAAGACCAAGTTAGCCAATTTCGTGCAGAGCAAGTTTTGGCAAGAAAAGGATTCCTAAGTTGTGTTAAAGAAGGAAAATCATGAAGAATAAGAAAAGAAGAATCTGCCTATACAGATCTGCCAACTTCGAATAACGACTGGGAACAACTCAAGAGGAGTTAAACGGCAATCGACATATGGTTGGAAATCTCTTCGAGTCTTCTTTCCAACGAGACAAAAATCATAATTTTTAGAGATCTACAACTCCGAGAAAGTGTGATTCTTTGAAAACTGCCAAATCTATCTGGGTAGAGTAGGGAAACCTTGTTTTGTGAGGAAACTACTTTGTAAAGGCCTATATACACAAGAGGCTCATCCCTAATTGAGATAATCTCTTATTAGCCTAAGCTCTACCCGTAAATACTCTCTAAACCTCTCCTGGAAACACCAAGGCCGAGCACGTGGCATGTTATTCAATGATTTTTAGAAATTAAGGCATTAAGCTTTAAACCACATGGCATGTTAATTATGAAATCTTGAGCATGAATTTCTTAGGTAACTTAATTAAGTAGAGAAAATTGGCTAGGTGAAATAAGATGATCACTTGTAAATATTTAACAAGGTTTTATTTTTGTCGAAATATATGGTAAGGGTTTTTGGGGTTCTTTGTATGTGTTTGCTTGTCTATGAGTCGATGCATGTTAGAGTCTTAGGAATTCTTTGCTATGTGTTTGATGTTTCTATGTAATTAATTTAGGTATTTAAAACAAACTATTTTTACCCCCCTTTTACTACACAATTATTGCACACACCCTTTAATCCCCGGGCAACGATACCCTATTTATCAATGCTACATCTACAACAAAAGAGTTATAAATTGCATATGATTAATTTATGTGTTGAGTGTTTATTTAATGCATGTTTTAAGTGTATCAATTTTTGGCGTCGTTGCCGGGGATTGTGATTTTTGTGTGTATATATGTAAATTTATACATGTGAATATTACTAACCAATTTTCTTGTAGGAATTTTACTTGTAAATTTCATGTTATACATGCTAGTTTTACTCAAATTTTTGGTGCCCTTGTATATGTGCCAATAAATTTCGTGCAATATGTGAATAAGCACGTGTTAGATAGATTTTAATTTTTGTAAAAATTAATTGGTGTTTGTACATATATATATATCTAATAATTTTTAAGCATGTTAAAGGATAGTCTTAGATTTACATTGATTACATGCTTGATCAATTAAGGCTCACTCCTTGGATTAGATGGTGTCTCTTTTTCTTATTTATCTCCTTAACCCATGTTTTACACATGAGGTTGATGGCAGAGTTTACAAAGGACTTGAGGGAGTATGCAAATCTCGAAAGTTAAGCTGAATGTCAGACATGGTGTCTAGAATGGGCAATAGGTTCTGTATCTAAGAAAGACTATCACCAATATAGTATATACCATTGGCCCGGTTAGCCTCGGGGTGTTTTGTCGAAATTAGTCATGCCTCTCGTGTTATCTCTATCCCTAACTGGCCATGTTTTTCGATTGAACCAAGGCTAGATAATTGAGAATTCATGCTTTACCGTACGGGTCACACATCTTTTGAAAGACCTAAAAATCAATGTCGTGTACTCTTTTTAAATCTTTGGCGAACTCAAAAGGGATATGTATGCTTAAAGTGTCAAAAATTTTGAACTTGTAAAGGATAAACCAACGTTGCATATACTTAGTTGCATTAACTCCCTTGTGGTTTTGTGATGCTCGGATTTCATCACCGGGTACCCTAACGTAAGTGAAGTTAGGGACATGCGACCAAAGGACGAGTCATTCTATTCATGATTGTTCATGTAACTTGGGTGTTTTCTGCAAGTTCTAACAGTTTTTTGTTATGCATTCACACTATTTTATCATTTAGTTTGATCTTGTTTGATGCATTTAGTTAAATCCTGATTAAGTAAATGTGGGATTCATGATAAATCAAAGTGTGACATTGGGTGAAAAGTGCTTCAAACATGTTCTAAGCTTGAGAAATACAACGTGTGAAATGATATTAGCATATATATACTTGCATTTTGTAGCTTTTTAGATTTATGCATCATTTGCATTGTATTTTTGTTATATATCATTTGCATTCACGTTTAAGTGTGTTTCCGCATTTTGTGTGTTTATACAATTTTCGTGTACTTTATATTTTTGCATTACTTTTGTCTTCCGATGATACTAACACTTGATCTATTGATACTTCAGGCTATTTAATGAATGTCCACTCCTATTCCGTGTGAACTTGAACTCGGAGGTCGTACAATGATCATTCAAACTACAGCTCAGGTTAACGAAGAAAGGTTTAAACATGATTCGCCTGTTTTTAAGGATAGTCCACCTACATCATCAGTAGAAATCTCAGACGTAAAATCAATGGCTAGTGTAGAAAACAACAACGTAGAATGATTCATCAGGGAGCAGACTTAGTCAAACTTGGGTAACTTTTGCCCAACTTCGATTGTATATCCACAGCCAGCAGCAGGACAGACTGCCCTAGATTTGAAGAGTGGCGTCATATACCATCTTTTGTGCTTTCATGGCAATTCAACTGAAGATGCAAACACACATTTGACTACATTTATGTTTGTGTGTGACTCCTTGTGTCCATCTAGCACCTCAAAGGAATCCTTTAGGCTCAGAGCTATTTCATTTTTGTTGGAAGAAAAAGCCAAACATTGGCTATTTAGCTTGCCAGCTAGATCCATCATGACATGGGACATGTGTGTGAAGGAGTTTCTCACAAAGTACTTTCCAGCGTCTAAGATCACAAATATAAGGAAGAACATCACATGCGTCCTGCAAGATAGTGATGAGTCTTTCTCTGCTTACTATGAAAGATTCAAAGGAGTTGTGTGAATCTTGTCCTTTACATGAAATATTAGAAAACAATCTCTTGACTTACTTCTATGAAGGACTCAAACCTTTAGAGAGAGAGAGCTCCTAGATATAGCAGTTGGTGGTTCGTTTCTGGAGAAGCCTATAACAGTAGGCCGTGCTTTGTTGAACCTTCGTGCTCTTAACACACAACAACAATTTGAAGGGATAGCGCTGCATCAGAGTAGAAAAGTTAGTGAGGTCTCTTCATCAAGCACTACTGCCAAGCTTGCCAAACTCACAACATTGATCACTAAGCTTTTGGAGGCCAAGTCACCACAGCCAATGCCACATGCAACGCCTGTTTGTGGAATCTTCTTGCTTGATGGACATTACAACGATCAGTTTCCTCAGAATGTATCATCTTCTGTAGCAGAAGAAGTCAACTCCATTGGTGGATTTCAGAATAACCAAGGCGCCCCTCGGTTCAACAATTATGGAAACTACAATCAGGGGTTCAAATATAATCATCATAGTTTTCAATGGAGGAATAATGATGGCTGCCTTAACCCTCCTATGCCTCAGCCATTTCAATAATAGTAATTAACTCAGCAAAGGGTTCCCAACGTCACTAATACCTCCGCTCAGCCCGTTCTCACCAATCTGGATTATGACAAGATGTTGTCATAACTCTCATCATCCACACAGGTTTTGTTGAACACACAAGCTCAACAGGGGAATGATATTGTCGAGTTGAAGAAGCAGATAGGCCAGGTTGTTAAATTCATGGGCCAGATTAAGAGAGGATCAGGAAAATAGCCAACTCAGTCAGTTCTGAATCCAGGAGGTGATTTCAGACCACTAAACATAGTAGCTACTCGGAGTGGGAAGTAACACAGTGAGTATCATCAGAAGAAAGTGCAAATGTCACAAAACATCTTAGATAGTGTTAAGCATGATTCGGCCACTTTTGAGGCCGAGAGAATGAAGGTGATGCCACCTTTCACCAAGGCACCTTCATCTTCAAAAGTCGACCCGCAGCCATAAGGCAAGAGCTCAATTCCTTCAAGTTCGACTCCTGTTAATTCCCTATTTGTCATAGCACCATTTCTAAATCGTTTAGCGAGCAAGAAGAAACAAGAAACGGATGAAGAGATCTTGGAAATCTTCAATAAGGTGCAAGTAAATTTACCCTTCATCGAGTGCCTCAAACAAGTACCGAAGTATGAAAATTTTCTCAAGGAGTTGTGCACCACGAGGAGACAAACGAGAGAGAAGAAGATTGTGAAGGTGAAGGAGACTGTTTCTGCAGTCATTCAACGACGGCTACCCCTTAAATTGAAGGATCCAGGGAGTTTCTCTATTCCCTGCATTATTGGTGCAAGATCTTTCAACAATATGATGTTGGACTTGGAGCTTCAATACACATTATGACCTATACATTGTATCAAGCTCTTGGTCTTCCTGTATTGAAGAAGGATGATGTGATCATTCAATTTGCCAAAATTTTTGAAACTTATCCACGAGGTTATATGGAAGACGTTATTGTCCAAGTCAATCAGCTTATCTTCCTAGCTGATTTCTACGTTGTTGATATTGAAGATAATCATGTCAACATAACGTCAATTTTATTAGGACATCCACTTTTAAGGACTTCAAGAACGAAGATTAATGTGTTCAGTGGAACTTTTAGCATGGAATTCGATGGAGAGAAGATTGAGTTCAACATCTTTGATGCCATAAGGCATCCTTCAGCTAGTGTTAATTCATGCTTTTCTTTGGATATTGTTGACACTTTAGCAAAAGCTCACTTGGATACAAGGAAGGATGATACGTTGGACTTAGTGCTTCAAGAAGGAGCAGGGAGAACTCGAATCGGGGATAATGCCCATTTTGAAGACATATGGCTCGAAATGGAGCCAGTAGCTTATGAAGTACTAGCCTTGTTAGACACAGCATAAGCTGATCTCAAGTATTCTCCTCCTATGCCGATTATCTTTGGAGAGAACAAGATATTGCCTTCAATTGTTCAAGCACTAGAATTAGAGCTGAAAGTCTTACTTGAACACTTTAAGTATGTTTATCTCAGAGAGGAGGAAACGTTGCATGTCATCATCTCTACAACATTGGAAGCTGAATAGGAACGCAAGCTCGTTGAGGTGTTGAAGAAACACAAGACAACTATAGGTTGGACGCTTGCAGACATAAAAAGAATCAATCCAGCTACTTGTGTCCACCATATTTTACTTCAGGATGGCGCCAATCCTAGTAGGGAGACTCAACGCATACTTCATCCACCAATGATGGAAGTTGTGAAAAAGGAGGTAATCAAGCTATATGGTTGTAGCGTGATTTACCTTATCTCTGACAGTCGTTGGGTGTCTCTAGTACAAGTCATTCTGAAGAAGTCTGGAATTACTGTTGTCAAGAATGAGGACAATGAATTGGTACCTCAGAGGATTGTTACAAGACATCGAGTTTGTATAGATTATAGGAAGCTAAATGCCAGAAACAAAAAAGATCACTTTCCTTTGCCATTCATTGATCAAATGCTTGAATGGTTGGCTGGCAATTAATTATTACTGCTTCCTTGATGGTTATTTTGGGTACAATCAGATTAGCATAGCCGAGGAGGACCAAGAGAAGACCACATTTACTTGTTTATTTGGTACTTTTGCTTATAGGAGAATGCCTTTCGATTTATGTAACACACCATGCACTTTTCAGAGATGTATGTTGGCCATCTTCTCAGATTACATCAAGAGGGGGATGACTTCAGCGTCTTTAGAGACAGCTTTGACGCATGCCTTGATAACTTGGAGCTGACTTTGCAACGATGCGTGGAAACTAAGCTGGTGCCGAACTGGGAGAAGTGTTATTTCATGGTAACATGATCACGCGTAAAACATGCATCAAATATTAACACAAAGTAGACGCTCAACACATAGTTCACACGTATGCAATTTAAAACTCTTCTTTGTAGATGTAGCATTGATAAGTAGGGATCGTTCTTAACCGGGGATTGAGGGTACTAATGCATGACAACGTTTGTAAACATAAAATAAAAGGTATGGGGGGTTTGAAAGTTTGGTTATTAATCTATGAAATATAAAGACAAAACATGGCAGAAAACACATAGAGAAACTCTAAGTTCTATCATGTATAAACTCATAGACAAGCAAAACAAACAAGAACATAGAATCCTAAACATGCTTTCTAAACCGAAAATAAAACCTAAACTAACATATTTACAAGTGATCATCACATGCTAACAACCTAGCATATTTATCCGATTAATCCTAAGTGTCAACGAAATTTATAGCTTCATCAAAACACATACACATGCTTATATTGAACAAGAGACCAACCAAATCGAGTAAACACCTTAGTTCAATTTCACCTTTAGAGATCATTGAAACATGCATAGAAAACGTAACCAAATCGAGTCCTATTCTAAAATACGTTTCAAAGCATTAAGAATATAAGCTAGCATATGAATTCGAATCTAAACTATAAACACATGGAAGAAACTTATTAGAAATCTGAAATAAACATCCTATTATCAAAACTTGTTCTTGTCATACAAAAGTAAAGGAAACTACATAAAACCGAGAACAAAAACAAAGAAGCCATGTTACACTTTTGATTCTGTGAAATTGCACCGCAAATCTTGATGTAGCAGCTCCTTTGGTGCATGGAGAACACAAATATCCAAGGCCAAATCGAGCCAAGAACACTTGTGGATGGAGAAAGGATTTCTAGGAGGTGGTGTTTCGGCCTTGGGAGGAATACTTCGACTTTTGGATGCAAGGAGGTGACTTGGGCAGAGCTTTGGCTATTAAAATGTGTGATTATGATGAATGAGTCGAGCTTCCCAATTTATAGAAGAATATTAGGTCTTTTCCTACCAAAACAAGACTTTCCTTATGTACTCGGGTAAATTTGATAGCCTGTCTTCAAACGCGTTTTCCTGGAGTTGTAGAGATCAGAAAATTATGATTCTTGATTCGTTGGAAAGAATACTTCAAGGGCTATTAAATAACATATCTGATCATTAAATTCAGAGTTGATTTGCATATTCGGTGATCCCTTGAAGTTACAGGTCTGCAGCTTGGATATTCTTTCCTTATTGCATGAGAGATATTCACCTTCTTGATTTTGTTCTTCTTTCTCTCCAAGGAATATCTTGGCCAATCTTGCCTTATTCTTGCAATATATTTCGTGCTTCATATCAGGCATATATGAGATATAATTGATACATATGATTTGGCCATCTCTTCTTGCCTGATCTGCCATTTTTCTTCTTTCCTGGCCCGAGCGGAAGAAATGCTTCATCTTCATTTGCACCATTTGACATCATTTTCATTTGTCATTTGGGTTGCTATTTCTTGACACCATTTGGGAAACACAATTTAGTAACCATGTGAAGACCATTTCTCGGACAATTTCTTCTCCAAAATTAGAAACTTCTTCCTTAATACATTTTTAGCTCCATTTTGCTCATTTTGTCCATTCTCCTTTATTCTTCTACCTAAAAACATAAAGTAAGTTAGAAACGTATTCAATAAACTCATAGCATAGTAAAATATTGAGAGAATTACATTAATAATCAAGCATAAAATGGGTAGATCAAATTTCCCCATACTTAGACTTTGCTAGCCCCTAGCAAATACTAAACAAAAGAAAAACTCACAAAAAATAAACAAAGGAAAACATACAAAATAAAAACTAACACACTTAGATATTTCAACGTTTCAAAGCCGCAAATCATCATGTTATTATGTTTAAAACACTGAAAACTCTAAGTTGACTAAAACACATCTAAGCCCTTGTCTCCAGAATTTTACAAAGTATATGGCGATGAAATCACAAGATTTCAACGAGAATGCTCAATGATTTCAAGTGATAATAGAGATATAATCATGTCATGAACAAGTAAGACTTGGAGGAAAACAATGGTGAAGTTAAGCTATGCATGTTTCGAACAAGTTCAAATCAATCTTACAAGGATGCACTCATCATCTTTTTCACTCATGAAAAGAAGGGTTCACTCAAAGTGTATATGAATTGAATCGAAAACCTCATGAATATAATGAATTACTTGCACAAATGAACCTAAACCATATGCTTACTCATGTAATTTACTCAACCAATCGAAGGCTACTCATCTTAAGGATCATAAAGGAGTTTAGAAAGGTTGCAATGGGGCTAAGGCTAAGGCATTCGAAAATTTGGATATGTGGTGGTCAAAAACATTCCAAAGACTTAGTCTATCACTTAAAACTTCTTAAATTCGTGCCTCATATTCTCCAAAACGTCATCATGGTCAGATTTCTATTTCGGGGGCCGAATTTCATTATTTTGGGTCAAGACTTCATTCTAATTTTTTCTTGAGCTTTACGGACAGGACAAATGCCATATTTCTTCATTTTTGGGCCTTCAATTCGTGGTACACTCCAAATCCGCAAATATGGGGGATATTAATCCAAACTTTGACATCCAAAACATATTGCTGGAGAACTTCTTTTTTTTAGCTCTCGAATTTTTCTCTATCTTTTCTTTTCTATGTTCAGCAATTTACACACATATTTAAGCTATTTGGAAAAGTCCTTCCCCATACATACATCTTTTTCTTCAAAATCTTCATCTTCACGCCATTTCCATGTACTTAGCTTCAAATATCCTCACAAAGTCTTTAGAACAAGGGTATGGGTATTTTACACTAGATTAAAGTGTTTAGATATATATGGCAATGAAAGAAAGGCTCAATGTAGGCTCAAAAGGTTTATCTATAGGTGTCGCATCTCGTGCGGACATATGGAACACATGGCTATTTGGTTTAGTGGTGGAAAACCTAAGTGCCTTTAATCATATCCAAAATCAGAGCATTTATCAACTTAAAAGCTTTGCAAATCTATATGAGTAAGTTCTAGTTGTGTTGACCCGAACCAGAATCAGATGTGTGTTTTGGCACGATTCTCGAGACTTGGTTATAGTCGTAGTTTTACGACAGTGTGTGGTTTGTCGATTCGATTCGCGACTATGTTTTTAGTCGAGAATTTGAGTTGAGTGTCTTCACGGGAATTGTAGAGTACGTGATTTCGAGCATGTGGGCGGTTCCGGAAGATTTTTACGATAACCGAGGAATATTTTATGATTATTTGAAGTTTCGGGTTCCGACGAGTTTATTCGTTTGTTTCGAGTTTATCCGAATCATTTCGTATTTTCATTTCGGACCATTGATCGACCCGAGGCTTGAGTATAAATAGCAAATTAGTCGAAAAACTTCACTTTGGGCGTTGACCGACTTTGAATTTCGTTGACTTTCTATATTTGGAAAGTGAATCAACAGACCGAAAAGGAAAGTTGCCATTTTGGGTCTTCACCGTCCGGCGACCGGATTCCGGCCACCATCGGCCATGGGACAGGTACAAATCGCTTTCCCTTGGAATTTTGAGTGTGATGGAGTGTGGTTTGGGTTGAATTGGTTCCGTTTTGTTGGAATCCGATTAGGGCCGAATCGGTGTTGGTCGCTGGTGATGGGAGGAAGGTTTCCGGCGAGTTTCTGGGGTTGGGTTATTGGGGGTTTCGTTCCCCATCCCTCAGTGATGCTCCCTAGGTTGTTAGTTTTGAATGAGATTGAGTTTGGGACCGAACCCGATTGGGTTTTCCGGTAAGAAATTGTGCTCGGTTTTGCTTGGTTTTGGAAGGGATAGAGTTGGAATTGGGCTTAGTGATAGAAGGAAAAGAGGTTCGCATGGTTGAGATGGTGTGATCTGGAGCTTCCCGCTGTGTGATTTCACCGTCGGCGGCGGCGCGCCGTCAACGGTGAAATCACACGGCGGAGAAAAAGTCAACTTTTCAGATTTCGACGATTTTAATGTCGTTTTTCTCGTAATCACGCCCTGATCATCGTCCAGAGGTTTTTGGGTCGATTTGATTAGCCGTTTGTCAGTCGAGATTTCGAGTGGGGATTTCGGGATTTCCGTAATACATTTTGTACTGCATTGCATATTTACGGGAACGGTTGGTTTCCTTGCATCAGTACAGTGTTGTGAATTACGTTATTGATCAGTATGTTTTGTGAACATTCAGGAGATCGAGATCGGGACCGTGATCGTGGTTCGGGCGAGGGATCTTCCGCCGGACCACGAGTTTAGCGCGAGTGCGCAGTTTACGAGTCTGTGAGTGGACATTTCTTTTCACAGATTGTTTGCGAGTCTTTTATAAATGATTTACGAACTTGAGCATGCAGATTGATTATGATTTTACGAGCATGTGTTTTACGATTATGCTTATACGAATATACGTATACGAATATATACACATACGTACATATTATGTTTTAAGCATGTGCATAGAAAAGATTTATGATTTGGTTTACACCAAGTACAGTCTCAGTATATGTTGTGGTATCGATACGCACTGGCTTCTCGGCTGATCCCCGAGTACGCTCCGGGAAGGACAGATATCCTGACCCGAGGCCTTTCTGGCTAGGAATCACGTGTGGGTCTGGGATCCCGTGGTTCAGACTGTGCTATGGCATGGTAGTCCATGAGAGATTCCGCGATACATTTACATTGCATGCTCTATACGTGAGTGGTAGCTGATGTCTCCTCACGTATCATTTGACTTTCGTGCATTCGACTCGCATATGATTTTATACGTATATATATATATATTTCTTGGTGAAAGACATTTATTTTCGTCCACTCACTCTAACGTGTTTATTGTCTTTCCCTTGGGCTTTTCAGTTTCCGTGCCCAGTTGCAGTTCAGGTTTGGTGTTTTCACGTCGCGGTTGGAGACTAGTGATCAGAGTTACATGTGCTTTCCAGTAGGTTCTTGTTTCGCCTACTGATGTGTATATGTTGTATATATGTTATACTAGAGGTCGCTCTGATACATTCTGATACCTGTTTATACGGATTTTCTCGGATATACATATATACATGGTACGGTTTGTTTACTGTTATTGATTATATTGATGTTGAGAAATCTGGATGGGATTGGTGCCCACGGTTTGGCTTTTGTGGCATAGGACGAAGTGTTAATTTCTGGGTGCAGGTTATGGTAATTCAACGCTAGTAACGAAACTCTGCCCAAATTTCAAAAAAATTTTGTTGGTTCATATTTTCGAAAGGGTTTGATTCCGGTTTAGGTAACTGAATCGGGATTGGGTCCTTTCAGCTTGGTATCAGAGCATTAGGTTGTCAGATTCTGTAGACTCTTGTAGTTGTGACGCTTAGGGTATTTGAGTTGATACAGCATGACTGGAGTGATGACCCGACTGGCCAGCGGTACTCATCAATACTTCGGGTGTTGTGTGTTCTCAAATATCTGCGGTTTCATGATTACATTCTTTCTACTTGTACCTAATGCTTGTCTTGTATCAGTAGGATGCCTCCTCGACGTGGTCCCCGTGTTGACCGGGATGATGATCCTGATGAGGATCGCCGAACGCGCGACTTGCTGATGCGAGTGCTGCGTTTGGAAGAGCGTTTTGACCCTGTGGTCAAGGCTCGCACTGCGGGTGCTACTGTGTTTTCGGGTTCAGTTGATCCAGAGATATGTGAGGCATGGTTGGTTCAGATTGAACGTGTTTGTGAGCGTCTGCAATTTACTCCTGAGCAGATGTCAGTAGCCGCAGTTGGTTTACTTGAGGGTGATGCATACTTTTGGTGGGTTAGCACCGACAGAGTTCCTGTGGATACTCCGTGGACATTGTTTCGTGATCTGTTTATGCGGAGGTATTTTAATCAGGCTACTCAGCAGCGTAAGTACGAGGAGTTCACTAACTTGAGGCAGGGCAATTTGTCTGTACTTGAGTATCGGGATCGGTTTACCCGTTTGTCTCGTTTTGCGCGAGATATGGTGGCTACAGAGGAAGCCAAGTGTCGTAGGTTTGAGCTGGGATTAAATCTGAACATCAAGGCGACCTTGACTACGATGCCGAGGAACAATTTTGATGAGTTTGTGAGTGCAACTCTCCGAGGCGAGGATATTGAGCAGAAGAGACAACAGAGATACCAGCCGAGGCGATTCGAGGAGGGTGGACCAAGCAAGGGCTTTCAAAGAGACAGAGTTCTGATACTTCCGGTTCAGCTTCATCTTCTGGCGGTGGATCTTATCGACCACTAGCTAGTGCACCTAGGTGGAGACAGAGATGGAGGAGAGATCGACCGCAGCTACCACAGGCTAGTGGGGATTCTAGCGGTTCTAGTCATCCTCGAAAACTTTTTCGCACACCTGCTACACCGAGGGAGGCTCCGTTGTGCAATTTGTGCAATAGGTATTATTTTGGATCGTGTCAGCGAGGCACCCTCAATTGTTATCATTGTGGCCAGGTGGGTCACTATGCGAAGGCGTGTCCTCAGTTGTATGGTTCTGGTGATGAGGCAGCTCAGAGTTCCGGAGGAGAGCGAGGTGCCACTACTGGAGCTCGACCAGCACAGTTTGCAGGTCAAGGTCGACAGCAGGGACAGCCCCAGCGAGGACGACCAGCCTGACAGGCGAGGGTTCATGCTATGACTATGCGTGAGGGCAGAGCATCACCGGAGGTTGTTATCGGTACGTTACATGTCTTTGGTATTCCTGTAGTGGCATTGTTAGATCCAGGTGCCACACATTCATTCATATCATTTAGACTGTCATCACTGGCTACGGTACCTGCATCTCCACTTCCGAGGTTGTGGAGAGTGTTGTATCCGTCAGGTGAGGTTGTGAGCATCGGTTGGGTTTACCGAGATTGTGAGGTGTTTGTTGATGGCCATGGTTTAGCCGCTGATCTGTTGTTGCTTGATATTGTGGATTTTGATTTGATATTGGGTATGGACTTTTTGGAGTCGCACTGGGCCATGTTTGATTGCCACAGGAAGGAGGTCGCGTTTCGACGACCAGGGTTACCTGAGATACTGTTTCGTGGCGAGAAGAACACTTCCCTACCGTGTTTGATTTCCGCGATGAGGGCAGATCGGTTGATGAAGAAAGGTTGTGTTGCGTATTTAGCCCATGTTGTGGACACTACAGCTGCAGTGCCGGATCTTGGTAGTATTGAGGTTGTGTCTGAGTTTCTGGATGTGTTTCCAGCGGAGTTACCTGGTATACCCCTTGTGCGGGAGATTGATTTTACCATTGAGTTGTTGCCGGGTACTGGACCGATTTCCCAGACACCGTACCGGATGGCGCCTGCAGAGTTGAGGGAGTTGCAGATTCAGCTTCAGGAGTTGTTAGAGAAGGGATTCATTCGACCGAGTGTTTCTCCGTGGGGTGCTCCAGTATTGTTTGTGCAGAAGAAGGACGGGTCCATGCGTTTGTGCATCGACTATCGGAAGCTGAATCAGATTACAGTGAGGAACAAGTATCCGTTGTCGCGGATTGACGACTTGTTTGATCAGCTAAAGGGAGCAGCATTCTTTTCGAAGATTGATCTTCGATCCGGATATTACCAGTTGAGGATCCGAGACTCCGATGTAGCCAGGACAGCTTTCAGGACGCGGTATGGGCACTATGAGTTTTTGGTTATGCCGTTTGGGTTGACCAACGCCCCCGCAGCTTTCATGGACTTGATGAATAGAGTGTTCAGGCGATTCCTGGACAAGTTCGTGATCGTATTCATTGACGATATCCTGATCTATTCCAGGAGTGTGGGCCAGCACAAGAAGCACTTGCGAGCAGTATTGCGGACTTTGCGGGACCATCAGTTGTTCGCGAAGTTTAGCAAGTGTGAGTTTTAGTTAGATAGTGTGAAGTTTCTGGGCCACGTGATTTTGGCCGAGGGAGTTAGTGTTGATCCTGACAAGATTGAGGCCGTGCTGAACTGGAGTCGACCTACTACTGTGCCGGAGATCCGGAGTTTCTTGGGGTTAGCATGCTATTATCGACGGTTTGTTCAGGATTTTTCCCGGATTGCTACACCACTGACCAGATTGACGAAGAAAGGTGTCAAGTTTGAGTAGTCTGATGCGTGCGAGGAAAGTTATTTGCTCCTGAAGGAGAGATTGACTACCGCACCGGTTCTGACGTTGCCAGACGACAGTGGTGAGTTTGTTGTATACAGTGATGCGTCGAAGTTGGGCCTTGGTTCCGTGTTGATGCAGCATGGTAGAGTCGTGGCATATGGTTCCAGACAGCTAAAACCGCATGAGATCAACTATCCGACGCATGATTTGGAGTTAGCCGCTATTGTATTAGCGTTGAAGAGTTGGAGACATTACCTGTATGGTGCTCAGTGTAAGATTTTCACTGACCACAAGAGTCTCACCTACTTGCGGACACAACCAGACCTGAATATGAGGCAGCGTCGATGGATGGAGTTGATTAATGACTACGATTGCACGTTTGAGTACCATCCAGGGAAGGCCAATGTTGTAGCGGATGCACTTAGCCGGAAGTCTGGAGCTTCATTGTTTCACATGTGTGTAGCCAGAGTATCGATGTTAGCCGAGCTTCGAGCTACGGGTGCTGTGTTTGGGTATGATGATGATGGAGCTTTGTTGGCCAGTTTCCAGGTTCGACCAGTATTGGTTGATCAGGTACGGGAGGCACAGGATTCAGATCCTTACTTGCTGGGCAAGAAGACCATGATTCGGAATGGTGTGCCTACAGAGTTTCGTTTGAGCGACGATGGTACGTTGTTGTTCAGGGGCAGGCTTTGTGTACCCAGAGACGAGGACCTGAAGAAAGAGATTCTAGACGAGGCTCACAGTTCAGCATATGCGATGCATCCCGGAGGTACGAAGATGTTTCGTACACTTCGAGCGTACTATTGGTGGCGTAATATGAAGGGGGAGATTGCCGCGTACGTGAGTCGGTGTTTGATTTGTCAGCAGGTGAAGGCGGAGAGACAGAAACCTGCAGGAAAGTTACAGCCACTTGAGGTTCCGGTTTGGAAGTGGGAGCACATTACGATGGATTTCGTCTATCAGTTGTCGCGGACTTCGGCGGGCAACACTGGCATATGGGTTATTGTTGACCGATTGACGAAATCTGCACATTTTCTTGCACTTCCAGGGAAGATTTCAGTGGGCAGATTGGCCAAGTTGTACTTATCAGAGATTGTTCACTTGCATGGGGTGCCTGTGTCCATTGTTTCTGACCGTGATAGTCAGTTCACTTCTGAGTTTTGGCAAGCTTTACAGCGAGCGTTGGGCACGAGGTTGCAGTTTAGTACAGCTTTTCATCATCAGACTGACGGGCAGTCCGAGCGGACCATTCAGACACTTGAGGATATGCTGAGATCGTGTGTGTTGCAGTTTCGTGGTAACTGGGATCAGCAGTTGCACTTGATTGAGTTCGCCTACAACAACAGCTATCAGGCCAGTATTGAGATGGCACCGTACGAGGCTTTGTACGGGAAGCAGTGTCGCACTCCATTGTGTTGGAGTGAGGTGGGCGAGCGTTGGCTTATTGATCCAGATTTGGTGAAAACCACGATGGAGGACATTCAGGTTATTCGGGATCGATTGAAGATCGCCCAGGATCGGCAGAAGAGTTACGCAGATGTGAGGAGGAAGAGTTTAGAGTTTGAGGTTGGTGATTGGGTCTTCCTAAAACTATCTCCGTGGAGGGGAGTTGTGCGTTTCGGGAAGCGTGGCAAGCTTCGACCGCGGTACATTGGTCCGTATGAGATTACGGAGAGGGTTGGAGCTGTTGCTTACAGATTTGAGTTACCTGCTGAGATGGCTCGTGTGCATGATGTCTTCCATGTTTCAATGTTGCGGAAGTACATCTCAGATCCCTCACATGTGATAGCCCCGCAGCAGTTGCCGATCAGAGAGGATTTATCGTATGTTGAGGAGCCAGTGCAGATTCTCGATCGTCGTGAACAGGAGTTGAGGCACCGTGTGATTCCATTGGTAAAGGTCTTGTGGCAGAACCATTCAGTTGAGGAGGCCACCTGGGAGACCGAGCAGCGTATGCGGGAGCAGTATCCTCATCTGTTCACATGACAGGTACGTTAATTTCGAGGTCAAAATTTCTTTAAGGGGGGTAGATTTGTGACGACCCGAACCAGAATCAGATGTGTGTTTTGGCACAATTCTCGAGACTTGGTTATAGTCGTAGTTTTACGACAGTGTGTGGTTTGTCGATTCGATTCGCGACTATGTTTTCAGTCGAGAATTTGAGTTGAGTGTCTTCATGGGAATTGTAGAGTACGTGATTTCGAGCTTGTGGGCGGTTCCGGAAGATTTTTCCGATAACCGAGGAATATTTTATGATTATTTGAAGTTTCGGGTTCCGACGAGTTTATTCGTTTGTATCGAGCTTATCCGAATCATTTCGTATTTTCATTTCGGACCGTTGATCGACCCGAGGCTCGAGTATAAATAGCAAATTAGTCGAGAATTAGTCGAAAAACTTCACTTTTGGCGTTGACCGACTTTCAATTTCGTTGACTTTCTATATTTGGAAAGTGAACCAACAGACCGAAAAGGAAAGTTGCCATTTTGGGTCTTCACCGTCCGGCGACCGGATTCCGGCCACCATCGGCCATGGGATAGGTACAAATCGCTTTCCATTGGAATTTTGAGTGTGATGGAGTGTGGTTTGGGTTGAATTGGTTCCGTTTTGTTGGAACCCGATTAGGGCCGAATCGGTGTTGGTCGCCGGTGATGGGAGGAAGGTTTCCGGCGAGTTTCTGGGGTTGGGTTATTGGGGGTTTCGTTCCCCATCCCTCAGTGATGCTCCCTAGGTTGTTAGTTTTGAATGAGATTGAGTTTGGGACCGAACCCGATTGGGTTTTCCGGTAAGAAATTGTGCTCGGTTTTGCTTGGTTTTGGAAGGGATAAAGTTGGAATTGGGCTTAGTGATTTCGACGGCGGCGGCGGCGGTCAACGGCGAGGAAAAGGTCAACTTTTCAGATTTCGACATTTTTAATGTCGTTTTTCTCGTAATCGCGCCCTGATCATCGTCCAGAGGTTTTTGGGTCGATTTGATTAGCCGTTTGTCAGTCGAGATTTCGAGTGGGGATTTCGAGATTTCCGTAATTCATTTTGCACTGCATTTCACATTTCCGGGAACGGTTGGTTTCCGTGCATCAGTACAGTGTTGAGAACTATGATTTTAATCAGTTATGTTTTTGTGAATATTCAGGAGATCGAGATCGTGATCTTGATCGTGATCGTGCTTCAGGCGAGGGATCTTCCGCCGGACCACGAGTTTAGCGCGTGTGCGCGTTTCGAGAGTCTGTGAGTGGACACTTTATTTTCACGGATTGATTGCGAGTCCTTATTTATGATTTACGAACTTGAGCATGCAGATTGATTATGATTTTACGAGCATGTGTTTTACAATTATGCATAAACGAATATACGTATACGAATATATTCATACGTACATATTATGTTTAAAGCATGTGCATAGAAAATATTTATGATTTGGTTTACACAGAGTACAGTCTCAGTATATGTTGTGGTATCGATACACATTGGCTTCTCGGCTGATCCCCGAGTACGCTCCGGGGGGGACAGATATCCTGACCCGAGGCCTTTCTGGCTAGGATCACGTGTAGGTCTGGGATCCCGTGATTCAGACTGTGTTATCGCGTGGAAGCCCACGAGAGTCTCCGCGATATGTTTTACATTGCATGCTCTGTACGTGAGTGGTAACCAGAGTCTCCTCACGTAGCATTTGATTTTCATGCATTTGACTCGCATATGATTTTATATGTATATATTACTTGGTGAAAGACATTTATTTTCGTCCACTCACTCTAACGTGTTTATTGTCTTTCCCCTGGGCTTTTCGGTTTTCGTGCCCAGTTGCAGTTCAGGTTTTGGTGTTTTCACGTCGCGGTTTGGAGGCTAGTGATCAGAGCTATCTGTGCTTTCCAGTAGGTTCTTGTTTCGCCTACTGATGTATATATTGTATATGTTTTACTTTAGAGGTCGCTCTGATACATTCTGATACTTGTTTATACGGATTTTCTCGGATATACATATATACATAGTACAATTTGTTTACTGTTGTTGATTATATTGATGTTGAAAAATCTGGATGGGATTGGTGCCCACGGTTTGGCTTTTGTGGCATAGGATGAAGTGTTATTTTCAGGGTGCAGGTTTATGTAATTCCATGTTAGTAACGAAACTCTGCCGAAATTTTGAAAATTTTTTGTTGGTTCGTATTTTCGAAAGGGTTTGATTCCGGTTTAGGTAACTGAATCGGGATTTGGTCCTTTCATAATGGCTCAAAATCCGTTCCACTCTTTCAAGCAAGTCTGGAAATGGCCAGTTGGGATAGATATAATGCGAGAGGTAGGACTAATTTTGAAAATATTCTCTTTCTTAGATCCAAATCCTGTCACCAGTCATAACCCTTCTAGTCACCATAACCGAAAATTTCTTACTAGGAGCCAAATTTCAATACGATATTACATCAACTCTTTCAATCAAAATCCGACTTAAAAACTAAATAACAAGTGATAAAAACATAGCTAAGACTTATTATTTAACATTTTACAAAATCGGAGAAACTGAACATAGCTACTTGCAGAATTTATGCAGAATTAATGACACGTTGGAATTTCACGAAATTTTACAAGAGGATACTACACACATATATACATAACTCTGTACATTTTCATAATTTTCCAAGACCTGCAACCATGTCAGATAAATCACACAATATAGCACATATCACAGTCCCGAATTGACATTAACACTAAAACTAAAAGAATTATAATCACATTATACAATAACAATGACGAATATCTTTACAAAACAAAATTAACTCTTTGACCTTATACAATTGACTCTTTGACCTGCAAAAACAAAAACAAAGTTACAACATGCTTAGAACTCAAGAACACATGAATATTTCCAGATTCGCACAAAATTGAACATAGCAGATTGTCAGATTTTTCCAGAATTGTTGGCTTGTCCGAATACAATAAAAATTTACAGGCATAAACATCACATAAAACGCAACACTTCTGAAAATGTTCAGATTTTTCCAATAATTGCAGCTATGTCAAATAAATTGTACAAAACAGGTCAGTGCATAGTTCCGAAATCAGAGAAAAAAAAATTATGCACAAGTATATTATTTACACGATATGAACATATTTACACAAACGAAATCACACAATAGATTTTTCAATCCCCGGCAACGGCGCCAAAAATTGATAACACGTAAAACATGCATCAAATATTAACACAAAGTAGACACTCAACACATAGTTCACACGTATGCAATTAAAAACCCTTCTTTGTAGATGTAGCATTGATAAGTAAGGATCGTTCTTAACTGAGGATTGAGGGTACTAATGCATGACAACGTTTGTAAACATAAAATAAAAGGTATGGGGGGTTTGAAAGTTTGGTTATTAATCTATGAAATATAAAGATAAAACATGGCAGAAAACACATAGAGAAATCCTAAGTTCTATCATGATTAAACTCATAGACAAGCAAAACAAACAAGAACATAGAATCCTAAACATGCTTTCTAAACCGAAAAATAAAACCTAAACTAACATATTTACAAGTGATCATCACATGTTAACAACCTAGCATATTTATCCGATTAATCCTAAGTATCAACGAAATTTATAGCTTCAATCAAAACACATACACATGCTTATATTGAACAAGAGAGCAACCAAATCGAGTAAACACCTTAGTTCAATTTCACCTTTAGAGATCATTAAAACATGCATAGAAAACGTAACCAAATCGAGTCCTATTCTAAAACACGTTTCAAAGCATAAAGAATATAAGCTAGCATATGAATTCAAATCTAAACTATAAACATATGGAAGAAAATTATTAGAAAATCTGAAATAAACATCCTATTATCAAAACTTGTTCTTGCCATACAAAAGTAAAGGAAACTACATAAAACCAAGAACAAAAACAAAGAAGCCATGTTACACTTTTGATTCCGTGAAATCGCACCGCAAATCTAGATGTAGCAGCTCCTTTGGTGCATGGAGAACACAAATATCCAAGGCCAAATCGAGCCAAGAACACTTGTGGATGGAGAAAGGATTTCTAGGAGGTGGTGTTTGGTGGTGTTTCGGCCTTGGGAGGAATACTTCGACTTTTGGATGCAAGGAGGTGACTTGGGCAGAGCTTTGGCTATTAGAATGTGTGATGATGATGAATGAGTCGAGCTCCCCAATTTATAGAAGAATATTAGGTCTTTTCCTACCAAAACAAGACTTTCCTTATGTACCCGGGTAAATCTGACAGCCTGTCTTCAAACGTGTTTTCCCAGAGCTGTAGAGATCAGAAAATTACAAACCCGGTGGATCGGTCCATTCTTGGTCACGTAGATATTTTCTCATGGAGCCATCCAGATTCGGGCACTAGACACGGGAAAATAATTTAAGGTGAATGGTCATCGATCGAGGCCATATTAAGAGGCTTTGAAAAATACAACATTGGAGGAGATGCCCCTCAAGGAGCCGGTCATTCCTCATGATTAAGAAGGATCATGTCTAGGCTGTAAGACATTAAAAAGAAAACGCTTGTTGGGAGGCAACCCAATGAAGGATCGACGCTCAGATTTGCTTTCTTTTCCCTTTCTCCTTATTAATTAGTTTGTTAGTGTGATAATTAGTTACTTATTTTTGGTAAAACTATTTCTCCATGCTTGACTCTATGTTTTTACTTGATTATATTGCGGACAATGTAGGATTTAAGTGTGGGGGAGGGGTTTACACCTTATTTGAGTCATAAATTAAAAAAAAATTTGATTTTAGTGGCTTTTATTGTAGGTGTCTTTTGTGTAATTTTTAATCTTATTCAAAATCATAGGATGCCCTTAACTTGTCTATGATGAATCTTTTTCTGAGACAAGATCAAGTTCATGGCTTTCATATCACTAATTATTGGAATTCTTTTGTTAATAGAGATGTTTTGATTGCATTGACATGTCGTAGATATAGATAGTAAAACTTGGTATAGAATTCACATAAGTTTAAATCATATGAACCCATGTGAGTCTTTGAGCTAAATCCATGTTTCATTTTGAGAGAAATTTTTGACATATATAGGATTTTTGGCTTAAAATTATTTATATGCCTTATTTGATTACTTGCCATAGTTTACAATAAACTAGAGATTGCTAGAATTTACTCATGTAGATTTGCGAAGGTTTTAAGTTAATATATACTCTGATTTTGGATATGATTAAAGACACTTAGATTTTCCACCACTTTGCTAAATAATCATGTGTCCTTTTTGTGCGCACAAGTTGCGACGTACATCCTTAGATAAGCCCTTTGAGCTTACATTAAACCTTTTCTTTCATTTCCATATAAGTATCTAAACACTTAGCTTAGTGTAAAGTTTCATATCCTTTTTCTAAAGACTTGGTGATAAATTTCAAATCTAGCAAATGGAGATGGTGTGAAGATGATGAAAGAATGAATCAAGAGAAGACTCGTCCAAAAGAATAAAAAAAAGTGTTTGCCCAAAAAAAAGAAAAAAAGAGAGAGGAGAAAATCTCGAGAGCATGAAGAAAAGAAGAAAAAATATAACAAAGCTCTCCGGAAAAATATTCTAAGTGTGAAAGTTTGGATAAATAAAGTTTAGAATGAAGTTAGGGCCAAAAAAGATGAAATTTGGTCCCGATTTTTGAAGTTTGACACATGAGAAAAGATGGAGCTTGAATTGACTAAGTGTTGACTAAAGTCTTTCGAATATTTTTATCACCACATATCCAAATTTCGAATGCCTTAACCTTAGCTCCATTACAATCCTTTGAAAGTCCTTTATGATTCTTAAGAGGAGTAGCCTTCGATTGGTTGAGTAAGTCGCATGAGTAAACATATGGTTTGGGTTTATTTATGCAATTAATTAAGTTCCATTCATAAGGTTTCATTGATTCTTATATATATATATATATATTGAGTGAAAACATTTTTTATGAGTGAAAAGATGATGAGTGCATCCATGTGAAGTGATTTTAAACTTTTCTAGCGCATGCATAGTTTTTAAATCACCATTGTTTTTTTCTAAGCCTTACTTGTTCATGCATGAGAATGTATTTATTAACTCTTGAATTCCTTGTGCTTAAACTTTGTGATTGCCATGATATTCGAGGCATTTAATTAAACGGCTTAGTAGTGTTATATGTTGGAAAGTTTTGGGTCTTAGTTTAGTTTAGTGTTTGCTAAGAGACTAGAAAAGTCTAAGTATGGGAGAATTTCATCTATGCATTTTAGGCATATTAATTAATGTATTTTCTCTACATTTTTACTTTGTTAATTACTTAGTACTATTAGTTTTGACTTATTTTGTTATTTTTAGGTGTAGGACAAAAGAGACGGAGTAAAGGAGTCTACAAGCACGCAAAATTGAATAAAAAAGGAAAGGATGAAATATGGCCAAAAAACCCAACGAAGAAAGAAGAAAAAAATTGAAGGAGAAAAAAGAAGAAGTCATTTGTTGACTAGGAAATTATTTCCTATGTTGATTAAGATTTGGAAGCTTCTGGAAAATGGGCCAAATTAATTAGAAGACCATTTGAAATGTCCAAAACTGAAGGCTAAGTCAGCCAATTTTGTGGAGAGCAAGTTTTGGCAAGAAAATGATTCCTAAGTTGTGTTGAAGAAGGAAAATCATAAAGAATAAGGAAAGAAGAATCTGCCTGTACAGGTCTACCAACTTTGAATGATGACTGCAAACAGCTAAGGAGGAGTTAGATGGTGATCGACCTATGGTTCGAAACCTCTTCGAGTCTTCTTTCCAAAGAGACAAAAATCATAATTTTTGGAGATCTACAACTCCAGGAAAGTGCGATTCTTTGAAAATTGCCAAATCTACCCAGGTAGAGTAGGAAAACCTTGTTTTGAGAGGAAACTACGTTGTAAAGGCCTATATATACAAGTGGTTCGTCCCTAATTGAGATAATCTCTTATTAGCCTAAGCTCTACCCAGAAATACTCTCCAAACCTCTCCCTCGAACACCAAGGCCAAGCATGTAGCAGACTACACCGATGTCTATCATCAAATCGGATCACTTGCATACATTAAGTCCATACAAGTGAGAATCACCATCCATGGAATCATCTACACCTTAGAGTTTGTAGCGTTAAGTGGAATTTCAAAAGTACAACCATGAAACCTTTACTCCGTAGTCCTTTTTTGTTCTTCTTTTCTTCTTGTTTGACATTGATTTTTGGTGAATATATTTGGATTTTTAATACTTATTTGAGTTTATCTTCCATGTGTTTATGTTTTTGATTTTGTTTGAAGCATGTTATGTCTTGTTCTTAATGCATTGGGTAGTGTAGGATGATTGCGTTTAGCCTATTGCCTAGAAGTTATTCAATGATTTATAGAAATTAAGGTGTTAAGCTTTAAACCACATGACATGTTAATTATGAAATCTTGAACATGAATTATGTAGGTAACTTCATTAAGTAGAGAAAATTGGCTAGGTGAAATAAGATAATCACTTGTAAATATTTAACTATATTGTATTTTTGTCGAAATATATGGTATGGGTTTTTGTGGTTCTTTGTATGTGTTTGTTTGTCTATGAGTCGATGTATGTTAGAGTCTTAGGAATTCTTTGCTATGTGTTTGAATTTTCTAGGTAATTAATTTAGGTAATTAAAACAAACTCTTTTTACTCCCCTTTTTACTACACAATTATTGTATACACCCTTCAATCCCCGGTTTTGAACGATATGATAACCTATTTACCAATACTATATCTACAACAAAAGGGTTTTAAATTGCATATGATTGTTTTATGTGTTGAGCGTTTATTTAATGAATGTTTTACTCGTATCAGGAGCAGAGGTAAAGAATTTTATTTGGAAGTTCATTATATGCAGGTTTGGGATCCCACAAATGATCATAGCAGATAATGGCCCACAGTTCAACTGCTAGGAGGTCAAGGACTATTATGTCGAGCATGGGATCAAGATCAAATTTTCCACTCCATGGTACCCCCAGGGTAGCGAACAAGCAGAGTCTTTAAATAAGATGATATTGCAGGGTCTAAGGAGGAGGCTAGATCAGATAACAAAAGGACAGTGGGTATCCCAGCTACATGTGCTTTGAGCATATAGAACGACCAAGAGGAAGCCCACTAGGGAGACTCCTTTTGCCTTAGTAAACGGGACAGAAGCTGTCATTCCCATCAAACACAAGATTCCCAACCTCAAGCTTGCAACATGAACAGTAATTTGTAACACAGAGAGCCTAAGACATGAGCTCGATTTGTTGGAAGAACGTAGGGAACAAGTTCAGATTAGAGTGGCCTCCTACCAACAAAAGATAAAAGCTTAATATGACATGAAGGTTCGACCTAGAGTTTTCTTCTCAGGCACCATGGTCTTCCGCAAAGTGTTCGAAACCACCAAGGTGCCAGGAGAAGGAAAACTGCAGGCAAACTGGATAGGACACAACAAGATCATTGGAGAGGGCTACAATGGATCGTATGAGCTGGAGAACTTGAGAACGGGAGCCTTGGTGGACAAACGATGGAACGCCCACTACCTGAAGAACTATCGCTCGGAAAGGAGCTGAAGGCCCGGGGGCAGAAACTTGCAAGCACCTAGAAGGGGCACGCACTCTTCCTAACCAGTTTTTTTTTTTTTTTTTTACGATTGTTTTACAAGTTGGCAGGTTTAACGAGGAGTGTCAGACACTTCCTCATTCGATAGACATTGTACGATTTATACGATCATTCAATAAAAGCTTCTGTTTTCAGTAACTACACTTTTCATTGTGCTTTACGTTCAGCTTTCTCAAGCTCTTTACAAAATATCAGATTTGTGTAAGAGGGTCTTATTGTTCAATATGCACGATCAAGAGGAGCTTAATGCCCAGGAAAGACATCAAGCTCGAGGGGGAAAGACGACGTTGGTTCCCATGGGAAGGACTTTCACTCTGTGAGCTAACTAACCCTCCTAAAGATACGTAAGACATCCTAAGGGAGGGAGTTTAGGGAATTGATAAGGATGCCCATGGATAGACCAAAACATTCAGAGAAAAATTTCCCCTAGAGCTCAAAGTAATCTTAGGTTAGTAAGGTCTCGAGGTTAGATTATATGTGGTTAGATTAACAAACACCCCAGATGTGACTTAGCCATATTTTGACATTTTGGGCATCCTAAGTCCCAATCATTTACACCTGGAGACCCCTAAGGATAAGCCAAAGTCGATTAGCAAAAGAAATCGCAGACCCCAACATGACACTACTGACTTGTCCCCTGGAGAGATTCTGAGCTGGAGGGAAATCTTGATGTGGCCTTTGTGATAACATCAGGATTCTTACGAAGGCTGAGGAATATCTCAATAGTCAAGGACTTGGTCGTGGGAGGGGTCTGGAGAACGATGGTCTTTGTACAGACCTGGGGCTAAACATGTAAACCCCTTAATGAAGAGGTAGTCTCAAAATTGCGAGCACCTCCTAGAAGACCTTAAGGTTACCAAGGCTCTCCTTAAGCCTCTTTCGAGAGCACTAGCTTGGAACATTAGGGATTCAAGAGTCGAACTGAGGCCACAGGCACTCAGAGGAAAATCCCCAAGCTTTGGTAAGAAAACAAAATGGTGTGCACGAAAACAAAGTACGAATAACTAAGTACGATATTGATATTTACTCTCGGCATAAGTTATCTGAGCTAAGGCCCATGCCAAGGTTAGCAAAACAAATAAGTTATGAAAGTAAAATTTATTCGAAAAAGGGTCCTAAAACTATTACATAGTTATACCACTAAAGATAAGCAGGGGGCTTCACTCTGACTTGGTCTAAGAAGCAATAGAGGGGTTATAGGCATAGATGAGTTCCTTACGTTCTTGCTCATAGTCCACCCGCTGGGATTCAAGTTGGAGCCCATGAGCTTCCTTCAGAATAGCTATACGATCTTAACACTCTCGGTCCTTGGCATCCAGAGCCTCCTTGAGCTTAGCCTTGGCCACCTCAGCTGCTTCCCTCGCTTCCGATTGGGTCTCCTTGAGCTCCCTAACCTCAAACTGAGCCTTCTCAAGTTCCAATTTCAGGGCCTTCATCTCGTCCTCGTGAGAAGAATGCTCATCCTCAAGGGCCCTCTCCCTCTGATTGATAAAACGGTAAGTGTGAGCTTGGGCATCCCCGAGTTTGTGGATCTCGCCTTCTAGCTCAGTGATCTTGGAAGCAGACTCCTTATTCTTCTTCTCTGCCTCTATAACCCTTTTGTCTGCCTTGTGAGATGTGGCATGGAGGCGTCCAAGGGTGGAAGTAAGAGTGATGGAGGACTGGAACAAGGTCAGGACGATATGTCAGACAAAGGAAGAAAAAGGAATTGTACGAGAAGATATGCAAGAAATTGAAGGAAAGGTTACCCAGTTGAGAGAAGTCCAAGAAAGCATGATCAGATCCTCAGTTCCTAAGGACTCAAGGTCCTTAGCATCCTCTTCAAGCACCATCAAGGTCAAGGAAGAACATGCCACATCAGCATGAGCCAAGCCAGAGAAGAATTGGGAAGGGATATGCTTCCCTATGCGGGGGAGCACAACTTCTCACCAAGGGCCTCAACTTCCTCCTCAGTCAGATCATGAAAGGACCCAATCCCGATTCAGTTACCTAAACCAGAATCAAACCCTTCCGAAAATACGAACCAACAAAAAATTTTCAAAATTTCGGCAGAGTTTCGTTACTAACGTGGAATTGCATAAACCTGCACCCTGAAAATAACACTTCATCCTATGCCACAAAAGCCAAACCGTGGGCACCAATCCCATCAAGATTTCTCAACATCAATAATAATCAATAACAGTAATCAAACTGTACTGTGTAAATATGTATATCCGAGAAAATCCGTATAAACATGTATCAGAATGTATCAGAGCGACCTCTAGTATAAAATATATACAATATATACACATCAGTAGGCGAAACAAGAACCTACTGGAAAGCACAGGTAACTCTGATCACTAGCCTCCAAACCGCGACGTGAAAACACCAAACCTGAACTGCAACTGGGCACAGAAACCAAAAGCCCAAGGGAAAGACATGAAACACGTTAGAGTGAGTGGACGAAAATAAATGTCTTTCACCAATTAATATATATGTTTAAAATAACATATGCGAGTCCAGGTAAGTAGAAATAATAAAGTACACGAGGTAAAACTCACAATCCTCCAGTGTACTGAGCATGCAAGTAAAAATCTCACGGGGTCACTCATGGACACACACCGTGCTAGTACAGTCCGAATCATGGGATCCCAGACCCACACGTGACTCTAGCCAGAAAGGCCTCAGGTCAGAGGTCTGCCTCCCCCCGGTAAAGACCTCGTGATCAGGAGTCACAGCCTCCCCTGGCAATAAGCCTACCATCGGGGATCAGCCGAGAGGCAAGTGTATCGATACAACAACATAATCAAGACTGTACTCTGTGTAAACCAAATCATAAACATCTCGATGCAAATGCAATATACAGCATATAAATGCATATACGTAATATATAATGATATAAACATAATCAGCTAACACATGCTCGTATAACTCGTAATCTCGTACGCATGCTCAAATTCGAAAATCATATAAAAGACTCGCAATCATTTCTATGAAAAGAATTTGTCCACTCACAGGTGAGCAAAACGCACACCCGCGCTAATCTCGAGGACCGGCGGAAGATCCCTCGCCAGAATCTCGGTCACGATCCCGATCTCGATCTCCTGAATATCCACAAAAAATAACTGATTAATATCGTAATCCACAACACTGTACTGATGCACGAAAACCAACCGTTCCCGGAAATACGAAATGCAGTGCAAAATGAATTACGGAAATCCCGAAATCCCCATTCGAAACCTCGAATGAAAATCGGCTAACCAAATCAACCCGAAAACCTCCGTACGATAACCAGGACGCGATTTCGAGACAAATGACACTAATTACATTGAAATCTGAAAAAGTCAACTTTCCGGCCGTTGACCGCCGCCGCCGCCGGCGGCGTGCCGTCAACGGTGGAATCACACGGCCAAAATCTCCAGATCACAAGTTCCCATCCATCCGAGTCACTTTCTCAACTACCTCGAAACCCAAATCTTCCCGGAACCCAGTCAATTCCAGCCCGAAACCCGATCGGAAAACCTTACCAGTGACCTAATCGGACCTCCATGAATCCTCCACCAAATCCAAAAATAAACACATGGAAAGGATCACCAGACCAAGGGGAGACGAACCCCTAACCTTTTAGCCATCGAGGCTCGCCGGAGGACCACCTCCCATCACCGATGATTCAACCCAGTTCGGCCCGACTCGAAACCTACCAAACCTTAATCAATTTTCATCAAACCACAGCCAAACCCACTCGAAATCAAGAGGGGAAGAAAACCTTACCCTTGCCGGAAGCAGGGGTGGCCGGAAAATGGGTCGTCGGACGATGAAGACCAAAACGGAAAGTTTCCACTTCGGGTCAACGGTCAACTTACCAAAAATAGAAAGTCAACAACTGGTCAAACTGAAGCAGTGTTTTACTACAAATTCTTGACTATTCCGCTATTTATACTCGAGCCTCGGGTCGATCGACGGTCCGAAATGAAAATACGAAATGATTCGGATAAGCTCGAAATAATCGGATAAACTCGTCGGAACCTGAAACTTCAAATAATCATAAAATATTCCTCAGTTATCGGAAAAATCTTCCGAAACCGCCCACGAGCTCGAAATCATGTACCCTACAATTTCCGTGAAGACACCCAACTCAAATTCTCGACTAAAAACATAGTCGCGAATCGAATAGACAAACCACACAATATCGTAAAACTGCGACTATAACCAAATCTCGAGAATCGTGCCAAACACACATCTGATTCTGGTTCGGGTCGTCACAAATCTACCCCCCTTAAAGAAATTTTGACCTCGAAATTTACGTACCTGTCATGTGAACAAATGAGGATACTGCTCCCGCATACGCTGCTCGGTCTCCCAGGTGGCCTCCTCAACTGAATGGTTCCGCCACAAGACCTTCACCAGCGGAATCACACGGTGCCTCAACTCTTGCTCACGACGATCGAGAATCTGCACTGGCTCCTCTACATAAGATAAATCCTCTCTGATCGGCAACTGCTGTGGGGCTAACACATGTGAAGGATCTGAGATGTACTTCCGCAACATCGAAACATGGAAGACATCATGAACACGAGCCATCTCAGCCGGTAACTCAAGTCTGTAAGCAACAGCTCCAACCCTCTCCGTAATCTCATACGGACCAATGTATCGCGGTCGAAGTTTGCCACGCTTCCCGAAACGCACAACTCCTCTCCACGGAGATAGTTTCAGGAAGACCCAATCACCAACCTCGAACTCTAAACTCTTCCTCCTCACATCCGCGTAACTCTTCTGCCGATCTTGGGCGATCTTCAGGCGATCCCGAATAACCTGAATGTCCTCCATCGTGGTTTTCACCAAATCAGGACCAATGAGCCAACGCTCGCCCACCTCACTCCAACATAATGGAGTGCGACACTGCTTCCCGTACAGAGCCTCGTTATCAGGCCCATCTCAATACTGGCCTGATAACTGTTGTTGTAGGCGAACTCAATCAAGTGCAACTGCTGATCCCAGTTTCCACGAAACTGCAACACACATGATCTCAGCATATCCTCAAGAGTCTGAATGGTCCTCTCGGACTGCCCGTCAGTCTGAGGATGGAAAGTTGTACTAAATCGCAATCTCGTGCCCAACGCTCGCTGTAAAGCCTGCCAAAACTCAGAGGTGAACTGACTATCACGGTCAGAAACAATCGACACAGGCACACCATGCAAGCGAACAATCTCAGATAAGTACAACTTGGCCAATCTGCCCACTGAAATCTTCCCTGGAAGTGCAAGAAAGTGTGCGGATTTCGTCAATCGGTCAACAATAACCCAAATGCCAGTGTTGCCTGCCGAAGTACGTGGCAACTGATAGACGAAATCCATCGTGATATGCTCCCACTTCCAAACCGGAATCTCAAGTGGCTGTAGTTTCCCTGCAGGTTTCTGCCTCTCCGCCTTCACCTGCTGACAAATCAAACACCGACTCACGTACGCGGCAATCTCCCGCTTCATGTTGCACCACCAATAGTACGCTCGAAGTGTACGAAACATCTTCGTACCTCCGGGATGCATCGCATACGCTGAACTGTGGGCCTCATTCAGAATCTCCTTCTTCAAATCCTCGTCTCTGGGTACACATAATCTGCCTCTGAATAGCAACGTACCGTCGTTGCTCAAACGGAACTCTATAGGTACACCATTCCGTATCATGGTCTTCTTGCCCAGCAAGTAAGGATCTGAATCCTGTGCCTCCCGTACATGATCAACCAACACTGGTCGAACCTGGAAACTGGCCAACAAAGCTCCATCATCATCATACCCAAACACAGCACCCGTAGCTCGAAGCTCGGCTAACATCGATACTCTGGCTACACACATGTGAAACAATGAAGTTCCAGATTTCCGGCTAAGTGCATCCGCTACAACGTTAGCCTTTCCTGGATGGTACTCAAACGTACAATCGTAGTCGTTGATCAACTCCATCCATCGGCGCTGCCTCATGTTCAGATCCGGCTGCGTCCGCAAATAGGTGAGACTCTTGTGGTCAGTGAAAATCTTACACTGAGCACCATACAGATAATGTCTCCAACTCTTCAACGCTAACACAATAGCGGCTAACTCCAAATCATGCGTCGAATAGTTGACCTCGTGAGGTTTCAGCTGTCTGGAACCATATGCCACAACTTTACCATGCTGCATCAACACACAGCCAAGGCCCAACTTCGACGCATCGCTGTATACAACAAACTCACCACTGTCGTCTGGCAACGTCAGAACCGGTGCGGTAGTCAAAATCTCCTTCAGGAGCAAATAACTCTCCTCGCACACATCAGACCACTCAAACTTGACGCCCTTCTTCGTCAATCTGGTCAGTGGTGTTGCTATCCGGAAGAAATCCTGTACAAACTGTCGATAATAGCCTGCTAACCCCAAGAAACTCCGGATCTCTGGTACAGTAGTGGGTCGACTCCAATTCAGCACGGCCTCAATCTTGTCAGGATCAACACTAACTCCCTCGGCCGAAATCACGTGGCCCAGAAACTTCACACTATCCAACCAGAACTCACACTTGCTAAACTTCGCGAACAGCCGATGGTCCCGCAAAGTCCGCAACACTGCTCGCAAGTGCTTCTTGTGCTGGCCTACACTCCTCGAGTATATCAAAATATCATCAATAAATACAATCACGAACTTGTCCAGGAACCGTCTGAACACTCGATTCATCAAGTCCATGAAAGCTGGCGTTGGTCAACCCAAACGGCATAACCAAAAACTCATAGTGGCCGTACCGCGTCCTGAATGCTGTCCTGGCCACATCTGAATCTCGGATCCTCAACTGATGATATCCGGATCGAAGGTCGATCTTCGTAAAGACTGCTGCTCCCTTCAGCTGATCGAACAAGTCGTCAATCCGTGGCAACGGATACTTATTCCTCACTGTAATCTGATTCAGCTTCCGGTAGTTGATGCACAAACGCATGGACCCGTCCTTCTTTCGCACGAACAACACTGGAGCACCCCACGGAGAAACACTCAGTCGAATGAATCCCTTCTCTAACAACTCCTGAAGCTGAATCTGCAACTCCCTCAACTCTGCAGGCGCCATCCGGTACGGTGTCTGGGAAATCGGTCCAGTACCCGGCAATAACTCAACAGTAAAATCAATCTCCCGCACAGGGGGTATACCAGGTAACTCCGCTGGAAACACATCCGAAAACTCAGACACAATCTCAATACTACCAAGATCCGGCACTGCAGCTGTAGTGTCCACAACATGGCCTAAGTACGCAACACAACCCTTCTTCATCAACCGATCCGCCCTCATCGCGGAAATCAAACACGGTAGGGAAGTGTTCTTCTCGCCACGAAACAGTATCTCGGGCAACCCTGGTCGACGAAACGCGACCTCCTTCCTGTGGCAATCAAACATGGCCCAATGCGACTCTAGGAAGTCCATACCCAAAATCAGATCAAAATCCACAATATCAAGCAGTAACAGATCAGCGGCTAAACGATGGCCATCGATAAACACCTCACAATCTCGGTAAACCCAACCGATGCTCACAACCTCACCTGATGGATACAACACTCTCCACAACCCCGGAAGTGGAGATGCAGGTACCGTAGCCAATGATGACAGTCTAAATGATATGAATGAATGTGTGGCACCCGGATCTAACAATGCAAGTACAGGAATACCAAAAACATGTAACATACCGATAACGACCTCCGGTGATGCTCTGCCCTCACGTAGAGCCATAGCATGAACCCTCGCCTGTCCGGCTGGTCGTCCTCGCTGGGGTTGTCCCTGCTGTCTTCCCTGACCTGCAAACTGTGCTGGTCGCGCTCCAGAAGTGACACCTCGCTCAACTCCGGAACTCTGGGCCGCATGTCCGTCACCGCCATACAACTGAGGACACTCCCTCGCATAGTTACCCACCTGGCCACAACAAAAACAAGTGACAGGACCCCGCTGACATGGACCCACATGATGTCGACTGCAGAGAATACAAAACGGATACTCCCTCGGTACAGCAAATGTGCCTCCAGTACGCCGAGGATAACTAGAACCGCTAGAACCTGCACTAGCCTGTGGCCGCTGTGGTCGATCTCTCCACCTCCTCAATCTCTGCCTCGACATACCCACTGGTGGCTGATGTGATCCACCGCCTGAGGATGAAGCTGAACCAGAAGTATCAGAACTCGGCCTCTTCGAAGGCCCCTGACTCGGTTCGCCTTCCTCAAACCGTCTCGGCCGATACCTCTACTGTCTCTCCTGCTCAATATCCTCGCCTCGGAGTGCAGCACTAACAAACTCATCAAAGTTGTTCTGCGGCATCGTAGTCAGCGTCGCCTTGATGTTCAGATTCAATCCCAGCTCAAACCTACGACACTTGGCTTCCTCTGTAGCCACCATATCTCGCGCAAAACGAGACAAACGGGTAAACCGATCCCGATACTCAAGCACAGACAAACTGCCCTGCCTCAAATTCGTAAACTCCTCGTACTTGCGCTGCTGGGTAGCCTGATTAAAGTACCTCCGCATAAACAAATCACGGAACAAGGTCCACGGAGTGTCAGCTGGAACTCTGTCGGTGCTAACCCACCAAAAGTATGCATCACCCTCAAGTAAACCAACTGCGGCTACTGACATCTGCTCAGGTGTAAACTGCAGACGCTCACAAACACGCTCAATCTGAACCAACCATGCCTCGCATATCTCTGGATCAACTGAACCCGAAAACACAGTAGCACCCGCAGTGCGAGCCTTGACCACAGGGTCAAAACGCTCTTCAAAACGCAACACTCGCATCAGCAAGTCGCGCGTTCGGCGATCCTCATCAGGATCATCATCCCGTTCAATACGGGGACCACGTCGAGGAGGCATCCTACTGATACAAGACAAGCATTAGGTACAAGCAGAAAGAACGTAATCATGAAACCGCAGATATTTGAGGACATACAACACCCGAAGTATTGATGAGTACCGCTGGCCAGTCGGGTCATCACTCCAGTCATGCTGTATCAACTCAAATACCTTAAGCGTCACAACTACAAGTCTACAGAATCTGACAACCTAATGCTCTTATACCAAGCTGAAAGGACCCAATCCCGATTCAGTTACCTAAACCAGAATCAAACCCTTCCGAAAATACGAACCAACAAAAAAATTTCAAAATTTCGGCAGAGTTTCGTTACTAACGTGGAATTGCATAAACCTGCACCCTGAAAATAACACTTCATCCTATGCCACAAAAGCCAAACCGTGGGCACCAATCCCATCCGGATTTCTCAACATCAATAATAATCAATAACAGTAATCAAACTGTACTGTGTAAATATCTATATCCGAGAAAATCCGTATAAACATGTATCAGAATGTATCAGAGCGACCTCTAGTATAACATATATACAATATAATCTCGAGGACCGGCGGAAGATCCTTCGCCAGAAGCTCGGTCACGATCCCGATCTCGATCTCCTGAATATCCACAAAACATAACTGATTAATATCGTAATCCACAACACTGTACTGATGCACGGAAACCAACCGTTCCCGGAAATACGAAATGCAGTGCAAAATGAATTACGGAAATCCCGAAATCCCCATTCGAAACCTCGACTGAAAATCGGCTAACCAAATCAACCCGAAAACCTCCGTACGATAACCAGGACGCGATTTCGAGACAAATGACACTAATTACATCGAAATCTGAAAAAGTCAACTTTCCGGCCGTTGACCGCCGCCGGCGGCGGCGGCGCGCCGTCAACGGTGGAATCATACGGCCAAAATCTCCAGATCACAAGTTCCCATCCATCCGAGTCACTTTCTCAACTACCTCGAAACCCAAATCTTCCCGGAACCCAGTCAATTCCAGCCCGAAACCCGATTGGAAAACCTTACCAGTGACCTAATCGGACCTCCATGAATCCTCCACCAAATCCAAAAATAAACACATGGAAAGGATCACCAGACCAAGGGGAGACGAACCCCTAACCTTTTAGCCACCGAGGCTCGCCGGAGGACCACCTCCCATCACCGACGATTCAACCCAGTTCGGCCCGACTTGAAACCTATCAAACCTTAATCAATTTTCATCACACCACAGCCAAACCCACTCGAAATCAAGAGGGGAAGAAAACCTTACCCTTGTCGGAAGCAGAGGTGGCCGGAAAATGGGTCGTCGGACGATGAAGACCAAAACGGAAAGTTTCCACTTCGGGTCAACGGTCAACTTACCAAAAATAGAAAGTCAACAACTGGTCAAACTGAAACAGTGTTTTACGACAAATTCTCGACTATTCCGCTATTTATACTCGAGCCTCGGTTCGATCGACGGTCCGAAATGAAAATACGAAATGATTCGGATAAGCTCGAAATAATCGGATAAACTCGTCGGAACCCGAAACTTCAAATAATCATAAAATATTCCTCAGTTATCGGAAAAATCTTCCGGAACCGCCCACGAGCTCGAAATCATGTACCCTACAATTTCCGTGAAGACACCCAACTCAAATTCTCGACTAAAAACATAGTCGCGAATCGAATCGACAAACCACACAATATCGTAAAACTGCGACTATAACCAAATCTCGAGAATTGTGCCAAACACACATCTGATTCTGGTTCGGGTCGTCACAGATCATGAGGAGGTTGGACAATGTATCCCCGGCCTGAGTGGGTCTTCTTGAAATAGACCTGAGGAGATCAGGGTCAACGCCTTCAATCAACTCCCTAAGAAAACCTGTGCAAATAAGGATACAATATTTATACATTTTCAGCAAACGCAAACAAGCATCGAATATACTCCAAGATAGCAAGTCATGCACAAATTCAAAGTGTAAACACAATATCAGAGCAAGATATAGGAATAATAAAGCAAGTGAAAAGTGAACTTACCCAGGGAGAAGACAGTAGGCTTGGAAGACCTAGGCTCAGATGATGAGGGCCGAGGTGGAATAGGGATAGTAGATTTCATCTTCTTGGACAATGGAGATGGTGGTGGAAGATCTTCGAGGGGAGGAGGAAGGATTTCAATAGCAGTAGCAGTTGGTGCAATGGGCTGGAGCACTTCCTTGGCTAGAGCCAAAGCCTGGGCCTTGCCCTTCACAAGCTCGGAAATTTTCACGAGTTTCCTCCTCTTGGGCTTAGAGGTCTCCCTCTACTCAGTTAGAGCTTGGACATTAGAGGGCTTGGGGGTAGAGGCTCTGCCAACCTTATAGACTGGAGGAGCTCGAGGGACCTCGGTCACCTCCTGATGATCCTCATGTTGGAAGGGCTTGATGCTCTCCAGACCTCCTGGGTTGAGATTCTCCTTGCTCGACAACCACCTACACTTACGGTACTTAGGAGGAATGGAGAAAGCATCATCTACGAGGTCGCGACGAAAGTCGACGACCCTAGATAGTTCCTCCAGTAGCTTGGAGATACGATTGATGGCGGTAGAGACCTTGAAACCGGATTCTCTGCCGAGCTTCTCCTAATCCCCAAAGATAATAATGAGAGTCTTCTTCCAATCCTTGGAGGAGTAAGGAGAATCGATCAACAGTGAATCCTTGATATACATAATCCATTGGGAGAGGTAGAACTGATTTATTGGTATGGGTTTAGCCTGGAAGAGCAGCCTGAAGTCCGGGAGCACGATACGATAGTCAAACCACCAATTGAGCTGATCAAAGCATGAGAGACAGGGAAAGTTGTATGGGCACCACTGTTCTATGGCCACACCATAGAACTCCAAGGCAGAGTAGATGAGGGTTGGAACAAGGAAGGTGATACCGTAGAAGATCTGGAAGGGATGGACGAGCAATCCTGAAAGGGGTCAAAGCTTCGATACTTTTACCTCATCCTTGACTCAGGCAAACCGGAAATTCTCATTGTCTCTTTGGTGAAAGGAGTGGATAAAGGCCACCAGAGCTTCATCAGAGTCGATCTTCAGGGCAGTTGGACACAGCTTCTCCCGAGCTTTCTTTGAGGCAAAATTAGTGGTGCACAGTTAAAGTTGCATATGCGTAGGGTCAGCCTCGGCCTCCAAAACTGAGGGTTGAACAATCTCGACCTCATCTACTTTGAAAGTAGTAGGTGATGAAGGGTTATGAACAGCCTCTAGAGAACATTCCTAGCTAGGTTGGGTGGCGGCCAAAGTAGCAATGGACGGCGGCGTCTAGAAGACAGGTTCAGTGA
The DNA here is from genome assembly GCA_946800695.1 of Geum urbanum. Taxonomy (NCBI): domain Eukaryota; kingdom Viridiplantae; phylum Streptophyta; class Magnoliopsida; order Rosales; family Rosaceae; genus Geum; species Geum urbanum. The sequence continues at coordinate 22,128,166 of OX327009.1, read as the reverse complement.
CAGAAAACGGCTTCGAGATGTCAATTTGCTCGACCACGTTAAGGCCTTAGAGGAGAGTGATGGTGTGGTTGATGATTTCGTTTGGATTGTTGGAAGATGAGTTGTTGGAGGCCATTAATGTTTCCTGGTTTTTCTGGGTTTTTTTCTAAAACATGAAAACTGGGACTTTGGAGTCGTAAAGAGATTTTTGGGTTTAGTAGGAACCTTGAGCAAGGTATGATACGGTAAGAGATGGCCATTTGAAGAGATAGATGGTTTCAAATTTCAAGGGATGTGATTGGATTTGAAATGGGGTGAGAATGGAAAGAGTCGTCACAGTTGGAAGAGGTATGAATGCTGACGAGGTTTGATGACGGAGGAGTCATGATGAAGGTGGAACAGTGGAGGCATGTGCTTAGGGTTTCGCATGCGACTTGATGAAAAAGCTGAGAAGTTTTAAAAAAAAATCTAGGTTAGTGAAGCTCAGATGACAACAGCGTGAAACCAACATGTGTCGAACCTCACACTATTGTGGAGGTATTTGTGGCAGTCTGTTTTGACCACCTTAAGCTGGGAAAAGATCGATGGACTTGGCAGGTCTGATTCCAGATGAGGTCCGATAAGGTAGAAAATATGCCTGGGGCTAGAAGGATTAGGATTTTTATGAAAAGTGAACTATCTAGAAGTTTCTGGAAGTCTCTGGAACGTTGTATGAGCTTCTTGATTGTTTGGTGGCATGACAATCCCAAGGTACCCCCAAGGAGCTGGACAATTTGACCACGAGAGATTATTTGATCGGACCTCGGGGGATTGGTAGAATCCATGAGGGAAAGGGTAAGATTTGAGTGTATCTTAGAGGGATTATACCAAATGGCATGTGGTAATCATGAAACCTGATTGGCCCTGGATATAGAGATTTATTCCTTAATGGATTCCTTCTTTTCGAATGTAAAGTAGTCTTATTCTTATATGGAGTATGCTTACACCTAACATAATCTCTATATATAGACCACCCCGACATAGTATCGGGTAACGCTAGTCTACCCTAACCACTTCTTGATTCTTAAGATAAGTTCTGACTTAAGCATCGAATGGTCTACACACGGTAGCACACCATGCTTCGGCTTGTTTTGCAGGTTCATGAAGATCCAAGCTAGAGGGAGATAAAATCTGCTCTCACAGTTCATATCTCTACTTTTGGGCGACTCCTCATATACAACCAAAATGGTACTCTATAACACACATTCGCACAAATTGATTCATGTTCACAAAAGTGATGCGCCTGCTTATATTCACACATACATTCTTTTTTTTATGCGGTGTTCCCTTTATAGTGTGAGTGGATCATTCTTTCTTGCGGAGTTGAATAAGACTATGGGGTACACCCAACTGCTTGACAGATGAAGCCAAACGTGTATGAAATGGGTGAATCTATTCAACTCCCCATTCAAGAATGATCTTGATAATGGGAACTTGTTGGCATAAGTGTATCTTTCACCCCATTTCGTACACGCTTGCTAAAAGAAAAGGCCAAGGCAACGCACAAGAAGAAAGGAAAACAGGGGAAGCACCTCAAATCCCACATCAAAGAAAGAGGAGAAATTGCGTTTCCAGATAAGTATATAACACATTAATTGTCATTAATAAAGAGTAATTGAAAGGACCCAACCCCGATTTAGTTTCCTAAACCGGAATCAAACCCCTTCTGAAAACACGAACCAACAAAAACCGTAAAAATTTGGGCAGAGTAACACTACTAATGCAGAATTGCCTTTACCTGCACCCGAAAAATAACACTTCATCCTATGCCACAAAAGTCAAACCGTGGGCACCAATCCCATCCGAATTTCTCAATATCATATCAATAGTAATCAACCGTAAACATAACTGTAATATATAGTATATCCGAGAAAATCCGTATAAAACATGTATTAGTAATATATCAGAGCGACCTCTAGTGTATACATATACCAAACATACAACAGTAGGCGAAACAAGAAACCTACTGGAAAACACAGGTAGCTCGAACAACTAGCCTCCGACCACGACGTGAGACACTAGAATCTGAACTGCAAACTGGACACGGAAACCGAAAAGCCCAGGGGAAAGGCAAATAAAACGTTAGAGTGAGTGGACGAAAATAAACATATGCCTTTCACCAGTTTATGTACATAATCAATGTAAAAAAAAACAATGCGATTTCGGAAAGTATATATGGAGGTGCCAGGCGAATCTCTCAAGCCCGATGGTCAGGCGAATCGCTCAAGCCCGACGGTGATAGCACTACCACATTTTGACTCATTGCCGGCGACTTTTAAGTCGCCGGCAATGTTTTTGGACATTACCGGTGATTTTTGCTGACCTTGGCGTATGGTGAACAGTGAGTTAATAGTGTCATACCAGCCTTGCAACCTATAACGCTTAAGGAAGGCGTCAGTGAAGTCTGGAAATGAGTACATGGAGTCCTAGGGAAGCTCAAAGAACCAGTTAAACGCCTCACCCGTTAGCGTTTCCAGGAACATATAATAGAGGGTGTCGTGATCATGTTGGTGCCTTGCGGTAGGGACAAGAATTTTTCTATATGGACTAGTTTAAGTGGGCGTCCAACCAGTGGCGGAACCAAAACATAATTTAGGTTGGACAAAAAAAATTATCATTTATTACATACAAAAAGAAAAGGATTCATGGGTTTCAATCCACATGTTTAATAAGGAAATAACGTTGCACAGACTCAAGACTGTGATTTTAAGCATAGATATGCAGTTCATGATCTATTTATTTCAAGAAAGAGACTACAACTTTGAGCATAGATATGCACTTCATGATCATATTTTGTGTTAAGAAAGAGTACATCGATGTAAATATATAATTATTATAGCTACAACAATTGTTTCTACCAAATTCTGTAAAGGTCTTTAGCAGAATAGCGGTTTGAGCTATTTCGGGCTGACTTGGTCTATCGCACGTATGTCGTCTTTTACCTGCTGTTAAGAACAATACACCAAACGGGCGTTAGGAGTCTTAACGGGGTGTTCCCGCCTTCGACTCTTCGACGCTCTAGTTAGAATGTATGGAGTGTAACAGTATTATTGGTAAAGTAACAGATACCTTGTATCTGTCATAAATGTATTGCTTATATTGGTGGTTGAGTATGGAGTCTTTTGCTTTTCTTCGATGTGGGATCCTGTCTATCTTGTACATGGCCTGTTCTGGTACTTTCCGTTTGCCGTACTGAACGCGTGGACATTCGGATGGTGTTGGTTATTTGTTTAAAGTTGAAGCCTGCATGGCTGCCTTGTGTTTGGTCTAAGCTGTGTTGATCCGTTTTTAGTGACTAAGTGTGCGGTAGTTTTGTGTTACGTACGGGATCACACATTAACAAGTCCCCCAAGTCCCCAAGTCAAGGGAATCAGCTCTTGATTGGGAGTTGTAAAACTTTTTCCCGGTTGCGCACACGTGGTCACTCAGGGAGGGGTCCGTGCCCCGATCCCCCAAGTCCCCCAACTCTCCGATGAAGAGCTGGTCCGAGGTTAGATGTCGAATGTTCTTGCCGTGTGGCTGTCTGATTTGGGCTCTGAAACATAATGTTGCTGTTTGGAGCCGCTTTCGTGGCAACAAATGATGTTGCTACTCGTGCCATGATAGTGCAAACGTTATTGTTGTTTGACTGTCGGGGTGGACTCCGAAACTTGATGTTGCTGTTTGGATCCGCTTTCGTGGCCACAAGTGATGTTGCTACTCATGCCACAATAATGCAAACGTTGTTGCTGTTTAACTATCGGGGTAGACTCAGAAACTTGATGTTGCTGTTTGGAGCCACTTTCGTGGTGACAAGTGATGTTGCTACTCGTGCCACGATAGTGCAAACGTTGTTGCTGTTTGACTATCATGGAGAACTTCGAAACTTGATGTTGCTGTTTTCGAAGTAGGCCCCGTTGTCTTTTCGCATTCTGACCTTTTTAACTTCGTAACAGTTACCTGTCGTTTGATATGCTCGTGTCAGTGACATTTTGATAGTTTGTTTACTATATGTGGGACGCGTGGCGCACAAAATTTGGAGCGGTAGGGTAATTAATTTTAGCGGGAGCGTGTGAGGCGCGTGGGACACGTGTCGTAATCCTACTGTAGGAAGCGTTGGAAATGGACGGTAGGCGTTCGCCTAGGATTAGTTTCGTTGCCTATAAATAACTTTGCTTTCACTTTCACTTTTTTACACTTTCGCTTCTCAACTGAAACTCTACCGAAACGCCTTCCCGAAGCTCTTTGTGATCAGTTTGGAGTTTTCACTTCTTGTGAGTCTTCCTCTCATCTTTAAAGGTAGCTTCTTGTTCTTTTTGCTTCAAAAACGTGTGATTCATGTTGCTCTGGTGCGTTTGCACTTGTTACTGTTTGTGGTACTATTGTGGTAATTTCTGAATTTTTGTGGTATGTTTCTTGTGTTTTTGCTAGTGTAGAGCACGTTTGACTGGGTAGGGTATTGTGTTTCTCTGTTTTCTTGCTCAAAAAAGAATTTCCGGTTTGTTGCTTTCTGGGCTTTTCTGGGTACGTTACGAAGAACAGTCTTGTTCTTTGAGGTTTTTGTTTCTTTTGGGGCTTTTGATCTCTTTTTGGGTATTGCGAAATTGTGGGTACCTGTTTGTGCTGTTTGAAGAACTGAGGTTGTGACATACTCCACGTGTTCGCCGTTTGGCTTATTCTCCCGTTTGCTTTTCTCTTAGGATCATGGAATTTATATCCGTTTCAAGTGATGAGTCCCTTACGCAAACCCCTAGGTTTCGAATAGGGTCAAACAGTCTTGCCAACAGTGTTTCGGACTCTTCGTCTGATAACGTACTGAGTGTCTCCCCTCTGTCCGTTAACGCTGGTGGTGCTTTGCGTAGGTCATCCACCCCGAATATGGAGCAGAGCGGGTCTGTCGTGGTGCGATCCGAGTGTCAAGGTTCGTCTATGATGGCTAGTGGTGAAGTGTCGACCTCGCCTTCTGGGGTTTCATAGGGTTATGTGATCCTGCCCCGTGGTGTTCGGGCGTTAGAAGTTGCTCTCCCCGTACTCCCCCGAGGCGGACCCGTGATTTGGCATCTTGCAGATGGGCAGGCGGTTCAGGAGCCGGAGAGGTCCCCGTCCATACGCGATATCAAACGGTGGTACCGGGACTACCACATTTCTCGAACGATGAAGCTGAGGGCCCTCCGTGAAGGTGTGTCGTTCACACGTCCTCCTCGTGGTCACGTTTGCTTGAGCGAGTTCCAGCTCAAGGCTGGGCTGAAGCTGCCTCTCTACCCGTTCTTCCAATAATCCCTCGCCCTCTTCCACATCACCCAGGGCGAGTGTGGTCCCACGCTTACTCGCGTGCTGATCGCGTTTCACATTATTTAGAAATCAGTGGGTTGCAGTTCCCCACCCGTGCGGAGATCGGGCATTTCTTCCGTTTGAAGTATTCCCCTCGTATGAAAGACAAGGGTACAATAACGGTGGAGCCCTGAATGAAGTGGTGATTAACGGAGCCCCGGTCCTCTTCGACTACTTGGCGCCGGTATCATTGTCTTGTCAGGGGTGAATGGGAGTTCGACAAGCCTGATGCGGTGCTTTCGCGTGGGCGCGATCAGATACATGGAGCCCCCGAGTTCTTTCAGCCTTCTGGTGTGGTGTTGAAGTGTTGCCGGTTATCGGCGTTTGTCTGCTACTCTCTTTTCATATTCGTGCTTGCTAATGCCTTATTTTTTTGTAGATCAATTATCGTATCCCCTCACCCATTTGGAGGAAAGGCGTTTGGCTAGAATCAAGTTCGCTTTCGATCCCCATCCAGACGCGAGGAACTTTTGGGCGGCCAACCACTGGAAGCTAGTTGGACGGTGTGGTCTCTCACGCCCTTCCGATATGTTCGTGACCTCTCTATATTGTGAGTTTGCTTGTATCGTTTGTGTGGCATTTCAGACTGACGTTCTCTCTTTTTTTTGCACCAAAAATGAAGAAGTCTCGTTCCTCTACTAAGCAAGATGCGGCCCAGTAGCGCATGCTAGTGCTGATGGAGAGGGCTAGGCAGACTCGTATGGTGGTGGAAGACGGGAATGGCAACCTTGTCCAGGGCGACACCCATCAGCCCATGTTCCACCCTCCCGACTGCAACCAATATCTCAACCCGGTTTCCGAGGTTAATGAAGAAGTGGAGGCCGTGGGTGCGGCTTCCGAGGCTTCAGCTATATGGGCCGCTACTCTGGAAGACTGGGTTGAGGAGTCTGCTCTCGACACCCGTCGAGGGGAAGAGGGCAAACAAGCTCGAAAGGACCACCTCCGCCGAGAGAAGGATGTGTGGAGTAAGGAGCGTTGTGAGTGCCGAATCGACCGCGGGGACAAGCGTCAAAGTCAAGGTCAACCGTGCTCCCGTTCTGGAAGCAAGTTCCACTTTCCGGCCAAGACTGTCTCCTCTAAGAGTTCGTTCAAGCTCTCTCCCCTCAGTCATCCTGAAGATGCGGGGGTGCCCAAGCCGGGGTCGCGCCGGCCGGAAGATCAGAGGGTGTCTAGCCATCCTCTCAAATGCCCAAGAGGTCCATCCACTGAGGCCTTGCCAGGCGTCACTATTGCTGTGGTAGGCGAAACGGCCCTGTCCTCCGAGTTCCTCACTTGCATCCAGAGCTCCATGGGTACGGGTATCGAGTCGCTGTAGCAATGGTGTCAGCTCAGCGCGACTCCGAGCGAGTCCTTGAATGCAGCGTCTGATACTTGCACCCAGCTCCAACACCAGCTTTTCCTTATCAAAGGCTTAGAGGGGTCGATGCTGCAGACTACTGCGCTATCCAACGCGAAAGCCGTGAGTAGGCGGTTGTCGGCCAAAGTTGGCAAGTTGAAGCATGCTCTCACGAGGTCCACTGATATAGCCAATCACAAGATCTCTAGAGTGAACGAGCTGGTTCGTGAGCTCGACAAGCTGAAGAAGGAGCTGGGGGAGTCTTAGTCTGGGATCGCAATCCTGGAGACGGATCTTGCCTCTCTCCAGTTATCCAGTGGTGCTCGGATTACGGAGATGAAGCATGAAATGGCTGAGGTTCACACTCATGTGATGATGGGGGATATTCGCAGGAAGATTGCAGAGGAGGCGATAGCCGAGTTCAAGGCGTCGTCCGAGTTTGAGAAGGTCAATGCTGATGCGGTCGAGGCTTTCAAGAATTCGGACGAGTTCAAGGACTTGGTTGCTGCTGTGGCCAATGTCCATCGTGAGGACTTATCCACTCTCATGTTCCCGTTCATCAAGGTGGATGCGTTCGAGGCGTGGCAAGCCGCTGAGGCCGAAAAGCTGAAGTGTTTGCTTGAAGAGCCGGAGGGCGGGTCACATGCTGGGGATAGGGTGCCAGAGACGAAGGAGGGTATGGCTGATGCTGCTACTGGGGCCAATTGGTTATCTTGAACTTTCGCTTCTTTTTTTTTATTACTTTGTAGTAGTGGGACTTTTGCTCTAGAACCTGCGTGCGTTTGTTGAATGAGCTAGTCTTTTGGAGATATATCTAAGTACCTTTGTTTCGTTTACATTGCCTATCCAAATGCGTTTGATTTACATTAATACTTTCATTGTTATAAGCTAAAAACAAAACGCGCGAATGTACTCATACAAAAAGTTACACAAACATTTGATGTACGTACGTGCGTCGGTGCCAATCAAACGCAGGCGGATACACACTTAGTGGAAATATTTCCTCAAGTGTTGTGTGTTCCAGGGGTTGCCTAGCCTTCTTCCGAACATGTCCTTGATGTAGAACGTGCATGGGCTTGCGACTGCGTCGATGACGTACGGACCTTCCCATGATGGGCATAAATTCTTTGGCTTTGTTTGGATTGCCTTCATGTCCCCTAGTTGGAGTGGGCGCTCCTGGACACGTTGGTTGAATAGGTGAGTGACTTGCTGCTTGTTCGCGGTGTTGTGAAGATGTGCCATGTCCTGCTTCTCCTCGAGGAGGTCGTTGTTAAGTCGTAGCCCTGCTCCATTTGTGATGGGGTCATAGCTTTCAATTCTTGGGCTTCTTTATATGAGTTCAAGTGGTAGTACGGCCTCGGTTCCGAATGTGAGGCTAAACAGGGTTTCTCCTGTCGCTGCCATTGCAGTTGTTCAGATTTACCATAATATTTCAGGGAGGAGTGTGGGTCATCGTCTGTACCAAATGTCTCATTTCTCAATAAGTTCGATTTTCTTCTTGATTCCTTCTTTGATGATTTTGTTGGCCACTTCTACCTGTCTATTTGTCTGGGGGTGTGTTGGTGATGCGAATACCAGGTTAGTGCCTTGCTCCCTGCAAATTGCCTTGAGCTCATCGTGGTGGAATTGCGACCCGTTATCGGTGATGATGTTGAGTGAGGTGCCGTAGCGACAGTAGAGAAAACGCCAGAGGAATCTCTTGACCTTTTCGGTTGTGATTTTGACTATCGGTTTGGCCTCGATAAACTTGGTATGGTAGTCAATGATCACGATGATGTAGCGATACTGGCCCTTGGATTTCAGAAGTTCTCCGATGAGATCGAGTCCCCACTGTGCAAACGAAACTGGAGAAGTGAGGATTGATAGGGGTACTGCATGCGTGTAGATCTTATGTGCGTATAGCTGGCATTGATGGCAGATCGTCGTAATTGCGGTTGCGTTGGCATGGATGGTAGGCCACCAGAATCCACTTTGGAGTGCCTTATGTGCGATTGATCGTGCCCCTACGTGATGGCCACATACACCCGAATGGATTTCCCTCAGTATTATGTCGCCTCTCTCTGGTGTAACACATTTGAGGTTGGCTCATGTCTTCTTTTGTCGGTATAGGTTGTTGTGTCAGATGCTAAAGTTGGCTGCTCTGGCTATGATGATTATGCTTGTACCCGGTCTGCTAGGAGTTCACCCCTGGTTTTATATTTGATGATTGTGTCCATCCAGCTGGCCACATGTGGCTCGATGATGAAGATCTCTTATGTTTTCGTGATGCTAGGTCCTTTTAGGACTTCCACTACCCTTTGCCCTGGCTCCGTATGGACGGGCGATGTGGCCAAACGGGCGAGTGTATCTGCCTTGGTGTTTCTGCCCATGGGGATGTGGTTGATGTTGAAAAACTTAAACTTGCTTAGCATTGTGTGAATGTGGCCGAGATATGCCATCATTGTATCGCCCTTTGTTTTGAAAAACTTAAACTTGCTTAAACTTGCGAGTCACTGAAGATGTTGATGCTTGGGGCTTCTGAGTTTCGGGCTAGTTGCAGTCCGGCAATAAGGGCTTCGTATTCGGCCTCGTTGTTTGTGGCTTTGAATTCGAATCTGAGTGCGTACTTTACTCGTACGCCCCCTGGCCCGGTAAGGATGATTCTGCCCCCACTAGTGTTCTTGGTGCACTACCCGTCTACGTAGAGGTTCCATGGTGATTCGGGTTTTGGGGGCTCCTGGTCGGGGATGTCTGTGCTAACGGGTGCCATGCCATCGGGAGCAGGTTTTGTTGTATCTTCGTTCGTGTACTCGGCTATGAAGTCTGTGACGGCCTGGCCCTTTATTGTCGTCCGGGGCATATAATGGATGTCGTATTCACTCAGTTCGACGGCCCACTTTGCCAAACGGTCACTGTGATCGGGTGATTGTAGCACTTGTCATAGTGGAACGTTTGTAAGAACGTGGATGTTGTGAGCCTGGAAGTATGACCTGAGTCATCTGGCTGCTATTACGAGTGAGAGTGTCACCTTCTTAATTGTTGGGTAATGAGTCTCGGGTGGTGTCATGCTCTTTCCAGTCTTGTGGGAGATGATGCTTGGGGTGATTTCAGGCATGTCCGCGTAAGACCATGCGAACACCTATTGGCAATCCGATAGGATCTGAACCAGTCTGGCTGCTATGTCTGGCTCTAGCTGGGCGTCGATGCGGATCGTGCGCTTTGGATGTTCATTGGATAGGTGTATCGTGCGCAGCTATTCTCGTTCCGTGGACGACTGGATGGCGTTCAGCCCATCCCTTGGGTCATCGGGTTGCTGTTCTTTGGGGGAGCCTTCTGCCACTCCGAGTACTTCCAATCGTGTGTTGTCTTCGTCCGGAAGTGCAACCTTTTCCATGAAATCATACCCTTTGATCATGCCGATTTCGTATTCGGTTGGGAAATTGGCCAAGAGCATGTGGCTAGCAATAATCAGCTCTAGCTTCAAGATGTCAGGTCGTCCCAGGATCATGTTGTAGGACTTGCGAATGTCTACAATGACAAAGTCCATTCTGATCTCGTTCTGGGGGTGCATGGTGTCCAGACGCCAAATCACATATAGTTGCTCCTGAGAGGGTATGTGGTTTCACCCGAGAAGTTGGCAATGCTTTTGTGGTCCTATGTCATCTTGCATCTCGGGCGTTTGAGCCCCTCGTATGCTTCCTGGAAGATGATGTTAACGGATGCCCCGTTGTCGATGAGAATACGCTTTACAAGATATCGATCCATCATTCCGTCAATGACGAATAACAATGTGCTGTTCCAGTTGCTCTCTTCTTTGCTGTAGGAGAAAGTGATTGGAGGTCAATCCTTCATGTCTGCCTTTGGTGGATTCCTGGGATGTACTGCGAATATGTCCCTTGGGTTAGGCTCTTCCCACTCTCATGGGCATTTGAGCTTCTGCTTCCCTCTAGAGAAGTTGTTGATTGTACCTCTCATTTGTATGTTTGCAACCTGTCGTTCGGTGTTAGATCTCTGGAAGATTAACGTTCCCTCATTGTGCAACCGTTCTATTTCCCTTGCCAGGGTTTCGCAGTCGTTGGTATTGTGGGTGTTCAAATAATGGTACATGCACCATGTTCCCCTGTTATTCCGTATGGGGGCTATACCGGGTGCTCTCGGCATTGGTGGGCGGATCTGGCTTTTATTTTGCTTGAGCACCTCCTCGTTCGAGGCCTCACCGATCGAAAACATTTCGCGACGTAGGTGGGGATCTCTGGGTGGTGGTGGGTTCTGCCGGGTTGGGGGTTCGCGTCCACGATGCGCTTGCTGATATTGTTTGTTTTTTTTGTGTTCGCGGTAGTGGCTCTTGCATTTGCAAGAGGTTAATTCAAGCTCTTGTGCCATGATGACGTCCCATAAGTGGCTTACGCGGGGCGTGTACGCCCCCATTGGCCCCGTGTGCGTGCTTTTCTTGAGTGATGTGATTTTGACCTCCATCTCTTCCATCCGTCGGAGCATGGCTTCCTCGATTGTCGTAGTTGGTTCCTCGTCATCGTATTCTTGTATTCTTTTAGGATGTGGGGGTGGTCCCGGAAGTTGGTTGTTTCGTAGTTCCCATGGTGGGTTGATTCTGATGACCTGCATGCCTGCTCTTAGTTCCTCTGTCAGTCTTGGTTCCTCGCGTTGGGTCTTCTGGCTACGGATGAACGCATCAAGTCGTTCCTCCAATCGATGTTGGGCCTGGCGTTCCTGATCTCTTTCGGTTCTAGCCGATTGGAGTTCCTTCACGAGATGGGCTGCCTCTTCATCCTCCGTTAGGTCGTTGATGTTGTTGATTTCGTCTACGGATATGTCTCTTGTCTTCCTGCTTTCGGGTGTGATGTGGTCTGCCGCCATTTTTCGCTGCTGGTTTTTGGATTTCGGGCTATCTTTTATTTGCGGGGTTTTTTTGTACGTGGTTTACGATTGCTCGCTTCCCACAAATGGTGCCAATTGTTTCTACCAAATTCCGTAAAGGTTTTTAGCAGAAAAGCTGTTAAAGCTATTTCGGGCTGACCTGGTTTATCGCGCGTATGTCGTCATTTACCTATGGTTAAGAACAATACACCAAACGGGGGTTAGAAGTCTTGACAGGGTCTTCCCGCCTTCGAGTCTCTGATGCTCTAGTTAGAATATATGGAGTGTAACAGTAGTATTGGTAGAGTAACAGGCGTACCTTGTATCTGTCATAAATGTGTTGCTTATATTGATGGTTGAGTATGGAGTCTTTTACTTTTCTTCGACGTGGGATCCTGTCTATCTTGTACATTACCTGTCCTGGTACTTTCTGTTTGCCGTACCGAACACGTGGGCGTTCGGATGGTGTTGATTCTTTGTTTAAAGTTTAAGCCTGCATTGCTGCATTGCGTTTGGTCTAAACTGTGTTGATCCATTTTTAGTGACTAAGTGTGTAGTAATTGTGTGTTACGGGATCACACACTAACAACAATAGCAATAACTTTGATCTATCATATGATCATGTAAAATGTTGCAAAAAATATATGGAAAAAATTCACCCACAAAGTGAATTTTCGCTGTCGTATTAAAAAGATGTCTGAATTTCAAAAACTATCAAATTGATGCCCAAACTCCCGAAACTATATCTACATGATATCTACCGTCAATTTCCGTCATGGCTTTGGTAACACCGATGATGTGTAGTTTTTCTTGTTTGAAAACATAGTAAAATAACTTTAATACCCTTACAAAAATTTTATTTCTTTATTTCTTTATTTTTTTATTTAAGGAAAAATGAAAAAAACAACAACTTAGGATACTAAAATAAAAAAGTTCAACTCATGACATATTTATTTTTAAAATAAATTCAACCGACATCATTTTTCCCAAAAAAATCAAAAAAATTATAAAATTCATTTTTTCTATCAATTTTACCCCTAAAAAACGTCGATACCAGTCATTCCTATCTCTCCTTTTCCAAACTCCAAATCAATCTCTGAACCACCATGACTGTCCCCCACATGAACGATGACGATCTTCTCATTTCTATCAAGTTTTGTTACTAATTGTGAACTTGGCTCCCGCCTTTAAGTTTTAGTTTTGATGGCTCAGCTAGACAGCCTCGACCTCATTACCAAGACCAAGTCTCTGATCTCTGCTCTCAATCTCGTCTCTCGTGACCTCACTCTCCCTCCCGACCTCTTCGACGTCGTTTCGTCCATCTACGACCACCCCAATCTTGACCCTTCCGACGATTTGGTACGAATTCACCTCCCAATTTTCGTTCTTTGGGTTCGCTAGGCTTTTGTTCTCAATTTAGTCTGGGGTTGGTTTTGGGGGCTCATTTTGGGGTGCGGGTCGTTTTCAATTTTGGATTTTCAGTGTGTAAATTTGTAGGAAAGATTGATAGTTTGATGCATTAATGAGATGTTTTCGAGTTTTGATTTTTGATTTAATTGGATTGGTTGGTGCAGAATGAGGCTGAGAGTTATGGAGGGGATGATATGTTGGTGGAACTAGAAGATGCACGTTTGAGCCACCGTCGGAATTGCTGCTCAGGGGTTGGGTTAATCAAATCTGAGGAGAAGCATTATCGAAGCCATATTAAGCAGAGATTGGCCCTGCTTGAAGGTGGATAAGTTTTTACTGTTTAATCACCTAGTTGAGCAGTATTTTTGTACATTGGTCGAGAAGTATTTAGTCAGTGAGATGTCGTGCTTGGATATCTGTCTGAATATCTGTATGAGTATCTATTCAAGTATTGATCTGTTTAAGTATCTGTCCAAGTATTTGACCTAGTATTTGTCAAAGTATCGATCTGTCTAAATATCTGTCCAAGTATCTGTCTAAATATCTATCCTACGTCAAGGTTTAACAATTGTGTAAACAAGATCAGTCTTCTCTAAGCTTTGTTGTAGATAGTGTTAGTATAGCACCATTAGTTCATGGATTAAACATACTTACCCACTTAAGCAGGTAATCAACACCTACCCGACCACACCAAAGACCACCAGGCGGACTACAACTTCACTCGCAAGACCGAGCCCATCTGATCAGGCACGCGCCCGACAAGCGCACATCCGAATACTCGGCCCACATGACAGCAAGTGCAGCCCTATTCCACATCGAAGAGCACAAGCAAGCAACAATCTCACCCACCTATGTAGGCAAGGCATTTACTACAGGTAACAGGGCAGTTAATTCAAATCTTAAATACTCCAACCTACTTTCTTACAAGTTCGCTTGGCTGTTATATCCAATACATCTTCTAACTTAGGCATCGGAGCGTTGAAGGCAGTCCGACCCTGTCTCCACTTCTTGACCGCCCGTTTGTTGTATTCTTCTAACAATTGGAAGCCGAACACGTGAATCCGCATATCCGATAACCCGAACACCCGAAGAGAGAGAATACCCGATCATCCGAACAGCCCGAACGTTCGGACAGCCCGAAGAGGAGATTACTCATACTTACTTCTGTTGATTACGTCCCGCGTAATCCGGTAGAAACAGTTGGCACCGTCTTTGGGAACCTTACAAATTGCAAACCTCGTATAAATACCACTACCCAAAAGCCCACATGAATACCCAAGAGACAAACATCAGTGACATGCCCATCGAGGAAACACCCCTGAGCGCACGGGCGCGACAGGTGATCGAGCTGGGAACAAGTAGCAGCCTCGGACTGAGCGACGAGGAACGGGCCGACTGCCTACTCCAGGAGCTGCGAGAGGCAGCATTCGAAAGAGATCATGAGAGCTAGGCCTGGCAGAGGCTGGAAGAACGGATGGACGCACTCGTTAACCAGTAGCAAATACAACACGGGCGGGGTCCCGTTCGGGAAGATACCAGCGCTGAAGATCTCCAGCACCCGTTTGGTAGGACTGACCCTCGAGTGACCCGAACACCCACGCCAACGAGGGAACCCGTGACCAGAGGCACGTCCCTAATGGACAACACCCTGATCCTCTGGAGGATAGAGGAACTATCGGCGAAGGTGTCGCGCCTACGAAAGGACAAGAATGCCGGGCAAGGTGGGATGTTCACCCCTCAAGTCGGTCTGTTCTCGGCTCGTATACTGGAGAGAGGCAGGGACCTGAACGCGAAGACAACAAAGGTCACCCGGTTTGATAGAAATGGGGACCCCCACACGCACATCGATGAATTTCGGTCCGCTATGGACGGAACCAGATACTCATACTCGACTTTGTGCTTTTTGTTTCAGGAGACGCTGTCCGAGGAGGCGAGGAGCTGGTTCTACGAGATACCGCCAGGCTCCATCCATTCGTTCCTAGAACTGGCGGAAAGCTTCCAAAAGCGCTACAGGCTCCAGGGCAAGTATAACACCACGGGCATCCTCCTCAAGGTCCGCCAGGGGGCAGACGAGAGCCTATCCGGCTACATCAACCGGTGGAGGGCACTGGCGAGCACGTGCAGGAGCCTCGATAAGCAGGTGGCCAAGCTTGCCCTAATGGATAACATGCTCGCAACGCCATTCGTAGAGAAACTCGTGCGGAAGGAGCATCTCGACTACGACGAGATAATGGATTTGATCGTACAAAAGGTACTAGTAGAGACACGAGTGTACGAGACCACCCCCAAATCCAGCACCAACCGACCAGAGAGCGCGGACGCTCAGCCACGACACGCTGCCGACGATAGAGGGGAATCAGGTGGAGGCTACAAACGAGGCCAAGATGTGCACGGACAGTATAACCAGAGGCCGTCCTCCCGTGGCTACCAAGGCAACCGACATGACCGGGCGAAGGCACTAACACTGCAGGGAACCCGTTCCCGAGAGGCCCCCCGGTACCAATCGACCGAGCAAGAGGTTTACGCGATCGACCAACCGTCGAACAAACAGCTACTTCGCCAACACCGAAACCAGATCCAACCACCAAACAACATGTCAGAGGACAGGGCCCCAACCGGTCGAACCCCGGATAGGTGGTGCGAATACCACCACACCGCCACCCACCACACCAACGATTGCATAATGCTGAAACGGGTACTCACGGAAATGCAGGGGGGATGGCCGGATCGCCCTTCCCAGAACCGAGGGACGGCCGCGTGAGACAAACATCGAAACCCGGGGGACAATCAGCACGATATCCAGAGGGAAACGTAAGGAGGGGACTTCGTTCGAGCAGGGAGGTGCTGACGATCGGAACAAGGAGGACGAACAAGGCAGGAAGGAGGGAACCGTCGACCATCAGCTTCACGGCGAAAGACGAGGAGAGGAGTCCAAAGAGCAGCACTCTGCAGTTTGTGATCGACGTAATCGTGGATCGATACCTCGTAAAGAGGGTGCTGGTAGATAACGGGGCATCCGTGAACGTGATCTACCTGGACGCATACACGGCACTGGGCAAACCCTCACACAAAATGACACAGAACCACGAGTGCGTTGCAAGCTTCACGGGTGAGACATCATACCCAATCGGAAGCGACAATATGCGGATCAGGATGGGCGCCACCGACTCCCCGCACAGCGAGGTCCGAACAGACTTCATCATCATAGACACACCCTCCCCATACAACATCATACTCGGGAGACCGGGGATCAGCAGGCTAAAACTGATCATCGTAGGGCATATGTTACTAGGCCGATTCCCGACAGAGCACGAAGTATGGCACATCCGGGGCTACAACTACTAGGAGGCGGCGAAACCCGGGAACATACAAGAAATCCTAGCTCTGGAAGGACTGGCGCCATAGGCGGAAATACCGGATGACCCGCACGACGGGCTGACGGCAGTGTCCCCCATCCCCGAACGCGACGAGCTGCGGACGATTCAGCTATCGTCCGAACATCCGGAGAGGACAATCCAGATTGGTGCCTAATTAGTGCCCACGATAGCCGAACGGTTGGTCGCACTATTGAAGGAGAAGCAAGAGGTATTCGCATGGTCGTACAAGGATATGCCTGGGATCAACACGAGCGTCATATCCCACAAACTAAGCGTCAACACCGACACGAGGGCGTTGAAGCAAAAACGAAGGGCATACAAGGTAGAACACTACGTAGCATTGCACGAGGAGGTGAACCGGCTGTTGGGCATCAGATTTATCCGAAAGGTGGATTACCCGAAATGGATCTCCAACGCTGTTATGGTGCAGAAAAGTAACAAAAAGTGGAGGATGTGCATCGACTACAACGACCTCAACAAGGCACGCCCTAAGGACAGCTTCCCCCTGCCGAGGATCGACCAGCTAGTGGACGCGACAGCCGGGCACGAACTCCTATCAATGATGGATGCGTACTCGGGATACAACCAAATCTTCATGGACCCCGAAGACCAGGAGGCAACGTGCTTTGTCCCGGACAAAGGCATGTACTGCTACGCCGTCATGCCTTTCGGACTGAAGAACGCAGACTCCACATATCAGAGGCTCATGAACAAGATGTTTCATGGCATGATAGGCAACATTGTGTACGTCTACATGAACGACATACTCGTGAAAAGCGTCCAAGCGGTTGACCATGTCCAAAACTTGGGGACTGTGCTCGATGTCCTAATCAAAAACGGCATGAGATTGAATCCGGCCAAATGCACATTCGGGGTCACAAACAGCAAATTCTTGGGATACATCATGAGCCAGAGGGGTATCAAAGCTTCGCCCGCCAAGGTGAGGGCGATCATTGACATGAAGCGGCCCGTCAAAAAAGCGGACCTACAGAGCCTCACGGGCAAACTCGCATCGCTGAACAGATTCATATCTCGCTACTCGGATAAGTGCTCTCCGTTTTTCAAGGCCCTCCAAACGACAAAACAGCGAGAGGTCTAATGGACGCCCGAATGCGAGGCATCATTCCTCCAAATCAAGGAATATTTGGCCTTAATCCCCCTCATATCCAGGCCCATCCGAGGAGAGGTACTATATGTCTACTTAGCTGCCTCCCTCACGGCCGTCAGCTCGGCCCTCGTCCGCAGGGAGGACTGCACGGAACTGCCCGTTTTATTTTCAGGGAAAGGCATGACGGGCGCTGAAACCCGATACCCCGTGATCGAAAAGATGGCACTCGCAATCATCACCGTCGCCCGATGGCTGATACCATACTTCCAAGCCCACAGCATCCACATCCTCACAAACGCATCTTTGAGGACTATTCAGGCCTTGGAGGGCATGTTGTGGACCTCGGTATTGCAGTTCCGGAGGATTCGGAACCAGCAGTTTTAGCTGTTCGAGATTGCTTACAGTACCAGTTTGTTGATCACTGTGATATCGACGTTGTGTGCTGTCGTTAGAAGGATAATGTTGTACTCCATTGTGCTGGAGTGAATTTGGTTTGAGTTTGAGTGGATGTTTGATTCTGATTTTGTGGAATGTGCTACCACAGACTGTCAGATTAGCGGAAACAGATTGATAATTGCCCGAGTTCGATGTTGAGCTATGCTGATATGAGTGTCTGAGTTATGTTGATGTGTGAACTGAGTTGTGATTTGCCTTGATGTTTTGATCCATATGTGGTCATAGGCGAGTTTGTGTTATGCCGTATGGTTCGGCATCGCCTATAGTGTTGGTTGTTGTGTGTGAGATGTGTATTGTGTTCCGTGTGGCGGAACTGTGTTTTAGGTTGGTTTTGCATTGTGTACCCTATCTGTTCCTTATGTAGAAACACTTGGCGATTGTGTGAGCCACTTCAGATTTGTGATTTGAGGGTACAGGGATTCCAGCACGGAATTATCTCCTATTGTGGAGTTTATGATCAGAGTTGTTCTGTTGCGATTGCAGTTGGTGAGTTGAGCAGTATGCAGAGGTAGTGCTCCTACATTGTAGTCGGCAGACTCGGAAATTTCGAGGTCGAAATTTTTCTAAGGGGGGTGGATTTGTGACGACCCGGACCAGAATTAGCAGTGGAATCAGCTTGATTGATGAGCTTGCACGTAGTCGCAGATTTGCGACAGTCGTTTTAATCGCCGAAGCTTGTTAACGACTTGATTATTGGCCGAGAATTGGAGCTGGGTCTCTTCTCGAGAGTTGTAGTATGTGTGATTACGAGTTTGTGGGCGGTTCTGGATCGTTATTTGGACGACCGAAGAATTAATTATGAATATTTGAAGTTTCGACGGAAACGGATTTAATTGGCAGGTTTGCTGGCGACTAAATTACCGGACGAGAATTTGGTTTCGGCTTCTTCACGGAAGTTGTTCGGAATTTAATTTCGAGTTTGTGGGAACTTCCGGAGCATGATTTGGAGTTACGAGGAATTAGTTGCGAATTTTGCCGTTTGTTGATTATTTAGTCGATTTAATGTGTGTTGCTTTGAAGGGTTGACTTTTTATTTGATTGGCCGATATGTTTGACTTTGGGTGATTATTGAAGAGTATGTCGAGACGAGTTTGTGGCCGCGAGAATTATCGGAATCGGAATTACGACGAGAAAGTTACGCGCGTTTGAAGTTTGCCGAAGTGGATAATTACGAAGTTTCCATTTTGGGAAGCTATAAATAGTAACTTACTAAAAGGGGAAAGTCAGATATGCATTCATGGGAGTTGACCTGGTCAACTCGGGTTGACCAAGCTTGTGCGACGGTGACGGTGGTCCTCCACGGCTCGCCGGCGGCGAAGCTCTTCCGGCCGTCTCCGGCCACGGGGAAGGTGGTAAACGGTGCGCCTCGACTTCCCCGACCTACCCCCGGCCTCCTTCCACGGCCTAGCTCACCGGAAAAGGGAGGATTTCCGACTTGAAAATGGAGGTTTTTGGTTGTAATCGGGTTCATTGAATTTGGTCGAATTGAGCTATGATTTGCACTGGGTTTTGTAGCCCTCCTCTCAAGGATTCTAACCGTATAGGTATGGTGATTTAATTTTGCTTGTGTGTGGAGAATTTTGTGTGTGAAATTTGTGATTCAATTCGGGTTTTCTTGAAATTGGATGTGTTAGAGTGAGAATTGGACTTTGGTGCAGTTGACAAAGTTGCTCAGTGGGTGATTTTGAGTGGAATAGGGGTTGCTCCGCCGTGAAATTCTCCGGTCAGTGGTGGCGCCGCCGTGGGCGGCGGTCAACGGCGGTCAACGGTCAAAGTTTGACTTTTTGACTTTCGGCAAGTCGCATGTCGTTTGACTCGAAATCGCGCCCCGATCGCAGTGGGGAGGTTCGTTTTTCGAGATGAGCGTCCGAATGTAAAGTGAGGTATTGAGGGGTTCGTGATCGTTTGTTTGGCGAGGGACATTCCGCCGGATCACGGGTTAACGCGATACGCGTTACGCCAGTCTGTGAGTGGACATTTCTTTTCACGGATTGTTTGCGAGTCTTTTATATGATTTTATGAACTTGAGCATGCAGCATGATGATGATTTACGGGCATGAGATTTCATACGAGATTATATTAAATATGAGCATGTGTTTACGATTATACGATTACACTTATACGGATATACGTATACGAATATACATACACTTATACGCTATTTCATGCATTTGCATCGAACTGTTTATGATTTGGTTTACACAGAGTACAGTCTCAGTTACGTTGTTGTATCGATACACCTTGCCTCGTCGGCTGATCCCCGACGGAGGGCCGCCTGGAGGGGCGTTTCCCCAACCAGACCGGTGAGGGGCGTATCCCCGGATCCGAGGCCATTTCTGGCTAGAATCACGTGTGGGTCTGGGATCCCGTGATTCGGACTGTACTAGCACGGAGGAGTCCATGAGTGACCCCGTGGGATTTTACCTGCATGCTCAGTACACTGGAGTATGAGTTTTACCTCGTGTACTATGTTGTTTTTATTTACCTGGACTCGCATATGTTATTTTATACATATATATCAACTGGTGAAAGACATTTATTTTCGTCCACTCACTCTAACGTGTTTATTGTCTTTCACCTGGGCTTTTCGGTTTTCGTGCCCAGTTTGCAGTTCAGGCTCTGGTGTCGCACGTCATGGTCGGAGGCATAGTGCTCGAGCTACTTTATTTCATCCAGTAGGTTTATTGTTCTACCTACTGTGGTATGCGTATACGATTATGTATTAGATGTCGCTCTGAGCTTCCTATTGAATACATTATACGATTTTACACTGGATTTCGGTAAAGTGATATACGCATTTTATGCTCGTTTCTTAACGCATTTCCCTTTACGTTTAGCTATGTTATTATCTTAGTTTTATGTTTTCCTCATTTAAATTATTATTTTGAAGTTCATTACGGTGGAGATTAATATCGACGCAATTCGGAGGAATTTCGGCGATTTTGCGATTTTTGCGATTTTGGACCTCCGAAAATGGGCCGGGCCACAAAGCAAATTATGGGCCGAATTCTCAACTCTTGTTTCGGCCCATTATCAAGCCCAAACCCAATCAATTCGGCAAGGATGGCTTTTGGTGAAGAGGAAAAGTCTTGTTTTGAAAGGGCAAGTCAACATTATCAAGCTAATAATCACAAATGGTGACTACACATGGTGATTCATGCTTAGGGTTCCCAAATGGTGACTACACTAGGTGACTCTTGCTTTGCATTAAATGAAAAGATGACTTGCCATGGTGACAAGCTAGGTGATTCATGCTTAGGGTTTGGCAATGGTGACTAAGTGTGTGACTTGCCTTAATGATCATTGCATGCATTAAATGGAGGAGGCAAGGTGGAAGAGAGAAGGCATGAATCCCTTGCCTATATAAGGGAGGAGGCAGCCATAAAACAGAACCATCACTCATTTACTAGCCAAAGCTCTACACAAATACTCCTCCACCATAAACACTCCAAAGTTCATTACAAAGCCGAAGCACATCCCTTACCATTCCAAGCCGAAGCAAGCAAGGTTACTCCTTCCAAGCCGAAGCTATCAAGCCTCCTCCATCCAACACAATACGCTAAGTCCCTTGTGAAGGAAGTCCATCTCCACCGTAGTTCATCAAGCACTCAAGATAAAAAGTGTAACCATGATCTTCACTTTCATTTCTTTAGCTTTGTATGTGAATCTTTTGATGTATTGGAATAACAAGTTTAGAAAGTTTAGATTTGTGTATCAAATGAATAACAAGTTTAGATTTGTGTTTCATGTGCCTAAACCGATTTGTAATATGCATGTGTTTATGATTTATAGCTTTTTATGCATGTTTGATACAATCTTAAAGCTTCGAATGCATGTATTAGAAAATACGCTAAGTCCCTCTCTTTTGCATGTTTCGATGATCGTATGTTGTTTAGGATGTTTATACGCTAAGTTGCATTCCTACACAATTATCAAGCATGTGTACTTAGTTATAAGTTATGAATTTCGCAACTTACACAAAGGTTTGATGCATGAAAAGGGTAGGTTAATAAGATGAGTTGATCACATGTAATTAATAGTGTAACTTCTTATTTTTAGCAAGCATAATTAGACTTTAAGTTTCTTGATTGTTGAAACTTGTCTATGAGTAAAACATGTTAGATGCCTAAGAGTTTTAGTTGTGTTTGAATGTTATGTACTTTAAATTCGTAGATTAAATAACCAACTTCCAATCCCCCCAAATATTTACATTTCCGCTTATTAACGAAACCATGCATGCGCCCTTAATTCCCCGGATAAAGAACGATCCCTACTCGCCAATATTACAAATGACAAACAAAGGGTTTAAATTGCAATGCGCGTAATTGGTGTTTTTAAGGTCTACTTTGTGTTATCGTAAATGCATGTTTTGCACGTATCAATTTTTGGCGCCGTTGCCGGGGAATTAGAATGTTTTGTATGATTTCGTTGTACATTTGTGATTAAAAGCATGTCTATAATTTTTCGAAGTCCATACTTGTTCATACTTAGAGAAATTTTCATACATGTTTACAATGCTACATACTTGTTCATTTTTTATACTTAGAGAAATTTTCATACATGTTTACAATGCCTACTTTTACTTAGCCGAATTTATTCATACTTAGTTTATTTTACACTTACATAATTTATTTCCATGTTAAAGGATAGTCTTAGATTTAAATTAAGTACTAGCATTTAGTTACTAAGTAAATCTCATTGGAACAGGTGGTGCCTCATTTGTTTGTTTATCTCCTTAACCCTTCGTGAAATGTGTGGATTTAATCACCACACGCCATAACCTAAGTGAAGTTATGGGCACGAGGTTGTGGGCGGAGTCTACAAACATTTGAGAGTGTATACTATCTTGTGATTTCGAGTAAGAGTTGGTTTTGATGTCTAGAAGGGTTATGAATGGTGACTGGTTTTGAACTAAGAAAACAGAAATACCATTGGAGTATATACTCTCACGAGTAAGCCTCGGGGTATTTCTAAGAACAACATTGGAGTATATACCTTAACTGGTTAGCCTCGGGTTGTTCCCAGAAATTAGTTCTCACCTCTTGCGTTACATCTATCCCAACTGGTCATTTCCAACAATTACGAGAATTAACGATAGTTAGTATACTCTTTTGTGCGGGCCGCAGGACGAAGAGATTTACTCGTAACTAAATCATGTATTCCTTTTAAATCTTAGGCGCAATCAAAATGTAGACGTACTTAAATTGATTTACATTGATTACGATTATTGGTTATTAAGTTTAGTTCTTTGGAATAGGTGGTGCCTCTTTTTCTGGTTTACCTCCTTAACCCCTCGTGAAGTGTGGATTTCATCACCACACGCCATAACCTAAGTGAAGTTATGAGCACGAGGTTGTGGGCGGAGTTTACTAAGAACTTGAGAATATATACTATCTCACAAATTTGGCTGATTGTTGGATATGGTGAATGGGTTTATGATTGGTGCCGGGTTTCGGATCTAAGCAATAGAACACCATTGGAGTATATACCGTAACTGGTTAGCCTCGGGGTGTCTCTAGGAACAACATTGGAGTATATACTCTTACGAGTAAGCCTCGGGTTGTTCTAAATATTAGTCCTTACCTCTCGCGTTATCTCTATTCCTACTAACCATTTCTAAACGTAACTAAGCTGAATTGTAGTCGGTATATATTTTCGCACGGGCCGCACGTCCAGGAACTTTACTTAATGCTCAATTCACGTACTCTCTGTAAATCATAAGTGCATATGAATACGGATAAATACATGAACTTAATACGACATAATCCTTTAAATAGATAATATATCGGATTAAGCATGCTTAGACCTCCCGGAATCAGACTTCATCTTCGGATGAACGAGACCCATTGCACAGTCGAGAGCCTCTGCACCACGTACCATCGGGGCCAAAGGAAATAAATAAAACTTAGTCAAATTTTTGTGTTTATATGTGCATTAAAAACTGTAAAGGACTCACAACCATTACTTAGCTTGCATAACCTCTCTAAGGTTTTATGATACTCGGATTTCACTACCGAGTACCCTAACCTAAGTGAAGTTAGGGGCATAAGATCGAAGAAGAGGTCATTCTTTTCATTCATATTTTAAACACGTAACTCGTTTGTTTTCTGCAGGTTCTAACGTTTTCTCTTATGCATTCACTCCATCTTTCACGTAGGATTATTGTTTAATGCATTTTATTGCAAGAAAATGTGTGGTGCATAAATTCAATGTGAATTATGGTTTGCTTGTATTTCAACCTTGTTTGTATATGTTCTAACTAAATTTTTAGGTTTAGCATTATATAGTGTTAATTTGCAGAAAACATGTGTCTTAGTTGATTCATGTGCATAGCCCTAAAATTGATTAAATCAATTGCATTACTTAGTAAAATACATATAGTGTCTTAACTATTATAAATTTTGTATAAATTTTGTGTGTATTAGTAGTTTTTAAGTATTTGTGTGTATTTATAGTATGCTTTGATAGTTTTACTATTTTATTGTTATCACCTTGTTTTCTAAATATGCATTACAATTTTGGTTAGTATTCCTATATACATCTAAAAATTATTTGTTGATACTAACACTTGGTCTTTGGTGGATGTCAGGCTAATGAATGTCCGATCAGAATCCAGGACCATCTAGAACCACGTTTGAGGAACTCACAGAAAGACTGGCGAGACTTAGAGCTGACATCCTGGATCATCCCATCCTCGAAGAAGTTTCCGAGTCTTCACATTCATCATTCGAACATACTTTAGCCTCATCAACCGACCACAACTCAGAAGCAGAAGCACAAGAAGTCAACATGGCCAATGCAGGACAATCTCTTCGCCAGCGCACCTGCTCAACTGAATGGAGCAGCGGGCCTTCGAGCATTGCTTTTCCACAACCGGAGGAAAACATGAAGGATATCGAGCTAAAGAGTGGCTTCCTCCACCGACTACCCATTTTTCACGGACTTTCCAATGAAGATCCGAACAAGCATCTCAAACAATTCCAATTTGTTTGTAACAGCATGAAGCCATCTGATGCTGATACGGAACTCTTCAAACTGAAGGCATTTCCATTCACCCTAGTCGACAGGGCCGAGTCTTGGCTTATGGAACTACCGCCGAACCATATCACTTCATGGAAGCAACTTGCGGACATGTTCCTAGCAAAGTACTTCCCGGCCTCAAAAAATCACCGTCTTGAGAAAGCAAATCACTGGCATCACACAGAAACCGGATGAGACATTCGGCCAATATTACGACCGATTCAAAGTTTTGTGTGCCACTTGCCCATCACATGGATTTTCCGAGACCAATCTCATGAATTACTTTTACGATGGTCTCAAACCAATCGATAGGGAATTGCTGGATGCAGCAGCCACCGGTGCATTCATGGACTTAACCGAAACCGACGCTAGAGCTCTTCTAGAGAATCGGGCGAATAATGATGCACAATACGGAATGTCCAACAGACGAGCAGTCGGTGAGGCGAGTTCAACAACCGACGCGGACGAGAAGTACGACAAACTAGCTCATATGCTAGAGAAGGTGTTAGAACTCGAGACGACAAGAGCGAAGGCAACTCAACGGCCTGTTTGCGGCTTATGTCAAACACACGGTCACCACAATGACCAATGCCCTCAAGCGCAGGAGCAGGCAAGCGAGCCGGAGCACGCTAACGCCATCGTCGGATATCAGGGAGGACAAAGGTATAACAACTACAACAACTATGTCAACCGTGATCATCCAGGTTTTAGATGGAGCAGCAACGAGGGAACTTTGAACCCTCCAGCATCTCAACCGCAACAAAGCTACCAACGCCCTCCATTTCAACCACGACCACCGATGCAGCATGGTTCGTCATCACAACCCTTCACCAATCCGGATTACGACAAGATGTTGTCGCAACTTTCGGCCTCAACTCAAGTTCTCCTCGACGGACAATCGAAGACAAAAGAGACACTTGACTCACATGGCCGCGACATCACCGAAGTGAAGAAGCAGCTTGGCCAGCTTGTTGATTTCATGGGCCAAATCAAGGAAACCGGTCGGCTTCCACCTCAAACCACCCCAAATCAAAGAAACGTGAATGCCATAGTCACAAGGAGTGGGAAGATACTTGAGGAACCAAAGACCAAGCGATCTCATCTTGATGAAGTCACCATCGAGGACATCACCAACGAAGAAGAAGATGAGATCGATCCGGCTATTCAAGAGGCCGCGAAAAAGAAGGTGACGCCTATTGTCACCAAGGCACAATCACCTCCACAACCTACCCCAATCAAAGGTAAAAGCCCTATTCCTTCAAATACGGTGATTACTAATTCTCCGTTTGCTGTTGCACCTTTCCCAAGCAGATTAGCAAAATCAAAGAAGAAGGATGCCCAATATGAAGATATTTTGGACATCTTCCGAAAGGTGCAAGTGAATTTACCCTTGATCGAGTGCATAAAACAAGTGCCAATATACGCGAAGTTTCTCAAAGAATTATGCACACAGAGGAGGCAAACTCGAGAGAAGGAGGTCGTGAAGGTGAACGCAACCGTTTCGGCGGTTTTGCAGCGTCGGCTACCCCCAAAACTGAAGGACCCAGGGAGCTTTGCAGTTCCTTGCGTAATCGGTGACAACCACTTCAAAGACGTGATGCTTGATCTTGGAGCCTCCATCAACGTCATGCCATACTATCTTTTCGAATCGATGGAGCTTGGAGATCTCAAGCAAGATGGTGTTGTCATCCAGTTAGCCGATCGCACACACAAGTATCCGAGGGTATACATAGAAGACGTTCTTGTGCAGGTCAACAACCTGATTTTTCCAGCGGATTTCTATATAGTTGACATGGAAGAGAGTCCACTGAACACCACGCCATTGCTACTTGGGCGACCTTTCATGCGGACTGCGAGGACGAAGATTGATGTTTTCCAAGGCACTTTCTCCATGGAGATTGATGGAGAAAGAATCGAGTTCAACATCCTGGACGGGATGAAGTTTCCAATGTCGAGCGTAGCTGCCATTTCGACATACGATCCTGTGGATACCTTAGCACAAGGCTACCTCGACACCATCAACGAGGATGAACTCGACATGGCCATTCAACTTGGACATGACGGCCTTCTCGAGGCCTTACTAGAGCTTGAACCTCGAATCCAAGACATGGCCATGGCCCTAAATGCCGCACCACGGAAAGTAAGCTTTTCTCCTCCTATACCAATTACTTTTGGTACTAATAAAATGGTTCCTTCCATTGTAGAAGCTCCCGTTTTAGAACTCAAGCTACTACCGGACCATCTTAAGTATGCGTACTTGGGCGAGAATGACACTCTACCCGTCATTATTTCGTCCGCGCTAGAAGAGGAACAGGAGGAGAAGCTCGTGAGTGTGCTCAAACGGTACAAACCCGCAATAGGCTGGACACTTGCGGACATCAAGGGAATCAATCCAGCAACCTGTGTGCATAGGATTTTCCTTGAAGAAGGCACCAAGCCTACGCGGGAAGCGCAACGTCGGCTCCACCCTCCGATGATGGAGGTGGTAAAAAAGGAGGTAATTAAACTCATGGACTGTGGAGTTATTTACCCTATTTCTGATAGCCGTTGGGTTTCCCCAGTGCAGGTAGTACCCAAGAAATCGGGAATAACCGTCGTCGAGAATCTGGAAAATGAACTTGTGCCACAACGGACGATCACTGGACACCGAGTGTGCATTGATTACCGGAAGCTCAACGCCGCAACCCGCAAGGATCATTTTCCCTTACCATTCATCGACCAAATGCTGGAAAGATTAGCCGGCCATGCATTTTATTGTTTTCTCGACGGATATTCCGGCTACAACCAAATTAGCATTGCGGAGGAGGATCAAGAAAAGACAACGTTCACATGCCCGTTCGGAACGTTTGCATATCGCCGCATGCCATTTGGATTGTGTAATGCACCAGGTACATTTCAGCGTTGCATGCTCTCAATTTTCTCCGAGTACATTGAAAAAATTATTGAAGTATTCATGGACGACTTTAGTGTATTTGGGAGTGATTTCGATGCATGTTTAAACAATTTAGAAACTATTTTACAAAGATGCGTTGAAACGAACTTGGTGCTTAATTGGGAGAAGTGCCATTTCATGGTTACGCAAGGGATAGTGTTAGGTCATATTATCTCTGAAAAAGGGTTAGAAGTAGATAAAGCTAAAGTAGATCTTGTGCGTCACTTACCCTCTCCAACTTCGGTTAGAGAGATTCGTTCATTTCTTGGACACGCAGGATTTTATCGTAGGTTTATCAAAGACTTTTCCCACATCTCGCGCCCTTTGTGTAAACTACTGCAAAAGGAGACCCCGTTCGTCTTTGATGAAGAATGCAACGCTGCCTTCAACAAGTTGAAGGAGCTTCTCACGAGCGCTCCTATTTTGTGCAGCCCTGATTGGTCTCTGCCATTTGAACTCATGTGCGACGCCTCGGATTATGCCGTAGGAGCCGTCTTGGGTCAGCGGAAGGACAAGAAGCCTTGCGTAATCTATTACGCCTCTCGGACGCTTGATGAAGCGCAAAGAAATTATACTACTACCGAGAAGGAGTTTCTTGCTGTGGTTTTTGCATTAGATAAATTTCGATCTTATTTACTTCAAACTAAAGTAACTGTGTTTACCGATCATGCAGCTTTGAAGTATCTAATGCTCAAAAAGGACGCAAAACCACGGCTTATAAGATGGATAC
The DNA here is from genome assembly GCA_946800695.1 of Geum urbanum. Classification (NCBI taxonomy): domain Eukaryota; kingdom Viridiplantae; phylum Streptophyta; class Magnoliopsida; order Rosales; family Rosaceae; genus Geum; species Geum urbanum. Next base: position 22,099,615 of record OX327009.1, on the reverse strand, counting down.
TTCTACTCCAAGAATTCAACATCGAAATCAAGGATAAGAAGGGAGTAGAAAACGTCGTCGCTGACCACCTATCACGTTTGATAGGTGACCATGAGCCTGTCGAGATTGAAGAAACTTTTCCGGATGAAAAACTCTTCGGAATTGAGGTAACTACTTCGGAAACTCCTTGGTATGCCGATATCGTTAATTATTTAGTTACCGGTGAGTTTCCGTCTACCATGCATAAATTTCAACGTGACAAACTTAAGCATAATGCTAGAACATTTATCTGGGATGAGCCTTATTTGTGGAAACAATGCTCCGATTTAGTCATTAGGAGATGTATCCCGGATAGTGAATTCAAGCCTATTTTAGACTTTTGTCACAATGAAGCATGTGGGGGACACTTTGGTTCTAGGAGGACAGCCCTTAAAATTTTAGATTGCGGTTTCTTTTGGCCTAGTTTATTTCGCGATGCTCATGCATATTGCGCTACATGTGATAAGTGCCAAAGATTCGGTAATTTAGGGCCTAAAGATCAAATGCCACAACACTACATATTTAATGTTGAAATTTTTGATGTGTGGGGTATTGATTTTATGGGACCATTTCCTCCCTCCAATGGTTTTACTTACATCTTACTCGCAGTCGATTATGTTTCTAAATGGGTGGAGGCCAAGGCCACCCGTACTAATGATTCGCGAGTTGTTGCAGATTTCCTACGAACTAACATTTTCAGTAGATTTGGAATGCCACGCGTTCTAATCAGCGATGGAGGAAGTCACTTTTGCAACCGCACGGTGGAAGCACTAATGAGGAAATATGGCGTAAAACACAAGGTTTCCACACCATACCACCCTCAAACCAATGGAATGGCTGAAGTTTCCAACCGTGAGATAAAGAAGATTTTGGAGCGAACCGTCCGCCCCAACCGGAAAGATTGGAGTCAATGCTTAGACGATGCATTGTGGGCGTACATGACTGCCTACAAGACCCCCATTGGTATGTCACCTTTCCGACTAATTTATGGGAAGGCGTGCCATCTTCCGGTTGAACTAGAGCACAAGGCATGGTGGGCCGTGAAGAAATTCAACATTGATCGAGATGCCGCAGGCTTGCATCGGAAGCTTCAACTTTGTGAACTTGAAGAAATCAGAAATGATGCTTTCGACAATGCGTGGATTTACAAAGAGAAGACGAAAAAGATCCACGATCAGATGATTCGCGGGAAGAGTTTTGAACCGGGGCAGAAAGTATTGCTTTTCAATTCAAGACTTAAGCTCTTTCCGGGAAAGCTGCGCTCTCGATGGATGGGGCCATTTGTAGTTTCTCAAGTTCTACCTCATGGAGCAGTTCTCATTCGATCTATCGACAAAGGTAGTGAGTTCAAAGTAAATGGCCATCGTTTGAAGCCCTATTTTGAGGCATTTGTGGAGCACACCGTGGAGGAGATGCAACTCCAAGAACCGGCCATTTCAAAACCAAACTAATGCATCACGTCCAAAGCTAACGACGTAAAACCAGCGCTCATTGGGAGGCAACCCAATCGGGAGACAACAGATTTGATTTCTTCTCCCCTTTTACTTAATTTAATGGCTTTTTGCGTATTAGATTAAGATTTTCGTAGATCCTATACTCCATGTTTAATTCTATGTTTTCTTTAAGTACATTGAGGGCAATGTAGAGTTTAAGTGTGGGGGAAGGGTTTACAATTTAAATTGTGTCTAAATTAGTGTTTTTCAGAGTCTTTAGGATGCCCTTAGCTAGTCGATGATGAAATTTTACCGATACAAACACATATGGCGTATGAATCACATGCATCGAATTCTTGTGCTAATTGAGATATTCTATATGTTTTTAACATGTAGTAGATAAACATTGCAAAACATGGTACAGAAATCGCATGCTTGAATAAGTTTTTAATCATATGAACCCTATGTGAGCTTTTGAGCTATCTGTTCTTTATTCGAGTGAATGTACATCCATTTCGTAGCTACTAGCTTATATATGCCTCATTTGATTGCTTGCCATAGATTTTAATGAATTAGAGAATGCTAGAACTTACTCATGTCAATTTGCAAAGCTTTTAAGTTGATACATACTTTGATTTTGGAAATGATTAAAGGCATTTAGGATTTTCCACCACATTGCCATATATCCATGTATCCCATTTGTACGCACAAGTTGCGACACCCCTAGATAAACCAATTGAGCCCACGTTAAGCTTTTCTTTCATCACCATATATACCTAAACACTTACCCTAGTATAGAATATCCTTACCCTTGTTCCGGAAACTTGGTGAGAATTTTTCGAAACTAGCACATAAGATTATGGGTTGGTAGGAAAGATTGAAAGAGTTAATGTGAGTAAGGGGAAAGACTTGTCCAATTAGCTAAAAAAGTTTGTGATTGCCAAAAAGAAAAGAAAAAATTTATATTTGAGAGAATGAAAAAAAAAAAAATTTAGTATCTCTCATGGCAATATGTTGTGTTCTAAAGTAGAAACCAATTGGATTAACGTCCCCCTTATTTGCGGATTTGGAGATTACGATAAATTGAGGGCCCAAAAATAGAACAAAATATGGCCTTTGTCCTGTCCGAAAAGCTCAAAGGGTAGATTAGCTTGAAGTATACATGGTAACATACAAATGGAGATGGAGGACTAATATGGTGCTAGACTAAGTCGTTGGAACGTTTTTATCACCACATATCTAAATTTCGAATGCCTTAGCCTTAACCCCATTACAACCTCACTAAAAGTCCTTTATGATCCTTAAAATGAGTAGCTTTCAATTAGTAGAGTAAGTTGCATGAGTAAGCTTATGGTTTTGGTTCATTTGTGCAAGTAATCAAACTTTATTCATGTGGTTTTCATTTCAATTCATATACACTTTAAGTGAACCATTTTCATGAGTGAAAAATATGATGAGTGCATCCTTGTGAGTTGATTAAACCTTTATTCAAAGCATGCACAGCTATAACATAACCATTGTTTTCTCTATGTCTTACTTGTTCATTACATAAATTATATCGCAATTATCTCTTGAAGTCGTTGAGCATACACGTTGAAATTCATGTGAGCCATCGCCATATACTTATGCAAATTCTGAGACAAATTTTAGCTAAGGGCTTAGTTGTTCTTTCTTTTGTTTTTAATTCTTAGAGAGTCTTAGTTTAACTTAATGTTTGCTAAGGGACTAGCAAAGTCTAAGTGTGGGGGAATTTGATATACGCATTTTATGCTCGTTTCTTAACGCATTTCCCTTTACGTTTAGCTATGTTATTATCTTAGTTTTATGTTTTCCTCATTTAAATTATTATTTTGAAGTTCATTACGGTGGAGATTAATATCGACGCAATTCGGAGGAATTTCGGCGATTTTGCGATTTTTGCGATTTTGGACCTCCGAAAATGGGCCGGGCCACAAAGCAAATTATGGGCCGAATTCTCAACTCTTGTTTCGGCCCATTATCAAGCCCAAACCCAATCAATTCGGCAAGGATGGCTTTTGGTGAAGAGGAAAAGTCTTGTTTTGAAAGGGCAAGTCAACATTATCAAGCTAATAATCACAAATGGTGACTACACATGGTGATTCATGCTTAGGGTTCCCAAATGGTGACTACACTAGGTGACTCTTGCTTTGCATTAAATGAAAAGATGACTTGCCATGGTGACAAGCTAGGTGATTCATGCTTAGGGTTTGGCAATGGTGACTAAGTGTGTGACTTGCCTTAATGATCATTGCATGCATTAAATGGAGGAGGCAAGGTGGAAGAGAGAAGGCATGAATCCCTTGCCTATATAAGGGAGGAGGCAGCCATAAAACAGAACCATCACTCATTTACTAGCCAAAGCTCTACACAAATACTCCTCCACCATAAACACTCCAAAGTTCATTACAAAGCCGAAGCACATCCCTTACCATTCCAAGCCGAAGCAAGCAAGGTTACTCCTTCCAAGCCGAAGCTATCAAGCCTCCTCCATCCAACACAATACGCTAAGTCCCTTGTGAAGGAAGTCCATCTCCACCGTAGTTCATCAAGCACTCAAGATAAAAAGTGTAACCATGATCTTCACTTTCATTTCTTTAGCTTTGTATGTGAATCTTTTGATGTATTGGAATAACAAGTTTAGAAAGTTTAGATTTGTGTATCAAATGAATAACAAGTTTAGATTTGTGTTTCATGTGCCTAAACCGATTTGTAATATGCATGTGTTTATGATTTATAGCTTTTTATGCATGTTTGATACAATCTTAAAGCTTCGAATGCATGTATTAGAAAATACGCTAAGTCCCTCTCTTTTGCATGTTTCGATGATCGTATGTTGTTTAGGATGTTTATACGCTAAGTTGCATTCCTACACAATTATCAAGCATGTGTACTTAGTTATAAGTTATGAATTTCGCAACTTACACAAGGTTTGATGCATGAAAAGGGTAGGTTAATAAGATGAGTTGATCACATGTAATTAATAGTGTAACTTCTTATTTTTAGCAAGCATAATTAGACTTTAAGTTTCTTGATTGTTGAAACTTGTCTATGAGTAAAACATGTTAGATGCCTAAGAGTTTTAGTTGTGTTTGAATGTTATGTACTTTAAATTCGTAGATTAAATAACCAACTTCCAATCCCCCCAAATATTTACATTTCCGCTTATTAACGAAACCATGCATGCGCCCTTAATTCCCCGGATAAAGAACGATCCCTACTCGCCAATATTACAAATGACAAACAAAGGGTTTAAATTGCAATGCGCGTAATTGGTGTTTTTAAGGTCTACTTTGTGTTATCGTAAATGCATGTTTTGCACGTATCATAAAGTGCATATATATTTACTACTTTACTTTACTGTTGATATATTGAGAAATCCGGATGGGGTTGGTGCCCACGGTTTGCTTTTTGTGGCATAGGATGAAGTGTATTTTCCGCGTGCAGGTTAAGGTAATTCCACGCTAGTAGCGAAACTCTGCCCAAATTTCGAAAATTTTTTGTTGGTTCATGTTTTCGAAGGGGTTTGATTCCGATTTAGGGAGCTAAATCGGGGTTGGGTCCTTTCAGCTTGGTATCAGAGCATTAGGTTGTCAGATTCTGTAGACTTCTGTAGTCGTGTTTACTAAGGGTATTTGAGAATGTACAGCATGTCTGGAATGGTGACCCGACCGGCCGGCGGATAATCATCAAATTCCGGGTGTTGTATGCTTTCAAATATTTGAAGTTCCATGATTACGTTCCACATATTGTGAATGATATTGTATTCATTAGGATGCCTCCTGACAAGACCCGGAATTTGATGAAAGAGAGAATTTGTAGTGCGAGAGGGATTCCTACTCCTTAGGAATCACACCAGCCGAGTTGTTTTATTTTATTACTACCAAAAAGACGACGTCGTTTGCATAAGTTATAGGCAAAAAAAAATTTATGGTACCTGAACCTTGTTGGACATATAATTGTACTCTCTGAACTATAAAATTTATCTTTATAATTCCTCAACTTTCAAAACGATACGTTGGTGATACCTTGATCAAATTTTCTATCCATTGCCTTAATCTCTGTTGATGTGGCAAACAAATTTTTTGAAATTGAGGAGAAAATACCAATTTTCCCTTGTTTATCACCTTTTGAATTAATTTTTTATTTACTTATTTAATTTCTGGAATTTGTGGGATAATCCGGATCCACAAACTTGACCCAATTATTTTTTTTTTCTAAATTTTATGGATGATGTCGGGGAGGTGAGGGGGGCGACACAGTCCTGCAAATTCCGGTGATGTCGGAGAGAAGCGAGAGACCGGTCTTGAAGCTCCTGCCAATCTTCGCGAGATCGTTTCAGACTCCCAGAAGTGTTGGCAAAGGCAACGGCGATTGAGGAGTCGGAGAGGGTTGCCCACCCCTTGGGGCGTTTTTACCAATATTATTAATTTATCAATATAATTGATAATTGATTGGTGCAAATTAATTATGCAATAAATTGGTAATAACAACTGGAGATTGTATAAGTTCCGATACTAAAACCTTTTCTCAAAGTACCTTCATGGATAAATTAATACCAAAACATCAAAGCCTTAAACACTAAACAAATATAAATCAACACTAAACATCATAGCAAAACCTACTGGTTCCCTATCAGCCCTGTAATTATTTAACAACTATGTCCATAGCTTTTCGACCTCCCTAGCCATGGTAACATAGTTCTTCTCCACCTACAGCGATTTGAGGCGTCACTGTACAGCTTCTTCTTGTAATCAAACGTTGCTATGCAAACAGAAACAACATTACTCTCCATTTATCCTAAATAAGAACAACACAACACACACAAAAAGGGTGCAAAAACCCCCTTTACGAACAAACCAAACCTGCAATGCTAATACTCCTGTCTGAATCAACCTACATCAAGCAAAATAAACAAACCAAATGACCTAAATGTCATCAAAACCCAACCAAAACCAGACGATGCAACGATTATCGAAGGTAGAACCTAGATTTCTTATGAAGAAGGCACAAAACTTATCAAGTTATTATTCTACGTAATATTGATATCAACAACGAGAAATGAAGATAAAATGTAGATATAGCCAAGGCTTAACTGAGTAAAACAATACAGAACTAATCTGCGGACTTGATCAATGCAAGCATACAAATAATAAAGGTTGTTTCATACAACATTAGGCATTACTGCAACCCCTATTCATACCAATTTTACAGCATGTATGAATGATGATGCACATTTAAAGTAAGCACGATGTGGATAGAATATAGAGGCAGAGACATTAGGTCGAGAATAGCATGCACGTGTCGCATGCTCGGATAATATGAAAAAAATGCTCCCCTATGAACAGGGAAATGTACAGTATTTTGGCTGCTTCAAGAATGTTATATAATAAATTAGTGAGTAATATATACATTTATTTATGTATGCAATAGTAACAACATGTCGATGTGGGCTAGTTGTAGGTGATGTGGTGAGTTTCTCTGAGTTTCAAGATTCGAAACCAGGAATGCAACATAATTATCAATTTTTACGAATGCTTAAGAATTGACTTAATGATTCAAGACTAAACTTAGAATTATTACAATAATTTGTCAATCTCTTATCACATGTGAAAATTGTGCTGATGGATAATGATTTCATTACCATCATTGATGTGAGAGGTTCGAACCTCACTAAAAACACTTTTTTTTCACAGTTGAAAAGTAGAAAATAATAAGAAAAAAAATAGATTGAAAAATTTTAATGTTGGAAATTACTTGTTTATCCCTCAATTTCAAAAAATAGAAAAATGCACTTAGACGACGGAACCTTAAAAGTTCCGTAGTCTAAGTAACACTTAGACCGCGGAAAGTTCTCCACGGTCTAAGTGAACATTTAGACGACGAAGATGTCTTTTTCCGTCGTCTAAGTGAAACTTAGACCGCGGAGAAAATTTTCGCGGTCTAAGTGTCACTTAGACGACGGAAAAAGACATCTCCGTCGTCTAAGTGAAATTTCAAAAATTTAAAAATTTCACTTAGACCGCGGAGAAAGTTGCCGCGGTCTAAGTTTTCACTTAGATGACGGAAAAAGACATCTCCGTCGTCTAAGTGAAAATTTTGAATTTTTAGAACCGGCGCCCAATTAATTTGGGTTTAGGGTTTAGGATCTCGCGGTGTGGGTGACACTTAGACGACGGAAAAAGACATCTCCGTCGTCTAAGTACTTTAACCCTAAACTCTAAAGCCCTATCCCCTAAACCATGTTTTCACTTAGACGACGGAAATGTGCATTTCCGTCGTCTAAGTGAAAATTTAGTAATTTCACCTAAGACAACGACTATCTAGACCATGTCCCAATGCATATTCTTTTCGTCGAGACCATAGAGTAAACAATGCTTGGAGTGTGAGCGTCAACGGTTTTAAAATAGGACTTACGGATTTTCGTGTATCCAGGTTTCCGGTTTGTAAAAATTTTGGATTTGTGGTTAACTGTGCCGATGAAACCCTGAACAAACTCAGTATTTAGTGGAAATTATTCTACTTATATATGGTGTTATGGTGAGTATATCCAACGGTCGTTTTTTCCAAATTCAATTTCGTTAATATCGATGTGCAATGAGCATATACGTACCGACACTTAAGTTATACATATTAGTAGATACTTAACAAGTTTGAATACGTAAATTAATTCATCGTCTTAAATCCCAGTTTTTATATATACGATTCTTTAATCGATATTTTACGACAATTCCATTCAAATTACAGGTCCAAAAATTCATTACAAATTATTTTTAAAAAATTATTTTACGAAATTTTCACCTAGACGACGGAGATGACCATCTCCATCGTCCAGGTGTTCACTTGGACGACAGAGATTGTCATCTCTGCGGTGTAGGTGAAAATTCCGTAAAATTATTTTTTTACTTTTTTTAAAAAAAAAATTAAAAATTAAAAAATTCACTTAGACGACGGAGCTGATGAATTTTTAAATTTTTAATTTTTTTTAAAAAAATTATTTTTTACAATAAAAAATTAAAAAAATTCTCTTAGACAACGGAGATGAGTATTTCCGTCGTCTAAGTGAATTTTTTAATTTTTTTTTTTCTGGCAGTGTTTTTCCCACTAAAAATTTGGCAAAAATTTAAATCCACTTAGACGACGGAAAATTGTCATCTCCGTCGTCTAAGTGAAAATAATTGGCGGTATTCTTTTCCCGCTAAAATTTTTTCAAAAATTTAAATCACTTAGACGACGGAAATACTGATTTTCCGTCGTCTAAGTGAAAAATTGGCGGTATTGTTTGAAAATTTAAAGCACTTAAACGACGAAAATACTGAATTTCCGTCATCTAAGTGCTTTAAAACTCTTTAAATTCATCATTTTCTCAATCTCTCTTCATTTTTTCCCCTCCCTCTCCCTCTCCCTCTCTCCCTCTCCATCTCTCCCCCCCCCAATCAAACCACCCACCATATATCATCACCATCACCATCCACCATCATCATCACCACCACCACCGTCGCCGCCACCACCGACATCACCACCGTCGCCGCCATCACCGACATCACCACCGTCGCTGCCACCACCACACACCACCACCACCTACAACGTCGCCTCCACCACCACCACACACCACTAGCTACCGCCTACATTGTCGCCTCCACCACCAGCCTCCACATTCCGGCCAACACCACCGGCACCGGCACCACCACCACCGCCTATAATTAGTTAAGTTTTAGGTTTATTTAGTTTATTTAGGCTAGATTAATTTATTTTATATATTATATTATGAATTTTATATTCATTGTATTTAAATCCATAATAATTTAAATTATTTATTCATTATGAATTTTGTACGTATTATATATTATTAATAATTAATATTCAATAAACATATCTCAACTTAGTCATGGCTAAGACATGAGTATGCAAGCATACCACAATCACATCATAAGCTATCAAACTCATTCACAACATGTAGTAAACTAAACCAAATTTAAATCCATAACTCAAAACATAGTTGTATGTATATCAAATTGGCTAGGGCTCCTTCCAAAAGGCAACTACTCACTAAGCATAATATAAAGCAAGACTATATACATGCTCAAAATAAAAAGAGGAAAGAAATAACCAAGAGTCCCCTTAGCCAAAGCTCCACCAAATGACTTCATGGCTTCTTGCTCCACTTCTTCATTCCAAGATAGGGGATTACTTCTTACTTCTTTGAACTCTAAAGACCAAACCAAACCCTAGAGGCAAAGATGAGAGGAGGAACACCCAAATAGGCCAAAGTGATGGTGTGGTGGTGGAGAGGTTCAGCTCTACCCAAGAGAGGAAAGAGCTAAGTCTCTAATGGTGGTGGTTATGGAGGTGTTTTGGCCTAGAGAGGGAGGAGAAGAGATAGAAGTGAGTGCTAGAGGGTTGGAATAAGGATAAGGGGTCTACAGAAAGTGTAAAACTATGAAAAATATGAAAATGAGGTGAGATGTGTGAGTGGGAAGAGGGGAGCTCGAATTTGGTTGAGGTGGGAGGCTCCATTTCTACTCTAGGATGATAATAAAAGAGGAAGAGGAAGATCTAAGGGTTAAATTTGAATTAGAGAGATCATGATTCACTATTTTAAGCTATGGAAGGCTAAGCTCCAAATTAGTGACAACATATGGTCCAACTTCTTCTCTTTCTCTCCAAATCAAATTGGTAAGCATAAATGGTCTGAATGGGCCTCCATTGAACTGGACTCCATGTGATTGGGCCAGCTAAGGTGGGCTGACCGGCTGTGGCAAATTCCGGCGGGTTCTAGGCAACTTCCGGTGAAGCTATTTCGTCCTTTTTTTAAAGTTGTTCCAAATTCTCTCGTGACCTCAGAAACGTATACTTCTTTCTCCAATAAGTATCTAATTATTCATATTTAATGCATTTCTGAGCCAACTCCACATTTCCTGGCATAAACAAGAAACGTTATAAGAACAAGACTTTATTCATACAAAACAAGCTATAATCATAAAGTTAGGAGTGTAATAGGCACATAATTATGGTCCTAACAATGAGCTACACACAAGTCTGAAAGTATACAATAACAACTAGATGCGGATCAAAACATATACAAAAACCACATATCTAACCACAAATATCAATCTTAAATTTCAAAACATGATTATCAATATACTAGCTTCAATCAAACCAAAGAGCTAAACATAGCAATTGAACACAAAACATAGCAGACAACGAACATATTAAAGAGAAAGATACGCTAGAAGAGAGAGAGAGAGAGAGAGAGAGAGAGAGAGAGAGAGAGAGAGATCTGGACCTGAGCATGCAGAAAACTGATGGTTCTCTCTAACCGATTTTGAGCTAAAGAGCGAGATATGAAGAGAGGATGAAAAAAAAAAGACAACACTTTGACTTTAAAGAGGAGCGACTCCACTTCAGTCGTCTAGGATTTCTGATATTAATATAGCAAATGTATCATGTAACATAGTAGTAGACTATGTTGACAAGAATAATCAAGGTAATTATCTAGTTACTGGCCTGTTTGGGATAGATTTGTAAAGTGATTTTTAGCATTAACACTTCTAAGATGAAGCACTTTCAAGAGGAAGCACCTCACATGTACTTCCTAAAAAATTACTTCTAAGTATTCTAAATGCTTCCTAAAATTAGATATCCTCCAAATATAAAATGTAAAGATAATGCAAATGGTAATTTCACCCGACTTCCTTTAACCCAAAAAATGAAGGCAAATAAGAATGCACATGATGAAAACAATATCAAACAAAACATATTAAAAGTTTGGAACTATTGGGCAAATTATAACTTTTGGAGTTTCAACATTCTTGAATGATATTAATAACCATTTTACATGCTTGATCTATATCTTATTATCCTTGAATTCAAGTGTGTAACTTCTCATTTTAGCATAATAGCTTTCTGTTTATACCATCCTACTCACGATTGCTCTTTCCTATCAAATTTTGATCAAGATAATATAGCTAACCTTCAATTGTTCGTTGTGTGAGAGCATCTTTCATGGTACTGGCACCATGCTCCCTTAGCAGGTCACATTTGCTTATATCTCTATGTTTCACAAGAGTTGCCTCAATGCACTACTAGAAAATACCACTTAGACAAGCAATTTCGTCGCTTAAGAGGGGTTTTTCCTCACCTAAGTACTTGGCCGAAGAAAATTTTGTAGCTTAAAGTTTGTCGCCTAAGTGCCGTAGTCCAAGTACTTAGGCGACCAAACATTAAAGTTTCATCGCCTAAGTGACATCTTAGGTGACGAAATCATATTCATTGTCTAAAGTCCTAGACGACGAAAATTTAATGAATTAGGCGACGAAAATTTTCATCATATTATTTATCTAGGATGACAAAATAGTTTCGCCATCATGGAGTTACACCAGGACGACAAAAAATTTGTCATCATTTTAGAGACACACCTAGATGAAGAAAATTTTCACCATCTTAGAGTTACACCTAGACGACGAACATTATCGTCATTTTAGTATAAATGGTTTCATCATCTAAGATTTCGTCGTCTAAGAATCTAAACCTAGACGACGAATATTTCCTTTGTTGCCTGAGTTGTGGTATTAACTTAGAGGATGAAATCTTATCTGAGTTTTGGTATTAACTTAGACAACGAAATCATCAGATTTCGTCATCTAAGTTGTGTATTTTTATTTTTAATTATTTTCATAAATAGAAATTGAATTAAAATTAAATATTAAATTAAGAAAAATACTAATTGAACCCAAATTTTATATATTAATAAAAATTTGTACTGATCCAAATGTACACTACATAGAAATTACACTAAACCGAAATATTGACATTGGCAGGCCACGTGGATGCTTACAATAGGCCCGGGCAAGAAGAAGATATCGAGACTCAAAACGCAGTAAGTAACACTTATTCCGAAATTAAATAAATTTAATATTATTGCTGGTTTGAAGTAATTGAATTATGATTAGGACATTTAATGTGACGACCCGAACCAGAATAAGATATGTGTTTGGCACGATTCTCGAGGTTTGGTTTTTAGTTGCAGTTTTGCGATATTATGTGGTTTGCCGATTCGATTCGCGACTTTATTTTCGGTCGAGTATTTGAGTTAGGTGTCTTCACGGAAAGTGTAGAGTACGTGATTTCGAGTTCGTGGGTGATTCCGGAACATTTTTTCGATAACCGAGGAATATTTTATGATTATTTGAAGTTTCAGGTTCCAACGAGTTTATCCGATTGTTTCGAGCTTATCCGAATCACATCGTATATTCATTCCGGACCGTTGATCGACCCGAGGAACGAGTATAAATATCAAAAAGTCGAAAAATAGCCGAGAGTTAGTCGAAAACTTTACTTTGGGGCGTTGACCGACTTGAATCTTGTTGACCTTCCATATTTGGAAAGTGGACCAGCAGCCGAAAGGGGAAAGTTTCCCGTTTGGGAAGTCACCGTCTGACGACCAGATTCCGGCCATCTTGGACTTCGAGGAAGGTATGGTTAGAACCCTTGAGTGATTTCGAGTACGTTGATGTATGGTTTGATGAGTTTTGTTCACGTTTGTGTTGGACCCGAATTGGGTCGGTTTTGTGCTCGTCGCCGAGGATGGTGGTGGTGGTTCCGGCGAGGTTTGGAGGTGGGGGTTAGGGGGGAAAGACTCCCCTTGCTCCTCTGAACCTCAAGGTGTGTTTAATTTGATCGGAGATGGTGATTTGGGATGAACCCGATTAGGGATCCGATTTGGGTATCCCGATTTGGTTTCGAAGAATTGAGGTAGTTCTGCTTAGAATTGGCTTGCGTGGTAGAAGGGAAAGTTGTTCGAAATGGTGTGATCTTGAAATCTGGAAAATTTCACCGAGAAACTCCACCGTTGACGGCGCGCCGCCGCCGCTGGCGGCGGTCAACGGCGGTCAACGGCGAGAAAAAGTCAACTTTTCAGATTTCGATGTAATTAGTGTCATTTTTCTCGTAATCACGCCCTGGTTATCGTACGGAGGTTTTCGGGTTGATTTGGTTAGTCGATTTTTAGTCGAGATTTCGAGTGGGGATTTTGGGATTTCCGTAATTCATTTTGCACTGCATTTCGTATTTCCGGGAACAGTTGGTTTCCGTGCATCTGTACAGTGATGTGGATTACGATATTGATCAGTTATGTTTTGTGAATGTATTCAGGAGATCGAGATCGGGATCGTGATCGAGCTTCTGGCGAGGGATCTTCCGCCGGTCCTCGAGATTAGCGCGTGTGCGCGTTTTGTTCATCTGTGAGTGGACAATTTCTTTTCACGGAAATCTTGCGAGTCATTTATGTGATCTATGAACTTGAGCATGCGTATGAGATTTCAGACTATATGAGCATGTGTTTACGATTATACGATTATACTTATACGGATATACGTATAAGAATATGCATACACTTTTATACTGTTTCATGCATTTGTATCGAACTGTTTATGATTTGATTTTCACAGAGTACAGTTTCAGTTACGTTGTTGTATCGATACACTGCATCCCGGCTGATCCCCGAGGATGTCACCGGCTGGAATCACGTGTGGGCTAGGGACCCCGTGGTTCTGACTGTATTATCCAGCTAGGATCACTTGTGGGCTAGGGACCCCGTGGTTCTAACTGTGAGATTTTTACTTGCATGTTCAGTACGCTGGAGGAGTATGATATTTACCTCGCGTATTTTATTATTTTCATTTACCTGGACTCGCATATGTTATTTTAACATATATATTAATTGGTGAAAGACATTTATTTTCGTCCACTCACTCTAACGTGTTTACTGTCTTTCCCCTGGGCTTTTCGGTTTCCGTGCCCAGTTTGCAGTTCAGGTTTGGTGTTTCACGTCGCAGTTTGGAGGCTAGTGATCAGAGTCACCTGTGTTTTCCAGTAGGTTCTTGTTTCGCCTACTGATGTACATATTGTATATGTTTTACTTTAGAGGTCGCTCTGATACATTCTGATACATGTTGTGCGGATTTTCACAGATATACATATATACATAGTACAGTTTATATACTGTTGTTGATTATATTGATGTTGAGAAATCCGGATGGGATTGGTGCCCACGGTTTGCTTTTTGTGGCATAGGATGAAGTGTTAATTTCCGCGTGCAGGTTATGGTAATTCCACGCTAGTAACGAAACTCTGCCGAAATTTCAAAAAAATTTTGTTGGTTCGTATTTTCGAAAGGGTTTGATTCCGGTTTAGGTAACTGAATCGGGATTGGGTCCTTTCAGCTTGGTATCAGAGCATTAGGTTGTCAGACTCTGTAGACTCTTGTAATTGTGGCGCTTAGGGTATTTGAGTTGATACAGCATGACTGGAGTGATGACCCGACTGGCCAGCGGTACTCATCAATACTTCGGGTGTTGTGTGTCCTCAAATATCTGCGGTTTCATGATTACGTTCTTTCTGCTTGTACCTAATGCTTGTCTTGTATCATTAGGATGCCTCCTCGACGTGGTCCCCGTGTTGATCGGGATGATGATCCTGATGAGGATCGCCGAACGCGCGACTTGCTTATGCGAGTGCTGCGTTTGGAAGAGCGTTTTGACCCTGTGGTCAAGGCTCGCACTGCGAGTGCTACTGTGTTTTCGGGTTCAGTTGATCCAGAGATATGCGTGGCATGGTTGGTTCAGATTGAGCGTGTTTGTGAGCGTCTGCAGTTTACACCTGAGCAGATGACAGTAGCCGCAGTTGGTTTACTTGAGGGTGATGCATACTTTTGGTGGGTCAGCACTGACAGAGTTCCTGTGGATACTCCGTGTACATTGTTTCGTGATTTGTTTATGCAGATGTATTTTAATCAGGCTACCCAGCAGCGCAAGTACGAGGAGTTTACGAACTTGAGGCAGGGCAGTTTGTCTGTACTTGAGTATCGGGATCGGTTTACTCGACTGTCTCGTTTTGCGCGGGATATGGTGGCTACAGAGGAAGCCAAGTGTCGTAGGTTTGAGCTGGGATTGAATCTGAACATCAAGGCGACCTTGACTACGATGCCGAGGAACAACTTTGATGAATTTGTTAGTGCAGCTCTTCGGGGCGAGGACATTGAACAGGAGAGACAGCAGGAGTACCAGCCGAGGCGATTCGAGGAAGGTGGACCGAGTCAGGGGCCTTCGAAGAGGCAGAGTTCTGATACTTCCGGTTCAGCTTCGTCCTCAGGCGGTGGATCTTATCGCCCATCAGTTGGTGTTCAGAGGCAGAGGCCGAGGTGGAGGAGAGATCGACCGCGGCGACCACAGGCTAGTGTTGATTCCAGCGGTTCCAGTTACCCTCGGCGTACTGGAAGCACATTTCCTGTCCCGAGAGATTATCCATTGTGCAGCCTCTGCAATAAGCATCATCTTGGACCATGTCAGCGGGGTCCTGTTATATGTTATCGTTGTTGCCAGGTGGGTCATTATTCGAGGGGGTGTCCTCAGTTGTATGGTGGTGACGGACAGGCGGGCCAGAGTTCCGGAGTTGAGCGAGGTGCCACTACGGGAGCTCGACCAGCACAGTTTGCAGGTCAGGGCCGACAACAGGGACAGCCCCAGCGGGGACGACCAGCCGGACAGGCGAGAGTTCATGCTATGACTATGCGTGAGGGCAGAGCTTCACCAGAGGTCGTTATCGGTACGTTACATGTTTTTGGTATTCCAGTAGTTGCATTGTTAGATCCAGGTGCCACACATTCATTCATATCATTTAGACTGTCATCATTGGCTACGGTACCTGCATCTCCACTTCCGGGGTTGTGGAGAGTGTTGTATCCGTCAGGTGAGGTTGTGAGCATCGGATGGGTTTACTGAGATTGTGAGGTGTTTGTTGATGGCCATGGTTTAGCCGCTGATCTGTTGTTGCTTGATATTGTGGATTTTGATCTTGGGTATGGACTTTTTGGAGTCACACTGGGCTATGTTTGATTGCCACAGGAAGGAGGTCGCATTTCGACGACCAGGGTTGCCTGAGATATTGTTTCGTGGTGAGAAGAACACTTCCCTACCGTGTTTGATTTCCGCGATGAGGGCGGATCAGTTGATGAAGAAGGGTTGTGTTGCGTATTTAGCCCATGTTGTGGACACTACAGCTGCAGTGCCGGATCTTGGTAGTATTGAGGTTGTGTCTGAGTTTCCGGATGTGTTTCCAGCAGAGTTACCTGGTATACCCCCTGTGAGGGAGATTGATTTTACCATTGAGTTGTTGCCGGGTACTGGACCGATTTCCCAGACACCGTACCGGATGGCGCCTGCAGAGTTGAGGGAGTTGCAGATTCAGCTTCAGGAGTTGTTGGAGAAGGGATTCATTCGACCGAGTGTTTCTCCGTGGGGTGCTCCAGTGTTATTTGTGCGGAAGAAGGACGGGTCCATGCGTTTGTGCATCGACTATCGGAAGCTGAATCAGATTACAGTGAGGAACAAGTATCCGTTGCCACGGATTGACGACTTGTTCGATCAGCTCAAGGGAGCAGCAGTCTTTTCGAAGATTGACCTTCGATCCGGATATCATCAATTGAGGATCCGGGATTCAGATGTTGCCAGGACAGCATTCAGGACGCGGTATGGGCACTATGAGTTTCTGGTTATGCCGTTTGGGTTGACCAACGCCCCCGCAGCTTTCATGGACTTGATGAATCGGGTATTTCGTCGATTCCTTGACAAGTTCGTGATTGTGTTCATTGATGATATTTTGATATATTCGAGGAGTGTGGGCCAGCACAAGAAGCACTTGCGAGCGGTGTTGCGGACTTTGCGGGACCATCAGTTGTTCGCGAAGTTTAGCAAGTGTGAGTTCTGGTTGGATAGTGTGAAGTTTCTGGGCCACGTGATTTCGGCGGAGGGAGTTAGTGTTGATCCTGACAAGATCGAGGCCGTGCTGAATTGGAGTCGACCCACTACTGTACCGGAGATCCGGAGTTTCTTAGGGTTAGCAGGCTATTATCGACGGTTTGTACAGGATTTCTCCCGGATAGCTACACCACTGACCAGATTGACGAAGAAGGGTGTCAAGTTTGAGTGGTCTGAGGCGTGCGAGGAGAGTTACTTGCTCTTGAAGGAGAGATTGACTACCGCACCGGTTCTGACATTGCCAGACGACAGTGGTGAGTTTGTTGTGTACAGCGATGCGTCGAAGTTGGGACTTGGATGTGTATTGATGCAGCATGGTAGAGTCGTGGCATATGGTTCCAGGCAGCTGAAACCGCACGAGGTCAACTATCCGACGCATGATTTGGAGTTAGCCGCTATTGTATTAGCATTGAAGAGTTGGAGAAATTACCTGTATGGTGCTCAGTGTAAGATTTTCACTGACCACAAGAGTCTCACCTATTTGCGGACGCAGCCGGATCTGAACATGAGGCAGCGCCGATGGATGGAGTTGATCAATGATTATGATTGTACGTTCGAGTACCATCCGGGGAAGGCCAACGTTGTGGCAGATGCGCTTAGTCGGAAATCTGGAGCTTCGTTGTTCCACATGTGTGTGGCCAGAGTATCAATGTTAGCCGATCTTCGAGCTACGGGTGCTGTGTTTGGGTATGATGATGATGGAGCCTTGTTGGCCAGCTTTCAGGTTCGACCAGTACTGGTTGATCAGGTACGGGAGGCACAGGATTCAGATCCTTACTTGCTGGGCAAGAAGACTATGATTCAGAATGGTGTGCCTACAGAGTTCCGTTTGAGCGACGACGGTACGTTGTTGTTCAGAGGCAGGCTATGTGTACCCCGAGACGAGGACTTAAAGAAGGAGATTCTGGATTAGGCCCACAGTTTAGCGTATGCGATGCATCCCGGAGGTACGAAGATGTTTCGTACACTTCGAGCGTACTATTGGTGGCGCAACATGAAGCGGGAGATTGCTGCGTACGTATGTCGGTGCTTGATTTGTCAGCAGGTGAAGGCGGAGAGGCGATAACCTACAGGGAAACTACAGCCACTTGAGATTCCAGTTTGGAAGTGGGAGCATATCACGATGGATTTCGTCTATCAGTTGCCGCGTACTTCGGCGGGCAACACTGGCATTTGGGTTATTGTTGACCGACTGACGAAATCCGCACACTTTCTTGCACTTCCGGGAAAGATTTCAGTGGGCAGATTGGCCAAGTTGTACTTATCCGAGATTGTTCGCTTGCATGGGGTGCCTGTGTCCATTGTTTCTGACCGTGATAGTCAGTTCACTTTTGAGTTTTGGCAGGCTTTACAGTGAGCGTTGGGCACGAGGTTGCGATTTAGTACAGCTTTTCATCCTCAGACTGATGGGCAGTCCGAGCGGACCATTCAGACACTTGAGGATATGCTGAGATCATGTGTGTTGCAGTTTCGTGGAAACTGGGATCAGCAGTTGCACTTGATTGAGTTCGCCTACAACAACAGCTATCAGGCCAGTATTGAGATGGCACCGTACGAGGCCCTGTACGGGAAGCAGTGTCGCACTCCATTGTGTTGGAGTGAGGTGGGCGAGCGTTGGCTCATTGGTCCTGATTTGGTGAAAACCACGATGGAGGACATTCAGGTTATTCGGGATCGACTGAAGATTGCCCAGGATCGGCAGAAGAGTTACGCGGATGTGAGGAGGAAGAGTTTAGAGTTCGAGGTTGGTGATTGGGTCTTCCTGAAACTATCTTCGTGGAGGGGAGTAGTGCGTTTCGGGAAGCGTGGCAAGCTTCGACCGCGGTACATTGGTCCGTATGAGATTACGGAGAGGGTTGGAGCTGTTGCTTACAGACTTGAGTTACCGGCTGAGATGGCTCGTGTGCATGATGTCTTCCATGTTTCGATGTTGCGGAAGTACATCTCAGATCCTTCACATGTGATAGCCCCACAGCAGTTGCCGATCAGGGAGGATTTATCGTATGTTGAGGAGCCAGTACAGATTCTCGATCGACGTGAGCAGGAGTTGAGACACCGTGTCATTCCGCTGGTGAAGGTCTTGTGGCAGAACCACTCGATTGAGGAGGCCACCTGGGAGACCGAGCAGCGTATGCGGGAGCAGTATCCTCATCTGTTCACATGACAGGTACGTAAATTTCGAGGTCGAAATTTCTTTAAGGGGGGTAGAATTGTGACGACCCGAACCAGAATAAGATATGTGTTTGGCACGATTCTCGAGGTTTGGTTTTTAGTTGCAGTTTTGCGATATTATGTGGTTTGCTGATTCGATTCGCGACTTTATTTTCGGTCGAGTATTTGAGTTAGGTGTCTTCACGGAAAGTGTAGAGTACGTGATTTCGAGTTCGTGGGTGATTCCGGAACATTTTTCCGATACACGAGGAATATTTTATGATTATTTGAAGTTTCGGGTTCCGACGAGTTTATCCGATTGTTTCGAGCTTATCCAAATCACATCGTATATTCATTCCGGACCGTTGATCGACCCGAGGGACGAGTATAAATATCGAAAAGTCGAAAAATAGCCGAGAGTTAGTCGAAAACTTTACTTTGGGGCGTTGACCGACTTGAATCTTGTTGACTTTCCATATTTGGAAAGTGGACCAGCAGCCGAAAGGGGAAAGTTTCCCGTTTGGGAAGTCACCGTCCGACGACCGGATTCCGGCCATCTTGGACTTCGAGGAAGGTATGGTTAGAACCCTTGAGTGATTTCGAGTACGTTGATGTATAGTTTGATGAGTTTTGTTCACGTTTGTGTTGGACCCGAATTGGGTCGGTTTTGTGCTCGTCGCCGAGGATGGTGGTGGTGGTTCCGGCGACGTTTGGAGGTGGGGGTTAGGGGGGAAAGACTCCCCTTGCTCCTCTGAACCTCAAGGTGTGTTTAATTTGATCGGAGATGGTGATTTGGGATGAACCCGATTAGGGATCCGATTTGGGTATCCCGATTTGGTTTCGAAGAATTGAGGTAGTTCTGCTTAGAATTGGCTTGCATGGTATAAGAGAAAGTTGTTCGAAATGGTGTGATCTTGAAATCTGAAAAATTTCACCGAGAAACTCCACCGTTGACGGTGCGCCGCCGCCGACGGCGGCGGTCAACGGCGGTCAACGGCGAGAAAAGTCAACTTTTCAGATTTCGATGTAATTAGTGTCATTTTTCTCGTAATCACGCCCTGGTTATCCTACGGAGGTTTTCGGGTTGATTTGGTTAGTCGATTTTTAGTCGAGATTTCGAGTGGGGATTTCGGGATTTCCGTAATTCATTTTGCACTGCATTTCGTATTTCCGGGAACGGTTGGTTTCCGTGCATCAGTACAGTGATGTGGATTACGATATTGATCAGTTATGTTTTGTGAATGTATTCAGGAGATCGAGATCAGGATCGTGATCGAGCTTCTGGCGAGGGATCTTCCGCCGGTCCTCGAGATTAGCGCGTGTGCGCGTTTTGCTCATCTGTGAGTGGACAATTTCTTTTCACGGAAATCTTGCGAGTCATTTATGTGATCTATGAACTTGAGCATGCGTATGAGATTTCAGACTATATGAGCATGTGTTTACGATTATACGATTATACTTATACGGATATACGTATAAGAATATGCATACACTTTTATACTGTTTCATGCATTTGTATCGAACTGTTTATGATTTGATTTTCACAGAGTACAGTTTCAGTTACGTTGTTGTATCGATACACTGCATCCCGGCTGATCCCCGAGGATGTCACCGGCTGGAATCACGTGTGGGCTAGGGACCCCGTGGTTCTGAATCATGTGTGGGCTAGGGACCCCGTGGTTCTGACTGTACTATCCAGCTAGGATCACGTGTGGGCTAGGGACCCCGTGGTTCTAACTGTGAGATTTTTACTTGCATGTTCAGTACGCTGGAGGAGTATGATATTTACCTCGTGTATTTTATTATTTTCATTTACCTGGACTCGCATATGTTATTTTAACATATATATTAATTGGTGAAAGACATTTATTTTCGTCCACTCACTCTAACGTGTTTACTGTCTTTCCCCTGGGCTTTTCGGTTTCCGTGCCCAGTTTGCAGTTCAGGTTTGGTGTTTCACGTCGCAGTTTGGAGGCTTGTGATGTGACGACCCGGACCAGAATCAGCAGTATGATCAGCTTGATTGATGAGATTGTGTGTAGTCGCAGAGTTGTTCGACAGTTATGGAATCGCCAGGCTCGTTAACGACTAAATTATTGGCCGAGAATTGGAGCTAGGTCTCTTCTCGAGAGTCGTTGTACGTGTGATTACGAGTTCGTGGGCGGTTCCGGATCGTTATTTGGACAACCGAGGAATTAGTTATGAATATTTGAAGTTTCGACGGAAACAGATTATTATGGCGAGCTACTTAGCGACTAAATTACCGGTCAAGAATTTGGTCTCGGCTTCTTCACGGAAGTTGTTCGGAATTTAATTTCGAGTTTGTGGGAACTTCCGGAGCATGATTTGGAGTTACGAGGAATTAGTTGCGAATTTTGCCGTTTGTTGATTATTTAATCGATTTAATGTGTGTTGCTTTGAAGGGTTGACTTTTTATTCGGTTGGCCGATATGTTTGACTTTGGGTAATATTGGAAGAATATGTTGAGACGAGTTTGTGGCCGTGAGAATTATCGGAATCGGAATTACGACGAGGAAGTTACGCGCGTTTGAAGTTCGTCGAAAAGGATAATTGCAAGTTTCCATTTTGGGAAAGAGTATAAATAGGAACTTACTAAAAGGGGAAAGTCAACTGTTGGTCATTAATGTGTTGACCAGTCAAATTGTATGGAGGAGGGAGGTGCGACGCGGTGCACCACGGCCACCGGCGACGAGGCCCGTTCGGCCACCTCCGAGGACGGCGCTTGGTCCAACCAACTCGGCTTGACTTCCCGAACCTGTTCCCGGTCACCGTTGACGGCGAGGGTCGCCGGAATTGGAGGAGGAATCCGGCCAAGTTTGGGAATTTTTAAGGTAATCGGATTCTTTGATTTCAACCGAATTGAACTTCGATATGGACTGGGTTTTGTAGCCCTCTTCAAGGTGATTCTAACCATATAAACATGGTGTTCTAATTCGATTTGTGGATTGAGAATTTTGGGTTTGAAATTTGTGAACCAATTCGGTTTTGCTTGAAATTGACTTAGTTAGAGTGAGAATTGGACTTCGATGCAGTTGACAAAGTTGCTCAGTGGGTGATTTTGAGTGGAACAAGGGTAGCTCCGCCGTGAAATTCTCCGGTCAACAGTGGCGCCGCCGTGGACGGCGGTCAACGGCGGTCAACGGTCAAAGTTTGACTTTTTTGGACTTTCGGCAAGTTGCATGTCATTTGACTCGAAATCGCGCCCCGATCGCAGTGGGGAGGTTCGTTTTTCGAGTTGAGCGTCCGAACGTAAAGCGAGGTATTGAAGTGGTATATACGGATTTTCGACGATTCGTCGACTTTGAATTATCTGTTTCCGAGAACGGTGGTTTCTCGTGGTTTGATTTGTATTGTCGGATTATGATTTTGAATATGGGACATTGTGAATATTCAGGGGTTCGTGATCGTTGTTTTGGCGAGGGACTTTCCGCCGGATCACGGGTTAACGCGATACGCGTTACGCCAGTCTGTGAGTGGACATTTCTTTTCACGGATTGATTGCGAGTATTTTATAAATGATTTACGAACTTGAGCATGCGGATTGATTATGATTTTACGAGCATGTGTTTACGATTATGCTTATACGAATATACGAGCATACATGTATATATATATTATGTTTAAGCATGTGCATAGAAAAGATTTATGATTTGGTTTACACAGAGTACAGTCTCAGTATATGTTGTGGTATCGATACACATTGGCTTCTCGGCTGATCCCCGAGTACACTCCGGGAAGGACAGATATCCTGACCCGAGGCCTTTCTGGCTAGGAATCACGTGTGGGTCTGGGATCCCGTGGTTCAGACTGTGCTATCGCGTGGAAGCCCACGAGAGTCTCCGCGATATGTTTTACGTTGCATGCTCTGTACGTGAGTGGTAGCCAGAGTCTCCTCACGTAGCATTTGATTTTCACGCATTTGACTCGCATATGATTTTATATGTATATATTACTTGGTGAAAGACATTTATTTTCGTCCACTCACTCTAACGTGTTTATTGTCTTTCCCCTGGGCTTTTCGGTTTCCGTGCCCAGTTTGCAGTTCAGGCTCTGGTGTCGCACGTCGTGGTCGGAGGCATAGTGCTCGAGCTACTTTGTTTCATCCAGTAGGTTTATTGTTCTACCTACTGTGGTATGAGTATACGATTATGTATTAGATGTCGCTCTGAGCTTCCTATTGAATATGTTATACGATTTTACACTGGATTTCAGTAAAGTGTATATATATTTACTACTTTACGTTATTGTTGATATATTGAGAAATCCGGATGGGGTTGGTGCCCACGGTTTGCTTTTTGTGGCATAGGATGGAGTGTATTTTACGCGTGCAGGTAATGGTAATTCCACGTTAGTAACGAAACTCTGCCCAAATTTCGAAAAGTTTTTGTTGGTTCGTGTTTTCGAAGGGGTTCGATTCCGATTTA
Organism: Geum urbanum; assembly: GCA_946800695.1. Classification (NCBI taxonomy): domain Eukaryota; kingdom Viridiplantae; phylum Streptophyta; class Magnoliopsida; order Rosales; family Rosaceae; genus Geum; species Geum urbanum. The sequence goes on along the minus strand of OX327009.1, from coordinate 22,075,735 downwards.
GGGTGCTAAATCGGGGTTGGGTCCTTTCAGCTTGGTATCAGAGCATTAGGTCATAGGTTCTGTAGACTTCTGTAGTCGTGTTTACTAAGGATATTTGAGAATGTACAATATGTCTGGAATGGTGACCCGACCGGCCGGCGGATAATCATCAAATTCCGGGTGTTGTATGCTTTCAAATATTTGAAGTTCCATGATTACGTTCCACTTGTTGTGAACGATATTGTATTCATTAGGATGCCTCCTGACGTGCTTTCCGTGTCATTTCGGTTGTGGATCCTGTTGAGGATCAATCGACGCGTGAATTGCCAGAGAACAGTGGATTCAGATGAGTATTCAGAGTTCAGTGAACTATGTGGCACGGTTTACCTGGGGATGTGTATATGGGCGTCTATGTGTTGCCTCAGAGCTGAGATTTATGGCAGTTGATGTATGCCTGAGTCAGATCAGTGTATTTTGTGGGCTGTTATTGTGTGAGTTCCGGTTGCGACTCTACGGCCTACATTCAGAGTGTTGTGTATACTGTAATGTTTGATCAGGCTACCCAGCAAGCGTATTGTGGAGTGTTTACCCACCTGAGGCAGAGATGCATTGTTCACATGTTAGTCCCTGTCTGCACGAGTTATGTGGCTTCAGAGGGAGCTATGCACGAGGTTCGAGATGAGTTTGAACCTGAGTATCAGAGAGAGTCTGATTGATGTGCCTCGAGATATCCGTGAGGAGCTTAGTGTGTTGCACTCAGCGGCGAGGCTATTGCGAAGGAATGTTATATGTGGTTTTCGATGCGATGGTTTGAGGAAAGTGAACTTAGTCGAGATGTTGTGATGAGGTTGAGTTCCGACACCTTGGGATCAGTGACTTCATCAGGTTATGGTCTCTTCGATATTGTTGAGGGCCTTCAGATCAGGATCCGTTTGACGATGGCGGAGATCACAGTGTAGCGGACTTGCTCTTGTGGCATGAGTTTGGGCGATCATTGGTGATCCTTTCACGCAGCTGGTGTTGCGGTGATTTATGTTCGAGGAGTACTTTCAGTTGCTGTTTCGGTGGCCAGGAGGGTCACATTACGAGGGAGTGCCGTCAGTCAGCTGTGTTAGCGGTTCGACAGCTCAGAGTTACGAGGAGACCTTCATGTTGTTCCTGAGGTCTGATCAATGTACCCTTTTGACGAGTTATTCAGCAAGTCGCGTGTGACGTGGGCGACTAGTTGGGCATGTTGGAGTTCGTGCCATGACCTTGTTTGAGGACAGACTTTTCTCCGAGGTTACTATTGCTTGATGTCCATGGCTATTGTACCTGCATCTCCACTTCCGAGGTCTTGGAGAGTGTTGCATCCATCCGGAGGTCGCGAGATCCTTGTTGGAGGTTATGTGTTAGCCGCGGACCTGTTATAGCTAGACATTGTGGTTTTGGTATGATTATGAGTGTGGACTTACTGACGATGCATTTGGCTGTGTTCGAGTACCTCGAGAAGGAGGTTGTGTTTCGACGACCAGATTTCCCCGAGATGCTGTTTCGCGGTGATGGTCGAGCGGATGGTGGAGACAAGTTGTGTGGTTTGTTTAGCTTATGATGCGGATACTACGGTTGCTGTGTCCGATATTGGCGACATTGAGGTGGTTCCCGAGTTCCAGGGGTGTTTCGGAGGAGTTACCAGGTGTTCCTCCAGTTCGGAAGATTGTCTACACTGTTGAGCTTGTACCAGGCGCTGGACTCATGTTACCAACATCTTGTCGTTTGGAGCCAGCGGAGCTGTGGGAGCTGTAGTTTCGACTTCAGGAGTTGCTGGAGGAGATTTCGAGAGATTTCATGCGACCCCGTGTATTTGCGTGGTGTATTCTTGCATCGTGTGTATGGATGATGGATGGTTCGATGTGGTGGTGTATTGACTATCGGAAGCCTGATTCGCTTCAGAGGAGAGTGAGTATCCTCCACTTGGGATTGACGGTTGGTTGATCAGCTCGAGAGAGTTTCAGTCTTTTCGAGGATTGATTCCGGATCCGGATACCATCAGTTGAGGATCGATGTGTCAGTTGTGGTTTGGACAGTTTTCGGATCTCGGTATGGGCATCAGGAGTTTTGGTCACGCTATTTGGTTGACCAATGCTTCGTAGATCGTGTGAACTTGATGGACCAGGTGTTCAGACGGTTTCTGGACGAGTTGCGGTCATATTCGTTGGCAATGTCCTGATGTACTCCGAGAGTGTGGACCAGTACATGAAGTAATAGCAAGCAGTTTTGCGGACTTCACGAGATGATTAGCTATTTTTGAAGTTCATCCAGTGTGAGTTTTGACTGGTTAGCATGAAGATGTTGGACTGTGTGATGCTATCCGAGTGAGTGACGTGGATCCTGACTAGATTGAAGCCATGTTGATTTGGGGTTGATCTACCCTTGTACCAGAGATCGGGAGTCTCTTGGGTTTGGCAAGTTTTTGCCGATGGCTTTGTGCAGGATTTTCCCGGATTGCCACTCTACTTTCCGGATTGACGAAAAAGGTGTCAAGTTCATGTGGTTCGATGCACGCGAGGAGAGTTACTTACTCCTGAGGATGGTTAACCGTTGCTTCGGTTTTGACCTTACCTGATGACTACGACGAGGTCTTGGGTTATGGCGATGCATCGAGGTTTGAATTTGGTTGTGTTTGATGCTGTGTAGCAGAGCGGTGGCTCATGATTCCAGGCAGTGGAATTTTGTGTGGTTGCATATCCTATGCGTGATTTGGATGTAGCTGTCCTTGTGCTAGCACCAGAGAGTTGGAGATACTGCTACTATGGCGTGCAGTGTGATGTAGGAGGTACCCTGATCATTTGAGTTTCATCCACTTGCATTTTCGGCCAGATTTAGGCTTGAGGCAGTGTTGATGGATGGGGTCAACTAACGACTATGACTGCACCTTTGAGTTTGTTCGGGAAAAGCTAAAGGTTGTACTTTGATCATCCGTTTGGGATGATGCTGTTGTTGATGCATTCAGTCGAGAGTTGGGAGCTTCAGTATTTCATGTGTGAGTATGACTCGAGTCTCCGTGTTAGCCGAGTTATGGGCTACGAGAGCAGAGTTCGAATGTGATGATGTTGAGGCTCATTGTTTTACGCACGGTTGGCGCTAGTGGTACGGAGATGTATCTGATACTTTGAGTTTACTACTCGTGACGCAATATGAAGAGCCATGTAGCAGCTTGTGTGTGCTGATGCCACATTCGTCGACTGGCGATGGCTAGGAGGCAGAGACTTGCTGAGAAGTGTCAGCCATTGAAGATTTCCGATTAGACGTGGCGATTGTTGCTGTGTTTGTGTATGTTGTTTACACTTTGGTTCGTGATACCAGTTGTTGGGCCTTTGTAGGTCGTCTGACGTACTCAGTACAGTTCCTTGTACTTTCGGAGATGATTCCAGTGGTTGGCTGGCATAGCTATGTTTGACGAAGATTGGCTATTTACGTGGTGTATCTGTGTCCCAGTCCGCTGATCGAGATAATCAGCTACGACGGAGTGTTGGCAAGCTTTGCAGTAAGCATTGGGGACCAGATTACGAGTTGGTACCAGTTCTTTTCCTCAGATTGGCGAGCGATCTTCGAGGACTATTCAGACCTTGGAGGGCATGTTGTGGACCTTGGTATTGCCGTTCCGGAGGATCCGGGACCAGCAGTTTCGGCGGTTTGAGTTTGCTTGCAGTACCAGTTTATGGACCACTATAGTTTTGAGGTTGTTTGATGTTGAGTTGAGGTATGTTGTTGTACTCCATTGTGTTGGAGTGAGTTTGGTTTGGGTTTGAGTTGGCGTTTGATTCTGATTTTGTGGAGTGTATTACCACAGACTGTCAGATTAACGGAAATAGGTTGATAATTGTTTGAGTTCGATGCTTGAGTTTCGTTGGTATGAGCAGGTCGTGTTGTGATTTGCCTTGATGTTTTGATCCATATGTGGCCATAGGCGAGTTTGTGTTATGCCGTATGGTTCGGCATCGCCTATAGTATTGGCTTTTATGTGTGTTGTGTTCCGTGAGGCGGAACTGTGTTTCAGGTTGGTTTTGCATTGTGTACCCTATCCGTTCCGTATGCAGGAACACTTGGCGATTATGTGAGCCAGTTCAGATTTGTGATTTGAGGGTACAGGGATTACAGCACGGAATTATCTCCTATTGTGAAGTTTGTGATCAGAGTTATTCAGTTGAGATTACCGTTGGTGAGTTGAGCAGTATGCAGAGGCAGTGCTCCTACGTTTAGCCAGCAGACTCAGAAATTTCGAGGTCAAAATTTTTCTAAGGGGGGTGGATTTGTGACGACCCGGACCAGAATCAGCAGTATGATCAGCTTGATTGATGAGATTGTGTGTAGTCGCAGAGTTGTTCGACAGTTATGGAATCGCCAGGCTCGTTAACGACTAAATTATTGGCCGAGAATTGGAGCTAGGTCTCTTCTCGAGAGTCGTTGTACGTGTGATTACGAGTTCGTGGGCGGTTCCGGATCGTTATTTGGACAACCGAGGAATTAGTTATGAATATTTGAAGTTTCGACGGAAACAGATTATTATGGCGAGCTACTTAGCGACTAAATTACCGGTCGAGAATTTGGTCTCGGCTTCTTCACGGAAGTTGTTCGGAATTTAATTTCGAGTTTGTGGGAACTTCCGGAGCATGATTTGGAGTTACGAGGAATTAGTTGCGAATTTTGCCGTTTGTTGATTATTTAATCGATTTAATGTGTGTTGCTTTGAAGGGTTGACTTTTTATTCGGTTGGCCGATATGTTTGACTTTGGGTAATATTGGAAGAATATGTTGAGACGAGTTTGTGGCCGTGAGAATTATCGGAATCGGAATTACGACGAGGAAGTTACACGCGTTTGAAGTTCGTCGAAAAGGATAATTGCAAGTTTCCATTTTGGGAAAGAGTATAAATAGGAACTTACTAAAAGGGGAAAGTCAACTGTTGGTCATTAATGTGTTGACCAGTCAAATTGTATGGAGGAGGGAGGTGCGACGCGGTGCACCACGGCCACCGGCGACGAGGCCCGTTCGGCCACCTCCGAGGACGGCGCTTGGTCCAACCAACTCGGCTTGACTTCCCGAACCTGTTCCCGGTCACCGTTGACGGCGAGGGTCGCCGGAATTGGAGGAGGAATCCGGCCAAGTTTGGGAATTTTTAAGGTAATCGGATTCTTTGATTTCAACCGAATTGAACTTCGATATGGACTGGGTTTTGTAGCCCTCTTCAAGGTGATTCTAACCATATAAACATGGTGTTCTAATTCGATTTGTGGATTGAGAATTTTGGGTTTGAAATTTGTGAACCAATTCGGTTTTGCTTGAAATTGACTTAGTTAGAGTGAGAATTGGACTTCGGTGCAGTTGACAAAGTTGCTCAGTGGGTGATTTTGAGTGGAACAAGGGTAGCTCCGCCGTGAAATTCTCCGGTCAACAGTGGCGCCGCCGTGGACGGCGGTCAACGGCGGTCAACGGTCAAAGTTTGACTTTTTTGGACTTTCGGCAAGTTGCATGTCATTTGACTCGAAATCGCGCCCCGATCGCAGTGGGGAGGTTCGTTTTTCGAGTTGAGCGTCCGAACGTAAAGCGAGGTATTGAAGTGGTATATACGGATTTTCGACGATTCGTCGACTTTGAATTATCTGTTTCCGAGAACGGTGGTTTCTCGTGGTTTGATTTGTATTGTCGGATTATGATTTTGAATATGGGACATTGTGAATATTCAGGGGTTCGTGATCGTTGTTTTGGCGAGGGACTTTCCGCCGGATCACGGGTTAACGCGATACGCGTTACGCCAGTCTGTGAGTGGACATTTCTTTTCACGGATTGATTGCGAGTATTTTATAAATGATTTACGAACTTGAGCATGCGGATTGATTATGATTTTACGAGCATGTGTTTACGATTATGCTTATACGAATATACGAGCATACATGTATATATATATTATGTTTAAGCATGTGCATAGAAAAGATTTATGATTTGGTTTACACAGAGTACAGTCTCAGTATATGTTGTGGTATCGATACACATTGGCTTCTCGGCTGATCCCCGAGTACGCTCCGGGAAGGACAGATATCCTGACCCGAGGCCTTTCTGGCTAGGAATCACGTGTGGGTCTGGGATCCCGTGGTTCAGACTGTGCTATCGCGTGGAAGCCCACGAGAGTCTCCGCGATATGTTTTACGTTGCATGCTCTGTACGTGAGTGGTAGCCAGAGTCTCCTCACGTAGCATTTGATTTTCACGCATTTGACTCGCATATGATTTTATATGTATATATTACTTGGTGAAAGACATTTATTTTCGTCCACTCACTCTAACGTGTTTATTGTTTTTCCCCTGGGCTTTTCGGTTTCCGTGCCCAGTTTGCAGTTCAGGCTCTGGTGTCGCACGTCGTGGTCGGAGGCATAGTGCTCAAGCTACTTTGTTTCATCCAGTAGGTTTATTGTTCTACCTACTGTGGTATAAGTATACGATTATGTATTAGATGTCGCTCTGAGCTTCCTATTGAATATGTTATACGATTTTACACTGGATTTCAGTAAAGTGTATATATATTTACTACTTTACGTTATTGTTGATATATTGAGAAATCCGGATGGGGTTGGTGCCCACGGTTTGCTTTTTGTGGCATAGGATGGAGTGTATTTTACGCGTGCAGGTAATGGTAATTCCACGTTAGTAACGAAACTCTGCCCAAATTTCGAAAAGTTTTTGTTGGTTCGTGTTTTCGAAGGGGTTCGATTCCGATTTAGGGTGCTAAATCGGGGTTGGGTCCTTTCAAGTGATCAGAGTCACCTGTGTTTTCCAGTAGGTTCTTGTTTCACCTACTGATGTACATATTGTATATGTTTTACTTTAGAGGTCGCTCTGATACATTCTGATACATGTTGTGCGGATTTTCACAGATATACATATATACATAGTACAGTTTATTTACTGTTGTTGATTATATTGATGTTGAGAAATCCGGATGGGATTGGTGCCCACGGTTTGCTTTTTGTGGCATAGGACGAAGTGTTAATTTCCGCGTGCAGGTTATGGTAATTCCACACTAGTAACGAAACTCTGCATAAATTTCAAAAAGTTTTTGTTGGTTCGTATTTTCGAAAGGGTTTGATTCTGGTTTAGGTAACTGAATCGGGATTGGGTCCTTTTATTTAATTAGGTTGTACTCTTGAATTTTGGTATAGTTGGCTATATTAAACATAATTATGAAGTTGAGAAATTTGGATGGGAATTGGTGCCCACAGTATATTATTTTGAAAATTTGTTATCCGAAGTGTTTTCTTCCGTACAGGTTTTTGGTTTCCTACATTTTTAGGGAAATCTATGTCAATTTTCTTTTAGAAATCCATGTTCATATGTTGTTCACGATATCCATTTCAGGTAAGAGTGCAAAAAATGGCAGCCGAGGCAGTGGCATACATGCAGTCGGAGAACCCGGGGAGGATGCTAGAAGAGTTGTCTCCTCTGCTCTTAGAGACTAAGATTACTATTGCAGATACAGTTTTTGGCTGCTGACCTGGGAAGGAGGTTCGTGGCCTCGGACGAGATGTCCATCGAGATCTGAGTCAGGTTTTGGCGACGAGGCGATCAAGCTCAGCTTGATATGTTACTCCACTACCTCTAAGTTCGGCCTTCTGTTTTTCATACGAGTGTCCCGCATCGGAATTCTAGACCCGATGACGACGATCTGAGCTTCGGGGGAATCGATGGGGTCCAAACACATCAGTTTGTGCTATTGCTGCTCGAACCAGCTCCTTGGCCACTGCCATACTCGATCGCCTCGTCGTCAAAACCTAACTCAGATCTATATGGATATCCCATCCGAGGCCACAAAACTCATTCTTAGGTCAGCGGCCGAAAATTGTATCCGCAATAGCGATCTCAGTCTCCAAGAGCAGAGAAGGTAACTCTTTCAGCATCATCCCCGAGTTCTCCGTCTGCATACATCCACTGCCTCGGCGGCCATTTGTTGCACTCTTACCTAAAATGGATATCGTGAACAACATATGAATATAGTTTTACCTAAAAATGTAGGAAACCAAAAACCTGTATGGAAGAAAATACTTCAAATAACCAATTTCCAAAATAATATACAATGGGCACCAATTCCCATCCAGCTTTCTCAACTTTATAATCATGTTTAATATAACCAATTATACCAAAATTCAAGAGTACAACCTAATTAAATGTCTTAATCATAATTCAATTACTTCAAACCAACAATAACATTAAACTCATTCAATATCGAAATAAGTGTTACTGATAGCGTTTTGAGTCCAGATATATTCTTCTTTCCCGGGCTTATTGTAAGCATCCACGGAGGCATCAAGATGTGGGTTCTTCGAACCCTTATCTCTGTGAGTCTTTGCAAGGTACACCATCTTTGTGGAGCCCGAACAGTGGTGACAATCCTTCATTGCCCGATTGGTTGTATTCACCTTCGACCTTGTCTGTTTCATAACCAGAAAAATTAATTATTAAGATAACTTATCAAAGTATTAGATGATTAACAAATCAAAAGCAAAGAAATACGAACCACAAACTATTCCGACACAAAGTGGCTGACCAACTAATCCCACTCGAGCTTCCTCTCCTCCTGGAACTCCTCTGGGGTTGCGCCGTATTTCTTGTAGTGCTTATGCAGCTGGTGCTTCCATTACTTGTAAACATCAGTGACTGATTTCTCTACAGCTTCCAACATCTCCATAGTTTTCTCCGAGGCAAAGTTTACTTAAGAAGAAAAAAAGATTAAATTAATTGATAAACTCCATAATTTAAAATTATTTATAAAATAAATTAAATTAAATAGCCCATATTAATTACCGAGAGTTCGCGGACAACTTTGAGCCTCGCAGATTCCTTTAGTTGTTCTCAAATAGGGGCTATCATACATATCTTGCTCCGTACGATATTCCTGATCTGTGTAGAGGTCAAACTAGTGAGCTCCTTCGATGGAGGGCCTTTGCTGAAAACATCATACCCACGTTTATCCGTTTCCCCAGCCTCTTGGTTGTCTCCTCAATTTTTCTTCCATTGGCAATTCCCTGAGTACGTTTAGGGGTCGGGGCTAAGGGATCCTTACTCATTACTTTGCATTGGATGCTAAAGCAACAAGAATTAGTAGAAAACTGAGGATATTGTAGTGTGGATGGTTCGGAGTTGGAAGATGGATGCGCCTGTTCGTCGTCTGCTTCTGACTAGTCATTAGGTCCAATCAGATTAGTTGATGACCATCGAGGTGGCTCGTGAGCCGTAACGGTCTCCCCTGACCGTTGAGTCCCCCAACCCAACTGTTGGAATGACGATGCGAATGCGGGCCTCCGCTTCTGCTCGATGAGCCTCTTCCTAAGTACTTATTCGACAACCAAACATCAACCATTATACCCAAAATAAAAAAACCATTCATAATTAACCATACAAAAACATTAACACATATTGCCAAACAATACTGCAACACATGTACTTTAACACATACATGTTAATTCATCTGCTCAAATGCAAACACATAACCACAAACCTTAGAACAAACCACAAATCGAAACAGTCCATTACATCAACTATTTTATCCAAAATTACAACCCTAACTACACACAAACCATTATAATCAACTTAATCATTACAGCCCTAACTAAAAAAATCCATTACCGTAGCCATAATCAACAATCCATTAATCAACAATCAACAACCAATAATCAACAATCAACAATCAATATCAACCATCTGAAATTCATTAATCAACATATATTGGAAGGGGAGATAGATAGATAGATAGATAGATAGATAGATAGATAGATAGATAGATAGATAGATAGATAGATAGATAGATAGATAGATAGATAGATAGAGGGAGAGAGAGTGTGTGTGTGAAAATGCCTCGGTGGAGGCAATTTCAGAAAATTGAGAGAGGGAGAGGGAGAGAGAGGAGAGAGGAGAGAGAGAGAGAAACCATATGGTGGAGGGAGATGGATGGGAGGATTAGAGCTGGCGGCGGAGCAGCAGAGAGGAGGCGAAGCAGCTGGAGGAGGCGTCAGTGAGAGAAATTGACGGCGGAGGAGGACGAGATAAATAAGCATGCAAAGGTCGATGGCGGCGGAGGAGGGTACTTAGGCGATGGTGTCAATGAGAGAATTTGAGGCAAAAATTAGAAATTTAAGGATTTTGGGAAGGAGATTGAATTAGATCAATCTAATATACAGACTTAGGCAACGAAAATTTAAGTTTCGTCGTCTAACTTGTTTTTAAAAAATTTCTAAAAGTTTGGCGGAAAATATAACCCGCCTATTTTTTTGGGATTAGACGACGAAAAAAATATATCCATCGTCTAAGTGCTCCACTTAGGCGATAAAACAATTGATATTCTTCGCCTAAGTACCACTTAGGCGACGAAACTTGGTCATTTTCATCGTCTAAGTGTAATTTATATATTTTTTTTATAAATATGTAAAATTATTTTTGGTAGTCGCTTATAAATCATCAAAAATCAACCGCCAGATTTAACCATTACATTTATACAATATTGTAGAAATTTTTTTATCCCAATTTGGATTAGTTTAGGATTCGATCGATTAAATTTATTTATTAATCAACAAAAAATAGTTAAAAGACGGAATCGATCGTAAAAAATAATCCTTAACCAATTCATGAAGTTATGGGTGTTTGTCTTGTCATAAAAACTTGACTTACCAACTAGATAAAAATTAATTAAAATTTGACATGAAAAAATATCTAAGACTACAAACTTGTTATATGTCTACTATGTTGTATAACATAAGAGTTCGTGTATATATATATATATATATTCACTCAACATCAATATTAAAAAAATTGAATTTGGAAAAAATAATTGTTGGATATATTCATCATAATACAATATGTAAGTCGACGAAAACGAAAATCATCTTAGATAACAAAACAACAATTATACATCGTCTATTTGGCAACTTAAACGATGATTAAATTTGATCGTCTAAGTTTTTAAGGGTTAGGGTTTAAGGGTTTAGGGGTTTAGGTTTCAGTATTTAGGAGTTAGGGGTTAGTTATAACTTAGGTGACGATTGGACAAGTTTCGTCGTCTAAGTCATACTTGGACGACGAATCTTAAATTATTTCGTCCTCTAAGTCATTCTTGGAAGACGAATCTTTAACTGTTTCATCCTCTAACTAGAGTTCTTTAATAGAAAAACATCATCCTTTTGTTGGACACAAAATCACACTTGTAAGACAAAATAAGTATTAAAAACACTCTAAATTAAACCAAATTAAGAAAATTCGATCAATCCATCAAAACCGTACGTGTAAAATTTAATCAAATAATTATGTTCGAAATATATCTTATTAATTTACACATACATCAATCACTTCGATCATCATAATCTTCATCAACGTCTTCCTCCTCATTCTGATCAGGTTCTTTATTCTCATAATCAAAATCTCCATCATCATCATCATCATCATCATATACGACAAAATTTTTGAAAGAACCCAACCCCGATTTAGTTGCCTAAACCGGAATCGAACCCCTTCGAAAACACGAACCAACAAAAACCAACAAAATTTCGGCAGAGTTTCGTTACTAACGTGGAATTACCATTACCTGCATGCGGAAAATATACTTCATCCTATGCCACAAAAATCAAACCGTGGGCACTAATCCCATCCGGATTTCTCAATATATCAACAGTAATGTAAAGTAGTAAATATATCTGTACTTTACTGAAATCCGGAGTAAAATTATATAATATATACAACAGAATACTTAGAGCGACCTCTAATGTATAATCATATAAGTATACCATAGTAGGTAGAACAATAAACCTACTGGAAGAAACAAGGTAGCTCGAGCACTATGCCTCCGACCACGACGTACGACACTAGAGTCCGAACTGCAAACTGGGCACGGAAACCGAAAAGCCCAGGGGAAAGACATGAAAATCGTTAGAGTGAGTGGACGAAAATAAATGTCTTTCGCCGAATAATATATAAGTTATAAAAACATATGCGAGTCGGAATGCATAAATAATCAAATGGTACACGAGGGAGACTCTAACTCCTCACGCGTACAGAGCATGCATAAAATCTCACGGGGTCACACGTGGATACATCCGTGCTAGTACAGTCCGAATCACGGGGTCCCTAGCCCACGGGTGATTTTAGCCAGAAAGGCCTCGGTTCCGGGGAAACGCCCCTCGCCGGTCAGGTCGGGGTACTGCCCCTCCTGGCAGGCCTACCATCGGGGATCAGCCGAGAGGCAAGTGTATCGATACAACAACGTAACTGAAACTCTACTCTGTGTAAATCAAATAAAATAGTTCGATGCAAATGCATGAAACAACATATAAGTGCATATACGTAATATATACTGGTATAAGCATAATCGTATAACACATGCTCATGTAAACCGAAATCTCGTATGCATGCTCAAGTTCGTAAAACATATAAAAAGACTCGCAAACAATCTGTGAAAAGAAATGTCCACTCACAGACTAGCGTAATGCAGTTCGCGTTAACCCGTGATCCGGCGGAAAGTCCCTCGCCAAAAGAACGATCACGAACCCCTAAATAATCACAAAATCCATTACTCAAAATCATAACTCGACAATTCAAGAAAAATCACGAGAAACCACCGTTCTCGGAAACACGTAATTCAATGTCCACGAATCGTCGAAAATCCGATATTTACACCTCAATACCTCGCTGTACTTTCGAACGCTCAATTCGAAAAACAAACCTCCCTACTGCGATCGGGGCGCGATTTCGAGTGAAATGACATGCAACTTGTCGAAAACCCCAAAAGTCAAAGTTTGACCGCCGCCGACGGCGGCGCCACCACCAACCGTGAAATTTCTCAGCGGAGCAACCCCTATTCCATGCAAAATCACCCACTGAGCAACTTTCATAACTGCAACAAAGGCCAATTCACACTCTAATTAGTCCAATTTCGTGATAAACCGAATGTTCATACAAATTTCAATTCCAAAATTCTCCATGTACAAGATGAATTGGAACACCAAACTTACATGGTAGCTTCATGGTGATGAGGGCTACAAAACCCAGTCCAAATTGCAGCTCAAATCGGCCGGAATCGGATCGCCCCAAAACCCCAATTTTTCCAAACTTTTGGCCGGAAAACCGAGCACCTCCGGCGAGCCACGCCGTGAAAGGAGGCCGGCACGGGGTCGAGGACTCCAAGGTGAGTCGGACGAGCCCTAGGCCGAGCCCTAGGGTGGCCGGACGGCTTCGCCGCCGTGGAGCACGTCGGTCACCGCCGTGAATCTCCTCCACCACGTGTTGACTAGTCAACACCAGTCAACCCAATAAATGCCTTCTGTTGACTTACCCTATATGGAAACCTCCTTTTATACCTTCCCAAAATAGAAACTTCCAAAAATACATTTTACGACAAACTTAAAATACCCGAAACTTTCATGTCGTAATTCCGATTCCAATAATTCTCGCGGCAACAAACTCGACTCGACGTATTCTTCAATTATTCCCCAAAGTCAAACACATTGACCAAATCGATAAAAAGTCAACTGTTCAAACCAACACATATTTAAACCGACTAAATAATCAACAATCAAAAATATTCACAACTTAATCTTCGTAACTCGGAATATTGCTCCGGAAGTTTCCACGAGCTCGAAATTAAATTCTCAACAACTTCCATGAAGAATCTGAAACCAAATTCTCGTCCAGTAATTTAGTCGCTAAGAGAGCCACCAATTAAATCCGATTATGTTGAAACTTCAAATATTCATAACTTATTCCTCGGTTGTCCAAATAACGATCTGGAACCTCCCGCGAACTCAAAATCACACGTACAGCGAATCTCGAGAAGAGACTCAGCTCCAATTCTCAGCCAATGATTTAGTCGTTAACAAATCTGGCGATTCAAACAACTATCGGAAATCTGCGACTACGCGCAAGCTCGTAGATTAAGCTGATTCAGTTCTGGGTCGACACAATTTTCTTCCTCCAACTCCTCCTCATAGGCATTAATATTGTCTAGGTCAATGATCACCTTTTCAGTAAGATCTGTGTCGCCATGGGTAAGATTTCGGTAAAACGAATCAATTTCCTTGTGTCGAGAATGACAGAAGTATTAGGCTCTTGATATGCATGGAGATTATTTCGTTGAGTGTTTAATGTTGACGTCCCTTCAAGTGTTGTGGCACTCCATATTCCTCAGTGAGACATGTGGTTAACTACTTTCCAACATGCACCTGCTTTTGGATCATCCAGATAGAACACCTGTCTGACTAAGGTGGCAAGAGCGAATGGCTCATCTTTGTAGAAACTTGAGTTTGTATCGACTGATAAAAGGCCAAGATGCTCTTTTGTATGCCTGAACCATTTATACTTGAATAGAAAAACTTCTAACTCATTCATATATAGTAGCTGAACGACATTAACAAGAACCCCGTAATATACATCATCACCTTCTTCTACCGTGATCCCACTGTTTTGTGTTCTTCTTCCTTCATCTCGGTAGACTAAATGAAACTTTACACCGTTGACAAAACATCCGGGGTAAATATATTTTTTCCTAAAATTAACGGAAACCATAAACCTGCATGCATGATTAAATTAAGGAAATACACTACGAATACACAAACACCAAAAAATCAACATCTGGATTTCTTAACGTCAAATAAAGTAAGCACAAAACCTATAGACTAAGGTTTTAACATACCAATTTGACAAAATAATCAGGGAACCTCTTCTTAACTTGTCTTTCAACCTAGAGTTCACTCTTTTCTGGTTTGTCTTCCCGAATTTTACCCTGTATATTTTTATGAATTCCTCGACCTCGTCGTAGTCGCTCAACACTACCCAATGTGCTTCATTAAGTTCTGCCTTAGTTAATTTTTCTTTTAATACTCTCCTAAACGGACGTACAACATCTATGACGACAAAGAGATTATAGCTAACATGTGTATTGGAAGTAGTATGGACTGGTTCTTTGAGGTACATGCTGCAATATGTTACACACTCATGCATTAGGTATGTTTCGGCTATAGAGCCATCCGGGGCAGATTTATTTTTGACTAATCATTTGTACAGCAGGAGTTGTCTACAACAATAGGGTAAAATTATATTTCACATTACAGTAAGAAAAACATATATATAAATAATGAAACCCGTGTTTAACAAATTTAGTTATATTTAAATTTATTACGTTTCTTGAGGATACGTTCAAGTGTAGTAGACCGGACCGGAAAGCAGCACTTATTCGGGAAGGTGAATCATGATGTCAAAGAAAGAAAGGAGAGAAATCCTCTCTAATTTGCAAAGGATGTGGACAATTTCATGTTGTAGTTCGTGAACATCCAACTTCTTCAACTCTCTGGCGTATAACCTCTGCCACCATCTACGCAATGCAGCTATTGGTTCCATGACTTCTTTTGGCAAATAAGGTCGAATTACCACTAAAATGAGACGTTGCAACATAACGTGATAGTCATGAGTCTTTAGACTATAGAACTTGTGCTTTAATTTGTACTCCATTTGAGTTATTATAGAAGGACACCAAGGTCTAGGCTTGAAGTAACATGTTGTTGTACTTATCCATCTCAGTAGTATCAGTGTCCAGAAAGGCTAGAGGTACTGTGTCATAATGAGGATTATCATAACCTCCATCTTCGTGTTGGTGTGTAACATGACTGAATGTCGGAAAAGCATCATGTACCAAATTTATAGAAGGGTTCCAAGTAGAGGCTCTAATACTGATGGATGAGGCACCCTGGTAACTATACCCTAAGCTTAAAAATGGTTCTGAGCTGTAGTTTAATACTTCACCGTACTTACTTCATGTATTGTAACTCCACATCATACCGTGGTCATACAGGTGTTGAGACATAATAGTAACCGTCGCAAACTAATTGTTAAGACATCTTCTGCACGGATACCTGTAACGCTACTTTCCTTTACCATGTCGTATCGCAAATGAAATAAACTGACTGATTCCGTTCACATACCTCATATCATTTCTATTTTTCAAATGTATCCAAGCCTTACAAGTTACACGAGACATAAATTCAACTATCGAATAAGCCACAAATATATAATTTACAAAAAAATGTCAAACTAACAAGCTTCTAATAATTCTTAACTTCCAATAATTAATATTCATCATATATAATTAAATAACATAGCACGGTAATATATGCATTTACTTGATAAATCCACATATGAATATATATATATATGTGTGTTTGTGTAATTATCAACTAATTAATCTAACATTTAATCAACTAATTATCAACTAATCAACTCATTATTAACTAATTATCAACTAAGTATCAACTGATCTAACATTTAATCAACATATGAATATATAAGGAATTAACCAACACATGCATGATATTCATACAATTTATTTATAGCTAGCTACCTAACAACCACTACCACATTTTTAGGTATTGCCGGTGACTTAAAGTCGCCGGGCTTTCTTTATAAGTCGCCGGAAATGATCATTACCGGCAACAAGTCGCCGGTAATACTCTCGCCGGAAATTTGGCACCGGTGAAAGTATTACCGGCGACTTATTTTTCAAGTCGCCGGCAATGATCACGGGATCACCGGCGACATGAGTCGCCGGCAATAGGGGGAATCACCGGCGACTTGAGTCGCCAGTGATTCCTAACTATTGCCGGCGACTCAAGTCGTCGGTAATTCCTTGTCCATTGTCGGCGACTCAAGTCGCCGATAATGCCTTGACCATTGCCGGCGACTTCAGTCGCCAGCAATATTGCTCCGCCTTGGCCGGAAAATGAAAGGTATTGCCGGCGACTTTGGTTCAACTCGCCGGCAATACCCGGGGGAATTTTACAAAAAAAAGCCAGTTCTGGATTGGGCCCAATTCCAGAACCTGCACTGAAAAACAGAAACCGTACAAATACAAGTCCAAAAGTACACACATAATTGTCCACACATAACAATACGAAAATAAACTACAAATACACTAAAGGTTAAGGAAATCCATGTTGACGTAATCATTTGAACTCCGATGGCTACCCTGGTCTTGCTGTGGCGGTGATGGCTGCGGTGGTGGATCACTGTGGAACACAGGGATCGAGGGAGGTGTGGGGAGCGGTTGTCCGGTAGTCTGGCACACGTACATCGTCTGCATACATGTGAACATTTGTGTCTGCTGCTGGACCATAATTTGGTGTTGCTCGGCCATCACCCGGTACTCGGCATCTCTGACTGCCTGCTGCTCGGCCAATTGTCGCATCTCCTCCATCTGCCTCCTTTGCTCCTCCAACTCCCTCTGCGTCCTCTGAAGCTCCGCTGCGAGGTTAGAGTTCCTAGAAGAAGTTCTTGACCCGGTAGAGTATTCCGAAGTGTTCTTCAATACTCATTCGCCCGCCGAGCCCATTCCCCTGCAGTAGTAGATATTCTTTCCAGTTCCGCACGCTTTTGCCATGATCTGAGCCGCTATAGGGCGATCAAGCAGATCGATTTGAGAGGCATACTGGGTCACTTCTTCCTCCGAGCAGTCAGGATGGTTGTTTCGAGCTATATTCATGGTGACTTCTGTGATCGCATCCTCCACTCTCGCCTAATTGAAAAGCGAATATGAATAACGTATTATTAAACAAAATAAATTAATAGAGAAAAATAGTTTTATTAACACATGCATATGTGAAATACAAAATAATGAGGCTAAAGACTTACCGCTTCTTCAGGGCACTGCGGATAGAACTTCTGATGAACAAACACCAACGGGTTGACTTCTTATTGTTGCTGCGCCTTACTCGACCAACCCAAATAGTTGAGTGAACCTGCATGATGGGCCTTGGTGTTTTTCAATCTGTTCTCCCTGTTCATCTTGGAAATCGCCTTGTTTGATAAACATATGTAAAAAAATTAGTAACTAACTATTTCAATGTGATACGATACATTAGGGTTGTAAAATATATTCAGAATGCATACCTTTGCTTTGGGGTGCTCGAAGTGGGCTACCAGCCACAGCCACTTGTACTCCCTAAACCGGAATTCGCTAGGGGTAGAACCTCGGCCTAGTTCCTTGTACTGTGTGTAATGTTTTGAAAGCTCGTTCTTCCACTCTTTATACCTATATTAACACCAGAAGAAAAAAAAAGTTAGAGATATTAAAACACTTGATAAACAAAAATCTAACTCGATATATACTCAAATAACTCTAATCACATCACCTGATATGTAGTTGATGCTCTACCCACGTGTGAATAAGGCATTCATCCACGTCAAACCACGGCTGCAAGATGAATATATAAACGGTAAAATTATATATTTATTCGGACTTAATTAATAAATGTAAAATTTACGTAATGAAAATACGATTTAACTCGCACTCAGTGCATTATGCACTTGCATCTTCATGTAGAGAGGCACAGATCCCCAATCCGGCCACAGCATTCGGACCTTGTCCCGCACGACGGCCCCGACCATGCTGGCATACTTTCGCGTGGTGTCAAATGTCTCGATGACCTCACCATGCTCATTGGCCCTAATGAGCGTTTTCCTTCCCCCGGTGGCCTGCTCAAGATTCTTCCCGGTGCAGGGGCCTCTAGTCTTTCGTTTTCCAGTGCCATTAACGAAATTGCCTAATAATACAATGTCAACAAATTGATATTATTAATTGACACTATTTATAGTCTTAAGTAATAAATAAGTAATCAATCTTGTTAAATAAAATTTATCTGCATCGTCCGTTTGCTGGTTGTTGCACCTCGCACTCCAAAGATACACGGGGTCGAACGGGATGAAGTTGTACGCTTCCTCCACGCTCAGGAACTCCGGCCGTCCTTCAATATAAATAGGCTTCCCCCTATCATCGAATTCAGGGATCACAGGAATCTAGTCGGGCAGGAAGAGACCGGACGGCGGAGATAGACAAGGCCTGGACGATAAGGCGCCAGCACCATCTGCCTCAGATGATTCCCGTGAAACGAGAGTAGGCACCGGGCCAATAGGGGACATTCAGATGGAGGGAGTTTCAGATGCCCCCGTTGAGTGTCGCTCGGCTGTGGGTTTGCTGACTGAGCGTCTGCTGACTGAGGCTCGAGGCTGGACTGGGGGTTGCACGGATTCGGATCGTGCAGCTTCCTCCTCTCCTCGCGCAGCTAGTAACATTTGTGTGTGAGCATTCATAATTGGGCCACTGCGCATGTTGCTGACTGCGGCTGAGGAACCTTGACTGCTGCTCCCTCCACTGTTTCTAGTCCCTCTCCGTTTGATGCCTCCAAGCCAATTTGCCGCAAAACCTCCTGCACATCCAAAAATTAGTCCTGGATTCGGTTCTATGAAAATTAAGGAACCGGAACCGTTTGGAACCGATAACCGTTGTTCGGTTCCGGTTTCAAACGGTTATCGGTTCCAACAATTAGTCCTGCATTCGGTTCTATGAAAAACCGGAACCGGAACCGTTTGGAACCGATAACCGCTAGAACCGGAACGGTTCCGGTTCCAAACGGTTATCGGTTCCAACAATTAGTCCTGGATTCGGTTCTATGAAAAACCGGAACCGTTTGGAACCGATAACCGCTCGAACCGGAACCGAACGGTTCCGGTTCCAAACAGTTATCGGTTCCAACAATTAGTCCTGGATTCAGTTCTATGAAAAATCGGAACCGGAACCATTTGGAACCGGTTCCGGTTCTAACGGTTATCGGTTCCAAACGGTTCCGGTTCCGATTTTTCATAGAACCGAATGCAGGACTAATTGTTGGAACCGATAACCGTTTGGAATCGGAACCGTTCATTTTTTAGCGGTTATCAGTTCCAAACGGTTTCGATTCCAAACGGTTCCGGTTCCGGTTCCGGTTCCGGTTCCGATTCCGGTTCTAGCGGTTATCGGTTATCGGTTCTCGTAGAAGATCCATTTGAAAAACAAATCAAAAAATTAACAATGAAATTTTTGTAAATTGGACTTCAAAATCCTCTTACTTTCTGTTTGACATAGTTGTATATATAATCTATCTATATAAAAACGTATAATTTGCATATTAAAGCACATATGATCATCAACATATCAACAATGTCATTCATCAAGATCATATTTGCGTCATATCAAACATTAAATTAAATTTCATAGGCCAAATGCTTATGATATCATATCAAACATTAAATTAAATTGCATCATATCATATCGATCATTACGAATATAATTATCAAAATATCAATTAATTATTACCCAAATGCTTATTTAACCAATTAATTAAGTTAACAAATATATTCTACTAATTAGCGTAACAAATATAATTAACCAACACAAAAATACATAATTACGTAATTAACTAATTAACTTATCAAAAATACAATATAATTATCAACTATATATATCAATTAATCCAAATCACCTTAATTTGCCCAACACCTTAAATTACCTTAAATTACATATATCAATTAATCCAAATCACCTTAAATTACCTAAATATTTTCTACATATATACATACATACACTTGCCTAATAATTATCAAAAATTAACTCAAAACCCAAAACTTAATTAATCAAGTTAATTAAAATGCATATATATATACATAATTATAAAAAACAAAAATTGAGAGAGAGAGAGAGGACCTGTCATGGTCGAGCTCGGATTCCGGCGGCGGAGGTGAGGGGAGGAGGTAGGGGAGGAGGGGAGGAGAGGTAGGGGAGATTTGGGATTTTTGGGTTTTTGTGTGGAGAGGGGAGAGAGGAGAGGGGAGGAGGGGAGGGGAGAGGGGAGGAGAGATTTTAGGAGAGAAATTGTGGGCGGCGAGGTGAGGAAGAGATGGGGAGATTTTAGGGTTTGAGGAGAAACAAGGTGAAGAAATGAGGAAGCAGGGTCGAGCTGCTGGATCTGGAATTTAAGGGAGAATTGCCGGCTTGTTACTTATCAACTCGTTAACTCGTCGGTAATAGTATTGTCCACGAGTTGATAAGCAACTCGCCGACAATACTATTCCCAACGAGTTGATAACTTGTGGGTAATACTATTACCAACGAGTTGCTTCAACTCGTTGGTAATGATAGTGATTCCCGGCCAAGAATTTCCGACAAGTATTAATTCATAAATAACACCGATCGATATGACGTTGGCATGGCCAAATTTTTATAATTTCCGACTATAATTTACGACTATAATTTCCGACTATAAATACGACTATAATTTACGACTATAATTTCCGACTATAATGTACGACTATAATTTACGACTATAATTTTCGACTAGAATTTCCGACTATAATTTACGACTATAATTTTCGACTAGAATTTCTGACTATAATTTACGACTATAATTTATGACTATAAATACGACTATAATTTACGACTATAATTTCCCACTATAATGTACGAATATAATTTACGACTATAATTTTCGGCTATAATTTCCGACTATAATTTACGACTATAATTTACGACTATAATTTTCTACTAGAATTTCCGACTATAAATACGTACATGCACGTTTATATAACAAACATACATGCACGTTTATATATACTAAAATATGTACATCATTAACGTACTAAGGATGATAATCATAATCATCTTCATCACTTGAGTCTGACTCGGTTTCATAGGTAACCTCTGGCAATATGTGCCGCTCTTCGTCATCTGAATCAGCGTCTACTTCATTTGGATTAACATCGAGAAGTTCTGCTCCAGTAATTTGAACCACACTCCCAGATCTCACAATATTAAGGCGAATCGTAGATGATTCCGAAATGTCAAAAGCGTTCAGCTCTTGGTATGCAGTAACTTCTTCATCATCTGCGGTCTCACCAAGTGTGGCAGCACTGTACATGTTTCTATGAGCAACATGGTTAACCACCTTCCACTGGACTTTGTTCAGAAGATCGTCAAGGTAAAACACTTGTTTTACTGATGTGGCAAGAACGAAAGGGTCTTCTTTATACCAGCTTGTAGCAGTATTCACCGAAAATATTCCGTACTGATCGGTCCTTGTGTTCTCCGGACTAGTATCAAACCATCTACACTTGAACAAGTTCACATTCATGCGGTTCCCATAAATTAGTTCAACAACTGAATGAAGGACACCGTAATAGTCAATGCCATCCTGCCAACTATGGACCATCACCCCACAATTTTGTGTTTTCAGTCAGTCGTCTCGATTTTCACATATAAATTTCACGCCATTGACCTGACACATTGAGTAAACTTTTGAAGCTATCGGCTTCATCGCCAAGACCCTCAATTCGTTTGACCACTCTGGGGAACCATCATTTGCTACATGGTTCATCTGAAAACGATAAGAAACCAGGTACACCATAAATTATGAACATAGAAAAAGAAAACCACGTACACACATGCTATATAAGGATATAAAATATATATATATACACATATACCCTTACCCATTGACCAAAGTAGTTTGCAAACGTCCTATTGTGGTAATCAACATTTCCGGCAATAGCAGGGCAGTGAAGATGATAGTTTTTCCAATATTGTACTTCTAGACAGTTAATCAGTTCGACCAGTGGGCAATGGCTACCTCATTTCCATCCAACTTGTATGACTTTGGCAAGCTTCCATGTACTACCACGTCATTGGAGACGATAGAAAGGTTGAACTGGGGTTCATCTATCGGCATCTGTTGTTGGGGGTCCTCCAGCGCTCCCAAATACAAGTTGGTGTACGTTACACACTCGTGTGCAATATATGCTTCAGCGATACACCCTTCAGGTGCAAATTTATTCTTCTCATAGTCCTTGTAGGCTCCCAATTGTCTACAAGTTAACAAGTGCATGTTATCATGCTTAAAAAATAAGAATTTACATATAAAAACAGAGGCAGACGAAATGTATGAATCATTTGTACCTTTCCATGGGATACATCCAAGTGTAGTGTACCGGACCGGTAAGCAACAATTGTTCGGGAAGATGGTTCATCAGGTAAGGCATGATGTCGAAAAAATTTGGGAGAAATATCCTCTCAAGCTTGCACATGATAAAAATGATGTCATCTTGCATCTCCCTGAGATCTGATTTGTTTAACTTCCCTGGTGCATAACTTCTGAAAGAATCTTGACAAGGCCACCAACGGCTCCACCACCTCTTTGGGCAGGTACCCTCGAATGAAAATAGGAAAAAGGCGTTGAGGCAGTACATGGCAGTCATGAGTCTTTAATCCGTACATCTTATTGTCCCGGAACTTAACACACCTGCTTATATTTCCTGCATAGCCATAAGGATACCTGCATATATAGCCATAAGCAACAATTATATTTCTTGCATATAACCATAGATAAGTAAAAATTATATTAATTTCCTGCATAGCCATAAGAATATATACCTGACATTACTCAGCCACAAAAAAATTTCATGCTTATGCTTCGGCTTGACGGTGTAAGGAGCTTGCGGCATTTTTTTTCTTACCATCTCTTAACCACAAATGTTTCCGCAGTCCCATAGCTTGCAGATCAATGCGTGCCTTAGGGATGTCTTTTGTTTTCCCCTCGAAATTAAGAACTGTGCCCACCACACTTTCACACACATTCTTCTCTATGTGCATCACATCTAGGTAGTGTCTGATAGACAACCTGGGCCAGTAGAGGAGTTCCCAGAATATGCTCTTATGTGTTCAAAACTTATACCTTTCGGGCTTGTCTGGAATTGACGCCACTATCTCAGGATAATTGCTCAGCTGGCCAAAATCATATTCATTCAACACTTCCAAAATTTCATCCCCTGTCCATCGCCTGGGTGCCACACCTGTTTCCACAGTCCCATCAAAAGCGTCTTGATCCTGCCTAAATGGGTGATCATATGGAAGCCAACAACGGTGACGCATCTGAACAATTTTACTGCAATGAGGACTGCAACAATCAACAGTCATGCACTCTGAACAAGCCCTGTAACCCCTGGTAACGTTGCCCGACAACATACCGCGGGCAGGAAAATCACTAATGGTGCCTGATATACGCATTTTATGCTCGATTCTTAACGCATTTCCCTTTACGTTTAGCTATGTTATAATCTTAATTTTTATGTTTTTCTTATTTAGTTTGTTATTTTGAGGTTATTTACGGTGGAGATGAATAACGGCGCAATTCGGAGGAATTTCGGCGATTTTACGATTTTTGCGATTTTGGACCACCGGGAATGGGCCGGCCCAAAAAGCATTTTGTGGGCCCATTTCTCAAAGTTTGTTTCGGCCCAAAAACCAGCCCAAGCCCATTAATTTTGGCAAGGAAGCCACTTGGGGAAGAGGAAAAGTCAAAGTTGTCAAGCTTTGTGACTAGGCTTGGTGACTCTTGCTTTGTGATCATTACAAAGGGTGACAAGGCTTGGTGACTCTTGCTTTTGATCATCACAAATGGTGACAAGCCTTGGTGACTCTTACTTGTGATGATCACAAGTGGTGACTAGGGGAGTGACTTGCCCTTGTGATTATTGCTAGCATTTAATGAAAGAGGTAAGGTGGAAGAGAGAGTGAGCATTTCCCTTGCCTATATAAGACCAAGGAGGCCAGCCATAATACAGATCTCCCATTTTACAAGCCAAACATCTACACAAATACCTCTCCTCCATAAACACTTCAAGGATCCTCTCCAAGCCGAAGCATTCCAGCCTCCGAAGCCATCGGATCATTCACAATACGCTAAGTCCCTTGTGAATGAGAACCACATTCAAGAAGTCATCAAGCATTCAAGACAAAAAGTGTAACCATGATCTTCAATCTCTTGTCTTTTGCTTTGTATTGGATCACTTTGATGTATTTAATGAAGAACAAGTTTGGATTTGAGTTATATGTTCTTAAGTCTTTTCGTAAATTGCATGTGTTTATAATTTCAAGCCTTTTATGCATGTTTGATACAATCTTAAAGCTTCGAAAGCATGTGTTAGATAATACGCTAAGTCCCTCTCTTTCGCATGTTTCGATGATCGTACTTTGTTTAGGGTGTTTAGACGCTAAGTTGCATTCCTACTCAAATATCAAGCATGTATATTTAGTTGGAAGTTATAAATTTCGCAGCTTACTTAGAGTATTTAGGCATGAAAAAGATTAAGGTTAATAAGATGAGATGAACACTTGAAATTAGTAGTGTAACTTCTTATTTTTAGTAAGCATAATTAGACTTTAAGGGTTCTTGATTGTTAAACTTGTCTATGAGTAAAACATGTTAGAAGTCTAGAAGTTCTTGTTGTGTTTGCATGTTTTTGTACTTTAATTTCGTAGATTAATTAACCAATTTCCAATCCCCCCCCAAACCTTTAGATTTCAGCTTTAAACGAAACCATGCATGCGCCCTTTAATTCCCCGGATAGAACGATCCCTACTCGCCAATATTATAAGGACAAAATAAGGGTTTTAATTTGCTTTACGTGTGAGCTGTGTTTTTAGGGTCTACTTTGTGTTAACGTTAAATGCATGTTTTGCGCGTATCAATTTTTGGCGCCGTTGCCGGGGAATTATAAAGTTTTTGTATGATTTCGTTGTACATATGTAATTAAAAGCATGTCTATAATTTTCGAGATACATACTTGTTTATACTTATTGAAATTTACATACATGTTTACAATTCTTACTTATTACTTATACGAATTTATTTACACTTCGTATTTACACTTGCATAATTTATTTTCATGTTAAAGGATAGTCTTTGATTTAATTTGAGTACTCGCACTTAGTTATTAAATAAATCTCTATGGAATAGGGAGGTGCCTCTTTTGTTTGTCTATCTCCTTAACTCTTCATGAAGTGTGGATTTCATCACCACACGCCATAACCTAAGTGAAGTTATGGGCATGAGGTTGTGGGCGGAGTTTGCAAACATTTGAAATTGTATACTATCTTGTGAATCCGAGTAATAATTGGTCATGATGTCTAGAAGGGTTATGAATGGTGACTGGTTTTGAACTAAGAAAACAGAACACCGTTGGAGTATATACTCTTACGAGTAAGCCTCGGGGTGTTTCTAAGAACAACAATGGAGTATATACTCTTACGAGTTAGCCTCAGGTTGTTCCCAGAAATTAGTTCTCACCTCTTGCGTTACATCTATCCCAACTGGTCATTTCCAACAATTACGATAATTAACGATAGTTGGTATACATTTTCGCGCGGGCCGCACGGACAAGAGATTTACTCAATAACTAAATCGTGTATTCCTTTTAAATCTTAGGCGCACTTAATTCGTAGACGCACTTAAATTGATTTACATTGAGTACGAGTATTGGTTATTAAGTTTCGTTCTTTGGAATAGGGAGGTGCCTCTTTTTCTGGTTTATCTCCTTAACCCCTCATGAAGTGTGGATTTCATCACCACACGCCATAACCTAAGTGAAGTTATGGGCATGAGGTTGTGGGCGGAGTTTACTAAGGACTTGAGATTATATACTATCTCAAAAATTTGGCTGATTGTTGGATATGGTGAGTGGGTTTATGATTGGTGCCGGGTTTCGGATCTAAGCAATAGAACACCATTGGAGTATATACCATAACTGGTTAGCCTCGGGGTGTCTCTAAGAACAACAATGGAGTATATACTCTTACGAGATAGCATCAGGTTGTTCTAAATATTAGTCCTTACCTCTCGCGTTATCTCTATCCCTACATGCCATTTCTAAACGTAACTAAGCTGAATTAGCGAAAGTCAGTATACATTTTCGCGCGGGCCGCACGTCCAAGAAATTTACCGAATGATCATTTCGAGTACTCTCTGTAAATCATAAGTGCATATAAATACAGACAATACATGAACTTAATAAATACGACATAATCCTTTAAAAGATGGTATATAGGATTATGCATGCTTACACCTTTTGGAATCAGACTTCATCTTTTCATGAACGAGACCCATTGCACAGTGGAGAGCCTCTGCACCACGTACCATCGGGGCCAACGGAAAATAAATAATACTTAGTCAATTTGTGTGTTTTTTCTTTTTGCATTAAAATCTGTAAAGGACTAACAAAACGTTACATTTAGCTTGCATAACCTCTCTAAAGCTTTATGATGCTCGGATTTCACTACCGAGTACCCTAACCTAAGTGAAGTTAGGGGTATAAGGCCGAAGAAGAGGTCATTCTTTGCATTCATATTTTAAGCACGTAACTCGTGTGTTTTCTGCAGGTTCTAACAATTTCTCTTATGCATTCACTCCATTTTTCACGTAGAATTGTTGTTTGATGCATTTTATTTAATGAGAATGTGTTGTGCATAAATTCAATGTGAATTATTGTTTGCTTGCATTTGAACCATGTATATATATGTTCTAACTAAATTCAAAGCTTTTACATTATATAGTTTTAATTTGCAGAAAACGTGTGTCTTAGTTCATTACATTCATTTGCATAGCCCTTAAATTGATTAGATCATTTGCAATACTTAGTAAATTACATTTAGTGTCTTAAACTTCATAAATTTTGTGTGTTTTAGTAGTTTTTAAGTCTTTTTTGAGTTTTTATAGTTTGTTTTGGTAGTTTTACTATTTTATTTGTTAATTGTTTCACTTTGTTTTCTTTATATGTTTTACGTTTTTTTTTGTTAGTATCTCTATATTCATTACATATTCTTTTTGATACTAACACTTGGTCTTTGGTGGATGCTCAGGCTAATGAATGTCCGATCAGAATCCTGGACCATCTAAAACAAAGTTTGAGGAAATCGCAGAGAGGATAGCTAGACTTAGAGCTCAATCAGAACCGCTGGATTATCCCATTTTTGAGGAAGGTTCCGATTCTTCACATTCATCAACTAATCATAATTCAGAGCCGGAAGCACAAGAAGTCAATATGGCCAATGTAGGACAATCCCTTCGTCAGCGCACCTGCTCAACCGAATGGAGCAGCGGGCCTTCAAGCATTGCTTTTCCACCACCGGGGGAAAACATGAAGGACATCGAGCTGAAGAGTGGTTTCCTCCACCGACTGCCCATTTTTCACAGACTTTCAAATGAAAATCCGAATAAGCATCTCAAACAATTCCAATTTGTTTGTAACAGCATGAAGCCAGCCGATGCTGATACGGAGCTCTTCAAGCTTAAAGAATTCCCATTCACCCTAACCGACAGGGCCGAGTCTTGGCTCATGGAACTACCGCCGAACCATATTACCACATGGAAGCAACTTGCGGACATGTTCCTGGCGAAGTACTTCCCGGCCTCAAAGATCACCGTCTTGAGGAAGCAAATCACTGGCATTACGCAGAAACCGGACGAGACTTTCGGCCAATATTATGACCGATTCAAAGTTTTGTGTGCCACCTGCCCATCTCATGGATTTTCTGAGACCAATCTCATGAATTACTTTTATGATGGTCTCAAGGCGATCGATAGGGAATTGCTCGATGCAGCAGCTACCGGTGCATTCATGGACTTAAACGAAACCGAAGCTAGAACTCTTCTAGAGAATCGGGCGAACAACGATGCACAGTATGGAATGTCCAACAGAAGAGCAGTCGGCGAAGTTAGTTCTAAAACCGACGCGGATGAAAAATACGACAAACTAGCTCATATGCTAGAGAAGGTTTTAGAGCTCGAAACGACAAGAGCCAAATCAACTCATGGGCCTGTTTGTGGCATATGTCAAGTACAAGGTCACCATAATGACCAATGCCCTCAAGCGCCAGAGCAAGCTAGCGAAATGGAGCACGCTAACGCCATCGGTGGATATCAAGGAGGCCAACGGTACAACAACTACAACAATTTCGGCAACCGAGATCATCCAGGCTTTAGATGGAGCAGCAATGAGGGAACTTTGAACCCTCCGGTACCTCAACAAAGCTACCAACGCCCTCCATTTCAGCCTAGGCCACCGATGCAGCATGGTTCTTCATCTCAATCCTTCACCAATCCGGATTATGACAAGATGTTGTCACAACTTTCGGCCTCCACACAAGTTCTCCTTGATGGACAATCGAAGACCAAGGAGACATTGGATTCTCATGGCCGAGACATCACCGAAGTGAAGAAGCAACTTGGCCAACTTGTTGATTTCATGGGACAAATCAAAGAAACTGGTCGGCTTCCACCTCAAACCACTCATAATCAACGAAATGTGAATGCCATTGTCACAAGGAGTGGGAAGATACTAGAAGAACCAAAGACCAAGAGATCTCATCTCGATGAAGTCACCATTGAGGACATAACCAACGAAGAGGAAGATGAGATCGATCCGGCAGCTCAAGAAGCCGAGAAGAAGTTTGTGACGCCTATTGTCACCAAGGCACAATCCCCTCCACAACCCACCCCAATCAAAGGTAAAAGCCCTATTCCTTCAAATACGGTTATTACTAATTCTCCGTTTGCTGTTGCACCTTTCCCTAGCAGATTATTAAAATCAAAGAAGAAAGATGATCAATATGAAGATATCTTGGACATCTTTTGAAAGGTGCAAGTGAATTTGCCCTTGATCGAGTGCATAGAACAAGTGCCAATATACGCGAAGTTTCTAAAAGAATTATGCACACAGAGGAGGCAAACACGAGAGAAGGAGGTTGTGAAGGTGAATGCAACCGTTTCGGCGGTTTTGCAACGACGGCTACCCCCAAAACTGAAGGATCCAGGGAGTTTTGCAGTTCCCTGCGTAATTGGTGACAAACACTTCGAAGACGTAATACTTGATCTTGGAGCCTCCATCAACGTCATGCCTTACTACCTCTACAGGTCAATGGAGCTTGGGGATCTCAAGCAAGACGGTGTTGTCATCCAACTAGCCGATCGTACACACAAGTATCCAAGGGGATACGTAGAAGATGTTCTTGTGCAAGTCAACAACCTGATTTTTCCAGCGGATTTTTATATCGTAGACATGGAGGAGAGTCCTTTGAACACCACGCCATTGCTTCTTGGACGACCCTTTATGCGGACTGCAAGAACGAAGATAGATGTTTATCAGGGAACTTTCTCCATGGAGATTGATGGAGAAAGAATCGAGTTCAACATATTAGACGGGATGAAATTTCCGATGTCAAGTGTGGCTTCCGTCTCAACATATGATCTCGTAGATACCTTAGCACAAGGCCACCTTGACACCATCAATGATGATGAACTCGACATGGCCATCAAACTCGGGGATGACGCCCTTTTCGAGGCTTTAATAGAGCTTAAGCCTCGAATTCAAGAAATGGCCATGGTTCTAACTAACGCACCACGAAAAGTAAGTTTTTCTCCCCCTTTAACAATTACTTTTGGTATTAATAAAATTGTTCCCTCCATCGTAGAAGCTCCAGTTTTAGAACTCAAGCTATTACCGGATCATCTAAAGTATGCATACTTGGGTGAGCATAAAACCTTGCCGGTAATTATTTCGTCTGCGTTAGAGGAGGAGCAGGAGGAGAAACTCGTGAGTGTACTCAAGAGGTACAAAACCGCAATAGGTTGGACGTTTGCGGATATAAAGGGAATTAATCCAGCAACCTGTGTGCATCAGATTTTCCTAGAAGAAGGCACCAAGCCTACAAGGGAAGCACAACGTCGGCTCCACCCTCCCATGATGGAGGTGGTAAAAAAGGAGGTAATTAAACTCATGGACTACGGAGTTATTTACCCTATTTCTGATAGCCGTTGGGTTTCCCCTGTGCAGGTTGTACCTAAGAAATCTGGAATCACCGTCGTCGAAAATATGGAGAATGAACTCGTGCCACAAAGGACAATCACTGGACACCGTGTGTGCATTGATTACAGGAGGCTCAACGCCGCAACTCGCAAGGGTCATTTTCCATTACCGTTCATAGATCAAATGCTGGAAAGGTTAGCCGGCCATGCATTTTACTGTTTTCTCGACGGATACTCCGGCTACAACCAAATTAGCATTGCGGAGGAAGATCAAGAAAAGACAACGTTCACATGCCCTTTCGGAACGTTTGCATACCGCCGAATGCCATTTGGATTATGTAATGTACCAGGTACATTTCAACGCTGCATGCTCTCAATTTTTTCCAATTACATTGAAAAAATTATTGAAGTATTCATGGACGATTTTAGTGTATTTGGGAGTGATTTCGATGCATGTTTAAACAATTTAGAAACTATTTTACAAAGATGCGTTGAAACCAACTTGGTGCTTAATTGGGAGAAGTGTCATTTCATGGTTACACAAGGGATCGTGTTAGGTCATATTATTTCTGAAAAAGGATTAGAAGTTGATAAATCCAAAGTAGATCTTGTGCGTCACTTACCCTCTCCAACTTCGGTTAGAGAGATACGTTCTTTTCTTGGACACGCAGGATTTTATCGAAGGTTTATCAAAGATTTTTCCCACATCTCTCACCCGTTGTGTAAATTGCTGCAAAAGGAGACTCCGTTCGTATTTGACGAGGAATGCAACGCTGCCTTCAACAAGTTGAAGGAACTTCTCACGAGCGCTCCTGTTTTGAGCAGCCCTGATTTGTCTCTACCATTTGAACTCATGTGCGACGCCTCGGATTATGCCGTAGGAGCTGTTTTGGGTCAGCGGAAGGACAAGAAGCCTTATGTAATTTATTACGCCTCTCGGACGCTTGATGAAGCTCAAAGAAATTATACCACCACCGAGAAGGAGTTTCTTGCAGTAGTTTTTGCTTTAGATAAATTTCGGTCTTATTTACTTCAAACTAAAGTAACTGTGTATACTGATCATGCAGCTTTGAAGTACCTAATGCTAAAAAAGGACGCAAAACCAAGGCTTATTAGATGGATACTTCTACTCCAAGAATTCAACATCGAAATCAAGGATAAGAAGGGAGTAGAAAATGTTGTCGCTGACCACCTATCACGCTTGATAGTGAGAATGAGACTGTTGAAATTGAGGAAACTTTTCTGGATGAAAAGCTCTTCGAAATTGAGGTAACTGTTTCGGAAACTCCATGGTATGCAGATATCGTTAATTACTTAGTTACCGGTGAGTTTCCATCTACCATGCATAAATTTCAGCGTGACAAACTTAAACATAATGCTAGAACTTTTATCTGGGATGAGCCTTATTTATGGAAACAATGCTCCGATTTAGTGATTAGGAGATGTATCCCAGATAGTGAATTTAAGCCTATTCTAGACTTTTGTCACAATGAAGCATGTGGGGGACATTTTGGTTCGAGGAGGACTGCCCTTAAGATTTTCGATTGCGGTTTCTTTTGGCCTAGTTTATTTCGCGATGCTCATGCATTTTGTGCTACATGTGATAAGTGCTAGAGATTCGGTAATTTAGGACCTAGAGATCAGATGCCACAACACTACATATTTAATGTCGAGATTTTTGATGTGTGGGGTATTGATTTTATGGGACCATTTCCTCCCTCCAATGGTTATACGTATATTTTACTCGCAGTAGATTATGTTTCAAAATGGGTGGAGGCAAAGGCCACCCGTACTAATGATTCGCGAGTTGTTGCAGATTTCCTACGAACTAACATTTTTAGTAGATTTGGAATGCCACGAGTTCTAATTAGCGATGGAGGAAGTCATTTTTGCAACCGCACGGTGGAAGCATTGATGAGGAAGTATGGCGTAAAACACAAGGTTTCCACACCATACCACCCTCAAACAAATGGAATGGCTGAAGTTTCCAACCGTGAGATCAAGAAGATTTTGGAACGAACCGTCCGCCCAAACCGGAAAGATTGGAGTCAGTGCTTAGATGATGCATTGTGGGCTTACAGGACTGCCTACAAGACCCCTATTGGTATGTCACCTTTCCGATTAATTTATGGGAAATCGTGCCATCTTCTGGTTGAATTGGAGCACAAGGCATGGTGGGCCGTGAAGAAATTCAATATCGATCGAGATGCAGCAGGTTTGCATCGGAAGCTACAACTTTGTGAACTTGAAGAGATCAGAAATGATGCTTTCGACAATGCGTGGATTTACAAAGAGAAGACGAAAAAGATCCATGATAAGATGATTCCCGAGAAGAGTTTTGAAGTTGGGCAGAAAGTATTACTTTTCAATTCAAGACTTAAGCTCTTTCCGGGAAAGCTTCGCTCTCGATGGATGTGGCCATTCATAGTTGCTCAAATTATGCCTCATGGAGCAGTTCTCATTCGATCAATAGACAAGGGCAGTGAGTTCAAAGTAAATGGCCATCGCTTGAAGCCCTATTTTGAGGCATTTGCGGAGCATAACGTGGAGGAGATGCAACTCCAAGAACCGGCCATCTCGAAAGCAAAATGATGCATCACGTCTAAGCTTTAGACGTAAAATGAGCGCTCATTGGGAGGCAACCCAATAGAGAAGACGACAACAGATTTGTTTTCTTCTCCTCCTTTTAATTAATTTAATGGCTTTTTCATTTTAAATTAGAATTTTCGTAGATCCTATACTCCATGTTTAAATTCTATACTTTTACTTCAGTACATTGAGGGCAATGTAGAGTTTAAGTGTGGGGGAATGGTTTACAATTTAATTGTGTCTAAATTAGTGTTTTTCAGAGTCTTTAGGATGCCCTTAACTAGTCAATGATGAAATTGGACCAATACGAACACATATGGCATATGAATCACATGCATCGAATTCTTGTGCTAATTGAGATATTCTATATGTTTTTAACATGTAG
The DNA here is from genome assembly GCA_946800695.1 of Geum urbanum. Lineage (NCBI taxonomy): Eukaryota > Viridiplantae > Streptophyta > Magnoliopsida > Rosales > Rosaceae > Geum > Geum urbanum. The sequence continues at coordinate 22,042,280 of OX327009.1, read as the reverse complement.
TAGATATGAATTGCAAAACATGGTACAGAAATTGCATGCTTGAATAAGTTTTTAACCATATGAACCCTATGTGAGCTTTTGAGCTATCTGTTCTTTATTCGAGTGAATATACATCCATTTCGTAGCTACTAGCTTATATATGCTTCATTTGATTGCTTGCCATAGATTTTAATGAACTAGAGAATGCTAGAACTTACTCATGTCAATTTGCAAAGCTTTTAAGTTGATACATACTTTGATTTTGGAAATGATTAAAGGCATTTAGGATTTTCCACCACTTCGCCAAATATCCATGTATCTCATTTGTACGCATGAGTTGCGACACCCCGATAAACCAATTGAGCCCACGTTAAGCTTTTCTTTCATCACCATATGTACCTAAACACTTACCCTAGTGTAGAATATCCTTACCTTGGTTCCAGAAACTTGGTGAGAATTTTTCGAAACTAGCACATAAAATGATGGTTTGGTAAGAAAGATTGAAAGAGTTAATGTGAGTAAGGGGAAAGACTTGTCCAAATAACTTAAAAAGTATGAGATTGCCAAAAAGAAAAGAAAAAAATATATATATATATATATTTGAGAGAATGAAAAGAAAAAAATTATATATCTCTCATGGCAATGTGTTGTGTTCTAAGTATAAACCATTTGGATTAATGTCCCCCTTATTTGCGGATTTGGAGATTACGACAAATTGAAGGCCCAAAAATAGAATAAATATGGCCTTTGTCCTGTCCGAAAAGCTCAAAGGGTAGTTTAGATTGAAGTATACGTGGTAACATTTGAGTGGAGATGGAGGACGAATTTGGTGCTAGACTAAGTCGTTGGAACGTTTTTATCACCACATATCTAAAATTTGAATGCCTTAGCCTTAACCCCATTACAACCTCACTAAAGTCCTTTATGATCCAAAAAATTAGTAGCTTTCAATTAGTAGAGTAAGTTACATGAGTAAGCTTATGGTTTTGGTTCATTTGTGCAAGCAATTAACTCCATTCATGAGGTTTTCGTTTAAATTCATATACACTTTAAGTGAACCCTTTTTATGAGTGAAAAATATGATGAGTGCATCCTTGTGAGTTGATTAAACCTTTATTCAAAGCATGCACAGCTATAACATAACCATTGTTTTCTCTATGTCTTACTTGTTCATTACATAATTATATCGCAATTATCTCTTGAATTCTTTGAGCATACAAGTTGAAAATCATGTGAGCCATCGCCATACACTTAAAATTCTAAGACAAATTTTAGCTAAGGGCTTAGTTGTGTGGAAGAGAGAGTGAGCATTTCCCATGACTATATAAGACCAAGGAGGCCAGCCATAATACAGATCTCCCATTTTACAAGCCAAACCTCTACACAAATACCTCTCCTCCATAAACACTTCAAGGATCCTCTCCAAGCCGAAGCATTCCAGCCTCCGAAGCCATCGAATCATTCACAATATGCTAAGTCCCTTGTGAATGAGAACCACCTTCAAGAAGTCATCAAGCATTCAAGACAAAAAGTGTAACCATGATCTTCAATCTCTTGTCTTTTGCTTTGTATTGGATCACTTTGATGTATTTAATGAAGAACAAGTTTGAATTTGAGTTATATGTTCTTAAGTCTTTTCGTAAATTGCATGTGTTTATAATTTCAAGCCTTTTATGCATGTTTGATACAATCTTAAAGCTTCGAAAGCATGTGTTAGATAATATGCTAAGTCCCTCTCTTTCGCATGTTTCGATGATCGTACTTTGTTTATGGTGTTTAGACGCTAAGTTGCATTCCTACTCAAATATCAAGCATGTATATTTAGTTGGAAGTTATAAATTTCGCAGCTTACTTAGAGTATTTAGGCATGAAAAAGAGTAAGGTTAATAAGATGAGATGATCACTTGTAATTAGTAGTGTAACTTCTTATTTTTAGTAAGCATAATTAGACTTTAAGGGTTCTTGATTGTTAAACTTGTCTATGAGTAAAACATGTTAGAAGTCTAGGAGTTCTTGTTGTGTTTGCATGTTTTTGTACTTTAATTTCGTAGATTAATTAACCAATTTCTAATCCCCCCCAAACCTTTAGATTTCAGCTTTAAACGAAACCATGCATGCGCCCTTTAATTCCCCGGATAGAACGATCCCTACTCGCCAATATTATAAGGACAAAATAAGGGTTTTAAATTGCTTTACGTGTGAGCTGTGTTTTTAGGGTCTACTTTGTGTTAACGTTAAATGCATGTTTTGCTCGTATCAAGTTTTGAAAGGGTTTACAATTTAATTGTGTCTAAATTAGTGTTTTTCAGAGTCTTTAGGATGCCCTTAACTAGTCAATGATGAAATTGGACCAATACGAACACATATGGCATATGAATCACATGCATCGAATTCTTGTGCTAATTGAGATATTCTATATGTTTTTAACATGTAGTAGATATGAATTGCAAAACATGGTACAGAAATTGCATGCTTGAATAAGTTTTTAACCATATGAACCCTATGTGAGCTTTTGAGCTATCTGTTCTTTATTCGAGTGAATATACATCCATTTCGTAGCTACTAGCTTATATATGCCTCATTTGATTGCTTGCCATAGATTTTAATGAACTAGAGAATGCTAGAACTTACTCATGTCAATTTGCAAAGCTTTTAAGTTGATACATACTTTGATTTTGGAAATGATTAAAGGCATTTAGGATTTTCCACCACTTCGCCAAATATCCATGTATCCCATTTGTACGCATGAGTTCCGACACCCCTAGATAAACCAATTGAGCCCACGTTAAGCTTTTCTTTCATCACCATATGTACCTAAACACTTACCCTAGTGTAGAATATCCTTACCTGTGCCAACAAGCATGGCATGCATCTGGAACATCTCATTTTTGAACCTATCATAAGTGGGGTGGCCACACTCACTCAGGTACTTAAGCTCCTCAATCAAAGGCCTCAAATACACATCGAGACACTTTCCTGGATAACCCGGGCCCGGAATTAATAGAGTCAGCATATTGTATCCCTTCTTCATGCACATCCATGGTGGAAGGTTGTACGGTACCAAAATAACTGGCCATATACTGTATTGAAGACTCATGTTGCCAAAAGGGTTGAATCCCTCAGATGAGAGCCCTAGCCAAATATTTCGGACCTCTGCTGCAAAATGATCAAACTCCCTGACCATGAGCTTCCAAGCCTCTCCATCGGAAGGGTGTATAAGCGTGTCATCGTCAGGCAAATTCCTCTCAGCCCACCATATCATAGCTTCGGCCGTGAAAGCACACATGAACAACCGCTCCACCTATCAATAAGCGGGAAATATCAAAGTATCTTCACAGCTTTCTTGTTACCTGCAGGAGTCAACTTATACCTTTCTGTAAAACATACCGGGCAGGCTTCAAGGTCTTCAAGATCTTTTCCCCATAAGAGAATATAATCATATCTTCCTGCATGGATTTTGATGTAGGAAAGCCCAAGATCTTTCAGGATATGTCGCACCTTATGATGAGTGGTAGGAAGACGATGACCGGGTGGCGGTAGCGAAGCAGTCCACTTCAGCCAAGAATAAACAGCTTTGACAGACATTTTGTTCTCCATTTTGAGCTGCATCACTCCCATGACACTTTCAAGAACAGTCTTACTACAACCGTCGTACAACGGAGTCTGTTGCAACGCAATCAGGTTGTTGTACTTGTCTATACCGCTTGTGTTGACATTTCCAGGTAATGGCTCGACTGTCTCAATATCGGGGAAACCTTGCACGACGGGAGGGACATTTGGTGCTTGATCAGCAAATACACCGCTCTCATGAGGAAACATATCATTGATTAACATCGATGTTAGATCATAGAATGGACTGGCCCGATCAGATAAAATGTCCATGATCATATGATGGACTGGCCCTCTCACCAAATTGTCCATGATCATGCGGACCCGCTAAAGATGTTTCACCGTGATAAATCCAACAAGTGTACTTATCCCAAAACCCATATTTACTCAGGTGCTTCTGGACTTTATCAATGGGAAAACGAAATCGATCGCTGTGACACTTACATTCTTTACACGGGCAATAATGAACTGTAGTGTCTCCACAATTAGCCTTCACAAAATCCATAAAACTCCTAATTCCATGGTAATATCTCACATCCCATCTTTCGAGGCTCATCCAACTCTTGTCCATTCTGAAAATTCTAACATTACGTATATATATATACACACACATATTCACTACTAATTAATTAATAAATAATCATTAATTACATTCGAATTCATCCGATTAATTAACAAAAGTTGACCCATGCATGCATATAAATTAAATATATATATATATACCAACAATTCACAATTACAAATTAACAAGCCTGTATATATATATATAGACATATTAACAATTAATATTCACAAAATAATTTTATATACATACATATATATATACACAAATTAACATATTTTCATCGAAATAATCTCAAATCAACTCAAAATCAACAGTCAATCACTCAAAATCAACAATATATATATCCACTCTATTTGCATATCAAACTAATAATCGATATCTCAACTCTAAATTAATCAACACATGCATGCATATATATATATATATATATATATCGATCTAATTAAATCAACACACATATATATACATATGTCGTATATAGCTTCCCGAGCGGGTTTTCGATGCCTTTTGACAATACCCAAGGATTTCAGAGCATTTTCCTTCTTTCGATTTCACCAGATTTTTCTATATCCAAATGAATGAGCTGCTGTGATCTGGATCTGATATAAGAGGTATTGCCGGCGATTCATTAAATCGTCGGCAATGGAGTTATTGCCGGCGAAATTCCGGCCAAAAATCGCCGGAAATTGTGGGAACTTATTGCCGACGACTTTCTCCTTCGCCGGCAATAATTTAGACCATTTCCGGCGATTTTTGGAAGGTATTGCCGGCGATGGTTCATATCGCCGGTAATGCTCATTATTGCCGGTGACGGAGCAAGTCGCCGGCCTTTTTTTTTTCTTGTCGCCGGCAATAATGCATAATGTGGTAGTGAACTAATTGATGCTATACTGTGGTTGCCGGAATAATTCGCTGGATTATTTCACCGAATTACTCCATCACCATATGTTATTACGTACGTAATTAAATTTTTTTTTAAATTAATCGATTGAAACGAGTTAATACTTTCACCGATAAGGAGATATTTGAGTAATCTTGAGCTCCGGAAATGGGAAAAGCGTATATAAATCGAAGTTCTGGCCGGAGGTGGTGTTGAGAATATTTTTTTCGGGTGAGAGATGGTGAGAGATGAGAGAGAGAGAGGAGGAGGAGATCTAGATAGGAAATCAGATCTAAATAATTGATTCCACTTAATCGACGAAATTTTTCATCAACTAAATAGGTTTTTTCATCGCCTAAGTGAAACCTTAAACGTTGAAATGGACTTAGTCACATAAGGCATCATTTAAGCGATGAAATGGTTGTTTGTTGTCTTAGATGGTTTACTTAGACGACGAATGGTGTGTTTCATCGCTTAAGTCGCGACCAAGATTATTTTTGTTGTTTTAGATATATTTTTAGATGACGAAATAAATATTTCATCGTTTAAGTGGTGACTTAAAGGATGAAATTGGAGACAAATATATATTTCGTCGTCTAAGTTATATCTTAGGCAACAAAATTTTATTTCGTCGTCTAAATGCTACCCAAACAACGAAAAACAATTTAGGCGACGAATGAATTGTTCGTCATCTAACTTTTACTTAGGCAACAAAACCTTAATGATTTAGTCGCCTAAGTGAGTTTTTCTGTTAGTGATAGGGGTGTTAGCAATAGTAAACACTTTTGTTCCACTACTAGAATATCTAACTTAGACGACGAAACCATTTCTATTTCTTCGTCTAACTCAGTCGTTAGGAGACAAAAAACCATTTCGTTCTCCAGATAAAAAACTACCAAAAATTTCCATGAAAGTGTCCTTCGATCATTCGAGGAATTCCCTCGATCCATCCAAGATTTTAGTCAGTTCAAGCAAACCCATTCACTACCACATTTTTAGGTATTGCCGGCGACTTAAAGTCGAAGTCGCCGGTGATAGTCATTACCGGCGACATGTCGCTGGTAATACTCTCGCCGGAAAATTGGCGCCGGTGATACTATCACCGGCGACTTATTTTGCTAATAAACTCGCCGGCAATGAAGTCATCACCAGCGACGAACTCGCCGGCAACTACTAAATCATTGTCGGCGACTAAGTCACCGGCAATGACTAAACCATTGCCGGCGACAAACTCACCGTGGCCAGAAATGAGAGTTATTGCCGACGAGATTGGTCCAACTCGCCGGCAATACCCGGTGAAATTTGACAAAAAAAAAGCCGGTTCTAGATTGGGCCCAATTTCAGAACCTGCACTGAAAAACAAAAACCGTACAAATACAAGTTCAACGGTACACACATAATTGACCAACGTACAATACAAATAGCAACAATACGAAAATAAACTACAACTACACTAAGGGTCGAGGAAATCCATGTTGACGTAATCATTTGAACTCCGGTGTCTACCCTGGTTATGCTGTGGTGGTGACGGCTGCGGTGGTGGAACACTGTCGAACACAGGGATCGGGGGAGGTGTGGGGAGCAGTTGTCTGGTAGTCTGGCACGCATACATCGTCTGCATCCATGTGAACATTTGTGTCTGCTGCTAGACCATAATTCGGTGTTGCTCGACCATCACCCGGTACTCGGCATCTCTGACTGCCTGCTGCTCGGCCAATTGCCGCATCTCCTCCATCTGCCTCCTTTGCTCCTCCAACTCCCTCTGCATCCTCTGAAGCTCCGCTGCTAGGTTAGAGTTCCTAGAAGAAGTTCTTGACCCGCTAGAGTATTCCAAAGTGTTCTTCAATACTCCTTCGCCCGCTAAGCCCATTCCCCTGCAGTAGTGGATATTCTTTCCAGTCCCGCACGCTTTTTCCATGATCTGAACCGTTATAGGGCGATCAAGCGGATCGATCTGAGAGGCATACTGGGTCACTTCTTCCTCCGAGCAGTCAGGATGGTTGTTTCGAGCTATATTCATGGTGACTTCTGTGATCGCATCCTCCACTCTCACCTAATTGAAAAGCGAATATGAATAACGTATTATTAAACAAAATAAATTAATAGAGAAAAATAGTTTTATTAACACATGCATATGTGAACTACAAAATAATGAGGCTAAAGACTTACCGCTTCTTCAGGGCACTGCGGATAGAACTTCTGATGAACAAACACCAACGGGTTGACTTCCTGTTGTTGCTGCGCCCTACTCGACCAACCCAAATACTTGAGTGAACCTGCATGATGGGACTTGGTGTTTTTCAATATGTTCTCCCTGTTCGTCTTAGAAATCACCTTGTTTGATAAACATATGTAAAAAAAATTAGTAACTAACTATTTCAATGTGATACGATACATTAGGGTTGTAAAATATATTCAGGATGCATACATTCGCTTGGGGGTGCTCGAAGTGGGCTACCAGCCACAGCCACTCGTACTCCCTAAACCGGAATTCGCTAGGGATAGAACCTCGGCCTAGCTCCTTGTACTGTGTGTAATGTTTTGAAAGCTCGTTCTTCCACTCTTTATACCTATATTAACACCAGAAACAAATGTTAGAGATATTAAAACACTTGATAAAGTGTTTATCTAACTCGATATATACTCAAATAACTCGAATCACATCACCTGATATGTAGTTGACGCTCTACCCACGTGTGAATAAGGCATTCATCCACGTCAAACCACAGCTGCAAGATGAATATATAAATGGTAAAATTATATATTTCTCCGGACTTAATTAATAAATGTAAAATTTACGTAATGAAAATACGATTTAACTCACACTCAGTGCATTATACCCTTGCAACTTCACGTAGCGAGGCACACATCCCCAATCTGGCCACAGCATTGGGACCTTGTCCCGCACGACGGCCCCGACCATACTGGCATACTTTCGTGTGGTGTCAAATGTCTCGATCACCTCACCATGCTCATTAGCCCTAATGATCGTTTTTCTTCCCCCGGTGGCCTGCTCAAGATTCTTCCCGGTGCAGGGGCCTCTAGTCTTTCGTTTTCCATTGCCATTAACGATATTGCCTAATAATACAATGTCAACAAATTGATATTATTAATTGAGACTATTTATAGTCTTAAGTAATAATTAAGTAATCAAACTTGTTAAATAAAATTTACCTGCATCGTCCGTTTGCTGGTTGTTACACCTCGCACTCCAAAGATACACGGGGTCGAACGGGATGAAGTTGTACGCTTCCTCCACGCTCAGAAACTCCGGCCGTCCTTCAATATAAATAGGCCTCCCCCTATCATCGAATTCAGGGATCACAGGAATCTCGTCGGGCACAAAGAGACCGGACGGCGGAGATAGACGAGGTCTGGACAATGAGGCACTAGCACCATCTGCCTCAGATGATTCCCGTGAAAAGGGAGTAGGCACCGGGCCAATGTAGGGCATTCGGATGGAGGGCGTTTCTGATGCGCCCGTTGAGTGTCGCTCGCCTGACTGTCTGCTGACTGAGGGTCGAGCCTGGACTGAGGGTTGTACGGATCCGGATCGTGCAGCTTCCTCCTCTTCTCGAGCACGTAGAAAAATTTGTGTGCGAGCATTCATAATTGGGCCGCTGCGCGTGTTGCTAACTACGGCTGAGGAAGCTTGACTACTGCTCCCTCCACTGGATCTAGTCCCTCTATGTTTCATGCCTCCAAGCCAATTTGCCGCAAAACCCTACATAACATTACCGAAATATCATTACCGAAATATCAATTACCGAAATATCATTACCGAAATATCAATTACCGAAATATCCTACATAACCAAATCACCAAAAATATCATTACCAATATAATTATCAAAATATCAATTAATTATAACACAAATGCTTAATTAACCAACACAAAAATAATGTTACAAAAATATATTCTACTAATTAACTTAACAAATATAATTAAAATATATTCTACTAATTAACTTAATAAATATATTCTACTAATTAACTTAACAAATATAATTAACCAACACAAAAATACATAATTACATAATTAACTAATTAACTTAACAAATATAATTAAAATGCATAATTACTAAAATTGAGAGAGAGACAGGGGGAGGGACCTGTCATTGGCAGTGGTGGTCGGAATGAAGGGAGGGTAGGAGGTAGGGGAGGAGGTAGGGGAGAGGGGAGCTAGAGGAGGTAGGGTATATGTGGAGAGGGGAGAGGGGAGGAGGGAAGGGGAGAGGGAAAAGGGGAGGAGAGATTTTAGGAGGGTTTAAGGAGATTTGGGTAGGGTGGGCGGCGAGGAGGGGAGGAGAGATTTTAGGGTTTAGGTTGGGGGAGCTGAAGAAATGGTTGTTGCCCCCGAAGGGGTTGGGATTTTATAGGAGTATTACCGGCGAGTTGCTTATCAACTCGTGGGTAATACTATTACCAACGAGTTGCAACTCGTTGGTAATAGTATTACCCACGAGTTGATAAGCAACTCGTTGGTAATACTATTACCAACATGTTGATAAGTAACTCGTTGGTAATACTATCACCCACGAGTTGCTCGGCGGTGATAGTGATTCCCAAGAATTTCCGGCAAGTTTATACCGGCCATACATCTAATGGTCTTTTTTAATTAAGTGTTCGATCATGGTCTTTTTTAATTAAGTGTTCATTAAGTATTAATTCATAAACACCGATCGATATGACGTTGGCATGGCCAAATTTTTATAATTTACGACGTACTATAAATACGTACATGCACGTTTATATAACAAACATACATGCACGTTTATATATACTAAAATATGTACATCATTAACGTACTAAGGATGATAATCATAATCATCTTCATCACTTGAGTCTAACTCGGTTTCATAGTTAACCTCTGGCAATATGTGCCGTTCCTCGTCATCTGAATCAGCGTCTACTTCATTTGGATTAACATCGAGAAGTTCTGCTCCAGTAATTCGAACCACACTCCCAGATCTCACATTATTAAGGCGAATCGTAGATGATTCCGGAATGTCAAAAGCGTTTAGCTCTTGGTATGCAGTAACTTCTTCATCATCTGCGGTCTCACCAAGTGTGGCAGTACTGTATATGTATCTATGAGCAACATGGTTAACCACCTTCCACGGGACTTTGTTCAGAAGATCGTCAAGGTAAAACACTTGTTTTACTGATGTGGCAAGAACGAAAGGGTCTTCTTTATACCAGCTTGTAGCAGTATTCACCGAAAATATTCCGTACTGATCGGTCATTGTGTTCTCCGGGCTAGTATCAAACCATCTACACTTGAACAAGTGCACTTTCATGCGGTTCCCATAAATTAGTTCAACAACTGAATGAAGGACACCATAATAGTCAACGCCATCCTGCCCACTATGGACCATCACCCCACAATTCTGTGTTTTCAGTCGGTCGTCTCTATTTTCACATATAAAGTTCACGCCATTGACCTGACACATCGAGTAAACTTTTGAAGTTATCGGTTTCATCGCCAAGACCCTCAATTCGTTTGACCACTATGGGGAACCATCATTTGCTACATGGTTCATCTGAAAAAGATAAGAAACCACGTACACCATAAATTATGAACATAGAAAAAGAAAACCACGTAAACACATGCTATATAAGGATATAAAAAATATATATATACACATATACCCTTACCCATTGACCAAAGTAGTTTGCAAACGTCCTGTTGTGGTAATCAACATTTCCGGCAATAGCAGGGCAGTGAAGATGATAGTTTTTCCAATATTGAACTTCTGGACAGTTAATCAGTACCGACCAGTGGGCAATGCCTACCTCATTTCCATCTAACTTGTACGACTTTGGCAAGCTTCCATGTACTACCACGTCATTGGAGATGATAGAAAGGTTGAACTTGGGTTCATCTATCGGCATATGTTGTTGGGGGTCCTCCAGCGCTCCCAAATACAAGTTGGTGTATGTTACACACTCGTGTGCAAGATATGCTTCAGCGATACACCCTTCAGGTGCAGATTTATTCTTCACATAGTCCTTGTAGGCTCCCAATTGTCTACAAGTTAACAAGTGCATGTTATGATACTTAAAAAATAAGAATTTACATATAAAAACAGAGGCAGACACAAATGTATGAATCATTTGTACCTTTCCATGGGATACATCTAAGTGTAGTGTACCGGACCGGTAATCAACAATTGTTCGGGAAGATGGATCATCAGGTGAGGCATGATGTCGAAAAAATTTGGGGGAAATATCCTCTCAAGCTTGCAAATGATAAAAAATGATGTCATCTTGCATCTCCCTGAGATCTAATTTTTTAACTTCCCTGGTGCATAACTTCTGAAAGAATCTTGACAAGGCCACCAACGGCTCCACCACCTCTTTGGGCAGGTACCCTCGAATGAAAATAGGAAAAAGGCGTTGAAGCAGTACATGGCAGTCATGACTCTTTAATCCGTACATCTTATTATCCCGGAACTTAACACACCTGCTTATATTTCCTGCATAGCCATAAGGATACCTGCATATATAGCCATAAGCAACAATTATATTTCTTGCATATAACCATATATAAGTAAAAATTATATTAATTTCCTGCATAGCCATGAGAATATATACCTGACATTACTCAGCCACCCAAAAATTTCATGCTTCTGCTTCGGCTTGACGGTGTAAGAAGCTTGAGGAATTTTTTTCTTACCATCTCTTAACCACAAATGTTTCCGCAGTCCCATAGCTTCCAGATCAATGCGTGCCTTAGGGATGTCTTTTGTTTTCCCGTCCAAATTAAGAACTGTGCCCATCACACTTTCACACACATTCTTCTCTATGTGCATGACATCTAGGTAGTGTCTGATAGGCAACCTGGGCCAGTAGGGGAGTTCCCAGAATATGCTCTTGTGTGTCCAAAACTTATACCTTTCGGGCTTGTCTGGAATTGACGCCACTATCTCAGGATGATTGCTCAGCTGGCCAAAATCATATTCATTCAACACTTCCAAAATTTCATCCCCTGTCCATCGCCTAGGTGCCACACCTGTTTCCACAGTCTCATCAAAAGCGTCTTGATCCTGCCTAAATGGGTGATCATATGGAAGCCTACAACGGTGACGCATCTGAACAATTTTACTGCAATGTGGACTGCAATAATCAACAGTCATGCACTCTGAACAAGCCCTGTAACCCCTGGTAACGTTTCCCGACAACATACCGCGGGCAGGAAAATCACTGGTGGTGCCAACAAGCATGGCATGCATCTGGAACATCTCATTTTTGAACCTATCGTAAGTGGGGTGGCCACACTCACTCAGGTACTTAAGCTCATCAATCAAAGGCCTCAAATACCCATCGAGACACTTTTCTGGATAACCCGGGCCTGGAATTAACAGAGTGAGCATATTGTATTCCTTCTTCATGCACATCCATGGTGGAAGGTTGTACGGTACCAAAATAACTGGCCATATACTGTATTGAAGACTCATGTTGCCAAAAGGGTTGAATCCGTCAGATGAGAGCCCTAGCTAAACATTTCGGACCTCTGCTGCAAAATGATCAAACTACCTGACCATGTGCTTCCAAGCTTCTCCGTCGGCAGGGTGTATAAGGGTGTCATCGTCAGGCAAATTCCTCTCAGCCCACCATCTCATAGCTTCGGCCGTGAAAGCACACATGAACAACCGCTCCAGCCTATCAATCAGCGGGAAATATCGAAGTATCTTCACAGCTTTCTTGTTGCCTGCAGGAGTCAACTTATACCTTTCTGTAAAAACATACCGGGCAGGCTTCAAGGTCTTCAAGATCTTTTTCCCAGAAAAGAATACAATCATATCTGCATGCATGGATTTTGATGTAGGAAAGCCCAAGATCTTTCAGGATATGTCGCACTTTATGATGAGTGGTAGGAAGGCAATGACCGGGTGGCGGTAGCGAAGCAGTCCACTTCAGCCAAGAATCAACAACTTTGACAGACATTTTGTTCTCCATTTTGAGCTGCATCACTCCCATGACACTTCCAAGAACAGTCTTACTACAACCGTCGTACAACGGAGTCTATTGCAATGCAATCAGGTTATTGTACTTGTCTATACCGCTTGTGTTGACATGAGCTCCAGGTAATGGCTCGACTGGCTCAATATCGGGGAAACCCTGCACGACGGGAGGAACATTTGGTGCTTGATCAGCAAATACACCGCTCTCATGAGGAAACATATCATTGATTAACATCGATGTTGGATCATAGGATGGACTGGCCCTCTCAGCAAATTGTCCATGATCATGCGGACCCGCTAACGATGTTTCATCGTGATAAATCCAACAAGTGTACTTATCCCAAAACCCGTATTTACTCAGGTGCTTCTAGACTTTATCAATGGGAAAACGATGTCGATCGCTGCGACACTTACATTTTTTATGCGGATAATAATGAAGTGTAGTGTCTCCACAATTAGCCTTCACAAAATCCACAAAACTCTTAATTCCATGGTGATATCTCACATCCCATCTCTCAAGGCTCATCCAACTCTTGTCCATCCTGAAAATTCTAACATTACATACTATAAATATATATATACATTCACTACTAATTAATTAAAAAATCGTCATTAATTACATTCGATTCATCCGATTAATTAACAAAAGTTGACCCATGCATATAAAAAAATATATATATACCAACAATTCACAATTACAAATTAACATGTATATATATACACACAAATTAACAATTAATCACAAAATAAATTTATATAAATGCATATATATATACACAAATATATTTTCATCGAAATAATCTCAAATCAACTCAAAATCAACAGTCAATCACTCGAAATCAACAATATATCCACTCTATTTGCATATCAAACCATTAATCGATATCTCAACTCTAAATCAACACATGCATATATATAGCTAAATCAACACACATATACATCGATCCACATATATATACATACGTACGTACGTACCTAGCTAGCTATATAGCTTCCCGAGCGGGTTTTGGACGCCTTTTGACAATACCCAAGGATTTCAGAACGTTTTCCTTCTTTCTCACCGAATTTTTGTAAAATGAATGAGCTACTGCGGAGTAGATCTGATATAAGAGTTATTGCCGGCGATATTCCGGCCAAATATCGCCGGAAATAAAGTGAAATTATTGTCGGCGATTTTCTCCGTCGCCGGCAATAATTTACCATTATTGCCGGCGATATTCCGGCCGGAATATCACCGGCAATGGGGGAGAAATTATTGCCGGCGATACTCTCCGTCGCCGGCAATAATTTCCCACCATTGCCGGCGATTTTGGGAAAGAAAGGCCGGCGATGGTGAAAAATGTGGTAGTGATTCCTTTGACCATTCGAAGGTTTTTCTTGACCCATCGAACTCTTAGATGACGAAACTCTCACATTTCGTTGTTTAATTTCTAAACTAAACCCTAACCCTACACCCCAATTCCTAACCCCTAAACCATGAATACGTAGACGACCAATATCTCAGTTTTTTGTCGTCTAAGGTAGCGTTAGTCGACGAAAACTGAGATATTCGTCGTCTAAGTTTCAATTGACTGCCAATCGTCTAAGGACACGACTATACGTATCATCTTATAAAGCATATTTTTTTCTTCGAGGGCATAAGCAAACTATTTCTGAGACTGTAAGTATCTCCGGCTCGAAAAACGGACTTACGAAGTTGTTTATGAACCTTTCCGTGTCATTGAAAATTCAATTTTATGGTTGACTACTATAATCAAACCCTTATTAATTTTCAAATTTTGTGTATGTACATATTATGTTGTGATGAATATATCTAATGGTTGTTTTGTCCAGATTTAATTCCTTTAATATTGACGTTGAGTGAATATAAAAACATGCAAACACTTAAATTTTACAAACTTAGTAGATATATATATGTATATATATATATGGCACACATTTTTTTACCCTCGCATCCAAGGTTTTTTTTTATCAATTTCTATCCAAACGATTTATGTTGTGTATAATTTCTATCCAAATGATATATATATAAGTACCAAAATTTAATTTTCATAAATAATCTAAAAAATTAAAAGAGAATAATAATTAGGCGACGAAATATTAAATGTTTTGTAGCCTAAGTCCACAAAACGTAATTCTTGGACGAAAAAATCTTTTCATTTCGTCGTCTAACACGAAAATATTTGGCGATAAATATTTTGTGCCATTTTTTTGGAAAATTTTAAATTTTTTAAATGACGAATTGTTTTACTTAGACGACGATTTTTTTTCGTCGTTTAAGTTTAACTAAATAAGATCTATATTAATTGATCTTATTCCTCACTTCTCTCCCAAATCCCTATTCCCCAAGCAAAGCCTGTGCCTAGGCCCCTAAAACTCATATATCCAGGTTAAAAAATATTAATAAAAATTAAATAAACAAACTAAAAATGACAAAATAGTATAAAGAAGTTGAGTAGATTGAAAAAAAAGTTAAAGAATCACAAAGGTAGTACGGTCCATATCCTAGCAACGAACTAATTAAAGTTAGAAAACTGTGATTTTTCAGAAAACCAATTAAACTATGGTATTGAATTCTCCAAAAAGAAAGTCGTGACTTCACCTTGAATCTCGGCAACTCCTTGCCTCCTCGGCTCGGTGGCCTCAACGTCACCTCCATTGAGTCTATTCTTCTAAATCTCATTATCTCGAGTCTCAAATCTCAATATTTTATAGTTTGTATTATTGTAAATATTAATGGCCTGTCAATATTAATCTTGTAGTTGTAATCAATGTTCTTTAGATTTTACGAATTGAAAATGTGATTAGAGAATACAAATTTGTTGTTTTTGTGCTTCGTTTTCTTGTTTTCTCCATCACTTGTATTTTCATCTCCGGCCGATTACATCTCCTTTGATTCCATCTCCTCTTCCGATACCAACAACCTCATCTCCAACACCGATGCCTTCATCTCGACAAGCTCACCTCCACCCGACCCCAAGGTAAACTTCTCTCTCTCTCTCAAACACCCTCCTTTGAATTGGATTGTTAGGGTTAGGTTTTGATTTCACCTTGTGTTATCGATGTCGATGTGTTGTTCGATTTACGGATAAGGGTTGTTGTTGATGTATTGTGAGAATTTGGGGATTAGGGACGGTAAGCAGCAAGTTTATATTTGAGTTATTCAACTTCCAAAAGCTGTTAACTTTTGCTATATGTAATCATATTTTAGATCAAGCATGTACCCATGTCTCCTATACTAGTTTACAACGCTTGCTGAACTTGGGAGATGCAACTGTCCGAAAAGGTAGCTGAGAAATATAAGCACTGTTATAGTTGGTATGTTAGAACCAAAATGATAATACATAAATTTCTGAGTAGTCAGAATGTTTCATTCACACATTTCTTTCAACATATTTTTTTTGTTTCTAAAATTCGTTGTCCAACAGAGTATGATCGACGGTGCTCGTGAAATCAAAATTATCCTATTATTTTAGGCCAACATGACTTTTGAATACTTACGTTTCAGTGTTTGGAGATTGTTATTGCTAGTAAGTACGTATTCACGCAAAGTGCATGACTTTTGCTATATGTGAAACTGGTATCTCTGCTGCTCTAACCCTTGCTATGGATGATTGTGAAACTGGTAAGCAGCAGGTTTAGGTTTAAGAATTGTGTTTGGCTAGAGGCTTTGAATTGATCTTATGTTAATAAATGCAAGGTCTGAGGGTTCTAATCCTTAATATGGATGATTGTTGTTTTTGGTTCTGAGATACTTTTCTAAATTAGTAAGTGTCTTTAATCTGGTATGTCTGCATTTCTGTGATGTGCTTCCTTCTGGTTAATCTTTTTTTTATGGGCAAACTAGTATCTTTGATATGATTTATGGCTGAACAATTTTAGCAATGGATTATGTGCAACTGTGTGAGAGAGTAGTTGTTTTGATGGTAAGGATCTTCATATTTGATTGATTCTGAAATGGTTTTTTTCTTTATGTGTTTGCATATTGTAAAAGATGTCAGGTGGGAATTCGAAGCGGAAGCAAGACTTGCAGCATATCAATTGTTGTGTTAGAGGAATGGAGGTGGCACTTCAAATGACCAAACGACCCAAGAGCCACGGGAAGGATCGGGCCCGCCTGGTGCCCCGACGACTCCGTCACCATCGACAGTAAATTTTCAGACCCCGACGACTCCGTCACCATCTACTCCCTCAAACGATTAAGTGTACATCAGTGCCCGACACAAAGGGAGTAGCATCATAGGTAACCTCTTATGCGATATGTAGAATGTTTCATGGTTTTATCGATTGATTAAGTGTGTTCAATAAATACTAATTAATTTTGTAAGTTTTATAGTAGGATCGGCCCCAAAACGCACCCGAGGGTTGTGTAAGGGGACTAAAGTTGGTCAAATGGTTAAGATGACAAGAAAGAATATCAAAGTTTCATACCATGACTTCATAAGAGGCCCTCCGACAAAGCAATTGAGCAGCTTGATAACCCACGACATTGGAGCTGCCATACGGAGCAAGGTGGCGATGAGGTGCCAATATGGACGGAGCTCCCACAGGCTGAGAGAGGCCAATTATACGCTTATCTATCGGTAAGAGTCTTCCAATTTAAATAAATTTAATTAAATGTAAATAATTAGTACTTATAATATATATTTAATGTCTCAATCTTCATATTTTTTGTAGGTACACTTTAATTTTTCAGAGAGTCCAGAGATGTTTGAGTTCATTGACGACTGATGAAAGGATCCGACCCCGATTTAGTTGCATAAACCAGAGTTAGACCCTATCAACACTACTAATCCAAGTGTATACTCAAATTACACAAAAATCGAATTGAAGATTCAAAACTCAAAAACCATAAATGAATGAACTATTTTTTTTTATATCAAGTGAAAGCTATAAATAGCAATCATAAACAGTTTGCGACATCAGAGAAGCTAGACATTCTAAACTAATTACACTGATAAGAATATTAACTCGTAGGATCTACCTCAGATCTTACAGTAGATACCACTATATCTCGATCTGTGTGCACACTCGACTTCAAACGAACTTTGTAAACTGAGCAATTTAAACTGAAAAGCTCAAGGAAATGTACATAAAGTAATAAAACTGTTAAAGTGAGTGGACAAAAATAATATTTTATTTTAAACTAAAAACTATAAATAATATTTTTTTCACTATAATATACGTAAAATAATGCGAATCTAAAAATATTATCATTTAAGTACTCCTGGTACTATAAAATATGTGGAGGCTATGGCTTGGGTCAATCGACCTCAAGCCCTAATATTGCCCAGATCAGGTCCCTGGCTCTTCTAGATGCTCTATAAATCCTTGGGTCAGGTCTTTAGCCCTCTCGAAGCGCCTCGGGGATCAACCGAGAAGCAATGCATTGATGCATCAACTGTACTATCCTCTGTGTAAAACCAAATCATATGTGCCTCCAAATGCAAATGCATAATTGTAAATGCATGACTGAAGACTCGCAAAACAACAATGAAAATAAAGTGCCATGATTTCCACCAAGCAGAAGCCTGTCAGTCGGCGTTTTTATACATCTGTCACTAAGTGCTAATACATCATCCTGAAATAACGATTATTATTTAACAACTAATCGTCGAGAATAATATTGAATAATTAAGCTCATTCACCTGACGAGCAATACCGTCGAGAACATCGCATTCTCGAATCACATATTTTCTAAACTTCATACTAGTTTAATTCCAATTCTAATTTGTGCCTTTATTCTCTTTGGACGTCACAATACGTTCCTCGAATGTTGTGCGACTCAGGGTCAAATCGACGTACTACTCGACCGAACAATAAAATTGTAAAAATGTTCAATTAATGTCCGATTAATTACAAGTTCACACCATACTACGTCCAATGAATTTAATAACCTCATTAATGTGATCAGTATGCGATTACGAGTAAAACGACATAAAATTTGCATCAAAAATACCCTTTGACGGAGCACCGTCGTGGACCATCGTCGGCGACAGTGAAATTTTCCTACGACCAAACCTGAAAACATCCAAAATCTTGCAAGTAATAATTTTCTCAACTATACCGGAGTCTAATTCCACCTCTAACTTGTCCACTTTACCTTGAAACTGAAATTCCCCAAACACTTCAATCCTTCGATTCTCCTTGCTCCAGTTGAATTGAGATGTGTTCTTGGTGTCATTAACTTTGTGGTGATGAGAGGTTCAATGCCCAAAAGGTTTCAATCGTCAATTCGAGCTCAAACCCGTCGCCCCCAAAACTTAGGTTTTCAGTTCGTCAGCAGCCTTTCACATCAATGCCACGACTTGATCTTCACGAAATAGAGGCTTAGACATTGCGGGTTTGAAAGAAGAGAGGAAGAAGAAACTTGTGACACTGGCCTCACAAATTTTGGTGGCCAGACCGGCAAGTACCGTCAACAACAATGGTAAGCCGACGATGAGCCACGCGAGAGAGGAGAGAGACGAGTGGGAGGAGAGAGAAAATAAAAAAAAGCTGAACAAAAGTCGTACTTATACTTGCAAGTTACGACTAATTTAAATTCATAAAATTGAACAAAACTTTCGCTGACTATAATTACTTAACCGTAACTCTGATTTTAACACTTGATGTGACTACGAACTCGTTTCGATAAACTCTACAACTTTGCTTAATAAAATTTCACAAAAAACCTAATCAATAAAATTTCGTTAAAAAGAGTCATTAATAATTACCGACGGTAAAAACTAGTTACCACCATCGATTAACACTTAATCAAAAATAAGATATCAATTTCAGGTTAGAATGGTACAACTGAGCTAAAGAAAGGTATGCTGATTGGAAGTACGATTTGCACCAAGTCTATAAGGAGTTCGGGTCCGATACCCCTGACGAGTTCAAGAATCGGAAAGATGAATGGGAATGGTTGGTCCAACACTTCAAGAGTGAAAAGTTTAAGGTAATGTGTTTGATATCGAATAGAAAGTCTATTATTTGAATTAATTATTATTATTCAACTGTTTCTTCTTGTTTCCTGTAACAGACAAGGTCAGAGACTAACAATCAACCAGGATTAGAAGAATTTGAACCACCATTTGGGCTCAACTTTGGTCTCCTACCTGGTCATGGAATATATGAAAAAGGGTTCGCATGTGTCATTTTTAGACGCTTACAAAGATACGTACGTGAGGTACGGGGAAGAGAAGGCGATTATGAATGTTGTAAGTAACCACTAAATTCGAAACAAACCAAAATTAACTTTTTTGTGTGAATATTTATCCGACAAAACCTTAGAAGCATCTTCCCAGTATGCACATAGGTTAGAGTAGATGGTGACCGGATCAAATTTATTGTATGTGCGTTGTTTGTTTGATTAATGAATCTAAATTCAGATTGGTTATTGAATCAATTGGCATTACCACAATTGTGTTTATTGAGCATTGAAATACAATCATGGGGTTGTTGGTTGGTATATTGAGAATGTAGTTGTTTCGTGTGCTAGAATGGTTCAATTTATGTGTTTTCAAGTTTCTGCTTGCCTTTATTTTTAGGGTAAATTATGTCAAATTTTTGGTAGAACTATCTGAGTTATTCGAGTTTAATTTTATTTTTTATTTTATTATAGGAGAAGATGATGCAGTTGACTGAGGAAGCATTGGCCGAGAGGGCGGCACAAAACCCGGACACTCCACATGAAGAGCTCCCTCCACTGGATGTACCTACTCAAATTTAAACATATGAGAGGACACTTAGAATCTAACCTGAGAAGGAGATTCAGGGTCTTAGACGAGCTAGTGTTCGAGATTTGAGCCAGTCATCAATGTCTACCTTCCGAGCTCGTTCAAGTGTGGTCGATGAGTGCATCTGAGAGGTCGAGGAGCGGGTGGAGGCGCGACTTCTAACAGAGAGGGAGCGGGTAGAGGCGCGTCTTCTACAGGAGAGGAAGCGGTATGAGGAGCGGCTTCGAGAGATCGAGGAGCGGTCCGAGGAGCGGATTTGAGAGGCCATGCATGCTTGATGTTACAGATAGGGTTACAGCCTGATTGCAGTTCACATGTGCTTTCTCAGCATTCCTGAGACTGAGAAAACAATAACGATGGCGAAGGTAGTGGGAATGGGCTAGGGGTCCAAATATCGGTGTGGATATCGATTATTATGAAGATAATGTAAATATCAACTATTATGTAGATATTTTAATCAATATTATATTTATTAAATATTTTCAAAAATTTACAATTTTTTTAATTATTAATTTAATGTCTAAGATGATGAAATGAAATTAACGCATCGTCTAAATGATAATATTAGACGACGAAAACTATAATAGTTTCGTCATTTGAAATGGTACTCTAGACAAATTTAAAATACTTCGTCGTCTAGGTGTTTATGCTTAGACGATGAATTTCAAATATTCGTCGACTAAGTTAGTTTTTGGCGACGCAATATTTCATCGTTTAATATTGTAAATGTTCGTAGTCTGGAATGTTAGACGACGAACCTTTATTCTTCATGTAAGAATCTTTTAAGACGACAAATTCTATTTTTTCGTCGTCTAAGTACCATCGCGACGAGGCTTAAACAACGAATCTTAGACGACAAAAGGTTTGTCATTAAGTGGTTAGAAAACAAATTAGGCTCTTAGCCGACAAATCTATTTCGTCGTCTAAGTTAGATATTCTGGTAGTGTTCGAGAGGCGTTTTGGTGGAAATTTTGGTGTTCCTTATTTGGTCTTTTTTAAGTTTAGTGGTGCTCGTGGTCTTCATTCTGACGGTGGTTCTCATTTTTGCAGAATGGGAGCCATTTGGTTTTGGGTTCATGTGGTGGAGGTTGCTCTCTTTGGCGTTTTTCATTACCTTGGTGATGGGAGGGGTTTTCTTTTTCTACTGAGACAATGGCAGTTTCAGTGTCAGATTCTTGACGGGGTTGGGGTGGGGATTTTTGGTGGTGGTGATTTGACTGAGTAGCACTCTGATGGGGGTTGAATTTCTCTCCGTAAACGGATTTCTCAATCCGGGCCTTCTCAACCACCAAATCAATTACCTCATCATACGTTAGCCAGTATTTCTTGATCGAGTGTTTTTGTGAAAGGTGACGGGAGGATTCCCCTCCTGAATGCAAACAAGGGTACCTCCTTGTACGAGTTGCAGCATGTTTGTGCTGCTATTCTCCATCTATTTCACGAAAGTGGACAACTTCTCTGCCTACCCCTAACGGATTTGGAATAATTGTCCGCTATATTATACTTTCCTTACAGGCAGTATCGTTTAAGGAAACTTTCTGTCATTTTAGCAAACAAATGTATTGAATATTTGGGCATCTCGCAGAACCAATCTCTTGCTTCTCCCGTTAGGATACGTTTCTTGGAAGAGGTAGCATAACGTAGCATCATCATAATTTCTTCCTGCCGTGGCGGAATGGAACTCGTCCATATGGACTCATGGATCTCCCATTCCAGTGAACTTTCTATCCTTCAAGGTTTATGAGTGGCAGTCCCTGCTTGCTTGGATTATTGTAGCGGAGAACCAATCCTTACCTGCTTGGTTTTTGGGAATCTCGCAGAATCAATCCCTTGCTTCTCCCGTTAGGGTACGTTTCTTGGAAAAGGTAGCATAACATAGCATCATCATAATTTCTTCCTACCGTAGTGGAATGGAACTCATCCACATGGACTCGTGGATCTCCCATTCCTGTGAACTTGCTATCCTTCAAGGTTTTTGAGTGGCGGTCTCTGCCTGCTTCGATTATTGTAGCGGAGGAGGGTGTTGACCTTGGAGTATACATGTGCGACATGTTCAGATTTTTCCCTTGCCTTCACTGATACACCTCGGCCGTCAGGGCCTCTATCCTTGCCAGAAGCTCAACATTAGTGGTTTCCTCCCTTACTCTTTCATTCTCTTGCCTCTGGTGTCTCCTTGTGAGCAGAGACTAATCAACCTTTCCCTTGAGTTTTTGTCTTTAGGGTGCCACGTCAGCACGAGCTCTGCCATCATGCTCATTCTGCTCATCATCTTCATCAGACTGCTCTGGCGAGTAATAATCTTTACACATTACGCGTCTGCTTACTAACGCTTCCTCTGCTCTTATTTGAGCCTAACGTTCTTGGTCCCTCTCCTTCCTAATTTTTTCCTGCTACTTCAGGAGTTGTGCGTTAACAGCTGGTTCTTTGAAGTCTATAGTGACGATCGTTGTTCCGGATCCAGGTGTCGTGGAACTGCCTGTTGCTCTCAATTTTTCTCTTACGGGTGTGATGAAGTTTGAGTTTCCGTCTTGCCCTAACATGGTGTTGAATAATTCTCTGTGTGGTAATGTAGTTTGTAATTGATGCGATTGTTATAGACGGTGCTAACTATTTTAACCAATTTTTGTTAAGATCGTTAGTCAATGGACAGTAAGATGATTATGTGGATCGCTTCCCGATCCGATGGATCAATCATTCCTCTACACTTGAATCGACAATTCACAACGCATCAGAAGTCAAGACAGGGTGGCCCTCTTTCAACACTGATGCTTAAGTCAGTGAATGAGAAATTTAATAGCGTAAACAAAGTACTAGCGTTAGATTCATTACCTCATTTCTGCCATAAATGACGTATTAAATAGGTTGTTGGCGGTTAGTTGAACATTTACTATTCGATGTAGGATTAATGTTCATCATGTATCTGTCCGTCTGGTTTAGCTAGCACGTGTTCCGCTTGACGGACGTCAGATTCGGCTGGTCTTGTCAGGGAAGTTCCTCATTTCCAGGCGGTCTTTGGCTAGGATTAGGAGGTGTCAATTGGTGTTTAACATTAAACATACTTAATTAGGCAAGTACCATGAGGTGTACTGATACCACTTCCACACTATCCTGGATGACCATCAACGATAGACGATTACCACTTCCACACTATCTCCGTAATCGAGCCTCAGTTGCAAGAAACAAGACCATCTCCTTGCCAATGTATTAAAGACACACTACACTAACCTCCGTGCCTTTTGTTTTTGGTAACCTTAATTGTTTTCTTGGCTTTAAAATTCCAATTTTTCGAACCATTTGGCCGGGGCCCCTCTTATATTTCGTAGCCAAAATTTCCAGGTACAATCCATTGTGCTCCGGATTGCAAGGCAGGGAACGAGCGATAGCATAGCTAGCTGAAGCCTATTTGTTTTCCGCGCAGGGCATTGCCTCTCTGCTCCGATCTCAGCGCTACCAATAGCTTACGTTCGAGAAATGTTTCCCTTGCCAGATTGCACGTCATAGCACGACGGAGGACTGCATCAGACGCCGCAAAAGAATCAGGTACATGAAAGAGGAGGCATCGGTGTCACCACCTGTTGGTCATTATTCACATTAACCTGTGAAGGAATAAGGTTAGCAAAACCCTAGCAGCCTGATTGTTACGTGCCATGCCGTGCCATGCATGGCGCCTCTTTGTCTCCCCCTCCCAAACTCGTAGCCGATTCTAGATCAATGTCCTTTGAAAAATCTTGGGGTGTTCAAGGAGGCCACAAACTTCTCAATATCCTTGAAGCCGTTCATATATATTTAAACTTGAGCACACCGTCACTCCAAATTCGAATTTGAACTTTCTTGCAATCGAATGACGATCCAAACCCTCGCAAGTCGCAACAACACGTCAAAAGCTCGGCTCATTGATCTTACCAAAGACACTGAAAACAATTGGATTCAAGCTCAGGAGTCTGGATCACCACCTAAACCCTAAACATAAAAAAAGGATGGAGCTTAAAAGGCAAACCTGAGGTCAGGATACAAGATCACATTTGAAACATGGGACTAACTAATTATTACAGAAACTTGAACAGTTAACTTTCCACAATAGCACTACCAAATCAGAAGCCCGCACATATCAAGTTATCAACTACTATTGGAAAAAAGGAATATACTTGGATTGTGGGTGGGATACTCGAGAGAAGACTCTTTCGTAGGAGACTCAATCACTAAAATCAATGCTCCCACAGCGAGAGCTACTTGGATTGCGGCTATGTAATGAAAGCCCTCTCACATGGCCAGCTAAACCAGAGCCATCCACTTTGGTTTCCTGGAAGTATCTCTCTCTCTCAATGTGCTTGGCAGGTGGGGGTGGAATAGCGACAGCTGGAGGATGTCCATTTGATTCAGGTGATGACTCCAAGCAAATTGGTCGTATAAGTGGACGGTTCAACCTTTCTCCAGGCTTAGATGAACCCAAGTGAAGACGCTCAGCAGACTGCTCTTCATCCTCGGGCCTTACACAGGCTTTTCCCTTCCGTAACCTGTCAAGATTTTCAGTCACACATATCCCCATACATACGATTACTTATCTTCTCAAAGCAAATTTTGTAGAGCACAAACAGACTAAAATTTATAGTTGGAACATTGAATGCACATGGAAGATGGTGCGGATGATCCAATTTCCAAGAAAACTCCCATTCCCATGAAGTTGAACATACCTTCGAACAAGCTGTTCTGGCTCTTCCTCCTCCTCTGTCTCTTCTTCAATATGGTTCACAGTTGATGTAGACTTGCAAGAAACAAGGGCATCATGTCTGGTAAGAACCTTCTGGAGCTTCTCATTTAGTTCAATAGCTTGAGAAACTACCTTCTCATTCCTGAAAAAGTTACACATGTATCACTTGAAGTTGCAAGAACAATGCATCAACTGTTGTTTTAATGTGAATAGCATCCATAGGAGTACCATTATCCTTACCTACACAGTTCATAAATTAAAAGGAAAACCACAAATGTGTCGGAGCAACATTTTAATCTCACATATCTAACACTCGTTCCTTCTGAGGTCAGTAGAAAAGAAATTGAAAATTTCATCCATCGGGAGAACTTTTCCAAATCTTGCAAATACTTCTGATATCACCACTGATCCACATCAATCTAGACCTTGCATACAACTAACATCACAATTTTCATGTGCATACTATTAACTACTTTCCACTCTTGGTTCCCAGTTACCTCTATCCAACATTTCTATATGATTTTGTTATCCTTCTTGTTTCTAACAAATACTAATGACACCTTGCTTTAGTTGAGGCCTATTTTATATTGCATGCCTTGTAGGGTTTCAGCATATCACCAACATTGTTTAGTTTTCATAGAACAGTGAGCTGAAAAAGTCATGCAGCCAACAAAGAGCAAGGCAACCACATTACATTTAAAGCCTTACCGAGAAGTCATCACAAGATGCATAACTTTTTGCTTTTGAAATGAACATTGTTCCACAAGATCAAGAGTGAATTCATCGTTTGCCCCCTAAGAACAAAAATCTGGGAGTCAACGTCACAGAATACATGCAAAATAATTATGTCATGAGCAGAGAAAAGAAACAATTATGTCATACTCGACCAACTACATGATATTGCATGTATGTCCCTATCATATTATACTTTCTTTAATTGATGACCTACATCTAATGCTGAGCTTCATTTATCAGACTTGAATACTCAAATATGTCCCTCATGGGCACAGTGACACGCAAAATGTCTTTAACTGGCACGGACATATCCCACATCAAAATTGAAATAAGCAAGATCAGGGTACACAAGAAGAGCCTAATGGTCTGAAGTAAACTTCAGCAACAAATTTTGGAGGGAGTCTTGAGTACTAGTAGAGTACTTGTAGAAAGGTTATCAGTAACAACACTTTATGACTGTGGACAGCAGGACCACTGTTATGATGAAAACACCATTTTGATGAAGGAAATTGTGATTTGCTACAAGATAAAGTGCATTCCAAGGTAAACGATCGATGTAATTTTTTTTTCCACTGTCAGAAAATATGTCGATTGGTTTAAGTCTCATAAACATGACTTTTCCTTAGGAAGGGGGAAAAGCACCAAAGAGACGATTATGTACCTAACAGCTTATGAATATCGAATCAGTAATGCAATGCATTGTAGAGATCTACCCAATACTTGAGCAGTATTAAGAAATCCAAAATTAGCATGAATTTGTACATTTGGAGAGGCCTTCGGTCACTACACCTACAAACTCTTACAGAATTAAACAAATCGTTGAAATATAGGGAACAAAGATTTATGTTGCATATATGAGAAGAAAATGGTAGTGCAGCAGTAGATCATGTTATGCAACCTTATCAGATAATGGAAACATAGAAGTTCGAATAATTTAATCAGCCAACCTAGAAATCCAATGATACATGCTACTTATGCTTTTTATGTCTGTAGAATTCGGTTCTATAATGTCTTAAGCTAACTATCCCATCATTGAGAACTAGAAGAAATATGTTTCTTATTTCAGACTTCTGTTTATCAAATTCAAACCCAGAAAGGAAATGCAATCTAAACTTAAACCTCTGTAACTGCCATACCAAGAAAATGATTAAAATGTTCAATTGCCTAGTAGCATCCAATAGATACAAATGTTATTCAAATTTCCAAGGTTATTAAGATGTCACTCTGCAATCATACCTCCGGATGCTGACTATCAACTGCATCAAGGACTTCTTTCAAAACTTCCAATGCATTGGTAGCCTTCTTTATAATACTGCAGGAAACATGTGTAGAATAGTAAATAATAGTCTATCAGACAGATAAATTTTCAGCAAAAACAAAATGATGAACTAAACTTTTAAGACCAAACAGCATAACTGCATTAAAAAATTCTGAACAGACAAGCTACAGATATATGACACAAACTAGGGTATGCAGAGACAGTGGTAAATTTCTACAAGAATTTCAGAAACTTATTGGATAGCCACAATTCCTGTTTGCATTTCTCCTCATTGGTGCTTTTTATGTGAACTGGGGGATGAGAGGATGCAACAGATGTTTCAATGTCTATACTTACTGTAAGAGATGAATAAGCATGCATAGAAAAATGTTTAAAACTATAAGTTATATTGAGCATTTAAAATTAAAATTAAAATTAAAATTAAAATACCTAGATTCTGGAGCAACATGTGACTCCACTTGTGGAGCAACATGTGGCTCAACTCCTGGAGAAACCCATTTATCCCCGTTGGGTAAATTACTGTTAGCTAATTGTGGTGTTTGGCAATTCAAAGAAACCACAGGAGGTCTTTGAGGGAATTGTATTCCGGCACTCTGAGAATAAATTATTTAAAACAACAGTTATTTGACTACCATAAAGAAGGCTGCATAGATCTTTATTAGATGATCTCGTCAACTATATATCACTCCTATCACTTACCAAGACATTATTAATTTTTGAATGACTCACCGAGATCGAAATACAATCCATTAAGTAAATAAATACATAAATAAATATATGAGTAAATAATAGAAGAACCACTGCATGTGTGATAAGTTTTAATTTGCAGGTCTTTATTTATAAGCAGGATAAAAAAATTAAAAATAAAAGTCTGCACAGATCTACATACAAGTATTTCAAAGTAAAGTTTTGAACAGCACGTTAGAATATATTACAGCATACGCTTATATATGTATACTCCTCCAACCCATAGAAATAGTGTCTTCCCTATATACCAAGTCAAAAGACCAAATGAGCACCCCTTGCATATAGCAAGGCATGAAGTTCAATATTTGGCGAGTAGAGCGTGCCAATAGGGAAACAAATTCTACATCTTAATCATTTCAAATGTCAAAATTAAAGTGTGGAGGGAGAGAAGCAATGCTTTTCCATCTAACAAACACTAGGCACCAATAAGATTCTTAAGCTTGATAAATTTGCAGAAGACAGAGGAAAAACAACACCTTGATGAGAACAATAATACATATTACTGTATACTGCTCTAATCATAGTGCACACTGAATTTTAAAATAAACCCAGATAATGAGGACAGCCAGAAACCAGAATTTGGACCCAGATAATACCGTGAGAGCAACACCATCGAAACATGACCAAAGGTAGAAAAATGACACCATCACTGGTTCATCTCCTCCAGGACTGCAGGCCCTCCTAACATGAGCTCCACTGGCCCCACAGTTATTCTCTTATTATTCTCCCATCAAACTATCACCCATACTTTTTTAAGTAACTAATTAGTATCTACAACCGTTGGGCAAAAAAAAAAAATTCTCCATCTAGATAAAGTGACATTCTTGAATGCCTATTATGCTCTCTGTCCTTCAATCAGTCAAATTCAAAAACACAGAGAAAGTTCTTTTGACTTAACACTGCATATTACACATATGAGCATGTCTCCATGTTCTACGCTGAAATGACAATCTTTCAATAAGTATCTCCATACCTCCAAGTTCACATGATATACTCAATAATATCTATTACCTTGCCACATGCCATAAATCAAAATCAGCCACCATATGATATAATTGCAACAAATTTCTAAGCTCATTAAACTAGAGACTATGTTGATCGTTTACCTACCACCAATTCATAATAAGTGGTATAATACTGAGGAAACTTTCCAGAAGCACCACCAAGAGATGTCTGGGTGGCATCTAGCAGTAGAAAAATGCGCTCTCGCACCGGCAAGTCTGACTGTAACCACCAGAAATAAAGTAGATAAATATAGATGAACTGAGCATATTTTCACCTATGTCTGCATGAAATCAAATATACACCTTTTTCTTGACTATCTTGGCTAGAGTAGGAAGAATCCCAACATCGATCACTTGCTTATGAATTGGTTCTCCAATATTGTTCATCAACATCTCCAGTAACTACAAAGCCAAGAGATAAATGGATTTACTATACAACCACCATTACAGTAATCGACCCCAGTTGAATAGCAACTTGAATTTCATGAATACAAAGCGTGGGTGTGGGGGATACTATAAATTGCAGCAGCATTTATCTCTAAATGTTAGAATTCACATAAATCATTACCACTCATCAAGTTAATAATACTAACCATAACTGCATAAAGTTGAGAATTTGCATTTTTACTGCCAAGTCGTTTCTTGATAGCTTTAATGACATCTCTAGCTTGCCTACACCAGAACCAAATGAATCCATTTGTAAGGTATAAGTTAGGATAATGAAAAGCAGTATAGAGGTATATCTAGCTTCGATTATTCACAAATACTGAGCTTGTTTAAACATGAAGCCTCTGAGCACTAGGATTTCATGTTGATATATTAGGCCATAAGCGAAGAGCAAGGGTGTCATTAGATAATTGAACAGCTGGGAAACACATTTTTAAAACAGACTCTTTAAACCAACAGATCAGATACCAATTGCATTATGGCATGACCAAATCACTTGGGCTTTCAAAATGCAACTATTCAATTTTCCAATTTGATAAAAAAAAAAATGAAACGTCAATGAGAGGACACCTTTGATGGAACCATGGAAAAATTAGTTGGGCAGATTATGGATCTGGCATGTTCAAGCCTGTATGTATGGAACAACCATATTCATCACTCTACAAATTCGTCATCACTTTAACTTAACCAATATATCCCAACTCCCAAGTCTTAAAAACTTTCCATACTTCACTGTTTTTGATGTCAAGCATGTAAAATGGAAAGCTTCAATGCTAGATAGGTGAAAAGAAATTTTGGTTGGCCGGTATACTAAATTACCAACAATGTTCAGGTACTCCTCCCTCAAGTAATGCGTACACAAATTCCATGAACTTGACTCATTAGCAAAGTGCAAGGAAAATAAGTTTATAAAAACAAGTATAAACTACAGTCCACACATAATCTTTAGATTTTCTTCATTAGAGGGGAGAAAGGGAGAGGAGAATGAGATAGATTTGGATGTATTTAAGCGCATACCTATTATCATGAGCAACTATCTCACAAATTTGAATATTCTTCGTCCAATCCATTTCACTCAGTTTCTCACTTGTTGCAGAACTGACGAGCTCTGCAGCCATCTTTTTTATAACTGAACAAGATTGAGCAAGAAAGTATGAATATGAACTTCAAAATGATGTACCCAATCATATACCAGTTCATGAAAAGAGCTCATGTAAATCCTACTTATGAATTAAACCAAGTAAACACTTTTATCAGGATAAGACTCATAAGAGATCCACTGAAATTTATGGTATTCTAACAGCCAAAAACTGCAAGTATGCGTCACAGTAGCAATGCTTATTATGAAAAACACTCTGCCCTGAAATTGTTGACAGCTTCTATCTCAATCGACCCAACAATCTAATGCACAGTACACCCTATATATGTAGATTTTGAAGCCTAAACTGGTATTGTTTGTGATAACCAAAGAAGTAGCACGCTACGGAAAAGTGACCTCATTTCAGGTCATAAAGTGGCTTCTCTTTTATCAATTTAAAACAGAAAATTGTAATTTTATATAGGCAATCTCATCTAATATGTTGATATATGTATTACATGGTAGTATGGTACTGATAAATTTCAAAGATTGAGGCTTCGTGTGTCCACCAGTTTCAAGGCGCCCTTTTTGGTCCCCTGATCAAACCAAACCACTCTCTGAAATGGGTTGTGACAATTAATTGGAACAAATTTCATGTACGCATTCGAATACAATATAAATACATAATAAAAAGATTAGGGATTATACAGAACCAACCTAAAACAGAAGATTGGAATTTCAGCAGAGAAGCTTCACAGTTGATATATACTAGTCTGCAATCGCAAATGTATTCTTCATAAGAACAAATTCAATTGATTTAAAACAAAACAGGAAACCAAGTACCTTGAGATTCATTGAATTGAACACAAAGAAAAAGAAGAAAGAAAAGAGATCAGCTTTATCATCATGTACCAGAAACAAAGGAACACCCCAGAGAGAGAGAGAGAGAGAGCTTGCTTGAGAGTATTTCTCAAAGATGAAAAATTGGAGATTTAATTGATGTGGGAGTAAAATATATATATATACACATAGTTTTTGCTGTGTATTTGTCTCTGGAAACAAAATAAGTCGGTGATACTTACAACAAAGCTTTAAGCTTTTGTTAAAGTAATAGTCTAATCGAATAGGGCAATCTAAAAAGTGAGAACAGAGTAAGCTAGCTAAAAGCCAGAGAGGCTTGAGGTGGTGATGAAGAATCTTGTCGTGTGATTAACAAGCTTTTAATTAATAATTAATGGAGGCATTTAGATTAGAGAGAGCACCACCCAGGGCCTACACCCCCTCTCTGGCTCTGGCTCTGGCTCTGCTTTTTCAAGGGTTTCAATTAAGTCACCGCATTTTCACCTCGAAGCTTAGCATGGACTCAAATTATCCGAAAATAGCATTGCGTATTTTTTTTTGGCTATTTTTGAATTTATCTTTATGACTGATGTGAGTTGTCAGGGCAAACGAAAATAAATTTATTATCGAAATAATAGATAGAGTATACAATGATCATCTTACGACGGGTGATGTCAATATTGATCATTGTTTAAGCTAACCTAGACTAATTTCATACTATCATCATACGATACTCTTTAGCATTGGTAAAACCAAACCAAAATCGCTTAGTGGCAAAGAACCACCACCACTAACCAAAGACATCACTTATCACTCAGGTGTAGCAGCATTCACCGCTGAGTCCACAACCATCTTCTCATTATCAGCCATTGCTTTAGCACTTACAGTCCCTTGTACATGGGCATCCTCATTAACCACATTGGCATCACTTTAGCCAAAGTCTGTCTGTTGTTATTTTTAAATATCTGTCACTGAATACTAATACGTCGTCTTGAAACAACGATTATTATTTAATAACTGATCGTCGAAAATCATAATAAATAGCTAAGCTCATATATCAACGAACATTATTGTCGAGAACCTCGCATTCTCGAACAACATACTTCCCAAACTAATGACGAGCTTAATCTAATTCCAAATTCAAATTCTTGAATCATTTTTATAGTTGCAACATAATCCTTAAACATGTGACTTGAAGTTGAATCGATAATTGATTCGAGAGTTTAATAATATCGTAAGATTGTTTAGTTAATATCAGATTAATCACACGTCTTAATCATCAATGTTCAAATCAATTTGATAACCTCTTCATTACAATCGGTACGAAATACAAGAAAAACGATATAAAATTTATATCAAAATACCATTCGATGGAACGCCACCGTGGACCACTATCGGTGGTGCCGGTGAAATTTTTTGGCAACCCGAAGCTCATTCTGCTCAAAATCACACAACAAACAATTTTCCCAACTACAACAAGGTCTAATTCATTCTCTAACTAGTCCAATTTACCTTGAAACCGAAATCCCCAAAATACTTCAATCGATCAATTCTTCCTCCTCGATTGGAATTAGAGAGCCATCTACATATAGTTAGCTTCATGGTGAGGAGAGCTTCAAAGTCCAGTACTCCTTGTTGGTTGATCTAGCCGAAAAATAAACGACCCCCAAATTCTAGGGTTCCAAAATCGGTGGTCCTTCATGTGCTCATCATGGCTTAGTCTTCACAAAATGAAGGCTGAAACTAGAGTGGTTTTGTAGAGTGAGGCAAGACGAAGAGATTGACACCAACCACATCGGATTTGGTGGCTGGAGCACTGCGGGGCATCATTGGGAATTTTCCACGCGGGAGAGAGAAACGAGTTGTCACCCGAAAAGGAAAGTTTGACTTTCCAATAATGGAAATTCCTATTTATACCTACATATTGCGACTAACCAAATCGTAAATACGTACAAAACTTCCGTTGACCATCGTAACTCCAATTTTAACACTTGACGTTGCTACAAACTCATCTCGATAAACTCTATAACTTTCCTCAACGTAATTTCCTGAAATAGAAAGTCTTACTTATTCTCATTCATTCATGACTATTACAGTTCCGATAAACTTCCGTTGGTCATAACTTTCTTGTCGTAACTCCGCTTTTGGCATTTTTCGCATCTACGGACTCGACTTTACAATTTCTACCACTCTCATCCGAAGTCAACCAACTTCGACAATCTGACAAAAATCAACTAAAAAGCTCTAAATATTTACCGACGGTGACAAAACTAACTACCTTTCTTGATTTACCTTAAATAAATCATAAAATGAAAATTCTTGGGATGGGATATTACACTTTCTGATCTTCAATGCCACTCCACCTCCATCCTGAACACCAACATGTCACTTGCCAGCCAAAATCGTGTCGTCGTCGCTACCAAACATGAGACATAACCACATGTCACATATTTCATTCTCTAATACTTGCTAGAACACAATTTGAGAAATGTTGTTGGCCAAACCAAACCAAAAATGATGATCCTGAAAGATGTTGCAACTGCCTCTGCAACCCACCATTCCACCAAACTTTTCCGCCAAAAGCTTGAAAGAACTAGACACGGACAAGCATCTCAGGGCACAAGGCTTTGACTTCCCATTTGGTAACAAGCCAATTGTGACATATTAAAAAACACATGCAGGCAGTAAAAGTTAGAAGGTTTTTGGTTGACTTTTTCAACAGATTAATTATATCAATTGATTTCGAATGAAAGTCGTAGCATTTGTCGAGGCAAGTACGTAGAAGCGTTGAAAGTTGAAATCAAAGTTATGCATTGAGTGTTTAATGTGATCTATGTTGTTGTAAATTATACATACCTATTTATAGGACTTTTCTTGTTTTGGAACTCAATCAAGTTTGATCTTGGGTCAACTCTCTCTACCGAGAGAGAGAGAGAGAGAGAGAGAGAGAGTTTAGTCGGCATGGCTGTCGGTTGGCAGTGCGATGCCGTGTAGCCACCTTCGATTGTCCTACCTGTCAGAATAAAACAAGCTTAACTCCATCTACCTCTAGATGGCCTTAATTGTGGCGATTAAGTCTTATGGAGAGAGAATCAACGAGTTTAGTTTTTTAGGGATTCGAGTAAAGTCTCACCGTCGTCGCTTCTGTTAGCTATAGCCACCTTCAGTCAATTTTGAGGTATAAATAGAGAGCCCTTGAGCTCCTTTATCAGTTTGTATATAAGTTTTAGGGAGTACATATATGTTGTTTGGTGGAAATCAAAATTGATTTTCGATCGGCCTGTCACGACCAGCGTCATCACGGATGCTGCCGATGTTTCTAGCTTTGAGGGTAGAGAGCTTTGGTCCCTCTCCCCGTTTTGATTCAATTGGGACTAGGCCAAAGGGCTGTCGCGGGTTGACGGCGCAACAACACTGTCGATTAGGTTTTTGGCCAAATTGCTTTCTGAGCCGATTCCAGCCAAATGAGCTGGATTCTGGCGAGATTCTTTTGAGAGGAAATAGTGGGCTCTTTAAGAGCATTTTGTTGGTATGTAAATCGTTGTCGTCGGTGATGATCATCGGCAGAGGCACGTGAACTCCATTTTCTGCCACTTGTGTCAACGTGTCTGCCAGAACATATTTGTGAATACATGTCGAGAATGTCATAGTTCATATCGTTGATATGAACGTAGTCATGAGGTTTTACTAATGTTTAGCGTTTGTTGACCCAGTGGTTGGGAGGTGGTGACGCATGTTGCTATAAATGTTAGTAAGGCCGACATAGAAATTATGTATGTTTTATATCGTTACGACCATTTCGTTGTAACGAGCTTGTTGGAAATATTCTTCGACTAGAATAGTCGAAGTTGATTTCAGATCAAGTAATTTCTCGATTTACATGAATAAATATTTATTTTTAAGATATTTGGCGAGGGTTGGCTCGTTACACCAATGACAGAGGCATGGTCGAAAGGCTAGCCAATGCCCGGTGTCACTAGACGAGAGTGAAGGAATCAAGATGTGGTCATACTTGGTTTTTCTCTTGGAAGAGAGAACTAAATACTAGGGTTTTATTATAGAATATTAATTTAGGCCATTCTATTTTTATTTTTTTAGATCAAACAAAAACATTCCCTTGAAAAAAGGTCAGAAATGAGCACAGGTTTATATTTACCATCCTAGAGGGGAAACAAGCAAGAGGACCACTGCTATGCTAGAGGATACTAACAACAAATCTAAGGTCAAAATTAGAAGTGAAAAATCACATAAATGTCATTATCTTTAGAGGCACGGGTAAACCAAGACTCTAAACACCTCGAAACCACACCTCACGTTGTACTTCTACTCCTGGACAACTCCAAGCCCACCATCAATAACCACCAGAGCTAACTGTTGATCACCCACCTTCTCAAATATCACATCAACTTGAGCCTTAATCATCTCAATAAGGTTCTTCCTCGCCTTTGTCTTACGCTTCGTTTTCTCCTTCACTAGCAGCTCCTGACCTCCCACTAGGGCTCCAACCCTAGCCAATGCCCTAGAGACTATGGGTTGACCTTGTTTCTTCTTCATACCTGGTTACTTGGTGAGCACGTCACATAGGTTGTAGAGGAGGGACATATACCTTATGAGGTGGCGCTCAATTATGGAATCTCTTCACTGGAGGCTGAGCTTCAGCAAAACCATTCAGACCCTTGTGCTTCACTCCAATCAAAGCTTATGGTTCCAACACAAGTTCCAGCACAAGTTCAAAGCTTGTGATTCTAGCAGCTTTTCACCTCCCACTAAGGCTCAAACCCTAGCCAATGCCCTAGAGACTGTGGGTTGATCTTACTTTTTCTTCATACCCGGTGACTGGGTGAGCACATGACACAGGCTGTGGAAGAGGGACATATATCTTCTGAGGCAGCGTTCAATTATGAAATTTCATCACTGGAGGCTGAGCTTCAACAAAAGCTTTCAGACCATTGCGCTTCAGTCCAGTCAAAACTTTTGGCTCCAGCACAGGTTCCAGCACAAGTTCAAAAATTTGTGGTTCCAGTAATTCTGCAAGTAGCTCCTCACCTCCCACTAAGGCTAAAACCCTAGTATATTACCTAGAGATGATGGGTTAGCCTTACTTCTTCTTCGTACTTGGTGACTTGGTGAGTACATCACACATGCAATGGAGGAGGGACATATACCTTCTGGAATGTCTTCATTGAAGGCTGAGCTTAAGCAAAACCATTCAGACTCTTGCGCTTCATTCTAACCAAAGCTTGTGGTTCCAACACAGGTTCCAGCACAAGTTCAAAATCTTGTGGTTCCAGCAACTTTGCAAGCACCTCCTCACCTCCTACTAGTGTGACCGCGGATTTTGTCAACCCTCAAGCTCACACCTTTGTGTTGAATGAAAGCACCAGATCATGGGAATTTCCCATCATCATTGAAGGTTGAGACCTCCCTTATGAAGTTTGTTGATGTTGTGAGACTCCGCCGTACTACTTCCCCTAAACATTCCTCCTCGAGAGCTTGAAAAACAAATCCAAGCATGGGTGGTACCGCGCTTAAACTCTCTAATGCTTAAGTCAGTATAGAACCAAGCATAAACGTGTATTAGGGTTGATATCTCTTACCTTTACCAATCTATGGCCTCATATTTATAGTGATTGTTCAAGGTCTAAGCATAGTCCATATAGGAATATGACTACATACTTTCGGATAGGGGGAGTCTATTAAGGAATAGATCTCCATATCCATGGCTAATCATGTTTTTCGATTACCTCAAGCTCTATGGTGCAATCCCTCTAGGTCGCGTACCAATATTCATTGTTCTCTAGGTCTCTGAAATTCGCACAAGTTTTCCTAGAAACCTCAGGGATTCCTAGAAATGGGACTCCCTAGGTTTCCCAAAATCCGCACATCTTCTAACAATCTTATCCTTTTTCAATCGTGCTCTGGGATTATTACACCTCACCTTCGTACGTTCTAGAGGCTTATAAACTCTTCTAGATAGTTTAAGGTAATTCCAATCATCCACGAAATACCCGAATATAGTTAAAATCTTTCATCATAAAGACCCAGGCCAAATGGCCCAACCTTATCGTACATCGAATCAAGAGATGTCCTTAGGGTAACACTCTCAAGCATCTATGTGGTCAAATTTGGCTCATACAAATACTCCTAAGCCATATCAAGTAGACCTTATGTCAATTAGTGTGGCTTCACACTCCAACTAATTTGGCCTACAAAAAGGTCCAAGTAATAATTGAAAGGACCCAACCCTGATTTAGTTTCCTAAACCGGAATCAAACCCCTTCTGAAAACACAAACCAACAAAAACCATCAAAATTTCGGCAAAGTAACGTTACTAACGCGGAATTGCCTTTACCTGCACCCGGAAAATACACTTCATCCTATGCCACAAAAATCAAACCGTGGGCACCAATCCCATCTGGATTTCTCAATATCATAACAGTAATGTAAAGTAATAAATATAACTATACTTTACAGAAATCCGAGGAAAATCGTATGAAAATATATCATCAGAATGTTCAGAGCGACCTCTAGTGTATATTTATATAAATATACCACAGCAGGCAGAACAAGAAACCTACTGGAAGAAACAAAGTAGCTCGAACACTATACCTCCGACCACGACGTGCGACACCAGAGTCCGAACTGCAAACTGGGCACGGAAACCAAAAAGCCCAGGGGAAAGGCAAATAAAAACGTTAGAGTGAGTGGACGAAAATAAACATATGTCTTTCACCAATTTATATGCATAATCAATGTAAAATAATGCGAGTTCGGAAAGTATATATGGAGGTTGTCAGGCGAATCTCTCAAGCTCGACGGTCAGGTGAATCGCTCAAACCCGACGGTGATAGGCCAGGGGAATCTCTCAACCCCGGTGGCATACAGGGGAATCTCTCAACCCTGCCCAGAGGAATCTCTCAACTCTGGTCCAGAGGAATCTCTCAACTCTGGCGGACTACCGGTGATCAGCCGAGTAGCCGAAGCATCGATGCAGTAATGCCATCACCAATAAATATAAAATAAAACCTCCGAAAATAACACATATCTCAACATCGTATAAAGTAAATACGGAAAATCACGAAAAATCACGAACTCGCAACAACTGTGAAAATATAAAAATGTCCACTCACAGGTGAGCGTAACGCGATACGCGTTAATCCCGTGATCCGGTGGAAAATCCCTCGCCAAACGAACGATCACGAACCCCTGAATAATCATAAAATCCATTTCTCAAAATCATAACTCGGTACCTCGAATCATATCACGAGAAACAACCGTTCTCGGAAACACATAATCCAATAACAACGAAATCGTGAAAATCCGATAATCACACCACAAAACCTCGCTATAATTTCCGATGCTCAATTCGAAAAACAAACTTCACCACTGCGATCGAGGCGCGATTCAGAGTGAAACGACATATAACTCGTCGAAAACCCCAAAAAAGTCAACTTTGACCGGAGCACCGCCGTTGACCACCGCCGGCGGCGGCGGCGCAACCCAACCGTGAAATCTTCCGGCGAACCAACACCTATTCCACTCAAAATCATCCAACAAACAACTTCCATAACTACACCAAAGATCAATTTTGACTCTAACTAGTCCAATTTCATGCAAAACCGAATTTTCACAAACTTTTCAATCGATCAATTCTCCACGTACAAGAAGAATTGGAACACCATACTTACATAGGTAGATTCGTGGTGATGAGGGCTTCAAAGCCCAGTGCTTCATGCCTCTCAATTTGGCCGGAAAAGAATCAACCAAAAACCCCAAAAATTCTCCAATTTCCAACCGAAAATTCCTCCTCCTCCGGCGTCCTCGCCATCGATGGTGGCCGGAAACATGACGGGGATGCCGAGGCGAGCCGGAGGGGTCCAACCTCGAAGCCTGGGGTGGCCAGACGGCAGCCCACCGCCGGCGAGCCGTGGCACAGCACCGTCGCACCTCTCCTCCTCCGAGTGGACTCGGTCAACACAATAAATGAATAGTTTGACTTTCCCAAAGAAGAAACCCAGTTTAAATACTTTCCCTTTTTAGAAACTTCCAAATTAACTTTTCGACAAACTTCGAACAAACGTAACTTTCGCGTCGTAATTCCGTTTTCAACAATTCTCGCGTCAACAAACTTATCTCGACAAATTCTTCAATTTTCACCCGAAGTCAAACACTTCGACCAATACGATAAAAAGTCAACAAGTCAATTCATCACAAGCTTATCCGATTAAACGATCAACGATCTAAAATATTCACAACTTATTCCTCGTATCTCAGAAAAATCCTCCGGAAGTTCCCACGAGCTCGAACTTAAATTCTCTACAACTTTCACGAAGGATCCCAAATCAGATTCGTGCCCGATAATTTAGTCTCTAACGAAGCCGCCATATTAATAGATTACGTCGAAATCACGACAAATCGCGAAACTTGCAAATCAAGTCGATAATCATTCCATCTACGGTTTGGGTCGATCAACGGTCCAAAACGGATCTCAATCACGATTCGGATAGACTCGAACACGAACTGATAAACTCGACAATATACCGAAATTTCAAATATTCATATTATATTCCTCGGTCGTCCAAATAATAATCCGGAACCGCCCACGAACTCGAAATCATGCGTACAATGACTCTCGAGAAGAGACTCAACTCAAATTTTCGGCCAATAATTAAGTCGTGATCAAGTCTGGCGATTCAATCAATTATCAGAAATCTGCGATTACGCACCAACTCACGAACTAAACTGATTACACTTCAATTCTGTTCCGGGTCGTCACAATAATATTCAACATATTAAATCAAACTTAAAAATAAACACATACCTTAGCCCTGATCATTCCAAGAAAGCAAACTTCATTGAGAGATTTCTCATTCTTCATACGAGCTTTTTTGTTCCCACATGTTTCCCACAGAATACATCAGTAATCCAATATAAGAATCGTTCATAAAAATGACGATAATCAGCTGAGCAACTTGCTGAACTGAAACCATTTAGGTTTTAGCGATGATGAGCTCGGGATTGTTTGAAATCCACTCATATAAACTCCCTGGAAGTCTTCCTAAAGCTTGCAACGCCAAATAACTTGTAGTAACCTCTAAAGGTTTCTGATAAACCCCCCGAGCTTTCGCATGGAAAGCTAATGACCTTGCTCGAAAACTACAAAACTTTCTGGTCACCCCTCAAGGTTTCAAAAAAATCCTCACGGTCTCTAATACAACCTCAAGGTTTCTGCAGGCTACATAGTTATAAACTTTTGGAAAAATAAATGCTTTCTTTTGAACGTGATCATCTTCTACATTTCCTTGTCAAATCATCCTAGGAATGCACCTCTCACCTTGCAAATTGAAATTGACATTGTTCCTGATGCTCTCATGATTCATGAAACATGCATGAGCAAATAGTTATTTCTTCATCGACTTTTCAATCTCACACTCCATAATAGATAGCCCATAATGCATGGTGGCAATCTGCACCAGCTTTCTGGCACCTTCATCGAGCTTGCAAGCAATCACCCCGAGCTTTCACAGAAAGCTTAATGGTTTATGAAAAATTGTAACTTTTACAAAAAACGAATTTTTTCCTCAGAAAACCTCTGTTTTCAAAGCATCCCATCTATTTTCCTCAATCTCTCGGGCAATATATTTTCTGCCTTCGATCTTTTCGAGCTATTTATGAATAGTATACTTCAACCTTTTCCTCAAGCACATCTTTCTCAAACAACTAGCATATCTTTCTCCAACAAATCGTTCAATTTTTCTCAATATATCAAGGTCGCCTCTGAGTAGCTGTGGTCGTAGCATGCCTCTAGGACCCTATGGATCGTATAATATCTCACGGATAAGGCTTATGGAGAGCCTCTGTGTGACAACCTGAACCGGAAATTGTATGTTAATAAGCTTGATTTGCGAGTTTCGCGATTAGTCGCGGTTTTGCCGTAATTGGTCGATTTGGCGGTCTTGTTTGCGACTAAATTATCGGGCGAGAATTTGATATGGGTTCCTTCGCAAAAGTTGTAGAGGATTTAATTTTGAGCTCATACGAATTTTTGGGGAATGTTTCGGATAAGCGAGCAGTGTTTTATCAAGTTTTGAAGTTGGTTAGTGAAATAGTCGAAAATGTTGATTTAATCGTGATCGTCCGATCTTGATCAGATTGAACCGTAGTCGTTGATTTGGGGTTGTATATGTACGGTATAATTGTACGGTATAAATACGTGATATTTTGAGAAGTTTCCATTTTGGGAAACCTGGGTCGTTGACCGAGTTGACCACGGGTTGTTTTGACCCGTTTTGGGCCGAGCCTTTGTTGCCGTCGATGTGCCATTTTCCAACCATGGTTGGCCATGGTATCTTCATAAAACTTGTTGGGCTCATGCACCTCTTCGATTTGATAGGTGGATCGCTCATTTTGGTTGCCGGATGAAGAAGATACGACGATTTGAAATTGGTGGTTTTCGGACGAAAATCGCCGACGATGGTGGCGACGGAGGCGGCCAAGTTGGTGGTCGAACCTATAGGGGTTTGTTTGCCCTTGAGGAGAGGAAGCTTTTAGAAGTGGTCTTACACCTTGCCGTGGCTAGTGGTGGCAGATCGGAGGTGGAGAATTCCGGCGAGCGTTTTTTACTTTAAGGTGAGTTTTGGGTGTTTTCCGGTCAAAGTTGGACTTAGCATTGAACTACAAAGTTGTTGGAAAGGACGAGATATTAAAATCCATGTATTGATTGCAGTTTTCTGGGCCGGTGAGTTTTCTAGTGGGCCGGCGGCAACGACGGCGGTCCCACTCGCCGCCTTGTGCGGTGGAGTTCCGGCCGAGGTGATTTTCGATAAGTTTTATGTCGTTTTGCTCGGAATCTCACACTGATCACAGTGGTGAGGTTTATATTTTAAATTGAGCATCGAAATTTGAGGCGAGGTTTTATAATGTGTTTATTGTGATTTCGGTTATTCCCGTCGAGATA
The DNA here is from genome assembly GCA_946800695.1 of Geum urbanum. Classification (NCBI taxonomy): domain Eukaryota; kingdom Viridiplantae; phylum Streptophyta; class Magnoliopsida; order Rosales; family Rosaceae; genus Geum; species Geum urbanum. The sequence continues at coordinate 21,999,765 of OX327009.1, read as the reverse complement.
TGAGTTTGTGTTTTTCGGGAATGCTTGGTTCTTGCCACATGGTTCAGTATATTGAATTATGATATTAATCAGATATTTTTTTTGTTATTCAGGAGGATCATGGTCGTGTTTGTGGCGAGGGAGTTTTCACCGGACCACAGGAATAACGCGTTTAGCGTTGTGCTTGTCTGTGAGTGGACATTTCTTCTCATTGTTGGTTGCGAGTCTTTTATATACGTTTTACGAGCATGAGCATGTAGTTATGATTATGAATTATATGAGCATGTGTTTTATGATTATGCATTTATGAATATGCTTTTAGAATTATGCATTACGAGTATGCTTTTACATTACGTTTTATGCATTTGCATGGAAACCTTTATGATTTGGTTTACACAGAGTATAGTCTCAGTAGTAGTTGTATCGATACACTTAGCATCTCGGGTGATCCCCGAAAATGTTTACCGGGGGGGGGGGGGGGGGAGACTGTTACCCTGACCCGAGGTCTTTATCGAGGGGAGGGGGGAGCAGATACCCTGACCTGAGGCCTTTCTGGCTGGAATCACGTGAGGATCAGGGATCCCGTGATTCAGACTGTACTAGCGCGGATGTGTCCATGAGCGACCCCGCGGGATTTCTGATGCATTCTCTGTACGCGTGAGGAGTTAAAGTCTCCCTCGTGTACTATACGATTTTTATGCATTTAGACTCGCATATATTTTATAAACATATATATTTATTCGGCGAAAGACATTTATTTTCGTTCACTCACTCTAACAGTTTATATGTCTTTCCCTGGGCTCTTTGTTTTCAATGCCCAGTTTGCAGTTTGGATTCAGGTGTTGCATGTCGAGGTTGGAGGCTTAGTGTTCGAGCCACTTTTCCTTCTTAGTAGGTTTCTAGTTTTGCTTACTATTGTGTATACATGTTTACACTAGAGGTTGCTCTGAATACTATTATGTTTATATTTTCACATGTTTTTCCCGGATTTCTGTAAAGCTATAGTTTTCTGTATTACTTTACGTTATGTTATGTTTTTGAGAAATCCGGATGGGATTGGTGCCCACGGTTTGGCTTCTGTGGCATAGGATGAAGTTTATTTTCCGCTGCATGTTAATGGTAACTACACGATATAGAGTAACTCTGCCAAAAAAATTATGATTTTTGAAAGTTCATGTTTTTTTATTTCGGTTTAGGCAACTAAATCGGGGTCGGGTCCTTTCACTCTATTATTTGTTGAGGTCTCCTGGGAATGCTTGCGGTTTTGAGACGGTTCCCCACAAGAAACTGCTAGCTTAGTCTTAACCTTATATCAAAAGTGATCATACTTTGAAGCTTCATCGTAGCTAAGTTTTTTCACCTAGTAAGATCTCTTGGCTTTCCTATCTAGAAAACTTGTCCCGGGTGCTACAATGAATTCCCATAAAACTTAAATTGTAGCTGGCTTATCTCTAATGTGTCACCATATGAATACGCTGGGACGTAGATGCTCATTCATCGCTATGGATTAGAGGTGTCATTGGATCAAACACCTGCAAAACACTCTTCCAAAAACATGTCATTCATGCTTAATCACACAATCAATCCATCAAATACATCATGCAAACGAATAAATCGTGAAATTCATTGTTTTGGGGAATGAGCATAATTTAGGAATATTTCACTGAGCTTGTTCTATGGATTCTTTATCCCTAGAGGATATTGTAACTTGTTGTCACGGAAACCTCGAGGGAATATTCTAATGTCGAGGAAAACTTAAGGGATTACTTGCTGAGAACCCCACATCAATGGATTTACTCGGAATACTCTAGCTTTGAAGGATGACAAAATTCAACACCCACCATTACCCCTAGCAATTATATATTGAGCGCTCGAGGACTTTGTGTGGCTTTGTGCGAAAGGCGTCCCCTCAGTTCTCCACGTGACATGAGAACCTACAAAATAGAACACTCAAGCTTTCTTTCAATTTCTTGAGTTTCCCCAAGCTCTCCAGGAAAGCTGATAAACTTTCTTGAAAGCCCTCAAGGTTTCTAAAAAACCTCGAGGTTTCTTGACTCGTGCTAAATATGAAGTTTTTTTTCTTTTCTATTTCTCATAGTCAAGGTCGACTACACGGGGCTTCATTTAAATTGTGCAGATAAATAAACTGAACAGATCATCGGCCTCAAGAAAACCATCGTACTTCACATAAACCATCGTATACCTGTTCTTATCATAGTTTCAAGCCCATATGCTCCATCAATCTCCACATGGTCCTTACGTTTAATTCGATAATCCACATAATGAATCAAGATTCAAAGGGAATACTAACATTTGCCATGTTTGATGACGTGAGTTGCATTAAACATGCTCCAATGTAGAAGACTTCGCTAGCCCATAAGTTTATGCTAGACACCTTGAGCTTTCCATTTAAAGGTTTCTGGCCCTCAAGCTTTCCGATCAACACCTCAAGATTTCCATAAGAAATTCCTTGGTCTTCGAGCTTTCCACTTGACTCCTCAAGCTTTTTGATAAAAAAACTCACGGCCCTCGAGGTTTCTAATCGTCCCCTCAAGCGTTCTAATCGTCCCTTAAGCTAGATGATTGATCCCTCAAGCTTATTGATCGACCCCTTAGCTCTTGTTGAAGATCCCTAGTCCATAATTTGATTCTTAACCCCTAGCATGTCCTTCGAACATGTAGATGCGGAAAGCCGAATCCTTTTGTAGCAAGCCTTTGTCGAGTTATATTATCTATGAGTTTTGCCGTTGAAAAATGAAATATTTATCTAGATACTCCTTGCCTCAAGTATTTAGCTAGAGTATTCGAATCTTGGAGAATACTTAATGCCCTAAGCTTAGATTCTCTTTGTGCACAACCTCTTGTGCTTTCAGTCCTTGTTTCAATGATCGTGCAACAGATTTTCAAAAGTGAAGTGGTCCACAATTCTCTAGAATCTAAGTGCACAAAATCCCTCAATCTTTCCCGATTTTGGGTGTGTACCCTTGTGGTCTCCTCCATAATTTAGCACCATCCTGGTGAATTCCACAATACTCAAGTGTGTAGGTGTGGTAACTTTACCTCCAGCAATCTGAATTCGAGCTATGGGGAACAATGCCCCAAGATTTCTATATCTGATCTAAAGCTCTCCGAAAAATCACCCCCGAATTTCACGAAAAGCTTGAAGCTGTGGGTTTTCTTCATTAAACATACTGTTCATATCCTGCTCAACGACCCCTACTGCTTATAAGGGCACTCATAGTCTTTGGCTCCTTTTTTTCTAGTTCTCCACGAGCTCTGAAGTTGTTTCTCGTGGAAACCTTGAGGGTCCATCTCTCGGTCAAGGGGATTTCCTTCCATGTCTTATTTCTGGCATTATTTTCCTAGCTGCTACGTGAAACTGACGTTCCTCGAGGTCCCACCTGAGACCTCGACTTAGGTCTTCTGCCTAGCTTGCTACCCTCGAGGTTTCTAGTCGACCTCAGTGTACGTTGAGCTCTCTGGTTATGGGTCAGAAGATTTTTTAGCCCCCGAGGACTTTTACGCTAGTTGAATGATGTACAACATTGCAAAATCATCCACTAGTGAAAGAAAGACAATAGCCTCTTTGTCGATGATTCTTGCCTACATTTTCGGTCTTTCCCTCGAGCATCGGTATGCATCGAGCTTTCTTGCCACGTCCTCGAGAATTTTGAACTTGAGAATGCCCCTAGGTCTCCAAATTTTGTCATTCAACGTACCTCGAGCATTCCAAGCTAGATACCCTCAATTTCTCGACCTCTGCCATTACACAATTGATGCTCGAAATAATCATTCCTCCAAAATATTCTTGAGCTCCTATGATACAGTTTAGCACTATGTACATCTTCTTTAGGCCCTTATATAGTGGTGGCAAGCTCCTCGTCATTCTTGGGATGTTTGGCTCTACCTTGAGTCTTTAACGAATCTTCAAGGTCTTTTATGTACTCATTGGTTAAATACTTCTAACAATACCTCTGGTCAACCATCTCGGTAAAGTGTCACTTGAGAACTCTACAATCTATTGCGTTATCATTGTTCACCTTATGGTAGGCTTAGGAGTCCCTTGCATTGTTCTTGGATTGGTCCGAGAGTGGGAGAAATCTCTTCAAATACGGCCCGTTTTTGATATGGTGGAGTACTGTTAAGATAGAGATCTTGGTTGGCCTTCGTGAATTTATCGATATCGCTAGTGACCATAGCCCTCCATTTTTATCATCTTCTTCAGACTCTGGTGGTCATTCTTTGTCATGCTGCTCCCTAAGGTCGTCCTCGAGCTTTCCCTTGAGGTGAGGTAAAAAGTCAGATTCTCGAGCAGACTGACCTCTTTATACTAAATCAGTTATAACTTCTTCGTGACACATGATAATCATGATCAGGAAGATGTTCTGGAAACTAGACACCTTCAAATTTCCAGCATATAAAGATCATAATCTGGTTCATCTTCAGTTGTTCCCAGATCTCCATTGAAGTGAACTGATCTCCATTGAAGTGAACTGATCTGCATGGGTATATTTCCCGATTCTAACTTGAAGCCTATCTTTTTCTCCTTTTGTTCTTGCTAATTCCAAACTACTTTCATTATTTGGATACGTCTTCAAAAACCCTAGGTGTTGGCTATACTCGTGAGGCTTAGAGATTATTCATGCACGGTTTGACAAAATATTGATATGTGGTTATGGAACTTTCTACCTCCAGACCACCGCTTTCTATTCGACCTTCAACATTTTAATGTTTCTTAGAGATGTCAGTCTCGCGATCCTTATGTCTTTGCCATTGGTTTTGTATAAAGACAGTTGTTCATGTGTGAGTGCTCCTCATTGAGTATTGGATTACTCTTGAGAGATTGTCTGATCTGATATGTTACCTCATGACTTGTCGTGGACTACAACATGTCGTCGTGCTGTAGAATAACTTTCTTTATATAACTTTATCATACTCATGAAAAGGGAATAGACTCTTGAGGTTAATTGTGACTTCATATTTTTCCCCCACATATGATGTTCTAGGTTTGAAAATCATAAGAGAAACCCTTCAAAAGAGGATTCTCCTCCCAATTTTCCCACAGCGTGCCCTTGCTTGGAAGGTACGTTTGTCATGTAAGGTTGTTGCTATCATGGAAGACGACTGCCTTTGCTGGCAAAGACATTGTGTTTTGTTGAAAATTGTATGCTTTAGAGAGCTATCTTCTTTTCTTGAAAAACTGTCACTTCTCCTGTCTTGGAAAGAGTAGTCTTCTTTTTGTGGAAATTTTTGCTTCCATGCTTAACCTATTGTTTTCATTCAAAATGGATACTTTGTCAATAGCCGGTCATCATCGTTGAAATCTATTGCCCTCGTAGAGAACTACATCTTTCCCAAAAGTTTTCTTTTTGGAAAGCTAGTTGATGTACTCAATTTTCTCGAGTTTCTGGAACTTTGTGGGGTTGCAAGGTCACCCATAGGTGTTGTAACCCCTTGATAATCTGCAAAAGTTACTTTGGTGACCTCCCCGTCCTTGTTGTTGTCGACCTTTCATGGTATCCCATTCTTGAAAAGGTTTTCTGGTAAATTTTCGCGCTATGACACGTCGTGCAACTTTTGTCATATCTCTTTCTTGTAGAGATCTCTGATTGATGTGATCAATGTGGCATTGGAAATTAGACTCTAATGGCTTTCCAATCATATGTCATATCCCTCTTGTGTATTGGATTTTGGTCGCTAGAAATAGCACGCAACACAGACCAGTGGCAACAACATTCTTTCCGTCAGTCTCGACCCCTGGTCGATAATTCAGTCATATCATCTTGCTTTGAACTCCGATTGAGGCAACATTTATTGCGTTATAAACTAGAATTCCGTAGCATTCCAATGATATATAATTAGTTATATGAAGTTAGGTTTAGCATTGCCAAGATATTGATGAACTGATGCTTTATTTTTCTGGGAATTTTGAGCACTGTTCTTTGTTGAATATTTTTTTTTAGGATTTCCTAGTTTTTGTGAAAACCAAATAGATTCTGAATTCCAAGAGAACCCGTTTACAAAAGAATCATTGAATGATCATAGAACGATCAAAGCAGAAGTTCTCTTAATGAAAGCACCAATTTGTGAGAGCATATTTTATCAGCCCTCAAGCTCGCGCCTATATGTTGAATGAAAGCACCAGATTATGGGAGTTGTCCATCATCTTTGAAGGTTAAGACCTCCCTTATGAGGTTTTTTGATGTTGTGAGACTCTGTCGTACTGCTTCCCCTAAACATTCCTCCTCGAGAGCCTGCAAAACAAGTCCAAGCACAGGTGGTATCGTGCTTAAACCCTCTGATGCTTAAGTTAGTATAAAACGAAGCACAAGCATATATTAGGATTGATATCTCTTACCTTTGCCAAGATATGCCTCATATTTATAGTGACCGCTTAAGGTCTAAGCATAGTCCATATAGGAATTGGAGTACATACTTTCGGATAGGGAGAGTCCATTAAGGAATAGATCTCCATATCCAGGACTAATCATGTTTCCCGATTACCACAAGCCTTGTAGTACAGTCCCTCTAGGTCGCGTACCAATATTCATCTTTCTCTAGGTCTCCGAAATTCCCGTAAGTTTCCTAGAAACCTCAGGGATTTCTCAAGGTTTCCCAAAAACGGGACTCCCCTAGGTTTTCTAAAATCCTCGTGTCTTCTAACATCTTATCCTTTCTGAATCGTGCTCTGGGATTATAAAAACTCACCTTCATACGTTCTAGAGGCTTTTAAAATCTTCTAAGTAGTTCAAGATAATTCCAATCATCGATGAAATACCCGAATATAGTCCAAATCTTTCATCATAAAGACCTAGGCCCAAGGCCCCAACCTTATCGTACAGCGAACCAAGAGACGTCATTAGGGGAACACCCTCAAGCATCTATGTCTTCAGTGGACAGGTTGTGGAGGATGGACATATACCTTTTGAGGTAGTGCTTGATTGTGGAATGTCTTCAGTGGTGGCTGAGTTTAAGCAAAACCTTTCAGACCCTTGCGCTTCACTCCAGTCAAAGTTTGTGGTTCCAGCACAAGTTCAAAAGCTTGTGGTTCCACTAACTCTGCAAGCAGCTCCTCACCTCCCACGAAGTCTCAAACCCTAGCCAATGCCTTAGAGACTATGGGTCGACCTTGTTTCTTCTTCGTACCTAGTAACTTTGTGAGCACGTCACACAAGTTTTAGATGAGGGACATATACCTTGTGAGGCAGCTCTCGATTTTGGAATGTCTTTAGCGAAGGCTGAGTTTAAGCAAAACCTTTCTGACCCTTGTGCTTCACTCCAGTCAAAGTTTGTAGTTCCAACAAAAGTTCAAAAGCTTATGGTTCCAGCAACTCTGCATGCAGCTCCTTACCTCCCACTAAGACTCAAACCCTAGCCAATGCCCTAGAGACTGTGGGTCGGCCTCGCTTCTTCTTCGTACCTGGCAACTTTGTGAGAACATCACACAGGCTATAGATGAGGGGCATATACCTTCTGAGGAAGCGCTCAATTCTAGAATGTCTTCATTGGAGGCTGAGCTTATGCAAAACCATTCAGATTCTTGCACTTCACTCTAGTCAAAGCTTATGGATCCAGCATAAGTTCAAAAGCTTGTGGTTCCAACAACTCTGCAAGCAACTCTTCACCTCACACAAAGAGCAACTCCAACAACTTCCTTATAATTTTTGTAAAATAGGGAGCAAAGTCGAAATCTCCAAAAAAAAATTATGCTTCAACTCCAAGTGCTTTCTTATTTTACAGATTTATAAATTTATCACAACTACATTCTTATTTATTATAATAATAAAATATTTCTTTCTTTCATTGAGACTTGTAAAAAGGTGGTTGGAAGAGCTTTGGGAGACATCGAAACTAGCAAAAAGGTGCAAAATATTATTGATAGCCTCTTCTCCAAAATTTTGCAGATTGCTGTAAATTTGGGCAATATTTTGCTATCTCTCATGCCTTTCTCAATTTTTGGGAATGAGATGAGGAAGCTGTTGGAGTGAAAAACGTGCAAAATATTCTCCAAAATTCATTTTTTTTCTCTATAATAGGGAAGCTGTTGGACTTGCTCTAAGGCTCAAAACCTAGCCAATGCTCTAGAGACTGTGGGTCGACCACGCTTCTTCTTCATACCTGGAAACTTTGTGAGCATGTCACACAGGCTGTAGGTGAGGAACATATACCTTTAGAGGCAGCGCTCAATTTTGGAATGTCTTCATTGGAGGCTGAGCTTAAGCAAAACCAATTAAACTCTTATGCTTCACTTCAGTCAAAGCTTGTGGCTTTAGCACAAGTTCAAAAGCTTGTGGTTCCAACAACTCTGCAAGAAGCTCCTCACCTCCCACTAAGGCTCAAACCCTAGCCAATGCCCTAGAGACTATGGGTCAGCCTCACTTCTTCTCATACCTGGTAACTTTGTTAGCACGTAACACATGCTATAGATGAGGGACATATACCTTCTGAGGCAGCGCTCAATTCTGGAATGTCTTCATTGGAGGTTGAGCTTAAGCAAAACCATTTAGACTCTTGCGCTTCACTCTAGTGAAAGCTTATGGCTCCAACACAGGTTCCAGCACAAGTTCAAAAGATTGTTGTTCCTGCAACTCTGCAAGTAGCTCCTCACTTCCCACTAAGGCTCAAAAAGCACAAATTCAAAAGCTTGTTGTTCCTACAACTCTGCAAGTAGCTCCTCACTTCCCACTAAGGCTCAAACCCTAGCCAATGCCCTAGAGACTGTGGATCAGCCTCACTTCTTCTTCGTAACTGGTAACTTTGTGAGAACGTCACAGAGGCTATAGATGAGGGACATATACCTTATGAGGCAACGCTCGATTCTGGAATGTCTTTATTGGAGGCTGAGCTTAAGCAAAACCATTCAGACTCTTGCGCTTTACTCCATTCAAAGCTTATGGCTCTAGCACAGGTTCCAGCACAAGTTCAGAAGTTTGTGGTTCCAGCAACTTTGCAAACAGCTCTTCACCTCCCACTAAGGCTTAAACTCTAGCAAATTCCTTAGAGACTGTGGGTTGGCCTCACTTCTTCTTCCTACGTGGTGACTTGGTGAGCACGTCACACAGGTTATGGATGAGGGACATATACCTTCTGAGGCAACGCTCGATCTTGAAATGTCTTCAGTGGATCCTGAGTTTAAGGAAAACCTTTCAGACTTTTACACTTCACTCTTGTCAAGGCTTGTGGTTCCATCACAGGTTCCACCACAAGTTCAAAAGCTTGTGGTTCCAGTAACTATGCAAGAAGTTCCTCACACCCCACTAGGGCTCAAACCCTAGCCAATTCCCTAGAGTGTGTGGATCAGCCTCACTTCTTTTCCATACCTGGTGACTTGGTGAGCATGTCACACATGCTGTGGAGGAGGGACGCATACCTTCTGAGGTAGTGGTCGATTGTGGAATGTCTTCAATGGAGGCTAAGTTTAAGCAAAATCTTTCAGACCCTTGCTCTTCACTCCAGTCAAATCTTGTGTGTCCTGCACAAGTTCAAAAGCTTGTAGTTCCACCAACTTTGCAAGAAGCTCCTCACCTCCCACTAGGGCTCAAACCCTAGACAATTCCCTAAAGAAGGTGGGTCGGCCTCGCTTCTTCTTTGTACCTGGTGACTTGGTGAGCACGACACACTGGCTATAGAGGAGGGACATAGACCTTCTGAAGCAACACTCGATCCTGGAATGTCTTCAGTGAAGCCTGAGTAGCAAAACCTTTCAGACCCTTGTGCTTCACTCCAGTCAAAGCTTATGGTTCCAAAACAAGTTCAAAAGCTTGCGGTTCCAGCAACTCTCCAAGAAGCTCATCACCTCCCACAGAGGCTCAAACCCTAGCCAATGCCCTAGAGACTGTGGGTCGGCCTCGCTTTTTCTTCACACAGGCTGTAGATGAGGGACGTATACCTTCTGGGGCAGTGCTCGATTCTGGAATGTCTTCAGTGGAGGATGAGCTTAAGCAAAACCATTTAGACTCTTGCGCTTTACTCCAGTCAAAGCTTATGGTTCCAACAGGTTCTAGCACAAGTTTAAAAGTTTGTGGTTTCAGCAACTCTGCGGGGAGTGGACATTTGCTCGGTGGAGGCCGAGCTCAGAGCTTGTGTCCTTTGGTGCTGCTAAATCAAGAGAGATCGAGAGAGAGAGAGAGCTTTAAAAAGGCTGTGCATGGATTAGGGATTTAGGGTAAGAAGCAACTAAACTCTAAAATGCAAAATGACGTAGTTTCACATAATTCGGTTCAAAACGGTTTAGTTTCAATAACCAAACCAAAATCAAACCAATTTTTTTCGATTTTATGGTTCGTTTTTTTTACTTGAGCTCGATTTCTGCTCTCTTTTCTTCTTTTTGATTTTTGGTCTGGAAGTTACAGCCTATGTTGAACTAGTTTTTGTAGAATGAGAAATATCTATATACTATAGAGAAACTACTATAGTTCTCTATAGTATCACAAAAGGAATAAGTTATCTATTACTTGCTATGCAAGGGAAATAAACATAACCTATCATAAGATATCTATCTAGATATACGATGGGATCGAATCCATTGAATCACATATATCTCGACATATATGGTATATTGTATATGACCAAGATGAGTTTGGATGAATTCCAGATATCGTCTCCTGGAGTATCAAACGTTAAATATTGTCACTGAAATACAGTCCAGAAAGTATTTACACTGTACGATCACCTAGAAATAGTGCTTGAACATGCGAAACCTTTTATTTTGTAACCTCTCATATTCTGATATACAGCCTGAGCAATCCGCAAATTACATGAAGTGCTTGAGGTATACAAACTTACAAAAGGGAGGACTCAATGAGACGGATCGGCATCCATCAACTCCTAAAGGATTGTCCCAAACACCATTATTTATCTACTTTCGGTTTTGCTCTGGGAGTTGCTTGCGGGTTGGGGTGGAACTGTAGCATGGGAAGAACAACACCTTACATTATCTCAACCACGGCCCGACCAACAATACGTCCTTGGTTGAGGTCATTGAATGCAGTGGGAGACTCCTCAAATTTGTATTTTCTTGAAACCGCATTCGTGAGATCAAAGATACCACTTTCTGCTAGTCTAACGATCTTCGGAAGATCCTGCCTTGCTCTTGCTGCGTAAGACCCAATGATTTTTATCTACTCCAAAAGATCATTACCACAAGAGTAAGATGTCAGGAATGAAATAGAGCCATCCTACAATACCTGAGCTTGGATGAGCTCTCCTCATAAAGAATGCAATCACATATGGCAATCATTCTATCACACAAAGACAAGTAAATGGAAAAAAAATATATATATATATATAGCAGATATGACAAGCATTGGCATCGTTCGACGGCCTTCGGAGCTGACGACGGCCACTGGCCTCGTTGGAGCACGGTGGGTATAGCTAGACAGGCGTGGTGCCCATGATTGGTGGTTATTGCGGTGAAAGAAGATGTGGAGGTGAGGTGAGTTTAGTTACGACTGTGAGGTGTTTTGTTGTTGGTGACGATTGGGGAGGAAGACATCAGTGGTTGGGTGACTCGTTGGTAGGACCTGGAGCTAGTTGTGTTGTTGTCTTCCCCGTTCTTGTGCACTTACAGGTGGATTACGTTCTTGATGGTATCAAACCCGACTGGATCTGGTTCTCGTCGGTTTACTCATGGTCATTCGCGGTGGTTTTGGGGCAGACTGCGGAGGAAGAGGCAGCTAGTTTGGGTGTCTTCCATAGGAAGGTGGTCAGTGTTGGCGAGCACTGGCCAGAAAGCGCGGGATGCAAGTGGCTCACCGAAAGGCTGTCGTCGACAAGAAAGTATTCTCTAACGGTTATGGGTTGGGCCTCTTACTTTTGCATTGGGTTTCTGCCGGTGGTGTGGGCTAGGGTTACTACCCTTGGCCCTAAGCTTTATTTTCTTGATGTTAGCTTATTTATGTCTTGTATTTTGAGTTTAGGAACTTTTTGGGTAGGTCTAGTTTGGCAGGTTAGGTTATATGCATGTGTGTGCACTCTAGGTGCCTTATCTATCCTAATGAGTGTGTGTGTCATGGTAAAATAGTCGCATCCTCCTAGTGGCAGGATAAAACTTAGTGCCGACGACTTAGTTGTCATTCGGTTGCATACTAGGGAAACGGTTCAAATATGGGTATTATTAGAATGCTTTGCGGGAAAATTAACAATTTGATCTTTCCAGTGTGTCGCCATATGTGTAAAGCAAATAGAAGACTCTGTATGGCATTCTCCGCTAATTGGTGCGTGTTTAATTACATAGTTATGGTATGATGCTCTATGACTATCCGGAATATTTTATATGCACTCATTTTAATATGGGGTTCTGATTTTATGTCCCCCCTATATACTCATCAGTTTCATTAGTAAAAGTTTGAGGGATGCCATACCGCCCTTCTTTCAAAAAAAAAAATTATAAAGAAATGTCATTAAAATACATTGTCTTCAAAGATAATGCCATCAAACAATAGTTCAAAATTTCAAATCTAAATAAAAGCATAAGATAATATCTTTTTCAAGTGACATGATCACTTCAAAAGTTCAAATTGGTGAGCGGCAGGGAGAGGTTTTGAGTTTTGGGTTTAATCGCGACGTGAGTGAGTGAAAACTGAAAATTGAATTAGGTTTTGCACTTTTTTCATTTTGGGGCCAAAAAGCCAATATAAAAAATAAATAAATGAATAAAAAAATAAAAACAAAAATGTCGATTAAGCAGGTTTAAGCGCTTGATTAAGTGGCGCTGAAGCGGACCACCGCTCAGGGAGGGCCAATTTTAAAAGTTGCCCTTGTTTTTTCAGCCTACGATGTGCCTAGGCAGACCAATCTCATATATGTCTAACATGAGTGACTAATTAATTAGTCTTAATTGTCAAACATGAGTGACCTCTCAACAAATTTTCCAACCATTAGTACCAGACAGAAAAAGACCAGAAAATCTGGATGTAATAAAGGTTATAAGCTGTAATGTAACTTTTTCTTGGAAAAACTTCACCCACATGGTCTGAACTCTTTGGGATGTATCAGTTTGATGCCCGACCTTTAAAAACTATCAAAATGATGCCCAAACTCCCGAAATCGTATCAACATGATGCCTACCATCAATTTTTGTCACAGCTCCGTTTGTGTTGAGGACATGGCACCTTTTTTTTTTCCTCAAATGAATGGGTAAAATGGTCATTATATTGCAAAAAAAAAACCAAAGTTCTTAGGCACTCAAAAGTTGTTATGGCCACTCCCACAAAATTGCTATGGGCACCCCAAAATTGACTTCTCTCTCTCTCTCTCTCTCTCTCTCTCTCTCTCTCTCACAACATAAACATATAGTAGCAGTGAGTCCCAGGGATGCCCAGACCTCATGTCGCCTCCTCCTCGATTTTCAGCGACGACGCCTATTTTGAAGTCAATACATCCCTCACAACGGGACTCACCAACATAACTTGATCGTACGACGAGGATTTCCGATGTAATTTTAGAAACTCGTAAAGCCACGAAGTATCAAGTCGGGGCCGGTCTCTAGGTTCGAGAAGCTTTGATCTTTCACACAAGGGTCAGACCAAGAGCCTATCTGACCCGCGTGCCAGCTCATCCATGGCGTTGAAGAACTGACTGTCACCAATTCTGTTGCACATACAGTGGTTTATGGCAGCTCTAAGCGCGTACGCCGTGACTTAGAAAACGTAAGGATGGGCCATAGACTCATTCACACCCAGGTCGGTTACGAGCTATTCGTGTAGACCCGAGTGCGTGTCATCGAGGTTGCCGAGCGATTCGACGGTGACGTCACTGGTGGCGCTGATTAGCGGGAGGTGCTGACTAGACGGTAGTAGTGGACGAACGTGGCGGAGATGACAACGATGGGATCAGAGGCGGAGGTGACATAGGCACGGACACAGCGGAAGGCGAAGTGGAGGTTAGCATTGTCGAGGTGGCTAAGATGGAGGACGTGGTAGGTTGTTAAAGGCGGCATGGCGGGAGTGACAATGGTGTTGTCAGAAATTCGGACTTGCATTTTGATCAAAGAGAGAGAGGGAGGGAGAAATAAGAAGAAAAGAAATTGAGAGAGAGAGAGAGAGAGAGAGAGAGGAGAAATGAAAAAAAAACCTATTTTATCACTCTCTTTCCTCAAAAACTCATGGTAAGTTTTCAATTCAAAATATCTCATTCTTGTTGTAGGAGAAAGTAGAATAGACAGAAAGTAGTTGCTCTTCTCACTGATAGAATGCCTTAAATACAGGCTGATCTAATATGTTACAATAACTATCCCGATATAACAAGAATTCTCTGTATCTATCTAATCAATATCCATATCTAACTAGAACAAGACACACACCGAGATTAATGGAGAATAAATCTCCTTAAACACTCCCCCTTGTGTTGATGGCCGTAAGAATGATGCATGACTTGTTGTCACATTAAAAACCTCACCAAGCAAACAAAAACCTTATGAGTAAAACAAAAGGTTGGTTTAAAGGAAAAAGAGTACAATGCACGAACTACTAAAGCTACTACATGTGAGGTAGACTCCCCCTGATGTCTACAGAAATATAACTCCCCCTGACTGTAAATGAAAGGACCCAACCCCGATTTAGTTTCCTAAACCGGAATCAAACCCCTTCTGAAAACACGAACCAACAAAAACCATAAAAATTTCGGCAGAGTAACGCTACTCACGCGAAATTGCCATTACCTGCACCCGGAAAATACACTTCATCCTATGCCACAAAAATCAAACCGTGGGCACCAATCCCATCCGGATTTCTCAATATCATAACAGTAATGTAAAGTAATAAATATAACTATACTTTACAGAAATCCGGGGAAAATCGCATAAAAGTATACATCAGAATACTCAGAGCCACTTCTAGTATAGATATACAAATAGTAGGCCAAACTAAGAACCTACCATAAAAGAAACATCGTTCGAATACTATGCCTCCGACCACGACGTGCGACACCAGAATCTGAACTGCAAACTGGACACGGAAACCGAAAAGCCTAGGGGAAAGACATGAAAACAGTTAGAGTGAGTGGACGAAAATAAATGTCTTTCGCCGAATAATATATGTTATAAAAAAAAACATATGCGAGTCTAAATGCATTAAAATCATATGGTACACGAGGGAGACTCTAACTCCTCACGCGTACATATCATGCCTCATAAATACCGCGGGGTCTCTCATGGACTCCCTCGCTCTAGTACAGTCTGAATCACGGGATCCCAGACCCACACGTGATTCCTAGCCAGAAAGGCCTCGGGTCAGGATATCTGTCCCCCGCGGAGCGTACTCGGGGATCAGCCGAGAAGCTAATGTGTATCGATACAACCCTGATAACTGAGACCGTACTCTGTGTAAACCAAATCATAAATCCTTTCCATGCACATGCACATGCATAAAACATAATATACATATATATATATGTATGTATATTCGTATACGCATATTCGTATATGTATAATCGTAAAATACATGCTCATAAAAATCATGATCATACTGCATGCTCAAGTTCGTAAAACGTATATAAAAGACTCGCAATCAATCCGTGAAAAGAAATGTCCACTCATAGGTGAGCGTAACGCAGTTCGCGTTAATCCCGCAATCCGGCGAAAAATCCCTCACCAAACGAACGATCACGAATCCCTGAATAATCATAAAATCCATTTCTCAAAATCATAACTCGATACCTTAAATCAAATCACGAGAAACAACCGTTCCCGGAAACGTATAATTCAATAACGACGAATTGTCGAAAATCCGATAATCATAGCATAAAACCTCGCTATAAATTCCGATGCTCAAATCGAAAAACAAACATCACCACTGCGATCGGGGAGCGATTCCGAGTGAAATGACTTACAACTTGTCGAAAACTCCAAAAAGTCAACTTTGACCGGAAACCGCCGTTGACCACCGGCGGAGGCGGCGGCGCCACCCAACCATGAAATTTACCGGCGGACCAAAGCCTATTCCACTCAAAATCATCCAACAAACAACTTCCATAACTACACCAAAGATCAATTCAAACTCTAACTAGCTCAATTTCATGCAAAACCGAATTATCACACAAATTTCAATCCATGTACAAAACGAATTGGAACTCCATACCTATATGAGTAGATTTATCGTGATGAGAGCTTCAAAGCCCAGTACTTTATGCCACTCAATTTGGCCGGAATATTATCAACCCGAAATCCCCAAATTCATCAAATTTTGGCCAGAAATTCCTTCCTCCTCCGGCGTCCTCTGAAAGGACCCAACCCTGATTTAGCTTTCTAAATCGGAATCAAACCCCTTCGAAAACACGAACCAACAAAAATTTCTCAAAATTTGGGCAGAGTTTCGTTACTAGCGTGGAATTACCATTACCTGCACGCGGGAAATACACTTCATCCTATGCCACAAAAAGCAAACCGTGGGCACCAATCCCATCCGGATTTCTCAATAACACAACAGTAAAGTAAACAATACATATAATAGTACTTTACTGAAATCCGGGTTTAAAATCGTATAACATATACCATAGAAAGCTCAGAGTGACATCTAATACATAACCATATACGTATACCACAGTAGGTAGAACAATAAACCTACTAGATGAAACAAGATTGCTCGAGCACTATGCCTCTGACCACGACGTGCGACACCAGAGCCTGAACTGCAAACTGGGCACGAAAACCGAAAAGCCCAGGGGAAAGGCAAATAAAACGTTAGAGTGAGTGGACGAAAATAAACGTATGCCTTTCACCAGCTTATATACATACTCAATATAAAACAGTGCGAGTTCGGAAAACACAACAACACATATATATGGAGGTTGTCGGGCGAATCTCTCAAGCCCGACGTCAGGTGAATCGCTCAAACCTGACGATGAAAGGCCAGGAGAATCTCTCAACCCCGGTGGCACTCAGGGGAATCTCTCAACCCTGCTTCAGAGGAATCTCTCAACTCTGGGCCAGAGGAATCTCTCAACTCTGGTAGCATCGATGCAATAAATGCCAATCACCAATAACACATAATAACATACCTCCGAAAATAACATATATCACAATCATCGTATAATTAAATACGGAAATCAATAAATCCACGAACTCGCAAAATCAACAGTGAAAATAGAAACTTGTCCACTCACACGCTTGCGTAACGCAGTTCGCGTTAACCCGTGATCCGGCGGAAAGTTCCTCGCCAAACGAACGATCACGAACACCTGAATATTCACAAAATCCATTTCTCAAAATCATAACTCGACAATACAAGACAAATCACGAGAAACCGCCATTCTCGGAAACACGTAATTCAAAGTCGACGAATCGTCGAAAATCCGTATATAACACCTCAATACCTCGTTTTACATTCGGACGCTCAACTCGAAAAACGAACCTCCCCACTGCGATCGGGGCGCGATTTCGAGTCAAATGACATGCAACTTGTCGAAAGTCCAAAAAGTCAAAGTTTGACCGCCGTTGACCGTTGACCGCCGCGTTGACCGCCGTCAACGGTGGCGCCGCCGCCAACTTGAAGATTTTCCGGCGGAGGAACCCTTATTCCATGCAAAATCACCCACTGAGCAACTTTGTCAACTACAACAAAGGCCAATTCTCACTCTAACTCATCCAATTTCATGAAGAACCGAATTGTTCCACAAATTTCAATCTCAAAATTCTCCACACTCAAATCGAATTAGAACACCATGTTTATATGGTTAGAATCACAATGAAGAGGGCTACAAAACCCAGTACCTCTTGAAGTTCAATTCGGCCGAAATCGGAGTTCACCATTAAACCCAAAAATCCCAAACTTTGGTCCATGAATTCTCTCTCCACCGTGAGCTCCACCACGTGAGGAGGACGGCACGGGGTCGAGGGCAACTCGGCGAGTCGGACGGCCAAGGACCAAGCCATGAAGTGGCCGGAAAGTCACCGTCACCGGCGAGGCCGTGGAGGTCTGTCGTGAGCCATCTCTCCTCTCGGTCAAACCAGTCAAACAAGGTCAACATTTATTTCAGTCTTTGACTTTCCCAATAAGGCAAGTCCACTATTTATACTTCCCAAAAAGGAAACTTGTAATTATCCATTTCGACGAATTTTAAACACGCGTAACTTTCTCGTCGTATATCCGATTCCGATAATTCTCGCGGCCACAAACTCGTCTCGACATACTCTTCAATAATCACCCGAAGTCAAACACATCGGCCAAACGGATAAAAAGTCAACCCTTCGAACCAACACACAATTAAATCAACCAAACAATCAACAATCGGCAAAATTCGCAACTAATTCCTCGTAACTCCAAATCATGCTCCGGAAGTTCCCACGAACTCAAAATTAAATTCTGAACAACTTCCGTGAAGAAGCCGAGACCAAATTCTCGTCCAGTAATTTAGTCGCGAACAAACCTGCCATTTAAATCCGTTTCCGTCAAAACTTCAAATATTCATAGTTAATTCCTCGGTCGTCCAAATAACGATCCGGAACCGCCCACGAACTCTTAATCACATATAGAACGACTCTCGAGAAGAGACCCAGATCCAATTCTCTGCCAATAATTTAGACGTTAAGAAGCTTCGGCGATTAAAACGACTGTCGCAACTCTGCGACCACGTGCAAACTCATCAATCAAGCTGATTCCACTGCTAATTCTGGTCCGGGTCGTCACAAATCCACCCTCCTTAGAAAAATTTCGACCTCGAAATTTCCGAGTCTGCCGACTACAAGGTAGAAGCACTGCCTCTGTATACTGCTCAACTCACCAACTGCAATCTCAACTGAACAACTCTGATCACAAACTCCACAATAGGAGATAATTCCGTGCTGGAATCCCTGTACCCTCAAATCACAAATCTGAACTGGCTCCAAACAATAGCCAAGTGTTCCCGCATAAGGAACAGGCAGAGTACACAACACAAACACATCTGAAACACAGTTCTGCCACACGGAACACAACACACATAAAAGCCAATGATATAGGCGATGCCGAACCACACGGCATAACACAAACTCGCCAATGACCACAACTGGATCAAAACAATATGGCAAAGCACAACTCAGTTTACACCCATCAACATAACTCAAACATCGGACTCGGGCAATTATCAACCCATTCCGCTAATCTGTCAGTCTGTGGTCGCACATTCCACAAAATCAGAATCAAACATCAACTCAAACTCAAACCAAACTCTCTCTCCAGCACAATGGAGTACGACATCATCCTCAAAACGACATCAAACAACGTCAATATCACAGTGGTCAATACACTGGTACTGCAAGCAATCTCAAACAAGAGAAACTGCTGGTTCCGAATCCTCCGGAACTGCAATACCGAGGTCCACAACATGCCCTCCAAGGCCTGAATAGTCCTCGAAGATCGTTCGCCAATCTGAGGATAAGAATCGGTACTAACTCGTGATCTGGTCCCCAATGCTCGCTGCAAATCTCGTCAACACTTTGTCGTAGCTGATTGTCTCGATCAGCGAACTGGGACACAGGTACACCATGGAATGGACAATCTCCGTCAAGCACGGCTATACCTGCCTGCCACTGAAATCATCTCCGAAAGTACAAGGAAACACACTAAGTTCATCAAACGATCCACAATGACCAAACAACTGGTACCACAAACCGAAGTGCATACAAACACACACAATCACAGCAACAATCGCCACGTCTAACCGGAAATCTCAAATGGCTGACACATCTCGGCAAACCTCTGCCTCCTAGCCATCGCCAGTCGACAAATGTGGCTTCTATACACATAAGCTGCTACATTGCTCTTCATGTTGCGTCATGAGTAATAAACTCGGAGTATCTGATACATCTCCGCATCACTAGCGCCAAATTCGCGTGAAACCTCGAGCCTCAACATTATCACACTTGAACTCAGCTTCCATAGCTCATAACCCGGCTAACACGAAAATTGAGCCACACACACATAAAACACTGAAACTCCTGACACTCGACTGAATGCATCAGCAACAACATCCCAAACGGATGGTCAAGTACAACCTCTAGCCTTTCCCAAACAAACTCAAAGGTACAATCATAATCGTTAGTCGACCCCATCCATCTACACTGCCTCAAGCCCAAATCTGGCCGAAAATGCAAGTGGATGAAACTCAGTGGTCAGTGTACATCCTACACCACGCTGCACGCCATAGCAATAGTATCTCCAACTCTCTGGTGCAAACACAAGGACAGCTACACCCAAATCATACATAGGATACGTATCCCCATAAAGTTTCCACTGCCTGAAATCATGAGCCACCGCTCTGCTACACAACCTCAAAACATAACCAACTCTAAATCTCGATGCATCGCCAAAACCCACGACCACGAACTCATCACGATCGCCAGGTAAGGTCAAAACCGAAGCAACGGTCAACCATCCTACAAGAGTAAGTACTCTCCTTGCGTGCATCGAACGACTCGAACTTGACACCTTCTTCATCAATCCGGAAAGTAGAGTGGCAATCCGGGAAAATCCTGTACAAGCCGTTGGTAATAGCCTGCCAAACCCAAGAGACCCCTGATCTCTGGTACAATAGTAGGGCAAACTCCAAATCAACACGGCTTCTAACTGGTCAGGACCCACGCCAACTCCCTCGACTAGCATCACACAACCCAAAATCTTTACGCTAATCGGCCAAAACTCACACTAGCTGAACTTCACAAACAGCTAATCGTCTCGCGAAGTCCACAAAACCGCTCGCAACCGCTCCAGGTACTGGTCCACACTCTCGGAGTACATCAGGACATTGCCAACGAACATGACCACAACTCGTCCAGAAACCGTCTGAACACATGGTCCATCAAGTCCACACGATCTACGGGGCATTGGTC
The DNA here is from genome assembly GCA_946800695.1 of Geum urbanum. Taxonomy (NCBI): domain Eukaryota; kingdom Viridiplantae; phylum Streptophyta; class Magnoliopsida; order Rosales; family Rosaceae; genus Geum; species Geum urbanum. The sequence continues at coordinate 21,978,983 of OX327009.1, read as the reverse complement.
AACCAATAGCGTGACCAAAAACTCATAATGCCCGCACCGAGATCCGAAAACTAACATAGCCACATCTGACTCATCAAACCTCCACTGATGGTATCCAATCCCGAAATCAATCTTCAACAAGACTGAAACTCTCGCAAGCTGATCACACCACTCGTCAATCCGAAGCGGAGGATACTCACTCTCCTCTGAAGCAAATCAGGCTTCGGTAGTCAATGCACCACCTCGCCGAATCATCCAACGTCCGTATACACAATGCAAAAGCACACCACGCAAATACGCGGGGTCGCATGAAATCTCCTGAAACCTCCTCCAGCAACTCCTGGAGTCGAATCTGTAGCTCTATCAGCTCCGCTGGCTCTGAACGACAAGATGCCGGTAAGATGAGTCCAGCGCCTGGTACAAGCTCAATAGTGTAGTAGGTCTCCCGAACTGAAGGGACACCCAGTAACTCCTCCGGAATACACCTGGAAACTCGGGAACCACCTCAATGTCACTAATAACGGGCACAGCAACCGAAGTATCCACAACATGGGCTAAGCGAGCAACATAATCCGTCTCCATCATCCGCTCGACCATCACCGCGAAACAGTATCTCGGGGAAATCTGGTCGTCGAAACACAACCTCCTCCTCAAGGCACTCGAACACAACCAAATGCGTCGTCAGTATGTCCATACTCACAATTACACCAAAACCACAATGTCCAGCTATAACAGGTCCGCGGCTAACACATAATCTCCAACAAGGATCTCGCAACCTTCGGATAGATGCAACACTCTCCAAAACCTCGGAAGTGGAGATGCAGGTACAATAGCCATGGACAACAAACAACAGTAACCTCGGAGAAAGTCTGTCCTCAAACAAGGTTATAGCACGAACTCCAACATGCCCAACTAGTCGCCCATATCAAATGTGACTTGCTGAATAACTCGTCAAAAGGATACATTGGTCAGACTGCAGGAACAACATGAGGATCTCCTCGTAAATTCTGAGCTACCGAACCACTACAACGGCTAGCTAAGGGCGCTCCCTCGTAACGTGACCCTCCTGGTCACCACAATGGCAACTGAAAGTGCTCCACGAACACAGTCACAGCGACACCTGCTGCGTGAAAGGATCTCCAACGATTGCCCAAACTCATGCCACAGGAGCAAATCCGCTACTCTATGATCTCCACCATCGTCCAACGGATTCTCTGCTCATACTGATGGCCGTTAACAATATCATAAAGGTTACAGCCTGATAAAATCACTGGTCCCGAAGTGTCAGAACCCGAACTCATCACAACATCTTTACTGAATCCACTTTCCTCAAACCGTCACATCGAAAACCGTGTACACCTTTCCTTCACAATAGCCTCGCCACTGAGTGCAGCACACTAAGCTCCTCACGGATGTCTCGAGGCACAACAATCAGATTCTCTCCGATGCTCAGGTTCAAACTCATCTCGAAAGGTGGCCGGCAATGTGACGGGGACACCGAGGCGCATCGAACGGGACCAGGCCCGAGGCCGGAGGTGGCCGGATGACAGCTCACCGCCGGCGAGCTTCCTCCACCGTCGCGCCTCCTCTCACAGCCGAGTTGACTTGGTCAACTATTAAATGCCAAGCTTTGACTTTCCTGAAATAGAAGCCCATTTAAATACTTTCCATTTTAGGAAACTCCCAAATACACTTTTCGATAAACTTCGAACACCCGTAACTTCCGCGTCGTAAATCCGTTTTCAATAATTCTCGCTGCAACAAACTCATTTCGACATGTTCTTCAATTACCACCCGAAGTCAAACACATCGACCAATCCGATAAAAAGTCAACGGTTCAATCCATCACAAGTTTATCCGACTAAATAATCAACGGTCGAAAATATTCGTAACTTAATCCTCGTAACTCGGAAAAAATCCTCCGGAAGTTCCCACAAGCTCGAAATTAAATTCTCTACAACTTTCATGAAGGATCCTAAATCAAATTCTCGTCCGGTAATTTAGTCGCTAAGGAAGCCGTCATATCAACGGATAATCTCAACAATATTCTGAAATTTCAAATATTCATATTATATTCCTCGGTCGTCCAAATAATGATCCGGAACCGCCCACGAACTCGAAACCACGCGTATAACAACACTCGAGAAGAGACTCAACTCAAATTCTTGGCCAATAATTTAGTCGTGATCAAAGCTGGTGATTCAATCAATTATCGGAAATCTGCGATTATACGCTAACTCACGAATTAAGCTGATTACGCTTCTGATTCTGTTCCGGGTCGTCACAAATCCACCCCCCTTAAAAAATTTCGACCTCGAAATTTCCAAGTCTGTCGACTAAAAAGTAGGAGCACTGCCTCTGCATACTGCTCAACTTTCCAGTGGCTACGTCGACTGAACAACTCTGTCAATGGCAAAATATCTCCATGCTGATATCTCTGTACCCTCGAATCTCGAATCTGAACTGGCTCCACACAACGCTAAGTGTTCTTGCATAAGGAACATATAGGGTACACAACATGCAACAAATCTGAAATGTAGTTCCACCACACGGAACACAACACACATAAAAGCCAACGCTATGGGCGATGCCGAACTATACGGCACAACACAAATTCGCCCCATGATCACATATGGACCAAAATAACGTGGCAATTCACAACTCAGCCTACTCACATCAACATAACTCAAGCATCGAACTTGGGCAATTATCAACATGTTTCTGCTAATCCGAAAGTCTGTGGTAGCACATTCCACAAAATCAAAATCAAACGTCAACTCAAACCAAACTCGCTCCAGCACAATGGAGTACAACATCGTCCCTCAAAACGACATCACGCAACGTCAGAATCATAGTGGTTAACAAACTGGTACTGCATGCAATCTCGAACAGTTGAAACTGCTGGTCCCAAATCCCTCGGAACTGCAATACATAGGACCACAACATGCCCTCCAAGGTCTGAATAGTCCTCAAAGATCGCCCACCAATCTGAGGATAAGGAACGGTACTAAACTGTAATCTAGTTCCCAATGCTCTCTGCAACGCTTGCCAACACTCAGTTATAACTGATTATCTTGATCAGCAATCTGGAACACGGGCGCACTATGAAAATGGACAATCTCCACCAAACATAGCTATGCCAGCCTGCCACTGAAATCTTTTCCGGAAGTATAAGGAAAAGAACTGAGTTCATCAAATGGTCCACAAAGACCCGACAACTGGTACCACAAACCAAAGTGCGTACTGGTACACAAAATCAACAGTGACAAGCTCCAACTTCTAATCGAAAATCTCCAATGGCTATAACTTCCCAGCAAGTTTCTGCCTCTTTGCCCTCGCCTGCCGACAAATGTGGCATCTGCACACATAGGCTGCTACATTCCTCTTCATGTTGTGTCACGAGTAGAAAACTCGGAATATCTGACACATCTTCGCACCACTAGTGTATAACGCATGCAAAACAATGAGCTTCAACATCATCACACTCGAACTTAGCTCCCGTAGCACGCAACTCGGCTAACACGGAAACTCGAGCCACACACACATGAAACAATGAAGCTCCCGATTTCCGACCGAATGCATCAGCAACAACACTAGTTTCTCTCGGATAAACTTAAATGTGCAGCCATAGTCGTTAGTTGACCCCATCCATCTACACTGCCTCAAGCTCGAATCTGGTCGAAAATGCAAGTAGATGAAACTCAAATAATCAGTGTACATCCTACACTGCGCGGCACGCCATAACAATAGTGTCTCGAACTCTCCGATGCTAACACAAGGACAGCAACTCCCAAATCATACCTAGGATATGCAACTACACAAGGTTCCCACTAACCGAAACCATGAGCCACCACTCTGCAATACAGCATCAAAGCATAACCAAATCCAAATCTTGATGCATCGCCATAACCCACGAACTCACCACGATCGTCTGGTAGAGTCAAAACCGGTACAATGGTTAACCTTCTTCCAGGAGTAAGTAATTCATCTCATACACATCGGATCGCTCGAACTCGACGCTTTCTTCGTCAATCCGAAAAGTGATGTGGCAATTCGAGAAAATCTTGCACAAAGCGCTGATAGTAACTTGCTAAACTCAAGAGACTCCTGATCCCTGGTACAATGGTAGGTCAACTCCAAATTAACAAGACTTTAATCTGATCGGAATCCATGCTAACTCCCTCAGCTAACATCACGTGACCCAAAATCTTCACGCTAATCAACCAAAATTCACATTAGCTGAACTTCACAAACAGCAGATTATCTCGAGAAGTCCGCAAAATCGCTCACAATTGCTTCAGGTACTGGCCCACGCTCCTAAAGTAAATCAGGATATTGCCAACGAACACGACCGCAAACTCGTCCAGAATCGTCTGAACACCTGGTCCATCAAGTCCGTAAAAGATGCGGGGGCATTGGTCAACCCAAATGGCATGACCAAGAACTCCTCATGTTCACACCATGATCTGAAAGTCGCCCTAGCCACATCTGACTCCTTGATCCTCAACTGATGGTATCCGAACCTGAAATCGATCTTAGAAAAGACTGAAGCTCTCGTGAGCTGATCAAACCAATCGTCAACCTGAAGTGGAGGATACTTGCTCTCCTCTATAGCCTGATTCAGCATCCGACAGTTGATGCACAACCTCGTCGAACTATCCAACATTCACACAAATAATGCAAGAGCACACCACGCAGATACGCTGAGTCGCATGAAGTCTCCTCCAGCAACTCCTGAAGTTGAACCTGTAGCTCCATCAGCTCCGCTGGCACCAAACGATAAAATACCGGTGATATGAGTCCAGCGCCCAATAAAAGCTCAATGGTGTAGTCGGTCTCCCGAACTGGAGGAATACCTGGTAACTCCTCCGGAACACACCTGGAAACTCGGGAACCACCTCAATGTCGCCAATGTCGGACACAACAACCGAAGTATCCATAACATAAGCTAAGCAACAACACAACCCGTTTCCACCATCCGCTCGACCATCACCGCGAAACAATATCTCGGGGAAACCCGGTCGTTGAAACACAACCTCCTTCTCGAGACACTCGAACACAGCCAAATTTGTCACCAAAAGTCCATACTCAACATCATAACAAAATCAACGATATCAAACTATAACAGATCCGCGGCTAACTCATATCCTCCAACAAAGATCCCACAACCTCCGGATGGGTACAACACTTTCCAAAACCTCGGAAGTGGAGATGTAGGTACAATAGCCATGGATATCAAGCGACGGTAACCTCAAAGAAACTCTGTCCTCATACAAGGTCGTGGCACGAACTCCAACATGCCCAACTAGCCGCCCACGTCAATCGCGACTTGCTGATTAACTCGTCAAGAAGGCTACTTTGGTCAAATTCCAGAAATAGCATCATGACCTCCTCGTGAACTCTGAGCTGCCGAACCGCTAAAACAGCTGGCTGAGGGCGCTCCCTCGCAACGTGACCCTCCTGGCCACCACAATAGCAACTGAGAGTGTTCCACGAACACAAGTCACAGTGATGCCTGCTGTGTGGAAGGATCGTCAACGATCACCCAAACTCATGCCACAGAAGCAAGTCCGCTACTCTGTGATCTCCACCACCACCAAACGGATCCTCTGCTTGATCTGATGACCCACAACATTATCAAAAAGGCCACAGCCTGATGAAGTCACTGATTCCGAGGTGCCTGAACTCAATCTCATCAAAATATCTCGACTAAGTCCACTTTCCTTAAACCAACACATTGGAAACCGCGTATACCCTTCCTTCTCAATATCCTCGCCTCTGAGTGCAGCACATTAAGCTCATCACGGTTATCTTGAGGCATAACAGTCAAAATCCCTCTGATGCTCAGGCTCAAACTCATCTCGAACCTCGTGCACTGCTTCCTCTGAAGCCACATAACTCGTGCAAACAGGGACAAACATGTGAAAAATACATCTCTGCCTCAGGTGGGTAAACACTCCTCATTTGATTGCTGGGTAGCCTGATTAAACCATTACCATATAAACAATACCCTGAATGTAGGCCATGGAGTCACAACAGGAACTCACACAGTACCAACCCACCAAATGCAACGATCTGACTCAGGCAAAACATTAACTACCACAATTCTCAGCTCTGAGGCAACATGTAGACGCTCATACACACACAACCAGGCAAACCATGCCACACAAATCTCTGAACTCAGAATGCTCATCCAATCCCACAACTCACTGGCAAACCGCGCGTCGATTGATCCTCAATAGGATCCACAACCGAACTGACACGGAAAGCACGTCAAGGAGGCATCCTAATGAATAAAACACCGTTCGCAACAAGTAGAACGTAATCATGGAACTTTAAATATTTGAAAGCATACAACACCCGGAGTATTGATGAGTATCCGCCAGCCGGTCGGGTCACCACTCCAGACATGCTGTACATTTTCAAATATCCTTAGTAAACACGACTACAAAAGTCTACAGAACCTAAAACCTAATGCTCTGATACCAAGCTGAAAGGACCCAACCCCGATTTAGTTTCCTAAACCGCAAACCCCTTCTGAAAACACGAACCAACAAAAACCATAAAAATTTCGGCAGAGTAACGCTACTAACGCGGAATTGCCATTACCTGCACCCGGAAAATACACTTCATCCTATGCCACAAAAATCAAACCGTGGGCACCAATTCCATCCGGATTTCTCAATATCATAACAGTAATGTAAAGTAATAAATATAACTATACTTTATAGAAATTCGGGGAAAATCGCATAAAAGTATACATCAGAATACTCAAAGCGACTTCTAGTATAGATATACAAATAGTAGGCCAAACTAAGAACCTACCATAAAAGAAACATCGCTCGAATACTATGCCTCCGACCACGACGTGCGTCACCAGAATCTGAACTGCAAATTGGGCACGGAAACCGAAAAGCACATGGGAAAAACATGAAAACCGTTAGAGTGAGTGGACGAAAATAAATGTCTTTCGCCGAATAATATATGTTATAAAAAAAACATATGTGAGTCTGAATGCATAAAAATCATATGGTACACGAGGGAGACTCTAACTCCTCACGCGTACAGAGCATGCCTCATAAATACCACGGGGTCTCTCATGGACTCCCTCGCTCTAGTACAGTCTGAATCACGAGATCCCAGACCCACACGTGATTCCTAGCCAGAAAGGCCTCGGGTCAAGATATCTGTCCCCCGCGGAGCGTACTCGGGGATCAGCCGAGAAGCTAATGTGTATCGATACAACCCTGATAACTGAGACTGTACTCTGTGTAAACCAAATCATAAATCCTTTCCATGCACATGCATAAAACATAATATATATATATATATATGTATGTATATTCGTATACGCATATTCGTATATGTATAATCGTAAAACACATGCTCATAAAAATCATGATCATACTGCATGCTCAAGTTCGTAAAACGTATATAAAAGACTCGCAATCAATCCGTGAAAAGAAATGTCCACTCACAGGTGAGCGTAACGCAGTTCGCGTTAATCCCGTAATCCGGCGGAAAATCCCTCGCCAAACGAACGATCACGAATCCCTGAATAATCATAAAATCCATTTCTCAAAATCATAACTCGATACCTTAAATCAAATCACGAGAAACAACCATTCCCGGAAACGTATAATTCAATAACGACGAATTGTCGAAAATTCGATAATCACAGCATAAAACCTCGCTATAATTTCCGATGCTCAAATCGAAAAACAAACCTCACCACTATGATAGGGGCGCGATTCCGAGTGAAACGACATACAACTTGTCGAAAACTCCAAAAAGTCAACTTTGACCGGAAACTGCCGTTGACCACCGCCGACGACGGCAGCGCCACCCAACCATGAAATTTCCCGGCGGACCAAAGCCTATTTCACTCAAAATCATCCAACAAACAACTTCCATAACTATACCAAAGATCAATTCAAACTCTAACTAGCTCAATTTCATGCAAAACCAAATTATCACACAAATTTCAATCCATGTACAAAACGAATTAGAACTCCATACCTATATGAGTAGATTCATGGTGATGAGAGCTTCAAAGCCCAGTACTTTACGCCACTCAATTTGGCCGGAATATTATCAACCCGAAATCCCCAAATTCATCAAATTTTGGCCGGAAATTCCTTCCTCCTCCGGTGTCCTCGCCGTGAAAGGTGGCCGGCAATGTGACGGGGACGCCAAGGCGCATCGAACGGGACCAGGCCTGAGGCCGGAGGTGGCCGGATGGCAGCTCACCGCCGGCGAGCATCCTCCACAGTCGTGCCTCCTCTCACAGCCGAGTTGACTCGGTCAACAATTAAATGTCAAGCTTTGACTTTCCCGAAATAGAAGCCCATTTAAATACTATCCATTTTAGGAAACTCCCAAATACACTTTTCGATAAACTTCGAACACCCGTAACTTCCGCGTCGTAAATCCGTTTTCAATAATTCTCGCTGCAACAAACTCATCTCGACATGTTTTTCAATTACCACCCGAAGTCAAACACATCGACCAATCCGATAAAAAGTCAACGGTTCAATCCATCACAAGTTTATCTGCCTAAATAATCAACGGTCGAAAATATTCGTAACTTAATCCTCGTAACTCGGAAAAAATCATCCGGAAGTTCCCACAAGCTCGAAATTAAATTCTCTACAACTTTCATGAAGGATCCCAAATCAAATTCTCGTCCGGTAATTTAGTCGCTAAGGAAGCCGTCATATCAACGGATAATCTCAACAATATTCCGAAATTTCAAATATTCATATTATATTCCTCGGTCGTCCAAATAATGATCCGGAACCGCCCTCGAGAAGAGACTCAACTCAAATTATCGGCCAATAATTTAGTCGTGATCAAAGCTGGTGATTCAATCAATTATCGGAAATCTGCGATTATATGCTAACTCGTGAATTAAGCTGATTACGCTTCTGATTCTGTTCCGGGTCGTCACAGTAAACTCAGTCTAGGAGTTCTCATAACCTGCGCATACCAATGCTTCTCACATGTTTCACAAAAGTAGATTTAGGAAGTGACTTGGTAAATAAGTCCGCATCATTATCAACAGAACCTATCTGGCTCACATGAATATTCATCAGCTGTTGTTGTTGCTGATTAAAGAAAAACTTCTGCGATATATGTTTTGTATTATCACCCTTAATGAAACTCAACTTCATCTGTTCAATGCATGCAACATTATCCTCAAAGATGTAAGTAGGATCAGTAACAGTAGATTTCAATCCACTAGAGCCTCGAATATGACCTATTATCTACCTAAGCCAAACACATTCTCTAACTGCTTCATGCAAAGTAATTATCTCAGATTGATTCAAGGAAGTAGCAACAATGGTTTGCTTTGTTGATCTTTAAGAGATCGCCGTGTTTCCCATAGTAAAAATATAACCGGTCTATGAACGACCTTTGTGTGGGTCAAAGAGGTACCCAGCATCAGCAAATCTAACCAACACATCAATCGGTGTTTTAGAATATGGGATATCATGAAAACTGTTCGAAACGAGACCATATCTCTACGGGTGGATAGAATCCCTCGACCTGTCAAGGGAATGACTCTGGTAGATCCAAGATGCAGGCTTCGACGGGTCGAAATCCCCAGAATTTGCTTCAACTTTCTCTTTTCCGAGAATTTCATGCTTTTCTCTGTATTCTTTGTAAAGGAAGAATAAACCCATATCAATGGAACCTTTCAAGTATCTGAAGAGTTGTTTCACTCTGTTCTAATGACATTGCATGGGTACAGAGCTAAATCTTGCTAACAAGTTCACTGAGAATGCAATATTTGGTCTTGTGTAGTGAGCTAAATACAAGAAAGCTCTAATAACACTAAGATATGGAATTTCAGCTCCCAAGATCACTTCATCATCATCTAACAAACGAAACAGATCTTTCTTGGGGTCCAGACTGCGTACAACCATTGGTGTGCTAACAGGGTGTGCTTTGTCCATATTGAATCGTATGAGCATCTTTTGGACATAAGCAGACTGGTGAATAAGAATTCCACCAACTCGATGTTCTAGCTCTTATCCGAGACAAAATTGAGTCATACCAAGGTCTTTCATCTCAAATTCAGATTTCAAGTAGCAAATAGTCTCATTGATATCTTTTCAAGAGTTCTGATCATATTCATATCATCAACATACAACTACTATAGTAAATCCTGAACTTGTTCTTTTAATGAACACGCAAGGGCATAAATCATCATTCTTATATCCCTTCCCAATCAAGTAGTCACTGAGGCGTGTATACCACATCCTACCGGATTACTTCAATCCATACAGTGATCGTCTCAACTTTATAACATGAGCACTCCATGGTCTAGAGTTACTTGATTTGGATATAGAAATGCCATCTGGCACTCTCATGTATATCTATGAATCAAGATCCCCATAAAGATATGCAGTAACCACAGCCATCAGCTACATACTAAGCTTTTCGGACACTACCAAGTTTATCAGGTAGTGGAAGGTGATGATGTCCATAACTGGAGAATACGTCTCCTCATAATCAATTCAAGGGCGCTGAGAGAAACCCTGTGCTACAAATCTCGCTCTATAACGCAATATTTCATTCTTCTCATTACGCTTCTGATCAAAGACCCATTTATGTCCAACTGGGTTAACATTTGGTGGGCATAGCACAACTGAACTGAAAACTTGCCTTTTATTCAGAGAGTCTAGTTCAGCCTGAATTGCTTCCTTCCATTTCAGCCAATCTGATCTACATTGACATTCATCAACTGAGCAGGGTTCCACTTCATCGTCGTCAATAATCTCCTGAGTGACGGAATAAATAAACATATCATCAACTAACATGGAAGATCTATCCATAAGAACATGCACATCATTTGTTCTAAGTGAGATTTCTGAGTTCTCTGATATCACAAAAGCTTGTGGAGCGTCCCCCAGAGATGCCAATTGTGATTCAAGGACATAACCATAATCAAAGACAATCTCTGATATCACAAATCTAGCAGTAAAGAGATCTCTTGTCAAAGGTTCAAGATAGCAGATTATCTTGGGTGATTTGAAACCAACATAAATGCCCAATCTTCATTAAGGACCCATCTTAGTACGCTGTGGAGGCGCAATAGGCACATAGACTGTGCAAAAAAAAAGCATAAATGTGAAACTCATATCTAGTTACCAACTGGTACGCACTGAATGGTTGATGGGAAACAAGTCTAAAATGAAGGAGCATTACTGCGTGTAACCGGTAAATTTGTATGCATTACCAAAGCTCTAGACACAAGCTGTAACCGCTTGATATGAGCCTTTGCTAAACCATTCTGAGAATGGACGTGGGGAACAAGATGTTCAACCTCAATCCCAAGAGACATGCAGTAATCATCAAAATACTTTGATGTAAACTCTCCTGCATTATGCAATCGAATGGATTGGATTGAATAGTCCGGGTGGTGAGCCCGGAGCATAATGATTTAAGCTAGGAGTTTTGCAAACGCAACATTCCTTGTGCATAGTAAAGCAACGTGTGACCATCGCGTTAATGCGTCTATCAAAACCATGAAATGTTTAAATGGTCCGTATTCAGGTTTGATAGGTCCACAAATATCACCTTGAATCCTTTGTAAAAATGGAATATTTTCATTGTTATCAACAGCAAAACAAGGACGAGCCGTCTATTTTGCTAAAAAACAAGCTTTGCCGAATGAGCGATGCGCATCAGAGATGGTAACATAAGAATCTGGTGGGATAACGCATAATGCCTCAACAGTATGTTGTTGGGAAGGTGCTATACTTGTCGTGGAGACCAAGTTAGGATTGAGATGGGTAGTCTCATCCTTGTCATCTAAACCGATGGAAATAGGTAATCCCACATGTTTCTTGGCTCTAAAGAATAGATGACCATCATTATCTTTTAAGATTTTGATCATCATATCACGACCTGGATGTCCCAGTCGTACATGCCAAAGCTTATATGAATCAGAATCACACGTAGTAGTGTGAGTCAAGGCTTTGGATTCAATGATCCAAACCGTGGTTAAGTACAAAACACTACTAATTGTTGGAAAATTCTCTAGAATGAGCTTGCAGCCACAATCAAGAGAGGTTATACACAAAAATTCTTTACCATTCTCATTATAGGCTTCTAAGTGAAATCTGTTGGCACAAATATCCTTGAAACTTAGCAAAGTTCGATTGGTCTTTGGCTCGTATAAGGCATCAGTGATATATAATTTTGTACCATGGGGTAGCAGAAACTCTGCACTACCACACCCCTGAATAACGAATGATGCACCAATCATGGTTGTCACTGAGGATTTGTATGGGAAAAGATTCACAAACAGTTGCCTATTCCGTATAATGGTATGAGTAGTACCACTATCTACTAGACACTCAATTTCACCTTGACGAGTAAGTCAACAAAATCAATGTAAACAAGTAAGTCTTTGTAGCAAAGACAAGGCACACACTTCAAATATACACTCGAAGATTTGAGAAGCGTGTGACCCTTGTTGAGTGCTAATATAACATGGCATAAACTGATGCAATAACAACATCATAAGCCAATGAAACAGATGAGAAACTCATCTAAAACCATCACATTCGGATTAGATTTTCGATGGGTCGAAGAAAGGCCTCGACCGGTCGAGAAAACCCAAAATAACTAGTGATTTTCTGATACCAAAATTTCGACCGGTTGAGAAAATTTTCGACGGGTTGAATTTGGACCAATTTTGGGACAGGGGCATGGTGTTGACGGGTCAAAAATTGTTTAGTTCAATTTTTTGACGGGTCAAATTTGAACCAATGTCGGACAGAAGCGTGACTTCGATGGGTCAAAAAATTTTCAGTTCAATTTTTTGACGGGTCTTTCGAACCACTTTTGGACAGAAGCATGGCTTCGACGGGCCAAAAATTGTTTAGTTCAATTTTTCGATGGAACGAAGCTGCTCTGTGGACTGCTTCAATTTTTTCAACGTTATTTTTCTTTGTCAAAATGGTATCTTGGCTTGCTTTTGCCATATATATGTGTCAATATCAAACCATGAGAATAACATGGAATAGAACATTCTCAAACACTTTCATATACCGAAAATAGAGAAATATTCATTGTTTGCCAACAAAAATTACATCATAGATGTGTTCTTATTCATAAAACAATGGCAAGTGTCTTTAAAAATTCTTGACTGAAAAGTAAGCCAAAAACAAAACTAAAACTTGAAAGGTTACAGAGACAACTGCCTTTTACATAGGCTTAATCAAAATCCGGGGTAGCAAGTTATTTCCCCTTGTCATCTGCTAAAACTAGGTTGGTGTCAACCTCCATCTTATAATCTCCAGTGTAATTTGACTCTTGAGCCAAATATTGTTTGTGCTTCTTGTAGATATTCTGGATTTCTCTACTAGCATGACACTGTTTGTTCATATGTCTAGTAGAGCCACACTTGAAACAACCAAGTTTACCAGATTGTTGATACCGTTGACCATCAAGAACTGAACCAGACTGGTTCTTTTGAGAATGGGCGTTATGATCTCTATGCTAAGTCATGTTTTGGCTGCAGTCTTGGCCACGCCCACGCCCTCCTCTTCCCCCATGTGGAGCATGTCAACCACGATTATAAGGTTCTGAACGAGCAACCTTCTTATCTTTTCAAGTATTTCCTCCTGTATTATAACTCTCAGGCTTTTGGTACCAACCGGTCTTGAGTTATTATTCAAGATGATCTCATGATTCTTTTCTTCAGTCGTAAGACTATTAATGAGATCACTGAATTCGGCAATCCTCCCTTGCTCGTACTCAGTCCGGTACTGATGAGCTAAAAGACTCATAGATGTGGGGAAGGTTTGTAACTCTTTCTCAATCATGTCTTCCTTAGATTTTTTCACACCATAAAATCTTAGTTTAGACTGCAGATCTAGCATATCTTGGTTAAAAGCGTTGATATTTGGGAAATCCACCATTCTGGTGTTGTTCCATTTTGCAGTCAACTCATGAAGCTATGCATTATGCACATTATTGAACCTCTTTTTTAGAACATCCCACAAAACTATGGGATTTGACTTGTTCAAGTAATGCTTCTTCAAAGATGTGTGATATGACACCTCAAAAACATGAGAGCTTAAGTTTTTATTTCTTCTGTAGGTGGGAAGAGGTTTGTTCCAGGCCTAGTGGGTTTGATGGTGTTAGTAAGTCTCTTTCCGATGAATGTGTTATCTACATCAGAGACCCAACGATGGTACTCCTTGCCTTTAAGGTCAAGGATCTCGAATTTCGGCCTTGCAGGCTCATTTGAACTCATCTACAAAAAGACACAGAGATGTTTTATTAGAAACGATCGAGTACTACGATCACAAAACTTTCAAGTTTAATTGAATAAGAACGTGATCCATGATGCATGGTCATAAAATTGATTATAAAACGGTGGTAAAAACTACACACAGCGACCGTGACACAACAGTCACATATAATCGATTTCCCTTTTCTTTTATTTTCTTTTCTTTTTCAAACCGTGACTCCTCCAAGACCGTCACGTATACTCTATGGATATATGTCCATAGGAGCTAGGGTATAAACATGTAATATTCACAACTCATATCACAATTATCATCAACTTCGATCTAGGATTTTGCGGTAAGTAAGTTTGGCCTAGATCTATCAATAGACGGTTTAGAAAATATTTACCTCAACAGGTATTGTGCTCGATATGACCGCTACTTGATAAAGAAGAAGCTCTTCTGAAATGATTTCTTAGAAGTCGCGCAATCTTGTCAATTTCTGAAACTTCGTGAGATTTTGTTGAAGAAGAAAAGAGGCCGATGGTGGATCTTGGCTACCGGCGATGATCGGCAGCGGCGGTGGTGATCCTTTCTCCGAATTTTAGGGTTTTTCTATTAACTCTGGGAGTCGTGCTGATAACGTGTTGTAGAAGAAAGTAGAATAAACATAAAGTAGTTGCTCTTCTTTTTGATAGAATGCCTTAAATACAGGCTGATATAATCTGTTACAATAACTATCCCAATATCTATCTAATCAATATCCATGTCTAATTAGGACAAGACACACACACACACCGAGATTAATGGAGAATAAATCTCCTTAAACAATTCTATTTTTTAAGTATGTAACAGACCAACATTTTCATCATATTTACGTTATTTGCCACTCAATTTCTCTCGCTACTCACCCCCTCTCTCTTTCCTATGTCTGGTTTATCTCTGTGTGTGTGAAGAAGAAAAAGAAGACGGAGACGAAAGGAGTGTGATTGCAATTGACTTGAATCGAAGATGAGTCAAAGGCCAATAATGGATTTGAAGCCGACAATGAACATTGTCTACACCTTGGGCCGCACATCTCCGTCCTTGCCGATAGTCGAGAAGCTTCTCCGCGTCGGAATGAACGTTGTGAGATTCAGCTTCTCTCATGGCTTTCACGAGTGCCATCATAGAATCCATCAGAGTTCTCTGAGCTATTTTCACACAGCAGTCTCGCTGTCGAGCCAATTCTAGACCACTTACTCTTTGACTCTCTGAGCTCTTTGTGTACTCAGTAACTAACTCTCTTTCTCGATCGAATGATTGATATGTTGTTTTGAATTGTCTGTAATTGTGTTTGTTTTGATTGGGTTAGAGTTTATGTACCTTGGGGCAGATTTGAGGGATCGATAATGGTGGACGCTATGCTAGTTAATCCCGGGTAGGTGAGATTCTGCTCATTTTACTTTGAACGCTCAAGAGAGTTCATTTCTTTCTTAGTGTGATTTATAGCTCTTGAAATTTTGATGAAGATCTGGAAATGGTTGTGGATATAGAGAGAAGCGGCACCACCATTGCTATCGGTTATTTTTGGAGCAGAATTGACTGGAAGGAGATGGGGAAGTTTGACAGCATTGGGAAAGTGTTCGAGTATATTGAGGATGGGGATTTTTGGAGGTGGAGGATTTCGAACAGTAAATCTTTCAGTTGTGGATTCAAAGATTTGATGTAAATGGAAATTATATGTTGTTTGACTATCTGTGTTTTAGTTGCTTTGTGAATTAGATGTAGTTTGGTACTAGAACTTGGAAAGTTCTGTGTAAGAATATGGTCTTAATGCTGAGAATAGTTTGACCTTGAATTAAACTCACATATGAATATATAATCTTAATTAAGTTTAACTCAGTGTAAGAGTCATTTGATCTTTCTGTTGCATTGCTTTCTCTTTGAAGACATATAAATGGAAGCAGTGACTAGAGTACTCCAACCTCTATCTACTATAAGTTGTCCGGGGAGTTTGTCATGGCCCAAGGACAACCCATGATCATCTGTGGCATTTTTCATGGCGCAGAGATGATCAACTATCGGGGCGGGGGAGTTTATCGTAGCCCAACTCGGAGCTACTCGGGGATCATCCAAATAACCGAAGCATCGATGTGAACAACCTGACTATAATCTAACCTCCAACATGACTGAAAATTGAAAATACATATGTATAGCCTTTGTATATAAATGAACTAAGAAACTAAAATAACTGAATCATATCCAAATTATAAAGACTCGCATAACTACTGTGAAAAGAAATATGTCCACTCACAGTATAAGGCTAGTCCTGCTGTCCGGCAGAAATGTCTTCGTCGAAGTCCTAATCGTAGTTTCCTGACCAATAAGAAATCGCTCAATATCGATGAAACAAATGCATAAGTGGTCTAAAAAACCCCAGAAACCCCACTCGTAAAAACTAAGCTTTTGCCTTATCGGAGCTCGGCCGTGGCGCGTGGCTGCCACTCGGCACCGCCAACGACCGTCTCTGGAGACGGCATATATCCAACCCCTGCTGGAAAGCTCTTAATGAGCTCTACAACTTCCTCAACTATGCCAAACTCTAATTCGGCGGTGTTAAGGCCTAAACCATCGTGACAAGTGGTGGCTCCCTTGCCGGAGACTACCACTAACGGCATCGCCACATACTCGAATTGAATGCCCATGTTATGCCCAACATAATCTCCAACTACCTCTACCTTTGATTCGGCGGTGTTAAGCCGCTACGAGCTTGGAAAGTCGATGAGACAAAAAATTTCTGACCGAACTTCCCAACGTCAAAGCTTCGTCATGGAGCCTCGACGAACTTCGTGAACCACACTTATCGACTCAGGGGAAGGAGAGTTCCCTAAAACCAAACGACACAACTCGATCACCGGAATGCTTCTACCGACGTCAGTACTTCGACGAGATTTCTCTCATCGATTCTCTCTCCTCCTCATCTGAAAATACAAACTAAACGCAGAACAATAATCAGGAGAGAAAGAGCTTTGATTTCGTACCTAGAACGTCGAGATTGGTTATTACTCTGAGAGAAAGGGTTATTGTTCTGAGAGAAAGAGTTTACACTAGCTAGGGTTAATAATCAACAAGAAACACAAACCGGCCATATATATATATATATATATGAAATCAAAGCTCTTTCTCTCATGTTATTGTTCTGAGTTATGTACAGTGGTGTTTAGCTAAGGGCGTCCTTATTATTGAAAAATGCGGATTTCTTGATTTTTTTTCCTTGATTTAGATCAACTTTTTAGAAACATAATTACATTTCCACTATTCAATTTCTAGATACTAGTGTATATATTAGTTATGCAAAATTTTATCCAATTTGATGATATTTAAGGTACCTAACTAGATCAAACCAATAAATGGAGAGTAATATGCCCAACCAGAACCGTTAATGTTCATATGCAGTAAATCACAATTTTGAAAACTCAAATGATTATCAAATTGGATGAAATTTTGCATAAGTGATATATACACTAGTATTTTAAAATTAAATTGTGGAGATGTGATTATGTGATATAATAGTGAGTCAAATTAAGAAAATTCGTATTTATTAATATATACGGAGGTCCTTAGTAGAACCTCACTATATATTATATATATATACATATATGATGGTGTAGAGGATATTCTCCATACAAAAGTTATATTTTTCAGTTTACTTCTTATATATATATATATATATATATCTATAGATCTTAAACAATATTCCATTATGCAATAGTATTTCAAACAAACAAAACGTGTTCATGACATAGAAATTTATTAGATTTGTGAGAAAGCGCTTTGATTTTATACCCAGAACAATAACCCTAACTAGTACCTAGAAAGAGCTTTGATTTCATACTTAGAACATCAAGATTGGTGCTCGGCCGACGAAGATTCCAGCGGGTCGGATCGTTGGGTCGGGTCGGGACGGCGCGGGTTTTTCCTTTGTTAAACGAGTCGAGCACCCAAAAATTATGGGTTAGGGTTTTCCAACATAATTTCTATTTATACTTAAAGCTCCTTACTCAAATCAACTGCCCAGATTTAATCTCAGCTAAAATCAACAGCTGTGATCAAACTGCCAGAAAATACTTTCTTTTTTCTTTATTTTCAATGGCAACTTAAAAAATTCGTAAAAGTTAGCTCGGACATCCAAAAAATATACTGTAAATTCTCACAAGCTTGAAATAAAATTCTCTACAACTCTCATGAAGGAAGTTAAATCCAAATCGCAATGGAATTAAAAGTCATTAATAAACCCTTAAATTAGATGAATCTGTAATAATACGGATTACGAGACGCTAAGCATGATATTTTGGTTTTGGTCATTACACATATCTAAATCTTATATAGCCTTTGTGAATTAGTTATGTGTTGAATTTCTTCCTAGTAAAGTGCAGGATGTGATGAATACAGAGAAGATGGACAAGGAAATATAGGTAGAGATAGATGCTTTGAACAAGAATGGTACTTGAGATTTGGTTCATTTACTACCAGAAAAGAAGACAGTTAGTTGTAGACGGGTCTATACAGTGAAACATAATATAGATGGTTCAATTGATAGGTACAAGGCGAGTGGATTATGATAAGACGTTTGCACCAGTGGATTATGAAACATAATGTAATTGGTTGCCAAAGGGTATACTCATAAGTATGGAGTGGATTATGATACACTACCACATTAAGTACCATTGTCGGTGACTTTTTTAAAAAAAAGGCCGGTGACCGGGGAAGTCGCCGGCAATGCTCATTATTGCCGGTGACTTGCTCCGTCGCCGGCAATGTAAAAAACTATTGCCGGCGACGAAATAGGTCGCCGGCAATAGTTTGAAGCATTTCCGGCGATTTTTGGCCGGAATTTCGCCGGCAATAACTCTATTTTAGCGATTTAATGAATCGCCGACAATACCTCTTATATCAGATGCAGATTGCAGCAGCTCATTCATTTGGATAGAAAAAAATCCGGTGAAATCGAAAGAAGGAAAACGCTCTGAAATCCTTGGGTATTGTCAAAAGGCGTCGAAAACCCGCTCGGGAAGCTATATACGTAGCTATATATAGGTACGTATATACGTATGTATATATATGTGTGTTGATTTAATTAGATCGATATATATATATATATATATAAATCGAACCAATAGCTCCATCAGCTCCGCTGGCTCCGAACGACAAAATGCCGGTAAAATGAGTTCAGCGCCCGGTACAAGCTCAAAGGTGTAGTCGGTCTCCCGAACTGGAGGAACACCTAGTAACTCCTCCGGAACACACCTGGAAACTCGGGAACCACCACAATGTCATCAATATCGGGCACAGCAACCGTAGTATCCCCAACATGAGCTACACAATCCGTCTCCATCATCTGCTCGACCATCACCGCGAAACAGCGTCTCAGGAAAATCTGGTCATCGAACATAACCTCCTCCTCGAGGCACTCAAACATCGCCAAATGCGTCCTCAGTAAGTCCATACTCACAAACACACCAAACCACAATGTCCAGCTATAACAGATCCGCGGCTAACCCACATCCTCCAACAAGGATCTCGCAACCTCCGGATGGATACAACACTCTCCAAGACCTCGGAAGTGGAGATGCAGGTACAATCGCCATGGACATCAAGCAACAGTAACCTCGGAGAAAAGTCCGTCCTCAAACAAGGTCATGGCACAACCTCCAACATGCCCAACTAGTCGCCCACGTCAACTGCGACTTCAGAATGGCTCGTCAAAAGGATCCACTGATCAGATTGCGAAAACAACATGAGGATCTCCCTGTAAACTCTGAGCCGTCAAACCGCTACAACAGCTGGCTGAGGCGCTCCCTCGCAACGTGACCCTCCTGGCCACCGAAACAGCAACAAAAGTGCTCCTCGAACACATGTCACCGCAACACCTGCTGCGTGAAAGGATCACCAACGATCACCCAACTCATGCCATAGGAGCAAATCCGCTACTCTGCGATCTCCGCCATCGTCAAATGGATCAGCAGAGAATCCTCAACATAATCGAAAAGGCCACAGCCTGATGAAGTCACTGATCCCGAAGTGTCGGAACTCAACCTCATCAAAATCTCACTGCTGAATCCACTTTCCTCAAACTATCACATCGAAAACCATGTATATCATTCCTTTTCGATAACCTCGCCACTGAGTGCAGCACACTAAGCTCCTCACGCATGTCTCGAGGCATATCAATCAGACTCTCTCTGATGCTCAGGTTCAACTCATCTCGAACCTCGTGCCCTGCTTCCTCTGAAGCCACATAACTCGTATAAACAGGTATAAACATAGGAACAATGCATCTCTGCCTCAGGTGGATAAACACTCCACAATCGAATGCTGGGTAGCCTGATAAAACCATTACCGTATATAACACCCTGAATGTAGGCCATGGAGTCGCAACCGGAACTCACACATTATCAGCCCACCAAACACAATGATCAGAATCAGGCAAACATCACTGCCAAAATTCACAACTCTGAGGCAACATATAGACGCCCATATACACATCCCCAGGCAACCGTGCCACACATATCTCTGGACTCTGAATACTCATCTGAATCCACTGTTCACTGAAAAAATCGCGCGTCGATTGATCCTCAACAGGATCCACAACTGAAACGACACGGAAAACACGTCAGGAGGCATCCTAATGAATACAATATCGTTCACAACAAGTGGAACGTAATCATGGAACTTCAAATATTTGAAAGCATACAACACCCGGAATTTGATGATTATCCGCCGGCCGGTCGGGTCACCATTCCAAACATGCTGTACATTCTCAAATATCCTTAGTAAACACGACTACAGAAGTCTACATAACCTATAACCTAATGCTCTGATACCAAGCTGAAAGGACCCAACCCCGATTTAGCACCCTAAATCGGAATCGAACCCCTTCGAAAACACGAACCAACAAAAACTTTTCGAAATTTGGGCAGAGTTTCGTTACTAGCGTGGAATTACCATTACCTGCACGCGTAAAATACACTCCATCCTATGCCACAAAAAGCAAACCGTGGGCACCAACCCCATCCGGATTTGTCAATATATCAACAATAACGTAAAGTAGTAAATATATATACACTTTACTGAAATCCAGTGTAAAATCGTATAACATATTCAATAGGAAGCTCAGAGCGACATTTAATACATAATCGTATACTCATACCACAGTAGGTAGAACAATAAACCTACTGGATGAAACAAAGTAGCTCGAGCACTATGCCTCCGACCACGACGTGCGACACCAGAGCCTGAACTGCAAACTGGGCACGGAAACCGAAAAGCCCAGGTGAAAGACAATAAACACGTTAGAGTGAGTGGACGAAAATAAATGTCTTTCACCAGTTATATATATGTTATAAAAACATATGCGAGTCCAGATAAATAAAAACAACATAGTACACGAGGTAAAACTCACACTCCTCCAGTGTACAGAGCATGCAAGTAAAAATCCCACGGGGTCGCTCATGGACACACACCGTGCTAGTACAGTCCGAATCACGGGATCCCGGACCCACACGTGATTCTAAGCCAGAAAGGCCTCGGTTCCGGGGATACGCCCCTCGCCGGTCAGGTCGGGGTAACGCCCCGCCTGGGATGCCTACCATCGGGGATCAGCCGAGAGGCTAAGTGTATCGATACAACAACGTAACCAAGACTGTACTCTGTGTAAACCAAATCATAAACATTTCGATGCAAATGCATGAAACAGCATATAAGTGTATGTATACTCGTATACGTATATTCGTATAAGTATATCGTATAATCGTAAAACACATGCTCATATATCCGAAATCTCATAGGCATGCTCAAGATCGTAAATCACATAAAAGACTCGCAAGAATTTCCGTGAAAAGAAATTGTCCACTCACAGACTGGCGTAACGCGTATCGCGTTAACCCGTGATCCAGCGGAAAGTCCATCGCCAAACAAACGATCACGAACCCCTGAATAAATCACAACGTCCAATATTCAAAGTCATAATCCGACAATTCGAATCAAACCACGAGAAACCACCGTTCTCGGAAATACACAATTCGAATACGACGAATCGTCGAAAATCCATATATACCACCTCAATACCTCGTTTTACGTTCGGACGCTCAACTCGAAAAACGAACCTCCCCACTGCGATCGGAGCGCGATTTCGAGTCAAACGACATGCAACTTGCCGAAAGTCAAAAAGTCAACCCGTTGACCGTTGACCGCCGCGTTGACCGCCGCCCACGGCGGCGCCACTGTTGACCGGAGAATTTCACGGCGGAGCAACCCCAATTCCATGCAAAACCACCCACTGAGCAACTTTGTCAACTACAACAAAGGCCAATTCTCACTCTAACTAGGTTAATTTCATGATAAACCGAATTGGTACCAAATTTTCCAATCCAAAATTCTCCAAGCTCAAGCAAAATTAGATCACCAAACTTACATGGTAGCTTCCTAGTGATGAGAGCTTCAAAGCCCACTCCAAATTGTAGCTCAAATCGGCCTCAAACATGGAACCCGAATTCACAAAGTTTCTTCCAAAGTTTGGCCGGAAATAGCTCCTTCTCCGGCAAGCCTCGCCGTACGTGGTGACCATGGGTAGACTCGGGAGGCCGGGACGCTTCGAACAAGACCGGATCCAAGGCCGGAGGTGGCCGGAAACGTCGCGCCACCGTGGAGCACCGTGGCTCCGTCGCCATTCTCTCTCTCTCCACCGAGTTGACTCGGTCAACACCCAATATGGAAAGTCTCTGACTTGCCCAAAATAGCAACTTCTATTTATAGCCTTTCCCGATTTGGAAACTCATGTTTATCCATTTCGACGAACCTTAAACGCGCGTAACTTTCTCGTTGTAATTCCGATTCCGATAATTCTCGCGGCCACAAATTCGACTCGACATAATCTTCCATAATCACCCGAAGTCAAACATATCGGCCAACCAAATAAAAAGTCAACCCTTCAAAGCAACACACATTAAATCGACTAAATAATCAACAAACGGAAAAATTCGCAACTAATTCCTCGTAACTCCATATTATGCTCCGAAAGTTCACACAAACTCAAAATTAAATTCTGAACAACTTCCGTGAAGAAGCCGAAACCAAATTCTCGTCCGGTAATTTAGTCGTTAAGTAGCTCACCATTTAAATCTGAACTTCAAATATTCATAACTAATTCCTCGGTCGTCCAAATAACGATCCGGAACCGCCCACGAACTTGAAATCACATGAACAACGACTCTCGAGAAGAGACCCAGCTCCAATTCTCGGCCAATAATTTAGTCGTTAAGAAGCTTCAGCGATTCAAATAACTGCCGAACAGCTGCGACTACGCAGTAACTCACGTATATAGCTGATCAAACTGCTGATTCTGGTCCGGGTCGTCACAAATCCACCCCCCTTAGAAAAATTTCGACCTCGAAATTTCCAAGTCTGTCGACTACAAGGTAGGAGCACTGCCTCTACATGCTGCTCAACTGCCCAGTGGCTATTTCAACTGAACAACTTTGGCAACTGACTCCACAATAGGAGATAGCTCCGTGCTGAAATCTCTGTACCCTCAAATCACAAATCTGAACTGGCTCACACAATCGCCAAGTGTTCCCACATAAGGAACAGACAGGGTACACAACACGTAGCAAACTTGAAACACAGTTCCACCACACGGAATACAATACACATCTCACACACAAAAGCCAACAACGTAGGCGACACCGAACTATACGGCACAACACATACTCGCCTATAACCACATACGGATCAAAACAACGTGGCTAATCACAACACAGTCTATACACACCAACATAACTCAAACATGTATCAGCCCATTTCCGCTAACCTGACAATCTTTGGTAACACACTCCACAAAATCAAAATCAAACATCAACTCAAACTCAATCAAATCAAACTCGCTCCAACACTACGGAGCACAACGTCGTCCACAAACGACATCAAGCAACGCCAATATCACAGTGGTCAACAAACTGGTACTGCAAGCAATCTCGAACAGCTAAAACTGCTGGTCCCGAATCCTTCGGAACAACAATACCGGGGTCCACAACATGCCCTCCAAGGTCTAAATAGTCCTCGAAGATCGCTCACCAATCTGAGATAAGAACCGGTACTAACTCGTAATCTGGTCCCCAATGCTCGCTGCAAAGCTTACCAACACACAGTTATAGCCGATTGTCTTGATCAGCGAACTGGGACATAAGCACATCACGAAATGGACAATCTCCACCAAACTCAGCTATGCCAGCCTGCCAAAGCATACACAAACACAGCAGTAATCGCCACGTTTAACCGGAAATCTTCAATGGCTGACACTCCTCGGCAAGTCTCTGCCTCCTAGCCATCATCAGTCGACAAAAGTGGCAAATGTACACACAAACCGCTACATTCTACTTCATGCTGCATCACGAGTAATAAACTCGGAAAATCTGGTACATCTCCACACCAACAGTGCATAACGCACACAAAACCACGAGCCTCAATATCATCATACTCAAACTCAGCTCTCGTAGCCCATAACTCGGCTAACACGGAAACTCGAGCCACACATACACATATGCAATATTGAAACTCCTGACTCTCAACTGAATGCATCAGCATCAACATCATCCCAAACAGATGGTCAAAGTACAGTCTCTAGCCTTTTTCGAGCAACTCAAAGGTGCAGCCATAGTCGTCAGTCGACTCCATCCATCGACACTGCCTCAAGCTCAAATTTGGCCGAAAATGCAAGTGGATGAAACTCAATAATCAGTGCACATCATACACTGCTCTGCACGCCATAGCAGTAGTATCTCCAACTCTCTGGTGCTAACACAAGGACAGCTACACCCAAATCATACACCAAATACGTAGCTATACAAAGTTTCCCCTGCCTGGAATCATGAGCCACCGCTCTGCTACACAGCATCAAAACACAACCAAATCCAAATTTCGATGCATCGCCATATTCCACGAACTCGTCGTAATCGTCAGGTAAGGTCAAAACCGAAACAACGGTCAACCATCCTGCAGGAGGAAGTAACTCTCCTCGCGTGCATCGAACCACATGAACTTGACGCCTTCTTCGTCAATCCGGAAAGTAGAGTAGCAATCCGGGAAAATCCTGCACAAAGCCATCGGTAAAAGCTTGCCAAACCCAAGAGACCCCTGATCTCTGGTACAATAGTAGGGCAACTCCAAATCCACACGGCTTCGAACCGGTCAGGATCCACGCCGACTTCTTCGGCTAGCATCACACAGCCCAACATCTTCACGCTAATCGGCCAAAACTCACACTGGCTGAATCTCGCAAACAGCTGATCATGTCGCGAAATCCGCAACACCGCTTGCAACTATTTCAGGTACTGGTCCTCACTCCTGGAGTACATCAGGATGTCACCAACGAACATAACCGCAACTCGTCCAGAAACCGTCTGAACACCTGGTCCACCAAGTCCACACGATTTACGGGGCATTGGTCAACCCAACCACGTGACCAAGAACTCATGATGTCCGCACCGAGATCTGAAAGCCAACAAAGCCACATCTGACTCATCGATCCACAACTGATGGTATTCGGATCCGAAATCAATCCTCAACAAGACTGAAGCTCTCGCAAGCTGATCTACCAATAGTCAATCCGAAGCGGAGGATACTCACACTTCTCTGAAGCGAATCAGGTTTCGGTATTCGATGCACCACCTCGTCGAACCATCCATCACCCATACACACATATGCAAGAGCACACAAGCAAATATGCGGGTCGTCTGAAATCTCCTGAAACCTCATCCAGCAACTCCTGGAGTCGAACCAATAGCTCCATCAGCTCCGCTGGCTCCGAACGACAAAATGCCGGTAAAATGAGTTCAGCGCCCGGTACAAGCTCAAAGGTGTAGTCGGTCTCCCGAACTGGAGGAACACCTAGTAACTCCTCCGGAACACACCTGGAAACTCGGGAACCACCACAATGTCATCAATATCGGGCACAGCAACCGTAGTATCCCCAACATGAGCTACACAATCCGTCTCCATCATCTGCTCGACCATCACCGCGAAACAGCGTCTCAGGAAAATCTGGTCATCGAACATAACCTCCTCCTCGAGGCACTCAAACATCGCCAAATGCGTCCTCAGTAAGTCCATACTCACAAACACACCAAACCACAATGTCCAGCTATAACAGATCCGCGGCTAACCCACATCCTCCAACAAGGATCTCGCAACCTCCGGATGGATACAACACTCTCCAAGACCTCGGAAGTGGAGATGCAGGTACAATCGCCATGGACATCAAGCAACAGTAACCTCGGAGAAAAGTGTGTCCTCAAACAAGGTCATGGCACAACCTCCAACATGCCCAACTAGTCGCCCACGTCAACTGCGACTTCAGAATGGCTCGTCAAAAGGATCCACTGATCAGATTGCGAAAACAACATGAGGATCTCCCTGTAAACTCTGAGCCGTCAAACCGCTACAACAGCTGGCTGAGGCGCTCCCTCGCAACGTGACCCTCCTGGCCACCGAAACAGCAACAAAAGTGCTCCTCGAACACATGTCACCGCAACACCTGCTGCGTGAAAGGATCACCAACGATCACCCAACTCATGCCATAGGAGCAAATCCGCTACTCTGCGATCTCCGCCATCGTCAAATGGATCAGCAGAGAATCCTCAACATAATCGAAAAGGCCACAGCCTGATGAAGTCACTGATCCCGAAGTGTCGGAACTCAACCTCATCAAAATCTCACTGCTGAATCCACTTTCCTCAAACTATCACATCGAAAACCATGTATATCATTCCTTTTCGATAACCTCGCCACTGAGTGCAGCACACTAAGCTCCTCACGCATGTCTCGAGGCATATCAATCAGACTCTCTCTGATGCTCAGGTTCAACTCATCTCGAACCTCGTGCCCTGCTTCCTCTGAAGCCACATAACTCGTATAAACAGGTATAAACATAGGAACAATGCATCTCTGCCTCAGGTGGATAAACACTCCACAATCGAATGCTGGGTAGCCTGATAAAACCATTACCGTATATAACACCCTGAATGTAGGCCATGGAGTCGCAACCGGAACTCACACATTATCAGCCCACCAAACACAATGATCAGAATCAGGCAAACATCACTGCCAAAATTCACAACTCTGAGGCAACATATAGACGCCCATATACACATCCCCAGGCAACCGTGCCACACATATCTCTGGACTCTGAATACTCATCTGAATCCACTGTTCACTGAAAAAATCGCGCGTCGATTGATCCTCAACAGGATCCACAACTGAAACGACACGGAAAACACGTCAGGAGGCATCCTAATGAATACAATATCGTTCACAACAAGTGGAACGTAATCATGGAACTTCAAATATTTGAAAGCATACAACACCCGGAATTTGATGATTATCCGCCGGCCGGTCGGGTCACCATTCCAAACATGCTGTACATTCTCAAATATCCTTAGTAAACACGACTACAGAAGTCTACATAACCTATAACCTAATGCTCTGATACCAAGCTGAAAGGACCCAACCCCGATTTAGCACCCTAAATCGGAATCGAACCCCTTCGAAAACACGAACCAACAAAAACTTTTCGAAATTTGGGCAGAGTTTCGTTACTAGCGTGGAATTACCATTACCTGCACGCGTAAAATACACTCCATCCTATGCCACAAAAAGCAAACCGTGGGCACCAACCCCATCCGGATTTGTCAATATATCAACAATAACGTAAAGTAGTAAATATATATACACTTTACTGAAATCCAGTGTAAAATCGTATAACATATTCAATAGGAAGCTCAGAGCGACATTTAATACATAATCGTATACTCATACCACAGTAGGTAGAACAATAAACCTACTGGATGAAACAAAGTAGCTCGAGCACTATGCCTCCGACCACGACGTGCGACACCAGAGCCTGAACTGCAAACTGGGCACGGAAACCGAAAAGCCCAGGTGAAAGACAATAAACACGTTAGAGTGAGTGGACGAAAATAAATGTCTTTCACCAGTTATATATATGTTATAAAAACATATGCGAGTCCAGATAAATAAAAACAACATAGTACACGAGGTAAAACTCACACTCCTCCAGTGTACAGAGCATGCAAGTAAAAATCCCACGGGGTCGCTCATGGACACACACCGTGCTAGTACAGTCCGAATCACGGGATCCCGGACCCACACGTGATTCTAAGCCAGAAAGGCCTCGGTTCCGGGGATACGCCCCTCGCCGGTCAGGTCGGGGTAACGCCCCGCCTGGGATGCCTACCATCGGGGATCAGCCGAGAGGCTAAGTGTATCGATACAACAACGTAACCAAGACTGTACTCTGTGTAAACCAAATCATAAACATTTCGATGCAAATGCATGAAACAGCATATAAGTGTATGTATACTCGTATACGTATATTCGTATAAGTATATCGTATAATCGTAAAACACATGCTCATATATCCGAAATCTCATAGGCATGCTCAAGATCGTAAATCACATAAAAGACTCGCAAGAATTTCCGTGAAAAGAAATTGTCCACTCACAGACTGGCGTAACGCGTATCGCGTTAACCCGTGATCCAGCGGAAAGTCCATCGCCAAACAAACGATCACGAACCCCTGAATAAATCACAACGTCCAATATTCAAAGTCATAATCCGACAATTCGAATCAAACCACGAGAAACCACCGTTCTCGGAAATACACAATTCGAATACGACGAATCGTCGAAAATCCATATATACCACCTCAATACCTCGTTTTACGTTCGGACGCTCAACTCGAAAAACGAACCTCCCCACTGCGATCGGAGCGCGATTTCGAGTCAAACGACATGCAACTTGCCGAAAGTCAAAAAGTCAACCCGTTGACCGTTGACCGCCGCGTTGACCGCCGCCCACGGCGGCGCCACTGTTGACCGGAGAATTTCACGGCGGAGCAACCCCAATTCCATGCAAAACCACCCACTGAGCAACTTTGTCAACTACAACAAAGGCCAATTCTCACTCTAACTAGGTTAATTTCATGATAAACCGAATTGGTACCAAATTTTCCAATCCAAAATTCTCCAAGCTCAAGCAAAATTAGATCACCAAACTTACATGGTAGCTTCCTAGTGATGAGAGCTTCAAAGCCCACTCCAAATTGTAGCTCAAATCGGCCTCAAACATGGAACCCGAATTCACAAAGTTTCTTCCAAAGTTTGGCCGGAAATAGCTCCTTCTCCGGCAAGCCTCGCCGTACGTGGTGACCATGGGTAGACTCGGGAGGCCGGGACGCTTCGAACAAGACCGGATCCAAGGCCGGAGGTGGCCGGAAACGTCGCGCCACCGTGGAGCACCGTGGCTCCGTCGCCATTCTCTCTCTCTCCACCGAGTTGACTCGGTCAACACCCAATATGGAAAGTCTCTGACTTGCCCAAAATAGCAACTTCTATTTATAGCCTTTCCCGATTTGGAAACTCATGTTTATCCATTTCGACGAACCTTAAACGCGCGTAACTTTCTCGTTGTAATTCCGATTCCGATAATTCTCGCGGCCACAAATTCGACTCGACATAATCTTCCATAATCACCCGAAGTCAAACATATCGGCCAACCAAATAAAAAGTCAACCCTTCAAAGCAACACACATTAAATCGACTAAATAATCAACAAACGGAAAAATTCGCAACTAATTCCTCGTAACTCCATATTATGCTCCGAAAGTTCACACAAACTCAAAATTAAATTCTGAACAACTTCCGTGAAGAAGCCGAAACCAAATTCTCGTCCGGTAATTTAGTCGTTAAGTAGCTCACCATTTAAATCTGAACTTCAAATATTCATAACTAATTCCTCGGTCGTCCAAATAACGATCCGGAACCGCCCACGAACTTGAAATCACATGAACAACGACTCTCGAGAAGAGACCCAGCTCCAATTCTCGGCCAATAATTTAGTCGTTAAGAAGCTTCAGCGATTCAAATAACTGCCGAACAGCTGCGACTACGCAGTAACTCACGTATATAGCTGATCAAACTGCTGATTCTGGTCCGGGTCGTCACAAATCCACCCCCCTTAGAAAAATTTCGACCTCGAAATTTCCAAGTCTGTCGACTACAAGGTAGGAGCACTGCCTCTACATGCTGCTCAACTGCCCAGTGGCTATTTCAACTGAACAACTTTGGCAACTGACTCCACAATAGGAGATAGCTCCGTGCTGAAATCTCTGTACCCTCAAATCACAAATCTGAACTGGCTCACACAATCGCCAAGTGTTCCCACATAAGGAACAGACAGGGTACACAACACGTAGCAAACTTGAAACACAGTTCCACCACACGGAATACAATACACATCTCACACACAAAAGCCAACAACGTAGGCGACACCGAACTATACGGCACAACACATACTCGCCTATAACCACATACGGATCAAAACAACGTGGCTAATCACAACACAGTCTATACACACCAACATAACTCAAACATGTATCAGCCCATTTCCGCTAACCTGACAATCTTTGGTAACACACTCCACAAAATCAAAATCAAACATCAACTCAAACTCAATCAAATCAAACTCGCTCCAACACTACGGAGCACAACGTCGTCCACAAACGACATCAAGCAACGCCAATATCACAGTGGTCAACAAACTGGTACTGCAAGCAATCTCGAACAGCTAAAACTGCTGGTCCCGAATCCTTCGGAACAACAATACCGGGGTCCACAACATGCCCTCCAAGGTCTAAATAGTCCTCGAAGATCGCTCACCAATCTGAGATAAGAACCGGTACTAACTCGTAATCTGGTCCCCAATGCTCGCTGCAAAGCTTACCAACACACAGTTATAGCCGATTGTCTTGATCAGCGAA
This sequence comes from Geum urbanum, assembly GCA_946800695.1. NCBI lineage: Eukaryota > Viridiplantae > Streptophyta > Magnoliopsida > Rosales > Rosaceae > Geum > Geum urbanum. The sequence goes on along the minus strand of OX327009.1, from coordinate 21,947,882 downwards.
CTGGGACATAAGCACATCACGAAATGGACAATCTCCACCAAACTCAGCTATGCCAGCCTGCCAAAGCATACACAAACACAGCAGTAATCGCCACGTTTAACCGGAAATCTTCAATGGCTGACACTCCTCGGCAAGTCTCTGCCTCCTAGCCATCATCAGTCGACAAAAGTGGCAAATGTACACACAAACCGCTACATTCTACTTCATGCTGCATCACGAGTAATAAACTCGGAAAATCTGGTACATCTCCACACCAACAGTGCATAACGCACACAAAACCACGAGCCTCAATATCATCATACTCAAACTCAGCTCTCGTAGCCCATAACTCGGCTAACACGGAAACTCGAGCCACACATACACATATGCAATATTGAAACTCCTGACTCTCAACTGAATGCATCAGCATCAACATCATCCCAAACAGATGGTCAAAGTACAGTCTCTAGCCTTTTTCGAGCAACTCAAAGGTGCAGCCATAGTCGTCAGTCGACTCCATCCATCGACACTGCCTCAAGCTCAAATTTGGCCGAAAATGCAAGTGGATGAAACTCAATAATCAGTGCACATCATACACTGCTCTGCACGCCATAGCAGTAGTATCTCCAACTCTCTGGTGCTAACACAAGGACAGCTACACCCAAATCATACACCAAATACGTAGCTATACAAAGTTTCCCCTGCCTGGAATCATGAGCCACCGCTCTGCTACACAGCATCAAAACACAACCAAATCCAAATTTCGATGCATCGCCATATTCCACGAACTCGTCGTAATCGTCAGGTAAGGTCAAAACCGAAACAACGGTCAACCATCCTGCAGGAGGAAGTAACTCTCCTCGCGTGCATCGAACCACATGAACTTGACGCCTTCTTCGTCAATCCGGAAAGTAGAGTAGCAATCCGGGAAAATCCTGCACAAAGCCATCGGTAAAAGCTTGCCAAACCCAAGAGACCCCTGATCTCTGGTACAATAGTAGGGCAACTCCAAATCCACACGGCTTCGAACCGGTCAGGATCCACGCCGACTTCTTCGGCTAGCATCACACAGCCCAACATCTTCACGCTAATCGGCCAAAACTCACACTGGCTGAATCTCGCAAACAGCTGATCATGTCGCGAAATCCGCAACACCGCTTGCAACTATTTCAGGTACTGGTCCTCACTCCTGGAGTACATCAGGATGTCACCAACGAACATAACCGCAACTCGTCCAGAAACCGTCTGAACACCTGGTCCACCAAGTCCACACGATTTACGGGGCATTGGTCAACCCAACCACGTGACCAAGAACTCATGATGTCCGCACCGAGATCTGAAAGCCAACAAAGCCACATCTGACTCATCGATCCACAACTGATGGTATTCGGATCCGAAATCAATCCTCAACAAGACTGAAGCTCTCGCAAGCTGATCTACCAATAGTCAATCCGAAGCGGAGGATACTCACACTTCTCTGAAGCGAATCAGGTTTCGGTATTCGATGCACCACCTCGTCGAACCATCCATCACCCATACACACATATGCAAGAGCACACAAGCAAATATGCGGGTCGTCTGAAATCTCCTGAAACCTCATCCAGCAACTCCTGGAGTCGAACCAATAGCTCCATCAGCTCCGCTGGCTCCGAACGACAAAATGCCGGTAAAATGAGTTCAGCGCCCGGTACAAGCTCAAAGGTGTAGTCGGTCTCCCGAACTGGAGGAACACCTAGTAACTCCTCCGGAACACACCTGGAAACTCGGGAACCACCACAATGTCATCAATATCGGGCACAGCAACCGTAGTATCCCCAACATGAGCTACACAATCCGTCTCCATCATCTGCTCGACCATCACCGCGAAACAGCGTCTCAGGAAAATCTGGTCATCGAACATAACCTCCTCCTCGAGGCACTCAAACATCGCCAAATGCGTCCTCAGTAAGTCCATACTCACAAACACACCAAACCACAATGTCCAGCTATAACAGATCCGCGGCTAACCCACATCCTCCAACAAGGATCTCGCAACCTCCGGATGGATACAACACTCTCCAAGACCTCGGAAGTGGAGATGCAGGTACAATCGCCATGGACATCAAGCAACAGTAACCTCGGAGAAAAGTCCGTCCTCAAACAAGGTCATGGCACAACCTCCAACATGCCCAACTAGTCGCCCACGTCAACTGCGACTTCAGAATGGCTCGTCAAAAGGATCCACTGATCAGATTGCGAAAACAACATGAGGATCTCCCTGTAAACTCTGAGCCGTCAAACCGCTACAACAGCTGGCTGAGGCGCTCCCTCGCAACGTGACCCTCCTGGCCACCGAAACAGCAACAAAAGTGCTCCTCGAACACATGTCACCGCAACACCTGCTGCGTGAAAGGATCACCAACGATCACCCAACTCATGCCATAGGAGCAAATCCGCTACTCTGCGATCTCCGCCATCGTCAAATGGATCAGCAGAGAATCCTCAACATAATCGAAAAGGCCACAGCCTGATGAAGTCACTGATCCCGAAGTGTCGGAACTCAACCTCATCAAAATCTCACTGCTGAATCCACTTTCCTCAAACTATCACATCGAAAACCATGTATATCATTCCTTTTCGATAACCTCGCCACTGAGTGCAGCACACTAAGCTCCTCACGCATGTCTCGAGGCATATCAATCAGACTCTCTCTGATGCTCAGGTTCAACTCATCTCGAACCTCGTGCCCTGCTTCCTCTGAAGCCACATAACTCGTATAAACAGGTATAAACATAGGAACAATGCATCTCTGCCTCAGGTGGATAAACACTCCACAATCGAATGCTGGGTAGCCTGATAAAACCATTACCGTATATAACACCCTGAATGTAGGCCATGGAGTCGCAACCGGAACTCACACATTATCAGCCCACCAAACACAATGATCAGAATCAGGCAAACATCACTGCCAAAATTCACAACTCTGAGGCAACATATAGACGCCCATATACACATCCCCAGGCAACCGTGCCACACATATCTCTGGACTCTGAATACTCATCTGAATCCACTGTTCACTGAAAAAATCGCGCGTCGATTGATCCTCAACAGGATCCACAACTGAAACGACACGGAAAACACGTCAGGAGGCATCCTAATGAATACAATATCGTTCACAACAAGTGGAACGTAATCATGGAACTTCAAATATTTGAAAGCATACAACACCCGGAATTTGATGATTATCCGCCGGCCGGTCGGGTCACCATTCCAAACATGCTGTACATTCTCAAATATCCTTAGTAAACACGACTACAGAAGTCTACATAACCTATAACCTAATGCTCTGATACCAAGCTGAAAGGACCCAACCCCGATTTAGCACCCTAAATCGGAATCGAACCCCTTCGAAAACACGAACCAACAAAAACTTTTCGAAATTTGGGCAGAGTTTCGTTACTAGCGTGGAATTACCATTACCTGCACGCGTAAAATACACTCCATCCTATGCCACAAAAAGCAAACCGTGGGCACCAACCCCATCCGGATTTGTCAATATATCAACAATAACGTAAAGTAGTAAATATATATACACTTTACTGAAATCCAGTGTAAAATCGTATAACATATTCAATAGGAAGCTCAGAGCGACATTTAATACGTAATCGTATACTCATACCACAGTAGGTAGAACAATAAACCTACTGGATGAAACAAAGTAGCTCGAGCACTATGCCTCCGACCACGACGTGCGACACCAGAGCCTGAACTGCAAACTGGGCACGGAAACCGAAAAGCCCAGGTGAAAGACAATAAACACGTTAGAGTGAGTGGACGAAAATAAATGTCTTTCACCAGTTATATATATGTTATAAAAACATATGCGAGTCCATATAAATAAAAACAACATAGTACACGAGGTAAAACTCACACTCCTCCAGTGTACAGAGCATGCAAGTAAAAATCCCACGGGGTCGCTCATGGACACACACCGTGCTAGTACAGTCCGAATCACGGGATCCCGGACCCACACGTGATTCTAAGCCAGAAAGGCCTCGGTTCCGGGGATACGCCCCTCGCCGGTCAGGTCGGGGTAACGCCCCGCCTGGGATGCCTACCATCGGGGATCAGCCGAGAGGCTAAGTGTATCGATACAACAACGTAACCAAGACTGTACTCTGTGTAAACCAAATCATAAACATTTCGATGCAAATGCATGAAACAGCATATAAGTGTATGTATACTCGTATACGTATATTCGTATAAGTATATCGTATAATCGTAAAACACATGCTCATATATCCGAAATCTCATAGGCATGCTCAAGATCGTAAATCACATAAAAGACTCGCAAGAATTTCCGTGAAAAGAAATTGTCCACTCACAGACTGGCGTAACGCGTATCGCGTTAACCCGTGATCCAGCGGAAAGTCCATCGCCAAACAAACGATCACGAACCCCTGAATAAATCACAACGTCCAATATTCAAAGTCATAATCCGACAATTCGAATCAAACCACGAGAAACCACCGTTCTCGGAAATACACAATTCGAATACGACGAATCGTCGAAAATCCATATATACCACCTCAATACCTCGTTTTACGTTCGGACGCTCAACTCGAAAAACGAACCTCCCCACTGCGATCGGAGCGCGATTTCGAGTCAAACGACATGCAACTTGCCGAAAGTCAAAAAGTCAACCCGTTGACCGTTGACCGCCGCCCACGGCGGCGCCACTGTTGACCGGAGAATTTCACGGCGGAGCAACCCCAATTCCATGCAAAACCACCCACTGAGCAACTTTGTCAACTACAACAAAGGCCAATTCTCACTCTAACTAGGTCAATATCATGATAAACCGAATTGGTACCAAATTTTCCAATCCAAAATTCTCCAAGCTCAAGCAAAATTAGATCACCAAACTTACATGGTAGCTTCCTAGTGATGAGAGCTTCAAAGCCCACTCCAAATTGTAGCTCAAATCGGCCTCAAACATGGAACCCGAATTCACAAAGTTTCTTCCAAAGTTTGGCCGGAAATAGCTCCTTCTCCGGCAAGCCTCGCCGTACGTGGTGACCATGGGTAGACTCGGGAGGCCGGGACGCTTCGAACAAGACCGGATCCAAGGCCGGAGGTGGCCGGAAACGTCGCGCCACCGTGGAGCACCGTGGCTCCGTCGCCATTCTCTCTCTCTCCACCGAGTTGACTCGGTCAACTCGGTCAACACCCAATATGGAAAGTCTCTGACTTGCCCAAAATAGCAACTTCTATTTATAGCCTTTCCCGATTTGGAAACTCATGTTTATCCATTTCGACGAACCTTAAACGCGCGTAACTTTCTCGTTGTAATTCCGATTCCGATAATTCTCGCGGCCACAAATTCGACTCGACATAATCTTCCATAATCACCCGAAGTCAAACATATCGGCCAACCAAATAAAAAGTCAACCCTTCAAAGCAACACACATTAAATCGACTAAATAATCAACAAACGGAAAAATTCGCAACTAATTCCTCGTAACTCCATATTATGCTCCGAAAGTTCACACAAACTCAAAATTAAATTCTGAACAACTTCCGTGAAGAAGCCGAAACCAAATTCTCGTCCGGTAATTTAGTCGTTAAGTAGCTCACCATTTAAATCTGAACTTCAAATATTCATAACTAATTCCTCGGTCGTCCAAATAACGATCCGGAACCGCCCACGAACTTGAAATCACATGAACAACGACTCTCGAGAAGAGACCCAGCTCCAATTCTCGGCCAATAATTTAGTCGTTAAGAAGCTTCAGCGATTCAAATAACTGCCGAACAGCTGCGACTACGCAGTAACTCACGTATATAGCTGATCAAACTGCTGATTCTGGTCCGGGTCGTCACAGTAATATTGTTAGAATTTTCAGGATGGACAAGAGTTGGATGAGCCTCGAAAGATGGGATGTGAGATATCACCAAGGAATTAGGAGTTTTGTGAATTTTGTGAAGGCTAATTGTGGAGACACTACACTTCATTATTGCCCGTGTAAAGAATGTAAGTGTCGCAGCGATCGATTTCGTTTTCCCATTGATAAAGTCCAGAAGCACCTGAGTAAATACGGGTTTTGGGATAAGTACACTTGTTGGATTTATCACGGTGAAACATCGTTAGCGGGTCATGATCATGGACAATTTGGTGAGAGGGTCAGTCCATGCTATGCTCATGGACATTTTGCTGAGAGGGGCAGTCCATCCTATGATCAAACATCGATGTTAATCAATGACATGTTTCCTCATGAGAGCGGTGTATTTGCTGATCAAGCACCAAATGTCCCTCCCGTCGTGCAGGGTTTTCCCCATATTGAGCCAGTTGAGCCATTACCTGGAGCTCATGTCAACACAAGCGGTATGGACAAGTACAACAACCTGATTGTATTGCAACAGACTTCGTTGTACAACGGTTGTAGTAAGACTGTTCTCGAAAGTGTCATGGGAGTGATGCAGCTCAAAATGGAGAACAAAATGTCTGTCAAAGCTGTTGATTCTTGGCTGAAGTGGACTGCTTCGCTACTGCCACCCGGTCATCGTCTTCCTACCACTCATCATGAGGTGCGTCATATCCTGAAAGATCTTGGGCTTTCCTACATCAAAATCCATGCATGCAGATATGATTGTATTCTCTTATGGGGAAAAGATCTTGAAGACCTTGAAGCCTGCCCGGTATGTTTTACAGAAAGGTATAAGTTGACTCCTGCAGGCAACAAGAAAGCTGTGAAGATACTTCGATATTTCCCGCTTATTGATAGGCTGGAGCGGTTGTTCATGTGTGCTTTCACGACCGAAGCTATGAGATGGTGGGCTGAGAGGAATTTGCCTGACGATGACACCCTTATACACCCTTCCGACGGAGAGGCTTGGAAGCACATGGTCAGGGAATTTGATCATTTTGCAGCAGAGGTCCGAAATGTTTGGCTAGGGCTCTCATCTAACGGATTCAACCCTTTTGGCAACATGAGTCTTCAATACAGTATATGGCCAGTTATTTTGGTACCGTACAACCTTCCACCATGGATGTGCATGAAGGAATACAATATGCTGACTCTATTAATTCCGGGCCCGGGTTTTGTTAATTCAACCATCTGTCAATATGCTGACTCTGTTAATTCAACCCTCTGTCAATATGCTGACTCTGTTAATTCCGGACCCTCATTGCAGTAAAATTGTTCAGATGCGTCACCGTTGTTGGCTTCCATATGATCACCCATTTAGGCAGGATCCAGACGCTTTTGATGGGACTGTGGAAACAGGTGTGGTACCCAGGCGATGGACAGGGGATGAAATTTTGGAAGTGTTGAATGAATATGATTTTGGCCAGCTGAGCAATCATCTTGAGATAGTGGCGTCAATTCCAGACAAGCCCGAAAGGTATAAGTTTTGGACACACAAGAGCATATTCTGGGAACTCCCCTACTGGCCCAGGTTGCCTATCAGACACTATCTAGATGTCATGCACATAAAGAAGAATGTGTGTGAAAGTGTGGTGGGCACAGTTCTTAATTTGGAGGGGAAAACAAAAGACATCCATAAGGCACACATTGATCTGAAAGCTATGGGACTGCGGAAACATTTGTGGTTAAGAGATGGTAAGAGAAAAATACCGCAAGCTCCTTTCACCGTCAAGCCGAAGCATAAGCATGAAATTTTTGGGTGGCTGAGTAATGTCAGGTATATATTCTTATGGCTATGCAGGAAATTGGCCTTAAATTTTTACTTATATATGGTTATATGCGAGAAATATAATTGTTGCCTATGGCTATATATATATATATATATATATATATATATATATGCAGGTATCCTTATGGCTATGCAGGAAATATAAGCAGGTGTGTTAACTTCTGGGACAATAAGATGTACGGATTAAAGAGTCATGACTGCCATGTACTGCTTCAACGCCTTTTCCCTATTTTCATTCAAGGGTACCTGCCCAAAGAGGTGGTGGAGCCGTTGGTGGCCTTGTCAAGATTTTGTCAGAAGTTATGCACCAGGGAAGTTAAAAAATCAGATCTCAAGGAGATGCAAGATGACATCATTTTTATCATGTGCAAGCTTGAGAGGATATTTCCCCCAAATTTTTTCGACATCATGCCTCACCTGATGATCAATCTTCCCGAACAATTGTTGCTTACCGGTCCCGTACACTACACTTGAATGTATCCCATGGAAAAATACAAATGATTCATACATTTGGTTTTTATATGTAAATTCTTAATTTTTAAGTATCATAACATGCAGTTGTTAACTTGTAGACAATTGGGAGCCTACAAGGACTATGTGAAGAATAAATCTGCACCTGAAGGGTGTATCGCTGAATCATATGTTGCGCACGAGTGTGTAACGTACACCAACGTGTATTTGGGAGCGCTTGAGGACCCCCAACAACAGATGTCGATAGATGAACCCCAGTTCAACCTTTATATCATCTCCAATGACGTGGTAGTACAGGGAAGCTTGCCAAAGTCGTACAAGTTGGATGGAAATGAGGTAGCCATTGCCCACTGGTCGGTACTGATTAACTGTCCAGAAGTACAATATTGGAAAAACTATCATCTTCACTGCCCTGCTATTGCCGGAAATGTTGATTACCACAACAGGACGTTTGCAAACTACTTTGGTCAATGGGTAAGGGTATATGTGTATATATCTATTTTTTATATCCTTATATAGCATGTGTGTACGTACGTGGTTTTGTTTTTCTATGTTCATAATTTCTTGTGTGGTTTCTTATCGTTTTCAGATGAACCATGTAGCAAATGATGGTTGCCCAGAGTGGTCAAACAAATTGAGGGTCCTGGCGATGAAACCGATAGCTTCAAAAGTTTACTCGATGTGTCAGGTCAATGGCGTGAAATTTATATGTGAAAATCGAGACGACCGACTGAAAACACAGAATTGTGGGGTGATGGTCCATAGTGGGCAGGATGGCGTTGACTATTACGGTGTCCTTCATTCAGTTGTTGAGCTAATTTATGGGAACCGCATGAAAGTGCATTTGTTCAAGTGTAGATGGTTTGATACTAGCCCGGAGAACACAAGGACCGATCAGTACAGAACATTTTCGGTGAATACTGCTACAAGCTGGTATAAAGAAGACCCTTTCGTTCTTGCCACATCAGTAAAACAAGTGTTTTACCTTGATGATCTTCTGAACAAAGTCCCGTGGAAGGTGGTTAACCATGTTGCTCATAGAAACATATACAGTGCTGCCACACTTGGTGAGACCGCAGATGATGAGGAAGTTACTGCATACCAAGAGCCGAACGCTTTTGACATTCCGGAATCATCTACGATTCGCCTTAATAATGTGAGATCTGGGAGTGTGGTTCGAATTACTGGAGCAAAACTTCTCGATGTTAATCCATATGAAGTTGACGCTGATTCATATGACGAGGAGCGGCACATATTGCCAGAGGTTACCTATGAAACCGAGTCAGACTCAAGTGATGAAGATGATTACGATTATCATCCTTAGTACGTTAATGATGTACGTATTTTAATTATAGTCGGAAATTCTAGTCGAAAATTCTAGTCGTAAATTATAGTCGGAAATTCTAGTCGAAAATTCTAGTCGTACATTCTAGTCGGAAATTGTAGTCGAAATTGTAGTCGGAAATTGTAGTCGGAAATTGTAGTCGAAATTATAGTCGAAAATTGTAGTCGGAAATTGTAGTCGGAAATTGTAGTCGAAATTGTAGTCGGAAATTGTAGTCGGAAATTATAGTCGTAAATTGTAGTTGGAAATTATAGTCGGAAATTGTAGTCGGAAATTGTAGTCGAAAATTATAGTCGGAAATTGTAGTCGGAAATTGTAGTCGAAATTGTAGTCGTAAATTGTAGTCGGAAATACTAGTCGGAAATTGTAGTCGAAATTATAGTCGGAAATTATAGTCGGAAATTATAGTCGGAAATTCTAGTCGAAAATTATAGTCGAAAATTCTAGTCGGAAATTCTTGGCCGGGAATCATTATCATTACCAACGAGTTGATAACTCGTGGGTAATAGTATTACCCACGAGTTGCTTATCAACTCGTGGGCAATGTCATTACCAACGAGTTAACTCGTAACTCGCCGGCAATGGTGGCTTATATTCCAGATCGGGCAGCTCCTCCTCCCCTCACCTCATTTCTTCACATTTTCTCCTCAAACCTTAAAATCTCCCCCTCTCTTCCTCACCTTGCCCCCCACATTTCCTCTCCTCAAATCCCTCCTCCCCTCTCCCCTCCCCTCCCCCCCCTCTCCCCTCTCCACACAAAAACCCAAATCTCCCCTACCTCTCCTCCCCTCCTCCCCTCCTCCTCTACCTCCTCCCCTCACCTCCGTCGCCGGAAGCCCACTTCGAGCTCGGCCATGACAGGTCCTAGCTCCCTCTCTCTCTCTCTCTCTCTCTCTCTCTCTCTCTCTCTCTCTCTCTCTCTCTCTCTCTCTCTCTCTCTCTCTCTCTCAATTTTTTTTGTAAATTATGTATATATATGCATTTTAATTAACTTGATTAATTAAGTTTTGGGTGATGTTTTAATTTTTGATAATTTAAGGTGATGTATATATGTGATGTATGTATGTGAAAAATATTTGGAAAATTTAATTAAGGTGATGTATATATATATATGTGATGTATATATGTGGAAAATTTAATTAAGGTGATGTATATGTGATGTATATATGTGGAAAATTTAATTAAGGTTATGTATATATGTATATATGTGATGTATATAATTAAGTTTTGATAATTTTTGATAATTTAAGGTGATGTATATATGTGGAAAATATTTAGGTAATTTAAGGTGATTTGGGTGGATTAATTGATATATATAGTTCATAATTATGTTGTATTTTTAAGGTGTTGCATATATGTGCAAATTAAGGTGATTTGGATTCATTGATATAGGTAATTTAAGGTAATTTAGGGTGTTGGGCAAATTAAGGTGATTTGGATTAATTGATATAGTTGATAATTTAAGGTATATTTGTAGTCGTATATTAATTGGTTAAATAAGCATTTGAGTAATAATTAATTGATATTTTGATAATTATATTCGTAATGATCGATATGATATGATGCAATGAAAGGACCCAACCCCGATTTAGCTTCCTAAATCGGAATCAAACCCTTCCGAAAACACGAACAAACAAAAACCGTAGAAATTTTGGCAGAGTTTCGTTACTAACGTGGAATTACCATTACCTGCACGCGGAAAATACACTTCATCATATGCCACAAAAAGCAAACCGTGGGCACCAATCCCATCCGGATTTCTCAATATATCAACAGTAAAGTAAAACAATAAATACAATAGTACTTTACTGAAATCTGGAGTAAAATCGTATAACATGATCAATAGAATTCTCAGAGCGACCTCTAAAGTATAAACATATCAGTATACCACAGCAGGTAGAACAATAAACCTACTGGAAGAAACAAGGTAGCTCGAGCACTATGCCTCCGACCACGACGTGCGACACCAGAGCCTGAACTGCAAACTGGGCACGGAAACCGAAAAGCCCAGGGGAAAGACATGAAACACGTTAGAGTGAGTGGACGAAAATAAATGTCTTTCACCAAGTAATATATATATAAAAACATATGCGAGTCGAAAGTGTAAATAATCAAATGGTACATGAGAGAGACTCTAACTCCTCACGCGTCCGAGTACACGAGGGAAACTCTAACTCCTCACGCATACGGAGCATGCATAAAAATCTCACGGGGCCACTCGTGGACACATCCGTTCTAGTACAGTCAGAATCACGGAGTCCCAGACTTCCACGCAATTCTAGCCAGAAAGGCCTTAGGTCAGAGGTCTGCCTCCCCCCGGTAAAGGTCACGGGTCAGGAGTCACAGCCTCCCCTGGTAAAAGCCTACCATCGGGGATCAGCCGAGAGGCAAGTGTATCGATACAACAACGTAACCAAGACTGTACTCTGTGTAAATCAAATCATAAATAGTTCAATGCAAATGCATGAAACAACATATAAGTGTATGTATACTCGTATACGCATATCCATATATGTTGATCATAAAACACATGCTCACGTAAATCGAAATCTCATATGCATGCTCAAGTTCATAAAACGTATATCAAGACTCGCAAATAATCCGTGAAAAGAAATGTCCACCCACAGACTGGCGTAACGCGATACGCGTTAACCCGTGATCCGGCGGAAAGTCCATCGCCAAACGAACGATCACGAACACCTGAATATTCACAAAATCCATTCCTCAAAATCATAACTCGACAATACAAGACAAATCACGAGAAACCACTGTTCTCGGAAACATACGATTCAATTACAACGTACTGTCGGAAATCCGATATTCACACCTCAATACCTCGCTATAATTTAGGACGCTCAACTCGAAAAACGAACCTCCCCACTGCGATCGGAGCGCGATTTCGAGTCAAATGACATGCAACTTGTCGAAAATCCAAAAAGTCAAACCGTTGACCGTTGACCGCCGTCCACGGCGGCGCCGCCACTGACCGGAGAATTTCACGGCGGAGCTACTCCTATTCCATGCAAAATCACCCACTGAGCAACTTCCATAACTACACCGAAGTCCAATTCTCACTCTAACCATGTCAATTTCATGAAAAACCGAATGTACACACAAATTTCAAATCCAAAATTCTCCTTCCACAATCAAAATTAGAACTCCAAACTTACATGGTAGCTTGCTAGTGATGAGAGCTACAAAGCCCACTCCAAATTGTAATTCGAATCGGTGTAAAACATGGAACCCGAATTCACAAGTTTCTCCTCCATTTTGGCCAGATTTTCCTCTCTCTTCGGCGAGCCTCGCCACACGTGGTGACCAAGGGTAGACTCGGGAGGTCGAGGCGCACCAAACGGGACAAGTCCCGAGCCAAGAAGTGGCCGGAAACTCATCGTCGCCGTGGAGGCCGTGGAGGACCGTCGCACCTCCTCCTCCACCACGGTCAACCAAAGTCAACAAGGTCAACCCATCAATGCTCCCCTTTGACTTTCCCATTATGGCAAGTTACTATTTATATCTTTCCCAAAAAGGAAACTTGTAATTATCCATTTCGACGAACTTTGAACACCCGTAACTTTCTCGTCGTAATTTCGATTCCGATAATTCTCGCGGCCACAAACTCGTCTCGACATGTTCTTCCAATATCACCCAAAGTCAAACACATCGGCCAAACCAACAAAAAGTCAATTGTTCAACCAAACACACATTTAAATCGACTAAACAATCAATAATCGGAAATATTCACAACTAAATCTTCGTAACTCAGAATAATGCTCCAGAAGTTCCCACGAGCTCGAAATTAAATTCTGAACAACTTCCGTGAAGAAGCCAAAACCAAATTCTCGTCTGGTAATTAAGTCGTTAAGTAAACCACCATTTAAACTCGATTATATCGAAACTTCAAATATTCATAATTAATTCCTCGGACGTCCAAATAACGATCCGGAACCGCTCACGAACTCAAAATCACACGTAGAACGACTCTCAAGAAGAGACCCAGCTCCAGTTCTCGGCCAATAATTTAGTCGTTATCAAACCTGGCGGTTCAAATACTGTCGGAACTCTGCAACTACGCAGTAACACATGAATCAAGCTGATCACACTGCTGATTTTGATCCGGGTCGTCACATGCAATTTAATTTAGAACCGTTTGGAACCGGAACAATTTGGTTTGGAACCGATAACCGCTAGAACCGGAACCGAAACCGAACGGTTCCGGTTTCAAACGGTTCCGGTTACAAACGGTTCCGGTTTCAAACCGTTATCGGTTCAAACAATTAGTCCTGGATTAGGTTTTATGAAAAACCGGAACCGAAACCGTTTGGAACCAGAACGGTTTGAAACCGAAACCGTTTGGAACCAGAACTGTTTGGAACCGGAACTGTTTGGAACCGGAACAGTTTGAAACCGAACGGTTCCGGTTCCAAACGGTTCCGGGTTCAAACGGTTCCGGTTCCAAATTGTCATAGAACCGAATCCAGGACTCATTGTTGGAACCGATAACTGTTTGGAACCGGAACCGGAACCGTTTGGAATCGAATGGTTCCGGTTCACAACGGTTCCGGTTGCAAATGGTTCCGGGTCCAAACGGTTTCGGTTCCAAACGGTTCCGGTTCCAACCGGTTCAATCCTTAATTTTCATAGAACCGAATCCAGGACTAATTGTTGGATGTGCAGGAAGTTTTGCGGCAAATTGGCTTGGAGGCATCAAACGGAGAGGGAGTAGAAATAGTGGAGGGAGCAGTAGTCAAGCTTCCTTAGCCGCAGTCAGCAACACGCGCAGTGGGCCAATTATGAATGTTCGCACACAAATGTTGCGAGCTGCGCGAGGAGAGGAGGAAGCTGCACGATCCGGATCCGTGCAACCCCCAGTCCAGCCTCGAGCCTCAGTCAGCAGACGCTCAGTCAGCAGACCCACAGACGAGCGACAGTCAACGGGGGCATCAGAAACTCCCTCCATCCGAATGCCCCCTATTGGCCTGGTGCCTACTCCCGTTTCACGGGAATCATCTGAGGCAGATGGTGCTGGCGCCTCATCGTCCAGGCCTCGTCTATCTCCGCCGTCCGGTCTCTTCCTGCCCGACGAGATTCCTGTGATCCCTGAATTCGATGATAGGGGGATGCCTATTTATATTGAAGGACAGCCGGAGTTCCTGAGCATGGAGGAAGCATACAACTTCATCCCGTTCGACCCCGTGTATCTTTGGAGTACGAGGTGCACCAACCAGCAAACGGACGATGCAGGTAAATTTTATTTAACAAGATTGATTACTTAATTATTACTTAAGACTTACGATAGGTTCAATTAATGATATCAATTTGTTGACATTATATTATTAGGCAATTTCGTTAATGGCACTGGAAAACGGAGAGGGACTAGAGGCACCTGCACCGGGAAGAGACTTGAGCAGGCCACTGGGGGAAGGAAAACGCTCATTAGGGCCAATGAGCATGGTGAGGTGATCGAGACATTTGACACCACGCGAAAGTATGCCAGCATGGCCGGGGCCGTCGTGCAGGACAAGGTCCCAATGCTTTGGCCAGATTGGGAATCTGTGCCTCTCTACGTGAAGATGCAAGTGCATAATGCACTGAGTGTGAGTTAAATCCTATTTTCATTACGTAAATTTTACATTTATTAATTAAGTCCGAATAAATATATAATTTTACCGTTTATATATTCATATTGCGGGTGTGGTTTGACGTGGATGAATGCCTTATTCACACGTGGGTAGAGCGTCAACTACATATCAGGTGATGTGATTCGAGTTATTTGAGTATATATCGAGTTAGATTTTTGTTTATCAAGTGTTTTAATATCTCTAACTTTTTTTTCTGGTGTTAATATAGGTATAAAGAGTGGAAGAACGAGCTTTCAAAACATTACACACAGTACAAGGAGCTAGGCCAAGGTTCTACCCCTAGTGAATTCTTGTTTAGGGAATACGAGTGGCTGTGGCTGGTAGCCCACTTCGAGCACCCCAAAGCGAAGGTATGCATCCTGAATATATCTTACAACCCTAATGTATCGTATCACATTGAAATAGTTAGTTACTAATTTTTTTACATATGTTTATCAAACAAGGCGATTTCCAAGACGAACCGGGAGAATAGATTGAAAAACACCAAGGCCCATCATGCAGGTTCACTCAACTATTTGGGTTGGTCGAGTAAGGCGCAGCAACAATAAGAAGTTAACCCGTTGGTGTTTATTCATCAGAAGTTCTATCCGCAGTGCCCTGAAGAAGCAGTAAGTCTTTCGCCTCTGTATTTTGTACTTCACATATGCATGTGTTAATAAAACTATTTTTCGATATTAATTTATTTTGTTAAATAATACGTTATTCATATTCGCTTTTCAATTAGGCGAGAGTGGAGGAGGCGACCACAGAAGTCACCATGAATATAGCTCAGAACAACTATCCTGACTGCTCGGAGGAAGAAGTGAGCCAGTATGCCTCTCAGATCGATCCACTTGATCGCCCTATAGCGGCTCAGATCATGGCAAAAGCGTGCGGGACTGGAAAGAATACCTACTACAGCAGGGGAATGGGCTCGGCGGGCGAAGGAGTATTGAAGAACACTTCGGAATACTCTACCGGGTCAAGAACTTCAACTTCTAGGAACTCTAACCTAGCAGCGGAGCTTCAGAGGACGCAGAGGGAGTTGGAGGAGCAAAGGAGGCAGATGGAGGAGCTGAGGCAGATGGCCGAGCAGCAGGCAGTCAGAGATGCCGAGTACCGGGGGATGATCGAGCAACACCGACTCATGGTCCAGCAGCAGACACAAATGTTCACATGGATGCAGACGATGTACGCGTGCCAGACTACCAGACAACCGCTCCCCACACCTCCCCCGGTCCCTGTGTTCCACACTCATCCACCACCGCAGCAGTTACCGCCACAGCAAGACCAGGGTAGCCACCGGAGTTCAAATGATTACATGGATTTCTTCGACCCTGACGCGGGAGTTCCTCGACCCTGACGTGTAGTTGTAGTTTATTTTCGTATTGTTGCTATTTGTACTGTACGTTGGACAATTATGTGTGTACTGTTGAACTTGTATTTGTACGGTTTATGTTTTTCAATGCAGGTTCTGGAATTGGACCCAATCCAGAACCGGCTTTTTTTTGACAAATTTCTCCAACCATTGCCGGCGACTTGGACCAAAGTCGCCGGCAATACCCCTCATATTCCGGCCATGGTGGAGCAATCATTGTCAGCGACTCAAGTCGCCGGTAATGGCCTTCATCATTGCCGGCGACTTGAAAAATAAGTCGCCGGTAATGCTTTCACTGGCGAAAAAAAAAACAAGGCTGGCGACTTTAAGTCGCCGGCAATGGTACTTAATGTGGTAGTGATAAGAGTTTTGCACCAGTGGTAAAGATCTATACCATCCGAGTTCTCATATCTCAAGTAGCTAAGATGGATTGGCCATTACAACAGTTTGATGTGAAGAATGTCTTTCTCATTGAGTTTTGAAAGAAGAAACACATGGATCTATATCCAAGATATGGTACTTCTACTGGTGAAAAGATGGTGTCTAAACTAGAGAAATTTTTTAATGGTTTGAAGCAGCCTCTGAAAGCTTGGTTTGGTAGGTTTACGATGCTCATGAAGAAGATTGGGTATTGCCAGATCGAGCAATTCAAATCACACATCGTTTCTCAGACATAGGCAGGATAAAGTTACTATTTTAATCATTTATGTGGATGATATGGTTGTGACATGTGATGACTTTGAAGAAATCAAGAAGTTGCAAGTCCAGTTATCTTCAGAATTTGAGATGAAAAGGCCTTGGAAACTTGAAGTATTTCTTGGGGTGGTAGCCCGAAACAAGGATTGTATTATGTTGAGTAAGAGGAAGTATGTCCTGGATTTGTTGGTAGAAAATGGTATGCTTGGTTGCAAACTAGTTGACACACATATTCAACATAATCATCGTATAACAGAATATCAAGATCAAGTCCCCACGAACAACTCACCGTAACAAAGTTTAGCTGGGCGTCTATCTGTCTCATGCAAGACCTAATCTTGTTTATGTTATTAGTGTTGTGAGTCAATATATGGGAAACCCTAGTGAAGCTCATATGGATGCTGTGATTTGAATTTTGTGTTATTTGAAGTCTGCTTCTGGTAAGGGTAAAATGTTTCACCAGAATGAACATTTAGGGGTTAATGGATATACTACCACAGATTGAGCAGGCAATATTACTATTAGGTGTTATACTTCTATTTACTTTAACTTTGTTAATGATAGTTTGATCACTTAGAAAAGCAAGAAGCAAAGGTTATGTCTCGTTTAAGAGTAGGAGCAGAATATCGAGGTATTGCCCGTGGTATTTATGAGTTATTTCCATAAACGAAATAGGTATGATTCAATCAGGTTTTATTTTATGATTATGGATATGTTGAGGCTTTTATGCGTATAGGTCTAGTTTGGGAAAAATTGAATCGATTTTTCGACGAACCCAAATTCGGTCATGTTATATGTCGTTACGATCGCTCCGTCGTAACTGCAAATTTGTTGGATAGGTTCTTCGACTATTAATTTTTATGATATTTGAATAGGTTCCATTGAAACAAGTTTGTTGGAAGTTGTTTTTCGATCGAGTAAATTTCTCGATTTGTGTATTTATTGATTTTTTTTATGACATTTGAATATAGTCACGTCGTCAAAGATTGTCCAAACAACATTACTGATAGATGTTCTACTTCTGGTTACTTTTACTTTGTCGGTGATAATTTGATCTCTTGTAAGAAAGATAAAGTTATGTATCGTTCGAGTGCAGGAGCAGAATATCGAGGTATGGCTTGTGGTATTTTTGAATTGTTATGGTTGTGGCATTTGTTGGGATAATAGGGGTTTAAGCATAAGCGACCGATCCCTCTTCATTGTGATAACCGAGCTACTGTAGAGACTGCACACAACCCGATTTAGCATGATCGGAGAATCTTGATGCTAATATTATATCGTTTCCATTTGTTTATTCAGAAGAGCAGTTAGCTGACATTCTTAGAAAAACTATTTCATTCAGGGTCTTTAGTTACTCACTTGACGAGTTGAGAATTTGTGACTTGTATGCATCAACTTGAAGATGAGTGTTGGCGTAAGTCACACTCCTAGGAATATTAAAAGTTGTATATTATGTAATTAATACGTGTAATTAGTTTTCTATTAGGTTTGTTTCTAACTGTGTCTGTGCCAATTCTGAAGTTACCAATATATTAGAAAATTCTCCATATTTGTGTTCTTTTTGACTCTTCCAATCGTGGAAAGAAAGAAAGAAAAAAAGAAATTATTGGGGAAACATGAAACTAAATGGTGAGGTTTTAAGAGAAATTAAAGTTATATAATCTGTTGTCTATATTTGTTAATTTGTATGAGTGTAGTTCTGTAATTACATAATTAATTGAAAAAAAAGGAGGTCAACTGAGCAATTTTGGATGTCTCAATAGAAAAACTCATTTACTCACGATGGAGATTGCTCGATGTTTAATTATGAGTGTTGCTATTGGTACCTCCTAAATGGTTCTTTAGACCTCCTTCTTTTTTTGAAAATTTTAAAATCCAAAATTACCCCTTGTCAGCAAAAAAAAAGAAGATGAGAATTTGGTTCAAGATCTCACACCAAAAACCTAGAATATATCAATTGAGATGCATGAAGAGGAAGAGGCAACGGAATTTACTGAAAATGTTTGGGTTTGTTGGAAATTGATCGGAGTAGTGGGCTCGGTTGGAGGATACCGAATTTTTACGGAAAGTCGCCAGTGACTTATTGATTATGAAAAATTGTCGTTCTTACCTATTCAATAATTCACCTTGAATTGATATCTTAGATTTTGAACAAAACAATGTTTGAGTTTTTCACATAAATTATGATAGCAAAACGTATAATTAGATAATTTGTAATTGCAGTCTAAAGAAGAAAATGAGTGTTAAAGAAACAACAAAATTATAGGGGACAAATTTATAATTTACTTATTTCAAATTTTTGAAGGAAGTTTGAAGAACAAATAAGGAGGTCCAAATAGCAAAACTCTTAATTATCTAGGCAATTATCCTTATATGGTAATCGAAGCAAAATCAAATTAAGTAAATAGTTCAGGTTGTAGCTGATCAGATTCATTCTTAAAATTTGCATTTATTCACAGTATACATAAATAAATAATATTTCATTACTACAATTAATTAAACATAGCTAGTTATGCGGCTTGGCTAATTTCCGTCTTTTGACTATGGCAAACTTTTCTTTCAAGATTACCATGAAAATTATTACCCGTTAACATGTCAAGTGGTGTAGCTGCTTGGATCATATATATCGCCAACTCTACATGCTTTGGAGTGTAAGAATATGATTGATTGGGAGTAGAAAAGTTTTAATAATGTAGTTAAGCTTGATACAAGCAAGCTTCTTGATACTCTTGATTGAAGTTTCTTATTAAGAGTTTTTCATGCCTTTGACTTCTCATAGGGCCTTGTTAATTTAATTAAGATGGTTATTAGCTCAGTTCATCTTTTTGTTGATATCAATGATTTAATGGTGCATTATGAAGTTTTTTCAATTGCTATCTAGGTGTTCGAAAAGGAGACCCTTTATCTCTTCTTTTTCTTCTCTTAGATGAAGATGTGTTGAGTTGGGGTATATCGAAGCTGGTAGAACGAGGTATGGTAAAGTGTACAACATCCCTTAATTAGTTGAGTAACGGTTCCTTCACACTATTTGATTTTTGATTACATAACGATTTTGACGAGAGACAATAAGTCGGGTATACGAGACCTGAAACGTTTTATTGACGTACATGCACGCAACTGGTAAAAAAAAGAATAAAGATAAGTCTAAGATAAATTCGTTTATTAACGTCCTAGGGCTACCGCCATTTACTAGATCTTTTGTTATTCCAGCAAATGGACAATGTGGTGGCCTTGTGCTTTTATGGTATCATACGAAGGTTTATATTAATGTTGTTTGTTCTCAAGATCAAGTTGTGCATTGTTTTTTGCCAATTTGGATAATTATGTCGATTGGTTTCTTACTTTCCTTTATATGGTTTCGAATAAGTAGCACCAGGCTAGAGTTTGGAATGATTTGCTGAAATTGAAACTTGGTTTTAATCTGCCTTGGGTGGTAATAGGAGACTGTAACCATATGCTAAGTATTGATGAAAAACTTGGAGGCAATCGTAGGCCTAATTGCTCTATGAATTGGTTTAAGAAATTTTTTTAATAGTGCTTCCCTTATTTCTTTACCTTGTTCTGGAAACCGCTACACTTGGTGTAATAACCAAGAGGGTCGAGCAAGAATTTATGAAAGACTTGATGGAGCTTCAGTTAATAACTCTTGGCTTAGAGTGTTTCTGAATGCTTCTTTAAACAATTTATCTATTCATGGTTCGGATTATGGTCCAGTTTGTCTTACTTTTGATCATCATTTAGTCCATAGAAAAAAACCTTTTAAATTTGAGGCTATGTGGCTCTAACATCCGGAATTTTGCCATATTTTGAACCAAGTTTGGACTGTTTGTTCATCTGACAATCCTATCTAATCCTTTATTATGTAAACGGCTCAATTTCAATTTTTACTTAGAAATTGGAACAAAAGTACATTTGGAAACTTATTAATGAATATTCAGAACACATGCGAATTTAGCCATGATTCAAAAAGAGTTAAGAGAGAGCTTTCCTCAGGAACTCCTTTTTCAAAATAAGTTCTTAACCATGAGTTAGTTCATCTTTATCAACAAGAAGAAATATTTTGGGCCCAAAGGGCTAGAGTGAATTGGCTAAGACTTGGCGATGAAAATACGACATACTTCCATATTCATGACCAAATTAGAAAAAACAGGAAGCAAATTACGAAACTCTTAGATAATGGGATATTTCTTACGAAACAGGATCAAATTGCCAAGGCCTTAATTAGTTCTTTTCAAAGGCGGTTTACCAAACAAAAAGAGACGACTACTTCAGATATTCTGTCTTTTCTTGATCTTATTGATCAATATGTTACTATTGATGATAATAACATTCTACTCAAAGAAATTTCAATTGATGAAATTAAGGATGCTTTGTTTAACATCAGACCTCTTAAAGCTCCGGGACCTGATAGATTAGAAGCCATCTTCTTCCAAAAAAATTAGAATATTATTAAGGAACCTATGTTTAATCTTGTCAAAATTTTCTTTTCTAATAGAGGTGGACTAGGTTCTCTTAACCATACGAATATTGTTTTGATACCAAAGGTTGACAATCCGGAAAGTGTGAATCATTTTAGACCAATTAGTTTATGTAACGTTGCCTACAAAGTTATAACAAAAATTATTGTGCCCATACTCAAACCTCTCATTGAAAAATGTATTTCTCCGAATCAAGGAGCTTTTGAAGGTCCATTTTTGACAATATCCTAATTACGCATGAACTTTTCAATGGATAGTAAGAAAAAAGGAAGATTGGACTCGGTCTCTATTAAATTAGACCTTGAAAAAGCTTATGATCTGTTAAGCTAGGATTACATAAGTGCTTGTCTCCTAATGTTTGGATTTCATAAGCATTGGTTTGATATTATTATGGAATGTATTACATCAGCCACCTTTTCTATTATTTTAAATGTAGCCACAAAAGGTTGGTTTAGACCTATGAGAGGTATCCGACAAGGGGATCCTTTATCTCCCTATATTTTTATTATTTGTATGAAACCTTTAATCCGACACTTAAATTATGCCGTGGCAAAACCAATGAATCCAACAGGCCTACTTTCTTCTCCTTGCGGATTCAGAATCTTAAACCTTGTTTTTGAGGATGATTGTCTTTGATTTGGAAAGGCAACAAATACAACTGCTAACAAGCTTAGAAGCAATTTAGATTCGTTCTCCAGAGCCTTCGAGCATCAAATTAACTTTAATAAATTGATTTGCTATTTTTCCAAAAATGTAAATCGAGGTATTAAAGACGATTTTTGCACTCGTATTCAGGTACAACATCGGCTGAATATTGGAAAATATTTAGGAATTAATGAAATAGTTTTTTGGAAAGGCCCGATTAATGCCTCAGAGTTACTTTTGAAAATTCAAAAGAAATTAGTAGGTTGGAAAGCTAATACACTGTTACGGGCCGGATGACTAACTTTACTAAAATTCAATCTTTCAGGAATGTCTAACCATGTTCTCTCCTGCTTTAAATGTCCCAAAAAAGTTATTGATAATCTTGATCGAGAGTCTCAAAACTTTTTTTGGGCTAACAAGCACCCAATGGTTGCTTGAGATCATATTTGTACTCTGAAAGATAAAGGTGGGTTAGGTGTGCGTAAAGGCGCACATTTTAACTCAGTTGCTTTAGCTAAGTTGGGGTCGAAAGTTTTAACATACAAGAACAATTGGTGGACCGAAATTGTTACGAAAAAGTATCTTTGATTTTTTTTTTTAATGCTCAACCTTCTTCTACAACCTCTGCGGCTTGGAAAGGAATATTGAAATCCAGAAATTTACTTGAACAAGGAATCCAGTGGATGATTGGAGATGGATCTAAATGTAACTTCTAGATGGATAATTAAGCTAAAGTGTTACCTTGCCCGTTAATTAATCTAGTCCATGAGCATACCCGACCAACCCTGGACCTTTTGGTTACTGTAGATAAGTTTATAGTAAATAAATAAGGGAATCTTGGTACTCTGACGGGGAACTGAGAAGCGGAAATTTTGCATAAAATCAGAGGAATTCCTCTGCTGTTATTTCCTACTGAAGACAGGTTTGTCTAGGGGCTGACTGGGAATGGAAAGTTTTCTATTAAAAGTGCTTCGAACCTTCTGGTGAACCACATAAGTACACGTATATTTGCCCAACTTTTACATCGAATTTAGAAATTAAAAGTACCGCATAAAATTAAAATCTTTGTCTGGCTTCTTGTTCATAATAGGCTAAAAACTACATATTTTTTGAGCAACTTTGTTTCTAACATTTCACCTTTGTGCGCCTTGTGCAACCTAGATAATGAATCATTAACTCACCTCTTTGGGACTTGTCCTAAGACTAAAGCGGTTTGGTCTCTATCTGGTCTCCCAGCTTCTCCAGATAATACT
Organism: Geum urbanum; assembly: GCA_946800695.1. Classification (NCBI taxonomy): domain Eukaryota; kingdom Viridiplantae; phylum Streptophyta; class Magnoliopsida; order Rosales; family Rosaceae; genus Geum; species Geum urbanum. The sequence goes on along the minus strand of OX327009.1, from coordinate 21,924,321 downwards.
TCAAATACATTGGTTATACTCCTTACAAAGCATTCAAATGGTAATAATTTGCTAGAATTTGTTTTGTCCTTATGCTAATTCATTTGGCGGGCTCATAATTTAACCAATTTTCAAGGAAAATCAATGGATCTGGCTGGAACAGTTCTAGTTGTAGCGAAACTTCTGAAAGATTATTAGAATGCTTGCCCCCCCCCCCCCCCCCCAATAGTGGATAAATCAGAAAATCTTATGATTATTAAGTGAAAGCCTTCTTCTGATAATTTTTTGAAAGTTAATTTTGACGGATCTATTGTTAATCATTGTGCCACGGATGGCTTTGTGGTTAGAAATACTTATGGACAAATGGTAGTAGTCGGTTCGACCCAGCTCCATCACATGGAAATTCTTGTAGAAGCTTGTTTATCGAGAGATAGCCTTTCCATCTCAGTTTAGCGGCTAATGATCAAGGTCTCTTCATGCCCCTAATTTTTGAAGGACACTCGAAGATCTTAATTGACGCAATTAAAAAGAAGACTGATATTCCTTGGAGGATTTCCACAGTTGGTGCTAAAATTTAGAGATTGATGGAGTTGTTTCCAGAGTCAGTGTGCAAACATACTGATCTGGAGGTGGATTTTTTGGTAGATAACTTGGCAAAACAAGGACATTTATTTTAATTCTGCATGGAGCCAATGTGGCTATTTAGTTTAATTTAAGAAATTTAGGTTGCCCTGGAGGGTTTAGTTTGTAGGTGTTTCACTTTTTCTTTCTTGTATCGAAAAAAAAATCAACACCAACAATAGTGCTCTCTCCACTATTGAGACCAAGAAAAAATCTTGATTGTGGATTGGGATCAATGATACAAATCAAAATCAAGAGTCACAACCAAGAACAAGAGAGGAACCGGAACAAGAACTAATGGAAAAGGGGGGGGGGGGTGTTTAAAACTCATGCATGAGCACTCATAATCACCGAGGTAAGTGACTTTACACTTTCATGTGGCAACCATAAGCCCTTCAACCAATCGTCTTATTTCATTGAGGTTGGGGGTGAAACGAATTAAATTGTCAAACTGTTGTTGCATAAACTACTTTTTTGACATGGAAACATATGAGAACATTTGATGATAAATTAAACAAATACTGGATATAGTAACTCAACCTTTATTCCTTCCAATATAAGTAGGAAGGCCCAAGATGCTTCTCATGCTTGTCTTCAATAGTAACTCCCCCAAAAGTAGCAGTATCATAATGTAAGGAATGTAAGATTTTCTTCCTAAAAATAATATTGCTTATATCAAAGTTCACCTGTTGACCCGAGACCTCATATGTTTGCAGAACCTACTTGATATGACTAACATCCATCATAGAAACTCGACTAAATAACTGGCTATTATTAGCAGAGTAAATGTCTGGTAGTAGGAGCAGCCTAACAGACTTGAATACCAAGAATAACACCAATACATGTCTTCAGATTAAGAAGGGAAGTAACGACTTTGGTACTAAGTAGAAATAAATATGGTGAAAATGGATCACCCTGTCTCAATCCTTTGGAAGGCGTGAGATAACCCCTTGGCTTGCCATTGATGTTAAAGCAATATTTAACTGTTTGCATACACCATAAGATAAGGTGAACCCATGTATCTGAGAAGCCAATGGATAAGAGAACCGCTTCAATAAAGCTCCATTCTATCATGTCAAAGTCCTTACATACATCAAGTTTGAGCAAGAAAGCTTCATCTGCACTAGACTGACAACTATGAATATAATGCGAGATCTCATTAGCAATCAAAGAGTTGTCAGTAATAAGTCTCTTTGGTATGAAAGCACTCTAGAAAGGAAAAATTATAGAATCAAGAATTGTCTTCAATCTATTAACAATGAATGGGCTAAAAAAAAATCTGATAAAAGACACTGCTAAGTGCAATAGGTCGATATTCTGTAGCTATAATGGGCTTCGACACTTTAGAGATCAATGTCACATGAGTATAATTTAGAATTTCAAGAAACTCTCCTGTATGAAGAAGATAATGTGCCACGGTAATAACATCACCACCCAAAATATCTCAATAATTTTGGAAAAATAGAGGAGACATACCATTTGGGATCAGAGTCTTATTTGAATGCATGTGGAAGAGCGCACGGTGAATCTCCTCCCCAGAATAAGGTGCACCTAACATGCCATTCATCTCTTGAGTGACTTTTGGTTGAAGAAGCTCAACATCCTTGAGGTGGGTCAGCTCATCCGAGGGCGCAAAGGTTAAAATCTTGTCAAAGTAATCCACAACCATCTGCTCCATACCAGTATTAGTATCACACCATATACCTTCCAAATCAAAAAGGCCTTTCATTGCATTCTTTTCTTTCCAGCTTTAAGCTTTCTGATAAAAGAACTTTCAGTTTTGATCCCCATCCACAAGCCAATAAACCTTTGCTCGCTTCTTTCAGCTTAAGTGTTAGGCAGTAAGTCGAGTATCAAGCCTTGAGTGAAGGGAAAACGCTCTCCACATTATGAGCATTATCATTTGGACTTGCAAGTAGGGTTGCCAAGAGGCCATAAAGTTGATCAATGTCACTTTCTCGGGGTGAAAGGTTGCCTTCTGCCAACTCGATAAAGAAAAGCTAATGTGAATAATCTTCTGAACAACCACATACTCAGAGTTAACTGAGACCACAACAACCCAACTACTTTGAACAGCTTCACGACAGCCTTTGTTTCATTCTTGGCCTAGAAATTTTTGAACAAAATCGACGAGCCGATCTACGCAATGCAATCTTAGGTTTCTGCAAGACATGTATCGTAATGGGAATGTGATATCCATGACTAGGTTCTAGTTGCTCAAGCAAAGACACACCAAAGAGAACAAGTCAGGAAGCTAATGTCACTGCTCTATCCAGATGTTGCCTTAGAATTCCCTTGTACCAAGTAAATGACATTCCAGAGAAACCTAGGTCATGAAGATCGACATAGGAAAGTGCATCGCGAATCCCTTCCATTTGTGACTCGCGACGACGAGCACCACCAACAGTCTAAGAGCCATTGAGAAGCTCATTAAAGTCTCTCAATAGAACACAATGATAGGACAATTCATCACTAAGTGTCCTGATTAGATCCCAAGTCGTATGAGGCTCCAAAGTATAGGGATGGCCGTAAAACACGCTTTGATGCCAAATGAGGCCGGAACCTTGGCGACAATAGATTTTGATGACAGCATAGAAGAGAGGCTTGGAACGATACATTACCTGCACCTCATCATTCAAAAACAAAATGACACTACCAGACTTGCCAACGCTGGAGAGAACTTCTCCCATTTAAGAGCCCTAGTTGAGTCGAATTGAGTTAATCTCATGTTGTCCACCTTGGTTTCATTATGAAAGACAAAAGATCAATGTTTCCGATGAACCACATGCAGCAGAGCCTCCGATGTTGCATCGACATTCTTTGCACGAAAATTTCATGGTACCATTTTCATCGTGAGATTGTTTGATGAGGTGCAATGCCGTCGTTGTATGGAGAAACCCTACCAGAGCAAAAAATTATGTTTTTTGCTATATTACAATAGCACCTAATCTAAGAACATTTCAAGAGAATTTTTCTCTCCGTACTTACCTATTCCAAAACACTTCAAGTCTAAATGAATTAGTGAAAATCTATACGTGACTCAAATCTCATCATCTAAAATTTACAATGATTTTCGAAACTTCTCCTTCTAAATATTTTCCGAGAGTCTAGAATGGTCACACTCCAGCTAAGAAAACCAAAAATAAAATAAAAATAGAAAGAAAAAAAATAGGTAAGAATAAGGAACATGTTACTAATACAAATAAACCAACCACCAAAATTTAGTAACTCTCTCTCTCTCTCTCAAAACAACAAGAGAAAGAAATGTAGTAGCAATGGTTCGGTTCCTCGGCTGTCCTCGCCTGATCTACGCATTTTATGCTTGATTATTAATGTCTTTCTCTCTGCATTTTGCTTTGTTATGAGCTTAGTAAATATGTTTCTAACTTATTTTATGTTTTTAGGTAGAAAATAAAGGTGGAACAATAAATGAGGCGTTTTGGGGCTAAAAACGTGCTAAGGAGGAGGTTCCTAATTCCGGAAAAGAAATAATGAAGACATTTCTCATGCGCGGTCTAGGAAAGCATGTTCTTGCCGAATTCATGGAGGATACTTGGGCCAAAATTGTGGAGACCATTCCAAGATGATATGGATATGATTTAAAGCCCAAAATGCGTGCAATTATATGGTATTTTCTTCTAAGGAAGAATTGGAGAGAAAGAAGCCCAAAAGAAGAAGATGGACCGAAAGTTAGAAATCCAGAAATCTGTCGATGCAGATCAGCCCAATTCAACAGGCCACCAAAATCAATTGAAAACGAATTTGGACACATGTGAGGCATGCTTAGAAATATATGGAAGTCTAGTTTCCAACCCCAATAGAATCATGCCGTTACAATGTGTGGATATTCAGAAATCTCGGATTTAGTGGGTACAGGTCATTCTGCCTAACAACCAACTTAAAATGGGCGCTGAAAGCGTGTCAGGAGGAATTATGGTGCAAATCATGCATAGCTGGAAAGCCCTGGAAGTCTATTTTCTAGTGCCGAAAGAATCACACCGTTTGAAGTTGTAAAACGTCCGAAACGTAGCTTTTAATACAGAAGGGTCAGATTTGATAGCTTTCAGAAGGTGGGAAGTTTCCTAATCTTGTTCTATATGAAGGGAAGCTCAACTCTTTCAAAAGGGATCTCTCAATTTACTAGCAAAAGCTCTGCCAAAACACTTTCCCTCTCCTCCCAAAGCCGAAGGTCTACAAGGATCCGCCTCCTCCATCATCACAAATCGTTTCCATCACCGACGCAACTCGAAGGCAAATTCCTTGAGGGCTCTGTGCATCCATCTCCATTGAAGGGTCGTCGCATAACTCTTGTAGAGGGCAAATTCCCTTACAAAAAGTGTAACATGATTCCTTCTACTATTTCCTTGTATTTATCTTCGGTTTTTGATGGATTGGATGATTGTATTTTGGTTAAACACTCTTCGAATATGTTGTGTAATCTAACCTTGTGTTTATTTCTTTTAGCAAAGCATGTGTGCTTAATGCATCAACTAAGTTGAAGGCAAATTCCTTGTCAAGTTGATAGATATGTCATAGGGCAAATTCCCGAAGCATGAAAACGAATCACATGTGAGCTAAAAACTTAGATACTTTTAGGTTGCATATAATATGACTTAGTGTAAAGAGTTGAGTGAAAAATTGAGATGATCACATGTAAATAGTAGATTTAGGTTCTATCTTGCAGGAAAATTAGTAAAAACAAACCTTGCACCCCCATAAACTAAACCTAGCATAGTTATGCATCCACCCTCAATCCCCGGTTAAGAACGATCCCTACTTATCAATGCTACATCAACAAAGAAGGGTTTTAATTGTATTCGTGTTTGATTAAGTGTTTAATTAAATGCTTGAAAAGATGTGAATCAATTTTTGGCGCCGTTGCCGGGGATTGTAAAGAATTGTGTGATTATGCTTGTAAATACGTTTATAGTTTCTGTTTTTCGGAACTGTGCACTTCCCAGTTTTGTGTAAATTATTTGACATAGCTAGAAGACTCATAAAAATATGAAATTTTGGAAGAATGTTTGTTTATGTGTCTAGTTTGTGCCTGAAAAATTTCAGCCCAGTCGACCGAGCTAAAATTCTAAAAAAATTCGACAAGCTGCTGTGTTCATGTTTGCCAGAATCTGGAATTGCATGTGTTCTTGTGAATATGTGAAATTGTACATTAAACCTACGAAATTTCTGTTCATATTTATACTAGCACTTGTTCATATTGTATCTTTTGCAGCCATGTAACGTTAAAGGAAGCTTGGATTTGCATTGAGTACAGGAGCTTAGTTGATTAAGTCGCACTCATTGTTGAATAGATGGCGCCTCTTTTCCATGTTTATCTCCTTAACCCCTCGTGATGTATGGATTTCACCACCATACACCATAACCTAAGTGAATTTATGGACATGAGGTTGAGGGCGGAGTCTACATTGGACTTGAGGGAGTTGTACATTTTCGAAAGTTTGGTTCAATGTCGGACATGGTATCTAGAAACGGGTTATGACTGGTGACAGGATTTGGATTTAAGAAAGACTTGCAACATTGGAGTATATACCAAAGACTCGGTTGGTGGATGAATACTTATCTTTGAGTAAGAAATTCTCAACGCAATGGTGTCTAGAAGGTGACAGTTTCTATGACAGGTTTTGGATCCGAGATATCAAATCGGTTCTACCTCTCGTGGTCTCTCTCGCTAACTGGCCATTTCGTTGAGTTTGCCCAAAGAAGATAAGGACTAAGTCTACTTGCCATAGTCGGTTAGCCTCGGGTTGCTTTGTCGAAATTAGTCCTGCCTCTCGCGTTATCTCTATCCCCAACTGGCCATGTTTATCGATTGAACCAAGACCATTCGATTGAAAGTGTACACTTTATCGCGCGGGTCGCACGTCCTTTGAACGACCTAAATATCAAGTGAATGAACTCTCTTCAAATATAAAGAACAACTCAATGAACCATACATGTACATAACCAACGAAATACTTGTACATTGCCAACGAAATTGTAAAGGCTTAACCACCCTGCATTTGTAGCTTGCATAACCCTTTGGCGGCTTTGTGATGTGTGGATTTCATCACCACACACCCTAACCTAAGTGAAGTTAGGGGCATGAGGCCAAGAGAGTGGCCACGTTTGCATCATGGAATTAGCACGTAACTCTTGTGTTTTCTGCAGGTTCTAACGTTTTCTCTTATGCATTCACTCCATCTTTCACTTAGGACTCTTGCTTGATGCACTATGAATGAAAGTTTGAATGAATTCTTGCATGAATTTCGTGGATTATGGTGTGCTTGCATCTTTTGAGTGCCAAATATGTATATGACGTTTTTAACTTAGTAAATTATACAACTAACCCCTGCAGGATACATGTACAAATGTATATAACTTGTTTTTAGTGACTTGCATTCATTTTAGGATGACCTAGAGCCTTTGCATTTCATCTAGTGTACAAAACTGTGGCAAGTGTATATAAACCAATAATCAAAACGTCATTTATGAATATGTATGTAAATATGGTGTGTTTTGAATTCGTGTGACTTGTTTTTGTGTTTGAGCAGACCTTTTTGTGACTTCCAACGTTTTGATCAAGTATCTTGCACTCCTTGTGTATTCTTTTGATACTAACACTTGATCTTGGTTGAATTTTAGACTTGTGAATGACCAAACCTTCTCCACGTGAAGTACAACTCCGTAACCGCACACTGATCATTTCTACCAACGCAGTAGAAGACATTGACCGACCTATTGTTGAGGATGAAGTTGACTCACCGAGATCCCATCACTCAGATCACGGTTTTGAGCAAGATCAAGAAGAGGAATTGAGGATGTTGGGACTTAATGGAAACAACAACAACAACAACGTTCCCAACAACAATGTGCTTCCCAACAATGGTGGAGGCAACAACATTGCAAGGAAAACTCTTCGCCAACAAACCTGCTCAACGGATTGGAGTGCTGGCCCCTCATGCATTCGATTTCCTGAACCTCAAGATGACAAGAAAGACATTGAGCTTAAGAGTGGATTTCTCCATCGCCTTCCAATCTTTCAAGGGATGGCGCATGAAGATCCTAACATGCATTTGAGGCAGTTTCAGTTTGTCTGCTCGAGTATGAAGCCCACTGATGCAGATGATGAGCTTTTGAAGTTGAAGGCGTTTCCATTTACCCTGAAGGAGAGAGCTCATACTTGGCTCATGGAACTTCCACCAAATCACATCAATACATGGAAGCAACTTGCGGATGCTTTCTTGAGCAAGTACTTTCCGGCCTCAAAGATCACTGTTCTGAGGAAGAAAATCACTGGAATCGCACAAGCTTCAGATGAGTCATTTGGGCAATACTATGATCGCTTTAAAGTTCTCTGCGCCACATGCCCTTCCCATGGTTTCTCTGAGACAAATTTGATGAACTATTTCTATGATGGACTTAAACCGATTGATCGAGAGCTTCTCGATGCTGCTGCAAATGGAGCCTTCATGGATTTAGATGAAGTACGTGCCCGTGCACTCTTGGAGAACCGAGCTAACAATGATGCTCAATATGGGATGGCTCCAAGGAAGACTGTTGCAGAAGTGAGCTCAGCAAAGGCTGCTGTGGATGACAAGTATGACAAGCTTACTGATTTGATGGAGCAGATGATGGAACTTGAAGTGAAACGCCAAAAAGTGTCCCTTGGCCAGTTATGTGGCATTTGCCATTCTCAAGGACACTTAGGTGATCAATGTCCTACCTTGGCCGAGCAACCACATGAAGAACAAGTCAATGCCATAGGTGGATATCAAGGAGGCCAACGTTACATCCATTACAACAATTTTGGCAATCGTGATCACCCTGGTTTCAAGTGGAGCAGTAATGAGGGATGTTTGAACCCTCCAGCACCTCAACAACAACAATACCAACGTCCCCAACAACATTACAATGCAAGGCCTCCAATGGCCCCAACGCCACAAGTACCTTTGCCTCCTCCGGTTCAGACTTTCACAAATCCGGATTATGATAAGATGATTGCTCAACTGTCTGCCTCCACTCAAGTACTTTTGGATGGACAAAAAGAAACAAAGGCAACGTTGGATGCACATGGTCAAGATATCAATGAGATAAAGAAGCAAATGGGCCAACTTGTGGACTTTATGGGACATATCAGAACCACTGGACAGCTTCCCTCTCAACCAACACCACCTACTAGGAATGTGAGTGCGGTTACTACAAGGAGTAGGAAGGTTTTGGAGTTACCACAGAAGGCAACGTCATCACCAGAACTTGATGTCGTTGTGGAGGAAATTTTTGAAGAAGATCCAGCTGCTGAAGAGCTAGGAAGAAAGAAGAAAGTGGCGCCACTTTTGCCACTACCATCACCATCACACTCTTCCCCAATCAAAGGTATTGACTCTACCCCTTCAAGTCTAGTTAATACTAATGCTTCACCATTCCCACACAGGTTATCTAAATCAAAGAAAGATGATCAATACGAGGAAATTCTGGACATCTTTCGGAAGGTACAAGTGAATCTGCCCTTGATCGAGTGCATTAAGCAAGTTCCTATCTACGCCAAGTTCTTGAAAGAGCTATGCACCCAAAGGAAGCAAACGAGAGCGAAGGAGGTTGTGAAGGTGAATGCAACCGTTTTAGCGGTGTTGCAACGTCGGCTACCCCCCAAATTGAAAGACCCTGGGAGCTTTAGTGTTCCTTGAGTGATTGGTGACACTAGATTCGAAGATGTCATGCTTGACTTGGGTGCATCCATCAACGTTATGCCCTACTATCTATATGCATCCATGGAGCTTGGTGAGCTTAAGCACGACAATGTCATCATTCAACTAGCCGACCGTTCTCACAAGTATCCAAGGGGATACGTTGAAGATGTTCTTGTGCAAGTCAACAACTTGATATTCCCTGCAGACTTTTACATTGTTGACATGGAGGAAAGTTCATTGAATACCACGCCACTTTTGCTTGGACGACCCTTCATGAGAACCACAAGAACAAAGATAGATGTGTTTGAAGGTACATTCTCCATGGAAAATGATGGGGAGAGGATCGAGTTCAACATCCTTGATGCTATGAAGGTTCCCATTGCTACTGTCAACTCATGCATTTCGTTGGATTTAGTGGAAGATATGGCACAGCAGCACCTGGATACTATTAGAGAAGACGAGCTTGATACTGTACTTCAAGATGGAATTGGACTGACCTACAATAGGGATGAAGCCCTAGTTGACGTTTTGATTGAAGTTCTGGAGCCCAGAATTAGAGAAATGGCATTGGCACTGAATGAAGCTGCCTTTGTGACGTCAAGACCTCCACCTATTCCATTGGTCTATGGCGAAAACAAGCTTGTTCCTTCCATCATTCAAGCACCAAAATTGGAACTCAAGGTGTTACCGGATCATTTGAAGTATGCTTACTTGGGTGACAACGAGACTTTACCGGTTATTATCTCTTCAACGTTGGAAGAGGAGCAAGAGGATAAGCTTGTTCTAATGGTTACATGTACATTTTACTCGCTGTTGATTATGTGTCGAAATGGGTGGAAGCAAAAGCCACCCGTACTAATGATTCGCGAGTTGTTGCAGATTTCCTCAAAACCAACATTTTCTCAAGATTTGGAATGCCGCGCGTTCTAATCAGCGATGGAGGGAGTCATTTTTGCAACAAGACAGTTGAGGCGTTGATGAGGAAGTATGGTGTCAATCACAGAGTTTCTACCCCCTATCATCCACAAACAAATGGCATGGCGGAAGTATCAAATCGAGAAATCAAGAAGATCTTAGAGCGCACTATCAAGCCAAACCGCAAGGACTGGAGCCAGTGTTTGGATGATGCTTTGTGGGCGTATAGAACAGCATACAAGACTCCTATAGGCATGTCACCCTATCGACTTGTTTATGGGAAGTCTTGTCATCTTCCAGTGGAGTTAGAGCACAAAGCTTGGTGGGCGGTAAAGAAATTCAACATGGACAAGGACGAAGCTGGATTACATCGAAAATTGCAGCTATGTGAGTTAGAAGAAATCTGGAATGATGCGTTTGACAATGCTTGGATCTACAAGGAGAAAACAAAGATGTTTCAGGACAAGGTGATCCGAAGGAAGGAGTTCGAGATTGGTCAACAAGTTCTCTTATTCAACTCTCGTCTCAAGCTTTTTCCGGGAAAGTTACGCTCAAGATGGATCAGCCCTTTCATTGTTATTGAAGTTTTCCCACATGGAGCTGTTTTAATCAAAAGTCCTATATCCGGCAATGAGTTCAAAGTGAATGGTCATCGTTTGAAGCCGTACTATGCACATTTCAAAGAAGAAGTCATTGACGAAACAAGGCTCAACGATCCACCTACTACCACCACATGAAGGATGCATCACGTCTAGGCTGGAAGACGTTAAAACACAAGTGCTTGTTGGGAGGCAACCCAATGGAAGAGTCTTCAACAGATTTGCATTCTCTTCCCTTATCTCTTTTAATTTTCGTTACTTTTACATTTTTAGATAGATATTCGTAAGTCCTAGCTTCCATGCTTGAATTCTATGACTTTACTTTGGTACATTGAGGACAATGTAGAGTTTAAGTGTGGGAGAAGGGGTTTACAACTTTATTGAGTCATAAAATTGAAAATCGGGCGGACAATAGAACTTTCCGGCGGATGATGCCCTAAAAAAAAAACTTTTGAGTCATACTTAGTGTATTTTTGAGTCTTTTTGTTTAACTTAGTGTTTTAAAGAGTCTTAGGATGCCCTTAGTTAGTCAATGATGAAAATGAACAAAGAAAAGAACACATATGGCATTGGAAATCATTGAGAATGAATTCATGTGCTAATTGAGACATCTTTGAGTGTTATGACATGTAGTAGTTATGGTTTGCAAAACTTGGTACAGAAATTCGCATGTTAGAATAAAGTTTTAAATCATATGTGCCTTAAAGTGAGATTTTGAGCCTAAACACTACTTCTTTGAGAGTGAATTCGTGCATTACATATGAGAGGTCTCAAAATCATTCATACACTCACTTGCCATGGATCTTAATGAACTAGAGAATGCTAGAACTTACTCATGTCGACTTGCAAAGCTTATAGTTGATACATACTCTGATTTTGGATGTGATTAAAGGCGTTTAGGTATTCCACCACTTTGCCAAATTGTCATGTGTCCCATTTTGTGCGCACGAGTTGCGACACCCCTAAATGAACCTATTTGAGCCTACATTAAGCCTTTCTTTCGTTGCTATATGAATCTAAACACTTAAACTTAGTGTAGATTATCCATACCATTGTTCTAAAGACTTGGTGGGATTTTTGAAGCTAAAACAAAGAAGATGGCGTGAGAATCATGTAAGGGAATGTATGTATGGGGATAGACTTGTTCAAACAGCTTGTTAAAGTAGAAATTGCCGAAAATAAAGAAAAGAAAAGAAAGATCAAAAGCTCTCCGGCAATAGCAGGTTTTAAATGTACATTGTTTGAATTAATGTCCCCCATATTTGTGAGTTTGGAGTTTGTTTCGAAATGAAGGCCCAACAATGTAAAATTTGGCCTTTGTCCTGTTCACAAAGCTCAAGGGAAAGTTTAGAATGAAGATAGGGCCCAACACGATGAAATCCGGCCCTTGTACTTCAAAGTTATGCATGGTGACGTTTTTTTTGGTAAAGATGGGAGCTTAAAATTGATCAAGTTCTGGTGCTTTGGCTAAGTCTTTAGAATGTTCTTAATCACCACATATCTAAATTTTGAATGCCTTAACCTCAGCCCCATTACAACCCTTAAAAGTCCTTTTTGATCCTTAAGATGAGTAGCCTTCAATCTGTGGAGTAAGTTGCATGAGTAAGCGTATGGTTTTGGTTCATTTGAGCAAGTAATTCATTCCATTCATTGATTTAAACACTTTGAGTGAAACCTTTGCATGAGTGGAAATATGATGAGAGCATCCATGTGAGTTGATTTGAACTTCATTCGAAGCATGCACAGACTTAAACTCACCATTGTTTTCTCTATGTCTTACTTGTTCATAACATGATCATGTCTCTATTATCCATTGAATTCAAAGATCATTCATGCTTGACACATTGTGATTCCATCGCCATATACTTGAAAAAAGAAACAAAACTTCTGAGACAGTTTCGACTAAGGGCTTAGTTTTGTGTACTTAGTGTTTTCTTGTGCATTCAAACATGAATACATGAGAATTTGCGGCTTTGAAACGAAGAAACATCTAAGTGTCCTGTACAAATGTGTGTCACGTTTTTTCTTTAATTATTTTTCTTTTAACGAATCCATTACTTTGATTTGTATTTGCTAGGGACTAGCAAAGTCTAAGTGTGGGGGAATTTGATCTACGCATTTTATGCTTGATTATTAATGTCTTTCTCTCTGCATTTTGCTTTGTTATGAGCTTAGTAAATATGTTTCTAACTTATTTTATGTTTTTAGGTAGAAAATAAAGGTGGAACAATAAATGAGGCGTTTTGGGGCTAAAAGCTTGCTAAGGAGGAGGTTCCTAATTCCGGAAAAGAAATAATGAAGACATTTCTCATGCGCGGTCTAGGAAAGCATGTTCTTGCCGAATTCATGGAGGATACTTGGGCCTAAATTATGGAGACCATTCCAAGATGATATAGATATGATTTAAAGCCCAAAATGCGTGCAATTATATGGTATTTTCTTCTAAGGAAGAATTGGAGAGAAAGAAGCCAAAAAGAAGAAGATGGACCGAAAGTTAGAAATCCAGAAATCTGTCGATGCAGATCAGCCCAATTCAACAGGCCACCAAAATCAATTGAAAACGAATTTGGACACATGTAAGGCATGCTTAGAAAGATACGGAAGTCTAGTTTCTAACCCCACTGGAATCATGCTGTTACAATGTGTAGATATTCAGAAATCTCGGATTTTGTGGGTACAGATCATTCTGCCTAACAACCAACTTAAAATGGGCGCTGAAAGTGTGTCAGGAGGAATTATGGCACAAATCATGCATAGCTGGAAAGCCCTGGAAGTCTATTTTCTAGTGCCGAAAGAATCACGCCGTTTGAAGTTGTAAAACGTCCGAAACATAGCTTTTAATACAGAAGGGTCATATTTGACAGCTTTCAGAAGGTGGGAAGTTTCCTAATCTTGTTCGAATATGTTGTGTAATCTAACCTTGTGTTTATTTCTTTTAGCAAAGCATGTGTGCTTAATGCATCAACTAAGTCGAAGGCAAATTCCCATTCAAGTTGATAGATATGTCATAGGGAAAATTCCCGAAGCATGAAAACGAATCACATGTGAGCTAAAAACTTAGATACTTTTAGGTTGCATATAATATGACTTAGTGTAAAGAGTTGAGTGAAAAATTGAGATGATCACATGTAAATAGTAGATTTAGGTTCTATCTTGTAGGAAAATTAGTAAAAACAAACCTTGCACCCCCATAAACTAAACCTAGCATAGTTATGCATCCACCCTCAATCCCCGGTTAAGAACGATCCCTACTTATCAATGCTACATCAACAAAGAAGGGTTTTAATTGTATTCGTGTTTGATTAAGTGTTTAATTAAATGCTTGAAAAGATGTGAATCATCGCCCAACTTTGCCGGTGCCTCACCTTTACTCCCTTGCTGTCGCAAACCCTCCACCACCAACCCTAATCTCTCTCTCTCTCTCTCTCTCTCTCTCTCTCTCTCTCTCTCTCTCTCTCTCTCTCTCTCTCTCTCTCTCTCTCTCTCTCTCTCGCTCGCTCGCTCTCTCTCAAACAACAAGAGAAAGAAAAGTAGTAGCAACGGTTTGGTTCCCCAACCGTCCTCTCCCAACTTTATTGGTGCAACACCTCTGCTCCCTTGCTGTCGCAAACCCTCCACCACCAGCCCTCTGCTGCGACTCGCCCTCCCACTCACCCTTGCATCACACCGGTGCCGTCTGATCACGCCTAAACTAACTATAAAATAAATATTCAACAATCAATCAAGACGCAAAAATTAAAAAAAATTGTGTTGATATCGCATTGGTAAATAGGGTATCGTTCTTAACTAGTGATTGAATGTGCATACATGATTACGTTCTAAGGTATGGGGGGATTTAAATTTTGGTTTATTATAAGCTACGAAAATAAACAAACAATGACAAGCAAACACATCAAGAAATCTCAAGTTCTAACATGATTTACTCATAGACAAATAGAAACAAACAAGAACATAAAACCCTAAAAATGCTTACTAGACCGAAAACAAAACTGTAATGACTCGAACCGGAAATGGTATGTTAATTGGCTTGAGTTGCACATTTCACGATTAGTCGCAGTGAGTCTTAATTGATCGATTTGGCGGCTTTGTTCACGATGTAATTATCGGACACAAATTTGGTTTGAGTTCCTTCACGGAAATTGTAGAGGATTTGATTTCGAGTTTGTAGGAGGTTTTAGAAGATTTTTCGGTTAATCGGAGAATATATATTGAATATTTGAAATTATCGTCGAGTTCGTCGTACTTATCCGTTTGGATTTGAGTTATCTGAATCGTGAATTTGGTCGGTTCGCGACGTATCTATAGCGGAATAGATGTAAAAATTGTCGAAAAGTCGCATTTGGGCTGTTGACCAGCATTGACCGAGCCAACCGAGTTGCCTCGTTGAGTTCACCGAGTCGCCGTCGAGTTTCTTGCCGTAATACGACACGGTTTCCGGAGATTAAGGCAGGGATTTGAAGCTCTTCCCTTGGGCTATAGATTGATGTGTATATTGTGATGTTTTGAGGTGGTTTGAGTGGTTGATTTTAGAGGAGAAATTGGACGAAATCGGGGTAAATGGGGGGAGGTTTTCCAACGGTTTTCCGATGGGGTTTTTGGGTGTAATCGGTTGGGTTTCAGTTGGGGATGAAACCCCTTGAGTTTGGGAGGATGAGGTGGCCTCATGGTGGTGAATTTCACCGGGAAAGTTTTTCGGCCGGTTTGGGATTTCATGGTTTTCGAGGTGATTTCCGACCACGGTTGTGGGTGGATGGTGGTGACCCTTTGGGGAAAGAGGTTAGGCTTGAAGAGAGGAAGGTTTTGGGGTCTTGGTCGCCGGAGAATGTCACCGTTGACGCCATGCCGCCGGTGGTGGCAGCGATCAACAGCGGATCTCCGGCGAGGGTTGACTTTTTTGATTTTGGAGATTTTTATACCGTTTTTGAAAGGACCCAACCCCGATTTAGTTTCCTAAACCGGAATCAAACCCCTTATGAAAACATGAACCAACAAAAACCACAAAAATTTCGGCAGAGTAACGCTATTAACACGGAATTGCCATCAACCTGCACCCGGAAAATACACTTCATCCTATGCCACAAAAATCAAACCGTGGGCACCAATCCCATCCGGATTTCTCAATATCATAACAGTAATGTAAAGTAATCAATAAAACTATACTTTACAAAAATCCGAGGAAAAATTGTATAAAAGTATAACATAAGAATGCTCAGAGCGACTTCTAGTATATATATACAAATAGTAGGCCAAACTAAGAACCTACCATAAAAGAAATATCGCTCGAATACTATGCCTCCGACCGCGATGTGCGACACCAGAATTCAAACTGCAAACTGGGCAAAGAAAACAAAGAGCCCAGGGAAAGACATATAAACCGTTAGAGTGAGTGGACGAAAATAAATGTCTTTCGCCGAATAATATATGTTATAAAAAAATATGCGAGTCTAAATGAATGAAAATGATATAGTACACGAGGGAGACTATAACTCCTCACGCGTACAGAGCACGCAGCGTAAAACTCTGCGGGGTCACTCATGGACACGTCCGCGCTAGTACAGTCGGAATCACGAGATCCCAGACCCACATATGATTCTAGCCAGAAAGGCCTCAGGTCAGAGGTCTGAGAAACAACCGTTCCCGAAAACATATAATTCAATATTGACGAAATCGTCAAAATCCAATAATCATAGCATAAAACCTCGCTATAATTTTCGATGCTCAATTCGAAAAATAAACCTCACCACTGCGATCGGTGCGCGATTCTGAGCGAAACGACATACAACTCGTCGAAAAAACATGTCGCCGCTGCCGCTGGCCGCCGGAATATCATACCGTCCCAGAAAAATGCAACCTACCCATGGATTTGAAGATCTCGACATTTCCAACAACTTTTCAGTTCAAATTTAAGGCCAATTTTGACTGGAAAAGGTCCAAAACTCACCTCAAAGTTAGAAACCCTTGCCGGAATTTCAAATCCACCAATCTCCTTCCTTCGGCCACGGCAACCCTCAAGACCACTTCCAATAGCTTCCACTCCTTATGGCTAAAAAAAACCCTCAAAGAGGAGCCACCATCTCGGCCTCCATGTCGTTACCCGAAGTCGATGAAAACTCGCCAGAATTTCGTGAACTTTGCCGATTCAATTATTCCTCCTCTGGCCACCTCACGGGTCGATCCACCTCCCAAATCGAAGAGGGCCACAAGCCCAACAAGTTCCATGAAGGGACCCCGACCAATCGTGGCCGAAAAATGGCTCAAATCCGGCGAAAACTGAATGGCTACAAACGGTGCAAACGGGTCGCCCTTTGACCCGTGGTCAACGCGAGTCAAGGCCCAGTTTCCCTTTATGGAAAGTTTCCAAATTCGGCAAGTATTCACCCGTATTTATATTGTACGCGTACGAAACCCAAACGGATAAATACGACAATAATCGACGGCCGAAAATATTCACAACTTATTCCTCGTAACTCGGAATAATCCTCCAGAAGTTCCCACGAGCTCGAAATTAAATTCTCTATAACTTCCATGAAGAATCCTAAACCAAATTCTTACCCGATAATTTAGTCGTTATTGAAGCCGCCATATTAACCGATTACGTCGAAATCGCGACTAATCGCTAAACTCGCAAATCAAGTCGATAACCATTCCAATTTCGGTTCGGGTCGATCAACGGTCCAAAACGATTCACAAACACGATTCGGATAGACTCGAATATGAACGGATAAACTTGACGATATTCCGAAATTTCAAATATTCATATTATATTCCTCGGTCGTCGAAATAATAATCCGGAACCGCCGACGAACTCGAAATCACGCGTACAACAACTCTTGAGAAGAGACTCAACTCAAATTCTCGGCCAATAATTAAGTCGTGATCAAAACCGGCAATTTAATCAATTTACGAAAAACTGTGATCACGCGCAAACTCGTGGATTAAGCCGATTACACTACTGATTCTGTTCTGGGTCGTCACAAATCTACCACCCTTAAAAAAAAATTTGACCTCGAAATTTCCAAACCTACCAACTGAAAGTAGGAACACTGCCTCTACATACAGTTCAACTCCCAAGTGGCAATCTCAACTGAACGACTCTGTTAATAGAAAATATCTCTGTACCCTCAAATCCCGAATCTGAATTGGCTCCTCCACAAATGCCAAGTCTTCCTGTATAAGAAAATGATAGGGTACAAAATACGCAACAAATCTGAAATGTAATTCCACCACACGGAATACAACACACGCAAAGGCCAACGCTATAGGCAATGCCAAACTATATGACACAGCACCAACTCGCCCCATGATCACATACAGATCAAAATAACGTGGCAAATTCATAACTCAACCTGCTCACATCAACATAACTCTAATGTCGAACTCGAGCAATTATCAACATGTCCCTGCTAATCCGAAGGTCAATCTTGAACAAATGAAACTGCGGATATCAAATCCTTCAGAACTGCAATACAGAGGACCACAATATGCCCTCCAAGGTCTGAATAGTCCTCAAAGATCGCCCACCAATCTGAGGATAAGAAACTGTACTAAACTGTAATCTGGTCCCCAATGCTCACTGCAATGCTTGCCAACACTCTGTTGTAATTGATTATCTCGATCAGCAATCTGGGACACAGGCACATTATGAAATTGGACAACCTCCGCAAAATACAGCTATACCAGCCTGCCACTGAAATCATTTCCGAAAGTACAAGGAAAAGAACTAAGTTCATCAAATGGTCCACAAAGACCCGACAACTGGTACTACTAACTGAAGTACATACCGACACACAAAATCCACATTGACAAGCTCCAGCTTCTAATCGGAAACCTCCAATGGCTGTAACTTCCCAGCAAGTTTCTGCCTCTCTGCCCTCGCCTGCCGACAAATGTGGCATCTGCATACATAAGCTGCTATATTCCTCTTCATGTTACGTCACGAGTAGTAAACTCGAAGTATCTGATAGATCTCTGTACCACTAGTGCATAATGCACGTAAATCAATGAGCTTCAACACTATCACACTCTAACTCAGCTCCCGTAGCTCACAACTCGGCTAACACGGAAACTCAAGCCACACACACATGAAACAATGAAGCTCCCGATTTCTGACTGAATGCATCAGCAACAACACCCCAGAAAGATAGTCAAAGTACAACCACTAGCCTTTCTTGGATAAACTCAAATGTGCAGCCATAGTCGTTAATCGACCCCATCCATCTACGTTGCCTCAAGCTTGAATCTGGTTGAATATGCAAGTAGATGAAACTCAAGTGATTAGTGTACATCCTACACTGCGCTACACGCCGTAGCAGTAGTGTCTCCAACTCTTCGATGCAACATAAAGACAGCTACTCTCAAATCATACATAGAATACGTAGCTTCATAAAGTTTCCACTGCCTGAAACCATAAGCCACTACTCTGCCATGCTGCATCAGACATAACCAAATCCAAATCTCGATGCATCGCTATAAACCACGAACTCTCCACTATCGTCAGGTAAAATCAAAACCGGTGCAGTGGTCAACCTTTCCTTCAGGAGTAAGTAATTCTCTTCACAAGTATCAGACCACTTGAACTTGACGCCTTTCTTTGTCAATCTGGAAAGTGGAGTGGCAATCCGAGAAAATCCTGCACAAAGCGCCGATAGTAACCTGCCAAACTCAAGAAAATCTTGATCTCTGGTACGGTGGTAGGTCTACTCCAAATCAACACGGCTTCTATCTGGTCAGGATCCACGCTGACTCCCTTAGCTGACATCACGTGGCCTAAAATCTTCATGCTAATCAACCAAAACTCACACTTGCTGAACTTCGCAAACAGCTGATTATTTCGCAAAGTCTGCAAAACCGCTCGCAAATGCTTCTTATGCTGGCCCACACTCCTGGAGTAAATCAGGATGTTGCCGATGAACACGACCGCAAACTTGTCCAGAAATTGTCTGAACACCCGGTCCATCAAGTCCGTAAAAATTGCGGGGGCATTGGTCAACTCAAACGACATAACCAAAAACTCGTAATGTCTGTACCATGATCTGAAAGCCGTCCTGGCCCCATCAGACTCTCTGATCCTCAACTGATGGTATCCGAACCTGAGATCGATCTTCGAAAAGACTGAAGTTCCCTTGAGCTGATCAAACAAGTCGTCAATCCGCGGCAACGGTACTTGCTCTTCTCTGAAGCCTGATTCAGCTTCCGGTAGTCGATGCACAGCCGCATGGAACCATCCATCTTCCGCACAAATCGTACAGAAGAACCCCACGGTGATACACTGGGTCGTATGAAATCTCCTCCAGCAACTCTGAAAGTTGAATCTGTAGCTTCTTCAACTCCGCTGGCGCCAAACAATAAGGTGCCTGTGATATGGGTCCAACGCCCAGTAATAGCTCAATGGTGAAGTCGATCTCCCGCACTGGAGGAATACTCGGTAACTCTTCCGGAAACATATCTGGAAACTCAGGGACCACCTCAATGTCACCAATGTCTGGCATAGAAGCTGTAGTATCCACAACATGAGCTAAGTATGCTACACAACCCTTTTCATCATCCGCTCGACCTTCATCGCTGAAATCACACATGGCAATGAGGTATTCTTTTCACCGCGAAATGGTATCTCTGGGAACCCTGGTCATCGAAACACAACCTCCTTCTTGTAACCATCAAACATAGCCCATTGTGTCGTCAGGAAGTCTATACCCAAAATCACGTCAAAATCGACGATATCCAGCAATAACAAATCCGCGGCTAACCCATAACCTCCAACAAAGATCTCACAACCTCTCCGGATGGATACAATACTTTTCATAACCCCGGAAGTGGAGATGCAGGCACAATAGCCATGGATGTCAAGCAACAGTAACCTCAAAGAAACTATGTCCTCACACAGGGTCGTGGCACAAACTTTGGCATGCTCAACTAGCCGTCCACGTCAATTACGACTTTACTGATTGACTCGTCTAGAAGACTACATTAGTCAAACTCCAAAAATGGCATCTTGACCTCCTCCTGAACTCTGAGCTACCGAACCACTAATACAACTGACTGAGGACGTTCCCTCGTAGCGTAACCCTTCAAGCCACCAAAATAGCATCTGAGAGTGCTCCTCAGACAGAAATCACAGCGACGCCTGCTGTGTGGATGGATCACCCTGACTCATGCCACTGGAACAAGTCCACTACTCTGTGATCTCCATCACCACCAAACGGATCTTCTGCCTTATTTAGATGACCCTCAACATAATCGAAAAGGCCACAGCCTGAGGAAGATACTGATCCTGAGGTGCCTGAACTCAACCTCATCAAATATCTCGACTAAATTCACCTTCCTCAAACCAACATATCGGAAACCGCGTATACCTTTCCTTCTCAATATTCTCGCCTCTGAGTGCAGTACATAAAGCTCCTCACGGTTGTCTCGAGGCATAACAGTCAAAATCCCTCTGATGCTCAGGCTCAAACTCATCTTGAACCTCGTGCATTGCTTCCACTAAAGCCACATAACACGTGCAAACTGGAACAAACATGTGAATGATACATCTCTGCCTCAGGTCGGTGAACACTCCATATTTCCGTTGTTGGGTAGCCTAATTGAACCATTATCGTATAAACAACACCCTGAATGTAGGTCATGGAGTCGCGACAGGAACTCACACAGTACCAACCTATCAAATATAATGATCTGACTCAGGCACACCATCAACTGCCACAATTCTCTGCTCTGAGGTAACATGTAGACGCCCATACACGCACAACCATGCAAACCATGCCACACAAATCTCTGAATTCAAAATGCTCATCCAAATCCACAACTCACTGTCAAGTCGCGCGTCGACTGATCCTCAATAGGATCCACAACCGTACCGATACGAAAAGCAAGTCAAGGTTGCATCCTAATGAACATAACATTATTCACAACAAACTGGACGTAATCATGGAACTTCAAACATTTGAAAGCATACAACACCTGGAGCATTGATGAGTATCCGCCGGCCGGTCGGGTCATCACTCTAGACATGTTGTACATTCTCAAATATCCTTAGTAAACACGACTACAGAAGTCTACAGAACCTAAAACCTAATGCTCTAATACCAAGCTGAAAGGACCCAACCCCGATTTAGTTTCCTAAACTGGAATCAAACCCCTTCTGAAAACATGAACAAACAAAAACCACAAAAATTTCGGCAGAGTAACGCTACTAACGCAGAATTTCCATTAACCTGCACCCGAAAAATACACTTCATCCTATGCCACAAAAATCAAACCGAGGGCACCAATCCCATCCGGATTTCTCAATATCATAAAAGTAATGTAAAGTAATCAATAAAACTATACTTTACGGAAATTCGGGGAAAATCATATAAAAGTATAACATAAGAATGCTTAGAGCGACTTCTAGTATATATATATACAAATAGTAGGCCAAACTAAGAACCTACCATAAAAGAAATATCGGTCAAATACTATACCTCCGACCGCGACGTGCGACACCAGAATTCAAACTGCAAACTGGGCAAAGAAAACGAAGAGCCTAGGGAAAGACATATAAACCGTTAGAGTGAGTGGACGAAAATAAATGTCTTTCGCCGAATAATATATGTTATAAAAACATATGCGAGTCTAAATGAATGAAAATGATATAGTACACGAGGGAGACTCTAACTCCTCACGCGTACAGAGCACGCAGCGTAAAACTCTGCGGGGTCACTCATGGACACGTTCGCGCTAGTACAGTCGGAATCACGGGATCCCAGACCCACACATAATTCTAGCCAGAAAGGCCTCAGGTCAAAGGTCTGCCCCCCCCCCCCCCCCCCCCCCCCGGTAAAAGCCTCGGGTCAGGGGTCACAGCCTCCCCCGGTAAACATCCTTAGGGATCAGCCGGGATACAAGTGTATCAATACAACAATATATACTGTGACTGTACTCTGTGTAAACCAAATCATAAATAGTTCTATGCAAGTGTATAAAGCATAATGTAAATGCATATACCTAATACATAAATGTATAAGCATAATCGTCGATGCGTATTCGCAAATGTATAATCGTATAACACATGCTCATGTAAATCATAATTTCATATGCATGCTCATGCTCGTAAAACGTGTAATAAAGACTCGCAACTAATCAGTGAAAAGAAATTGTCCACTCATAGATGAGCATAACGCAATACGCGTTAATCTAGTGATCCGGCGGAAAATCCCTCGCCAAACGAACGATCACGATCCCCTGGATAATCATAAAATCCAGTGCTCAAAAATATAACTCGAAACCTCGAATCACATCACGAGAAACAACCGTTCCCGGAAACATATAATTCAATATTGACGAAATCGTCAAAATCTGATAATCATACCATAAAACCTCGCTATAATTTTCGATGCTCAATTCGAAAAATAAACCTCACCACTGCGATCGGTGCGCGATTCCGAGCGAAACGACATACAACTCGTCGAAAAAACATGTTGCCGCTGCCGCTGGCCGCCGGAATATCATACCGGCCCAGAAAAATGCGACCTACCCATGGATTTGAAGATCTCGACATTTCCAACAACTTTTCAGTTCAAAGTTAAGGCCAATTTTGACCGGAAAAGGTCCAAAATTCACCTCAAAGTTCCCTTGCCGAAATTTCAAACCCACCGATCTCCTTCCTCCGGCCACGGCAACCCTCAAGACCTCTTCCAATAGCTTCCTCTCCTCAGGCCAACAAAACCCCTCAAAGAGGAGCCACCATCTCGGCCTCCACGCCGTCACCCGAAGTCGATGAAAACTCGCCGGAATTTCGTGAACTTTGCCGATTCAATTCTTCCTCCTCCGGCCACCTCACGGGTCGATCCACCTCTCAAATCGAAGAGGGCCATGAGCCCAACAAGTTCCATGAAGGGACCCCAGCCAATCGTGACCGGAAAATGGCTCAAATCCGGCGAAAACCGAACGGCTACAAACGGTGCAAACGGGTCGCCCCTTGACCCGAGGTCAACGCGGGTCAAGGCCAGTTTTCCTTTATGGAAAGTTTCCAAATTTGACAAGTATTCTCCCGTATTTATACCTTACTCGTATCGAATCCCAAACGGATAAATACGACAATAATCGACGGCGGAAAATATTCACAACTTATTCCTCGTAACTCGGAATTATCCTCCGAAAGTTCCCACGAGCTCGAAATTAAATTCTCTACAACTTCCATGAAGAATCCCAAACCAAATTCTTGCCCGATAATTTAGTCGCTAACGAAGCCGTCATATTAACCGATTACGTCGAAATCGCGACTAATCGCTAAACTCGCAAATCAAGCCGATAACCATTCCAATTTTGGTTCGGGTCGATCAACAGTCCAAAACGGTTCACAAACACGATTTGGATAGACTCGAATACGAACGGATAAACTCGACGATATTCCGAAATTTCAAATATTCATATTATATTCTTCGGTCGTCGAAATAATAATCCGGAACCGCCCATGAACTCAAAATCACGCGTACAACAACTCTCGAGAAGAGACTCAACTCAAATTCTCGGCCAATAATTAAGTCGTTATCAAAACCGGCAATTCAATCAATTTATGGAAAACTGCGATTACGCGCAAGCTCGTGGATTAAGCCGATTACACTACTGATTCTGTTCCGGGTCGTCACAGTTTTGCTCGTAATTGCGTCCCGATCGTAGTCTTGAGGTTTTTGAGTTTATTTGTGTGCTCTATTTTGGGACGAGGGTTTATTGGGTATATTTTGAGAATTTTGTTATCCTCGTCGATATTCCGGGTGATACGTCTTTCGAGAACGTAGGGTTCTCGACGTGTTAGCTCCGTATGTTGTGTTTCAATATATATTGATCGTATCCCTGTTATTCAGGTGATTGGGATCGAGTGTTTGGCAAGGGATCTTCCGCCGGACCTTAGAGTTAGCCACGTACTGTGAGTGGACATTTTATTTTCACAGTTGAATTGCAAGTCTTGATTTATGCATTTTATGAATATATGTTTATGATTATGCATTTATGTATATAGTTATAATTATGCACATATAAGTATACATTTTATAATTAAGCATATTACGATTATGCATGTGCATGGAAAGGATTTATGATTTGGTTTACACAGAGTACAGTCTTGGATATTGAGGTATGCATCGATGCTTTGGCTTCTCGGCTGATCCCCAAGATGCTCCGGGGGGACAAATATCCTAACCCGAGGTCTTTCAGGATTATTAATCACGAGGGGGTCTATGATCTCATGATTAGACTGTACTATGCGGAGGAGTCCATGAGTTACCCCGCAGGATTTTACATGCATATTTGTGGATCTGGGAAAATGTACCTGGTCGGGATATTCATATGCATTGACTCGCTTTTATGCTTTTATTAGCATATATTTGGGAAAGACATATTATTATTTTCATCCACTCACTCTAACGATTTTATTTGTCTTCCCTTGGGCTTTTCGGTTTCCTTTGCCCAGTTTGCAGTTTGAGTTCCAGTGTTGCACGTCATCGGTGGAGACATAGAATTCGGATCACACTTCAGTTTCTGTAGGTTTCTTGTTCGACCTACTTGATGTAAATGATGTATATAGGCGTCGCTCTGAATACTTATGTTTGTTTTTAGTTGAGTTTACTCCTGAATGTTTCTGGATTTCTTGTAAACCATCGGTTAATTATATATATGTTGTTGAGAAATCCGGATGGGGAACAGAGCCCCACGGTTTGGTTTTTGTGGAATATTCGAAGTGTATTTTCTTTGCAGGTTCCAATAATGGTTCACGTACTTCTAAGTAAACTCTGGCAAAAAAAATTTTAAGGTCATGTTTTCGAAGGGGTTTGATTTCGGTTTAGGCAACTAAATCAGAGTCGGGTCCTTTCAGTTGGTATTAGAGCATTAGGTTTTAGGTTTTGTAGACTCTGGTAGTTGTGTTACTAAGGACATTTGAGAATGTACAGCATTTCGGGAGCAATGACCCGACCTGCCGGTGGATAATTATCAATGCTCTAGAGTGTTGTATATTTTCAAACGTTTGAAGTTTCATGATTACATCCTTTCTGTCTTGTGACTAATATCTTTTATCCTTAGGATGCCTCCTCGACATGGAGTCCGTGATGAAGGGACTAGGGATCTTGATGAGGATCAACGTACGCGTGACTTGCTTATGTGAGTATTGCGTTTAGAGGAATGTATTGACCCAGTGGCTAAGGCCAGGATAACGGGAGCAACTGTTTTCTCTGGTTCCCTTGATCCTGAAGTGTGTGAAGCTTGGGTGGTTTCAAGTTGAGCATGTTTGTGAGCGCCTGCATTTTACTCTTGAATAGAAAACAGTAGCTGTAGTGGGTTTGCTTGAGTCAGATGCTTACTTTTGGTGGGTTGGTACAGACAGAGTTCTTATTGATACTCCTTAGCCGATGTTTAAAGAGATGTTCATGCGTCGGTATTTCAATCCAGCTACTCAGCAGCGGAAATATGAGGAGTTTACCAACCTGAAGAAGGGGAATATGTTAGTGCTTGAGTATAGGGATAAGTTCACTCATTTGTCTCGGTTTGCACGTGATATGGTGGCATAAGAGGAAGCAAAGTGCAGGAGGTTTGAGTTGGGCCTAAATCTGAATATTAAGGGGACTTTGACCACTATGCCTCGAGATAACTTTGATGAGTTTGTTAGTGCTGCACTCAGAGGTGAGGATTGTGACGACCCGAACCAGAATCAGATGTGTGTTTGGTACGATTCTCGAGATTTGGTTTTAGTCGCAGTTTTTCGATATTGTGTGGTTGGTCGATCCGATTCGCGACTATGTTTTCAGTCGAGAATTTGGGATGAGTGTCTTCACGGAAATGGTAGAGTACGTGATTTCGAGCTCGTGGGTGGTTTCGGAAGATTTTTCCGATAACCGAGGAATATTCTATGATTATTTGAAGTTTCGGGTTCCGACGAGTTATCCGAATGTTTCGAGCTTATCCGAATCATTTCGTATTTTTATTTTGGACCGTTGATCGACCCGAGGGACGAGTATAAATATCGAAAAGTCGAAGAATAGTCGAGAATTAGTCGGGAACTTCATACTGGGCGTTGACTATTTCCAAAACTGTTGACTTTCCTATTTTGGAAAGTGGAAGAGCTGCCGAGAAGGGAAAGTTTCCCGAACGGGAAAGTGAACTCCGGCGACCTTTTTCCGGCCACCATCCGCCACGGGACAGGTATGGTTAGAACCCCTATGCGATTTCGAGTACATTGGTGTATGGTTTGTTGGGTTTTGGTGTCGTTTGGAATGGACCCGAATCGGGTCGAGTTCGTCTCCGTCGCCGGAGTCGGTGGAGATGTTTCCGGCGAGTTTCGAGGGACAAGATGTTGGGGGTTTTGCTCCCCGTGCCTTGTAGATGCTACCTGGGTGGTTAGATTTGGAAGAGGTTGAGTTTATGGTTGAACCCGATTGGGTTTTTCCGGTAAGGGATTTGGCTCGGTTTGCTTGATTTTGGAAGGGTTGTGATGTGATTTGGCTTACGTGGTAGAAGGGAAAGTTGTTCGTGAGGTTGAGGTGGTCTGAACTGGAGAGTTTGGCCTTGTAATTCCACCGTTGACGGCGCGCCGCCGCCGGCGGCGGCGGTCAACGGCGGTCAAAAAGTCAAATTTTCAGATTTCGATGTAATTAGTGTCATTTTTCTCGTAATCGCGCCCTGATTATCGTACGGAGGTTTTCGGGTTGATTTGGTTAGCCGATTTTCAGTCGAGGTTTCGAGTTGGGATTTCGGGATTTCTGTAATTCATTTTGCACCGCATTTTGTATTTTCGGGAACGGTTGGTTTCCGTGCATCCGTACAGTGTTGTGGACTACGATTTTGATCAGTTATGTTTTGTGAATATTCAGGAGATCGAGATCGAGATCTGGATCGTGAGCGTGCTTCTGGCGAGGGATCTTCCGCCGGACCACGAGTTTAGCGCGTGTGCGCGTTTCGAGAGTCTGTGAGTGGACATTTCTTTTCACAGATTGACTGCGAGTCTTTTATGAATGATTTACGAACTTGAGCATGCGAATTGATTATGATTTTACGAGCATGTGTTTACTATTATGTTTATACGAATATACGTATACGAATATATACATATACGTACATATTATGTTTTAAGCATGTGCATAGAAAAGATTTATGATTTGGTTTACACAGAGTACAGTCTCAGTATATGTTGTGGTATCGATACGCACTGGCTTCTCGGCTGATCCCCGAGTACGCTCCGGGGGGGACAGATATCCTGACCCGAGGCCTTTCTGGCTAGGAATCACGTGTGGGTCTGGGATCCCGTGGTTCAGACTGTGCTATCGCGTGGTAGTCCATGAGAGATTCCGCGATACATTTATGTTGCATGCTCTGTACGTGAGTGGTAGCCGATGTCTCCTCACGTACTATTTGATTTTCATGCATTTGACTCGCATATGATTTTATATGTATATATATACTTGGTGAAGGATATTTATCTTCGTCCACTCACTCTAACGTGTTTATTGTCTTTCACCTGGGCTTTTCGGTTTCCGTGCCCAGTTTGCAGTTCAGGTTTGGTGTTTCACGTCGTGGTTTGGAGGCTAGTGATCAGAGTTATCTGTATATTCCAGTAGGTTCTTGTTTCGCCTACTGATGTATATACTGTATATGTTTTACTCTAGTGGTCGCTCTGATACATTCTGATACATGATGTGCGGATTTTCACGGATATACATATATACATAATACAGTTTATTCATTGTTGATGATTATATTGTTGTTGAGAAATCCGGATGGGATTGGTGCCCACAGTTTGCTTTTTGTGGCATAGAACGAAGTGTTAATTTCCGCGTGCAGGTTATGGTAATTCCACGCTAGTAACGAAACTCTGCCGAAATTTTGAAAAGTTTTTGTTGGTTCGTATTTTCGAAGGGGTTCGATTCCGGTTTAGGGAGCTAAATCGGGGTTGGGTCCTTTCAGCTTGGTATCAGAGCATTAGGTTGTCAGATTCTGTAGACCCTTGTAGTTGTGCCGCTTAGGATATTTGAGTTGATACAGCATGACTGGAGTGATGACCCGACTGGCTAGCGGTACTCATCAATACTTCGGGTGTTGTATGTCCTCAAATATCTGCGGTTTCATGATTACGTTCTTTCTGCTTGTGCCTAATGCTTGTCTTGTATCAGTAGGATGCCTCCTCGACGTGGTCCCCGTGTTGATCGGGATGATGATCCTGATGAGGATCGCCGAACGCGCGACTTGCTGATGCGAGTGCTGCGTTTGGAAGAGCGTTTTGACCCTGTGGTCAAGGCTCGTACTGCGGGTGCTACTGTGTTTTCGGGTTCAGTTGATCCAGAGATATGCGAGGCATGGTTGGTTCAGATTGAGCGTGTTTGTGAGCGTCTGCAGTTTACACCTGAGCAGATGACAGTAGCCGCAGTTGGTTTACTTGAGGGTGATGCATACTTTTGGTGGGTCAGCACTGACAGAGTTCCTGTGGATACTCCGTGGACATTGTTTCGTGATCTGTTTATGCGGAGGTATTTTAATCAGGCTACCCAGCAGCGCAAGTACGAGGAGTTCACGAACTTGAGGCAGGGCAGTTTGTCTGTACTTGAGTATCGGGATCGGTTTACTCGTTTGTCTCGTTTTGCGCGGGATATGGTGGCTACAGAGGAAGCCAAGTGTCGCAGGTTTGAGCTGGGATTGAATCTGAACATCAAGGCGACGTTGACTACGATGCCGAGGAACAACTTTGATGAGTTTGTCAGTGCAGCTCTCCGAGGCGAGGATATTGAGCGGGAGAGACAGCAGAGGTACCAGCCGAGACGATTTGAGGAAGGTGGACCGAGTCAGGGGCCTTCGAAGAGGCTGAGTTCTGATACTTCCGGTTCAGCTTCATCTTCAGGCGGTGGATCTTATCGACCACCAGCTAGTGTACCTAGGTGGAGACAGAGAGGGAGGAGAGATCGATCGCAGCGACCACATGTTAGTGGAGATTCCAGCGGTTCCAGTCATCCTCGACGATCATTTGGTACTCCTGCTACACCGAGGGAGGCTCCGTTGTGCAATTTGTGCAATAGGTATCATTTTGGATCGTGTCAGCGAGGCACCCTCAACTGTTATCATTGTGGCCAGGTGGGTCACTATGCGAGGGCGTGTCCTCAGTTGTATGGTGGAGATGGTCAGGCGGCCCAGAGTTCCGGAGCAGAGCGAGGTGCTACTACGGGAACTCGACCAGCACAGTTTGTGGGCCAGGGCCGACAGCAGGGACAGGCCCAGCGAGGACGATCAGCCGGACAGGCGAGAGTTCATGCTATGACTATGCGTGAGGGCAGAGCATCACCGGAGGTCGTTATCGGTACGTTACATGTTTTTGGTATTCCAGTAGTTGCATTGCTAGATCCAGGTGCCACACACTCATTCATATCATATAGACTGTCATCATTAGCTACGATACCTGCATCTCCACTTCCGGGGTTATGGAGAGTGTTGTATCCGTCAGGTGAGGTTGTGAGCATCGGTTGGGTTTACCGAGACTGTGAGGTGTTTGTTGATGGCCATGGTTTAGCCGCTGATCTGTTATTACTTGATATTGTGGATTTCGATCTGATATTGGGTATGGACTTTTTGGAGTCGCACTGGGCTATGTTTGATTGCCACAGGAAGGAGGTCACGTTTCGACGACCAGGGTTACCTGAGATATTGTTTCGTGGCGAGAAGCACACTTCCCTACCGTGTTTAATTTCCGCATTGAGGGCGGATCGATTGATGAAGAAGGGTTGTGTTGCTTACTTAGCCCATGTTGTGGACACTACAGCTGCAGTGCCGGATCTTGGTAGTATTGAGGTTGTGTCTGAGTTTCCGGATGTGTTTCCAGCGGAGTTACCTAGTATACCCCCTGTGCGGGAGATTGATTTTACCATTGAGTTATTGCCGGGTACTGGACCGATTTCCCAGACACCGTACCGGATGGCACCTGCAGAGTTGAGGGAGTTGCAGATTCAGCTTCAGGAGTTGCTGGAGAAGGGATTCATTCGACCGAGTGTTTCTCCGTGGGGTGCTCCAGTATTGTTTGTGCGGAAGAAGGATGGGTCCATGCGGTTGTGCATCGACTATCGGAAGCTGAATCAGATTACAGTGAGGAACAAGTATCCGTTGCCTCGGATTGACGACTTGTTCGATCAGCTGAAGGGAGCAGCAGTCTTTTCGAAGATTGACCTTCGATCCGGATATCACCAGTTGAGGATCCGGGATTCAGATGTTGCCAGGACAGCATTCAGGACGCGGTATGGGCACTATGAGTTTCTGGTTATGCCGTTTGGGTTGACCAACGCCCCCGCAGCTTTCATGGACTTGATGAATCGGGTATTTCGACGATTCCTGGATAAGTTCGTGATAGTATTCATTGATGATATTTTGATATACTCGAGGAGTGTGGGCCAGCACAGGAAGCACTTACGAGTGGTGTTGCGGA
This sequence comes from Geum urbanum, assembly GCA_946800695.1. Taxonomy (NCBI): domain Eukaryota; kingdom Viridiplantae; phylum Streptophyta; class Magnoliopsida; order Rosales; family Rosaceae; genus Geum; species Geum urbanum. Next base: position 21,893,095 of record OX327009.1, on the reverse strand, counting down.
CTTTGCGGGACCATCAGTTGTTCGCGAAGTTTAGCAAGTGTGAGTTCTGGTTGGATAGTGTGAAGTTTCTGGGCCACGTGATTTCGGCTGAGGGAGTTAGTGTTGATCCTGACAAGATTGAGGCCGTGCTGAATTGGAGTCGACCCACTACTGTGCCGGAGATCCGGAGTTTCTTGGGATTAGCAGGCTATTATCGACGGTTTGTACAGGATTTTTCACGGATAGCTACACCACTGACCAGATTGACGAAGAAGGGCGTCAAGTTTGAGTGGTCTGATGCGTGCGAGGAGAGTTATTTGCTCCTGAAGGAGAGATTGACTACCGCACCGGTTCTGACATTGCCAGACGACAGTGGTGAGTTTGTTGTGTACAGCGACGCGTCGAAGTTGGGCCTTGGCTGTGTGTTGATGCAGCATGGTAGAGTTGTGGCGTATGGTTCCAGACAGCTGAAACCGCACGAGGTCAACTATCCAACGCATGATTTGGAGTTAGCCGCTATCGTGTTAGCGTTGAAGAGTTGGAGACATTACCTGTACGGTGCTCAGTGTAAGATTTTCACTGACCACAAGAGTCTCACTTACTTACGGACACAGCCAGATCTGAACATGAGGCAGCGCCGATGGATGGAGTTGATCAATGATTATGATTGTACATTTGTGTATCATCCGGGGAAGGCCAATGTTGTAGCGGATGCACTTAGCAGGAAATCTGGAGCCTCATTGTTTCATATTTGTGTGGCCAGAGTATCGATGTTAGCCGAGCTACGGGCTACGGGTGCTGTGTTTGGTTATGATGATGATGGAGCCTTGTTGGCTAGCTTTCAGGTACGACCCGTATTGGTTGATCAGGTACGGGAGGCACAGGATTCAGATCCTTACTTGCTGGGCAAGAAGACCATGATTCAGAATGGTGTGCCTACAGAGTTTCGTTTGAGCGACGACGGTACGTTGTTGTTCAGGGGTAGATTATGTGTACCCAGGGACGAGGATTTGAAGAAGGAGATTCTAGACGAGGCTCACAGTTCAGCGTATGCGATGCATCCCGGAGGTACGAAGATGTTTCGTACACTTCGAGCTTACTATTGGTGGCGCAACATGAAGCGGGAGATTGCCGCGTACGTGAGTCGGTGTTTGATTTGTCAGCAGGTGAAGGCGGAGAGGCAGAAACCTGCAGGGAAACTACAGCCACTTAAAATTCCAGTTTGGAAGTGGGAACATATTGCGATGGATTTCGTCTATCAGTTGCCGCGTACTTCGGCGGGCAACACTGGCATTTGGGTTATCGTTGATCGATTGACGAAATCTGCACATTTTCTTGCACTTCCAGGGAAGATTTCAGTGGGCAGATTGGCTAAGTTGTACTTATCCGAGATTGTTCGCTTGCATGGTGTGCCTGTGTCGATTGTTTCTGACCGTGATAGTCAGTTCACTTCTGAGTTTTGGCAGGCTTTACAGCGAGCGTTGGGTACGAGACTACGGTTTAGTACAGTTTTTCATCCTCAGACTGACGGGCAGTCCGAGCGGACCATTCAGACTCTTGAGGATATGCTGAGATCGTGTGTATTGCAGTTTCGTGGAAACTGGGATCAGCAGTTGCACTTGATCGAGTTCGCCTACAACAACAGCTATCAGGCCAGTATTGAGATGGCACCGTACGAGGCTCTATATGGGAAGCAGTGTCGCACTCCATTGTGTTGGAGTGAGGTGGGCGAGCGTTGGCTCATTGGTCCTGATTTGGTGAAAACCACGATGGAGGACATTCAGGTTATTCGGGATCGATTGAAGGTCGCTCAGGATCGGCAGAAGAGTTACGCGGATGTGAGGAGAAAGAGCTTAGAGTTCGAGGTTGGTGATTGGTGATTGGGTCTTCCTGAAACTATCTCCGTGGAGGGGAGTTGTGCGTTTCGGGAAGCATGGCAAGCTTCGGCCGCGGTACATTGGTCCGTATGAGATTACGGAGAGGGTTGGAGCTGTTGCTTACAGACTTGAGTTACCGACAGAGATGGCTCGTGTGCATGATGTCTTCCATGTTTCGATGTTGCGGAAGTACATCTCAGATCCTTCACATGTGATAGCCCCACAGCAGTTGCCGATTAGAGAGGACTTATCGTATGTTGAGGAGCCAGTACAGATTCTTGATCGACGTGAGCAGGAGCTGAGGCACCGTGTGATTCCGCTGGTGAAGGTCTTGTGGCAGAACCACTCAGTTGAGGAGGCCACCTGGGAGACCGAGCAGCGTATGCGGGAGCAGTATCCTCATCTGTTCACATAGCAGGTATGTAAATTTCGAGGTCGAAATTTCTTTAAGGGGGGTAGATTTGTGACGACCCGAACCAGAATCAGATGTGTGTTTGGTACGATTCTCGAGATTTGGTTTTAGTCGCAGTTTTTCGATATTGTGTGGTTGGTCGATCCGATTCGCGACTATGTTTTCAGTCGAGAATTTGGGATGAGTGTCTTCACGGAAATGGTAGAGTACGTGATTTCGAGCTCGTGGGTGGTTTCGGAAGATTTTTCCGATAACCGAGGAATATTCTATGATTATTTGAAGTTTCGGGTTCCGACGAGTTATCCGAATGTTTCGAGCTTATCCGAATCATTTCGTATTTTTATTTTGGACCGTTGATCGACCCGAGGGACGAGTATAAATATCGAAAAGTCGAAGAATAGTCGAGAATTAGTCGGGAACTTCATACTGGGCGTTGACTATTTCCAAAACTGTTGACTTTCCTATTTTGGAAAGTGGAAGAGCTGCCGAGAAGGGAAAGTTTCCCGAACGGGAAAGTGAACTCCGGCGACCTTTTTCCGGCCACCATCCGCCACGGGACAGGTATGGTTAGAACCCCTATGCGATTTCGAGTACATTGGTGTATGGTTTGTTGGGTTTTGGTGTCGTTTGGAATGGACCCGAATCGGGTCGAGTTCGTCTCCGTCGCCGGAGTCGGTGGAGATGTTTCCGGCGAGTTTCGAGGGACAAGATGTTGGGGGTTTTGCTCCCCGTGCCTTGTAGATGCTACCTGGGTGGTTAGATTTGGAAGAGGTTGAGTTTATGGTTGAACCCGATTGGGTTTTTCCGGTAAGGGATTTGGCTCGGTTTGCTTGATTTTGGAAGGGTTGTGATGTGATTTGGCTTACGTGGTAGAAGGGAAAGTTGTTCGTGAGGTTGAGGTGGTCTGAACTGGAGAGTTTGGCCTTGTAATTCCACCGTTGACGGCGCGCCGCCGCCGGCGGCGGCGGTCAACGGCGGTCAAAAAGTCAAATTTTCAGATTTCGATGTAATTAGTGTCATTTTTCTCGTAATCGCGCCCTGATTATCGTACGGAGGTTTTCGGGTTGATTTGGTTAGCCGATTTTCAGTCGAGGTTTCGAGTTGGGATTTCGGGATTTCTGTAATTCATTTTGCACCGCATTTTGTATTTTCGGGAACGGTTGGTTTCCGTGCATCCGTACAGTGTTGTGGACTACGATTTTGATCAGTTATGTTTTGTGAATATTCAGGAGATCGAGATCGAGATCTGGATCGTGAGCGTGCTTCTGGCGAGGGATCTTCCGCCGGACCACGAGTTTAGCGCGTGTGCGCGTTTCGAGAGTCTGTGAGTGGACATTTCTTTTCACAGATTGACTGCGAGTCTTTTATGAATGATTTACGAACTTGAGCATGCGAATTGATTATGATTTTACGAGCATGTGTTTACTATTATGTTTATACGAATATACGTATACGAATATATACATATACGTACATATTATGTTTTAAGCATGTGCATAGAAAAGATTTATGATTTGGTTTACACAGAGTACAGTCTCAGTATATGTTGTGGTATCGATACGCACTGGCTTCTCGGCTGATCCCCGAGTACGCTCCGGGGGGGACAGATATCCTGACCCGAGGCCTTTCTGGCTAGGAATCACGTGTGGGTCTGGGATCCCGTGGTTCAGACTGTGCTATCGCGTGGTAGTCCATGAGAGATTCCGCGATACATTTATGTTGCATGCTCTGTACGTGAGTGGTAGCCGATGTCTCCTCACGTACTATTTGATTTTCATGCATTTGACTCGCATATGATTTTATATGTATATATATACTTGGTGAAGGATATTTATCTTCGTCCACTCACTCTAACGTGTTTATTGTCTTTCACCTGGGCTTTTCGGTTTCCGTGCCCAGTTTGCAGTTCAGGTTTGGTGTTTCACGTCGTGGTTTGGAGGCTAGTGATCAGAGTTATCTGTATATTCCAGTAGGTTCTTGTTTCGCCTACTGATGTATATACTGTATATGTTTTACTCTAGTGGTCGCTCTGATACATTCTGATACATGATGTGCGGATTTTCACGGATATACATATATACATAATACAGTTTATTCATTGTTGATGATTATATTGTTGTTGAGAAATCCGGATGGGATTGGTGCCCACGGTTTGCTTTTTGTGGCATAGAACGAAGTGTTAATTTCCGCGTGCAGGTTATGGTAATTCCACGCTAGTAACGAAACTCTGCCGAAATTTTGAAAAGTTTTTGTTGGTTCGTATTTTCGAAGGGGTTCGATTCCGGTTTAGGGAGCTAAATCGGGGTTGGGTCCTTTCAAGGATATCGAGAGGGAGAGACAGATGCGGTTTCATACTCGTCGATTTGAAGAGGGTGGACCTAGTCAGGGTGCTTCGAAGAGGCTGAGTTCAGGTACTTCTGGATCGACATCATCTTTGGGTAGTGGACCTTATAGATACCCTACCAGCACTGCTAGGCAGAGTCATAGATAGAGGAGGAGTCGACCGCTGAGGCAGCAGTCGAGTAGGAGTTCTAGTGGATCGAGTCATCATCAACCTTCCTTTAGCACACCAGCTACACCGAGGGAATCTCCTTTGTGCAACAACTGCCATAGACATCATTTTGGTCAGTGTCAGTATGGCACCTCTACTTGTTACCGTTGTGGCCAGGTAGGTCACTTTGCGAGGGAGTGTCCTCAGCTTAGCACTGTTAGTGGTGTTGCGGATCAGGGTACTAGACAAGATCAGGGTACTGCTTCTGGGGATCGTGTAACACACTCTTCCTGACAGGGTAGTCAGCAGAATCCTGGTCAGTGTGGACAACCGGCTGGACATGCTCGGGTTCATGCCATGTCTCTACGTGAGGGCAGAGATTTTCCAGAGGTTATCATCGGTACGTTGTACATTTTTGGTCATCCAGTTCTTACTTTATTAGATCCAGGGGCTACACATTCAATGTCATATAGATTAGCATCATTGGCTACTGTATCTGCATCTCCACTCCCTAGTTTGTGGCGAGTGTTGTATCCATCTGGCAAGGTAGTGTGTGTCGGGTGGGTATATAGAGATTGTGAGATTTTCATTGGTGGTTATGTGTTAGCCGCGGACTTGATGCTGCTGGATATTGTAGATTTTGACATGATTTTGGGTATGGATTTCTTGGAGAATCATTGGGCCGTTCTTGACTGTCACAAGAAGGAGGTTGTTTTCAGGAGTCCAGGCATGCCGGATATTTTATTTCAGGGTGAAAAGAATACTACTTTGCCTTGTTTGATTTCAGCAATGAAGGCTGATCGGATGATAAGGAAGGGTTGTGAGACTTACCTTGGACATGTGGTTGATACGAGTGTTCGTGTGTCGGACATTGGTGATATTACGGTGGTTTGTGAGTATCCAAATGTGTTTCCCGAGGATTTACCCAGTGTTCCCCAAGTTAAGGAGATTGACTTCACCATTAAGTTACTTCCGGGTACCGGACCTATTTCGCAGACACCCTACCGTATGGCACCAGCAGAGCTGAGGGAGTTACAGAATCAACTTCACGAATTGATTGAGAAAGGCTTCATTCGACATAGTGTTTCACCTTGGGGTGCTCCATTGTTTTTTGTGTGGAAGAAGGATGGTTCGATGAGGCTATGCATTGATTATCAGATGTTGAATCAGGTTATGGTGAAGAATAAGTATCCGCTTCCACGGATTGACGGTTTGTTTGATCAGCTGAAAGGAGCCTCAGTCTTCTCGAAGATTGATCTCAGGTCTGGCTACCATCAGCTACGGATTCGGGAGTCCGATGTGGACAAGACGGCGTTTCGGTCACGTTATGGACACTGTGAGTTCCTTGTTATACCGTTTGGGTTGACCAATGCGCCAGCCACTTTCATAGACCTGCTGAATCAGATTTTCAGACGTTATCTAGACAAGTTCATCATTGTGTTCATCGACGACATCCTGATATATTCCAGGAGTGTGGGGCAGCACAAGAAGCATTTGCATGCTGTTTTGCAGACTTTACGAGATGCTCTGTTGTACGCCAAGTTCCATAAGTGTGAATTTTGGCTAGACAGTGTAAAGTTTTAGGGCCACGTGATATTAGCTGAGGGAGTCAGTGTGGATCCAGATAAGATTGATGCGGTGCTGAATTGGAGTAGACCTACTAATGTGGCAGAGATATGGAGTTTCTTGGGCTTAGTAGGTTACTACCGCCGATTCGTGCAGGATTTTTCACGGATAGCGACATCGCTTACCCGTCTGACGAAGAAAGGAGTCAAGTTTGAATGGTTTGATGCTTGCGAGGAAAGCTACTTGACTTTGAAGGAAAGGTTTACTACTGCACCAGTGTTGACTTTACCTGACGATAGCGGTGAGTTTGTAGTATACAGTGATGCTTCGAAGCTAGGCATGGGTTGTGTTTTGATACAGCATGGAAAGGTGGTGACATATGGTTTGAGACAGTTGAAACCACACGAAGTTAATTATCCTACTCATGATCTGGAGTTAGCTGCCATTGTGTTAGCATTGAAGAGTTAGAGACATTAATTGTATGGGGCGCAGTGCAAGATCTACACCGATCACAAAAGTCTTACCTACTTGCGTACGCAGCCAGATTTGAATATGAGGCAGCGGAGATGGATGAAGCTAATTAATGATTATGACTGCACTTTCGAGTATCATCCAGGGAAAGCTAATGTGGCTGCTGATGCTCTTAGTCGGAAACATGGTGCTTCTCTTTTCCATGTACGTGTTGCTAGAGTGTCACTTTTGACAGAGTTACGGGCAACGGGAGCAGAATTGGAATGGAACGATGATGGAGCTTTCTTGGCTAGTTTCCAAGTTCATCCGATATTACTTGATCGAGTTCGTGAAGCTCAAGATTCAGATGCCTATAGGCTGAGCAAGAAGAATTTGATTTAGAATAGTGTATTGACCGAGTTTCAGATGAGGAGTGATGGCACTTTGATGTTCAGGGGGAGATTATGTGTGCCCAGAGACGAGGATTTGAATAAGGAAATACTCGATGAAGCTCATTGTTTCGCATATGCTATGCATCCAGGTAGTACAAATATGTTCCGGACACTTAAAGCTCATTATTGGTGGCGAAACATGAAGAGGGAAATAGTAATGTATGTGAGTAGATTCCTGATTTGTCAGCAAGTGAAGGTGGAACGCCAGAAACCGGGTGGTAAACTCCAACCTTTGGAGATTTCAGTGTGGAAATGGGAGCATATCACTATGGATTTTGTGTATCAGTTACCACGTACTTCTGGTGGTAGTACTGGTATTTGGGTGATTGTGGATCGCCTTACAAAGTCAGCTCATTTCCTAGCACTTCCAGGAAAGCTTCCCGTGAGCAGATTGACAACGCTGTACTTAAAGGAGGTTGTGAGATTGCATGGTGTACCTATGTCTATAGTTTCTGATTGAGATAGTCAGTTCACTTGCAAATTTTGGCGGGCATTGCAGAAGGTAATGGGGACTAGACTACATTTCAGCACAACTTTTCATTCTCAGACAGATGGTCAGTCGGAGAGGACTATTCATACTTTGGAGGATATGTTGCGATCTTGTGTTTTGCAGTTTAAAGGGAATTGGGATCAGCAACTTCATTTGATTGAGTTTGCGTACAACAATAGCTATCAAGCTAGCACTGGGATGGAACCTTACGAGGCGTTGTACGGCAAACAATGTCGAACTCCATTATGTTGGAGTGAAGTCGGCTAGAAATGGCTTCTTGGCCCTGATTTGGTAAATAGTACCATGTAAGACGTTCAGATTATTCGGGATAGATTGAAGGCTGCACAGGATCGACAGAAAAGTTATGCTGACGTGCGACGAAAGGATCTCGAGTTCGAGGTTGGTGATCGGATTTTCCTAAAACTTTCTCCTTGGAAGGGTGTTGTTCGTTTCTGGAAGCGCGGTAAACTCCGTCCGCCATATGTAGGCCCTTATGAGATCACTGAGTGGGTTGGTGCGATGGCATACATGTTGGTATTACCTTTTGAGATGGCCAGGGAGCACGATGTGTTCCATGTATCGATGTTGCGGAAGTACATTTCTGATCTATCCCATGTGTTGACACCATATTAGCTTCCTATACGGAAGGACTTGACCTACGTGGAGGAACCAGTTCAGATTCTGGATTAGAAAGTCCAGGAGTTGCGACACAGAGCTATTCCTCTTGTGAAGTTATTGTGGCAGAACCATTCAGTTGAAGAGGCTACTTGGGAGACAGAGCAGCACATGCGAGAGCAAAATCCTTACCTCTTCAGCTAGCAGGTATGTAAATTTCAAGGGTGAAATTTTTGTTAGGGGGGTAGATTTGTAATGACCCGAACTGGAAAAGGTATGTTAATTGGCTTGAGTTGCACATTTCACGATTAGTCGCAGTTAGTCGTAATTGATCAATTTGGCGACTTTGTTCACGACTTAATTATCGAACATGAATTTGGTTTGAGTTCCTTCGCGGAAATTGTAGAGGATTTGATTTCGAGTTCGTAGGAGGTTTCAGAGGATTTTTCTGTTAATTGGAGAATATATAATGAATATTTGAAATTATCGTCGAGTTCATCGTACTTATCCGTTTGGGTTTGAGTTATCCGAATCGTGAATTTGGTCGGTTCGCGACGTATAAATAGCAGAATAGTCATAAAAATTGTCGAAAAGTCGCATTTGGGCTATTGACCAGCGTTGACCGAGCCAGACCCGAGTTGACCGAGTCAACCGAGTTGACCTGTTGAGTTCACCGAGTCGCCGTCGAGTTTCTTGTCGGAATACGGCACGGTTGCCAGAGATTAAGGTAGGGATTTGAAACTCTTCCCTTGGGCTATTGATTAATGTGTATATTGTGATGTTTTGAGGTGGTTTGAGTGGTTGATTTTAGAGGAGAAATTGAACGGAATCAAGGTAAACGGGGGGAGGTTTTCCGGTGGTTTTCCGATGGGGTTTTTGGGTGTAATCTGTTAGGTTTGAGTTGGGGATGAAACCCCTTGAGTTTGGGAGGACGAAGTGACCTCACGGTGGTGAATTTCACCGAGAAAGTCTTCCGGCCGGTTTGGGATTTCATGGTTTTCGAGGTGATTTTCGTCCACGGTGGTGGTTGGATGGTGGTGACCCTTTGGGGAAAGAGGTTAGACTTGAGGAGAGGAAGGTTTTGGGGTCTTGGTTGCCGGAGAATGTCACCGTTGACGCCGTGCCGCCGCTTGAGTTTAGAAGGACGAAGTGGCCTCACGGTGGTGAATTTCACCGAGAAAGTTTCCCGGCCGATTTGGGATTTCATGGTTTTCGAGGTGATTTTTGACCACGGTGGTGGTTGGATGGTGGTGACCCTTTGAGAAAAGAGGTTAGGCTTGAGGAGAGGAAGGTTTTGTGGTCTTGGTTGCCGGAGAATATCACCGTTGACGCCAGCGGCGACGGTCAACTGCGGAGCTCCAGCGAGAGTTGACTTTTTTGATTTTGGAGATTTTTATACCATTTTGTTCTTAATCGCGTCCCGATCGTAGTTTTGAGGTTTTTGAGTTGATTTGTGTACTTTATTTTGGGACGAGGGTTTATTGGGTGTATTTTGAGAGTTTTGTTATCCTCGTCGATATTCCGGGCGATACGTCTTTCGAGAACGCAGGGTTCTCGGCGTATTAGCTCCGTATGTTGTGTTTCAATATATATTGATCGTATCCCTATTATTCAGGTGATCGGGATCAAGTGTTTGGCGAGGGATCTTCCGCCGGACCTCAGAGTTAGCTGCGTACTGTGAGTGGACATTTTATTTTCACAGTTGAATTGCGAGTCTTGATTTATGCATTTTATGAATATATGTTTATGATTATGCATTTACGTATGCAGTTATAATTATGCACATATAAGTATATATTTTATAATTAGGCATATTATGATTATGCATGTGCATGGAAATGATTTATGATTTGGTTTACACAGAGTACAGTCTTGGATACTGTGGTATACATCGATGCTTTGGCTTCTCGACTGATCCTCGAGATGCTCCGGGGGGACAGATATCCTGACCCGAGGTCTTTCAGGCTTATTAATCATGATGGGGTCTATGATCCCGTGATTAGACTGTACTATACGGAGGAGTCCATGAGTGACCCCGCAGGATTTTACGTGCATATTTGTGGATCTGGGAAAATGTACCTGGTCAGGATTTTCATACACATTGACTCGCTTTATGCTTTTATGAGCATATATTTGGGAAAGACATATTATTATGTTCGTCTATTCACTCTAACGATTTTATTTGTCTTCCCCTGGGCTTTTCGGTTTCCTTTGCCCAGTTTGCAGTTTGGGTTCCAGTGTTGCATGTCATCGGTGGAGGCATAAAATTCGGATCACACTTGAGTTTCTGTAGGTTTCTTGTTCGACTTACTTGATGTAAATGATGTATATAGGCGTCGCTCTGAATACTTGTGTTTGTTTTCAGTTGAGTTTAGTCCTGATTGTTTCTGGATTTGTTGTAAACCTTCGGTTTATTATATATATGTTGTTGAGAAATTCGGATGGGGAACGGAGCCCCACGGTTTGGCTTTTGTGGAATATTCGAAGTGTGTTTTCTTTGCAGGTTCCAATAATGGTTCATGTACTTCTAAGTAAACTCTAGCAAAAAAAATTTTATGGTCATGTTTTCGAAAGGGTTTGATTTCTGTTTAGGCAACTAAATCGGAGTCGGGTCCTTTCAAAAACACTAAGCTATTGTTTACAAGGTATTATCCCGTCTAAGTTACCTAGCCTTTTTCATGCATGAAGACACTAGTAAACAATAACTCAAAACTTAAAACACATGCTTGATGAATTGAATAAAAGTGCAACTTAGCGTCTAAACACCATAAACAATATATATAAGTGATCATCGAAACCTACCAAAGAGAGGGACTCAACGTATCATCAAAAGCAAAGAATTAAAGAATTAGGATTAAATCAAACACATGCATAAGACTAAGAATTATGAAAAAATATAAGCTACTAAAAGAAATCAAACATATAGCTCGAAAACCAAACTGAATCTTCATTAAATAATTGAAACAAATCCAATAAAAAACCAAATTAAGATAATAAAAGGTCATTGATACACTTTGAATATGTGAATAGCATTGAAACTCTATGTGCTCGATGCCTTCTAAGAGGATGAATCACACTTACAAGGGACTTAGCATGCTGTGAGTGATCAGAGACTTGTGGAGGATGGACACTTCGGCCTTGGAGAGGATGGACGGCTTCTTTGTGGAGAGGAGTTCTAGCAAAGCTTTATCTTATAAGATGAGTGATGATTAACAATGAGGCCAAGCTCTCTCTTATATAGATGAAGATTAGGGCTTTGTCTCTCAAAATTAGGTTTTCCTAGTGTGCCCGGGTAAATCTGGCAGTCTACAAAGAATCGCACTTTCTCGAAGTTGTAGACCTCCAAAAATTATGATCTTTATTTTGTTGGAAAGAAAACTTCAAGATATTTTTAGGGAGATTTCACATGACTATATTTGGAGTTGAGAATCATTCTTGGGGCTCTGTTGAAGTTACAGGTCTGCAGCTTAGATATTCTTTTCTTATTCCATGAGAGATCTTCACCTTCTAGATTTTGTTCTTCTTGCTCTCCAAGGAATATCTTGGCCGAAACTACCTTATTTTGTAGGATACTCTGATATTGAAATCAGGCACTTTTGAGATACTCTTGATACATTATTTTCGGTCACATCTTCTTTCTTGATCTGCCATCCACATGCTTTCCTGGCTCAGGCAGGAGAAATGTCTTAATTTTTTATTTCCACCATTTGGCATCATTTTTGTAACTTTTGCGAGACCATTTCTTCTTTGAAATTAGAAACTTCCTTCTTGCTGCATTTTAAGCTCATTTTCACCTCATTTATTGATCTTCTTTATCCAAAACCTAAAAATAATAAAGTAAGTAAGAATGAATAATACTAATGTCAAAACAAAGCTAAATGTAGAGAGAAATACATTAAGAATCAAGCATAAAATGCAGAGATCACCATCTCTCATCTCCCGCTCATCTTCACGTCGTGGTGCCACACTATGCTTGCGACTTAAGAGGCTTCCTCCAGCTGCTACATCTTCCATGACAGCCTCAAGCTCTGTCGAGCGCTAGCCAGCCGCCTACCACAATAACCTTCCTGTCGTGCATCGCCTCTACACGCCTCTCTCCATTCTCTGCGCTATTGCAGAACGACAAGGCTCGTGTCATGCTGCCTCTACCTGGGCCCCTAAATCTTCTACATCATCCCTACGCGGTGCCTTCCTCGGTGTAGTAATTTCGCGTCCAACTCCCCGTGGCTCTGCCTAGAGTTCATTATCCTTTGTTGCTCACCTCTTCTAGACCGCACCAGATTTGGACTCCGTGCATCTCTTTCATTCTTCCTTACCATGCATGGCTCTACTGCAGGGTTAGTGAAACTTTTTCTAATAAATTATTATTTTTGCATAGTATTAGCAAATCGAAAAACAATTCCAGTTTTTATTGCTCTTTTTTCATGGCTGGTAGTCTGTTATGGTAGCAACTCATCTTTCATCTTTTCTTTTTTAAGTATGTTATTTGTCATGTTCATGTTTTAAACTTTTAATACAATTCAATTTTGGAATATGCTATTATTGCTCTTTTCAAACTTCTATTGTTTATGTTTATTTTAAGTTGTTACTGTTTTTTTTTTAAATTACTGCTACTGCTTTTTCAAATTGCTACTGCATTTTTCAAATAGTTGCTATTACATTTTTCAACTTATTACTGCATTTTTCAAACTGTTGCTACTTCAGTTTTCAAACTATTGCTACTAATCATTCACCAAGCTACTACCTAAGTAGTACCAAAGTTTCGTCTAGCTGTTACTGAATCATTCTCAAAGTGGTACTGAATAATTCCTCGAGCTAGTTACTAAATCATTTGGAAAACTACTACGTAATCGTTTGTTGAGCTACCACTAAATCATTCTCGAAGTGCAACTGAATCGTTTATCAAGTTGCTACTAAATCTTTAGTTAAACTACTAGTTGTTTCTACCAGTTTTTATTAGATTACTAATAAAATCAATATATGTTATAGTGATGGTGGTTCTCCATCTGATCACTTCTCTGTTAGGCCACTATTACAAGTAATACGCAAAGGTCTTGATGGGGTTTGCCCGCCTTCAACATTCTGATGCATAATCAGAATACTTGTCAAGTATAACAACGTTAGTGAGTTGAGTGAATCAAATTACATTTCTTAGTCATAAATGAGTTGCTTATAAAGGTGGTTGATGGAGTGTATTGCTCTTGTTTTCGATGTGGGACTTGCTCTTCATTGGGGCAGTTTACTAGTTTTGCACTAACGGGCGTGTTACAAGGCTTTTGGGGGTGAATCCGTCAATAAAGTTAGAGCTCTTGTTGATGTCTCTCATTAGGTCCTGGCGGTAAAGATCCATTAAGTGGCTAAGTACCCGTAATCAGGCCGTATAGTTATATACACCAACAAGTCCCCTAAGTCCCATCAAGAGGACCCATTCTTTATTGGGGAGTTTAAAAAGCTTTTCCGTGGTTACATGTACTTAGCCACTTCAAGACGGGTTGACGTACCAGACCATTCCCCTTAGCTCTCCGATCAAGGGTTGGTCCCTATCCTATATTAAAAAGCAACGTTGTGTATAATAGATGATCTAGCATTAGTTAGTTGATGGTGTAGTAATGATACATGGTGCCACGATTCCCCGAGTGTTATTGCGATTCCGATAGGAAAGAGTGGAGTGGTGAAGTAAAGTTTGCATGATATGGTGATGTATTTTTTAAAGCCGAGGTAGCAAGCCTGTCTTCCCTTACAGAACCTGTGTGGCGACATGTTGTATTGTTTTTTTTGGCACTATTAGACCACGAAACGATTTTGCTTTTTTTTTTGGTGTCGCTTATGACGGTACAAGAAATGTTGCCGACTTGCCCATGATAGCGCAAGCAAATGTTGTTGCTTGGCTTATCGGGTGGACTTCAAAATGTTGTTGCTGTTTAGAGCCGCTTAATGGCGTAAGCATTGTTGCTGCAAGCATTGTTGCCACTTTGCCTATCCGGTGGACTCTGAAATGATGTTGCTATTTAAAGCTGCTTGATGGTGCAAGTAATGTTGCCGACTTGCCCATGATAGCGTAAGCAAATGTTGCCGCTTTATTGTGGGGTGAACTCTAAAAGGATGTTATTGTTTAGAGCCGCTTGATGGCGCAGGCCATATTGCCGACTTGCCCATGATAACGCAAGAAAATGTTGTCGCTTGGCACCATTTGATAGATGCTGAGCGGTGGAATACATGCATCATGTCATTAGCACCGCTTGATGGTGTCAAGTGATCTTGCTGCTTGGCCATGATAGTGCAAACGATATTGCTGCTTGCCTATTGGGTGAACTCTGAAACGATGTTGTTATTTATAACTGCTTGATGGCGCAAGCAATGTTGCCGACTTGAAAATGTTGCCACTTACCTATCGGATGGATGCTGAGTAGTGGGCCCCAGGCCTCTTGCCGTTAACATCGCTTGATGGCGTCAAGGATCTTGCGGCTTGTCCATATAGCGCATGTGATATTGCTGCTTGCCTATCAAATAGATTTTGAGCTGTGGGCCCCATGCCTCATGCCGTTAGCATCGCTTAATGGAGTCAAGCGAACTTGCTGCTTGACAATGATAGCGCAAGCGATATTGTTGCTTGTCTATTGGGTGGATGATGAACGGTGGGCCCTAGGCCTTATGCTGTTAACACCGCTTAATGGCGTCAAGCGATCTTGCTGCTTGGCCATGATAGTGCAGGCGATATTGCTACTTGCCTATTGGGTGGATATTGAATGGTAGGCCCCAGGCTTCATGCCATTAGCACCGCTTGATGGCTTCAAGCGATCTTGCTACTTAGCCATGATAGCGTAGGCAATATTGCTGCTTGTTCGTGGCTACATTCCTAACGATGGGTGTTCGTCTCGGTTCATTACACAAAATACTGAATCGTTTCTCGAGCTGCAACTAAATCATTCATCGAGCTGTTACTGCAACGTTCTCAAAATTTTATTGTATTTATAACGACAGTGATACTGAAGTTTTTAAAAATTGCTACCGAAATAAGTGTTATTGAATTTTTATCAAAATTTCATATTGAATTTTAATTAAGTACGTTGATGTTACCAAAGTTGCTATTGAATTTTGAACTAGTTTCGCAAAAAAAAAAATGTATTGACCGAATAAATCTTAACGAAAAAAAATTGAAATTTTTTTTTAAAAATTTTGGACAAAATTTTTGAACAGCTGAAAGTAAAATGGTAAAAGACGCATTGACATGTGGCAGCACCACATTATTTTTCCTTCAATTTTAGGGTCAGGTTCAATAGCATTCATGTTTGTACATAACATTTTACATCAATTACAAACCATTGGATTTAATAATTATCAACGGTGTAAATTGAGTAACTTTTGAGTATTCAAAAATCGTTCAAAAGCGAATGAGGCTCTGCTTTGAGAAAGAAACACTAAAAACCTAGTGCAGCTAGAGTGGTTGAAATGCACCGTCAGTTGTCGGCGGGTGCCTTCACTACTGGAAATTGACCCATTGCCGGCGACTTTTATGTCGCCGGCAATGTTTTGGACATTACCGGCGACAATCGCCGGTAATGTCTTTTTTTTTTTTTTTTTACATTTCCGGCGATTTTTGTCGCCGGTAATGTCCGTCGCCGGCAATCTCTCGATGGTAATGTAAAAAAAAAAAAAAAAAAAGACATTACCGGCGACATAAATGTATGTCGCCCCAGCGACTTACATTTATGTCGCCGGTAATGTTAAAAAAAAAAAAAAAGACATTACCGGCGATTTTTCCGGCAAAAATCGCCGGTAATGTCCAAAAACATTGCCGGCGACATAAAAGTCGCCGGCAATGGGAAGAAATGTTGTAGTGCTTGTTGAGAGATTGAGTTGAGATTCGGCTGCGTTGGAGAGATCTTTGATCGTGGCCTTTAATTTTTATTGCAAGTCTGGATCGAGGCCGAAGATGGTTGCAGAGCGAAAGTGTAGGGCAGGGATATCTGGAACGACGAGTTGGTCGATGGCGGCCGAAATGAGGTAAGCTCCGTGCAGAAACAGATGTCGATGGGTCTTCGCCGGTCCATAATAGGTGACGATCCGCTAATGAGCATTCCGACAAGCTTGAGTCAAGTGCACCGAGGCAAAGGTGGCAGACGAGTGCGGCTCGTGACAGTGAGACAAAAACATGGGTGCGGTGGAGGCAATAACCACAACGTTCAGAGTTTCAGATTAGGAGGCTGCGACCATGACAAGCTCGGTTTTAGGTTGGGAGGCAGAGCTTTGACGTTGGCAGTTTTGAGCCAACAGTTTATGGGCGTTGGGAATGGGGACTGGAACCTCGTCTGGCTGGCAAGACCATGGCTGCGAGATTCAAAGGAGGCAAGGGGTGGGCTTTGACTGTCTTAGGGTGTGGGAGAGGGCTTGGGCTTTGGTTGGCCTTCTTGATGCAGCCCAGACAGAACTTAAAGCTAAACTTGATTTGGGCTACCCTCCCACCAATTGATAGTTGGGCTATTCCTGATGAATCTTTTGGATCTTGGATCTAGCAACCAAACATTGACCAAAAATGTGTGCGCGACACCCTACGCAGAGGAATTCAGTGGCACTCTCGATAACAAAAGTTGGGGAGCACCGAATCGTAGTCATGTAATTTTTTTTGGGGTGCATAGCTAGATAGGGTGTAGGGTCTCCAATTTTTTTTTGTCTAGTCTCGTTTAGCTATGGTGTTGGGTACTTGTTTGAATTGTAATAGTGTAAGTTACTTTTGAAATTTTTTTTCTATCGAGCCGGTAATCGGCGTTCTTCCTTGTAACTTATTAGATATGTATTCTATCATTTCACTTAAAACGGTGTAAATGAAATGATATGGCGAAACCATAATAAAAAACTAAATATTATTTAAAAAATTACTTTAATTGATAAATTAATGTCTACCTTTAATAGTGACCCCTTGTCCTTAATTGTGTCGGACATCTCCTCTCGTCGTTAAGTACTGTTTGCTAAAATAAAAAAAAATGATGAGGGGTTGCAATTGGCATTGTCCTCAGTAAAATGGAAATGGTAAACTATCCGCCTCTGTAAATACGAGAACACAACCCGAAGAGTCGAGGGACAATTTTACAAAGGAGGAGACGTCACTCCTTTCCCTCGCATCATTCAATATACACAGACGAGACCTTTCTCTCCCTCCATTGTAAGACACCGACTCCATCTCTCTCTCTCCCTCTCTCTCTGTCTCTTCTCCAATACTCACACTCACACACAGAGACACATCTCACACACACTCTCACAGGTCTCCTTGCTTCGATCGATTACTCACTGGTGACTTTTTTCTTAAGCGCTTTTGCATGTGGCGGGAACGCATTTGGTTGTTGCCGCATTGTCGGCGATTTCGCTGCTTCGGATTTTTCTCTGGTTTGATTTAGGGTTTCGGGCGTCAGGGGTTAGCCCTCAGTCTCATGTTCGATGATTGTTGTGGCAATGTGAGGCGTGGTGTTTGAGTAATTGGCGTATTGGTATCTGTGTTTCCCAAAAACGCTGCGTTGTGGATTTTTTTTTAGGGTTTGTGATTGTTTGATGAGCTGCGTTCGATTAAATGGATGAGGAAGTTTTTGTTGAGGAGTGTAATGGAGTTTCGGATTTTTGTAGGTTTTTATATGTCTGCTATAGAGTTCGTTAAGCAATGCTGATGACATACATTGGGTTTACTGAAGCCATTCGTATCTAATGGATGTGTTTTGGGGATTTATCTTTCTTTTGGGCTAGTCCTGCAAAATTTGATTAGTGGAGATGTGAATCTGATTAAGATGGCTAGGATGGAATTTTTGCTGTCTGAAATGATGTCTTGCTTCTGTTAATCGATGTGTGTATTGTTGGTTTCGGTGTAGTGCTTTGTCGATTGGTTTTCTTATTGTTGGGTGGGGGGATGTTTTCTTTGGAAAAATTGAGGACAGCAAACTGAAACCGGGTTTATCCGCGTGCTTGCTTCCAAATCCTCTTACATTGCTCTATGGATTTTGCTTTTGTTTTAATAATCTGATTTTCTCCTATGCAGGTTCTGCGTGGCTCTTGTTATTGCATCTGCTCTGAGTTATAAAGGATGCCTCTCCTGAAAAGAAAGCCTTTTCCCTTGGCAGAATTGTCCGAGGACTTGGATCCAAATGAGCTCGTATACCAAGTTCGATTTACACAGGAGATATTTCGAGATTATGAGTATCCTTTCTTTAGACTGTAAAAGCTTTTTGTTTTTTCAATATTTTTTTCTTGGGTATCTTTCTCTGTCTACTACATTTTGTGGTCTTTGCTGAAGTAAACTAAACCAGAGTATAGAAAAATGATGTGGATCGAAGTTCTGTCTTCAGCCACCTACTTTTTTTTGGGAGGGGGGTTGCAAGAAAAGTTTAAGCTTCCCACTTATCAAGCATGACCATTGACCTTTTTTCTGTCTAACTTAATGTTGATCAGTGAATATCTGAAACGGATAAATTTTTACTGCCAGAGAATATGGGTATGTAAGGTGTCAGGAAAGACTAACTTGACGTACGAAGAGGCTTTGCTGTCAGAAGAACATGCTACAGAGAAGGTTCATATGTTCCCTAAAGAGCTCATGGCTACGGCGCTGCAGACAATTCAATACAGTAAGAAATAAAATTTAATCGAGCATCTTATACATATAAGTGATATAACCCTTCTAAGTAATTGTTTACACTCCATACTTCATAATTCCATAGTTTGACAGTTACCTATAGTAAAGATCTGTAGTAAATATGAGCTGCAACCATGGCTTTGAAATATTGAGGTTTTTGGGGAAACAACTTTTTATCATTCCTTTTGATATCAGGGAGTACTAATTCCTTTATTATCTCACCGAGTTAGGATTTTGATTTTAAAATTTAGAGATCCCAAAGTAAAAGGTAATATCTCTTTTCGAGGGTATTGTACTTCTTTAATATGGTTGATGCACAAACCAATTATTAAGTTCAGTCATTTACAAGTTTGTTCTTAGTTATATAAGTGCATTTTATAGTAATGCAATTTTTGGTTATGTCCAGTCATTTACAAGTTTGTTCTTTGTTATGGAAGTGCATTTTATAGTAACTAGCAAAGACCCACACTCAATGAGTGCGGAGCGGCATAAATGAGAGTCTGGAAGAGTACAAACATATTTATAGCAGTTATTTTTTATATTTCTGGTTTTCTTTTTACTTTTTTTTTCTTTTACCATTAAGGGTAATTTTGGAAGTTCAGAATTTGGTATGGCTGATGACACCAAACTCACGTTTGGTTTTATTATAGTAGAGATTTTTTATATTTCTGGTTTTCTTTTTACTTCTTTTTTCTTTTACCATTAAGGGTAATTTTGGAAGTTCAGAATTTGGTATGGCTGATGATACCAAACTCACGCTTGGTTTTATTATAGTAGAGATGCAATGTTTGGTTAGGTCCTTTTATTTTTTATTTTTTTTAAGGTTCATTGTATTAACTATTAAGTGTCATCGGCTATATCTTTCAGAACTCCTAAGAGTATTAGTTTGAGGTTTATCAATGATCAATTTAATGGCTCTATAAAAGGGGCTATGTAAACTTTGAGCAGAAGTGAATAGTAAAAGAAATCTTTCACATTTTCTGCTCGTGTGTGAGACATGGTTAACTTGGAGAGATTCCAAGGCATCTTTTGTGTGATGCCACAGGTCAGTGTGAGGCTGGGATTTGTCTAGGGTGAATCCTAAAACCCTACTGATGTGAAGCTGTTAGTTCCTATCTGTTTAAAAAGTTTATTTCCCTCGACCCATATCACTACACTAGTTAAAAGACAGTAGCTTCTGGCATCATCTGGGTGGTCATGCTTGACATCCTTCTGATTCTTCCCTTCGTTCATTCGTTAGTGGTACGGGGAGTTGTAGTTCCTTCTGAGGTTAGGGTGTCAGCCTTGTTAATTTCTTCTAGAACTTTGAGCACATATGATTTGGTTCAGAGGAGAAAATTTGTTTGTCTTCTTTCCCCTGATTGGTGTTAATTTGTATAGATGGACCAAGAGTGCAAACCTTACGCTGTTATGATGTTTAGTTACTTTCGCTTTACGGCAATGGTTCTGTAGATAAATAGGACGAGTCAATGGATTATGGTTTTGTTGGGTGAAAGATACAGGTTTGGAGGATAAGAAGGAATTGGTTTTGCATACATGAAGTAGAAGGAGCTATAAGGCTTTATTTTGCAAATTCTATGAGTTTTGTTTTTCTCAAATTCAGAACTATTTCTTCCGTGTTATTCTCAGAATTGGGATCCTTCTTTAGTTAACGTCTCTTGAGTTTCACACCATTGTTGTTTGATGCTATTTATCAGATATAGGCTAGAACATCACTTCTGCTGTACTTTGTTCAATCTTAATTATGCCTATGGTGGATTACCTCATGCCTGATAACAGCTTGGCATATTCGTCTGAAAGATGCTGTTAAATTGGTTTTGCCAGATGTTACTCATGTTAGTGAATGAATTTTTCTTGACTAAACGTATAAATTAATGTTTTATTCATAAACTCTCTGAATTTTTTTTAAATAATTTTAAGCTAGTTTATTCATTATTCTCGCATCTTCGATTGACTGCAAGCATAATGAATATACAAACAATATGATCTTGATTGGAAAGGGTTGGTCTGTAACCTGTTCTAGATGATAGACCTCCTTGGTTCAGTTGTTCTAAGCAATCCTATCGTTTCCAATTGATGGTTATCGATCATAAAGTTGCACATTCTTCCTACGCTGCCACTCTCTGTAGTTACAACATTCACACTGCGTAACGATCAATATTTTGTCTTGGCAGGTATGCTGTCATTGAAAGATCTGGCTGACACAATAGCTGCAAAGTTGAATGAGTTTGTATTTGTGGGTGCTGAATTGTATGCAAGGAAAGGTGATGGTACATATTCTTGCAAGATATCAAAGGTTCTCGAGGATGATGCCGGAAAAGTCAAATATGAGGTGGCTTGGCTGGACAGGAAGAAGGAGGTTACAGGAACTTCCATTATAAAGGGGGAAGATTTGGTACAGAAGAAGCCTCAATTTAGTAGAAACTTTGTGAAATTGTTCATTCGGGAATCTACCTATCGAAATGCTCCTTGGGTGCTTCATGATAAACTTGCACAAAGCCATGGAATCTCCAAAAGTGTACCACAGAACTTAAGAGGCAAAGTTTCTTTTAAGGATGGATTACTAGTTTTCAAGAAAAGAAAGGAGACAGAGGAGGTAGTCAAGTATACTCATTTATTTGTTTATCAATGAACTGTTTACATTATTCCCTATCTTATATTTTTTCATATGCAGGAAGCAAACAATGAAATGGGAAAGTATAAAAGGAAAAGGATTAATGGTTCAGGTATGTTAAATTAGCATTTTGAAAGGTAGAGTGTGAACTTAATTTTTGGTAAATACTTGTTTTTGGTGGATTACTGACATAGGTTTTGTATCTTAAAAGGTTGGCTCAGACAGGAATTTTTTGAGTATTGGCAGTCTATTCAGTAGAATTAATGTGCCAGCTTTAATTTGCAGGAATCGATCAACCAGCTGAAGAACCTGTCAAATATCCAATTGATGACCTCTTGGTGCAGCCAGAGGCAGATGACCCAGTTTTTACAGAACGTCCTTCTCCATCCAAGGACTTCAATGTGCCAATGGAATGTGTTGGTGATCTTTTAATGGTTTGGGATTTTGTTTCATCTTTTGGTAGGCTGCTGTACTTGTGCCCATTTTCTCTTGAAGACTTTGAAAAAGCTATCTGCCACAAGACGAGCAATTTGGTTCTTCTTGTTGAAGCTCATGCGGCTCTTCTTCGATTGCTCCTTAAGGAAAATGATGAATATGTTTTAGCTGTACAGAAACGCAGACCTAAGGTGTCATACTCATTTGTGTTTTCTCCTTCTTGATGTTTTGTGGCCTACTTGGTGTTGGGTGCTCTAACTGAGTTATATCTCATATATGATTTATTTTTTTGCAGATTACATTAATCACTTGGACGGACTATTTGTGTGATTTTCTGGAGATGGTGAACACTCCTGATTTACGAGATCACATAGCAACCATCAAGCGAGGCCACTATGGTCTTTTGGATGCTCATGCTAAATTGGCAATCTTCCGAGAACTGATTAATCATGCAATTGAATCAAATATTGTTAGGGAGAAGTTAGATGAAACTGTTGAACAGAGGCAAGCACTTGGGGCCTCAAGGAGGGAGGAAGCATTGGAGGAAGCCAGAAAGAAAAGAGAGGAGAAAGAGCATTTGAAATCTGAATCGGATGTCAATCGAGTAGTTAATTTGAAGAATATAGGAAGTGCACCAGCAAACGGTAATTATACTAGGCAGAATGGAGACTTAGTAATGAATAGAAATGGTGAGATCCAGCCATATAAAGAGAGCCCTGAATCGGATAAAAGGTATTGATTTTCTATCCCTTTTATCTGTATATGCATCTATTCCTTATTATAGAAATATTCTCCTTTTCACATGGTGACCATAATTCATGGTCAGCAATACTTGGATTCATTACTATGGGTTGAAAAATCCCACACTTGTGGCAAAGGGAAAAAGCCAAGATTCATTGGGGTTGTTAGGCTACTGTTAGCTGTAGTCTGGGTTGTCTGGATGGAAAGAAATAGAAAATTCTTTGTAGCCTATGGAGGGTTGAAGAGGGAAGAGCTGTGGGATATAGTCAAATTCTGGACTTCTTAATGAGCCTCTTTTTCTATGGAGTCTAAAGATTACAGTCTTTCTCTCATTATTCTAAATTGGCCAGCAGTGGTAATGTAGGTCCCCTAGGATTGGAATTAGATTTTTAAGCTGAAATGCTAAGTTTCTTTCCCTAGGTGCCATGCTAAGTTTTCTGCCTCTTCTATGATTTTTGTTTGTTTGTTTGTATGTTCAATACAAAGCATTTTCTTTAAAAATAAAACAAATAAAAATATTTGTTTTAATTTCAACCCTTAACATTAGATCTAAAAGTATGACCAGGAGATCACTACTTTGTTTTGTTATTGATCAGTGAAAGCATGCGACTTGACACTGCATCCAAACAGAACCTGGAAGCGAAAGCTTCAATAGACAATGTTAAGGGTTTGTCTGACACGGAAGCATTCAAATCTATGAAGGATGATGAGAAGGAAGTCAGGGGAAAGAGTAGCAAAGAACGGGTTGGTCTATCTTCTGATTTAGTTCTTTTATGTCTTTGTTTTGAGCTTTATATGGAAGTCCTTGCTTAACAGAGAGAGCATTATGAGCGGGAGATGGAGAAGCGATTTGTGCGCACTGATTCCTTGGGTAAAGACAGACATTATAACAGATATTGGTGCTTCCAGCGAGATGGTAGAATATTTGTTGAGAGTTCGGACTCTGAGCAGTGGGGATACTATAGTAGTAAGGAAGAGGTATCGAGATACTTGTCATATCATAAAGTTTACTGTTGTTAAAACATTTATTTGTGACGTTTTTTAACTTGGATTTGAACAGCTTAATTTGTTGATGGGATCACTGAATTGCAAGGGTGAGAGGGAGAGGGAACTCAAAAAGCAGCTGGAAAAATTTAATAGCAGAATAAGGTGACTATTTAATTTATATCTGAAATTGATTCTCTGAACACATGTCAAAGTTAATTCACTCTGATCTTTATCGCTATGGTAGTATCTTTAGATTTATGACTAACACTTGCATATACACGCATGTTTAGCTGTTAAGTGTTAATCTTGATTAAGACGTGTTTAGCTGTCAAGTGTCAATCTTGATTTTTGTCTTAATGACTTGGTGGTAGAATGGACAAGATGTAGGCAGTATTGATTGTCACCATTTTGTAATCACCTTTGGTCATTCTTAAACTTTTAAGACCTTGTTACTGTTAATGCTAATGAGCTAGTTAACACATATTGTTGAATGCCCACACGTGTTAGCAGCTTTAAAAAGGACTATCTAGAACTGATGAGGTCCCCTCCTCAAATTTATGTGTATAATATATTATTTTTATTATTGCATGTTTCTAATATTAATTTGTGCAACAATTTGAACTTTAATATTGACTACTAATGAAATGCATTTTTGACAGCCTTAGTCTCGAGAATAGATCGAAGGACTTGGCTCAAAAGATTGCAATGGAGGATGATTCTGTGGTTCGAAGATCTACTCGTGTTCGTGCCCCACCAAGCAAAAATCCTGCCAATGCTTTCCTCGAGTACGTTAATAAGTGGAAAGAGGATTAACCCCGGGGCTTTGTATTAGAGGCCAAAGCTCCACTTACTTTAGACTACTGGCTCCTGCATTACTTTACAAGGCATTAGGGCAAATTAGAGTAGGAATTTTTTGAATAGACTCCAATACTTTTTGGAGAAGGTCAGCCAAGGAAGGGGGACATAAAAGTAGGAGGAAGATAGGGAAATGAAGCAGGAATTTGTGCTTTGCCGTTCCAATTTTTTGTAAATGATCTTGGTTTATATCCTTTCTCATGAACAACAAAGCGAATGGCGCCGATAATGGCACATGACATTTTATTTTCACAAATGAGATGAATGCTATCGGCCACAGTATTTCCTGCATATTATGTTTCTTTTAGGTTGATCCCTGCTCTTTGGTACTGTTATTTTTTATTTTGTTGGGAATGAAGAACCTAGATTAAAAGAACAGAAACAAAGAGAAGCTGGACAAGATCCAACCTCTCCAAATCATAGAGACAGGGCAAGGAGTGTGTAACGACCCGAACCAAAATTACGCATTAATCGACACGAATTAGATATATCGTGAATTAGTCGTATCGTGTGATTTGTTAACAACTTATTTACCGAGTGAGAATTAGATTTTATTTTTTTCACAGAAGTTGTAGAGTATTTTATTTTGAACTCGTAGGAATTTTAGGGGAATTTTTCGGATAAGCGAGCTATTTTTTTATGATTTTTGGAAGTCTGCGTGAGGAAAATATTAAAATGTATATATTTAAGTCGGTTTGATCTGAACCGTTGGTTCATGATCAGATGAAATCTGGACCGTTGATCTGATAAGGAGCTTAGGGGTATTAATTGAGGTATTTTTGGAAAATAAGTCAAAAAATTCATAAAATTCTGGTCGAACCCATTTTCAAGCGACGACCCGCGACGACCCCAACTCGACCCGATTTCTGACCCGCCGGAAAACTATACCACCGTTGCCGGCATTCTTGGTATAGTTTTGAAGCTCTTGCTTCCCTTTTTCGTTCCATATAGGTGTTGTTGATTTTCGGGTTGATTTTGGATTCGAATCGAATCAATTTACGTACCCGTTGGTTTTCGGGTCAAACCGACGGTGGTGCTCCTACCACTTTCTAGCAACGGGGTGGGGTGGAAACGGTTGGGTTCGGCCCTTGGTTTGGGGGACCGAGGAGCGACGATGGCGCCTGATTTGGCCGGAAACCTTTTTCGGCAATTTTCGGGCCGTTTTTCGGCCAAACGACTGCGATTTAGGAGTAGGTCCAGTTGGGAATGTTGTAGGGCTCGACGAGATCTTTCGAACTATGGGTCAAACGCTCCCATCAGAGAAGTTTCCACCGGAGGCGCGTGTGACTCACGCGCTGCTTGTCGAGGTGCGAGGGCCATGCACCGCCATCCACGGCTGGGCTCGGGCGAGGCGAAAATCCAAAATTGACCGGGGGGTTTTCGGGGTAGTTTCTAAGTTGATTTTCGCACATTTGATCCAATTACAGTATTAAATAAATTTGTTATTTATTTAGGAGACCATGATCGAGATTTTGGCGAGGGAACTCCGCCGGACCACAGAGCTAGCTGTGTACTGTGAGTGGACAATTAATTTTCACTGTTATTTTGCGAGTCTACAGTTATACATTTTTCGATTATGCATTTGCATGGAGGCACATATGATTTTGTTTTACACAACATAGTTATAGTTGATGCATCGATGCACTGATCCCCGAGACGTTCCGGGAGGGTCAGTGACTTGACCAGAGGATTTACATAGTATCCAGAGGGCCAGGAACCTGACCTGGACAGTGTTAGGGCTTGAGGTCATTTGACCCAAGTCACAGCCTCCACATATCATATAGTATTCAAGAGTCCCAAGAATCCGACTTGAATGTTTATATTTTTAGTCTCGCATCATTTTACGTATAATAGTTATAGTTTTCAGTTTAAAGTAAAACATTATTTTTGTCCACTCACTAATAGCTTTATTATTTTATATGCCTTTCCATGGGATTTTCGGTTTCCTCTGCCCAATTTGCAGTTTTTCTCCAGTGGTAACACGTCATCGACAAAGGCGTAGAGTTCGTGTTACTATACGCATCTAGTAGGTTCCCAGCATAACCTGCTAGTCTTGTGTATTATGTAAATTAGAAGTTGCTCTGATTATTGTATACAGTTTACTTTAGTTTGTTTTAAATTTTTCCAATCAGTCTTCGGATTTCTTATCACCTTTTGTAAACAATATATATTTCTAGTGGATTCAGTGTTTAGTTGATTTTAGAAATCCGGATGGGCTTTGGTGCCCATGGTTTGTTTTTGTGGACCATTTTAGAAGTGTGGTTTCTTTGCAGGTTTTGGGTTTCTTGAATTTTTTAGGAAACTCAGGCAAATTTTTTGTAGGTTCTGTTGTCGTGAAAGGACCCAACCCCGATTTAGTTTCCTAAACCGGAATCAAACCCCTTCTGAAAACGTGAACCAACAAAAATCATTAAAATTTCGGCAGAGTAACGTTACTAACGCGGAATTGCATTAACCTGCACCCTGAAAATAACACTTCATCCTATGCCACAAAAGCCAAACCGTGGGCACCAATCCTATTCGGATTTCTCAATATCATATCATAAACAATAAACAGTAAACAAGACTGTAATATATAGTATATCCGAGAAAATTCGTATAAAACATGTATCAGAATGTATCAGAGCGACCTCTAGTGTAAATATATACAATATATACATCAGTAGGCGAAACAAGAACCTACTGGAAAACACAGGTAGCTCGGATCACTAGCCTCCCACCACGACATGAAACACCAGAACCTGAACTGCAAACTGGGCACGGAAACCGAAAAAGCCCAGGGGAAAGACATGAAAACTGTTAAAGTGAGTGGACGAAAATAAATGTCTTTCGCCAGATGATATATGTTATAAAACATATGCGAGTCAGAATATATATAAATCAAGTGGTACACGAGGAGACGCTGACTCCAACTAGTGTACAGAGCATGCATGGAAAATCTCACAGGGTCACTCATGGACACATCCGTGCTAGTACAGTCCGAATCACGGGATCCCAGACCCACACATGATTCTAGCCAGAAAGGCCTCAGTTCCGGGGTACTGCCCATCGCCGGGCAGGTCGGGGTATTGCCCCTCCTGGTAGGCATCAATCGGGGATCAGCCGAGATGCAGGTGTATCGATACAACAACGTGAACTGAGACTGTACTCTGTGTAAATCAAATCATAAATAGTTTGATGCAAATGAAAGGACCCAACCCCGATTTAGTTTCCTAAACCGGAATCAAACCCTTTCTGAAAACGTGAACCAACAAAAACCATCAAAATTTCGGCAGAGTTTCGTTACTATCGCGGAATTACCATTACCTGCACCCAGAAAATACACTTCATCCCATGCCACAAAAATCAAACCGTGGGCACCAATCCCATCCGGATTTCTTAATATATCAACAATAATGTAGAGTAGTAAATATAACTATACTTTACAGAAATCCGGGGAAAACCGTATAAAAGTATACATCAGAATACTCAGAGCGACTTCTAATATATATATACAAATAGTAGGCCAAAATAAGAACCTACCATAAAAGAAACATCGCTCGAATACTATGCTTCCGACCACGACGTGCGACACCAGAATCTGAACTGCAAATTGGGCACGGAAACCGAAAAGCCCAAGGGAAAGACATAAAAACTGTTAGAGTGAGTGGACGAAAATAAATGTCTTTCTCCAAATAATATATATATGTTATAAAACACATGCGAGTCAAATGCATGAAAATCACATGGTACGTGAGGAGACGCTGACTCCAACCCACGTACAGAGCATGCATCATAATATCGCGGGGTCACTCATGGATACACACGCGATAGCACAGTCTGAATCACGGGATCCCAGACCCACACGTGATTCCTAGCCAGAAAGGCCACGGGTCAGGATATCTGTCCCCCCCGGAGCGTACTCGGGGATCAGCCGAGAAGCCAATGTGTATCGATACAACCCTGATAACTGAGACTGTATTCTGTGTAAACCAAATCATAAATCTTTTCCATGCACATGCATAAAACATAATATATATATATGTATGTATATTTGTATACGTATATTCGTATATATATATTATCGTAAAACACATGCCCATAAAAATCATGATCAAACTGCATGCTCAAGTTCGTAAATCATATATGAAAGACTCGTAATCAATCCGTGAAAATAAATGTCCACTCACAGACTAGCGTAACGCAGTTCGCGTTAATCCCGTGATCCGGCGGAAAATCCCTCGCCAAACGAACGATCACGAACCCCTGAATAATCACAAAATCCATTTCTCAAAATCATAACTCAGTACTTCGAATCATATCACGAGAAACAAACGTTCTCGGAAACACATAATTCAATTACGACGAATTGTCAAAAATCCGATAATCACACCTCAATACCTCGCTATAATTTCCGACCCTCAAATCGAAAAACAAACCTCACCACTGCGATCGGGGCGCGATTCCGAGCGAAACGACATGCAACTTGTCGAAAACCCCGAAAAGTCAACTGTTGACCACCGTTGACCACCGCCGGCGGCGGCGGCGCCACCCAACATGAAATTTCTCGGCGAAGCAACACCTATTCCACTCAAAATCACCCAACAAGCAACTTCCATAACTACACCGAAGTCCAATTCTCACTCTAACTAGGTCAATTTCATGAAAAACCGAAATCCCACACAAATTTCAATTCAACAATTCTCCATGTACAAGCAAAATTAGAACTCCATACTTACATGGTTAGACTCATGGTGATGAGAGCTTCAAAGCCCACTAAATTTTGTAGCTCAATTTGGCCGGAAATGGAACCACCTTAAAACCCCAAAAATCTACAATTTCAACCGGAAAAAGCTCTCTCCTCCGGCAACCTCGCCGTGAAAGGAGGCCGGAAGTGAGACCGGGAGGCCGAGACGAGTTGAAAGAGAGCAAGGCCGAGCTCGGAGATGGCCGGATGGTGTGCCACCGCCGAGAGCCGTCGAGCACCGTCGCACCTCCTCCTCCTCCACGTTTGACCGGTCAATGCATTAATGAATAGTTGACTTGCCAAAAGTGGAAACCTAAATAATTACTTTCCTGATTTGGAAACTTCCAAAATACATTTTACGACAAACTTCGGATACCCGTAACTTTCGTATCGTAATTCCGATTTCAATAATTCTCGCGGCAACAAACTCATCTCGACATGTTCTTCAATTACCACTTGAAGTCAAACACTTCGAAAAATCCGATAAAAAGTCAACTGTTCAATCCATCACATGCTTATCCGATTAAATAATCAACGGTCGAAATATTCGTAACATAATCCTCGTAACTCGAAAAAATCCTCCGGAAGTTCCCACGAGTTCGAAATTAATTTCTCAACAACTTCTACGAAGGATCCGAAATCAAATTCTCGCCCGATAATTTAGTCGCTAAGAAAGCCATCATATTAGCAGATTAGGCTGAAATCACAACAAATCGCGAAACTCGCAAATCAAGTCAATAATCATACCATCTACGGTTCGGGTCGATCAACGGTCCAAAACGGATCACAATCATGATTCAGATAGACTCGAACACAAACAGATAAACTTAACAGTATACCGAAATTTCAAATATTCATATTATATTCCTCGGTCGTCCAAATAATGATCCAGAATCGCCCACGAACTCGAAATCACGCATACAACAACTCTCGAGAAGAGACTCAACTCAAATTCTCGGCCAATAATTTAGTCGTGATCAAGTCTGGCGATTCAATTGTCTGTCGGAAATATGCGATTACGCATAACCTCATGGACTAAGCTGATTACACTGCTAATTCTGTTCAGGGTCGTCACACAAATGCATGAATCAATATATAAATGCATATACATAATGTATACTGGTATAGGCATAATCGTATAACACATGCTCATATGAAACATAATCTCGTATGCATGCTCATGCTCGTAAAACGTATGTAATGACTCGCGATTGACAGTGAAAAGAAGTTGTCCACTCACAGGTGAGCGAAACGCGCACTCGCGCTAATCTCGTGGCCCGGCGGAAGATCCCTCGCCCGAAGCACGATCTCGATCTCGATCCCCTGAATAATCATAAAATATAACTGATCAAAATCATAGCCCACAACACTGTACTTAACCACGGAAACCAACCGTTCCCGGAAACATATTAAACTGTATAAACAATCGACTGAATTTCCGAAATCTCCACTCGAAACCTTCGACTGAAAATTCGATACTCAAATTAATACGAAAACCTCAAGGTGATAATCAGGGCGTGATTACGAGAAAAATGATATTAAATTCATCGAAAACTGAAAAGTCAACCCTCTCGCCGGAGCGCCGCCGTTGACCGCTGCCGCCGCCGGCGGCGCGCCGTCAACGGAGAGTTCCTCCGGCGAGGAAGCTCCAGATTTCAAGATCACATCAAGCCTAACCTTTTTCTCAACTACCACAAAGTCCAAAACTCACCGGAACCTTACCAATTCTGCTCGAAACCGAAATGAATTCAAACTCCGGCAACCACCACGGGTTCACCGGAATCCACCATATCAACCCAATTAAATCTTATGGGAAGCATCCCTGGGGCAAGGGGAGTCGAAACCCCCACCTCCCCGCCACCGTAGCTCGCCGGAGGACCACCTCCCGTCACCGGCGAAAACCCCAAAACTGACCCGATTCGTTCTCATCCAAATCTCCCTCAATTTCCACAATTTCAATTGCAAAACAACTTAGAAACTCAAGGGAAAGAGAATCATATCCTTCACGTGGCCGTAGGTGGCCAGAAAATCCAAGTCGGCCGGCGAAAACCAAACGGGAGAGTTTCCTCCTTGGTCAACGGTCAACAGCCCCAAAATGGAAAGTCAACGCCCTGGTCAAACTTCAAACAGTGTTTTTGACTATTTTCGATATTTATACTCGCGTCTCGGGACGATCAACGGTTCAAAACGAATAACCAAAACAATTCGGACAAATACGAAACAAACGGATAAACTCGTCGAAAACCGAAACTTCAAATAATCATATTATATTCCTCGGTTATCGGAAAAATCATCCGAAACCGTCCACGAGCTCGAAATCACGTGCTCTACAAATTCCGTGAAGAGACTCAATTCAAATTCTCAGCCGATATTTAAGTCGTGAACTAATCCGACAAATCCCACAATTAACGACTAATCGTGATTTCGCATAATCTCGTGAATCGTACTGATTACTCTACTGATTCTGGTTCGGGTTGTCACATGTTGTTAGGGCCTAATTCCGGTTTAGGCAACTAAATCAGGGTTGGGTCCTTTCAGAGTGTCTAGGAACATGAAATAACAAAAATCAAGTTCTAACAAATTTCAATAGGTTATGAACAACGGGGTGTTCTACAGTACTCTGAGTACTAAAATTCTCCAGTTTTGGAGCGTTGGATCACTTCATTTCTCCAAAATTAGGGACCGTAGAAGTTATCCAACGCTCCAAAACTATGGAGTTTTTGTACTCTAAAGCACTATAGAATTTTTTATGAACAATCATCGCAACGAATACCCATCTCTTGACTTGCACGCCACACTACAAAGAGTGCAACATGATTTGCTTCACGGGAAACCCAGTCCCACTTCACTCTTCCTCAGACGTAGCACCTTTCTTCGAATCGCTTTAATGATCGAATACATTGACCAAGACCACCTGGTCCAACTTCTAGCCAAAGCTTTGATTGTGGATAAAGAGTCAGATGCATTAAATGCCAACATAATGAACCACACCACTGTTATAATCCCTCAACACCACTTAACCTTCATCCAATTAGCAAGAGGGCGACACTACTTAACCCTACTCCTAGTAATACTATTTGGGCCTAAAATAAATATTCTTTAGTTTTAGGGTTTTTCAATAGTGGGCCGATGCCTGCGGCCTATGCGAGAAGGAGCTTTCTTGGAGAGGAAGAAAAATCCTGAATGATCTTGATGGATCGTAGATTAATTGAGGGAGTTAAGGATGCGAAATCCTTGGCATTTAGAACCATTAAGCGAGCATTATTGCTAGGATCTTATGAAAACAACAAGTAATTTTATGTTTCCTATAAATAGAGGAAATCTTTAGGTAATCGGGACCTCTCAACACATACATAATTTGCTTTCAGCAAACATAACTCTCCTCGTGAGAAAAACTAGCAACGATGAATTTAGAATTCTCACCAGACAGGATGTGAAGGATTCGATAATTCTATCTTGTTAATCGACATGGGCGGACTGCGAGGTTTTCACCAGATAGGGCGTGACGAATTCAGCAGTTTACTCTTGTTAGACGATGGCGATTAAAGGAGGTTTTACCAAATAGGGTGTGAAGGTTCTGGCGGTCAAAGAAGTCACAACCAGTGTTCTCAACACTCACCAAGAAGATTGCTCTACTTTGTACTGAATAGGGTGTATGAAGTATCAATGTTTGTGGCTTTGCAGCGAGACATGAACTCAAGTCCTAATCTGTTAGGCGAAAGTCCTAGGTCAACTAGGCAAAAAGAACCCATTGAGTGAGGTTGGTGCTATCCTCGCTTCAGTCGCTTTTTAGAAGATCAGCGGCGGCGCAACCGACATTCAACATTCTACCCTCGATAGTGACACGCTAAACACATATAAAAGAGACAGTTTGTGATTACCTAATCCATCTTTGGCTGGAAAAAGTTGAGCTAAACATTTTGGCATGTCCAGTGGAAGCAACTTTCATTTTCTTGTCTCAATGCGACAATAGGGGACCCTTATCGTTAGAGGTACCCTAATTTCCCTAAGCACACAACTCCAGCTTTCCGAGAGCATAACTCTACGACTTGCCCTGATTATCAGCAGAGGCAGTAGAGGCAACATTTGGGACTACATGCCGCTCAGCAATGGCATTTCAACCCCTAACACTGGACGAGATCAGCGCGCGGACGTATGATAACTATCATCCTTACGCTGCCTAGCGTGATCATTACTAGGGGCAACAACTTGACCGAATAAATCAGCGGTTGGATGAGCAAGTACCTTTGCTTGCAGTGGCCGGTGAGTGGTCTGAAAAGCTGACCAGGGACTTTGCAGCCATGAAGACAATCTCGGCAAAAGGCCTAGAAGACCAAGAGGCTCATAGAGTTCAACTCAAGGACCTGATAGAGGGTCAATAGAGGTTACGAATGGACCTTGTGCGAACAATAGAATCTTCATTGAAAAAGCACAAAGAGGCATGACCGAAATGTACAAAAGAACCGATAAAGACCTTGGCCAGCTTTCCACTTTCATGTCGAATCTGGCTCGCGAGCAGTGCCAAGTGAAGAAATTCCCTACGGCCTGGAAGGAGGATTTTGAGAAGTTCATGCAGCAGTACAATTTGCAGGGTGCACGACAGTTTCAGCATTATGAAACTCCTTTCCCAGAGATCGATAAAGAAGACAACAATGCTTGGAAGTGACCCAAAGTCTACAAGTTAATCAGTTTCCAAACCTTCAACGGGAATGGAGATGAGAGCACGGCTACTAATTTGGCTCATTTCACCTTGTAGCTTGAACTGTGGGGGGATGGTCCGTAGCATAACCTGAGGGTCTTTGGTTCCTCGTTGATCAAGTTAGCCTTAATTTGGTTTCTGGATCCACGTTCGGTGCCGAATTGGCCATCTACGGAGAAGTTGTTTACCGAGCACTTTGGGATAGCCTTGCCAGAAGTTAGCATAGCTAAGGTATGGTCAATGTGGCAATCATCTTCAGAGAGCCTGGTAGCTTTCTTGCACCACTTTAGAGATGAGTACAACACGTGCAAAATGCCATTTCACGAGGATGCGATCATCGATGTGGCTATCAATGGTCTAGATGATCGGCTCTACACTATGTTCCTGAACAATAAGCATGCATCATTGACCGAATTCATCATTTTGGTGACAAAAGCGCATGGTGCCATTGTTGAAGAAAAATAGACCCTTTACACTTATTGAATTAAGAACTAACTCATAAATGTAAAGTATTTCCCCACCTGCAAGTATACGGGGCAAGTTATAGTATTTATAGGAAGTTAAGTGTCAAACTCACGGAGATTACCCACTATAACTCCCTAGCTCGAATGATTAATGCTTAGACTACGAACACAACTAGACACTAAATGAAAAGTAAAATGCGGATGTGTGTATCTCACCTTACCAAGTCCATTGGAGACTGGGCATTGTGAGGGGTGATTGAATTACGATAAGTAGTTATACGAGTTTGATTGGTTGATTGATTACACTACAATGCGCACACGAAAATAGCAAACAAATTCAATATAAGGAAGGATGGTCGACTAGGGAAATCCCCGCTAACCATATGATACATCAAACAATGTCCCAGTTTATGTTATGGATTAAAGTTTGTTCACATAAGTTAATGTCCAAATCGTGACCTTTTGAGTCACGTTTGGTTTTGAACCCACGTACCTAGGTCATTTTGAAATCTCGATGACTTGAGCACAACATTGAAGTATTTAGTGAACCGAAACCAAGACCCAAAGCCATTTCAGGCTTGCATCTCAATCATATGTCACGTTGTGAAGTCAATAAGCATATCCTGTGATATATGTTGAAGGTTCCCCTTCTCGAATCTCTATTAGAAAATCCGAGAGAAAGTCTATGTGATTCCCAACTCACACCTATTGGGTTATGAGTCAAGTGAGTCTACTATTAACCAGACTAACCTTTTGCATTTAATGTGTTCTTGACTAGAGCTCCATTAGTCTATTGAGACCCAAGGAGACTCTAATCCTTGGTTAGTGTTAAGGTAACCAAGTCTTAAGGTAAACCTCTTAGAAAATATCCTAATCATGTTTACATGCTCATCTAGCCT
Source organism: Geum urbanum (assembly GCA_946800695.1). NCBI lineage: Eukaryota > Viridiplantae > Streptophyta > Magnoliopsida > Rosales > Rosaceae > Geum > Geum urbanum. Next base: position 21,857,731 of record OX327009.1, on the reverse strand, counting down.
TAAGTGAGTAGCTAATTCAATTAAGATCTATTTTTTAGTCTCTTTACACATACATGAACTTAGCTAGGGTTAACACATGCATAAGTGAACTAGACATGAAGCTCAAGCACAATAAACATCCACAATCACACAATTGCTCATTCATATCCCACAATCACACAGCATACGCTAAAACCAAAAATCATACATAATACAAGACATCATTTGTTCATCACATGACTAGGGTTCTAACCCTAGCCTCCCAAGTAAAAATACTCACTAAACATAACTAAATATAAGATTTGATACATGCTTAAAGTAGAAAGAGAGTAGAAAGAACCAATGGTCCCCTAGCCAAAGCTTCACCAAGTGACTCCAAGCCTTCTAGCTCCACTTCTTCTCTTCAACAAACACCAAGTCTTCAAGAGGAGGTAAGGTAAACCCTTAGGATTCCAATAATCAAGAGGAAGAGGGATTACTTCCCACTCTTTTGAATTCTAAAAGCTTAGACAAACCCTAGCAGGTGAGGATGAGAGGAGGAATACCCAAACTAAGCCAAAGTGGTGGTGAGGTTCGGCTCTACCTAAGAGAGGGAAGATCTAGGTTTCTAGTAGTTGTGGTTATGGAGGTATTTTGTCCTAGAAAGGGAGGAGGAGAGGTAGAAAAGAGTACTAGAGGGTTGGTATATGGATAAGGGGTCTAGAGAGAGTGTCAAACTACGGAAAATCTGAAAATGAGGTGAGTTGTGTGAGTGGGGAGAGAGGAGTTCGAATTTGGCTGAGTTAGGAGGCTCCATTTTGACCCTAGGATGATAATGAAAGAGGAGGTGGAAGATCTAAGGGTTATCTTTGAATTAGAGAGACCATAATCCACTATTTTAGGCTTTGGAAGGCTAAGCTCTAAATTAGTGACATTATGTGGTCCAACCTCTTCTCTTTCTCTCCAAATCAGATTGGTAAGTATAAATGGACAGAATAGGTCTCCAAATTCTCTCTGACCTCGAAAAGGTTACGTCTTCTCCAATAAGTATCTAATTCTTCATATTTAATCTGTTTCCGAGCCAACTCCACATTTCTTAGCAAGAATAAGAAATGTCATAAGAACAATGCTTTATTAATAGAAAACAAGCTATAAGCATAAAGTTAGGAGTGTAATAGACACATAATTATAGTTCTGAAAACTACCTCACACTTAAGTTTTGATTGTCCTCAAGAAAAATAAGACAAAAAAAATAAAATCTAAGCTAGACTCAAAGCACAAAAACACACGAAGCATGTACAAGGATGTAAGTGTCCCAACTTAATGATCGATATCCCTCAAAGAACTATGGCTAGATGGATTGAACTACTTTTGAACAACACTTTTTAAACATGAAATCAATCCATATGTAATAAGCCAAAATGAGATATGCTAAGCTAAATGCATCACAAAGAGATGTATTCAAATTGATATGTAGTCTTGCTCTTGCTTTAGCTCCAGTGAGGCTTCCTCTGTCGGCTCTTGCGTTTGGGCTTTGGCTTTCTCCTTGTTTTTCTTACTTTGAGTTAAGCTCTTGACCAAAATCCCATCATTGAGCTCTCCTTTAAGGGCATGGAGTTCATGGGGAATGTCCTTGAAACCTTGGGTGATGCACCACCTTGTGATTGTACAAGGTAGCACAAGTGGCCAAATCTCCGAATCCGCACTCCAGATCATAGCATTGTAGAGGAGCTTCCTATACTCCACTTGGCAACCCCCGTGGGTGAGCATGTATAATGTCCTATTCCCACGTGAATCTCAGCGGTGTGAGCCTCGGAGGCGACATTGTGTTTCACAAAAAGCCATAACACCTTGTGGGATCAAGGTCAATTGTTTGAAATCACCCATTCCTCCTTTGAGGGACCTCATTAGTGTGACGACCCGAACCAGAATCAGATGTGTGTTTGGCACGATTCTCGAGATTTGGTTATAGTCGCAGTTTTACGATATTGTGTGGTTTGTCGATTCGATTCGCGACTATATTTTCAGTCGAGAATTTGAGTTGGGTGTCTTCACGGAAATTGTTAAGTACTTGATTTCGAGCTCGTGGGCGGTTTCGGAAGATTTTTCCGATAACCGAGGAATATTTTACGATTATTTGAAGTTTCGGTATCCGACGAGTTTATCCGATTGTTTCGAGCTTATCCGAATCATTTCGTATATTCGTTTTGGACCGTCGATCGACTCGAGGCTCGAGTATAAATATCAAAATAGTTGAGAATTGTCGTAAAATACAGTTTTGCATTGACCAGTCGTTGACTTTCCAAAACTGGAAAGCTGACCAGTTTGACCGAAGAGGAAAGTTTCCTCTTTGAGCCTTGCCGTCCGACGACCTTGATTCCGGCCACCAACGACTTCGACGAGGGTATGTAGAGCTTCCTTACGTGATTTCGAAATGAATGGTGTATGATTTGTTGTGAATTGGTCACGTTTTTACTGGACCCGAATCGGGTCGAATTCTTGTCCGTCGCCGGTGACGGTTGAGGTGATTCCGGCGGTGGCGGTCAACGGTGGTCAACGACGAGGAAAAAGTCAATTTTTCAGATTTCGATAATTTTAATGTCGTTTTTCTCGTAATCACGCCCTGGTTATCGTACAGAGGTTTTTTGGTTGATTTGGTTAGCCGATTTTCAGTCGAGATTTCGAGTGGGGATTTCGAGATTTCCGTTATACATTTTGTACCGCATTGCATATTTCCGGGAACGGTTGGTTTCCGTGATTCAGTATAGGGTTGAGAACTATGATTTTGATCAGTATTGTTTTGTGAATATTCAGGAGATCGAGATCGAGATCTGGATCGTGATCGTGCTTCAGGCGAGGGAACTTCCGCCGGACCACGAGTTTAGCGCGAGTTTGCGCTAGCTGATCTGTGAGTGGACAATTTCTTTTCACGGAAATGTTTGCGAGTCTTTTAAATGATTTACGAACTTGAGCATGCGTATGAGGTTTCGAATTACATGAGCATATGTTTTACGATTATACGATTATACTTATACGGATATACGTATACGAATATGCATACACTTTTATATTGTTTCATGCATTTGCATCGAAATGTTTATGATTTGGTTTACACAGAGTACAGTCGTGGTTACGTTGTTGTATCGATACATTTGCCTCTCGGCTGATCCCCGATGGTAGGCTTTATTTGTCAGGGGAGGCTGTGACTCCTGACCCGAGGTCTTTACCGGGGGGAGGCAGACCTTTGTCCTGAGGCCATTTCTGGCTAGAATCACGTGTGGGCCAGGGACCCCGTGGTTCTGACTGTACTAGCACGGGTGTGTCCATGAGTGACCCCGTGGGATTTCTACTTGCATGCTCAGTACGCTGGAGGATTGTGGTTTTACCTCGTGTACTTATTGTTTTTATTACCTGGACTCGCATATGTTGTTTTAAACATATATATTAACTGGTGAAAGACATTTATTTTCGTCCACTCACTCTAACGTGTTTATTGTCTTTCCCCTGGGCTTTTCGGTTTCCGTGCCCAGTTTACAGTTCAGGTTTGGTGTTTCACGTCGCGGTTTGGAGGCTAGTGATCAGAGTCACCTGTGTTTTCCAGTAGGTTCTTGTTTCGCCTACTGATGTGTATATGTTTTATATATTCACACTAGAGGTCGCTCTGATACATTCTGGTATATGTTATACGGATTTTCACGGATATATATTTACATAGTACAGTATGTTTACTGTTATTGCATTTTTTGTGATGTTGAGAAATCCGGATGGGATTGGTGCCCACGGTTTGCTCTTTGTGGCTTAGGATGAAGTGTATTTTCCGCGTGCAGGTTATGGTAATTCCACGCTAGTAACAAAACTCTGCCGAAATTTCGGAAAATTTTTGTTGGTTCGTATTTTCGAAAGGGTTTGATTCCGGTTTAGGTAACTGAATCGGGATTGGGTCCTGTCATTAGTTACATAAGCCATGACCTTGAATTCTTCCCATGTGACGGTATTATAATGCTCTCAAAAGCTTTTCTTGCATCCTGTGAGAGGTGAGGCAAATCGAAGAAGTCCTTAAGGGTTTGGGGTGATATCGTCATCGTCTTGCCCCCAAATGTGAACCTACGGCAGACTCCTGAGCTATGGGTTGTAGCAACCTTGATTGCTGCATAGAATTCATAGAACAACGACTCATGACAGCCGAGAAAGTCGCAGGTGAGACCCATATCCTTGTGTTCTTCTAGGAGGGCTACCATAGGGACGAGCACAGGGTGGTTAGCATTAGTGCATACATTCTGCTCGAGGTGAATGGCACGTGCTTCCTTAATGATGGGTCATTTGGCGATACAGGTCTTTGGGTCCGTCTTCTTGTGAACCATAACGTTGGTGTTGAAAAACGTAGGTGGCCTCACATAGACTGGTTCTTCCTCCGGTTCGGATTCAGTTGGTGATAGTGTTCTTGTCGACAGTTCACTTGAAAGGCATGGTGACAATGGATAAGATGGTGATGGATGATGAGATGAAGGTACCTAGAACATAATTATATAAACTAACACATTGGCACACACATTACACATACATATACATATTAGCAAGAATAACTCTCAACATAAGCTAATCCCAAGTTTCAAATTCTAGGGTTCATGCATAACTCAATATGGCTAATATCAACAATTTCAAGCATATTGATACTCAAATCACATTACCCATACATCTAAACCAAGGAATATAGCAACAAATCATCATAAACATCACAAAATCACACCTTAATCACATCAAAATTTGAATTCGGGTTCAAAGGGGTTAAGCATATTACCTTGTGAAAACAGCCCTAAAATACTTCAAAATCCATACAAAGCAATCCAAATGCAAGAAGAAGTAAGAAATTCACACTTTTTGGAAGATTTTTGAAGAATTTGAGTGCTTTGGGGTGTGAGGAGTGTTTAGAGTGAGAGAGTTTGAGAGAAAGAATTTTTTTTTTTGAAAATTATGATAGAGAGACGGAGAGAAGGGGAAGAAAAGAGACAAAGAAGGGTTTCATTAAAAGTCAAATGCAGTCAAATTCGACCCAGATGACATTCGATGGGTCGAAGGATTAGCCTTCGATCCATCGAAGCAATGCTGCTATTAGTTTTTCTGGGAATTTTCGATGGATCGAGAGTTTTCACTTCGATCCATCGAGGCAGTCCCTCTGATCCTCTTCTATGTAGCACTTCAATGGATCAAAGAAAATGAACTGTCATACTTCGATCCATCGAAGGAGGACCCCTTATTTAGAATAAAAAAAATGGCAATTCACACTTAAAGATCAAAACACATAACCTCCTCCTATCACAAAACTCATAGACACAAAGCTAACAATTTAACACACAAATTCATAAACAAACAACAAAATTCAAAGTGAGGTAAGAGATTAGAAATGCCCCCCCTTTAAGACTGAAACTATTGTCTCACAAGTCCCCATCAATCAGCAACATGCAAGACCAAGATTAGTCTTGCCTTCCATGCTAGGCATCCTTGACTTTCTTTAAATTGGTTTCATCCGGGTCACATGATCACCACCTCTACCTCATACTTTATTTCTTAATTATAGCTAATGGTGTCTGCCATCACGGGTTGTAGTTTATGGATGTAAACATGGTCTGGTGGAGGCAAGCATCACATAATCATAGTGTGTGGAAGATGCATGACTTTCACTTCCACTACTTGCTCACTTGGAGTGATTCCTTCCCACGGCTTTACACGATGACCATTCACCTTAAAGGTGCTCCTGTGACGACCCGGAACAGATTAAACTGTGTCATCAGCTTGGTCCGTGAAATTATGAGTAATGGCAGATTTCTGATAATGGATTTACTCGCCAGGTTTGATAACGACTAAATCATTGGCCGGGAATTGGAGCTGAGTCTCTTCTCAAGAGTCGTTGTACGTGTGATTTCGAGTTCGTGGGCGGTTCCGGATCGTTATTTGGACGACCGAGGAATAAAATATGAATATCTGAAGTTTTGATTTAATCGGTTTTATATGTCAGATTTGTTAGCGACTAAATTACCGGTCGAGAATTTGGTTTTGGCTTCTTCACGGAAGTTGTTGAGAATTTAATTTCGAGCTCGTGGGAACTTCCGGAGGATTATTCCGAGTTACGAAGATTAAGTTGTGAATATTTCTGATTGTTGGATATTTAGTCGGTTAAACATGTGTTTGGGTTGAACCGTTGACTTTTTATCGGTTTGGTTTATGTGTTTGACTTCAGGTGATAATTGAAGTATACGTCGAGTCGAGTTTGTTGCCGCGAGAATTATTGGAATCAGAATTACGACGAGAAAGTTACGGGTATTTGAAGTTCGTCAAAAAGGATAATTACGAAGTTTCTATTTTGGGAAGGCCTATAAATAGTAGTTACCCGTTTGGGCAAGTCAAACATTTCCAGATTGGGAGTTGACTGGTCAACTCGGGTTGACCGTGGTGGAGGAGAAGGTCACGACTGTGACCGGCGGTCCACAGCGGTGGCATGCCGTTCGGCCACCCCCGAGGTCGGCAAAGGGTCTGTTCTGCTCGGCTCAGCCTCCCGATCTCATTTCCGGCCACCCTCCACGGCAAGGGACGCCGGAGGAGGAGTATTTTTCCGGCCAAGTTTGTAAAAAAATTGGTGAATTCGGGTTCTTAGATTCCGGCCAAATTGAGCTGAAATTTGGAGTGGGCTTTGTAGCCCTTATCACCATGAAGCTACCATGTAAGTTTGGTGATCTAATTTTGCTTATGCTTGGAGAATTTTGGATTTGAAATTTGTGTATCAATTCGGTTTTGCTTGAAATTGGACTAGTTAGAGTGTGAATTGGCCTTCGATGCAGTTGACAAAGTTGCTCAGTGGGTGATTTTGTATGAAATAGAGGTTGCTCCGCCGGGAAAAGTTCAGGTTGGTGGTGGCGGCGGCGGTGGCGGCGGTCAACGGTCAACTTTGACTTTTTGGGGTTTTCGACAAGTTGCATGTCGTTTCACTCGAAATCGCGCCCCGATCGCAGTGGGGAGGTTCGTTTCTCGATTTGAGCATCCGAAAGTACAGCGAGGTATTGAGGTGTAATTATCGGATTTTTGACTTGGTCGACATTGAATTATGTGTTTCCGAGAACGGTGGTTTCTCGTGATTTATCTTGAATTGTCGAGTTATGACTTTGAGAAATGGATTTTTGTGAATATTCAGGGGTTCGTGATCGTTTGTTTGGCGAGGGACTTTCCGCCGGATCACGGGTTAACGCGAACTGTCGTTACGCTAGTCTGTGAGTGGACAATTTCTTTTCACGGAAATGATTGTGAGTCTTTTTATATGATTTTCGAACTTGAGCATGCATACGAGATTACGATTTATACGAGCATGTGTTAGACGATTATACTTATATCATTATACAATACGTATATGCATTTAGATGCTGTTTATTGCATTTGCATCAGAATGTTTATGATTTGGTTTACACAGAGTACAGTTTATATATGATGTTGTATCGATACACTCGCATCCCGGCTGATCCCCGAGGATGTGTACCGGGGGAGGCTGTGACTCCTGACCCGAGGCTTTTACCGGGGGGAGGCATACCTCTGACCTGAGGCCTTTCTGGCTAGAGTCACGTGTGGGTCTGGGATCCCATGATTCGGACTGTACTAGCACGGAGGTGTCCATGAGTGACCTCGTGGGATTTTTACTTGCATGCTCAGTACGCTGGAGGAGTGTGAGTTTACGTCGCGTACTATATTATATTTATTTACCTGGACTCGCATATGTTATTTTAAACATATATATTAACTGGTGAAAGACATTTATTTTCGTCCACTCACTCTAAAAGTTTTCATGTCTTTCCCCTGGGATTTTCGGTTTCCGTGCCCAGTTTGCAGTTCGGACTCTGGTGTCGCACGTCATGGTCGGAGGCATAATGCTCGAGGTACCTTATTTCGTCCAGTAGGTTTATTGTTCTACCTACTATGGTATACGTATATGATTATGCATTAGAGGTCGCTCTGAGTATTCTGTTGTATATATTATACGATTTTTACTCCGGATTTCAGTAAAGTACATATATATTTACTACGTTACATTATTGTTGATATATTGAGAAATCCGGATGGGATTGGTGCCCACGGTTTGATTTTTGTGGCATAGGATGAAGTGTATTTTCCGCGTGCAGGTAATGGTAATTCCACGTTAGTAACGAAACTCTGCCGAAATTTTGTTGGTTTTTGTTGGTTCGTGTTTTCGAAGGGGTTCGATTCCGGTTTAGGCAACTAAATCGGGGTTGGGTCCTTTCAGCTTGGTATCAGAGCATTAGGTTATAGGTTCTGTAGATTTCTGTAGTCGTGTTTACTAAGGATATTTGAGAATGTACAGCATGACTGGAATGGTGACCCGACCGACCGGCGGATACTCATCAATATTCCGGGTGTTGTATACTTTCAAATGTTCGAAGTTCCATGATTACGTTCCACTTGTTGTGAATGATGTTTTATTCATTAGGATGCCTCATTGACGTGCTTTCCGTGTCGATACGGTTGTGGATCCTATTGAGGATCAATCGACGCGTGATTTGCCAGTGAATTGTGGATTTGGATGAGTATTCAGAGTTTAGAGATTTGTGTGGCACGGTTTGCCTAGTTGTGTGTGTATGAGCGTCTACATGTGTCCTCAGAGCAGGGAATTGTGGCAGTTGATGTTTGCCTGAGTCAGATCATTACATTTGGTGGGCTGATATTGTGTGAGTTCCTGTTGCGACTCCATGGCCTACATTCAGGGTGTTGTTTATACGGTAATGGTTTTATCAGTCTACCTAGCATTCGAATGAGGAGTGTTTATTCACCTGAGGCAGAGATGCATTGTTCATATGTTTGTCCTTGTTTGCACGTGTTATGTGGCTTCAGAGGAAGCATTGCACGAGGTTCGAGATGAGTTTGAACCTGAGTATCAGAGAGAGTCTGATTGTTATGCCTCGAGATAACCGTGAGGAGCTTAGTGTGCTGCACTTAGTGGCAAGGCTATTGAGAAGGAAAGGTGTACGCGGTTTCCAATGTGATGGTTTGAGGAAAATGGATTTAGTCGAGATATGTGATGAGGTTGAGTTCAGGCACCTCGGAATCAGTGACTTCATCAGGCTGTGGTCTTTTTGATTATGTTAAGGGTCATCAGATCAAGCAGAGGATCCGTTTGACGATGGTGGTGATGGAGATCACAGAGTAGCAGACTTATTCCTGTGGCATGAGTTTGTGTGATCGTTGGTGATCCTTTCATGCAGCAGGTGTCGCTATGACTTGTGTTCGTGGAGCACTCTCAGTTGCTATTGTGGTGGCCAGGAGGGTCACGTTACGGGGGAGCGCCCTCAGCCAGCTGTTTTAGCGGTTCGACAGCTCAGAGTTCAGGAGGAGTTCATGATGCTGTTTCTGGAGTGACCAATGCAGCCTTCTGGACTAGTTAATCAGCGAGTCACATTTGACGTGGGCGGCTAGTTGGGCATGTCGGAGTTCATGCCATGGCCTTGTTTGAGGACAGACTTTTCTCCGAGGTTACTGTTGTTTGATATCCATGGCTATTGTACCTGCATCTCCACTTCCGAGGTTTTGGAGAGTGTTGCATCCATCTGGAGGTCGCGAGATCCTTGTTGGAGGTTATGTGTTAGCCGCGGATCTGTTATAGCTTGATATCGTGGTTTTGGTGTGTTTGTGAGTATGGACTTTTTGACGACGTATTTGGCTGTGTTCGAGTGCCTCGAGAAGGAGGTTATGTTTCGACGACCAGATTTTCCCCGAGATACTGTTTCGCGGTGGTGGTCGAGCGGATGATGGAGATGGATTGTGTTGTTTGCTTAGTTCATGTTGTGGATATTATGGTTGTTGTGCCTGACATTGGCGACATTGAGGTGGTTCCCGAGTTTCCAGGTGTGTTTCGGAGGAGTTACCAGGTGTTCCTCCAGTTCGGGAGACCGACTACACCATTGAGCTTGTACCGGGCGTTGGACCCATTTTACCGGCATCTTGTCATTCGGAGCCAGCGAAGCTGATGGAACTACAGTTTCGACTCCAAGAGTTGCTGGAGGAGGTTTCAGGAGATTTCATGCGATCCCGCGTGTTTACGTGGTGTGCTATTGCATTGTTTGTACAGATGTTGGATGGTTCGACGTGGTGGTGCATTGATTACCGGAAGCCTGGTTCGCTTCAGAGGAGAGTAAGTATCCTCCGCTTCGGATTGACGATTGGTTTGATCAGCTCGCGAGAGCTTCAGTCTTTCCGAAGCCTGGTTTCGAGTCCGGATACCATCATTTGAGGTTGATGAGTCAGATGTGGTTTGGACAGCTTTTGGATCTCTGTGCGGGCATCATGAGTTCTTTATCACGTTGTTTGGTTGACCAATGTCCCGTAGTTTTTACAGACTTGATGGACCAGGTGTTAAGACGATTCTGGACGAGTTGCGGTCATGTTCGTTGGCAATAGTCTGATTTACTCCAGGAGTGTGGGCCAGCACCTGAAGCAATTGCAAGTGGTTTTGCGGACTTCGCAAGATAATTTGTTGTTTGTGAAGTTCAGTTAGTATGAGTTTTGGCCGATCAGCATGAAGATTTTGGGTTGTGTGATGCTATCCGAGGGAGTCGGCGTGGATCCTGACCAGTTAGATGCCGTGTTGATTTGGGGATTGTCCTACCATTATACCAGAGATCAGGGGTCTCTTGGGTTTGGTAGGCTATTACCGACGGCTTGTGCAAGATTTTTCCCAGATTGCCACTTTACTTTCTAGATTGACGAAGAAGGCGTCAAGTTTGAGTGGTTCGGTGCACGCGAGGAGAATTACTTACTCCTGCAGGATGGTTGACCGTTACTTGGTTTTGACCTTACTTGACGATCGTGACGAGTTCGTGGGTTATGGCGATGCATCGAGGTTTTGGATTTGGATATGTTTTGATGCAGTGTAGCAAAGCGGTGGCTCATGGTTTCAAGCAGTGGAAACCTTATGTAGCTACGTATCCTATGTTTGATTTGGGTGTAGCTGTCCTTATGTTAGCATCAGAGAGTTGGCATGGAGACACTACTGCTATGGCATGCAGCGCAGTGTAGGACGTACACTGATCACTTGAGTTTCATCCACTTGCATTTTCGGCTAGATTTGGGCTTGAGGTGGTGTAGATGGATGGAGTCGATTAACGACTATGGCTGCACCTTTGAGTTTGTTCGAGAAAGGCTAGAGGTTGTACTTTGATCATCCATATGGGATGTTGTTGTTGATGCATTCAGTTGGATGTCGGGAGCTTCAGTGTTTCATGTGTGTGTGTGGCTCGAGTTTTCGTGTTAGCCGAATTGCGAGCTACAGGAGCTGAGTTCGAGTGTGATGATGTTGAAGCTCATTGTTTGGCGCGCATTTGGCGCTAGTGGTGCGGAGATGTGTCTGACACCTCGAGTTTACTACTCATGACGCAACATGAAGAGCAATATAGCAGCTTGTGTGTGCAGATGCCACATTTGTCGACTGGCGATGGCTAGGAGGCAGAGACTTGCCGAGAAGTGTCAGCCATTTGAGATTTCCGGTTAAACGTGGCAATTGTTGCTGTGATTGTGTGTGTTTGTATGCACTTTGGTTTGTGATACCAGTTGTTAGGCCTTTGTGGATCATTTGACGAACTCAGTACATTTCCTTGTACTTTCGGAGATGATTTCAGTGGCGGACGGGCATAGTTGTGTTTGACGGAGGTTGTCCATTCCCGCGGTGTACCTGTGTCCCAGTTTGCTAGTCGAGGTAATCAGCTACAACTGAGTGTTGACAAGCTTTGCAGCGAGCATTGGGGACTAGATTACAAGTTAGTACCAGTTCTTAACCTCAGATTGGCGAGCGATCTTTGAGGACTATTCAGACCTTGGAGGGCATATTGTGGACCTCGGTATTGCAGTATCAGTTTGTGGACCACTATAGTTTTGATGTTGCTTGATGTCGTTTTGAGGAACGATGTTGTACTCCATTATGCTGGAGCGAGTTTGGTTTGCATGAGTTTAAGTTGACATTTGATTCGGACTTTGTGGAATGTGCTACCACAGACTGTCAGATTAGCGGAAACGAGATGATAATTGCTTGAGTTTGATGTTTGAGCTATATTGATATGAGTGTGTTGAGTTGTGAATTTCCACGTTGTTTTGATCTGTATGTGGTCATAGGCGAGTTTGTGTTGTGCCGTATAGTTCGGCATCGCCTATATTGTTGGCTTCTGTGTGTGTTGTGTGTTGTGTTCCGTGTGGCGGAACTATGTTTCAGGTTTGTTACGTGTTGTGTACCCTACCTGTTCCTTATGTAGGAACACTTGGCGATTGTGTTGAGCCAGTTCAGATTTGTGATTTGTGGGTACAGGGATTTCAGCACGGAGCTATCTCCTATTGTGGGGTCTGTTGTCAGAGTTGTCAGCTGACGTTGTCACTGGAGAGTTGAGCAGCATGCAGAGGCAGTGCTCTTATGTTTAGCCGACAGACTTGGAAATTTCGAGGTCGAAATTTTTTAAGGGGGGTGGATTTGTGACGACCCGAAACAGATTGAACTGTGTCATCAGCTTGGTCCGTGAAATTATGAGTAATGGCAGATTTTCGATAATGGATTTACTCGCCAGGTTTGATAACGACTTAATCATTGGCTGAGAATTGGAGCTGAGTCTCTTCTCGAGAGTCGTTGTACGTGTGATTTCGAGTTCGTGGGCTGTTCCGGATCGTTATTTGGACGACCGAGGAATAAAATATGAATATCTGAAGTTTTGATTTAATCGGTTTTATATGTCAGATTTGTTAGCGACTAAATTACCGGTCGAGAATTTGGTTTCGGCTTCTTCACAGAAGTTGTTGAGAATTTAATTTCGAGCTCGTGGGAACTTCCGAAGGATTATTCCGAGTTACGAAGATTAAGTTGTGAATATTTCCGATTGTTGATTATTTAGTCGGTTAAACATGTGTTTGGGTTGAACCATTGACTTTTTATCGGTTTGGTCGATGTGTTTGACTTTAGGTGATAATTGAAGTATACGTCGAGTCGAGTTTGTTGCCGCGAGAATTATTAGAATCAGAATTACGACGAGAAAGTTACGGGTATTTGAAGTTCGTCGAAAAGGATAATTATGAAGTTTCTATTTTGGGAAGGCCTATAAATAGTAGTTACCCGTTTGGGCAAGTCAAACATTTCCAGATTGGGAGTTGACTGGTCAACTCGGGTTGACCGTGGTGGAGGAGAAGGTCACGACGGTGACCGGCGGTCCACGACGGTGGCATGCCGTCCGGCCATCCCCGAGGTCGGCGAAGGGTCTGTTCTGCTCGGCTCAGCCTCCCGATCTCATTTCCGGCCACCCTCCACGGCAAGGGATGCCGGAGGAGGAGTATTTTTCCGGCCAAGTTTGTAAAAAAATTGGTGAATTCGGGTTCTTAGTTTCCGGCCAAATTGAGCTGAAATTTGGAGTGGGCTTTGTAGCCCTTATCACCATGAAGCTACCATGTAAGTTTGGTGATCTAATTTTGCTTGTGCTTGGAGAACTTTGGATTTGAAATTTGTGTATCAATTCGGATCTGCTTGAAATTGGACTAGTTGGAGTGTGAATTGGCCTTCGATGCAGTTGACAAAGTTGCTCAGTGGGTGATTTTGTATGGAATAGAGGTTGCTCCGCCGGGAAAAGTTCAGGTTGGTGGTGGCGCCGACGGCGGCGGCGGTCAACTGTCAACTTTGACTTTTTGGGGTTTTCGACAAGTTGCATGTCGTTTCACTCGAAATCGCACCCCGATCGCAGTGTGTAGGTTCCATTCACGATTTGAGCATCCGAAAGTACAACGAGGTATTGAGGTGTGATTATCGGATTTTTGACGATTCGTCGACATTGAATTATGTGTTTCCGAGAACGATGGTTTCTCGTTATTTATCTTGAATTGTCGAGTTATGACTTTGAGAAATGGATTTTTGTGAATATTCAGGGGTTCGTGATCGTTTGTTTGGCGAGGGACTTTCCGCCGGATCACGGGTTAACGCGAACTGCGTTACGCTAGTCTGTGAGTGGACAATTTCTTTTCACGGAAATGATTGCGAGTCTTTTTATACGATTTTCGAACTTGAGCATGCATACGAGATTACGATTTATACGAGCATGTGTTAGACGATTATACTTATATCATTATACAATACGTATATGCATTTACATGCGGTTTATTGCATTTGCATCAGAATGTTTATGATTTGGTTTACACAGAGTACAGTTTATATATGATGTTGTATTGATACACTCGCATCCCGGCTGATCCCCGAGGATGTGTACCGGGGGAGGCTGTGACTCCTGACCCAAGGCCTTTACCGGGGGGAGGCAGACCTCTGACCTGAGGCCTTTCTGGCTAGAGTCACGTGTGGGTCTGGGATCCCGTGATTCGGACTGTATTAGCACGGAGGTGTCCATGAGTGACCCCGTGGGATTTTTACTTGCATGCTCATTACGCTGGAGGAGTGTGAGTTTACCTCGCGTACTATATTATATTTATTTACCTGGACTCACATATGTTATTTTAAACATATATATTAACTGGTGAAAGACATTTATTTTCGTCCACTCACTCTAACATTTTTCATGTCTTTCCCCTGGGCTTTTCGGTTTCCGTGCCCAGTTTGCAGTTCGGACTCTGGTGTCGCACGTCATGGTCGGAGGCATAATGCTCGAGCTACCTTGTTTCGTCCAGTAGGTTTATTGTTCTACCTACTGTGGTATACGTATATGATTATGCATTAGAGGTCGCTCTGAGTATTCTGTTGTATATATTATACGATTTTTACTCCGGATTTCAGTAAAGTACAGATATATTTACTACTTTACATTATTGTTGATATATTGAGAAATCCGGATGGGATTGGTGCCCACGGTTTGATTTTTGTGGCATAGGATGAAGTGTATTTTCCGCGTGCAGGTAATGGTAATTCCACGTTAGTAACGAAACTTTGCCGAAATTTTATTGGTTCGTGTTTTCGAAGGGGTTCGATTCCGGTTTAGGCAACTAAATCAGGGTTGGGTCCTTTCAGCTCCCATTTCTCAAACTGCGCAAAGTAACTGCACCATGAGGGAACACCTCAACAATCTCAAAAGGGCCATTCCACCTTGACCTTATCTCCCCCGGATGCAAGGAGAGCCGGGAGTTGTATAGGAGCACTTTCTTGGCCACACAAAGCACCTTATGCTGCAATCTAGCATCATGATACTTCTTAGTTGTTTCTTTGTAGATCTTGGTGCTTTCATATACTTCTAGCCGTAGCTCCTCAAGCTCCATGATGCCAAGTTTCCTCTTTGTGCCAATATCCTCCAAGTTCATGTTCAAAGTCGTGATTGCCCACCTTGCCTTATGCTCAAGCTCTACGGGCAAGTGGTAAGCCTTCCCATGGACAAGTTGGTAAGGAGACATGCCTATGAGAGTCTTGAATGCGGTGAAATATGCTCAAAGTGCGTTGTCCAACTTTTGACTCTAATCACGCTGGTGAGTACTCACGGTCTTCTCCAATATGCTCTTGAGCTCCCGGTTGCTAATTTCTACTTGGCCACTCATTTGAGGGTGGCATGGCGTGGCTACCTTGTGACATACTCTATACTTCTTCAAGAGGGCCTTGAGCTTAGCATTGATGAAGTGAGAACCTCCATAACTTATGATGGCTCTAGGGGTTCCATGCCTTCTGAAGATAACATGCTTGAGGAACCATGTCACCACTTTCCCATCATTTTTTGGGCATGCGATGGGCTCCACCTATTTAGAAACATAATCCACAACCACAAGAATGTAGTGCATCCCATTTGAACGAGGAAACAAACCCATAAAGTCTATCCCCCAAACATCAAAGATCCATGTCTCAATGATTGTCTTTAACAACATTTGATATCTCTTGTTGATTCTACCCACTCTTTGGCACCTATCACAAGTCTTGATGAATGCATGGGCATCTCAAAAAAGGTTAGGCCACCATAATCCAGCTTGGAGAACCTTATAAGCGGTCTTTGAAGGTCCATGGTATCCTCTACACTTTAGCTCATGGCAAAACGATAATACATTATGCATCTCCTCATGTGGCACACATCTTTGTAGAATGCCATCTCTTCCTTCCTTGTACAAGTAGGGGCCATCCTATATGAACTTATGACTAACTCGATCTCCTCAACCTCTTCCTTTGGTCACTTGAGAAGTGAGCGGGAATGTAGGTGCACTTGCTTGAGAGATAGTTGACAATATCTGCAAACCAAGGGTAGTTGAAAGTAGTAAGCACCTCCTTGACATGAAAAAGTTGCTCATCTGGAAAATCATCATTCAAGTCACCATATTCTTCCTTGAGTTGAAGGTGAGAGAGGTGATCTGCAACCAAATTGTGTTTCTCGGGTTTGTCCACAGTCTCTAAGTCAAGCTCTTGATGTAGTAGCACCTATCTCAACAATCTTGCCTTGGACTCCGCCTTGGTGAAGAGACACTTGAGTGCACTATGATTAGTATGTACCATGAATTTAGAACCCACAATGTAACTCCAGAACTTGTCAATAGCAAATACAATTTCCAACATTTCCTTCTCCGTGGTGGTGTAGTTTCTTTGAGCTGGATTAAATGTGCAGGAGGCATATTGAATTACTCCCAACACATTGTCTCTCCGTTGCCCAAGCACCGCTCCCATGGAGTAACCACTAGCATCACACATGATCTCAAACGGCAAACTCTAATCCGGCTTAGTGATAACTGGGGCTGACACTAGCGCATTCTTGAGAGTCTCAAAGGCTTCCTTAATTTCTGGAGTGATATAATAGTGAGCATCCTTTGTTAGTAGACAAGGCCAAGGTGGAAGTAATTGAGAAGCTTCCAAATTAATTCCAACCAATGTCAAAGAGGTCCGGAGTTTCTTGGGGCATGTGGGGTTCTACCGTCGATTCATAAAGGATTTTAGCAAGATAGCCAAGCCATTGATGGACTGCTACTATGTTATCGGGGACTGCTACTATTATTTCAGGGATTGAATTGTATGTATTGGAAAATATTATGGAATGTGTATCAAAATTGCTATTGAATTTGTAGCGAAATTGTTACTCAATTTATAACAGAACTTCCAATGAATATATATCAAAATTTCTATTTGAATTTGTATTGAATATTTATTGATAGTGCTACTAAATGAGACTGATCGATTCAGGTTGAAAAAAAATTGAACACAAAAATTTTTGAATGAAAAAATAATCTAACTAAAAAATATTGAAAAGAAAAAACAATATTAAATATTTTTAGACAAAATAAATATTAAATACAAATAAGGGAGAGTATAAAGGTGAATTTATATATGCCCCCACAGCGCGCACGCACACACATATACACACAATGATCCCAATTATCTCTGTTGGGCTTTAACGATGAAGAGAACTCAACCCATATATATTTTTTCCGATATTACAGGCAAGAACCTCTAAGACACTCTTCTCCTACCAAATCAAAATGGAAGACAGAGAGTGGAGAGGTTGGCAGAGCACAATGCCACAACATAACGCTATCCCTATTAGGGCCATCAACATCTAATTTATCAGCTAAAAAATTAGTTTCACAAAATACAAGAAAAAAAGCTAGCCAGAGGCTTAATGTCTTCCACAATTTTTTGAGTTCTCCAAGGAACCACAGTGACTCCATTGATAGCATTAATCAAAGTTTTAGAATCTCCCTCCACAAATAGCACCCAAGTGCTGATATTAGGAGATGAGGCTTTCAGGTAATGCAACCCATGTAGGTAACAACTTCAACAATTAATAAAATCTCTATGGCTCCTAATTAACCCATATTTTCTTCCCTCACCTCTTCACATTCAAATCATGTATTAATAGACAAGCATCTCCCGCGCCAACTTCATTCATCTCCCCATAATAATTACCATGTCCAAATTCACTTTACCTTCCCACTCTCCTATGAATTCTTCGATTTCTGCACCCTCTTTTTAACCCCATTTCCTTTCTTCCTTACGATCATGTCACCTCCAAATTTTCTATTTGATTTTATGATCTTACTCACTTCGTCTCTAGCTCATTTCTCATCTTTTAATCTCATGATAACCACCCGCTCAAAATCCCTAGCCTCCGGCACCTCTGCCTCACCACCTCCTCCACTGGAGGATAATTCCGATCACACCCATTTCGACTTCCTCGAAAAAGGCGCTGACAATTCGGTGGAAGAGATTGAATCTCTTATATTGGAAATCGATTTGTTAAATCCCTCCGAATTGCAACTCAACCTAGTGTGTGGCAAAATAAATCCTCCTGGAAGTGTCACCATGACAAGACCCGCCCCAGATTACAATCATAAACCAAAGTAAGCCTTGCAGGACCCGTATTAGGGTATCTATCACTGCCTAAATGGTACCAGCTACCTTAACACTAACAACCCAGAACTTCAACTGAGTACCTACACTGAGCGAACAGAAGTTGTGAAATGTCATGCCTTGTACTTTGGACGATCATGACTTCAATCGGCTAACTTGCAATCTAGGCAATATAAAACAAAGGGCCATGGAAAAGGCATAAAAACGTAAGACGTTAGAGTAAGTGGACAAAAATTATAATTGTACGATATGCGTAAAATTGTGACGACCCGGAACAGATTCAGTAGAGTAATCAGCTTAATTCACGAGTTAGCGCGTAATTACTGTTTTCCGATAATTGATTGATTTGCCAGTTTTAATCACGAATTAATTATCGGCTGAGAATTTGAGTTGAGTCTCTTCTCGAGAGTTGTTGTACACGTGATTTCGAGTTCGTGGGCGGTTCCGGATTATTATTATTTCAACGACCGAGGAATATCTTATGAATATTTGAAGTTTCAGAATTTCGTCGAGTTTATCCGTTCGTATCGAGTTTATCCGAATCGTAATGGTTATCCATTTTGGACCGTTGATCTTCTCGAGACGTGAGTATTAATATCGGAAATAGTCGAAAATTGTCGAAAATCACTGTTCGGGAAGTTTGATCGGCGTTGACCGAGTTTGGAGGCATTGACCACCGTTGACCCGTGGAGAAAATTGGACCGTTTGGATTCCTCCGGTGAACTGGCTGATTTCGGCCGTTTTAGGCCACGACCTTAGAAGGTAAAATGTTCTCCTCGTGATTCTAAGCAGTTTAGCACTTGGAATTTCTTGATTTGGTTTTGAATTGAGGGAGAAATGTTGAATTGAAAACGGTGAAATTCTGGCCGGTTTGGGTTTTGTGGACGGTGGCTCTCCGGCCACGGGGGTGGCCGGGGATTAGGGGGGGTTTGGACCGTGGGGCCATGGCGGTGCCTTTGGGAGTGGTCTCGAAGGCCGCCGTGCGCCGTGGACGGTGATCGGAGGAGATCGGAGGTCGCCGGCGATGGTGGAACCCCGTGGGTTTCGAGCAGATTTCCGGTGTGTGTGATCGGAATTGGACTTAGTCACAGAAGAGAGCTGTGTTGGGCTCGTTGAGATGAAGCTTCGGTGAGCTTGGCCGCCTGAAAATCTCTCCGGTAGACAGCACGCCGACGGCGGCGGCGACGGTCAACGGCGGAGAGGCGGAGCTCCGGCGACCGTTGACTTTTTTGGAAATGTGTCGAGTTATATGTCATTTCGCTCGTATTCGCGCCCCGATCGTCGCCTTGAGGTTTTCGAGTTGTTTTGAGTATCAGATTTTCAGTCGAGGGTTTTGAGTGGAGATTTCGGGAAATTCGTCGATTATTTTGCACTGCATTATATATTTTCGGGAACGGTTGGCTTCTGAGGTGTGGTACAATGTTGTGAGCTATGATTTTGATCAGTTATATTTTATGATTATTCAGAGGATCGAGATCGTGCTTCGGGCGAGGGATCTTCCGCCGGACCACATGATTAGCGCGAGTGCGCGCTTTGCTCACCTGTGAGTGGACACTTTTATATTTTCACAGTCGTTGCGAGTTCGTGATTTTCCGTATTTAGTTTTTATACGATGTTGAGATTATTTATTATTTTCGGAGGTATTATTTTATATTTTTATGGTGATGGCATATCTACATCGATGCTTCGGCTACTCGGCTGATCACCGGTAGTCTAACCAGAGTTTAGAGATTCCTCTGGGCAGGGTTGAGAGAATCCCCTATTATGCTGCTGGGGTTGAGAGATTCCCCTGGCCTATCACTGAAATGACCCAACCCCGATTTAGTTGCCTAAACCGGAATCAAACCCCTTCCGAAAACGTGAACCAACAAAAACTATTAAAATTTCGGTAGAGTAACGCTACTAACGCAGAATTGCCATTACCTGCACCCGGAAAAAGAACACTTCATCCTATGCCACAAAAGCCAAACCGTGGGCACCAATCCCATCTGGATTTCTCAATATCATATCATTAACAATAAACAGTAAACATAACTGTAATATATAGTATATCCGGGAAAAACCGTATAAAACATGTATCAAAGCGACCTCTAGTGTAAAACACAAGTAGGCGAAACAATATATACATCAGTAGGCGAAACAAAAAACCTACTGGAAAACACAAGTAGCTTGAAGTACTAGCCTCCAACCACGACGTGAGACACCAGAACCTGAACTGCAAACTGGGCACGGAAACCAAAAATCCCAGGGGAAAGACATGAAAATTGTTAGAGTGAGTGGACGAAAATAAATGTCTTTCGCCAGCTGATATATGTTAAAATAACATATGCGAGTCCAGATGAATAAATATAATAAAGTACACGAGGTAAACTCATACTCCTCCAGCATACTGAGCATGCATGTAAAAATCGCACGGGGTCGCTCATGGACACATCAGTGCTAGTACAGTCCGAATCACGGGATCCCAGACCCACACGTGATTCTAGTCAGAAAGGCCTCAGGTCAGAGGTCTGCCCCCCCTGGGTAAAGGCCTCGGGTCAGGGGTCACAGCATCCCTCGGTAAACATCCTCGGGGATGAGCCGAGATGCAAGTGTATCGATACAACAACATATACTGAAACTGTACTCTGTGTAAACCAAATCATAAATAGTTCGATGCAAATGTTTAATGCAATAAATAAATGCATATACGTAATATATATTGGTATAAGCATAATCGTATAACACATGCTCATATAAAACATAATCTCGTATGCATGCTCATGCTCGTAAAACCTGTGTAAAGACTCTCGATTATCAATGAAAAGAAATTGTCCACTCACAGGTGAGCAAAACGCGTATTCGCGCTAATCTCGTAGCCCGGCGGAAGATCCCTCGCCCGAAGCACGATCTCGATCCCCTGAATAGTCATAAAATATATCTGATCAAAATCATAGCTCACAACACTTTACTTCACCACGGAAACCAACCGTTCCCGGAAACATATAATACTGTAGAAAATAATCGACGAAATTCCTGAAATCTCCACTCGAAACCCTAGACTGAAAACCCGATACCCATATCAACTCGAAAACCTCAAAGCCATGATTGGGGCGCGATTACGAGAAAAACGACATTAAAAATATCGAAATCCAACGGGTCAACGGGTCGCCGGAGCTCCGGTGTTTACCGCCTCCGCCGGCGGTGGCGCGCCGTCAACCGGAGAGTTTTCCCGGTGGCCGAGCTGCCACAATGATCTTCTCAACAAGGCGAACAACTTTAATGAAGGAACCACCACCATCCAACCACCACCGTGGCCGAAAATCAGCTCGAAAGCCACGGTGGTTCAAACCGGCCGGAAAACTTCCCGAGCCGATTCCGGCGCCGTCGCGCCACCTCGTCCCTCCAAACCAAAGGAAAAATGATCACCATGCAAAACCCAACAAAGCCCACCAAGGATCCAGCCCGGAAAGTCACTGGAGCACCTCCCTCCGTCGAGGCCGATCCCGGCCAAAAATCTCAAATTTTCAAATCACAATATCTCCCTCAAATCTCAACCAAATCAAGGAATTCCAAGTTATAAACTGTTTAGAATCACGAGGAGAACATTTTACATTCAAGGGTCGTGGTCTGAAATGGCCGGAATCAGCCGGTCCGGCGACAGAAGCCAAATGGTCCGTTTTCTCTCCTCCGGTCAACGAAAGTCAACGGTCAACCTCTGGTCAACGACGGTCAAACTTCCCAAACAGCGTTTTCGACAATTTTTTGACTATTTCCGATATTTATACTCGCGCCTCGGGATGATCTACGGTCCAAAACGGATAACCATTACGATTTGGATAAACACGATTTGAACGGATAAACTCGTTGATAAACCGAAACTTTAAATAATCATATTATATTCCTCGGTTATTAGAAAAATCATGCGGAACCGCCCACGAGCTCGAAATCACGTGTACTACAACCCTCGAGAAGAGACTCAACTCAAATTCTCGGCCGAAAATTAAGTCGCGAACTAAACCGACAAATCACACAATTAACGATAAACCGCGATTACGCGCAAACTCGTGGATTACGCTGATTACTCTACTGATTCTACCCCCCTTAAAAAAATTTCGACCTCGAAATTTACGTATCTGTCAAGTGAACAGATGAGGATACTGCTCCCACATACGCTGCTCAGTCTCCCAGGTGGCCTCCACAACCGAGTGATTCTACCACAAAACCTTCACCAGCGGGATCACACGGTGCCTCAACTCCTGCTCACGACGATCGAGAATCTATACTGGCTCCTCCACGTACGTCAAATCCTCTCGGATCGGTAACTGCTGTGGGGCTAACACATGCGAAGGATCTGAGATGTACTTCCGCAACATCGAAACGTGGAAAACATCATGAACACGAGCCATCTCAGCTGGCAACTCAAGTCTGTAAGCAACAGTTCTAACCCTCTCGGTGATCTCGTATGGACCAATGTACCGTGGTTGAAGCTTGCCACGCTTCCCGAAACGCACAACTCCCCTCCACGGAGATAGTTTCAGGAAGACCCAATCGCCAACCTCAAACTCGAGACTCTTTCTCCGCACGTCCGCATAACTCTTCTGCCGATCCTGGGCGATCTTTAATCTGTCCCGGATAATCTGGACGTTCTCCATAGTGCTCTTCACCAGATCAGGGCTAATAAGACATCGCTCGCCAACCTCACTGCAACACAACGGAGTGCGGCACTGCCTCCCGTACAGGGCCTCGTATGGTGCCATCTCGATACTGGCCTGATAGCTGTTGTTGTAGGCGAACTCTATCAAATGTAGTTGCTGGTCCCGATTCCCGCGAAACTGCAACACGCATGACCGCAACATGTCCTCAAGTGTCTGTATAGTTCGCTCAGACTGCCCGTCAGTCTGAGGATGAAAAGCTGTACTTAAACGCAACCTCATGCCCATGGCTCGCTGCAATGCCTGCCAGAACTGAGAAGTAAACTGACTGTCTCGGTCAGAAACAATAGACACAGGCACACCGTGTAGTCGAACAATCTCTGACAAATACAGCTTGGCCAATCTGCCCACTGATATCTTCCCCGGAAGTGCGAGAAAATGAGCGGATTTTGTCAGCCGATCCACAATAACCCAAATATCAGTATTGCCCGCCGAAGTACGCGGCAACTGATAAACGAAATCCATAGTAATGTGCTCCCACTTCCAAACCGGAATCTCCAGTGGCTGTAACTTCCCTGCAAGTTTTTGCCTCTCCGCTTTAACCTGCTAACAGATCAAACATTGGCTCACATATGTGGCAATCACCCGCTTCATGTTGCGCCACCAATAATACGCTCGAAGTGTACGAAACATCTTCTTACCTCTGCGATGCATCGCATATGCTAAGCTATGGGCCTCATCCAGAATCTCCTTCTTCAGGCTCTCGTCTCTGGGCACACATAACCTGCCTCTGAACAACAACGTACCGTCGTCACTCAATCAAAACTCTGTAGGCACACCATTCCGTATCATGGTCTTCTTGCCCAACAGGTAGGAATCTGAATCCTGAGCCTCTCGTACCTGATCAACCAATATGGGTCGAACCTGAAAACTGGCCAACAAAGCTCCCTCATCATCCCACTCGAACTCGACACCCGTAGCCCGAAGTTCGGCTAACATAGACACTCTAGCCACACACACATGGAACAACGAAGCTCCGGATTTCTGGCTAAGTGCATCAGCCACAACATTGGCCTTCCCTGGATGGTACTCGAAAGTGCAGTCATAGTCATTGATCAAGTTCATCCACCGGCGTTCCCTCATGTTTAATGCAAGTAAGTGAGACTCTTGTGATCAGTGTAGATCTTACACTGGGCTCCGTACAAGTAATGTCTCCAACTCTTCAACGCTAGCACAATAGCGGCCAACTCCAAATCATGGGTCGCATAGTTGACTTCGTGTGGTTTCAACTGCCTGGAACCATAGGCTACAACTCTGCCATGCTGCATCAGCACACAGCCTAGTCCCAACTTTGACGCATCACTATAAACCACAAACTCACCGCTGTCATCAGGTAATGTCAGAACCGGTGTAGTAGTCAACTTCTCTTTCAGGAGCAAATAACTCTCCTCACATGCATCAGACCACTCAAACTTGACGCCCTTCTTCGTCAACCTGGTCAATGGGGTAGCAATCCGAGAAAAATCCTGTACAAACCGTCGGTAGTAGCCTGCTAAACCCAAGAAACTACGGATCTCCAGTACAGTGGTAGGTCTACTCCAATTCAGCATGGCCTTGATCTTATCAGGATCAACACTGACTCCCTCAACCGATATCACGTGGCCCAGAAACTTCACACTGTCCAGCAAAAACTCGCACTTGCTAAACTTTGAAAATAACTGAAGGTCCCGCAAAGTCCGCAACACCGCTCGTAAATGCTTCTTATGCTGGCCCACACTCCTGGAATAGATCAAAATATCATCGATGAACACAATCACGAACTTGTCCAGAAACCGTCTGAACACCCGATTCATCAAGTCCATGAAGGCTGCGGGGGCGTTGGTCAACCCAAACGGCATAACCAAAAACTCATAATACCCATACCGTGACCTAAAAGCTATCCTGGCCACATCAGAGTCTCGGATCCTCAACTGGTGATATCCGGATCGAAGATCAATCTTCGAAAAGACTGAAGCTCTCTTGAGCTGATCGAACAAATCATCAATCCGCGGCAACGAATACTTGTTCTTCACTATAACCTAATTCAGCTTCTGGTAGTCAATGCACAACCGCATGGATCCATCTTTCTTCCGTACAAACAAAACCGGGGCACCCCATAGTGAAACACTGGGTCGAATAAAACCCTTCTCCAGCAACTCCTGGAGCTGAACCTGCAACTCTTTCAACTCCGCTGGCGCCATACGATACGGTGTCTGTGAAATCAGTCATGTACCCGGTAAAAGCTTAATAGTGAAGTAAATCTCCCGCACTGGAGGTATACCAGGTAACTCCTCCAGAAACACATCCGGAAACTCAGAAACATCCGGAACAGCAGCCATAGTGTCTACCACATGAGCTAAGTAAGCAACACAGCCCTTCTTCATCAACCGATCTGCCCTCATCGCGGAAATCAAACGTGGTAGTGAAGTGTTTTTCTCGTCGCGAAACAGTATCTCGGGAAAGTCTGGTCGTCGAAACGCGACCTCCTTCTTGTGACAGTCAAACATGGCCCAATGCGTCTCCAAGAAGTCCGTACCCAAGATCAGATCAAAGTCGACAATATCAACCAACAACAAATCTGCGGCTAAACCATGGCCACCAATAAAAATCTCACAGTCTCTGTACACCCAGCCAATACTCACAATCTCACCAGACGGATACAACACTCTCCACAACCCCTGAAGTGGAGATGCAGGTACCGTAGCTAATGATGATAGTCTATATGATATGAATGAATGTGTGACACCTGGATCTAACAATGTAAGTACTGGAATACCAAGTACATGCAACGTACCGATAACGACCTCCGGTGAAGCTCTGCCCTCTCGTAAAGTCATGGCATGAACCCTCGCCTGCCCGGCTGGTCGTCCACGCTGAGGCTGTCCCTGCTGTCTGTCCTGGCCCGCAAACTGTGCTGGTTGAGATCCCGAAGTGGCACCTCGCTCAGCTCCAGAACTCTGAGCCGCCTGTCCATCAGCACCATCAGGCTGGAAACACTCCCTCGCATAGTGACCCACCTGGCCACAGCGAAAACAAGTGACAGGGCCCCGCTGACATGGACCAAAGTGATGCCTGTTGTAGAAGCTGCACAAAGGGTACTCCCTCGGTACGACAAATGAGCCACCAGTACGCCGAGGATAACTAGAACCGCTGGAACCCCCACTAACCTGTGGTCACTGCGGTCGATCTCTCCTCCATCTCGGTCTCTGTCTCGGTGCACCAGCTACTGGTCTATGTGGTCCACTACCCACGGATGAAGCCGAACTGGAAGCATCAGAACTCTGCCTCTTTGAAGGCCCCTGACTCGGTCCACCCTCCTCAAACCGTCTAGGCTGGTACCTCAGCTGCCTCTCCTTCTCGATATCCTCACCTCGGAGTGCTGCACTGACAAACTCATCGAAGTTGTTCCGAGGCATCGTAGTCAGAGTCCCCTTGATGTTCAAATTCAAACCCAGCTCAAACCTGCGGCACTTGGCTTCCTCAGTAGCCACCATGTCACGCGCAAAACGAGATAAGCGGGTAAACCTGTCCCTGTACTCAAGCACAGACATATTGCCCTGTCTCAAGTTCGTGAACTCCTCATACTTGCGCTGTTGGGTAGCCTGGTTGAAATACCTCCGCATAAACAAATCTCGGAACAAAGTCCATGGAGTATCAACTGGAACTCTATCGGTGCTAACCCACAAGAAGTATGCATCTTAGTCAAGTAATCCGACTGCTGCCATTGTCAACTGCTCAGGGGTAAATCGCAGACACTCACATACACGTTCAACCTGAACCAACCATGCCTCACAAATCTCTGGATCAGCTGAACCCGAAAACACAGTTGCACCAGCAGTACGAGCTTTGACCACAGGGTCAAAACGCTCTTCCAAACGCAGCACTCGCATCAGCAAGTCGTGCGTCTGGCGATCCTCATCAGGATCCACTTTCTGATTCACACGGGGACCACGTTGAGGAGGCATCCTACTGATACAAGACAAGCATTACGTACAAGCAGAAGAAACGTAATCATGAGACCTCAGATATTTGAGAACACACAACACCCGAAGTATTGATGAGTACCGCTGGCCAGTCGGGTCATCACTCCAGTCATGCTGTACAAACTCAAATACCCTAAGCGTCACAACTACAAGAGTCTACAAAATCTGACAACCTAATGCTCTAATACCAAGCTGAAAGGACCCAACCCCAATTTAGTTGCCTAAACCGGAATCAAACCCCTTTCGAAAACGTGAACCAACAAAAACTATTAAAATTTCGGCAGAGTAGCGATACTAATGTGGAATTGCCATTATATGCACCCGGAAAAATAACACTTCATCCTATGCCACAAAAGCCAAACCGTGGGCACCAATCCCATCCGAATTTCTCAATATCATATCATTAACAATAAACAGTAAACATAACTGTAATATATAATATATCCGGGAAAAACCATATAAAACATGTATCAGAGCGACCTCTAGTGTAAACATATACAATATATACATCAGTAGGCGAAAGAAGAAACCTACTGGAAAACACAAGTAGCTCGAACTACTAGCCTCCAACCACGACGTGAGACACCAGAACCTGAACTGCAAACTGGGCACGGAAACCGAAAAGCCCAGGGGAAAGACATGAAAACTGTTAGAGTGAGTGGACAAAAATAAATGTCTTTCGCCAGCTGATATATGTTAAAATAACATATGCGAGTCCAGATGAATAAATATAATAAAGTACACGAGGTAAACTCATACTCCTCCAGCGTACTGAGCATGCATGTAAAAATCTCACGGGGTCACTCATGGACACATCCGTGCTAGTACAGTCCGAGTCACGGGATCCTAGATCCACACGTGATTCTAGCCAGAAAGGGCTCATGTCAGAGGTCTACCCCCCCTCCCCCCCCCCCCCGGTAAAGGCCTCGGGTCAGGGGTCACAGCCTCCCCCGGTAAACATCCTCAGGGATCAGCTGGGATGCAAGTGTATCGATACAACAACATATACTGAAACTGTACTCTGTGTAAACCAAATCATAAATAGTTTGATGCAAATGTTTAATGCAATAAATAAATGCATATACATAATATATACTGGTATAGGCATAATCGTATAACACATGCTCATATAAAACATAATCTCGTATGCATGCTCATGCTCGTAAAACGTGTTTAAAGACTCGCGATTATCAGTGAAAAGAAATTGTCCACTCACAGGTGAGCAAAACGTGCACTCGCGCTAATCTCGTGACCCGGCGGAAGATCCCTCGCCCGAAGCACGATGTCGAGCCCCTGAATAGTCTTAAAATATATTTGATCAAAATCATATCTCACAACACTGTACTTCACCACGGAAACCAACCGTTCCCGGAAACATATAATAATGTGCAAAATAATCGACGAAATTCCTGAAATCTCCACTCGAAACCCTCGACTGAAAATCCGATACCCAAATCAACTCGAAAACCTCAAGGCGACGATCAGGGCGCGATTACAAGAAAAACAACATTAAAAACATCGAAATCCAAAAAGTCAACGGGTCGCCGGAGCTCCGGCGTTTACCGCCGCCGCCGCGCCGTCAACCGGAGAGTTTTCCCGGCGACCGAGCTGCCACAATGATCTTCTCAACAAGGCGAACAACTTTAATGAAGGAACCACCACCATCCAACCACCACCGTGGCCGGAAATCAGCTCGAAAGCCACGGTGGATCAAACCGGCCGGAAAACTTCCCGAGCCGATTCCGGCGCCGTCGCGCCACCTCGTCCCTCCAAACGAAAGGGGAAATGATCACCATGTAAAACCCAACAAAACCCTCCAAGTATCCACCCCGGAAAGTCACCGGAGCACCTCCCTTCGTCGAGGCCGATTCTGGTCAAAAATCTCAAATTTTCAAATCACAATATCTCCCTCATATCTCAACCAAATCAAGCAATTCCAAGTTCTAAACTGTTTAGAATCACGAGGAGAACATTTTACCTTCAAGGGTCGTGGCCTGAAATGGCCGGAATCAGCCGATCCGGCGACGGAAGCCAAACGGTCCGTTTTCTCTCCTCTAGTCAACGAAAGTCAACGGTCAACCTCTGGTCAACGACGGTCAAACTTCCGAAACAGCGTTTTCGACTATTTTCGATATTTATACTCAGGCCTCGGGACGATCGACGGTCCAAAACGAATAACCATTACGATTCGGATAAATAAGATTCGAACGGATAAACTCGTCGATAAACCGAAACTTCAAATAATCATATTATATTCCTCGGTTATCAGAAAAATCATCTGGAACCGCCCACGAGCTCGAAATCACGTGTACTAAAACCCTCGAGAAGAGACTCAACTCAAATTCTCGGCCGAAAATTAAGTCGCGAACTAAACCGGCAAATCACACAATTAACGATAAACCGTGATTACGCGTAAACTCGTGGATTATGCTGATTACTCCACTGATTCTGGTTTGGGTCGTCACAATCACCGTCGGGCTTGAGAGATTCGCTTGACCGTCGGGTTTGAGAGATTCGCCTGGCACCTCCATATATATTTTCCGAACTCGCTATACTTGTTTATTGTGTATGAAATTGGTGAAAGGCATATGTTTATTTTCGGCCACTCACTCTAACGTTTTATTTGCCTTTCCCCTGGGATTTTCGGTTTCCATGCCCAGTTTGCAGTTCGAATTCTGGTGTCGCACGTCGCGGTCGGAAGCTAGTTGTTCGAGCTATCTTTCTTCTCCAGTAGGTTCTTGTTTTGCCTACTGTTGTATATTTTTGTATATATACACTAGAGGTCGCTCTGATACGATACTGGTACATGTTTTATATGCTTTTTCCCAGATTTTCTATATTATACAGTTATGTTTACTATTCATTGCTATTGATATGATATTGAGAAATCCGGATGGGATTGGTGCCCACGGTTTGACTTTTGTGGCATAGGATGAAGTGTTATTTTTCGAGTTCAGGTAATGGCAATTCCGCGTTAGTAGCGTTACTCTGCCGAAATTTTTAATGGTTTTTGTTCGTTCGTGTTTTCAGAAGGGGTTTGATTCCGGTTTAGGAAACTAAATCGGGGTTGGGTCCTTTCAGATTGGTATCAGAGCATTAGGTTGTCAGATTCTGTAGACTCTTGTAGTTGTGACGCATGGGGTATTTGAGTTTGTACAACATGTCTGGAGTGATGACCCGACTGGCCAGCAGTACTCATCAATACTACGGGTGTTGTGTGTTCTCAAATATCTGAGGTCTCATGATTACGTTTCTTCTGCTTGTACGTAATGCTTATCTTGTATCAGTAGGATGCCTCCTCGACGTGGTCCCCGTGTGAATCGGAAAGTGGATCCTGATATGGATCGCCAGACGCACGACTTGCTAATGCGAGTGTGGCATTTGGAGGAGCGTTTTGATCCTGTGGTCAAAGCTCGTACTGCTGGTGCGACTATCTTTTCGGGTTCAGCTGATCCAGAGATTTGTGAGGCATGGTTGGTTCAGGTTGAACGCGTATGTGAGCATCTGTGTTTTACTCCTGAGCAGATGACAGTGGCAGCAGTTGGATTACTTGAGTCAGATGCATACTTCCGGTGGGTTAGCATCGATAGGGTTCCAGTTGATACTCCGTGGACTTTGTTCCGAGATTTGTTTATGCGGAGATACTTCAACCAGGCTACCCAGCAGCGTAAGTATGAGGAGTTCACGAACTTGAGATAGGGCAGTATGTCTGTGCTTGAGTACCGGGACAGGTTTACCTACTTATCTCGGTTTACGCGTGACATGGTGGCTACTGAGGAAGCCAAGTGTCGTAGATTTGAGCTGGGTTTGAACTTGAACATCAAGGGGACTCTGACTACGATGCCTCGGAACAACTTCGACGAGTTTGTCAGTGCAGCACTCCAAGGTGAGAATATCGAGAAGGAAAGGCAGATGAGGTACCAGCCTAGACGGTTTGAGGAGGGTGGACCGAGTCAGGGGCTTTCCAAGAGGCTGAGTTCTGATACTTCTTGTTCAGCTTCATCCTCGGGCAGTGGACCATATCGACCACCAGCTATTGCACCAAGACAGAGGCAGAGATGGAGGAAAGATTGACCGTAGCGACCACAGTCTAGTGGGGGTTTTAGCGGTTCGAGTTATCTTTGGCGTACCGGTGGCTCTTTTGCCGTACCGAGGGAGTACCCATTGTGTAGTCTCTGCAACAGGCACCATGTTGGTCCATGTCAGCGAGGCCCTGTCACTTGTTTTCGTTGTGGCCAGGTGGGTCACTATGCGAGAGAGTGTTTCCAGCTTGATGGTGCTGGTGGACAGGCGGCCCAGAGTTCCGGAGGAGAGCGAGGTGCCACTTCGGGAACTCGACCAGTGCAGTTTATGAGCCAGGGCAGACAGCAGGGACAACCTCAGTGTGGACGACCAGCCGGGCAGGCTAGGGTTCATGCCATGACTTTGCGTGAGGGCAGAGCTTCACCGAAGGTTGTTATCGGTACGTTACATGTTTTTGGCGATCCAGTACTTACATTACTAGATCCAGGTGCTACGCATTCATTTATGTCGTATAGACTATCATCTTTAGCTACTGTACCTACGTCTCCACTTCCGGGGTTGTGGAGAGTGTTGTATCTGTCCGGTGAGATTGTGAGTATTGGCTGGGTGTACAGAGATTGTGAGATTTTTATTGGAGGTCATAGTTTAGCCGCGGATTTGTTGTTACTAGATATCGTCGACTTTGATTTGATTTTGGGTATGGACTTCTTGGAGAAACATTTGGCTATGTTCGATTATCACAAGAAGGAGGTTACGTTTCGACGACCAGGCTTTCCCGAGATATTGTTTCGCGGCGAGAAGAATACTTCATTGCCATGTGCGATTTCCGCAATGAAGGCGTATCGGATGATGAAGAAGGGCTGTGTTGCTTACTTAGCTCATGTTGTGGACACTACAGCTGCTGTTCCAGACATTGGTGATATCCAGGTCGTTTCTGAGTTTCCGGAGGAGTTACCGAGTATACATCCAGTTCGGGAGATTGATTTCACTATTGAGTTATTACCGGGTACAGGACCCATTTCTCAGGCACCGTATCGTATGGCGCCAGCGGAGTTGAAAGAGTTACAGATTCAACTTCAGGAATTGCTGGAGAAGGGTTTCATTTGACCCAGTGTTTCACCATGGGGTGCCCCGGTTTTTTTTGTGCGGAAAAAGGATGGATCCATGCGGTTTTGCATCGATTACCGGAAGCTGAATCAGGTCACTGTGAAGAACAAGTATCCATTGCCGCGGATTGACGATTTGTTTGATTAGCTCAAGGGAGCTTCAGTCTTTTTGAAGATTGATCTCAGGTCCGGATATCATCAGTTGAGGATCCGAGAGTGAGATGTGGCTAGGACAGCATTCCGATCGCGGTATGGGCACTACGAGTTCTTGGTTATGCTATTTGGGTTTACCAACGCCCCCGCAGCTTTTATTGACTTGATGAATCGGGTGTTCAGACCATTTCTGGACAAGTTTGTGATTGTGTTTATCGACGATATCCTGATCTATTCCGGGAGTGTGGGCCTGCACAAAAAGCATTTGCGAGCAGTGTTGCGGACTTTGCAGGACAATCAGTTGTTTGCGAAGTTCAGCAAGTGCGAGTTTTGGTAGGACAGTGATATCAGTTGAGGGAGTCAGTGTTGATCCTGATAAAATCGAGGCCGTGTTAAATTGGAGTAGACCTACCACCATACCGGAGATCCGGAGTTTCTTGGGTTTGGCAGGCTACTACCGACACTTTGCGCAGGATTTTTCTCGGATTGCTACTCCACTGACCAAACTGACGAAGAAAGGTGTCAAGTTCGAGTGGTCCGGTGCATGTGAGGAGAGTTACTTGCTCCTGAAGGAAAAGTTGACTACTGCATCGATTCTGACTTTACCAGATGACAGCAGTGAGTTCGTGGTTTACAGTGATGCGTCGAAGTTGGGACTTGGTTGTGTGCTGATGCAACATGGCAGAGTTGTAGCCTACGGTTCCAGGCAGCTGAAACCGCATGAAGTTAATTATCCAACCCATGATTTGGAGTTGGCCACTATTTTGTTAGCGTTGAAGAGCTGGAGACATTACCTATACGGAGCTCAGTGCAAGATATACATTGATCATTGCCAGATTTCAACATGAGGCAGCGCAGATGGATGGAGTTGATCAACGACTACGATTGCACTTTCCAGTACTATCCAAGGAAGGCTAATGTTGTTGTCGATGCACTCAGTCGGAAATTTGGAGCTTTGTTGTTTCATGTGTGTGTGGCTAGAGTGTCTATGTTAGCCGAGCTTCGAGCCACCGGAGCCTAATTCGAGTGGGTCGATGATGGAGCTTTGTTGGCCAATTTCCAGGTTCGACCAGTGTTGGTTGATCAGGTTCGGGAAGCTTAGGATTCAGATTCCTACTTGTTGGACAAGAAGACCATGATACGGAATGGTGTGCCAACAGAGTTTCGGTTAAGTGATGACGGTACGTTGTTGTTTAGAGGCAGGTTGTACGTACCCCGAGATGAGAGTCTAAAGAAGGAGATTTTGGACGAAGCTCACTGTTTGGCGTATGCGATGCATCCCGGTAGTACGAAGATGTTTCATACACTTCGAGCGTATTACTGGTGGCGCAGCATGAAGCGGGAGATTGCAGCATATGTGAGTCGATGTTTGATCTGTCAGCAGGTTCAAGCAAAGAGGCAGAAGCCTGTGGGACAGTTACAGCCACTAGAGATTCAGGTTTGGAAGTGGGAGCACATTACCATGGATTTCGTTTATCAGTTGCCGCGTACTTCAGCAGGTAACACTGGTATTTGGGTTATTGTGGATCGACTGACGAAATCCGCTCATTTTCTCGCACTTCCGGGGAAGATATCAGTGGGCAGATTGGCCAAGCTGTATTTGTCGGAGATCGTTCGACTGCACGGTGTGCCGGTATCTATTGTTTCTGACCGAGACAGTGAGTTTACTTCCGAGTTCTGGCAGGCATTGCAGCGAGCCATGGGTACTAGGTTACATTTCAGTACAGCTTTTCATCCTCAGACCGACGGGCAGTCTGAGCGGACTATACAGACTCTTGAGGATATGTTGCGGTCTTGCGTTTTGCAATTTCGAAGAAATTGGGACCAGCAACTGCATTTGATAGAGTTCGCCTATAACAACAGCTATCAGGCCAGTATAGAGATGGCACCGTACGAGGCCATGTATGGGAGGCAGTGCCGCACTCCTTTGTGTTGGAGTGAGGTGGGCGAGCGATGGCTTATTGGCCATGATCTGGTAAAGAGCACCATGGAGGACATCCAGGTTATTCGGGATAGGTTGAAGATTGCCCAGGATCGCCAGAAGAGTTATGCGGACGTGAGGAGAAAAACTCTCGAGTTCGATGTGGGCGATTGGGTCTTCCTGAAACTATCTCCGTTGAAGGGAGTTGTGCATTTCGGGAAGTGTGGTAAGCTTTGACCACGGTACATTGGTCCGTACGAGATCACCGAGAGAGTTGGTGCCGTGGCTTACAGACTTGAATTGCCGACTGAGATGGTTTGTGTTCATGATGTTTTCCACGTTTTGATGTTGCTGAAGTATATCCCAGATCCATCGCATGTGCTAGCGCCACATCAGCTACCTATCCGAGAAGATTTGACATATGCGGAGGAGCCGGTACAGATTCTCGATCGGCGTGCGCAGGAGTTGAGGCACCGTGTTAAACCGCTAGTGAAAGTCTTGTGGCAGAATCACTCGGTTGAGGAGGCCACCTGGGAGACTGAGCAGCATATGCGGGAGCAGTATCCTCATCTGTTTACTTGACAGGTACGTAAATTTCGAGGTCAAATTTTTTTTTAAGGGGGGTAGATTTGTGATGACCCGGAACAGAATCAGTAGAGTAATCAGCTTAATTCACGAGTTAGCGCGTAATTACTAATTTTCAATAATTAATTGATTTGCCGGTTTTGATCACGACTTAATTATTGGCCGAGAATTTGAGTTGAGTCTCTTCTCGGGAGTTGTTGTACACGTGATTTCGAGTTCGTGGGCGGTTCCGGATTATTATTTCGACGACCGAGGAATATCTTATAAATATTTGAAGTTTCAGAATTTCGTCGAGTTTATCTGTTCATATCGAGTTTATCTGAATCGTAATGGTTATCCGTTTTGAACCGTTGATCATCCCGAGACACGAGTATAAATATCGAAAATAGTTGAAAATCACTGTTCAGGAAGTTTGACCGGCGTTGACCGAGATTTGAGGCGTTGACCACCGTTGACCTGTGGAGAAAATTGGACTGTTTGGATTCCTCCGGTGAACTGGCTGATTCCGGCCGTTTCAAGCCACGACCTTGGAAGGTAAAATGTTCTCCTCGTGATTCTAAGCAGTTTAACACTTGGAATTTCTTGATTTGGTTTTTGAATTGAGGGAGAAATGTTGAATTGAAAACGGTGAAATTCTGGCCGGTTTTGGGTTTTGTGGACGGTGGCGCTCCGGCCACAAGGGTGGCCTGGGATTAGGGGGGTTTGGACCGTGGGGCCACGGCCGTGCCTTTGGGAGTGGTCTTGAAGGCCACCGTGAGCCGTGGACGGAGATCGGAGGAGATCAGAGGTCGCCGGCGGTGGTGGAACCCCGTGGGTTTCGAGCTGATT
Organism: Geum urbanum; assembly: GCA_946800695.1. NCBI lineage: Eukaryota > Viridiplantae > Streptophyta > Magnoliopsida > Rosales > Rosaceae > Geum > Geum urbanum. Next base: position 21,822,176 of record OX327009.1, on the reverse strand, counting down.
TCGGGCGTGTATGGCCGGAATTGGACTTAGCCACAGAAGAGAGTTGTGTTGGGCTCGTTGAGATGAAGCTTCGGTGAGCTTGGCCGCTGGAAAATCTCCCCGGTTGACGGCGCGGCGGCGGCGGCGGTCAGCGGTGGAGCTCCGGCGACCGTTGACTTTTTTGGAAATGTGTGGAGTTATATGTCGTTTCACTCGTATTTGCGCCCCGATCGTCGCCTTGAGGTTTTTGAGTTATTTGGGTATCAGATTTTCAGTTGAGGGTTTTTAGTGGAGATTTCAGGAAATTCATCGATTATTTTGCACTGCATTATATATTTTCGGGAACGGTTGGTTTCCGAGGTGTGGTACAATGTTGTGAGTTATGATTTGGATTAGTTATATTTTATGATTATTCAGGGGATCGAGATCGTGCTTCGGGCGAGGGATCTTCCGCCGGACCACGTGATTAGCGCGAGTGCGCACTTTCCTTACCTGTGAGTGGACACTTTTATATTTTCACAGTCGTTGCGAGTTCGTGATTTTCCGTATTTATTTTTATACGATGTTGAGATTATTTATTATTTTCGGAGGTATTATTTTATATTTTTATGGTGATGGCATACCTGCATCGATGCTTCGGCTACTCGGCTGATCACCAGTAGTCTGACCAGAGTTGAGAGATTCCTCTTGACCAGAGTTGAGATGCCTCTGGGCAGGGTTGAGAGATTCCCCTGTTATGCTGCCGGGGTTGAGAGATTCCCCTGGCCTATCACCGTCGGGCTTGAGAGATTCGCCTTACCGTCAGGCTTGTGAGATTCGCCTGGCACCTCCATATATATTTTCCAAACTCGCTATACTTGTTTATTGTATATGAAATTGGTGAAAGGCATATGTTTATTTTCGTCCACTCACTCTAACGTTTTATTTGCCTTTCCCCTGGGCTTTACGGTTTCCGTGCCCAGTTTGCAGTTCGGATTCTGGTGTCTCATGTCGTGGTCGGAGGCTAGTTGTTCATGCTACCTTTCTTCTCCAGTAGGTTCTTGTTTTTCCTACTACTGTATATTTTTGTATATATACACTAGAGGTCGCTCTGATACGATACTGATACATGTTTTATATGGTTTTTCCCGGATTTTCTATATTATACAGTTATGTTTACTGTTCATTGCTATTGATATGATATTGAGAAATCCGGATGGGATTGGTTCCCACGGTTTGGCTTTTGTGGCATAGGATGAAGTGTTATTTTTCGGGTGCAGGTAAAGGCAATTCCGTGTTAGTAGCGTTAGTTTGCCAAAAATTTTAATGGTTTTTGTTGGTTCGTGTTTTCGAAAGGGGTTTGATTCCGGTTTTGGAAACTAAATCGGGGTTGGGTCCTTTCAAAAAATGTGAAAAATATAACTATATGCCTTTCCATAGTTTCTGATAATCTGATGCGAGTTCGAAATATCGTAAAACTAAAAGAAAGTGGAGGTGGTCGCCTAGGTGTTTGCGCTAACCTGAGTCGACAATATCTGAGTAACAGAGGTGATGGGATCATCCCATGTATTTGTCCTAACCTGAGAGGATTCAGGTCAGACGAATTGGTTATCCTTACTTCCCTTGATCGGGCTATTCAGTGATCAGCTTAATAGTCAGAGCATCGATGCAACTAACTAATACTATCACAAAGGAAACCTCCAAATTTAAAATCTCTGAAACATACTGTAAAGCGTAATGCATTAAAATATACGAACTTGCAAGCAACTGTGAAAAATAAAAGTCCACTCACAGTACTGTGCTGTGATTTCCACCAAGCCAAAGCCTGTTTGTCGGCGTTTCTAAACATCTGTCATTAGCAACTAACATGTTGTCCTAAAATAATGATTATTATTGAATAACTATTCGTCGAAACTCATATCGAATAACTAAGTTCATTCACCAATGAGCATTACCGTCGAAAACATTGCATGCTCGAATATCGTTCTTTCCGAAATAAAGATAAGCTTTAATCCAATTCCAATTTCAAAATCTTTTATCCTTTTTAAAGTCGCAACACATTTCTTAAACGTTAGGCGACTTGAGGTCAAAGCGACATTCAACTCAACCGCTCATTACAATTGTAAAATCGTTTAATTAAAATCTGATTAAACACCCGTCATAATCAACTATGTCTAAATCAATTCAATAACCTCTTCATTACAATCCGTACATAATTACAAGCAAAATGGTGTAAAATTTCCATGATAATTTCTCTGCCAGATGCACCACCATGAACTACCACCGGTGACTTATTCCGGCAACCCGAACACCAACTTGTGCAAAATCAACCCAACAAAAACTTTCTCAACTACACGAAATTCCAATTATAATTAGAACTCACCGATTTTCGTTTTCAAGCCAAGAACACCAAAAATTCCCAAAATCTTCAAATCTTCGATTCTTCCTCCTCATTTGGAATTGGAAAGCCAACTATATAGGGTTAGCTTCGTGGTGATGAGAGATTCAAAGCTCAGTAGGTCACAATTATCAATTCGAGCACAAAACCGTCGCCCCTGAAGCTTAGGGTTTTATGTCATCAACGACTCTTCACCTCAAAAACACAGTTTAATCTTTGAGAAGTGGAGTCTGAGGCTATGTGGGTTTGAAAGAGGAAGCCAAGACGCTTCTTTTGACAGTAAGACCACCTGATTTGGTGGCCGGCCGATGGTCTGTTGCCGGACGGAAGAGAGAGAGGCACGGGAGAGAGGAGAAAGAAAAGAAAAAGAAAAAGCTTACGACTAATTTAAATTCATACAATCATACGAAACTTTCGCTGACTATAACTTCTTCATCGTAACTTCGATTTTAACATTTGACGTGGCTACAAACTCGTCTCGATAAACTTTACGACTTCCCTCAAAGAAATTTCTCGAAAAAAACTTAACCAATAAAATTCTGATAGGAAGACCATCGATAATTACTGATGGTAAAAACTAACTAGTTTTCTCGATTAAACTTAAATAAATAGTAAAAAGAGAATTATCAGGACGGGATGTCACAATCTACCCCCTTAAGAAAATTTAGTCCTCGAAATTTATGCATATACTAGTAAAGCACCAACAGGTATTACGTACTCCCGCATGAGTTCTTTCGGCTCTCAAGTAGCATCCACCACTGAGAGGGGGTTATCTATAATACCTTCACCATGTGTCATCTTATTACTAAATGTTACTCTTCAGATCAAGAGTCACAAATAACTACTCACTACAAGCCTAATACATGGAAAGGTCTTGATGCAAACTCCTTAACATAAACACCTAAAACCTTCTAATACATATGCCAACACTATTGGCAAAATCTATTAATGAAGTTAGGCTATCCGGTCAGTCCAGCCTATCATTCCCTTCAGTTGTGGTTCTGATATGCCAACTATCTGGATAGCGATGCTACTCTAACTCTTGAAGTGGCTCCTGATCACCACTTGAATCCTGCTCCTCATCATTCCTTCTAGCTGAAGAGAGAGAAGTATAGATCTCTCAGAACCTCGTCGGCTTGAAATGGTCCATCGTCCAAACTGTCTCATCCTCCACACTTTCCAACCTTGCTTGGCACTGGGACTTTATTGCTTATAGGAGCTATTCTCGATTCCCTTCTGAGAACGTTGACTTCCTCTAGTGGCTTTCTGACGTCAAAGCTCCATTCAAACTCAACCCTGACACTGCAACACTCATGGATGTCGTCGCAGTGCTCAGGTCATAATTCCCTTTGCACAAGGGTAAAGACGTAGGTGTGAAGGGGATCATCCCTAAGGAAAAGGAAGATAAAGACCCTACTCACCCAAGTGAATCGTTCTCCAGAAAAAGAAACCGCGACACCCAGATCTGATCACTCAGTCTCAATGATCCGTTTCAGGAAAAGGAACTCAAATCTGATGCTAAAGATTTGAAGGTTCCCTCTGCTTCGAAACCTACATGCATCTCGACCCTCTGACCGCATTCTTACTCAGCTAGAAGTAAAGCTCCTCCATCTCCCGAATAAATGGCCTCACCTTTATCACCTGTCCACAGCTCCCGTGGTATGCCCTCTGCCTTTATAACCTGAATTCCCTCTCTATTTCATTTTTCAAATATGCACTGGCCCTCTTTGTAACAACCCATAACTTGATTAGTGATTAATTACACTTTGGCGCATTTATCGAGATTCGTCGCAACTAAAAATTGACTTTTTACGAAATATGATTTTGGACTATTTTTCTTCACGGAAGTTGTAGTGGATATTATTTCAAGTTCATGTGTACTTTTATTATATTTTTTGGAGTCTCGAGTGAATTGTTACGAATTTTGGAAGTTTGTATGATTTTTAGTAATAAAATGTAAATCTACCACCTGGTAATTTTTGGACCCTTGGATTTTCATCAAGCTGATTTGAGTCGTCCATCTATTTGGGTAAGCTTTGGATAGTTTTCTATAAGCTTAACATTTTTTTTCTTCGGCCCTTTCTCTCTCTCTCTCTCTCTCTGTCTCTCTCTCTCTGTCTCTCTTCGCACCGAGTGTGATTCCAGTGAGGTCACCGTCCACCGAGCACCTCACCATTTTGCATCCCTCTCAAATTAAAGCCCTCACCTCCCTCCATCCCTCCTATGCTATTGTTTGGGTGTGTGGGCATCGAGGATGGAGGATCGACGTCGAGGAGGCCGGAGATTCGAGGCCGATTTGGCCTTCGTCGTGGTCGTTGCCACCGATGATTTTTCACCGCCAAATGTTAGGGCTTTAGAATCTTACCTTCCGAGGAGTTGAATGCTGCCCCTCACGTGGGCCATCTCGGTCTATGGACGGTGTTCGAATCTCGCCAAAATCCGACGAAATTTTGGATTTTTGGAAGTAAATTTTGACCCTCTCAGTTTCAAATTAGGTTTTGGTGCTTTGATGAAAGTTGTTGGGTGTAGGATAAGATTTTGAATGGTGTATCACTTGCTGGCTGGGATCAGAGCCGACCAGTTTTTACCGCTGCCAGTGGAGGCGCGTGGGGCTTACGTGCTACCTAACGTAGCGGAGCTCCGACGACCTGAAACCTTGGATTTCACCAGAATTTTCTTAAACCTTTTCCTCGCCGGTTTCATGTAGTTCCGTATAATTCAATATTTTTGTAATGTCTTGGCTTGTGGACAGATTTTATGGCGACTCGAGACGTCGACGAGGTCATATGTCGAGTCGAGGCTCGCCAACAATGGCGACATGCCTTTAATGAGTTATCAAATGCGTTTCAATGAGGCGACACAATTAATGAGCTTTTGAATGTGATTTTCCGATAAACATTTTTGCTTTGGTTGTGTTTTCACATTAATCATAATATTGCAACGTTTTATTAATCAACTATTAGACGTTAGGATTGTCTTAGGAACATCTAGTTAGATTTCCGAGCTAGGTGGCCGACAAGTGACTTATCAGGAAATTCAGGTGAGTGGACATTTTCTTTTCAATGTCGTGTATGCGAGTAGCACCCTTTTATTGTATGGTTCATGCTAGTACTTTAAATTGATTATATTTTATGATTTCAACTTCTTAGTTAGAAATTGAATAGTTGTAAGTTTTCGAAATCGCTTCCATGAAGTTTAGTGTGACGTCAACTAAGTTAATTTGAATTTCTCTTGTCTCATGGTTACAATTTTGAGTTCTATTACGATCTACCTCCATGGGTTATACTTAATGTTCCTACATAGTTGATGCTTATACTTGGCATGTCAGTTCAGATAGTGCTTCCATTTGTCATGTCTATACACTAGTTCGTTCTTGTGTCTTATTGGGAGATGAGTGAGTAGTTACGGATGCTATAAATTTATGAGTGAGTGTGCTTCCATTTGTCACGTCTATATATGCATATATGCTACTTGACTGGCTCTTATGTAGTCATTTTAAAGTTGTAGTTCACTCCTTATGTATTACCTAGGGTTGTAGTTCAGTACAAGGTAGTAAGGGTGACTGGATTGTAGTTCACTGCTAGTCATCATCATCGCCTCCTTATTCCTAGAGTCACAATAGTCACGTGTCGTCTTGGATGCTAGGCTCCTAAACGACACTCGATGACTAGAGATGTCAGATGCCACTATCATTCTCTTAAGTTTTCTTCATCATCAGATTTAGCTTGTTAATTAGTCTCATATTCCGATAACTAGAGATGCCATATACCTCAGTCATCACCATCTAAATGTTTCATTTCATTTCGGTTCCCAGTTAGTTGACTAAGCCTTTGTTGACTAAAGATGTCGAATACCTTAGTCATCCTCATTTGATTATCTTATTTCGGTTTCAATCCCCAGTCAGTCAATTATTAATTTTGATGGCTAAAGATGTAAATACCTTGGTCATCGTTACTATCTGAGATTTCATTTTTACATATTCAGTTCTTATTTAACTCTCAGCTAGTCAATTTCATATTTTGATTTTAGACATTTGAGTTCAAAGTCAGTCTTGTGAGTGATTCTCCACTATTCAGTTTCACCTCATGAATTTCAGAACTCGCATATGATATTTCACTAAAATTAAATGGAAGGGCATAAAAGTAATTTTTCATATTCCTTACGTTTATTAAGAATTTTGTCCACTCACTCAAATGTATTTCTGTTTTTGGAATGTCCTTCCCTGAGCCCTTTGGTTTCAAATGCCCAAGTTTATAGAGTTTCTTTGGAGGTTGGGTGCACATGTGGTTCGAGAAATAGCAGTACCTCAGCGTCTGATCTACGACTAATCTTACAAGCTTGTACCTTAGCTAGTTATTCGGCTTAGAAAGTGTTGTAGCTCTAATGTTGAAGCAGTTCCTTAATTTTTGTGGATTATGAATTATGGATTTTAGAAAAGTTTAGTTTCAGTTTCATTTCCACGATTTAAAGAGAAGTTTTGTTTAGAAAGTTGATAGGAAACTGTAATTAGTAACATCATTAAGATCTAATCCCGGTTTAGGAAGCTATATCGAGATCGGGTTCTAACACTCTTTGAAGTATCGAAGTCTCAAGGTCCACAAGTGTATAAGTGTAGGCGTCGAATTTAGCTCTCCTTGAAAGGTAGAGTATTTTGAGTAAGCCCACTGATGTGGGATTCTCAACAATGTAATCTTTCAAGGTCTCATCGATAGTAGAGCATTCCTTCGAGGTCTCCACTACAGCATGACACCATATCCTCTAGGGAGAAGGAATCCTTGGGACTTTGAGGATTCCAAAATCCTATTGGGATATGGTCATGAACTTTGCCGAAGTATTGTCAAAAGGGCATGTGGTAGTTGGAAAAACACAATTGGTCATGAATAAGGAAATGAATCAGATTCCTAATCTAGCTTGATCTCCTTATTGAAGAAAGCAAAGACATCTCTTCATCATTTCTGTATATAAAGAGAGCTAAGAGAGGCATTCAGGTATGACCTTCAACTTGGATACACTATTATTCGGATATCATTACTGACTTGATCGTCGAAGGGTCTTTATGTGGTACCACACCTTGCATTGACTTTATTTTGCATGTTATTACTGTGGAATACTCATATCTATGACAACAACAAACCGAAGGAGGGAGGTATCGCCCCTCAAAATGATGGTGGAAGTTGATTATCCAAGCCAAAAAGGCGCAAGCTTGAGGGTTGACCAAATATGCTCTCTAGTAAGCACGCTGCTTCGAGCTCCTCTCAGCCTCCCCTTAAGCGCGCTGAGCCCGAGCACCTCCTTGATGATACCGATGCCCCCCAGTCCTAACTTCCCCGTATTGCGCTCTGACAAGGTTCTATATAGGAATCCAGCGGGCTTTGCACTCATCGAAGCTTTCAGCCTTCATCCACCAGAGAGGGGAATCCTGTATCAAGGCTGCTAGGAAGACCTCATGGTAGCATCCTTTTTCCTGCCAGCTCGACATAAGTCTTACTATCCTCATTTCGAACAAACTTACTACTAGATTTATACATCTAACCATCATTTGTCCAGGCTATACTTCATGCTCAAGCCAATTTCAAAGAACTCAAGGTAGTCAACTCCAACATGAACAATGACCTCTATAAGGCTCGGCTTGCACCTCGCATCTTCCTCCCAGCTTGCCCGCCAAGGAGCACGAGATTGACTGAATCAGCATCAACATTCTGAGGCTCGAGAAATCCATCCAAGAGTTGACTGGTGAATTGGCTACCACACGCAATGAGCTACAACTGAAAAAGACCGAGCTTGTACTTGCCTCACACCGAGCCGAGCCGATCTGATCGATGATGAACTCAAAGCTACCAAAGCCAAGTGTGCCATCTTTGAGCTACAACTTGAAGAAACTGAGCAGGCTAGAGATGAGGAGTTTGCAACCAACCAGCGCTAGATAGAACTTGCCTCCGCAAAGTACTTTCGTCTTGGTTGGAACCAAGAACTCACTCTTCCAAGTGACCACATTTACAAAGGTGGTCTTGGCTTTGTGGACAACATTTTCCAGTGTAAGGACAAGTACATCCCTCTACATGCATCCCTCCCAGACCAAGTGGATTCTCCGGTTGACTCCAATCTCGAAGCTTCCCTCAACGAAGAATTCACCATGCCCGAGATGCTTGTTCTTGTACTTGAACCATTACCCAGTGAGAATGTCACTGCCACACCTTCAATCCCGGCCGAAGATTCCCCCACTGTTGATCCCAAGACTTGAAGCTTTATCCATTTATTTTCATACGTAGCTCTCTCTTCGTTGTATCCCAAAACCTTTCATTTTCACAAAATTATTTTCATTTGTCTCGCTTCAGTTTTATGGAAAGTTACGGGATTTAGGTTATTGGCCCGAATCTAGCTTAAATATTTGATGCTTCTTGTCCAGGTCCACTTTGACGCCTAATGCCGATTTAAATTTGTGCCATATCTCTAACTGCCCCGACTTATCTGGAGTCCGTGCGAGTCTTCTTGATTTGCAGGTTCTTTTGTAACTAATCCATAAGTGTTTGAGTTTGCTTTGAATTGATTTCTCGATTTTATCAAAAACTCGACTCACATCTGGCCGCTTCTCCTATAAAGCCTTAGCTTTGCAACACAAAAACCTACACACTTCCCTTCGCATATGTTTAGAATAGTCTTCCTTTTGCCCCCAGTGGCATCCGACCAACCCAACAACATTTTCCAAGCTGACAGTCCGTCTCGAACCCCAATTTCCCTACCCCCACCTTCGAGGTATGGAAAAGGAAAGTAGCTATCGAAGATGTCAATTGATGTTTCCTTAGCTGAATCCTCTGCCAGGTAATATCTTGATGGACATATTATTCATCACCCCAATTTCTACGTTAATAACTGTAGGAAAAGTAAGTGATATTACATTAAATATAACAAACGAAATATTAATTAAATAATTAGTAAATTACAAACATATGAATGAAGAACAAATTTTGGGTAAGAAGATGAACTAAGTTGAGTCACGTGTATCACACGCTTTCCTTAAGAACTTTTACGCCGCCCACAAGCTTGTATGGCGTTGTTCTCCCAGGATAAAACAACTTCAAAGTTTTGTACCGCATCACAAGAACTTCTCTTCGAACTGAAGAATACCTTTCTCTATCATCGGAGGAGACTGCTCTGAGTTGAGAGAGGGAGATAAGTGATCAGAAGAGGAGATTGCTTCTGATGGGATGAAGAATGAGGGAGGATGGAGCCTCTATTTATACATGGAGGAAATGGAGAATGCCATAATGACCGGCCACCAAAAGGTTGTGAGTTATCACTCATTAACCATTCAACATAATTCCGGCCAATAATGGTGAGAAAACCCACCATCATTCGGCCAATAGCCACCATAACCGGCGAAGTTGAAAAGTCTCGAGGAATGCAAAAAATCTTTCCTGAGTGCAAAAGGAATCGGAACGACATTCATGTCCGCAGGACGCGGGCGCACACAAGTCCATATCGCATACTCATTTCACCCAAGATTTGTACCCCCCTTGCGCGCGTGAGAGAGAGCCTCTCTACTCACTTACTCAAGGTATACTAAGGTGCAATCATATATAAAGACCTCTACATTTTTAATTTCTCCCATGTGGGATCACATTCCTTCCCAAAGATGGGATCACATTCCTCCCATCTTTGGGTGACAATTTCTAATTCACCCCTTAACCAATTTAAACAAATGAATACATAATATTTATGTACTCTTGTAGGAGAATACAAATCCATGTTTCTCTCACATCAAAATTAAGTGCAACACATTCAACTATTTTGTTTAAATTGTCACTTTAAAATGGTGGAAAACTACCATTTTCCAACAATAACTTCATTGTCTCGCAAATCCAGGGGTCAATCGAATGAATGCATTTCACCAATTTATGACATATGGCTCCGACTCCTATACTTATGATAGTGACATGCTAGTTGAGCTTTAAAAGTAGGTGCGATCTCGGGAAGAATTCGTCTATTCCCGAACCTCGAAGGACGTCACTGGCCCTAACTTGGATGGCTTTAAGTCCCGAAGACCTCTATCCCCAAAGTCGATCATTGCCGCAATCTCCAAGGCCTGGAACTCGAGCTCGAAGGAGTGAGGAGCAAGATCGATCACCTCGAAGAAGTCATATTCCGCCTTCGTGGTGATGTTGCTCATTCCGATGATACAGTGAGACAGCCCTTGGGTAACGCCAGTGATATAATTTTCTAGATGCAGAGCTCGACTCGAGCCTCCCTTTCATCGTAGCTGTTTTTATCTAAGTTCCCTTTCTCATTGTTTGTTTCAAGTCCACTTTTGAAATGTGGCGAACTCTTGCTTTTACCTTTCCTTTGATGACTATGCAAAGTCTACCGGGGTTTCCAGTGGCATTATAATAATTTTGACTCTTGCCTGTGAGTTTTTTGCTTTCTTGCTATGTTTACTTCCTGTCATGCAGATTTAAACTTGCTCGAATAATCTCATTTTATAACTTATATATTTACCATACCCGGGGTTGTTTCAAATCGAACTTTACCCTTCGAACATTGACATGCCTAGTCCAGTATTCGAACCAGTATATATCGATTGCTTTCAAATTGACCTCCCCCCTTCCACGAAGATCGATCATGCTTAGACCGATATCCAAACCGATATCCAAACCAGTGTACAGTAGAACAGTGATAATTTAATACTCGATTAATTAATAATTTCGTTAAAATAATATTTTTTGTTAGTATCAACTTGGGCACAACGTGTTAAATTAATAATTCGTTTAATTTATAAGATAATAAAATTTTGAGAATTCATATAGACACCATGCGATATATAAATTAATAATTCTTTAATACATATAATTAATTATTCAGTAATGATGACTTCATTAAAAATGATTCAATTGTAACTTGTTTCTTGAAATTAATGTTACCTTGATTATGATTTAGGACTTCTTTCATGGAATGAATTTTTAATGTTGTTTTCTCATAACAGATTTAATTATATATACAAAAAAATTTGAAAAGGCTACGGCTATTCACACCCAAATTTTTTCTCTTCTCATCCCACATCTTTTTAATGATTGAATTACTATCTTATCCTTATTTAAATTTATATAAACGTTCATTTTCTAATTAAATTCCTATTTCTTCTAAATCTCAACAACTATATTGCACCCAAATATACTTGTTAAATTGTGTACGGGCATGACAAGACTTAAATGAGTCGTTCTTCAATTTTCTTGAAGTCATTATTATCGTCATTATCAACGGAATGTTTAAAAATGATCATTCGTCAAAATTTTGACAAACTATAGGATAATATTTGACAATGCATTGACAAAGGTTGATATTAAATTCATAAGCGTTTTGACAAATAATATTACAATATTTGTCAAGATCCCGACAAATGCGAGTATAGAGTCATTTGGAAGTCAATAGATTGTTTGTCAGACTCTTAACGAATATGTGATCTTTTTTTTGTTTATGGTATGACAAATAGTAATATGTCATTTGTTTACCTCTTCACAAATAATAGTACAAGATTTGTTAAGATCCTGACGAATGTGAGTAGAGTCATTTGGTAGTGAATGTTTCGTTTGTCGGACTCTTAACAAACATGTAATCTTTTTTCGTTTATGTTATGACAAATAGTAATGTGTCATTTGTTTATCTCTTGAAAAACTAGAATAAATTATTTGTTAATATCTTGACGAACAATAGTAGATGCATTTGTTATTAGCTTCTTTACTGACTTACCATATTTCTTCGTGGGGTTTGAATTTCTTTTTTGCCATTAGTTCTATGGGAGAATAATGGGTTGAGAATAAGAATTAGGACGTAACTTCAATTTTTTTCACTTATGCAATATATACTCCACAAAAATGATATTTAGGTAAATAGTTGGGGGTATATTTAGCATTTTCAATTTTTTGAAAGATTTTTATGGGGTGTAAAGAGTGATCGACGGGGTGAGGAGAGAAAAAATTAGGGTGTGAATAGCCGCAATCATTGAAATATTATGTACATTGAACAAGGTACGACAAAAATAGTTCTATAATTTATTAATTAACGAATACATTAATAAAATATTAATTTATCAATTATTTAATATCTCGCTAAATTAATAGATTTTGTCAATTCTGAGGTTATTAATTAATAGAGGTTTAACTGTATATCGAGCATTCCAAATTGAAGTTTACCTTCCAAACTTTTGAACTGGTATATATCGATCGTTTCCAAATCAAACATTCCAAATGCCTAGGCCAATATTTGAACTGGTATATATCGATCGTTCCCAAATCAAACTTTACTCTTCAAATATCAATCTTGCCTAGATCGATATTCGAACCGGTACATATCAATCGATGAACTCGAACTTCATTTTTCTTTTATATCCGAATTTATACAACACAATAAAAACTCGAAACTTCATTTTATTCAATTCCAACTTTCATCATACATAGTCTCAACACAATACAATGAATTTATTCTTAAATAAAACTGGCTCACATACCTCCTAAGCATCAAAGATAATACTTTTTCATATATATTTAATTCCATGGTCTTGGGAGGCGTTGGCCAGTTCTAACATTTTCCAATCTGTTGCTCCCTGGCCACAAGCTTCCACCACCTTGAAGGGACCTTCCTAAATTGGATTGAACTTGGCAGCCCCATGCGTCTTTATATCTTTATATCGAACGCTTCAAAACCAGTACCTCGCCAACATCGAAATTTTTTGCCTTCACCCCTTTCTTATAGATGCCGCTTCTTTCCTTTCTCCAACAAAATCTAAATGCGAAGCAATTCGATCTTCATTTCCATAGGCCAATGCGTATAGACTCTCCTTTGTTGTCCTTCTCTATGTCGTTCGATATGCTTAAAGTACTGTTCACTACAACATTCTTACCCATTGCCGGCGATTTTTAAATCGCCGGCAATGTTTTTTAACATTACCGGCGATTTTTGCAGGAAAAATCGCCGGCAATGTAATTTTTTTAATTTTTTTTTAACATTACCGGCGACTTAAATGTAAGTCGCCGGTAATGTCTCGATGATAATGACATTACCGGCGACTTACATTAAGTCGCCGGTAATGTTTAAAAAAAAAAAAAGACAATACCGGCGACTTAATGTAAGTCGCCGGTAATGTCATTACCATCGAGACATTACCGACGACTTACATTTATGTCGCCGGTAATGTTAAAAAAAAAAAATTACATTGCCGGCGATTTTTCCGGCAAAAATTGCCGGTAATGTTAAAAAACATTGCCGGCGATTTTTAAATCACCGGCAATGGGTAAGAATGTTGTAGTGGTTTGGGCCTAAATGAAATATTTACTTTGGGTCTGGATGGCCGAGGTCTGGAGAGCAGCCCATCATGGTTGTTGATTCCTGGCGAAGGAGTTAAGTTGTATAGCTTCTGGCGAGCTTCGCTAGAAGAAGAAGACTTTGAGTTCTATTAGAACTATGTCTTATCGAGCTGGATTCACGCGGCTTAATTTCTATCATAATTAGTGGAACTATAGCAGGATTCTGGGAAGAGTTATGATGGGAATAGAAGACCTATGAGTGGTACAATACGTATGCTGGTATCAGATTCAGACAAGATTACAAGAGCAGAAGGAGTTAGAAATAGAATCAATGACTGATTAGTAAGCGAGTATATAAGGAAGGCAAGGATCTTATGATGATCCCCCCCGAACAAGCAATCAAACAACCTTGCTATACGCAAACAAACCTAGACTAGACGTCTCGTCCTCGAGATTTCTATCTACCTTGCAACCAGAAGGTCTGAGTGTTGTTCACCTATCGAGTGAAGGTATTTACGACTCTAAGGAAGCAATTGCAACCTGAAGGTTGAAGAGCGGCTCACTTGTAAGTTGGGAGCTTGGATACTCAAAGGAAGCGAGTGTTCTCAACACTTCGTCAAGAGATTGCTCTGCTCTGCACGATAAGGCGTGGGAGTATCGATTTCTGGATTCGGCAGAGAGGTACACATATCAAAGTCCTAGGTTTCTAGGCGAAAAGGACTTATTCGAGCAGGGTTGGTGCTCTCCCTGTTCTAATCACTTACATAAGAAGTCAGGCGGCTGTGATCAGTCCAAATTTCGTTGAAGAACGGTGGCACGCCAGCATACGAAGCACAAGCAGGATAGACCGGCTCACGCGGTTAAGACATCCGAGATAAAAGAGACTGCTTCGCGGGAAGGATCTCTCCCAAGAGAAATTTCTGCATTGAACATTTTGGCACGCCCAATGGGACTGTCAATACTTCTTTGCATCTCTAAACGACAATTGGAGACCCTTATCGAAGGGTTTATCCTCAGTGTCGTAAACATCCACAACCGGTATACCGTGAACACACTTCTAGTCAGTGTCGTTCACTGAGTAATCAAGCGGTTGAAGTTATCTTCGCTAGCAACTTTAACACTATGGATTTCGAGCCTCTAAGCGAAGCGGAGATAAAGGCACTCACATATGAACAATACTTGGCCTATGCAATCAGGCGAGATAACCACCAGATTGGTTATTCTCGATTATTCGAAGACAGACTTGGGCAACAGACAGATCATCTCGCCGATCAGGCTGGCTCCATAAAGGAGATAGCGAGTGGAATTCGGGCTATATGGATAGATTTGAATCAAGAACAAGAAGAGAGAGGATCCTTAAGTGCCCAGGTAGCTAGTTTGGCAGAGGGTCAAGACCGACTACGAGCTGATGTCCATGAACTATTGGACAAAGGATTGGAAGAATACCGCCGGTCCGCGGCGGCTATCACTCAAAGAGTTGACAGGGATCTAGGTTCCCTAACCAAAACCGTATCGGACTTGGCTAGGAAAACCAGGCGAGCAGAGGATTTCTCTTTTGAGTGGGAGGCACGTATAAATAAGCTCATGGATGATTGTAAAGTAAAATTATCCAAGATGCATGAGACTTACGAAGCACCGTTTCCTCCGACCAAAGATGATCCTAACGAGTGGCATTGGCCAAAGTTTTACAAACATCAAACCTTCCAGACATTCTCTGGTGATGATGATGCAAACGCGGCAACACATTTGGCTTACATTACCTTGCAGTTAGGCCAGTTTGCCGAGGATGAGGGACTCAAGTTAAGGGTCTTCGGTTCATCATTATCAGGATCGGCCCTTGTGTGGTACACTGGGATCGAGAAGGGCTCGATTAGTACGTGGAAGGAGATGGAGGCCTTGTTCATAGACCACTTTGGAACGGAACGGCCAGAGACTACCGTAGGAAAATTGGCTTCTCTTAGCCAATCGGTGACCGAAAGTCCGGTCACTTTCCTACACCGTTTCCGTTCGGAGTACAACCTATGTAAGACCCCTCTAAGCAAGGAAGAGGTGGTCGAGATGGCCAAGAATGGGCTGGAGGATACTTATCACCAGCTATTCTTAAATAGCAAGTATTTCTCTCTGAACGAGTTCATCGCTGCGGTGACTAGAGCTTACAACAATATGCAAGAGAGAGATAACAGGAAGAATGCGTCCAAAGGGACGTATAATAATCGAACCTATGACAGGTTAAAGCCAAAAACAGTGGCTTATGTTGAACAGATGGACGACCAGGAATCAGATTCTGATGACGACCGAGTGGGTGCTGTTGATTTGATGTCAAGTAAAGTGCTAAAGCCCCGCAAGCTTCAGAAGAATAGAGGTCCCATCAAACTCTCGACAGTGGCTTTTACTAAACCAGAATTCGAGAAGTACACTTATGATGCCAATATGGCTCATGAGATACTGGACGAACTGTACGGTCTGCGTGTTGTCAAGGCAGACTTTGGACCGCTCCCCATAGCTGAACAGTTGAAGGGTAAAAAGTACTGTAAGTTCCATGGAGCATGGAACCACCTTACCAAGGACTATATTAAGCTGAAGGACCAAATCCAGAAGTGGATTAACGAGGGAAAGTTGGAGCTAGAGGGTTCGTCAAAGACAGCAGCATTAGTGGATTCTGAGCCATTCCCTGCTCCACAGATGAACATGGTTGACGTGAGTTGGCCATCACCTAATAGAATCCTTGGAGACAAAGAGGCTTGGAATCAACTAGCCTACTTAACCTATTCATTCAAGTTGGACATGATAGAAGAATACTTGGATAGGTTAAGGGATATGGGGCTGATCTTCTTATACCCTGTCTATGAGCTTAGACATCTACGGTACGAAGGTCCAGCCCAACACTTTTGTAGGTTCCACAATCACTTCGGCCATCGAACAGCGATGTGTTCGACCTTGAGAGATAAGATTCAGGGTCTGGTCAACTGGCAAGTGATTGTGATCAATGAGCAAGGAGAGATGGATTTTCACCCAGAATATCCTCACAGGAAACCATCTCCTCCGGTCACAGAACCTCCCGTCAGTGGCACTTCTTCAGAAGACAATCAAGAAAAACCGACTCAGGCGAAGAAGAAGTCCAAGTGAAGGTCCAGGCGAAATATAGCATTTGTCTGACCTAAGCGGACACGCATAACTTATGACGCGTCCTGGCGTGAGGAGATATTTGAAAAGCTATGCCTAGGAGGGATAGCAGTGGTACCCGACAATTAGGGATCACCAGACCCACATCCTGATGATGTTAGGGGTTTGCCCTATTGTCAGTATCACCACAAATGGGGAAGTCATACTACGGCTGCCTGTAGAGATCTGATATACAAGATTCAGCAGCTGATCAACGAAGGAGTAATAGCAATCGAGCAAAAACCTTCGCTTAATTTAACGACTCCCATCCCCATGATAGTTGGAATGTTGGACGTAACAGGTAATAAAACAAATAAGAGGAAACAGTCCAACGACCAACCAACTCCTGGCGAGAATCCACCTCATACACCAAAGAACAAAGGAAAAGAAAAGGTGGACCCCAAAGCAGATTCGCCAGTGGCCCTTTGTGCACACTGCAAACTAAGAAGTGGGCTGAAGATCTCCTTTGAAGAGTTGGCTCAGGCAGCCAAAGCCTTCCCAGAATTATTTTCAAATAAGGATCATCAATCCCCACAATCAAGACAAAGGGACACCCCAGCTCCCAAGCGATCAAGAGCAACAAACTAGGCCAGTGTGGTTAAAACACCTGAATCTAAAGTTGCTGATACGCCTACCAAGCCATATGTTCCTCCAACTTCAAGGAATATCACGAAGGAGGACGTATGGTACATAAGGGAGAAGGGAAAGACCGTCGAAGTAACTCCAAGCAAGAGGAGAAACCTACAACGACGCTTTGGTAGGGCCAAGAGAGCATTGGATGCTTACGAGGCTGGTCTTATCAAGGAAGAAGACCTGGAGTTTCCTCCAGAAGTGTTGCAGAGGAGATTAAATACCCTCGCAGCAAATCCATTGGTGGTCTTTGGGAAGAAATCTCATGAGCCTAAGGTGAGAGCCCAAAGACCAGGGGTTTTCGAAAGAAACCCAGAATTAGGACGTAAAGGTAAAGGGCCCGAATCTACTCAAGAGACTCATCGCGTAGTCCCAAAACGACAACCAGTAAGGCGACGCCTTAACTTTGAAGAAAACACGGTGAAACCAGTAGGGCTGAAGACACCTCCCAAGGGAACAGAGGATACAAAGAAGCAGAGTACTCCAAGCAAGCCACCAGTCTTGCAATGGAAACCAAGGCCTCTAGTTGTGGAAGAGTAAGTGAAGGCCAAGAAAGTAATCCCAGTTCCCAAGGAACAAACTCCACCACCACTACCATCAGCAGCTATCGATCCTACTCCTGAGGATCTAATACAGCAGGTTGCTTACCTTGAAGTGACTACAGTGTCTAACGAGGAGGGACAATTATCGGCTGACGGTGATAGTTACAACGACGATGAGGAGTTGGTGGACTACGGTGAGGATGAGGATGAAGAAGCACAAGATTGCATCGAGGAGAACATTACAGCCGTTAACATGGTGTATGTTCTATCCTCCAAATATGCTTTGCCCTCTCCAGCACCAAAAGGTGAATCCAGCAACATCAATAGTGTGTTGTTACAGGACGAAGAATCAAAGGTGACGGACAATCCAACACCGGATGACACACCAGAACTGGATTCATCAGATATAAAAGGACAAATGATGTTCTCTAAGCCCACCATTGACATGGCCATGCACATGCTGCCATTATACGTCACAGGACAAGTCCAAGGAGTCCAATTAAATAAACTTTTGGTGGACTCAGGGGCAGCAGTGAACATCATCACCTTTAAGGCATTGGCCCTTATAGGTGTTCCCAAGTCAGCTATCCAAGAAACCTCGCTGAGTGTCAGGAACTTCCAGGGTAGCATAACGAAGACCTTAGGAATTGTCTTTCTACAGGTACACATCGGGATAGCCTCGGGCACTTACACATTCTTTGTGGTGGAATGTACATCGCCATATAGTGCAATCCTGGGGCGTGACTGGATCCATCGAAGCTACTGTGTACCGTCTTCACTTCATCAGCAGATGCTACTGTGGAACATGGAGTCAGGCGAAGCAGAACTGGTCAATGCTGACCCTCGCCCATATTTTGTCTCTGCTAACGCATTAGAGGCCAGATATTACCACAGTGACCTTAGGTCATTGGAGGTATGTGGCGTTGACAGTAAAGGCCGCCCAATGGGTGTCACGGCCTCTGAATTAGCTCAGTGGGGGATTATTCAAGCAAATCAAGATAGTCAAAGACCCTACACCATCGATCTACCATCCAGACGTTCTCCATGAATAGGTCTCTATCAGAAATAGAGACCGAGGCTTGTCTTTCGTTACACGAACGCTTTCACAACTTTATCTTAGAAAGCCAAGCCTTTGAGAAGGTTCCAATGATTGCAGCGTTGGAATATGTGGATGAAGACGTCATATAAGACTTAGAGGAGGAGGACGAGATTCAATTGGCTCCAGCAGCCTTAGATGATATACCTCCTAAAGTCAAGGATCCCATCGAACACATTTAGATTGGGACACAGGAAGAGCCAATGTCTGTAGCTATAACTACTTTCTTGGAGCCTGAAGAGAGGCTCAAGATGATTGAATTGCTGAAAGAATACGCAGATTATTTTGCAGAGAAGTATGAGGACATGCCTGGTCTTTCACCAGATCTGGTTTGTCATAACTTGCCCATCATCGAGGGAAAGAAGCCTGTAAAACAAGAAATGCGTCGCATGAATACTGAGACAGCAATTCTAGTCAAAGAGGAGGTTGAGAAAGTGCTCAAGTTAGGGATTATATGAGTAGCCAAATATAATGAGTGGCTGTCTAATATAGTCCCAGTCAAGAAAAAGAATGGGAAGATGCAAGTTTGCGTCGACTACAGAGACTTGAACAATGCAACCCCTAAGGATGCTTATCCTATGCCAGTAGCTGATTTGTTGGTTGACTCAGTTGCCCGCCATGAGATGTTGACATTCATGGATGGTACTGCAGGATATCATCAAATCCCAGTGGCTGAAGAGGATAAACATAAGACAGCGTTTTGATGCCCAGGCTTTGCCGGTGTTTTTGAGTACGTAGATATGCCATTTGGACTTAAAAATGCAGGGGCAACCTACCAACGAGCAATGAACTCGATCTTTCATGATCTTATTAGTAAGACCATGGAGGTATATATAGATGATGTGGTAGTCAAAACGAAACGTAGAAGTGATCATTTTGAAGACTTGAGGCAGGTGTTTCTCAGAATGAGGCAGCATCAACTGAAGATGAACCCAGCCAAATGTGTGTTTGGCGTTCAGGCAGGTGACTTCCTGGGTTTTCTGGTTCATCAGCGTGGGATTGAAATACCGGATGACAAGAAACAAGCGGTTATCAGTGTAGCCCCACCAAGGAGTAAGAAAGAACTACAACATTTATTGGGAAAAATAAATTTCTTACGAAGGTTTATTGCCAACGCTGCTGGGAAGACACAATCATTCTCTACTCTCCTCAAGCTTCGAAATCAGAAGGACTTTGTATGGGAGCCTATACATCAAGAGGCCTTCGACACCATCAAAGCCTACTTAACGAACCCACCAGTCTTGGTTCCTCCAAGACCTGGGGTTCCTCTTAAGCTGTATATTTCAGCTACAAAACTCTCCATTGGAAGCCTATTAGCTCAGGATGACACGGCAGGCGTTGAACGTGCTATTTTCTATCTAAGTCGTACCTTGAACGATTGTGAAACGAAATACTCTCCAATGGAAAGGTTATGCCTAGCCTTATACTTTTCAGGGTGTAAGTTGAGGCACTATATGCTATCCTTCACTACGTGTGTCATTGCACAAACAGATTTAGTGAAGTATATGCTATCCAGACCGATTCTCCGTGGACGCATTGGGAAGTGGATTTTGGCTTTGTCAGAATTTTCTTTACAATATGTTCCTCAGAAGGCGGTGAAAGGCCAGGCGGTGACTGATTTTTTGGCTCATCATCCCATGGAAGAGGTGGTTGAGGGGCCAGAACTGGATCTCGCTCGTATTGATTTGGCCCCTTGGTGTTTGTATTTCGATGGGTCCAGTACGAGTACCATGGCTGGGGCAGGGGTAGCTTTGATCTCCCCACGCGGCCAAACTTATTCTTATTCTTTCAGGTTGGACTTCAAGTGCACGAATAATCAAGCAGAGTATGAAGCTTTAATCATTGGATTAGAACTTCTGTTAGATATGGAGATCAATGATGTGCATATCCTTGGAGATTCCCAACTGGTGATCAGACAACTTGAGACAAAATACAAGGCAGGTCCAATACTAGAACCTTATGCGAGGAGGGCCTGTGACTTATTAAAGTTGTTTACAGAAGTGGAGTTGAGTCATGTTCCTCGCGAGAAGAACTATGCAGCTAATGAGTTGGCTCAACTGGCAACGGGTGTAAGCTTGCAAGATGGAGTAAGGGAGAGAATACTAAAAGTTGAAAGACGAACCCTTCCATTTTTCCTAGCACGACAAGAAGATAAAAACGAATGGTACGTTGCTACACTTGATCACATCGACAAAGACTGGAGACAGGAAATCATCTCTTATCTCCAGGATCCTAATAATCCGGTTGACAAGCGGATTAGATTCTTAGCTCCCAATTATGTACTCAAGGATGCTGAGTTATATCGAAGGGGAGAGGAAGGCATACTATTAAGGTGTGTCTTTGGACGTGACGCTAAGCGGTTAATGAGAGAGGTCCATCTTGGGATTGCAGGAGCTCATCAGGCTGGTCCCAAGATGAGATGGTTATTAAGAAGACATGGCTTTTATTGGCCAGGAATGCTCAGAGACTGCATCACGTTCGCTAAAGGTTGTGAAGAATGCCAGAGACATGGTCCAGTCAACCATATGCCCAGAATACCATTACAGCCAATAATCAAGCCTTGGCCAGCTCCAGGATGGGCTTTGGATTTAATAGGAATGATTCATCCTCATTCATCTGAAGGGCACAAGTTTATCATAGTGGCTACTGATTTCTTCACAAAGTGGGTCGAAACTCGACCCCTCAGGGTATCTTCAGCGAAGGCCATCCGTCAGGTCTTGTTCGAAGATATTATTTGTCGGTTTGGCATCCCTGAGTGTTTTGTTTCTGACCGAGGGGCAGCCTTCATGTCTAGTGAAGTGGATACTTTAATGAAGGATCTTGGGATCCACTTTCTCCACTCTTCTCCATACTATGCCCAATCCAACGGTCAAGCTGAAGCGAGCAATAAAATCATTATTCATATCCTCAAAAGGATGCTCGCTAGCAATGCCAGAATGTGGCATGAAGAACTTTTTAATACTTTGTGGGCTTACAGGACAAGTAAGAGGACACCCACAAGTACAACTCCTTATGCACTGATGTTTGGGCACGATGCTATTTTGCCTTTGGAGATCAATGTTCAGTCTTTACCAGTAATGGAGCAACAAAACTTGATCGGCGAAGACTATGTCCAAGCGATGTGGCAAGAGCATGAAGACCTCGATGAGAATCGACTACAAGCTTATGAAAGTCTACGTACTGAGAAACAAAAAGTGGCTCGTGCCTATGACCAACGTACAAGGGGCATGAGTTTTGCAGAAGGAGAACTTGTCTGGAGAGTGATTTTGCCTGTTGGCGAGAAAACTGAAGGACGAGGAAAATGGTCAGAAAAATGGGAAGGGCCATACATCATCGATCGACTGTTGGGTAAAGGAGCAGTTCGCCTGAGAGATCAAGATGGTACTATACACGCGAACCCAATAAATGGTCGTTACCTAAAGAAATTCATACAACCAGTTTGGGAGTATGATGATCCTCCGGATATTGCTTAATCTAGTTTATTCATGCCTTTGCATAAATAAACTACAGGGGCAACACATATACTCATCGAGGATCATGTACATGAAATAACCTATTAAGGGGGTTAAAGAGCATAAAAACCTATTAATGGGGTTAAATAGTTAGTGCCTATAGTCAAGGCCAAATTTTGTAATCAGAGTGGTTATTTATTCCAAGTCAAAAAGTTCATGTTAAGCCAGTCTTTGTGGCTCAATTTTTGAGCAAACTATATATGAGTTTATCAATATAAAGAGCTTTTACACTTCGAAATAAATATTACATTCAAATACTTGGAATAATACAAAGGCTTTGCGGCCCCAGGCTCTGATACCATATGGTGAAGATGAATCTTGGACAATTGCAACAAAGAAAATAAAAACAGTTCATTCTTCACAAGTTCCTCTCCGTTGTTCTCCATCTCCCAAGAAGTTAAAAGGAAGAGATCGACCTCGGGGATGGAGAGGGAGAGGAAACTGAATCGTCAAGGCCAGAGGAGGTGCACCACAACAAGAGTTACACCTGCCTTGACGATTGTCGCCTTCTTCCCAAGGTGGTGCTCCCATCTTCCCCCATGTATTGCAGAAGGCATTGAAGAATTTTGCCATCTCCAATGCATATCGACACCAAGTGGGTGCACCGGGGAAGGGTGTGGGAGCCTGCACCTCAGGATTTTGGCTTCTCCCTTGTTGTCTCCTTCAATCAGGGAGAGCCAAGGCAACGCCTGGGCATAGATATTGCTATCTAGTCCAGGTTTGGGCATGGATATTGCTATCTAAGGAACACAACATGGAAAGATTTATCTGGAGGTTTCTTTGGATAGTAAGACCAGAACAAATAGAGTTGGGTCTGATTCATTCTCGCAAGGGACTTGGTTCATTTCACATAAAGAGAAGGAAACCTTTTATAGCCAGGAGTCACAACGGTTTGGTTTCGCGTGAGTAATTACACCCAACAATAGAGAGTACGTGTTCAATTAACAGTGGACCATGGAAGCGGTTTATCTGCTCGCAAGAAGTGCATGATAAATGAGAAGATCCTTGGGGCAGGTAAAACGTATTTCAAAGATTTTGATTGTTTGACGCGATACGGATTCCAAGTTAGAATTCAATTCCATTTATTGCTGGACAATCAAAGTAGTTAAAATTAATTACAGCCTAAATCGGGGCTGGATCAAAATTAGGAAAATGGGCTTATTGGAAAAAGCCCAGTTGGGTTTTTTGACCCAATACAGACTTGGTTGTCAAAACAGTGTGGATATATAAAAATCTTTAATGTTTGATGACGATTACAAAAGGCCTACAATAGAGGCCCAAAATTTTACAACTGGAAGATGAAGCTCCTTATCGAGATTTTAGCATACTTTGAGGCCATCCAGGCTTGTCGAGCTGCTAAGCGAGCTTCGCTGGCTTTCGCACGTGCCTCTTGTAAAAGCTGGGCTCGGGTCTCGCCCTCATTCAGGAATTGTCGCATTTCATCTTGGTAAGTTGGAATGTCAGTTTCCAATGCATTTACTTCTGCTCTAAGTACAGCGAGATCAGCTTCAAGAGCAATTATTTTGGCACGTTTGGTCAATAGAGCTTCTTCCCTTGTATCCTTCTCCATCAGAAGCTTCTGAATCTCCTATGTTTCCCGTTGAGTCGTTTGCTCCAGAGTTCTCGCTGCTTCTTGCTCACGTTCTGCCTCGAGTGTCAAGTGTTGAAAGACTTCGCTTTGACGCTGGAATTCAAAGAAAGATTCTTCTAGCTCATCCAGGCGAGGAATGAAGTTTGCAGGGGCAGTGGTTCGCAAGTCCTTTACTTGTTGAAAAATGGCCTGAACATCCGTTATGGAGTCTAGGGGCCCAGAAAGAATTTCTCGGAGCAGACGAGTGAAGTCAGTGTGCACAGGAGGAGTGCTTAGTGTACTCAGTGTCCCTACAAGTTCATGAATCTTGGTCGATTCTTGTACACTGAGCAGTTGGAGTTGGTTTCCTGATGATGAAGAGGGAATTGGAACTTCCTCGCTTGGAGTTATGGGTCCTTCATCATCGACCTCTGGAGTACTATCAGGTTGATCTTCAATGGCTATCGGAATCAGCTCATCTGATGTGCTCGCTTGTCCCCTTGAACTGTGGGGAGTGATCTCAGGTTCCTCCAGTTCCATAGGAACTTGTTTGTACTTCAAGACAAATAACAGGTCATATTAGGACTAATTTTTAAAAATCACTAATCCAAGAGTAAGGTTGCAGATTTCTTACTTGCTGGGGAAACAATGGTTGTGTTTCTTCAGGAACTCGTTGCTTTGGCGAGGAAGGATTTGGTTCTTCGACCTCTGGGCTAGTCTCGACTAGGACTTGTGGTTGTTCAGTTATGGGCTCTGGCGAGGAAACAATTTGCTCAGCCTCTGGAATGATGTGTTCATTCTGGGTACTGGGATCCTCACCAGAAGAGGAAGGAATAAAGCAGCCTTGAATTTCAATTTGAAGACGTCTGAACAGAGTCTCAAGGGCTACAGGTTGTTTCTTCTCCTCTCCCTCAAGCTCTGCTCGATGAATTCCAGCTAAGAATTGGGCTATGAACTCATTGCAACACTCTTTGTGGCTGGTAGTTATAGCCTTGTCTGCAGTGTTGGATATGGTACTGGACTCATCGAACTTCAGAATGAAGGCTTTGCTGTGTCCTTCATGGAGCCTTTCTCCTAGTGAGTCAATTATATAGAAGGCTTCGTCTTCGGCTTTGAGGACGAAGAAGTGATCGATCCAACTCACTATGAAAACTTGTGGCTTCCAGCTTTTCTGAACCTGTTCCCATAAACTATCAAAAGAGGTAAGGCCATTCAGATTAGCAAACTTCTTAGGATCAAAGTACCCTATGAAGGATTCATCAGCTGAGAATTGAAGCGGCCTGATGTTCGCCTTCAGGATAGCATCCAAATCGAAGTGTTGGTCTGGGTACTTGCTCGCAAGGGATGCGTCTTTGCATAACTCCTGCCACTCCCTTGAACCTTGAATTAGGAGGTCATCGAACTGGGAGAGTGTGGGAATGCTATTTGGATTTGCACAAAACCAGTGTGCAATGGTGAAAGCTATGGTCGAGCAAGCACTAGACCCTGAGGCTTTGTTGCTCCTCTGGTCGAAAGAAGCGAGGAAGACTTGAGCAGAAAGGTGTAGTTGCTTGTCTCTGCTCATGACCTGTGAGTCTAACCAAACTCCACTTTCTGCCTCTGGGGTCCTTAGCCTGAGTTTCTTAGGCTTTGAAGACTGTAGGGGGTCAGGGTTAGTATCAGGATCAGAAATGAAATCAGTTTGTTCTGGATAAGTAATAGTTCGAATACTTACAGGTGATCTAGAACGCTTGGTCCTTTTCTTCTTAAGAGATTGAAGAGCCACAGTCACATCCGGATCAGGGTCGTACTATGAAAAGAAGAAAGGGATGGTCATGTTTGATCCAAAGGTTGCCAGTACATGTGGAAATTTGTAATTGAATACATACCTGTGGCCATGGGGTAGAACTCGAATAGGGGTGTGGTCTGACTAGTGCTTCCAAGTCTGCCTTGAGCAAGAATTTCTCACTAAATCCATGAAAGATGGCAGCGAAGCACAGGTCTGGTCCCTGGTGTCGTTTCTCTACCCAGAATTGGGAATACCAGGTGAGGTATGTTGGGGTGACCGACCTCGATGACAATAGTGGCTTTGTAATGTCAGGAAGTATCACCATTGGAAAGCCAAAATGTACATCACAGGTTTCTGCTGCAACGGGTTTGTTGTCTCCTCGCCAGAGAGTATACTTGTTGACAGAACATGCGAGGGGCATATGGGCATCCTGGCTGAGCCCAAGCTGTCTACAGAAATGGTTTGGAGCATAAAGCTCATACCCGGAGCTTGTTGAATCTGGGAGTTGTAGGTCTTGGCAAGTGTTGAACTTAATGAATAAGCTCCTCGCTTGATCATCTTGTTCAGGAGAGGGCATGAACCCACTTGAGAGAAGGCCAGGATGGCGACGACTCAGAATTTCTTCGACTGCAGTGTAAGGAAAGTCCTCATGGGAGCAGAGATGTTTGAAGCAGTCGAGATAGGACCATTGCTTAGTCCTGGGCAGTGTGGAGATTAGTGACTTTCCCAACAGTTGTTGTTCTTCGAACATAGGGATTGCTGAAGGGCAGAAGAAAGGGAAGTAGATCTGCAGCCAGAGGTCTACCATCCA
The DNA here is from genome assembly GCA_946800695.1 of Geum urbanum. Lineage (NCBI taxonomy): Eukaryota > Viridiplantae > Streptophyta > Magnoliopsida > Rosales > Rosaceae > Geum > Geum urbanum. The sequence continues at coordinate 21,795,435 of OX327009.1, read as the reverse complement.
AAGTGGCCCAGATTGGTTCAGGTCGAGCTTTGATAAAGATACTCGCCTGAGACCGTAGTAGATGGAGGCGAGGACAGGTTCAACCAAGCTCAGTGGTTCTTCGCTGTAGAGGCGTTCAGCGAGGTTGGTCCATGTCTTGATAACTTTCGCTGAGGTTGTACAGAACAGGTACTTCGATAGCCAATACTCCAGGAAAGCTATTCCTCCTCGTGGTGTGTTTTTCTCCTCTTGTGAAAAATGTTTCACCCAGGAGGAGTAGGATGAAGGCCGCATTGGTGAGGCTTGGAGAGGAGTTTGTTTGGAGTTTTGAGGAGCCCAACTGTTTTTAGAGGCAGGAACTCCAAAAATGGTGTAAAGATCGAGCATTGTAATACTTACATCGCCACAGGGGAGTCTGAAACAGTTTACTGTGCAGTCCCAGAAACACATGGCTGTAGCAAAAGGGGCTTTGTTACCTCCAGACGGAAGAGAGAAGCATAACTCAATGAGTTGGGCAATTCCTGCTGCTTCCCATCGTTCTTTGTCTTGCCTGCGGCGTTGTCAGTACCAGGCGAGGTCGTCTGAGGATAAATGTGGCCATCTCCCAATGGAACAGAGGCTGTCTTTCTGAGTCCATGTATTCGGGTTTGCCGTGGGGTCTGCCTGAAGTATGAGGGAAGAATTGCAGATGGGTTCGCGAAGACGAACAAAGAGCTCTGGATTCAATGGAGAATCCAAAAATGGGCCGAGCAGACCTGTGTTGTCTTCGGGGTCTACAACAAGAGTGCAGATGGCGTCTGGGTTGTGTCGGGTAGCGACTTCCTTGAGCCGTCTGGAGAATTTCTTGGCGTTAACGGTGTCAAAAGGAATAAGAATGTCTTTACGATGAGGCATTTTTGCTGTTCTGAGGAATAGGGATTGACGGCGGTGAGAAAGAAAGGTTTAAGTTTTTGACTGAGAGAGTTAGAAAGTTGCAGGCTTTGAGCAGGTGAAAGGGTTTTGTTAAAAGATAAAATTTATGGATATGGGCTGTTGCTCTTATAAAGGTGTCAGTCGAGCGTCATACTTTTTCAAAGAGATGGTTGACATGCCGTTCGAGTGATGGTGTAGCGTTTCAGAGTTAATGGGCACATCGGTCAAGGTATATTCAAGTCTTTTCGCTTGTTCAGGAAGCTTTCAAAGTTCAAGACCTGAGGGGCAATGTTTGGGCCTAAATGAAATATTTACTTTGGGCCTGGATGGCCGAGGTCTGGAGAGCGGCCCATCATGGTTGTTGATTCCTGGCGAAGGAGTTAAGTTGTATAGATTCTGGCGAGCTTCGCTAGAAGAAGAAAACTTTGAGTTCTATTAGAACTATGTCTTATCGAGCTGGATTCACGCGGCTTAGTTTCTATCATAATTAGTGGAACTATAGCAGGATTCTGGGAAGAGTTATGATGGGAATATAAGACCTATGAGTGGTACAATACGTATGCTGGTATCAGATTCAGACAAGATTACAAGAGCAGAAGGAGTTAGAAATAGAATCAATGACTGATTAGTAAGCGAGTATATAAGGAAGGCAAGGATCTTATGAAGAGCCCCCCCCCGAACAATCAATCAAACAACCTTGCTATACGCAAACAAACCTAGACTAGACGTCTCGTCCTCGAGATTTCTATCTACCTTGCAACCAGAAGGTCTGAGTGCTGTTCACCTATCGAGTGAAGGTATTTACGACTCTAAGGAAGCAATTGCAACCTGAAGGTTGAAGAGCGGCTCACTTGTAAGTTGGGAGCTTGGATACTCAAAGGAAGCGAGTGTTCTCAACACTTCGTCAAGAGATTGCTCTGCTCTGCACGATAAGGCGTGGGAGTATCGATTTCTGGATTCGGCAGAGAGGTACACATATCAAAGTACTAGGTTTCTAGGCGAAAAGGACCTATTCGAGCAGGGTTGGTGCTCTCCCTGTTCTAATCGCTTACATAAGAAGTCAGGCGGCTGTGATCAGTCCAAATTTCGTTGAAGAACGGTGGCACGCCAACATACGAAGCACAAGCAGGATAGACCGGCTCACGCGGTTAAGACATCCGAGATAAAAGAGACTGCTTCGCGGGAAGGATCTCTCCTAAGAGAAATTTCTGCATCGAACAAGTACTATCATGCAAATGACTATGTCCTGATTGAGTCATTAATTCTTGTTCCGGAGCATGACTCACTAGCGCATGCATTTGACAATGAACACATTCCCTGACATATTTCTTTGTTCCGCGTGACATATTAGGACAAAAACATCCCTATGATATGATCTTCATTGCAAGGCTTCTATCGCCCAAGTGCCCTCAACAAGTTTCTTCATGTACCTCCCTCATCATTGCATCGGCTTGGGCACGGCCAAGATACCTTAATAACGGCTCTGTAAACGATTGACAATACAATATGTCTTCAATCATACAATAGCTCATAGATTTTATTCTTATTTTTCACGCCTCAACAGGGTTTTCAAGCTATATTCTAAACTCGAGATAATTGATTAATTAGATCTGCAACATTTATTAGATCTTTGTCAATTTTGAAGTTTGGAATAACATGATATGAGAGAAAAATTTATAATGAAAGTAAACAAATTTGTTAGAGCGTGCCTATACAACTTAGGTAGACAAATGTTGTTAGTTTTTATGCCTCCGAAGTTACCTTCAACAAATTGATCAACCAAAGAGGCAGATCGACAATTTGACAATCCGTTTGAAGAAGTATTTTAGCAACAATCACTACCAGAATAATGACTATAGTCGACAACCAAAAGTCGTCTGCCTGTTAGAAGAAGTCGTTGGCTATAGTTATAGCCGACGACTTGTTGTCGGCTATAGACTCGTCGGGAAAAGGCAGTTGGTGAAAGAATAGCCGATGAATTTTTGTGTTTGTCATTGGGTATAGTTTGAACTATACCCAATGTCTTTGTTTTCGTCAGCTATAGTTTCAAACTTTTTCCCACAACAATGTTGTCGGGAAAACCTTCCTCGGTGGTCAAAATGGTTGACCCGAATAAGACTATAGTCGACTACTCCAAAATCATGTCGTTGACTATAGTATTTAGACGTCGTTGGCTATAGTATGCACGTTGTCGGCTATAGTTTAAAACTGTAATTTTTTTAAAACACTTTAGCCGACGACTTTGTCCAATGTCGTCGGCTATTGCTGGTGATTTCTGAAGAAAACAAAATGCAGATCCTGGATTTCTATTCCCAGAACCTGCAATTGCACAATTTTATTTACACAATAGCGAATAGCACATATTGACCAACAAACACATATTCATCCACATTAGACCTACGTACACTAAGGGTTATCTAAATCTATGTTATCAAAAATATAGTCGTTACTACCAGGACCTTGTGGATCCTCTTGTGGCTGCGGCTGCAGTTGTGGAGTAGCAAAAGGGAATGAAGGTGGGGCTGGGACTGGGATTCTAGAAGCCTGAAGCTGTGAAGTCCAATCCTGAAACCAGGCACCCAACGACCGCTGCATCTCCTCCATCTCTCTCCGAGTCTGTTCTAGCTCCCTCTGATGCTCTGTCGCCTACCTCTGAAGCTGTTCTTGTAGCTGAGAATCCCTAGAAGTTCCTGACTTACATGAGAAACTAGGAGTGTTCTTCAAGACCCCGTCGCCCTTCTGTCCTAGACCCAGCAGTATTAGGTGTTCCCTCGTGGTGGGAAAACCTGACCCATGATCCTCTCCGCTACCATCATGTTAGATTGATCAATCTGAGATATGGCTCGGGGGAGGTCCACTTCCTCGATCTCAGGCCATTGCTCTCTCACGATCTGAGTCAACACCTTAGGAGTCACCTCCTACACTCTCGCCTAATTGACAAGGAAAAAAAATAACATATTAGTAATCATACGTAAACAAATTTAGAGAAAATACATATATAAGAAAATATGTTAATTAAGTTATAAGGGCATTAGACTTACAATATCTTCGGGGCACTGAGGATACACTTTCTGTAACGTATACTCCAAAGGGGGGACTTCAGGGTGTTGGGCGACCTCCTCCATCCAACTCGCAAAGGATCTAGAACTGGCATGATGGTTCTTCGTGTTGTTTCCATGTTTTTTTGTGTTTATTTCATAAATGACCTTGTTGGATAAACATATGTCAAAAAAATATTAATTAGGAAACTATTTTCCCCAAATAAGATATAAGTAATTAAACACAAATATAATTTTGCATACCCCAAATTTTGGGTTGTTGAAGTGGGCGAGAACTCATTGCCACTCATACTCCCTATACATAAACTTGCTAGGGGTACCCCCATAGAGGTTGTCGTGGTTCTTCAATGTTTTTTTAGCTCAGCTTTCTACTCCTTGTACCTATATTAATGTGACAGAAATGTTAGAAATTCACAATAAATTATCAACAAAATATAACTCAATATATAAAATATAATTCGGATCCCATCACTTTTTTCCTTGCACGTCATTTGCCCACATGCATTTGAGCTCCACCGGTACAATAAACCACACCTGCAAATGTATATATGAATGATAATATTTCTATATTTATTTGGACTTAATTAATAAGGGAATCAATATCATAATTAATGAATATATAATTAACTCACCGACATTGCATTATTGGCCATATCCTTCACACACTGTGGCATGGATGACCAGTTTGCCCACAAAACTGGGACTCTGTCAAGTATGATACTCCCTACTTGACCGAAGTACCTACGTGTATTCTTTCCCAAAATCACTGATCCATCCTGCTCAGTCTCTATGACCACTTTCCCACTGTCGCTGATCGTCCTCTGAAATAGCGCCAGAGACAGGGCCTCTAGTCTTTTTTTCCTTACATCCGATGTCTGTTTCGGCTAAGATAAGGTAAAAATATTAAAACATAAGTACCAAATTTAATATACGAATTATTATTAAGTTTGAAATTAAATAACCAAGGTTGTTAATATTTACCCGAATCAGACGTCAATGTATTTGATATCCTTGCACTATACAGAGGTGTATCAAACGACACATGGACGTATGCTTGTTTCGGGGTTGTGAAACCAGGTTGTCCTTCCAAAGTTACTCCCTGATCATCGAGAGTAGGTATGACAGGTATCTCTCGGGGCAAGAAGAGGTGAGCCGGCAGACCACGTACCGGCGCCGAGGAACTACCTAAAGCACCAACCTCAGACGAATGCGGAGCCTGCGCCGTAGAGGGAGAAGGCTCCGGCCGACGAATGTGTGGCATACGGACACCCGAAGGGGCGGGACATCTGGAGGCGGCGGGTGAGGGGTTGGAAGGGTCGTCTTCATCCTAGAGCTGGCTCGTGCTAGAGGGTCGGCAGGCATTCACTTTCTGCTGCGGCGTCTGCTGAAGCATTTGAAGATGTCGAGAGGTCCTAGGGCTGCTATACGTGTTGCTGGCAGAGGCGGACGAGGAACTATCGCCGCTAGACCCATTTCCTTTCTTAGATATTCCAGCTTAACCCATTCATGATTCCTAAAATACTACAGCCGCAAATTTCACAAAATTCATAACCTATATATAATTTCATATATAAACATAAGCTATATATAATTTCACAAAAATTCAAATCCGATATATAACCTATATATAATTTCATAATTACACATAACCTATATATAATTTCATATAACCCTAAACATAACCAACATGATTAATAACATCACAGTTGAAATTCTCACCTTCTCACACGACTAAAATTCAAGGCTTCATTCTAAACCAATATGAAGACCATTCCACATTAACCATACGAGAACATTACAACAAATTTATACTTCATCACATAACCACAACAATTATAATCTAAACGAATAGCTAAAAATTTTAGATTACAACCCTAATCACATAATATTCCTAATCGGAGCCCAAACCACTGCCATCAATCACCCTAATCACACACATTATCACAACCATCTCATGAAAAACACATACAGCCACAATTAAGCTCCTTATTCACTACCACAATTCACATATACATCAAAAACACTATCAACCATCTCTCTCTATCAAAAACAGTTTCATCTAAATAAATACAATCATTAAACACACAAACAATTAACCTTGAATAATAGTTTCGATCATCATCTATTCAACTCACCTAATCTATTCACCAATTAACCACAAAGAAAATATTAGAGAGAGAGAGATGCAGTTGGATGGGCTCGCGACAGCGGCGGGGATGCTTGGCGACGACGGCCGCTAGGCGGCAAGCGGCGATTTTGGGTTTTTAGGGTGCGGCGGCGAGCGGTTTTGTGTGTTATGGAGTTTAAAAACCCAAAATCTATAGCCCATGACAACTTTTTTAAGTCGTCGGCTATAGGCTATAGTATAGCCGATGACATTGTACATGAAGGTCGTCGGCTATAGTATAGCTGACACATGTTGTCGGGTATAGTTACTATAGATGGCGCCATCAGTCAAATGCATGTGAAAATTGTTTCCCTCAATTACTAAATAAAGAACATGGACCAATCAAAATCACTATTTTTAGAAGTGTGAAAATACTTTACAAAAATTGATTCATGATCGACCAACAAACACATTTAACACAAATTCATGTTTAACTAAGGCTCATCATAAAAATGAGGTCCTCATGTTTAACTAAGGCTCATGATAAAAATGATGTCCTCTTTCATTGCCCTGTGGTCAAATTTTTTTCACTCATCTAATGTATAACTTTTGAAAGAATCTTGACAACGCTACTAATGGCTCCACCACCTGACGGGGCAGGTATGATCGAATGAAAACAGGGAAGACACGTTGAAGCAGTATATGACAGTCATGACTTTTTAATCCATCTTATTGTCCCGGAAGTTAACACACCGGCCTATATTTCATGTATAGCCTGAAAGATACCTAACATTAGCCATTCACCTAAAAATTTCATTCTTCTAGTCAGGCTTGACGATGTAAGGAGCTTGAGACATTTTTTTTTTCTTCCCTTCTCTTAACCATAAATATTTTTGTGTACCCATTCTTTCAGATCAATTCGTGCCTTGGAGTCGTCTTTAGTTTTCCCCTCCCAATTCAGCACTGTGCCCACTACACTTTCGCACACATTCTTCTCTATGTGCATGACATCTAGGTAGTGCCTAATCGGCAACTTGGACTAGTATCGAAGTTTCCAGAATATACTTTTGTGTGTCCAAAATTTATACCTGTCGGGTCTGTCAGGTATTGCCGCCACTATATTAGGATGATTGCTGAGCTGCCCAAAATCGTATTCATTTAGCACTTCCAAAATTTCATTCCCCGTCCATCTCGTGGATTGCACATCAGTTTCTACAGTCCCATCAAATGTCTGGTCATCCTTCGGCCATGGGTGATCAAGTCCAAGCCAACAACGGTGACACATATGCACAATCTTCCTGCAATAAAGTCTCCTGCAATCAACAATCATACACTCTGAACATGCCCTGTATTCCCTGGTAATGTTGTCCTACAACATCCGTGGGCGGAAAAATCACTGATGGTGCCAACAAGCATGGCATGCATATGGAACATCTCGTTTTTGTGTTTGTCATAAGTGGGATGACCAACATTACTCAGGTACTTAAGCTCATCGATCAAGGGTCTCAAATTCACATTGAGACACTTTCCTGGATAACCAAGCCTTGGAATTAACATAGTCAGTATATTGTATTCCATCTTCATGCACATTCATGGAGGAAGGTTGTATGGTACAAAAATAATTGGCAATATACTGTATTGAAGACTTATGTTTCCAAAAGGGTTGAATATCAAATGAGAGCCTGAGCCAAACATTTCAGACCTCTGATGCAAAATGAGAAAACTCTCTAACCATATTCCAAGCCTCTCCGTCGGCCGGGTGTATAAGAGTATATATCTTCGTCAGGCAAATCCCTCTCAGCGTTCCATCTCATAGCTTTGGTCGTGTGTGAAGACATGAACAACCATTCCAGCCTATCAATCTGCAGGAAATACAGAAGTACCTTCACAACTTTCTTATTATCTACAGGAGTCAACTTTTACCTATCCGTGTGACATACCGGAGACGCATCAAGATTTTTTAGATCATTCCCTTTAACATCTTCACCACAAAAGAGAGCGCAATCATATCTACATGCATGAATTTTGATATAGGTAAGGCCATGATGTTTCAGGTTATGTTGCACCTTACGATGAGTGGTAGGAAGGCGATGACCGGGGGGGGCAGCATCGAAGCAGTCAACGCCAGATAATCATCAACGGCCTTGACACTCAATTTGTTCTCCACTTTGACTTTTATTACTCCCATGACACTTTCAAGAACAGTCTTATTACATCCGTTGTACAACGGGGTCTGTTGGAAGGTAATCATCTTGTTGTACTTGTCAATACCCGCAGTGTTGACAGCTCTAGGTAATTGCTGGACCGACTCAAAAGAAGAAAAACCCTCAACAACAGGTGGGATATCTTATGCTTGAGAAAATACACCGCTCTCATAAAGAAACACATCATTGATCAACCTCGTTGTTGGATCATTGGATGTACTGGCTCTCTCAGGAAATTGCCAATGATCATGTTGACCCGTTGATGATGTTCACCGTGATAAATCCAACATGTGTACTTATCCCAAAACCCATTTTTTTTCAGGTGCTCCCATACTATATCAATGGAAAAATGGTACAAATCGCTGCGACACTGACATTTCGTACACGGGCTATAATGAATTGCATTCCCGTTAGCATTAGCCTTCACATATTCCACAAAACTCCACATTCAATGCCATATCTTTGATCCCATTTCGGAAGGCAAATCCAACTCTTATCGATATCCATCCTAAAAGTTTCAACTATATATATATACATGCACCAATTAAAAATTCATCATTATATTTATATATATCGATCTTTAAACTACAAATTACATTAATTCTTTTACTCCTTAATTATAAATTAACACACACACACACACATATATATATATGGATACTATATATCAACAATTAACATATAACTATATGTATATATTTTTATTGAATTCAACTCAAAATCAACAATCAACTCTAAATCAGCAATATCAACACACACCACACACACACCACACACATGCGTACCTATATATATGTAACGGGATATAGCTTCACAAATTCATTTTGGATAGCTTCCGACAACACCTAACGATTTGAGAGCGTTTTGTGTTTTTCTCACCGATTTTTTTTGAATGATTGAGCTGCTGCCCAGATCTGTAATAAAGCACTATAGCCGACGACTTAATAATGTCGTCAGCTATAGTTAAAAAATTCGTCGGCTATAGTCGTAACTATACCCGACAACTTTCCCTTAACAAAGGCCGACGACTGTTAATTTGGTTGTCGTCTATAGTATTATAGCCGATGACCAAAATGCTCTTCGACTATAGTGTACTATAGCCGACAACAACAAACATCATCAGCCTATTTTTCTTGAAGTCGTCGGCTATAGTCATTATTTTGGTAGTGAATTAGTGGCAAACTTGCATGGAACACTTATGACGATCCTGTATATTGTCAAAGTATAATAGCAAAAAATAAATATTAAAATACATCTAGGCACTTGTATGGACTAATATTTTGCATATTGCATGATTTTTCAATGACATTTTAGACATGGACTACCAGAAAAATGCACTTAGGCGATGAAATAATTTCGTTGTCTAAGTGGTATTTTTTCGTCGCCTAAGGTTCATCGTCGTGTTATAGCCTAAGTACTTAGACGACGAAACAATTTTCGTCGTCTAGTTTTTGAGACGACAAAAGTTTACTAAAAAAGGTGACAAATTTTTTGTTGGCTTCGTGAACACTTAGATAAGGAAGCAAAGAATTCGCCATCTAAGATGCAACATTTAGACGATGAAAATATAATTTCGCCGTCTAAGATGCAACACTTAGATGACGAAATCGTACAAGTTTCGTCGTCTAAGTTCTTAATTTTGTGAAAAAAATTAACTTCTAAGTGAATATTTAGGGTTTAAATGAATATTTAGGATTTAAGTTCAAACTTAAACCCTAAATATTCATTTAAACCCTAAATATTCATTTAAACGTTTAAGTTCAAACTTAAATGACGAATTCTGTTTTCGTCGTCTAAGTGCGTCTTCTTAGATAACGAAGAAATTTTCATCGTCTAAGTCAGATCTTAGACGATGAAATCCATATTTAGTCGTCTAAATCAAATCTTAGACGACGAATATATTCATTTCGCCGTTTAAGACATTTCTTAGGTGACGGAAATCAATTTCGTCGTCTAAGTTCAACCTAGAAGACGAAATTTTCTTTTGTCCGACAATTTTTTTTTCGTCGTCGTCTAAGTGTAATTTTCTGGTAGTGATGAAAAATGGTAGCCACCACTTAACCTATATTATAATATATACATATAAGTTAAATTCATAGGGTATAATAAGATAACTTGGACAACTGATATTGAAACCTGATCAAAGCTAAAACTCAAAACTAACCACATTGTGGATCGGCCGTGGTCATTGGTCAATTGATTAGTGGTCAAGGAGTGCACCTATAGTGCTCCACACAGTGGTGCATGGGCGCTTCTTTTCTCATTTTTACCAAAATGCCCATTTTTGGAAAAACTAGAAAAAGAAAAACTACCCAAAAAATAAATAAAATTAGCCTTCGTTAAATTGCAACTTCACCTATGGTCTTCTTACCGGGTTACTTATGTGAATAGACTCATTGTTGAATTCTTCTTTTTAAGGGTGACTTTTCTCTTATTTAATTTTCCCTCTAGACAAAAAAAATTACTACGAAATAAAAAATAAATATGCTGAAATAACCCATTTTCCACCTTCTGGACTGTAGTCCGCCTCCTAGGGAATCAAATGAGGATGAACAAGTAAGAACAACCCATTTTCTTCCTCCTTCTAGGCGGTAGTCCGCCTCTTAGGAGAATTTAATGAGTTTTTACATATGAACATATAAATAATACGTTGAAAGATTTGTAGTGGGAAACCATAGCTTATTTATTCCAACCTTATTACAGACTATCAATCCAGAGCCTCATTCTTTGGTAAACAACTATAAGTTGTTTAGTCACTCATAGTAGTAGGCATACTTACTTGGAACAAGAAAAGCTAAAGAATTTGTTTCCATTCTATCTCTCGACTCACACTCTGTACTCAGACAATTCTACTCTCAGATAGATCTCTTCTATTTTGATTTTTGATGCCTAGAACTAAGACTCAAGGCTCCCTTTATAGAGAGCGGAACTCAAAATTTAATTGAAACACACATAGTTAACAGTAGTTCTACTAAGGACCCACCCCATGATGATCAGATTTTTTCTTTCCTCCATTGTCTTCTTTTGAGAAGTTGAGTCCTTCACGATAAGAGATGTTCCCCACTTAAGAAAAATACAATATGACCTCACATGCCTTTATAGGTCATCGCATATTTCTGAATTTTTCCCAAGATAGGGTTCTTCAAATTCAATTCTTCTTCTTGTTCCATTCTCTTCCATGTTGGTATCAATATATATCTTGTAGTTCCTTTATTTCTCGATCTTTTCGAGCCACTGGGCACATGCAAAGGTGGAATCTATTTCCTTTCTCTTAAGGGCAAAAAAGAGGTCACTGGTTTCGGTCTCTGGGTGGTCATAGGCAGTGACAATTATTCTCTCCTGATGCAAGAAAAGTAATCTCTTGGTCTTCTTAGATTATTTTCTTGATATATTTTATTTTCATTACTTTCATCCATGGAATATTAGAATTTAGAGCTCCATTATATCCAACACAAGGTGGTTCAAGATATTGACCCGTGATTAAACTACTAGCCTTAAACCCTTTCCCTAAAACCCGGAAAGTTTTAGACGATAAAACCCATTTTTTGTCATCTAAGTAGTACTTAGACGACAAAATTCTACCGCTTTCGTCGTCTAAGTACAGATTCATAATCTCTTCTAAGAGCACGACTATGTATACCATCTTAAAATGCATATTTTTCTCATTGAGGGCATAGAGTAAACAATTATTGGATTGTGAGTGTCGACGCTTCAAAAATAGGAGTTACGAAGATTCACATATCAACCTTTCTGTTTCGTTGAAATTTCGGTTTTATGGTTGACTACGGCGATCAAACACTCAACAAACTTTGTATTTACTGAAAATTCGTCCACTTATATATTATGTTATGATGAATATATTCAACTGTTGTTTTGTCCAAATCCAATTTTGTTAATGTTGATGTGGAGTGAATATAGACATACGAACACTTAAGTTATACAACATTAATAAATATATAACAAATTTTTAGCCTTCAATGAATTTTTATGTTAATTTTTAATTAATTTCTATCTACTTGATAAATTAAGTTTTTATGATAAGACAAACACCCGTAACTTTGGAAACGAGTTTACCAATTATTTTTTACGATTGTTTCCGTCTTTTAACTATTTTTCGATAATCACTAAATTCAATTAATTGCAATCTAAACTAATCCGAATGGGTTGAATTTTTTTCTAAAATATTGTATAAATGTAATAGTACATTTGATAGTTGATTTTTCATGATTTTTATGCAACTACTTCATATTAATTTTTCAGTTAGTTAGAAAAAAATTCGCTTAGGCGATGAACTAAAGGGCCAAAAACTGAAAAACTAAAGTGCCAAACACTATTATCTTCGTCGCCCAAGTGAAATTTGTTTTAATATTTTTTTATAAACAACTGAAAAATTAATTTTGGAGAAAATTTTTAAAAAATTTCTACCAAAATTTTTGCCAAAAATTCAAATGACTTAGGTGACGAAAAATGCCACTTAGGCGATGAAATTGCTTCGTCGCCTGAGTGCATTTTTTCTGGTAGTGTTATCAAGGTTCAGACACAAATTGACTAAGTTCCACAATATGGTTGAGCTAGAATCTACAAAGAAGAATGTCGCCAAAAGGTACAACACTAGTAGAATTGCCACATCTTTAGGTTGTTCATTCGCTATTGCTTTCTCTAATGCCTTATCTTGCCATTCGTCGAGTGTGAATTCGAAAGGTCTTACTGAGTAAGTGTATCAATGACTCTTCAAAGATATCCTGGGTGGCGGGGCATGCTTAGCGAGAAATATTAAATGTAGATTTTTGATATGCGTTTTGTCTCAAGTTCTTTTATCTATGTTAGTTGCATAGCTAAACAGTTATTAATATAATTTGATCTTCATGCTGGCTTAGGGACTCCAAATATGATTTGTGAGATAGTGGATCGATGACTGCTTTTATGGCGATCAAGACCCTGGTGAGTGGACATTTTATTTTCACAGTCGTAGCGAGTCGCCTTTTTTTACTTATTATTGTGCAATTGTTTCAGGTTCAGTTTTTAGTGTTGAGGCTTGTGTGCATAGTTTACATTTAGTGCATCCATGCATAGCTACTCGACTAATCCCGGATGGCTCTAGGATGGATGAGAGGCTCTAATCTGGCACTCACGTTGTCCGAGTCAGAGGTTCCTAACGACATGCACATTCAGTTATCGTCTCGGATCAGAGCTCCCTAGACGATGTTTTCACTTTACTTGCACCTAAAGAATTTAATTTTGACTCACTTAGTATTTTATACAAATCACTATTAGTGGAAAGGCATAGATTATTTGTTTTCACGTATACTCGATTATTATTTTCGTCCACTCACTCTAACAATTTCTATGTTTTAATATAATTTTCCCTAGGCCATTCGGTTTCAAATGTCCAAAAGTTACAGATTTTCAGTGGAGGTCAGGTATGCACGCAGATTAAGGCTTAGCAGTATCTGTCGTAGAATCTAACGATGATCCTACGTGCTAGTAGTTTATCCATGCTTTCATCCAGCCACAGTTTATGCTCTTGTGGATGTTCACTTTGAACATTCACCACATATATTCCTAGGAATTGTCCTAGAACTATGAAAAGTGTATCAGGGACAATTGAGCTGGGTGAATGTCTTCCAATAGTGTTATGGAATTTGAACCATTTTATCTCTTTTAGTGTTTGAATTGGTACCTTTGCACTTTCAGGGGTTCTGATGTACAACACAGTTAGTTCAATAACAACACTTTGTTGTTTTTTTCTTTTGGCTCAGCTCTTCAGCTAAGGCATTCATGGCATCTACCATAAGCCTTTTATCTTGCTCCCAGAAGGCAAACCTTAAATTGTCTAGCAAAATATTCTGGTGAAATGCTAGACCTGGCTTAGTCTGGAAAACTTATTCTGGGAAGGTATTCAGTTGGTATTGAATATATTTATAAACCCTGTAGGAAAAATTATGCTTTTAGGCAAATTAACAGCCTTCAACGGTCTTGATGAGCCTTTACCTTCTGCCTTTTGAGATGGGCTAGCCAATCATTTCCTCTGGAATTTGTCAGTTAAGGCTAGTGTTTTACGACACAACAAAAAACTCTTAAGAACATTTTGAATATACTTCTCTTGTTATTCAGGTTCTTTTCCAAGCCTCTTGTGCTTCGGATTCCTACCTTCATCGCCCTTTTCACTTCTTCATAACATTGTCATTTCTCTTGTCAAAGCGTCTGAAAGATAATTCTTGTTTTCGACAATTAATTCAACATCGTAATCATATTGGTTAAGAAATAATTGTCAATTTGCTAATCTCCCCCTAGCCTATTAGCAGCTTTATCAAGTTTGAAATATTTAAAAAAATTCACTCTGGTGCAATCTGTTCTCACTGTGAATGGTTTTCCTAAAAAGGCTAGAGAATTTTCAATTTTTTTTTTATTGCCAGAATTTTCTTTTTTTCTGTGGGATAATTCTGTTTTGCAGTATTTAACTTTCCACTACAGAATTTTAAAAAATTTCATTGTTAGTGTCTAGCACTCTTACTAGCACTACACCTGCCCAGAAGTTATCACTAACATCTATTTAAAGAATGATCTCATCATTTTCTTCAAGATGATGTAATGGAGACAAATTTTTGCACAGTTATTTGATTTGCTTGACGATCTTTTCGTCATCTCCTGTGAATATCCATGCTCTCTTTTAGCTTATTTTGGGAGACAGTATTGCTATTAATCCAACAATCTTAGGAAGGAAATCTCTTCCATAATTTATGACCCTTAAAAATCTCTATAGACTTCTATTGTCAGAAATTTTTTCTGGGAACTTCCAGACCTTTTCTAAGATATAAGGTTAAAGCTTGATAACCTTATTTCTTATGTTGATCCTTAAGAAGTCAATTTCATCTAGGACGATAACGACTTTCTTTTCTCCTAAAATGATTCCATGCTGAACTATTAGCTTGACTACTTCATAGAGATGATTCATTTGTTCCTCTTTGTTTTTTTAGAAGACTAATATATCATGAATATAGATGACACAAAAGTCTGCAACTAGTTTGAATATGTTGTCCATTTTTCTCTGAAAAATAGATGGAGCTTGTTTTTGCCCAAAAGGCATTACTAGCCATTCGTAGTGTCCTTGTGGAGTTTCGAAGGCTGTAATAAGAGGAATGCTGTCAGGATGCATTCCGACTTGCTAGAATCCTGATTTTGCATCAAACTTTGACAAGACTTTGGCTTCTCTGAGCCTATTGATTAGAACTCTTGCCTATGCAATTTGATAACCATCTTTTACGGTTTTCTTATTGACATCTCAATAGTCTATCACCATTCTTGCTTTTCCGCATGATTCCTGACATTGAATGTTGGAGCGTGATGGGGACTATTTGATGGTCTTATCAATCCCTTTTCCAAAAGATCAGCTATGTCTTTTCTGAATTCTTTCTGATCTTCTTCCTTGTACTGAAGGATTTCTTTTACGTGACAGATGTAATTCATATCATGTAGCTTGAGCTCACAAACCACTGGGTCTTTTTCCCAGAATTTCAGAAGATTGATGTCAATATTTTGTTTTAGCATTTCCTTGATCTCTCCAAGCACTATAAGAAAACAGTACTTAGACCACGGAAACGTAATTGTTCCGTGGTCCAAGTGAAACTTGGACGACGGAGACTTCTCCGTGGTCCAAGTAACACCTGGACGATGGAGAATACCATCTCCGTCGTCCAGGTTATCACCTGGAGGACGGAGAAGACTCCGAAGTCCAGATGGTAACCTGGACGACAGAGATGGTATTCTCCATCGTCCAGGTGATCACCTGGACCTCGGAGACTTCTCCGCCCTCCAGGTGTTCACCTGGACGATGGAGAATACTATTTCCGTCGTCCAGGTAACCACCTGGAGGACAGAGAAGTCTCCCAGGTCCAGGTGGTCACCTGAACAACGGACCGACACGCTGTGATCCGAGTAACTTCCACTTAGATGACGTACCGACACCTCCGTCGTCTAAGTGAAGCATTATATAAGCCCGATGCCAAACTCTCTTCATTCCATCCGATCCTCTGTCCCGCGCGAAATTTTAAAAATCGAAGAAGAAGGAGAAGGGAGAAGGAGAAGGAGAAGGATCAGGATCAGGGATCTCCGCTGACTAGCTAGCTAGCTTAATTAACTGATATCGAGAAGGCCAGCAGGTACATACGCAGTTAAAATTTGCTTAATATATATTTAGTGAAAACGTACATATATACATGCATGGATTTTAGCTATATATACAGATTAAATTATGTACGTAATTGATGGATCGATGTAGATCGAGTACGTATAATTAAGCGTAAATTAATGGACTAATATATATATGTAATAATTAATTAATTATAAAATTTTGTAGCAGTATGGACAAGAGTTGGATAAAGTTGAAGAATAGATGTGATGTCCGGTATATGGATGGAGTTAGCGAATTTGTGAATTTTGCAATAAAACATGGTCAGGGAAAGAAGCGTTTCAGGTGTCCGTGCCAGAAATGTCTTAATTGTCAGTATGTGGAGGTTAATGTTATGGTGCAACACCTGTACAAAAATGGTATGATGTGGAGTTACACTACATGGAGCGAGCATGGTGAAGCAGTAGAGTTCAGCGCAGCAGACTTCAGCTTAGGGTACAGTTACCATGGTGCCTCATCCAGCGGCAGTGGTGTCGGACCCCCAGCTTGCAACCCAACTGCAGATTTGGTCCATGATGCGTTTCCGGGATGTAATCATGGTGGACACCAACACCAAGACGGAGGTTACAGTACCACTAATGAGCATGATGACACATTCCCCGCTTCTAGCTTGGCCACTGACACCAGTGAGATGGATAAGTACAACCGGATGCTACTTGAAGCGCAGACCCCGGTGCTCCCTGGATGTCGAGAGAATGTGTTGCAATATGTGATGGAGCAAATGAAGATAAAAGTGAAGCACAAAATGTCAGTGAGTGCTTTTGACAAAATTCAGGAGCAAATATGTAAGTTGCTTCCTGATGATCACAATCTTTCTAAATCTCATTATAAGGTTAGAAATATCTTGAGCAGCCTCGGCCTAAAGTACAGGATAATTGACGCATGTCCGAATGATTGTATGCTATTTTACAAAGAGTATAAAGATTTGGACTATTGTCCCGTATGTGGCCAGTGCAGATTCCAGGTGAATAGGAAGAGTTCGAAAAAGAGAAATCCTGTGAAAGTTGTTCGATATTTTCCCTTGATTCCCAGATTGCAGCGCCTGTACATGTCTCTACACACAGCAGAGGCGATGCGATGGTACGCAGAAAAGCGAATAGATGACGATGTCCTACGACACGCCGCGAATGGGGAGGGTTTCAAACATTTCGACAGAGAATTTGGAAACTTTGCTGCAGAGGTTAGAAATGTTAGACTCGGCCTATCTACAGACGGATTCAATCCTTGGGGAAGTAATAGCTCCGCCGTCAGCACTTGGCCAGTTATTCTGATGTCGTACAACTTGCCTCCGTGGATGTGCATGAACAAGGAATTTAATTTCCTTACTGTACTAATTCCAGGTCCTAAATCTCCAGGGAAGTGCTTAGATGTCTACCTCAGACCTTTGATCGACGAGCTGAAACTGTTGTGGGAAAATGGAGTCCCAACTTATGACAAATTCACTGACGCGATGTTCACCATAAGGGCTGCCGTAATGTGGACGATCAGCGATTTTCCAGCGTATGGGATGTTGGCAGCCTGCAGGACAAAAGGATATAATGGATGTCCTATATGTTTGGACGACGTGAACTCTAGTTGGCACGCGGGGAAGGTGTGTTACTTGGGTCACCGTAGATGGCTTCCTCACGACCACCCATGGCGACAGGATGAAGCTCATTTCGACGAGACGGTAGAGAACAATTCTAAACCCCGTAGTTGGTCGGGCGAAGAGATTTTAGAGAGGATGAGTTATTTCGACTTTGGTGTGTTGACCAATGACGCAGATGTGAAGAAATGCAATCCAATTCCTCCATATGATCTGAGCTATTGGGATCACAAGAGTATATTCTTTGAACTCCCTTACTGGTCGAAGTTGAAGCTGAGGAACAACTTGGATGCGATGCACATAGAAAAGAATGTGTGCGACAGCGTGGTGGGAACAATTCTTGGTATTAATTTCAAGATTAAAGATACTCCCAAAGCGCGCAAAGATTTGGAATCAATGAATCTATGTCGTCCCTTGTGGTTGAGGAGAGATAGGAAATGAGTGTACAACAAGATGCCAGCTACACCTTACACAGTGAAGCCGACACTTAGACGTTTTGTATTTCACTGGTTTAAGGGCGTTCGTTATCTGGCTACTTATGCAGCTACTATAACTGGAGTAGTGGACGAGGTGCAACACAAGTTTGTTGGTCTAAAGACACATGACTATCACGTTATGCTACACCGTCTGATTCCAGTGGTAATTCGACCATACTTGCCTCGTGAAGTTGTAGAACCAATAGTGGCATTGTGCAGATGGTGGCAGAGGTTATGCGCCAGAGAATTAAAGAAGTCAAATGTGGTGGAATTGCAACAACAAATTGTGCACATCATTTGCAAACTAGAGAGGATTTTTCCCCCTGCTTTCTTTGACATCATGATTCACCTAATGATCCACCTGCCCGAGCAAGTGCTCATTTCTGGTCTGGTCCAGTACACTTGGATGTATCCTCAAGAAAGGTACGTACAACTAATTAATTATAAAGGTTTTTCGATTCATAATTTGTTCCATTGGAGATTACTAGCTAGCTATATGTACTTATTCTTATTGTACGTTTGATTTTGTAGACAGCTTGGACAGTATAAGTCATTCGTCAAAAACAAGTCGGCCCCGGATGGCTCCACAGTAGAGACATACCTAATGCATGAGTGTGTTACTTACTGCAACAGGTACCTCAAAGATCCACCGCCTTCCACTGCCTCCGATCCCAGTGCCCGCATCAATCTTTCTATCGTCACCAATGTCGTCCGACCGTTTAGAGGAGTATTAAAGGAATCGTTAACACGGGAAGAACTTATTGAGGCACATTGGGTAGTGTTGCGAGACTGTGACGAAGTTGAGCCGTACATGATGTCATACAGGGAGAGGCTTCAGACATTAAATCAAAACAAGAGTTCGGCGTGGATTGAGAAAATGGTTAAGAAGAAGTTTCCCGATTATTTCTTCCAATGGGTACGTACGTACGTCTCGGTATTTAATTAGTAATTTATATACATATCGATCATGTTTGTAGAAAGTAAACCCTTATATTAATTTGCCCTTTTTCGCAGATGATTGATCTGCAAAAATCTGAAAACCACGGGGGGTGGTGGTCATGGCCAAAGCACTTGCTAGCAGGGAAGTCGATTAAACACTATATTTATCCCGGATGTTTTGTGAACGGTGTAAAGTTCCATTCATTGGCCCGAGATGAAGGAAGAAGAACACAAAACAGTGGGGTAGCGGTTGGGAAAGACAATGATCTATATTATGGGGCTATTGTATATGTGGTTCGGCTATGTTACTGGAATGATGTCAACGTTTTCCTATTCAAGTGCAGATGGTTCAAGCGTACAAAGGAAGACCTGGGACTATTATTAGTCGATACAAACTCAAGCTGGTATGAGGATGAGCCTTTCGCTCTCTCCACCTTAGTTCGGCAGGTGTTCTATCTGGACGATCCGAAAGCCGGTGAAGGGTGGAAAATAGTGAACCATATCTCTCATCGAGGAATATGGAATACAAAGAAAATTGAAGGGACACCGGCGACGACTGAAGATGCTGCTGAACCAGTAAGAGACATTCTTGCCTATCAAGAGCCTAATATTTCTGTCATCCGCTCCGATATAATGGACCTGGTTCAAGATGGTGAACGGTTACCCATGCCTGATGGTTGTACAGATCTAACTGAAGATGAGATTATCGATGCCATTAATGAAGAAGATGAAGAAGACGAGCAGGATGAGGACGCGGACGAGGACTCAAGCTATTCGTCGGACGATGTTGAGTATGATGAGGAGGATGAGCGATCGGATACCGGGGACGAGGATGATGACGATTATGATGATAACTACTTAACTAAGACGAGAAAAATTAATTGGTAATTAATTTATGTAATTATTGTAATATATGATGCATCATCGATCAATAATTAATATAAATATGATAAGGAGGAGAATGTATATATGTACGTAGATCTTAATATTTTTGTACTTAATTAATTAATTACACGCGTCCATATATATAATTATATATTGCGAGAGATTAATGAAATAAATGTTTCAGAAATTATACTATATTATTCTATGATTAATTGATTATATACGTTGATCGACATGTGATAGTATTATTGTGAGCACAAATGTAGTATATATATATATGTTGTTTTAATTACGGCGTTAAATCTATATATCATGCGAGAAGGAAAGTTCATACATAAATACGTACTTTGAGCTATCTCCTTAAATTCTCGACCCTAAATCTAGCAAATCGGATCGATCGATCATTTTTTTAATTTTTTTTGATTCAAAATAATTGAACGGACACACAAATGACCATGGACGACCTAAACCCTAAACCCTAAGGCCCTAACCCCTGAATTCAGGGTTTTTACACCTGGACGACGGAGATTGTCATTCTCCGTCGTCTAGGTACTCACCTGGACGACGGAGAAACTCATCTCCGTCGTCCAAGTTCACAAACCCTAAACCCTAAACAGTAAGGCCCCCTAACCCCTGAATTCAGGGTCTATACACCTGGACGACGGAGATGAGCTTCTCCGTCATCCAGGTTGAGATTTCGTAATTTTTTCTAAGACAACGACCATCTAGACCTTCTTCTAATGCATATTCTTTTCGTCAAGACTTTAGAGTAAACAATTATTGGGGTGTGAGCTTCGACGGTTCGAAAATCGGAGTTGTGAAATGTCTTGTATCCATGTTTCCGGTTTGTGAAATTCTCGGTTTTGCGGTTGACTGTGCTGATGAAACCCTTCCCGAACTTATTATTTTCTGGTCCTTCATTGTAATTATATATTATGTTACGACGAACATATCCAACGGTTGTTTTGTCCAAATTCAATTTCGTTAATACTCTGCTGCAAATGAGGCTCTACTCATGAACACTTAAGTCGTAAAGATTAGTCGATATTTAACAACTTTCAAGACGTAAAATTATTCGTCGGTTCAAATTTAACTGTTCATATATACGATGCGTTCATCGATATTGTACGACTATTTCACTCTAATGACAGATCGCTAAATTCCTAGCGAATTAATTTTTAATTTTTTTTTACGTAATTTGAACCTGGACGACGGAGATGGTCATTCTCCATCGTCCAGGTGTTCACCTGGACGACGGACAATGATCATCTCCGTCGTCTAGGTTCAAATTACCATGGCGGTTCAATTTATTTTTTATTTTTTTTTCAATGTAAATTTCACTTGGACGACGGAGATGTCATTCTCCGTCGTCCAAGTCGAAAATTATGGCGGTTCGATTTACCGCCTCACTTTTTGGCACCGCTTGAAATTTCACTTAGACGACGGAGAATAAATTCTCCATCGTCTAAGTCCAAATTTATGGCGGTTCCAAACGTCCCGCCGATTAATTAGCGCAGCTTCAAATTTTTTTAAACCGTCACTTAGACGACGGAAAATAGGACTCCGTCGTCTAAGTGAACGCCTATATATAGAACAGCACCCCCCCCCCCTTTTCTCATTCCATCTCCTCTCCACTCCTCCTCTCCTCTCCTCTCCTCTCCTCCGGCGATTTTCCTCCTCCGGCGACGATCCGACGACTAATTTTCCGGCGTGGTTCCTCCTCTCCGACGACTCAACTCCGACGATATTCCCGATTACTCCGGCGAGGTAAATTTCTATTTTTTACCTTATTAACATTATTTTTATTTAATTAATTAATTTCTAAATATAATTTAATAAATAGTTTTAAATAATTAATAGTTGTAATTATAATAATTATTTAGTGGTTATTATTAATATTTAGTAATCATTTAGTTATTATAATTATTCTAATTAATATTTGGTTGTTATCATTTATTTATTTAGTTATTATAATAGTTATTTGGTAAATAATAATTATTGTAATTAAATAATAGTAATAATAATTATTGTTAATATTAATTAATTATATTGGTAAATGAAAAATTATTATTAAATGCATGATAAATAATAATTCATTATTGTCATTATTTATTGTTTTAATTAATTGATAATTACGTGTATTTTCTAGTAAATTGCATGGTACGTAGTACGTCTTCGATTTAAATTTAGTACATAGACTTGGTTTATTAAGTCGCACTCTTTGGAATAGATGGCGCCTCTTTTCCTAGCTTATCTCCTTAACCCCTCGTGATGTGTGGATTTCATCACCGCACACCATAACCTAAGTGAAGTTATGGACACGAGGTTGAGGGCGGAGTTTGCAAAGGATTTGAGGGAGTGTAAATTTTCGAAAAATTGGCCGAATGTCGGACATGGTGTCTAGAAACGGGTTATGACTGGTGACAGGTTTTGGATCTAAGAAAGACGACACCAATAGGTGTTTTGTCGAAATTAGTCATGCCTCTCGCGTTATCTCTATCCCTAACTGGCCATGTTTTTCGATTTAACCAAGGCTGATTAATTTAAAATTTACACTTTATCGCGCGGGTCGCACGTCCATTGAACGACCGAAAAAGCCAAGCTAGTGTACTCTATTTAAATCTTAATCGTACTTAATTAGCGTAAATTTTGCACTTGTAATTATTATGGTAAGTAGGTATTTTAACAACGTACTCCTAGGTTTAAATGGCTCCATCCGGCAAGAAGAAAGCCCAACAGGAGGCAGAAGATGCCATGCTCCGCCGCTTGGCGGACCAAGTCGGTTGGGTTCAACAGGAGGGCAACGACGCCCTCAGTCTGGACCCTTCATCTGGTTCGGAGGTGGCGCCTTTTGGGGAATCTGTACCGGCTCCTCCACATATGTCAAATCTTCTCGGATAGGAAGCTGATGTGGTGCTAACACATGTGATGGATCTGGAATATACTTCCGCAACATCAAGACATGGAAAACATCGTGTACATGAGCCATCTCAGAAGGTAACTCTAATCTGTAAGCCACGACACCAACTCTCTCGTTAATCTCGTACGGACTAATGTACCATGGTTGAAGCTTGCCACGCTTCCCGAAACGTACAACTCCCCTCCAAGGAGATAGTTTCAGGAAGTCCCAATCGCCCACCTCGAACTCGAGACTCTTTCTCCTCACATCCGCATAACTCTTCTGGCGATCCTGGGCAATCTTCAATCTGTCCCGGATAATCTGAATATCCTCCATGGTGCTCTTCACCAGATCAGGGCCAATAAGCCATCGCTCTCCCACCTCACTCCAACACAATGGAGTGCGGGACTGCCTCCCGTATAGAGCCTCATACAGTGCCATATCAATACTGGCCTGATAACTGTTGTTGTAAGCAAACTCAACCAAATGCAGTTGCTGGTCCCAATTTCCTCTGAACTGCTAAACACAAGACCGCAACATATCCTCGAGAGTCTGAATAGTCCTCTCAGACTGCCCATCAGTCTGAGGATGAAAAGCTGTACTGAAATGCAATCTAGTACCCATGGCTCGCTGCAATGTCTGCCAGAACTCTGAAGTAAACTGACTGTCCCAGTCAGAAACAATAGATACAGGCACACCATGTAGTGGAACGATCTCCGCCAAATACAGCTTAGACAGTCTGCCCACTGAAATCTTCCCCGGAAGTGCCAGGAAATGAGCAGATTTCGTCAAACGATCTACGATAACCCAAATACCAGTATTACCAGCCGAAGTACGAGGTAACTGATACACGAAATCCATGGTAATGTGCTCCCACTTCCAAATCGAAATCTCCAAGGGCTGCAACTTTCCCGTAGGCTTCTGCCTCTCTACTTTAACCTGCTGACAAATCAGACATCTACTCACATATGCGGCAATCTCCCGCTTCATATTTCGCCACCAGTAATAAGATCGGTGTGTACGAAACATCTTCGTACCGCCGGGATGCATCGCATACGTAGAATAGTGAGCTTCGTCTAAAATCTCTTTCTTCAAACTCTCGTCCCTGGGTACACACAATCTGCCTCTGAATAGCAATGTACCATCACCACTTAATCGAAATTCTATTGGCACACCATTCCGAATCATGATCTTTAAGTCCAACAGATAGGAATCCACATCCTGAGCTTCCCGAACCTGATCAACTAATACCGGTCGAACCTGGAAGCTAGCCAACAAAGCTCCATCATCGTCCCACTCGATCTCAGCTCCCGTAGCCCGTAACTCAGCTAACATAGAAACTCTTGCCACACATACAAGAAACAATGAAGCTCTGGATTTCCGACTGAGTGCATCAGCATTGACATTAGCCTTCCCTGGATGGTACTCAAAGGTGCAATCATAGTCATTGATCAACTTCATCCATCTGCGCTGCCTCATATTCAAGTCTGGCTGTGTGCGCAAATAGGTGAGACTCTTATGATCTGCGTATATCTTGTACTGAGCTCCGTACAAATAGTGTCTCCAACACTTTAAGGCTAATACAATAGTAGCCAACTCCAAATCATGCGTAGGATAGTTGACTTCATGTGGTTTCAGCTGCCTGGAACCGTAAGCCACCACTCTGCCATGCTGCATCAAAACACAACCAAGTCCCAATTTTGATGCATCGCTGTAAACCACGAACTCACCACTGTCGTCAGGTAAAGTCAGACCCGGTGCAGTAGTCAACTTTTCCTTCATAAGCAAGTAACTTTCATCACATGCATCAGACCACTCGAACTTGACACCTTTCTTCGTCAATCTAGTAAGTGGAGTGGCAATTCGTGAAAAATCCTGCACAAAGCGCCGATAATAACCTGCCAAACCCAAGAAACTCCTGATCTCTGGTACGGTGGTAAATCTACTCTAATTCAACACGGCTTCAATCTTGTCAAGATCCACGCTGACTCCCTCAGCTGATATCACGTGACCCAAAAACTTCACACTATCCAACCAAAACTCACACTTGCTGAACTTCGCAAACAATTGATTATCCCGCAAAGTCCGCAAAACAGCTCGCAAATGCTTCTTGTGCTGGCCCACACTCCTGGAGTAAATCAGGATGTCGTCGATGAACACGATCACAAACTTGTCTAGAAACTGCCTGAACACCCGGTTCATCAAGTCCATAAAAGCTGCGGGGGCATTGGTCAACCCAAACGGCATAACCAAGAACTCATAATGCCTGTACCGTGATCTGAAAGCTGTCCTGGCCACATCTGACTCTCTGATCCTCAACTGATGGTATCCGGATCTAAGATCAATCTTCGAAAACACTGAAGCTCCCTTGAGCTGATCAAACAAGTCGTCAATCCGCGACAATGGATACTTGTTCTTCACAATGACTTGATTCAGTTTCCGGTAATCGATACACAACCGCATGGAACCATCCTTCTTCCGCACAAACAGTACATGAGCAGCCCACGATGATACACTGGGTCGTATGAAACATTTCTCTAGCAACTCTTGAAGTTGAATCTGTAGCTCCTTCAACTCCGCTGGCGCCATACGATAAGGTGCATGTGATATGGGTCCAGTTCCCGGTAATAACTCAATAGTGAAATCGATCTCCCGAACTGGAGGAATACCCGGTAACTCCTCCGGAAATAAATCTGGAAACTCGGAAACAACCTCAATATCACCAATGTCTGGTACAGCAGCCTGAGTATCCGCAACATGAGCTAAGTAAGCAACACAACCCTTCTTTATCATCCGATCAGCCTTCATTGCTGAAATCACACATGGCAATGAAGTATTCTTCTCACCGTGAAACAGTATCTCTGGGAACCCTGGTCGTCGAAATACAACTTCCTTCTTGTGACAATCGAACATAGCCCAATGTGTCTCCAAGAAGTCCATACCCAAAATCACATCAAAGTCGACGATATCCAGCAATAACAAATCCGCGGCTAAACTATGACCTCCAATAAAAATCTCACAGTCCCTATACACCCAACCAATACTCACAACCTCACCGGACGGATACAACACTCTCCACAACCCCGGAAGTGGTGATGTAGGCATAGTAGCTAAGAATGATAATCTATATGATATGAATGAATGTGTAGCACCTGGATCTAACAATGTAAGTACTGGATAACCAAAAACATGCAACGTACCAATAACAACCTCCGGTGAAGCTCTGCCCTCACGCAAAGACATGGCATTAACCCTGGCCTGCCCGGCTAGTCATCCATGCTGAGGGTGACTCTGCTGTCCGCCCTGACCAGAAGACTGTATTGGTCGAGTCCCAGAAGTAGTACCTCGCTCTCCTCCGAAACTCTGGGCCACCTGTCCACCAACACCAGCAAGCTGGAAACATTCCCTCGCATAGTGACCCTCTTGGCCACAACGATAACAAATGACAGGGCCTCGCTGACATGGACCAACATGATGCTTGCTGCAGAGAATACACAATGAGTACTCCCTCGGTACGGTAAAAGTGCCACCGGTACGCCGAGGATAACTGGATCCGCTAGAACCCCCACTAGACTGTGGCCTCTACGGTCGATCCCTCCTCCATCTCTGCCTTTGTCTAGCTGAACTACCTGGTGGTCGATATGGTCCACTGCCAGATGATGATGCCGATCCGGAAGTATCAGAACTCATCCTCTTGGAAGGTCCCCGACTCGGTCCACCCTCCTCAAATCGTCGAGACTGGAATCTCATCTGCCTTTCTTTCTCGATATCCTCGCCTCGAAGTGCTGCACTCACAAACTCATCAAAGTTGTTCCGAGGTATCCTACTCAGTGTCCCCTTGATGTTCAGGTTCAAGCCCAGCTCAAATCTACGACACTTGGCTTCCTCTGTAGCCACCATGTCACGAGCAAACCGAGATAAGCGAGTAAATCTGTCCCGGTACTCAAGTACTAACATACTGGCCTGTCACAAATTAGTGAACTCCTCATACTTCCGCTGCTGTGTAGCCTGGTTGAAGTATCTCCGCATAAACAAATCTCGAAACAAAGTCCACGAAGTATCAATAAGAACTCTATCGATGCTAACCCACTAGAAGTATGCATCAGACTCAAGTAACCCAACTACTGCCACTATCATCTGCTTAGGAGTGAAGCGCAGACGCTCACAAAATCGTTCAACCTGAACCAACCAAGCCTCACATATCTCTGGATCAGCTGAACCCGAAAAGACAGTCGCTCCAACAGTTCGAGCTTTGACCACAGGGTCAAAACGCTCCTCCAAACGCAACACTCGCATAAGCAAGTCATGAGTCTGGTGATCCCCATCAGGATCCACATCCCTATTAACACAGGGACCACGTCTAGGAGACATCCTAATGATACAAGACAAGCATTAGTCATAAGCACAAGGAACGTAATCATAAGACTTCGGACATTTGAACATATACAACCCCCGAAGCATTGATAAGTAACTGTTGGCCAGTCGGGTCATCGCTCCAGACATGTTGTACATACTCAAATACCCTAAGTGTCATAACTACAAGAGTCTACAGAACCTGAAACCTAATGCTCTGATACCAAGCTGAAAGGACCCAACCCCGATTTAGTTTCCTAAATCGGAATCAAACCCCTTCTGAAAACACGAACTTGCAAAACCCACAAAAATTTCAGCAGAGTTTCGATATAACGTGGAATTGCCATTAACCTGCACCTGAAAACACACTTCATCCTATGCCACAAAAGTCAAACCGTGGGCACCAATCCCATCCGGATTTATCAATATCATAACAATAATGTAAAGTAATAATCAAAACCGTAGTTTACAGAAATCTGGGGAAAAACATATAAGAGTATAGCGACATAGTAATCAGAGCGACATTTACTGTATATATACAAAAATATACAACTATAGGCAAAACAAGAAACCTACTGGAAAAGAAAGATAGCTCGAACACTAAGCCTCCGACTGCGACGTGAGACACCAGAATCCGAAC
This sequence comes from Geum urbanum, assembly GCA_946800695.1. Classification (NCBI taxonomy): domain Eukaryota; kingdom Viridiplantae; phylum Streptophyta; class Magnoliopsida; order Rosales; family Rosaceae; genus Geum; species Geum urbanum. Next base: position 21,767,209 of record OX327009.1, on the reverse strand, counting down.
AGCAAACTGGGCACGGAAACCGAAAAGCCCAGGGGAAAGGCAAATAAAATCGTTAGAATGAGTGGACGAAAATAATCATATGCCTTTCACCAGTTATATATATCATAAAACAAAGCGAGTTCATAAAATGAATGGAGGTGTCAGGCGAATCTCTCAAGCCTCCCATCTTCAAGGGACTTCCTCCCCAGTTCGAACCCAACCTATTCAACCAAAAATCTCCTTCGGAAAGTCGCCGGAAAACGCCTCACCATTAACCCCGATTTCGGCGAGAATTCCCCAATTTCAAACAGTCCGTTCTCCATCAATTCAGAACCAATTTAAACAATTCCAAGTCCTAAACAGTTGCAAATCACGAGAGGAATCCATACCTTCCAAAATCGTGGCCAAAAACGGCGGGAATCGTCAAACCCGACGGCGGGTTTCAAACCGGAACAAAATCGCCCACGGTCAACGGTGGTCAACGGTCAGAATTCGGTCAACGTCGGTCAAACTTCCCGAACAGTGTTTTCGACAATTTTTCGACTATTTCCGATATTTATACTCGCGGCTCGATACGATCGATGGTCCAAATCGAATCACAATCTCGTTTCGGATAACTCAAACCCAAACGGATAAACACAACGAAATTCTGCGATTTCAAATATTCATAACATATTCCTCGATCGAACTGAACTACACTACACAAGTATTCAGAGCGACTTCTAATTACAAAATATACAAGACTAGTAGGTTACATCAGGAACCTACTAGAAGGAAAGTGTGATTTGAACTCTAGGCCTCTTACGATGATGTGCTACCATGGGAAAGATACTACAATCTGGGCGGCGAAAACCAAAAAACCCAGAGAAAAGCATATAAATAATAAAACCGTTAGAGTGAGTAGACATAAATCAATATATGCCGCATAAATAAATCCAACATGCTATTCACAATAAATGCACATAAAATCATGCGAGTGAAAACAAATAAGCTCATGTCAAGTGCTCATAAAGACGTAACTTTCCTGGGTACTCTGTGTGTGGAGGCAGCAACTTGAGTACATTTTCCTCAAGTGCTCATAAAGACGTAACTCTCCCGGGTACTGTGAATCACGGGTCAGGTGCTCATATATACGTAACCCTCTTGGAGCATCTCGGGGATCAGCCGAGAGGCCATAGCATCGATGCATCATATATCCTTACTCAATGTAAAAACAAATCATATGTGCCTCAAAATCAATGTAAACTCATAAAATGCATACTCGTAAATGTATAATCGTAAAGCATACCCAGACTCGCAAATCCACTGTGAAAATCAAAGTATAAAAATCAACGTAGGATAAAATGTCCACTCACAGATAACAGCTAGCCCTGAAGCCCAGCAGAAGATCCCTCGCCACAAACTCGATCACGATCACCTGAATAATAGGGATATGATCAATACATATTCGATTTCAACATACGGAGCAAATACGTCAAGAACCCCGCGTTTTCATAAAGCGCATCGCTCGAAATATCAACGAGGATAAATTTTTTTTTCAAAATACACCCAAACAACCCTCGTCCCAAGTTAACACACTCAACTTAACTTGAAAACCTCACGACTATGATCGGGGCATGATTACAAGCAAAATGACATAAAAATCTCCGAAAACAACAAAAGTCAACCCCTCGCCGGAGCTCCGTCGTTGACCTTCGCTGTCGTCGGCGGCGCGGCGTCAACGGTGACATTCCTCGGCGAGCCATACACCAAAATATTTCTCTCCTCAAGCCCAAACAAACCCCCAAAACCATATCTCCAAACAATAACCACCGTGGCCAGAATTTCAATTGAAAGAGGAGGCCGAAACCTCCTCTCCGGCGACCACCACGGGCCACCACCACACACCTCCTTGCCCCAAATTGAATGCCCAGAAAGCTTTAAGGGGTTGAGGAGAACCTAACCCCCAACCATCCCGACACCAAAACTTGCCGGAAACCGCCACCTAATTCTGACGAAATCCACAAACTTCACCGAGTTCGAACTCCCTCAAAACTCAACCAAATATCACAAATGAATACATGAATCAATAGGAAATCAAGAGAGCTTTCTAACCATACCAAGAACACGGCCGGAGGTGGCCTGAATCGGCTGGTCGGACGGCGGCAACGAAATGGGTCGGTGGAGCAAAACGGGTCAACTCGGTCAACTCGGTCCAAATGTGTGATTTTCCGATTTTTTTACAACTATTCGATATTTATACGTCGCGAATCGACCAAAACCACGACTCGGATAACTCCAACACAATCGGATAAGTACGACTAACTCGACGATAATTTCAAATATTCATTTTATATTCTCCGATTATCCGAAAAATCCTCCGAAACCTCCTACGAGCTCAAAATCAAATCCTTTACAATTTCCGCAAAGGAACTCAAACCAAATTCTTGCCCGATAATTTAGTCGTTAACAAACCACATATGTACAATCTACTCGCTATAATCACGTGTCGTGCCGATAATCACATACTCAAGGTTCGGGTCGTTACAAAAACTCCGTAGTCTAATCACTTAGACCACGTATCTATATATATTCCGTAGTCTAAGTCTTCACTTAGACCACGCATTTGTATATATTCCGTAGTCTAAGTGATCACTTAGTCTAAGTCTACAGGGGTAGGCGAGCAGCCGAATTCTTGGTAATACTTGTGAAGTTTATACTTCCAATCACGGTAGATGACATTGGCGGTGCTGTTGATGTGCCTAAGCATCTCCGGTGTGCCATCCACGTCATATTGTTCCTACAAGAAAAAAATAAAAAATTACAAACATATATATTATGAAATTACGATTTTTATTTGTTATTAGAAACTAAATTTAAAATTGTATTACGTACTGAAAGTTCTTTAAACACTTTCCCCTTCTTCTTGTCTGGCAACACCTTCCAGGTAAGTACAACCATACGAACCTTATTGCGAAGGATTGCCCCGATGCTGTGCTAGGAGGGACTAGCTAGTTGAGATGTGGGAGGGCCATCGGTGAAATCGTCGTACGACAACTGGATCTTTTGCCCGGTCGCCTTGAACAACTTCTTGGATTTTCCGCCATTTCTGAGTCCTCAGGACCTTTTCGGTTGAGGGTCTGACGGGGCCCTCTTGACCTTGCGCCGTGCGCTGTAAAGGAAAGAGCCGGAGGATGCCGACGCTTGCAAATTTTCTAACATCGATGTTAGACCGGAATGGGTGTCATCATCATCGGTCTGTATAATTAGGGCATAGAGAATTTCCCTAGTCGCCGCTGCCGAGGGACTAGCTGAAGGGTCCGGAGGAGGCGCGACATTGTCCTCCTCGTATTGCCAACCGACTTGCTCTGCGAACCGTCGGAGTTGAGCATCTTCGGCCTCTTTTTGGGTCTTTTTCTTACCCCACGGGGCCATTTTAACCTAGGAGTTCTAAAAATATAATTACCATAATAATTATAATAATTATGATAATTAATCACTTACCATAATAAATAATTTTTTAATTATTACAATAATTACATAATTACAAATTTATTATTTTTATGTACTAATTTACTAATTTACCATAATTACAATAATTCAATAACTTACCATAATAACAATAATTACCATAATTACCAAATGATTATTTTTAATAATTCAATAATTACCATAATCACAATAATTTACCATGATTACAATAATTACCATAATTACCAATTTATTATTTTTAATAATTCAATAATTTACCATAATTACAATAACTAAACTAATTACCAATTTACAATAATTACTAAATAATTACCATTATTATCATAATTACAAAAATTTACTACAATTACCAATAATTACCAATAATTTACTAATTTATTATTTTTACTAATTAATTTACCAATTTACTAATTTATTATTAAATACAAATTAAAATATAATTATGTTAAAAATTTTAAAAATTACTGGAGAAAAGAGTCGCGGGAGAGCGGAATCGCCGGATTTTGAGAGAGAGTGAGAGAAAGAGAGTGAGAGGAAAGGAGAATTGAGGATGAGATGAGGAAAAAGGATCAGCCTACGCCTTTACATAGAGTTTTACTTAGACGACGGAGGTATTTTTTCCGTCGTCTAGGTGGACTTAGACGACGGAAACGCCCATTTCTGTCGTCTAGGTGAACCGACTCAAATTTTGGAAACGGCACCCAATAAATTTGGTGGGTGGGAGTTGACCACCTTAATTTTAGGGAACGTTTCAAATTTCACTTAGACGATGGAAAATGTCATCTCCGTCGTCCAGGTGAAATTTGAACCGTTCCCCAAAAAAATGGCGGTGGAATTTGTACCACCAAAATTTTGAACCTGGACGACAGAGATAGACCATCTCCGTCGTCCAGGTGACCATCTGGACGATGGAAATAGACCATCTCCGTCGTCCAGGGGACCACTTGGACGATGGAGATGATCTATTTCCGTCGTCTAGATCAAATTTCCATAAAATTAAGTTTTAAAAATAATTCGTAAGAAACTTTCCGATATGTCATTCGAATAAAATAATCATAAAATATCGATTATAGAATCGTATATATAAAAAATAGAATTTAAGATGACGAATATTCTTACGTCTTTAAACTTGTTAAGTATCTACTAATGTGTATAACTTAAGTGTTATCAAGTATAAGATCATTGCACATCGATATTAACGAAATTGAATTTGGAAAAAACAACCATTGGATACATTCCCCATAAGACAATATATAAGTAGAATAATTTCCACTAAATAGTAAGTTCGTTAAGGATTTCATCGGCACAGTCAACCGCAAAACCGAAATTTTTACAAACTGGAAACGTGGATACACAAAAATCCGTAACTCCTATTTTTGAACCGTCAATGCTCACACCCCAAGAATTGTTTACTCTATGGTCTCAACGGAAAGAATATGCAATGGAACATAGTTTACAGGGTCGCTGTCTTAGATGTGAAATTACGAAATTTTCACTTAGACGCAAACGTGTATTTGCGTCTTCCACGTATGCACTTAGATGACGCAAATACACGTTTGCGTCGTCTAAGTGAATACTTGGACGACGCAAATACACGTTTGGGTCGTCTAATTGAAAATTTCAGGGTTTGGGGTATATTTAGACGACGGTATTACGCTTTTGCGTCGTCTAAGTAAAATTTTACGATTAATTTAGGGTTATATATATAATTAATTACTGTTGTGTTTAATTACCTTGGTATGAACTACGAAAAGTCGTTTCGATTCGTCATCTAGGTTTTAGGGTTTAGGGAATAAAATGTGAATGTGATTCTTGATCCGATCCTCCGGTCCAGAATTAATTAATTAATTTTAATTTGTATTTCCGTCTGTTGAAACCACCTCGCTCTTTAAATAATTTGAAGTTAATTATGCGAAAAAGTTAAAATTAATTAATTAGTTAATTAATTAAGTACAGAATTAAAGGGTTTACTTGTACGTACCTCCCCCTCCTCATAATATATATAATTAATCATTATGTCAAAAAAGTATAATTACAATATTTAATTACCAATTAACATTCTTTGTCCTTATATTGTACTCTTCGTCATAATCGTCATCATTCTCACCACTATTATCCGATTGTTCCTCCTCATCATTATACTTAACATCGTCCGACAAATATCCTGAGTCCTCGTCCTCGTCCTCATCCTGCATCTCTTCTTCATCTACCTCATTAATTGCATCAAAAATCTTATCTTCAGTTAGATCTGTACAACCATCAGGCATGGGTAAGCGTTCACCAGCTTAAACCAGGTCCATTATGTCGGAGCGGATGACAGAAATAATAGGCTCTTGATATGCAAGAATGTCTCTTCCGGTTCAGCATCTTCAGTCACCGGCGTTCCTTTAGTTGTCGTGGTATTCCATATTCCTCAATGAGTGATACGCGCAAAACATGCATTCACGTTAACTTAAAAACACAGATTACGCGCATTGCAATTTAAACCCTTCTTTTGTCATTTGTAATATTGGCGAGTAGGGATCGTTCTTTATCCGGGGAATTAAGGGCGCATGCATGGTTTCATTAATAAGCGGAAATGTAAATGTTTGGGGGGATTGGAAGTTGGTTGTTTAATCTACGAAATTAAAGTACATAACATGCAAACACAACTAAAACTCTTAGGCATCTAACATGTTTTACTCATAGACAAGTTTCAACAATCAAGAAACTTAAAGTCTAATTATGCTTGCTAAAAATAAGAAGTTACACTACTAATTACATGTGATCATCTCATCTTATTAACCTACCCTTTTCATGCATCAAACCTTTTTGTAAGTTACGAAATTCATAACTTCTAACTAAATACACATGCTTAATAATTGAGTAGGAATGCAACTTAGCGTATAAACATCCTAAACAACATACGATCATCGAAACATGCGAAAGAGAGGGACTTAGCGTATTTTCTAACACATGCATTCGAAGCTTTAAGATTGTATCAAACATGCATAAAAGGCTAGAAATCATAAACACATGCATATTACAAATCGGTTTAAGAGCATAAAACACAAATCTAAACTTGTTCTTCATTTGATACATAAATGTATTCCAATACATCAAGAGGTTCAAATACAAAACAAAAGAAATGAAAGTGAAGATCATGGTTACACTTTTTGTCTTGAATGCTAGATGATCTACGGTGGAGATGGCTTTCCTTCACAAGGGACTTAGCGTATTGTGAAGGATGGAGGATGCTTTGCTTCGGCTTGGATGAAGGAGAACCCTAGAACCTTGCTTCGGCTTGGAATGGAGGAGATGTGCTTCGGCTTGTAAGAGAACCTTCAAGTGTTTATGGTGGAAGAGTATTTGTGTAGAGCTTTGGCTAGTAAATTGAGTGATGGTTTTATTATGTTCAGCCTCCTTGGTATTTATAGGCAAGGAATGCTTGCCTTCTCTCTTCCACCTTGCCTCCCTCCATTTAATGCAAGCAAGAGTCACCATGGCAAGTCACCATTTGTGATCATCATTTGTGAACCCTAAGCAAGAGTCACCATGGCAAGTCACCATTTGTGATCATCATTTGTGAACCCTAAGCAAGAGTCACCATAATGAGTCACAAAGCTTGATATTGTTGACTTTTCTTCTTCAAAGGTTGCAAAACAAGACTTTTCCTCTTCACCAAAAGTCTTCCATGCCGAATTGATTGTGTTTGGGCTTGATAATGGGCCAAAACAAGAGTTGAGAATTCGGCCCATAATTTGCTTTTTGGGCCGGCCCATTTTCGGAGGTCCAAAATCGCAAAAATCGCAAAATCGCCGAAATTCCTCCGAATTGCGTCGTTATTAATCTCCACCGTAAAGATCTTCAAAATAACAATTTAAATAAGGAAAACGTAAAAACTAAGATAATAACATAGCTAAACGTAAAGGGAAATGCGTTAAGAAACGAGCATAAAATGCGTATATCAAATTCCCCCACACTTAGACTTTGCTAGTCCCTTAGCAAACACTAAGTTAAACTAAGACTCTCTAAGAAAAACAAAAGAAAGAACACAACTAAGCCCTTAGCTAAAATTTGTCTCAGAATTTTCATAAGTATATGGCGATGTCTCACATGATTTTCAACTTGTATGCTCAACGAATTCAAGAGATAATTGCGATATAATTATGTAATGAACAAGTAAGACATAGAGAAAACAATGGTTATGTTATAGCTGTGCATGCTTTGAATAAAGGTTTAATCAACTCACAAGGATGCACTCATCATATTTTTTTACTCATGAAAAGGGTTCACTTAAAGTGTATATGAATTGAAATGAAAACCACATGAATGAAGTTAATTACTTGCACAAATGAACCAAAACCATAAGCTTACTCATGCAACTTACTCTACTAATTGAAAGCTACTCATTTTAAGGATCATAAAGGACTTTTAGTGAGGTTGTAATGGGGTTAAGGCTAAGGCATTCGAAATTTAGATATTTGGTGATAAAAACGTTCCAACGACTTAGTCTAGCACCAAATTCGTCATCTATCTCCACTCGAATGTTACCATGTATACTTTAATCTAAAACTACCCTTTGAGCTTTTCGGACAGGACAAAAGCCATATTTTGTTTTATTTTTAGGCCTTCAATTTATCGTAAACTCCAAATCCGCAAATAAGGGGGACGTTAATCCAAATGGTTTATTCTTAGAACACAACATATTGCCATGAGAGATAATAATTTTTTTTCTTTTCATTCTCTCAAATATTTTTTTCTTTTCTTTTTGGCAATTTCATACTTTTTAAGTTATTTGGACAAGTCTTTCCCCTTACTCACATTAACTCTTTCAATCTTTCTTACCAAACCATAATCTTATGTGCTAGTTTCGAAAAATTCTCACCAAGTTTCCGGAACAAAGGTAAGGATATTCTATACTAGGGTAAGTGTTTAGGTATATATGGTGATGAAAGAAAAGCTTAACGTGGGCTCAATTGGTTTATCTAGGGGTGTCGCAACTTGTGCGTACAAAATGGGATACATGGATATTTGGCGAGGTGGTGAAAAATCCTAAATGCCTTTAATCATTTCCAAAATCAAAGTATGTATCACTTAAAAGCTTTGCAAATTGACATGAGTAAGTTCTAGCATTCTCTAGTTCATTAAAATCTATGGCAAGCAATCAAATGAGGCATATATAAGCTAGTAGCTACGAAATGGATGCATATTCACTCGAATAAAGAACAGATAGCTCAAAAGCTCACATAGGGTTCATATGATTAAAAACTTATTCAAGCATGCGATTTCTGTACCATGTTTTGCAATTCATATCTACTACATGTTAAAAACATATAGAATATCTCAATTAGCACAAGAATTCGATGCATGTGATTCATACGCCAAATGTGTTCGTATCGGTCTAATTTCATCATTGACTAGTTAAGGGCATCCTAAAGACTCTGAAAAACACTAATTTAGACACAATTAAATTGTAAACCCTTCCCCCACACTTAAACTCTACATTGCCCTCAATGTACTAAAGTAAAAGTATAGAATTAAACATGGAGTATAGGATCTACGAAAATTCTAATTTAAAATGCAAAAGCCATTAAATTAATTAAAAGGGGAGAAGAAATCAAATCTGTTGTCTCCCTATTGGGTTGCCTCCCAATGAGCGCTCGTTTTACGTCGTTAGCTTTGGACGTGATGCATCATTTTGTTTTTGAAATGGCCGGTTCTTGGAGTTGCATCTCCTCCACGGTGTGCTCCGCAAATGCCTCAAAATATGGCTTCAAGCGATGGCCATTTACTTTGAACTCACTACCTTTGTCGATAGATCGAATGAGAACTGCTCCATGAGGTAGAACTTGAGAAACTATGAATGGCCCCATCCATCGAGAGCGAAGCTTTCCCGGAAAGAGCTTAAGTCTTGAATTGAAAAGCAATACTTTCTGCCCAACTTCAAAACTCTTCCCGCGAATCATCTGATCGTGGATCTTTTTCGTCTTCTCTTTGTAAATCCACGCATTGTCGAAAGCATCATTTCTGATTTCTTCTAGTTCACATAGTTGTAGCTTCCGATGCAAGCCTGCGGCATCTCGATCGATGTTGAATTTCTTCACGGCCCACCATGCCTTGTGCTCCAATTCAACCGGAAGATGGCATGCCTTCCCATAAATTAATCGGAAATGTGACATACCAATGGGGGTCTTGTAGGCAGTCCTATAAGCCCACAATGCATCGTCTAAGCATTGACTCCAATCTTTCCGGTTTGGGCGGACGGTTCGCTCCAAAATCTTCTTGATCTCACGGTTGGAAACTTCAGCCATTCCATTTGTTTGAGGGTGGTATGGTGTGGAAACCTTGTGTTTTACGCCATACTTCCTCATTAGTGCTTCCACCGTGCGGTTGCAAAAGTGACTTCCTCCATCACTGATTAGAACGCGTGGCATTCCAAATCTACTGAAAATGTTAGTTCGTAGGAAATCTGCAACAACTCGCGAATCATTAGTACGGGTGGCATTTGCCTCCACCCATTTAGAAACATAATCTACTGCGAGTAAGATATAAGTAAAACCATTGGAGGGAGGAAATGGTCCCATGAAATCAATACCCCACACATCAAAAATTTCAACATTAAATATGTAGTGTTGTGGCATTTGATCTCTAGGGCCTAAATTACCGAATCTCTGGCACTTATCACATGCAGCACAATATGCATGAGCATCGCGAAATAAACTAGGCCAAAAGAAACCGCAATCTAAAATCTTAAGGGCTGTCCTCCTAGAACCAAAGTGTCCCCCACATGCTTCATTGTGACAAAAGTCTAAAATAGGCTTAAATTCAGTATCCGGAACACATCTCCTAATTACTAAATCGGAGCATTGTTTCCATAAATAAGGCTCATCCTAGATAAAGGTTCTAGCATTATGCTTAAGTTTGTCATGTTGAAATTTATGCATGGTAGACGGAAACTCGCCGGTAACTAAGTAATTTACGATATCTGCATACCATGGAGTTTCCGAAATAGTTACCTCAATTCCGAAGAGTTTTTCATCCGGAAAAGTTTCTTCAATCTCGACAGGCTCATGGTCACCTATCAAACGTGATAGGTGGTCAGCGACGACGTTTTCTACTCCCTTCTTGTCCTTGATTTCGATGTTGAATTCTTGGAGTAGAAGTATCCATCTGATAAGTCGTGGTTTTGCGTCCTTCTTGAGCATTAGATACTTCAAAGCTGCATGATCGGTAAACACAGTTACTTTAGTTTGAAGTAAATAAGATCGAAATTTATCTAAAGCAAAAACCACGGCAAGAAACTCCTTCTCGGTGGTAGTATAATTTCTTTGCGCTTCATCAAGCGTCCGAGAGGCGTAATAGATTACGCAAGGCTTCTTGTCCTTCCGCTGACCCAAAACGGCTCCTACGGCATAATCCGAGGCGTCGCACATGAGTTCAAATGGCAGAGACCAATCAGGGCTGCATAAAATAGGAGCGCTCGTGAGAAGTTCCTTCAACTTGTTGAAGGCAGCGTTGCATTCTTCATCAAAGACGAACGGGGTCTCCTTCTGCAGCAGTTTACACAACGGGCGCGAGATGTGGGAAAAGTCCTTGATAAACCTACGATAAAATCCTGCGTGTCCAAGAAATGAACGAATCTCTCTAACCGAAGTTGGAGAGGGTAAGTGACGCACAAGATCTACTTTAGATTTATCAACTTCTAACCCTTTTTCCGAAATAATATGACCTAACACTATCCCTTGCGTAACGATGAAATGGCACTTCTCCCAATTAAGCACCAAGTTCGTTTCAACGCATCTTTGTAAAATAGTTTCTAAATTGTTTAAGCATGCATCGAAATCACTCCCAAATACACTAAAGTCGTCCATGAATACTTCAATAATTTTTTCAATGTACTCGGAGAAAATTGAGAGCATGCAACGTTGAAATGTACCTGGTGCATTACACAGTCCAAATGGCATTCGGCGGTATGCAAACGTTCTGAACGGGCATGTGAATGTTGTCTTTTCTTGATCTTCCTCCGCAATGCTAATTTGGTTGTAGCCGGAGTATCCGTCGAGAAAACAATAAAATGCATGGCCGGCTAATCTTTCCAGCATTTGGTCGATGAATGGTAAGGGAAAATGATCCTTGCGGGTTGCGGCGTTGAGCTTCCGGTAATCAATGCACACTCGGTGTCCAGTGATCGTCCGTTGTGGCACAAGTTCATTTTCCAGATTCTCGACGACGGTAATTCCCGATTTCTTAGGTACTACCTGCACTGGGGAAACCCAACGGCTATCAGAAATAGGGTAAATAACTCCACAGTCCATGAGTTTAATTACCTCCTTTTTTACCACCTCCATCATCGGAGGGTGGAGCCGACGCTGTGCTTCCCGCGTAGGCTTGGTGCCTTCTTCAAGGAAAATCCTATGCACACATGTTGCTGGATTTATTCCCTTGATGTCCGCAAGTGTCCAGCCTATTGCGGGTTTGTACCTCTTGAGCACACTCACGAGCTTCTCCTTCTGCTCCTCTTCTAGCGCGGACGAAATAATGACGGGTAAAGTGTCATTCTCGCCCAAGTACGCATACTTCAGATGGTCCGGTAGTAGCTTGAGTTCTAAAACTGGAGCTTCTACGATGGAAGGAACCATTTTATTAGTACCAAAAGTAATTGGTAAAGGAGGAGAAAAGCTTACTTTTCGTGGTGCCGCATTTAGGGCCATGGCCATGTCTTGAATACGAGGTTCAAGCTCTAGTAAGGCCTCGAGAAGGCCGTCATGCCCAAGTTGAATGGCCATGTCGAGTTCATCCTCATTGATGGTGTCGAGGTAGCCTTGTGCTAAGGTATCCACGGGATCGTATGTCGAAATGGCAGCTACGCTTGACATTGGAAACTTCATCCCGTCCAGGATGTTGAACTCGATTCTTTCTCCATCAATCTCCATGGAGAAAGTGCCTTGAAACACATCTATCTTCGTTCTCGCAGTCCGCATGAAAGGTCGCCCAAGCAGCAGCGGCGTGGTGTTCAGTGGACTCTCTTCCATGTCAACTATATAGAAATCGGCTGGGAATATTAAGTTGTTGACTTGCACGAGCACGTCTTCTACGTATCCCCTCGGATACTTGTGTGTGCGATCGGCTAATTGGATGACAACACCATCTTGCTTGAGATCTCCAAGCTCCATCGATTCGTAAAGATAGTAAGGCATGACGTTGATGGAGGCTCCGAGATCAAGCATCACGTCTTCGAAGTGCTTGTCACCGATTACGCAGGGAACTGCAAAACTCCCTGGGTCCTTCAGTTTTGGGGGTAGCCGACGCTGCAAAACCGCCGAAACGGTTGCGTTCACCTTCACAACCTCCTTCTCTCAAGTTTGCCTCCTCTGTGTGCATAACTCTTTGAGAAACTTCGCGTATATTGGCACTTGTTTTATGCACTCGATCAAGGGCAAATTCACTTGCACCTTTCGGAATATGTCCAAAATATCTTCATATTGAGCATCCTTCTTCTTTGATTTTAATAATCTGCTAGGGAAAGGTGCAACAGCAAACGGAGAATTAGTAATAACCGTATTTGAAGGAATAGGGCTTTTACCTTTGATTGGGGTAGGTTGTGGAGGGGATTGTGCCTTGGTGACAATAGGCGTCACCTTCTGTTTTTCGGCCTCTTGAGTAGCCGGATCGATCTCATCTTCTTCTTTGTTGGTGATGTCCTCGATGGTGACTTCATCAAGATGAGATCGCTTGGTCTTTGGTTCCTCAAGTATCTTCCCACTCCTTGTGACTATAGCATTCACGTTTCTTTGATTAGGAGTGGTTTGAGGTGGAAGCCGACCGGTTTCCTTGATTTGGCCCATGAAATCAACAAGCTGGCCAAGCTGCTTCTTCACTTCGGTGATGTCGCGGCCATGTGAGTCAAGTGTCTCCTTTGTCTTCGATTGTCCTTCGAGGAGAACTTGAGTTGAGGCCGAAAGTTGCGACAACATCTTGTCGTAATCCGGGTTGGTGAAGGATTGCGAAGACGAACCCTGCTGCATCGGTGGCCTTGGTTGAAATGGAGGGCGTTGGTAGCTTTGTTGAGGTGCTGGAGGGTTCAAAGTTCCCTCGTTGCTGCTCCATCTAAACCCCGGATGATCACGGTTGACATAGTTGTTGTAATTGTTATACCGTTGTCCTCCCTGATATCCGCCGATGGCGTTAGCGTGCTCCGGCTCGCTTGTCTGCTCTGGCGCTCGAGGGCATTGGTCATTGTGGTGACCTTGTGTTTGACATATGCCACAAACAGGCCGTTGAGTTGCCTTCGCTCTTGTCGTCTCGAGTTCTAAAACCTTCTCTAGCATATGAGCTAGTTTGTCGTACTTTTCGTCCGCGTCGGTTGTAGAACTCGCTTCACCGACTGCTCGTCTGTTGGACATTCCGTATTGTGCATCATTATTCGCCCGATTCTCTAGAAGAGCTCTAGCTTCGTTTTCGGTTAAGTCCATGAATGCACCGGTGGCTACTGCATCCAGCAATTCCCTATCGATTGGCTTGAGACCATCGTAAAAGTAATTCATGAGATTGGTCTCGGAAAATCCATGTGATGGGCAAGTGGCACACAAAACTTTGAATCGGTCGTAATATTGGCCGAAGGTCTCATCCGGTTTCTGTGTGATGCCAGTGATTTGCTTTCTCAAGACGGTGATCTTTGAGGCCGGGAAGTACTTCGCTAGGAACATATCCGCAAGTTGCTTCCATGAGGTAATATGGTTCGGCGGTAGTTCCATAAGCCAAGACTCGGCCCTGTCGACTAGGGTAAATGGGAATGCCTTCAGTTTGAAGAGCTCCGTATCAGCATCGGATGGCTTCATGCTGTTACAAACAAATTGGAATTGTTTGAGATGCTTGTTCGGATCTTCATTGGAAAGTCCGTGAAAAATGGGTAGTCGGTGGAGGAAGCCACTCTTTAGCTCGATATCCTTCATGTTTTCCTCCGGTTGTGGAAAAGCAATGCTCGAAGGCCCGCTGCTCCATTCGGTTGAGCAGGTGCGCTGGCGAAGAGATTGTCCTGCATTGGCCATGTTGACTTGCTGTGCTTCTACTTCTGAATTGTGGTCGGTTGATGAGTGTGAAGACTCGGAAACTTCTTCGATGATGGGAAAATCCAGGATGTCAGTTTGAGCTTTAAGTCTCGCTATTCTCTCTGCGATCTCCTCAAAGTTTGTTCTAGATGGTCCAGGATTCTGATCGGACATTCATTAGCCTGAGCATCCACCAAAGACCAAGTGTTAGTATCAACAAATAATTTGAGATGAATATAGAAATACTAACCAAAATCGTAAGGCGTATTTAGAAAACAAAGCAATAACAAATAGTAAAACTATCAAAACATACTATAAATACTCACAAACACTTAAAAACTACTAAAACACACAAAATTTATAATAGTTTAAGACACTAGGTGTAATTTACTAAGTAATGCAAATGAATTAATCAATTTTAGGGCTATGCAAAAGAATGTAATAAACTTAAAACATACGTTTTCTGCAAATTAACACTATATAATGCTAAACCCAAGAATTTAGTTAGAACATATATAAACAAAGTTCAAATACAAGCAAACAATAATTCACATCGAATTTATGCACCACACACATTTTTTTTTCAATAAAATGCATTAAACAACAATCCTACGTGAAAGATGGAGTGCATGCATAAGAGAAAACGTTAGAACCTGCAGAAAACACACGAGTTACGTGCTAAAAAAATGAATGCAAAGAATGACCTCTTCTTCGATCTTATGTCCCTAACTTCACTTAGGTTAGGGTACTCGGTAGTGAAATCCGAGTATCATAAAGCCTAAAAAGAGGTTATGCAAGCTAAGTAACGGTTGTTAGTCCTTTACAGTTTTTAATGCACATATAAACACAAAAATTTGACTAAGTTTTATTTATTTCCTTTGGCCCCGATGGTACGTGGTGCAGAGGCTCTCGACTGTGCAATGGGTCTCGTTCATCCGAAGATGAAGTCTGATTCCAGGAGGTCTAAGCATGCATAATCCGATATACCATCTATTTAAAGGATTATGTCGTATTAAGTTCATGTATTTATCCGTATTCATATGCACTTATGATTTACAGAGAGTACGCGAAATGATCATTTGGTAAATTTCTTGGACGTGCGGCCCGCGCGAAAATATATACCGACTACAATTCAGCTTAGTTACGTTTAGAAATGGTTAGTAGGAATAGAGATAACGCGAGAGGTAATGACTAATATTTAGAACAACCCGAGGCTTACTCGTAAGAGTATATACTCCAATGTTGTTCCTAGAGACACCCCGAGGCTAACCAGTTACGGTATATACTCCAATGGTGTTCTATTGCTTAGATCCAAAACCCGGCACCAATCATAAACCCATTCACCATATCCAACAATCAGCCAAATTTGTGAGATAGTATATAATCTCAAGTTCTTAGTAAACTCCGCCCACAACCTCGTGCCCATAACTTCACTTAGGTTATGGCGTGTGGTGATGAAATCCACACATCACGAGGGGTTAAGGAGATAAACCAGAAAAAGAGGCACCACCTATTCCAAAGAACGAAACCTTATAACCAATACTCGTGCTCAATGTAAATCAATTTAAGTACGTCTACGTTTTGATTGCGCCTATGATTTAAAATGAATACACGACTTAGTTATTGAATAAATCTCTTGTCCGTGCGGCCCGCGCGAAAATGTATACCAACTATCGTTAATCCTCGTAATTGTTGGAAATGACCAGTTGGGATAGATGTAACGCGAGAGGTGAGAACTAATTTCTGGGAACAACCTGAGGCTAACTCGTAAGAGTATATACTCCAATGTTGTTCTTAGAAACACCCCGAGGCTAACTCGTAAGAGTATATACTCCAATGGTGTTCTGTTTTCTTAGTTCAAAACCCGTCACCATTCATAACCCTTCTAGACATCATAACCAACTCTTACTCGAATTCACAAGATAGTATACAATCTCAAGTGTTTGTAAACTCCGCCCACAACCTCGTGCCCATAACTTCACTTAGGTTATGGCGTGTGGTGATGAAATCCACACATCACGAAGGGTTAAGGAGATAGACAAACAAAAGAGGCACCACCTATTCCATAGAGATTTATTTAATAACTAAGTACTAGTACTCAAATTAAATCAAAGACTATCCTTTAACATGAAAATAAATTATGCAAGTGTAAAAACTAAGTATAAATAAATTCGTCTAAGTAAAAGTATGCATTGTAAACATGTATGTAAATTTCTTTAAGTATAAACAAGAATGAACAAGTATGTACTTCGAAAATTTAGACATGCTTTTAATCACAAATGTACAACGAAATCATACAAAAACATTCTAACTCCCCGGCAACGGCGCCAAAAATTGATACGCGCAAAACATGCATTCACGTTAACTTAAAAACACAGATTACGCGCATTGCAATTTAAACCCTTCTTTTGTCATTTGTAATATTGGCGAGTAGGGATCGTTCTTTATCCGGGGAATTAAGGGCGCATGCATGGTTTCATTAATAAGCGGAAATGTAAATGTTTGGGGGGATTGGAAGTTGGTTGTTTAATCTACGAAATTAAAGTACATAACATGCAAACACAACTAAAACTCTTATGCATCTAACATGTTTTACTCATAGACAAGTTTCAACAATCAAGAAACTTAAAGTCTAATTATGCTTGCTAAAAATAAGAAGTTACACTACTAATTACATGTGATCATCTCATCTTATTAACCTACCCTTTTCATGCATCAAACCTTTTTGTAAGTTACGAAATTCATAACTTCTAACTAAATACACATGCTTAATAATTGAGTAGGAATGCAACTTAGCGTATAAACATCCTAAACAACATACGATCATCGAAACATGCGAAAGAGAGGGACTTAGCGTATTTTCTAACACATGCATTCGAAGCTTTAAGATTGTATCAAACATGCATAAAAGGCTAGAAATCATAAACACATGCATATTACAAATCGGTTTAAGAGCATAAAACACAAATCTAAACTTGTTCTTCATTTGATACATAAATGTATTCCAATACATCAAGAGGTTCAAATACAAAACAAAAGAAATGAAAGTGAAGATCATGGTTACACTTTTTGTCTTGAATGCTAGATGATCTACGGTGGAGATGGCTTTCCTTCACAAGGGACTTAGCGTATTGTGAAGGATGGAGGATGCTTTGCTTCGGCTTGGATGAAGGAGAACCCTAGAACCTTGCTTCGGCTTGGAATGGAGGAGATGTGCTTCGGCTTGTAAGAGAACCTTCAAGTGTTTATGGTGGAAGAGTATTTGTGTAGAGCTTTGGCTAGTAAATTGAGTGATGGTTTAATTATGTTCAGCCTCCTTGGTATTTATAGGCAAGGAATGCTTGCCTTCTCTCTTCCACCTTGCCTCCCTCCATTTAATGCAAGCAAGAGTCACCATGGCAAGTCACCATTTGTGATCATCATTTGTGAACCCTAAGCAAGAGTCACCATGGCAAGTCACCATTTGTGATCATCATTTGTGAACCCTAAGCAAGAGTCACCATAATGAGTCACAAAGCTTGATATTGTTGACTTTTCTTCTTCAAAGGTTGCAAAACAAGACTTTTCCTCTTCACCAAAAGTCTTCCATGCCGAATTGATTGTGTTTGGGCTTGATAATGGGCCAAAACAAGAGTTGAGAATTCGGCCCATAATTTGCTTTTTGGGCCGGCCCATTTTCGGAGGTCCAAAATCGCAAAAATCGCAAAATCGCCGAAATTCCTCCGAATTGCGTCGTTATTAATCTCCACCGTAAAGATCTTCAAAATAACAATTTAAATAAGGAAAACGTAAAAACTAAGATAATAACATAGCTAAACGTAAAGGGAAATGCGTTAAGAAACGAGCATAAAATGCGTATATCAATGAGAGATATGGTTCACTATTTTTCACCCTTCACCAGCTTTCGGATCATCAAGATAGAACACTTGCCTAACTAAGGTGGCAAGAGCGACAAGCTCATCCTCATACCAGTTTGAGTTTATTTCGTTTGATAAAAGTCTCAGGTCTTCATTTGTATGCTTGAACCATTTGCACTTGAATAGAAAAAAGTTGACATCATTCCCGTAACATAGCTAAACGACATATACAATAGCCCTGTAATATAGATCATTGTCTTTCCCAACCGCCACCCCAATGTTTTGTGTTCTTCTTCCTTCATCTCGGACTAATGAATGAAACTTTACACCGTTTCACAGAATATCCGGGGTAAATATAGTGTTTAATTGGCTTCCCTGCTAGCAAGTGCTTTGGCCAGGACCCCCCCCCCCCCCCAGCCCACCCCCATGGTTTTCGATTTTTTGTAGATCAATCATCTGGGAAAATGGGAAATATATATAATTAAAGGGTTTATTTTCTACAAACATGTATATAAACTAAATAATTAAAATACGTACTAATTGGAAGAAATAATCGGGGAACTTCTTCTTAACCATTTTCTCAAACCACGCTGAACTCTTGTCCAGATTTAACGCCTGAAGCCTCTCCCTGTACCCAATCATGTACCGCTCAACTTCGTCACAATCTAGCAACACTACCTAATGTGCCTCAATAAGTTCTTCTCGTGTTAACAATTCCTTTAATACTTCTCTAAACGGTCGTACAACATTTGTGATGACAGAAAGATTGATGCAGGCACTGGAATCGGACGCGGTGGGAGGTGGTGGATCTTTGAGGTACCTGTTACAGTAAGTAACACATTCATGCATTAGGTATGTCTCTGCTATAGAGTCATCCGGGGCTAAGTTGTTTTTCACGAATCCTTTATACTGTCCAAGTTGTCTACAAAATCAAACGTTCAATTAATCAATTATAGAATAAGTACATATAGCTAGTAATCTCCAGTGGAACAAATATTGAATCGAAAAACCTGTATAATTAATTAGTTATACGTACGTTTCTTGACGATACATCCAAGTGTACTGGACCGGACCAGAAATGAGCACCTGCTCGGGTAGGTGGATCATTAGGTGAATCATGATGTCAAAGAAAGCAGGGGGAAAAATCCTCTCTAGTTTGCAAATGATGTGCACAATTTATTGTTGCAGTTCCACCACATCTGACTTCTTTAATTCTCTGGCGCATAACCTCTGCTACCATGTGCACAATGCTACTATTGGTTCTACGACGTCACGAGACAAATATGGCCAAATTACCACTAGAATTAGACGTTGCAGAATAACGTGATAGTCATGTGTCTTTAGACCAAAAAACTTGTTTTGCACCTCGTCTACTGCTCCAATTATAGTAGCTACATACGTAGCCGGATAACGAACGCTCTTAAACCAGTGAAATATAGAACCTCTAAGTGCCGGGTTCACTATATAAGGTGCAGCTGACATCTTATTGTACACTCCTCTCCTATCCCTCCTCAACCATAAGGGACAACGTAGATTCATAGATTTCAGATCTTTGGGCGCTTTGGGAGTATCTTTAGTCTTGAACTTAATACCGAGAATTGTTGCCACCACGCTGTTGCACACATTCTTTTCTATATGCATCGCGTCCAAATTGTTCCTTAACTTCAACTTCGACCAGTAAGGGAGTTCAAAGAATATACTCTTGTGATACCAATAGCTGAGATCATGTGGAGGTATTGGATTGCATTTCTTTACATCTTTGTCATTGGTCAACACACCAAAGTCGAAATAGCTCAACCTCTCTAAAATCTCTTCGCCCGACCACCTACGGGGTTTAGGATTATTCTCTACCGTACCGTCCCGTCATTCTGTCGCCACGGGTGGTCGTAAGGAAGTCATCTACGGTGACCCAAGTAACACACCTTCCCCGCGTGCCAACTAGAGTTCACGTCGTCCAAACATATAGGACATCCATTGTATACTTTCGTCCTACAGACTGCCAACATCCCATACGCTAGAAAATCGCTGATCGTCCACATTACGGTAGCCCTCATCATGAACATCGTGTCAGTGAATTTGTCATAAGTTGGGACTCCATTTTCCCATAACAGTTTCAGCTCGTCGATCAAAGGTCTGAGGTAGACGTCTAAGTACTTCCCTGAAGATTTAGGACCTCGAATTAGCAGAGTAAGGAAATTAAATTCCTTGTTCATGCCCATCCACAGAGGCAGGTTGTACGACATCAGAATAACTGGCCAAGTGCTGATGGCAGAGCTATTACTCCCCAAGGATTGAATCCTTCTGTAAATAGTCCGAGTCTAATATTTCTAACCTCTGCGGCAAAGTCTCAAAATTCGCTATCAAAATGTTTGAAAACCTCCCCATCCGCGGCGTGTATCAGCACATCGTCATCTATTTGCTTTTCTGCGTACCATAACATCGCCTCTACTGTGTATAGAGACATGTATAGACCCTGCAATCTGGGAATCAATGAAAAATACCGAAGAACCTTCACTAGAATTTTCTTTTTCGAAGTCTTCCTATTCAGCTCGTATCTGAACTGCCCACATACGGGACAATAGTCCAAATCCTTATTCTCTTTGTAAAACAGCACACAATCATTTGGATAGGCATCAATTATCTTGTACTTTAGGTCGAGGCTGCTCAAGATATTTCTAACCTTATAATGGGATTTAGGAAGATTGTGATCATCAGGAAGCAACTTACATATTTACTCCTGAATTTCGTCAAAAGCATTGATTGACATTTTATGCTTCACTTTTATCTTCATTTGCTCCATCACATATTGCAACACATTCTCTCGACATCCAGGGTACACTGGCATGGGGTCTGCGCTTCAAGTAGCATTCTGTTGTACTTATCCATCTCACTAGTGTCAGTGGCCAAGCTAGCAGCGGGGAATGTGTTATCATGCCCATGAGTGGTATTGTAACTTCCCTCTTGGTGTTGGTGTCCACCATGACTAAATCCCGAAAACGCATCATGGACCAAATCCGCAGTTGGGTTCCAAGCAGGGGGGCCGACACCACTGCCGCTGGATAAGGCACCATGGTAACTGTACCCTAAGCCGAAGTCTGCTGAGCTGAAGTCTACTGCTTCACCATGCTCGCTCTACGTAGTGTAACTCCACATCATACCATTTTTGTACAGGTGTTGCACCATAACATTAACCTCCACATATTGACAGATAAAACATTTTTTGTATGGACATCTGAAACGCTTCTTTCCCTGACCATGTTCTATCGCAAAATTCTCAAATTCTCTAATTCCATCCATATACCGGACATCACTTTTATTCCGCAACTTCATCTAATTCTTGTCCATACTTCTACGAAATTTAATAATTAATTATCATATTAGTCAACTATTCTATATATATGCAGATTTTCATGTAATTATTAAACTATTATATATATACACAAATTTTCAACTACCTTAATTATTAAATAATAATTAATTAAATATTTATTAATTACCTTTATTAATTATTAGTGAATATACTATACATCAATTACTTTAATATGTCTAACATGCGTGTACGTTTTAACTAAATATTAACCAAATTTTTAAACATCCATGCATATATACGTACTACTGGTCTATATTAATTAACTAATTTATATATATCATCAATTACCTAACTTAATTATAAATATTAGACGTACTAACAATGCAATCAATCAAACGTGCGTACAATTAATTATATATATAAACGTTAAGATTGTTGAAAATTAACTACATACGTACGTACCTAACATTCTCTAATATATGGCGAATCCATAGTCGGAGCCGGAGATCGATATATATATATATATATAGTACGTGCTAGCTAGTTGTACGTGTGAGGAGAGTCTGATCAAGAGAGAAAATGATCGATATGCGGATGAAGTTGAGATGAGCGAGCGGAGAGGAAGAGAGTTCGACATGGACATTATATAATGCTTCACTTAGACGACGGAGCGTTGGTGTGTCGACTAAGTGACTACTTAGATGACAGACTTAGGTAGTTTCCGTCGTCTCTGTGGCCACTTGGAAGACGAAAAAAGTGTTTCCATCGTCTAAGTGTATGTCTCTTAGACGACGCACATTTTTCCTGTCGTCTAAGAACGATTTTCTTGTAGTGCTAGGGTTTCTGAATGTGTTTGCTACCGCGTTTTACTTTTGTTTTCGTAGATAATAAATCAAAATTTAAAACCCCCATACCTTACAACGTAGTCAGGTATACACCCTTAATCCCCAGTTAAGAACGATCCCTATTTACCAATGCTACTGTGACGACTCAGAACAGAATCAGAAGTGTAATCAGCTTAATCCATGAGGTTACGCGTAATCGTAGATTTTCGATAATTGATTGAGTCGTCGGCTTTGATCACGACTTAATTATTGGCCGAGAATTTGAGTTGAGCCTCTTCTCGAGAGTTGTTGCACGCGTGATTTCGAGTTCGTGGGCGGTTCCGGATTATTATTTCGACGACCGAGGAATATAATATGAATATTTGAAATTTTAGAATACTGTCGAGTTTATTCGTTTGTGTTCGAGTCTATCCGAATTGTGATTGTGATCTTTTTTGGACCGTTGATCGACCCGAAGCGTAATGGAATGATTATCGACTTGATTTGCGAGTTTCGCGATTTCTTGTGATTTAGGCATAATCTGTTAATATGGCGGCTTCCTTAGCGACTAAATTATCGGGCGGGAATTTGATTTCGGATCCTTCATGGAAGTTGTAGAGAATTTAATTTCAAACTCGTGGGAACTTCCGGAGAATTTTTGCGAGTTACGAGAAATAAGTTGTGAATAGTTTCGTCCGTCGAATATTGTCGTATTTATCTGTTTGGGGTTTGATACGCGTACGGTATAAATACGGAAATTATACTTGCCGAATTGGGAAACCTGCCAAAAAAGGAAACTTGGGTGTTGACTCGGTTTGACCGGGTTGGGTCGACCCGTTTTGGGCGATATGGACGCCGTGAGTTTGGCCTCGCCGTGGAGGCCGATTCCAGCCACGGATGGTCGGGGTCCCTTCACGGAAATTGATGGGCTTGAGCTGCTCTTCGGTTTGAGAGTTGGTTCCCCTCCTATGGTGGCCGAAGGAGGAAGAATTTCGGTGGCAAAATTCAAGGTTTTCTGGCGAGATTTCGGGTTAATCGGAGGAGGCTTTTCCGACGGTGTTGGAGCTTAGGGTTTGGGGGCTTTTGTTAGCCTCAAGCCAAGGAAGCTATTCCAAGTGGTCTTGAGGGTTGCCGTGGCCGGAGGAGAGAGATCCGTCGATTTGAAATTCCGGTAAGGGTTTGGAACTTTGAGTTGATTTTTGGAGGTTTTCCGGTCAAAATTGGCCTTAACTTATAACTGGAAAGTTGTTGGAATCGTCGAGATCTTTGAAACCATGTGTAGCATGAAATTCCGGCGGCCGGCGGCAGCGGTGACGGCGGCGGCGACTTTTCGCCCAACGTGTATTTCGACGAGTTATATGTCGTTTCACTCGGAATCGCGCCCCGATCGCAGTGGTGAGGTTTGTTTTTCGAATTGAGCGTCCAAAATGATAGCGAGGTTTTGTGGTGTGATTATCGGATTTTCACGAGTTCGTTGTTATTGAATTATATGTTTCCGGGAATGGTTGTTTCTCGTGATATGATTTGAGGTGTCGAGTTATGATTTTGAGCAGTGGATTTTATGATTATTCAGGGGTTCGTGATCGTTCGTTTGGCGAGGGATTTTCCGCTGGATCACGGGATTAACGTGTATCGCGTTACACTCACCTGTGAGTGGACATTTTTTATATTTGCACAGTTGTTGCGAGTTCGTGATATTTCGTGATTTTTCCCTATTTACTTTATACGATGTTGAGTTATATATTATTTTCGGAGGTATTGTTTTATATTTTATGGTGATGGCATTACTGCATCGATGCTTCGGCTACTCGGCTGATCACCGGCAGTCCGCCAGAGTTGAGAGATTCCTCTGGGCAGGGTTGAGAGATTCCCATGTATGCCGCCAGGGTTGAGAGATTCCCCTGGCTTATCACCGTCGGGTTTGAGCGATTCACCTGACCGTCGGGCTTGAGAGATTCGCCTGGCAACCTCCATATATACTTTCCGAACTCGCATTGTTTTACATTGATTATGTATATAAACTAGTGAAAGGCATATGTTTATTTTCGTCCACTGACTCTAACGTTTTTATTTGCCTTTCCCCTGGGCTTTTCAGTTTCCATGCCCAGTTTGCAGTTCGGATTCTGGTGTCGCACGTCGTGGTCGGAGGAATAGTGTTCGAGCTACCTTGATTCTTCCAGTAGGTTTCTTGTTCTACCTGCTATGGTATATTTATATAATTATACACTAGAGGTCGCTCTGAGTATTCTGATGTATACTTTTATACGATTTTCCCTGGATGTCTGTAAAATATAGTTTTATTAATTACTTTACATTACTGTTATGATATTGAGAAATCCGGATGGGATTGGTGCCCACGGTTTGATTTTTGTGGCATAGGATGAAGTGTATTTTCCGAGTGCAGATAAAGGCAATTCCGCGTTAGTAGCGTTACTCTGCCGAAATTTTGATGGTTTTTTATGGTTCGTGTTTTCAGAAGGGGTTTGATTCCGGTTTAGGAAATTAAATCGGGGTTGGGTCCTTTCAGCTACATCCCTATTTACCAAGTGAGTTGCTTCTTTTAATCAACACTATGGTCATTCAGTACTGATTTGACAAAAAAAAATGTTCATTTAATACAGATTTTTAATGTATGATAATTTTTATTACAAATGTGGTTCTGACATTGATGATAATTATCCAGGACTGAGAAAGACATCACTCCAATTGGTGGCTTTCCTCATTATGGTATTGTGAGGGATGATTACATTCTTATCAAGGGATGCTGCGTTGGGTCTAAGAAGAGGGTTGTTATTCTCCGTCAGTCCCTGCTCAAGCAGACCACCCTTCTTGCCGTCGAGGACATCAGGCTATAGTTCATCAATACCTCTTCAAAGTTTGGCCATGGTCACTTCCAGATTACACAGGGGAAACAGAAGCACTATGGACGACTTAAGGCATAAGGCTAGGATAGTAGTCTGTTTGGAACTATTTTGCTATCGAAGTCTTTGGGAGCTTTTAATTTTCTGTGCGAATGAAGATATGTAGCAACAGTTTTGATTTTTGTTGTCATTTACTTTCATTTGAAGTACCAGGAATTTTAAGTAGTGCATCAAGTTTTAATTTTGTGGCCATTGTAGCAGATATTATTTATTTAAATGGCTCATGGCCGACGACTTTTACATTTACCCTTTTGTTCTTGAGAAATCCTGTGATTCACAAGTTATTATTTGTAGCTAGCTACCCTTTTATTACCATTCTCTCCCTTATTATTCTCATTCTTGCTTCGTCCGTCCGTCGCCCCCTCCAATCTAAGTTATACTATTTTGTATGTGCATTGCTGTATATATTGTGTTGTTTTAGTCTTTATTGTATGTAGCTGCTATCTTGGTTTTATTTGGTTTTCTTTAGCTTGCTGTGTGTGAATTCCAAGAGGTTGAGGATCGTCGGTGATTGGAGAAGAGTCATAGCTTGCTGTGTGTGGTTTACAATACTTTTCGTCATTATTCTACTCCTGTTGTTGTCTGTACGTAACTATCCATTTCGCTCTAATCTCTTAATTGCTGATGTTAAGAAGAGAGTGGATGACTGATGCATTCTTAATTTCTGTCATTTTCTTAATGAATCCAATTTCCAAGTTTTAAGATTAGAGATGATCTGCTAGCAACTTTAATTCTAATTTGGGGTCTGTTTCTACCGGATTACGCGGAACGTAATCAAGCAGAAGCAAGTACGAGTAATCCTCTTCTTATCCGAACAGTCGGGCTATTCGGATGCTCGGGAGCTTCTTCTCTCTTCGGGTGTTCGAGTTATCGGACTTGTGTGGGTTCGGCCTCAGCTGTTAGAAGAATACAACAACAAACGGGCGGTCAGATGGTCGAGACGGGGGTGACCTGCCTTCAACGCTCTGATGCCTACGTTAGAAGATGTACTGGATATAACAGTCGAGCGAACGTGCTAGAAAGTAGGTTGGGGTGTTTAATGCTTGAATTGAATATCCTTACCTGTAGTAAATTCCTTACCTATATAGGTGGTTGAGATTGTTGCTTGCTTGTGTTCTTCGATGTGGGATAAAGCTGTTTTGCTGCCATGTGTTCCGAGTATTCGGATGTGCGCTTGTCGGGCGCGTGCCCGATCGGATGGGCTCGGTCTTGCGGGTGAAGTTGTTGCTTGCTGGGTGGTATTTCGAGTGGTCGGGTAGGTGTTGATCACCTGCTTAATTGGGTAAGTATGTTTAATTAACGAACTAATGCTGCTATACTAACAAGTCCCCCAAGTCCCCAAGTCAAAGAGATCTTTCTTGATTGGGGAGTTGAAAAAGGGTTAGTGTGATTAAACAAATACTTATCCGATTGAGTAGTGATGCGTGGTCCTGTAACCCCCAAGTCCCCCAACTCTCCGGTCAAGAAAGGGCTCACCTGACAGAGTGGGTACCTGTGCGTCCGATCGTGTACCTGTTCGGGTGCTTCTGTATTCGGGCGTACGACTCCCAAATGAATGATGCTGTTTGGAGCCGCGTACCCGCCTGTGGAGCTATGCGGATGGGTATGTATGTTGTGTATGCGGATGTATGTCAGTATGTATGAGTGAATGTGTGTATGTAGTATAGATATACAAGTAGGGATGAGTGAATGAGTATGTGGATGTATGTGGATGTATGCGAATGTGTGTATGATCATGCGATATGATTGAGTGATGATTGAGTGGATGTGTTGATGTATACGTGTATGCGGATGCATAGATAGTTCCGAGCCACTTACCCGGCCCCGCGACGAATGTTGCTGTCCGGAGTCCGCCAAGGATAGGCCTATGGAATGGCCTTTCTTGAAATGCATGGATGGTTCCGAGCTAACCCCGACTCCCTAACGAATCTTACTGTTTGGAGCCGTTAAGCCTCGGAACGGTCTTTCTTGATGCATGGATGGTTCCGAGCTGACCCCAACTCCCCAACGAATCTTACTTTTTGGAGCCGTTAAGCCTCGGAACGGTCATGCTTAGGTGCCCGAGAGGAGATCCTCACTCTCGGCGCCGACTTATCGTAGCGTCAACGGTGGGGCCCTCGACCGTTACGTAGATGTGTTGCAGCGCGCACAGAGGAACAACAACAGCATGCCCATGCCGCTCATCGGTTTAGCGCGCGCACGAAAGGAACTTACCGTTATCGTGCCGCCTAATTCAGCGAATGGTAACGTTACGCCCTCGAAGGAAATGGGGCTACTCTTGAGTCGCCCATCATTCGGTGCGTGCTCCGAAAGGTGCGTGTTGCTTTCGAGCCGCCCGAATGGTCTTGCTGTTTGCGCGCCCCGGAAGGTAACGAGTGACGTTAGCCGCTTC
Organism: Geum urbanum; assembly: GCA_946800695.1. Classification (NCBI taxonomy): domain Eukaryota; kingdom Viridiplantae; phylum Streptophyta; class Magnoliopsida; order Rosales; family Rosaceae; genus Geum; species Geum urbanum. The sequence continues at coordinate 21,739,425 of OX327009.1, read as the reverse complement.
CTTGCCGCGTAGCCCGAACGGTGGGTCACCTCTTACTGAGTGTCTAGGTGCGGACTCGCAAGCGACCACTTGCGCTCCGGCTTCGCCAACAGAGCCAGGGAGACGATACCACGCGTTGTCTACGGTACATGTAGAGCGCGCACGCCGAAGAGCGGACGAGGACCGTCAAACTCCTTTGGGACGCCTAAATGGTCTTTCTTTGAGCGCGTGTACGCCGAAAGGAAACGCGTGGCGTTGACCTCTTTTGGGACGCCTCAATGGTCTTGCACTAACCTGGCGGTGTGACGTTTACTTGACCGTGAGATTGTGGAGCGTTTGATCATGTTGGTCGTGCGGGCGATAGTCCGAATGACTGGAGTCGTGACGTGTGTTTCCTTGCCTTGGGTGGGGTGATATTCTGTCTGACGAGACGCTTGAGGTGACATTCCTTTTGACTTCTTCTTGGGAACTATTGTGTAATAAACGCTAGTCGGCGCAATAAATGCTGGCGTGCCCTGTGTATTTAATGCTGGTGACGCAGTAACTGCTCGAAGGTCAGGCGTCAGGCGCGTGGGAGCGTGGGGGTGCTGCATGGCTAACACGTGGCGAGTCGTGGGAGATCGTGCTAGGGTTTGAAACCGAGGCGAGAAGTTGAAGGGTGAGCGCGGTTACTTAGGCGGGTAAGTAAACCGCCTTGCTGACATGTGTCACCACCTGACAGTGGACACGCAAAAAATGAACGGCTAGCGTTCGTTCGTGTGTCCCGTGCGATCAGTATAAATAGGGCTGTCTGGTGTCGTCTTCTCCATCACTTTCATATTTACTGAAGCTCTGCAAAATTTACCTTGCTCCCTGTTCACTGTTTTTTGATTTTCTGAGTTGCTTTCTTGTCGGAGTTCTCGTCGACGTTCATCTTCTCAAGCTCTAATTTCAACTTCTGGTGAGGTTTCGAACTGTTTCTGTTGCTTTTCTGTTCTGTTTCTTTGTTTTCCGGCGTCCTTTCTGTATCTGGTTCTTCTTGTTTTTTCTGGGTTTTCTCCTCAAGAACAAGGCGTGTTCTCGAGGTAGGGCTGTTTTTGATCTTTGCTGGGGTAGATTTCTGGGTTTTTTCTTGTTTTTGGTAGGATTTTTTTTTCTATGTGTTTGTGGGTTTTGCGTGCATGCGTCTAGGAGATGGAACCGATAGAAGTATCAAGCAGTATGTCGCGTGAACAGGTGTACATTCCGGGGGTGGGGTGGTTTAGCTGTAGTTCGTGCACGAGCGGATCGAACTCCTCGTCCGACTCCGTGATGAGTGTGACGCCCTTGCGTTATATCCCTAATGTATCTCCTGTCGTTCAGCCGATAGAAGAGGGACGCGTACAAACGGCTGCCGAGGTGATCGGGTTGGGGGATTCTACTTCTTCTTCGGGCTCGTCGGGTGGGTCTTCCTCTTCTGGGCCATGGGGTGAGGAGCGAGCGTGCGAAAGGGGTCCCTTGCCCCAGATGGCAGAGGGTGGACGCGTTCACTGGGTGCTACCGGATGGAGTACCCGTGCAGGATCCCGAGCGTGCGCCCTCGGTGAAGGAGATGGCGCGATGGGTGCGTGACTATCATATTCCCTCGTCCGTGAAGCTGAGGGTCCCGGGGAAGAGTGAGACGTTCACACGGCCCCCGCCCGGTCACATATGCCTCAGCGAATTCCATCTCAAGGCGGGTGTCAAGCTCCCTCTGCACCCGTTCTTCCAGTACATGCTAGCATTGCTGCGGATCACGCTCGGTCAGTGTGGGCCTACGCTGACCCGAACGCTCGTGGATTTCTTCAACGTTTTCCGCCTGAGCGGCCTCGACCACCTGACGCGGGCGGAGTTCCTGCACTTCTTCCGCCTCAAGCAATCCTCCCGATGAAGGGATTTGGGCACCTTCACCGTGGAGCCTAGGGTGAAGTGGTGGTTGGTCGACCTGCCAAGCTCGTCGACCTCGTGACGCATGATTAACTGCCTGGTCGGGGGTGATTGGGAGTTCGGGTCTTTCTCCCCAGAGTTCGCGGCCAACGCCCACCACATTGATTGAGTCCCATAGCGTTTCTACCCGCTAAACACCAACGAGTACCCGATGACGCCTGTGGAAGAGGTCAGGGTTGCTCGTCTGAAGTATGTCTTCGACCCGGGGCCCGAGGCGAGACACTTCTGGGTGGCGTGCCACTGGGACTTGATCGAGCGCACACGTCTCGCCCGAGCACCCAGTCTGTTCGGGCTCCGAATGCTTGTATAGTTTTTGCATGCATACGTAGTGTACTTGATAATATGCTTACTAACCTTTCGCTTGTTTGTTTTGCAGCCAAAATGACCAAGTCCAAGGCCACTGAGAAGGACGAGGCCCTCCAGCGCAGAATGGAGCTCCTGCTGTTGAGCGCTGAGACCGTGCGTCGGGTTGTCAACGACGGGCAGGGTGGGCTGGTCTTTGGGGATACCGTCCAGGCAAGGATTCCTGCGCCTGATGTGTCTGATTATGCCCCTGCCGTGCGGGCGCCTGCCGTCATCATTCCCCGGGTGCCGGTTACCTCTGCTGCTGCTGAAGGGGTCGTTCGTCCGCCTCCTGGAGGGTCATCCGCTACACGGGGCCACGACCGGTCGGAGCGAGAGCGATTTGCCAACGAAAAGGAGCAAAGGCAGGTCGAACGCGTCCAACGGCGTGTGCAGCAGAGGGACCGGCGGGAGGCCTCCCTGAACTCGGGCTCACGGAACCGGGCTTCCCAGTCTAGTGATGCAGATCTCTCTACTGGGTCGCCCGTTCCTGAAGGCGAGTCCTCCCGTTCCCAGAAGCGCGCACGGGCGGATGCTGCTGTTGCTGCCGGAGAGGGTGATACGGTTGGTCGTGCTATCTAGGCCATCAGTCAGGCCCTTGGCGATGGGGTGTCTTCGCTCTAGTTGCTGCTCCAGTCGAGCGCCGGCCCTGCTCCCGACAACCTTGAGCGGGTCTTCAACGCGTGCACCAAGCTGCAGCACCAAATCTTTCAGCTGCGCGCGCGGGAGACCTCCGTAGAGCAGACGATGTTAAGAGCGGAAGCTCGTGAGGCTGTCGCGGCCCGAGAGAAACTGCAGGCTGGGCTCTCCAAGGTCAATGAGCTGGCGAAGCGGAAGGCCACCCGGGTGAACGAGCTGACCCGGGAGCTCCAAGAGGTGGCTGAGCGGGAGGCCGTGCTGAAGGCCGAACGCGATAGCGCCCTAGCTGAGGTGGAGCGCATGCGTGCGGAACCGCATCGCAGAGATAGAGTCTAGATTGATGGAGGCCGAGCGTTGCGCCTGGACGCCGGAGCGGGTCGAGCTAACCCGTGCTGAGGTCGTCGCTGCCTTCAAGGAGTCTGATGATTTCTTGGAGTTGGTGACTGCTGAAGCGGAAGAGCAGGTAACTGCCTTCCGGTTGATGGTGGCCCCCTTCATCGATGTGGTGCTCTACCGGGCCCACCTTAGCGAGTACGCAGGTGGAGCTGCTGGTCCCTCCACTCAGCAGCGGCCTGAGCAGCAAGAGCAGCTGACGGAGCAGGCGGGAGCGGAAGGCCACCCGGAGCAGGCGGACGGGGCAGATGGGGCGGTAGAGGAGCGGGCAAGCGTGGACGTGGAATAGTTTTTTTCTTCTTCTCTCTTTTGTAATAGTGTAGGTTTTGTAATTGGCCTCGTGCCTTTTTAGATCAATAAAGTTCTCCTTTTCTTTCCGTACGTATGCTGGTCTCACAATTCTTTTCCTTCCGTACACACAATTCTTTTTGCTCTTTTTCACCAAGTGTTACATTAACGCGAATAATGGATCCCCAGTCCCCGAGTAGGCGGATGGGGGGATCAAGAATATACAAACGTAACAACAAAAAGAACTTTGATGAAATAAGTACATAATATAACAAGATTTAGTGAAAGTACTTCCTCAAGTGTTGGATGTTCCACGGGTGTCGGAGCCTTTGACCTTGCCTTCAAGGAGACTGAAATTCCTGTTTTATCCTTGTTCCCCTTCATTTTAATAAGCAAGTGCACTTGCACTGCTGTGTATAGAATAATTTTTCCTAGTTGTTTTATTTTTTTACTCTCTCCCCCTTTTTTCGAACAAGTACCCCTCATAAAATCTACGTTTTTCTTTTCTTTTCAACGGTGTAAGTATACATGAATACAAAATTTACATAAATTTCCTTCTAATTAGACCGTTACTTATCTTTTAACTGAAACATACCACTTTCTTACAAATAAAATAAAGGTCATTTGAAATGTATGTGTTGGTGACATATACGAAACAAGTTTTCACAAACAAGTGAATTAAGCACCTCATTTAAGTCCTATCATATTCGTCTCATTTGCACTGTTGAGGAGTTTAACTATTCTATATATAACATTGTTGATGTTATATATACTCTTGAATTTGTATTACATGATCTATTATGATATTTTTTTCGCTCACCTAAATTTCGGAGCTCAGATCCGTCATTGGTATAGATACATCAAACTATACAAGCTAACTGTGGTCCAACAATCCATAGAGTAGGTGAAAAGGGACTTTATGTTTATGAAATTCTTAAATTAAATACTAGCTAGGAAAACTTATATTGTGATAAAAACATGGAACGTACTAAGATCAGAAATAAATATGCTGTAGTCCTACAAGAAATTATTAGGTATAAAAGTGGAAAATAGGAAGGATGGAGTAGTACAGAGGAGGAGCTGTGCCAGACTGCACAAAGCTCTCCATAAAGACAATGGAGCCTGGTCTCCTCTCTAGGTAAGTCGATGGCCAACCATGGAGAAAAATTAACTCCCCACCTGTGACCAGAGAGGTCCAGAGCTATTTCAGTTTGGGAATGTTAGGTTGTAACTAATAATCCGACGTTCATTTATTCTTGTATTGGGTATCTTGGTTTACACATGACCAAATTTAGAAACAAGACTACAAATGCTGGTGCTTATTTCTTGTTGGGAAGTGGCTATGAACACAAGAGAAACACATTGAGCAAACAAAACAACTCAGTGTGATACGAGAGGTGCCCAAAATGCTTCTCCGAAAATTTGTGACAACTTATGTAACAACTTATGTCATTTTTTAAAAATAAAGCCTAAATGTAGCTATTCTCAACTATAAACGAATGACATGTTATAATACTTAAAGTGAAAATACGAATTATCAAAAATCAAAATCTCTTATCTTTTAGAAGATAGTTTGTGGTTAAATCTCCGTCTTAGGTGGTGTAGAACATCCATTTAATTTTTTTGAGGTAAATGCGACTATCTGACCTAGAGAATTATTTTGTCGGGGTCGATACCAGACATTTCAGCTGTTCCCCTAGCCACGCCAGCGTTCGAACGCATGATCTGGGAGTTCTATATCAAACAGTTTCGTGGCAGAACCTAATGTTTCCAGTGAACCACTTGTCGTGGTTGTAGTACATCATTTCTTACTCTCTTGGGAAAAAAGCAGAGAGAAAGTGAGCACTGAGTAGTACAGGTCGGGTCCGGGTCGACCGGGAGAGAAACTTGATTTTTTGAAAGCAACTTTCCAACTTCTAACTAACCAAAAAAAAAAACTCATACCAATGTGGTGATAGTCTCTCTAGTCTTGTTTTCCGTGAATCACAGTTTAGGTCCGGCGTAGCTTTCTACTTTCGTATTCCCATTCTTAGCAAGTTATTCTCATTTCTTGCTTCTTCCTTCCAACTCTCTCCAATCCAAGCCATACTAATTTTTTTGTATGTACATTTGCTCTCTGTGGTTTGTTTGGGATTGCTTTTAGAATGACTAAAAATTATTTTTGATTAATAAAAATAATTAATTATAAATAAATAAAAAACAGAAAAATAAAAAAATTATTTGTTGGAGTTTTAGAAACACTGGGGAAACATTTGAGAAGCACCTAAGGATCCTGTTTTTAAAAACATTTTAAAAAAATTTCGCTTCTAGAGTTATAAGAAACAGTCTTAAACAGAACTATATTATTGTCTTTTGTCTCTGGATATGTAGTCTTGGGTTTTCTTTAGCTTCTTTTCTGTGTGTTGAATTTTCCATGGGGCTGTTCAAGAGGCAGAGCCGTGTGGTTTACGAGCCGGCTAGCCGAGTTGATCTGAGTCCGGCCAGCTCTCAAGTCTACTTGCGTGCAAATGTCAAAGGTGAACTAGTTCAATAGTCAAACTAGTTACTAGTACATTGTTGTTGAGAAGAAGTCAAAAGGTTTTCTGGGTTCTTTCACTATAGACTGTAGAGCAAACTAAAGAGCTAAATTTACTCTAGGATAAAGAACTTAAGTGCCCTTTTCTTCATTTTCTGTTTTGTAAATGCCTTCTGAGAATTTGACACAAAACGATTTTCAGAACACTAACGTGATCACTGATCATGTAACACACGGGGTTGGGTTGCCTTTATGCAGTTCTTGACTGACTGAGCAAATGTAGTTCATCGAAATTATTTTGTAACGCTGATTTGTTTTGATGTGTTTTTGTGTGCCTCGTTTTCTTCAATCTATTGATATCTGTATGCTTTATTCAAATTTTTTGCTGTTTGGTTTGTTCACATCTATTTCCTTGTTCATTTCTAAGCATACCAAGCCTTATTTGCCTTGTAGCTCCTCGGATGACTGGACTTGTCGCCAAACTCTTTGCCTGGTTTTTGGAATCACGAATCTTTGGCACCATTTTGCTGTTTATATTGAAAAGAGATAACTTAATTCATAAGGTAAAGACACAATCTTTCTGTGATCTATAATTGCGTTGTGTAAGACTGAACTTAATTATAACTAATGTGAAGTAAGCTTCTTTTTTATTGAAACACACATGAGCATATTTTGAAAAATGCTGTTCTTAACTTCTGTTTATTATCAGTTTACCTACTAAGCCATGAATCTTTTTGATAACTTAGGCTGTGGTTTGTAGTACAGGTTTCTGTTTTGCAATTTTCTTTGGTTATTGGAATACGTAACTGATTTATCATTGCACTCTCAAGACTGATTCCCAACCGTGGACAATCTCTTTGGAAGTTGCAGCTTGTTACAGATGCTGATCTGGAAGAATCACCAGTTTATGTCCCGTTACATATATTTGACGGTATGCAATTTTCCTTTATCTATTTGTCTATTACACTTTACCTTGCTGATACTACAAGGTTGATCACCTTGTATTACTGTACATTAGCAGTTACATCAATCTGTACTCCATTTCAATTCTCCTGTTATATCCGGCTCCTCGAGTACAACTCTATTTGGTTCTCTGAATTATTACTTTGATTCATCATTTTTGTCTTACAAAAGTTAAGCTCCTTATGATTAATTGCCTTTCCTAGCGAGTCTTTTCAATGAGGGTATTCGCAATCATGTACAGTAGTGATTAATGATAATTTTATCAGTGCAGACAATGAAGAACAAGATGTCAAACACGTAGAGTCTGACCTATTACCACCTGAACTGGTTCAACAGGCGATTGAATGTCTGCCTGCATCCTTAGATAAAGATGTAAATGGTTTAAATTCTTCTTTCCGTTATTGGACAGTATCAGATTATTCAAGAGCCTACACATCTGGAGAAATAACACCTCAATTGGTATGTCCTCCATCTTTTACTAGAATGTATTTATTTATTTTTTTGGATAAGCAGTTATCAAATTGCCTACTCAAGAAATTGTTTTCACAGTGAGTTTCTGCCAAGATTATTGAAAAAGATATTGAATAAAATCAAAGCTCTTACTCATCCAATTTTATGTTTTTTTTTATCTTCATACCCTTATGGCCTCATCTGACATTTTATTTCTTCTTAAATCTGTAGGTTGCAGAGCGCCTTATAGCTGCCATTCACGAATCTTCTAATCCACCATTTAAGATGTCATTTTTTATTAATTTTAACGCCAAGGACATTCTTAAGCAAGCTGCTAAATCAACTCTGCGGTATAAAAAAGGTACATGCAGAGATGACGGCTAAACACCAGCATTTGTGAATACTAATTTACTGCTCTACTTGCTCTCGTAAGAGTTAGACTTCTCTGTCTCTATGTAGAACATGATATTTGTAGCTCCATGATTATTTGAGTATAACCTCATGTATATCTGTCTTTTATTTGAAACATAGCCTCAGGATGTTGAGTAAAGAAAAAGCACATCTCTCTCATGGTGGTCTTCCATTTTGTCCCATACATTCTCATATGATCTGCCATTTTTGTTCCTCTGCAGGAGAGCATATTTCCGCACTCGATGGGGTCCCAATTGCTATCAAGGATGAAATAGACTGCAGACCTTACCCAACTACCGGTAATTTCTTTGTTTTTAAAAAGCAACTTCCATTGTTTATGCATGTAATCCATTGCGTATGGATGTCTTAATGGAAAAAACTGACTTTTGTAGGTGGTACGAAATGGCTTCATAAATTTAGACCTTGTACAGATGATGCATGCTGTGTTAAGTCCCTCAGGCAATGTGGCGCTATACTTATTGGCAAAACCAATATGCATGAACTTGGAGCTGGCACAAGTGGGATAAACCCACACTATGGGTACGAAAACCTACATTCTTCTTCTAAAACTGACTAATGTTTTCCTGCAGTGAGTTCTATCATTCACACACATTTTATATTCTGCACTTTACTGGATATCACAAAGTTACTAGGCTTCATGCCCTATTTGTAGCGAAATTTCCCTTAATACTTCTTTTCTTCAATCAATATTACCATTCCAACCAATTCAAGTATGCTTATTCTGTGACCATCATACTTTAGGGCAACAAGAAATCCACACGACCCCAGCAAAATCTCAGGGGGTTCGTCTAGTGGATCTGCTGCAGTTGTTGCCTCCGGATTATGTCCTGTTGCTCTTGGTGTTGATGGAGGAGGTAACTTATTTCTTCCATAGAGAAAAGAATTCAGTTGCATGTGTATTATCTTTATATAACGATGTGACTAAAAGGTATCTTTTGATTGTATTGTTTGATTAGGGTCTGTGCGGGTGCCTGCAGCTCTCTGTGGTGTTGTAGGTTTGAAACCAACCTTTGGTCGAGTACCTCATTCCGGGTAATTTCATCATTCAGTATCATTCTAGTAATATTCTGCTTCATTCAGTACTATCTTACTGACAGGTTTTGGTTATTCTTTAGTGTTCTTCCTCTGAATTGGACAGTTGGGATGGTTGGAATACTAGCAGGCACCGTTGAGGATGCTTTAACAGTGTTAGTCACTTATCATTTCTTTAAATGTTCTGGTTCAGATTCTTATTTGCCTTTTATATGCAAGATTGATGTGTAGCTGTTGCCAAATGTATATACAGTTATGCAGCAGTTATTGGCCAAAATTCGTCACCTAAAACCACTTTATCAGTAAGTCTGATGTGCTGCAAATGATTTATAATATTTCGGTCTTACAACTTCGGTAATTGGAATATGTATTAGGAGTTTCACAGGTGTATGTTAGTCTAATGTTCTATCTACGGTTGTACCACATGATGTTGTATTGAGTTTCGCATTGTCTAGCTAGATAGTTCACCTTTCCTTACCTTACTTTTTCCTTCAACTTTCCAGCCGAAAGTATATTTTCCATTACTGAACTCAACAAAACCTATATCGGATATCAGAATGGCAAAGTATGGCAAGGTTAGTCACAATGTTGTCAACATTAAAATTACGTATAAGATCAAAGTTACATTCTTAATTCTGAACAGTAATTCACTGCAATGTGTTAGATGAGTCGGCCTTCTGATATTTATTTTATTTTCCAATTAGTGGTTCAATGATTGCAGTGATGAAATCAGAGAATGCTGTACCAATGCCCTGGACAGGCTTCACAAGCAATATGGTTGGAAGGTAACTGGCTAGTTATTTGTTACACAATGATGTTATAGTGCTTACATCTATACCACTGTTCTATTTAAAGCATATTCTAACGACCAATTGGAACTACTTGAAGAGTACAGTACTTTATAAAATTTGCTTCTTATCCTGTTTAAGACTGTAGAGGTCACCATACCAGAGATAGAGGTGATGCGATTGGCACATTATTTGACCATCGGATCAGAGTGTACCACTTCGCTTAGTTCTCATCTGGAAAAGCTGTACATTGCTAACCACAACCATGTTTCCTTTAACCATCCTCTTAGACCAAATGAGTATTCCAAATGCTGACACTGCCAATTTCATCAAAATAGGGATTTCAAAGAATTAGGATGGGATGCAAGGGTGGCACTTGCTGTGTACAGTGCTTTTAGCGGTAAGGAGTATATACAGGCTCAGAGAATTAGGTAAGAACATCTTAATGAGAACTTCCACAAGATATGGTTTGAAAATTTGTTGGTACCTAACTCAGTCTTCTACTTCCTGAATTTTCTAAAATTGTCTACCACTTGAAACAAGGTTTTAAATCCTCCTATTAAACCAGAGTAACATTCATATTGGTTATCTGACTCTAGGTAAAAACGGAAAAAGTCCAGACACCAATTCCAAGTTTTGGACTTCAATTCACAGCTTACTATGCTGCAGCAATAGCTTTTTAAAATAAAATGAATAGTTTACTTCTTGGGCCATTTTTGCTTCAATGCACCAGATTTGGACCTGCTGATACATTGGAGAAGTTCTGCACACTTTAGATGCTAACCATCTCAATGTTAAATTTGATTTTCAATTTTACCTTAACGTCTGGATGTACAAACATAATCATCCTTTTTATGGGGCATAATAATATGAGCTTTTTAAGACGACCACACCTGCTGTATAACTGTGGCTTGGCTTTGTTGTTGGAGGCAGTGGTGCTCAAAATTATCTCTTTTAGGAATTACAAAAGCTTATCTTAAAACATTATTAGCCCATGATTTCTTTATTTGTTTTTATGTGATGTTGTTGAAACAATATTATTCTGTGGATTAACTTCATAGTTGTTTATTTTTCTACAGAAACAGGCAGATGCAATTTCACAAGAACTTGTTTTCTCAGGCAGATGTCATTGTTTCCCCTACAGTGGGGTATTGTTTTCCATTTGAATTGAATACTAATATCTAAATTTCATGAAAGGCATTCCTAGAACTTTGTTAAACTTCATCATTGTTGTCTAACAGTGTAACTGCATACCCAATTTTGGATGATGCTCTAAAGACTGGTGAACTTGACTACATCAATGGAGGTATGAGATGTTCCTATATATCATACGTCAAAAATGTGTGGGTGAACTTTTCAAAAAAAAAATGTGTGGGTGAATTGTGATAGATTTTGGATACCAATAACTTTTACTTTCACATTCATCATTGAGCTAACCGCTGTATGTGCTGATTCTTTAGCTGCACTTGTTCGATATACGATATCTGGAAACTTTTTGGGATTACCAGCGGTGACTATTCGGGTATAATCTTAGTTTTACTTCCTAGCTAGTGTGTCAACATTATAGTAGAGTAATTAAGTTTATATGTATCTTTTCCTTGGTAGGTAGGATATGATAACTCAGGTCTGCCGATTGGTCTTCAGTTGGTTGGAAAACCATGGTCTGAACCAACACTAATTCACATGGCATTTGCAGTGCAGGTAGATTTAATTTGTCTTGATCTTTTATTTTCCTTGGCCATATTGCTTTCACCTAATATTGTTCGTTTTTTGACTCCAGAACCTGTACGCCAGTGATTGCAGAAAGCCACAGGTCTATTATAATTTGCTCAAGTTGAATAATCAAGTCCAAAACACAAAATAAAGTAACAAATGATCGAGCAGTTTGGTTGTTTAATACCACACCATAGCAGTGACACCAGACTGTAAATTACTCACAAATAATGGCATCATATCATACTCTGGTGGAGGAAATAATGGAATCTTGCAGTTCGTATTTGGGACCTGCAAGTTGATTCTGTGCCCATAGTTTAACTAGTTTGACATCTTATCTTTAAATAAGACGGACTTTGTGTATATAATAAATAATAATGTTTTCTTATATATATTTATCATTTCAGTTGTGTCTTTTGATTTAGTCATAATAAGACTGACATTGTTAGTAGGGGTGGGACATTGTGACCGAAAACTGAAAAAAAATCGGAGTCGAAATTGAGCTGTGGCCAAGAAAAACCGAACCCGATACATACCGAACCGAAAAAATCTGAAATATTTGGTTTGGTTTCGGTTTTTGATTTATAAAAATTGAACTGAACCGAATAATTGAAGTATGCAAAAAATGACATCATTTTGGATATTTATAATATATTATATAAATATATACAAATTACAAACCTTAAACTCCTAATTTCTTTATATAAAATCCTTGTGAAATTCTCTCATAGAGAAGAATCAAAATGTTAGGCGACTTAAAAAATAGTGTTTTATAGGGAATTTTTATTTAGTTTTTAAAAAAGTTATTTTTTATATATTATATAAAAAACCGAAAGAAACTGAAAACTCCGAAACCAAGCCGAATCGAATAGACACAATTTTTTTTAAAAAAAATGAAAAACTAAACCAAACAAAACTGAAAAGAATCTTACTGTTTGGTTTTTACCAAAAATCGAATCAAACCGCCCGAAACCCACCATTAATTATTAGTTATCTTCTTCTTCAGAAAAAAGTATGTGTATTCAATTCTTAGCAAAAAAAAAGAAAGTATTCAAAAAGAAAAAGGAAAAAAAAGAAAGAGGAAAGTTTATTTTCGAAAGAAAAAACAATGTGGGCTTTACTATTGCCAACCAATTAGAGCATCAGCAGATCCCTTAAAAGTCAATTTTATTTATAATATGAGGTTTTTGCTTTAAAATTAGCTCCAAGAGATCCCCTATCACGTTAGCTATTTTAGGGATTCGCTATATTTCATGTTTTCATCCCCTATCCCCATACCTAAAGCTTGAATTTTAGGTGATGTAAAAGTCAACATTGTAATTAATTGTTTCCTAAAAGGTTGTAAATGTAATCAATTTCTAAGTTAATAAATGTTAATTATTTTTATTAACCGATCAAAACAAAGTATTTATTCATATTTAGCTAAATTATGAGTAATATTGTTGGAGTAAATTTTTACAAATGCTTAGCTAAAATAGGTTTGAGCTATATTTTGGAACAAAATAAGAAAATTTTAAGTGACATTGTTGGAGATGCTCTTAGGTGCTTATCAAAACAATTACAGCCCGAAACAAGAAATTAAATTTTATCGCATTTTAAATTGTATCATAAGAAAATTAAAACTCACATTTAATATTTTTTCAAGCCACGTGTTTGTTTTTTTTTATATGTATATTTCCAATACACATACCATATATGCATGAATATACAAGAGAGACTATGATGCTCCCTGTCTCGCTGGAAGAAGTAAAAAAAGAAGTTTTCGATTTGGGAGATCTGAAAGTTCCAAGACCTGAAGGATTTTCTGGTACTTTTCACCAATCTTAATGGAATATTGTTAGTCACATTAATACTTTGGCAACAACAGATTCTGTGATGTAAGGTGATATTCTTCGGGAAATAAATCACACCCACATTGCTCCGATTTCGAAAATCCGCACTCCCAATCAGCTGCTCATTACCAGCCGATCGGTTTATGCAATATTTCTTATCTTGTTAAGGTTATGATAAACCGTCTGAAACCCATGATGTCTCTCTTGATCTCTAAAAATCAGTCCGCTTTTGTTTCGGGTCACCAAATTCAGGAGAATGTCATTATGACCCGTAAATTATTTCATCATTTAAAACACAAAAAGTCAGGTGATGTTGGAGTGTTTGCTATGAAACCGAATATGATGAAGGCAAATGTTCTTGTTGAATGGTCATTTCTAAAAGCAGTAATTCATAAAATGGGTTTCTCTTCGTGTGCTTATTATTAACTGTTTGAAATCAGTATCTCTTTCGGTGTTAGTAAATGGGAGGTCCCCTTTTTTTCACTATCGAAGGGAATTCGTCAAGGGGATCCTCTCTCGCCTTATTTCTAATTGTTAACGATATTTTGTCTCAAATATTCGGTAAGTTAGCTTTAGTGAATATCCTCTAGGGAGTCCGCATCAGTAATACTAACCCTATGGTTGGTCACCTTTTCTTTGCTAATGATTCTCTCTTCTCCTTGCAAGGCTTTGTCAACATTTGTGAAATTCTATCAGATGTGCTACATCACTACTGTCATGCTTCCGGCCAACTCATAAATAAACATAAATCTTCTATGTTTTTTCTCCCCGAACACTTAACTGGAAACTGTAGCGTTATTAAGCTACATTCTGGGTATGCCTATCCTCCAAGATCCAAGACACTATCTTGGTCTCCTTACCATTTGGCACTGGTCGAAGATAATGGCTTTAGCTTACATCAAGGAATTCATCCTTCAGAAGTTGCAAGGGTGGAAACAAGGACTTCCTTCTCAAGGCTGAAAGTAGGTTCTTATTAAGTTTATCGCCACTGCTATACCTGTGGGAGTCAATTTTGGCCACCCGAGCTGGGAAAGGATGAGTTTGGGTAATACGATTCTGGATGAGGTTCGATGAGGCCAGAGATGAGTCCGATTAAGGGCCAAATGATTTGAGAGTTTTTAGAAGTATCTAGAAGGTTGTATGGGACGGGTCGGACCTCAAGGAGGCTGGGCAATCTGACCTCGAGGGTCTGTTTGATCAGACCTCGGGGGTGGGGGGTTGACAGAACTCATGGAGGAAAGGGGTAAGATTTGTAGGTGTTCTAGAAGGATTATGCCAAATGGCTTGTGGTAATCTATAAACATGATTAGCTTTGGATAAAGAGATATATTCCTTAATGGATTCCTCCTATCCGAAAGTAAAGTAGTCTTATTTGATATGAATTATGCTTAGACCTAGATTGATCACTATATATAGATCATCTCTACTTGGTCCAAAAAAAGGTAATTCAACCCTAATTACTTTTTGATTCTTGAGGCAAGTTCTGACTTAAGCATCGGATGGTCTAAGCCCGGTGCCACACCGTGCTCCGACTTATTTTGCAGGTTCACGAAGATCTAAGTTGTAGCGGGATAAATCTGCTCTCGCAAATTAGTGATTTCATTGAGAGCAGAACCCCAAGCTAACTCTCATGAACGGAAAAATTATGGAAGACAACACGGATGTAAGCAATCAGCATGATAAGGAAGCAACCCCGCCGACGGGGAACAATAAGATCACCCCCGACACAGGGGCATCGAGGTGTGGGAGTACCCTCATGCCTCAGTTTCAGCCGAGGAACCTTTTGGAAGAGGGGCATATGCGCGACGAAGATAGTTCCGACCAAGAGAACAAAGAGGCCAGGGGCTGGAGGGCCAAGGTCGATCAGGACCTTCATTAGGCTGAGGAATGATACACGAACCTAAGAATCGACATGGCTGCATTACAACAGTCTACTGAGGGGCCGCCAGGAGCACGAATGAGTTGGTAGGCACCGTGGCTATTGTTTAGACCACCTTACTGAATTTGGTAGAGCTGCTGAAAAACCAGGGGCTGGTCCCACCTGACCCGCCAGCGCTAGAAGTACAAGGAGTCCTAGCAGCCGAACAAGACAACCAACATGAGGTGGTAACCGAACTAGAGACCCAGAGGGTCGCAGTCCTCAGGAACATGATGGAGGAGTTTATGGAGACGTAACGTGTCCATAACGTCCGGACCAACCAGGAGATTGAGAGGCTGAGAAAGGAAGGGATGTCCAAGAAGGAATTAGAGGCAGAATAGAGGGCTCAAAGTGGAGCCAGGAAGTGGAGCCACCTAGGTTTGATAGGTATTCGGGGGATTCAGACCTATACCAGCACGTGAGGAACTATCGGTCAGCTATGACCACTAGCCAGTTGAATGACGGTTGGATGTGTATGTTCCAGGCAAGCCTGAAGGACCGTGCCTTGCAGTGGTACAAGACGCTCCCCCCAGATTCGATCGAGGATTGGAGAAGTCTAAAATCAGCTATCTTCAAGAGGTATGAGAGTAATGCCGAGGGAATAAAAGGCGTGACCTACCTCACATCCCTCAAGATGAAAAGAGGAGAGGGCCTGAGAGATTGGGTCAAAAGGTTCATGAAGGAGTATGCGACGGTCGACTGTTAGGACGATACCGTAGCGGCCACGACGTTCATTAATGGACTGGACATGGACTCGGAGTTGGAAAGTAAACTGATCAGGAAAAAGACCAAGGACTTATCCACGGTCTATCATGAGGCCTTGGATTATGCCCGGGTAGAGGATATGAGAACCTACAACCCCAGGGACTCTATGGTGGAGAAGGCGTCAGGAGGTGGAACTAGCTCCAACTCGCGGAGAGACATGGCCAACAGCAATGCGAGTCAGGGGAGGAATAACTATGATAATAAGAAGAGGGTCTCAGAGCATCAGCCTGTTGGACAGGGTGGAAAATTTTTTGTTCCCCATACGACAATCCCGATTTCGACTATACTCCACCTCATCAAGAACGAGCCTTGGCTTAAAAGGCCACCACCTATGACGAGTAAAGGAGATTCCATAGACTTTTGGGCTTACCACAAAGCCAGTGGGCATAAGACGATCGATTGTGGAGTCCTTAAGAAACATTTTGGAGAGTTGGTAGACCAAGGGCACTGTTGGGAATACCAGACGGAGGATTACAAAAAAAAATTCGAAGATTCGTTGAAGCCACAAGGTAACAAAAAGCATCAAAGAAGCAAAGAGGCCTTGCCACTGCCACCTAAGGGCCGAGAGAAGTATCTAGTGTTAAACTGTATCCTCCAAGCACCTGAGTACCCCGGGGATACCCTCTTTCCCAGCTTGAATTGTATTATGGCAAATGATGAGAAGTAGGAGCATGAATCAAAGAGACTCAAAGCTATTGGTGAACCCAAGGTCCGAGCGAGGAAGAACAGGAGGAGGAGGACCATGATGATGTCCTGGTCGTTAACATCAGGATAGCCCACATGACAGTGACCAGGGTCCTAGTCGACAATGGAGCCGCTGTGAACGTTATATTCAAAGATGCTGTGGAGAGAATAGGCTTGATGGGGGTGATTAAAGATCATTGAACGAGCCTCATGGGCTTAGAGGGATCAAGGGTAAGGACCGTAGGATTATTCCCCTCCAGGTTGGCATGCTCCTCACTAACCTGACCACATGATTTAATGTGATTGACACACCGTCCCCCCATAATGCAATCCTAGGGAGGCCCTGGCACCATCAGATGAGGTGGTAGCATCAACCTACCACCAGGTTCTGAAATATCCAACCTCGGGAGGCATCGTCATCATCAAGGGGGATAGAGCTATAACAAGGTTGTGTACAGCGCTGGCCACCAAGGGTATGAAAAGGGAGCCAATGGGCAAGCCCCGCTAGAATAGAAATCACAGAATATGAGTCGGGATGGTGCAATCGACGAGTTAGATGTAGAACTCGACCCCCAGGAACTGACTTTCAAGGAGAAGGTAGAGGAAGACTACCAGATCGGTGTGCAAGAGTTAGGTCAGGCCTAGGTGAAGGTGAACGTAAGAATCTGATGGACTTGCTGAGGGAGTATAAGGATGTGTTTGCATGGTCAGCACAGGACATGCCAGGGATTGACAGGAAGGTGATTGAGCACCGGCTTCACGTGGACCCTAAATTTAGGCCTATAGCACAGAAGACAAGAACTTTTGCTGCAGAGTGTAACATGATAATTGAGTAGGAAGTGGAAAAGCTATTTGCAGCAGGGTTCGTCAAGGATGTCCCACACTCTCAATGGCTCTCTAATGTGGTCCTTGTCAAGAAGAAGAACGGGAAATCGAGGGTATTTGTTAACTTCACAGACCTCAACAAGGCGTGCCCCAAGGACGGCTTCCTCCTCCCTAGAATCGGTCAGTTGGTGGACTCCACTGCAGGTCATGAGTTCCTCAGCTTCATGGATGTTTACAGTAGTTACAACCAAATCAAGATGGCAGAGGACAATGTGGCAAAGACAACATTCGTGACAGAGAATGTGGTCGATGCCTATGAGGTAATGCCCTTTAGGTGGAAAAATGCAGGGCGATGTACCAGAGGTTGGTATACAAGGTGTTCAAACTTGATTAGGGATACGATGGAGGTGTAAGTGGATGATATACTGGTCAAGAGAAAGAACAGGTATGACCATGTGTCTGACCTAAGGGGATGCTTCGACCTCCTGTAGCAGCACAGTATGAAGCTGAACCCCCGTGAAGTGTACGTTCGGGGTAGGATCCAGTAAGTTCTTGGGATATCTGGTGACACAGGTAGGGATAGAGATAAACCCAGACCATGTCGCATTGATTATCAAGATGAAATCTCCATCCACGGTGAAGGAAATCCAGAGCTTGAAAAGAAAGCTGGCGGCCTTGAGCAGGTTCTTGTCCAGATCACTGATAAATGTAAGCCGTTCTTCGAGGCACTCAAAAGGACCAATGGAGAGCTCTAGACAGAAGAGTGCAAAAAGGCATTCCAAACACTTAAGCAATATCTCCCCTCTCCCCCTATACTAAGCAACCCGTGCTAGGGGAAAACCTACACCTGTACTTGGCAGTTTCCCATGTAGTAGTAAGCGAAGTTCTGGTTCGAGAAGATACTAGGGGGGCAGCTACCCGTATATTACATGTCTAAAGCTCTCTTCGACCTAGAGACCCGTTACCCTAAGCAGGAGAGGCTGATACTAGCTCTAGTCATGTCGTCGCGCAAGCTTAGGCCATATTTTGAAGCTTTCAAAATTATTGTTATGACTGAGTATCTGCTGAGAACGATCCTGCACACCCCAGATTCCTCAAGCAGGGTGACTAGGTGGGCCATCGAGCTGGCACAACATGATATTGAGTACAGGCCTAGAACAGCGATGAAAGGGCAAGCCTTAGTGGACTTCCTAGCTGAGTTTACTATACCTGAGCCAGAGGTACAGGAAAAGAGAGAGAAGGAGGAAGGATGAGAGGTGCTGGGGGTAGATCATTGGACACTATACACTGAAAGATTATCGAAGTACAAGGGAGCTAGAGCTGGCTTGGTGCTGAAAATCCTAGACGGAATGATTATGGAACAAGCCTTAACCTTGGGGTGGAAGGCCACGAATAACGGAGCTGAGTATGAGGCCCTCCTGGCAGGTAAAGCTGGCAAGGGATTTGAACGTGAAGAAAATCAAGGTGTTTTGTGAATCGCAGCTGATTGTAAACCAGGTCCTAGGGGAATATGCAGCTCACCATGCGTCCATGGAAGCGTATCTCAGATTGGCCAAGGGTTGGTTGCCCAGTTTGAAGAATTTTTGATGATGTAGTTCCCAAGGTCTAAGAACACACATGTGGACGCCTAGGAAAATCTAGCCTCCAACATCGATTATCAGCTCAGGAGAACGATTCTTGTAGAGCACCTGCCTCACTCAAGCACGGATGAGGAGGAGGTTGTGGCAGTAATGCCAGTCCAGCTAGGACCCTATTAGATGGATGAAATAATGAGCTGCATAGAAACGGACACCTAGCCAGAGGAAAGGGTGGATGCCAGAAGGGTAGTTTGATAGACAGTGAGATACTACATCGGAGAAGGGAAGTTGTACATGCGATCCTTTGGGAGACCAGACCAGTTGGCGGTGCACCCCACCTAAGTTAGAATGATTATGCAGGAGCTCCACTCTGGAGTATGTGGCATGCATATTTGGGCAAGAACCTTGTGGTACGATGCTTGACTAAAGGGTATTACTGACCCTTGATGAAGAACGATTGCATGGAATATGTCAGTACTTGTGAAGCTAGTCAAAGACATGCCCCTCGACCCCTCTGCACCCAGAGGAGTTGCACCCAGTTTCAGTACCATGCGCCTTTGTGTAATGGGGGTTAGATATAATAGGAGAGTTTCCAACCAGAGCTAGGGGTGGACAGAAAAAGTACCTCCTTGTAGCAACCGACTATCACTCAAAGTCGATCGAAGCTGAGGCATTATCTAAGATAAGGGGAGCAGAGGTAAATAACTTTATTTAGAAGTTTATAATATGCAGGTTTAAAATCCTACAAATGATCATAGAAGATAATGGGCCTTAGTTCAATTGACAAGAGGTTAGGGATTACTGCGTCAACTATGGCATCCAGATCAGGTTCTCAACCCCGAGGTACCCTCAGGGTAACGGACAAGCAGAAACTTCAAACAAAACGATACTGCAAGGTCTAAGGAGGAGGCTTGATCAACTGGCAAAGGGGCAATGGGTGTCTCAGCTCCCAAACATACTTTGGAAATATAGAATGACCAAGAGGAAACCCACTGGGGAAACTCCCTTCACCTTGGTGTACGGAACAGAAGCCATCATCCCAATCAACCATAAGTTCCCCAACCTCAAGCTCGCGGAACGAACAGAGGAAAGCAATTCAGAAAGCTTGAGGCACGAGTTGGACCTACTAGAGAAACGAAGAAAACAAGCTCAAATAAGGGTGGCTTCCTACCAGCAGAAGATAAAAGCTTATTACAACCGAAAGGTTCGACCTAGAGTTTTCCTCCCTAGAACCTTGGTGTTACGCAAGGTGTTCGAAAATACCAAGGTCCCAGGAAAGGGAAAACTGGGGGCAAACTGGGAAGGACCATACAAGATTGTTGGAGAAGTATATAATAGGTCGTACGAGCTAGAGAACCCTAGAACTGAAGCCTTGGTGGATAAACGGTAGAATGCCATCTACTTAAAGGAGTACCGCTCAGAGCAAAGCTGAAGGCCTGGAGCCTGAAACATCTTGTACTCTTCCTAACCAGCTTTATTTTTGTTACGATTGTTTTACAAGTTGGTAGGTTTGGCGAGACATGTCAGACAATTCCTTTCTCGATGTGATAGACATTGTACAATACTATATGATCATTCAATAAAATAAGCGTTCACATCTGACGACGCCCTAAGAATAAGTCAAAGTCGATATATAGAGAGATTTGGCAGACCCCATCTCGACACTGAAGACAAGTCCCCTTGGTGTAACTCGAGCTAGAAGATGGTCCTAATGTGGTCTTTGTGATAGCATTAGGCCTTCTACGAAAGTAAAATACCCTCCAAAATGAAGGGACTTGGTCGTGGGAAGGGTCTGGAGCACGGTGATCTTTATACAGACCTGGGGGTAGCATGCATACCCCCCTAAAGGGGAAGTAGTCTCAAAACTGTGAGCACCTCCCATGGGACCTTAAAGTTACCAAGGATTTTCTTAAGCCTCTTCCGAGAGCATCAAATTAGAATGAGTGGGGGTTTGAGAGTCACACTAAGGCCACATGCACTCATAGGCAGATTCCCTAGGACCCAGAAGTAAAGTTGTTGGGCATGAAAGTAAAGTACGAAAATAGCTAGGTACGATAAACTGAGAACGAGAGACTAGGTACGATACTTACATCTACTCTTGGGATAAGAACTAGCCGAGCTTTAGGGCCTGGGCCAAGATAAGCAAAAGGTACGAAAATTGAAAAACGATAAATATCGTTCAATCATAGGTCATTAGGCTATTACACAGATGCACCCCAAGGATAGGCTGGGGGCTTCACTTTGACTCAGTCTCCGAAGCCGCAACGGAAGGGTCATAAGCACAGATCAACTCTTCTCAATCTTGCTCTCAGTCCACTTATTGTGATTCGAGGAGTTCATGGGAGGCTTCCAAGGCAGCTAAGCAATCTTTGCATTCCCTATCCTTGGCATCCAAAGCCTTCTTGAGCTTGGCGTGGGTAATCTTTGTTGCTTCCCTTAACTCAGATTGGACCCTTTTAATCTCGGACATTAGGGATTTAACCTCATCCTCATGGGTGGATTTAACCTCATCCTTTTGGGTGGAACAAGCGAGGTCCTGGGCTTCCCTGAGTCCCTTCATGTGACTCTCAAGCTCCTTGACCTTTTTCTCGGCTTGTGAGGTCTTGTCTTTGGCTTCACTCTCCTCAGCATGTAGGCGCCCAAGGGCAGTAGTGAGGGTGATGGATGATTGAAATAAATGATAGAACGATGTGTTAGACAGGAAAAAAATGATTGCTTAAACAACACGAAAAAAATGTCAGATGTACGAAAATAAAGATTATCCGGTAGAGGGGGGGTCCAGGACATTGTCATCAAGTCCTCGGCATGCAGAGACCCAAGGTCCTTAGCATCCTACTTAAGCATAAGAGAAACCAACGACGGACATGCAATGTCATCACGGGCCAAGCCTGAGCAAGATTGGGAGGGAATGAGCTTCCTTACATGGGGGAGCACAATGCCCTCGCCAAGGGCTTCAATCTCTTCCTCGGTGAGATCACGAGGGGTCTGGATGATGTAGCCTTGGTCCGGTTGAGACTTTTTAAAATAAACCTGAGGGTGGTCGGGCAGAACTCCCTCGATCACCTCCCCAAGGGGACCTATACGTTTAACAATATGGCAGTTCACACATACTTCGTAAAATACAGCACAAGCAGATAAAAGTACTATAAGATCACAAAGGCATACGAGATGACCCACGAACAATACAAATACGATCGACGACAATAAAAATACAAACTTACCAAGAGAGAAGCCCTTGGGCTTGGAAGACCCCGGCTCGGTAGCGGGAGCAGCAGGGGAAGCCAGATTCCGAGCCTCTTTGGCCTCCACGGCTTGGGCCTGAGCATGGGCCTTATCCTTGACAAGTTCAGAAGCCTTCACTAGCTTCCGCTTCTAAGGCTTGGAGACCTCCCCCGACTCAGGGGGTGGTGGAGGTTCGACAGGTGAGGGCTTAGGGGTGGAGGTTCCTTTCTTGTGGACCTGAGGAGCCCGAGGGACCTCGGTTAGCTCCTAACAGTTTTCATGCTGGAAGGGCATGATGTCCTCTGGGCCTCGAGGGTTGAGACGCTTCTTGCTCTATAGCCACCGGCACTTGCGGTACTTAGCTGGAAGGGCATCATTAACCAGATGACGGAAGAACTCGATGACTTTGGTCAAACTCCTCCGGTAGCTTGGGGAGGCGGTTGATGGTTGTAGGGACCTTGAAACCGGCTTCCCGACTGAGCTTCTCCCAGTCCCTGAAGACGACAATTGGGGTTTCTTTCCAGTTTTTTGGGGAGTAGGGAGGAACAACCAATAGCGAATCCTTCACATACATGATTCGATGAGAGAGGTAGAATTGGTTGATTGGGGTAGGCTTGACCTGAACAAGAAGCCTAAACTCTAGCAGACCCATGCGACAGTCGAACTACCAGTTGAGTCGGTCAAAGCAAGCCAGGTAGCGAAAGTTATCTGGGCACCATTATTCCACAGCGATGCCGTAAAACTCAAGAACAGAGTAGATAAAAGCAAGGATTAGAAAGGACAGCCCATAGACGATATGAAAAAGATGGACGAGTAGGCCTGGGCCATGAGAATTTTCAAGCTCCGACACTTAAGCTTTGTCCTGGACAAGAGCGAACCGAAAGTTGTTGTTATCTCCTTGGTGGAAAGTCTGAATGAACGAGACAAGGGCCTTGACATAGTCAACCTTCAAGGCTGAGGGGTAGAGCTCCTCACAAACCCTCTTGGAAGCACCTTTGATGGTGCATGGTTGGGTAGCATTGTGGGATCAGCGTCGGCTTCAAGAACGGAAGTTTGGAGGACTTCGGCCTCATCCACTCTAAAGGAGGGTAGGCAAAGGAGGATTCTGGGTAACTTGAGCAAAAGGCTCAATAGTAGGTTTGCAGATATCAGAATTAGGGTTTATGAGGGAGGCGATGGTGTGATCAATGATCTCGGTGGCAGAAGGAGAAAGAGAGTTGCTAGAAACCATGGAATCTTTCTAGGTTTTGGAAAAAAGTTTTGGAAATTTTCTGGGTATGTCTAGAAAGCATGGGAGCGGAGTTTTCTTGGCTGCAGAAGAAATTCAATGGAAAAGCTTGGTAAGTGCAAAAAAATGAAAAGGAAGAAGGCCTTTGATTTATATATGGTGAGAGGGTACGAAGTGATAGGGGGTGACCGTTTGAGGACATAAGCAGCTTCGGATTTCAAGGGATATGATTGATTTTTTGAAAAGGAGTTGGGAGTGGAAAAGGTTGCGTTGGATATGGAGAGACTTGACGACCGATGAGGTTGGCTGACGTGGGGGTCATGATGAGAGCAACACAGTGGAGGAACGTGCTTAGGGTTTTGTGTGCAGCTTAATGAGGAAGCTTGGAAGTTTTTTAGAAAACCAAAGCAATGGAACTGGAACGGACAGTAGAGTGAAGCCAGCACATGTCAGCCTTAACGTTGCTGTGGAGGTATTTATGGGAGTCAGTTTTGTCTACCCTAGCTGGGGAAGGATGAGGTTTGATAAGTCCAGAGATGGACCTGGGCTCGGACTATTATGGGTCCAATTAAGGGTTGAATGGTCTAAGGGTTTTTAGAATTATCTAAAATGCTGTATGAGCTTCTAGAATGTTCGATATGCATGACAATCTTAAGGTAAGCTTGGACCTCAAGAAGGCTCGAAGGACTATTCAATCGGACCTCGGGGGGTTGACAGAACCCATGGAGGAAAGGTAAGATTTGTACGTGTTCTAGTAGGATTATGTCAATTGGTTTGTGGTAATCTAGAAACATGATTAGCCTTGGATAAGGATATTTATTCCTTAATGAATTCCTCCTATCCGAAAGTAAAGTAGTCCTATTTGATATGGATTATTCTTAGACCTAGTTCGATCATTATATATAGAGCATCTCTACTTGGTCCAAAAAAAGGTAATTTGACCCTAATCACTTTTTAATTCTTGAGGCAAGTTCTCACTTAAGTATCGGAGGGTCTAAGGGCACTGTACTCCTACTTATTTTGTAGGTTCATGAAGACCTAAGCTGTAGCAGGATAAATCTACTCTCACAATACCAGCTTATCTAATGCATTGTTTCAAATTTCCCAAAATGCTATGTCGCCAGCTCAACTCCACACTTGCCAACTTTTGGTGGAAAAACTGCTAGTGATCTAGCATCCACTAGAAAAGTTGGTCCTCCCTTTCGATTTCGAAAGAGGCCTGTGGTCTTGGTTTTTGGGATCTAGAAGCTTTCAATGAAGAACAAGCTTAGCATTTACTCTACAATCATGATGCTTTCTGGGTTCAGATTCTTAAATGTCAATATTTTCCTCGTAGCTGAAAGGACCCAACCCTGATTTAGTTTCCTAAACCGGAATCAAACCCCTTCTGAAAAAGTGAACCAAAAAAAACCATCAAAATTTCAGTAGAGTAACGCTACTAACGCGGAATTACCATTACCTGCACCCGGAAAATACACTTCATCCTATGCCACAAAAGCCAAACTGTGGGCACCAATCCCATCCGGATTTCTCAATATCATAACAGTAACAAACATAACCATACTTTACAGAAATCCGGGGAAAATCGTATATAAACATGACATAAGAATACTCAGAGTGACTTCTAGTATAGATATACAAATAGTAGGCCAAACTAAGAATCTACCATAAAAGAAACATCGTTCGAATACTATTGCTAGTCCCTAGCAAATACAAATCAAAGCAACGGACTCGATAAAAGAAAAATAAAGGGAAAAAAATAAAAATGGGAAAAACCTCACACTTATATGTACAAAACACTTAGAAGTCTCAATGTTTCAAAGCCGCAAATTTTCATGTTATCATGTTTGAAAACGTAAGAGATACTAAGTAAAACAGCACTAAGCCCTTAGTCAAAATTTGTCTCAGAAATTTCTTAATGTATATGGCAATGGAATTACATAACTTCAAATGATAACCAAGATATGATTCATGCAATGAACAAGTAAGACGTGGTGTCAACAATGATGATGTTAAAGCTGTGCATGTTTCGAATAAAGTTCAAATCAACTCACATGGATGCACTCATCATATTTTCACTCAAAAAATGGATAGAAATAATTGAAAACCTCATGAATGAAATACCTGCACAAATGAACCAAACCATATGCTTACTCATGCAACTTACTCAACAGATTAACTGCTACTCATCTTAAGGATCAAAAAGGACTTTCGAAGGGTTGTAATGGGGCAAGGCTAAGGCATTCGAAAATTTAGATAAGTGGTGGTTAAAAACGTTCCAAAGACTTAGTCGAAATATCACAAACTTTGTAAAACCAGACTCCTTCATCTTTTCCACGCCTTCATGGTCAATCTTCTATAAACAAGGGCCAAATTTCATTTTGTTGGACCCTAACTTCATTCTAAACTCCCATTGAGCTTTGTGAACAGGACAAAGGCCATATTTCTTTATTTTTTTGGGCCTTCAATTCGTAGCATACTCCAAATTCACAAGTATGGGGGACATTAATCCAAACATTTACAAAACAGAACACATTGCCATGAGAGATCACAATTTTTTTTCTTTTCATTCTCTCGAATTCCTTCTTCTTTTTTTTGGCAATAACACACTTTTTAAGCTATTTGGACAAGTCTATCCCCATACACACATTATACCAATCAAGGAGCATCACCAAAAATCTCCATCTTTGGCTCTTGTCGACATTACTTTACACTAAGTCTGCAGAACATAGGGTAAAGAAGTCCTACACTAGGCAAAGTGTTTAGGTATTACAGGTGACGAAAGAAAGCTT
The DNA here is from genome assembly GCA_946800695.1 of Geum urbanum. NCBI lineage: Eukaryota > Viridiplantae > Streptophyta > Magnoliopsida > Rosales > Rosaceae > Geum > Geum urbanum. The sequence continues at coordinate 21,713,105 of OX327009.1, read as the reverse complement.
AATGTGGGCTCAAATGGTTTATCTAAGGGTGTCGCAGCTCGTGCGCACATAAGGGACTCATGGCAATTTGGCTAGTGGTGGTAAACCTAAGTGCCTCTTATCATATCCAAAATCAGAGTATATGTCAACTATAAGCTTTGCAAATTCGACATGAGTAAGTTCTAGTAATCTCTAGTTCATTAAAATCTATGGCAAGTAACCAAATGATGCACATGCATAGTTTTGAGACTAATATGCATAAAATTCACTCAAAAGAAATGTATAGGCTCAAAACTCACGTTTAGGGTTCATATGACTTAAACTTATTCTCACATGCGAAATCTGTACCATGTTTAACTATCCATATCTACTACATGTCATGACACTCAAAATAACTCAATTAACACAAGAAATCATGAATGCAGTGCCATATGTATGTTCAAATTCAGTCCATTTTCATCATAGACTAACTAAGGGCATCCTAAGACTCTTTAAAACACTAAGTTAAACAAAAAGACTCAAAATACACTAATTATGACTCAAAACAAATTTTTTTTTTTATTTTTTATTTTTTTAATGACTCAAATAAGTTGTAAACCCCTTCCCCCACACTTAAACTCTACATTGTCCTCAATGTACCAAAGTAAAGTCATAGAATTTAAGCATGAAAGAAGAATCTTACGAAAATCTAACTATTTAAACAAACGTTACGAAAATTAAAAAGATAAGGGAAGAGAATGCAAATCTGTTGTAGACTCCTCCATTGGGTTGCCTCCCAACAAGCGCTTGTTGTTTAACGTCTTACAGCCTAGACGTGTTGCTTTCTTTTATGCTCAATGAACAGCCTGTCTTGGAGGTGCAACTCCTCCATTTTTGCCTTCCACTTTTCAGCTTCCATGTTCTGACCTTCGTGCCTTTGAGCTTTAATTCCCAACAATTTCGAAATTAGAAATTTGTGATCTTTATATGGATGGAAACTAGACGTCCATAGCTTTCCAACCCTATAAAGAACTCCATCTAACTCCAACCGAGCTGAAAGTTATGGCTTTTAGAATTTCACTGTTCTTTTTGGACCGAAGCTGCGAATTTATGAAAACACTTGGAGCACGTTCCTCCATCGTATCATTCAAAACTCAACAAACATCAAATCCAATGGAAAAATGCATGAAATGCAATGATAAATATGATGCATGATGATGCAAATATGTAATGAATGACATGATATGCAAAGATGTATATGCATCCTAAATATTACAAAAATCTAGCAGCCTGAGCATGACTCTTTGCATAATTTCTCTAGAATTAATTACATGTTGGAACTAACTGAAATTTTACAACTGTAAACTAGACACATATACAAACATGTCATAAAAGTTTCAGAATTTTCCGATTTGACTCTCTAAAACTAAAATTAACATTTAACATATACATTGTACAAAACATGAAATGATTAGAGTATGGTTAGTCTTCTTTACAAAGTTCAATTTAGACATGTATGCACAAGTATTGTCTAAACTGAGTGCGCCAATGATTTAAAGAGAGTACACTAGCTTAATCTTTAGGTCGTTCAATGGACGTGTGACCCGCGCGATAAAGTATGAAATTTCAATCAAATGGCCTAGGTTCAATCGAAAAACATGGCCAGTTAGGGATAGAGATAACGCGAAAGGCAGGACTAATTTCGACAATACACCCCGAGGCTAACCGGGCCAATGGTATATACTCTATTGGTGTAAGTCTTTCTTAGATCCAGAACCTGTCACCAGTCATAACCCATTCTAGACACCATGTCCGACATTCAGCCAATCTTTCAAAAATTTACACTCCCTCAAGTCCTTTGTAGACTCCGCCCTCAGCTTCATGTCCATAACTTCACTTAGGTTATGGTGTGCGGTGATGAAATCCACACATCATGAGGGGTTAAGGAGATAAACAAGGAAAAGAGGCGCCATCTATTCCAAAGGGTGCGACTTAATCAACCAAACTTATGTACTAAATTTAAATCAAAGACTACCTTTAACATTTAAATGGCTGCAAAAACAACATTATGAACAAGTGTTAGTATAAATCTCGAAAATTTACAAGTATATATGCACAAAATTTCACATATTCACAAAGGACATATACAAATTCCAGATTCGCGCAAATTGTGCGCAGCTGCTTGTAGATTTTCTGCAAAATTTTTGGTTAATCCGATGGGGCTGAATTTTTACACGCACAAACTAGACATATAACCAAACAATCCTGCAAAATTTCAGATTTTTAGAAGCTCTGTAGCTACGTCAAAAAATTTACCCAAAACTGGGAAGTGTGCAGCCCTGCAAAACAGAAAGTTATTAACATAATGTACAAGCATAATCACACAATTCTTTTCAATCTCCGGCAACGGCGCCAAAATTGATTCACATCTTTTCAAGCATTTAATTAAACACTTAATCAAACACGAATACAATTAAAACCCTTCTTTGTTGATGTAGCATTGATAAGTAGGGATCGTTCTTAACCGGGGATTGAGGGTGCATGCATAACTATGCTAGGTTATAAAGGGGGGTGCAAAGTTGGTTTGTTTTCTATAATCTACGAAATTAAACAAGAAAAATGGTTAGAAACACATCAAGAAATCACAAGTTCTAACATGTTTAAACTCATAGACAAGCAAACAATCAAGAACACATAACACTAAACATGTTTCTACACCGAAAAACCCTAATTCTATTATTTACAAGTGATCATCACATTTATTCAACCTAGCCGTTTACCTCATCCTTATTTGATCCCAACAAAATTCATAGCTCAAGTTAAAACATACGCACATGTATACATCGAAAGTAGGGAGCAACCAAATTGAGTTAACCACCTAAGTCCAATTTTATCTTTAATTAGTTCATTAAAACATGCGAGGGTGAACTGGATATTCGAGTATCATCCTAACAAGCTCTAACGCATTAAGTGTTGGTATACTAGCATGCATATTCGAACCTAAGGCTATGAACACATGGAAGGTTTCAAACAAATCTGAAAATAAACATCTTACAACAAAACATAATCTCACTACACAAAGTTTGGAAAATTCCTTACAAAACCGAAACAAATTACAAGATATTGTTACACTTTTTGATCCGAGGGATATTCGCTCCGCAATCTCCAAGTGTAGCAGCTCCTTGATGGTTGATGAAGTCGCACGAACTTAAAGCCAAATCGAGCAAGAGAGGCCGCGGGTGAAGGTAGGTTTATTTGGAAGGTGGTGGAGATGGTGTTTCGGTTTCTTGAGAATTCTCTTGGCTAAATGTGAGAGGAGGTGATGTAGAGACAGGGGTTCGGCTCTCTAAATGTGTGATACTGAAACCCTAGACGTGCCCCCCTTTATATAGAAGAAGAAGAGGAGTAGTCCTTCCAAAACAATGACTCCTAGCAAATTCGGAGAAATCTGGCCAGCTGTAGTAAAACGCGTTTTCCCGGAGTTGTAGACCTTGAACAATTCTGATTCTTGTTGCGTTGGAACGCTTAATCAAAGGGATATAAAATCCATATAAAGAACGCTATATTTGAAATTAATTTGGATTTTCTACGTATTTTAGAAGTTTAGTGACCTGGGCTGCCCTGTTTTCTTTTTCTTCAAGGAAAAGGAATCCTTAATATCTTCAAATCTTGCTTTCCTTATTCCTTGATATTTTGGGGCCGATTTTCCCTTATTCTTGCATACATTTTGGCCCTCAAATCAGGTCTGAAAATTGATAGAAAATCTCCCAAATTCGTCCTCCAAAAATGCTCCATACATTCCGCCATTTTTGCTCTTTCCTGGCTCGCGCAGGAGAAATGTCTTCATCTTCTTGTCCACCATTTTGGTATCCATTTCATGTGGAATTTGGTCTTCAATTATTAACACCATATGGGGAAGCATTTTAGTAACCATCTTGAAGACCATTTCTCGGACCATTTCTTCTCCGGAATTAGGAACTTCCTTCTTAGCACGCTTTTAGCTCCAAATTGCCTCATTTATTAATTCCTCCCTTATTTCTACCTAAAAACATAAAGTCAGTTAGAAATATATTTACTAAGCATAAAACAAAGCTAAATGGAGAGAGAAAGACATTAAGAATCAAGCATAAAATGCGTAGATCAACTATGCCTCCGACCACGACGTGCGACACCAGAATCTGAACTGCAAACTGGGCACGGAAACCGAAAAGCCCAGGGGAATGACATGAAAACTGTTAGAGTGAGTGGACGAAAATAAATGTCTTTCGCCAGATGATATATGTTAAAATAACATGTGCGAGTCCAGATAAATAAAGACAATAAAGTACACGAGGTAAACTCATACTCCTCCAGCGTACTGAGCATGCATGTAAAAATCCCGCGGGGTCACTCATGGACACATCCGAGCTAGTACAGTCTGAATCACGGGATCCCAGACCCACACGTGATTCTAGCCAGAAAGGCCTCAGGTCAGGGTATCTGTTCCCACCCGGAAATACATCAGCACAAGGAACAGAAATCTGTACCCACCCGGAAATACATCGGTACAAGGTACAGTTCCCCCCTGTTAGACATCCTCGGGGATCAGCCGGGATGCAAGTGTATCGATACAACAACATAAACTGTGACTGTACTCTGTGTAAACCAAATCGTAAATAGTTCGATGCAAATGCATAAAGCAATATATATAAATGCATATACGTAATACATAATGATATAAGCATAATCGTGTAACACATGCTCATATAAACCGTAATCTCATATGCATGCTCATGCTCGTAAAACGTGTATAAAGACTCGCGATTATTAGTAAAAAGAAATTGTCCACTCACAGGTGAGCGTAACGCAGTTTGCGTTAATCCCGTGATCCGGCGAAAAATCTCTCGCTAAACGAACGATCACGAACCCCTGAATAATCATAAAAATCCATTTCTCAAAATCATAACTCGGATCCCCAAATCAAATCACGAGAAACAACCGTTCCCGGAAATATATAATTCAATAACAACGAATTGTCGAAAATCCAATAATCACACTTCAAAACCTTGCTATAATTTCGGATGCTCAAATCAAAAAACAAACCTCACCACTGCGACCGGGGCGCGATTCCGAGTGAAATGACATACAACTCGTCGAAAACCACGTCGGGCGAAAAGTCGCCGCCGCCGTCGCCGCTGCCTCCGGCCACCAGAATTTCAGACATGCCCAGAAAATTTCATACTACATATGATTTCAAAGATCTCGACGATTCCAACAACTTTCCAGTTATAAGTTAAGGCCAATTTTGACCGGAAAAGGTCCAAAACTCACCTTGAAAGTACAAACCCTCGCCAGAATTTCACATCGACGGATCTCCTTCCTCCGGCCACGGCAACCCTCAAGACCACTTGCAATAGCTTCCTTACCTTGAGGCTAACAAAACCCCTCAAAGAGGAGCCACCAATTCAGCCGGAAAAGTCATCTCCGACCACCACGAAATCTCGCCGGAAAAAACCCAAAATTCCCAAACTTTGACAAGCCATAACTTCTTCATCCGGCAACCAAATTGAACGAATGAACAATCAAAAGAAATAGGAGCTCAAGCCCAACAACTTTCAAGAAGAGACTCTGGCCAACCGTTGCCGGAATCGGCCTCAAAATCCAAGAAAACTGAACGGTAGTTTAGAGCTAAACGGGTCGCCCACCCTTGACCCGTGGTCAACGCGGGTCAAGGCCCAGTTTCCTGTTTTGGAAAGTTTCCAATTTCGGCAAGTATTCTCCCGTATTTATACCGTATGCGTAACGAACCCTAATCGGATAAATACGACAATATTCGACGGACAAAAATATTCACAACTTATTGTTCGTAACTCAGAAAAATTATCCGGAAGTTCCCACAACTTCGAAATTAAATTCTCTACAACTTCCACGAAGGATCCCAAATCAAATTCTCGTCCGATAATTTAGTCGCTAACAAGGCCGCCATATTAGCAGATTATGTCGAAATCACAACAAATCGCGAAACTCGCAAATCAAGTCAATAATCACTCCATTTATGGTTCAGGTCGATCAACGGTCCAAAACGGATCACAATCACGATTCGGATAGACTCGACCACGAACGGATAAACTCGACAATAAACTGAAATTTCAAATATTCATATTATATTCCTCAGTCGTCCAAATAATGATCCGGAACGGCCCACGAACTCGAATTCACGCATACAACAACTCTCGAGAAGAGACTCAACTCAAATTCTCGGCCAATAATTAAGTCGTGATCAAGTATGGCGATTCAATCAACTATCGGAAATCTGCGATTATGCATAACCTCATGGCTTAAGCTGATTAACACTACTGATTCTGTTTCGGGTCGTCACAAATCCACCCCCCTTAAAAAAATTTCGACCTCGAAATTTCCAAGTCTGCTGACTAAAAGTAGGAGCACTGCCTCTGCATACAGTTCAACTCCCAAGTGGCTACGTCAACTGAACAACTCTGACAACAGACTCCACAAGAGGAGGTAACTTTGTGCTGTAATCCCTGTATCCTCAAATCCCAAATCTGAACTAGCTCCACACAAACGCCAAGTCTTCCTGCATAAGGAACTGATAGGGTACAAAACACGCAACAAATCTGAAATATAGTTCCACCACACGGAACACAACACACACAAAAGCCAACGTATAAGCAATGCCGAACTATACGACATAACACAAATTCGTCTCATGATTATATATGGACCAAAATAACGTGGCAATTCACAACTCAGCCTACTCACCTCAACATAACTCAACATCGAACTCGGGTGATTATCAAGCTGTTTCCGCTAATCCGAAAGTCTTTAGTAGCACATTCCACAAAATCAGGATCAAACATCAGCTCAAATCAAACTCGCTCATGCACAATGGAGTACAACATCGTTCCTCAAAACGACATCATGCAACGTCATAATCATAGTGGTCTACAAACTGGTACTGCCAGCAATCTCGAATAAATGAAACTGCTGGTCCCAAATCCCTCGGAACTGCAATACATAGGACCACAACATGCCCTCCAAGGTCTGAATAGTCCTCAAAGATCGCCCATCAATCTGAGGATAAGAACCGGTACTAACTTGTAATCTGGTCCCTAATACTCTCTGCAACGCTTGCCCACACTCTGTTGTAACTGATTATCTCGATCAGCAACCTGGGACACAGGTACACCACGAAAATAGACAACCTCCGCCAAACATAGCTATGCCAACCTGCCACTGAAATCTTTTCCGAAAGTACAAGGAAAAGAACTAAGTTCATCAAATGGTCCACAATGGCCTGACAACTGGTACCACAAACCGAAGTGCGTACTAGCACACAAAACCCACAGTGACAAGCTCCAACTTCTAATCGGAAATCTCTAATGGCTGTAACTTCCCGGCAAGTCTCTGCCTCGCTGCCATCGTCTGCTGACAAATGTGGCATCTGCTCACACAAGCTGCTACATTCCTCTTCATGTTGCGTCACGAGTAGTAAACTCGAAGTATCAGATACATCTTCATACCAATAGTGCACAACGCACGTAAAACAATGAGCTTCATCACCATCACACTCGAACTCAGCTCCCGTAGCACGTAACTCGGCTAACACGGAAACTCGAGCCACACACACATGAAACACTGAAGCTCCCGACTGAATACATCAACAATAACAATAGCCTCTCTCTCGGATAAACTCAAATGTGCAGCCATAGTCGTTAGTTGACCCCATACATCTACACTGGCTCAAGCTCAAACCCGGCTGAATATGCAAGTGGATGAAACTCAAGTGATCAGTGTACGTCCTACACTGCGCTGCACGCCGTAACAGTAGTGTCTCGAACTCTTCGATGCTAACTTAAAAACAGCTACCGCCAAATCACACATAGGACACGTAGCTTTATAAAGTTTCACTGCATGAACCGCTGAGCCACCGCTCTGCAATGCTGCATCAAGCATAACCAAATCCAAATCTCGATGCATCGCCGTAAACCACGAACTCACCATGATCGTCAGGTAACATCAAAACCGAAGCAACGGTCAACCTTTCTTCAGGAGTAAATAACTCTCCTCGCGTGCATCGGACCACTCGAACTTGACGCTTTTCTCCGTCGATCCAAAAATTGGAGTGGCAATCCAAGAAAATCCTGTACAAAGCACCGATAGTAGCCTGCTAAACCCAAGAGACCCCTGATCTCTGGTACAATGGTAGGTAAACTCCAAATCAACACGGCTTCTATCTGGTTAGAATCCACGCCAACTCCGTCGGCTGACATCGCGTGGTCCAAAATCTTCACGCTAACCAACCAAAATTCACACTGGCTGAACTTCACAAACAACTGATCATCTCGCAAAGTCCGCAAAACCGCTCGCAATTGCTTCAGGTGCTGGCCCACATCCTGGAGTAAATCAGGATGTTGCCAACGAACATGACTACAAACTCATCCAGAATCGTCTGAACACCTGGTCCATCAAGTCCATAAGAACTACGGGGGCATTGGTCAACCAAACGGCGTGACCAAGAACTCCTGATGCCCGCACCGAGATCCGAAAGCTGTCCATACCACATCTGACTCATCGATCCTCAACTGATGGTATCCGGACCCGAAATCCATCTTTGAAAAGACTGAAGCTCCCGTGAGCTGATCAAACCAATCGTCAACCTGAAGCGGGGAATACTTGCTCTCCTCTGAAGCCTGATTCAACTTCCAGTAGTCAATGCACCACCTCGTCGAACCATCTAACATTCGCACAAATAATGCCAGAGCACACCACGTAGATACGCAACCCAAATCTCCTCCAGCAACTCCTGTAGTCGAACCTGTAGATCCATCAGCTCCGCTGGCACCGAACGACAAATTGCTGGTGATATGAGTCCAGCGCCCGCTAAAAGCTCAATGGTGAAGTTGGTCTCCCGAACTGGAGGAATACTCGGTAACTCATCCGGAACACACCCAGGAACTCGGGAACCACCGTAACATCGCCAATGTCTGGCACAGCAGCCGTAATATCCACAACATAAGCTAAGCAAACAACACAACCCATTTCCACCATCCGCTTGACCATCACCGCGAAACAGTATCTCGGGAAAAGTCTGGTCGTCGAAACACAACCACCTTCTCGTGACCATCGAACATAGCCCAATGCGTCGTTAATAAGTCCATACTCACAATCACACCAAAATCAACAATATCCAACAATAATAGATCCGCGGCTAACCCATAACGTCCATCAAAGATCTCACAACCTCTCCGGATGGATACAACACTCTCCAAAACCTTGGAAGTGGAGATGCAAATACAATAGCCATGGATATCAAGCAACAGTAACCTCAAAGAAACTCCATCCTCACACAAGGTCATGGCACGAACTCCGGCATGCCCAACTAGCCATCCACGTCAATTACGACATTCTGATTAACTCGTCTAGAAGGTTGCGTTGGTCAACTCCAGAAATAGCATCATGACCTCTTCCTGAACTCTGAGCTGCCGAACCGCTAAAACAGCTGGCTGAGGGCGCTCCCTCGCAACGTGACCCTCCTGGCCACCACAATAGCAACTAAGAGTGCTCCATGAACACAAGTCACAACGTCACCTGCCGCGAGAAAGGATCACTCTAAGAGTGCTCCATGAACACAAGTCACAACGACACCTGCCGCGAGAAAGGATCACCAACGATCACCCAAACTCAAACCATAGGAACAAGTCTGCTACTCTGTGATCTCCATCACCACCGAACGGATTCTCTACTTGATCTGATGACCCACAACATTATCAAAAAGGCCACAGCCTGATGAAGTCACTGATCCTAAGGTGCCGGAACTCAACCTCATCAAATATCTCGACTAAATTCACCTTTTCTCAACTAATATATCAGAAACCGTGTAAGCCTTTCCTTATCAATGTCCTTTCCTCTGAGTGCAGCACATCAAGCTCCTCACGGTTATCCCGAGGCATATCTGTCAAAATCCCTCTAATGCTCAGGTTCTAACTCATCTCGAACCTCATGCATTACTTCTTCCGAAGCCACATGACACGTATAAACGGAAACAAACATATGAACGATAGATCCTTGAATGTAGGCCATGGAGTCTCAATAGGAACTCACACAATACCAGCCCACCAAATGCAATGATCTCACTCAGGCAAAAATATCAACTGCCACAATTCTCTGCTCAAAAGCAACATGTAGACGCCCATACACGCACAACCACGCAAACCATGCCACACAAATCTCTGAATCCAAAATGCTCATCCAAACCCACAACTCACTGGCAAATCGCGCGTCGATTGATCCTCAATAGGATCCACAACCATACCGACACGGAAAGCGCGTCAAGGAGGCATCCTAATGAATAAAACATCGTTCACAACAGGTAGAACGTAATCATGGAACTTCAAATATTTGAAAGCATACAACACCCGGAGTATTGATGAGTATTCGTCGGCCGATCGGGTCATCACTCCAGACATACTGTACATTCTCAAATATCCTTAGTAAACACGACTACAGAAGTCTACAGAACCTATAACCTAATGCTCTGATACCAAGCTGAAAAGACCCAACCCCAATTTAGTTTCCTAAACCGGAATCAAACCCCTTATGAAAACGTGAACCAACAAAAACCATCAAAATTTCGGCAGAGTAACGCTACTAACGCGGAATTACCATTACCTGCACCCGGAAAATACACTTCATCCTATGCCACAAAAGCCAAACCGTGGGCACCAATCCCATCCGGATTTCTCAATATCATAACAGTAATGTAAAGTAACAAATATAACCATACTTTACAGAAATCCGGGGAAAATCGTATATAAACATGACATAAGAATACTCAAAGCGACTTCTAGTATAGATAAACAAATAGTAGGCCAAACTAAGAACCTACCATAAAAGAAACATCGCTCGAATACTATGCCTCCGACCACGACGTGCGACACCAGAATCTGAACTGCAAACTGGGCACGAAAACAGAAAAGCCCAGGGGAAAGACATGAAAATTGTTAGAGTAAGTGGACGAAAATTGTTAGAGTAAGTGGACGAAAAGTGTTAGAGTAAGTGGACGAAAATAAATGTCTTTTGCTAGATGATATATGTTAAAATAACATATGCGAGTCCAGATAAATAAAGACAATAAAGTACACGAGGTAAACTCATACTCCTCCAGCGTACTGAGCATGCATGTAAAAATCCCATAGGGTCGCTCATGGACACATCCGTGCTAGTACAGTCCGAATCACGGGATCCCAGACCCACACGTGATTCTAGCCAGAAAGGCCTCAGGTCAGGGTATATGTTCCCACCCGGAAATACATCGGCACAAGGAACAGAAATCTGTACCCACCCGGAAATACATCGGCACAAGGTACAGTTCCCCCCTGGTAGACATCCTCGGGGATCAGCCGGGATGCAAGTGTATCGATACAACAACATAAACTGTGACTGTACTCTGTGTAAACCAAATCGTAAATAGTTCGATGCAAATGCATAAAGCAATATATATAAATGCATATACGTAATACATAATGATATAAGCATAATCGTATAACACATGCTCATATAAACCGTAATCTCATATGCATGCTCATGCTCGTAAAACGTGTATAAAGACTCGCGATTATCAGTGAAAAGAAATTGTCCACTCACAGGTGAGCTTAACGTAGTTCGCGTTAATCCCGTGATCCGGCGGAAAATCCCTCGCCAAATGAACGATCACGAACTCCTGAATAATCATAAAAATCCATTTCTCAAAATCATAACTCGGATCCCCAAATCAAATCATGAGAAACAATGATCTACGCATTTTATGCTTGATTATTAATGTCTTTCTCTCTATATTTAACTTTGTTTTATGCTTAGTAAATATGTTTCTAACTTACTTTATGTTTTTAGGTAGAAATAAAGGAGGAAATAATAAAGGAGGCGTTTCGGAGCTAAAAGTTGGCTAAGGAGAAAAGTTCCTAATTCCAGAGAAGAAATGGCCCGAGAAATGGTCTTCAAAATGGTTACTAAAATGCTTTCCCACATGGTGTCAAGAATTGAAGACCAAAAGCATGTCCAAAGAAGCCCAAAGAAAGAAGATGGATTAAAATGAATTATCAGAAATCAGACTTTGTACATCAGCCAACTTTGAAAGACCACTGTGAACAGATCCGAATGAATCTAGACGAGATTAGCATATGGTTGGAAAGATCTAGAAGTCTAGTTTCCAATGCAACTGGAATCAAGTGATCTGAAGTCCTAGATCGAGAGAAATTCCTATTTTAGTGGAGAAAGGTCAGGTTACCCGGGTGGAGTAGTTAGAGTTCTAAAATGAGTCGAACTAGGCTTTGCTTGGCCTATATAAAAGAGGGCTCGACTAGGGTTTCATTATCACACATCATAGACAGCAAAGCTCTGCCCAAAACACCTCCCAAGTCGTCATAAGCCTAATTCGCTCCAAGGACGAAGCTCCCTCCTCACGGATCAAGAATAATCGGCGCTCTTCGTCTTGTTCTTGATAATCCATCCACTCGAGGCGTTGTCAGTGCTCTTCACAGACTCCAAAAGTGTAACCATAAACCTTCTATCTCATCTTTTGTCTTGTAAAGAATTCGGTTTACGACTTGTGATTTGTTTAATAAAGGCTATACGTTTTTACTTACTTATGTTACCTTCCATGTGTTCTTAGTTTTTGGTCTTTGCTTGTATGCATGCTTGTATGCTTAAAGCTTCTTAATGTGTTAGGTGATACGCTCTTCGTTCCTCTCTAGCATGTTTTGTATGAATCTTAGATAAATTAAGGTGTAGGCGCTCTTCGTCGCACTCTTAAAAGCATGTGTATAAATTGCAGGTTGAAAGGTAAGAATTTTGTTGATACTGGGTAAGTGAAGCATGAAAACGGTGGAGGTAGACATGATGTGATGATCACATGTACATAGTAGAATTAGGTTTAAATTTCATAGGTTATTAGTTAAACAAACCAAATCTCGCACCCCCATAAACAAACCTAGGATAGTTATGCATGCACCCTCAATCCCCGGTTAAGAATGATCCCTATTTACCAATGCTACATCTACTAAAAAGGGTTTTAATTGACTCATTGTTGTTGAGTGTTAAGTGTTAATTTAGTACTTAGTAATGGTGAGTATCAATTTTGGAGCCGTTGCCGGGGATTGTAAAGAATTGTGTGATTATGCTTGTACAATATGTTTATATTTTTCTGTTTTCGGAACTGTGCACTGCCATGTTTTGTGTAAATTATTTGACATAGCTACAGGTCTCATACAAATCTGAAAATTTGAAGGATTGTTTGTTTACGTGTCTAGTTTTTGTCTGTAAAATTGCATTGAATTCCGCTGAGCCAATAATTCTGGAAAAAATCGACAAGCAGCTATGCTCAAGTTTGCACGAATCTGGAATTGCATGTGTTCTTTGTAAATATGTGAAATTGTGTAAATATTAAGCATGTATATAAAACCCACGAAATTTTTGTTTATATTTGTGTACTAACACTTGTTCATATTGTATTTTATTTATTTATTTTTTCGCAGCCATGTATACACCTTAATGGAAAGTTTTGGATTTACATTAAGTACATGAGCTTGGTTGATTAAGTCGCACTCATTGTGAATAGATGACACCTCTTTTCCAGAGTTTATCTCATAAACCCCTTGTGATGTGTGGATTTCATCACCACACACCATAACCTAAGTGAAGTTATGGACATGAGGTTGAGGGCAGAGTCTACTATGGACTTGAGGGAGTGTAAATTTTCGAAAGATTGGTTGAATGTCGGACATGGTGTCTAGAAACGGGTTATGAGTGGTGACAGGTTCTGGATCTAAGAAAGACTTGCATCAATGGAGTATATACCAATGATCCGGTGAGTGGATGAATACTTATCTTTGAGTAAGATATCTTTGGTGACTTGGTGTCTAGAAGGCGACGGTTTCTATGATGGGTTCTGGATCCGAGATCTCAAATCGGTCCTACCTCTCGTGGTCTCTCTTGCTAACTGGCCAAGTTCATTAAAGTTGCCCAAAAAAGATAAGGACTAAATATACTTTCCATGATCGGTAAGCCTCGGGATGCATTGCCAAAATTAGTCCTGCCTCTCGCGTTATCTCTATCCCCAACTGGCCATATTTTTCGATTGAACCAAGACCATTCGATTGGAAGTTTATACTTTATCGCGCGGATCGCACGTCCTTTGAACGACCTAAAGATCAAGCAAGTGTACTCTCTTTAAATCCGAAGCGCACTCAAAATGACCTATACTTGTGCATAAAAATGTGGACATGTGTGTTGCACCGAATTTTGTAATTAAACACTAATTAAAACGTTGCATTTAGTCTGCATAACCTTCTGGTGGCTTTGTGATGCTCGGATTTCATCACCGGGTACTCTAACCTAAGTGAAGTTAGGGACATGAGGACAAAAGATAGGTCACTTTGCATCATAAATTAGCACATAACTTTTGTGTTTACTGTAGGTTTCTAACACTTTTCTCTTATGCATTCACTCCATACTTCATCTAAGTTCTTGTTTGATAGGTTTGGGTGACGATTTGAATATATGATGCATGAATTTGTTGAAGTATTGTTTGATTGCATTTGTGTGATTTATGTACATATGTGTGTTCCTTTAAACCTTCCATCTGTTTATACACTAACCTCGTCTACTCTTGCAGGAAACCATGTAAATATGTGTGTTAACTTGTTCTAGATTGTTCATACTACGTTTCATATCATCTAGGATATTTAAAGCCCTTGCATTCATAACTTAGAACTTTTGAATTGTCGAGAAACTCTAGTTTTTGACCGGTCGATTATTCCATGCCTATTAATTTTGACCGGTCGATTCCCCTGTCTCAGTGTGCTCGTGTATTTTTCATGAGTTTTTGTGTTTTGTGTACTTTTGTCACTACAAGAAAAACGCACCTAGACGACGGAGCGTTTCCGTCGTCTAAGTGAGTTTTTCCGTCGTCTAAGTACTTAGACGACGAAACCTCCGTCGTCCAAGGTTCGTGCTCCAAGTGCTGTCGTCCAAGCACTTAGACGACGGAGAATTTATTCTCTGTCGTCCAAGTTCACTTGGACCGCGGACAATCTCCGTGGCCCAGGTAAGCACTTGGACGACGGAGAACTTAATCTCCGTCGTCCAAGTGCCTATTTAATTTTTTTAAAAAAATTAAATTGTAATTAAATATTATTAATTTAATTTATTATTAATTGAATTTAAATAATGAAAAATTTTAAAATTAATTAAATAAACTAAATTTTTAATATTACTTACTTAAATAATTAAAATTAATTTGTACATACACATCCAAAAAACCCATAAAAATTAAAATATTGTTCCGAATGCCGAAAGAAATGAGATAATTAATAAACTACTAGCTAATTAACACACTGGAGGAGCAGATGCGCCGCCGCGTCCCCCGCCTCCAGCCGGGTCGTCGTCGTCGCGGTATGGGTTCAGAGGAGGTTGACATTCTTTTCGAGATTGTTGCATGAGGGCGATGAGTTGGGCTATTTGTGCTTGTTGCTTATCAAGTCTTTGACGCATGGATTGATTCTCCTCTCCTGCCAGTCGATTCTCCTCTCGTGCCAGTCGAGCCTCTTAAATGGCTGCTTCGACGGCCGCAGCCTGAGTCATTCTCCGCCGCCCCGAACCTCCCGTAGATGATGAGTCGAAGGTCGTCGACAAATCTTAAACCACCTTAGGGCCGAACTGCCTAACCTCCTTGCCAGCTCTACGACCGTAGACCTCATCCGCGATTGCAATTTGGCTCTCCATGGATAGAGGAGGCAGGTCTTCTGGCGGCACATCTGGGAACGCAAGCTGAGTGTTAGCCAATTCTTCATGCGCACGCTCTATCACCCTTGCCTACAAAAGAATAATTAATTTATTATAATGAAATAATATTTAAATAATAATTACTATAATTAAAAGCACATATATATATATATATCACTTACGCCGCATTGACTCGCTTCATTATCGAGCCCAGACGTCACGTACGCTCTTATGCTTGCATCGAGATAAGGGTGTTTGGAGCCCTTATCCCTGTGCTCCTTGGCTATTTGAATGAGTTGCTTGGCGCCGGAAGTATGGTGTTTGTCCTTCTTCCCCCGGTTGGCTTTGTTGACACCGGAGAATTTCTGTTAGACAACATAATTAAATCATTAAAAAATTAATAAGTAACTAAAATTTAAATAATTCAATTATCTTAATTGAAATAAAAAAAGTAAATTAACACCTTAAATTCTTCATCGGCAAAGTGGTTACACAACCACTGCCACTCATCTTCTCTATCCCCACGCAGCTCTACGGGGGCAGGCGCGGGACCGATATTTTCGAAGTATTGATGGAGCATGTACTTCCAATCTTTGTAGATGGAGTTGGCGGTTTGGTTGATATGCCTCAACATCGCCGGTGTCGGATCCACCGCAAATTGTTCTTATCAGAAATAAATAGAAAATTATAATCGTATATATTATGAAATTATAACTAATATTAACAATATTATATAATAACTAAAATTGTATGTATTACGTACCGAAAGTTCTTTAAAGACTTTCGTCTTCTCATCATCCGGCACCTCATTCCAAGTAGGGGCAGTGAGACGAACTCGGCTACGAATGATTGACCCTATGCTATGCGCCGAGAGACTTGCTAGCTGAGCTGTGGGAGGGCCACCGATGAATTCGTCGTAGGGAAAGTCGATCTTTTTCCCGGTCGTCTTGCAAATTTTCTCCGCTTTGCCCCCTTTAACGAGACCCCGAGTCCTTTTCAGTTCCGGGTCAGTGGGGGCCCTCATTTGCTTACGCGCGGGCGCTGTACATGATAGATTCAGCGGTCGAGGACGCCTGAGTACTTGCCATTGAACCGGTACCGGGCGTCGGAGTTGAAAATGGGTCGACGTCATCATCGCTGGAGATAAATGGGGTAGCGGGAATTTCTCCAGAAGGTGCTGCCTCCGAACCAGATGAAAGGTCCGGATTGAGGGCGTCGTTGCCCTCCTGTTGAACCCAACCGACTTGGTCCGCCAAGCGGCGGAGCATGGCATCTTCTGCCTCTTGTTGGGCTTTCTTCTTACCGGATAGAGCCATTTAAACCTAGGAGTACGTTGTTAAAATACCTACTTACCATAATAATTACAACTAAAAAATTTACGCTAATTAAGTACGGTTAAGATTTAAATAGAGTACACTAGCTTGGCTTTTTCGGTCGTTCAATGGACGTGCGACCCGCGCGATAAAGTGTAAATTTTCAATTAATCAACCTTGGTTAAATCGAAAAACATGGCCAGTTAGGGATAGAGATAACGAGAGAGGCATGACTAATTTCGACAAAACACTCCGAGGCTAACCAAATAAATGGTATATACTCTATTGATGTCGTCTTTCTTAGATCCAAAACCTGTCACCAGTCATAACCCGTTTCTAGACACCATGTCCGACATTCGGCCAATTTTTCGAAAATTTACACTCCCTCAAGTCCTTTGCAAACTCCACCCCTCAACCTCGTGTCCATAACTTCACTTATGTTATGGTGTGCAGTGATGAAATTCACACATCACGAGGGGTTAAGGAGATAAACTAGGAAAAGAGGCGCCATCTATTCCAAAGAGTGCGACTTAATAAACCAAGCCTATGTACTAAATTTAAATCAAAGACGTACTACCATGCAATTTAGTAGAAAATACACGTAATTACCAATTAATTAAAACAATAAATAATGACAATAATGAATTATTATTTATCATGCATTTAATAATAATTATTCATTTGTTAATTATAATTAATTATTAACAATAATTATTATTACTATTATTTAATTTTAACTAATAATTATTCATTACCAAATAATTAACAACTAATAATGATTACTAAATATTAATAATAACAACTAAATAATTATTATAATTACAACTATTAATTATTTAAAACTAATAAATTAAAACTATTTAGAAATTAAATAAAAAAAATGTTAAAGAGGTAAAAAATAGAATTATTACCTCGTCGGAATATCGCCGAAATATCGGAAGAGTAGAGTCGTCGGAGAGGGGGAACCACGCCGGAATTTGAGTCGCCGGAGCGTCGCCGGAGGAGAGGAGAGGAGAGGAGGAGAGGAGAGGAGATGGAATGAGAAAAGGGGGGGGGTTGCTGTTCTATATATAGGCTTTCACTTAGACGACGGAGCCCTATTTTCCGTCGTCTAAGTGCACTTGGACGACGGAAACGGACTTTTCCGTCGTCTAAGTGAAGCGTTAAATTTTTTCGAAGCGGCGCGTAATTAATGGGTGGGACGTTTCACCCGCCATAAATTTGGACTTAGACGACGGAGAATTGATTCTCCGTCGTCTAAGTGAAATTTCAAGCGGTGCCGAAAATTGAGGCGGCACAATGAACCGCTATAATTTTCAACTTGGACGACGAATATGGTCATTATCCGTCGTCCAGGTGTTCACTTGGACGACGGAGAATGACATCTCCGTCGTCCAAGTGCAATTTACATTGAAAAAAAATAAAAAATAAATTGAACCGCCATGGTAATTTGAACCTGGACGACGGAGATGGTCATTCTCCGTCGTCCAGGTGTTCACCTTGTGATCCCAATAGCTCAGATCATGTGGAGGAATTGGATTGCATTTCTTCACATCCGCGTCATTGGTCAACACACCAAAGTCGAAATAGCTCAACCTCTCTAAAATCTCTTCGCCCGACCAACTACGGGGTTTAGGATTGTTCTCTATCGTCCCATCGAAATGAGCTTCATCCTGTCGCCATAGGTGGTCGTGAGGAAGCCATCTACGGTGACCCAAGTAACACACCTTCCCCGCGTGCCAACTAGAGTTCACGTCGTCCAAACATATAGGACATCCATTATATCCTTTTGTCCTGTAGGCTGCCAAAATCCCATACGCTGGAAAATCGCTGATCGTCCACATTACGGCAGCCCTCATCGTGAACATCGTGTCAGTGAATTTGTCATAAGTTGGGACTCCATTTTCCCACAACAGTTTCAGCTCGTCGATCAAAGGTTTGAGGTAGAAATCTAAGCACTTCCCTGGAGATTTAGGACCTGGAATTAGTACAGTAAGGAAATTAAATTCCTTGTTTATGCACATCCACGGAGGCAAGTTGTACGGCATCAGAATAACTGGCCAAGTGCTGACTGCGGAGCTATTACTTCCTTAAGGATTGAATCCGTCTGTAGATAGGCCGAGTCTAACGTTTCTAACCTCTGCAGCAAAGTCTCCAAATTCTTTGTCGAAATGTTTGAAACCTTCCCCATCTGCGGCGTGTCGCAGGACATCGTCATCTATTTGCTTTTCTGCGTACCATCGCATCGCCTCTGCTGTGTGTAGAGACATGTATAGGCGCTGCAATCTGGGAATCAAGGGAAAATATCGAACAACTTTCACAGGAATTCTCTTTTTCGAACTCTTCCTATTCACCTGGAATCTGCACTGGCCACATACGGGACAATAGTCCAAATGTTTATACTCTTTGTAAAATAGCACACAATCATTCGGACATGCGTCAATTATCCTGTACTTTAGGCCGAGGCTGCTCAAGATATTTCTAACCTTATAATGAGATTTAGGAAGATTGTGATCATCAGGAAGCAACTTACATATTTTCTCCTGAATTTCGTCAAAAGCACTCACTGACATTTTGTGCTTCACTTTTATCTTCATTTGCTCCGTCACATATTGCAACACATTCTTTCGACATCCAGGGAACACCGGGGTCTGCGCTTCAAGTAGCATTCGGTTGTACTTATCCATCTCACTAGTGTCAGTGGCCAAGCTAGCAGCGGGGAATATGTCATCATGCTCATTAGTGGTACTGTAACCTCCGTCTTGGTGTTGGTGTCCACCATGACTACATCCCGGAAACGCATCATGGACCAAATCTGCAGTTGGGTTGCAAGCTGGGGGTCCGGCACCACTGCCGCTGGATGAGGCACCATGGTAACTGTACCCTGAGCTGAAGTCTGCTGTGCTGAACTCTACTGCTTCACCATGCTCGCTCCATGTAGTGTAACTCCACATCATACCATTTTCGTACAGGTGTTGCACCATAACATTAACCTCCACATACTGACAATTAAGACATTTCTGGCACGGACACC
Source organism: Geum urbanum (assembly GCA_946800695.1). Classification (NCBI taxonomy): domain Eukaryota; kingdom Viridiplantae; phylum Streptophyta; class Magnoliopsida; order Rosales; family Rosaceae; genus Geum; species Geum urbanum. Next base: position 21,693,023 of record OX327009.1, on the reverse strand, counting down.
TGAAACGCTTCTTTCCCTGACCATGTTCTATCGCAAAATTCACAAATTCGCTAATTCCATCCATATACCGGACATTACATCTATTCTTCAACTTCATCCAACTCTTGTCCATACTGCTACAAAATATTATAATTAATTAATTATTACATATATATATATATTAGTCCATTAATTTACGCTTAATTATACGAACTCGATCTACATCGATCCATCAATTACGTACGTAATTTAATCTGTATATATAGCTAACATCCATGCATGTATATATGTACGTTTTCACTAAATATATATTAAGCAAATTTTAACTACATATGTACCTGCTGGCCTTCTCGATATCAGTTAATTAAGCTAGCTAGCTAGTCAGCGGAGATCCCTGATCCTGATCCTTCTCCTTCTCCTTCTCCCTTCTCCTTCTTCTTCGATCTTTAAAATTTCCCGCGGGACAGAGGATCGGATGGAATGAAGAGAGTTTGGCATCGGGCTTATATAATGCTTCACTTAGACGACATAGGTGTCGGTATGTCGTCTAAGTGGAAGTTACTCGGACCACGGCGTGTCGGTCCGTTGTCTAGGTGATCACCTGGACGACGGAGAATACCATCTCCGTCGTCCAGGTGTCCACCTGGACGACGTAGATAGTATTCTCCGTCGTCCAGGTGGTACTTGGACGATGGAGAAGTCTCCGTCGTTTAAGTGTTACTTGGACCACGGAACAATTACGTTTCCGTGGTCTAAGTGCTGTTTTCTTGTAGTGTGTGTGATTTTCATGTACTTATGTTTGTGCTTTGTTTTTGTTTCATTTTTGGCTTAGTATCTTGTTTTTCTTGTGTATTCGTTTGATACTAACACTTAGTCTTTGGTGGATGCCCAGATTTATGAATGACCTGACCTATTCCACGTGAAGTTCAACTTCGTAATCGCACTATGATCATTTCTAACAACGCGGTGGAAGACCTTGATCGTCCTATTGTTGAGGACGAAGTTGACTCGCCTAGATCTCGGCACTCCAAGGATTTGGTAACAGAAGGAGAACAAGAACAAGAACACGTACCAATGGCCAACGCAAACAATGCTCAACAATCACTTCACCAACGCACTTGTTCTACTGATTGGAGTGCCAGCCCCTCATGCATCAGATTTCTGGAACCTCAAGAGGAGAATAAGGACATTGAGCTGAAGAGCGGATTTCTCCATCGCCTACCTATCTTTCAAGGGATGGCGCATGAAGATCCTAATATGCATTTAAGGCAATTCCAGTTTGTGTGCACAAGTATGAAGCCTGCGGATGCTGATGAAGAACTCTTGAGACTCAAGGCGTTTCCTTTCACCTTGAAAGAGAGAGCACAAACTTGGCTTATGGAACTCCCACCGAATCACATCACCACATGGAAACAAATAGCGGATGCTTTCTTAAGCAAGTACTTTCCGGCCTCAAAGATCACTGTTTTGAGGAAGAAGATCACTGGAATTGCATAGGCTGCGGATGAGTCTTTTGGCCAATACTATGACAGATTTAAGGTTCTCTGCGCCAACTTCCCATCACATGAATTCTCTGAGACTAACCTCATGAACTACTTCTATGATGGTCTCAAACCAATTGATCGAGAACTTCTTGATGCCGCTGCAAATGGAGCATTCATGGATTTCACTGAGGTACAAGCTCGTGCAATATTGGAGAATCGAGCCAACAATGATGCTCAATATTGGATGGCACCGCGCAAGATAGTAGCTGAAGTAAGTTCTAAGCCAGCACCGGATGACAAGTATGATAAACTCTCCGACTTGATGGAGCAAGTGCTTGAATTAGAAGTAAAGACAGCCAAGGCAGCTTTGGGACCAACATGTGGCGTTTGCCACATCCAAGGACATTATAGTGAGCAATGTCCTACAACAATGGAACCGCCTACTGAAGAACAAGTCAACGCCATTGGTGGATATCAAGGATGCCAGCGTTACAACAATTACAACAATTTTGGCAACCGTGATCATCCTGGTTTCAAGTGGAGTAGCAATGAGGGATGTCTTAACCCTCCAGCACCTCAACAACAACAATTCCAACTTGCTCCCTATCAACAAAGGCCACCAATGCCTCAAGCGTTCATGCCACCACCACAAGCTCCTCTGGTCGAACAATTTACAAATTCGGACTATGACAAGATGCTTCCTCAACTGTCCAACTCCACACAAGCTCTAATCGATGGACAAAACCAAACAAAGGCCACGTTGGAGTCTCATGGACAGGATATCTCTGAAATGAAGAAGCAAATGGGTCAACTTGTGGATTTCATGGGGCACACTACCAGAAATGGAGACATTACCGGCGACCTGCCGTCGCTGGCCTTGTCTTTTTTTTTTCGCCGGAATTGTCAATACCGGCGACAAGTCGCCGGCAATGACGTCGCCGGAAATTCCCCGCCGGTGTTAACATTGCCGGCGACGGGAAACGCCGTCGCCGGCAATGTCAAGACATTACCGGCGACTCAAGTCGCCGGCAATGGCAGCGCCGCCGTGGCCGGAATGTGAGACATTGTCGGCGACTGAGGTCCATGTCGCCGGCAATGTGTGGAAAAATTTAGAAAAAAAAAACGCGGTTCTGGATTGGGCCCAATTCCAGAACCTGCATTGAAAGACATAAACCGTACAATCATACAAGTTCAACAGTACACATAAATGTCCAACGTATAGTACAAATAGCAACGACGATACGAAAATTAACTACAACTACAGGTCAGGGTCCAGGAACTTGCGGGTCAGGGTCGAAGTAATCCATGTACTCATTTGAATTCCGGTGGCTACCTTGGTCTTGCTCTGGCGTTGACTGGTGCGGTGGTGGTAGTGGATAGCTAGGGAAGGGAGGGACCGGGGGAGGTGTGGGGAACGGTTGTCCGGTAGTCTGAGCCTCGTACATCGTCCGCATCCATGTGTACATCTGAGCCTGCATCTGTGTCTGCTGCTGGACCATGTTTTGGTACTCGGCCATCTGCCTCTTTTGCTCCTCCAACTCCCTCTGCGTCCTCTGAAGCTCCGCTGCGAGGTTACGACTAGAAGTTGAACTTCTTGACCCGGTAGAGTATTGTGAAGTGTTTTTCAATACTCCTTCGCCCCTCGAGCCCATTCCCCTACAGTAGTAGGTATTCTTTCCAGTCCCGCACGCTTTTGCCATGATCTGAGCCGCTATCGGGGGATCAAGCGGATCGATCTGAGAGGCATACTGGGTGACTTCTTCCTCGGAGCAGTCAGGATGGTTAATCCGAGCTATACTCATGGTCACTTCTGCGGTCGCCTCCTCCACTCTCGCCTAATTGAAAAGCGAAAATGAACAACGTATTAACTAACAAAATCTATTAATATCGAAAAATAGTTTTATTAACACATGGAGAGGTGAAAGACTTACCGCTTCGTCAGGGCACTGCGGATAGAACTTCTGATGAATATACACCAAGGGGTTCACTTCTTGTTGTTGCTGCGCCTTAGTCGACCAACCCATGTAGTTGAGTGAACCTGCATGATGGGCCCTGGTGTTTTTCAATCTATTCGCCCGGTTCGTCTTCGAAATCGCCTTGTTTGATAAACATATGGAAAAAAATTAGTAACTAACTATTTCAATCTGATACGATACATTAGGCTTGTAAGATATATTAAGGATGCATACCTGAGCTTTGGGGTGCTCGAAGTGGGCTATCAGCCACAGCCACTCGTACTCCCTAAACCGGAATTCGCTAGGGGTAGAACCTCGGCCTAGCTCCTTGTATACAGTGTAATGGGAAGAAAGCTCGTTCTTCCACTCTTTATACCTATATTAAAACAAGGAAAAAAAGTTAGAGATATTAAAACACTTGATAAACAAAAATCTAACTCGATATATATTCAAATAAGTTGAAGCACATCACCTCATATGTAGTTGACGCTCTACCCACGTGTGAATAAGAACTTCATCCACGTCAAACCACACCAGCAATATGAATATATTAAAGGTAAAATTATATATTTATTCGGATTTAATTAATAAATGTAAAATTTACGTAATGAAAATACCATTTTACTCACACTGAGTGCATTATGCACTTGCATCTTCACGTAGATAGGCACAGATTCCCAATCTGGCCAAAGCATTGAGACCTTGTCCCGCACGATCGCACCGGCCATGCTGACATATTTGCGCGTGGTGTCGAATGCCTCGATCACCTTGCCATCCTCATTGGCCCTTATGGGTGTTTTCCTTCCGCCGGTGGCCTGCTCAAGTCTCTTCCCGGTGCAGGTGCCTCTAGCCCCTTTCCGTTTTCCAGTCCCATTAACGAAATTTCCTAATAATACAATGTCAACAAACTGATATCATTAATTGAACCTATCGCAAGTCTTAAGTAATAATTAAGTAATCAATCTGATGTTAAAATTTACCCGCATCGTCCGTTTGTTGGTTGGTGCACCTCACACTCCAAAGATACACGGGGTCGAACGGGAGGAAGTTATACGCTTCCTCCACGGTCAGGAACTCCGGCCGTCCTTCAACATAAACAGGCATCCCCCTATCATCGAATTCAGGGATGACAGGAATCTCGTCGGGTAGGAAGAGACCGGACAGCGGAGATAGACGAGGCCTGGACGATGAGGCCCCAGCACCACCATGTGTCTCAGATGATTCCCGTGAAACGGGAGTAGGCACCGGGCGAATATGGGGCATTCGGATTGAAGGAGTTTCTGATGCCCCCGTTTACTGTCGCTCGTCTGAGGCTCTGCCACCGGAGGGACTCTGCTAATGGAGCGTCTGGAGACTGAGGCTCGAGCCTCGACTTCCGGTTGCACGGCTCTTGATCGTGCAGCTTCCTCCTCTGCTCACGCCTCTAGCAAGGCTCTCGTGCGAGCAGTCATCATTGGCCCACTGGGCGTGTTGCTAACTGCGGCCGAGGAGGAAGCTTGACTACTGTTCCCTCCACTATTTCGGGAACCTCTCCGAAGCCAATTAGCCGCAAAACCTCCTGGACACCGTAATAGTCATGGATTCGGTTCTATAACAAATCGGAACCGGAACCGTTTGAACCTGGAACCGTTATATTACAAACGGTTCCGGTTACAAACAGTTCCGGTTCCGAAACGGTCCCGATTCCAAACTGTTTCGGTTCTATAACAAATCGGAACCGGAACGGTTTGGAACCGGAACCGTTGAAAACTGGAACTGTTTGTAACCGGAACCGTTTGTAACATAACGGTTCCGGTTACAAACAGTTCCGGTTCCAAACGGTTCCGGTTCCAACGTACTAAGGTTCTATAACAAATCAGAACCGGAACGGTTTGGAACCGGAACCGTTTGAAACCGAAACTGTTTGTAACCGGAACCGTTTGTAACATAATGGTTCCGGTTACAAACAGTTCCGGTTCCAAACCGTTTCGGTTCTATAACAAATTAATCGGAACCGGAACCGTTTGGAACCGGAACCGTTTGAACCTGGAACCATTTCGAACTGGAACCGTTATGTTACAAATGGTTCCGGTTATAAACATTTCCGGTTTCAAACCGTTGTGGTTCCAAACTGTTCCGATTCCGATTTTTCACCTTAATTTATACGTTAAATTAACAACTATATCACCTTAATCCAAACACGTTAAATTCCGAAGCCGATTTTTCACCTATTATACGTTAAATTAACAACTATATCACCTAACTTAACATATATACATACATCATTTCCGGCTTTAAACTTTTCACATATATATACATCACATATACACTTTGTATACATCGATCATGCATCTTAATTTCACCTTAATTCACACATATATATATACATCACATATTAATTCAATTCACCCTAGCTAATTAATTTTCCACATTTTTCAAACATACGTATATATATACATTCCATATAAATTAATTAATTTTTCACATATATACATCACATATATTTCTCCTTCACTCCACAATTATCCACATTATTTTCCCACAATTTTCAAACATACCTTAATTACATTTTACAAATATTTTCCACATGCATACATACATCCCACAATTATCAAAAATTAATTAATCAAAATGCATAAAAATAAAATGTGGAATGAGAGAGAGAGAGGGAGAGAGAGAGGGAGAGAGAGTGAGCTATTACCTGCCATGGTGGAGCTCGACCCAACTGTTGTCCGGCGACGGAGGTGAGGGGAGGAGGAAGAGGAGGAGGGGAGGAGGAGAGAGGGGAGGAGAGGGGAGGAGAGAGGGGAGGAGAGGAAGAGAGGGGAGAGGGGAGGAGAGGAAGCTAATTAGAGAGGATTGAGGATAGGGAGGAGAGGGAGGTGAAGAGAGAATTTCGGTGTAAGAGAGGGAAGAGGGAGGAGAGCTCGAGCTGCCCTGGAAATACCGCCACCATTGCCGGCGAGTTATGTCGTAACTCGTTGGTAATGACATTACCAACGAGTTGCTAACTCGTGGGTAATGTCATTACCAACGAGTTGCTTATCAACTCATTGGTAATGTCATTATTTCTCGAAGATTATCCGATCGACCTATTTCCGACCAATTTCCGACTAAATAATTTCCGACAACATTTCCGACCATATATAACTACAATTTCCGACTACGATGGTCGACTACAATTTCCGACTACGTACAATTTCCGACTACGTACAATTTTCGACTACAATTTCCGACTCCAATTTCCGACAACGATTTCCGACACGATTTCCGACTACGATTTCCAACACGATTTCCGACTACGTACAATTTTCGACTACAATTTCCGACTACATTTTCTGAGTACATTTTCCGATTACGTTCCGACACGATTTCCGACTACAATTTCTGACTACAATTTCCGCCTACAATTTCCGACTACAATTTCCAACGTACTAAGGATGATAATCGTAATCATGTTCATCACTTGAGTCTGACTCGGTTTCATAGGTAACCTCTGGCAATATGTGCCGCTCCTCGTCATCTGAATCAGCGTCAACTTCATATGGATTAACATCGAGAAGTTCTGCTCCAGTAATTCGAACCACACTCCCAGATCTCACATTATTAAGGCGAATCGTAGATGATTCCGGAATGTCAAAAGCGTTCGGCTCTTGGTATGCAGTAACTTCCTCATCATCTGCGGTCTCACCAACTGTGGCAGCATTGTATATGATTCTATGAGAAACATGGTTAACCACCTTCCACGGGACTTTGTTAAGAAGATCGTCAAGGTAAAACACTTGTTTTACTGATGAGGCAAGAACGAAAGGGTCATCTTCATACTAGCTAGTAGCAGTATTCACCGAAAATGTTCCGTACTGATCGGTCCTTGTGTTCTCCGGGCTAGTATCAAACCATCTACACTTGAACAAGTGCACTTTCATGCGGTTCCCATAAATTAGTTCAACAACTAAATGAAGGACACCGTAATAGTCAACGCCATCCTGCCCACCATGGACCATCACCCCACAATTCTGTGTTTTCAGTCGGTCGTCTCAATTTTCACATATAAATTTAACGCCATTGACCTGACACATCGAGTAAACTTTTGAAGCTATCGGTTTCATCGCCAGGACCCTCAATTCGTTTGACCACTCTGGGCAACCATCATCTGCTACGTGGTTCATCTGAAAACGTCCAGTAATACGTACACAAGAAATTATGTCATCTTAAAACCACAAAACCACATACATACATACATGCTATATAAGGATATATATAAAAATAGACATATACACATATACCCTTACCCATTGACCAAAGTAGTTTGCAAACGTCCTGTTGTGGTAATCAACATTTCCGGCAATAGCAGAGCAGTGAAGATGATAGTTTTTCCAATATTGTACTTCTTGATAGTTAATCAGTACCGACCAGTGGGCAATGGCTACCTCATTTCCATCCAACTTGTACGACTTTGGCAAGCTTCCCTGTACTGCCACGTCACTGGAGATGATAGAAAGGTTGAACTGGGGTTCATCTATCGGCATCTATTGTTGGGGGTCCTCAAGCGCTCCCAAGTACACTTTGGTGTACGTTACACACTCATGCGCAACATATGCTTCAGCGATACACCCTTCAGGTGCATATTTATTCTTCACATAGTCCTTGTAGGCTCCCAATTATCTACAAGTTAACAAGTGCATGTTAACTTACTTAAAAAATAAGAATTTACATATAAAAACATAGGCAAACCAAATGTACCTTTCCATGGGATACATCCAAGTGTAGTGTACGGGACCGGTAAGCAACAATTGTTCGGGAAGATGGATCATCAGGTGAGGCATTATGTCGAAAAAATTTGGGGTAAATATCCTCATGATAAAAATGATGTCATCTTGCATCTCCCTGAGGTCTGATTTTTTAACTTCCCTGGTGCATAACTTCTGAAAGAATCTTGACAAGGCCACCAACGGCTCCACCACCACTTTGGGCAGGTACCCTCGAATGAAAATAGGTAAAAGGCGTTGAAGCAGTACATGGCAGTCATGACTCTTTAATCCGTACATCTTATTGTCCCGGAAGTTAACACACCTGCTTATATTTCCTGCATAGCCATAAGGATACCTGCATATATGTATATATATATATATATATATATATCCATAGGCAACAATTATATTTCTTGCATATAACCATAATCCAGTAAAAATTTAAGGCCAAATTCCTGCGTAGCCATAAGAATATATACCTGACATTACTCAGCCACCGAAAAATTTCATGCTTATGCTTCGGCTTTACGGTGTAAGGAGCTTGCGGCATTTTTCTCTTACCATCTCTTAACCACAAATGTTTCTGCAGACCCATTGCTTTCAGATCAATGCGTGCCTTAGGGATGTCTTTTGTTTTCCCCTCCAAGTTAAGAACTGTGCACACAACACTTTCACACACATTCTTCTCTATGTGCATGACATCTAGGTAGTGTCTGATAGGCAACCTGGGCCAGTATGAGAGTTCCCAGAATATGCTCTTGTGTGTCCAAAACTTATACCTTTCGGGCTTGTCTGGAATTGACGCGACTATGTCAGGATGATTGCTCAGTTGGCCAAAATCATATTCATTCAACACTTCCAAAATTTCTTCCCCTGTCCATCGCCTGGGTGCCACACCTGTTTCCACAGTCCCATCAAACGCGTCTGGATCCTGCCTAAATGGGTGATCATATGGAAGCCAACAACGGTGACACATCTGAACAATTTTACTGCAATGAGAACTGCAACAATCAACCGTCATGCACTCTGAATAAGCCCTGTAACCCCTGGTAACGTTGTCCGACAACATACCGCGGGCAGGAAAATCACTGATAGTGCCAAAAAGCATGGCATGCATCTGGAACATCTCGTTTTTGAACCTATCGTAAGTGGGGTGGCCACACTCACTCAGGTACTTAAGCTCCTCAATCAAAGGCCTCAAATACACATCGAGACACTTTCCTGGATAACCCGGGCCCGAAATTAACAGAGTCAGCATATTGTATTCCTTCTTCATGCACATCCATGGTGGAAAGTTGTACGGTACCAAAATAACTGGCCATATACTGTATTGAAGACTCATGTTGCCAAAAGGGTTGAATCCGTCAGATGACACCCCTAGCCAAACATTTCGGACCTCTGCTGCAAAATGATCAAACTCCCTGACCATGTACCTCCAAGCCTCTCCGTCGGAAGGGTGTATAAGGGTGTCATCGTCAGGCAAGTTCCTCTCAGCCCACCATCTCATTGCCTCGGCCGTGAAAGCACACATGAACAACCGCTCCAGCCTATCAATAAGCGGGAAATATCGAAGTATCTTCACAGCTTTCTTGTTGCCTGCAGGAGTCAACTTATACCTTTCTGTAAAACATACCGGGCAGGCTTCAAGGTCTTCGAGATCTTTTCCCCAGAAAAGAATACAATCATATCTGCATGCATGGATTTTGATGTAGGAAAGCCCAAGATCTTTCAGGATATGTCGCACCTTATGATGAGTGGTAGGAAGACGATGACCGGGTGGCAATAGCGAAGCAGTCCACTTCAACCAAGAATCAACAGCTTTTATAGACATTTTGTTCTCCATTTTGAGCTGCATCACTCCCATCACACTTTCAAGAACAGTCTTACTACAACCGTCGTACAACGGAGTCTGTTGTAATGCAATCAGGTTGTTGTACTTGTCCATACCGCTTGTGTTGACATGAGCTCCAGGTAATGGCTCGACTGGCTCGATATGGGGGAAACCCTCAACGACGGGAGGGACATTTGGTGCTTCATCAGCAAATACACTGCTCTCATGAGGAAACATATCATTGATTAACATCGCTGTTGGATCATAGGATGAACTGCCCCTCTCAGTAAAATCTCCATGATCATAGCGTGGACTGGCCCTCTCACCAAATTGTCCATGATCATGCGGACCCGCTAACGATGTTTCACCGTGATAAATCCAACAAGTGTACTTATCCCAAAACCCGTATTTACTCAGGTGCCTCTGGACTTTATCAATGGGAAAACGAAATCGATCGCTGAAACACTTACATTCTTTACACGAGCAATAATGAAGTGTAGTGTCTCCACAATTAGCCTTCACAAAATCCACAAAACTCCTAATTCCCTGGTGATATCTGACATCCCATCTTTCGAGGCTCATCCAACTCTTGTCCATCCTGAAAATTCTAACAATTTTACGGATTAATTATATATATATATACACACACATTCACTACTAATAATCGACGCGATATCTCAAATCAACTCGAATTAAATCAACACATGCATGTATATATATATATATCGATCTAATCTCTGAATTCGATTTAGTACTCGATGATGGTATTCTTCTTTTTTCAATTCAAAACGTATTTGACTAGGTAGGAGGCTCTGTTAAGCCTGGCTCCGATAACACTACGATAATACCAGTCGTTGATTCAGACACAAGATAAGATTAACTACAAGCAGTTTTCTCGTTTCCGTGACATCAACAACATTTCATATATATCTCACGAATTGGATTTGATCAACACACACATATATATATACATACACATATACGTATATATACACGTACCTATATATATAGCTTCCCGAGTGATCGAGTTTTCGATGCGCGCCTTAATTTTGACAATATATCGAAGGATCGATTTCAGAGCGTACGTTTTCCTTCTTTCGATTTCTCTGGATTTTTTTCGATCAAAATGAATGAATGATCGAGCTGCTGCAATCTGCGTCTAATATAAGAGACATTGCCGGCGACGGAGTAAGTCGCCGGAAATGAAGACATTACCGGCGACTTTACGCCGGAAAATCGCCGGTAATGTTTCAAAACATTACCGGCGACTCCAACCGTCGCCGGCAATGTCGAGCCACACATTTCCGGCAAAATTCCGGCCGGAAAATTGCCGGAAATGTTCGACTTGACATTGCCGGCGAAGGTTGGAGTCGCCGGTAATGTTTTGAAACATTACCGGCGATTTTCTGACGACATTACCGTCGACGGAGTAAGTCGCCGGTAATGATGAACATTACCGGCGACTTTTCCGGTCGCCGGCCTTGTCTCCGGTGATCTCGCCGGTAATGATGCCATATGTGGTAGTGGCAATTTAGGGCTTCCGGACAACTTCCATCTCAACCTCAACCACCACCAAGGAATGTGAGTGCGATTACAACAAGAAGTGGAAGGATTTTGGAGAGTCCAACGTTGGACGGAGCTAAGCTGAAGGCAACACCATTAACTTATGATGTTGTGGAGGATGAAGATTTAGATGAAGATCCGGCAACCAAAGATGCCAAGAACAAGAAGAAAGTGGCGCCACTTTTGAGGCCACAATCACCAACGCCACCTATCCCAACCAAAGGTATTAACTCTATCCCTTCAAGTTCTGTTAATACTAATGCTTCGTTTGCTCATGCACCATTCCCACACAGATTATCAAACTCAAAGAAGGATGATCAATACGAGGAAATCCTGGACATCTTTCGAAAAGTGCAAGTAAACCTACCCTTGATTGAGTGCATAAAGCAAGTGCCGATATATACCAAGTTTTTGAAAGAGTTATGCACCCAGAGGAGGCAAACGAGAGCGAAGGAGGTCGTGAAGGTGAATGCAACAGTTTCGGCTGTGTTGCAGTGTCGGTTACCCCCAAAATTCTTCACCCTGGGAGCTTTTCTGTCCCTTGTGTTATTGGTGACACCAGATTTGAAGATGTCATGCTCGACTTGGGTGCATCAATCAATGTGATTCCTTACTATCTTTATGCATCCATGGAGCTTGACGAGCTTAAGCAAGATAATGTCATCATACACTTAGCCGACCGATCTCATAAATATCCCAGGGGATATGTTGAAGATGTTCTTGTACAAGTCAACAACCTGATCTTTCCTGCTGACTTTTACATTGTTGACATGGAGGAAAGTCCGTTGAACACTACACCATTATTACTCGGATGACCTTTCATGAGGACTGCAAGAACAAAGATTGATGTGTTCGAGGGAACGTTTTCCATGGAGATTGATGGAGAAAGGATTGAGTTCAACATTCTTGATGCCATGAAAGTTCCCACTGCTTGTGTCAATGCATGTTTTTCGTATGATATAATTGAAGATTTGGCGCAGCAGCATCTCGACACACTTAGAGAAGATGAGCTCGACACTGTGATTCAAGAAGGAGTTGGGTTGAACCGACTAGATGAATAAGCTCTCTTGGATGCTTTGATTGAGATTTTTGAGCCTAGGGTGAAGACGATGGCATCACTCCTCAATGAGCAAGCCAACGTGATTTCCAAGGCAGCCCCTATTCCCTTGGCTTATGGTGAAAACAAGCTAGTTCCCTCCATTGTTCGAGCACCGGAATTAGAACTCAAGGTGTTACCGGACCATTTGAAGTATGCTTACTTGGGAGACAATGAGACTTTACCGGTTATCATCTCTTCATCTTTGGAGGAAGAACAAGAAGTGAAGTTAGTTCATATGCTTCAACAATACAAAACCGCCATCAGTTGGACACTTGGGGACATCAAAGGTATCAATCCTGCAACTTGTGTTCATCGCATTTTACTTGAAGATGGAGCTAAGCCCTCTCGTGAAGCTCAAAGAAGGCTCCATCCGCCTATGATGAAGGTTGTGAAAAAGGAAGTCATCAAACTCTTATATTGTGGAGTTATCTATCCAATTTCGGATAGTCGTTGGGTCTCACCTGTGCAAGTTGTTCCTAAGAAATCTGGAATTACTGTTGTGAAGAATGCGGAGAATGAATTAGTGCCTCAACGAACCATCACTGGCCACAGGGTTTGCATTGACTATAGGAAGCTCAACGCCAGCACTCGAAAGGATCACTTTCCTTTGCCATTCATTGATCAGATGCTTGAGAGGTTGGCTGGTCATTCTTACTATTGCTTCCTTTATGGATATTTGGGTTACAACCATATTAGCATTACTGAGGAGAATCAAGAGAAAACAACGTTCACATGCCCTTTTGGAACGTTTGCTTATCGTCGCATGCCATTTGGACTTTGTAACGCCCCAGGTACGTTTCAACGTTGCATGCTCTCTATCTTTTCTGATTATACTGAGAAAATAATTGAGGTTTTCATGGATGATTTTAGTGTATTTGGGAAGGATTTCGATGCATGTTTAGATCACTTAGAACTAATTTTGCAAAGATGCGTTGAAACGAACTTGGTACTTAATTGGGAGAAGTGCCATTTTATGGTCACTCAAGGGATTGTCTTAGGTCACATTGTTTCGAAAAAGGGTATAGAAGTTGATAAATCTAAGGTAGATCTTGTGCAGTACTTACCCTCTCCAACTTCGGTTAGAGAGATTCGTTCTTTTCTTGGACACCCAGGTTTCTACAGGAGGTTCATCAAGGACTTTTCCCACATCTCACGTCCCTTGTGCAAGCTGCTTCAGAAGGACACTCCATTTGCTTTTGATGAAGAATGTGGCGTTGCATTTGAGAAGCTTAAAGGAGTTATTGACAAGTGCCCATATTCTTTGTGCTCCGGATTGGTCTCAACCATTTGAACTTATGTGTGATGCATCGGATTATGCTATTGGAGCTGTACTGGGACAACGGAGAGATAAGAAGCCATACGCCATTTATTATGCTTCTAAGACACTTGATGATGCTCAAGCCAACTACACAACAACCGAGAAGGAGATGTTGGTGGTGGTGTTTGCATTGGACAAGTTCCGATCCTATTTACTTCAAAGTAAGGTTATAATTTACACTGATCATGCAACTTTGAAGTATTTGATGCAGAAAAAGGATACGAAACCGAGGCTCATACGTTGGATACTACTTCTACAAGAGTTTGATGTGGAAATCATGGACAAAAAGGGAGTAGAGAACATGGTAGCCGATCACCTCTCTAAGATTGTTAAAGTGAAGTCCAACGTTGTAATTGTAGAGAATTTTCCGGATGAACAACTCTTCGGACTTCAGGTAAGTGCCTCTGAAACTCCTTGGTATGCGGATATTGTAAACTATTTAGTTACCGGTGAGTTTCCATCATTTTTGCACAAGGCTCAACGTGACAAACTTTGAAGTAATGCTAGGACTTTTATTTGGGATGAACCTTACTTGTGGAAACAATGTGCTGATTTAGTGATTAGAATGTGTGTTCCGGATGATGAGTTTGCATCTATTCTTGAGTTTTGTCGCAATGGTGCATGTGGCGGTCATTTTGGTTCGAAAAAGACAGCCCTTAAAGTGTTAGATTGTGGTTTGGCCTAACTTATTTCGTGATTCAAATGAATTTTGTGCTAAGTGTGATAGGTGCCAACGATCCGGAAATATTGGTGCTAGAGATCAAATGCCGCAGTTCTATATATTGAATGTCGAAATTTTTGATGTTTGGGGCATTGATTTTATGGGATCTTTTCCTCCATCTAACGGTTTCACTTACATTTTACTCGCTGTTGATTATGTTTCGAAATGGGTGGATGCAAAAGCCACTCGTACTAATGATTCGCGAGTTGTTGCAGATTTCCTCAAAACGAACATATTTTCAAGGTTTGGGATGCCGCGCGTTCTAATCAGTGATGGAGGGAGTCATTTTTGCAACAAGACAGTTGAGGCGTTGATGAAGAAATATGGAGTCAAGCACAAAGTTTCTACACCTTATGATCCACAAAAAAATGGCATGGCGGAGGTCTCAAATCGAGAAATCAAGAAGATCTTGGAACGTACTATCAAGCCAAACCACAAAGACTGGAGCCAGTGTTTGGATGATGCTTTGTGGGCATATAGAACAACGTACAAGACCCCTATAGGCATGTCACCATATCGACTTGTTTATGGGAAGTCTTGTCATCTTCCAGTGGAGCTAGAGCACAAAGCTTGGTGGGCAGTGAAGAAATTCAACATGGACAAGGATGAAGCTGGATTGGATCGAAAATTGCAGTTATGTGAGTTAGAAGAAATCCGGAACGAGGCATTTGACAATGCATGGATCTACAAGGAGAGGACAAAGCGCATTCATGACAAGATGATCCGTACAAAGAGTTTTGAGGTTGGGCAAAAGGTTTTACTATTTCATTCAAGATTTCGACTCTTTCCGGGCAAGCTGCGTTCGAGATGGATTGGTCTGTACATTGTGGTGCAAGTTTTTCATCATGGAGCCATAGAAATCATGTCCTTAGAATCCGGCAAAGTGTTCATGGTGAATGGTCAACGGTTGAAGCCATATTATGACAATTTTAAGGAGCACAACGTTGAAGAAGATAAACTCATGGAGCCATCACCTTCAACCACATGAAGAATGCATCACGTCTAGGCTGGAAGACGTTAAACAGCAAGCGCTACTTGGGAGGCAACCCAATAGAAGAGTCATCAACAGATTTGCATTCTCTTCCCCAATCTCTTTTTAATTTTGTTACTTTAATTTAAATAAGTAGAATTTTCGTGAGTCCTTCCTTCATGCTCGAATTCTATGCTTTACTTTAGTACATTGAGGACAATGTAGAGTTTAAGTGTGGGGGAGGGGTTTACAACTTATTTGAGTCATAAATTGTAAAAACGGGCGGACAATGGAACCTTCCGGTGGATGATGCCCTAAAAAAATTGTTGTGATTCTTTTTGTTTAATTTAGTGTTTGAAAAAGTCTTTAGGATGCCCTTAGTTAGTCTACGATGAAATTGGACCGAAAAGAATACAAAAATGGCGTTGCATATCATTAAGGATGAATTCATGTGCTAATTGAGATATCTTTTGAGTGTTATGACATGTAGTAGATATGGTTTGATAAAACTTGGTACAGGAATCGCATATGAGAATAAGTTTTAAATCATATGAGCCTTAAGTGAGATTTTGAGCCTTAAACACTTCTTTTGAGTGAAATTTTGTGCATATTAGATATAGGTCTCAAAATCATGCATATACTCACTTGCCATAGATCTTAATGAACTAGAGAATACTAGAACTTACTCATGTCAATTTGCAAAGCTTATAGTTGATACATACTCTGATTTTGGATGTGATTAAAGGCACTTAGGATATCCACCACTTTGCCAAATTGCCATGTGTCCTATTTGTGCACACGAGTTGCGACACCCCTAGATAACCTATTTGAGCCCACATTATGCCTTTATTTTATTACCATACATATCTAAACACTTTAAACTAGTGTAGAATATCCGTACCCTTGTTCAAAAGACTTGGTGAGGATTTTTGAAGCTAGAATCATGGAGATGGTATGAACATCATGAGGAGATGTGTGTATGGGGATATACTTGTCCAAATACCTTGAAAAAAGTTTGCAATTGCCAAAAATAGAAAGAAGAAAGAAAAAGAATTCGAGAGCTAAAAAAAACAGAGAAGAAAAAAAGAAGCTCTCCAGCAATGTGATTTAGATGTTAAATTTTGGATTAATGTCCCCCATACTTGTGGATTTGGAGTTTGTATTGAATTGAAGGCCCAAAAGTGAAGAAATGTGGCCTTTCTCCTGTCTACAAAAGCTCAAGGGAAGTTTAGAATGGAGTTATGGTCCAACAAGATGAAATCTGGCCCGTGTACTTAAACTTTACACATGGTGACGTTGGTGAGAGGAGGATGAACGAAATTTATGAAGTTTTTGGTGCTTTGACTAAGTCTTTTGAATGTTCTTAACCACCACATATCCATATTTTTGAATGCCTTAGCCTAAGCCCCATTACAACCCTTAAAAGTCCTTTTTGATCCTTAAGATGAGTAGCCTTCAATCTGTGAAGTAAGTTGCATGAGTAAGCATATGGTTTTGGTTCATTTGTGCAAGTATCTCTTCCCATGCATGAATTTTCATTGAAATTAACAAACACTTTGAGTCAAACCTTTGCATAAGTGAAAATATGATTAGTGCATCCATGTGAGTTGATTTCAACTTTATTCGAAACATGCACAGCTTTAACATCACCATTATTTTTCTCCACGTCTTACTTGTTCATGACATGATCATATCTCTATTATCTATTGAATTCATTGAACATTCATGTGAAAACATTATGATTCCATCGCCATAGACTTGAAGAATTTTCTGAGACAAATTTGAGTAAGGGCTTAGTTTTGTTCAACTTAGTATTTCTATCGTTTTCAAACATGATTACATGAGAATTTGCGGCTTTAAAACGTTGAAATATCTAAGTATGTTTGTATATAAGTGTCACATTTACCTTTGTGTTTTTCCCTTTATTATTTTTCTTTTATCGAGTCCATTGCTTTGTTGTGTATTTGCTAGGGACTAGCAAAGTCTAAGTGTGGGGGAATTTGATCTACGCATTTTATGCTTGATTATTAATGTCTTTCTCTCTATATTTAACTTTTTTTTATGCCTAGTAAATATGTTTCTAACTTACTTTATGTTTTTAGGTAGAAATAAAGGAGGAAATAATAAAGGAGGGGTTTCGGAGCTAAAAGTTGGCTAAGGAGAAAAGTTCCTAATTCCAGAGAAGAAATGGTCCGAGAAATGGTCTTCAAAATGGTTACTAAAATGCTTTCCCACATGGTGTCAAGAATTGAAGACCAAAAGCATGTCCAAAGAAGCCCAAAGAAAGAAGATGGATTAAAATGAATTATCAGAAATCAGACTTTGTACATAATCCCACTTTGAAAGACCACTGTGAACAGATCCTGATGAATCTAGACGCGATTAGCATATGGTTGGAAAGACCTAGAAGTCTAGTTTCCAACGCAACTGGAATCAAGTGATCTGGAGTCTTAGATTGAGAGAAATTCTTATTTTAGTGGAGAAGGGTCAAGTTACCCGGGTGGAGTAGTTAGAGTTCTAAAATGAGTCGAAATAGGCTTTGCTTGGCCTATATAAAAGAGGGCTCGACTAGGGTTTCATTATCACACATCATAGACAGCAAAGCTCTGCCCAAAACACCTCCCAAGTCGTCATAAGCCTAATTCGCTCCAAGGCCGAAGCTCCCTCCTCACGGATCAAGAATAATCGGCGCTCTTCGTCTTGTTCTTGATAATCCATCCACTCGAGGCGTTGTCAGTGCTCTTCACAGACTCCAAAAGTGTAACCATAAACCTTCTATCTCATCTTTTGTCTTGTAAAGAATTCGGTTTACGACTTGTGATTTGTTTAATAAAGGCTATACGTTTTTACTTACTTATGTTACCTTCCATGTGTTCTTAGTTTTTGGTCTTTGCTTGTATGCATGCTTGTATGCTTAAAGCTTCTTAATGTGTTGGGTGATACGCTCTTCGTTCCTCTCTAGCATGTTTTGTATGAATCTTAGATAAATTAAGGTGTAGGCGCTCTTCGTCGCACTTTTAAAAGCATGTGTATAAATTGCAGGTTGAAAGGTAAGAATTTTGTTGATACTGGGTAAGTGAAGCATGAAAACGGTGGAGGTAGACATGATGTGATGATCACATGTACATAGTAGAATTAGGTTTAAATTTCGTAGGTTATTAGTTAAACAAACCAAATCTCGCACCCCCATAAACAAACCTAGGATAGTTATGCATGCACCCTCAATCCCCGGTTAAGAATGATCCCTATTTACCAATGCTACATCTACTAAAAAGGGTTTTAATTGACTCATTGTCGTTGAGTGTTAAGTGTTAATTTAGTACTTAGTAATGGTGAGTATCAAACAACCGTTCCCGGAAACATATAATTCAATAACGACGAATTGTCGAAAATCCAATAATCACACCTCAAAACCTCGCTATAATTTCAGATGCTCAAATCGAAAAACAAACCTCACCACTGCGATCGGGGCGGGATTCCGAGTGAAATGACATATAACTCGTCGAAAACCACGTTGGGCGAAAAGTCGCCGCCGCTGCCTCCGGCCACCGGAATTTCAGACCTGCTCAAAAAATTTCATGCTACACATACTTTCAAAGATCTCGACGATTCCAACAACTTTCTAGTTATAAGTTAAGGCCAATTTTGACCGGAAAAGGTCCAAAACTCACCTTGAAAGCACAAACCCTCGCCGGAATTTCACATCGACGGATATCCTTCCTCCGGCCACGGCAACCCTCAAGACAACTTGCAATAGCTTTCTTACCTCGAGGCTAACAAAACACCTCAAAGAGGAGCCACCAATTCGGCCGGAAAAGCCACCTCCGATCACCACGAAATCTCGCCAGAAAACACCCAAAATTCCCAAACTTTGACAAGCTATAAATTCTTCATCCGGCAACCAAATTGAACGAATGACCTATCAAAAGAAAGAGGAGCTCAATCCCAACAACTTTTATGAAGAGATTCCGGCCAACCGTGGCCGGAATCGGCCTCAAAATCCAAGAAAACCGAACGGCAGTTTAGAGCTAAACGGGTCGCCCACCCTTGACCCGTGGTCAACGCGGGTCAAGGCCCAGTTTCCTGTTTTGGAAAGTTTCCAATTTCGGCATGTATTCTTCCGTATTTATACCGTACGCGTATCGAACCCCAATCGGATAAATACGACAATATTCGACGGACGAAAATATTCACAACTTATTCCTCGTAACTCGGAAAAATTATCCGGAAGTTCCCACAAGCTCGAAATTAAATTCTCTACAACTTTCACGAAGTATCCCAAATCAAATTCTCGTCCGATAATTTAGTCGCTAACAAGGCCGCCATATTAGCAGATTATGTCGAAATCACAACAAATCGCGAAACTCGCAAATCAAGTCAATAATCATTCCATTTACGGTTCGGGTCGATCAACGGTCCAAAACGGATCACAATCACGATTCGGATAGACTCGAACACGAACGGATAAACTTGAAAATATACCGAAATTTCAAATATTCGTATTATATTCCTCGGTCGTACAAATAATGATCCGGAACGGCCCACGAACTCGAAATCACGCATACAACAACTCTCGAGAAGAGACTCAACTCAAATTCTCGGCCAATAATTAAGTCGTGATCAAGTCTGGCGATTCAATCAACTATCGGAAATCTGCGATTACGCATAACCTCATGGCTTAAGCTGATTAACACTACTGATTCTGTTCCGAGTCGTCACCTACTCTGTATTGGAGGCTACAAAAGTAGCCAATCTTTCCTGGGTCTAGTCTAATCTTTTTGGGTCTAATCTACTATTCCCTAGGGCTTGATCAGAGATTGGTATTGGTGTGACGACTCGCATTTGGATTGACAATTGGATTCCTACTCTACAGTCTTATAATCCTCTGCAGTATGGGTGAACAGACTTCACCATAGTGGATTAGATTAATGATCGCCAGAATCTACAATGAAATCTTACTGATCTCTCCCTAATCCTCTCAAATTTATACATTAGTGCTATTCAAGAAATCTTATAAGAGCCACCCTATGTGAAGGCCACATTCGATGGTTTCCTGAATGTACTAGCACTTTCTCAGTGAAAATAAGCTACCACCTCCTTCATTTATTAAAGTTGGCTACTGATATGCAAAACTCCGCATCCTAATCTTCAGTAGTTTCTCCTCGATTTTGGAAATGGATTTCGCACTTACCTACTCTACCGAAAATTAGGGGCTTTCTCTAACGAGAGGTCCACAATATCTTGGTCACTAATGCCAATCTGCATCTCTAACATCTCAATCTTGATCTGAGTTATACCATTTGCAGATCAAAACCTAAATCTGTTGAACACTGCCTTCTAACTTGTCTATGTCCAATTCAAATTTAGATGGCACATACTTTTGGTTATAGAATCAATCTCTCTAGGATCACCTTTTTACCTAATTGGATAACACAAGCTCTTCCTCATTTCCCATCAGGTTTCTTTCTGACATCAATGGTGTCGACTCATATTTCCTTTCTTCTATGACGCATTTGGAAAAACCATTATAATCAAAGATTTAGCTAAGATCATCTTAGTGCTAGTGCGGTGGCCCTCAGAGCACTTTCTGTAGCTAAAAAATTCATATCCAACCAAGGGCCATCCCCCACTCTATCTTCCTAGGACAAGGATGTTCCATGGATCCCTCATTCTCCTCCATCCTTGAAGACCAACATAGATGCCACCTCGAACTCGTACACTCTTGTTTCTCATTTAGCAACCTTGGTGTATGACTCCTCGGGATCCCTTATACGTGCGTCTTTCTCTTTTACCTCCGCTATTTCAGTCGAGGCGGCTGAACCTATAGCTGTGATTGTCGGCCTCAAACTACACAGTACCTAGGCATTGAATCCATCTTTATTTAAGCCAATTGTCTTTCTCTTATTTTAGCCATGAAATCCCCCAAGTTTGCTGCTAATTGGTAAGTGTGCCATTAGCTCCCTAATATTAGATCTTTTGCTTCTTTTATCTCCTTAGTTATCTTGCTTTGGACCAAATGAAAGGCTAATATGGCAGCTGACTGTTGATACGCGCAAAACATGCATTTAACGTTAACACACAGTAGACCTTAAAAACACAGATTACGCGCATTGCAATTTAAAACCCTTCTTTTGTCATTATAATATTGGCGAGTAGGGATCGTTCTTTATCCGGGGAATTAAGGGCGCATGCATGGTTTCGTTAATAAGCGGAAATCTAAATGTTTGGGGGGATTGGAAATTGGTTGATTAAATGTCCTACTAAATTAAAGTGCAAAAACATGCAAACACAACAAAAACTCTTAGGCATCTAACATGTTTTACTCATAGACAAGTTTTAACAATCAAGAAACTTCAAGTCTAATTATGCTTGCTAAAAATAAGAAGCTAATCTATTAATTACAAGTGATCAACATATTCACTAACCGAACCTACTCCTTTGCTTTTACCTTATTTATCATCTACGAAATCCTTAATTTTAGTCGAGATACATACACATGCTTTCGTTGAATAAGAATGTCATGACGCATAATAACTTAAAACAATAGCTTCTTTGCCGAATCAATGAGGTATAATTTAGGACAATAAGTGACGCACCCTATCCTAAATCATACTCAAAGCACTAAGAACTTTAAAGCTAGCACATGCATCCAAACTAATAAAATCAAGAACACATGGAAGAATCGAAATAAGAGAAGAACATGGAGAATTTCTTTCATTACATAACCGAAAGTATTACAAAGATGAAGATGGAGTTTAGAGTACATGGTTACACTTTTTAGAGAGGTGACGCACCAATCTACTAGCGGTGGTTCTCAAGAACACGAATGACGCACTCTACGTTCTTGATCCGGAGGTGGCGGAGGACTTCGACTTCGGGAGGACTTCGGTTGTGTATGGAAGAGTAGTAAAGTGTATAGAGTTTTGGCTTATGAATTTATGTGATGCTTTATCATGGCCGAACTCCCTTGGTATTTATAGGCAAGCATATGCCTTCATCTCTCTTCCACCTTGCCTCCCTTCATTTAATGCAAGCCTTAGTCACATGGCAAGTCACTCCCTTAGTCACCAAGTGTGATCATCACAAAGCAAGAGTCACCATGGCAACTCACCATTTGTGAACCCTAAGCAAGAGTCACCATGGCAAGTCACACACTTAGTCATCTTTTGTGATGATCACAAGCTTAGTCACTAAGCCTTGTCATCAAAGCTTGACAAGCTTGACTTTTCAACTTCACCAAGTGGCCTCCTTGCCGAACTAGATGGGTTTGGGCGTGATAATGGGCCGAAACAAACTTTGAGAAATGGGCCCAAAAAATGCTTTTTGGGCTGGCCCATTTCCGGTGGTCCGAAATCGCAAAAATCGCAAAATCGCCGAAATTCCTCTGAATTGCGTCGTTATTAATCTCCACCGTAAATATCTTCAAAATAACAAATTAAATAAGAAAAACATAAAAACTAAGATAATAACATAGCTAAACGTAAAGGGAAATGCGTTAAGAAACGAGCATAAAATGCGTATATCAAATTCCCCCACACTTAGACTTTGCTAGTCCCTTAGCAAACACTAAGTTAAACTAAGACTCTACTACGAATTTAAAACAAAGGAAAGAACATAACTAAGCCCTTAGCTAAAATTTGTCTCAGAATTTTCATAAGTATATGGCGATGTCTCACATGATTTTCAACTTTGTATGCTCAACGAATTCAAGAGATAATTGCGATATAATTTATGTAATGAACAAGTAAGGCATAGAGAAAACAGTGGTTATGTTTATAGCTGTGCATGCTTTGAATAAAGGTTTAATCAACTCACAAGGATGCACTCATCATGTTTTTCACTCATGAAAAGGGTTCACTTAAAGTGTATATGAATTGAAATGAAAACCACATGAATGAAGTTTGATTGCTTGCACAAATGAACAAAAACCATAAGCTTACTCATGCAACTTACTCTACTAATTGAAAGCTACTCATTTTAAGGATCATAAAGGACTTTTTGTGAGGTTGTAATGGGGTTAAGGCTAAGGCATTCGAAATTTAGATATGTGGTGATAAAAACGTTCCAACGACTTAGTCTAGCACCAAATTCGTCCTCCATCTCCACCGTAACTAATATCATGTAAACATCAATCTTAAACTACCCTTTGAGCTTTTCGGACAGGACAAAGACCATATTTTTTTCTATTTTTGGGCCTTCAATTTGTCGTAATCTCCAAATCCGCAAATAAGGGGGACGTTAATCCAATTGGTTTCTACTTTAGAACACAACATATTGCCATGAGAGATATATATAATTTTTTTTCTTTTCATTCTCTCAAATATAATTTTTTTCTTTTCTTTTTGGCAATCTCATACTTTTTAAGTTATTTGGACAAGTCTTTCCCCTTACTCACATTAACTCTTTTAATCTTTCCTACCAAACCATAATCTTATGTGCTAGTTTCGAAAAATTCTCACCAAGTTTCCGGAACAAAGGTAAGGATATTCTATATTAGGGTAAGTGTTTAGGTATATATGGTGATGAAAGAAAAGCTTAACGTGGGCTCAATTGGTTTATCTAGGGGTGTCGCGACTTGTGCGTACAAATGGGATACATGGATATATGGCAATGTGGTGGAAAATCCTAAATGCCTTTAATCATTTCCAAAATCAAAGTATGTATCAACATAAAAGCTTTGCAAATTGACATGAGTAAGTTCTAGCATTCTCTAGTTCATTAAAATCTATGGCAAGCAATCAAATGAGGCATATATAAGCTAGTAGCTACGAAATGGATGCATATTCACTCGAATAAAGAACAGATAGCTCAAAAGCTCACATAGGGTTCATATGATTAAAAACTTATTCAAGCATGCGATTTTCTGTACCATGTTTTACAATTTATATCTACTACATGTTAAAAACATATAGAATATCTCAATTAGCACAAGAATTCGATGCATGTGATTTATACGCCATATGTGTTCATATCGGTCTAATTTCATCATCGACTAGTTAAGGGCATCCTAAAGACTCTGAAAAACACTAATTTAGACACACTTAAATTGTAAACCCTTCCCCCACATTTAAACTCTACATTGCCCTCAATGTACTAAAGTAAAAGTATAGATTTTAAGAATGAAGTATAGGATCTACGAAAATTCTAATGTAATACGCAAAAAGCCATTAAATTAATTTAAATGGGGAGAAGAAAACAAATCTGTTATCTCCCTTCACGTGTTTGAGGTGGCCGGCTCTTCCAGCGATTCTTCCTCCACGATTTGATCTGTGAGTGCTTCACGATAAGGCTTCAAACGGTGGCCATTAACTTTGAACAAGTTCCCGCTATCCAAAGATTGAATTGTGACGGCTCCATAGGGGAAAACTTGAACAACCGTGTAAGGCCCATTCCACCTTGATCGTAATTTGCCGGGAAAGAGTTTGAGCTTTGAATGGAAAAGTAGGACTTTTTGCCCCGGTTCAAAACTCTTGCCACGAATCATCTTGTCATGGATCATCTTGGTTTTCTCTTTGTAAATCCATGCGTTGTCGAAAGCATCATTTCGTATCTCCTCGAGCTCAGAAAGTTGTAGCTTTCGATGCAGTCCAGCCGCATCTCGATCCATGTTGAACTTCTTAACAGCCCACCATGCTTTATGCTCCAGTTCTACCGGAAGATGGCATGCCTTCCCATAAACTAGTCGAAAAGGTGACATACCGATGGGAGTCTTGTAGGCAGTCCTGTAAGCCCATAATGCTTCATCTAAGCACTAGCTCCAATCTTTCCGGTTTGGGCGGACGGTTCGCTCCAATATCTTCTTGATTTCACGGTTAGAAATTTCTGCCATTCCATTTGTTTGAGGGTGGTATGGTGTGGAAACCTTGTGTCTTACGCCATACTTCCTCATCAATGCTTCCACTGTGCGGTTGCAAAAATGACTTCCTCCATCACTAATTAGAACGCGTGGCATTCCAAATCTAGTAAAGATGTTAGTTCGTAGGAAATCTGCAACAACTCGCGAATCATTAGTACGGGTGGCCTTTGCCTCCACCCATTTAGAAACATAATCTACTGCGAGTAAAATATACGTATAACCATTGGAGGGAGGAAATGGTCCCATAAAATCAATACCCCATACATCAAAAATTTCGACATTAAGCATATAAGTTTGTAGCATTTGATCTCTAGGTCCTAAATTACCGAATCTCTGGCACTTATCACATGCAGCACAAAATGCATGAGTATCGCGAAATAAACTAGGCCAAAAGAAACCGCAATCTAAAATCTTAAGGGCTGTCCTCCTTGAACCAAAATGTCCCCCGCATGCTTCATTGTGACAAAATTCTAGAATATGCTTAAATTCACTATCCGGGATACATCTCCTAATGACTAAGTCGGAGCATTGTTTCCATAAATAAGGCTTATCCCAGATAAAAGTTCTAGAATTATTTTTAAGTTTGTCACGTTGAAATTTATGCATGGTAGATGGAAACTCACCGGTAACTAAGTAATTAACAATATCGGCATACCAAGGAGTTTCCGAAGCACTCACCTCAATTCCGAAGAGTTTTTCATCCGGAAAAGTTTCCTCAATTTCAATAGTCTCATGGTCACCTATCAAACGTGATAGGTGGTCAGCGATGACATTTTCTACTCCCTTCTTATCCTTGATTTCGACGTTGAATTCTTGGAGTAGAAGTATCCATCTGATAAGCCGTGGTTTTGCGTCCTTTTTCAGCATTAGGTACTTCAAAGCTGCATGATCAGTATACACAGTTACTTTAGTTTGAAGTAAATAAGACCGAAATTTATCTAAAGCAAAAACCACTGCAAGAAACTCCTTCTCGGTTGTAGTATAATTTCTTTGAGCTTCATCAAGCGTCCGAGAGGCGTAATAAATTACGCAGGGTTTCTTGTCCTTCCGCTGACCCAAAACGGCTCCTACGGCATAATCCGAGGCGTCGCACATGAGTTCAAATGGCAGAGACCAATCAGGGCTGCTTAAAATAGGAGCGCTCGTGAGAAGTTCCTTCAACTTGTTGAAGGCAGCGTTGCATTCTTCATCAAATACGAACGGGGTCTCCTTTTGCAGTAATTTACACAACGGGCGCGAGATGTGGGAAAAGTCTTTGATAAACCTACGATAAAATCCTGCGTGTCCAAGAAAAGAACGAATCTCTCTAACCGAAGTTGGAGAGGGTAAGTGACGCACAAGATCTACTTTAGATTTATCAACTTCTAACCCTTTTTCAGAAATAATATGACCTAACACGATCCCTTGCGTAACCATGAAATGGCACTTCTCCCAATTAAGCACCAAGTTCGTTTCAACGCATCTTTGTAAAATAGTTTCTAAATTGTTTAAGAATGCATCGAAATCACTCCCAAATACACTAAAGTCATCCATGAATACTTCAATAATTTTTTCAATGTACTCGGAGAAAATTGAGAGCATGCAACGTTGAAATGTACCTGGTGCATTACACAGTCCAAATGGCATTCGGCGGTATGCAAACGTTCCGAAAGGGCATGTGAACGTTGTCTTTTCTTGATCTTCCTCCGCAATGCTAATTTGGTTGTAGCCGGAGTATCCGTCGAGAAAACAATAAAATGCATGGCCGGCTAATCTTTCCAGCATTTGGTCGATGAATGGTAATGGAAAATGATCCTTGCTGGTTGCGGCGTTGAGCCTCCGGTAATCAATGCACACTCGGTGTCCAGTGATCGTCCTTTGTGGCACAAGTTCATTTTCCAGATTCTCGACGACGGTGATTCCCGATTTCTTGGGTACTACCTGCACTGGGGAAACCCAACGGCTATCAGAAATAGGGTAAATAACTCCACAGTCCATGAGTTTAATTACCTCCTTTTTTACCACCTCCATCATCGGAGGGTGGAGCCGACGTTGTGCTTCCCGCGTAGGCTTGGTGCCTTCTTCGAGGAAAATCCGATGCACACAGGTTGCTGGATTTATTCCCTTAATGTCCGCAAGCGTCCAGCCTATTGCGGTTTTGTACCTCTTGAGCACACTCACGAGCTTCTCCTCCTGCTCCTCTTCTAGCGCAGACGAAATAATGACCGGTAAAGTTTCATTCTCGCCCAAGTACGCATACTTCAGATGATCCGGTAGTAGCTTGAGTTCTAAAACTGGAGCTTCTACGATAGAAGGAACAATTTTATTAGTACCAAAAGTAATTGGTAAAGGAGGAGAAAAACTTACTTTTCGTGGTGCGGCATTTAGGGCCATGGCCATGTCTTGAATTCGAGGTTTAAGCTCTAGTAAGGCCTCGAGAAGGGCGTCATCCCCGAGTTGAATGTCCATGTCGAGTTCATCCTCATTGATGGTGTCGAGGTGGCCTTGTGCTAAGGTATCCACGGGATCATATGTCGAAATGGCAGTGACGCTCGACATTGGAAACTTCATCCCGTCCAGGATGTTGAACTCGATTCTTTCTCCATCAATCTCCATGGAGAAAGTGCCTTGAAACACATCGATTTTCGTTCTCGCAGTCCGCATGAAAGGTCGCCCAAGCAGCAGCGGCGTGGTGTTCAGTGGACTCTCTTCCATGTCAACTATATAGAAATCGGCTGGGAATATTAAGTTGTTGACTTGCACGAGCACGTCTTCTACGTATCCCCTCGGATACTTGTGTGTGCGATCGGCTAATTGGATGACAACACCATCTTGCTTGAGATCTCCAAGCTCCATCGATTCGTAAAGATAGTAAGGCATGACGTTGATGGAGGCTCCTAGATCAAGCATCACGTCTTCGAAGTGGTTGTCACCGATTATGCAGGGAACTGCAAAGCTTCCTGGGTCCTTCAGTTTTGGGGGTAGCCGACGCTGCAAAACCGCCGAAACGGTTGCGTTCACCTTCACAACCTCCTTCTCTCGAGTTTGCCTCCTCTGTGTGCATAATTCTTTCAGAAACTTCGCGTATATCGGCACCTGTTTTATGCACTCGATCAAGGGCAAATTCACTTGCACATTTCGGAAGATGTCCAAGATATCTTCATATTGGGCATCCTTCTTCTTTGATTTTAATAATCTGCTAGGGAAAGGTGCAACAGCAAAAGGAGAATTAGTAATAACCATATTTGAAGGAATAGGGCTTTTACCTTTGATTGGGGTGGGTTGTGGAGGGGATTGTGCCTTGGTGACAATAGGCATCACCTTCTTCTTCTCGGCTTCTTGAGTTGCCGGATCGATCTCATCATCGTCTTCGTTGGTGATGTCCTCGATGGTGACTTCATCGAGATGAGATCGCTTGGTCTTTGGTTCTTCAAGTATCTTCCCACTCCTTGTGACGATGGCATTCACGTTTCGTTGATTAGGAGTGGGTTGAGGTGGAAGCCGACCGGTTTCTTTGATTTGGCCCATGAAATCAACAAGTTGGCCAAGCTGCTTCTTCACTTCGGTGATGTCTCGGCCATGTGAGTCCAGTGTCTCCTTTGTCTTCGATTGTCCGTCGAGGAGAACTTGTGTGGAGGCCGAAAGTTGCGACAACATCTTGTCGTAATCCGGGTTGGTGAAGGATTGAGATGACGAACCATGCTGCATCGGTGGCCTTGGTTGAAATGGAGGGCGTTGGTAACTTTGTTGAGGTGCTGGAGGGTTCAAAGTTCCATCTAAGACTTGGATGATCTCGGTTGCCAAAATTGTTGTAGTTGTTGTACCGTTGGCCTCCTTGATATCCGCCGATGGCGTTAGCTTGCTCCATTTCGCTAGCTTGCTCTGGCGCTTGAGGGCATTGGTCATTATGGTGACCTTGTACTTGACATATGCCACAAAAAGGCCCATGATTTGCTTTGGCTCTTGTCGTCTCGAGCTCTAAAACCTTTTCTAGCATATGAGCTAGTTTGTCGTATTTTTCGTCCACGTCGGGTTTAGAACTCGCTTCACCGACTGCTCGTCTGTTGGACATTCCATATTGTGCATCATTATTCGCCCGATTTTCTAGAAGAGTTCTAGCTTCGGTCTCGGTTAAGTCCATGAATGCACCGGTAGCTGCTGCATCTAGTAATTCCCTATCGATCGGCTTGAGACCATCGTAAAAGTAATTCATGAGGTTGGTCTCGGAAAATCCATGCGATGGGCAAGTGGCACACAAAACCTTGAATCGGTCGTAATATTGGCCGAAGGTCTCGTCCGGTTTCTGTGTAATGCCAGTGATTTGCTTCCTCAAGACGGTGATCTTTGAGGCCGGGAAGTACTTCGCTAGGAACATATCCGCAAGTTGCTTCCATGAGGTAATATGGTTCGGCGGTAGTTCCATAAGCCAAGACTCGGCCCTGTCGGTTAGGGTGAATGGGAATGCCTTCAGCTTGAAGAGCTCCGTATCAGCATCGGATGGCTTCATGCTGTTACAAACAAATTGGAATTGTTTGAGATGCTTGTTCGGATCTTCATTGGAAAGTCCGTGAAAAATGGGTAGTCTGTGGAGGAAACCACTCTTCAGCTCGACTTCCTTCATGTTTTCCTCCGGTAGTGGAAAAGCAATGCTCGAAGGCCCGCTGCTCCATTCGGTTGAGCAGGTACGCTGGCGAAGAGACTGTCCTGCATTGGCCATGTTGACGTCTTGTGCTTCCTGTTCTGAAGTATGGTCGGTTGATGAGGCTAAACTATGGTCGGTTGATGAATGTGAAGACTCGGAAACTTCCTCGATGATGGGATGATCCAGGATGTCTGTTTGAGCTTTAAGTCTCGCTATTCTCTCTGCGATTTCCTCAAACTTTGTTCTAGATGGTCCAGGATTCCGATCGGACATTCATTAGCCTGAGCATCCACCAAAGACCAAGTGTTAGTATCAACAAAGAATATGAGATGAATATAGGATTACTAACCAAAATCGTAAGGCATATTTAGAAAACAAAGCGATAACACATAAAATAGTAAAACTATCAAAGCAAACTATAAACACTCGCAAATACTTAAAAACTACTAAAACACACAAAATTTATAATAGTTAAGACACTAAATGTAATTTACTATGTAATGAAAATGATTTAATCAATTTTAGGGGCTATGCACATGAACGTAATAAACTTAAAACACACGTTTTCTGCAAATTAACACTATATAATGCTAAACCTAAGAATTTAGTTAGAACATATATAAACAAGGTTCAAATACAAGCAAACAATAATTCACATTGAATTTATGCACACACATTTTTTCAATAAAATGCATCAAACAACAATCCTACGTGAAAGATGGAGTGAATGTATAAGAGAAAACGTTAGAACCTGCAGAAAACACACGAGTTACGTGCTTAAACTATGAATGCAAAGAATGACCTCTTCTTCGGTCTTATGCCCCTAACTTCACTTAGGTTAGGGTACTCGGTAGTGAAATCCGAGTATCATAAAGCCTAAGAGAGGCTATGCAAGCTAAATGTAACGTTTGTTAGTCCTTTACAGTTTTTAATGCACAAACAAACACAAAAGTTTGACTAAGTTTTATTTATTTCCTTTGGCCCCGATGGTACGTGGTGCAGAGGCTCTCGACTGTGCAATGGGTCTCGTTCATCCGAAGATGAAGTCTGATTCCACGAGGTCTAAGCATGCTTAATCCGATATACCATCTATTTAAAGGATTTATGTCGTATTTACTAAGTTTTGTATGTATCCGTATTCATATGCACTTATGATTTACAGAGAGTACACAAAATGATCTTTTAGTAAATTTCTTGGACGTGCGGCTCGTGCTCAAATGTATACTGACTCTCGCTAATTCAGCTTAGTTACGTTTAGAAATGGCAAGTAGGAATAGAGATAACGCGAGAGGTAAGGACTAATAATTAGAACAACCCGAGGCTTACTCGTAAGAGTATATACTCCAATGTTGTTCCTAGAGACACCCCGAGGCTAACCAGTTATGGTATATACTCCAATGGTGTTCTGTTGCTTAGATCCGAAACCCGGCACCAATCATAAACCCGCTCACTATATCCAACAATCAGCCAAATTTTTGAGATAGTATATAATCTCAAGTCCTTAGTAAACTCCGCCCACAACCTCGTGCCCATAACTTCACTTAGGTTATGGCGTGTGGTGATGAAATCCACACTTCACGAGGGGTTAAGGAGATAAACCAGAAAAAGAGGCACCTCCCTATTTCCAAAGAACGAAACTTAAAACCAATACTCGTACTCAATGTAAATCAATTTAAGTACGTCTACGTTTTGATTGCGCCTAAGATTTAAAAGGAATACACGATTTAGTTATTGAGTAAATCTCTTGTCCGTGCGGCCCGCGCGAAAATGTATACCAACTATCGTTAATTTTCGTATTTGTTGGAAATGACCAGTTGGGATAGATGTAACGCAAGAGGTGAGAACTAATTTCTGGGAACAACCTGAGGCTAACTCGTAAGAGTATATACTCCATTGTTGTTCTTAGAAACACCCCGAGGCTAACTTGTAAGAGTATATACTCCAATGGTGTTCTGTTTTCTTAGTTCAAAACCAGTCACCATTCATAACCCTTCTAGACATCATAACCAATTATTACTCGAATTCACAAGATAGTATACAATCTCAAGTGTTTGTAAACTCCACCCACAACCTCGTGCCCATAACTTCACTTAGGTTATGGCGTGTGGTGATGAAATCCACACTTCACGAAAGGTTAAGGAGATAGACAAACAAAAGAGGCACCACCTATTCCATAGAGATTTATTTAATAACTAAGTGCTAGTACTCAAATTAAATCAAAGACTATCCTTTAACATGAAAATAAATTATGCAAGTGTAAATACGAAGTGTAAATAAATTCGTATAAGCAATAAGTAAGAATTGTAAACATGTATGTAAATTTCTATAAGTATAAACAAGTATGTATTTCGAAAATTATAGACATGCATTTATTTACCTATTTTTACATATATACAACGAAATCATACAAAAACATTTTAATTCCCCGGCAACGGCGCCAAAAATTGATACGCGCAAAACATGCATTTAACGTTAACACACAGTAGACCTTAAAAACACAGATTACGCGCATTGCAATTTAAAACCCTTCTTTTGTCATTATAATATTGGCGAGTAGGGATCGTTCTTTATCCGGGGAATTAAGGGCGCATGCATGGTTTCGTTAATAAGCGGAAATCTAAATGTTTGGGGGGATTGGAAATTGGTTGATTAAATGTCCTACTAAATTAAAGTGCAAAAACATGCAAACACAACAAAAACTCTTAGGCATCTAACATGTTTTACTCATAGACAAGTTTTAACAATCAAGAAACTTCAAGTCTAATTATGCTTGCTAAAAATAAGAAGCTAATCTATTAATTACAAGTGATCAACATATTCACTAACCGAACCTACTCCTTTGCTTTTACCTTATTTATCATCTACGAAATCCTTAATTTTAGTCGAGATACATACACATGCTTTCGTTGAATAAGAATGTCATGACGCATAACAACTTAAAACAATAGCTTCTTTGCCGAATCAATGAGGTATAATTTAGGACAATAAGTGACGCACCCTATCCTAAATCATACTCAAAGCATTAAGAGCTTTAAAGCTAGCACATGCATCCAAACTAATAAAATCAAGAACACATGGAAGAATCGAAATAAGAGAAGAACATGGAGAATTTCTTTCATTACATAACCGAAAGTATTACAAAGATGAAGATGGAGTTTAGATTACATGGTTACACTTTTTAGAGAGGTGACGCACCAATCTACTAGCGGTGGTTCTCAAGAACACGAATGACGCACTCTACGTTCTTGATCCGGAGGTGGCGGAGGACTTCGACTTCGGGAGGACTTCGGTTGTGTATGGAAGAGTAGTAAAGTGTATAGAGTTTTGGCTTATGAATTTATGTGATGCTTTATCATGGCCGAACTCCCTTGGTATTTATAGGCAAGCATATGCCTTCATCTCTCTTCCACCTTACCTCCCTTCATTTAATGCAAGCCTTAGTCACATGGCAAGTCACTCCCTTAGTCACCAAGTGTGATCATCACAAAGCAAGAGTCACCATGGCAAGTCACCATTTGTGAACCCTAAGCAAGAGTCACCATGGCAAGTCACACACTTAGTCATCTTTTGTGATGATCACAAGCTTAGTCACTAAGCCTTGTCATCAAAGCTTGACAAGCTTGACTTTTCAACTTCACCAAGTGGCCTCCTTGCCGAACTAGATGGGTTTGGGCTTGATAATGGGCCGAAACAAACTTTGAGAAATGGGCCCAAAAAATGCTTTTTGGGCTGGCCCATTTCCGGTGGTCCGAAATCGCAAAAATCGCAAAATCGCCGAAATTCCTCCGAATTGCGTCGTTATTAATCTCCACCGTAAATATCTTCAAAATAACAAATTAAATAAGAAAAACATAAAAACTAAGATAATAACATAGCTAAACGTAAAGGGAAATGCGTTAAGAAACGAGCATAAAATGCGTATATCAACTGTGCTGCTCACTTAGCCCTTAATTTGGTGCTTACTTTGAACTGGTTTCGCAATTCACCCCCACTATCATCCATATGCTCAATTTGAACGTTGTAGCTGTTCTTCCTTAAGGACCTTGTTCATTTTATTTCCTTTGGTTCTGATCACAAAAAAAAGGAGACTCAAGAGAGTCGTGTGTAGGAAACGGGATGTCAATTAGACTCGCTTAGTAAACGTGAAGAAATGGCAACACAAATTATTGATTTTCACTGTCTTCAATTACATAATTCTAAAGAAAAATACATTACATGTATGCTACGTTTTAAAAAATAAAGTTTAAAAGATATTGTGAATGATATTTACAAAAGTGTTTCCTATGGAGCTTATCCAGAAATTACCTCGATATTGCTGATCTTGGCTAATCGGATTGAACCCATCTAAGACTCCCATAAAATTTCTACTCGCATTGAACTTGACTGCTTTCTCTTGTCCATTAGTAATCTCATCAACCCAAAATTCTCCATATATGTTTCTTTTAAAATTGTCTAGGAAGCCTTGAGTTGGCGTGAAAAGTTCTTGATTACCTAGGAGTCCTCAAATCCAATGTCTTTGAATATTTTTTTATGGTTGTTTGGGTTATTAGCATGAAAGATTGATCTAAACTCAGAGCCACTTCATTTGCAAAAAACAAGCCATGGAGCACATTTTTGAAGTCACAAGAGAATTTGGTGCAATTTTGGAAAAATGACAAAAAATAGTTATCAGAAGTTATCCGAAGCTGCCGGAAAATTGCCGAATTTATCCATGGGAAGCCGGATCACTAAGTAAGGCCCGTACACTTTAAGCTAGGCCCAAGGGAAGCCCAAACCACCTAGGATTCAAATCCTTGTTGATTTGATTAGGGAGTCACATATTTGAATTTTGGAAGTATCAGGCAAGGTTTGGACTTTAGCCTAAAAGCCAAGAAATGTGGATCTTACTTTGTAGCCTTTAGATAAAACTTTATGGTCACTCTAACACATCAAAAGTTTCACAAAACACCTCATTCTCCCCTTTTCCCCTTTATCGAACTCCCCATCAACCACCAACATATATAACACATCTTATTTGACATCTTTTTAAAAGTTTTTCATCTAGAGATAACTCTTACTCACTCCCTAAGCCTTTAACTCTCTTCTCTACCTCAAGCACCCTATCAACCACCACCAAATCAGCGCTTTATGGTGGAACTATCTTGCTTCCCTTGAGATTCCTCTCTCTTTCCTTGTCTACCTCACTTGATTGTAAATCCCTCTTTGTGCAATAAAACATTTCCTCCTCTTATCTCTATTCCAGGGTTTGGTGAGATTTCTAGAGCTCAAATAGATGAGAAGTAATCCCTCTTTTCCCTTGCCTTTTGGGGTCCTAGAGGTCTCATTTACCTCCTCTACAAGCTTGGATGCATTTGGAACAAAGAATGTGAAGCTAGAAGCACAAGAGAGAACTTGAAGAAGCTTGGATTTCTTTGGGGAGAATCTGAGGTTATTTATTCCCCTTATTCACTCCATTAATCTATTCAAACTTGTTTCTACTTATGTTTAGTGCGTAGTACCTCTATGGGAGGCTGGGGATCAAACCATATCCATTTGATGTAAACAATGATGTTTGATTTGTGTTTATGAGTACGTTTGGAGTGTTCATTGCTTTTGGATGAGTTTGTTTTGTGTGTGATATAATTGTGGCATGTTGTTATTCTTGAGCTTATTAATTAGTTTCACATATGCATGTCTTAGCTCTAGCTAAGTTAAGATTTATTTAAGAAATTAAGACATGACACCTAAGGGAATTATCTACTCACTTAGGTAAAGATGAGGATACAACATGACTTCGGCTTAGACTTAAAAGGTTAAGCTTAGGATTTGGTTCCTTGTGCTTGAGCATGAATCAAAACACTTTTGAGGTCCAAGTGACTCAAGTGTTTTCAATTAAGCTTACAATAGACTGACATGCTTTGTAGCTAGTGTTGATTCTTTTGACTTGTAACCCAATAGGTGAGAGTTGAAGCATTCATTAGAATCTATTCCCGTGTACTTTAATAAAGACTTGGGAAGGGAAGTCATCCATAATCTTCACATGTGTTTGCAATCAAACTCATTACGTGTGAAACACATTAGGAGTCTAGCACCAAAAGTCTAGCTCTTAATTTTGGTTTACTCTGTGCTTAATGAATGGACCAAAACATTCTAGAATCCAAAAAGGCCTAGGAGTTTCAGCCCATAACTAAGCATGGCCTGAGATGTCTTGATTTGGAAAATGAAAGGATTCGTTCTTATGATCCAAAAGACATTTGAGCATGTAAACCGAACTAAACAACTCATGACCTAAAATTAGACATTGTTTGAGCATCAAATGGTGAACAGGGAGCATCCCTAGACAACCATTCTGTTATATTAATCAACCAATCAACGTTTTGTTTAATTACTCATCGTAGTTAAATCATCCTTTGCGATGTTGAGTCTCAAAAGGACTTGACGTTGTAAGATACATCTCCATCTTCTATATTTCTTTGTTGCATCAATTATTATTTTATCACGCATATAAAGGACTTAACTGAAAAAAGTTATGGAATCGGGTTTGTCAGTCCTCTTGGGTTCGACACTCGACTTCTATACAAATTATATTACTCGACCCTATATACTTGCGGGTAAGGAAAATGCACGTAGCCTTAAACTAATTCATAGTAAAAAAGTTGAGGGTATAAATATCCTTAACAACTACCAAAAAGAAAAACGAGAGCATAAAAACCAAACCATATTTTGATTGTGCCTCAACTATATCAATTGTACTTGAACTGTTAGATAATTATAGTCGGCGAACACTCATGGCTTAAAGTTAATCGATGGTAAGAGAATAAATTTGCTGGTTTATGTATGGAAAATGTAGTAAGAGTGTGTGTTTATTGGGGCGACAACGATTGTGTATTTTGGAAACTAATCCAACCAGGACAAGAAATTGTACTTGTAAATGAATTCGAATACCTAGGAACACAGTGAAAATGACCCGATTTTAGATGGAATTTTCTAGAGAGAGAACCTCTTCCTTCTCTTGAGAAATTCGTCTTTGTCTCTTTTTGCCACATTTTTTCTTTAGTTGATGTTCCTTTGCAAAAAACGTATCCATACATGTTTCCTTAAACACAAAACCCTTTTTAAGTCTCATTATTTTCAAGCCAATCTGCTTTCCTTCTACCCTTTATACCTTCTCATCATGGTTCTCTCATTCCTTGTTTTTCATCTCTCATTGCCATTATTGTGTGCCAACTACTGTGCCTTGACTGCAATTATTGGTGGTTTCTAGACCTATCTAAATCTATCCTCTACTTTATAGTAATTTTTCTCAGAATGTAAATGTGTTCTGCTATACCGAAGAGGTAGTCGGTGTGACCACATGACCTGGCATAATCAATTGGAAAGTTTACTAGAAGATACCCTGCACATGGATGATGTAAACCAACTGACCTCAATTTTAGGTGCTTGTTAGGTCTATAATTATATTTTTATTATGTTCCTAACTTCATGCTTATTGCTTGTTTTTCATGAATAAAGCATCATTCTTATGGCGTTTTATTTATAATAGGAAATCATGGTTTGGCAAGAAAATGGGATAAAAGATAATGATTAGGCACTTTCCTGTAAAGGCAAGGACATTTCCGGGACCGTGGGAGAAGATGAAACAACTTTACGAAAAAGGCAAAAAATGGTCGCTGAAGGCTGGCCGGAATATTCCAAAATTTCGGCCACCGATTGTCAACTCCGGTGGTCAACATGGTCAACTCTGGTGGTTAACTTTGGGTCAAGTCTTCAAGTCATTGATGGAGTTATTTTGGGCAAGAGCAAGTGACATGAGAGGCACATGACAAGGGGTGAGTTACCTTAGGACCACACTCTGTAAATTCATTTTTCAAAATTCAAAATGACAAAAATATCTCCCAAGACACACATTTTTTTCCAGATTCACCTTTTCTCTCCCTACCCACTTCATTAGACACACCACCACATTTTACAACATCATTTTTACACATCTTAGAATTTTAGGATAGCCCTTCTCTCTCTAGTTTTCTCCCTAGCTTTTCTCTAGAGTTCTTAGTCTAGTTCTGTAGAGAGAAGATATATTTCTCTTTCAACTTGGGACCCTTCGGTTATTTCTCACTCTTTTAACTTCTAATCTTGTATCTAAACAATATTGTATAATGAGTATTGAGTAGGTTTCGTATGGAATGCTAGGGGTCAAAACCTAGCCACTTGATGTAGAACAAATGATGTTTCGATATATGATATAAGTATGTTTCATATTTGACATGTTATTGGATGAGTTTGATATGTTATGCTATGTGTTTGTGGCTTATTACATGTTTGAGCTCCATATTTGTTCTCTTATGCATATTGTGACTTTGACTAAGGCTTAATGTGCGTAAAGGACTAGAAAATGGAACTTGGGTGACATAGTTTCTCACTTAAGTAAAGATGAGCATGTAAACATCACCTAGGTTTAAAGTTAAACGGTTAAGCTTGGGATTTGGTTTTCTTGTGCTTGAGCATGGACTGAAGCCCGCTTGAGCTCTAAGTGACTCACGGAGCTTTGGTTAAGTTTATATTGATCCAAAAGACTTTGTGGCTAATGCTTGAACCTTCTAGTTCGTACTCCGAAAGATGTGAACCAGATGAGTCTCTTAGACCACACTTCCAAGTCCTCCAAAATAGGCTTGTAAAGGAAAAACCTTCAACAACATTAGCATGTATGACTAATTGAACTTATTGCGTATGAAAAACGTTTAGAGGTCATCACCAAAAGTCTAGCTCTTGATTTTGGTTTGCTTTGTATTTTGTGGATGGGTCTAAACCTTTTAGAATCCCAAAAGACCTATGAGTTTTGGCTCATAACTAAACATGACCCAAAAAAACATGATTTGGACAATGAAAGAATTTATTCTTATTACACAAAAAATATTTGAGCATGTAAACCGAACTTAACTATTCATCATCATGAATTGGATTTTGTTGTGTATCAAGTTAGCTAGTGGTGATATCTCTAGTCGACCATACTCTTACTTTTCATTTGAGTCTTAATTAGTTGTTGTCTTTGTGTAGCTTAATCATAAATCAATTGATGGTTTCCCATTCATTGTAATCAAACCACCCTTATGATGCTAAGTCTCCAAAGGGCTTAGTGTCGTGAGGTTTACCACTGCTTTATGTTTCTGTTTTAGTGTAGCATTATGTGTTTGTCTATACTGTAACCTAAAGAACTTAATCCAATCAGGCTAGGGAATTAGGGTAGTCAATTCTCTTGGGTTCGACACTAAACTTTCTTACAAATACTAGAACTTCACTCCGTATACTTGCGGGTAGGGAATTACAATCTTTATCTTAACTAATTTCTATAGTTAAGATTGAGAACAATTAATTTCTCTACCAAGTTTTTGGCCCCGTTGTCGGGAATTGATTTCATGCTGATTTCTTGGCTTTAGTTTGCCTTTGAGTACATGGTATCTAAACATCTATATGGCATTTGTTTCTTAGCTTTATAGTTCTTGTTCATTTTTCCATTTAGGAATTTTTTTTGAGTGTCTTTGATCTCTTGAATACTTTGGTAGATAGCTTGAATGTGAAATTGTACAATTTTGAGCTTTTGGTGCCTCTACAAGAAATACCATTCGACTTGTCCAAATTGAAATACAGGGAGCTTGGTTTGACTGGTCAAAATTGTCGTTCGACCCGTCGAAATTGTCATTCAGCCAGCCAAAATTTCCATACATGGAACTTGCTTCAACTGGTTGAAATTCCGTTTGATCGTTCAAATTTTACCTGCATTTATGATTGCTTAAGTGGTGCTTTTTTACTTGCTTGAAGTTATCTATATTCTTGAGAGCATAACTAAATTAGTGTATTTTTTATGGTTGTAATCGTTATATCAGATTGCGTATGTCTACATCCGGGAGTTCTTAGGGCTTCTATTGTAAATGATGGTTATTACGCCACGTATCGTTTGTGTTTATCGCTTTGATCCATCTTTAACATATCTAAAGTAGTATTTTAAAAAGTCTTAGAGTCTTACTTCAAAGGTTGTTAGTGACTCATTGTTGTGAGACACTACAATCTTTGAGCATTTAATGTTTTTATCTTTTTTTTTATTTGTTAGTTTGAATATCTTCCCATGGATGGATGGTACAATGGTTGGAAAAATTCAAGTGGTTATGGGCAACAAGATCCATACAAAGGAGGCTATCAAGATTGGTCTAATTGTCAAGCCGATGAGCGGATGAGCCGATGTTCTCTCCTGTGGAGGCTTGTGCTTTATGTGGTTGTCAATTACATTCACCTTTTGAGTGCAACTTGAGATTTAAGTACCCGAATTACATTTAAGAGTATGAGTTCAACATGAGGGTGCATCATTCCTATTCGGTACCTCTATAAGAAGAAACCCCTAGTTCAAACCTTGAAGCATTCCTTCACACCTACCTAGCCCGGCATGAGCAGTACCTAATCTGGCAATAGGAGACCGGTGCACAATTTAGGTAATTGGTGGCACCCTTATACCTTAAGAAGAAATCCCTAATCAGAACTTGGAGGAGATGCTTGACAATTTTCTTACTCAACAAGATGCATCAAGGTAATGTATGAGGAATGAATTTCAATGTTTGTAAGAGGAATTTCAATGGGCAAGAGAGGAATTTCAATGGGCAAGAGAGGAATTTCAAAGGGACATCTAAAGATTAGAAGCTCAAGTGAGTATACTAGCTGAGAGAGCACAAGAATTTAGTCAAGAAGAACCGACACCTCTAGAGTCTTCCATCAATCATGAAGCTTCAACTTCTCGAGGAATCGAGTATGATGATTCCTCATTCGATGAAGAAGAACCAATGCCATATTGGGTGAGAGCTTATCCAAATACCATAGATGATGAGTCCTCATTTGATGATGATGTCTCAACCATGTATGATGAATCTTGGAGTATTGAGGAAAATGTACTTTCAGACTCATCTACATGACCGATTATGGACTATCATGAAGAATTGATAAAGAAGCTAGACGAAAGTAATGTCCAAAGTGAAGAGGATGTGTTCAAGCCACCCACGAAAGATCAACAAGAATAAGCACTATTCCGTCCCCCACTACCAAAAGAGTACTACCAAGAACTCCCCATGGAGAAAGGAGGATTGAGTTATGTTCATCATGTTAGGTTTGAGACCAAGACATTCTTACCTCTTGATCCTCCATTTAGCAACCAATGTTTTTATGAAGAAGTGAAGGATTTGAAAGGAGGCCATGTTGCCGACTCTCCACCTTATTTTGAGTTGCCATAACTACTTACTTCCTTTCCACACATCAAGCCTACATCAACATTGAAGTATGAGTTTGGAAGGCTACTTGAAGAAGCGATTGAAAGAAGAGGAAGACATCAAAAAGGTATTCATTTCGATCTAACATTGGAAAATGCACGAATCACTTTGATGGTTGGCTCTATGACAAGTCAAGAAGCCCTCTAGTTCTAATTAATAGAGTGGTACTCCTTAAGAAGTATCCACCATAACAAGAGGATAGATCCACCATAACAAGAGGATAGAGTTACATACCATGTTTATATTCTTAAATTACAATCTGCAATGGCCGGACACCATTAGTATAATAGAAGAATAAGTGTGTGGTTGGGGAATCCTTGAGAATGAAGAATGGAGCATTAAGGTTAAGCACCTTTGGAAGATCATAACTGAGCTTAATGTAACCTTGGATGGCGAATCCTAACTTGGCCTTCGTTGGCTTACTTGTTTATACATATGAAGCTTGGAGACAGTCGACAAAGCGTTTGCATTTCTTTCTCCCTAATCTCTTTACTTTTTTAGCATGATATGTGAATATGTGTAAGAATGATGCTATGTTAGGATTCTTAGGTTTAACTCTCATCCCCAAGAGTAGACATCTTTCAAGGGTTGTTAGCCTTGCAATGTCTTGATGGCTCACTCTTGTTCGATGAGGGAGCGACTTACACATCATTAGTGTATTGTTTTGAGTCTTTGATTATCTTGTGGTGATCACGTGCGATATATGTGTGAGTCTTAATGCTATAACATTGATGTCTACTTAAGTGTCCGATCATTTCATGCTAAGGTGTTTAAAGTTCTAAGTGTGAGGGTCTCTCATGTTATATGCTCAATTACACTTGTTGTTTTTCATTGAAATATGTTTGGTATACATGCCTCCAAAGTGGTTGATAGGACTCTAATAGTTTCATTAATCTTTAGAGACTATATGGCACTTTAAGTGTGATTATGTACTAATTGTTATGCCTAGGAAAGCATGTGTTAGTTGAATAAAATATGGTATGATGATGCTTATTATCTCTTATATACCTTTGTCTACTATATGACTTGATAAAAATTGAGGAAAAGTTGATTTAAAGTGTGAGGTAGGAGGCTAAGTCGTTATCACTCCTTATCCTAAATAGTCATAAAATATGAAAAAATTGAGAAAATGCAATACAAAAATATGTGTTTTGGTGTGTTTGTGTCTTAAAAACAACTCTCAATTTTGACTAATGACTAGTAGATTGCATGATTTTGAGCATGTTTGAATAAGGAAAATGATGCATGTTTAATCCGTTTGGAAGAGCATAAGTCATTCAAAGTGTTTTCACATGAGAAAAAGAAGGATTGAAATATTTTCAAAGCTATCTATGCCCTACATGAGTACTTTGAGCCTAATTGTGCATGAATAGATACAATATGCATCTCTTATTCATGTGTGATATCAGTTAATCATGTGTAATCTAGAACATACTTCAAACCATGCAAAGTATTTTTCAAATTATGAGTTGTTTTCAAATATGATAGAGGCACCTAGGACTACCACCACTTTTGCCAAATAGCCATGTGTCCCATGCGTGCGCACGAGTTGCGACACCTTAGATAACCTCTTTGAGCCCACGTTGAGCCTTTCTTTCATTGTCATGCATTGAAACACTTAGCCTAGTATAGTGATCCTTGACCTTGTTCTAAAGACTTGGTTGGAGATTTCAGTGCTAGTGATTAAGAAGATAGGGTGAAGGTGATGTTTTCAAAGGTACTATGTGTGTATGGGGATACACTTGTTCAAACAACTTGTGTATGTGTTAGATTTAAAAAAAAAATAAAGAGGGACTTTGAGAGCTAGATAAAGAATGTAAAAAATGTGTCATGCTCTCCGGCAATAGGTTTGGATTAATGTCCCCCATATTTGTGGATTTGGAGTTTGTTACTAATTAAAGGCACAAAAGTGAAGAATAATGGCCTTTGTCCTATCCGCAAAGCTCAAAGAAAGTTTAGAATGAAGCTTGAGTCCAACAAGATGAAATCCGGCCCTTGCTCCTAAAGGATGACAATGGTGACACTTTGGAAGAAGTGGAGTATGAGATTGACAAGTTTTGGTGCTATGACTAAGCCTTTAGAACAGTTTTTATGACCACATACCCAAATTTTGAATGCCTTAGCCTAACCCAATTACAACCTTTGTGAATAATTGGAGTATTTGGTTGAAAATCAAGCTTATCGAGAACATGTGATTAATGCAATTTTTGAGTGCAAATACTAACCATTAAACAACACTTGTGTGTATTGAGTGATATCTTGTGAGTTTGATAGTTAGAAAAATATGTTAGTTTGAATACATATCATTGTGATGCATTTAGCTTGCCATGTGGATAATCATTTCAGCTTATTACAAATGCATTGATTTCATGTTTTAAAACTGTTGCTCAAAAGAAATTGAATCCATCTAGCCATGGTTCTCTGAGAGAAATCAATCGTCAACTTGGCATGTGGATAACTATTTCAGCTTATTGATTTCATGTTTTAAAAGTGCTACTAAAAAAAAATTCAATCCATCTAGCCATGGTTCTCTGAGAGAAATCGATCATCAATTTGGGACACTTACATGCTTTTGTGTATGGTCTTGTGTTTTTTTAGTGCTTTTAGTCTAGCTTGGTGTGTTTTTATTTCCTTTGTGCTTGCTTGAGGACAAACAAATTTTAAGTGTGAGGTAGTTTTTTCAAAAACTTGTTGGAGAAATTAATTCTCATCAATCTTAACTATATAAATTAGTTAAGATAAAGGTTGTAATTTCCTACCCAAAAGTATACGGGGTCAAGTAATAGTATTTGTAAGGAAGTTGAGTGTCGAACCCACGAGGATTGATCATCCTAATTTCCTAGCTTGGTTTGATTAAGTTCTTTAGATTACAGTATAGACAAACACACAATGCTACACTAAACCACAAACACAAAGGAGATGTGAACCTCACGACACTAAGCCACTTGGAGACTTACCATCACAAGGGTTGTTTGATTACAAAGGACGAGAACGATTGATTGATTAATGATTAAGTGAGACGACTCAGACCGGAATTGGTATAGTAATCGGCTTAATCCGCGAGTTTTGCGAGTAATCAAGATTTATCGTAATTAATCGAATTGGCGGTCTGGTTCAGGACTTAATTATCGGGCGAGAATTTGAGATGAGTCTCTTCACGAGAATTGTAGTATGCATGATTTTGAACTCGTAAGCGGTTTCGGATAATTGTTTTGATAACCGAGGAATATGTTATGAATATTTGAAGTCGCGTGATTTAGTCATGTTTATCCGATTAATTTTGAGTTATCCGAAACGTGGAAGAGATTCGATTTGGACCGTCGATAGTATCGAGCCGCGAGTATAAATATCGGAATAGTCGTAAAATTATAGAAAAAACACTGTTTGGAAGTTTGACCCTTGTTTGACAGAAGGAAGACCGTTGACCCGGGTTG
The DNA here is from genome assembly GCA_946800695.1 of Geum urbanum. Lineage (NCBI taxonomy): Eukaryota > Viridiplantae > Streptophyta > Magnoliopsida > Rosales > Rosaceae > Geum > Geum urbanum. The sequence continues at coordinate 21,648,177 of OX327009.1, read as the reverse complement.
ACCGAGAAGGAAGAGCACCGCCGGTTGACTCGCCGTAAACTTTCCGTTTCCGGCCACCTCCGGCTACAATTTTGATATGGTTAGAATCCTCTCTTGATTTCCTATGGTTTAGAACTTGGAATTGTGTGATTTGATGAGGTTTTGGGGGAGAACGAGTTCGAGAAAAATTAGGGATTTCGCCGGATTCAGGTGAGGTGCTCCGGCGACATTTGGGGTTGGGGTTGTGGGGGGAAAGATTCCTCTCAACCCCTCGATGCTTTTGGGTTGAAGGAATTTTTGTTTGGACACTATTTGGGACTCGCCGGAATCAATGGATTCCGTGAGGTTTCGGGCTCAATTCCGGCCGGTGGGCTTGGAATTGGAGCTTGGTGTAGAAGAGGAAGTTGTTGGGCTTAAGGAGTACTTGTGATCTGGAAATTTTGGTCAGAATCCGTCACTGTTAACGCCGCGGCGGCGGCGGCGGCATCGGTCAACGTCGGCGCTCCTGTAAATGGTTGACTTTTTGGATTTTGACAAGTTTTATGTCGTTTTGCTCGTAATCGCACCCCGATTGTCGTCTTTAGGTTTTCGAATTGATTTGAGTGGTGGATTTTAAGTCGAGGGTTTATGTGGAGTGTTTGGGGTTTTCGACGGGTTTTCTGTTATTCGAGTTATATGTTTCCGGAAATGGTTGGTTTCCGAGGTGTGGTTGAGAGTATTGAATTGTGATTTTGATCAGTAGTATATTGTGATTATTCAGGGGATCGAGATCGTATGCTTGGCGAGGGATCTTCTGCCGGATCTCGGGATTAGCGTGTTTACGCGCTGTGCTTGTCTGTGAGTGGACTTTTCTTTTCACTGATTGGTCGCGAGTCTTTATATTACGTTTTATGAGCATGAGCATGCATATACGATTATGAGTGATTCGAGCATGTGTTTACGATTATTCATTTACGAATATACATCGACGAATATGCTTATATAATTACGTATTACGAATATGCATTCACATTATGCTTTATACATTTGCATGAAACTATTTATGATTTGGTTAATTTACACAGAGTATAGTCACAATGTATATTGTTGTATCGATACACTTGCATCCCGGCTGATCCCCGAGGATGTTTACCTGGGGAGGCTGTGACCTCTGACCCGAGGCCTTTCTGGCTGGAATCACGTATGGGTCTAGGATCCCGTGATTCAGACTGTATTAGCGCGGATGTGTCCATGAGTGATCCCGCAGAATTTTACGATGCGTGCTCTGTACGCGTGAGGAGTTAGGGTCTCCCTCATGTACCATATTACTTTCATGCATTTAGACTCGCATATGTTTTTATAACATATATTATTCGGCGAAAGACATTTATTTTCGCCCACTCACTCTAACAGTTTATATGTCTTTCCCTGGGCTCTTTGTTTTCAATGCCCAATTTGCAGTTCGGATTCTGGTATCGCACGTCGTAGTCGGAGGCTTAGTGTTCGAGCTACCTTTCTTTTTAGTAGGTTTCTTGTTTAGCCTACTGTTATGTATTTATGTATATATATACAAGAGGTCGCTCTGAATACTCTGATGTTCATATTTTTCATATGATTTTTCCAGATTTTTGTAAAGTACAGTTTTGCTTATTACTTTACATTATGATATGATTTTGAGAAATCCGGATGAGATTGGTGCCCACGGTTTGGCTTTTGTGGCATAGGATGAAGTGTGTTTTCCGGTGCAAGTTAATGGTAATTCCGCGATATAGTGAAACTCTACCAAAATGTCTATGGTTTTTGCAAGTTCATGTTTTCAAAAGGGGTTTGATTCCAGTTTAAGAAACTAAATCGGGGTTGGGTCCTTTCATTAAACTAAACAAAGACAATAATTAATTTAGACTCAAATGCAAGGTAAGATTATGGTCGACTAGCGATATCACTACTAGCCAACTGGATGCACAACAAAATCCAATTCATGATGATGAATAGTTATATCTAGTTTACATGCTCAAATGTCTAATGGATTTTAAGAACAAATCCTTTCATTGTCAAAATCATGCCTTTTTGGGTCACATTTGGTTATGAGCCGAAATTCTTAGGCCTTTTGGGATTCTAAAAGGTTTAGACCCATCCATAAAACAAAAAGCAAACTAAAATTAGAAGCTTGACTTTTAGTGCTAATCTCTTAACGTTTGTGATGCACAATAAGTTCAATTTGTCATACATGCTAATGTTGTGGAAGGTTTTCTCTTTCCAAACCTCTTTTGGAGGACTTGGAAGTGTGTTCTAAGTGACTCACCCGGTTTTCATCTTTTAGAGTATGAACTAGAAGGTTCAAGCATTAGCCACAAAGTCTTTTGATCAATGTAAGCTTAACCGAAGCTCCTTGAGTCACTTAGAGCTCAAGAGAGCTTCGGTCCATGCTCAAGCACAAGGAAACCAAATCCCAAGATTAACCGTTTAACTTTAAATTTAGGTCATGTTTACATGCTCATCTTTACTTAAGTGAGAAACTATTTCACCCAAGTTCCATTTTCTTGTCCTTTACACACATTAAGACTTAGTCAAAGTCACAACATTCATAAGAGAACAAATATGTAATAAGCCACACAAACACATAACATAATATATCAAACTCATCCAATAGCATGTCAAACAAAAAAAATATACTCATATCATATATCGAAACATGACTTTTTCTACATCAAGTGGCTAGGGTTTGAACCCTAGCCTTCCATGTACTCAAAACCCATGTATACAATAATGCTTAGATAAAAGATTAGAAATTAAAAGAGTGAGAAATATTGAAGGGTCTGAAGCTAGCTCCACATAATTGTTGCCTTCATCAAAGACACTCCAAGCTTCTAGCTCTAGTTATTTAAACTCTTACTTGCACCAACACTTGAAGATGAGGAAAGGACAACCTCTAGGACTTAAAGAAGGCAAGGGGAAGAGGAATTACTTCTCCGTTTGCTCTAGAGAATCACCAAAACCTTGGAGGTTAAGATGAGACGAGGAAGTAAGAGATGGTGATGAGGGGGAGTAGAAGAGGTTCGGACAAGTTATGAACAAGGCTAGGTCTTTTTGATTTTGAGAGTGTTGGAAGAGAAATCTAGCTTCTCTCTAGAGAACTAGATTAAGAACTCTAGCAAGAATCTAGAGAGAAAACTAGATAGAAAAGAACTATCCTAATGTTTTAAGATGTGTAAAAATGAAGTTGTAAAATGTGGTGGTGTGTGTAATAAAGTGGGTAGGGAGAGAGAAAGTGAAATTGAAAAATGTGTGGTGAGGGAGATATTTTTGGAATTTTGAATTTTGAAATTGAATTTAGGGAGTGTGGTCTTAAGAGCATTCCCAATAGACTTGTTTTTTTTTAAAAAAAAAAAAGAGTAAAACATTTAACCATTTCATAACTTTTCACATTCCAACACATACCCTATATTAAAGTTAAAAATAGCTTTTAGTTAAATTCTTTGTCAAATTTAGCTAGCAATAAGAGAGAAAATAACTCATAGTTATAAATTTTCTACCAAAAATTTTGACGTTTTTAACTTACTTTATTTTGATTTAACTTCTATATAACTAAAACTGTTGGAGACAAAGTGGAAAAATAAGTAGTTGTAATATAGCTAGAAAATCTAGCAATTCTATCGGGAATGCTCTAAGGTGACTCACCCCTTAGTGTGTGCCTCTCATGTGGCTTGCTCTTGCCCAAAATATCTGCATGAATGACTTGAAGGTTTGACCCAAAGTTGATCGTCGGATTTACCACGTTGACTGCCAGAGTTAATCCACCGCCGGTGGCTGAAATCTTAGAATATTCAGATGAGTCTTCGGCAACCATTTTTAATCTTTTCCCCAAAGTTGTTCTGTATTTTCCCATGGTCTTGGAAATGTCTTCACCTTCTCCGGAAAGTGCATAATCATCATCTTTTAGCCCATTTTCTTGCCAAACCATAATTTCTAACATAAATAGGAAACACCATAAGAATGATGCCTTATTTATGAAAAACAGGCAATAAGTGTGAAGGTCAGGTGTTTTTCCTATCTCTCCACGAGAATCTTGAGGATTAGCCGAGAAGCAAGTGCATCGATGCAACAACTGTACTATGCTCTGTGTGAAAATCAATCATATGTGCCTTTATGCAAATGCATAATCATAAATGCATGCTTGTAAAATGCATAATCATAAAATGCATGATCATAAACTCGCAAATTGATAGTAAAAATAAAGTGTCAACTCACAGTATATAGCTAGCTCCGTGGTCTTGCGGAAGTCCCCTCGCCAAAATCTCGATCACGGTCTCTTGAATAAATAACAGAATCATTTAATATTGGAACTCGATAAAATGTATGAAAATCAACTCATAAACTATCCCGGAAATCTTCCTCTCAATTTTGAAATTTTGTTCAGCCGGAGCACCACCGTAGACGGCAGCGCGTGGCCCTCACGCACCTCTAAAAGTGGCAGCACGTGAGCCGCATGTGCCTCGGTACAAACTACTCCAAAAGGAGTGTTTGACCCCTCGTTAGAAAGATCTCAACGAGGCCAACAACTTTCCTAACTAGTCCAAAACCTAACTCGCTGCCGTTTGGCCGGAAATCGGCCCGAAAATTGTCAAAAATTGTTTTCGGTCGATTTCGACGCCTTCGATGCTCCTCGGTCCCCAAACCCATAGGGGTACGACTCTTGGGGTGAAACTCAATCAATTTCACCCATCGTTGTCGCCATAAAATGACCGGAGCTCGGCCATCGGTTAAACCCGAAAATCGACCGGTTAATCGACTCGATTCATGACCTAAAAGCACCCAAAAACCAACGACACATATAAATCGAAAGAGGGAGAGGAGAGCTTCAAAACCATACAAAGAATGCCGGCAACGGTGGCGTTTTCCGACGAGTTTGAATTCAGCTCGGGTCGGACCGCGATACAGTTCGACGGAGAGATATGAGTCGAGCAGAGGTATTTCTGATTTTTCTCTCATATTTTGACCATAAATACCATATTTATACCTCCAAGCACCTGATCATATCAATGGATGAGGTTTGATCTGATCAAGATCCAACGGTTCAGATTAAACCAACATAAAAAAATACGTTTAAATATTTTCTACACCCAGACTTCAAAAACTCCTAAAAAATAGCTCGTTTCTCTAAAAAATTTCCCAAAAATTTCTACGAGTCCGAAATAAAATACTCTACAACTTCAGTGAAGAACATAAAGTCTAATTCTCGCTCGGTGAAAAAGTCATTAACAAACCATATGATACGATTAATTAGCGATAATTATAATTCGTGTCGATTTGTGCGTAATTTTTGGTTCGGGTTGTTACAGGTTTACCCAAATTTGGTCCAAATCGTAACCTTTTGGGTCATATTTGGTTGTGATTCGAAGCTCCTAAACTATAAGAGAGGTTTGAAGGATCCGGACCAACATTAGCGCACATGGAAAACCAAAGCTAAAGTCTAGGTTTTTGGTGCCTAGACTATAAGCATTTGTTGCAAAAGGAATGAGTGTGAATAGTTAATATGTGTTCGATGTGGAAGGTTTCCTTCCCGAGCCTCTATTGGAGGTGCCGAGAGATGTGGCTCTTGTGATTCTCCCAATTCATACCCACTTAGATATGAACCGAAAGAACCAATAGGTATCCATATGGATTTTGGCCTATATGACCTTCACCCAAGCCTCTTAAGCCCATTAAGACTCAAGCATACTTGGGTACTTGCTATTGTTCAAGAGCAAACCAACAAATAGAGCCTAACTTTGTTGAAGTCAAACTCTAGTCATGTTTACATCCTTATCTAACTCTTGGTGATTAGCTATTTCATTCAAAGTTCACGTTTTAGATTTTGAATACCCATATCAACTTAGCTAAGGTCAACAAAAGTATATAGAACCCAATCAATAAGCACAAGTATATAAACAACACACAAACACATAATAGATTCATCACAACCCATTCATAACACACATATATTAAATACATGAATCATAGCATAAATCAAACCATTGTTTAACACATCAAGTGGCTAGGGTTTTACCCCTAGGCCCCCATAACAATACTACTTAGTATACATGCTTAGAAAAAAGTTTAAATACATCGATAGAGGAAATAGGATGAAGACGTAACCAAAGAATCTCCCCTAAGCAACTCAAGCTTCATCAAGTCCACTCTTATGCTTCAAACTGCATCTTCTTTGCTCCAAATGCCTTTAACCTTATAGAGGAGGTAAGGAAGAGTTCTAGGACCCCAAGTGGCAAGGGATAAGAGGATTACTTATCACCTCTTTGTGTTCTAGAAATCTAACCAAACCTTAGAGATAGAGATGAGAGGAGGAACACCCAAACTAGACTGAAATGATGGTGGAGGTGAGGAAAATGTTGGCTCTTGCCTTGAAGGAGGAGCTAGGTCTCTTTTGGTGGTGGTGTGGTAGTGGAGTTGGCCTAGATAAAGGGAAGAGTGAGGGAAAAAAACTCTAGAGCGTTAGGAGAGAAAAGGCTTGGAGAGACAAGAATTAAAACTTGAACATATGAAAAATGAAGTGCATTGTTTGTGTGGGTGTGAGGGAGCTAGAGTTTGGCTAAGTAAAGGAGATATTTTGGCTTGAAATTTGAATTTCAAAATGAAAGAATATTAGGACATGATCCACAAATTTAGGGATAAATGTGGTTCTAAGGTGATATGTCACATATGTGGCTCACCTTGCATGTGCATGTCATCTGCCTTCATCTCACTTAAATTTTATTTGCATTTGGTCTCAAAATATCTTTCATGTGTGGTTGTAGGGTTGACCACACCTTGATCGTCGTTGACTCCTGTTGATTGACATTGACCACCAAAATCTTAGAATATTCCAGCCACACTTTTTCGTCTTCTAGCCAAACTTGCTCCATCTTCTCTCGTGACTTTGAAAATGCATTCCCCTTCTTAAATAAGTGTGTCATTTCCATTCTTTCATGTATTTCCAAATCAAACCATGATTTCCTATCAAAAAAAAAAGAAACGTCATAAGAATAATGTTTTATTTATGAAAAGCAACAATAAACCTAAAGTTAGGAGCATATTTGGCACATAATTATGGTCCTAACAGTTATGCCTAATATTTATAGGGTAATGGCTTTTTGTGAAACGCCTGAAACAAGTTTGAAGGCTTGTAAATCTGTCACATACAAGGAACACCTTCTCTATTAAGTTAGAGCAGAAGGTAGCTAATCTGGTAATTGATAGAGGTCCTTGGTATGTAAACAATCTCTACTTCAATGTCATGACTTTCCATCAAAATTGTTTGATCTACAATGCCCTTTGCTATCTGGTGAACTTTTGGATCATCTAGAATGTTTTCAGCATGAATAGGAGGCCGATGATGATCATGCCTCAACGCGAGCCGTTTAGGGTTCATGATTTTTTTGTTTTTTGTTTTGCAAGGAAGTACATTAGTCTCCAAAACCATATACCCCGAAAAAAATAAAAATAAAGGGCTATTCAACAAATTCTAATAGATGGGCGCCAATTCTGGTAGAGGATAACTTATGGGTGATGTTGATAGTATGTTAGTGTCCCATGGTAAAGTCTTGGGGATAGGGTAAAGTTGTTGAAGTTAGAAAAGTCAAATGAAGATAATGACAAGTCAAAACAACTAAGTCTTTACCTCTTTTCAGCTCGTAATTGCTAATACGTAGTTTGGGATTGAGTGATGAAGGATCCACAGGTTTTGGAGAGCGTGGTTAGTCAAATAATAGGGTTGGTCTTGGGTAGGATACGATTTTTGCTCGTAAGCCTAGTTTTGCACTTAGTAAGGACACAAGTGGATCAACATGTCAAATTAGGCGTCAACATTAGTTATACCTCTGTGTCTAATTTGAAGGTGTCGAATGTAAAAGAGCTAGACTCTGGGCCTAATTTGGTCACGTGCTTAACCCAACCCACTTGGAATTGTGAGACTGATTTTTCTAGAAAAGGAAAGGAGATTGTGGTGTTTTTCCCAATTTTGAATATTCTCGGGGAGTTTCAATTAGAGAGAATTGTAACCAAACCAAACACCAAACACCCTTAAAAGGTTTGGCCTATCGGTACCAAGACCGGTCATCAGACTAATCTATTCATGAAAACATCCGTACCCATTTTCAAAGAGTCTCAAAATAAAAGGCTATTGTCCATCCTTTATTGGGGATATTCTCTTCCAAAATCCAAACTCTGAGCAGTTGATGCAATTGAGGTGGCGGGATAGCTTGAGCAACAACTTGTTGGGGATATTCTAGTCAAAGTGGGTTGCCCCGAATCAAAAATGGAGTTGCAAAGCTACTCTCGTTCAAGAAAGGAATGGAGACTTAAGAGCTTACTGAGGAGGAAGGTCCGCAAGAACTCTGATGGTAAGATTAACCTCACTATTGTTTAATCTAATTGTAGAGGTAGCTCTTAATTCCTTTGCAGAACCTATCTCAGAGGTTAAGGATAATGCAAATGAGCTTGAGCTACACGAAATTGAATAAAAAAATTTCTAAAATGGGATGACATAGAATCTTAACAAGAATGACTGTGGTGGCTTGCCTGATGTTGTTATAGAGGGGCCATGATAAAAATGATTGCATGAAACTGCTAAGGCTTAGGTCATTCTTTGATAGTTCGTCACCTCGGGGATATTATCCAAAAGAATGGCCTTTCTCTAAATTTCTAAGTGTGACAAATAGAAGAATTATAGTTTCTAGAGTTCGTAGACAGATGGGTTTTTATAATAAAAATATCAGTGGATCCTTATGGTATTGCAAGGGATCTTGTAATTTTTTGGAAGCCGGATGTTTATGTTCAAATCCTTTCTAAATCAAAAAAATTGATTGATATTGTTGTCACTATCAAATTTACTTAGATCCATGCTGAAGGTAAAGCTGATTTCTGGAACTCTTTAAGAAATATTACAGTCTCGGGGAGTGTCTCTTGGGGAGTGTCCCTTAAGACTCTTTGGTAAGATTGGAATCTGACCATTGCCCAACTTATTTAATACTTTTTGTAGTAAGACTAATATCACTAAATGCTTCAAGTTGGAGGCCTTCTGGTTAGATGATGAGGAATGTGAGGAAATCCTCAAACGCAATTGGGTTCATGTGCCTCACCAGAATCCTTTTTGGAACTGGATTGCAAACTTGAACTCTTGTAGAAAGGGAGCTGATGATGTGGAGTAAAGAAAATTTCCAGAACAATAGACAACTTATTAAGGGTCATAATGCTGAATTCTCTATCATTCAATCCAATCCAGTGTTAGACTTGAGAAGAGAAGAGGATCTTAAGGCGGAGTTGGCATAATTATGGGATTTGGAAGATAAATACTTGAAGTAAAGAGTGAGGCTTAACTGGTTTAATCTAGGGGATCGCCACACCAAATTTTTGCTCATTTCTACTTTGCAACTAAGGGTAATGAAAATAGTAGAGAAGAACTATATATGTGGGAAAAAATAGCTGGGTTAGGGGTCATAAGGAAGTGAGAGGTGAATTTAAAATTTGACAACTTGTTTACGGCCTTAAGGAGACTCTTGAATTTTAGATGTTGTTTCTAATGTGGCGAGTGTTGATTAGAATGTGGCGAGTGCTGCTCTCTTTAACAAGGAATAAATTAGTCGAGCAATCAAACAATTGGGTTCTCTCAAAGCCCCTAGCCCATATGGCTTTTCTACACCTTTATATCAAAGATTCGGAAAGATCACATTTGGTACTGTTTACCAAACTACCTCATACTTCCAAAAAACTAATTTCTCTCCCAGATAGATTAATATAATAAATATATCCCTCGTCTATGTGACGACCCGAACCAGAATCAGATGTGTGTTTGGCACGATTCTCGAGATTTGGTTATAGTCGCAGTTTTACGATATTGTGTGGTTTGTCGATTCGATTCGCGAGTATGTTTTCAGTCGAGAATTTGAGTTGGGTGTCTTCACGGAAATTGTAGAGTACGTGATTTCGAGCTCGAGGGCGGTTCCGGAAGATTTTTCCGATAACCGAGGAATATTTTATGTGTATTTGAAGTTTCGGGTTCCGACGAGTTTATCCGATTGTTTCGAGCTTATCCGAATCACATCGTATATTCATTCCGGACCGTCGATCAACCCGAGGGACGAGTATAAATATTGAAATAGTCGTAAATAGTCGTAAAAACACAGATTTGCATTGACTGAACTTTGACTTTCCAAAATTGGAAAGTTGACTTGCTGCCCGAAAGGGGAAGTTTCCGTTTTCGGCCTCACATTTCCGGCGACCTAATTCCGGCGACCTCAGGCCACGGGACAGGTATAGCTAGAATCCTCTCTTGATTTCGAGTGTGTTAGAACTTGGTTTGGGTTGAAATGATATGGTTTTGAGGTAACCCGAGCTAGGCCGAATGGGTTGGAATCGCCGGTGTTGGTGACGGTGGTCCCGGCGAGTTTTGAGGGTCGAGTTGTTGGGGGTTTTGCTCCCCACACCTCATTGAAGCTTCCTAGTTAAATGGTTTTGGACGAGATGAAGTTTTTGGGTGAACCCGAATAGGGATTTCGGTTTGGGATTTCGATCGGGTTTTGTGAAATTGAGTTGGTTCCTTTGTGAATTGAGCTTAGTGATAGAAGGGAAAGAGATTCGCATGGATGAGATGGACTGATCTGGAAATTTTGGCCGCAAAACTCCACTGTTGACGGCGCGCCGCCGCCGCCGGCGGCGGTCAACGGCGAGAAAAAGTCAACTTTTCAGATTTCGGTGTAATTAGTGTCATTTTTCTCGTAATCACGCCCTGGTTATTGTACGAAGGTTTTCGGGTTGATTTGGTTAGCCGATTGTCAGTCGAGATTTCGAGTGGGGATTTCGGGATTACCGTTATACATTTTGTACTGCATTTCGTATTTCCGGGAACGATTGGTTTCCGTGCATCAGTACAGTGTTGTGGACTACGATTTTGATCAGTTATGTTTTATGAATATGTTCAGGAGATCGAGATCGAGATCTGGATCGTGATCGTGCTTCAGGCGAGGGATCTTCCGCCGGACCACGAGTGTAGCGCGTGTGCGCGTTTCGAGAGTCTGTGAGTGGACAATTTCTTTTCACGGAAATCTTGCGAGTCTTTTATGTGATTTATGATTTTGAGCATGCAGCATGATTATGGTTTTACGAGCATGAGATTTCATACGAAATTACGATTATATAAGCATGTGTTTACGATTATACGAATATGTTTATACGGATATACGTATACGAATATGCATACACTTTTATATTGTTTCATGCATTTGCATCGAATTGTTTGTGATTTGGTTTTCACAGAGTACAGTCTTGGTTACGTTGTTGTATCGATACACATTGCCTCTCGGCTGATCCCCGATGGTAGGCCATCCAGGAGGGGCGTCGTTATCCCTACCTGACCGGTGATGGGCTTTTCCCCGAAACCGAGGCCATTTCTGGCTTAGAATCATGGGGACTAAGGACCTCGTGATTCGGACTGTACTAACACGGTGTGTGTCCATGAGTGACCCCGTGGGATTTATACATGCATGCTCAGTACGCTGGAGGATTATGGTTTTACCTCGTGTACTTTATTATTTCTATTTACCTGGACTCGCATATGTTTTTATAACATACATAATAACTGGTGAAAGACATTTATTTTCGTCCACTCACTCTAACGTGTTTATTGTCTTTCCCCTAGGCTTTTCGTTTTCCGTGCCCAGTTTGCAGTTCAGGTTTGGTGTTTCACGTCGCGGTTTGGAGGCTAGTGATCAGAGTTATCTGTGTTTTCCAGTAGGTTCTTGTTTCGCCTACTGATGTACATATTGTATATGTTTTACTTTAGTGGTCGCTCTGATACATTCTGATACATGTTGTGCGGATTTTCACGGATATACATATATACATAGTACAGTTTATTTACTGATGTTGATTATATTGATGATGAGAAATCCGGATGGGATTGGTGCCCACGGTTTGCTTTTTGTGGCATAGGACGAAGTGTTAATTTCCGCGTGCAGTTTATGGTAATTCCACGTTAGTAACGAAACTCTGCCGAAATTTTGAAAATTTTTTTGTTTGTATTTCCGGAAGGGTTTGATTCCGATTTAAGTAACTGAATCGGGATTGGGTCTTTTCAGCTTGGTATCAGAGCATTAGGTTGTCAGATTCTGTAGACTCTTGTAGTTGTGACGCTTAGGGTATTTGAGTTGATACAGCATGACTGGAGTGATGACCCGACTGGCCAGCGGTACTCATCAATACTTCGGGTGTTGTATGTCCTCAAATATCTGCGGTTTCATGATTACGTTCTTTCTGCTTGTGCCTAATGCTTATCTTGTATCAGTAGGATGCCTCCTCGATGTGGTCCCCGTGTTGACCGGGATGATGATCCTGATGAGGATCGCCGAACGCGCGACTTGCTGATGCGAGTGCTGCGTTTGGAGGAGCGTTTTGACCCTGTGGTCAAGGCTCGCACTGCGGGTGCTACTGTGTTTTCGGGTTCAGTTGATCCAGAGATATGCGAGGCATGGTTGGTTCAGATTGAGCGTGTTTGTGAGCGTCTGCAGTTTACACCTGAGCAGATGTCAGTAGCCGGAGTTGGTTTGCTTGAGGGTGATGCATACTTTTGGTGGGTCAGCACTGACAGAGTTCCTGTGGATACACCGTGGACGTTGTTCCGTGATCTGTTTATGCGGAGGTATTTTAATCAGGCTACCCAGCAGCGCAAGTATGAGGAGTTTACGAACTTGAGGCAGGGCAGTTTGTCTGTACTTGAGTATCGGGATCGGTTTACTCGTTTGTCTCGTTTTGCGCAGGATATGGTGGCTACAGAGGAAGCCAAGTGTCGCAGGTTTGAGCTGGGATTGAATCTGAACATCAAGGCGACGTTGACTACGATGCCGAGGAACAACTTTGATGAGTTTGTCAGTGCAGCTCTCCGAGGCGAGGACATTGAACAGGAGAGACAGCAGAGATACCAGCCGAGACGATTCGAGGAAGGTGGACCGAGTCAGGGGCCTTCAAAGAGGTTGAGTTCTGATACTTCCGGTTCAGCTTCATCTTCGGGTGGTGGGTCATATCGACCACCAGCTAGTGTACCTAGACGGAGACCGGGATGGAGGAGAGATCGACCGCAGCGACCACAGGCTAGTGGAAGTTCCAGCGGTTATAGTTATCCTCGACGTACAGGTGGCACTTTTGCTGTACCGCGGGAGTATCCCTTGTGTAGCTTCTGCAACAAGCGTCATCTTGGTGTATGTCAGCGGAGCACCGTTGTTTGTTATAGCTGTGGCCAGGTGGGTCATTATTCGAGAGAGTGTCCTCAGTCGTAGGGTACTGGTGGACAGGCGGCCCAGAGTTACGGAGTTGAGCGAGGTGCCACTTCGGGAGCTCGACCAGCACAGACTGCAGGTCAGGGTAGACAGCAGGGTCAGCCCCAGCGAGGACGACCAGCCGGACATGCGAGAGTTCATGCTATGACTATGCGTGAGGGCAGAGCATCACCGCAGGTCGTTATCGGTACGTTACATGTTTTTGGTATTCCAGTAGTTGCATTGTTAGATCCAGGTGCCACACATTCATTCATATCATTTAGATTGTCATCATTGGCTACGGTACCTGCATCTCCACTTCCGGGGTTGTGGAGAGTGTTGTATCCGTCAGGTGAGGTTGTGAGCATCGGTTGGGTTTACCGAGATTGTGAGGTGTTTGTTGATGGCCATGGCTTAGCCGCAGATCTGTTATTGCTTGATATTGTGGATTTTGATCTGATATTGGGTATGGACTTTTTGGAGTCGCACTGGGCTATGTTTGATTGCCACAGGAAGGAGGTCGCGTTTCGACGACCAGGGTTGCCTGAGATATTATTTCGTGGTGAGAAGAACACTTCCCTACCGTGTTTGATTTCCGCAATGAGGGCGGATCGGTTGATGAAGAAGGGTTGTGTTGCGTACTTAGCCCATGTTGTGGACACTACAGCTGCAGTGCCAGATCTTGGTAGTATTGAGGTTGTGTCTGAGTTTCCTGATGTGTTTCCAGCGGAGTTACCTGGTATACCCCCTGTGCGGGAAATTGATTTTACCATTGAGTTGTTGCCGGGTACTGGACCGATTTCCCAGACACCGTACCGGATGGCTCTTGCAGAGTTGAGGGAGTTGCAGATTCAGCTTCAGGAGTTATTAGAGAAGGGATTTATTCGACCGAGTGTTTCTCCGTGGGGTGCTCCAGTGTTGTTCGTGCGGAAGAAGGACGGGTCCATGCGTTTGTGCATCGACTATCGGAAGCTGAATCAGATTACAGTGAGGAACAAGTATCCGTTGCCACGGATTGACGACTTGTTCGATCAGTTGAAGGGAGCGGTAGTCTTTTCGAAGATTGACCTTCGATCCGGATATCATCAATTAAGGATCCGGGATTCAGATGTTGCCAGGACAACATTTAGGACGCGGTATGGGCACTATGAGTTTTTGGTTATGCCGTTTGGGTTGACCAACGCCCCCGCAGCTTTCATGGACTTGATGAATCGGGTGTTTCGACGGTTCCTGGACAAGTTCGTGATTGTATTCATTGATGATATTTTGATATACTCGAGGAGTGTGGGCCAGCACAGGAAGCACTTGCGAGCGGTATTGCGGACTTTGCCGGACTATTAGCTGTTCGCGAAGTTTAGCAAGTGTGAGTTCTGGTTGGATAGTGTGAAGTTTCTGGGCCACGTGATTTTGGCCGAGGGAGTTAGTGTTGATCCTGACAAGATCGAGGCCGTGCTGAATTGGAGTCGACCCACTACTGTACCGGAGATCCGGAGTTTCTTGGGATTAGCAGGCTATTATCGACGGTTTGTACAGGATTTCTCCCGGATTGCTACACCACTGACCAGATTGACGAAGAAGGGCGTCAAGTTTGAGTGGTCTGATGCGTGCGAGGAGAGTTATTTGCTTCTGAAGGAGAGATTGACTACCGCACCGGTTCTGAAGTTGCCAGACGACAGTGGTGAGTTTGTTGTGTATAGCGACGCGTCGAAGTTGGGCCTTGGTTGTGTGTTGATGCAGCATGGTAGAGTCGTGGCATATGGTTCCAGACAGCTGAAACCGCACGAGGTCAACTATCCGACGCATGATTTGGAGTTAGCCGCTATTGTGTTAGCGTTGAAGAGTTGGAGACATTACCTGTATGGTGCTCAGTGTAAGATTTTCACTGACCACAAGAGTCTCACTTACTTACGGACACAGCCGGATTTGAACATGAGGCAGCGTCGATGGATGGAGTTGATCAATGATTACGATTGCACGTTTGAATATCATCCAGGGAAGGCCAACGTTGTGGCAGATGCACTTAGCCGGAAATCCGGAGCCTCATTGTTTCACATGTGTGTGGCCAGAGTGTCGATGTTAGCCGAGCTTCGAGCTACAGGTGCTGTATTTGGGTATGATGATGATGGAGCTTTGTTGGCCAGCTTTCAGGTTCGACCGGTGTTGGTTGATCAGGTACGGGAGGCACAGGATTCAGATCCTTACTTGCTGGGCAAGAAGACTATGATTCAGAATGGTGTGCCTACAGAGTTCCATTTGAGCGACGACGGTACGTTGTTGTTCAGAGGCAGGCTATGTGTGCCCCGAGACGAGGACTTGAAGAAGGAGATTCTGGATGAGGCCCATAGTTCAGCGTATGCGATGCATCCCGGGGGTACGAAGATGTTTCGTACACTTCGAGCATACTATTAGTGGCGCAACATGAAGCGGGAGATTGCCGTGTACGTGAGTCGGTGTTTGATTTGTCAGCAGGTGAAGGCGGAGAGGCAGAAACCTGCAGGGAAACTACAGCCACTTGAGATTCCAGTTTGGAAGTGGGAGCACATTACGATGGATTTTGTCTATCAGTTGCCGCGTACTTCGGCGGGCAACACTGGTATTTGGGTTATTGTTGACAGATTGACGAAATCCGCACATTTTCTTGCACTTCCAGGGAAGGTATCAGTGGGTGGGTTGGCCAAGTTGTACTTGTCTGAGATTGTTCGCTTGCATGGTGTGCCTGTGTCTATTGTTTCTGACCGTGATAGTCAGTTCACATCTGAGTTTTGGCGGGCGTTGCAGCGAGCTTTGGGCACGAAGTTGCGATTTAGTACAGCTTTCCATCCTCAGACTGACGGGCAGTCCGAGCGGACCATTCAGACTCTTGAGGATATGTTGAGATCATGTGTGTTGCAGTTTCGTGGAAACTGGGATCAACAGTTACACTTGATCGAGTTCGCCTACAACAACAGCTATCAGGCCAGTATTGAGATGGCACCGTACGAGGCCCTGTACGGGAAGCAATGTCGCACTCCATTGTGTTGGAGTGAGGTGGGCGAGCGTTGGCTCATTGGTCCTGATTTGGTGAAAACCACGATGGAGGACATTCAGGTTATTCGGGATCGACTGAAGATTGCCCAGGATCGGTAGAAGAGTTACGCGGATGTGAGGAGGAAGAGTTTAGAGTTCGAGGTTGGTGATTGGGTCTTCCTGAGACTATCTCCGTGGAGAGGTGTTGTGCGTTTCGGGAAGCGTGGCAAGCTTCGACCGCGATACATTGGTCCGTATGAGATTACAGAGAGGGTTGGAGCTGTTGCTTACAGACTTGAGTTACCGGCAGAGATGGCTCGTGTGCATGATGTCTTCCATGTTTCGATGTTGCGGAAGTACATCTCAGATCCTTCACATGTGATAGCCCCACAGCAGTTGCCGATCAGAGATGATTTATCGTATGTTGAGGAGCCAGTGCAGATTCTCGATCGTCATGAGCAGGAGTTGAGGCACCGTGTGATTCCGCTGGTGAAGGTCTTGTGGCAGAACCATACAGTGGAGGAGGCCACTTGGGAGACCGAGCAGCGTATGCGGGAGCAGTATCCTCATCTGTTCACATGACAGGTATGTAAATTTCGAGGTTGAAATTTCTTTAAGGGGGGTAGATTTGTGACGACCCGAACCATAATCAGATGTGTGTTTGGCACGATTCTCGAGATTTGGTTATAGTCGCAGTTTTACGATATTGTGTGGTTTGTCGATCCGATTCGCGAGTATGTTTTCAGTCGAGAATTTGAGTTGGGTGTCTTCACGGAAATTGTAGAGTACGTGATTTCGAGCTCGTGGGCGGTTCCGGAAGATTTTTCCGATAACCGAGGAATATTTTATGTGTATTTGAAGTTTCGGGTTCCGACGAGTTTATCTGATTGGTTCGAGCTTATCTGAATCACATCGTATATTCATTCCGGACCGTCGATCGACCCGAGGGACGAGTATAAATATCGAAATAGTCGTAAATAGTCGTAAAAACACAGATTTGCATTGACTGAACTTTGACTTTCCAAAATTGGAAAGTTGACTTGCTGCCCGAAAGGGGAAGTTTCCGTTTTCGGCCTCACATTTCCGGCGACCTAATTCCGGCGACCTCAGGCCACGGGACAGGTATAGCTAGACTCCTCTCTTGATTTCGAGTGTGTTAGAACTTGGTTTGGGTTGAAATGATATGGTTTTGAGGTAACCCGAGCTAGGCCGAATGGGTTGGAATCGCCGGTGTTGGTGACGGTGGTCCCGGCGAGTTTTGAGGGTCGAGTTGTTGGGGGTTTTATTCCCCACACCTCATTGAAGCTTCCTAGTTAAATGGTTTTGGACGAGATGAAGTTTTTGGGTGAACCCGAATAGGGATTTCGGTTTGGGATTTCGATCGGGGTTTGTGAAATTGAGTTGGTTCCTTTGTGAATTGAGCTTAGTGATAGAAGGGAAAGAGATTCGCATGGATGAGATGGACTGATCTGGAAATTTTGGCCGCAAAACTCCACTGTTGACGGCGCGCCGCCGCCGCCGGCGGCGGTCAACGGCGAAAAAAAGTCAACTTTTCAGATTTCGGTGTAATTAGTGTCATTTTTCTCGTAATCACGCCCTGGTTATTGTACGGAGGTTTTCGGGTTGATTTGGTTAGCCGATTGTCAGTCGAGATTTCGAGTGGGGATTTCGGGATTACCGTTATACATTTTGTACTGCATTTCGTATTTCCGGGAACGATTGGTTTCCGTGCATCAGTACAGTGTTGTGGACTACGATTTTGATCAATTATGTTTTATGAATATGTTTAGGAGATCGAGATCGAGATCTGGATCGTGATCGTGCTTCAGGCGAGGGATCTTCCGCCGGACCACGAGTGTAGCGCGTGTGCGCGTTTCGAGAGTCTGTGAGTGGACAATTTCTTTTCATGGAAATCTTGCAAGTCTTTTATGTGATTTATGATTTTGAGCATGCAGCATGATTATGATTTTACGAGCATGAGATTTCATACGAAATTACGATTATATAAGCATGTGTTTACGATTATACGAATATGTTTATACGGATATACGTATACGAATATGCATACACTTTTATATTGTTTCATGCATTTGCATCGAATTGTTTGTGATTTGGTTTTCACAGAGTACAGTCTTGGTTACGTTGTTGTATCGATACACATTGCCTCTCGGCTGATCCCCGATGGTAGGCCATCCAGGAGGGGCGTCGTTATCCCTACCTGACCGGTGAGGGGCGTTTCCCCGGAACCGAATCCATTTCTGGCTTAGAATCATGGGGACTAAGGACCTCGTGATTCGGACTGTACTAACACGGTGTGTGTCCATGAGTGATCCCGTGGGATTTATACATGCATGCTCAGTACGCTGGAGGATTATGGTTTTACCTCGTGTACTTTATTATTTCTATTTACCTGGACTCGCATATGTTTTTATAACATACATAATAACTGGTGAAAGACATTTATTTTCGTCCACTCACTCTAACGTGTTTATTGTCTTTCCCCTGGGCTTTTCGGTTTCCGTGCCCAGTTTGCAGTTCAGGTTTGGTGTTTCACGTCGCGGTTTGGAGGCTAGTGATCAGAGTTATCTGTGTTTTCCAGTAGGTTCTTGTTTCGCCTACTGATGTACATATTGTATATGTTTTACTTTAGTGGTCGCTCTGATACATTCTGATACATGTTGTGCGGATTTTCACGGATATACATATATGCATAGTACAGTTTATTTACTGTTGTTGATTATATTGATGTTGAGAAATCCGGATTGGATTGGTGCCCACGGTTTGCTTTTTGTGGCATAGGACGAAGTGTTAATTTCCGCGTGCAGGTTATGGTAATTCCACGTTAGTAACGAAACTCTGCCGAAATTTTGAAAAATTTTTTTGGTTTGTATTTCCGGAAGGGTTTGATTCCGATTTAAGTAACTGAATCGGGATTGGGTCCTTTCAGTCTATAAAGTTTCCAATCCTGATTTGGTTTCTCGATTTAGGCCTATAAGCCTCTGCAACAACTCATACAAGATCATATCTATGTTTCTTGCAAACCAGCTAACGGTCTTACTCTTGGGACATATATCCGAGAATCAGAATGCCTTTGTTCCAGGTAGAAAAAACTAAGATAATGTCATTCTTGCTTATAAGGCGATGAATTATCTAAGATTTCATAAGAGTACAAAGAAATTTGAGTTGGGTTTGAAGATATACATGATTAAGGCACTACAAGAAAACAACACTTAGACCACGGAAACGTAATTGTTCCGTGGTCCAAGTGACACCTAGACCACGGAAAATACTCCGTGGTCCAAGTACCACCTGGACGACGGAGAATATCATCTCCGTCGTCCAGGTAATCACCTGGACCACGGAGTCCTTTCCGAGGTCCAGGTGATCACCTGGACCTCGGAGTCTTCTCCGTCCTCCAGGTGATCACCTGGACGACGGAGATCGTATTCTCCGTCGTCCAGGTGATTACCTGGAGGACGGACCGACACGCCGTCGTCCGAGTATACGAAACGTACTTCCACTTAGACGACATACCGACACCTCCGTCGTCTAAGTGAAGCCTTATATAAGCCCGATCCCAAACTGATCGAATTCATTCCTCGATCTCTTCATTCCATTTGAAGAAGAATTGAAGGAGAAGGTAGAAGGAGAAGGGAGCTAGCTAGCTAGAAGGCCGAGAAGAATCGGGATCGATAAGGGGTCTCCGCTGACTAGCTAGTTAGCTTAATTAACGTACAGATATCGAGAAGGCCAGCAGGTACGTACGTACGCAGTTAAAATTTGCTTAATTAATATATATTTAGTGAAAACGTACGTACATATATACATGCAAGGATGTTAGCTGATGTTAGCTATATATATATATATATACAGATCGATGAAATTATGTACGTACGTAATTGATGGATCGATGTAGATCGAGTACGTATAATTAAGCGTAAATTAATGGACAAATATATATATATGTAATAATTAATTAATTATAATATTTTGTAGCAGTATGGACAAGAGTTGGATGAAGTTGAAGAATAGATGTGATGTCCGGTATATGGATGGAATTAGCGAATTTGTGAATTTTGCGATAGAACATGGTCAGGGAAAGAAACGTTTCAGGTGTCCGTGTCAGAAATGTCTTAATTGTCAGTATGTGGAGGTTAATGTTATGGTGCAACACCTGTACGAAAATGGTATGATGTGGAGTTACACTACATGGAGCGAGCATGGTGAAGCAGTAGAGTTCAGCGCAGCAGACTTCAGCTCAGGGTACAGTTACCATGGTGCCTCATCCAGCGGCAGTGGTGCCGGACCCCCAGCTTGCAACCCAACTGCAGATTTGGTCCATGATGCGTTTCCGGGATGTAGTCATAGTGGACACCAACACCAAGACGGAGGTTACAGTACCACTAATGAGCATGATGACACATTCCCCGTAGCTAGCTTGGCCACTGACACCAGTGAGATGGAAAAGTACAACCGGATACTACTTGAAGCGCAGACCCCGGTGTTCCCTAGATGTCGAGAGAATGTGTTGCAATATGTGATGGAGCAAATGAAGATAAAAGTGAAGCACAAAATGTCAGTGAGTGCTTTTGACGAAATTCAGGAGCAAATATGTAAGTTGCTTCCTGATGGTCACAATCTTCCTAAATCTCATTATAAGGTTAGAAATATCCTGAGTAGCCTCGGCCTAAAGTACAGGATAATTGACGCATATCCGAATGATTGTGTGCTATTTTACAAAGAGTATAAAGAGTTGGACTATTGTCCCGTATGTGGCCAGTGCAGATTCCAGTTGAATAGGAAGAGTTCGAAAAAGAGAATTCCTGTGAAAGTTGTTCGATATTTTCCCTTGATTCCCAGATTGTAGCGCCTGTACATGTCTCTACACACAGCAGAGGCGATGCGATGGTACGCAGAAAAGCGAATAGATGACGATGTCCTGCGACACGCCGCGGATGAGGAGGGTTTCAAACATTTCGACAGAGAATTTGGAGACTTTGCTTCAGAGGTTAGAAATGTTAGACTCGGCCTATCTACAGACGGATTCAATCCTTGGGGAAGTAATAGCTCCGCAGTCAGCACTTGGCCAGTTATTCTGATGCCGTACAACTTGCCTCCGTGGATGTGCATGAACAAGGAATTTAATTTCCTTACCGTACTAATTCCAGGTCCTAAATCTCCATCGAAGTGCTTAGATGTCTACCTCAGACCTTTGATCGACGAGCTGAAACTGTTGTGGGAAAATGGAGTCCCAACTTATGACAAATTCACTGACACGATGTTCACGATGAGGGCTGCCGTAATGTGGACGATCAGCGATTTTCCAGCTTATGGGATGTTGGCAGCCTGTAGGACAAAAGGATATAATGGATGTCCTATATGTTTGGACGACGTGAACTCTAGTTGGCACGCGGGGAAGGTGTGTTACTTGGGTCACCGTAGATGGCTTCCTCACGACCACCCGTGGCGACAGGATGAAGCTCATTTCGACGGTACGGTAGAGAACAATCATAAACCCCGTAGTTGGTCGGGCGAAGAGATTTTAGAGAGGTTGAGCTATTTCGACTTTGTTGTGTTGAGCAATGACGCGGATGTAAAGAAATGCAATCCAATTCCTCCACATGATCTGAGCTATTGGGATCACAAGAGTATATTCTTTGAACTCCCTTACTGGTCGAAGTTGAAGCTGAGGAACAACTTGGACGCGATGCACATAGAAAAGAATGTGTGCGACAGCGTGGTGGGAACAATTCTCGGTATTAAGTTTAAGACTAAAGATACTCCCAAAGCGCGCAAAGATTTGGAATCAATGAATCTACGTCGTCCCTTATGGTTGAGGAGGGATAGGAAAGGAGTGTACATCAAGATGCCAGATGCACCAGACACAGTGAAGCCGACGCTTAGACGTTCTGTATTTCACTGGTTTAAGGGCGTTCGTTATCCGGCTACGTATGCAGATACTATAACTGGAGCAGTGGACGAGGTGCAACACAAGTTTGTTGGTCTAAAGACACATGACTATCACGTTATGCTGCAACGTCTGATTCCAGTGGTAATTTGACCATACTTGCCTCGGGACGTCGTAGAACCAATAGTGGCATTGTGCAGGTGGTGGCAGAGGTTATGCGCCAGAGAATTAAAGAAGTCAGATGTGGTGGAATTGCAACAACAAATTGTGCACATCATTTGCAAACTAGAGAGGATTTTCCCCCCTACTTTCTTTGACATCATGATTCACCTAATGATCCACCTGCCCGAGCAGGTGCTTATTTCTGGTCCGGTCCAGTACACTTGGATGTATCCTCAAGAAAGGTACGTACAACTAATTAATTAATTTGTTCCACCGGAGATTATATATATACTAGCTAGCTAGCTATATGTACTTATGTAATGTGTATGTTTGATTTTGTAGACAGCTTGGACAGTATAAGTCATTCGTCAAAAACAGGTCGGCCCCGGATGGCTCCATAGCAGAGACATACCTAATGCATGAGTGTGTTACTTACTGCAACAGGTACCTCAAAGATCCACCCCCTCCCACTGCCTTCGATCGCAGTGCCCGCATCAATCTTTCTGTCGTCACCAATGTCGTCCGACCGTTTAGAGGAGTATTAAAGGAATCGTTCACACGGGAAGAACTTATTGAGGCACATTGGGTAGTGTTGCGAGACTGTGATGAAGTTGAGCCGTACATGTTGTCATACAGGGAGAGGCTTCAGGCGTTAAATCAAAACAAGAGTTCGGCGTGGATTGAGAAAATGGTAAAGAAGAAGTTTCCTGATTATTTCTTCCAATGGGTACGTACGTACGACTCGGTATTAATTATTGAAATACATATCGCTCATGTTTGTAGAAAGTAAACCCTTATATTAATTTGCCCTTTTTCGCAGATGATTGATCTGCAAAAATCTGATAACCACGAAGGGTGGTGGTCATGGCCAAAGCACTTGCTAGCAGGGAAGCCGGCTAAACACTATATTTATCCCGGATGTTTTGTGAACGGTGTAAAGTTCCATTCATTGGCCCGAGACGAAGGAAGAAGAACACAAAACAGTGGGGTAGCGGTTGGGAAAGACAATGATCTATATTACGGGGCTATTGTATACGTGGTTCAGCTATGTTACGGGAATGATGTCAACGTTTTCTTATTCAAGTGCAGATGGTTCAAGCGTACAAAGGAAGACCTGGGACTATTATCAGTCGATACAAACTCGCACTGGTATGAGGATGAGCCTTTCGCTCTCGCCACCTTAGTTCGGCAGGTGTTCTATCTCGACGATCTGAAAGCCGGTGAAGGGTGGAAAATAGTGAACCATATCTCTCACCGAGGAATATGGAATACAGAGACAATTGAAGGGACACCGGCGACGACTGAAGATGCTGCTGAACCAGAAAGAGACATTCCTGCCTATCAAGAGCCTAATATTTCTATGGTCCGCTCCGATATAATGGACCTGGTTCAAGATGGTGAACGGTTACCCATGCCTGATGGTTGTACAGATCTAACTGAAGATGAGATTATCGATGAGGTAGATGAAGAAGACGAGCAGGAAGAGGACGCGGACGAGGACTCAGGTTATTCGTCGGACGATGTTGAGTACGATGACGAGGATGAGCCGTCGACTAACGGGGATGAGGACGATGATGATTATGACGAAGAGTACGGTCATACGACGAGGGAGATTAATTGGTAATTAATTACTGTAATTATTGTAATATATATATGATCGATGCCGGTTTACGGTAAGAAATTAATCTGAATTATATATCCTGGCCAACGGAGAAATTAATAAATATTGGCGCCAAATCTCAATCTCATATAAAACGTACCCTAGCTAAATCCTTGACCCTAAATCTAGTAGTTCGGATCGATCGATCAATTTTTTAATTATATTTTTGAATCAGAATAATTGAACGGACACACAAATGACCGGGGACGACCTAAGCCGTAAACCCTAAGGCCCTAACCCCTGAAATCGGGGTTTAGAACTTGGACGACGGAGAATGGTCATTATCCGTCGTCCAGGTACATACTAGGACGACGGAGAATGGTCATTGTCCGTCGTCCAAGTTCAGAAACCCTAAACCCTAAACAGTAAGGCCCTAACCCCTGAATTCAGGGTCTATGCACCTGGACGACGGAGAACGTCATTCTCCGTCGTCCAGGTTATCACCTGGACGACGGATAACTTCATATCCGTCGTCCAGGTGATTACCTGAACGACGGAAACGCTCATTTCCGTCGTACAGGTGCAGATATCGTAATTTTTTCTAAGACAATGACCATCTAAACCTTCTTCCAATACAAAGTCTTTTCATCAAGACTTTAGAGTAAACAATTCTTGGTGTGTGAGCTTCGACGGTTCGAAAATCGGAGTTGCGAAATGCCTTGTATCCACGTTTCCGGTTTGTGAAATTATGGGTTTTGCGGTTGACTGTGCCGATCAAACCCTTCCCGAACTTATTATTTTATGGTCCTTTGAAGACAATTATATATTATGTTACGACGAACATATCCAACGGTTGTTTTGTCCAAATTCAATTTCGTTAATACTCTGCTGCAAATGAGCGTCTACTCATGAACACTTAAGTCGTAAAGATTAGTCGATACTTAACATGTTTCAATACGTAAAATTAATCGGCGGTTCAAATTTAACTGTTCATATATACGATGCGTTCATCGATATTGTATGACTATTTCACTCGAATGACAGATCGCTAAATTCCTAGCGAATTATTTTTTAAATTTTTTTTTACGTAATTTGAACCTGGACGACGAAGATGGTCATTTTCCGTCGTCCCGATTCAAAAACTATGGCGGTTCAAATTTTTTTTTGTTTATTTTTTTCATATAATTTTCACTTGGACGACGGAAACTGACTATCTCCGTCGTCCAAGTCCAATTTTTATGGCGGTTCAATTTACCGCTTCCGTTTTTGGGACCGCTTGAATTTTCACTTAGACGACGGAGAATTCATTCTCCGTCGTCTAAGTCCAAAATCATGGCGGTTCAGAACGTCCCGCCGATTAATTGGCGCCGATTGAATTTTTTTTAAACCGCCACCTAGACGACGGAAAACACTGTTTCCGTCGTCCAGGTGGACTTAGACGACGGAGAATAGTGCTCCGTCGTCTAAGTGCAACTCTATAAATAGAGTTGCACCCCCCCTCATTTTCTCATCATTCCATCTCCTCCTCTCCCTCTCCTCTCCTCTCCTCTCCTCCGGCGATCCTCCTCCGGCGACGCTCTGACGACATTTTTTCCGGCGTGGTTCCTCCTCTCCGACGACTCAACTCTTCCGATATTCCGGCGACATTCCGACTAGGTAATAATTCTATTTTTTACCTCTTTTACATTTTTGTTACATAATTAATTATTTAATTAATAAATAGTTTTAATTTATTAATTAGTTTAAAATAATTAATAGTTATAATTATAATCATTAATGAGTTGTTATTATTAATATTGGGATAATTATTATTAGTTGTTAATTATTTGGTAATAATTTTATATTTGTTAGTTAAAATTAAATAATAGCAATAATTATTATTGTTAATAATAATTAATTATATTGGTAAATGAATAATTATTATTATATGCATGATAAATAATAATTCATTATTGTAATTATTTATTGTTTTAATTAATTGATAATTAATTACGTGTATTTTCGAGTAAATTGCATGGTAGTACGTGTTCAATTTAAATTTAGTACATAGGCTTGGTTTATTAAGTCGCACGCTTTGGAATAGATGGCGCATCTTTTCCTAGTTTATCTCCTTAACCCCTCGTGATGTGTGGATTTCATCACCGCACACCATAACCTAAGTGAAGTTATGGACACGAGGTTGATGGCGGAGTTTGCAAAGGACTTGAGGGAGTGTAAATTTTCGAAAAATTGGTCGAATGTCGGACATGGTGTCTAGAAACGGGTTATGACTGGTGACAGGATTTGGACTAAGAAAGACTTTTGTCGAAATTAGTCCTGCCTCTCGCGTTATCTCTATCCCTAACTGGCCATGTTTTTCGATTTAACCAAGGCTGATTAATTGAAAATTTACACTTTATCGCGCGGGTCGCACGTCCATTGAACGACCGAAAATGCCAAGCTAGTGTACTCTATTTAAATCTTAAACGTACTTAATTAATTAGCGTAAATTTTTAAGTTGTAATTATTATGGTAAGTAGATATTTTAACACCGTACTCTTAGGTTTAAATGGCTCCGCCAAAGACGACATCCGGCAAGAAGAAAGCCCAACAGGAGGTAGAAGATGAGATGCTCCGAATGTTGGCGGCCCAAGTCGGTTGGGTTCAACAGGAGGGCAACGACACTCTCAATCCAGACAGATCATCTGGTCCGTCCGTAGCGCCCTCTGGGGAAATTCCCGCTCCCCCATTCATCTCGAGCGGTGATGACGTCGACCCCTTCCAATCTCCGACGCCCGGTACCCATTCAACGGGAAGTACTCAGGCGTCCTCGACCGCCGAATCAATCATGTACAGCGCCCGCCGTAGGCAAAGGAGGGCCCCCACTGACCCGGAACCAAAAAGGACTCGGGGTCTCGTTAAAGGGGGCAAAGCGGAGCGTATTTGCAAGGCGACCGGTAAAAAGATCGACTTGTCGTACGACAAATTCACCGGTGGCCCTCCCACAGCTCAGCTAGCAAGTCTCTCGGCGCATGGGATATGGTCAATCATCCGTAACCGGGTTCGTATCACTGCCCCTACTTGGAAGGAGGCGCCGGATCATGAGAAGGCGAAAGTCTTCAAAGATCTTTCGGTACGTAATACGTCCAATTTAGTTATTATATAATATTGTTAATATTAGTTAAAATTTCATAATATATACGATTATAATTTTCTATTTATTTTTGATAGGAACAATTTGACGTGGATCCGACACCGACTATGTTGAGGCATATCAACCAAACCGCCAACTCCATCTACAAAGATTGGAAGTACAAGCTCCATAAGTACTTCCAAGATGTCGGTCCCGTGCCTCCCCCGGTAGAGCTGCAAGGGGAGAGAGAAGATGAGTGGGAGTGGTTGTGTAACCACTTTGCCGATGAACAATTTAAGGTATTAATTTATTTTTTTTATTTCAATTAAGATAATTGAATTATTTAAATTGTAGTTATTCATTTTTTAATGATTTAATTATGTTGTGTAACAGAAATTCTCCGGTGTCAACAAAGCCAACCGGGGGAAGAAGGAGAAACACCATACTACCGGCGCCAAGCAGTTCATTCAAATAGCCAAGGAGCACAAGAATAAGGGCTTCAAACACCCTTATCTTGATGCAAGCGTAAGCGCGTACGTGACGCCAGGGCTCGATAATGAAGCGAGTCAATGCGGCGTAAGTGATATATATATATGTGTGCTTTTAATTATAGTAATTATTATTTAAATATGATTTCATTATAATAAATTAATTATTCTTTTGTAGGCAAGGGCGATAGAGCGTGCGCATGAAGAGTTGGCTAACACTCAGCTTGCGTTCCCAGATGTGCCGCCGGAAGACCTGCCTCCTCTATCCTTAGAGAGCCAAATTGCAATCGCGGATGAGGTCTACGGTCGTAGAGTTGGCAAGGAGGTTAGGCACTTTGGGCCTAGGGTGGTACGAGATTTGTCGACGACCTCCGGCTCATCATCTACGGGAGGTTCGGGGCAGCGGAGAAGGAGTCAGGCTGCGGCCGTCGAAGCAGCTATTCAAGAGGCTCGACTGGCACGAGAGGAGAATGAGTCAATGCGGCAAAGACTTGACGAACAACAAGCACAAATATCCCAACTCATCGCCCTCATGCAACAAAATCGAGAAGTATGTCAACCTCCTCCGAACCCACACCCCGACGACAACGACCCGGCTGGAGGCGGAGGACTCGGCGGCGCATCTGCTCCTCCAGTGTATTAGCTAGCTAGTAGTTTATTATCTCGTTTCTTTCCGCATTCCGAACAATATTTTAATTTTTAATTTATGAGTTTTTTCGATTATTCATGTATGTACAAATTAATTTAATTTAATTATTTAATAATTAAGTAATATTCAAAATTTAGTTTATTTAATTAATTTTAGCATTTTTCATTATTTAAATTAAATTAATAATAAATTAAATTAATAATATTTAATTTCAATTTTAAAAAAAAAATTAAATATTCACTTGGACGACGGAGATTATGTTCTCCGTCGTCCAGGTGAAAAACCCTAAACCTAACCCTAAACCCCTAACCCCTAACCCCTAACCCCTAACCCCTAAACCCTGCCATTCTCCGTGGCCCAGGTGTTCACCTGGACGACGGAGAATTAGTTATCCGTCGTCCAGGTGAACGCCTGGGCCACGGAGAAGCTAGCATTATCCGTGGCCCAGGTGTTCACCTGGACGACGGAAAATCTAATTCTCCGTCGTCCAGGTGAACACCTGGGCCACGGATAATGCTAGCTTCTCCGTGGCCCAGGCGTTCACCTGGACGACGGAGACTTAGAGTTTCCGTCGTCCAGGTGTCTACCTGGGCCACGGATAATGTCCGCGGTCCAAGTGAACTTGGACGACGGATTACTAAATCTCCGTCGTCCAGGTGCTTGGACTACAGCACTTGGAGCACAGACCTTGGACGACGGAGATTTCGTCGTCTAAGTACTTAGACGACGGAAATGGTCCGTGGTCTAGGTGCAATTTTCTTATAGTAAGGCGTACGATCAGGTATAATGGGAATTTCTTAAAGCCACTCTCATAAAATTTGGTTTTGATGAATGGTGGATTGTGTTGGTCATGAAGTGTGTTAAGACGGTTACCTTCTAGATCTAGTTAAATGGGAAGATTGAAAGATCATTTTCCCTTTCGATGGGGGCTTAGGTAGGAAGACCCACTCTCCCCATACCTATTTCACTTAGGTAGGAAGACCCACTCTCCCCATACCTATTTCTTCTTGTGAGTGAGGTGTTGTCTCTAAATCTCAGCAAAGTAGTAAGGGAGGGTTATCTCAATGGAATAAAGTAGAACAAGTACTATCTTGGCATCTAGCATCCTTTTTGCGGATGACTCACTATTTTTCCTAGCTTAAAGCTTAAGTTCTAAATTGTGAGAGATCGATGGATATACTGACCAAGTATTGTGATGGGTTAGGTCAAGGTATGAACTATAAAAAATGGTTCTTTTTTCTTCTTTGCTAACGCACTAGATTTACTAAAAAACCAGATTGTCGCTATTCTCAAGATTGAACCATCAACATTTCCAAGTTCTTGTTTCGGGTTGTTGAAATACCAACCCACTATGGCGCGTAAGTCAAAAATTGAAGCTTTGAGTTATGTGAAGGAAAAGATCAAAAATAGAATTAAAGGATGGAAGACAAATTTCCTATCTCAATCTGGGAAGTAGGTGCTTATCAAGGAAATTTCAATTACAATCCCTGCATGTCCAATGACAATCTTTAAAATGTCAATTTCTTTGTGTAACGCCATTAATGCTAATATTGCTGATTTTTAGTGGGATACAAGGAGGAGACGAAAAGATACATTGGCATGCCTGGACAAAGCTATGCAAAGCTAAGATGGATGGAGGCCATGGCTTTCGAGACTTGGAGTCTTTTAATTTAGTTCTTCATGCGAAACAATGTTAGAGGATAGTGAAGAATCCTAATGCATTATAGGTAAGGGTGTTAAATGCAAGATATTTCACCCATCGTGAGTCCTTCCAAGCAAAAAAGAGCTATGCGGCCATTTGGATATTGAACAGTATCATAGAAGGCATGAACATAATTGAATCTGGAGCTCATTGGCAAATTAATAATGGGAAGAGTGGATGTTTGGTGGGATCGTTGGGTGCATAGGAGTGTCATTGGAAAAAATTATCCATTTCATGACAACAATAGATTTACTCTGCTTTTGGTGGAGAGTCTTGAATGAAGAATCTAAAAATTGGAACATTCAGCACATGAAGCCCTTTATTCCAATAGATGAAGCCAAGAGCATCGCAAAGATTAAAATTAGGAGTCCCAACGTTGCTGACAGATTGATTTGAACTATAGAGAGGAATGGAAATTATTCATTTAAATTTGGGTAAATGATTATCCACCAACCTCTAAAATCATGTCCAAGTGCATCGTCCTCCTCTTCCAAGCCTAAAGGTATTTGGAAGATAATTTGGATCATTGATATAATTCCCAAGATCAAGTTCTTATAGAATTTGGTGTCAAATTTGTTGCCTTGCTCTTATAATCTGTTCAAAAGAAAGTTTGCCAAATCTTCTATATGCCCAGTCTGTAGTGAGTTTGAAGAAACAGTTGAACACTGCTTGCTCCTTTGTAGTTGTACTGAGGGGGTCTGGTTTAGTAGTCAGTTGGGGTTAATGGTCCCTAAATAGTCTAGGACTACTATTTCCGAGTGGCTCATATATTTTAGCAAGACTTTGTCTCCTAACTCTGATGTGGGTGAGACCCTTTGGATATTTGTTTCAGTTGCTTGGGGTTAATAGAGAGCTCGATGTAGTTATGTTTATCAACATACAAGTTTGGATCCCAAGGGACTTGTCCTTTGTTCTAGCTCCTTCCATAAGGAGTTTGAGAAAGCAAAAATCTATAGAAAGGCAATGACCATTACTTCTAATTCAGCGGCTAGAGAAATTGCCTAGAGCCATCAACATGTATCAAACTAAATACTGATGGAGCATGGGATGTCGACTCCTTTTGGGTTGTGATAGGAGCAATTAAAAGAGGTGATGATGACTTTTATTGTTGCTATTTCCAAGTCTGTTGAGGTGTGCAGCCTCTTAGAGGCGGATGCTGTAGCTCTTAAATTTGGAATGAAATAGGCTATTGATGTCCACTCAGTGGGTTCATGTAGTTGTTGTTCTGTTGCTTCTTTTCTTCTAGAGAGCTTCCTCGGGTGAGTTGGGTCCCCTATGTATTGTTAGTTTACTTTGTTTGTTTTGAAATGGTTTCATTCGGTAAAAAAAAAACTACCTATACTGACTGTTTTATCATTCTAGTACTGTAGGCTATTTACCAATTCTAGTCAGATTAGGACTTTTAGTTGTAGTTGGATTGTGGTCACCATTTGTATCATAAAATTAAGGATTCTAAAAATAATCAAGAGAATATTTGTTTATAAAAAAAAAAGTTGATGGAGTTAACTAAAAATGATGGATAAAATAAACGAAGTGACTAAAGTATTACCTTGAGTGGCTAAAATGACAATTACATATCAACAAGTCTATCAGTCCAAAAAGTGCGGTGGGGAGAAAAAAAAATTCCTTGGGGTTTCATAAACTCTAAAAGTGCGGTAGCTAAAATGACAATTACCTTGAGTGGCTCTTGTTTATTGTTGCAACGATCAGGGCAAGCGATGGTGGCGCTTCTTTTTTATGGTGGTGTTGGTACCCCAATGGCCATTGCTGCTCTTCAACTAGATTTTTGCGGCTGCGGGTCAGCATAGTACAACAACTTTTAGTTTTGGGCTTAGGCCCTTAATTTTGTTATCTTTATCAAGAGTTTTGCTCACACCATTGTTGTGACTCGAACTATGACTCTTTTTTTTGAGATGTCAAAATTTTTATTTCAAAAGTGTTATAGTACAGAGTTTTATCGGATTACTCGGCCTAATAAAATGAAACCCCTAATGTAATATTATGCTAAGGTAGTTCAAATTCATAAACCTAGATAAATAAATTAGAGTAGCACGATGACTGTCAAAAATCTAAATTGTACCACTCCTTAGTTATCTAGGTACTATCTCTATTGGGTTGCATTCTCATGCATCCCATCTTGTGTCATATATGGCGGGAGAAGAACGCCCCCCGCTGCCCTTACCTCCTAAAGAAGTAGAAGGCTCCTCCACAACATGTCGAGATACTCCATCAGCAGCTTCCATAGGTATTGCTTACTGCTGGTTTATGGGTGCAGGTATCCCAAGGCCCAATTCCGGTTCCATGGCTCCCACTGGTGGCTCAGGAACATGAACTATGCTACCAATAGTACTTGTAGGTATTGGGAAGGTGCCCACAAGAGTCATTACGAGTGCAAATGATACATATATTGCGCCCTTTGGTGGTGTCGCTATTCTTTTCTTTGGACAAGAAGGTCCTGAGACTTGTATCTGATCGTGAGGGTTTATATGCAAAAAAAAACCAGGTTAGTAGGACCCCCCTCGAATAGGGGACTGTTCATCATAGTCGCCATCGACCCCTCCATATGTGATGGTCACTCACTCTCTTGTCCTCCTATGGACATCTCCTCCTCCATCATAGGTGTAATCGGCTCAGGTACAACTCCCAAGACCTATTGTGACATTGGGAGGACCGATGCAACCTTGAGTGTACTGACCTGTGCTTGTTCTTGAATCTTTTGTACAGTTGTCAGAAGCTCCATCAAGGGATGAGGAAGAGCTACCCCCTCCTCCCTACTGATATAGGTGGTTACCAATAACCCCCTGATCTCCACCCAAGCTCACATGTGTTCTTGGGACCCCTAAAATTCACCACAAGTTCTATCCACTACCCAAGGCCGTCACCGTCGAGCCATGCCTCTGCTAGTTCTTACCAATTCCTGCCACCACTAGAGCTCCCTTTATTATGAGCTCTTGTCCTATTTTCTTTCCCATGACACATCCTTCAGTGTTATGCATAAAGGTACAACAATCTCCACAAAAACCTTTGATTTTCATGTAAAACAATACCACATCCATAGAATAATTCTCAGAAAATCAAAATTTGGTTCTTAGCACAAGAGGACGGCTGAAATCAAGTTCCACTCGGATCTTCATATTTGATTGATGGTTAGAGCATGTCGATTATACTCCTTGTATACCCCGATCGAGTTACCGATTTGACGACACCATTTCAAGTGAAGTGCACCCACTACAAAGCGACCCGAAGTTGATGCACCACCACCCACGCGTGATGCTGGTACCAAAAAGGGATCATCTATACCCTCAAATGATCAACGCATTTTATGCTCGATTCTTAACGCATTTCACTCTACATTTTACTTTGATTTTACCTTAGTATTCTTGTTTCTTACTTACTTTGTTGTTTTTAGGCTTATAATAAAGGAGAACAATAAAGGGGGTCATTTGAAGCATAAATGAGCTAAGTGGAGGAGTTTCCTATATCAACTAGGAATGACGTGGCGAAATATGGATCCGAAATGGTCTTCTCAAGTTACTAAAATGACGCAAGGCAAAATGAAGACATTTCAAATGGTGGATCGAAAATCAGCAAGCATTTTGTGAGAAATCAAACAAAGAGATATTACCGTATAGATGGAGGATCAAAAGTATCAAGTATATCTCAAAAGTACCTTATTTAAAGATTAAAAATCCTAAAATATATGGTGGGTTCAGCCAAAATGACTTGGAGCTCAAAAAATACAAGATATGGAAAGATCAAGATTTCCCTACTCCTAGTAGGAAGAGGAAGATATGTCTGCCAGCTCATCAATCTTCAATGGATCACATAATCTGCAATTAAACTCCAAATATAGTGATCATATATGTTTTCTTCAATCTCTCGAGCTTATCTTTCCAACGAATCCAAAATCACAATTTTCTGAGCTCTAGAACTCCCGAAAAAGACGTTTCAAGACAGGCTGGCAGATTTACCCGAGTACACTAGGAATCCCTAGTTTGGAGAGGAAAAGATTCATTCCTTGCCTATAAATACAAGAGGATGTCTCTCTTCTCAAGCATCACTCATCTTAGAAGCCAATAGCTCTGCAAACACTCTTGTCCTCTCCCAAAGTTTGAAAGTTTTTAAGGATCCACCATACTCCACTACCAAAAAGCTTCCTACCTCCACACAGTAGACTATAAGGCAAATTCCCTTAGATGCTCCCCATCTCCATAGAGGGACGACTACATTAGTGACGTAGGGTAAATTCGGGAACTTAAAGTGTAACTCTAATCCTTCTACTTATCCTTGTAAACATTTGTATTTTGGTTTTGAATAAAAGTGCTTTGTTTACAATTTTGAAATATTATGTGTAACTTATTTTGAGTCTTAGGATTTAGTCGAACATGTTAGTCTTAATGCATCAATTTAGGCTAAGGGAAATTCCTTATCAAGTTGATAGGCGTGTCATAGGGCAAATTCCCGAAGCATAATAAATGATCATACATGTAATCGGCTAAAGACTTAGATAATTAATAGGGATCATATAATATGACTTAAGTGTAAGACATTGGTAAATAAGATGGGTCGATCACTTGTAAATATATAACTTAGGTTTATTTTCGGTCTAGTAAGCATGTTTAGGGTTCTTTGTTCTTGCTTGTTTTCTACTTGTCTATGAGTTAAGCATGTTAGAACCTAGGATTTCTCTATGCGTTTACTAACAATTTTCTGTCTTTAATTCCGTAGGAATTAATTAAAACCTCTTTAAAATTCCTCCATTAAACATAGCATAGTCATGCATGCACCCTCATCCCCCGGTTAAGAACGATACCCTACTTATCAATGCTACATCGACAAAAAAAATTTTAATTGCTTATGCGTTTTTGTTGAGTGTTAAGTGTTTATTTAGTACTTAGTAAAACTGTGTATCATCCAGAGCCTCCACAATTACCATGGCTGAATGGAAATACCACAGTCTTGTCACAATCGCTCGACGGTGATCGACGTGGGACAAAACTTACACATATATCACTACCAAAATACACACTTAGTCAACAAAAAACTTTCGTCACCTAAGTGGCATTTTTCGTCATCCAAGTACTTAGGCGACGAAACTTTCGTCACCTAAGGTTCGTTGTCTAACAATCGTAGACTAAGTACTTAGACGACAAAATTTTTGTTTCATCACGAAAACTAAATTCGCTATCGACTGTGTAACGACCCGAACCGTGGAATGTGCACATATTGGTCTGAGCTGTGATTATTGTGAATTAATTATACTCGTGGGTTTGTTCACATCTAAATTATTGGGCAAGAATTTGGTTTGAGTTCCTTCGCAGGAATTGTAGAGGATTTAATTTCGAGAACGTGGGAATTTTCGGAGACTTTTTTGGATAAGTGAGCAATGTTTTATTAAATTTTGAAGTCGGTTGGTGAATATGGATTTAATCGTGACCGTCCAATTTGGATCAGATTGAATTATAGCCGTTGATTTGGGGATGGTATGTGTACGGTATGTAAACGGTATAAATACAAAATAAATTGGGAAACTTTCTATTTTTGGAAATACCCGTTAACCCGCGTTGACGTTTTGACCCGTTTTGGGCCATGAGCTTCTCGGTATCAATGTGTCTTATTCCGGCATCTGTTGGACATGGTTCCATCAAGAAATTTGTTGGGCTTGAGCTCCTCTTTCTTTTGATAGGTGGATCACTCAATTTGGTTGCCGGATGAAGAAGTTATGGCTTGTTAAAGTTTGGGGATTCCGGCGGTAATCGGCAGAGGACGGAGGTTATGGGAGTTTTGTAGCCCATGGAGAGATGAGTCTATTCCAAGTGGTTTCAGCCCTTGCCGTGCTCGGTGGTGGCCGATCGGAGAAATTGAATTCCGGCGAGGTTTTCGAACTTCACGGCGAGTTTTGGACCTTTTGCGGTTAAAATTGGGCTTAGCTTTGAACTACAAAGTTGTTGGAAATGTCGATATCTTCAAACTGATGTGTAGGTCGACATTTTCTAGGTTGGTGGAAATTCCAGGGCGGCCCCACGCGCCACCGTGCGCGGTGGAGTTTTTGCAAGGTGGATTTTTTGGCAAGTTTTATATTGTTTCGCTCGTTTTTGTGTGTTGAACGCAATGGTGATGGTTTAGTGTTGATTTGAGTATTCTATTTTTGGACGAGGGTGTTTAGGTTTATTTTGAAAATTTTGCTACCATCGTCGATATTTCGAGCGACACGTCTTTTGAGAATTCGGGGTCCTTTACATATTAGCTCCGCATGATGTGTCTCAATATGTATTGATCGTATCCCTGTTATTCAGGTGATCGTGATCGAGTGTTTGGTGAGGGATCTTCCGCCGGACCTCAGAGTTAGCTTTGTACTGTGAGTGGACATTTTATTTTCACAGTTGAATTGCGAGTCTTGATTTATACATATTATGAGTATACATTTATGATTATGCATCTACATTATGCATTTATGATTATGCACTTTACGATTATGCATGTGCATGGAAAATATTTATGATATGGTTTACACAGAGTACAGTCTCGGATATAGAGGTATGCATCGATGCTTTAGCTTCTCGGCAGGTCCCCGAGATGCACCGGGAGGGACAAATATCTTGATCCGAGGTCTTTCAAACTTATATTAATCATGTGTAGATCTGGGATCCTGTGATTAGACTATACTATGCGGAGGAGTCCATTAGTCACCCCGCAGGATTTTACGTGCATATTTATGGATCAGGGAAAATGTACCTGGTCGGGATTTTCATATGCATTGACTCGCATTATGCTTTTATGTGCATATATTTGGGAAAGACATATTATTATTTTTATCCACTCACTCTAATGATTTCATTTGTCTTCCCCTGGGCTTTTCGGTTTCCTTTGCCCAGTTTACAGTTTGAATTTCGGGGTTGCACGTCGACGGTGGAGGCGTAGTGTTCAGGTCACACTTCAGTTCGAGTAGGTTCTTTGTTCAACCTACTGGTTGTATATGATGTATATAGGTGTCGCTTTGATTACTTATGTTGTGTTTTCAGTTGAGTTTACTCTTGAATGTTTCTGGATTTCTTGTAAACCTTTTGGTTTATTATATATATGATGTTGAGAAATCCAGATGGGGAACAGAGCCCCACGGTTTGGCTTTTGTGGAAAATTCGAAGTGTTTTTTTGCAGGTTCTAATAATGGTTCACGTATTTCAAAGTGAACTCTGACAAATTTTTTTTAAGGTCATGTTTTCGAAGGGGTTTGATTCCAATTTAGGCAACTAAATCGGGGTCGGGTCCTTTTAGACTGTGAAAATAAAGGTCCATTCACAATACTGTGCCATGATTTCCACCAAGCCAAAGCCTGTCTGTTGGTGTTTCTAAACATCTTCCACTGAAAAATAATACGTTGTCCTGAAACAATTATTATTATTTAATAACTAATCGTCGAAAATCATAATGAATAGCTAAACTCGTATATAACCGAGCATTATCGTCGAGAACCTAACATTCTAGAACAAGGTGCTTCCCGAACTAATGAAGAGCTTAATCTAATTCTAAATTCAAATTCCTAAATCCGTTTTATAGTCGCAACTTAATCCTTAAATGTTAAGCGACTTGAAGTCGAATCAATAATTTTCGACAGTTTAATAAAATCGTAAAATCATTTAATTAATATCATGTTAATCACACGTCTTAATCAACAATGTCCAAATAAATTTAATAAACTCTTCACTACAATCGGTACCAAATTACGAGTAAAACAACATAAAATTTACATCAAAATACCCTTCACTGGAGCGCCGACTCCGGTGACTTTTTCTGGCGACCCGAACCTGAAAATATCCAAAATATTGCAAGAAAAAATTTTCCCAACTACATTAAAGTCCAATTCAACCTCTAACTAGTCCAATTTACCTTGAAATTAACCAAAATCCCCCAAAAACTTCAATCCTTCGATTCTCCTTGCTTTGGTCGAGTTAGAACGTGTTCTTGGTGTCCTTAGCTTCGTGGTAAGGAGAGCTTTGCCAGTCGATTTGGCAAGAAAACCATCGACCCGAAACCCACAAATTCTCGGCTTTTCTCCTTGAAATTCTGGCTAAGTCCGGTTAATTTGGTGGTGGAGATCATAAGGGAAAGGAAGAGGAGACTGAGACGCTTCTTTTGACACTTTGGTCGACGGTTTTGGTGGCTGGCCGAGGGACGTCGCCGACGAGCCGCGGTGAGAGGAGAGAACTGCACGGGAGAGAGAGGGAGGGAGTAGAGACAAAAAGGTTGACCCAAAAAGGAAAGTTTTTGATTTTCCATTTTTGGAATGTCTTATTTATATGTGCAAATTACGACTAATCGATTCTGTAAAAATGTACAAAACTTATGCTGACTGTAATTTCTTCATCGTAAGTCTGATTTAAACACTTAATGTTTCTACAAACTCATCCCGATAAACTCTACGACTTTCCTCAATATAATTTTCCAAAATACAAAGTTCATTTATACTTTCTTAGTGCATTTCCAATAAACTTCCGTTGATCATAACTTTCTTGTTGTAACTCTGTTTTTGGCATTCATTGCATTTACGTACTTGTGTTAACAATTTCTATAACTTCCCCCTAAAGTCAACCAATTTCGACAATTTGACAAAAAGTCAACTAAAAAGCTCTCAATATTTACCAATAGTAACAAAACAAAGTACCTTTCTTGATTAACCTTAAATAAATCATATATATATAAAAGGAATTTCTCAGGATCGGATGTCACATCGGTAGAGTTTGGTATTCGATCGATATAGTTTTTCGAATATGGACAAAAATTTAAAAGACGATAACGATCGTAAATATTAATAATCATAAAACCATTTTTATCTGACGGGACAGTGATTTTGTAATACATAGAAATTTTATATATCAATTACAATTAAATTAATTAAAATTGGATTTAAAACTTAATTGACGAGTTAATAATCGTTATCCATGTCATGTACTAATGTTGAATAAAGTATGTGTTTGTATGTCTGTCTATATTCTACATCCATATTAACGAAATCGAATTTGGACAAAACAACCATTAGACATATTTATCACCATTCAACAAATATGTAAGTAGATGAATTTTCATTCAATACTCATGTTCGCTAAGGGTTTGATCGGTGTTATTAACCATGCATATAACCAAAATTAATTTGACAGAGATGAAAAATTTACTAATTCACGAATCTTTGATTTGTAACTCCGATTTTTGAACTGCCAACACCTGTAGTCCAAAAACAGTTTACTCGTGGAGGTTAGATTATGCAGACCCCTACCTAGACGATGAACGTGGTCATTTTCTTCATTTAAGTCACACTTCGATGAAGAAACTGTACAATGTTCGTCGTCCAAGTTTGACTAGGACGACGAAACACGTTGGTCGTCTAAAAGTTTTAGGATTTTTTGGTAAAGGGATTAGGGATAGGTATTAGGGTTTAGGATTTAGGGTTTCAGTTTGACGTAGACGACAAAATTATATTCGTCGTCTTTTTAGTAGTGCCACTAAATCAACGAACATAAGTGATTTCGTCGTCTAAGTGAACCTTAGATGACGAAATGATACATGTTCATCGTCTAAGATGTCTTTTTTTTTTTCAAATCTAAACATAATTGTACTTTAAGCTACACATGTAGCGAAACACATGAATTAATTTACTAACGCAGTTGCCGCAAATAAAAATATCTCAAAAATTAAATTAATTAATTAATTATTAGATGACAAATTAATTAAAGAGAAGTCCAACTAATCCGAATAGCAAATAAAGCCAAGGAAATGTAAACCTAGTAACCTCCCTTGAGATCATTGATCATTGACCACAAAGCCAAGCAACTGTAAACCTAGTACCCTCCCTCATGGATCAATGCCACCATTGACCCTGATGTCGATGAAGTCAGTGATGTAGTTTGTCTTCAGGTATGTCTAGAGTGGGATGTAACCCTTCTTCTTGAAAACCCTAAAGAAGAAGTCTAGTTTAATATTGAAGACCATGCCATGTCCGAGAGGCATTCTCTCAGGTGCGGCTGCTAAATCCTTGTAGATGTGTGAGAATTCAAGAAAGAAAATCTTGCATTTAATTCAATAATATAAACCTCTTTAAAATAATATAATTTTAAATATAGTGGCATTAATAATTACATATAATTAATCCTCATATCAATCCTCATCCTCATAATCATCAACATTTGAATCATCCTACTCACTATCATTTGATTCCTCCTTATCATTATACTCTCCATCGTCTGAATCGTATCTGACGTCGTCGGCATCATCCTCCAGCTCCTCTTCAGGGCATGCTTCTCAAACTCTCTAATATTCTATTGAGTAAGATATGTGGTACCATCAGGCATGGGTAATCTTTCGTTATACTGAATCAGTTTCCCTACGTCAGGGATGATAGAAGTATTAGGCTCTTGATATGCAGTGTCTTTATGCGCTTCAGTATCAGTCGTTAACCTCCCTTCTAGTGTTGTGCCACTTCATATTCTTCAGTGAGCCATATGGTTTACTATTTTCCAACCTTCACCAGCTTTTGGATAATCCAGATACAACACCTACCTAACTAAGGTGGCAAGAGCAAATGGTTCATCCTCATACCAACTTGAGTTTGTATCCATTGATAGAAGACCCAGATCTTCCTTGGTACGCTTGAACCATTTACAATTGATTAGAAAAACGTTGATATCATTCTCGTATAGTAGCTGAAAGACATTAACAAGAACCCCGCAATGGACAGCAACGCCTTCTCAAACCATGATCCCACTGTTTTATGTTCTTCTTCTATCATCTCGAGCCAATAAATGAAACCTTACACCGTTCATAAAATAACCGAGGTCAATATAGTGTTAAACTGGCTAATGAGCCAACAAGTACTTTTCTCATGACCACCATCCCTCGTAGTTATTGAATTTTTGTACATCAATCATCTCAAAAAATGTGAAGAATATATATGAATGTTTATTTAATTTCTACTGAAAATTTGACTTTGTTTCCCCTAAAAATAAAGGAAACCACTTCGCATAAGCAAACACAAAATGTCATTCGAATTTACCGTGGGCACCTATTCCCATCCGAATTTCTCAATTTCATAAAAACCTAATCACATACCTATATGCGTGCATGGTTTAAATTAAATTCCCATACGTACCCATTGGAGGAAATAATTGGGGAACTTCTTCTTAAGCAGTTTTTCAACCCAGGCAAGACTCTTATCCGGTTTGGTTGCCTGAATTTCTCCCCGTAGAGCTTCTTCATGTATAGTTTGACCTTGCCACAGTCTCACAACACTACCCAATGCGCTTCGACAAGTTCTTCTTTAGTTAATATTTCTTTTAATACTCCTCTAAACGGTTGTACAACATCTGTGACGACTAAAAGGTTGTTGCGGGCATTTGGATTAGAGGCGGTAGTCTAGAATAGATTATTGAGGTACTTATTGTAGTAGGTAACATACTCATGCATTAGGTATGTCTCTGCTTTGGAGCCATCTGGGGCAGATTTAATTTTGATGATTTCTTTATACTATCCAACTTATCTGCAAAATCATAGAATTAAGTGGTTGATTTTTGTCGTCTAAGCACTACTTAGACGACGAAAAATGTATTTCTTCTTAATCTTTCGGGGTTTAGGGGAAAGGGTTTAAGGCTTACGTTTTGGGGTTAGGGTTTAGATTTAGGATAAGATCTTAGACAACGAAATGAACTTTTCATTGTCTAACCGCAAACATAGACGGCGAATTCTATTTTCGTCGTCTAAGTGCATCTTCTAAGATGACGAAGACATTTTCTTCGTCTAAGGTATTATACTTAGACGACGAATTCTATTGTTTGTCATCTAAGTGAGATCTTGGACTCGTTTATCAAACTCGTGGTGGTAAAAGAGAAAAATAGGAAAAATTTGACTTGCAGTCGCCAAGACAAAAATCACAACTCCAACAAGAATCAATCCAATTCTGGTCCTAAGAATGGTGGGAATTCTTCACATTCTGCTTCTACTTCTCGCTTGGTACCTTGCTATACATGTGGTGTGATGAATCATTGATCGACACATAAATATACACATTTTTGCTAATAATTAATGCTCTTATACTTATTCTTTTGTCAAACACTCAGTAATATTAATTTATTTTATGGTTTTATAGGTATTTTGGAGTGGATGAGAAGAAAGGAGGAAAAAGAGGATTAAAAGCTTAAATTTTGAAACCTGCTTGTCCAGGTCAGTCAATTTCGACAGAGAACTGAGAATATCTCGGGAGGAACTAGATTGTGATCAACAAATGAATGGACAGCCCCGAATGCATGTTTAGTTTCTAGTACATCTGCCGGATCGTGATTTGGATGTCTCTAGAAGAATTTATGTCTGTTTTAGTACAGAGAGGTCAGTCTGTTCGGGAATCTCACTTTTGAAAGAAATTCATGTTTTGAGGCCCAATTCACATCGAGAACCCCAAGGACGAATTTGTGATTGACATACCCATTCAATAGGCACGTGTCTGATGATCAGAAGTCATAAAAGTCAAAAGCCAATAAGGGAAAGAGAGAATAACTTTTCTTCTAAGGGTCTCAAACTTACAAGGAAGAGGATTTAAGAAGATATAAGCCCTATCACATAAAAATCAGTGGCTTCTCACTTCTTCCTCTCTCTTAAGTCTTTCTTATCTCTTCTTTCTCTATTATTTTCTGTTCTTCTCCATCTTTGTAGTATGTTTGTTTAGTTTTCTTTAGTTAGGGGCTGATTGAATCCTAGATATGTTTCAATTTTGAACCCCTCTTGATTTGCATAATTTTGGATGAGAATTTCTTTACTATTTAATCATTGATGATTTCTTTCATATGTTTCTTTGGTTGCAAACTTAGATGCTTGTGGTAGGATCTATTGTCTTGGATGTGTACATGACCACCTTATCATTGCATATTCTATAGAGATAAAAGCAACACAATTATTTGTGTGAAGTAATTCCTAGGTGATGCAAGAGCATCTATCATAGTAGCTCTAGAAGCCTTGTTTTCTCTCAAACAGTCTACGGATCTTAATGACTTAGGTTAGGTAGATTTAGACTCATCATAGTACTTTGTATCCTAGTTTAAGATCACGTTAAGCTAGGTAATCAATCTGGATAACACACCAAGTAAGAGAGTGTAATATGTATGTGACTTAATCATAAATTATGCATATGAAACATTAATTCATTATTGTGTGAATTGGGTTTGGGGTACTTTGAGATTATCTAGAATGGAGAGAAGTGCCTAACGCTTTAATCCATTTGATTTTCTACAACTTTAATTTCCTATTTTAATTTCATATTTCGTATTTGTCAATTTAATTCATTAACCAAATCATCTTCAAAACCTCTATAAATTTACGTGGTAGTCTATCACTGTGTCTATTTTGTTTTTGTGTGTTCATGTAATTTTAGGTCAAGTCTAACTAGTTTAATAAACTAATTTTTCGTGTATAGGTCGAGTCTGTCAGATTTCTAGTATTCGTGTATCAAGTCTTTTAAAGTGATTAGTCTCATCAGTCTTCTGCGGGAATGACCCCTACTTCCATTGCAATAAATTGACATATTTTGAGC
Source organism: Geum urbanum (assembly GCA_946800695.1). Classification (NCBI taxonomy): domain Eukaryota; kingdom Viridiplantae; phylum Streptophyta; class Magnoliopsida; order Rosales; family Rosaceae; genus Geum; species Geum urbanum. Next base: position 21,604,745 of record OX327009.1, on the reverse strand, counting down.
ATACTTGGATAGTTAGTACGGACTATCTTTGAATCATATGCATAAGCAATGCAGAGCTCCAAATGATATCCAGAATGCCTACAAGATGTGTCAACAATACCAACCAAAGTAAAGGGAGACATATTATACTGACTATGAGATGGAAGATGGTAGAGAAGCCAATCTAATTATAGTAGATATCCCCAAAGCAAGCTTAGAGACTATGGATTTTGCTTAGTCTGTGTATTAGGTCTATGATTCTGCTATATAATAAAGTTTGGATTTATATTTGACTTTATTTTAGTCATGGTGTTGAATAAGAACAATCCTTTGATGTAAGTTTTGATGTTGAAAAACTAATAAAAGTTATTTCTTTTGATATTTTAAAGTATTAAGAATGGTTATGTTTATACATATTGCTTACAGAGTTCAAATTATATAAAATTCTATGGCATTATGACACCAAAGTATCATATAAATGAGACAAAAAGAGAATGGTTTTGATCCTGTGCATCCTTCGATCCGTCGAGATATTTTCTCGACTCGTCGAAATGCACACTCTGAATCAGTTTTTGGCATTTTTTGGCCCGTCATTCGAGCCTTTGAATATAGTCCTTAGGTTAAATATTTACACCTTTGACCCGTTGAAGACTTGTCTCGACCCATCGAAGCATAGCTTTTTTAATTGAGACCTGTAGCATGCCAACCATTTAGTTCGTACCAGTTAGTAACTGGGCATGAGCCTGACATTTCATAGATACGCATCTTTGGTTGCATAGAGTATATGCCAATTATGCCACCACAGCACACTAAAATGGGTCCTCAATGTCGATTAGCAAATAAGAAATAAGTGTTTTTGGAAAAGTGTTGTTTGAGAAAGGGAAAGTTAGTAGCACCTAGAGTTATGTTGAAATTGCAACATGTAAGTGGCTTGCTAGGTTGCTTGGTTCTCGAACTCCTATACCCTTCTTTCATGTGATCTATTTCCCTAAGCCCCGTTACAACCTGAATAAAAGTCCTCTTGATTTTAAATACTTATGATTTTGGATTGTTGGAGCATTGGTTGAAAATCTAGGTTATGGAGAACGTGTAATTGATGCGATTTATGAGTGCAAACACTAACCCTCAAACACTTGTGTGCATTGAGTGTTATCTATTGAGTTTAATGGTTAGGAAACATATCAATTTGAATACATCTCATTGTGATGCATTTGGTCTAGCATATCTCATTTTGGCATATTACATATGTATTGATTTCATGTTTTAACAGTGTTGCTCAAAAGTAGTTCAATCCATCTAGCCATGATTCTTTGAGGGAAAATAATCTACCATTTGAGACACTTACATACTTGTGTGTTTTAATGCTTCGAGTCTAGCTTAGATTAATTCTTTTCTTCTTAGTTTGCTTGAGGACAAGCAAAACTTAAGTGTGAGATAGTTGTTAGGACCATAACTATGTGCCTATTACGCTCCTAACTTTATGTTTATAGCTTGTTTTCTATGAATAAAGCATATTTCTTATGACGTTTCCTGTACTTGCTAGGAAATGTAGAGTTGGCTCAGAAATATATTAAATACAAAGAATTAGATACTTGTTGGAGAAGACGTATAACTTTTCGAGGTTAAGAGAGAATTTGGAGCAATTTTGGAAAAATGACGAAATAGCTTCACCGGAGGTTGCCGGAAGTTGCTCGGAACCCGCCAAAATTTACCACAGCCGGCCAGCCCACTTTGGCCGGCCCAATCACATGAAGTCTAACCCAATAGAGGCCCATTTCCACCATCTATGCTGAACAATCTGATTTGGAGAGGAAGCTAGAGACACTACCACACTTTGCACTATTGCCGGCGAGAAGTGAAAAAAAAAAGGCCGACGACGGAGCAAGTCGCTGACAATAATGAGCATTGCCGGCGATATGGACCATCGCCGGCAATGAGTTCCAAAACTCGCCGAAAAATGTCCAAATTATTGTCGGCGACCTTCTCCGTCGCCGGTAATAATCTCTCCACCATTGCCGGCGATATTCCGGCCCAAATATCGCCGGCAATGGTGAAAAATTATTGCCGGCGACTTTCTCCGTCGCCGGCAATAAGTTTCCACAATTTCCGGCGATTTTTGGCCGGAATTTTGCCGGCAATAACTCCATTGCCGGCGATTTAATGAATCGCCGGCAATTCCTCTTATATCAGATCAAGATTGCAGCAGCTCATTCAATTGGATATAGAAAAATCCGGTGAAATCGAAAGAAGGAAAACGCTCTGAAATCCTTGGGTATTGTCAAAAGGCGTCGAAAACCCGCTCGGGAAGCTATATACGACGTAGCTATATATAGGTACGTATATACGTATGTATATATATATGTGTTGATCGATTTAATTAGATCGATATATATGCATGCATGTGTTGATTTAGAGTTGAGATATCGATTATTGGTTTGATATGCAAATAGAGTGGATATATTGTTGATTTCGAGTGATTGACTGTTGATTTTGAGTTGATTTGAGATTATTTCGATGAAAATATGTTAATTTGTGTATATATATATGTATGTATATAAAATTATTTTGTGAATATTAATTGTTAATATGTCTATATATATACAGGCATGTTAATTTGTAATTGTGAATTGTTGGTATATATATATATTTTTTAATTTATATGCATGCATGGGTCAACTTTTGTTAATTAATCGGCGCGGATGAATTCGAATGTAATTAATGATGATTTATTAATTAATTAGTAATGAATGTGTATATATATATATATATATTTACAGTACGTAATGTTAGAATTTTCAGGATGGACAAGAGTTGGATGAGCCTCGAAAGATGGGATGTGAGATATCACCATGGAATTAGGAGTTTTGTGGATTTTGTGAAGACTAATTGTGGAGACACTACACTTCATTATTGCCCGTGTAAAGAATATAAGTGTCGCAGCGATCAATTTCGTTTTCCCATTGATAAAGTCCAGAAGCACCTGAGTAAATACGGGTTTTGGGATAAGTACACTTGTTGGATTTATCACGGTGAAACATCGTTAGCGGGTCCGCATGATCATGGACAATTTGGTGAGAGGGCCAGTCCATCATATGATCATGGACATTTTGCTGATCGGGCCAGTCCATTCTATGATCCAACATCGATGTTAATCAATGATATGTTTCCTCATGAGAGCGGTGTATTTGCTGATCAAGCACCAATTGTCCCTCCCGTCGTGCAGGGTTTCCCCCATATTGAGCCAGTCGAGCCATTACCTGGAGCTCATGTCAACACAAGCGGTATGGACAAGTACAACAACATGATTGTGTTGCAACAGACTACGTTGTACGACAGTTGTAGTAAGACTGTTCTTGAAAGTGTCATGGGAGTGATGCAGCTCAAAATGGAGAACAAAATGTCTGTCAAAGCTGTTAATTCTTGGCTGAAGTGGACTGCTTCGCTACTGCCACCCGGTCATCGTCTTCCTACCACTCATCATAAGGTGCGACATATCCTGAAAGATCTTAGGCTTTCCTACATCAAAATCCATGCATGCAGATATGATTGTATTCTCTTATGGGGAAAAGATCTTGAAGACCTTGAAGCCTGCCCGGTATGTTTTACAGAGAGGTATAAGTTGACTCCTGCAGGCAACAAGAAAGCTGTGAAGATACTTCGATATTTCCCACTTATTGATAGGCTGGAGCGGTTGTTCATGTGTGCTTTCACAGCCGAAGCTATGAGATAGTGGGCTGAAAGGAATTTGCCTGACGATGACACCCTTATACACCCTTCCGACGGAGAGGCTTGGAAGCACATGGTCAGGGAGTTTGATCATTTTGCAGCAGAGGTCCGAAATGTTTGGCTAGGGCTCTCATCTGACGGATTCAACCATTTTGGCAACATGAGTCTTCAATACAGTATATGGCCAGTTATTTTGGTACCGTACAACCTTCCACCATGGATGTGCATGAAGAAGGAATACAATATGCTCACTCTGTTAAATCTGGGCCCGGGTTATCCAGGAAAGTGTCTCGATGTGTATTTGAGGCCTTTGATTGAGGAGCTTAAGTACCTGAGTGAGTGTGGCCATCCCACTTACGATAGGTTCAAAAATGAGATGTTCCAGATGCACCATCAGTGATTTTCCTGCCCGCGGTATGTTGTCGGGCAACGTTACCAGGGGTTACAGGGCTTGTTCAGAGTGCATGACGGTTGATTGTTGCAGTCCTCATTGCAGTAAAATTGTTCAGATGCGTTGCCGTTGTTGGCTTCCATATGATCACCCATTTAGGTAGGATCAAGACGCTTTTGATTGGACTGTGGAAACAGGTGTGACACCCAGGCGATGGACAGGGGATGAAATTTTGGCCAGCTGAGCAATTATCCTGAGATAGTGGCGTCAATTCCAGACAAGCCCGAAAGGTATAAGTTTTGGACACACAAGAGCATATTCTGGGAACTCCCCTACTGACCCAGGTTGCCTATCAGACACTACCTAGATGTCATGCACATAGAGAAGAATGTGTGTGAAAGTGTGGTGGGCACAGTTCTTAATTTGGAGGGGAAAACAAAAGACATCCCTAAGGCACGCATTGATCTGAAAGCTATGGGACTACGGAAACATTTGTGGTTAAGAGATAGTAAGAAAAAAATGCCGCAAGCTCCTTACACCGTCAAGCCGAAGCATAAGCATGAAATTTTTGGGTGGCTGAGTAATTTCAGGTATATATTCTTATGGCTATGCAAGAAATTAATATAACTTTTACTTATATATGGTTATATGCAAGAAATATAATTGTTGCTTATGGCTATATATGCAGGTATCCTTATGGCTATGCAGGAAATATAAGCAGGTGTGTTAACTTCCGGGACAATAAGTTGTACGGATTAAAGAGTCATGGCTGCCATGTACTGCTTCAACGCCTTTTACCTATTTTCATTCGAGGGTACCTGCCCAAAGAGGTGGTGGAGCCGTTGGTGGCCTTGTCAAGATTCTTTCAGAAGTTATGCACCAGGGAAGTTAAAATATCAGATCTCAGGGAGATGCAAGATGACATCATTTTTATCATGTGCAAGCTTGAGAGGATATTTCCCCCAAATTTTTTCGACATCATGCCTCACCTAATGATCCATCTTCCCGAACAATTGTTGCTTATCGGTCCCGTACACTACACTTGGATGTATCCCATGGAAATGTACAAATGATTCATACATTTGATTTGCCTCTGTTTTTATATGTAAATTCTTATTTTTTAAGTATCATAGCATGTACTTGTTTGTACTGTAGACAATTGGGAGCCTACAAGGACTATGTGAAGAATAAATATGCACCTGAAGGGTATATCGCTGAAGCATATATTGCGCACGAGTGTGTAACGTACACCAACTTGTATTTGGGAGCGCTAGAGGACCCCCAACAACAGATGCCGATAGATGAACCCCAGTTCAACCTTTCTATCATCTCCAATGACGTGGTAGTACATGGAAGCTTGCCAAAGTCATACAAGTTGGATGGAAATGAGGTAGCCATTTCCCACTGGTCAGTACTGATTAACTGTCCAGAAGTACAATATTGGAAAAATTATCATCTTCACTGCCCTGCTATTGCCGGAAATGTTGATTACCACAACAGGACGTTTGCAAACTACTTTGGTCAATGGGTAAGGGTATATTTGTATATATCTATTTTTTAGCTCTTTATATAGCATGTGTGTACGTGGTTTTCTTTTTCTATGTTCATAATTTATGGTGTACCTGGTTTCTTATCGTTTTTAGATGAACCATGTAGCAAATGATGGTTGCCCAGAGTGGTCAAACGAATTGAGGGTCTTGGCGATGAAACCGATAGCTTCAAAAGTTTACTCGATGTGTCAGGTCAATGGCGTGAAATTTATATGTGAAAATCGAGACGACCGACTAAAAACACAGAATTGTGGGGTGATGGTCCATAGTGGGCAGGATGGCATTGACTATTACGGTGTCCTTCATTCAGTTGTTGAACTAATTTATGGGAACCGCATGAAAGTGCACTTGTTCAAGTGTAGATGGTTTGATACTAGCCCGGAGAACACAAGGACCGATCAGTACTGAATATTTTCAGTGAATACTGCTACAAGCTGGTATAAAGAAGACCCTTTCGTTCTTGCCACATCAGTAAAACAAGTGTTTTACCTTGACGATCTTCTGAACAAAGTCCCGTGGAAAGTGGTTAACCATGTTGCTCATAGAAATATATACAGTGCTGCCACACTTGGTGAGACCGCAGATGATGAAGAAGTTACTGCATACCAAGAGCCGAACGCTTTTGACATTCCGGAATCATCTACAATTCGCCTTAATAATGTGAGATCTGGGAGAGTGGTTCGAATTACTGGAGCAGAACTTCTCGATGTTAATCCAAATGAAGTTGACGCTGATTCAGATGACGAGGAGCGGCACATATTGCCAGAGGTTACATATGAAACCGAGTCAGACTCAAGTGATGAAGATGATTACGATTATCATCATTTGTACGTTAATGATGTACATATTTTAGTATATATAAACGTGCATGTATGTTTGTTATATAAACGTGCATGTACGTATTTATAGTCGGAAATTCTAGTCGGAAATTATAAAAATTTGGCCATGCCAAGGTCATATCGATCGGTGTTATTTATGAATTAATACTAGCTTGCCGGAAATTCTTGTTGTAAATTATAGTCGAAAATTATAGTTGGAAATTATAGTCGTAAATTATAGTCGTAAATTATAGTCGGAAATTATAGTCGGAAATTATAGTCAGAAATTATAGTCGTACATTATAGTCGGAAATTATAGTCGGAAATTATATATATATAGTCGTATTTATAGTCAAAAATTATACTCGGAAATTATAAAAATTTGGCCATGCCAACGTCATATCGATCCGGTGTTATTTATGAATTAATACTTGCCGGAAATTCTTGGCCGGGAATCACTATCATTACCAACGAGTTGATAACTCGTTGGTAAAAGTATTGCCGACGAGTTGATAAGTAACTCGCCGGCAATACTTCGTTGATTTCCAGGATGCAGCTCGACCCCTCCCTCATTTCTTCACGGGCTTCGATCCTTGAAAACCCTAAAACCCCATCTCTTCCTCACCTCGCCGCCCTCTCCTCAAACCTCTCTTCCTCTCCTCAAATCTCTCCTCCCCTCTCCCCTCTCCCCTCTCCCCTCTCCCCTCTCCCCTCTCCACACAAAATTACCTAAACCCAAAAACCCCAAATCTCCCCTACCTCTCCTCCCCTCCTCCTCACCTCCTCCCCTCCTCCTCTACCTCCTCCCCCATCCTCCGCCGCCGGAATCCGAGCTCGAGGATGACAGGTTCTAGCTCCCTAGTTCCCTTACCCTCTCTCTCTCTCTCTCTCTCTCTCTCTCTCTCTCTCTCTCTCTCTCTCTCTCTCAATTTTTGCTTTTTATAATTATGTATATATATATATGCATTTTAATTATATTTGTATGCATTTTAATTAACTTGATTAATTAAGTTTTGGGTGATGTTTTAATTTTTGATAATTATTAGGCAAGTGTATGTATGTATATATGTGGAAAATATTTAGGTAATTTAAGGTGATTTAATTGGATTAATTGATATATATAGTTGATAATTATATTGTATTTTTAAGGTGTTGCATGGGCAAATTAAGGTGATTTGGATTCATTGATATAGGTAATTTAAGGTAATTTAAGGTGTTGGGCAAATTAAGGTGATTTGAATTAATTGATATAGTTGATAATTTAAGGTATATTTGTTAACTTAATTAATTGGTTAAATAAGCATTTGGGTAATAATTAATTGATATTTTGATAATTATATTCGTAATGATCGATATGATATGATGCAATTTAATTTAATGTTTAATGTTTAATTTAATGTACGATATCATAACCGCAATTATAGTCGAATTATAGTCTGAACCGTTTGGAACCGGAACCGTTCGGTTCCGGTTCCGGTTCTAGCGATTATCGGTTCCAAAACGATTCCGGTTCCGGTTTTTCATAGAACCGAATCCAGGACTAATTGTTGGAACCGATAACCGTTTGGAACCGATAACCGCTAGAACTGGAATCGGAACCGGAACCGGAACGGAACGTTTCCGGTTCCAAACGGTTCCATCCTTAATTTTCATACAACCGAATCCAGGACTAATTGTTGGATGTGCAGGAGGTTTTGCGGCAAATTGGCTTGGAGGCATCAAACAGAGAGGGCCTAGATCCAGTGGAGGGAGCAGTAGTCAAGCTTCCTCATCCGCAGTCAGCAACACGCGCAGTGGCCCAATGATGACTGCTCGCACACAAATGTTGCTAGCTACGCGAGGAGAGGAGGAAGCTGCACGATCCGGAACCTTGCAACCCTCAGTCCAGGCTCGACGTCCCTCAGTCACCAGACAGTCAAGCGAGCGACACTCAACGGCCGTATCAGAAACGCCCTCCATCCGAATGCCCCACATTGGCCCGGTGCCTAGTCCCGTTTCACGGGAATCATCTGAGGCAGATGGTCCTGGCGCCTCATCGTCCAGGCCTCATCTATCTCCACCGTCCGGTCTCTTCCTGCCCGATGAGATTCCTGTGATCCCTGAATTTGATGATAGGGGGATGCCTATTTATGTTGAAGGACGGCCGGAGTTCCTGAGCATGGAGGAAGCGTACAACTTCATCCCGTTCAACCCCGTGTATCTTTGGAGTGTGAGGTGCACCAACCAACAAACGGACGATGCAGATAAATTTTATTTAACAAAAGATTGATTACTTAATTATTACTTAAGACTTACGATAGGTTCAATTAATGATATCAATTTGCTGACATTGTATTATTAGGCAATATCGTTAATGGCACTGGAAAACTAAAGACTAGAGGCCCCTGCACCGGGAAGAATCTTGGGCAGGCCACCGGGGGAAGGAAAACACTCATTAGGGCCAATGAGCATGGTGAGGTGATCGAGACATTTGACACCACGCGTAATTATGCAAGCATGGCCGGGGCCGTCGTGCGGGACAAGGTCCCAATGCTGTGGCCAGATTGGGGATCTGTACTGGCTACGTGAAGATGCAAGTGCATAATGCACTGAATGTGAGTTAAATTGTATTTTCATTACGTAAATTTTACATTTATTAAGTAAGTCCGAATAAATATATAATTTTACCATTTATATATTCATCTTGCAGCTGTGGTTTGACGTGGATGAATGCCTTATTCACACGTGGGTAGAGCGTCAACTACATATCAGGTGATGTGGTTCGAGTTATTTGAGTATATATCGAGTTAGATTTTTGTTTATCAAGTGTTTTAATATCTCTAACTTTTTTTTCTGGTGTTAATATAGGTATAAAGAGTGGAAGAACGAGCTTTCAAAATATTACACACAGTATAAGGAGCTAGGCCGAGGTTCAACCCCTAGCGAACTCCGGTTTAGGGAGTACGAGTGGCTGTGGTTGGTAGCCCACTTCGAGCACCCCAAAGCGAAGGTATGCATCCTGAATATATTTTACAACCCTAATGTATCGTATCACATTGAAATAGTTAGTTACTAATTTTTTTACATATGTTTATCAAACAAGGCGATTTCCAAGACGAATAGGGAGAACAGATTGAAAAACACCAAGGCCCATCATGCAGGTTCACTCAACTATTTGGGTTGGTCGAGTAAGGCGCATCAACAACAAGAAGTCAACCCGTTGGTGTTTGTTCATCAGAACTTCTATCCGCAGTGCCCTGAAGAAACAGTAAGTCTTTAGCCTCATTATTTTGTAGTTCACATATGCATGTGTTAATAAAACTATTTTTCTCTATTAATTTATTTTGTTTAATAATACGTTATTCATATTCGCTTTTTAATTAGGCAAGAATGGAGGAAGCGATCACAGAAGTCACCATGAATATAGCTCGAAACAACCATCCTGACTGCTCGGAGGAAGAAGTGACCCAGTATGCCTCTCAGATCGATCCGCTTGATCGCCCTATAGCGGCTCAGATCATGGCAAAAGCGTGCGGGACTGGAAAGAATACCTACTACTGCAGGGGAATGGGCTCGGCAGGCGAAGGAGTATTGAAGAACACTTCGTAATACTCTAGCGGGTCAAGAACTTCTTCTAGGAACTCTAACCTAGCAGCGGAGCTTCAGAGGACGCAGAGGGAGTTGGAGGAGCAAAGGAGGCAGATGGAGGAGATGCGGCAATTGGCTGAGCAGCAGGCAGTCAGAGATGCCGAGTACCGGGTGATGGCCAAGCAACACCGAATTATGGTCCAACAGCAGACCCAAATGTTCACATGGATGCAGACGATGTACGCGTGCCAGACTACCGGACAACCGCTCCCCACACCTCCCCCGGTCCCTGTGTTCCACAGTGATCCACCACCGCAGCAGTCACCGCCACAGCAAGACCAGGCTAGCCACCGGAGTTCAAATGATTACGTCCACATGGATTTCCTCGACCCTTAGTGTAGTTGTAGTTTATTTTCTTATTGTTGCTGTTTGTACTATACGTTGGACAATTATGTGTGTACTGTTGAACTTGTATTTGTACGGTTTCTGTTTTTCAGTGCAGGTTCTTGAATTGGGCCCAATCCAGAACCGGCTTTTTTTTTTGACAAATTTCTCCGGGTATTGCCGGCGACTTGGACCAAAGTCGCTGGCAATACCCCTCATTTTCCGGCCACGGCGGAGCAACATTGCCGGCGACTCAAGTCGCCGGTAATGCCCTTAATCATTGCCGGCGACTCTTGGTAATGCCCTTAATCATTGCCGGCGACTCTTGGTAATGCCCTTAATCATTGCCGGCGACTTGAGTCGCCGGTGATGCCCTTAAGCATTGCCGGCGACTTCTGAAAAATAAGTCGCCGATAATACTTTCACCGGCGCCAAATTTCTGGCGAGAGTATTACCGGCGACTTAAAAAGAAAGGCCGACGACTTTAAGTCGCCGGCAATACCCTAAAATGTTGTAGTGAGAAGAAGTTAGACCACATGATGTCACTATTTTGAAGCTTAGCCTTCCATAGCCTAAAATAGTGGATCATGGTCTCCCAAATTCAAAATTAACCTTTAGATCTTCCATCTCACCATTTTCTATCATCTAAAGGTCTATATTTGCCTCCCCAATCAGCCTAAATTCGAGCTCCCCTTGGCACCCATAAGGGAACATCATTTTTCAAATTTCTCAAGTTTTAGCTCTCTAGAAACCCTCTCCATCCATACCACTAGAAATAGCCATCTCCTCCACCAAAACACACTCATAATCACCATCTAAGGTCTTGAAATCTCCATCACAACCACAATACCTTCCAATACACCACCATCTCTCTAGCCTTGGGTGGGTGACTCAACATCAAGGAGCTTTGGAGCAAAGTTGGAACAAGGAGGAAAGAATAGCTTGAAGACATTGGAGCTTTTAGGGACTCTTGGTTATTTCTCCTCCTATTTCAATCATGTATCTAAGCTCTATACATGTTATGGGTTGTGAGTAGTAGATATTGGGAGGCTAGGGTTAGAGCCCTAGCCATGTGATGGGATGAATCTGTCTTGAGTTATGTATATTTCATGGTTTTAGTGTATGTTATGAAGATTTGTGTTGTGAACGAGTTTGTTGTGGGATTTTGGTATGTCTATATGCTTGAGCTTGTTGTATAAGTTCTTTCATGCATGTGTTGACTCTAGCTAGGTTTATGTATGTGTTAAAGTACTTAACAATGAATTAGCTACTCACTTAAGGATAGATGAGCATGTGAACATGATTAAGGTATTATCTATGAGATTTATCTTAAGATTTGGTTCCCTAGAACTTAGCATGGATTAGAGCCTCTTGAGTCTCTTTAGACTTGAGGGACTCTAGTCAAACACACATTGATTAAAAGGGTTAGTGTGGCACCTCGTAGAATCTCTTGGTTCGTAACTTATTAGGTACTAGTTGAGGGATTCAACCGAATGTCCTCTTAGATTCTCCAATCGATATTCAAGAGGGGAACTTTTCTACATTTATCACACGATTTACTTGTTAGCTTTACAACGTGACATGCGGTTGAGGTATAAGCGCGTAATGACTTATTCCTTGATCTCGATTCACCAAACACTTCAATGTAGGGCTTAGTCTTCTAGTGTGCGAGATGACCTAGGAATTTGAGTTCAAAACCAATCGTGAATCATAAGGTCACAATTTGGACAATACCTTGTGTGAACGGACTTAATCAATACATAAACCGGGACATTGTTTGATACATCATGTGGTTAGCAGAACTCCCCTAACCGACCTACTTGCTTTATCTTGAATTTGTGTTATTTTGCTTCGTACTTAGTGTAAACAATCAATCAAAAAATCAACCTTCATTTAATCACTCACCGTAACTTAACCACCCCTTACAATGTTAAGTCTCCAAAGGATTTGGTAGTATAAGATTCACTTCCGCCTTCCTTTATTTATTTTAGTGTCAAGTAGTGTAGTGTCTAGTGAGTCGTAATCTTTGTGCTTTCATTTCCGAGCTAAGGAATCTAAGTGCTTAATCCTCGTGGGTTCAACACTCAATTTCCTTTCTATACTATTACTTGTCCCCGTACAATTGCGGGCGAAAATCGTTCTTGCACTCATGAGTTAGTCAATAGCTTACTAAGTGTAGGGGTATTAATTCTTCCAACAATGCGCCCGTTAAACATTTGATGCTCAAATAAAATTCAATTTTAGGACATGAGTTGTTTAGTTTTGTTTACATGCTCAAATATCTTTTGGATCACAAGATGAATCCTTTCATTATCCAAATCTAGCCCTCTTGGGTCATGCTTGGTTATGGGTCGAAACTCCTAGACCTTTTGGGATTCTAGAAGGCTTCGGTCAATTCATGAAGTACAAAGTAAACCAAGATTAGGAGTAAGACTTTTGGTTCTAAATTCCTATTGTGTTTCACGCGTAATGAGTTTGGTTACAAACGCATACGACAATTATGGATGGCTTCCCTTTCCAAGCCTCTATTGGGGTGCTTGGAAAAGGGTTCTAATGAATCATCCCGACTTGTACATATTGGGTTACAAGTCGAAAAAATAAACACTAGCTACAAAGTCTCTCGGTCTATTGTAAGCTTAACCGAAAACCCTTAAGTCATTTGAACTTCAAGAGTGTTCCGATTCATGCTCAAGCACAAGGAAACCACACCCTAAGCTTCACCTGTTAAGTCTAACCCTAAGTCTTGTTGTAAGCTTATTTATTTCCTAAGTGAATGACTAGTTCCCTTCAGAGTCATTTCCTAGTTCCTTTAAGAAAATCCTAACTTAGCCAAAGCTAAGACATGCATAGGTAAAACTAATCTATAAGCTCAAGCATAACAACATGCCACAATCACATCACATACACAACAAATTCATCCAATAGCATAGAACAACCACAACATACTCATAAACAAAAATCAAACATCATTATTTACATCAAATGGTTATGGTTTGACCCCTAGCCTCCCATAGAGGTACTACTCACTACACATATTGAGAGACAAGTGTAAATACATCACTAGAGTGAATTAGGTGAAGAAATAACCCAAGACTCTCCCCAAAGCAAGCCAAGCTTCTTCAAGTCATCTCTTGTGCTTCTAGCTTCACATTTTTTGCTCCAAATGCATCCAATCTTGTAGAGGAGGTAAGAGAGACCTTTAGGATCGCAAGAAGCAAAGGAAAAGATGGGTTACTTTTCACCTCTTTGAGCTCTAGAATCCTTACCAAACTCTACGATAGAGATAAGAGGAGGAAAGACTTGATTGCACAAGCATATAACATGAGGGACCTCATACTTTGAACTTTAAATACCCTAGCAATGAATAACCGAAAACAGAGATAGACATTATGTTCCTTGTATCAAGTATTTCACATGTATTACACAAGGTTACAACATTCTACATAACTCCAAACAATACACTAAAAATACTTAAGCATCATTCTTGAACATATCCATATCAAGTAAGGAAATAAGAGAGTCAAGAGAAAAGGATCCAAATGCTTTGTCGCCCATCTCCAAGCTTCATATGCGTAAATATGTAAATCAACGAAGACTAAATTAAGCCTCACCATCCAAAGGTGTATACAAATTGATCATGATTCTGCACTGGTGCTCTCAGACTTGTTTTGGCCTCACGGTATCACTATATGGTCAATGCCTCAAAGCCTCAAGCTCCTTGGTCTCCAAAAGTCAATTGTGGCAGGATACTCCTCGACGGGTCTAGAAATGATCTGGACTGCAGTCAACAGGTTCAGGGGTATAACTCGCCGGGTCGAGAAAGTGATAAATCTAGACCAAGGCTAACAATCGATGGGTCAAGGAGATCCTTCGACCCATCAAGAATTTCCAGAATTTGTAGCCTGCAAAGTGTGGCCAATTTGCTGCAATTCTCCTACTCAAATTCCATATCCCTAACTTTCAAAACTGCGTCACACTAACAACACACACATCAAACATAACTAACACACAAGTTATACATAAACAAAGTGGTAAAATGCTCATCCAAATCATCATTAAAGCACTACATAATCACATAAACTTAACAAGGACAAACATCACCACAAAAACTCAAAGTGTAGCAAGTAAACACATTGACATCATCCGAAATGTGTCCAAGATGTTCACATGAAATTACAAAGCATGAAAATCCCTACAAAGTCTCAAAATAAAGGGTTATATAAATACTACATCAAATAAGCTAAAGAAGAACAAGAGAAACATTAAAGTCTTCATCCATCCATCTCATCATCAGCCACATCATCATACGCCATGCCTTCATTTCCCATTGTTGAAGGGCTAGTATTGCCTCTAGAATAGTGTAGCTCAAGGGCGCTCATCCCACCCATCATGTGCATCACCTCTGTATGGTTGGTTCGCATCTCCCTAAAAGATCCCTCAAAATATGCGTGCATTTTTGAGGTCATCCCTTTTAGAGGACCTTGGGCATGAGAAGACGAAGAAGCAACAACGGCTTACTGAGAAGAGGTAAGTTAGGTGGTCTTCCCAAGACTCTTAGCCACTGTAGCATCATTGAGTGTGCCATGAGGGATCAACAACTCAGGCCGGTCCACTGGAATCCCACTAACACCACTAGATCAGCATAAGTTTATGATGAGACATGGAAAAACTAGAGGCCCTCTACCTTCAACGCATCTAATTATGAAGTCATAGATGAGTTTCCCAAAATCAACTTTCCCTTCCTCGCTCATCATAGTAGACATGGCTTGGTACCCCTTCTTAGTGATTTCACTATTGAGGAGATGAGATCTCATGTTGTGCTTGACGAATAACCAAAGGACTTGGTAGAGAGAGGAGAGATCCCCGCTTTTGAAAGACCCTTTTCCATGGTCCGGTGCTCTACCCTCTAAATAAGCCATCGCCGCAAAATCATCCTAAGAAACTGCATCATACCTTTCTCTAAAAGCTACTCTCTCCGCCTTCATGATAGTTGGGAGCTTCTAAAGTTTCTCAATGTCTTGAGGATTGAGAATGATTTTCTTGTTCTTAAACATGAAGGTACACAACCTTGCCCCTCTTCATTACAGTCATTGGTTGCTCTTGTTAGGAAGGAGGAGTTTGTGACACGGTATTCTTTCGTGGTGGCATGATGATGAAGAAGATGGATAGACTTAGACACCTATATCAAATTATACAAACAAAACTTAAAACTCATACACACAAATATGCAATTTTCACACCCAAGAAACCATATCATTGTCACCAATTCCTCTCAATGCATTTTATCGCCAAGACAAAGAATCTAATACTTCTACATGAAAATCACATCACATATTAATCACATGAAAATTGTCAATTCGAGAGTTCTCAAACATGGTGGCATCAACTCAATTTCATTCATTCCAATTCAAGAACAACATAGGATAATCTCAAAGCATAATTGCATATAACCAACACACAATGTAACCCAATTGTCAAGTTAAGGTCATCAATTTCTTACTCCAATTACTTGTCCAATTAAACAATTCTATCAAATTCAAACCGAAACCTCAAGACTCCACACCTAGACAATCACATTACGACTAAAACACACAAAACACACAACTACACAAAACTTGCTTCACAATTTCGGCCAAATCATAGATAATCAAATTTTCATCAAAAAATTTCGATAAGTTTTCATGCAATTTGGCCTCAAAATTCAACTACTCATTAGTTCTAGATCATGAATTCAAGCATATAAAGACTCAATTAATACTAAACATAAGCAAATCCCAAATTTTATGTGGAATAGACAACTTCTCAATGACCTCCACCTTTGCCTTGTCAACCTCAATACCCTTTCTTGAAATTCTATGACCAAGAACGATGCCTTCTTGCATCATGAAATGAATTTCTCCAAACTGAGTTGTAACAACCCGAACAAAAAATTACGCACAAATCGGCACGAATTAGATTTATCGCGAATTAATTGTATCGTGTGGTTTGTCAACGACTTTTTCACTGTGTGCAAATTAGACTTTATTTTCTTCATAAAAGTCATAGAGTATTTTATTTTTAGCTCGTAGGAATTTTCGGGGAATTTTTCGGATAAGCAAACTATTTTTTTATGATTTTTGGAAGTCTGTGTGAAGAAAATATTAAAAATTATTTTATTTTAGGAGGTTTGCTTTAGACCGTTGATCTGATCAACTTTTTCAGGGTATAAATTTGGGGTTTTTTTGAAATTAAATAAAAAATATCAGAAAATCATAAGGTTGGGCCGATCCGTTTTCCTACTGAGACTTGTTTCTTGATCTGACCCGTTTCGTAATTGAACCCGCCAGAAAACGCCACCATTGCTAGCATTCTTGGTATGGTTTTGAAGCTCTTGTTTCCCTCTTTCAATTCATATAGCTTTGTTGATTTTTGGTTTGGTTTTGGGTATGAATCGTTAAGGTTTTTGAGTTAGGTTTAAGGTTAGTTTGACGGTGGTGCTCTACCATTTTCCGGCGATGGTGAGGGGTGGAGTTGATTGGGTTTCACCTCAGGAATCGAACACCTATGGTTTTAGGGACCGAGGAGCGACGACGACTTCAAAATTGGCCGGAAACAATTTCTGGCAATTTTCGGGCCGTGGGCTTTAAGGTCGTTTTCCAGCCAAACGACATCGATTGGGGATAGGTTCAGTTGGGAAAGTTGTTGGCCTCATTGAGATCTTTCCAACTAGGGGTCGAATGCTCCCATTGGAGTAGTTTGGATAGGAGGCACGTGTTACTCACGTGCTGGTGTCCACGACAGGGATCCGGCGAGGCGAAAATCCAAAATTGGTTAGGGGGTTTCTATAATAGTTCCTCAGTTTATTTTCGTACATTTTTATCGAGTTCCAGTATTAAGTGAATCTATTATTTATTTAGGAGACCGTGATCGAGATTTTAGCGAGGGGACTTCCGCCAGACCACAGAGCTAGCTGTGTACTGTGAGTGGACACTTTTATTTTTATAGTTGATTAGCGAGTCTATTTATTATTTATATTCAGCTCAGTTTTCAGTTTCAGTTTTAGTTTTAGTTTTGGAGGCTAGATATATACATACATTCAGCATTTGCATCGATGCATTGGTTACTCGGCTGATCCACGAGTGGCTCCAAGAAAGGATCAATACTTCCCCCGTGGCATTCACGTCGTCTTTGTGTCAGGAGTCACCAGACAAATTTAGGTGGCTAGAGGTTTTGATATTCTCATCACCACCTCCACTGGCACATGATACTCGAGAAGGGTCAGGAATCCCCCTCGACATATTAGTTATATTGTTTTTACAGTATACTTGACTCGCTACCAGTTTTAGAAACATTATTCTCGGAAAGGCATATTGTAAATTTTATTTTATATATATTGGATTTATTTTCCTCTACTCACTCTAACAATTTTATTATTTTATATGCATTTCCCTGGGGTTTTCGGTTTCCTCCGCCCAGTTTGTAGTTTATATCCTAAGATTGCACGTCAGCGATAGAGGCATGGAGTTTTGTTGATTTGAGAAATCTAGATGGTTCCTCCAACCCGGGTTATAGATGTTAGAGTATGAATTATTCCTTGGTTGATCATAAAATAACCCCTTGCATTCCTCAATGATCTATGTATAGTGTTTTGCACGGCAACTAAGAGTCTTATGCACCTGTTCTTACATATCATGCATGTCACCAGTTTTACACTTATCTCCGAGCTTGGTGGACTTGGTCTCCAGTTCGGTGTTGCTTCATCAAGCGGTCAAATTTTTTGTTCACTGTCTCTCAAGCCTCTTAGTGGCTCCGTCCTGTGTGGCCCCCTTAACTTCGTACATGTCACCACGGTTAGCTTAGATAGCCTCCCACATAGAAACCGTCGGCTTCCTTATACTTGGCATCACATCCTATAGGGCAGATCTTTCTACCAACTTCTCAAGAAAAATGTGTGCTTCCTCGGTGGTCTTGTCCATGAAGTCTTCACCACAAACATTGTCTACATTCCTCCTTGTCTCCTTGCTTAGCCCTTGTTAGAAAAGAGACATAAGAATATATTGGGTTTGCCCATGATTAGGATAACCAAGCTCTAGATCTTTAAAGCATTCCCATGGCTCACAAAATAATTCTCCATCTTCTTCCCGGAAGGTCATCAAGCTTGTTCTTCTTTCATTAATCTTGCCCGCGGGGTAGTACTTAGTAATGAACTTCCTTTGCAAGGTCTCCCAGGAGTTGATTGAGTTGGGTGGGAGCTTGTTGAGCCACACCTTGGCCTTGTCTCTCAAGCATAAAGGGAACACCTGTAACCTCAATTTTCCCGCATCCATGTTTCGATAATTCAACCTTGCACATGCCCCCTCAAACTCTAAAATATGTTCCTCCAATATTCTCTTCCAACCCTCTACAAATCCAAGAGACCTAGCCTGACAAGTCTTGGCCAAACCTCTTCCACTCTCCCTCACTACCATCTATCACTACCTCATCTCATCCTTGTCTCTTAAGGTTTGGGTGATTCTTTAGAATTTGAAGTGGTGGGAAGTAATCCCTCTTTTCCTTGACTTTTTTGAGTCCTAGAGGTTGCCATTTCCTCCTCTACAAGCTTGAAGACACTTTGGGGCAAAGAATGTGAAATTCGAAGCACAAAGGTGGACTTGAAGAAGTTTGACTTGCTTTGGGGAGATTTTCCTTGGTAATTTCTTCATCCTATTCTATTGATGTATTTAAACTTGATTTTAATTATGTGTAGTGAGTCGTCCCATTTAGGAGGCTAAGGTTTGAACCCTAGCCATGTGATGTGAAAAAATGATGTCTTGATTTATGTTTTAGTGTATGTTTTGTGAAAGTGTATTTGTGAATGAGCTACTTTGTATTTGTGGATATTTATATGCTTGAGCTTCATGATTGGTTTCATTTATGCATGTGTTGACCCTAGCTAAGTTAATATATGTATGAAGAGACTAAAAATGAGACCTTATGTGAATTAGCTACTCACTTAAGGCTAGATGAGTATGTAAACATGATTAGCACTAAGCAAGGGCCAGAGCATCCTTGAGTCTCAATATACTTGAGGGACTTTAGTTAAGCACACATTGAATCGAGAGGTTATTGTGGCTACTAGTTAGGTATTTCGATTCATGACTCAAACGGTGTGCATTGGGAGATTCACTTAGACTTAATCTTGGGTCCTCCAAAAGAGATACGGGAAGGAAACCTTCTACAAT
This sequence comes from Geum urbanum, assembly GCA_946800695.1. Taxonomy (NCBI): domain Eukaryota; kingdom Viridiplantae; phylum Streptophyta; class Magnoliopsida; order Rosales; family Rosaceae; genus Geum; species Geum urbanum. Next base: position 21,585,130 of record OX327009.1, on the reverse strand, counting down.
TATCACATGGTATGCTTGTTGACTTCACTCATGTGACATACGATCAAGATGTAAGCACGAAATGGCTTAGGTCTTGATCCCGGTTCACTAAATACTTCAAGGTTGGGCTCAAGTTGTGTAGAGTCCGAAATGACCTAGGAACTTGGGTTCAAAACTAAATGTGACCCAAAAGGTCAAGATTTGGACATCAACTTGTGTGAAATGGACTTTAATAATCTACCTTCATGAAGCGAGACATTGTTTGAGCATCAGATGGTTAGCAGGGATTTTTCTAGTCAACCATTCTTCTTATACTGAATTTGTTCATATTTTAGTTTTCATGTTTTAGTTCAATCAACCAGTCAACTCGTATAATCGCTCACAGTAGTCTAATCACCTCTTGCAATGCTAGATCTCCAAAGGACTTAATAGTGTGAGATACATCTTCATATTTCATTTTAGTTTTAGTGTCGAGTTTAGTATCTAGTTAATCCGTAATCTTAGTGCCTAATCGAGTAAAGCTAAGGAGTTATAGTGGTCAATCCTTGTGGATTCGACACTCGACTTCTTATAAATACTATAACTTGACCCTGTATACTTACGGGTGAGAGAAAATTCACTTAGTCTTAGACTAATCAATATTCAAAAGGTTGAGGGGATAAATCTCTCCAACAATACCCCAACCTTTTGACTATGAATTAGTCTAAAGCTAAGTGAACATCCCTTACTCGGAAGTATACGGGGTCAAGTAATATAATTTGTATAGAAGTCGAGTGTCGAACCCACAAGGATTGACTAACCCGATTCCATAGCTTTTTCTGGTTAAGTCCTTTATATGCGTCATACACAAACAATTGATGCAACAAAGAAATACGAAAGATGAAAATGTGGATCTCACTACGCTAAACCCTTTGGAGGTTTACCATTGCAAGGGATGATTAAACTATGGTGAGTGATTAAATGAAAGGTTGATTGGTTGATTACTACTAATGGAAGTTGGCAAATATAGATGATCACAAATTCAAGAAAACAAGAATGGTTGGCTAGGGATGCCCCCGTTAACCATTTGACACTGAAACAATGTCTAATTTTAGGTCATGAGTTGTTTAGTCCGGTTTACATGCTCAAATGTCTTTTTGATCATAAAACAAATCATTTCATTGTCTAAATAAAGTGATCTCAGGTCATGGTTGGTTATGGGCTGAAACTCCTAGGCCTTTTAGGATTTTAGAAGGTTTCAATCCATTCATGAAATACAAAGTAAAACAAGATTAGGACCTAAAATTTTGGGGCTAGACTCCTAATGTGTTTCACGCGTAATGAGTTTGGTTGAAAATGCATGTGACAATTATGGATGGCTTCCCTTTCCAAGCCTCTATTGGAGTTCTTGGAAATCAGCTCCAATGAATCCTCCTAACTTGCACCTATTGGGTTACAAGTGAAAAGAATTAACACCAGCTACAAAACCTGTCGGTCTATTGTATGCTTAACCAAAAACCCTTCAATCATTGGACCTCAAGTGTGTTCTGATTCATGCTCAAGCATAAGGAAATCACACCCTAAGCTTAACCTTTAAAGTTTAAGCCTAAGTCATGTTGTATGCTCATCTATTTCCTAAGTGAATGACTAGTTCCCTTAAGAGTCAGTTCCTAGTTCCTTTAAGCAAATCATAACTTAGCCAAAGCTAAGACATGCATAGATGAAACTAATAATTAAGCTCCAATATAACAACATGCCACAATCATATCACACACACACAACAAACTCATCCAATTGCATAGAACACTAAAACATACCCATAAACATAAATCAAACATCATTGTTCTTATTAAATGGATATGGTTTGACCCTTAGCCTCCCATAGAGATACTACTAAATACACATACTTAGAGACAAGTTTAGATATATCAACAGAGTGAATAAAGTGAAGAAATAACCCAAGATTCTCCCCAAAGTAAGTCAAGCTTCTTCAAGTCCTTTCTTGTTCTTCTAGCTTCACCTTCTTTGCTATAAATGCACGCATGCTTGTAGAGGAGGTAAGGGAGACCTCTAAGACCCCAAGAGGAAAAGGAGAAGAGTGATTACTTCTCACCTTTTTGAGCTGTAGAAACCTCACCAAACCCTAAGATAGAGATAAGTGGAGGAAATGCGTGATTACATAAAAAGGGATGTCTAATCAAGTGAGGAGGAGGAGGAAAAGGAGAGGAACCTCAAGGGAAGTAAGGTAGCTCCACCTGAAGAGGATGATATAGAGGTGGTAGAGAGGGTGTTTGAGGTGGAGGAGAGAGCAAAAGGGTTAGGGAGTGAGTGAGGGCTATCTCTAAATGCAAAAACTATGAAAAAATATTCAAATGACATATGTTGTATTAGGGCATGATGGGGAGCTCGAAAAAGAAGGGAAAAGGGGGAGAAAAGGAGATCTTTTGTGAGCCCCTTGATGTGCTAGAGTGGCCATGAAATTTAATCTAAAAGCTACAAATTGAGATCCTCTTTTTTAGGCTTTTAGGCTAAAGTCCAAACCTTGCTTAATAATTCCAAATTTCAAATTAGTGTGTGACTCCCCTATCAAATCAGCTAGGTTTGTATCCTAGCTGGTTTGGACTTCCCTTGGGCCTAGTTTAAAGTGTTTAGGCCTTACTTGGTGATTCGCTTGACCATGGACAAATTTGGCAATTTTCTGGCAGCTTGCAATAACTTCCAGTGACTACATTTTCTACTTGTCCAAAAGTTTCTCCAAATTCTCATGTGACTTCGGAAATGTGCTCGGCTTCTCCAAAAATTTATTAATTACCATCTTTAAGAGTGTTTCTGTGCCAACTCTCAATTTCGTAACATAAACAAGAAACGATATAAAAATGATGCTGTATTCATAGAAGACAAGCGATAAGCATGAAGTTAGGGATATAATTAACACATAAAAACCCGACAAATGTTCAAAGTTAACACCCGTAAGAGCACAAGTTGTGGCGTGTAGAAAACGACTTAGTTCATAATCTCTGGACGAAGACTAATGATGATCTCAAGGGATTGCCGGCTATCATCTGCAATACAATCAAGAATGTAAGGAAGTTTGACTACATTCTTAGACTGAAGTTCAGATCTACACCTCCAGAAGGGGTGCAGAAATCCAATGGAGAAACTGAGTATATTTCTCTATACCACTATGTCAGAATAATCCAAGGTTAGCATCTAGAACCAAATAATTGTAATGATTATAATGGAGCTCCAAATTGCAGTATCCCATGGATGAAAGCCATGACATTGGAATTCATCAAGAACATAATCGAAGAAGATCAAAAGATTACTTTTCTCGCTTCAGAAGAAAAAATAATAGTCACCGCTTACAGCCACCCAAAGGTCGTAACCAGTGATTTGTTTGTTGCACTCAAGAGAAAAGAAATTGATTCCACCCTTGCATGTGCCTAATGGCTAAAAAAGATCGAGAAAGAAAGGCACTACAAGATGTATGTAGATACAGACATGGAAGAGAATGGAACTAGAAGAATACTTGAATTTGAAGAGCTATATCTTGGAGAGAACTCAGATATATACAATGACATGTAAAGACATGAAATTCGAATCATCTTTTTCTAAAGTGGGAAACATCTTCTATCAATAAGGAATCGGCTTTTCGAAAGAAGACAATGGAAGAAACACGAAACCTTATTAGCATGAGGTCACTATTCTGAGTGGATCTACTATTAATTATGTATATTTGAATTCCATTTTAAGTTTCGTTTCCTATAAAAGGAGCCTTGAATCTTAGTTCTAGGCATTGAAAATCTGAAAAAAGATATCTATCTGAGAGTAGAATTGCCTGAGAGTAGAGCTTGTGAGTCGAGAGATAGAGTGGAAGCAAACTATTTAGCTTCTTTATTTCCAAGTAAGTATGTCTACTACCATAAGTGGCTAAACAACTTATACAAGAGAGTGAGGCTCCGGATCTATAGTCTGTAATTATGTTGGAATAAATAAGCTATGGTTTCTCACTATAAAGTCTTTCAATTTGTTATATGTATGTTCATAAAAACTCCTTAAACTCCCCTGAGAGGCGGACTACCGCCAAGAAGGAGGAAGAAAGTGGGTTGTTCATACTCATTCAATTCTCTAAGAGGCGGATTACTGCCCAGGGTCCGCCTACAAGGTGGACAAATGGGATGTTTATTATCCTGAGTATCTTTCTCTTTAACACTTAGTATCTTTCTTTTGAACACTTAGTACAACTAACAAATCATGCATCTCAGTACACTTACATAACATAGATAGTATACTTCCATAGCATAGAGTATCCTTATCTGAGTTTAATTTTTTCCGTAAATAATTAACCTTTTCTTAACTAAAAAGTATTCAGCAGTGAGTCCGCTTGCATCGGTAACCAGTTTGGCATTAAATCCCATATGTGAATTTGTTGCATGACGAAGGCTAGTAGAGAGAAAATGGTAATTTTTCCATATAATACATTGTTATTACAATTTATACTACCTTTTATTACTAATACGTATGAATACAAAACTTTGCATGACTTTTCGGTCACAATTCGAACTTCAAGTGACTTGTTGGTTATTGACCCTATTTTTTTCTAGTTCTTATTTTCTCTTCGGTTTTTTCCTCTTCACCTTTGGACCCCGTCCGAGATACAATACTTTCTCCGCCCTGGGTGTCACCCTATAGTTTCCATTAACCCCACTGTGATTAAGTTATATGTTATCTTATAACCATGCTTCCTACTCAAATCTAAGATATATATGATTTATTTACTGAAATATGTCTATTAATTATGTGTAATTATCCTTCCTTAATAACAAAATACTTATATGTCTTAGATTTCCATATTCTTTCCTATTTCTATTACTTGTGTATTAAGTAGAAGATTTTTTACTTTTTTTTAGGAATAGGACTTGGGGTCTAGATAAAGAAGTAAAAGAAACTTACACCTTCTAATTCTAAACAGTTGAGTTTATAAATATTGATTAGATAGATACAGAGAATCTCTGTTATATCGGAATAATTATTGTAACATATTGTATCTGTGATGACCCGAACCAGAATCAGTAGAGTAATCAGCGTAATCCATGAGTTAGCACGTAATCACAGTTTTTTCGTTAATTGTGTGGTTTGCCGGTTTTGTTTGCGACTTAATTATCTGCCGAGAATTTGAGTTGAGTCTCTTCTCGAGAGTTGTAGTACACGTGATTTCGAGTTCGTGGGCAGTTCCGGATGATTTTTCCGATGACCGAGGAATATAATATGATTATTTGAAGTTTCAGAATATCGACGAGTTTATCCGTTCATATCGAGTTTATCCGAATCGTAATGGTTATCCATTTTGGACCGTCAATCGTCCCGAGGTGCGAGCATAAATATCGAAAATAGTCAAAAAATTGTCGAAAACACTGTTGGAAGTTTGACCGGCGTTGACTTTGGGTGTTGACCGTTGACTTTGAGCTGACCCGTTCTCCACCGCGCTGCCGCCGTCGGATTTGTTGATTCCGGCCACCTCCGGCTGAGTTATTGGTATGAATCGATTCCTCTTTCAATTTCCTACAGTTTAGAACTTGGAATTGTTGAAATTGATGCTGGAATGAGGTAGAACAGAGAGGTTGAACTTTGAGGATTTTCGCCGGAATCTTCCTTGAACGGGGACGGCGCTCCGGTTGCTTTTCGGCGATGATATTTGGTGGGTTTTGTTGGGTTTTAGCTCAGGATCATTTCCCCTTTGGTTTGGAGGGACGAGGTGGCGCGACGGCGCCAGAATCGATCCGGGAAGTTTTCCGGCCGGTTTGGGGTTTGAACTTTCGAGCTGTTTTTCGGCCTCGGTGGTGGCTGGATGGTGGTGGTGCCTTGAGGAAAGTTGCTCGGCTTGAGGAGGAGAACAATTTGGGAGCTTGGTCGCCGGGAAATCTCTCCGGTAGACGGCGCGCCACCGGCGTTGGCGGCAGTCAACGACGGAGTTCCGGCGACCCGTTGACTTTTTGGAATTTAGTGATTTTAATGTCGTTTTACTCGTATTCGCGCCCCGATCGTCGCCTTGAGGTTTTCGAGTTGATTTGGGTATCGGATTTTCAGTCGAGGGTTTTGAGTGGAGATTTCGAGAATTTCGTCGATTATTTTGTACTGTGTTATATATTTCTGGGAACGGTTGGTTTCCACGGTGTGGTACAGTGTTGAGAATGGTGATTTTGATCATATATATTTTATGATTATTCAGGGGATCGAGATCGTGCTTCGGGCGAGGGATCTTCCACCGGGCCACGTGATTAGCGCGAGTGCGCGTTTTGCTCACCTGTGAGTGGACAATTTCTTTTCACTGATAATCGCGAGTCTTTATACACGTTTTACAAGCATGAGCATGCATATGAGACTATGATTTATATGAGCATGTGTTATACGATTATGCCTATACAATTATACATTACGTATATGCATTTACATATTGCTTTGCACATTTGCATCGAACTATTTATGATTTGGTTTACACAGAGTACAGTCTCAGTATATGTTGTTGTATCGATACACTTGCATCCCGGCTGATCCCCAAGGATGTTTACCGGGGGAGGCTGTGACCCTGACCCGAGGCCTTTACCGAGAGGGGGGGGGTGTAGACCTCTGACCAGAGGTCTTTTTGGCTAGAATCACGTGTGGGTCTGGGATCCCGTGATTCGGACTGTACTAGCACGGATGTGTCCATGAGCGACCCCGTGGGATTTTTCCATGCATGCTCTGTATGCTGGAGGAGTTTGAGTTCACCTCGTGTACTATATCATATTTATTCATTTTGACTCGCATATGTTATTATAACATATATCATTCGGCGAAAGACATTTATTTTCGTCCACTCACTCTAACGGTTTTCATGTCTTTCCCCTGGGCTTTTCGGTTTCCATGCCTAGTTTGCAGTTCGGATTCTGGTGTCTCACGTCGTGGTCGGAGGCTAGTTGTTCGAGCTACCTGTGTTTTCCAGTAGGTTTCTTGTTTCACCTACTGATGTATATTTTGTATATATATACACTAGAGGTCGCTCTGATACGTTACTGATACATGTTTTATACATATTTTCCCGGATTTACTATATATTACAATTATGTTTACTGTTTATTGCTATTGATATGATATTGAGAAATCCAAATGGGATTGGTGCCCACGGTTTGGCTTTTGTGGCATAGGATGAAGTGTATTTTTTGGGTGCAGGTAAAGGCAATTCCGCATTAGTAGCGTTACTCTGCCGAAATTTTAATGGTTTTTGTTGGTCCGTGTTTTTAGAAGGGGTTTGATTCCGGTTTAGGAAACTAAATCGGGGTTTGGTCCTTTTAGTATCAGCCTGTATTTAAGGTATTCTATAAACGAAAAGAGTAACTACTTTCTGTCTATTCTAATTTCTCTTGCAATACGTTATCAGCACGACTCCCAGACTTAAAAGAAAAACCTTAAAACATGCAGAAAGTATCACCCCCGCCGAACATCACTGCCGCCACCAACCACCACCAACCACCACCGGCAGCCAAGCTCCACCGTCGGCGTCCTTCCTTCTTTAACGAATCCCACAAAGTTTCAGAAGTTGACAAGATTGCACGACTTCCAAGGAATCGTTTCAGAAGAACTTCTTCTTCATCAAGTGTATCAGTCATACTGAGCACAATACATATTGAGGTAAACGTTTTCTAAACTGACTGTTGATAGATCTAGGCCAAACTTACTTACCGCAAAATCCTAGATATAGGATTATTGGAATTGTGATATGAGTTGTGAATATTACATGTTTATACCCTAGCTCCTATGGACACATATCCATAGAGTATACGTCACGAACCTGGGGGAGTCACGGTTTGGAAAAGAAAATAAAAGAAAAGGGAAATCGATTCTATGTTACTATTGTGTCACGGTCGCTGGGTGTCGTTTTTACCACAAATTTTTAATCAATTTTTGACCATGTATCATGGATCACGTTCTTATTCAATTAAACTTGAAAGTTTTCTGATCGTAGTACTCGATTGTTTCTAATAAAACATCTCTGTGTGCTTTTGTAAATGAGTTCGAATGAGCCTAGAAGACCGAAATTCGAGATCCATGACCATGAAGGTAAGGAGTACCATCATTGGGTCTCTGATGTAGAGAATATATTTATCAAAAAGAGACTTACCAACACCATTAAACCCACTGGGCCTAGAACAAACCTCCTCCTACCTAATGAAGAGACAAAAGCTCAAGCCATCATGTTTCTGATGTGTCATATTCACCCATCTCTGAAGAAACAATATTTAAACAAGACATATCCCATGGTTTTATGGGATGTTCTAAAAAAGAGGTTTAATAATATGCATAATTCACAGCTTCCTGAGTTGACTGCAAAATGGAACAACACCAGAATGGTGGATTTCCCAAAGATCAACGCTTTTAACCAAGCTATGCTCGATGTGCAGTCTGAATTAAGCTTTTACGGTGTGGAAAAATCTAAGGAAGACATGATTGAGAAGGCATTACAAACCTTCCCTACATCAATGATTCTTCTAGCTCATTAGTACCAGATTGAGTACGAGCAAGGGAGAATTACCGAATTTAGTGATCTCATTAACAGTCTTGCGACTAAAGAAAAGCATCATGAGATCATCTTGAATAATAACTCAAGACCGACTGGTACATAAAAGCCTGAGAGTTATAATACGGGAGGAAAGGCTCGAAAAGATAAGAAGGTTGCTCGTTCAGAACCTTATAATCATTGTGGAAATGCTCAACGAGGGGGAAGAGGAGGGCGTGGACGTGGCTAAGGCCACAGCTAAAATATGACTTGGCATAGAGATCAAAACGCCCCTTCCCAAAAGAACCAATCTGATTCGGTTCCTGATGGTCAACGGTATCGACAATCTGGCAAGCTTGGTTGTTTCAAGTATGGCTACTAGGCTTATACACAAACAGTGTCATGCTAGTAGAGAAATCCATAATATCAAAGAGAAACACAAACAATATTTGTCTCAAGAGTCGAATTACACTGGAGGTTATCAGATGGAGACACTAACCTAGTTCTAGCAGATGACAACGGGAAAGAACTTGCTACCCCGGATTTTGATTAAGCCTATGTAGCATGCAGTTGTCTCTATAATTTTTCAAGTTTTAGTTTTGTTTTTGGCTTACTTTTCAGTCAAGAATATTTAAAGACACTTGTCTTTGTTTTATGAACAAGAACATATCTATGATATAATTTTTGTTGGCAAACATTTAATATTTCTCTATTTTTGGTATATGAAAGTGTTTGAGAATGTTCTATTTCATACGATTCTTATGTATGGTTCGATGTTTACATATATATAGCAAAAGCAAGCAAAGATACCACTTTGACAAAAGAAAAAATGTTGAAAAACAACTTGAAGCAGTTCACGGAGCAGATTCGACCTGTCGAAAAATTGAACTAAATAATTTTTGACCCGTCAAAAAATTGAACGAAACAATTTTTGACCAGTCGAAGCCATGCTTCCATCCGAAATTGGTTCAAATTTCACCAGTCGAAAAATTCAACTAAACAATTTTTGACCCGTCGAAGCCATGCTTCTGTCCCAAAATTGGTCCAAATTCGACCCGTCGAAATTCTGGTATCAGAAAATCACAAGTTATTGTGGGTTTGCTCGACCAGTTGAGGCCTTTCTTCAACCTGTCGAAAATGCAACCCGGATGTGATGTTTTTAGATCAGTTTTTCATATGTTTCATTAGCTTATGATGTTGTTATCACATCGGTTGATGCCATGCATATCAGCACTCAACAAGGGTCACACCCTTCTCAAATCTTCAAGTGTATACTTGAAGTGCGCGCATCGTGTTTACTACAAAGATTTACTTGTTTACATTGATTTTGTAGATGTATCAGGTGAAATTGAGTGTCTAGCAGATAGTGGTACTACTCATACCATTATGCTGAATAGACAACTGTTTGTCGATCATTTCCCATACAAATCCTCAGGGACAACCACGATTGGTGCAGTGCCCGTTATTCAAAGGCATGGTAGTTCAATGTTTCTTGTGACAACCCAAACCGAAAATGGTAGTTAACTGGCTTGATTTGCGAGTTTAGCGATTAGTCGCGGTTTAGTCGTAATTGGTTAATATGGTGGGTTAGTTCACGAAGATATTTTTGGTAATGAATTAGATATGAGTTCTTTCACGAGAGTTGTAGAGTTTATGATTTTGAGCTCGTTGGAGTTTTTCAAGGATTTTTCCGATGTCCGATGAATATGTTATGAACATTTCTGACTGTTGGATTTAGTCGTGTTTATCAATTTTGGTTTCGATTCATTTTGGGCCGTCGATCGTCTTGGGAAGCGCGTATAAATATCAGAATAGTCATAAAATTGTCGAAAAGTCACATTTGGATAGTTTGACCGTCGTTGACCCACGTTGACCAGCGTTGACCGAAGCTCCAAGCGACCCACGGGCTGCCGCCGTTCAACCCGCCAATTCCAGCCACCTCCAGCCATAATTTTGGTATGGTTAGAATCCTCTCGAGATTTCCTATTGTTTTGAACTTGATTTTGTGAGAATTGAGTGAGAACGAGCTTGACAAAGTTTGGGATTTTCGCCGGAATCGGGTGGCATTTTCCGACGACTTTTGATGTCAGGGTGGTGGGGGGAAAGGTTCCCCTCAACCCATAGATACTTTTGGGTGAAAGAATTTTGGAATTGGACGCCGTTTGGAGCTCAACGGAATCCATGGAGGCCGTGGGTTTCGGGCTCGATCCGGCTAGTGTATTTCGAATTGGAGGTCAGTGTAGAAGGAAAAGTTGTTGGGCTTGAGGAGTAGATGTGATATGGAAATTTTCACCAAAATTGGTCACCGTTGACGGCTTGCCGCCACCGGCTACGGCGGTCAACGTCAAAGCTCCGGCGAGGTTGACTTTTTGGGAAGTTTTATACAGTTTTGCTCGTAATCGCGCCCCGAGCGTATTCTTGAGGTTTTTTGGTTGATTTGAGTATTATATTTTGGGACGAGGATTAATTGGGTATATTTTTTGAATTTTGTAATCCTCGTTGATATTTCGAGCAGAACGTCTTTCGAGAACGCGGGGTTCTCGAAGTATTAGCTCCGTATGTTGTGATTCCTTATGTATTGATCATATCGTTGTTATTCAGGTGATCGAGATCGAGTGTTTGGCGAGGGATCTTCAGCCGGAGCTTAGGGCTAGCTTTGCTCTGTGAGTGGACATTTATTTACACTGTTGTAGCGAGTTCTTGATTTCAGTATTTGTTTCCAGTACAATGTTCAGATTATTTATCGTTTGAAAAGTATTGTTTATTTTATCGGTGATGGCATTAATTTATTTAGCATCGATGCATTGACTACGCGGCTGATCACCGGTAGTCCATCTATCAGGCTTGAGAGATTCGCCTAGTTCATCACAGTCGGGTTTGAGAGATTCCCCCGACCTGCTACTCTGGCAGGGAAATCCCATGGAGTGGCGACTTTTATGCATTTAAGAACTCGCATTATTTTATGAATATATAAATGGTGAAAGGCATATGTTTATTTTTGTCCACTCACTCTAACGATTTTATTTTCCTTTCCCCTGGGCTTTTTGGTTTCTGTTGCCCAGTTTGCAATTTGAGTTCCTGTGTTGTGCGACGATTGCGGAGGCATAGAGTTCAGACCACTCTTCAGTTTTTGTAGGTTTCTTGTTTGACCTACTCGTTGTAAATCTTGTATATAGGCGTCACTCTGAGTACTTATACTGTGTTTCAGTTAAGTATACTCCTGAATGATTTTGGATTTCTTGTAAACCTTTGAGTTTATTATATATATGTTGTTGAAAAATTCGGATGGGGACCGGAGCCCCACGGTTTGGCTTTTGTGGAATATTCGAAGTGTTTTCCTTTGTAGGTTCTAAGAATGGTTTATGTCCTATTTCAAAGTAAACTCTGGCAAAATAATAAATTTAGGTCGTGTTTTCGAAGGGGTTTGATTTCGGTTTAGGCAACTAAATCGGAGTTAGGTCCTTTCATTTTTTCTGCCCCATGGTACAAAATTATATATCACTGATGCCTTATATGCACCAAAGGTTAATCGAACCTTGCCAAGTTTCAAGGATATTCGTGCCAAATGATTTCACTTGGAAACCTATTGTGAGAATGGAAAAGAATTTTTGTGTATAACCTCCCTTGATTGTGGCTGCAAGCACATTCTAGAGAAGTTTCCGAGAATTCGTAGTGGTTTGTACTTAACCACGGTTCAGATTAGTGAATCCAATGCCATGACTCACATTACTACGTATGATTCTGATCACTACCGGCATAAACACTATACCCGACGACATGGCAAAAAACAGACCGACGAGAACCCTTGTCGTCGGGTATAGTGAACTATAACCGACGACTAGGGTACATCGTCGGTTATAGTTCTTTTAACCAACGATGTATTGTTGTCGTCGGTTATAGTAACCGAAAAATCGTCGGGTATAGTTTTCCACTATTACCGACGATTTTGTGGTATCGTCGGCTATAAATTCTTATTTCAGATCCATTCTGGGCAGCAGCTCTGTCATTCAAAAAAAATCTCCCGTGAAAACTGAAAATGCTCTAAAATCATTTGGTGATGTCGAAAACTGTCAAGAATGAGTTCGTGATTCATTATATATAGGTACGTACGTACGTACTTAATATTATATATATATGCGTGTGTGTGTTGATCGATTGTTGATGTTGATTTTGAATTGATCAAGTTAATTGATTGTTGAGTTTGAGTAATTGATGGTTGATTTTGAGTACGTGATTGATAGTTGAGTTGGAGTACGTAGTACGTAATTGTTGTGTTGATTATTGTGAATATATATAGCTAGGGTGATTAATTTATTTAATTGATTATATATTGTGATTATTATAGGATTAATTGTGATTATTAATTATGGGTATAATATATATTGTGATTAGTGTGATGTTTCGGTTAATTGTGATTAATTATAGTGCATGTGGTTATATATATATTTAGATTTTTGTGATTGATTATATATAGTTAGGGTGTGCATGTATATATATATATTAAAATTATGGAAATTATAATAATATATATTTATATTAATTGATTGATCGAATGTTTTGATTTTGATCGAGTTAAATTAGACGAAATTATATATATATATGAATAATTATGGATCGAGTAGAATAATTAGATGACTATATATATATATGTTCATTTGCAATTAATTAGCTAGCTAGTTAGGGATCGAGTAGATCGAATAATTAAATTATGTAATTTATAGTTTGAATATCGATATATATATATCCATGAAATTTTAATTAATAAGATCATGGGTATATATACATGCAGTTATAATTTTCAGGATGGACAAGAGACTCTTTCTTCTCACATCCGCATAACTCTTCTGGCGATCCTGGGCAATCTTCAATCTATCCTGGATAATCTGGATGTCCTCCATGGTGCTAGCTCTTCACCAGATCAGGGCCAATAAGCCATCGCTCGCCCACCTCACTCCAACATAATGGAGTGCGGCACTGCCTCCCGTAAAGGGCCTCGTACGGTGTCATCTCAATATTGGCCTGATAGCTGTTGTTGTAAGCGAACTCAATCAAATGCAGTTGCCGGTCCTAATTTCCACGAAACTGCAAAACACAACACCGCAACATATCCTCGAGAGTCTGTATAGTCCGCTAGGACTGCCCTTCAGTCTGAGGATGAAAAGCTGTACTAAAACGCAATCGAGTGCCCATGGCTCGCTGCAATGCTTGCCAGAACTCGGAGGTAAACTGACTGTCTCGGTCATAAACAATAGATACAGGCACACCGTGCAGTCGAACGATCTCTGTCAAATATAGCTTAGCCAATCTGCCCACTGAAATCTTCCCCGGAAGTGCGAGAAAATTAGCAGATTGTGACGACCCGAACTAGAATCAGTAGTGTAATCGGTATGATTCACGTGTTAGCGCAAAATCGCGGTTTATCGTTAAGCGTGTGATTTGCCGGTTTAGTTCGCGACTTAAATTTTGGCTGAGAATTTGAGTTGAGTCTCTTCTCGAGAGTTGTAGTACACGTGATTTCGAGATTGTGGGCAGTTCCGGATGATTTTTCTGATAACCAAGGAATATAATATGATTATTTGAAGTTTCGGTTTAACGACGAGTTTATCCGTTCGTATCGTGTTTATCCGAATCGTAATGGTTATCCGTTTTGGACCGTCGTTCATCCCAATGCGCGAGTATAAATATCGGAAATAGTCAAAAAGTTGTCGAAAACACTGTTTGGGAACTTTTACTGTCGTTGACCGTTGACTTTCGTTGACCGGACGAGAGAAATTGGACCTATTGGCTTCCGTCACCGGACCGGCTAATTCCGGCCATTTCAGGCCACGACCCTTGAAGGTAAAATGTTCTCCTCGTGATTCTAAACAGTTTAGAACTTGAAATTACTTGATTTGGTTGAGATTTGCGGGAGATATTTGGATTTGAAATTTGGGAAATTTTGGCCAGAATCGGCCTCGACAGAGGGAGGTGCTCCGGTGACTTTCCGGGGTGGATCCTTGGTGGGTTTTGTTGGGTTTTGGATGGTGATCATTTCCCCTTTGGTTTGGAGGGACAAGGTGGCGCGACGGCGCAGGAATCGGCTCAGAAAGTTTTCCGGCCGGTTTGAACCACCGTGGCTTTCGAGCTGATTTCTGGCCACGGTGGTGGATGGATGGTTGTGGTTCCTTCATTAAAGTTGTTCGCCTTGTTGAGAAGATCATTGTGGCAGCTCGGTCGCCGGGAAAACTCTCTGGTTGACGGCGCGCCGCTGGCGGCGGCGGCAGTCAACGCCGGAGCTCCGGCGACCCGTTGACTTTTTGGATTTCAGTGTTTTTAATGTCGCTTTTCTCGTAATCGCGCCCCGATCGTCGCCTTGAGGTTTTTGAGTTGATTTGGGTATCAGATTTTCAGTCGAGGGTTTCGAGTGGTGATTTCTGGAATTTAGTTGATTATTTTTTGTACAGTATTTTATGTTTCCGGGAACGGTTGGTTTCCGTGGTGAAGTACAATGTTGTGAGCTATGATTTTGATCAGATATATTTTATAACTATTCAGAGGATCGAGATCGTACTTCGGGCGAGGGATCTTCCGCCGGGCCACGAGATTAGCGCGAGTGCGCGTTTTGCTCACCTGTGAGTGGACAATTTCTTTTCACTGATAATCGCGAGTCTTTATACACGTTTTACGAGCATAAGCATGCATACGAGATTATGTTTTATATGAGCATGTGTTATACGATTATGCTTATACCATTATACATTACGTATATATATTTAAATATTGCTTTATGCATTTGCATCGAACTATTTATGATTTGGTTTACAAAGAGTATAGTCTCAGTATATGTTGTTGTATCGATACACTTGCATCTCGGATGATCCCCGATGGATGCCTAACAGGAGGGGCAGTACCCCGACCTGACCGGCGAGGGGTAGTACCCCGGAACCGAGACCTTTCTGGCTAGAATCACGTGTTGGTCTAGGATCCCGTGATTCGGACTATACTAGCACGGCTGTGTCTACGAGCGACCCCATGGGATTTTCCATGCATGCTCTGTACGTATGAGGAGTTATAGTCTCCCTCGTGTACCATATGATTTTTATGCATTTTGACTCGCATATGTTTTTATAACATATATTATTCGGCAAAAGACATTTATTTTCGTCCACTCACTCTAACAGTTTTTATGTCTTTCCCCTGGGCTTTTCGGTTTCCGTGCCCAGTTTGCAGTTCAGGTTCTGGTGTTTCACGTCGTGGTTGGAGGCTAGTAGTTCGAGCTACCTATATTTTCCAGTAGGTTTCTTGTTTCACCTACTGTTGTATATATTATATATATTTACACTAGAGGCCACTCTGATACATTCTGATACATGTTTTATACAGGTTTTCCCGGATATACTATATAATACAGTTATGTTTACTGTTTTCTGTTAATGATATGATATTGAGAAATCCGGATGGGATTGGTGCCCACGGTTTGGCTTTTGTGGCATAGGATGAAGTGTTATTTTCTGGGTGCAGGTAATGGCAATTCCGCGTTAGTAGCGTTACTCTGCCAAAATTTTAATGGTTTTTGTTGGTTCATTTTTTCAGAAGGGGTTTGATTCTGGTTTAGGCAACTAAATCGGGGTTTGGTCCTTTCACGGATTTCGTCAATCGATCCACGATAACCCAAATACCAGTATTACCCGCCGAAGTACGCGGCGACTGTGTTTTTGGGTTCAGCTGATCCAGAGATATGTGAGGCATGGTTGGTTCAGGTTGAACGTGTATGTGAGCATCTGCGTTTTACCCCTGAGTAGATGACAGTGGCAGCAGTTGGATTACTTGAGTCTGATGCATATTTCTTGTGGGTTAGCACTAACAGAGTTCCAGTTGATACTCCGTGGACTTTGTTCCGAGATTTGTTTATGCGGAGGTATTTCAACCAGGCTACCCAGCAGCGCAAGTATGAGGAGTTCATGAACTTGAGACAGGGCAGTATGTCTGTGCTTGAGTATCGAGACAGGCTTACCCGCTTATCTCGTTTTGCGCGTGATATGGTGGCTAATGAGGAAGTCAAGTGCCGCAGGTTTGAGCTGGGTTTGAATCTGAACATCAAGGGGACTCTGACTACGATGCCTCGGAACAACTTTAATGAGTTTGTCAGTGCAGCACTCCGAGGTGAGGATATCGAGAAGGAGAGGCAGCTGAGGTACCAGCCTAGACGGTTTGAGGAGG
The DNA here is from genome assembly GCA_946800695.1 of Geum urbanum. Lineage (NCBI taxonomy): Eukaryota > Viridiplantae > Streptophyta > Magnoliopsida > Rosales > Rosaceae > Geum > Geum urbanum. Next base: position 21,568,440 of record OX327009.1, on the reverse strand, counting down.
GTGGACCAAGTCAGGGGCCTTCAAAGAGGCAGAGTTCCGATACTTTCGGTTCGGCTTCATCCTAGGGTAGTGGACCATACAGACCAGCAGCTGGTGCACCGAGACAGAGATCGAGATGGAGGGGAGATCGACCTCAGCGACCATAAGCTAGTGGGGGTTCTAGCGGCTCTAGTTATCCTCGGCGTACCGGTGGCACGTTTCCTGTACCGAGGGAGTACCCATTATGCAATTTGTGCAATAGGTATCATGTTGGTCCATGTCAGTGAGGTACCTTCAACTGTTATCGTTGTGGCCAGGTGGGTCACTTTTCGAGGGAGTGTCCTCAGTTGTTTGGTGTTGGTGACCAGGCAGCCCAAAGTTCCGGAGGAGAGCGAGGTGCCACTTTAGGAGCTCGACCAGTACAGTATGCGGGCCAGGGCAGACAGCAGGGACAGCCTCAGCGTGGACGACCAGCCGGACATGCAAGGGTTCATGCCATGACTTTGCGAGAGGGCAGGGCTTCACCAGAGGTTGTTATCGGTACGTGCATGTATTTGGTATTTCAGTACTTACATTATTAGATCCAGGTGCCACGAATTCATTCATGTCATATAGACTATAATCATTAGCTACGATACCTGCGTCCCCACTTCCGGGGTTGTGGAGAGTGTTGTATCCATCAGGCGAGATTGTGAGTATTTGCTGGGTGTACCGAGACTGTGAGATTTTTATTGGAGGCCATGGGTTAGCTGTAGATTTGTTGTTGCTTGATATTGTTGATTTTGATCTGATTTTGGGTATGGACTTCTTGGAGACACATTGGGCCATGTTTGACTGTCACAAGAAGGAGGTTGCATTTCGACGACCAGGCTTTCCCGAGATATTATTTAACGGCTAGAAGAATATATCCTTGCCATGTTTGATTTTCGCAATGAGGGCAGATTGATTGATGAAGAAGGGCTGTGTTGCTTGCTTAGCTCATGTGGTAGATACTACGGCTGCTGTGCCAGACCTTGGTGGTATTAAGGTTGTTTCCGAGTTTCCGGATGTGTTTCCAGAGGAGTTACCTGGTATACCTCCTGTGCGGGAGATTGACTTCACTATTGAGCTGTTACCGGGTGTATGACCGATTTCTCAGACACCGTATCGTATGGCTCCAGCCAGCGGAGTTGAAAGAGTTGCAGGTTCAGCTCCAGGAGTTGCTGGATAAGGGTTTTATTCGACCCAGTGTTTCACCATGGGGTGCCCCGGTTTTGTTTGTGCGGAAAAAGGATGGATCTATGCGTTTGTGCATCGACTACCGGAACCTGAATCAGGTTACGGTGAAGAACAAGTATCCGTTGCCGCGGATTGATGATTTGTTCGACCAGCTCAAGGGAGCATCAATCTTTTCGAAAATTGACCTTCGATCCGGATATCACCAGTTAAGGATCCGAGACTCTGATGTGGCCAGGACAGCTTTCAGGTCGCGGTATGGGCATTACGAGTTTTTGGTTATGCCGTTTGGGTTGACCAAGGCCCCCGCAGCTTTCATAGAATTGATGAATCGAGTGTTCAGATGGTTTCTAGACAAGTTCGTGATTGGGTTTATTGATGATATTTTGATTTATTCCAGGAGTGTGGGCCAGCATAAAAAGCATTTGCGAGCTGTGTTGCGAACTTTGCTGGATCATGAGTTATTTGCGAAGTTCAGCAAGTGCGAGTTTTGGTTGGACAGTGTGAAGTTTTTGGGCCACGTGATATCAGCGGAGGGAGTCAGTGTTGATCCTGACAAGATTGAGGCCGTGCTGAATTGGAGTAGACCTACTACTGTATCGGAGATCCGGAGTTTCTTGGGTTTGGCAGGCTACTACCGGCGGTTTGTACAAGATTTTTCTCAGATTGCTACCCCATTGACCAGGTTGACGAAGAAGGGCGTCAAGTTTGAGTGGTCTGATGCATGTGAGGAGAGTTATTTGCTCCTGAAGGAGAAGTTGACTACTGCACCGATTCTGACATTGCCAGACGACAGCGGTGAGTATGTGGTTTATAGTGATGCGCCGAAGTTGGGACTAGGCTATGTGCTGATGCAGCATGGCATAGTTGTAGCCTACGGTTCCAGGCAGTTGAAACCACACGAAGTTAATTATCCGACCCATGATTTAAAGTTGGCCGCTATTGTGCTAGCGATGAAAAGTTGGAGACATTACTTGTACGGAGCCTAGTGTAAGATCTTCACCGACCACAAGAGTCTTACCTACTTGCGGACGCAGCCAGATTTGAACATGAGGCAACGCCGGTGGATGGAGATGATTAATGACTACGATTGCACTTTTGAGTACCATCCAGGGAAGGCCAATGTTGTTGCTGATGCACTTAGACGGAAATCTGGAGCTTCGTTGTTCCATGTGTGTGTGGCTAGAGTGTCTATGTTAGCCGAACTTCGGGCTACGGGTGCCGAGTTCAAGTGGGATGATGAGGGAGCTTTGTTGGCCAGTTTCCAGGTTCGACCCATGTTGGTTGATCAGGTACGGGAGGCTCAGGATTCAGATTCCTACCTGTTAGGCAAGAAGACCATGATACGGAATGGTGTGCCTACCGAGTTCCGATTGAGCGATGACGGTACATTGTTATTCAGAGGTAGGTTGTGTGTGCCCAGAGACGAGAGCCTGAAGAAGGAGATTCTGGATGAGGCTCATAGTTTGGCGTATGCGATGCATCCCGGAGGTACGAAGATGTTTCGTACACTTCGAACATATTACTGGTGGTGCAACATGAAGCGGGAGATTGCCACTTATGTGAGCCGATGTTTGATCTGTTAGCAGGTTAAAGCGGAGAGGCAAAAACCTGCAGGGAAGTTACAGCCACTGGAGATTCCGGTTTGGAAGTGGGAGCACATTACTATGGATTTCGTTTATCAGTTGCCGCGTACTTCGGTGGGCAATACTGGTATTTGGGTTATTGTGGATCGACTGACGAAATCCGCTCATTTTCTCGCACTTCCGGGGAAGATATCAGTGGGCAGATTGGCCAAGTTGTATTTGTCAGAGATTGTTCGACTGCACGGTGTGCCTGTGTCTATTGTTTCTGACCGAGAAAGTCAGTTTATATCTGAGTTTTGGCAGGCATTGCAGCGAGCCATGGGCACGAGGTTCCGTTTCAGTACAGCTTTTCATCCTCAGACTGACGGGCAGTCTGAGTGAACTATACAGACACTTGAGGATATGTTGCGGTCTTGTGTGTTGCAGTTCCGCGGGAATTGGGACCAGCAACTACATTTGATAGAGTTCGCCTACAACAACAGCTATCAGGCCAGTATCGAGATGGCACCGTACGAGGCCCTGTACGGAAGACAGTGTCGCACTCCGTTGTGCTGGAGTGAGGTGGGTGAGCAATGGCTTATTGGCCTTGATCTGGTGAAGAGCACCATGGAGGACGTCCAGATTATCCGGGACAGATTGAAGATCGCCCAGGATCGGCAAAAGAGTTATACGGACGTGCGGAGAAAGAGCCTCGAGTTTGATGTGGGTGATTGGGTCTTCCTGAAACTATCTCCGTGGAAGGGAGTTGTGCATTTCGGGAAGCGTGGCAAGCTTCGACCACGGTACATTGGTTCGTTCGAGATCACCGAGAGGGTTAGAACTGTTGCTTACAGACTTGAGTTGCCAGCTGAGATGGCTCGTGTTCATGATGTTTTCCACGTTTCGATGTTGCAGAAGTACATCTCAGATCCTTCGCATGTGTTAGCCACACAGCAATTACCGATCCGAGAGGATTTGACGTACATGGAGGAGCCAGTACAGATTCTCGATCGTCGTGAGCAGGAGTTGAGGCACCGTGTGATCCCGCTAGTGAAGGTCTTGTGGCAGAATCACTCGGTTAAAGAGGCCACCTGGGAGACTGAGCAGCGTATGCGGAAGCAGTATCCTCACCTGTTCACCTGACAGGTACGTAAATTTCGAGTTCGAAATTTTTTTAAGGGGGGTAGATTTGTGACGACCCGAACTAGAATCAGTAGTGTAATCGGTATGATACACGTGTTAGCGCGAAATCGCGGTTTATCGTTAAGTGTGTGATTTGCCGGTTTAGTTCACGCCTTAATTTTCGGCCGAGAATTTGAGTTGAGTCTCTTCTCGAGAATTGTAGTACACGTGATTTCGAGCTTGTGGACGGTTCCAGATGATTTTTCTGATAACCGAGGAATATAATATGATTATTTGAAGTTTCGGTTTAACGACGAATTTATCCGTTCGTATCGTGTTTATCCGAATCGTAATGGTTATCCGTTTTGGACCGTTGATCATCCCGATGCGCGAGTATAAATATCGGAAATAGTCGAAAAATTGTCGAAAACACTGTTTGGGAAGTTTGACCGTCGTTGACCGTACGTTGACCGTTGACTTTCGTTGACCGGACGAGAGAAATTGGACCGTTTGGCTTCCGTCGCCGGACCGGCTAATTCTGGCCATTTCAGACTACAACTCTTGAAGGTAAAATGTTCTCCTCGTGATTCTAAACAGTTTAGAACTTGGAATTACTTGATTTGGTTGAGATTTGAGGGAGATATTTGGATTTGAAATTTGGGAAATTTTGGCCGGAATCGGCCTCGACGGAGGGAGGTGCTCCGGTGACGTTCCGGGGTGGATCCTTGGTGGGTTTTTTTGGGTTTTGGATGGTGATCATTTCCCCTTTGGTTTGGAGGGACGAGGTGGCGCGACGGCGCAGGAATCGGCTCGAAAAGTTTTCCGCGCGGTTTGAACCACCGTGGCTTTACAGCTGATTTTCGGCCACGGTGGTGGATGGATGGTGGTGGTTCCTTCATTAAAGTTGTTCGTCTTGTTGAGAAGATCATTGTGGCAGCTCGGTCGCCGAGAAAACTCTCCGGTTGACAGCGCGCCGTCGCCGCCGGCGGCGGTCAACGCCGGAGCTCCGGCGACCCGTTGACTTTTTGGATTTCAGTGTTTTTAATGTCGTTTTTCTCGTAATCGCGCCCCGATCGTCGCCTTGAGGTTTTCGAGTTGATTTGGGTATCGAATTTTCAGTCGAGGGTTTCGAGTGGTGATTTCGGGAATTCAGTTGATTATTTTTTGTACAGTATTTTATGTTTCCGAGAACGGTTTGTTTCCGTGGTGAAGTACAGTGTTGTGAGCTATGATTTTGATCAGATATATTTTATGACTATTCAGGGGATCGAGATCGTACTTCGGGGGAGGGACCTTCCTCCGGGCCACGAGATTAGCGCGAGTACGCGTTTTGCTCACCTGTGTGGGCAATTTCTTTTCACTGATAATCGCGAGTCTTTATACACGTTTTACGAGCATGGGCATGCATACGAGATTATGTTTTATATGAGCATGTGTCATATGATTATGCTTATACCATTATACATTACGTATATATATTTAAATATTGCTTTATGCATTTGCATCGAACTATTTATGATTTGGTTTACACATAGTACAGTCTCAGTTTATGTTGTTGTATCGATACACTTGCATCTCAGCTGATCCCCGATGGATGCCTACCAGGAGGGGCATTACCCCGACCTGACCGGCGAGGGGCAGTACCCCGGAACCGAGGCCTTTCTGGCTAGAATCACGTGTGGGTCTGGGATCCCATGATTCGGACTGTACTAGCACGGATGTGTCTACGAGCGACCCCGTGGGATTTTCCATGCATGCTCTGTACGCGTGAGGAGTTAGAGTCTCCCTCGTGTACCATATGATTTTTATGCATTTTGACTCGCATATGTTTTTATAACATATATTATTCGGCGAAAGACATTTATTTTCGTCCACTCACTCTAACAGTTTTTATGTCTTTCCCCTGGGCTTTTCGGTTTCTGTGCCCAGTTTGCAGTTCATTCTGGTGTTTCACGTCATGGTTGGAGGCTAGTAGTTCGAGCTACCTGTGTTTTCCAGTAGGTTTCTTGTTTCACCTACTGTTGTATATATTGTATATATTTACACATGTTTTATACGGTTTTTCCCGGATATACTATATATTACAGTTATGTTTACTGTTTTCTGTTAATGATATGATATTGAGAAATCTGGATGGGATTGGTGCCCACGGTTTGGCTTTTGTAGCATAGGATGAAGTGTTATTTTCTGGGTGCAGGTAATGGCAATTCCGCGTTAGTAGCGTTACTCTGCAAAAATTTTAATGATTTTTATTGGTTCACGTTTTCAGAAGGGGTTTGATTCTGGTTTAGGCAACTAAATCAGGGTTGGGTCCTTTCACTGATTTCGTCAATCGATCCACGATAATCTAAATACCAGTACTACCCGCCGAAGTACGCGGCAACTGATAAACGAAATCCATGGTAATGTGCTCCCACTTCCAAACCGGAATCTCCTGTGGCTGCAATTTTCCCGCAGGCTTCTGCCTCTCCGCTTTAACCTGCTGACAAATCAAACATCGGCTCACAAATGCGGCAATATCCCGCTTCATATTGCGCCACCAGTAATACGCTCGAAGTGTACGAAACATCTTCGTACCTCCGGGATGCATCACATACGCCGAACAATGAGCCTCGTCTAAAATCTCTTTCTTCAGACTCTCGTCTCTGGGTACGCACAATCTGCCTCTGAATAGCAACGTATCATCATCACTCAACCGAAACTCTGCTGGCACATCATTCCGTATCATGGTCTTCTTGTCCAACAGGTAGGAATCTGAATCATGAGCTTCCCGAACCTGATCAACTAATGCCGGTCAAACCTGAAAGCTGGCCATGAAAGCTGGCAAACAACTCGGCTCCCGTAGCCCGAAGCTCGGCTAACATAGACACTCTGGCCATACACACATGAAACAACGAAACTCTAGATTTCTGACGGAGTACATCGACAATGACATTAGCCTTCCATGGATGGTACTCGAAAGTGCAATCATAGTCGTTGATCAACTCCATCCACCTACGCTTCCTCATATTCAAGTCTGGCTGCATCCACAAGTAGGTGAGACTCTTGTGATCGGTGTATATCTTGCATTGAGCTCCGTATAAGTAGTGTCTCCAACTCTTCAACGCTAATACGATAGCAGCCAACTCCAAATCATTGGTCGCATAGTTGACTTCATGTGGTTTCAGTTGCCTGGAACCGTAGGCCACAACTCTGCCATGCTGCATCAACACACAACCAAGTGCCAACTTCGATGCATCGCTGTAAACTACGAACTCACCGCTGTCATCTGGTAAAGTCAAAACCAGTGCAGTAGTCAACTTTTCCTTCAGGAGCAAGTAACTCTCCTCACAGGCATCAGACCACTCAAACTTGACGCCATTCTTCGTCAATCTGGTCAGTGGCGTGGCAATCCGAGAAAAATCCTGTACAAAGCGCCGATAGTAGCCTGCCAAACCCAAGAAACTCCTGATCTCTGGTACGATGGTAGGTCTACTCCAATTCAGCACGGCCTCGATCTTGTCAGGATCTATGCTGACTCCCTCAGTTGATATCACGTGCCCCAGAAACATCACACTGTCCAACCAAAAATCTCACTTGCTAAACTTCGCAAACAGCTGATTATCCCGTAAAGTCCGCAAAACCGCTCGCAAATGCTTTTTGTGCTGGCCCATACTCCTGGAATAAATCAGGATGTCCTCGATGAACACGATCACAAAAGTTGCGGGGGCGTTGGTCAACTCAAACGGCATCACCGAGTTGCGGGGGCGTTGGTCAATCCGATTCAAGAACTCGTAATGCCCATACCGCGATCTGAAAGTTGTCCTGGCCACATCCGACTCCTGGACCTCAACTGGTGATATCCGGACCTGAGATCAATCTTCAAAAAGACTGAAACTCCCTTGAGCTGATCAAACAAATCGTCAATCCGTGGCATGAGATACTTGTTCTTCACAGTGACCTGATTTAGCTTCTGGTAATCGATGCACAACCGCATGGATCCATCATTCTTCCGCACAAACAAAACTGGGGCACCTCATGGCGATACACTGGGTCGTATGAAACCCTTTTTCAGCAACTCCTGAAGTTGAATCTGTATCTCTTTCAACTCCGCTGGCGCCATACGATATGGTGCCTGCTATATGGGTCCCGTACTCGGTAATAGCTCAATGGTGAAATCAATCTCCCTAACTGGAGGTATACCTGGTAACTCTTTCGGAAACACATCTGGAAACTCGGAAACTACCTCGATATCACCAATATCCGGCACAGCGGCCGTAGTATCCACAACAAGAGCTAAGTAAGCAACACATCCCTTCTTCATCAACTGCCGCCTTCATCGCAGAAATCACACATGGCAATAAAGTACTCTGCTCACCGCGAAACAATATCTCGGGAAAGCCTGGTCGTCGAAACGCAACCTCCTTCTTGTAACAATCGAACATAGCCTAATATGTCTCTAAGAAGTCCATACCCAAGATCACGTCAAAATCGACGATATCTAGCAACAATAAATCTGCAGCTAAGCCATGGCCTCCAATAAAAACCTCACAGTCTTGGTACACCCAGCCAATACTCATAACCTCACCGGACGGATACAACACTCTCCACAACCCCGGAAGTGGAGACGCAGGTACAGTAGCTAAAGATGATAATCTATATGACATGAATGAATGTGTAGCACCTGGATCTAGCAATGTCAGTACTGGATAACCGAAAACATGCAACGTACCGATAACAACCTTAGGTGAAGCTCTGCCCTGACGCAAAGTCATAGCATAAACTCTGGCATGCCCGGCTGGTCATCCACGCTGAGGATGTCCCTACTGTCCGCCCTGACCCGAAAACTGTACTGGTCAAGCCCCAGAAGTGGTACCACGCTCTGCTCCGGAACTCTGGGCCTTCTGTCCACCAACACCAACAGGCTGGAGACAGTCCCTCTCAAAGTGACCCTCCTGGCCACAACGATAACAAAGGGTAGGGCCTCGCTGACAAGGACCAAAGTGATGCATGTTGCAGAGACTACACAATGGGTACTCCCTCGATACGGCGAAAGCACCACCGGTACGCCGAGGATAACTGGAACCGCTAGAACTCCCACTAGACTGTGGTCGCTGCGGTCGATCTCTCCTCCATCTCTGTCTCTATCTCAGTGCACTAGCTGGTGGTCGATATGGTCCACTGCCCGAGGATGATGCCGATCCAGAAGTATTAGAACTCAGCCTCTTGGAAGGCCCCTGACTCGGTCCGCCCTCCTCAAACCGTCGAGACTGGTATCTCATCTGTCTTTCCTTCTCGATATCCTCACCTCGGAGTTGGAGTTGACACTGACAAACTCATCGAAGTTGTTCCGAGGCATCGTAGTCAGAGTCCCCTTGATGTTCAAGTTCAAACCCAGCTCAAATCTGCGGCACTTGGCTTCCTCAGTAGCCACCATGTCACGCTTAAACCGAGATAAGCGGGTAAATCTATCCCAATACTTAAGCACAGACAAACTGCCCTGCCTCAAATTCGTGAACTCCTCATACTTTCGCTGCTAGGTAGCCTAGTTGAAGTATCTCCGCATAAACAGATCCTGAAACAAAGTCCACGGAGTATCAACTGGTACCCCATCGATGCTAACCCACCAGAAATAAGCATCTGACTCAAGTAATCCGACTGCTGCCACTGTCATCTGCTCAGGGGTAAAACGTAGATGCTCACATACGCGTTCAACCTGAACCAACCATGCCTCGCAAATCTCTGGATCAGCTGAACCCGAAAAGACAGTCGTACCAGCAGTACGAGCTTGGACCACAGGGTCAAAACGCTCCTCCAAACGCAACACTCGCATCAGCAAGTCGTGCGTCTGGCGATCCTCATCAGGATCCACTTCCCGATTCACACGGGGACCACGTCGAGGAGGCATCCTACTGATACAAGACAAGCATTAGGTACAAGCAGAAGGAACGTAATCATGAGACCTCAGATATTTGAAAATACACAACACCCGAAGCATTGATGAGTACCGCTGGCCAGTCGGGTCATCACTCCAGACATGTTGTACAAACTCAAATACCCTAAGTGTCACAACTACAAGAGTCTACAAAATCTAACAACCTAATGCTACTAACGCGGAATTGTCATTAACCTGCACCCGGAAAATACACTTCGTCCTATGCCACAAAAGCCAAACCGTGGGCACCAATCCCATCCGGATTTCTCAATATCATATCAATAACAATAAACAGTAAACATAACTGTACTTTATGGAAAATTCGGGGAAAATCACATAAAAACATGTATCGATAACGTATCAGAGCGACTTCTAGTGTATATATAGATAAATATACAACAGTAGGCAAAACAAGAAACCTACTGGAAAAGAAAGGTAGCTCGAACACTAAGCCTCCGACAGCGACGTGCAACACCAGAATCTGAACTGGGCACGGAAATCGAAAAGCCCGGGGGAAAGACATGAAAACCGTTAGAGTGAGTGGACGAAAATAAATGTCTTTCGCCGAATAATATATATTATAAAAACATATGCGAGTCAAAATGAATGAATAAGATATAGTACACGAGGTGAACCCAAACTCCTTCAGCGTACAGAGCATGCATAGAAAAATCTCACGGGGTCACTCATGGACACATTCATGCTAGTACAGTCTGAATCACGGGATCCCAGACCCACACGTGATTCAAGCCAAAAAGGCCTCAGGTCAGGGTATCTGTTCCCACTCGGAAATACAACAGCACAAGGAACAGAAATCTGTACCCACCCGAAAATACATCGACTGGTATAGTTCCCCCCTGAAAGACATCCTCGGGGATCAGCCGAGATGCAAGTGTATCGATACAACCACATATACTAAGACTGTACTCTGTGTAAATCAAATCATAAATAGTTTCATGCATACGTATAAAGCATAATGTAAATGTATAATCGCAAAGAAAATGCTCGAAAAATGTAATATAAAGACTCACAATCGATCAATGAAAAGAAAGGTCCACTCACAGATGAGCAAAGCGCGCAATCGCGCTAATCACGTGGTCCGGCGGAAGATCCCTCGCCCGAAGCAGGATCTCGATCCCCTGAATAATCATAAAATATAACTGATCAAAATCATAGCTCACAACACTGTACCACACATCGGAAACCAACCGTTCTCGGAAACGTATAACTGATACAAAAATAATCAACGAAATTCCCAAAATCTCCACTCAAAACCCTCGACTGAAAATCCGGTACCCAAATCAACTCGAAAACCTCAAGGAGACGATCGGGGCGCAAATACGAGCGAAATGACATATAACTCGACAAATTTTCAAAAAAGTCAATGGTCGCCGGAGCTCCGTCGTCGACCGCCGGCGCACCGTCAACCGAAGAAATTTTCCGGCGGCCAAGCTCCCACAAGGTTCTCCTCAACGAGCCCAACAACTATTCCAACTGAGTCAACCATCAATTCCGGCGGGGTTAGCCGGAAAACAGCTTGAAACTTCAAAAGGCATAACCGGCCGGAAAACTTTCCGGCTCGATTCCGGCGCCGCCGCGCCACCTCAACCCTCCAAACCAAAGGGGAAATGATCACCATCCAAAAACCAACAAAACCCACCAAGAATTCTCACCGGAAAGTCGCCGGAGCTCCGCCCCAAAACAAGGCCGATTCCGGCGAAATTCCAAAAACTTCATCTCCTCCGTTCTCACTCATTCCGGCATCAAATCCAGTAATTTCAAGTTCTAATCAATAGCATATCAAGCAAGGATTCGAAATATACCAATATCTCGGCAGGAGGTGGCCGAAATCGCAAAATCCGACGGCGAAAGCTCAAAGCCCATGGTGGTTCTCCGGTCAACGCGAAAAGTCAACGGTCAACGTTGGTCAACGCTGGTCAACACCGGTCAAACTTCCCGAACAGTATTTTCGACTATTTCCTCTATTTATACTCGCGACTCGAGATGATCGACGGTCCAAAACGGATAACAATCACGATTCGGATAAACTCGATAAGAACGGATAAATTCGACAAGATTCCGCAACTTCAAATATTCATATTATATTTTTTGGTAGTCGAAATAATCATCCGGAACCGCCCACGAACTCGAAATCACGTGTACAACAACTCTCGAGAAGTGACTCAACTCAAATTCTCGGCCGATAATTAAGTCGTAATCAAAACCGGTTAATTAATCAATTATCGGAAAACTGTGATTACGCGCTAACTTGTGAATTAAGCCAATTACACTACTGATTCTGTTCCGGGTCGTCACACGAACGATCATGATTCCCTGAATAATCATAAATACCGCTATTCAAAATCACATTTCAAAACCCTGAACCACATCTCGAGATCCAACCATTCCCAGAAACATATAACTCGAGTATCGACGAAATCGTCAAAAATCCAATAAACACACTATAAAACATCGCCACAAATTCCAATGCTCAATTCAAAATATAAACCTCACCACTGCGATCGGTGCGCGATTCCGAGCAAAACGACATAGAACTTGTCGAAAATCACCTCGATCAGAAAACCGCCGCCGCCGGAAAATATCATCGGCCCAGAAAAATTCGACCTATACATGGATTTGAAGATCTCGACATTTCCAACAACTTTCTACTTCAAAGTTAAGCCCTATTTTGACCGGAAAAGGTCCAAATCTCACCTTGAAATCAAAAACTCTCGCCGGAATTCTCCACCTCCGATCTCCCTCCTCCGACCACGGTAAGGTGCAAGAGCACTTGGGTTCAACTCACCTCACCATGCGCTTCAAAACCCCTATAGGGTCAACCTCCATCTCGGCCGCCATCGCCGCCACCAAAGCCACCGAAATCCGTCGAAAAAATAAGAACTTTGCCGCGCCGATTCTCCCACCTCCGGCCACCATACAAGGCCATCCACCTACCAAACTAAAGAGGAGCACAAGCCCAACAATTCTCGTCAAGGGACCATGGCCAACCGTAGTCGGAATCCGGCATAACCACGGCGAAGACCCACGGCCTCCAAACGGGTCGAACCACCCGCGGTCAATGCGGTCAACATCCAGCTTTCCAATTTTTGAAAATTTCCAAAATCGTCACGTATTCACCCGTATTTATACCGTACACGTATCAAAACCAAACGGATAAATATGACTAAATCCAACGGCCGAAAATATTCATAACTTATTCCTCGTAACTCGAAATAATCCTCCGGAAGTTCCCACGAACTCGAAATTTAATTCTCTACAACTTTCATGAAGGATTTCAAATTAAATTCTTGCCCGATAATTTAGTCCTTAATGAGGCTGCCATATTAACCAATTACTACAAAATCGCAACCAATCGCGAAACTCGCAAATCAAGCCGATAAACATACTATTTTCGGTTCGGGTTGTCACATATTCGCCAGAACTTCTTCTCCCAAAATTCGCCGGAATCTCCTCTCTCTCTCTCTCTCTCTCTCTCTCTCTCTCTCTCTCTCGAGTTAGGCTTAAATACACGCCCACTTTCTTCACGCCCATTTTTTTTTTAATCCCAGCCGTTGATTTTGTCAATTTGATTAAGTCAAACAAAACTTACAATAAGTTTTGTTCATAGGATCTTTCTTCTTGCCCTCCAAGATATGCCGGAACCATCTCACCGGAAATCCTTGCCACCTCCTCCCTCTGCCCCTTTCACCCAGAGCTTCGTTGTCGGTGATATCTCTCCCCCTGTCGTCGACCTCCTCTCTCTCTCCGTCGCCGGAAACCTGATTGAACGACGCTGCCGCCATCCCCCTCTTCTACTCTACCTCTCATATCGTCGCAAGCTTGCTATAGAGACAAAGGCTGGGCAGCTGTGATGTTGTCCACATACTTGGAGCTAACCGTTGTTGAACAGTAACCCGATGCAACTCGTCGGAGCCTCACAGACGGATTTGGTAGAGTTTTGGAAGCCATGCAATTTGTAGGACATGATGTAGGCTGGAGAAGATGACCTTGTGCTTGCTTGTGCCGTTTATAGTGTATCTAAGGGGCACTCGGTTATTCTTGTATATGAAATCAAAAGCAAATTCAGAACAGCTACATGGCTCTGCTATTTGATGGTTATTTGAATTCAACCTGGTGTAAACGGTTTATCATGGGAGTTCCCCATATTGAATGCACAATCTCTTCCACAGCTTTGTTTCATTACTTTCAGCAGATGCTTCTAATATTAGCATTTAAAAATGCAGATAATGCATACAGTACTAGCATAGAAAACGATGGAACTTAAATCTGCAACATATACTTCGCATTATAACATTATAGCAGATAAGAAGAATTTGAGCAATCTGTTAACACTGAATTAGTGGTATCAGCCATGGCTAAAGAGAAAGATCAGGTCAGCGAAGGTTCTTTTCAAATTGAGGAGTACTTTAAACTACAAGCATTGCCATTGGAAAGCATTCACACACACATTCGTAGACATTCGTTTACAAGTATATATATCATTAGTTCATAGCTTAGTTTGTGTGATAAAACGAAGCATAATTTTGTCTCGCATCTCTGGGCCAAAGTGAACTTTACTTTCTTCCCTGGTGCTAACAACTCTGGTAACTAAAAATACACATTTTAAATATGCCTGATCATTTAAATACTGATGGAAGCCTCTCAATCTCTCACTCATGAGCTATGAAAAGTAAATTTAAAGAAAATCCGAACTTACAGTTGTTGTAATTTAGATAAACTGCCTAGTTCAGATGGCAGAGGACCAGAAAAGTTGTTTGTCCCAATAGCACTACAAAATGAAGATGAAATTGGTTAGAAATTCACCCAGAAGAATCAACATAACTAAAAAGATATGTTGCACAACAGTATGTATTGTCTGACACAATATTCAAATGTAGAAAGCTGTTGTAAACTAAAGCAGAAGTAAAATCGTGATCAATTCGAATATGAATCCAACCGAGTACATTCCAATAAGAATATTCTTCTCTGGAATCACAATTTTAAGTAAAAGATGCACCTATTCAGTGATTTAAACAAAATGAATTGGAGAATTCAGATTGTCAAGCACTCCGAAATGAAAGAAACTTACAGAGATAGCAAGTCAGTGAGTTTTCCAAGTTCCTTTGGTACCTCGCCTGATAAAGCATTAATTCCAAGGTTCCTGGAAATAACAACAAAAATAATGATCATGAACACAGAAGCTAAAAAGTAATTACATACTGCATTGTGTTACAGAATTGAAGTATCATCACAAGAATCATATGAGTGTGAACTATGCCTTCAAAAATACGTTTGAGGGGCTTACAAGTATTTCAAGCTAGTTAGATTTCCGGTATAAATAAATGAATTATCCTGATGCGGCACTACTTCACCCCCAATACTCGGTTGCTGCCAACAATTTACTTACAGATTAGATTACATACAGAGGTGTTTGTAGCGAGACACATAATGCTACTTCACAACTCACAGACTATCTTTGTCGAAAGCCCCACTGACTGGAAAAAGCCCCTAAAACGGACAGGCCTAATTTCGTTGAAAATTGATTTCGGCGTCGACACGCCGTCCTCTTGCCGTCTCAGACCTCAAGATAGGTCGAAACAGATTCAGGGGGAAGAGGCCCACAAAAACCCCCAACCTCCGACACTTGAATTAGCCGGAATCCATAGAGAGAAATCGAATCGATTCTCTCACCGGCCAACCTGCATGCACAATCTAAACCTACCAATACAATCACCATTAAGAGAGTTTCAAAACCTCACCTAAACTACAGAAACGGTGGTCTGCCGGCGAAGATTCTGGCAGGTCGGGTCAACGGGTCGGTTGCGAGGTGCCACTCCAAGGGTGATATTATGGTGGCTAGAGCTTAACGTAAGCTCGTTGACTATTGACTTTATTAACCAATATACACTCGACACGTGTAAATTTCTAAAACAATTAAAACGTGGACGGTTTCGCCGTGGAGACAAGCCTAACTCCTCTCTCTCTCTCTCTCTCTCTCTCTCTCTCTCTCTCTCTCTCTCTCTCTCTCTAGCACATACACACACAGAGCTGATGGAGAGAATCAAATTCGTTTGATTCGATCTAGAACACAGAAGCTCTCTCTCTCTCTCTCTCTCTAGAACGATCGCGCTCTCCCTCCCTTGTGTTTTGGTTTCGGCCGTTTCTATTTTTTTGTTTTGGTTTGAATTCAATTTGAATTCAGTAAATAGTTTATATATCAGGGGAAAATTTGAAAACTAATTTTTTTAAAGGATTATATAATGACCTTATGTATGTAAAACTTATACAATAACCTTATGTGTAACTTAAAACCTCTAAGTGACTTTATATGTAATTTCCTATGTTTAAAACCGTATATTTGGTTCCATATTTGGCCCGGCCCTTCCGTTTCAAATCAACGACCACGATGAAATTTAATATGTGGCACTTGCTTAATTAATATTTATACTGTCAAAGACTAGAGCTTAAGCATGCATCAGCATATACGTACGTTCCCCGAGGAAGTTTCACCAGCTTAGTGTTGTGTTTTAGCTAGCTAGTTAAGCCGCCATGCACATCATAAGCAACAAAATTTTGGCTTCACATGCAGAGAGAGGAACTTATGAAACTAGAAAGTCGATGCAAACTTGATCATGTGGCTTGCTTGGTTTGCAGGCATTTCTCAAAAAAGAAAAGAGAGATCTATTAGCTAGGCTCCATTAATTTGTCTGCTTGCGAAACAACAAGTACCACTTAAAATGTATGGTGGTTTGTAATATATTTGTTAGCCACAAATTCTACAGATATTAATTTAAAAGTGATCGATCCCAAGAAATATTGAGTTGGTCGTTACCAAATGGGTCATTTGAAAATTTGGTCTGTTAACTTACATATGAAGTTAAATTCTATACGCACTTCTGCGACCAGCTGATATATTTTTCTCGATCAAATCTCAACTCATATTTATTCATGACAAATGATATTACACAATGCTACGTACAACGAATTATCAAACTCAAAAGAATAAAAGAACTTTAAAAATTAAACAAAACAACAAAATTATTAAATTTATATTAGGTAGCTACACTACTACAAAAAGTCCTTCAGACAACTGTGCTCAGACAACAGAATGTTTTCTATCAGTTGTCCCAAAGTGGAGACAACTGATCCTTCAGTGAGTCAGTTGTTAGAGTGTTGTTTAAACATAATATTTTCGTTTCTGAGATCGACCTGAGATTTGTTGAAAAATTAAGACAACTGATTGATAGGGGTTTAAAAATTTTAGTTGTCTAAACTTGTTGGAAAAATGTTCAGACGACAAATATTATTTTGTGTTGTTTGATAGGGGTTTAAATGAGTATTCTTCAGACAACAGTTTTATTGTTCAGTTGTTGGAAAAATATTCAGACGACAAATATTAGTGTGTGTTGTTTGATAGGTGTTCAAATTATGGTGTTCTTCAGACAACTGTTTTAACGGTCAGTTGTGTGATGTGCATTGAAACGAAAAAAACCCTAGCTATTTTGGGCGCCAATTAATTGCGCCAATTTTTATCTACCATTCAGAACACTTAGAAATAAAAAAACGCGCGGTACGATTCTCCCCAAACCAAAATACCCTAGCCCCTCTATCATCTCTCTCACAAACTTAATCCTCCAACCAAACTTCACAAAATCAAATCTCTTTGGGCCATATCGATCTACATCTACCTCTATCTCAACCTAGCTTTACTCAAAATCACGGTTTGAGGCAAATCGGGTTTTAGCCCCAATTGGTTCAATCACAGATTTCTTCTGCGTCAACCAAGTATTTTTTTAATTCTATACATGGGTAAGCTCGATCGATTACTTCTATGAATATGTAGTTTGATTCTAGAGTTTATTGTATTGATTTGATTTGGGATTTTGATACAGATTCAAGCTAGGGTTTTTGTTGAAGCTGTTCTTATTGTGTTCTTGCACTGGTGCTAATACGTGTTGAAGCTATCTGTGGGATTGTAAAGCAAGTTCTGGTGAGTAACAAGCAAACTCAATTCTCTCTCTTACAATTTGTGTGTTCAACATGTGGTCTTTGATGTTAATTAAGCATGTTGTTGTTGTGAAGTTCTTAATATTGTTTTCTGAAATTTTGTGGAGGCAGATTTGAATGTTAAGCATGTGATGTTTGATTGTGTCCCTGAATTGTGAACATTATGGTTAGGTCATCTATAAACTTGTATTGTGTGTTTTTGTTGTTGTTGTTCTAGTGTCTTAGGATGGATAAGTCCTGGATGGATGAAGCTAGGACTTCAAAAAAGTTTGAAGTAGGTCTTGATAAGTTTTTGAAGTTTGCCAAGTCAAATGCTTCAGACAAGAACAAAATATATTGCCCTTGTTCAAAATGTAGCAACACTGCTATGTTTTCCATAGGTGTGATCAAAGACCATATATACTTCAATGGGATTGATCGTAGTTATAAAAACTGGAAATGGCATGGGGAACCTTCAAGGTCATACATTTCCAGTCATAAACTAGGTAACACTGAAACTTGTAGGGAATCTTCAGTAAATAGAAAGATAGATGAGGGTGAACCTGAAGTAGATATGGGGATTCCGGAAGATGAAGTGGAACAGGAGGTTAGTGATGGTGAAGAATTTGTAGATGCAGGATTTGAATTTATGAAGCTTGTGGATGATGCAGACAAGCCTATATATCCTGGCTGTGTGAGGAACACAAAGTTGAATGTTTTGATTAGGAGTTTCAATCTTAAAGCCAAACACGGGATGAGCGATTCTTGTTATTCTGATTGGTTGATGTTCCTTAATGAATTGTTGCCGGAAGGGAATGAGATTCCAGGGACTTTTTATGCGGCTAAAAATACCCTTTGTGCTTTGGGGTTGGATTACGAGAAGTATCATTGTTGCCACAATGACTGCATAGTGTACAGAAAGCAGCACAGTGATGCATTATCATGTCCCACATGTGGTGAGTCGCGATGGAAATTAGACAAGGATGACAATGAGAGAGTAGGGGTGCCTGCATAGGTTATGTGGTTCCTCCCACCAATTCCTAGGTTTAGACGAATGTTTTCATCACCAACCACTGCCGAGGATCTAACTTGGCATGAGCATGGAAGAAAGAAAGATGGTGTGATGTGTCATCCAGCAGATTCACCAACTTGGTCCTTGGCTGACACAAGATACCCTGTGTTTGGTGCTGAACCTAGAAACCTTAGGCTTGGACTCTCTACTGATGGATTTAATCCTCACAGTGAAAAAAAATCGAAGTATTCATGTTGGCCTGTTATTCTGGCCACATACAACCTGCCACCATCATTGTGCATGAAGAGGAAGTATATGTTGTTAACGATGTTAATATCCGGACCCAAGCAGCCGGGAACTGACATTGATGTCTACTTGGAGGTTTTAGTTGACCACTTGCAGATTTTTTGGGAAGGGGTAGATGGAGTTTATGATGCTGCAAGAGGGGAGTATTTTAGAATGAGAGGCATGCTTTTGTGGACTATAAATGATTTTCCAGCTTATGGAAACTTATCTGGCTCCATAGTGAAAGGATACCATGGGTGTCCAATCTGTGTTGAAAATACAGGTGCGTATCACCTTAAACACAGTAGGAAAATGTCATATATGAGAACAAGAAGACATTTGCCTAGACATCATCCTTACCGTAACAAACCTGCATTATTTGATAACACTGTTGAAGAGGATCTTGCTCCGCGACCAATAAGTGGAGAAGAGGTGCTGGAAAGAGTTGAAGGTTTGAACTATAATTTCGGAAAGAAAAGCCATCATCCTACTTTCAAGGGTCAGGAAGGTGAGGAAAGACCTTGCTGGAAGAAGAAATCCATTTTCTTTCAACTTGAGTACTGGAAATACTTTCCAGTAAGACACAATCTCGATGTAATGCATATCGAGAAGAATGTTTGTGAAGCTTTAATAGGAACTTTGATGAATATTCCGAATAAGACAAAGGACAGTGGTCCTGCTCGGCAGGATTTGGCTGAAATGGGGGTAAGAGTTGGGTTGGCTCCAGTTGATGGTGTGAAAAAAAAAGACTCATTACCTATGGCTACTTGGAATTTCACATTAGACGAAAAAAGAATTGTTTGTAGGTCTTTGTTTAATATGAGAGTTCCTACATGTTTTTCTTCAAACATTAGGAACCTTGTTTCTATGGAGGACTTGCGATTGGTTGGCTTGAAATCACATGACTGTCACATACTAATGCAAGTTCTACTTCCTGTTGCCTTGCGTTCAGTCTTAGAAAAACCAGTGAGGATAGCTATTATACGATTTTGCCTATTCTTCAAGGCAATTTGTGCAAAAGAGATTGATGTCCCTAAGCTAGTAGATATGCAAGCGGATCTGGTTAAGACAGTGTGCATGCTTGAGATGTATTTCCCACCATCTTTTTTTGACATTATGATTCACTTAACAGTTCATCTTGTTAGGGAAGTAGAGTTATGTGGGCCAGTGTTTTTTAGATGGATGTATCCTTTTGAGAGATATATGAAAGTGTTCAAAGGGTATGTTAGAAATCGACATCGTCCTGAGGGTTGCATCATTGAATCTTATATTGTTGAGGAGGCAGTTGAGTTTAACGCAGAAAGGATGCTTGCCTCTAAGTCTACTGTAGGAAACCGTGATACAACTAAACCTGGTCTTATTGATGGGTGCAAACCCTTGGGTGGCTACAACAACAAATGTCTCACCACAAAGGAGAGGGACCAAGCTCACCTTTGTGTGTTGCAGAACACAAATGAAGTCCTCCCGTATTTTACGTAAGTATTCCATGCCTTTAACTATTTAATTATTTGTTGGTAATATGCATAGACAGTGATTAAAGGTTGCTTACTTTGGTCTTTTTTTTTACTTTGACACTCAGTGAACACATGGAGCTTATGAAATTGGTGTATCCAAAGTTCAGAAAAAATACCAAGTGGTTACTGAAGAAGCAGAATGAGGAGTTTGCTGAGTGGTTCAAGCAGAGGGTATGTTGAAGCACTTTTAAATGTGAATTGTTTGATAAGTTGTGAATTATTTGATAAGTTGTGAATTATTTATCTAAGTTCTGAATTTTTTATCACAATAATGTCAAGTTGTGCATTTTTTTTTCTAAGTGCAAATGTGTTATGTTTGTTGGCAGGTATCTGATGGTCTGGAAGTTTCTGAGGTTGGCATTTCCGAGACGGTTAGGTGGTTAGCGGATGGACCAAGATATTCTGTGGCAACCTATTCTAGATATCATATACATGGAGTTGATTTTTACACTAAGAAACTAGACAAAACTCGATCAGTGCAAAATAGTGGGGTGTTTGTTGTTGGCAGTGCAATGCAAGTTAGTAGTGCAAAGGATAAAAATCCTATCATTCAGGATATGAACTATTATGGGGTGATTCAAGATATATGGGAGTTAGACTACTACAAACTTAGGGTTCCTTTATTCCAATGTGATTGGGTGGAGAATGCTAGGGGTGTTAAAGTAGATGACTGTTTTGGGTATACCTTGGTAAAATTGAGTAGGAAAGGACATCTGGGAGATCCTTATGTGTTAGGAACACAAGTGAAACAGATTTTTTACCTTGAAGACCCCTTAGATCCTCTATGGTACGTGGTATGTAGATGTCCGAACAAAGACTACAAAGGGGCTGAATATGATGATGAAATGGAAGATGTCATAATGGAGGATGAATTGGTAAATTCTAGACTGCCAGAGGTTGAAGCTGAAGAAGTTGATTATATGCGAGACGTAGAGGAACGAATCTGGATTGAGGATTGAAGTTTTTTGTAATATTTAATCTAGACTTCTGTTTTTGGCTAATCTGAATTCTAATATGTCTGTCCTTATTTGCTTGTGATATAATTGCTCATTTAATTGTTGTAACCAGTGTGTGCTTTATCCATGGTTTCGATTTAGGTCCAGCTCATTAATTTGCTTAACTGTATATGTGATGTTTCTGATCAGTTAGTTTGTCATCTCAGGTTATGACGCGATCAAGGGACTCACACTTGAGGTCAGAAAGAGCACTGAACCTTTTAGCAGAAATAAAGAGAACGCAGGCAAGATCCCAAACTGAAGAGGAAGAGGTCAACTCTCCAGTGAAGAAAAGGGTTCGACATGCTGTATCAGAGCAGGAGACTATGCCCGTTATGTCCACTGAAGCTCATGTTTCCCCCAAGAGGAAAAAGGCGAGAATAGAGAAAGACAAAGTACTCGCTGAGAAAGACACAAAACCTGCTAAGAAAGACACTAGCTCAGCTAGTGGGTTTGCTGATCCGAATACCAGCAAAGTCCGTCGCCGACAGTCCAAGAGAGTTGTGGAAGGAAGAAGAAGACAGAAGCTTGAAGATGACAAAAAAATTGCGCAAGAGCAAGAGGCTGCTATTAGTGAAGGTGAAGGGGAGGTTCATGAGGTCAGAACTTTAGGGAAGAAGCTTCTGAAAAGAGGTTGTGTGACGATGTGTCACATTCCAAAGCGTGTAACAAGGGGTATAAAGATGAGGGTAGCCAAGAACAAACATGGTCAACCTGTTGGAAAATGGGGTAAAGAGATGCAGTCCTACATTGGTGTGTTGGTACGAACAAAGATCTCAATTGGACACATAGATTGGAGATATGTGAACTCTGATGCCAAGGAGAAAATCTGGGAATCTATAACGGTAATTCACCAGCACTTAATATTTCAGTTACGTAATATGTAGATGTTGCTCAAATGATAACTGTAGTTGTATTCATTGCTTTTTCAGGATGCATATCTTGTCCCTGAAGATTGGAAAGATCTGGTTTTGGCTTCTGCCGATGTCAAGTGGAAGGAGTGGAAAAGCAATTTGTGGCTCAAGTATGTAAAACCATTTCTGGATTCTCCTGAAGAATATGCTTACCCTCCACGGGATTATACATGCATAACTCAAGCTGATTGGGACCTCTTCATAGATGACAGATTGTCGTTAGAGACCAAGGTTCGTTAAGATGCCCATTTTGTGTTCCAGGTTTTAGCTCATGTTGTTGTTTCCTGTTTTAACTTAATTTTTTTCCTTGGCTTTTTTGTGTCTTCAAAAGGAGTTATCCCAAATGCAAAGTGATAAGAGGGCAAAAGTTAAATGTCTTCATCGGACAGCGCGTAAGGGTTATGCAAACTTGGAGCAAGACCTGGTATGAACTGTAGCTGATATTTATTCTGTAGGTATACAAGCTAGTATAACTGTCCTGACTTTGTGGAAATGTTGTAATGCGAATAATTTTTTTTTTGATATTTAGTTGAAGTCGGGTGAGTACCCTGATGGTGCGGTGGATCGTGCTACCTTGTGGAAACATGCAAGGTTGGATAAGCTAGGCAACTTCGTAGATCCTGAAGCGGAGGAATGTGCTAGAAAAATAGTAAGTGCTTAAGTTTACTTCCCTTTTAATTATCTGTTAAAGTTAAGGAACTAAAAATCCTATAATTAACAATTCATGCTTGATGTGTGTGTTGTTTTAGGATGAGCTGAAAAGAAAAGTTTCAGAAGGAGAGATTACTGTAGAAGGGACAGATGATGTACTCACCAAGGCATTAGGGAGTGAGGAACCTCATGGAAGGGTTCGAGGTGTTGGTGGCTTTGTAAAGCAGAGGAACTATTTTGAAAACTTGAAGAGAGGATCCAGAAAGCGGAGGTCCAGTGCGGCACAAACATTCAGGAAAATTTTGGCTGAGGTTGAGGCAAAGCATGCCCAGGAAAGGGCTGATTGGGAAAAGGAAAGACAAAGAGTTGCTGGAGTACTCTCTAGGATAGAGGAAAAGCTGAACGGAGAGCAGAGAAAATTTGAATCCCCAAAAATTCATGGCCCTCCTTCAGGCCAAAGCAGTTGTACAAGAGCATGTGACAAAGCGAAGGGTATGGTGGGCAATGATGTCAAAGGTGATCTTGCTAAGAAGAAGTTGATTTTGATGGATGTGATTAAGGATGCAGAAAAGGAGAAAGAACATTTGGACAATGAAATCGATGTCCCTGAGGAAGAAAATTTGAAAGAGGTCCCAGAGAAAGACCATCAGTTCAGAATACCATCTTCTAATGAGGTTAGTTTAGCTGATTACGCTGCTGTCATATTTTTTCTAACCATGAAGTCATTAGTTTCTGTCTAATGAGGTAAATGCTTTAGTTTCTGTGTTGTTCAACTAGCTAGCAATCAGAATACATTGATCTCTAACAGTGGAATTTAATGTTTTATCTAGAAAAAACCAAAGCGTCGACTTGTGAAGCAGCAGAGAATGCTGAATTACGAGGATGAAGATAAAGAGGACCTCGTGAATCTGCCAAACAATTTGCCTCCATCATTAAAAAAGCTGTGCCAGTGGGCAAACACAAAGCTCACAAATGGAAAAACCATAAGCATTGAAACAAAGGAGGAAGTATTTGGTCACACACAAAAAACTTGGGTTGAAAGAAGTCAGGTTCATTGAATGGTACACCTTGGAGAACTTAAGGCTGCCTCAATTACACTGTATATGAGGTAATAACATGTCTAATTTTTTTTTGATATAGTTATCAGTATTAGGTAGTTGTATATATAAATTTTAGCTACTTACCATTGAATATAGAACTTCAAGGAATCCTATGTTTTTTTTGGTAGTTATCTTCACGAAGAGCTAATGAAATCTGCCGCAAAAGACATATATGTCTTAGTTGATCCAGCTCGCACCGGGACTGCCTCTGGGAATCCAACACAACGATCCAACTGGTTGTTTGAACGTTTCTCCCAAGGAACAGATGGAAAGCTGTTTATAGTGCCTTATAACACAGGGTATGTGCATGACATTAAGTCATCCTGCCCCCATATGTTGCCAATGCTCTTCTCTCGTGGTATACACATTATGAATAGGTAGATCATTTTAATGAGCTACTGACTTGGATAACATATTTCAGTGGACACTGGGTGTTGACTGTTGTCAACCCAATGGAAGAAGTTGTGTACTGCTTGGATCCCTTGACTAGGCGGTTGATCTCCGGTGAATGGAAAACTATTGTCGACAGGTACATAAACTTCCAGCAGCCTTTGAGAACCTTAGTTTGTGTTGCTCAATTTAATGTATATGTAATGTTGTATTGAATTGTTAATAATTTCATCTTTCATTTGGCATTGAAGCTCTCTTAGGATTTATAATGCACAAGCCAATAAAAGGGGCAGGAAGACACCGATGTGGATTCCTCTTTCGGTACAACACTTAAACATCTTCTACTTTCCTCGTACACATGTATTTTATAGTATAAAACACTAAGCTAAATATGTTTCATAATGACAGGGCATTCCGGAGCAGAAAGGTGCTACTACCTGTGGTTTCTGGATAATGCGCTATATGAAAGAAATTGTTCAAGATAGCCAAATGGAATGGATAACCAAGGTAATGTCATTTTCTGTGATAAATTCAGTGGCTATTGGTGGTGCAATCTTTACTTGTAGTCTAGAAGAGGATGATAACTTTGTGATAATATATATATTGCACTATTTCAGTGGGCTAGAAGAGGTCAGTTACAGTACACAACGAAGGACATTGATGTTGTGCGGGCAGAGTGGGCAAAGCAGGCAATGGTGTACTTGGATTAGCTCCAGTACTTGTATGTATAGCTACTTTAATGTGGTTTATTTTGTGGACATCTATGGCTGTTCTTTAGCTAGTTCAGTTGTTTCCATCATATTCTGAACAATTATGATGCTGTGGGTTTAGGTAGTAAGCTAGTTCAGTTGTTTCCATCTTAATGTCATGCTTTTGGATAAGACTAATTTTGCTATGACATGATGTAATGGCTACATAGCTACTTTAAGTTTGCTGAGGAGTATGTTGCTGAATGCTTGAGCTATATATAAGCTGTTTTGCAGTATGTTGACATTGTGTAGAAATTGGTTTGGATAGATATATGTACAGGCAACTTAATAGATTAAGATGATCATTGTGCATAGTGGTGATGTTGGTGCTGTCTAAGCTCTTGTTCTGTGTCTAGGTTGTATCAAGTGCCATTATTGATAAGTACATTGGTGAAAGTGCAAGATTGATAAGGGAAATGTTTGGTTATGCTTCTTCTCAGAAGGACTTTGTCTAGGTTGTTTGGTTTGGATAGATATATGTACAGGCAACTTAATAGATTAAGATGATCATTGTGCATAGTGGTGATGTTGGTGCTGTCTAAGCTCTTGTTCTGTGTCTAATAGATTAAAGTACATAGCTACTTTAAGTTTGATGAGGAGTATGTTGCTGAATGCTTAAGCTGTTTTGCATTATGTTGAGATTGTGTAGAAATTGGTTTGGATACATAATGTACAGGCAACTGAAACCAGGCCAAAGTATGTCTTCTAATTCATGTACAGGCAACTAAAAACAGACCAAAGTCTGTCCTGTAACTCATATACAAACAACTAAAAACAGACCAAAGTCTGTCCTGTAACTCATATACACACAACTAAAAACAGATCAACTTTTGTCTTCTGATTCATACTCATACCAAAAGAAGTGCATAGTTTGTCATTGAAGGTCAATTCAAACAACTGAAATGAATTGTAAGTTGGGGATTCACACAACAAAATGTTGTATGATTACTGTTGTCTCACTCAACTCATAAATTGTCTAATGATCAATCTAACAACAGATATAAATAACTCTAACAACAGATATTACAAACTCTAACAACAGATATCACTGAAAAACCAACTATGTACATAACAAGCTAACAACTATATTTGTAAAACTTTGTCGTCAAACATAACTTACAACAACTTAATATATGTTCTTACTAAGTGATTCAAACAACAGAACACTAGATGAAATTCAGTTGTTTTCAAACAGCTACCACATCAGATATTTAGTTGTTTTATTAGTTGTTACACAACAAAACATTAGTTGTTTGATATACAATGACACATCAGATATGTCCTTAAATGAGACATTTTCGAAGTTTTAAAACAACTTAATGTCAGTTGTTAGAGGGCACCCTTCAGACGACAGAAATTTTTCCGTTGTGTGAGACCCCATTCAGACAACTGCTCAATATACAACTGATTTTCGAGGCCTTCAGACGACAGATTTTTGGGGTTGTCTGAAGGACTTTGTGTACTAGTGTAGATGCACTTCACTATAGAATTTTCTTATATATATCTTATCAAGTGCGAAAGTTCGCACTAGAACTTCGGTGTGAAGTTTTATTTTACGCGAAAATCGACAAAATAATTCGAAGATTGAAACCACACATCCTTTAAATATCCATGCAAGGATCATACTTGCAAAATCTTAACTCAATCGGAGATGTTTTGACTATTTGATCATCGCATTGTTTAAAAATGCACACAAATTGTCTAATTTAGCTCAAAATTTGATGTGGTGATCAAATGGTCAAACCATCTCCGATTGAGCTGAAATTTTACAAGTATGATCCTTGTATGATCCTTGCATGGGTGGAGGGCATCTGTGTGTGTGTGTGTGTGTGTGTGTGTGTGTGTGTGTGTGTGTGTGTGTGTGTGTGACACTAAAGTTCAATTTTACATAAAATCGACTAAATAATTTGATCACTGGAATCAATCACCTTTAAATAGATAGGGAAGGATCGTGCCTGCAAAATTCAGCCCAATCGAAAATGTTTTGACCATTTGATCACACAATCAAAATTTGAACTAAATCGGGCAACCTATGTGCCTTGTTAAACAATGCAACGATCAAATGGAACATCTCCGATTAAACTGAATTTTGTATGTACGATCCTTGCAAATGTATCTAAATGATGATTGAGTTCAATTATCGAATCACATTGTCGATTTGGTGTAAACTACAACTTCACACTAAAGTTTCAATTTGAAACTTCAGGCTTGATAAGAACTATATATATATATATATATATAATTTTTGTCTTCACGCCTGCTTCTAATTCAGATCCAGAGCTATGAAATGATTGAAATCTGTAATTCCCGAGTTGCAACTAGCGATGGGACTTGGGAGATGCTAAGACCAGCAGCTTGATAGAGAAAAGATATCTCGCGAATTGTTGGCCTTGTTTCTCACCTAGCAAGCCTTCCTCAGATGTTCATTTCATGTAGTAGCAGCAGCTAGCAGTGATCAAAGGCGAGAGATATACGAGTTATAGGGGAAGTGAGAAACTATAATGGGAGCACCCGACGACGATTTGCAGGATTTATTCTTTCTACAATCTTTCGAGACTGAATTTGGAGCTTTTTCAACACTTATAGCAGCAATTCCTACATCATCGGAAACTTGCGACGACGAAGAAGGGATGAAACAACTGAGAAGAGCTGAAAAATTGGCCATTGATTAGTAAAGGTTTAGCTGCAGATCGACCGGTAGCTGGAAATAGATTTGATTGATGATGATGATCAAGGCTAAATAGCTTAAAACGTTAATTTGTGTAGGTAGGTAACTATTGTTCACGAATTTGTATAGTGCTCCGTATGGTGATGTTGGCATAGATGTTTCTCTCCACTTTCGTGTGTAACTGTTCCATATATGGTGCTACTTTTACCACACGGCAAGAGAAGTGTAATAGTCACAGCATGATTCATATGCTACTTTATCGAAAGTTCTGTAGAAGTTTCTTGTTAATTGGCCACGACTAGTTTTGTAAAGCTAATTTGACTAAATTCAACCTTATATATAGTTTCTATTAAGTGTGAAGTTTTGCACTGAAATTTCAGTGTGAAGTTGCATTTTACATAAAACCGATAATGTGATTCGATAATTGAAGTCAATCATTTTTTAGATACATATACAAGAATCGTGCCTGCAAAATTTCAGCTTAATCGGAGATGTTTTAACCATTTTATCGTTACGTTGTTTAACAATGCACATAGATTTAGCTCAAATTTTGAATGTATGATCAAATGATCAAAATATCTCCGATTGGACTGAAATTTTGCATGCATGATCCTTCCATATGTATCTAAAAGGTGAATTATTCCAATGGTCAAATTATTTCGTCAATTTTATGTAAAATTGAATTTCACACAGAAGTTTCAGTATGAAACTTCGGACTTGATAGGATCTTATATATATATATATATATATATATATATAAGATCCTATCAAGTACGAAGCTTCGCACTGAAACTTTGGTGTAAAGTTCCATTTTACGCAAAATCAAGAAAAACAATTCGAAAATTGAAATCACCCATCCTTTAGATACCCATGCAAGGATCGTTCTTGCAAACTTTTAGCTCAATCGGAGATGTTGTAACTATTTAATCGTCACATTGTTTAACAATGCACACATTGTCGATTTTCCGTAAAATGAAACTTCATACAGAATTTTCAATGCGAACCTTCGCACTTAATAGGATTTGATATATATATATATATATATATATACACACACACACATATATATATTTAGTAGCGATTGAAACGTGTTATTAGTTTGTGCATGCATGTCTATGTATGGAAGGAAATTCTCCATTGAGCATCTTTATAATGAAGACTTGCTTAGTGCCTTCTCATTAAACTCACTTTTTCTTTGTATTTTGACAAATTCACCGTTGGTTAGATAGATAATAATGAGTAAATCACTCATGCAAAATTTCACAAAACTTGAAAATCGTTAAGTCATCCATAATTAAGATTTATCACTTATGAACATAAACGGTGTATGGTTGACAGTTTTGGTTTATCCATTGATTTGATCTTGTTTGATACCTCAACGATTTTCAATTTGGATGAAAATTTGTAGAAATAATCTACTCGATAAACATCTAAACATCTAACGGTTAATTTTGTAAAAATATTATAAAAAATGACTCTTATGACAATTTTATGAAAAATATTCATCGAATCTTCATTATAAGGGTCCTCATTGCAATAGTTGCCGTCCATGTATATCAAAATACACTCGATAAACTTCACCACGAATATGAATATTTGAAATTAGTTATTCAGAGAGAGAAGGAGAGAGAGGGAGGGAGGGAGAGAGGGAGAGAATCCATTCGCCAATATTTTGAATGTGATTAAGCCAGCACACCTACACTAACAATCTTGAGTCGATTTTAACTGTTGAGAATGAGCAATCATAACGATAGACAAAATCTTTATAGTTTACATTACAATCAGCTGGTTGGCTTAATTTTAAAGAATCAACGGAGATACAAGCTCCGTGTATATACATACTGTCATTGGTGGTTGATTAGTTCCAATTGTAATTCAGCTCATTCATAATGTCATATGAGTAATCTTGAGGACGCCTCTTAATAAACTACATAGGAGCAGAGTTCAACACTCTTTTCATTGGTTGCACATTACACTAGTGACCCGATAAGAATCGATTGCACAAAAATGGGATTTCCAACCCACTAACATATCCTTACAACGTTTCCTATTTAGACAGCTCTTATCTAACTCTCTTTCTCACTCACTATGTGGAATTACAAAAACTGCTCCTACAAAGAAGAAATGTATATAGACATCTGAATCAGCCAATATAAGGGTGAAGTAATTCAGCCCGAAATAAGTGGAAGAACATCGATTCGTTACCACAATTTGAGTTGGAGGGGGGGAGACGAAAAGTGGAGCCGAGTTAGGAGTAAGATCAAGCCAGCTGGAGATCCATCTGCTGTAAAAGTGTTTTCTTCTGAGATGCATTAATGATTCCTTTACACTCGGCGTCTAATAAAACCTCTGTCATGATTGCAGCTGCATGCCCTCGAGGCTCCTCTGAAGCCCTCCTCAACATAAACACCTAAAAAAAATCACATTACCCAAAACTTTAGGGCCTGTAATAAACAATTCTGCTTTGATTTTCAGACTGTGCACATCCATAAATATAGTTAGAAAAACAGAGAGAAACCTGGCAGACACAATGGGTGATATCTGATCAGCAGGAATGTGAGATACTTAACCCTTAAATTCTTTACAGCTATTACAGGAAAAGGTTAATGGTTTTCTATCAAATTTATCTTCAATGAAATCATCTCTTTCCCTTCATAATTGTTATCTTCTTTCAGAAGAATATGTCACAACTGAAATGCTACAATAATCCTCAGAAAACTGAATGTATGTAAAGGGTCCAACTGCGCATGTCCAATAGTACATGATCCAACAATTGGATTGTTTTTGTCTTCCCAACTCAATCCCAATAAAAACTAAAAACAAGCTTAGATTCAAACATGCTCAAACTGAAAACAGACAAACATCAATTTACCAAAACAAGCTCAAAATAAACCTAAACCAGAACTAAGATCGCACATCATAGGGTTCAAAAAACTTTGATATGATGCTGGGAATAGTTTAAGGACTTTCAAATTTTACCTGCCCATGATGTGTTATCTCTATACAGCCAGGTTGTTGTATATATGGCTCCCCGTCTATTTGAACTGGAAAAGGAATAGAGGCATGTATTCGTATTACATTCCCTTGGGCCAGTCTCCTAGCTTGTGATAGTCCAACCTGTACAGAAAAACAAGAACAAGTCAGTAGGCTGACTTCATCTGAAATGCGAAAAAAAAATTGGAACAAATAAATAAAAAGGAAAGACTAGTTTGCCATTACTGAGTCAGATTCTGCCATTCTGGTCAATCTGATTCAAAGCAACCAGCTTCACAATCATCCTCTTGGCTCTTTAATTGCTGGATGCAATGTTATCCTTACTGCGATGGACCAAGTTTCTGTGGTTCATATTGTCAGAGAAAGTAATATGACTCCTGATGTTCTTGCTAAACACAGTACTGATCATGCTTTGGGTTTGATTACACTGGGGGACCCTCCCATATATGCTATGAAGAGCTACTTGGATGATCTGGATGGAGTGCCTTTCCCTAGAAGATCTAGGGTTCATGGGTTTACTTAGCTTGTTTGCTTTTGGTTAGGTCTTTGACCTCGTTTTGTAACCAAAAAAAAAGAAGGAAAGACTAAGAGACAAGTTACAAATTTGATTTTTAAAGATCAATTCCTCAGAAACAGGTTATAAATTGTTTTGCATTTCTGTGTACAATGATTTCCCTGTTTAAACACTATTAGAAAGCATGGCCTGCTTCATTAGTTTCTTTGGGTATATAATAATTCAGTTCTTTGGATAAACAAATAAATCAGTTCTCTAACTTACAAGTTGACAATTCTTCAAGTATCCATATAAATAAGAGCTATTTTAGAAAACTGCTGGGCTTTTATTAACATTAGCTCGATAAAAAAGAAAAAAAACTATTATGATACTATATAAAGATAGGTTTGGTTTCAAGGGACGACATTATAGAACAAAATATTTATTCAATGTTTTTGTTTTGCCAGGTAGGAAAGGGAGTGGCCGGTTGGGGGGTTACTCACAAAAGAGCAAAACAAGTAAGAAAAAACCAGAAAGACGGACATTCTACAGCAAGGTCCCAGCAGATAATATGGTTGAACAAAGAGCAAATGATGTTCACAGACCTGTAGTTTTCCAAGGTGCCACGATCCAGATATGCATACGACTTCAAGCATTTTATCATGCATTGACTGAAGACTAAAGTCATCATCATGATCAATATCATTTTGCCAAAGATCTACTCCACCCATGTAGCTGCCAATATTGAGCACAATAAGACCTTCAGCATCCTGTGAGGCGACAAAAGAGACACATGACTAAAGGTTACATAAAAGGAATAACTGAAGTTATGAAACAGAATCACGAATCATGCATACCTTTGGAATATCCAT
The DNA here is from genome assembly GCA_946800695.1 of Geum urbanum. Classification (NCBI taxonomy): domain Eukaryota; kingdom Viridiplantae; phylum Streptophyta; class Magnoliopsida; order Rosales; family Rosaceae; genus Geum; species Geum urbanum. The sequence goes on along the minus strand of OX327009.1, from coordinate 21,536,022 downwards.
GTCTTTCCCATCAACTTCAAGCCAAACTTGCCATGGTAAGTCAGCACAAGTTCGGTCCATAATATCTCTGGCACCTTCTTTTGCATATTGTAGTTTATTCCCAAACTGTGTTGACAGCAATATTTACACAAACCAAGTTCAGATATGACAAATAGTAGATAAATTTTCTATCCCTATAACTCTCATTTAAACGCTTGAACAAGAAATGCATATATAACCAAAAGCATTTTCACAGCTGAAACTATGTAGCACACATCTTGAAAACGATAGTTGATATTTTGGCTTCTCTTACATACAATTATTCCTTCCAGTTTTTATCTTATCTTCACTTTGTACCATCTAGTACTCTATAATTCTCCAAATAAACAAGGTGTAGATTTACTCTTCTTTCATAATTTTGTTACCATCTAGTAACTATGAAACCAAAGACAAAGCACACGATCTAAATATTAATAAGATGACGCCAAATATAAAAGCTAGTACCTGACTACTGAACTTCTCTGGATTTATTTCTCGAGTTGCATGAAATTCATAGGCAACTTTAGCATCACACCCAATACCTTCAAAAGCAATGGGAAATGTCAAACCGATCCTATAAACAATGACTAGTTAATAGAAGCTCAGAGGTATACCTAAATAGTTCATCATAAACTTGGATTGAACTTTAATTGGATCAGCTTCTGATTTGATGTTTACCTTCCAGCGATCTAGCATTGTAACTGCGGCTTGGTTGATGTCATGCAAAAGTGTAGTTAAGCCACCTTGTCCATCAACAATAGAGAAGCCTCTTCCCCATTGCAGAACCCTTGAAAAATCATTTCCTGTGCCAAGGGGGATAATAGCAACAGGTGGGGGTGATTCAAATTTATTCTTTTCAATCGCATCAAGGACCCATGCAACTGTGCCATCTCCACCACATACCAAAACTCTAAAGTATGGCACATCTTTGAACAATTCCAAACCAGCCTCAGGCCCTTGAGAAGAACTCAATTCAAAGACCTGCACTTTCAAAGCAGTAAAGCTCAGCTAATTGAGAACATGATATGCAAAGTGGAAAACCATGTCAGCATTTGTACCAGACAACCAGAGGATAAAACAACAATCTCAGCATTGATTAAAGAAAGTATAAGAAGACACAAACAGCAACCTTAAAGTATACAAGGATCAAGATAGTATCAACAGAAAATTAATTTAATTATGAATAGCTAACAAAATGACCTACCACAAAAGTAAACAGAGTACGACTATTGTGATTGGTAGATACAAGGTTTTGATCAATTTATTCATTCACTTAGATATATCTGTATTCCAGAAAGCATACAGAACTACTTAGAACAGGACAAATGTAATCGACCAAAAGATAAGAGCTTCAACAGCAACAATTGAAATATTACAGGTCTAAGTGGTCACACTTATGGGTGCAAACGTTATCTGTGCAGGATTCAATAGCATGTTCAACCTTCTCCTTAGAGAAGCCCCATTCTGACCTCCATTTCTGGCATTTATAAAAACCAAAAGAGGCCTCGCATCCTTTGGTAAATTAACCACTTTATATTTTTTGAGTTGACCAAAGGTGACATTTCCACCCTTTTTCTGCATAAACCCATTATGGTTGCCCTTGACACTCAGCGCCCTGCCTTGTTTCTTCAAGTAGTCAAAACTCTTCTCACTACGGGATTTCTTCATACCAGTAAGTCCATTGAACACATAATCAAGAGCTGTATCTGTAGATGAGTTGTTAACTGTATGACCATTACCATGTTTCGAACGATGTTGCTTTCTTCTAAACTGGCCACGAACTGACGATGTAATAAATTCATCTGTGATTGAACGCAGCATTTCACCTCCATTAAAGTGACCAACTTCTTTTACACATAAAGGAGAAAGAATAACCCTCCTAAGAGTACCAAGATCACAAACATCACCAGACTCTTTTGCCATTTTGTTGTGACATCTGACATGTATTAGGTTCTGACACCATAGACAATGCCATGTTGGAGAAGCATCAAGGAAAGGAACACCACACGGCTCATCACAATAAAAAAAACAGGCACTATTGTCGGGATTATCATCATCATTAACCCACCTTTCTGACCAGTGATGTCGAACATGGGTAGAACCAACTTGCGCCACACACTTACAATCTTTTACTGCATAGTCAGAACAATAAAAATGAGCTGCCACACCACAGACTACACAACGATGGACAGGAATGCAGGATGAAGCTTTAGTGCCTACGTTTTGAAGGAACACCAAAGAAGTCAAGCAAACACAGCATGTAGATGGTTGTTCACCATTAGTAATATCTTCTATCCATGTATGGTGTGATAAAGGAGCTCTTAGCTTCTTCCAGACTTTCTTCTTTGCTCTAGCCGCAGCTTTAACCCAATTCAAAGATGTCCTTCTTTCCCATTTAAGAAAAGCAATGATAATAGCTACAAGGCCAAAAGATCCAGTGACTAGCCACCCCAGAAGAATTGGACCATAACTATCCGAGCTGGTCATAAATCTAGCAAGTGAGATGCTTAAATCAACCATCTTGATCTCAACTTTTCACTTTGATTATCACTACTTTTCTCAGATTACAAATCAGGACTTGCTCGGAAACATATAAAGTAGGCATACAAAACCTGGTTGTCAAAAGAACCAGAATGATTAACATTCACACACTGGATCACACACAGCAGGATTACAAAACTGGACTTAATTGGTTGTCACAGCTACTTCCCAATGATAGGATAATACCGTGAGGGGAGAATCTACTATTCCTACTCTAGATAAAAATAATAAATAAAGAGAAATTAATAAAGCTAAACTAAGCTTCCATTAACAGCCATACAAACATGATCAGCTTTTTATTGTAAGCATCAATCCATCGTCTGTATTGTATATCCTAGAGTAACAATTAAGCATGATACGTATCTATCAATCTAGAAAGACTGCCAAGTCACGCCCTTCGAATTACATTACATACTAAGTGAACAAAGCTGTTCTTCTGAAGATAATTTTCATGTGCTTTACCATAGCTCTACCAAAAGTGTTTGATGAACGTCAACAACAACAGTACCAATAGACAATTCAAACCACTGACATATCATGAATCAAACATAACTAGGACAATACAGAAGGGTCATATTCGAGTCTCCAGCCATTCAATTCCGCAAAAAAGCCACAAATAAAAACAGAAACCAAATCACCCTAGGCGGCTCGATTAGTTCAGAGATGCGATCTAGAAATCATCGAGAGATACGATTAATTCAGAGAGAGAGAGAGAGAGCTAATTTAGATCTAGAAAAGCATACCTTAAAACCAGAGGAACCCTAGAAATCGTGTGGGGCGTTTGTCCTTGAGAAAATGGGATTTGAATTGAAACCGTATTGACGATCTTCGATGATGATAATAAATAAAATAAAATAACTGTGTGGGGCGTCTTTTTATTTTGCTTTGTACACGACTAAAGGAAGAGAGAGAAAAAGAAAAAAAAGCGCGGGATTTTCATTCGCTACCGAAAGAGCAACGCGACTTTTGGCTTTTTCCTACGGACTTTGTTTGAAATTACGGGAATGTCCTTGTGTAGGAATTTTGGGACGATTTTAAGTGGCCAGCAGAAATATGCAGGTGCTATTTCGCATCAATCTCCGTCAGGCTAGCCATGCGACGCCAGCGACGGTGACACCGTGACACCACATCTCTCCAACGGTCCAGCCCTCTCAAACTATGTCGACATTCTTTTAGGGGACGAGACACCTCAATTTTATCTTTCTAGCCGGACATCGTGTTTATATTAATATCTCTCGATTTATTTGTATTTAGAGGCTTGATCTCTGGTTTTGGAGCTTAGTGGGTATTAGAGTATTAGTGATAAGACCCACCTTAGATTATCGTAGTAATCAAAAATAAGTCTTACGAGACCCGTATTAGAGTATCTAGCGCTGACTAATCGGTAGCAGGTACTTTAATACGAGCAACCTTGAAATTCAACTGAAAACCTATACTGAGAAGATGGAAGTTATGAATTGTCATGCCTCGTACTCTAGACGATCACGACTTCAACAGGCTAACCTGCAAACTTGGCAATTTAAAAAAAAAATGACTCATGGAAAGGCATAAAAACATAAAACGTTAGAGTGAGTTGACAAAAATCATAAATTGTAAATTTGTAAAATTCTAGCTGCATGTCTTTCTGCTAATTTCTATGAAATAATGCGAGTTTAAGTATCATAATCTGAACTGCAAATGGAAGTGGTTATTCAGGGTGTTTGTCCTAACCCGAGATAATCTTAGTCAAGCAAGGTGTTTGTCCTAACCCGGTCCGACCGGCTATTCGGTGATCATGATTAGCCGAATAGCTAGAGCATCGATGCAACTAAATAAAACCATCACAAAGTAAACCTCCAAATTAAAATGCTATAAAACATACTGCAAAATGTACTGTAACGCTGAAAAAAATGAACTCGCTATCGACTGTGAAAATAAAAAGGGTCCGCTCACACTACAGTGCTGTGATTTCTAACAAGCCAAGTGTGTCTGTTGGCGCTACTATGCATCTGTCACTTGTCTCAAACATGTCATCCTGAAACAACGAATATTACTTAATAACTAATCGTCGAGAAGCATAATGAATAACTTAACTCGTTCACCAACGAGTATTATCATCGAGAACCTTGCATTCTCGAATAACGTGCTTTTCGAACTAATGATGTGTTTTAATCTAATTTCAAATTCAATTCTTAAATCCTTTTTCAAGTCGCAACATAATCTTCAAACATTATGCGACTCGAAGTCGAATCGACAATTCATTCAACAGTTTAATAATATCAGAAAATCGTTTAATTAATATCCGATTAACCATACATTGTAATCATCATTGTCTAAATAAATTCAATAACCTCTTCATTACATTTGGTTTGTAATTACGAGCAAAACGACATAAAACTTTATCTAAAAGTCCCCTCGCCAGAGCACCGTGGACCGCCGGTGACCCGAACACCAAACTGTGCAAAATCTACCCAACCACAACTTTCATAACTACACCAAAGTCCAATTCGAATTATAAACCACTCAGTTTTGAATTCAAGAACACAACTTTTTTCAAAAACTTCACTTTGTCGATCTCCCTCCACAGTTTGAATTAGGACTTGATCTTGGTGTCTTTAGCTTCTGAGTGAGGAGAGTTTCAAATCCCAATATGTTTCGCCGGTCGATTAAGCCGGAAAAGTATCGACCTGAAACCTAAATTTTCTCTATTTTTCTTCTTGAAATTCCAGCTATCTCCGGTCGAATTGGTGGTGGAGACCCTAGGGGTTTGAAAGAGGAGAGTGAGACGCTTCTTTTGACACCTTGGTCGACGGTTCTGGTGGCTAGCCGAGGGACATTGCCGATGAATCTGATGGGGAGGAGGAGAAGCGCGAGAGGAAGGGAGAGAAGAGAGTAGAAAAAATTTGACTGGAAATGGAAAACTTTGGCTTTCCATTTCTGGTAACTCCTATTTATTTTTCGCGACTAACGAAAAACATAAATCGTTAAAAACTTTCACTAATCATAACTTCTTCGTCGTAACTTCGATTTAAACACTTGGTGTGGCTACGAAACACTTAATCGATAAAATTCCAATAAAAAGAGTCATCGATAATTACTGATGGTAAAAACTAACTACCTTCCTCGATTAACCTTAAATAAATCTTAAAAAAAAAATTCTCGGGACAGGATGTTACAATCTACCCCCTCCCTTTAAGAAAATTTTGTCCCCAAAATTTACACACATACTAAAAAAAAAACCAATACGTACTGTTCCCGCATGAATCCTTTCGGCTCGCTAACAGTATTCAGAACCGCAAGGATTGTCCATTACACTTTCACCTCTCATCTTGTTAAGAAGTCTTACTCTTTTGATCGAGTCTAAAATAATTGCTCACTATAAGCCTGGTACATGAAAGGGACTGGATGCAATCGCTGTAACATAAACACCTAAAACATCTAATATCCATGCTAACTCTATTACCAAGTACTATTAAATGATTTCGGCATGTGCGGTCAGTTCAACCTTCAATTGCGGTCATGATATGACAATTGTCTAGATGGCGGTGCAGCTCCATGATCTACGCATTTTAGGCGTACTAATTAATGTACTTCTCTCCACATTTAATTGTGTTATTCACTTAGTATAGTTAGTTTTTACTTATTTTGTCATTTTCAGGTGTTGACCAAAAGAGACGGAGTAAAGGACACCGATTACACTAACTAGTGTACAATATTGCAAATGAGTGATGGAAAGAAAAGAAAAATAAAATTAATACCTTCAAGACCATCAATGAAATGCATGCATTACCTTGCTTGGCATAATCAATCAAAGAAGAATGGAAAGACCGGCAAGGAAAGGCGAGAAAGAAGAAGAGAGAAACCAACCGGCAATCTAAGAAGAGTGTAATGGTGGAGAAAAGAAAAGTAAAGATTGCTTGAATGAAGAAGTGAAATGATGGCTTGATGGTAGGTGGAAGAGTGAAGAAAAACAAAGAAAGGCAAGAGGAAGAAGAAGAAAACCAACCGGCATGCAAGGAAAAGAAAGAAGAGAAGGAAGAAAAAGATTGCTTGAATGAAGAAAAGAGTAGGTAAAAGAGTGAAGAAATGGAGAAAAACAATCAAGCAAAGAAGAAGGAGCAATTCGGCAAAGAAGAAGAGAAGGAAGAAAAAGATTGCTTGAATGAAGAAGAGAGTAGGTGGAAGAGTGAAGAAGTGAAGAAATGAAGTGGTGGTTGCTTGCAAAGAAGGAGAAAGCAAGTAAAAAGAAAAAGAGAAAAATCAGAGAAAGAAGGATAGAAAAATGTCCAGCCAGCCTGAAATCAGGGAAAGAAAAGTGAGTAGAAAGAGAAAGAGTGCTGACAGAGTTGTGGCAGTTGGAACAGGGATAGCTGAGCTGCCTGGAATTTCACAAAGTCTTTCCACATCAAAACTCTCCAAGTATTAGGAAAACTACACCACCACCACCTCTCAAATTCTTCATCTCACACTTCTAAATACGGTTAATTCCTTTAGAAGGTGTGTAGCTTCCACCGAAGGATCCATCCACTCGAGATTTTGACAGGAGATACCGGAAATCAAAAAGTGTTAATGGAACCTTTGCTTCGTAGTTCTCCTTGTAATTGTATTATTTTGTGTGTAAAGACAATGTGTTTATCTTGGTTTTATTATATATATGAATTTCAATGACTTTTCCATGTGTTCCTTATTCTAGATTTCGATTTGCATGAAGATAATTGATTCTTAATGCTTTGATTTAGATTTAGGGGGTACCTAGTCTAGATCAATGGTGTTTAGGGGGTACCTAGCACAAAATTTGAATTATCCATGTTTAATCGAAATCTAGGGTTATGGAATTTCGGTAGTATTGTTATTTGTATATGTTAATAATTGAGTTGAGTGTAGAATAAGTCGATCACCTGTATATAATTAGTTAGGTTTATTTTCGTCTTAAGCATGATTTAGTTTTTTTAGGAGTCTTCTATGTGTGGCTTGTCTATGAGTTTTTGCATATTAGAATCCTAAGAATTTTGACTTATGCTTGTGACATTTTTTAGGTAGTACCTTAGGAAATTAAAAATCAACTTTTACAACCCCCCTTATTTTTATTCACACAAATTTCGCATGCATCCCTCAAATCCCCGGTAAGAACGATCCCTATTTACCAATGCTACATCTACACAAAAAGGGTTTTAAATTGCGTACGCGTGAAACATGTGTTAAGTGTCTACTCTGTGTTAATATTTAGCAAGTGTCTCGCGACGAACGTTCACTCCACTTCTTGAAGTGGCTCCTGATCACCACTTAAACGCAGCACCACGAGTCTACGAGAGGTGTCCCTCCACTAACACTCTCACATAAAAGTGACCCTCGTGGCCACAAAGGTAACTAGTTGAGGACTTAGACTAACCATTCTAAGGTCAAAACATAAGTAGGCATTTGACCCATCGCAAGCGAACTTCTAACCCTACTCAACCAAAACTCAAAATTTAAAAATTTAAGAATTCTATTGAAAATTTGGTATAGTTTTCTCTAAACTCAAGGAAACCAAAAACCTGCATAATGAGAATACTTCAAATAATCAAATCTCAAAAACAAACCATGGACACCGAATCCCATCCGAATTTCTCATAATCAAACTGAACAACTCTATGAACGTAAATCACTAATACTCATCCGTATTTATGAATCAAAATGATTACAAAACCAAATACCTTCACAATTCAAATAACTCTTGTTCGATACACTATAAGAACTAACTCAAATATCAATAACTAATAACTAAGTGAAAGGACACAACCCCGATTTAGTTTCCTAAACCGGAATCAAACCCCTTCTGAAAACACGAACTTCGAAAAACCAAAGAAATTTCGGTAGACCTTTACTATATCGCGGAATTATCATTAACCTGCACCCGAAAACACACTTCATCCTATGCCACAAAAGTCAAACCGTGAGCACCAATCCCATCTGGATTTCTCAAAATCATATCATCATAATATAAAGTAATAAGCAAAACTGTAACTTTACAGAAATCCAGGAAAATCATATGAAAATATGACCATCAGTGTATTCAGAGTGACCTCTAGTATATATATACATAAATACACAGCAGTAGGTTAAACAAGAAACCTACTAAAAAAGAAAGGTAGCTCAAACATTAACCCTCCGACTGCGACATGCGACACCAGAATCCGAACTGCAAACTGGGCACAGAAACCGAAAAGCCCAGGGGAAAGGCAAATAAAATCGTTAGAGTGAGTGGACGAAAATAAACATATGCCTTTCACCATTTACACAACATAAAAATATTGCGAGTTCTTAAAATAAATGGAGGTGTCGGGCGAATCTCTCAAGCCCGACAGTGATAGACTAGGCGAATCTCTCAAGCCTAGTGGGCACATGAGGCGAATCTCTCAAGCCTGGAACTGGACTACCGGTGATCAGCCGAATAGTCAATGCATCGATGCCAAATAAATGCCATCACTAATAAAACATAAAACAATACCTCCAAAACAATAAATAATCTCAATATTGTATTGGAAATAAATATTGAAACCAAGAACTCGCTACGATAGTGTAAATAAATGTCCACTCACAGATAAGCACAGCGCGCAGACGCGCTAATCCTGAGATCCGGCGAAAGATCCCTCGCCCAACGTACGATCTCGATCCCCTGAATAATAACAAAATATCACTGATCAAAATCACAATTCATTACTCTGAACTACATCTCGGAAACCAACCATGCATTTCCGGAAACATATAACTCGGATAACAAAATAATCTCCAAAAATCCCAAAATACTCCATATAAACCCTCGACTTAAAATCCGGCATCCAAATCAACATGAAAACCTCAAAGCGACGATCGGGGTGCGATTAAAGTAAAACGGCATAAAACTTGTCAAAATCTAAAAAGTCAACGCCTCGCCGGAGCTCCGCCATTGACCGCTGCCGGCGGCGGCGGCGCGCTGTCACCGGAGAGATTTTCTGGCGAGGAAAGCCCAAATTTCCTCTCCTCCTCGAACCCAACATATCTCTTCACTACACCATCCACCAATTCCGCCGTGGTTCACCGGAAAACTGCTCAAAACCTCAAAGGATTTCAAACCGGCCGGAAAATTTCTCTGGCGAAATTCTCCACCGTGAGGCCACCTCAGCCTCCCAAACTCAAGACGCTTCATCCCTAGCTCGAATCCAACCATTACCACCCAAAATCCCCTTCGAAAAGTCACCGGAAAAACCACCACCGTTACACCCGATTCAGGCGAACTTCTCCAGCAAAATCAATCAACCAAAACACTTCCAAACTTTACAATATACACATCAATCGAAAGCTTAGATCTCAAGCTTCAAAACCTTACCTTGATATCCAGCAACCGCGCCGTATTCTGGCGACCACCTCGATGGCGAGTCACGGACTCACTGAGTCAACCACGGGTTGACTCGGTCAACTCAGTCCAGCTCAGTCAACTCGGTCAAACAGCCCATTTTCGAACTTTTGCGACAACTTTACGACTATTCGGCTATTTATACGTCGCGAATCAACTCTATCCGCAATTCGGATAACTCAAACTCGAACGGATAAACACGACTAACTCGGCGATAATTTCAAATATTTATTTTATATTCCTCAATTATCCGAAAAATCCTCTGAAAGCTCCTACGGACTCGAAATCAAATTCTCTACATTTCCCACGAACAAACAATCAAATTTGTATCCGAAATTTACGTACCTGCTAAGTAAACATATGAGGATACTACTCCCGCATATGCTGCTCGGTCTCCCAAGTGGCTTCCTCAACTGAATGATTCTGCCATAAGACCTTCACAAGCGGTATGACTCCATGTCTCAACTCCTGCTCACACCGATCGAGAATCTGTACTGGCTCCTCCACATATGTCAAATCTTCCCGGATAGGAAACTGATATGGCGCTAAAACATGTGATGGATCTGGAATGTATTTCCGCAACATCGAGACATGAAAAACATCGTGTACTCGAGCCATCTCGGAAGGCAACTCTAACCTGTAAGCCACGGCACCAACTCTCTCTATGATCTCGTATGGACCAATATACCGTGGTCGAAGCTTGCCACGCTTCCCGAAACGAACAACTCCTTGCCAAGGAGACAATTTCAGGAAGACCACCCAATCACCCACCTCAAACTTGAGACTCTTTCTTCTCACATCTGCATAACTCTTTTGGCGATCCTGGGCAATCTTCAATCTATCTCTGATAATCTGAATATCCTCTGAGGTGCTCTTCACCAAATCAGGACCAATAAGCCATTGCTCGTCTACCTCACTCCAACACAATGGAGTACGACACTGCCTCCCATATAGAGCCTCATATGGTGCCATATCAATACTGGTCTGATAACTGTTGTTGTAAGCAAACTCGATCAAATGCAGTTGCTGGTCCCAATTTCCTCTAAACCATAATACACATGATCACAACATATCCTCGAGGGTCTGAATAGTCCACTTAGACTGCCCATCAGTCTGGGGATGGAAAGTTGTACTAAAATGCAATCTGGTACCCAAAGCTCGCTGCAATGCCTGCCAAAACTCTGAGGTGAACTGACTGTCTCATTCAGAAACAATAGATACAGGCACGCCATGCAAACGAACAATCTCTGCCAAATACAGCTTTGCTAACCTGCCCACAGAAGTCTTCCCTGGAAGTGCAAGGAAATGAGCGGATTTCGTCAATAGGTCTATAATGACCCAAATACCCGTGTTACCAGCCGAAGTACGTGGTAACTGATACACGAAATCCATGGTGATATGCTCCCACTTCCAAACCGAAATCTCCAAGGGCTGTAACTTTCCCGCATGCTTCTGCCTTTCTGCCTTCACTTGCTGACAAATGAGGCATCTGCTCAGATATGCAGCAATCTCCCTCTTCATATTTCGCCACCAGTAATAGGCTCTAAGTGTACGAAACATCTTCGTACCGCCGGGATGCATAGCTTAAGCAGAACAATGAGCTTCGTCTAAGATCTCCTTCTTTAAACTCTCGTCTTTGGGTACACATAATCTACCTCTGAATAGCAATGTACCATCATCACTCAACCGAAACTCTGTTGGCACACCATTCCAAATCATGGTCTTCTTGTCCAACAGATAGGAATCCGCATCCTGAGCTTCCCGAACCTGATCAACCAGTACTGGTCGAACCTGGAAGCTAGCCAACAAGGCTCCATCATCATCCCACTCTAACTCAGCTCATGTAGCTCGTAACTCTGCTAACATGGAAACTCTGGCCACACACACATGAAACAATGAGGCTCCAGATTTCCGACTAAGTGCATCAGCAACGACATTAGCCTTCCCTAAATGGTACTCAAAGGTGCAATCATAGTCATTGATCAACTTCATCCATCTGCGCTGTCTCATATTCAAGTCTGGCTGTGTGCGCAAATAGGTGAGACTCTTGTGATCTGTGTATATCTTGCACTGAGCTCCATACAAGTAGTGTCTCTAACTCTTCAAGGCTAAAACAATAGCAGCTAACTCCAAATCATGCGTAGGATAATTGACTTCATGTGGTTTCAACTGTCTGGAACCGTAAGCCACCACTCTGCCATGCTGCATCAAAACACAACCAAGTCCCAATTTCGATGCATCGCTGTAAACCACAAACTCTCCACTGTCGTCAGGTAGAGTTAGAACCGGTGCAGTAGTCAACTTTTCCTTCAAGAGCAAGTAACTCTCCTCACATGCATCGGACCACTCGAACTTGACGCATTTGTTCGTCAGTTTGGTAAGGGGAGTGGTAATCCGTGAAAACTCCTGCACAAAGCGTAGATAATAACCTGCCAAACCTAAGAAACTCCTGATCTCTGGTACGGTGGTAGGTCTACTCCAATTCAACACGGCTTCAATCTTGTCAGGATCCACGCTGACTCCCTCAGCAGATATCACGTGACCCAAAAACTTCACGTTATTCAACCAAAACTCACACTTGCTGAACTTCACAAACAACTGATTATCTCGCAAAGTCCGCAAAACAGCTCGCAAATGTTTCTTGTGCTGGCCCACACTTCTGGAGTAAATCAAAATATCATCGATAAACACGATCATAAACTTGTCCAGGAATCGTCTAAACACTCTGTTCATCTAGTCCATGAAAGGTGCAGGGGAATTGGTCAACCCAAACGACATAACCAAGAACTCATAATGCCCATACCGTGACCTGAAAGCTGTCATGGCCACATCTGACTCTTTGATCCTTAACTGATGGTATCCAGACCTGAGATCAATCTTCGAAAAGACTGAAGCTCCCTTGAGCTAATCAAACAAATCATCAATCCGCGACAACGAATACTTGTTCTTCATGGTGACCTGATTCAGCTTCTGGTAATCAATACACAACCGCATGGAACCATCCTTCTTTCTCACAAACAGTACATGAGCACCCCACGGTGATACACTGGGTCGTATGAAACCTTTCTCCAGCAACTCTTGAAGTTGAATCTTTAACTCTTTCAACTCCACCGGTGCCATACGATAAGGTGCCTGTGATATAGGTCCAGTGCCTGGTAAAAGCTCAATAGTGAAATCGATTTCTCGAACTGGAGGAACACCTGGTAACTCCTCCGGAAATACGTCTGGAAACTCAGAAACAACTTCAATGTCACCAATGTCTGGTACAGCGGCCTTTGAATCCACAACATGAGCTAAGTATGCAACACAACCCTTCTTCATCATCCGCTCGGCCTTCATCACTGAAATCACAGATGGCAATGAAGTATTCTTCTCACCGCGAAACAATATCTCTGGAAAACCTAGATGTCTCCTTCTTGTGATAGTCAAACATAGCCCAATGTTTCTCCAAGAAGTCCATACCTAAAATCACATCAAAATCGACAATATCCAGCAATAACAAATCCGCGGCTAAACCATAACCTCCAACAAAATCTCACAATCCCTATACACCCAACCAATACTCACAACCTCACCGGATGGATACAACACCCTCCATAACCCCGGAAGTAGAGATGCAGGCATAGTAGCTAAAGATGATAATCCATATGATATGAATGAATGCGTAGCACCTGGATCTAGCAAAGTAAGTACTGGATAGCCAAAAACATGCAACGTACCAATAACAACCTCCGGTGAAGCTCTGCCCTCGTACAATGATATAGCATGAACCCTGGCTTGCCCAGCTGGTTATCCACCCTGATGGTGACTCTGCTGTCCGCCCTGACCAGAAGACTGCACTGGTCGAGGTCCAGAAGTAGTACCTCGATCTCCTCCTGAACTCTGAGCTACCTGTCCACCAACACCAGTAGACTGGAAATATTCCCTCGCATAGTGACCCTCCTGGCCACAACGATAACATATGATAGGGCCTCGCTGACAAGGACCAAAGTGATGCCTATTTCAGAGATGGCACAATGGATACTTCCTCGGTATAGCAAAAGTGCCACCGGTACGTCGAGGATAGTTGGATCCGCTAGAACTCCCACTGGACTGTGGTCTCTGTGGCTTATCCCTCCTCCATCTCTGTCTCTGTTTAGCTGTACTAACTGATGGTCTAAATGATCCACTGCCAGATGATGATGATGATTCGGAAGTGCCTGAACTCAGCCTCTTGGAAGGTCCCTGACTCGGTCCTCCCTCCTCGAATCGTTGAGACTGGAATCTCATCTGCCTTTCCTTCTTTATGTCCTCGCCTCGAAGTGCAGCACTTACAAACTCATCAAAGTTGTTCTGAGGCATCGTAGTCAATGTTTCCTTGATGTTCAGGTTCAAGCCCAACTCAAATCTCCGGCACTTGGCTTCCTCTGAGGCCACCATGTCACGAGCAAACCGAGATAAGCGAGTAAATCTGTCCCGGTACTCAAGTACTGACATGCTACCCTGTCTCAAGTTGGTGAACTCCTCATACTTCCGCTGCTGTGTAGCCTGGTTGAAATACCTCTGCATAAAAAAACCTCTAAATAGTGTCCATGGAGTATCAACTGGAACTCTATCGGTGCTAACCCACCAAAATTAAGCATCAGACTCAAGTAAACCAACTACTGCCACTGTCATATGCTCAGGAGTGAAACGCAAACGCTCACACACTCGTTCAACCTGAACCAACCATGCCTCACATATCTCTGGATCAGCTGAACCCGAGAAAATAGTCGCCCCAGCAGTTCGTGCTTTGACCACAGGGTCAAAATGCTCCTCCAAATGCAATACTCGCATAAGCAAGTCATGCGTCTGGCGACCCTTATCAGGATACACATCCCTATTGACACGGGGATCACGTCTAGGAGGCATCCTAATGATAAGAGAAAAGCATTAGTCACAAAGCACAAAGAACGTAATCATGAAACTTCAGACATTTGAAAACATACAGCACCCGATGCATTGATGAGTTACCACTGGCCAGTCGGGTCATCGCTCCAGACATGCTGTATAATCTCAAATACCCTTAGTATCACAACTACAGAAATCTACAGAACTTAAAACCTAATGCTCTGATACCAAGCTGAAAGGACCCAACCCCGATTTAGTTTCCTAAACCGGAATCAAACCCCTTCTGAAAACATGAACTTCCAAAAACCAAAGAAATTTCGGCAGAGTTTCACTATATCGCGGAATTATCATTAACCTGCACCCGAAAACACACTTCATCCTATGCCACAAAAGCCAAACCGTGGACACCAATCCCATCCGCATTTCTCAAAATCATATCATCATAATATAAAGTAATAAGCAAAACTGTAACTTTACAGAAATCCAGGAAAATCATATGAAAATATGAACATCAAAGTATTCAGAGCGACCTCTAGTATATATATACGTAAATACACAGCAGTAGGCTAAACAAGAAACCTACTGAAAAAGAAAGGTAGCTCGAACACTAGGCCTCTGACTGCGACGTGCGACACCAGAATCCGAACTGCAAACTGGGCACAGAAACCGAAAAGCCCAAGAGAAAGGCAAATAAAATCGTTAGAGTGAGTGGACGAAAATAAACATATGCCTTTCACCATTTACACAACATAAAAATATTGCGAGTACTTAAAATAAATGGAGGTGTCGGGCGAATCTCTCAAGCCCGACGGTGATAGACTAGGCGAATCTCTCAAGCCCAGTGGACATATCTGGCGAATCTCTCAAGCCTGGAACAGGACTACCGGTGATCAACCGAGTAGTTAATGCATCGATGCCAAATAATTGCCATCACCAATAAAACATAAAACAATACCTCCAAAAAAATAAATAATCTCAATATTGTACTGAAAATAAATACTGAAACCAAGAACTCACTACGACAGTATAAATAAATGTCCACTCACAGATAAGCATAGCGCGCAGACGCACTAATCCTGAGATCCGGCAAAACATCCCTCGCCCAACGTGCGATCTCGATCCCCTGAATAATCACAAAATATCACTGATCAAAATCACAATTCATTACTCTGAACTACATCTCGGAAACCAACCATTTCCAGAAATATATAACTCGGATAACAAAATAATCTCCGAAAATCCCAAAATACTCCATATAAACCCTCGACTTAAAATCCGGCATCCAAATCAACTCAAAAACCTCGAGGCGATGATCAGAGCGCGATTAAAGTAAAACGGCATAAAACTTGTCAAAATCCAAAAAGTCAACTCCTCGCCGGAGCTCCGCTGTTGACCGCCGCCGCCAGCGGCGGTGCGCCGTCACCGGAGAGATTTTCCGGCGAGGAAAGCCCAAATTTCCTCTCCTCCTTGAGTCCAACACATCTCTCCACTACACCATCCCACCAATTATGCCGTAGTTCACCAGAAAACTGCTCGAAACCTCAAAGGATTTCAAACCGGCAGGAAAATTTCTCCGGCGAAATTCTCCACCGTGAGGACACCTCGGCCTCCCAAACTCAAGAGGCTTCATCCCTAGCTCAAACCCAACCATTACCACCCAAAATCCCCTTCGAAAAGTCACCGAAAAAACCTCCACCATTATACCAGATTCCGGCGAACTTCTCCATCAAAATCGATCAACCTAAACACTTCCAAACTTTACAATATACACATCAATCGAAAGTGTAGATCTCAAGCTTCAAAACCTTACCTTGATATCAGGCAACCACGTCGTATTCCGGCGACCACCTCGACGGCGAGTCACGGACTCACTGAGTCAACCACGGGTTGACTCGGTCAACTCGGCCAAACAGCCCATTTTCGAACTTTTGCGACAACTTTACGACTATTCGGCTATTTATACGTCGCGAATTAACTCTATCCGCAATCCGGATAAATCAAACTCGAACGGATAAACACGACTAAGTCGGCGATAATTTTAAATATTCATTTTCTATTCCTCGATTATCTGAAAAATCCTCGGAAAGCTCATACGGACTCGAAATCAAATTCTCTACATTTCTCACGAGCAAACCCAAATCAAATTTGTGTCTGAAAATTAAGTCGTGATCAAAACCACATATCCGATTAATTACAATAAATCTCGATTACTCGCAAAACTCGCGGATTAAGACGATTACTATACCAATTCCGGTCCGGGTCGTTACACTAAGATGTAGCAAGGGTCATAAGAAATCACTGAGATCTGCCTCAAATACAGCCAAAAGTATGAGCGGATTCCAAATAGTCAAACTGTAATCTCTAATCCCACTCTATTCTTGTGATGACAAATTTACATTTCCTCCAAAGTTTGACTAATCATGTTAGCTTTACATCTATCTAGGATGAAAAAGTAATCTTAATGTTGGTGCTTAATTTGAGTCCCGGAACTCATTATCACCAGTCTAATGACCCACGTACCATAATTCGCAAAACAAACATCGCACCCAAATCTGAATATCACTAGCTTACACACAGGGCTCAAATATAAACATATCTAATACTATCCAATTCCGAAAGATTCATTGGTAATAAACATAGACCTCTACTTACATATAACGTATGCCTACAAAATCTGCTCACTCGAGGTGTAAAACACTAAGGTGTTAATTTACTTACCCAGACCCATTGTCAACTTGAATAACTAAATTGTTGTAACTTTCTTCGTTGTACTACCATAAACATTCATGATACCCTTAACATTGGATGTTTACCCAACGATAACTAATAGGAGGATTAGAATACTATAAAATCCAAGAAATTTGACAATTCCTTGCAATAAGAGATGATAAAATTTTGTATCCCATAAAAATTAACTACATCTTCGTTGCACATGAATCAAGAACTAGTTAGAAATTTTCATTTTCATGTATTATTCTCATATATACTACTGTGAGTGATGATCACTTATTTATTTGCATGATGCTCTTCCATTCAGTCTTGCAAGAACCTCGATGTTCATGTAATATACAATGAATCAAGTCATATTTATCTTTCTCTGATCTCTGTACAAGCTTGTGATGTATTCAAATCCTTGCTAGTTATAAAGCTTACTGGTTCCTAGATGTATAAGCGTAAAACGCATAAGTCTGTTCCAAAATTCCAATATCAACATCTATACCCTCACAAACCCCCTGTGATTCATAACATGGATAATTACATTTCTTAGTTGGTTGCACATCACTTAAAACACCTTTATAGAGGAAAGCGTATTCACAGTATAAAATAAATATGACCAATTCATGAAGAGATTGGAGTAGAGAAATTTATAATAAACCCTGACTATCAATACTAAATGAGTAAAATTCACAAAATAGTGAATAAGTCTCCATGGTTGATGCCAATTAAAACTCGCCGCTCACAGAGTGACCGCGGTAGTGGTTCTATTGTAAAAGGATATTATGCACAACTCAGGGTTCGTATTCGACTATTTGTTACAAATGTGTTACCTCAAGTGGGTCCCTAGGGTTCCTAACTGAATAGCTGATTTCTGTGAAATAATGCGAGTTCAAGTATCATAATCTGAACTACAAATGGAAGTTAGGTGGTCATTCAATGTGTTTTTCCTAACCCGGAACGATTGTATAAATGAAAAGTACAGGTGTTGGGAGCGTCTAGGGTGTCACTACAAGAAAAACGCACTTAGACCGCGGAGCGTTTCCGTCGTCTAAGTGCATTTTTCCGTCGTCTAAGTACTTAGATGACGGAACCTCCGTCGTCCAAGTTCCGTGCTCCAAGTGTTGTCGTCCAAGCACTTAGACGACGGAGAATTTATTCTCTGTCGTCCAAGTGAACTTGGACCGCAGACATTCTCCGTGGCCCAGGTAAGCACTTGGACGATGGAGAATAAATGAAAAATGTTAAAATTAATTAAATAAACTAAATTTGTAATTAATATTACTTAATTAAATAATTAAAATTAATTTGTACATACATAATCGAAAAAACCCATAAAAATTAAAATATTGTTCAGAATGCGGAAAGAAACGAGATAATTAATAAACTACTAGCTAACACACTGGAGGAGCAGATGCGCCGCCGAGTCCCCCGCCTCCAGCCGGGTCGTCGTCGTCGGGGTATGGGTTCGGAGGAGGTTGACATTCTTCTCGAGATTATTGCATTAGGGCGATGAGTTGGGTTATTTGTGCTTGTTGCTCATCAAGTCTTTGACGCATGGATTGATTTTCCTCTCGTGCCAGTCGAGCCTCTTGAATGGCTGCTTCGACGGCCGCAGCCTGAGTCCTTCTCCGCCGCCCCGAACCTCCCGAAGATTATGAGTCGGAGGTCATCGACAAATCTCGAACCACCTTAGGTCCGAAGTGCCTAACCTCCTTGCCAGCTCTACGACCGTAGACCTCATCCGCGATTGCAATTTGGCTCTCCATGGATAGAGTAGGCAGGTCTTCCGGTGGCAAATCTGGGAACGCAAGCTGAGTGTTAGCCAATTCTTCCTGCGCACGCTCTATCACCCTTGCCTACAAAAAAATAATTAAAAAATTATAATGAAATAATATTTAAATAATAATTACTACAATTAAAAGCACACATATATATATATATATCACTTACGCCGTATTGACTCGCTTCATTATCGAGCCCAGGCGTCACGTACGCGCTTATGCTTGCATCGAGATAAGGGTGTTTGGAGCCCTTATCCCTGTGCTCCTTGGCTATTTGAATAAGTTGCTTGGCGCCGGAAGTATGGTGTTTGTCCTTCTTCCCCCAGTTGGCTTTGTTGACTTCAGAGAATTTCTGTTAGACAACATAATTAAATCATTAAAAAATTAATAAGTAACTAAAATTTAAATAATTCAATTATCTTAATTGAAATAAAAAAAGTAAACACCTTAAATTCGTCATCCTGAATTCGAAAGTGGTTACACAACCACTGTCACTCATCTTCTCTATCCCCACGCAGCTCTACGGGGGCAGGCATGGGACTGATATTTTCGAAGTACTGATGGAGCCTGTACTTCCAATTACGGTAGATGGAGTTGGCGGTTTAGTTGATATGCCTCAACATCGTCGGTGTCGGATCCACCGCAAATTGTTCCTTTCAGAAATAAATAGAAAATTATAATCGTATATATTATGAAATTATAACTAATATTAACAATATTATATAATAACTAAAATTGTACGTATTACGTACCGAAAGTTCTTTAAAAACTTTCGCCTTCTCATCATCTGGCACCTCCTTCCAAGTAGGGGCAGTGAGACGGACCCGGCTACGAACGATTGACCATATGCTATGCGCCGAGAGACTTGCTAGCTGAGCTGTGGGAGGGCCACCGGTGAATTCATCGTAGGGCAAGTCGATCTTTTTGCCGGTCGCCTTGCAAATTTTCTCCGCTTTGCCCCCTTTAACGAGACCCCGAGTCCTTTTCGGTTCCCGGTCAGTGGGGGCCCTCTTTTGCTTACGCCAGGCACTGTACATGATAGATTCAGAGGTCGAGGACGCCTGAGTACTTGCTGTTGAACCGGTACCGGGCGTCGGAGTTGAATAGGGGTCGACGTCATCACCGCTGGAGATAAATGGGGCAGCGGGAATTTCCCCAGAAGGCGCTGCCTCCGAACCAGATGAAGGGTCCGGATTGAGGGCGTCGTTGCCCTCCTGTTCAACCCAACCGACTTGGTCCGCCAAGCGGCGGAGCATAGCATCTTCTGCCTCCTGTTAGGCTTTTTTCTTGCAGGATGGAGTCATTTAAACCTAGGAGTACGTTGTTAAAATACCTACTTACCATAATAATTACAAGTGCAAAATTTACGCTAATTAAGTACGGTTAATATTTAAATAGAGTACACTACCTTGGCTTTTTCGGTCGTTCAATGGACATGCGACCCGCGCGATAAAGTGTAAATTTTCAATTAATCAGCCTTGGTTCAATCGAAAAACATGGCCAGTTAGGGATAGAGATAACGCGAGAGGCAGGACTAATTTCGACAAAACACCCCGAGGCTAACCAAATGAATGGTATATACTCTATTGGTGTCGTCTTTCTTAGATCCAAAACCTGTCACTAGTCATAACCCATTTCTAGACACCATGTCCGACATTCGGCCAATTTTTCGAAAATTTACACTCCCTCAAGTCCTTTGCAAACTCCGTCCTCAACCTCGTGTCCATAACTTCACTTAGGTTATGGTGTGCGGTGATGAAATCCACACATCACGAGGGGTTAAGGAGATAAGCTAGGAAAAGAGGCACCATCTATTCCAAAGAGTGTGACTTAATAAACCAATCTTATGTACTAAATTTAAATCAAAGACGTACTACCATGCAATTTACTAGAAAATACACGTAATTATCAATTAATTAAAACAATAAATAATGACAATAATGAATTATTATTTATCATGCATTTAATAATAATTATTCATTTACCAATATAATTAATTATTATTAACAATAATTATTATTACTATTATTTAATTACAATAATTATTATTTACCAAATAACTATTATAATAACTAAATAATTAAATGATAACAACTAAATGATTATTATAATAATTATAATAACTAAATGATTACTAAATATTAATAATAACAACTAAATAATTATTATAATTACAACTATTAATTATTTAAAACTAATTATTTAATTATATTTAGAACTTAATTAATTAAATAAAAATAATGTTAAAAATGTAAAAAATAGAAATTTACCTCGCCGGAATAATCGGGAATATCGCCAGATTTGAGTCGTTGGAGAGGAGGAACCATGCCGGAAATTGAGTCGCCGGAGGAGGAAAATCACCGGAGGAGAGGAGAGGAGAGGAGAGGAGAGGAGAGGAGGAGAGGAGATGAGATGGAATGAGAAAAAGGGGGGGGGGGATCCTGTTCTATATATAGGCGTTCACTTAGACGACGGAGCCCTATTTTCCGTTGTCTAAGTGCACTTGGACGACGGAAACGGGCTTTTCCGTCGT
Organism: Geum urbanum; assembly: GCA_946800695.1. Taxonomy (NCBI): domain Eukaryota; kingdom Viridiplantae; phylum Streptophyta; class Magnoliopsida; order Rosales; family Rosaceae; genus Geum; species Geum urbanum. The sequence goes on along the minus strand of OX327009.1, from coordinate 21,514,211 downwards.
CTAGGTGAAGCATTAAATTTTTTCGAATCGACGCGTAATTAATGGGCGGGATGTTTCACCCGCCATAAATTTGGACTTACACGACGGAGAAGTGATTCTTCGTCGTCTAAGTGAAATTTCAAGCGGTGCCGAAAATTGAGGCGGCACATTGAACCGCCATAATTTTCAACTTGGACGACGGAGAATGACCATCTCCGTTGTCCAAGTGCAATTAACATTGAAAAAAAAAATTAAAATGAACCGCCATGGTAATTTGAACCTGGACGACGGAGATGGTCATTCTCCGTCGTCCAGGTTCAAATTACATAAAAAAAAATTTAAAAATTAATTCACTAGGAATTTAGCGATCTGTCATTCGAGTGAAATAGTCGTACAATATCGATGAACGCATCGTATATATGAACAGTTAAATTTGAACCGACGAATAATTTTACGTCTTGAAAGTTGTTAAGTATCAACTAATCTTTACGACTTAAGTGTTCATGAGTATAGGCTCATTTGCAGCAGAGTATTAACGAAATTGAATTTGGACAAAACAACCGTTGGATATGTTCGTCGTAACATAATATATAATTACAATAAAGGACCAGAAAATAATAAGTTCGGGAAGGGTTTCATCGGCACAGTCAACCGCAAAACCGAAAATTTCACAAACCGGAAACGTGGATACAAGACATTTCGCAACTCCCATTTTCGAACCGTCGAAGCTCACACACCAAGAATTGTTTACTCTAAAGTCTTGACGAAAAGAATATGCATTGGAAGAAGCTCTAGATGGTCATTGTCTTAGAAAAAATTACGAAATCTGCACCTGGACGACGGAGATGAGCTTCTCCGTCGTCCAGGTGAAGAGACCCTGAATTCAGGGGTTAGGGGCCTTACTGTTTAAGGCATAGGGTCTCTGCACCTGGACGACAGAGATGAGCTTCTCCATCGTCCAGGTGTGTACCTGGACGACGCATAAGATCATCTCCGTCGTCCAGGTGTAGAGACCCTGAATTCAGGGGTTATGGGGCCTTGGGGTTTAGGGTTTAGGGTTTTGCACTTGGACGACGCAAATTCCCTTCTCCGTCGTCCTAGTGAGTACCTGGACGACGGAGAATGACCATCTCCTTCGTCCAAGTGTACAAACCCTGAATTCAGGGGTTAGGGCCTTAGGGTTTGGGGTTTAGGTCGTCCCCGGTCATTTGTGTGTCCGTTCAATTATTCTGACTCAAGAATATAATTAAAAAAATGATTGATTGATCCGATTTGCTAGATTTAGGGTCGAGGATTTAGGGAGATAGCCAAAATACCCAAAAGGCGACAGTCTGCAATTAATTTCTTCGTTGTCCAGAATATATAATTCGGATTAATTAATTAATTTTATTTAGTTTACGTTCGTCGGTCGATCCGATCTGATCGAGCATGGACGCATGTAATTAATTAATTAAGTACAAAAAGTCGAAGATATACGTACATATATACATTCTCCTCCTTATAATATTTATATTAATTATTGATCGATGATGCATCGATCATATATTACAATAATTACATAAATTAATTACCAATTAATTTTTCTCGTCTTAGTTAAGTAGTCATCATCATAATCGTCATCATCCTCGTCCCCGGTATTCGATTGCTCATCCTCTTCATCATACTCAACATCGTCCGATGAATAACCTGAGTCCTCGTCCGCGTCCTCATCCTTCTCGTCTTCTTCATCTTCTTCATTAATGGCATCGATAATCTCATCTTCAGTTAGATCTGTACAACCATCAGGCATGGGTAACCGTTCCGCATCTTGAACCAGGTCCATTATATCGGAGCGGATGACAGAAATATTAGGCTCTTGATAGGCAGGAATGTCTCTTTCTGGTTCAGCAGCATCTTCAGTCATCGCCGGTGTCCCTTCAATTGTCTCTGTATTCGATATTCCTCGATGAGAGATATGGTTCACTATTTTCCACCCTTTACCGGCTTTCAGATCGTCGAGATAGAACACCTACCGAACTAAGGTGGTGAGAGCGAAAGACTCATCCTCATACCAGCTTGAGTTTGTATCGACTGATAATAGTCCCAGGTCTTCCTTTGTACGCTTGAACCATCTGCACTTGAATAGGAAAACGTTGACATCATTCCCGTAACATAGCTGAACCACATATACAATAGCCCCGTAATATAGATCATTGTCTTTCCCAACCACTACCCCACTGTTTTGTGTTCTTCTTCCTTCATCTCGGGCCAATGAATGGAACTTTATACCGTTCACAAAACATTCGGGATAAATATAGTGTTTAATCGGATTCCCTGCTAGCAAGTGCTTTGGCCATGACCATCACCCCCCGTGGTTTTCAGATTTTTGCAGATCAATCATCTGCGAAAAATGGCAAATTAATATAAGGGTTTACTTTCTACAAAAATGATCGATATGTATATAAATTACTAATTAAATACCGAGACGTACGTACGTACCTATTGGAAGAAATAATCGGGAAACTTTTTCTTAACCATTTTCTCAATCCACGCCGAACTCTTGTTTTGATTTAACGCATGAAGCCTCTCCCTGTATGACATCATATATGGCTCAACTTCATCACAGTCTCGCAACACTACCCAATGTGCCTCAATAAGTTCTTCCCGTGTTAACGATTCCTTTAATACTCCTCTAAACGGCCGGACGACATTGGTGACGACAGAAAGATTGATGCGGGCACTGCGATCGGAGGCAGTGGGTGGTGGTGGATCTTTGAGGTACCTGTTGCAGTAAGTAACACACTCATGCATTAGGTATGTCGCTGCTATGGAGCCATCCGGGGCCGACCTGTTTTTGACGAATGACTTATACTGTCCAAGCTGTCTACAAAATCAAACGTACACTAAGAATAAGTACATATAGCTAGCTAGTAATCTCCAGTCGAACAAATTATGAATCGAAAAACCTGTATAATTAATTAGTTATATGTACCTTTCTTGAGGATACATCCAAGTGTACTGGACCGGACCAGAAATGAGCACCTGCTCGGGCAGGTGGATCATTAGGTGAATCATGATGTCAAAGAAAGCAGGGGGAAAAATCCTCTCTAGTTTGCAAATGATGTGCACAATTTGTTGTTGCAATTCCACCACATCTGACTTCTTTAATTCTCTGGTGCATAACCTCTGCCACCATCTGCACAATGCCACTATTGGTTCTACGACGTCACGAGGCAAGTATGGTCGAATTACCACTGGAATCAGACGTTGCAGCATAACGTGATAGTCATGTGTCTTTAGACCAACAAACTTGTGTTGCACCTCGTCCACTGCTCCAGTTATAGTAGCTGCATACGTAGCCGGATAACGAACGCCCTTAAACCAGTGAAATACAGAATGTCTAAGTGTCAGCTTCACTGTGTAAGGTGCAGCTGGCATCTTGTTGTACACTCATTTCCTATCCCTCCTCAATCATAAGGGACGACGTAGATTCATTGATTCCAAATCTTTGCGCGCTTTGGGAGTATCTTTAGTCTTGAACTTAATACCAAGAATTGTTCCCACCACGCTGTCGCACACATTCTTTTCTATGTGCATCGCGTCCAAGTTGTTCCTCAGCTTCAACTTCGACCAGTAAGGGAGTTCAAAGAATATACTCTTGTGATCCCAATAGCTCAGATCATGTGGAGGAATTGGATTGCATTTCTTTACATCCGCATCATTGGTCAACACACCAAAGTCGAAATAGCTCAACCTCTCTAAAATCTCTTCGCCCGACCAACTACGGGGTTTAGGATTGTTCTCTATCGTCCCGTTTAAATGAGCTTCATCCTGTCGCCATGGGTGGTCGTGAGGAAGCCATCTACGGTGACCCAAGTAACACACCTTCCCCGCGTGCCAACTAGAGTTCACGTCGTCCAAACATATAGGACATCCATTATATCCTTTTGTCCTACAGGCTGCCAACATCCCATACGCTGGAAAATCGCTGATCGTCCACATTACGACAGCCCTCATCGTGAACATCGTGTCAGTGAATTTGTCATAAGTTGAGACTCCATTTTCCCACAACAGTTTCAGCTCGTCGATCAAAGGTCTGAGGTAGACATCTAAGCACTTCCCTGGAGATTTAGGACTTGGAATTAGTACAGTAAGGAAATTAAATTCCTTATTCATGCACATCCACGGAGGTGGGTTGTACGGCATCAGAATAACTGGCCAAGTGCTGACGGCGGAGCTATTACTTCCCCAAGGATTGAATCCGTCTGTAGATAGGCTGAGTCTAACATTTCTAACCTCTGCAGCAAAGTCTCCAAATTCTCTGTCGAAATGTTTGAAACCCTCCCCATGCGCGGCATGTTGCAGGACATCGTCATCTATTCGCTTTTCTGCGTACCATCGCATCGCCTCTACTGTGTGTAGAGACATGTACAGGCGCGGCAATCTGGGAATCAAGGGAAAATATCGAACAACTTTCACAGGAATTCTCTTTTTCGAACTCTTCCTATTCACCTGGAATCTGCACTGGCCACATACGGGACAATAGTCCAAATCTTTATACTCTTTGTAAAATAGCACACAATCATTCGGACATGCGTCAATTATCCTGTACTTTAGGCCGAGGCTGCTCAAGATATTTCTAACCTTATAATGAGATTTAGGAAGATTGTGATCATCAGGAAGCAACTTACATATTTGCTCCTGAATTTCGTCAAAAGCACTCACTGACATTTTGTGCTTCACTTTTATCTTCATTTGCTCCATCACATATTGCAACACATTCTCTCGACATCCAGGGAACACCGGGGTCTGCGCTTCAAGTAGCATCCGGTTGTACTTATCCATCTCACTCGTGTCAGTGGCCAAGCTAGCAGCGGGGAATGTGTCATCATGCTCATTAGTGGTACTGTAACCTCCGTCTTGGTGTTGGTGTCCACCATGACTACATCCCAGAAACGCATCATGGAGCAAATCTGCAGTTGGATTACAAGCTGGGGGTCCGGCACCACTGCCGCTGGATGAGGTACCATGGTAACTGTACCCTGAGCTAAAGTCTGCTGCGCTGAACTCTACTGGTTCACCATGCTCGCTCCATGTAGTGTAACTCCACATCATACCATTTTCGTACAGGTGTTGCACCATAACATTAACCTCCACATACTGACAATTAAGACATTTCTGGCACGGACACCTGAAACGCTTCTTTCCCTGACCATGTTCTATCGCAAAATTCACAAATTCGCTAATTCCATCCATATACCGGACATTGCATCTATTCTTAAACTTCATCCAACTCTTGTCCATACTGCTACAAAATATTATAATTAATTAATTATTACATATATATATTAGTCCATTAATTTACGCTTAATTATACGTACTCGATCTACATCGATCCATCAATTACGTACGTACGTAATTTAATCTGTATATATAGCTAACATCCATGCATGCACGTACGTACGTTTTCACTAAATATATATTAAGCAAATTTTAACTGCGTACGTACCTGCTGGCCTTCTCGATATTAGTTAATTAAGCTAGCTAGCTAGTCAGCGGAGATCCATTATCCTGATCCTTCTCGGCCTTCTCCCTTCTCCTTCAATTCTTCTTCGAATGGAATAATGAAGAGAGGATCGGATGGAAGTAAGAGAGTTTGGCAGTGAGCTTATATAATGCTTCACTTAGACGATGGAGGTGTCGGTATGTCGTCTAAGTGGAAGTTACTCGGACGAGAGCGTGTCGGTCCGTTGTCCAGGTGTTACTTGGACAACGGAGAAGTTTCTGTCGTCCAAGTGTAACTTGGACCACGGAACAATTACGTTTCCATGGTCTAAGTGCTGTTTTCTTGTAGTGTTGGTACCTTTACACTTTCAGGGGTTCTGATCTACAACAAAGTTGGTTCATTAACAACACTTTGTTGTTTTTTTCTTTTGGCTCAGCTCTCCAGCTAAGACATTTATGACATCTACCATAAGCCTTTTATCTTGCTTCTAGAAGGAAAACATTAAATTGTCTAGCAACATTTTGTGGCGAAAAGCTAGACCTGGGTTAGTTTGGAAAACTGATTCCGAGAAGGTATTCAACTGATAATTGAATATATTTACATACCCTATAGGAAAAATTAAGCTTTTTGGCAAAGCAGCAGCCTTAAACGGTCTTGATAAGCCTTTACCGTCTACCGTTTAAGATGGACTAGCCAATCATTTACCTTGGAATTGGTTAGTTGAGGCAAGTCTTTTAGGACACAGCAAGAAATTTTTAAGAACATTCTCAATGGACTCCTCTAGTTGTTCACATTCTTTCCTTGACCTTCTCTCCTAGGATTCTGACATTCGTCACTCTTTCACTCCTTCTGAACATCACCATTTCTCTTGTTAAAGCGTCTGTGAGATAGTTTATGTATCCTACAATTAATTCTACACCATAATCATATTGGTTTAAAAATAATTGTCAGTTTGCTAATCTTCCCCTATTAGCAGCTCTATCAAGCTTGAAATTCTTGAAACTTTTTACTCTGGCAAAATCTGTTCTCATAATGCAAGGTTTTCCCAAAAAGGTGGAATATTTTAATTATTTTTTAATTACAAGAATTTTTTTTCCCCTATGGGATAATTCTGTTCTGTAGAGTTAAACTTTCCACTGCAAAACTTTAAACTTTTTTCAGTATTAGTGCATGGTACTCTTGCTAGCACTACACCTGTCCAAAAATTGTCACTACACTACTAGAAAACCACACTTAATTAGAAAAAGAAACCTTAATAGTTTCATCGTCTAAGTGGCTGTTACACGACGAAATATTTTTTTCGTCGGACAAGAGAAAATTTCGTCGTCTAAGCTAACCTTGGACAACGAAATAGATTTTCGTTGCCTAAGAGATATCTTAGATTACGAAAAAAATAGTTTCGTCATCTAAGATCGACTTAGATGATGAAAAAAATAGAATTCTTCATCTAAGTATAATATCTTAGACGACGAAAATGTCTTTGTTGTCTCAGAAGACGCACTTAGACGACGAAAACAGAATTCATCGTCTAAGTGCAAACTTAGACAACCAATATTTTCATTCCGTCATCTGAGAAGTTATCCTAAACCTAAACACTAACCGTAAACCCTAAGCCTTAAACCCTTTCCCCTATACCCAGAAAGTTTTAGACGACGAAACCCATTTTTCGTCGTCTAAGTAGTACATGGACGAAAAAATTCAACGACTTTCATAGTCTAAGTAGAGTTTCACAATCTGACCACTAAGAGTATGACCATGCATGTATACCATCTTAAAATGTATATTTTTTTATTGAGGGAATAGAGTAAACAATTCTTGGACTATGACTATCGACGGTTCGAAAATCGGAGTTACGAAGATTCGTATATTAACGTTTCCGTTTCGTTGAAATTTTAGTTTTATGGTTGACTACGCCGATCAAACCCTTAATGAACTTCGTATTTACTGAAAATTTGTCCACTCACATATCATGTTATGATGAATATATCCAACCATTGTTTTGTCCAAAATCAATTTCGTTAATGTTAATGTGGAGTGAATATAGACATACGAACACTTAAGTTATACAACATTAGTAGATATATAACAATTTTTTACTTAAATAATTTTTTTATTTATTTCAATCTAGTTGATAAATTAAGTTTTTACGACAAGGCAAACACCTGTAACTTTGAAAATGGGTTTACGAATTATTTTTTAAGATCGTTTCCATCTTTTACCTATTTTTCGATAATCACTTAATTCATTCGATCGCAATCTAAACTAATCTGAATGAGGTTGAATTTTTTTCTACAATATTATATGAATGTAATGGTTACATCTGAAGGGTTGATTCTTCATGATTTTAAGCATCTACTTCAAACTAATTTGTCAGTTATTTATTAAAAAAAGTTAAAAAAAAATTAACTTAGGCGACAATGTAAGTGAAATAATAAAAACTTCAGTTTCATCGTCTAAGTGAATTTTTTTTATAAATAACTGAAAAAATAATTTTAGAAAAAACATTAAAACACTTACGTATTACCTATTTCATCGTCTAAGTGATAAAAAATTAGGCGGTTTTTTTTTCCGCTAAAATTTTTGCCAAAAATTCAAATGTTATACAAACAATTAAATGAAAAATTCATGAAATGCTAATTATTAATTAATAAAGGTGTGACAACCCCTTTGTAAGTACATCTGTCAATTGTTCTTCAGAAGCTACAAAAGGAAAACGTATATTCTTCTTATTAAGGTGATCCCTGATAAAATGCCGATCAATCTCCACATGTTTGATTCGATCATGCTGTACAGGATCATGAGCAATTTCAATTGCAGCAGTATTATCACAATGCAAATCCATGGCCTTATGGAGCTTTAAGCCTAGATCCTTTAATACATTTCGAATCCATAACAGTTCACACACTCCATTTTCCATTCGTCGGTATTCAGCTTCAACACTGAAATGGACAATCACATTTTTCTTCTTACTTTACCATCACTACCGACATTTTCACTATAGCCGACGACATTAAAAAAATAGGCCGACGATATTTTAAATCATGGACTATAGTAGACTATAGCTGACGACAACACCAAAAATCGTCGGCTATACTTTTGCCGACGCTTTTTAGTCTACAGGACTATAGCCGACGATTTTTTTACGAAGTCGTCGGCTATAGTATAGCCAACGATTTTTGGTGTTGTCGTCAAAAAAGCGTTGGCAAAAGTATAGCTGACGATTTTTGGTGTTGTCGTTGGCTATAGTCTACTATAGCCGACGATTTAAAATGTCGTCGACTTATTTTTTATAATGTCGTCGGCTATAGTGAAAATGCTGGTAGTGCATGTTACTAAACTCCCACCAATAAATGTGAAATAACCAAAAGTGAATGCTCTATTAGTCTTATCTTCTGCCCAATCTGTATGAAAATAAACTCTAACTCCAAACTCACCATCTTTTGTAAATAGTAGGCCTTTACCAGGTGTAGACTTCAAATATTTGAGAATGCGCATCACATCACCCATATGTTCTTCACTTGGATCATGCATGAACTGACTCATAACACTTACAACATATGCAATATCAGGCCTAGTGTGTGACAAATAGATTAATCTTCCTACTAACCTCTGGTACCTGCCTTTGTTTATTGAAACTTGACGAGGACACAACTCTAACTTATGATTCATCTCAATAGAAGTATTAGCAGATTTACAATCCAGTATTCCTGTTTCAGTAAGAAGATCAAGCACATACTTTCGTTGTGACAAGGTGATTCCCAACCTGGATCTTGCAACTTCAATCCCAAAGAAATACTTCAACGGACCTAAGTCCTTCATCTCAAATCTTGGGACAAACACTTCTTCAAATCTTCCATCTCAGCTGGATCATCACCTGTAACAAACATATCATCCACATATACAATCAAATGAGTAATCTTACCACGTTTGAATTTGATGAAAAATGTATGATCAGAGTTGCTTTGTTGATACCCAAAATTCTTCATGGCTCCAGAAAATCTCCCAAACTAAGTTCTAGGAGATTGCTTCAATCCATACAATGATTTCTTCAATCTCCACACTTTCCCAACGTCACATGGCTTACAGTTAACTCTTGGAAGAATATCCATGTACACCTCTTCTTCTAAATCTCCATCCAGGAAAGCCATCTTCACATCAAATTGGTGCAATGGCCAATCATGTCGTGCTGCTAAGGCTATGAGGATGCGTACAATACTGATCTTTGCTATGGGAGTAAATGTTTCCTGATAGTCGACTCTATATCGCTGAGTATAACCTTTTGCAACCAGATGAGCTTTATACCGATCAATGCTTTCATCTGCCTTTAGCTTCACTGTAAATACCTATCTACACCCAACAGTCTTCTTTCCAGGTGGTGCAGGAACAGTCTCCCATGTTCCATTCTTTTGTAACGCCTTCAATTCTTCATTCATAGCCTGCTTCCATTTTGGATCCGCCAAGGCATCTTGTACATTACTGAGAATAGATATTATAGATAATTGACTAATAACAACCGCATGTGCTCCAGACAACCTATGGTGAGATACAAAGGCAGCAATAAGATATTTGGCTTTGGCATCTATAGTAGGCTCATATTGCTTCTTTGGAACCCCCTTTATTTCTTGTTGAAATCTCCTTGGGACAACCTCTGTAGTGCCTGATTCAATGTTATCAATACATACGTCATGTGAGACATTCTAGGAAGACTCTTCGGTTGATGGAATAGAAGGGGGGACTTCATGATATACAACTTCAGAAGAAGGTTGAACTACTTCTGACATTTTAGCTTCAGGTGCAGTTGAAAATATCCTTCGATCCATCGAAGGTGTCTCTCAGGTCCGTTTTAGGTGCAAGCTTTGATGGATCGAGATAATCCTTCGATCCATCGAAGGAGACTCTCGGGTCCAATTCAGGAATATTATTCGATGGATCGAGAGTTCCCTTCAATCCATCTAATGGGGCTCTCGGGTCCAATTCAACTGCTTCAAAACTTCTCTCCAAATTCTCCAATTCTTCAAATTCTAGTAAGTTCAGAGAATTTTCTTCATATATACTTCTCTCGCCCTGAAAGGAAGACTCTGCAACTCCCCTTGAGTAATAAGGTTCAGATTCACGGAACGAGACATCCAAGGAAACATGCATCTTGTTGAGAATTGGATTATAATAACGATATCCTTTTTGGAAGTCAGCATACCCAACAAAAAATATTCTTCACAACACATGGATCAAGATTATCTCTCTGTTGTTTGTTGATATGAAGATATATAGTACACCCAAAAACTCTTGGCTCCAAATTCGGCAAGGATGGCACATTCAACAACTGATGCAACTTCTGATAAGGATGTTGAAACTCAATCACATGGGAAGGAGTGCGATTGATCAAGTATGAAGCAGAACAAATAGCTTCTACCCACATGTTCGGTTTCACATTCATGCCAAAGAGAGAGCCCTGAACAACATCCATTATCTATCTATTCGTCCTTTCAGCTAATCTATTTTGTTGAGGAGTATATGCAATTGAAGTCTGGTATCGGATTCCAAGAGAGATCAAGAATGCAGACATCTCACCATTCACATATTTACCACCACTGTCGGATTGAAATACCCGGATTTGCTGTTGATACTGGGTTTCCACCATCGCAAAAAAAATTCAGTGAATCTAGAATACACTTCATTATTGTGCTTCATTAAGGAGATCCATGTTATTCTAGTACATTCATCAATAAAAGTAACAAAATACCAAAAGCCAGAGTGGGTAGAAACTTGTCCAAAATATTCGAATAAAATTGGCGAATAAGTACTATGGTGGTTCTTAACAAATTTACATGTTTCACACTAAAATTTTGAAGTATTCACACGTGAAAATAGTTAAGGTTGAAGCTTCTGCAAATATTGAAAATTCAAATGACCAAGATGACGGTGCCATAACCACACGTCTTCCTTAGCTTTATCCAAACTGGTGGTATTATTCGTCTGCCCCGATGATTTCAGTTGTTGGGCTGCACTGCTTGTCAAATCAAGATAATATAATTTTCCCCTTCGAACACCATAACCAAGAATTTTTCTAGTCACAAGATCCTGAAAGATACTAAAATCTGGATAGAAAGTGACAGAGCATGTAAGCACCGCAGTTAGCTGACTAACAGATATAAGGTTATAGGGAAGAGAGGGAACAATAAGAATAGAATCAATTGACAGATTATCAGATATCTTGACAGAACTTTCAACAATAATAGGAGATGGAGAGCCATCAATAGTAGACACAACATGTTGCGGGGATGGATTAATGGTTTGTACCAGACTAGGGGTATTTGTCATGTGATCAGCTGCACTAGTATCAATGATCTAAGTAGGATTCGAAGATAATGTAGAGATGGATGATGCGTTACTCCTCACACCCGATTCAACTATATGAGCAGAGACAATTGATGATTCAAGTGATATCTTCATATTTCAAATAGTAAGGTTTTCAAGATTCATGATTTCAAGAGTATATTTCGGGATTATGGGTTTTCAAGTTCAAGAATTCATGTTCAATTTCAAGTGCAGTGGAAGAAATAATTTAGTGGTGATAATTCAGGGGTTCAATTCAATTCAGGGTTTTTCAAATTTCAAGAATTCAGCTTTGATACCAAGTAGAAAAGTATTTCAGGGAGAATTCAATTATTTCATTCATCCCACTTTTGGGGTTAATAAAGATGTACAAGTGATTTCCTAATAGGAAAGGATATTTAAATTCCTATCTCATCTATACAACTTTAATTCTAATTACAAAAGGATATTCACAATAATCTACTTTCCAATATTTGGCAGCTGTATTCATGAAGATCTTTCTTCCTTCTACCGTTTTCTGAATTGCACCTCCTTTTGGATTATTAATTTAGAGTTCTTTAGGTATAGAAAACTTTTTCGCTAGGTTGAAGCCAGAACCATTATCTACATTGGCATGTAAATGATACTTCTTACATCCTAGAAATTTTAATCCAATTTCCAGGTAGTTACTGAACTTACTCGGAGAAGTAGCTGCTGCTTTGCACAAATTTTGTTTCGAAGAACTTTTTTCTTCTACTGTCTGTGAACGAACTGCATCACTTTTCTTCACAAGTTGGGCTTTTTGCAGATATTACTTCTTCTTTCTCAGAAGTAGTATCTACTTTCATTCTTTCTAGATCTCTTTCTCGATTTTCATTTATTTCTTCTACCTCGTAGAAGTAGTCTTCATATTCTTGTTCAATAATCTGATTTATTGAACTATTTTTTTTTTCTTTTTGCTTCATCTATAAAGCATCCTTTGTGATATGTTTTTCCTGACATTTCACAAAACATGGGAATACCATCTTTTTCGTAGTAATGACAGTAGTCATAGATAAATGATCCGGAGTTGACTTTGAAAGAAGAAATCTTTTCTTCTTCAGTGCTTTCTTCCCAATTTTTTATTTTCAGGAGATAAACCCCTCTGGGTTCATATTCCTCTTCAGAATTTGTTTCTGATTCTTCTGAATTTTTATCTTTTGTCCAGGCTGAATAGAGAGATACATCATCATCTTTATCTTCCAAATAGACTACCTCGTAGCCTTTACTTTGGCCATCTCAATGACCTCTTCATATTCTCTTAAAAAGGCTTCCGAACTTCTCGTATAACTCTTTGGACATTCGTTAGCATAGTGCCCTTTGACCTTGCATAACTAACATCTGCATGTTCTCTTCTCCTCTGTTTCTTGAGAGAATCTTTTATTCTTAAAGAAACTTTTTTTGGGTTCTATTTGTCTCTTTTGTAATTGGAGCTTTTCTAGAATCTCTAATTCTTCCTTTCGTTTCTTTTGAAACGTTCATGGAAGTGCTTCCCCTTAGTTTTCCTCTTATGTTCGTCACATCCCTAGTTGGTTGAGATATTGGCGATTCTGGTGCAAAAATTGTCATATCCTTTAAGCTGCTTCTTTGCAGCTTTTGCTTTTATGTTGGCTTTGCGTTGTTCTCGCATCAACTGTCTGATTCTCTCTCCCACTTCTCTTACTGAGAAACTTTTTAGGGGTCTTTCTTCTATACTTTCCCTCATGGTTGTCCTCCATGGTTCATGAAGCTTTCGATGCAAGAGATGTATAAGATCACTATTTTCTAGTTCTCTTATTGTGCAGTAGTATTCTTGGAATTCATTTAGATATTCACTACTAGAAAAATTCACTTAGGCGACGAAACCATTAAGATTTTGTTGCCTAAATAAAATTTAGATGACAAACAATTTATTCGTCGCCTAAATTTTTTTTCGTCGTTTAAGTAGCATTTAGACGATGAAAAACATTTCATCGCCTAAGACATGACTTAGATAATGAACTATATATTCATTGCCAATTTCGTCGTCTAAGTCACCATTTAAACGATGAAATATTTATTTCATCATCTAAAAATATATCTAAAACGACGAAAAATAATCTTCGTTGCCTACTGACTTAAGTGACGAAACACACAATTTGTCTTCTAAGTAAACCATCTAGAAGGACAAACAACCATTTCGTTGCTTAAATGATGCTTTTGGCGACGAAGTCCTTTTTGTCGTTTAAGGTTTCACTTAGGCGACGAAAAAACTAATATAGGTGATGAAACATTTCATAGTTTAAATGGAATCAATTATTTAGATAAGATTTCCTATCCAGATCCCTTCTCTCTCTCTCTCTCTCTCTCTCTCTCTCTCTCTCTCTCTCTCTCTCTCTCTCATCTCTCACCATCTATCACCCGAAAAAATCACTCTCAACACCACCTGCGGCCAAACTACAATTTATATTTACTTTTTTCACTTTCGAAGCTGAAGATTACCCAAATATCTCCTTATCGGTGAATGTATTAATTTGTTTCTCTCCATTATTTTTTTTGAATTTAGTTACATACGTAATAACGTACGGTGAAGGAGTTATCCAGTGAAATAATCCGGCAAATTATTCCGGCGACCATAATATAGCATGAATTAGTTGTTAGCTAGCTAGCTATACATAAATTCTATGAATATCATCCATGTGTTGATTAATTCCTTACATTACAAGAAAAACGCACCCAGACAACGAAACTCAGACGACGGAAAACATTTGCGTTATCTAAGTGTGTCTTAGACGACATAAACAGTTTTTTTGTCGTCCAAGTGGCCATATAGACGACGGACCAACACGCCGTGGTCTGTGTGGCCACTTGGACGACGGCGTGTCAGTCCGTCATCTTTGTGGACACTTGGACGACGGAAATGAGCTTAGTCCATCGTCTAAGTGGTCACTTAGATGACACACCGGCGCTCTATCGTCTAAGTGAAGCATTATATAATGTCCATGCCGAACTCTTTTCTTCTCCGCTCACTAGTCTCAACTTCATCCTCATGTCGATCATTCTCTCTCTTGATCAGACTCTCCTCGCACTTACATATAATTAGCTAACTAGCTAGCACGTACGTACTATATATACATCTCCGGCTTCGACCATCGATTCGCCATATATCGGAGAAGGCTAGGTACGTACGTAGTTAATTTTCGACAATCTTAACGTTTATATATATATAATTAATTGTACGTATGTTTGATTAATCGATTGCATTGTTAGTACGTCTAATATTTATAATTAAGTTAGGTAATTGATGATATATATATATATTAGTTAATAAATATAGACCAGTAGTACTGTGACGACCTGGAACAGAATCAGTAGAGTAATCGGCTTAATCCACGAATTTGCGCGTAATCATAGTTTTCCGTAATGAATCGAATTAGTGGCTTTGATCACGACTTAATTATTGGGCGAGAATTTGAGTTGAGTCTCTTCTCGAGAGTTGTTGTACGCTTGATTTCGAGTTCGTGGGCGGTTCAGGATAATTATTTTGATGACCGAGGAATATAATATGAATATTTGAAGTTTCAGAATCTCGTCGAGTTTATCCGTTCGTATCGAGTTTATCCGAATTGTGATTGTTATCCGTTTAGACTGTCGATCGTCCCGAGCCGCGAGTATAAATATCGGAAATAGTCAAAAAATTGTCGAAAACACCGTTTGAGGCGTTGACCGAGCGTTGACCGAAATTTGAACCTGTTGACCCGAGTGGACTATTCACCCGGTTACTGTTCACCGTCGGAGCTTCTGTTCCCGGCTGATTTAGGCCACGACCTTGGAAGCTAAAATCTTCCTCTCGTGATTTGCAACTAGTTAGAACTTGGAATTTCTTGATTTGGTTGAGAATTGAGGGAGAACGAGTTCGATGAAGTTGGGTGATTTTGCCGAATTCAGGTGGCCTTCTCCGGCGACTTTTGGGGTCGGGGCTTTGGGGGGAAAGGTTCCCCTCAACCTATAGATGCTTTTGATAGAAGGAATTTGGGTTTGGTTGCCGTTTGAAGCTCGCCGGAATCTCACCGGAATCCATGGATTCCGTGAGTTTCGAGCTCAATTCCGGCCGGTGGGCTTGGAATTGGATCTCGGTGTAGAAGAGAAATATGTTGGGCTTGAGGAGTAGTTTATTTCTGGAAAGTTTGGCCGGAATCCGTCACCGTTGACGCCGGAGGTCAACGGTCAACGGCGGCACTCCGGCGGAGGTTTGACTTTTTTGGAAATGTGTCGAGTTATATGTCGTTTCGCTCGTATTCGTGCCCCGATCATCGCCTTGAGGTTTTCGAGTTGATTTGGGTACCGGATTTTCAGTCGAGGGTTTGAGCGGAGATTTCGGGGATTTTGTTAATTATTTTTGTATCAGTTATACGTTTCCGGGAACGGTTGGTTTCCGAGGTGTGGTACAGTGTTGTGAATTGTGATTTTGATCAGATATATTTTATGATTATTCAGGGGATCGAGATCGTGCTTCGGGCGAGGGATCTTCCGCCGGACCACGTGATTAGCGCGAGTGCGCGCTTTGCTCATCTGTGAGTGGACACTTTTATATTTTCACAGTCATTGCCAGTTCGTGATTTTCCGTATTTGTTTATATACAATGTTGAGCTTATTTATTATTTTCGGAGGTATTATTTTATATTTTTATGGTGATGGCATACTTGCATCGATGCTTCGGCTACTCGGCTAATCACCGGTAGTCTGACCAGAGTTGAGAGATTTCTCTGGACCAGAGTTGAAAGATTTCTCTAGGCAGGGTTGAGAGATTCCCCTATTATGCCGCCGGGGTTGAGAGATTCCCCTGACCTATCATCACCGGGCTTGAGAGATTCGGCAGACACCTCCATATATACTTTCGAACTCGCATTACTTACATTTTTTATTGTATATGAAATTGGTGAAAGGCATATGTCTATTTTCGTCCACTCACTCTAACGGTTTATTGCCTTTTCCCTGGACTTTTCGGTTTTCGTGCCCAGTTTGCAGTTCGGATTCTGGTGTCTTACGTCGCGGTCGGAGGCTAGTTGTTCGAGCTACCTGTCTTTTCCAGTAGGTTTCTTGTTTTGCCTACTGTTGTATATTTTGTATATCTATACTAGAGGTCGCTCTGATACGATATTGATATATGTTTTTATGTGGTTTTCCCCGGATTTTCTATAAAGTACAGTTATGTTTACTGTTTTATGTTATTGATATGATATTGAGAAATCTGGATGGGATTGGTGCCCACGGTTTGGTTTTTGTGGCATAGGATGAAGTGTATTTTCCCGGTGCAGGTTAATGGCAATTCTGCGTTAGTAGCGTTACTCTGCCGAAATTTTAATGGTTTTTGTTAGTTCGTGTTTTCAGAAGGGGTTTCATTCCAGTTTAGGAAACTAAATCGGGGTTGGGTCCATTCAGCTTGGTATCAGAGCATTAGGTTGTCAGATTCTGTAGACTCTTGTAGTTGTGACGCTTAGGGTATTTGAGTATGTACAACATGTCTGGAGTGATGACCCGACTGGCCAGTGGTACTCATCAATGCTTCGGGTGCTGTGTGTTCTCAAATATCTGAGGTCTCATGATTACGTTCCTTCTGCTTGTACCTAATGCTTGTCTTGTATCAGTAGGATGCCTCCTCGACGTGGTCCCCGTGTGAATCGGGAAGTGGATCCCGATGAGGATCGCTAGACACACGACTTGCTGATGCGAGTGTTGCATTTGGAGGAGCGTTTTGACCCTGTGGTCAAAGCTCGTACTGCTGGTGCGACTGTCTTTTCGGGTTCAGCTGATCCAGAGATTTGCGAGGCATAGTTGGTTCAGGTTGAACGCGTATATGAGCGTCTGCATTTTACCCCTGAGCAGATGACAGTGGCAGCGATCGGATTACTTGAGTCAGATGCATACTTCTGGTGATAGGGTTCCAACTGATACTCCGTGGACTTTGTTTTGAGATTTGTTCATGCGGATATACTTCAACTAGGCTACCCAACAGCGAAAGTATGAGGAGTTCACGAATTTGAGGCAGGGCAGTTTGTCTGTGCTTGAGTACCGGGACAGGTTTACCCGCTTATCTCGGTTTACGCGTGACATGGTGGCTACTGAGGAAGCCAAGTGCCGCAGATTTGAGCTGGGTTTGAACTTGAACATCATGGGACTCTGACTACGATGCCTCGGAACAACTTCGATGAGTTTGTCAGTGCAGCACTCTGAGGTGAGGATATCGAGAAGGGAAGGCAGATGAGGTACCAGTCTCGACGATTTGAGGAGGGCGAACCGAGTCAGGGGCCATCTAAGAGGCTGAGTTATGATAATTCCGGTTCGGCTTCATCCTCAGGCAGTCGACCATATCGACCACCAGCTAGTGCACCGAGATAGAGGCAGAGATGGAGGAGAGATCGACCTCAGTGACCACAGTCTAGTAGGGGTTCTAGCAATTCCAGTTATCCTCGGCGTTCGGGTGGCATTTTTGTCGTACCGAGGGAGTACCCATTGTGTAGTCTCTGCAGCAGGCATCATGTTGGTCCATGTCAGCGAGGCCCTGTCACTTGTTTTCGTTGTGGCCATGTGGGTCACTATGCGAGAGAGTGTTTCCAGTTTGATGGTGCTGGTAGACAGGCAGCCCAAAGTTCCGGAGGAGAGCGAGAAGCCACTTCGGGGGCTCGACCAGCACAGTTTGTGGGCCAGGGCAGACAGCAGGGATAGCCTCAGCATGGACGACCAGCCGGGCAGGCCAGGGTTCATGCCATGACTTTGCGCGAGGGTAGAGCTTCACTGGAGGTTGTTATTGGTACGTTGCATGTTTTCGGTTATCTAATACTTACATTGTTAGATCCAGGTGCTACGCATTCATTTATGTCGTATAGACTATCATATTTAGCTATTGTACCTGCATCTCCACTTCCGGGGTTGTGGAGAGTGTTGTATCCGTCCGGTGAGGTTGTGAGTATTGGCTGGGTGTACATAGACTGTGAGATTTTTATTGGAGGCCATGGTTTAGCCGCGGATTTGTTGTTGTTGGATATCGTTGATTTTGATTTGATCTTGGGTATGGACTTCTTAGAGACACATTGGGCCATGTTCGATTGTCACAAGAAGGAGGTTGTGTTTTGACGACCAGGCTTTCCCAAGATATTGTTTCGCGGCGAGAAGAATACTTCATTGCCATGTGTGATTTCCGCGATGAAGGCAGATCGGATGATGAAGAAAGGCTGTGTTGCTTATTTAGCTCATGTTGTGGACACTACGGCTGCTATGCCAGACATTTGTGATATCGAGGTCGTTTCCAAGTTTCCAGATTTGTTTCCGGAAGAGTTACTGGGTATACCTCCAGTTCGGGAGATCGATTTCACCATTGAGCTGTTACCGGGCACAGGACCCATTTCACAGGCATCGTATCGTATAGCGCCAGCGGAGTTGAAAGAGCTACAGATTCAACTTCAGGAGTTGCTGGAGAAGGGTTTCATACGACCCAATGTTTCGCCATGGGGTGCCCCGGTTTTGTTTGTGCGGAAGAAGGATGGATCCATGCGGTTGTGCATTGATTACTGGAAGCTGAATCAGGTTACTGTGAAGAACAAGTATTCGTTGTCGCGGATTGACGATTTGTTTGATCAACTCAAGGGAACTTTCGTCTTTTCGAAGATTGATCTCAGGTCCGGATATCATCAGTTGAGGATCCGAGAGTCAGATGTGCCCAGGACAGCTTTCAGATCGCGGTATGGGCATTACGAGTTTTTGGTTATGCCGTTTGGGTTAACCAACGCCCCCACAGCTTTTATGGACTTGATGAATCGGGTGTTTAGACGGTTTCTAGACAAGTTTGTGATCGTGTTCATCGACGACATCCTGATCTATTCCAGGAGTGTGGGCCACCACAAGAAGCATTTGCGAGCAGTTTTACGGACTTTGTGGGATAATCAGTTATTTGCGAAGTTCAGCAAGTGCGAGTTTTGGTTGGATAGCGTGAAGTTTTTGGGTCACGTGGTATCAGCTCAGGGAGTCAGCATTGATCCTGATAAGATCGAGGCTGTGCTGAATTGGTGTAGACCTACCACCGTACTGGAGATCCGGAGTTTCTTGGGTTTGGCAGGCTACTATCGGCGCTTAGTACATGATTTTTCTCGGATTGTCACGCCACTGACCAGATTGACGAAGAAAGGCGTCAAGTTTGAGTGGTCCGATGCTTGTGAGGAGAGTTACTTACTCCTGAAGGAAAAGTTGACTACCGCACCGGTTCTAACATTACCTGGCGATAGCGGAGAGTTTGTGGTTTACAGTGATGCATCAAAGTTGGGACTTGGTTGTGTGCTAATGCAGCATGGCAGAGTTGTGGCCTACAGTTTCAGGCAGCTGAAACCACATGAAGTCAACTATCCTACGCATGATTTGGAGTTGGCTACTATCGTATTAGCGTTGAAGAGTTGGAGACACTACTTGTACAGAGCTCAGTGTAAGATTTGCACCGATTACAGGAGTCTCACCTACTTGCGGACACAGCCAGACTTGAATATGAGGCGGCGCAGGTGGATGAAGTTGATCAACGACTATGATTGCACTTTCGAGTACCATCCAGGAAAAGCCAATGTTGCCGATGCACTCAGTCGGAAATCCGGAGCTTCGTTTTTTCATGTGTGTGTGGCTAGAGTTTCTATGTTAGCTGAGCTTCGGGCTACGGGTGCCGAGTTCGAGTGGGACCACGAGGGAGCTTTGTTGGCCAGTTTTCAGGTTCGACCAGAGCTGGTTGATCAGGTTCGGGAAGCTCAAGATTCAGATTTCTGCCTGTTGGACAAGAAGACCATGATTTAGAATGGTGTGCCAACAGAGTTTCGTTTGAGTGATGACGGTACGTTGCTATTCAGAGGCAGGTTGTGCGTGCCTAGAGACGAGAGTCTGAAGAAGGAGATTTTAGATGAGGCTCATTGTTCGGCGTATGTGATGCATCCCGGTAGTACGAAAATGTTTCATAGAGTATTACTGGTGGCGCAATATGAAGCGGGGGATTGCCGCATATGTGAGCCGATGTTTGATTTGTCAGCAGGTTAAAGCAGAGAGGCAGAAGCCTGCAGGAAAGTTGCAGCCACTGGAGATTCCTGTTTGGAAGTGGGAGCACATTACCATGGATTTCGTTTATCAGTTGCCGCGTACTTCGGCAGGTAATACTGGTATATGTGTTATCGTGGATCGACTGACGAAATCCGCTCATTTTCTCGCACTTCCGGGGAAGATTTCAGTGAGCAGGTTGGTAAAGCTGTATTTATCGGAGATCGTTCGACTGCACGGTGTGCCTGTATCTATTGTTTCTGACCGAGACAGTCAGTTTACTTCTAAGTTTTGGTAGGCATTGCAGTGAGCCATGGGTACGAGATTGCATTTCAGTACAGCTTTTCATCCTCAGACTGACGGGCAGTCTGAGCGGACTATACAGACTCTTGAGGATATGTTGCGATCTTGTGTTTTGCAGTTTCGGGGAAATTAGGACCAGCAACTGCATTTGATTGAGTTTGCTTACAACAACAGCTATCATGCCAGTATTGAGATGGCACCGTACGAGGCCTTGTACAGGAGGCAGTGCCGCACTCCGTTGTGTTGGAGTGAGGTGGGCGAGCGATGGCTTATTGGCCCTGATCTGGTGAATAGCACCATGGAGGACATTCAGATTATTCGGGACAGATTGAAGATTGCCCAGGATCGCCAGAAGAGTTATGCGGATGTGAGGGGAAAGAGTCTCGAGTTCGATGTGGGCGATTGGGTCTTCCTGAAACTATCTCTGTGGACGGGAGTTGTGCGTTTCGGGAAGCGTGGCAAGCTTCGACCACGGTACATTGGTCCGTACGAGATTACCGAGAGGGTTGGAGCTGTGGCTTACAGACTTGAGTTGCCAGATGAGATGGCTCGTGTTTATGATGTTTTCCACATTTCGATGTTGCGGAAGTATATCCCAGATCCATCACATGTGCTAGTGCCACATCAGCTACCTATCCGAGAAGATTTGACATATGTGGAGGAGCCAGTACAGATTCTCAATCGGCGTGAGCAGGAGTTGAGGCACCGTGTTATACCGCTAGTGAAGGTCTTGTGGCAAATCACTCGGTTGAGGAGGCCACCTGGGAGACTGAGCAATGTGTGCGGGAGCAGTATCCTCATCTGTTCACCTGACAAGTACGTAAATTTCGAGGTCAAATTTTTTTTTAAGGGGGGTAGATTTGTGACGACCTGGAACAGAATCAGTAAAGTAATCGGCTTAATCCACGAATTTGTGCGTTATCACAATTTTTCGAAATGAATCGAATTAACGGCTTTGATCATGACTTAATTATTGAGCGAGAATTTGAGTTAAGTCTCTTCTCAAGAGTTGCTGTACGCGTGATTTCGAGTTCGTGGGACGTTCCGGATAATTATTTGGACAACTGAGGAATATAATATGAATATTTGAAGTTTCGGAATCTCGTCGAGTTTATCCGAATTGTAATTGTTATCCATTTGGACCGTCGATCGTCCCGACCCGCGAGTATAAATATCGAAAATAGTCGAAAACACTGTTAGAGGCGTTGACCGAGCGTTGACCAAAATTTGAACCCGTTGACCTGAGGGGACTATTCACCCTGTTACTGTTCACCGTCGGAGCTTCTGTTCCCGGCCGATTTAGGCCACGACCTTGGAAGGTAAAATATTCCTCTCGTGATTTGCAACTAGTTAGAACTTGAAATTTCTTGATTTGGTTGGGAATTGAGGGAGAACGAGTTCGATGAAGTTAGGTGATTTTGTCGAATTCGGGTGGCCTTCTCCGGCGACTTTTGGGGTCGGGGCTTTGGGGAGAAAGGTTCCCCTCGACCTATAGATGCTTTTGGTAGAAGGAATTTGGGTTTGGTTGTCATTTGAAGCTCGTCGGAATCTCACCGGAATCCATGGATTCGGTGAGTTTCGAGCTCAATTCCGGCCGGTGGGCTTGGAATTGGGTCTTGGTGTAAAAGAGAAATATGTTGGGCTTGAAGAGTAGTTTATTTCTGGAAAGTTTGGCCGGAATCCGTCACCGTTGACGCCGGAGGTCAACGGTCAACGGCGGCGCTCCGGCGGAGGTTTGACTTTTTTGGAAATGTGTCAAGTTATATGTCGTTTCGCTCGTATTCGCGCCCCGATCGTCGGCTTGAGGTTTTCGAGTTGATTTGGGTACCGGATTTCCAGTCGAGGGTTTAAGGGGAGATTTCGGGAATTTCGTTAATTATTTTTGTATCAGTTATACGTTTCCGGGAACGGTGTGTTTCCGAGGTGTGGTACAGTGTTGTGAATTGTGATTTTGATCAGATATATTTTATGATTATTCAGGGGATCGAGATCGTGCTTCGGGCGATGGATCTTCTGCCGGACTAAGTGATTAGCGCGAGTACGCGCTTTGCTCATATGTGAGTGGACACTTTTATATTTTCACAGTCGTTGCGAGTTCGTGATTTTCCATATTTGTTTATATACGATGTTGAGCTTATTTATTATTTTCGGAGGTATTATTTTATATTTTTATGGTGATGGCATACTTGCATCGATGCTTCGGCTACTCGGCTGATCACCGGTAGTCTGACTAGAGTTGAGAGATTTCTCTAGGCAGGGTTGACAGATTCCCCTGTTATGCCGTCGGGGTTGAGAGATTCCCCTGGCCTATCACCATCGGGCTTGAGAGATTCGTCTGACACCTCCATATATACTTTTCGAACTCGCATTACTTACATTGTTTATTGTATATAAAATTGGTGAAAGGCATATGTTTATTTTCGCCTACTCACTCTAACGTTTTATTGCCTTTCCCCTGGGCTTTTCGGTTTCCGTGCCCAGTTTGCAGTTCGGATTATGGTGTCTCATGTCGCGGTTGGTGGCTAGTTGTTCGAGCTACCTATCTTTTCCAGTAGGTTTCTTGTTTTGCCTACTTTTGTATATTTTGTATATTTACACTAGAGGTCGCTCTGATACGATATTTATATATGTTTTTATGTGGTTTTCCCCAGATTCTCTATAAAGTACAGTTATGTTTACTGTTTTATGTTATTGATATGATATTGAGAAATCCAGATGGGATTGGTGCCCACGGTTTGGTTTTTGTGGCATAAGATGAAGTGTATTTTCCAGGTGCAGGTTAATAGCAATTCCACGTTAGTAGCGTTACTCTGCCAAAGTTTTAATGGTTTTTGTTAGTTCGTATTTTCAGAAGGGGTTTGATTCTGGTTTAGGAAACTAAGTCGGGGTTGGGTCCTTTCAAGTACGTACATATACATGCTCTGATACAAAGCTGAAAGGACCCAACCCCGATTTAGTTTCCTAAACCGGAATCAAACCCCTTCTGAAAACACGAACCAACAAAAACCACAAAACTTTCGGCAGAGTAACGCTACTAACGCGGAAAATAACACTTCATCCTATGCCTTTACCTGCACCCGGAAAATAACACTTCATCCTATGCCACAAAAGCCAAATCGTGGGCACCAATCCCATCCGGATTTCCCAATATCATATCAATAACATAAAGCAGTAAACATAACTGTATTGTATAGAAAATTCGGGAAAAATCACATAAAAACATGTATCAGTAACGTATCAGAGCGACCTTTAGTGTATATATACAAAATGTACAACACTAGGCAAAACAAGAAACCTACTGGAAAAGAAAGGTAGCTCGAACAACTAGCCTCCGATCGCGACGTGAGACATCAGAATCTGAACTGCAAACTGGGCACGGAAACCGAAAAGACGAGGGGAAACACATGAAAACCGTTAGAGTGAGTGGACGAAAATAAATGTCTTTTGCCGAATAATATATGTTATAAAAATATATGCGAGTCTAAATGAATGAATATGACATAGTACATGAGGGAGACTCTAACTCCTCACGCGTACGGAGCATGTAGCGTAAAACTCTGTGGGGTAACTCATGGATACGTTCGCGCTAGTACAGTCGGAATCATGGGATCCCAGACCCACACGTGATTCTAGCCGGAAAGGCCTCAGGTCAGAAGTCTGCCCTCCCCCCCCCCCCCCCCCCCCCCCCGGTAAAGGTCTCGGGTCAGGGGTCACGGCCTCCCCCGGTAAACATCCTCGGGGATCAGCCGGGATGCAAGTGTATCGATACAACAATATATACTGTGACTGTACTCTGTGTAAACCAAATCATAAATAGTTTGATGCAAGTGTATAAAGCATAATATAAATGCATATACGTAATACATAATTGTATAAAGCATAATCGTCGATGCGTATTCGCAAATGTATAATCGTATAACACATGCTCATAAAAATCATAATCTCATATGCATGCTCATGCTCGTAAAACGTGTATTAAAGACTCGCGACTAATCAGCGAAAAGATATTGTCCACTCACAGATAAATAAGCTCAACATCGTATATAAACAAATACAGAAAATCACAAACTTGCAACGACTGTGAAAATATAAAAGTGTCCACTCACAGATGAGCAAAGCGCGCACTCGCGCTAATCACGTGGTCCGGCGGAAGATCCCTCGCCCGAAGCACGATCTCGATCCCTTGAATAATCACAAAATATATCTGATCAAAATCACAATTCACAACACTGTACCACACCTCGGAAACCAATCGTTCCCAGACACGTATAACTGATACAAAAATAATCAACGAAATTCTCGAAATCTCCACTCAAAACCCTCGACTGAAAATCCGGTACCCAAATCAACTCGAAAACCTCAAAGCGATGATCGGGGCGCGAATACGAGCGAAACGACATATAACTCGACACATTTCCAAAAAAGTCAAACCTCCGCCGGAGTGCCGCCGTTGACCGTTGACCTCCGGCGTCAACGGTGACGGATTCCGGCCAAACTTTCCAGAAATAAACTACTCCTCAAGCCCAACATATTTCTCTTCTACACCGAGATCCAATTCCAAGCCCACCGGCCGGAATTGAGCGACATATAACTCGACACATTTCCAAAAAAATCAACGGTCGCCGGAGCTCTGCCGTTGACCACCGCCGTCGCCGGCAGTGCGCCGTAAATCAGAGAGATTTTTCGGCGGCCAAGCTCCCACAAGGTTCTCCTTAACGAGTCCAACAACTTTCCCAACTGAGTCAACCATCAATTTCGGCGGGGTTGGCCGAAAACCAGCTCGAAACTTCAGAAAGCATAACCGGCCGAAAAACTTCCCGGCTCGATTCCGGCGCCGTCGCGCCACCTCAACCATCCAAACCAAATGGGAAATGATCACCATCCAAAACCCAACAAAACCCACCAAGAATTCACACCGGAAAGTCGCCGGAGCTCCGCCCCCAAGCAAGGCCGATTTCGGCGAAATTCCAAAAACTTCATCACCTCCGTTCTCACTCATTCCGGCATCAAATCCAGTAATTCCAAGTTCTAATCAATAGCATATCAAACAAGGATTCGAAATATACCAATATCTCGGCCGGAGGTGGGCAGAATCGCGAAATCCGACGGCGACAGCTCAAAGCCCGCAGTGGTTCTCCGGTTAACTAGAAAAGTCAACGGTCAACGCCGGTCCAACTTCCCGAACAGTGTTTTCGACAATTTTTCGACTATTTCTGATATTTATACTCACGGCTCGGGACGATTGACAGTCCAAAACGGATAACCATCACGATTCGAATAAACTCGATACGAACGGATATACTCGACGAAATTCCACAGCTTCAAATATTCATATTATATTACTAGGTCGTCGAAATAATAATCCGGAACAGTCCACGAACTCGAAATCATGTGTACAACAACTCTCGAGAAGAGACTGAACTCAAATTCTCGGCCGATAATTAAGTCGCGATCAAAACCGGCAAATCAAACAATTATCGGAAAACAGTGATTACGCGCTAACTCGTGAATTAAGCCGATTATACTATTGACTTTGTTCCGGATCGTCACAAATCTACCCCCCTTAAAAAAAATTTCAACCTCGAAATTTACTTACCTGTCAAGTGAACAGATGAGGATACTGCTCCCGCATGCGCTGCTTAGTCTCCCAGGTGGCTTCCTCAACCGAGTGATTCTGCCATAAGACCTTCACCAGCAGTATAACACGGTGCCTCAACTCCTGCTCACGCCGATCGAGAATCTGTACCAGCTCCTCCACGTATGTCAAATCCTCTCGAATCGGTAACTGCTGTGGGGCTAACACATGTAACGGATCTGAGATATATTTCCGCAACATCGAAACGTGGAAAACATTATGAACACGAGCCATCTCGGACTGCAACTCAAGTCTGTAAGCCACGACACCAACTCTCTTGGTGATCTCGTACGGACCAATGTACCGTGGTCGAAGCTTGCCACGCTTCCCGAAACGCACAACTCCCCTCCACGAAGATAGTTTCAGGAAGACCCAATCGCCCATATCAAACTCGAGACACTTTCTCCTCACGTCTGCATAACTCTTCTGGCGATCCTGGGCAATCTTCAATCTATCCCGGATAATCTGGACATCCTCCATGGTGCTCATCACCAGATCAGGGCCAATAAGCCTGTGACGACCCGAACCAGAATCAGATGTGTGATTGGTACGATTCTCGAGGTTTGGTTTTAGTCGCAGTTTTGCGATATTATGTGGTTTGCCGATTCGATTCGCGACTTTGTTTTTGGTCGAGAATTTGAGTTGGGTGTCTTCACGGGATGTGTAGAGTACGTGATTTCGAGTTCGTGGGTGGTTCCGGAAGATTTTTCCGATAGCTGAGGAATATTTTATGATTATTTGAAGTTTCGGGTTCCGACGAGTTTATCCGATTGTTTCGAGCTTATCCGAATCATTTCGTATTTTCATTTCGGACCGTTGATCGATCCGAGGGACGAGTATAAATATCGAAAAGTCGAAGAATTGTCGAGAATAGTCGTAAAAATTCAGTTTTGCATTGACTAGTCGTTGACTTTCCAAAACGGGAAAGCTGACCAGTTTGACCAAAAGGGGAAAGTTTCCCGTTTCGGCACCACCGTCCGATCACCATTTTCCGGCCACCTCCGATCGTGAGAAGGGTAAGGTTTGCTTCCTTTTATCATTTCGAGTTGGTCTGTACTTAGTTTGAGAGGAATTGATGGGGTTTTGATTGACTTCGAATCGGGCCGAGGGGGAAGATTTCGTCGGTGACGGTGAGCATGGTTCCGGTGAGTTTTGTTGGCTGGGTTGTTGGGGGTTTAGTTCCCTATGTCCTAGAGATGCTCCCTAGGTGATTGGATTTGAAAGAGATGAAGTTTGGGGTTGAACCCGATTGGGTTTTCTGGTTAGGGATTTTGGTGGTTTTGTGTGATTTTGGAAGGGTTGCGTTTGGAATTGAGCTTGGTGTTAGAAGGGAAAGGGGTTCGTCTGGTCGAGAGGGTCTGATCTGGAAAATTTCATCGAGAAATTCCACCGTTGACGGCGCGCCGCCGCCGGCGGCGGCGGTCAACGGCGGCGCTCCGGCGAGGAAAAGTCAAATTTTCAGATTTCGACGTTTTTAATGTCATTTTTCTCGTAATCGCGCCCTGATTATCGTACGGAGGTTTTCGGGTTGATTTGAGTAGCCGATTTTCAGTCGAGGTTTCGAGTTGGGATTTCGGGATTTCCGTAATTCATTTTGTACTGCATTTCGTATTTCCGGGAACGGTTGGTTTCCGTGCTTCAGTACAGTGTTGTGGATTACGATATTGATCAGTTATGTGTATATGTATTCAGGAGATCGAGATCGAGATTTGGATCGTGATCGTGCTTCGGGCGATGGTACTTCCGCCGGGCCACGTGTTTAGCGCGAGTTGCGCTAGCTGATTTGTGAGTGGACAATTTCTTTTCACGGATTGTTTGCGAGTCTTTTATATGATTTTCGAACTTGAGCATGCGTATTGAGATTACGATTATATGATATACTTATACGAATATACGTATACGAGTATATATACACTTATATGCTGTTTCATGCATTTGCATCGAAATGTTTATGATTTGGTTTACACAGAGTACAGTCGTGGTTACGTTGTTGTATCGATACACTTGCCTCTCGGCTGATCCCCGATGGTAGGCCTTATTGCCAGGGGAGGCTGTGACTCCTGACCCGAGGTCTTTACCGGGGGGAGGCAGACCTTTGACCTGAGGCCATTTCTGGCTAGAGTCACGTGTGGGTCTGGGATCCCGTGATTCTGACTGTACTAGCACGGAGGAGTCCATGAGTGACCCCGTGAGATTTTACTTGCATGCTCAGTACACTGGAGGAGTATGAGTTTTACCTCGTGTACTTGTTATTTTATTTACCCGGACTCGCATATGTGATTTATACATATATATAAACTGGTGAAAGACATTTATTTTCGTCCACTCACTCTAACGTGTTTATTGTCTTTACCCTGGGCTTTTCGGTTTCCTTGCCCAGTTGCAGTTCAGGTTTGGTGTTTTCACGTCGCGGTTGGAGGCTAGTGATCAGAGTCACCTGTGTTTTCCAGTAGGTTTCAGTTTCACCTACTGATGTACATGTTGTATATATTTTATACTAGAGGTCGCTCTGATACGTTCTGATACTTGTTTATACGGATTTTCTCGGATATACATATATATGGTACAGTATGTTTACTGTTTGTTGATTATATTGATGTTGAGAAATCCGGATGGGATTGGTGCCCACGGTTTGCTTTTTGTGGCATAGGATGAAGTGTATTTTCCGCGTGCAGGTTAAGGTAATTCCACGCTAGTAACGAAACTCTGCCCAAATTTCGGAAAATTTTTGTTGGTTCGTATTTTTCGAAGGGGTTCGATTCCGGTTTAGGGTGTTAAATCGGGGTTGGGTCCTTTCAGCTTGGTATCAGAGCATTAGGTTGTCAGATTCTGTAGACTCTTGTAGTTGTGACGCTTAGGGTATTTGAGTTGATACAGCATGACTGGAGTGATGACCCGACTGGCCAGCGGTACTCATCAATACTTCGGGTGTTGTATGTCCTCAAATATCTGCGGTTTCATGATTACGTTCTTTCTGCTTGTGCCTAATGCTTGTCTTGTATCAGTAGGATGCCTCCTCGACGTGGTCCCCGTGTTGATCGGGATGATGATCCTGATGAGGATCGCCGAACGCGCGACTTGCTGATGCGAGTGCTGCGTTTGGAAGAGCGTTTTGACCCTGTGGTCAAGGCTCGTACTGCGGGTGCTACTGTGTTTTCGGGTTCAGTTGATCCAGAGATATGCGAGGCATGGTTGGTTCAGATTGAGCGTGTTTGTGAGCGTCTGCAGTTTACACCTGAGCAGATGACAGTAGCTGCAGTTGGTTTACTTGAGGGTGATGCATACTTTTGGTGGGTCAGTACTGATAGAGTTCCAGTGGATACTCCGTGGACATTGTTTCGTGATTTGTTTATGCGGAGGTACTTCAATCAGGCTACCCAGCAGCGCAAGTACGAGGAGTTTACGAACTTGAGGCAGGGCAGTTTGTCTGTACTTGAGTATCGGGATCGGTTTACCCGTTTGTCTCGTTTTGCGCGGGATATGGTGGCTACAGAAGAAGCCAAGTGTCGCAGGTTTGAGCTGGGATTGAATTTGAGCATCAAGGCGACGCTGACTACGATGCCTCGGAACAACTTTGATGAGTTTGTAAGTGCAGCTCTCCGAGGCGAGGATATTGAGAAGGAGAGACAGCAGAGGTATCAGCCGAGGCGATTCGAGGAAGGTGGACCGAGTCAGGGGCCTTCAAAGAGGCAGAGTTCTGATACTTCTGGTTCAGCTTCATCTTCAGGTGGTGGATCATATCGACCACCAGCTAGTGTACCTAGACGGAGACCGGGATGGAGGAGAGATCGACCGCAGCGACCGCAGGCTAGTGCAGGTTCCAGCGGTTCTAGTTATCCTCGACGTACTGGTGGTACTTTTGCAGTACCGAGAGACTATCCTTTGTGTAACATCTGCAACAGATATCACCCTGGTACCTGTCAGCGAGGTCCGGTCACCTGTTTTCGCTGTGGCCAGGTGGGTCACTATGCGAGGGAGTGTCCTCAGTTATATGGCGGTGACGGACAGGCAGCCCAGAGTTCCGGAGTTGAGCGAGGTGCCACTACGGGAGCTCGA
This sequence comes from Geum urbanum, assembly GCA_946800695.1. Classification (NCBI taxonomy): domain Eukaryota; kingdom Viridiplantae; phylum Streptophyta; class Magnoliopsida; order Rosales; family Rosaceae; genus Geum; species Geum urbanum. Next base: position 21,483,381 of record OX327009.1, on the reverse strand, counting down.
CCAGCACAGTTTGCAGGTCAGGGTAGACAGCAGGGACAGCCCCAGCGGGGACGACCAGCCGGACAGGCGAGAGTTCATGCTATGACTATGCGTGAGGGCAGAGCATCACCGGAGGTCGTTATTGGTACGTTACATGTTTTTGGTATTCCTGTAGTTGCATTGCTAGATCCAGGTGCCACACATTCATTCATATCATTTAGACTGTCATCATTGGCTACGGTTCCTGCATCTCCACTTCCGGGGTTGTGGAGAGTGTTGTATCCGTCAGGTGAGGTTGTGAGCATCGGTTGGGTTTACCGGGATTGTGAGGTGTTTGTTGATGGCCATGGTTTAGCCGCAGATCTGTTACTGCTTGATATTGTGGATTTCGATCTGATCTTGGGTATGGACTTCCTTGAGTCGCATTGGGCCATGTTCGACTGCCACAGGAAGGAGGTCGCGTTTCGACGACCAGGGTTACCCGAGATACTGTTTCGTGGCGAGAAGAACACTTCCCTACCATGTTTGATTTCCGCGATGAGGGCGGATCGGTTGATGAAGAAGGGTTGTGTTGCTTATTTAGCCCATGTTGTGGACACTACAGCTGCAGTGCCAGAGCTTGGTAGTATTGAGGTTGTGTCTGAGTTTCCGGATGTGTTTCCAGCGGAGTTACCTGGTATACCCCCTGTGCGGGAGATTGATTTTACCATTGAGTTATTGCCGGGTACTGGACCGATTTCCCAGACACCGTACCGAATGGCGCCTGCAGAGTTGAGGGAATTGCAGATTCAGCTTCAGGAGTTGTTGGAGAAGGGATTCATTCGACCGAGTGTTTCTCCGTGGGGTGCTCCAGTGTTGTTTGTGCGGAAGAAGGACGGATCCATGCGTTTGTGCATCGACTACCGGAAGCTGAATCAGATTACAGTGAGGAACAAGTATCCGTTGCCACGGATTGACGACTTATTCGATCAGCTGAAGGGAGCAGCAGTCTTTTCGAAGATTGATCTTCGATCCGGATATCATCAGTTGAGGATCCGGGATTCAGATGTTGCCAGGACAGCGTTCAGGACGCGGTATGGGCACTATGAGTTTTTGGTTATGCCGTTTGGATTGACCAACGCCCCCGCAGCTTTCATGGACTTGATGAATCGGGTGTTTCGACGGTTCCTGGACAAGTTCGTGATAGTGTTCATTGATGATATTTTGATATACTCGAGGAGTGTGGGCCAGCACAAGAAGCACTTGCGAGCGGTGTTGCGGACTTTGCGGGACCATCAGTTGTTCGCGAAGTTTAGCAAGTGTGAGTTCTGGTTGGATAGTGTGAAGTTTCTGGGTCACGTGATTTCGGCCGAGGGAGTTAGTGTTGATCCTGACAAAATTGAGGCCGTGCTGAATTGGAGTCGACCCACTACTGTGCCGGAGATCCGGAGTTTCTTGGGGTTAGCAGGCTATTACCGACGGTTTGTACAGGATTTCTCCCGGATAGCCACACCACTGACCAGATTGACGAAGAAGGGCGTCAAGTTTGAGTGGTCTGATGCGTGCGAGGAGAGTTATTTGCTCCTGAATGAGAGATTGACTACCGCACCGGTTCTGACATTACCAGACGACAGTGGTGAGTATGTTGTGTACAGTGACGCGTCGAAGTTGGGCCTTGGCTGTGTGTTGATGCAGCATGGTAGAGTTGTGGCATATGGTTCCAGACAGCTGAAACCGCACGAGGTCAACTATCCGACGCATGATTTGGAGTTAGCCGCTATTGTGTTAGCGTTGAAGAGTTGGAGACATTACTTGTATGGTGCTCAGTGTAAGATTTTCACTGACCACAAGAGTCTCACTTACTTGCGGACACAGCCGGATCTAAACATGAGGCAGCGCCGATGGATGGAGTTGATCAACGATTACGAGTGCACTTTCGAGTACCATCCAGGGAAAGCCAATGTTGTGGCAGATGCACTTAGCCGGAAATCAGGAGCCTCATTGTTTCATATGTGTGTGGCCAGAGTATCGATGTTAGCCGAGTTACGGGCTACGGGTGCTGTGTTTGGTTATGATGATGATGGAGCCTTGTTGGCTAGTTTTCAGGTACGACCCGTATTGGTTGATCAGGTACGGGAGGCACAGGATTCAGATCCTTACTTGCTGAGCAAGAAGACCATGATTCAGAATGGTATGCCTACAGAGTTCCGTTTGAGCGACGACGGTACGTTGTTGTTCAGGGGCAGATTATGTGTACCCAGGAACGAGGACTTGAAGAAGGAGATTCTGGATGAAGCCCACAGTTCTGCGTATGCGATGCATCCCGGAGGTACGAAGATGTTTCGTACACTTCGAGCGTACTATTGGTGGCGCAACATGAAGCGGGAAATTGCCACGTACGTGAGTCGGTGTTTGATTTGTCAGCAGGTGAAGGCGGAGAGGCAGAAACCTGCAGGGAAACTACAGCCACTTGAGATTCCAGTTTGGAAGTGGGAGCATATCACGATGGATTTCGTCTATCAGTTGCCACGTACTTCGGCGGGCAACACTGGCATTTGGGTTATCGTTGATCGATTGACGAAATCCGCACATTTTCTTGCACTTCCAGGGAAGGTTTCAGTGGGCAGATTAGCCAAGTTGTACTTATCAGAAATTGTTCGCTTGCACGGTGTGCTTGTATCCATTGTTTCTGACCGTGATAGTCAGTTCACTTCTGAGTTTTGGCAGGCGTTGCAGCGAGCGTTGGGCACGAGATTGCGATTTAGTACAGCTTTTCATCCTCAGACTGACGGGCAGTCCGAGCGGACCATTCAGACTCTTGAGGATATGCTAAGATCATGTGTGTTGCAGTTTCGTGGAAACTGGGATCAGCAGTTACACTTGATTGAGTTCGCCTACAACAACAGCTATCAGGCCAGTATTGAGATGGCACCGTACGAGGCTCTGTACGGGAAGCAGTGTCGCACTCCATTGTGTTGGAGTGAGGTGGGCGAGCGTTGGCTTATTGGTCCGGATTTGGTGAAAACCACGATGGAGGACATTCAAGTTATTCGGGATCGACTGAAGATTGCCCAGGATCGGCAGAAGAGTTACGCGGATGTGAGGAGGAAGAGCTTAGAGTTCGAGGTTGGTGATTGGGTCTTCCTGAAACTGTCTCCGTGGAGGGGAGTAGTACGTTTCGGGAAGCGTGGCAAGCTTCGACCACGGTACATTGGTCCGTATGAGATTACGGAGAGGGTTGGAGCTGTTGCTTACAGACTTGAGTTACCAGCTGAGATGGCTCGTGTGCATGATGTCTTCCATGTTTCGATGTTGCGGAAGTACATCTCAGATCCTTCACATGTGATAGCCCCACAGCAGTTGCCGATCAGAGAGGATTTATCGTATGTTGAGGAGCCAGTGCAGATTCTCGATCGACGTGAGCAGGAGTTGAGGCACCGTGTCATTCCGCTGGTGAAAGTCTTGTGGCAGAACCATTCAGTTGAGGAGGCCACCTGGGAGACCGAGCAGCGTATGCAGGAGCAATATCCTCATCTGTTCACATGACAGGTACGTAAATTTCGAGGTCGAAATTTCTTTAAGGGGGGTAGATTTGTGACGACCCGAACCAGAATCAGATGTGTGATTGGTACGATTCTCGAGGTTTGGTTTTAGTCGCAGTTTTGCGATATTATGTGGTTTGCCGATTCGATTCGCGACTTTGTTTTTGGTCGAGAATTTGAGTTGGGTGTCTTCACGGGATGTGTAGAGTACGTGATTTCGAGTTCGTGGGTGGTTCCGGAAGATTTTTCCGATAGCTGAGGAATATTTTATGATTATTTGAAGTTTCGGGTTCCGACGAGTTTATCCGATTGTTTCGAGCTTATCCGAATCATTTCGTATTTTCATTTCGGACCGTTGATCGATCCGAGGGACGAGTATAAATATCGAAAAGTCGAAGAATTGTCGAGAATAGTCGTAAAAATTCAGTTTTGCATTGACTAGTCGTTGACTTTCCAAAACGGGAAAGCTGACCAGTTTGACCAAAAGGGGAAAGTTTCCCGTTTCGGCACCACCGTCCGATCACCATTTTCCGGCCACCTCCGATCGTGAGAAGGGTAAGGTTTGCTTCCTTTTATCATTTCGAGTTGGTCTGTACTTAGTTTGAGAGGAATTGATGGGGTTTTGATTGACTTCGAATCGGGCCGAGGGGGAAGATTTCGTCGGTGACGGTGAGCATGGTTCCGGTGAGTTTTGTTGGCTGGGTTGTTGGGGGTTTAGTTCCCTATGTCCTAGAGATGCTCCCTAGGTGATTGGATTTGAAAGAGATGAAGTTTGGGGTTGAACCCGATTGGGTTTTCCGGTTAGGGATTTTGGTGGTTTTGTGTGATTTTGGAAGGGTTGCGTTTGGAATTGAGCTTGGTGTTAGAAGGGAAAGGGGTTCGTCTGGTCGAGAGGGTCTGATCTGGAAAATTTCATCGAGAAATTCCACCGTTGACGGCGCGCCGCCGCCGGCGGCGGCGGTCAACGGCGGCGCTCCGGCGAGGAAAAGTCAAATTTTCAGATTTCGACGTTTTTAATGTCATTTTTCTCGTAATCGCGCCCTGATTATCGTACGGAGGTTTTCGGGTTGATTTGAGTAGCCGATTTTCAGTCGAGGTTTCGAGTTGGGATTTCGGGATTTCCGTAATTCATTTTGTACTGCATTTCGTATTTCCGGGAACGGTTGGTTTCCGTGCTTCAGTACAGTGTTGTGGATTACGATATTGATCAGTTATGTGTATATGTATTCAGGAGATCGAGATCGAGATTTGGATCGTGATCGTGCTTCGGGCGAGGGTACTTCCGCCGGGCCACGTGTTTAGCGCGAGTTGCGCTAGCTGATTTGTGAGTGGACAATTTCTTTTCACGGATTGTTTGCGAGTCTTTTATATGATTTTCGAACTTGAGCATGCGTATTGAGATTACGATTATATGATATACTTATACGAATATATGTATACGAGTATATATACACTTATATGCTGTTTCATGCATTTGCATCGAAATGTTTATGATTTGGTTTACACAGAGTACAGTCGTGGTTACGTTGTTGTATCGATACACTTGCCTCTCGGCTGATCCCCGATGGTAGGCCTTATTGCCAGGGGAGGCTGTGACTCCTGACCCGAGGTCTTTACCGGGGGGAGGCAGACCTTTGACCTGAGGCCATTTCTGGCTAGAGTCACGTGTGGGTCTGGGATCCCGTGATTCTGACTGTACTAGCACGGAGGAGTCCATGAGTGACCCCGTGAGATTTTACTTGCATGCTCAGTACACTGGAGGAGTATGAGTTTTACCTCGTGTACTTGTTATTTTATTTACCCGGACTCGCATATGTGATTTATACATATATATAAACTGGTGAAAGACATTTATTTTCGTCCACTCACTCTAACGTGTTTATTGTCTTTCCCCTGGGCTTTTCGGTTTCCTTGCCCAGTTGCAGTTCAGGTTTGGTGTTTTCACGTCGCGGTTGGAGGCTAGTGATCAGAGTCACCTGTGTTTTCCAGTAGGTTTCAGTTTCACCTACTGATGTACATGTTGTATATATTTTATACTAGAGGTCGCTCTGATACGTTCTGATACTTGTTTATACGGATTTTCTCGGATATACATATATATGGTACAGTATGTTTACTGTTTGTTGATTATATTGATGTTGAGAAATCCGGATGGGATTGGTGCCCACGGTTTGCTTTTTGTGGCATAGGATGAAGTGTATTTTCCGCGTGCAGGTTAAGGTAATTCCACGCTAGTAACGAAACTCTGCCCAAATTTCGAAAAATTTTTGTTGGTTCGTATTTTTCGAAGGGGTTCGATTCCGGTTTAGGGTGTTAAATCGGGGTTGGGTCCTTTCAAAGCCATCGCTCGCCCACCTCACTCCAACACAACGGAGTGCGGTACTGCCTCCCGTACAGGGCCTCGTACCGTGCCATCTCGATACTGGCCTAATAGCTGTTGTTGTAGGCGAACTCAATCAAATGTAGTTGCTGGTCCCAATTTCCTCGAAACTGCAAAACACAAGACCGCAACATATCCTCGAGAGTCTGTATAGTCCGCTCGGACTGCCCGTCAGTCTGAGGATGAAAAGTTGTACTGAAATGCAATCTAGTGCCCATGGTTCGCTGCAATGCCTGCCTAAAATCGGAAGTAAACTGACTGTCTCAGTCAAAAACAATAGATACAGGCACACCGTGCAGTTGAACGATCTCTGACAAATACAGCTTTGCTAATCTGCCCACTGAAATCTTCCCAGCAAGTGCAAGAAAATGAGCGGATTTCGTCAATCGATCCACGATAACCCAGATACCAGTGTTGCCAGTCGAAGTACACGGAAACTGATACACGAAATCCATGGTAATGTGCTCCCACTTCCAAACCGAAATCTCAAGTGGCTGTAACTTTCCCGCAGGCTTCTGCCTCTCTGCTTTAACCTGCTGACAAATCAAACATTTGCTCACATATGCAGCAATTTCCCGCTTCATATTGCGCCACCAGTAATACGCTCGAAGTGTATGAAACATCTTCGTACCACCGGGATGCATCTCATACGCCGAACAATGAGCCTCGTCTAAAATCTCCTTCTTCAGACTCTCGTCTCTGGGTACGCACAATCTACCTCTGAACAGCAACGTACCATCATCACTCAACAGAAACCTGTTGGCACGCCATTCCGTATCATTGTCTTCTGGTCCAACAGGTAGGAATCTGAATCCTGAGCTTGTCGAACCTGATCAAACAACACGGCTCGAACCTGAAAACTAGCCAACAAAGCTCCCTTATCGTCCCACTCAAACTTGGCTCCCGTAGCCTGAAGCTCGGCTAACATAGATACTCTGGCCATACACACATGGAACAACGAAGCTCCGGATTTCCGACTGAGTGCATCGGCAACGAAATTAGCCTTTCCTGGATGGTACTCGAAAGTGCAATCGTAGTCGTTAATCAGCTCCATCCATATGCGCTACCTCATGTTCAAATCTGGCTGCGTCCGCAAGTAGGTTAGACTCTTGTGATCGGTGTAAATCTTGCACTGAGCTCCGTACAAGTAGTGTCTCCAACTCTTCAACGCTAATACGATAGCAGCCAACTCCAAATCATGCGTAGGATAGTTGACTTCATGTGGTTTCAACTGCCTGGAACCGTAGGCCACAACTTTGCCATGCTGCATTAGCACACAACCAAGTCCCAACTTCGATGCATCACTGTAAACCACGAACTCTCCGTTATCGTCAGGTAATGTTAGAACCGGTGCGGTAGTCAACTTTTCCTTCAGGAGCAAGTAACTCTCCTCACATGCATCAGACCACTCGAATTTGACGCCTTTCTTCGTCAATCTGGTCAGTGGAGTAGCAATCCGAGAAAAATCCTGCACAAATCGCCGATAGTAGCCTGCCAGACCCAAGAAACTCCTAATCTCCGGTACGGTGGTAGGTCTACTCCAATTCAGTGCGGCCTCGATCTTGTCAGGATCTACGCTGACTCCCTCAGCCGATATCACGTGGCCCAAAAACTTCACGCTGTCCAACCAAAACTCGCACTTGCTGAACTTCGCAAACAACCGATTGTCCCGCAAAGTCTACAAAACCGCTCGCAAATGCTTCTTGTGCTGGCCTACACTCCAGGAATAAATCAGGATGTCATCAATGAATACGATCACAAACTTGTCCAGAAAGCGTCTGAACACCCAGTTCATCAAGTCCATAAAGGCTGCGCGAGCGTTGGTCAACCCAAATGGCATAACAAAAACTCGTAGTGCCCATACCCCGATCTGAAAGCTGTCCTGGCCACATCAGACTCCCGGATCCTCAACTGATGATATCCGGACATGAGATCAATCTTCGAAAAGACTGAAGCTCTCTTGAGCTGATCAAACAAATCGTCAATCTGCGGCAACGGATACTTGTTCTTCACAGTGACCTGATTCAGCTTCCGATAATCGATGCACAACCGCATGGATCCATCCTTCTTCCACACAAACAAAACCGGGGCACCCCACGACGAAACACTGGGTCGAATGAAACCATTCTTCAGCAATTCTTGAAGTTGAATATGTAGCTCTTTCAACTCCGCTGGCGCCATACGATACGGTGCCTGAGATATGGGTCCCGTGCCCGGTAGAAGCTCAATGGTGAAATCGATCTCCCGAACTGGAGGTATACCCGGTAACTCCTCCGGAAACACATCTGGAAACTCGAAAACTACCTCGATATCCCCGATATCCGGCACAGCAGCCGTAGTATCCACATCATGAGCTAAATAGGCAACACAACCCTTCTTCATCATCCGATCCGCCTTCATTGCAGAAATCACACATGGCAATATAGTACTCTGCTCACCACGAAACAATATCTCAGGGAAACCTGGTCGTCGAAACGCAACCTCCTTCTTGTGACAATCAAACATGGCCCAATGTGTTTCCAAGAAGTCCATTCCCAAGATCACGTCAAAATCGACGATATCTAGCAATAATAGACCCGCGGCTAAACCATGGCCTTTAATAAAGATCTCACAATCTCTGTATACCCAGCCAATACTCACAACCTCACCGGACGAATACAACACTCTCCACAAACCCAGAAGTGGAGACGTAGGTATAGTAGCTAAAATTGATAGTCTATATGACATGAATGAATGCGTAGCACCTGGATCTAATAATGTAAGTACTGGCTATCCAAAGATATGCAACGTACCGATAATGACCTCCGGTGAAGCTCCGCCCTCGCGCAAAGTCATGGCATGAACCCTGGCCTGCCCGGCTGGTGGTCCACGCTGAGGATGTCCCTACTGTCCTCCCTGGTCTGAAAACTGAACTGGTCGAGTCCCCGAAGTGGCACCTCGCTCTCCTCCGGAACTCTGGGCCGCGTGTCCACTAACACCCACCTGCTGAAGACACTCCCTCGCATAGTGACTCTCCTAGCCACAACGAAAACAACTAGTAGTGCCTTGCTGACAAGGACCATAATGATGCCTGTTGCAGAAGTTGCATAGTGGATACTCCCTCGGTACGGCAAAAGTGCCACCGGTACGCCGAGGATAACTGGAGCCGCTAGAAACCCCAGTAGACTGTGGTAGCTACGGTTGATCTCTCCTCCACCTCTGCCTCTGTCTCGGTGCACCAGCTGGTGGTCGATATGGTTTACTGCCCGAGGATGATGTCGAACCAGAAGTATCGGAACTCAGCCTCTTGGCAGGCCCCTGACTCGGTCCACCCTATTCAAACCGTCGAGGCTGGTATCTCATATGCCTTTCCTTCTTGATATCCTCACCTCGGAGTGCTGCACTAACAAACTCATCGAAGTTGTTCTGAGGCATCGTAGTCAGAGTCTCATTGATGTTCAAGTTCAAACCCAGCTCAAATCTGCGGCACTTGGCTTCCTCAGTAGCCACCATGTCGCGAGCAAACCGAGATAAGCGGGTAAATCTGTCCCAATACTCAAGCACCGAAATACTGCCCTGTCACAAGTTCGTGAACTCCTCATACTTCCGCTGCTGGGTAGCCTGGTTGAAGTATATCCCATAAACAAATCCTGAAACAAAGTCCACGGAGTATCAACTGGAACTCTATCAGTGCTAACCCACCAGAAGTATGCATCTGGCTCAAGTAAACCAACTGCTGCCACTGTCATCTGCTCAGGGGTAAAACGCAAACGCTCACAAACGCGTTCAACTTGAACCAACCATGCCTCACAAATCTCTGGATCAACTGAACCCAAAAAGACAGTCGCTCCAGCAGTACGAGCTTTGACCACAGGGTCAAAACGCTTCTCCAAACGCAACACTTGCATCAACAAGTCGTGCGTCTGGCGATCCTCATCAGGATCTACTTCCCGATTCATACGGGGACCACGTCGAGGATGCATCCTACTGATACAAGACAAGCATTAGGTACAAGCACAAGGAACGTAATCATGAGATCTCAGATATTTTAACATATACAACACCCGAAGCATTGATGAGTACCGCTGGCCAGTCGGGTCATTGCTCCAGACATGCTGTACGTACTCAAATACTCTACGTGTGACAACTACAAGAGTCTACAGATTCTGACAACCTAATGCTCTGATACCAAGCTGAAAGGACCCAACCCCGATTTAGTTTCTTAAACCGGAATCAAACCCTTTCTGAAAACACGAACCAACAAAAACCACAAAAATTTCGGTAGAGTAACGCTACTAACGCGGAATTGCCTTTACCTGTACCCGAAAAATAACACTTCATCCTATGCCACAAAAGCCAAACCGTGGGCACCAATCCCATCGGGATTTCTCAATATCATATCAATAACATAAAGCAGTAAACATAACTGTACTTTATAGAAAATCCGGGAAAAATCACATAAAAACATGTATCAGTAACGTATCAGAGCGACCTCTAGTTTATATATACAAAATATACAACACTAGGCAAAACAAGAAACCTACTATAAAAGAAAGGTAGCTCGAACAATTAGCCTCCGACTGCAATGTGAGACACCAGAATCTGAACTGCAAACTGGGCACAGAAACCGAAAAGACCAGGGGAAAGACATGAAAACCGTTAGAGTGAGTGGACGAAAATAAATGTCTTTCGCCGAATAATATATGTTATAAAAATATATGCGAGTCTAAATGAATGAATATGACATAGTACACGAGGGAGACTCTAACTCCTCACGCATACAGAGCATGCAGCGTAAAACTCTGTGGGGTCACTCATGGACACGTCCGCGCTAGTATAGTCGGAATCACGGGATCCCAGACGCACACGTGATTCTAGCCAGAAAGGCCTCAGGTCAGAGGTCTGCCACCCCCCCCCCCCCCGGGAAAGGCCTCGGGGCAGGGGTCACTGCCTCCCCTGGTAAAAATTCCTCGGGAATCAGCCGAGATGCAAGTGTATCGATACAACAATATATACTGTGACTGTACTCTGTGTAAACCAAATCATAAATAGTTTCATGCAAGTGTATAAAGCATAATATAAATGCATATATGTAATACATAATTGTATAAGCATAATCGTCGATGCGTATTCACAAATGTATAATCGTATAACACATGCTCATAAAAATTATAATCTCATATGCATGCTCATGCTTGTAAAACGTGTATTAAAGACTTGCGACTAATCAGCGAAAACAAATTGTCCACTCACAGATGAGTAAAACGCGCACTCGCACTAATCACGTGGTCTGGCGGAAGATCCCTCGCCTGAAGCACGATCTCCATCCCCTGAATAATCACAAAATATATCTGATCAAAACCATAATTCACAATACTGTACCACACCTCAGAAACCAATCGTTCCCAGAGACGTATAACTGATACAAAAATAATCAACGAAATTCCCGAAATCTCTACTCAAAACCCTCGACTGAAAATCCGGTACCCAAATCAACTCGAAAACCTCAAGGCGACGATCGGAGCGCGAATACGAGCGAAACGACATATAACTCGACACATTTCCAAAAAAGTCGACGGTCGCCGGAGCTCCGCCGTCAACCGGAGAGATTTTTCGACGGCCAGGCTCCCACAAGGTTCTCCTCAACGAGCCCAACAACTTTCCCAACTGAGTCAACCATCAATTCCGACGGGGTTGGCCAGAAAACAGCTCGAAACTTCAAAAAGCATAACCGGCCGGAAAACTTCCCGGCTCGATTCCGGCGTCGTCGTGCCACCTCAACCCTCTAAACCAAAGGGGAAATGATCACCATCTAAAACCCACCAAGAATTCACACCGTAAAGTCGCCGGAGCTCCGCCCCCAAGCAAGGCCGATTCCGGCGAAATTCCAAAAACTTCAACACCTCCGTTCTCACTCATTCCGGCATCAAATCCAGTAATTCCAAGTTCTAATCAATAGCATATCAAGCAAGGATTCGAAATATACCAATATTTCGGCCGGAGGTGGCCGGAATAGGGAAATCCGACGGCGACAGCTCAAAACCCGCAGTGGTTCTCCGATCAATGTGAAAAGTCAACGGCCAACGCTGGTCAACGCCGGTCCATCTTCCCGAACAGTGTTTTCGACTATTTATGATATTTATACTCGCGGCTCGGAGCGATCGACGGTCCAAAACGGATAACCATCACGATTCGGATAAACTCGATACAAACGGATATACTCGACGAAATTCCGCAACTTCAAATATTCATATTATATTCCTCGGTCGTCAAAATAATAATTCGAAACCGCCCACGAACTCGAAATTACGTGTACAACAACTCTCGAGAAGAGACTGAACTCAAATTCTCGACCGATAATTAAGTCGCGATCAAAACCGGCAAATCAAACAATTATCGGAAAACAGTGATTACGCGCTAACTCGTGAATTATGCCGATTATACTACTGACTCTGTTCCAGATCGTCACAATATGCATGGATGTTTAAAATTTTGGTTAATATTTAGTTAAAACGTACATATATGTTAGACATATTAAAGTAATTGATGTATAGTATATTCACCAATAATTAATAAAGATAATTAATAAATAGTTTAATTAATTATACGTTAATAATTAAGGTAGTTGAAATTTTTTTTATATATAATAGTTTAATAATTACTTGAAAATCTGTATATATAGAATAGTTGACTAATATGATAATTAATCATTAAATTTCGTAGAAGTATGGATAAGAGTTGGATGAAATTGGGGAATAGAAGTGATGTCTGGTATATGGATGAAATTAGAGAATTATGAATTTTGCGAGAGAACATGGTCAGGGAAAGAAGCGTTTCAGGTGTCCGTGCAAAAAATGTCTTAACTGTCAGTATGTAGAGGTTAATGTTATGGTACAACACTTGTACGAAAATGGTATGATGTAGAGTTACACTACGTGGAGCGATCATGGTGAAGCAGTAGACATCAGCTTAGCAGACTTCAGCTCAAGGTACAATTACCATGCATGGTGCCTCATCCAGCGGTAGTGGTGCCGGCCCCCTTGCTTGGAACCCAACTGCGGATTTGGTCCATGATGCGTTTCTGGAATTTAGTCATGGTGGATACCAACACCAAGAGGGAGGTTACAATACGACTCATGGGCATGATGACACATTCCCCGCTGCTAGCTTGGCCACTGACACTAGTGAGATGGATAAGTACAATAGGATGCTACTTGAAGCACAGACCCCGGTGTACCCTGGGTGTCGAGAGAATGTGTTGAATTATGTGATGGAGCAAATGAAGATAAAAGTGAAGCATAAAATGTCAGTCAGTGCTTTTGACGAAATTCAGGAGCAAATATGTAAGTTGGTTCTTGATGATCACAATCTTCCTAAATCCCATTATAAGGTTAGAAATATCTTGAGCAGCCTCGGCCTAAGGTACAGGATAATTGATGCATGTCCAAATGTTGTGTGTTGTTTTACAAAGAGTATAAAGATTTGGACTATTGTCCCGTATGTGGCCAGTGCAGATATGAGCTAAATAGGAAGAGTTCAAAAAAGAAAATTCCTGTGAAGGTTCTTCGATATTTTCCATTGATTCCCATATTACAACGTCTTTACATGTCTCTATACACAGCAAAGGCGATGCGATGGTACGTAGAAAAGATAATAGATGACGATGTGTTGAGACACGCCACAGATGGGGATGCTTTCAAATATTTCGACAACGAATTTAGAGACTTTACCGTAGAGGTTAGAAATGTTAGACTCGAACTATCTGCAGACAGATTCAATCCTTGGGGTAGTAAGAGCTCTGCCGTAAACACTTGGCCAGTTATTCTGATACCGTACAACCTGCCTCTATCGATATGCATGAATAAAGAATTTAATTTCATTACACTGCTAATTCTAGGTCCTAAATCTCCAAGGAAGTGCTTAGATGTCTACCTCAGATCTTTGACCGACGAGCTGAAACTGTTGTGGGAAAATGGAGTCCCAACTTATGACAAATTCAGTGACACGATGTTCATGATGAAGGCTGCCGTAATGTGGACGATCAACGATTTTTCAGTGTACGGGATGTTAGCAGCCTATAGGACGAAAGGATACAATGGATGCCCTATATGTTTGGACAACGTGAACTCTAATTGGCACGCGAGGAAAGTGTGTTACTTAGGTCACCGTAGATGGCTTCCTCATGATCACTCGTGGAGACAGGATGAAGCTCATTTCTACGGGACGGTAGAGCCTAAACCTTGTAGTTGGTCGGGCGAAGAGATTTTAGAGAGGTTGAGCTATTTCGACTTTGGTGTGTTGACCAATGACAAGGATGTACAGAAATGCAATCCAGTACCTCCACATGATCTCAACTATTGGCATCACAAGAGTATGTTCTTTGAACTCCTTTACTGGTTGAAGTTGAAGCTGAGGAACAACTTGGACGTGATGCACATAGAAAAGAATGTGTGCGGCAGCGTGGTGGGAACAATTCTCGGTATTAAGTTCAAGACTAAAGATACTCCCAAAGCGTGCAAAGATCTGGAATTTATGAATCTAAGTCGTCCCTTGTGGTTGAGGAGGGATTGAAGAGGAGTGTACAACAAGATGCCAGCTGCACCTTACACAGTGAAGCGCTCACTTAGACGTTCTGTATTTCACTGGTTTAAGAGCGTTCGTTATCCGGCTACGTATGCAGCTACTATAATTGGAGTATTGGACGAGGTGCAACACAAGTTTGTTGGTCTAAAAATACATGGCTATCACGTTATGCTGTAACGTCTGATTCTAGTGGTAATTCATCCATATTTACCTCCTGACGTCGTAGAACCAATAGTGGCATTGTGCACATGGTGGAAGAGGTTATGCACCATAGAATTAAAGAAGTTAGATGTGGTAGAACTGCAACAACAAATTGTGCACATCATTTGCAAACTAGAGAGGATTTTTCCATCTGCCCGAGCAGGTGCTCATTTCTGGTCCGGTGCAGTACACTTGGATGTTTCCTCAAGAAATGTACGTACAACTAATTAATTATACAGGTTTTTTGATCTATTATTTGTTCCACTGGAGATTACTAGCTATATGTGCTTATTCTACAATTTATTAATTGAACGTTTGATTTTGTAGACAGCTTAGGCAGTATAAATGATTCGTCAAAAACAAGTCGGCTCCGGATGGGTAGTATTAAAGGAA
Organism: Geum urbanum; assembly: GCA_946800695.1. Lineage (NCBI taxonomy): Eukaryota > Viridiplantae > Streptophyta > Magnoliopsida > Rosales > Rosaceae > Geum > Geum urbanum. The sequence goes on along the minus strand of OX327009.1, from coordinate 21,468,345 downwards.
TCGTTAACACGAGAAGAACTTATTTAGGCACATTGGGTAGTGTTGCGAGACTGTGATGAAGTTGAGCCGTACATGATTGGGTACAGGGAGAGGCTTCAGGCATTAAATCCGGACAAGAGTTCGGTGTGGTTTGAGAAAACGGTTAAGAAGAAGTTCCCCGATTATTTCTTCCAATGGGTACGTACGTATGTTTAATTATTTAGTTTATATACATATTTGTAGAAAGTAAACCCTTTAATTATATATATTTCCCATTTTCCCAGATGATTGATCTACAAAAATTCGAAAACCACGGGGGGGGGGGGGGGGGGGGGGGGGGGAGGTCCTGGCCAAAGGAAGAAGGGAAGCTGATTAAAGACTATATTTACCCCAGATGTTTTGTGATTGGTGTAATTTTTCATTCATTGACTCGAGATGAAGGAAGAAGAACACAAAAGAGTGGGGTAGCGGTTGGGAAAGACAATGATCTATATTACGGGGCTATTGTATATGTCGTTCAGTTATGTTACTGGAATGATGTCAACATTTTCCTATTCAAGTGCAAATGGTTCAAGCGTACAAAGGAAGACCCGGGACTTTTATCTGTCGATACAAACTCAAGCTGGTATGAGGATGAGCCTTTCGCTCTCGCCACCTTAGTAAGGCAGGTGTTCTATCTTGATGATCTGAAAGCTAGTGAATGGTTTAAAATAGTGAACCATATCTCTCATCGAGGAATATGGAATACCACGACAACTGAAGGGACGTTGGCGACTGAAGATGCTGATGAACCAGAAAGAGACATTCCTGCATATCAAGAGCCTAAATTTTTTGTCATCCGCTCCGACATAATGGGCCTGGTTCAAGCTGGTGAACCCTTACCCATGCCTGATGGTTATACGGATCTAACTGAAGATGAGATTATTGATGCAATTAATGAGGTAGATGAAGAAGAGGCGCATGATGAAGACGACGGCGAGGACTCAAGATATTTGTCGGACGATGTTGAGTATGATGAGGAGAATGAGCAATCGGATAACGGTGATAACGATGATGACGATTATGACGAAGAGTACAATATAATGACAAGCAATATTAATTTTTAATAATTTATTGTAATTAAATTTTTTTTCGTAATGATGCATGATCGATTAATTATATATATTATGAGGAGGAGTATGTACAATTATGAATTTTGTACTTAATTAATTAAATAATTAATTTTAACTAGCTTTTTCTCATAATTAACTTTGAATTTAATAAAGAGCGTGGTCGTTTTAACCGACGGATATTAAAATTAATTAATTAATCCGGAGGATCGGATTGAGAATCACATTTTCACGAAACCTTAAAACGGGGACGAAAGAACGACTTTTCGTAGTCCGTACTAAGGTAATTAAACACAATAGTAATTAATTATTTATATAAAACCCTAAATCCTAAAAATAGCACATAGACGACACAAAAGGGTCAAACCATTGTCTAAGTATACCCTAAACCCTAAACCCTTAACCCTAAATCCTAACTTTTCACTTAGATGACACAAAAACGCGTTTGCATCGTCTAAGTGAAAATTTCGTAATTTCATCTAAGACAACGACCATCTAAACCATGTCCCAATGCATATTCTTTTCGTCAAGACCATAGAGTAAACAATTCTCAGAGTGTGAGGGTCGACGGTTTCAAAATAGGACTTACGAATTTTCGTGTATCCACGTTTCCGGTTTGTAAAAATTTCGATTTTGCGGTTGACTGTGCCGATGAAACCTTTAACGAACTTACTATTTTTTGAAAATTATTCTATTTATATATTGTCTTATGGCGAATGTATCCAATGGTTGTTTTGTCCAAATTCAATTTCATTAATATCGATATGCAATGAGCATATACTTAATAACACTTAAGTTATACAGATTAGTAGATACTTAATAAGTTTAAAGATGTAAGATTATTCGTTGTCTTAAATTCAATTGTTTATATATACGATTCTTTAATTGATATTTTATGACTATTTAATTCGAATGACAGGTCGGAAACTTCCTTGTGAATTATTTAAAAAAATTAATTTTATGGTAATTTCACCTGGACCACGGAGATAGACCATCTCCGTCGTCCAAGTCCAGGTGACCACTTGGACGACGAAAATAAACCATCTCCGTCGTCCAGGTGCCCACTTGGACGACGAAAATGGTCTATCTCCATCGTATAGGATGAAAAATTTGGCGGTTCAATTTCCACCGCCAAATTTTTGGGGAACGGTTCAAATTTCACCTAGACCACGGAGATGACATTTTCCGTCGTCTAAGTGAAACTTTAAACGTTCCAAAAAATAAAGGCGGTGAAATCCCACCCGCCAAATTAAATGGGTGCCGTTTCCGAAAATTGAGCCAGTTCACCTAGACAACGGAAATGGGTGTTTCCGTCGTCTAAGTGCAATTAGACGATGGAAAAACGACATCCGCGGTCTAAGTGAAACTCTATATAAATGACCCATCCGATCCTTTTTCCTCATCCCAATCTCAATTCCTCCTCTCTCTCTCTCCCTCTCACTCTCTCTCAAAAATCCGGCAACTCTCCGGCGACTCAAAATCCGGCGACTTTCCTCTCCAGCGACTCTTCTCTCCGGTAATTTTTTTAATTTTTAACATAGTTAAAATTTTAATTTGTGTTTAATATTAAATTAATTAGTAAATTGGTAAATTAATTTATAAAAATAATAAATTGGTAATAATTGGTAAATCGGTAATAATAATTAATAGTAATTGGTAAATTGGTAACTATAGTAAATTATTGTAAATTATGGTTATTTCGTAATTAATTATTGTAATTATTGTAAATGATAATTATTGTTGTAATTATTGAAAATTATAATTATTATTGTAATTATTGTTGTAATTATAATTGGTAATTATTATTGTAATTATAATTGGTAATTATTATTGTAATTATAATTTGTAATTATTGTAATTACTTTAAATTTGTAATAATTATGGTAAATTATTGAATTATTAAAAATAATAAATTATTAATTATGGTAATTTAGTAATTATTATAATAAATTATTTAATTATTAAAAATAATAAATCGATAATTATGGTAATTTAGTAATTATTATGGTAAATTATTTAATTATTAAAAATAATAAATTGATAATTAGTGTCATTTTTTCATTTTAGTATCGCGAAAGTTTGCAAGGGGAAAGATTTTTGTATCATTATTGGATCAGTGTGATATGCCATGGAGATTGGACCCACTAAAGCTCGATAAGTGGCAAGAATTTGGAAGATTTTTAACGGATGAGTAGGATTTGAGACTAGTTTGTTGCACAATTTTTGAATTTTTGCTATTCTAGATTTGGGCGTCATGCGGATGACCTTCTGTTTAACACGTGCAAGAGTATATGAAAATTATACATGCAAGTACAAGTTCCGATTGTTGTTATTTAACTGATCTTCTGATTAGTTTTTTTTTGTAAGTTAATGGTCCAGTGTCAGGGGAAATTACAATATCTATGGTTATACAACGTGGAAGTTGCAACAATTCAATTATTCAATTCGAATATTTGAGTTCCGGAAATGACCAAGCAAATTCATAGGCTCAAGTTGCGCATTAACATCAGTTTCCATTATTAGTGGATATGTGGCTTGGTATGACTAGTTAGATGTTGATTAATGAGGTGAGTTGATACCTTCATATTGTATTGAGGTGGGAGATAATAGTAACACTTTTGGAAATTCAGCCACATTATTGGGAGCTACGAAGGTGAAAATCCGGTGAACGCATGAGAATTCCAATATGTTGTAGTTACTATTGGTTAAGTTAATTGTTATAGTAAATTTGATGTTTTATTTCAAATGGAATGCTAAGTATCTATCTCCAGATCCGTAGAAAATTGAGATGACAATTTGATTCCTTAACATTCCTTAACATGTTGTAGTTACTCGGCATATGGCGAGTAATTTCTTTCGTGCCTCTTTATGGTATAGTGGATTTTAGTTGGGTTAGTATGTTGAATGATAAATATAAATTTTGGAGATATTTGATCTTGCAATCATTATGATTCATAAATTCAGACAAGTAGCAGTGACTTATGTTCATAATTTTATTATTTTGGACTATGAGAAATCCGGATGGAATACGGTGCCTACTGTTTGTTTTTGAAATTTGATTACTTGAAGTGTTCTCCTTATGCAGGTTTTTGGGTTCCTTGAGTTTTAGGGGAAACTATGCCAAATTTTTTGTATTATTGTTGGGAACAAAAGAATTGAGTAGGGTCAGAACATTTCTTGAGATCAGTCAGATGACCACTTATGTTACAGTTTTAGAATTGTTAGTCTGGGTCCTTAAACTTGTTACCTTTGTGGCAATGAGGATCACTTTTATGTGAGAGTGTCTATTCAGGGATACCCCTGGTAGGCTTGTAGTGTAGGGTTTTAATGGTAATCAGGAGCCACTTTAAGAGTTAGAGTAGCACCTCTATCAAGACAGCTAACATATTTGGACCGCAATAAAAGGGAATGATTAATAGGCTAGACTTACCAAACAATCTGACTTCATTAGTAGAACTTGCCAATAGAGTTTACACGAGTAATAGATGTTTTTTTAGTGTTTTTGTTACGAAGTTTATCTAATTTTTTTTCCATGTATCAGGTGTATAGTGAGTAGTTGTGGGTGACTCTATCAGAAGAACAAGATTTCGTAATAAAGCGATATATAGTAAAGATATTACGGATAACACCCTTTCATTTGTGAATGTTACTTACAGGTCGAAAGAACTCATGCGAAAGTAGTGCCCATTAGTGCTTTACTAGTATATGCGTAAAATTTCAAGGACGAAATTTTCTTAAGGGGGCTAGATTGTGACATCCCGTCCTGAGAATTCTCTTTTTTATGATTTATTTAAGGTTAATTAATAAATGTAGTTAGTTTTGTCACCATTGGTAAATATTGAGAGCTTTTTAGTTGATTTTTTATCATATTGTCGAAATTGGTTGACTTCGGGTGGAAGGCGTAAAAATTATCAAGATGAGTCTGTAGACGCGAAGACTGCCAAAAATGGAGTTAGGACAAGAAAGTTATGATCAGAGGAGGATTATCGGAAATGTAACAATCGTAAATGGATAAGTATAAATAGGACATTCTATTTCAAGAAATAATATTGAATAAAGTTGTAGATTTTATTGAGATGAGTTCGTAGCCATTTTAAGTGTTAAAATCGGATTTATGATGAAGAAGTTATTGTCAGCGAAAGTTTTGTACGATTTTACGAAATCGATTAGTCGCAACTCGTATATATAAATAGGACTTTCCAAAATTGGAAATTCAAGAGTTTTTCATTTTGGTCAGACCTCTCTTTTTGTCTCCTCCTCGCATCTCTCTCTCTCTTCTTTCTCGAGCCTCGACATTGTCGGCTCAGTACTGTGAGTGGACCTTCTTATTTTCATAGTTGTTGTGAGTTCAATTTTTAGAATTTCAGTATTTTCATTTAATTTATAGTATATTTTAGAATAATTTATCTTTTTGGAAGGTTTTTCTTTGTGATGACATTAGTTAATTGTAATGATGTACTGACTATTCGGCTGATCACCGAATAGTCTAGTCATGGGAGGTCAGGGTGCCTCGTCTGACGTATCAGAGGAGGTCAGGATATCTCATCTGGCCCATCACCTACAGGTTCTTTTTATAGATTGTTGACTCAGGTTAGGAAAAAACTCCTGAGCGACCACTACTATTTGCAGTTTAGTTTTTGATGTTAGAACTCGCATTATTTCACAGAAAGTAGTGGAAAGGCATATAGTTATAATTTTACTGATTTACACAGTTTATGATATTTTTTGGTTCACCCACTCCAACTTTTTATGTTTTTATGTCTTTTCCTAGACCCTTTGTTTTAAATATTCATTGTGTATGTTTACTGATATTAATTAATTCCTTTAAAATATAAATATATTAACATAAAAAATGGGACATTGCCGGTGTGGTTCAATGTTCGGGAGGAACTTAAAACCACCTGGGAAAATGAGGTTCAAGGAGGAAGGTAACGAGGGTTATATAATATATATTTAGATATCACAGGAATTATGTAATGTGTTTCTAACATTTGTGTCGCATATATAGGTATAAAGAGTGGAAGAATGAGCTCTGCAAGTTCTGGAAGAAAAATAACATGCTTAATGACCGTTCGGGTACCCCTATGGAGTTCATGCTTAGGGAGTACGAGTGGAAGTAGCTTCTAATCCACTTCAACGCTCCACGATTTGAGGTATATATTTAACATCATATATATTTACTTGTGGATAATTTTGCGTTGATAGTTTCTAAATCAATTTTTTTAATATATATATTTATGAAATAAGGCCATTTCCTCTATAAACGTGAGGAACCGAGCAAAGAACACGGACAACCATCATGGCGGTTCTAGACCCTATGCGTTTTATAGAGAGGAGGCAGTGACCCAACACCCTGAAGAAAACCCATTCAAGTGGATGTATGAAAAATCGCATCCTAAGTCCTACAATCAAGCTGTAAGTATTGTGCCCTTACAACTTTTCAAATTGGTTACATATGTATTTTTCCTAATTTTTTTTAATGTATGTTTATTAATATGTTATTTTCTTATCATTGTCAATTATGCTCATTTAAGGGAAACAGCTGAGGAGGTGTTGACTCAGATTGAGAGGGAGCGAAACCCTAATATCTCAGATGATGAGCTTCCCCAAGCCATATCTCATATCGATCAATCTGTTTAAGGGTTGGGGTGAGGATCATGGGAAATGCTTTCCCACCACGAAGGAGCAATTACTATTACAAGGGTTTAGGACGGATTAGCGATGGGATATTGAAGAACACGCCTGGTTTCCAACGCAAATCAGGATCTTCCAAGGCCTAGCTAGAGGAGCAACTTCGTATACGGACTGAGGAGTATCAGAGCAAGATAGAAGAGACTCAGTGACAGATGACCCAGCAGATGGAGGAGATGCTTCAAGAGATGGCCCAGCAGCAGGCTGAGGAGTTAGCTCAGATGCGACCTGAAATCGCAAGGCATGAGCTCAACCCTTCAGGTGCAAAGAATAAATGTCCTGGCCTAGGGTTGGACTTCATGGACTCCATTTAACCCGTACCCTCACGATGCCCCACATGAGTAGCAAGATGTGACGACCCGAACCAGAATCAGCAGTATGACCAACTATGTACGGGAGTTACAGCGTAGTCACTGGTATCCGACGGTTGTTCGGAATCACCGAGCTTGCTAACGACTTAATTATTGGCCGAGAATTGGAGCTGGGTCTCTTCTCGAGAGCCGTTCTATATGTGATTACGAGTTCGTAGGCGGTTCCGGATCGTTATTTGGACGACCGAGGAATTAGTTATGAATATTTGAAGTTCAGATTTAAATGATGGGCTACTTAACGACTAAATTATCGGACTGAAATTTGGTTTCGGTTTCTTCATGGAAGTTGTTTGGAATTTAATTTCGATTTTGTGGGAACTTCCGGAGCATGATTTTGAGTTACGAAGATTTAATTGTGAATATTTCCGTTTGTTGATTAATTAGTCGATTTAAATGTGTGTTGGTTCAAAAGGTTGACTTTTTATCTGTTTGGCCGATATGTTTGACTTTGGGTGATTATTGAAGTGTATGTCGAGACGAGTTCATGGCCGCGAGAATTATCGGAATCGGAATCACGACGAGAAAGTTACGCGCGATTAAAGTTCGTCGAAAAGGATAATTACGAAGTTTCCATATTGGGAAGGCCTATAAATAGAAGTTTCCTGTTTGGGAAACCTGCCATTTTGGGAAACTGGGTTGACCCACGTTGACCCACGGGTCAAGAATAACCCGTTTGGAGGCCGAAATGGTTCGCCGAAATTGAGGCCGATTCCGGCCATATTTGGGCACGACTTCTTCACGAGATTTGTTGGGCTCGAGCTCCTCTTTGGATTGGTAGGTGGATCGTCCCGTGGGGTGGCCGGAGGAGGAAGAAAAGTGGCGGTGAAAATGGTAAAATTCCGGCGAGTTTTGTTCGATTCGGGTGACGACGTGGAGGCCGAGTTGGTGGCTCTACCTTGAGGGGTTTTGTTAGCCTTGAGCTAAGGAAGCTTTTCCAAGTGGTCTTGAGGGTTGCTGTGGCCGGAGGTGAGAGATCCGTTGAATTGAAATTCCGGTAAGGGTTTGGAACTTTGAGTTGATTTTTGGAGGTTTTCCGGTCAAAATTGGCCTTAACTTATAACTGGAAAGTTGTTGGAATCGTCGAGATCTTTGAAACCATGTGTAGCACGAAATTTTCTGGGCAGGTTTGGATTTTCCGGCGAATGTGGCAGCGGCGACGGCGGCGGCGCCGCCGGCGGCGGCGGTGATTTTTCACCCGGAGTAGTTTTCGACGAATTGCATGTCATTTGACTTGAAATCGCGCCCCGATCGCTGTGGGGAGGTTCGTTTTTCGAGTTGAGCGTCCGAACGTAAAGCGAGGTATTGAGGTGGTATATATGGATTTTCGACGATTCGTCGTGTTCGAATTGTGTATTTCCGAGAACGGTGGTTTCTCGTGGTTTGATTTGTATTGTCGGATCATGACTTTGAGTATTGGATTTTGTGATTATTCAGGGGTTCGTGATCGTTTGTTTGGCGATGGATTTTCCGCCGGATCACGGGTTAACGCGTATCGCGTTACGCAAGTCTGTGAGTGGACATTTCTTTTCACGGAATTCTTGCGAGTTTTTTATTTGATTTATGAACTTGAGCATGCGTATGAGATTTCGGATTACATGAGCATGTGTTTTTATGATTATATGATTATACTTATACGAATATACGTATACGAGTATACATATACTTATATGCTGTTTCATGCATTTGCATCGAAATGTTTATGATTTGGTTTACACAGAGTACAGTCGTGGTTACGTTGTTGTATCGATACACTTGCCTCTCGGCTGATCCCCGATGGTAGGCTTTATTCCAGGGGAGGCTGTGACTCCTGACCCGAGGTCTTTACCGGGGGGAGGCAGACCTTTGACCTGAGGCCATTTCCGGCTAGAATCACGTGGAAGTCAGGGACTCCGTGGTTCTGACTGTACTAGCACGGTGTGTGTCCATGAGTGACCCCGTGGAATTTTTACTTGCATGCTCAGTACGCTGGAGGATTATGGTTTTACCTCGTGTACTATGTTGTTTTTATTTACCTGGACTCGCATATGTTTTTATAATATATGTATTAACTGGAGAAAGACATTTATTTTCGTCCACTCACTCTAACGTGTTTATTGTCTTTCCCTGGGCTTTTCGGTTTCCGTGCCCAGTTTGCAGTTCAGGCTCTGGTGTCGCACGTCGTGGTCGGAGGCATAGTGCTCGAGCTACTTTGTTTCATCCAGTAGGTTTATTGTTCTACCTACTGTGGTATGCGTATACGATTATGTATTAGATGTCGCTCTGAGCTTCCTATTGAATACGTTATACGATTTTACACTGGATTTCAGTAAAGTGCATATATATTTACTACTTTACTTTACTGTTGATATATTGAGAAATCCGGATGGGATTGGTGCCCACGGTTTGATTCTTGTGGCATAGGATGAAGTGTATTTTCCGCGTGCAGGTAATGGTAATTCCACGCTAGTAACGAAACTCTGCCCAAATTTCGAAAAGTTTTTGTTGGTTCGTGTTTTCGGAAGGGTTTGATTCCGATTTAGGAAGCTAAATCGGGGTTGGGTCCTTTCAACTTGGTATCAGAGCATTAGGTTATAGGTTCTGTAGACTTCTGTAGTCGTGTTTACTAAGGATATTTGAGAATGTACAGCATGTCTGGAATGGTGACCCGACCGGCCGGTGGATAATCATCAAATTCCGGGTGTTGTATGCTTTCAAATATTTGAAGTTCCATGATTACGTTCCACTTGTTGTGAACGATATTGTATTCATTAGGATGCCTCCTGACGTGCTTTCCGTGTCGTTTCGGTTGTGGATCCTATTGAGGATCAATCGACGCGCGATTTGCCAGAGATTGTGGATTTGGATGGGTATTCAGAGTTCAGTGAATTATGTGGCACGGTTTGCCTAGTTTTGTGTGTATGAGCATCTATATGTGGCCTCAGAGCGGAGAGTTGTGGCAGAGATGTTTGCCTGAGTCAGATTGTTGTATTTTGTGGGCTGGTATTGTGTGAGTTCCGGTTGCGACTCCATGGCCTACATTCAGGGTGTTGTTTTGACGGTAATGGTTTAATCAGACTATCCAGCAATCATATGTGGAGTGTTTACTCACCTGAGGTAGAGATGCTTTGTCCACGTGTTTGTTTTTGTTTACACGTGTTATGTGGCTTCAGAGGGAGCTATGCACGAGGTTCGAGATGAGTTTGAACCTGAGTATCAGAGAGTGTCTGATTGATGTGCCTCGAGATATCCGTGAGGAGCTTAGTGTGTTACACTCAGTGGCGAGGCTATTGAGGCAGGTAAGATGTACACGATTTTCGATGTGATGGTTTGAGGAAAGTGGATTTAGTCGAGATTTTGATGTGGTTGAGTTCTGATACTTCGGGATCAGTGACTTCATCAGACTGTGGCCTTTTCGATTATGTTGAGGATCCTCTGCTGATCCGTTTGACGATGGCGGAGATCGCAGAGTAGCGAACTTGCTCCTGTGGCATGAGTTTGGGCGATTGTTGGCGATCCTTTCACGCAGCAGGTGTTGCGGTGACTTGTGTTTGTGGAGCACTTTCAGTTGCTGTTTCGGTGGCCAGGAGAGTCACGTTGCGAGGGAGCGCCCTCAGCCAACTGTGTTTGAGGTTCGGTAGCTCAGAGTTTACGAGAAAATCATGATGCTATTTCTGGAGCTTGATCAACCCAGATTTCCAGACGAGCCATTCAGAAAGTCGCAATTGACGTGGGCGGCTAGTTAGGCATGTTGGATTTCGTGCCATGACCTTGTTTGAGGACAGATTTTTCTCCGAGGTTACCGCTGTTTGATGTCCATGGCTATTGTATCTGCATCTCCACTTCCGAGGTTTTGGAGAGTATTGTATCCATCCGGAGGTTGCGAGATTCTTGTTGGAGATTATGTGTTGGCCGCGGATTTGTTATAGCTGGATATTGTGGTTTTGGTGTAGTTGTGAGTATGGATTTACTGACGATGCATTTGGTTGTGTTCGAGTGCTCGAGAAGGAGGTTGTGTTTCGACGACCAGATTTTCCCGTGATACTATTTCACGGTGATGGTCGAGTGGATGATGGAGACGAGTTGTGTTATTTGCCTGGCTCATGTTGTGGATACTGTGGTTGTTGTATTTGACATTGGTGATATTGAGGTGGTTCCCGAGTTTCCAGGTGTATTCCGGAGGAGTTACCAGGTGTTCCTCCAGTTCGGGAGACTGACTACATTATTGAGCTTGTACCAGGCGCTGGACTCATTTTACCGACGTCTTGTCGTTTGGAGCCAGCGGAGCTGATGGAGCTATTGTTTTGACTTCAGGAGTTGCTGGAGGAGGTTTCAGGAGATTTCATGCGACCCCGCGTATTTACGTGGTGTGCTCTCGCATTGTTTGTGCAGATGTTGGTTGGTTCGATGTGGTGGTGCATAGACTACCGGAAACCTGATTTACTTCTGAGGAGAGTGAGTATCCTCCGCTTCGGATTGATGAGTGGTTTGGTCAGCTCGCGAGAGCTTCAGTATTTTCGAAGGTTGATTTCGGATTCGGATACCATCAGTTGAGGATCGATGAGTCAGAAGTGGCTATGTTGGCTTTCGGATCACGGTGCAGACATCAGGAGCTTTTGGTTACGCTGTTTGGTTGACCAATGCCCCGTAGGTCGTGTGAACTTGATGGACCAGGTGTTCAGACGGTTTCTGGATGAGTTGCGACCATGTTCGTCGGCAACTTCCTGATGTACTCCAGGAGTGTGGACCAGTACCTGATGCAATTGCGAGCGATTTTGCGGACTTCGCGAGGTGATCAGTTATTTGCGAAGTTCAGCCAGTGTGAGTTTTGGCTGATTAGCATGAAGATTTTGAGCTGTGTGATGCTATCCGAGTGAGTGATGTGGATCCTGACCAGATTGAAGCCGTGTTGATTTGGGGTTGCCCTACCATTGTGCCAGAGATCAGGGGTCTCTTGGGTTGGCAGGCTATTACCGACGGCTTGTACAGAATTTTCCTGGATTGCCACTTCACTTTCCGGCTTGACGGAGAAGGTGTCAAGTTCGAGTGGTTTGATGCACGCGAGGAGAGTTACTGACTCCTGCAGGGTGGTTGACCGTTGCTTCGGTTTTGACCTTACCTGATGACTGCAACGAGTTCGTGGGTTATGTCGATGCATCGAGATTTGGTTGGGTTGTGCTTTGATGCTGTGTAGCAGAGCGGTGTCTCATGGTTACGGACAGTGGAAACCTTATGAGGCTACGTATCCAGAGTTTGATTTGGGTGTAGCTGTATTTGTGTTAGTATCAGAGAGTTTGAGACACTATAGCTATGACGTGTAGCGCAGTGTAGGATGTACACTGGTCATTTGAGTTTCATCCACTTGCATTTTCGGCCAGATTTGGGCTTGAGGCAGTGTAGATGGAGGGAGTCGACTATTGACTATGGCTGCACAATTGAATTTGTTCGAGGAAGGCTAGTGGTTGTACTTTGACCATCCGTCTGGAATGTTGTTGCTGATGCATTCAGTTGAAAGTCGGGAGCTTCAGTGGTTCATGTGTGTGTGGCTCGAGTTTCCGTGTTAGCCGAGTTATGGGCTACGAGAATTGAGTTCGAATGTGATGATGTTGAAACTCATTGTTTTTACGCGCGGTTGGCGCTAGTGATGCGGAGATGTATCAGATACTTTGAGTTTACTACTCGTGATGCAACATGAAGAGCGATATAGCAGCCTGTGCGAGCGCAGCATGTGTACGCAGATGCCACGTTTGTCGACTAGCGATGGCTAGGAGACAGAGACTTGCCGAGAAGTGTCAGTCATTTCAGATTTTCGGTTTGACGTGTCCGTTGTTGCTGTGTTGTGTGTGTTGTATGCACTTTGATTGGTGATACCAGTTGTCAGGTCTTTGTGGACAGTTTGATGAACTTGGTATGTTTATTTGTACTTTCGGAGATGATTTCAGTGGCAGGCTGTTATGGCTGTGTTTGATGGAGGTTGTCCCTCTACGTGGTGAACCTGTGTCCCAGTTTGCTGGTCGAGGTATACAACAAAGTGTTGACGAGCTTTGCAGCGAGCATTGGAGACCAAATTACGAGCTAGTACCGGTTCTTATCCTCAGATTGGCGAGCGGTCTTCGAGGATTATTCAGGCTTTGGAGGGCATGTTGTGGACCTTGGTATTGCAGTTCTGGAGGATTCGGGACCAGCAGTTTCAGCTGTTCGAGGTTGCTTGCAGTACCAGTTTGTTGACCACTGTGATATCGACGTTACGTGATGTCGTTTTGAGGGATGTCGGTGTACTCCACTGTGTTGGAGTGAGTTTGGTTGAGTTTGGGTTGACGTTTGATTCTGATTTTGTGGAATGTGTTACCACAGACTGTCAGGTTAGCGGAAATGGGCTGATTATTGCTCAAGTTCGACTTTTGGGCTATGTTGAGATGTGTGTGTGAGTTATGTTGATGTGTGTAAACTGAGTTGTGATTTGCCATGCTGTTTTGATCCAGATGTGGTCATGTGCGAGTTTGTGTTATGCCGTATAGTTCGGCATTGCCTATAGTGTTGGTTTTTATGTGTGTTGTGTTCCGTGAGGCGGAACAGTGTTTCAGGTTTGCTATGTATTGTGTACCCTATCTGTTCCTTATGTAGGAACCCTTGGCGTTGTGTGGAGCCAGTTCAGATTCGAGATTTGTGGGTACAGGGATTCCAGCACAGAATTATCTCCTATTGTGGAGTTTGTGATCAGAGTTGTTCAGTTGAGATTGCCGTTGGTGAGTTGAGCAGTATGCAGAGGCAGTGCTCCTACCTTGTAGTCGGCAGACTCGGAAATTTCGAGGTCGAAATTTTTCTAAGGGGGGTGGATTTGTGACGACCCGAACCAGAATCAGCAGTATGACCAGCTATGTACGGGAGTTACCGCGTAGTCACTGGTATCCGACGGTTGTTCGGAATCACCGAGCTTGCTAACGACTTAATTATTGGCAGAGAATTGGAGCTGGGACTCTTCTCGAGAGCCGTTCTATATGTGATTACGAGTTCGTAGGCGGTTCCGGATCGTTATTTGGACGACCGAGGAATTAGTTATGAATATTTGAAGTTCAGATTTAAATGATGGGCTACTTAACGACTAAATTATCGGACTGAAATTTGGTTTCGGTTTCTTCATGGAAGTTGTTTGGAATTTAATTTCGAGTTTGTGGGAACTTCCGGAGCATGATTTTGAGTTACGAAGATTTAATTGTGAATATTTCCGTTTGTTGATTAATTAGTCGATTTAAATGTGTGTTGGTTCAAAAGGTTGACTTTTTATCTGTTTGGCCGATATGTTTGACTTTGGGTGTTTATTGAAGTGTATGTCGAGACGAGTTCGTGGCCGCGAGAATTATCGGAATCGGAATCACGACGAGAAAGTTACGCGCGATTAAAGTTCGTCGAAAAGGATAATTACGAAGTTTCCATATTGGGAAGGCCTATAAATAGAAGTTTCCTGTTTGGGAAACCTGCCATTTTGGGAAACTGGGTTGACCCACGTTGACCCACGGGTCAAGAATAACCCGTTTGGAGGCCGAAATGGTTCGCCGAAATTGAGGCCGATTCCGGCCATATTTGGGCACGACTTCTTCACGAGATTTGTTGGGCTCGAGCTCTTCTTTGGATTGGTAGGTGGATCGTCCCGTGGGGTGGCCGGAGGAGGAAGAAACGTGGCGGTGAAAATGGTGAAATTCCGGCGAGTTTTGTTCGATTCGGGGGACGACGTGGAGGCCGAGTTGGTGGCTCTACCTTGAGGGGTTTTGTTAGCCTCGAGCTAAGGAAGCTTTTCCAAGTGGTCTTGAGGGTTGCCGTGGCCGGAGGTGAGAGATCCGTTGAATTGAAATTCCGGTAAGGGTTTGGAACTTTGAGTTGATTTTTGGAGGTTTTCCGGTCAAAATTGGCCTTAACTTATAACTGGAAAGTTGTTGGAATCGTCGAGATCTTTGAAACCATGTGTAGCACGAAATTTTCTGGGCAGGTTTGGATTTTCCGGCGACTGTGGCAGCGGCGACGGCGGCGGCGCCGCCGGCGGCGGCGGCGATTTTTCACCCGGAGTAGTTTTCGACGAATTGCATGTCATTTGACTCGAAATCGCACCCCGATCGCTGTGGGGAGGTTCGTTTTTCGAGTTGAGCGTCCGAACGTAAAGCGAGGAATTGAGGTGGTATATATGGATTTTCGACGATTCGTCGTGTTCGAATTGTGTATTTCCGAGAACGGTGGTTTCTCGTGGTTTGATTTGTATTGTCGGATCATGACTTTGAGTATTGGATTTTGTGATTATTCAGGGGTTCGTGATCGTTTGTTTGACGATGGATTTTCCGCCGGATCACGGGTTAACGCGTATCGCGTTACGCAAGTGTGTGAGTGGACATTTCTTTTCACGGAATTCTTGCGAGTCTTTTATTTGATTTATGAACTTGAGCATGCGTATGAGATTTCGGATTACATGAGCATGTGTTTTTATGATTATATGATTATACTTATACGAATATACGTATACGAGTATACATATACTTATATGCTGTTTCATGCATTTGCATCGAAATGTTTATGATTTGGTTTACACAGAGTACAGTCGTGGTTACGTTGTTGTATCGATACACTTGCCTCTCGGCTGATCCCCGATGGTAGGCTTTATTCCAGGGGAGGCTGTGACTCCTGACCCGAGGTCTTTACCGGGGGGAGGCAGACCTTTGACCTGAGGCCATTTCAGGCTAGAATCACGTGGAAGTCAGGGACTCCGTGGTTCTGACTGTACTAGCACGGTGTGTGTCCATGAGTGACCCCGTGGAATTTTTACTTGCATGCTCAGTACGTTGGAGGATTATGGTTTTACCTCGTGTACTATGTTGTTTTTATTTACCTGGACTCGCATATGTTTTTATAATATATGTATTAACTGGAGAAAGACATTTATTTTCGTCCACTCACTCTAACGTGTTTATTGTCTTTCCCTGGGCTTTTCGGTTTCCGTGCCCAGTTTGCAGTTCAGGCTCTGGTGTCGCACGTCGTGGTCAGAGGCATAGTGCTCGAGCTACTTTGTTTCATCCAGTAGGTTTATTGTTCTACCTACTGTGGTATGCGTATACGATTATGTATTAGATGTCGCTCTGAGCTTCCTATTGAATACGTTATACGATTTTACACTGGATTTCAGTAAAGTGCATATATATTTACTACTTTACTTTACTGTTGATATATTGAGAAATCTGGATGGGATTGGTGCCCACGGTTTGATTCTTGTGGCATAGGATGAAGTGTATTTTCCGCGTGCAGGTAATGGTAATTCCACGCTAGTAACGAAACTCTGCCCAAATTTCGAAAAGTTTTTGTTGGTTCGTGTTTTCGGAAGGGTTTGATTCCGATTTAGGAAGCTAAATCGGGGTTGGGTCCTTTCACAAGATCCGCCCGATGATGATGGTAGTGGCCCATATTATCTCCGCAACTTTGACTTTGGCAACATTTAGTTTATATGCATGTGTTTCAAAATTATACGCTAAATTTTTATAAGTTTGTGTTTTGTGTTGATATGAAGCTATTATGCGTTGTTGGACATTGTGGAAACGAAAATATATGTTTGTTGGCTATTTTGAAACCGCAGGTTCTGGGAATGTTAAATCCAGAATCTGCAGTTTTTTTCTTCACAAAAATGCATACTATAGCCGACGACATGTACCAGTCGTAGGCTATAGTAAAAAATTCCCGATAACCACAAAAACTATACCCGATGATCACCAAAACTAGTCGTCAGCCATGGTATCCTCCGGTCAAACAATTTTGACCAGACCGGGAAGGTTTGCCCAACGATTTTTCATTCGAAAGTCATCAGTTATTGTTTGGATCTATAGCCGACAACTTTTGGTCGTCGACTATAGTTTAGACCTATAGCCAACAAGGTGCACCCAAGGTTGTCGACTATAGTATAGCCGACAACCTTTTATTGATGACACCATAGCCGACGACATGTTGTCAGCCATATTATAGCAGACGACTTTTGGCTAACAGGCAGACGACTTCATGTCGTCGGCTATAGTAGATATGCTGATAGTGCATACCCATTAAAATTTAGTAGTAGTTTTCTGGTAATCATAATCCACATATGAAATAGCTAGGTCAAACATTGTTATACTTTGCTCTAACCAAATAATTGGTCGAGAGAAAGAGAGAGATCTACATTCTGACCATTTAGTTGTATTTCCCCATATTTCTTAATTTGCTATAACTAAGTACTTTTGTAAATTGCCAACATCTGATTCACTCACTGTAACATACTCTTGCAAATTGAATGTCTCCCATGCATTTGCTTTCTATTCATCTCAGTGATTATTCTAATTCATATCCGATCACTAAAGATGTCAATTTTAGTTTCAAGCATATACAGCTAATAGATCATAAGACAAATTTCTCTGTGTGCAATTCGGGATGTTTTGTTTTCCGAGAGTGAACTACTTTGTCCTTATTGAACCACTACTCAAGCAATTCAAAGACTGTAAATTAGAGATTATATTGAGATGTGATTATAATTTTTTTATGATATATTGTGTTGGTTATGATGCATGTCATTCAAGACATGTTCATCCAAGTTGTATTTAGTTTTATAGTGTGTGATGAATGAAATCTAGAGTCTCTCATGAATCGATTGTGTTATCTTCGTGAATTCTGTTTTTCACCTGCCCTATGGTAGTAGTTCTATGCGGAATGAGAGTGCAAAGATAAGTATGAGTTGCACAGACATCGTTGCTTCCAAAAATCTACTAATTGACAAAGCCCACACCTGATGGGTGTGAAGGTGGGATTAGGGCAATGTTTGTGCACATTTGTTTGCAGTTAAAATGAACCATGATAATTTCTTACGTGTCATGCATACATGTACTATTTAATAATTAGTTTTTTCTAATGCACTAGTCTTAAATTTTTTTAAAATTTTTCACTAGTCAACAAAGAGTTCGAATATTGGCACTAACTAACCAATTAGGTAAAAAGATAAGCCTACCCTCAGTTTAATTAATGAATTACTCGATACCATTACTCTCTCATAACTTCTTCATTGATCATTGACTTGACTTTGGTGGC